>OY754467.1:30687107-35687107 GCA_963575645.1 Xanthostigma xanthostigma
GTTATTATTTTAAGATTTTCTGTCTTCGACGAGACGAGAACGAAATCATACAATATCGTATCAAAACTACACGAGACTCTCCGATACTTTTCGGAAAATATACCTATATTAAAAAAAATCAGTCAATAGGACGACCGGATCACCCAACTCAAATAATTAATTAAATAAAGCTTCTGTTACTGCATGCGATACCATTGGTAATGGCTAGTAATACATATTTGAAATATGACATTTTCTTTATGTTTGCTTGCTCATGGTAAAAATAATCAAAGCAGGCTTATCAGGTAAATCATTCCCTTTTGGCGGACTATATTACTTCAGAACAAAAGAACAGCTAAGTAATTTATTTTCGAAAAAAAGTTTTCTACAAAACTTTTTTGCAATAAGGAAGAAAGAAAAATATTAAAAAATCAATGATTTATTAATATAATTGGCAAAGCCAGAAGTGCACATCCCATTAAGTTTTCCAATATATGATAAACTTTATTTTTTTTTTTGAAAAGAAATTGAAACAAGCCGTGAGGTTGGGCGTTTATTGAGACTCTGCAGGTGCGATCCTTGATGTCCACACGACCAATTTCCCAGCGTCTGTAAACAAAGAAACCAGCTAACCGATTTTGATAAAATATCTTCTGGGTTAAACTGACATTAATACGCTTTGATTGACATCATAACGAAGTCGATATTGTTTTTTATTCGCGCGATTTCGTGTAAAATCCACTTTATACAGCCTTTTTGTTTAAACAAAAAAAATTGGTTGTCTGTAAAGTCGGTTTACGGACGATAGTTTTACGTGATAACGTAATCCGTAATACATAACCTAAATTTATATAATAATTATAATAATTCGAATCTATGATATTGCATCTTTCGCTTCAAATTTAGGTTAATTTTATTTATTTAAAATACTCACCATATAATATTTCTTAATAAATAATAAATAATATATTCTTCCGTATTTATTTTAAGTCTCAAAGATTAGCTGTCATAATATTTATAAAACAATTGTTTCGCTGTTTATAATATAAAATTCCAAAACCTACTTACAATATTTAAGTATTTTCATACGTCAAAAAAATTGATTTTTATAATGATAAAATTTGTAAGAAAACGATTTTTTCGAGAGATGAGACCTAGCTAAAACGATTTTTTGCCCCCCAAAATCCCTTTTCAGTAAATTTCATCCAAATCGTTAGGGCCGTTTTCGAGAAAAGCACGCACAGGGTCAGGCGGAACGTTACGCGTTATGCGTTATGCGTTACGCGTTATGCGTTATGCGTTACGCGTTACACTTTTTCGTACATGCAGCCGGTGTTTTATCAATTTATAATATTGGTGATTCATCAATTTATAAGACGTTATCACGTCAAAAAAGGTATGCGTGAGACTCTCGCACGTTAGACGTTAGTTTCTTAGGATCTAGCATTTGTTGATGAGTTTCTTATTTCACGCATTTTTGTTTTATTGGTATAGTATTATCATAACATATTACATAATGTTTACTACATAGGTATATCTGCATTATATATTAATAAAAACTACATACCTAGGTACCTTACGTATACATCATTATTTAAATATTAGTTAAAACCATATTTAATTAAATAGTTCATTTTTTCTATTTAAATAATTTACGTTTTAAAAATCAATGTCATTAAATGATAGGTAGCTATTTTTCAGAGCCTACTTGCTATATAATCTCATTTTAAAACGTTCAAACAATGTTTAGAGTTTCACCTCGGAATGAAACGGAATAAGCTGAATATATTATATATATAAACCCTTATTTTGGCATTCTTAATGTTGTCTCAAAAGTCTCACAAGGCCAAGTGTGAGCGTCCTTAGATATTCAAAGTCAAAGGTTGCGAAAATCAGTTTTTAGAAATATCTTGTTTCCTTTGCCTCAAAACGTATTTGCATTTATTATAAAAGTTATAGTATAAGACTCTCCACAAACGTCTTAATCAATTTTATATACGTTTAACCGTTTTTGAGAGCCATACATGCCCCAACGCAATGTTAATCGCAAATCCCAGTTCATATAAATATAAATTATATAATTATAAATAGTTAAATAACTGATATTTCACGAATAATTAAGTTAAAAAACCATACTATGGACTGGGATTCGCGATGACATTGCGTTATGGCATGTATGGCTATCTCAAAAACGGCGTATAAAAAATTGATTAAGACGTTTGTAGAGGATTTTATACTCTATAACTTTTATAATAAATGCAAATACAATTTGAGGCAAAGGATGCGAGATATTTACAAAGAACTGAGTTTCGCGATCTTTGGCCATGAATATCTAAGGACGCTCACACGTGACCTTATGAGACTTTTGAGATAAGATTTAGAATGCCAAAATAAAGGTTTATACAAACATTTAGCTTACTTCGTTTCATTCCGAGGTTGTCTCCTTTTTTTAGCTTATTTGACTGCACTAAAAGTGATAATATCTAAAATAAACAAATTTTCTCAGGAATGATTCCGAAACCAATTTTCAATGAACTTCATCCAAATCGGTAGTCTATAAAACCCGACTACTGAAAAGTATGAAACAAGAACATTTTCTCATCTGAGGATATCCGTGGTCATATGCCACCTACCCCAACAAAACATTTCATTTTAACAGTAGTAAGCGATCATAAGCTCTAGGGCAAAGTGCATCACGCTATACATCTAGAGCAGGGGCGGGCAAATCTTTTTTCGTCTGTTCTGGCGCTTGCTATTTCTTTACTGTTTTTCTAAAATTTATAAAATGCTTCACGGGCCGGACAAAATTGTGTTGCGGGCCGGACCCGGTCCGCGGGCCGGACCCGGTCCGCGGGCCGCCATTTGCCCAGGCCTAATCTAGACGGACCTCGTATATATGAGATGGCAAACGACTACGGCTATCTTCATATGAGAATATTTTCTTGTTTCATACTTTTCAGAACTTATTATTTATTTAATTTTTTTTTAAATTATTTTTCATTTGATTTCAATTTGCTACCATCTGGGACCAAAATACAAAACTAAATGTAGCCTTTGCTACCCGGGCGATAATAACGAATCGATTGACACCGTATTTATCAAAATCGGATGAATAGTTTAGGCGCTACGGTAGAACATCCGTAAATACAAGCATACATACATAGACTGCTAAACTCATAACCCTTCCTTTTGGCTTCGCCGTCAAAATATAATGTTCTAATAATAAAATTATTACCATCGTTAACTCATTTCCCAAAATATCAATGTCAAAAAATTTAATAACTATATTTCCTGTTTTTATTTTAAGACAGGACATACGCAATCTTCAAATTTTCATATCACATTGTGCAACACACACAGACGCACAAGGCGATAATAGATCATATATCGCTAGCAGCGTAGCGGGATGTAAAATATAGAAATTGAAATGATTTTTTATAAACGTTTGTGTTCTAAAAAAGTGTATAATATTATATGAAAAAGCTTGTAAAAACGATTAGCGACCCGTTCTTCCACCATCAAAAACGGGACTTCACCATATTTTATTGTTTTAAATTTTTAAAACTTGTTACTTTACTTTTACGGTAAAGTAAAATTTAATAAAAGCTTCTTAAATGAGTAGAATTATAAATCGTCACAAAAATACACCATTGTTAAAGAAAAAAATAAATATATACGTCGATTTTTTTGGAAAACGGGAATGTTCAAACTCAGTCGTTTGAGGGTAAGACAGACAGACTTTTTGCAAAAACAGGATTTTTAGCACAACGCATTGTAAGGTTTAATTAATCTATATCTATACTAATATTATAAAGAGAGAGTACACATTTTGTAAAGTTGTGTATATGCCAAAGGTAATCTCCAAAACTACTCGTCCGACTTCAAAAAATTTTTCATCAATATTTAGAATGGACCTTCAGGATGGACATAGACTATATATTATCGCGTTAAAATAGAATCGCTTTTCGTGGAGACCTATTTTGATACGTAAGTTGACGAAAAAATGGTGGAAATTTACAAATTCGGGCGAAGTCCAACCGGACCGCTAGTTATGTATATGTAAGTGGAGATTTATTTATCTTAAAATATAAATTAGTAGTCTTCACTACCTGATGAAATATTCTACTTGCTGGGCAGAAGCGTAGCGTGCCTTGGCGGGACCCCGTATAAAAAATTGTTTGGGGGCCCTTAGGAAGGGTAAAGATTTCTCACAAAAGAAAAATAAGTGTTTGCATAAAATTAAAAGAAATATTTATTCATCATAATTATCTGTCACTTTTTCCAAAATTTTTACAAACAATTCATCATCGTATCGTATGTACATCGATTATTGTGGGATTCCCCCGTTGAAGTAAATGACTTAAACGGGGAAATCCCGCAGCCCGCGATAGCCAATGTAGGGTGTTGCCAACTTTTGAACGCACACTTTACGCGGGAAAAAAAGAAATTGCTTTTTTTTGACTTTTTGTCATTTCTGAAATAAAAATATTTTTGGGAATTTTTTTTATTTTTACTTACGCACGTTGAGGGCCCCCGTGGCCCGGGGACCCCGTATAATTGATACGGCAAATACGGCGGTAGCTACGGCCCTGTTGCTGGGTGCAAAATCCATAATAGACTGCCTACATCAATCAGAGAAAAAAACTATACTTCATTTAATTTAACGCGCTTTGAAAAATTTATTGGTTGTGAATTGCAGAATTTTATAATATTTAACTCTTATATGTACCACCCAACTTTATCTACGTTGTTAAGCACCCGGGGTACCCGGGTATCCACTTACTTTATTATTCCAATTTTGGATATTTTAGAATAAGGAGCCGACTCTTTTTTTATTTTGCTACGTAAACATTGTTATTGAATACCTAAATAATTAATTATAGGAGAATAAAATTGCAAAATAAACATAAAAGAAGACACAAACCAGGTATACAGGTAGCGTACATCTGCAGCTCTATGTGTGTCAACTGCCTGTTTGTGATGAACACTCAGTAAATAATGCAAAATGTAACAATTGCCATAAATAATAATAATTAAAAAAACATTATTGTTGTATCTTTTTATATTCAAAATAATAATTTACCTGCATGCATCATAATAAATATTTTTTTATGTCTGAATACATATAGTGGGTACCCGTGTACCCTGGGTGCTTAAGTTTATTTGAATTTTTCTTCTCTAAAAAAATTTAAATTAATAAATTTTATTTATAATTTGCTAGATTTTGAGTTAAAGAACGATGATTTAGAGGCTCAAATTAAAATTTTTATTTTTTCGTTATTTTAATTACAATAATGCATCGAGGTGGGCACACATAAGGGTTAATTAATTTTTTTTAATTTTTTTACTTGTCACATACATGTTATCAGTATGGACTGTGATAAATAAAATATCTATCTATCTACATGTCTAGTTGCATGTAACTATTAGTTACGTGCACGTTAAAACAAATACTTACACTAAAATTTAAATAATGGACTCCATTACCACTTTTTGTCAGGTTTATGGACAGGTTTGCTACTGATTATTTCATTTTGGCATTTAATTCATATAATGTTTGAAACATTTTTTGATAATACTGTTTCGCGCCGGTCATTTGTAATTTTTGTGAATGCAGCGTTGAAATGAATACTAAATGTAAATTTAAACGAGCAAACTTTGATTCCCTTGACGAATATGTGTTGCCAACACGCAGGCACTGAAATAGCCGGCAAAATTGTGAACAGATAAATAATTATGACGTATAGGGATCGCGCATTGAGTTTTAAAAACTCTGTATTATTTACTTCTTGTTACTGTTTCTCTGCGAATAATATGCCATGACTGCACTCATGCATTTCCTCATTTATCAAAATTGGGGATGTTTTAGGATGTTGCAAATAAATACAAATAAGATTATATTTGAATAATTAGATTATTGTAAATTATAGACGCTCAACTGCATATATATAAAAATTCTGATTTGCTTCTTAAGGAGTTATTTTCATTGAACCGAATCACAACGTCGTTTTTATAAGCTTTCCAAGGGTTAATGTAGCTCTAAATCAATGTTTTGATAAGTATTCGAAGAATGTATTGACAAGTCAACATTTTTTTAGTGCGTTCATATTGTGGCGAAATAAAACTGGCCACTGCATTGTTAAACCTATTTTTGATAATTTGTCAATTTTTTTTAGCAACTAATAAACTAATATTGTTTTGTGTTGGACTTTTGCCGTCAGTATTAGCTTAGATTTTTAATTTTTAAAACCAACGATCTATTTATTCAATTTTCTTGTTTATATTGCTGTGCATGAGCCAACTACTTTAGATAAAATTTATTAAATTTTCTTTGTTGATCAGAGTAAAATATTAATATTTTAATGTTGGGCGATTAAAATATGAAATTAAAATCTATAATTTAAATAAACGTGTAAAAGTTATCTAATTTTCTTATAAACAAGTCTAAATAGAAACTATTGATAAAAAATATAAGGTCCCAGCGCGATCCTAGCCATTACACTATACACAAACTATTTTGTCCAAAATGAATTTTTTTTTATACAAAATGATCGAGCGGGCGAAGCTCGGTCATAATTATATCGATTGTTTCACTCGAAGAGATCGCTCTGTAGTACGACTCTTGTATCGCTAGGTTGCTCAACAAATTTCAGCTAATAAAATAAGACTGGCAGCCTATGCCTTAGGTCATAAAGCTGAAAGTAACTACGAAATTAAGAGATCACGCCTGTGAATTTCTCGTTCTTCAGCCCTTTGCCATTTAATGGGACAAAAAACTTGGATACGCAGTGATTTCTTCGAGCGAAACAATCGATATAATTATAATAAAGCTTTGCCCCCGCTCAATCACTCAATTATATCTCATATTTTTCTTTCTAAATACCTCTGTAAGATTTTTAAAACTGGTCTAAAACGCCTATGTGAAAAAACAAACTATTATTTGATAAATATATCAAAATAGGAGTATTAGTCATCAAAGCACGATTTATTTATTGTAAATTATAGACACTTGACAACTAAGGTCGATAGTGTGTATTTACATCAAATTATAAATGGAACAAACCATCAGATATTAAAACTTAGCGCTTATTCGTGATTATTTAAATTAAATAATAATATTTATTTGATTAAAGTAAACAAAAAGATGGCACTAAATCTAAGCTTTTAATTTTTAATGTCGGAATGCGTTGCAAAGAAAAAAAAAACGTGTCCAAACTCTAAGCGCGCAAGAAACCCTATGACGCAATATGACGTTATTTTATTAGCTTACGTTTGTGGAGCCACTTAAGGATGCAAGGTCGTATTACAGAGTGATCTAGGGAGTGACACATGAGATATTGAAGAAACTAATAAAAAGTGATAGAAGATTAAAATAGTTTTTCTCGTTTTATTATCACTTTCTCTACTTAAGTCATTTCATTTTTTTACTATAGTCAGAGTGTTTTATTTAAGCTGGCTTTTTGAATGTTTGTAGGTAGGGCATAGTAATATGAAAATAATAAATCAATATGGAAAACTGTTCATCAAAATCGGATCAGAAATTGAAATTTCAATGCTTGATTTATAGTTTTTTTTTGCACTTCGCTAATATTTCAGAGCTACATTTATTCAACAAAACAACATTTAGAACAGGCTCTTTAAAAAAATTAGGAGTAATAACAGAAACACGTGTCTTTACAAAAAGAACTGCTTTATCGATCATTAGTACGAATCGTTAGTAGATTATAAAATAGGACTGTACACTGGCACATATGTGTAATACGTTATGTGTTTATTCTCTACAATGTCTATACATTCTGTATTCGGTTACATAATAATGAGAGGACAGGTCGATCCGAACGAGCTTATCAACGTGCTCACATATTACGTAACATTATGTATGCCCACGGTCGCTTGGGTTCATTGATTCTATAAAAGACAGACTCATTTTGATGGGTACGGAATTGAATTTTTTCATAAGATAGACTACACGCTGTAAAATGAGAGTATAACCTATTATAATCATTCTACAAAATATTTATCGGCAGAAACAAAAGTGGCAAGTACCTACATAAAATAGTGAATTGGTAAGAACAATAATTATGTGAAATCGTAAAGTTTAAAAACACAGCGTAGTCAAAACTAATTATTAACTTAACTTATTATTTATTTAATAATACTGTGACGCACGCCTCTAACACTGCGCGCATTGGTGAAAATAGCTTGAAGAGTTTAGAACATTCGAGAAACTGTGGCATAGGGTATATATTATAGACCGCGCGTGCACAGCAAGAGAAGAGCACAGTTGGACAATGTGTGTAACTGAGTTCAAAGCAGAGACGCAGTTGCATGACATAAATCACTGACTTCATATTATATAAATCTAGATCGAACATAAATAAGTGTTGCAATATTAAATACATTCGGAGTGTGCCTGTGTTGTGAATATTTCTGTGTATATAGTGACTTTGTATTATTTTATTAATGAAAGGATGAATTAATTCGGAGAAGGCTATAAAAATGATTTCTAATGATATATGTTGCCGACGTTTCGGAAAATATATTTCCTTCCTCAGGGCTTACATCTGTGAAATTACAGGTATTTTACACTGTATGAAATCAGTGAATTTGATAAAATGTATTTTTAAACTTGTATTTTTAAATTGTATTTTAGAATTGTATTTTAAATTGTATGACATGCCATATAGATACTATGTATCTCAATTAATGATCAAATAAACTTACTTACATATAAAAATAACTAACAAGTACTTAAAAATATTTAAAAAGTACTTACATTATGTATTAGAATTATTTAATTTGTAACTTAAGTTTTCAATTGACATATTGTCACAATAAATAATCAAGTTATATCAATCAAAATTTTCTCAAATACAGTTATACTATTAAAATTTATATTAAAAATTAAAAATTATCGGTATCTGAATTTTGTACATTTAACATTGGTAATAAATTAATAGTTTGTCGAAATTAAGATTTTATTTATTTATTAAGATTTTAACAATTGCACATACCGCTAAACTAGCGGTATGTGCTTTATTATCGCTTTGTGCGTCAGAGCTGACTTTCGTTCATATAAGAAGTTATATCTAAGTAAATTTCACACGAAATCCATTCAAATTGAAGCTTTTTGAAAAGAGGAGATTCTAATCTATAAAATAGAACCATTTTTAAATCAATTTGAGTTCATAAATACTATTAAAATTGTAATTGAAAATCACAAACAGCAGTTGTCGGTTGGTCTGTACGTATGTACGTACGTACGTACGTATGTACGTACGTACGTCACGACTCTACAGATCGCAATTTTGGTCGGATTGCCTTGGGTTATATTTTATTCACTTTGTTTACTATCAGACCAGAACCCTATTTAAATTCACTAAAATGTGTTCAGTAGTTTAATTTTTATAAACAGTTTTATTTTTTATTATTTTTGACAGCTTATAGTTTAAAAACAATATAATAAAATTGCTGTGCAAATATAGTGTAATCCATAAAACAAGTGCTACACTTGTATACCGTGATAACACCACTACACGTATTAGGCAGCCGTGGCGCAATGGTTATGCCGTTGGATCCCCAAGGGCAAGGTCCTGGGTTCGAATCCTTACGATATCATTGATTTTTTTCTTTTTTTTTTTCTTTTTATTTTGTTTTATTTTATTCCACTTGATATTAATTATATATTATATTATGTATAGTTCTTAATTTTTTTTATTTTTGCAAACTTAAAAAAAAATATTTTTTCAATTTTTAATTATTTATTTCTTTAAATTTTTAAATCTTGTTAAATTTATTAAAAATATTTTTTAATTGTTATTTTTTTATCATACAGTGGAAAACTTGCGGGATGTGCACTTTTGGTTTTGCCAACTATTTTTAATTATGTAATGATCTCAGGATGATGTAACATTCCTGTTTATAGCTTTATTATACAAAAAACTTAAGCCTTGTATATTTGTTTTTTAATTAACACAATTACCCTTTTTTCATTTTTATATAGCACATTTCAGCCAATAATTTGATTTTAAAGATTGTAAAATTTTACATTTTGAGTCAAATACCAACAAAAGATTATTGGCTGAAATGTGCTATATAAAAATGAAAAAAAAATAATAATGAGTATGTATTCCAAATATTTTCTGTTCTTATACTAATTATCGAAAAATTGTCTTTTTTTTATTTCATGCATAGTATTTTTGAGTAATTTCAAATATTGAAGTTATGCTTCTTAGCGCAGGTTCAGACGCAGACGGAGAATGCAAGGTTCGAATGGTCAGTCAATTAAGAAAAAAACGAGCGAGCTGAGCGTCACGTTACGTTACGATCTCACGAAACAAAGGCGCACCTACATATTTGCGTTTAGACCATAGCTTACACAAAGAAAGAACCAGAACACGTTTCGATAGTGCTTCATTATTTGTATACTTACTTATCATTGAGTATAATATTCAGAATAACATACATGAACGACGACACATGTTATGTGGCCGAGCGGTTTGCAATTACAAAATGGCTGATTCGATCTCCGTTTTGGTAATTTTCTGTTTTTATTAATAACAGTTTTTATTTTTATTAATAAATAAAAAAATCTAATTTAATGATTTAGTTTTCTTGTATTCTTATTAATAAATGAAAAAATTAAATTTTAATACCGCCGTGTATCCACGAAATAACGTAATTCTTTTTTTAGTATAACTATTGGAAGAAATTTTTGGAAGCATAGGATCAAAATAAAGGTATACTGCTTCTTAAAATAATGTATTTATTGTACTAAAGTTTCGACAAACTTTTTTGTCGACTTCGGAGTATCTAATTCTATCAAAATTTTTATTAAAAGAGGTACTCCGAAAATGACAAAAAAATTGTCGAAACGTCAGCACAATAAGTGCAATTTTAATAATCAATATTGCTTTAATTCGGTCTTACGGTGGGGGATTTTGTCTACTAACTCTAAACAAGTTTCTCCGATCTAAAAACCAAGTAAAACACCCAAATATATTTTACACTTATTCGTTAAAACCGCATGAAAATCGGTTATATTATTTTCGTGTAAACAATAATGTTCTGATAGCATGGCGCTCAATAATTTGGTTTACATTTGCATATGTAGGTATTCAATGTATATTTGTGGCCATTGGACAAAATAGCTTATGGCAGATTTTCGATAAAATAAAGTTACTAAATGACGGAATGATTCAGTTCTCCATTTTTCACGACAATGGACATATACATTAAAACACAACGTTTCAATATATTTATATATGTATAAGAACTTTATTGACGTAAAAACGTCTATTCGCTCGTTAAGTACAGTGATAGGCGGTCGAACTTTCTTGTCTAACAAAATACCCTTAGATTTCAATCGCTAATAGCTACGGAATAATTCGTTAACAATGGTTGAGCTCACAACGGGTAGACCAGGTCTTTAAGAGTTCGTCGCGCACGATTTGTTTTGCCTTTGACGTCATCGCATGAGTAAAGGCGCATGCTCGTGATAATCACGTGTCAAGCTTAAAATTAATATAGCTTGAAAATGCGTTTAGCTTGGACGTTGATTTGGGCGTGATTTTAAAGAGGTCACGGAGCACTACTTGGAGCTAAAGTTAGAAAATAACAATAGTCGTCAAAATATATATATTATAAGTGAAAATTGGTATTAAATTGAAAACAATTGTTTTACAAAAATTTCTTGTAAAATAAAATAATAAAAAGTTTTGAAAATACACCATTCTTATATAAAAAACAACGTTATGGCATATATTTCTGTTGCGCATGCGCCGATTTCCCCCAAACAATTTACAAAACTCTTGTAAAAGTAGATGGAATAATAAACCGTTATGAAAAATCAATTATTATTATATAAGAACAACTTTTAATATATACATAGTCTGCGCATGCGCCGACTTTTCCATTAAAAAACTGTTTAGAAAACTTTTTTGTAAAATAGAGTAATAAACCATAATAAAAAGTACACCATTATTATATAAAAAGCAACACTGGTATAATTATATCTTTTTTGCGCATGGGCCGATTTCCCCCAAAAAAAATTATAAAACCTTTGTAAACATAGATAGAATAATAAACCGTTATGAAAAGTATACCATTATTACATAAAAAGCATCTTTTTAGTATATATCTCTTCTACGCATGCGCCAATTTTCCTCAAAAATTTATTTTACAAAACTCCTCTAAAACAAAATAACAAAGCGTCACGAAAAGTATACAATTATAATATAAAAACAACATTATAATATATATCTCTATGACGCTTGCGCCGCTGTTCCACAAAAACAATAGGCCTCTTCATATTTGCATATCAAACGACCTCCAAAAAGTTGGTTTCAATACGCTCATCCGTGGTGTTGGAATGGTAAAAAATGTTAAAAATGACTACGTCTGTCAAAGTATTATGTTCTAATAATTAGTTATTCAAATCATTTACTTAGAAGGCGTTGCATTTCACAAAATATTAATGTAAATAAACTGACTAATATTTGAAATAAAATCAGTTTTTGAACAAATGCAATATTTTTATTTTAAGACAGAACATACGCAATCTTTTAATTCCCACATCACAGTGTGCCACAGACAAAGACAGCCGATCCACGTGCGCAATGTATTAGACAAAATTTAATTTATACAGCTTGTTTTCTATATAAAGTTGTTCAAAAAATGTTTCGGTGAATTCTGTTATACGAAATCTATGCAAAAATTTTCTCCTCTTTCGTTTAAGACAGGTCCCAAAGCGATCTGATTTAAATTAAGCGAATTATACGCAAAAAAGTTTTTTTCTTAGTTTATTCCCATCTGGGGGTTTTTCATTATTTGTTGTTCTAGCGGCAATAGAAATACACACTTTCTACCTATTACGATTCATGATATACAGCCCGCTGACAGACGGACAGCGGACGCTTAGTAATAGGGTCCCGTTGGTCACCCTTTAGGAACAGAACCCTAAAAAGTAAGTCAGCGCAAAGCTCGCAGCGAGAGGAATGCAGTAAGCCTAAAAAATATAGTGCCGAACGAAAGCGAGAGCTACGGCAGCATCGAAAAGGGAATGAAAAAACCTGAACCTACGGATCGTGTGCAGACAATACATGAAACAGTAATGCTCGACGTTTTCATGAAAAAATTGCGGCACGGACCCGAACTGCACCTTTCTTTAGTTTTTCTTACTATATTGTTTTGCTCAGCACAGTGGCTTCTTCAGGCAAAGATCTTAAAACCAATTTATTATTTCACACAATTGTTAAAAAAACTGCAGGTTTAATTTAGGCTTCGGTAGAATTCTAGTTTTTAGGCGCGAATAGCGTGAGCTAAAGCGGCTATATGTACTCGCTTTGTCTGTGAATCTGTGAATCTGTGATCCCGAATTTTGTATCCAGCGTACAGCCCAAACGACTTAACCGATTTTAAAAAACTTTTTTTTGTTCGATTCGTCTCCGGGTAACTTAGATCCTAACGTCGCCCGATTTTTGAATTTTTGCTCCAGAGGGGAGCAATTTAGAAAAAACGAAGTTTTTCGCTTATAACTCGCTCAATTTAAATCAGATCGGTTTGAAACCTGTCTTAAACGAAAGAGGAGAAAATTTTACATAAATTTCGTACAACAGAATTTGCCCAATCAGTTTTTTTATACACATTTATATAGAAATAAATTCACTCTGATATAACCGATAGCAAACATCTTTCGGTTATCTCTCTCTGTTGCACGGTATAACATGGTAATATAATTATTGCGTATGTTCTGTCTTAAAATAAAATTGGTCGACAATTTTATTTATGACAATAATAAAATTATTTTATTATTGTCATAAATAAAATTTTATAAATAAAATAAAATAAAATTTTATTTATGACAATAATAAAATTATTTTATTATTGTCATAAATAAAATTGTCGACCAACAAATGCTATCTTTTAATTATTAAAAGATAGCATTTGTTCAAAAACGGATGCCATTTGAAATATTTGTGAAATGCAACGCCTTCTAAGTTAACAATTTGAATAACTAATTATTTGAACTTAATACTTTGACAGATGCAAACGTCATTTTTGACATTTCTTACCATTCCGACACCACGGATGAGCGGATTGAAACCAAATTTTGGGAGGATGTTTGATATGCAAATATGAAGTGGCCTATTGTTTTTGGGGAACATCGGCGCATGCGTAAAAGAATATATCTCTTATAATGTTGTTTTATATAATAATAATATAGTTTTTAAAACGGTTTTTACTCTATCTATTTTTACTAGAAATTTTTGTAATTTTTTTGGGGAAAATCGGCGCATGCGCAAAAGAGATACATGCCATGGTTGTTTTTGACATGATAACGTCTTATAAATTGATGAATCACGTCAACATAAAAAGATGAAACACCGACTGCATGCACGAAAAAGTGTAACGTTCCTAATGTTACTAAGTAAGCGACTAGAATGCCTTCGGTAATTTTGAAGCAGATATCATCAACCGATTGAGATGAAAATTTGTATACACGTTTAGTTTGAATGGCAATGCATGGTTAGCTGTGTGACGTCACTTTAAATCCAATATGGCGGACTTCTAAAGATGGCGGACTAATTTTATTATGTTTTCCTACAATATGGGTATCAAATGAAAGGGCTTGCTGAGAATAACTCGAAAAATAAAGTGACGTCACTCTAAATCCAATATGGCGGACTTCTAAAGATGGCGGACTAAGTTTTTTATGCTTTTCTACAATATGGGTATCAAATGAAAGGGCTTGCTGAAAATAACTCGAAAAATAAAGTGACGTCACACTAAATCCAATATGGCGGACTTCTAAAGATGGCGGACTAATTTTATTATGCTTTCCTACAATATGGGTATCAAATGAAAGGGCTTGCTGAGAATAACTCGAAAAATAAAGTGACGTCACTCTAAATCCAATATGGCGGACTTCACAAGAAGGCGGACTAATTTTATTATGCTTTCCTACAATATGGGTATCAAATGAAAGGGCTTGCTGAGAATAACTCGAAAAATAAAGTGACGTCACTCTAAATCCAATATGGCGAACTTTTGAAGATGGCGGACTAAGTTTTTTATGCTTTCCTACAATATGGGTATCAAATGAAAGGGCTTGCTGAGAATAACTCGAAAAATATAGTGATGTCACTCTAAATCCAATATGGCGGACTTCTAAAGATTTCGGACTAAGTTTTCTATGCTTTCCTACAATATGGGTATCAAATGAAACGGCTTGCTGAAAATAACTCGAAAAATAAAGTGACGTCACTCTAAATCCAATATGGCGGACTTCTAAAGATGGCGGACTAATTTTATTGTGCTTTCCTACAATATGGGTATCAAATGAAAGGGCTTACTGAGAATAACTCGAAAAATAAAGTGACGTCACTCTAAATCCAATATGGCGGACTTCACAAGATGGCGGACTAATTTTATTATGCTTTCCTACAAAATGGGTATCAAATGAAAGGGCTTGCTGAGAATAACTCGAAAAATAAAGTGACGTCACTCTAAATCCAATATGGCGGACTTCTAATAAATGGCGGACTAATTTTATTATGCTTTCCTACAATATGGGTATCAAATGAAAGGGCTTGCTGAGAATAACTCGAAAAATAAAGTGACGTCACTCTAAATCCAATATGGCGGACTTCTAAAGATGGCGGATTAATTTTATTATGCTTTCCTACAATATGGGTATCAAATGAAAGGGCTTGCTGAAAATAACTCGAAAAATAAAGTGACGTCACTCTAAATCCAATATGGCGGATTTATAAAGATGGCGGACTAAGTTTTTGACGTGATAACGTCTTATAAATTGATGAAACACCAGCTGCACGCATGAAAAAGTGTAACGTTCCGCCTGATCCTGTGCGTGCAAGCGAGAGCGCAGTAATGTAGTATTAAATATGATATTCGAGCGGAATATATTATCACGTAAAACTATCGTCCGTAAACCGACTTTACAGACAACCAATTTTTTTTATATAATAATGGTGTACTTTTTATAATGTTTTATTATTCTTCTTTACAAGAAAAATTTGTAAAATGTTTTTTTTTGAGGGAAAGTCGGCGCATGTGCAGAAGAGGTATAAGTTATAAAGTTGTTTGTATATAAGAATGGTATACTTTTCATAACGGTTTTTTATTCGATCTATTTTTATAAGAGTTTTGTATAATTTTTGGGACAAATCGGCGCATGCGCAAAAGAGATACATGCCATAGTTGTTTTTTATATAATAATAGTTTACTTTTTATAGTGTTTTATTATTCTACTTTACAAGAAAATTTTGTAAATTGTTTTTTGAGGGAAAGTCGGCGCATGCGCAGAAGAGGTATAAGTTATAAAGTTGTTTGTATATAACAACGGTATACTTTTCATAACAGTTTATTATTCGATTTATTTTTACAAGAGTTTTGTATAATTTTTGGGAAAAATCGGCGCATGCGCAAAAGAGATACATGCCATAGTTGTTTTTTATATAATAATAGTGTACTTTTTATAGTGTTTTATTATTCTACTTTACAAGAAAGTTTTGTAAATTGTTTTTTGAGGGAAAGTCGGCGCATGCGCAGAAGATGTATAAGTTATAAAGTTGTTTGTATATAACAACGGTATACTTTTCATAACAGTTTATTATTCGATTTATTTTTACAAGAGTTTTGTATAATTTTTGGGAAAAATCGGCGCATGCGCAAAAGAGATACATGCCATCGTTGTTTTTTATATAATAATGGTGTTCTTTTTATAATGTTTTATTATTCTATTTTAAAGAAAGTTTTGTAAAAAATTCTTTGAGCTAAAGTCGGCACATAATATATGCTATAAAGTTGTTTTTATAGGTATAATCATTGGGTACTTTTTAAAACGGTTTATTTTTCTATCTGTTTTTACAAGAAAGTTATGAATTTTTTTTTCTAAACTCATAATTTCAGAAATATTTTGAAAAAAAATCTGTTGTTATTTTGTTCTGAAGATGTTAGTTAGGTAGCTCTTTGTTTAATTTTTGCATGACACAATAACATATTACAGAGAGAACCATGAAATTATTAAAATTATATTTTCCTTTCTGTGTTTCATTATTTTCAACTGTTATTTTTTTCTTAGAATAATTAAATTAGGTTATACTATATTAAGCTCCAAGTGTCGTTAAATATATACACCGATTTTCAAACAAACGGGGTATATGACGTAACATTTCGCGCCTTGTAATTCTTGAATTACTTGGGCATATACTCCCACTGGTTAACAGTATTATAAACTAAAAAAGACTTGAGAATAATGGCTGAGATCATTATGGCGTTACCATGGTTTGTCTATTACAAGCTCCCAGTTCTTAGGCTCTAGCCTCAGAACTGGTGAAGGTATCATTTAGATTTTCAGATGCCCCACAAAACCCCTTGCACTAACCTAAACAAAATTGTCTAGAGATATAGAAACAATTATTTATTAAACATTCATCATGAGCGGTTTTGAATTTTAGCCACGGACATGTGTTTCTCCCCAACCGAACCACTCCACCAGCAGGTGTAATTGATCCATTTGTGTACGTCAAAAGCGCAACAATATTAACTACATAAATACGTCAAACTATAAATAACACGTACAATGGCATAGCTGTCATGTTATGTTTAACCTATTGACAACTAAATTAATTATGTTTATATAATTATGTTTATTGTTAATGCGAACTCCTCGGCTGTGAATGTATTTTATATCAATAGACCATAAAATGTTTTATAAAGAGTAATCAAAACTTTTGGGTCGTCCGCACACTAGGCAACGCGATAGCAATTAAAGTCACTAGGTGATGTTGTATCCGCGCACAAGGCAAATTTTTAGGCAGTTTAGTCGTAAATTTCAAAGAGATTGTAAATTTTCGATTCATCACTTTTGAATGAATTCATATATTGCGAATTAAAGTAAATATGTGTTTACATTTGCTGGACAAGCTTTGCAAGTACAATTTGAGCTCATTATGCTTCTATTAAAATAACCCAACATATAAAAGTATTAGCACTAAGCAACCATAATTTTATAAAGTTATCCTAAAATTACTCCAATAATTAATTATACTAAATATAATTTATTTATTTAAATATCTACCGCGTCTTTTCTAGAAAACACTGCATCTACGAATTTGACATTAAACGCCTCCATATTAGAAAACATATTCTTCAGATCGCGCTTCCTTGGAAGTCGGCTGGGTTGCTCAGATCACGCCAGTCGAGTATAGATTGCTTTCACTTAGGATATCGTATCGCCGTTGAATTGCTTACCTGCTGCCTCGTATGCGGGCGGCCTTAGATAGGCAAAGTTTAAAATGGTGTTTGAATATTGTTTCATAAAGGTCTAAATTTTTGATATAAATATATATAAAGATTATTTTACCCGCGACTTCGTCCTCGTGAAATTAGTGTGTACAACTGAAGACGGCCATATAAGCAGTTGTTTGTTTTACTATCTTTTGCAAAAATATAAAGATTTTGTAGATTCGATACACCTGAGCAAGCCACACACAGCTAGCCGCAGGACAACATAATTTTTCTAAATGAATGCCAGCCACCCTAATTGTTTACCCCTGGGCCTTGTTTATAGTTATTTCGAAAGCAGTTTTTAATGAAAATTGTAATCTTTTAAATTGAAAAGGCAAATCCGTTCGTATAATTGGTATTCGTGGTATTAAAACACTGTCTCCTTTAGATTTGCCACTAATTATAATAACCCTAACAATATTTCGACCCAGATGAGAAACTTGTAAGCACAATTTGGGCTCATCAAGATTTCGCATTGAAAGTTATTTATGAAATGGTATTTAATCCCCTTAGGAGTTAATTAAAAAAAAAAGTAGTTTATGTCCTATCCCAGAGCTTACACTATCTCCATATTAATTTCTATCACAATCGGCCCAGTAGTCTGGCCGAGAAAGCGTAACTTCAACCCGTACTTCATTTCCATAGGAGCTGAGTTTTGAAAAAAAAGGAGCCTATACCCTTCCCCAGGCGTCAAACTATCTTCATATTAGATTTCATTACAATCGGTCCAGCGGTTTAGCCTTAAAAACGTAACACAGAGTTTCTTTCGTAGTTCTAATATTAGTATGTGTTTATATTCCATCTTCTGTTATCAGCTCTGTTTAATATGATGTGACCCTTTGGTCCTCATATTGTGTAACTAAAAGAAACAGATTCGCCACAGAACAACAGTGGATATTAACTGGTTGACAGTAAATCGACTCACGAAGGTTGACACTTGTACCTCATGCCGTGTTCTCTAAGTACAAATAGGCTAGACACGGCTTACAACAGATAGCCTGTGTTATCTGGTTTATTTGAACGACCGCTCACTAATACGTCAAGCGAAATACAACGATACAAATTACATATAATATACCCCTCTCGCTACCTATCTCTACCGACACAGTTCGTTACATTAATCTCTCACCAAGTTACGCATTCAATGCTATTTTAAGTAAACCCGGCAGATTCTCAATGTTGATTATAATTTCGAAACTATGAAATTTCAGTTATTGCAGTTATCTATACAAATATTATAAACAGGCAAAGTTTGTAAGCTTGGATGTAGAGGTAATCTCCGAAACTACTCATTCGATTTCAATTTCTTTTCACCAATATTTAGAATAGGCCTTCAAAATGGACATAGGCTATATATTATCGCGTTAAATAAAAACGCTTTTCGTGGAGAGACCAATTGTGCAGCGTAAGTCGACAAAAAAATGGCGAAAATCTACAAATTCGGGCAGCGCTGGACCCGGTCGCTAGTAATAAATATAGTAATTAAATTGAAATCAAACCCCGAGATGTATTTTTAGAGTCTATCATTTTTATCAGAGAACATTAGAAACACGTCGAAATAAAATTTATTTCTGAACACCATTGAGCTAAATTCTGTAGAAAATTATAGAGTATCGAAGTAATACCAAGGATTTTTATTATATTAATCCATATTGAAGCTGTCCAGTGTTTGTCTCTGGAGTGTTTTAAGTTTTTAGTTATTATGTTTGTGGTATGTTGAACGGACATCAATTATGTGTTGTACGTGATCTTCGCGTAGACAATGATGCATTTCTTTATTTGGTAATTTTATATATACAGTTTAATTTGCATTACATTATGTGTTAATCTATTACTGCTGACAATATGTAAAATAAAGGGATGTGTGTCAGCGTCAAATGAATCGGATGTGTAACTAGAGATGTGGTTAAACTGCGTTTTATATTGTTAAGGGGAATCGCCACAATATGTTTAAAAAACCCTATTAAATTAAATTCTAGCTACTGTAATTTTTTTGTAAAATTAAACAGAGGTAAATATTAAAAAGTGGGAAGAGAAGCTTATGCTGGAAATTTTAAGCGTAAAAACATCTTGCAAATAAATTGAAATGAGACTTCAAACAATTCTGAAGCACAACTTGCCACCGAGTGTGTTCTTCTACTATTTTGTGAACTAATTTAGCCTTGTCAATAGCATGTTTATCTAAATTAATATTTAAAAACGTTACTGGATCAGTTTTTACGTCAAAAAATGCCCAAAACTTTTTAATACCGTTTGTGCATTCACCGAGTCAAGACGAATTTTTTTGTTTTATTTGTTAAGTACCTATTGTTAATTTGAGTCACTAATTTTTGTTACTCGAAAAAGTCACACATTTTATTGACGAATTTCGTTCCATCTAGCCAACTCTGTCCAACATTCTACTCTTCAAAACATCAAAGTAGTGCCATCTAAGTTTTACTTACAAAAACTCCTCCTTATCGCTACATTTTTATAGAAGGTGCTGTGAGCAAAATATAATTTCACAGACAACTTTTCTTTACCTTTTGAAAGACGAGGTAATATACGATCTTATTTCGTATACGAGTGTTCATTTCCTGACGAAATATTAAAGTAAAGTAATCACTAAAATATGAATTGATATTAAATACACATACAACCAGAGCTATCCATGAATGAATAATTAATAATGTAGATGTATTGTTTGAACAAGAGTAAATAAATAACGATGGCGTATTGTTTTATTATGAACTGATACTTGATAGCCAGTAAATTGAGTTTTAAAAGTATACTACTATTGACTTTGCGAAACGCGTTGGCGTGGTAATAATAAATTCAAAATGAACCGAAAATAATATAAAACTATAATATGAACTAGTCCCCACAGTAGTACCATACTATTTTTTAATTAAATTCAATAGTTCGTTCCGAATAATCAAATTAGAAAACTACAGGTGGCACATTGTAAATAAAATATTGCATTTTTATGAAAATATGAATGCATATTTTATAAAACTTTATAATTAATATGAGAGAAATAATGTTAGTAATAAACGTCGAATATGAAAATATTCTCAAAGAATGCAAAATTTAATTTTCATATATGCAGCAGCTTGAAGTCAGTAGCGTACGAACCGTTGAAAACAAAGTTCATCATTTCTTACACCCATCCGGATTTGTAGATTGTTTGTTAAAGATAGACAATTTTTATACGATGTTGCAACGTTTTTCTTGAATATATCCGTATCTATCCGTATTTTATCGCGGTATTTATTATTTCTTACCAGAAGCCTAGAGATGAATTTTCATATCCCTAACTTGAGAAATGATAGGTTCGTCATACAAACTTTCATCCACTATTTCACCCCCTTCAGGTTTATTTTTAGACAGAAGATAGCTTATGTCCTTCCTCAGGAAGTAATCTATCTTCTTGCCAAATTGTATCAAAATCTGCTAAGGAGTTTAGGCGTGCAAAGGTACTAGCCAGACATACATAGTTACTTTTGCATTTACATGGCCTACATGTGTGTAGTGTCTGTGAAAAAACAACTTTGGTAACGAAAACAGGTGGAAAGGAACCGAAGTTTTCCCAGGTAGTGATAGCAGCGCTATATCGCGTGCGCCTGATAACGGTCCTTCTTGAAACACACTAAGCATAGGAAGCTAGGAGTCCCCTGGTTACAGACTTCGTGGTGTAAACACTTTAACTGCCCCCCTCTCCTCCTCTAAAATATTTCTGTTTGAGCTCAGTTAAATAATATACAAGGAATAAAAATTGCACTGTCAGCTATATTTAACGACTCCCCTTGGTCAACTGTCAAAATTCGCATTTTTAAGGTTATATATTGTAGCTCTCTAATCTAAAAGTTAACACATACTAGGGGCTCGCTTTTTGACATTCTTGTCATATTTTACGGAAAATTTTTTGTTACGTGAAATATAACAGGGTTCTTGTCAAGTTTGTTTAAAAATACCTTATTTTCGAATTTACGGTCTTGAAACATATGTCACAAAAATGTTGATTCAAATAGAAATATTTTTTTAAAAGTTCGTGAAAACTCAGAGCTTAAAAATGATTGGAAATAATTATTTACTTATCAGTACTCCTACCGAACAAAGAACTAAAAAATAAATACGAATTCTTTATTTTCTAGGTTACGCTAGAGTTACGCCACTGAAGTACGTTATATTATGAATATTACACACACATATATAAACACTTATATTTTGTTTTACTTTTCTTTTCTAAGGTTGTTATATGTATACTGTAATAAATTCAAAGCTACTGCTCGGTCGGAATAAAATTTTTAAAGCTAAAATACACACACAGACATTGTAAGTGCAAAACGCCAAGTTAACTCTAGAATAATCAGAATGGAATATTAATTAAAATTTACGCCTGAGATAGCCATAGCTTTCGTACTACAATAGATGAACAAGATGTAATGCTTTGCCCAGCACAGCACCGGAATATAGAGCTTTACCGCGTTATAAGGATTCAAGCTTTGCTTTCGTTCTATAAGTGAAAATGACAATGCGGTACCAAGCTACATGATTCCGGAAGCTTAAAATCGGTGTATATATGAAATTATCATATTTACGACAGTGGAAATCTGTATTTTTCAACAACTACTTGTTTCTTTATTTCTTGTCCTGTCAGCTCAAAGATCAGACAAAAAAAAAACTCGGTTTGATAGTTAACCCGGTCTGGACGCAAATTCTAGAAATAAGTTTGGGGGCAAATACTTTATGTTTGATTCGGGTATCCGATTTGAAAATTTGGGCAGGTTAGTTTTAAGTATTGAAAAAATTGGATTTAAATCATTAATGCTTTAAGAGTATTCGTCCCTGCAAACACCCCCTGCACCCTTCATCTCAAATCTTTTCCCCTCGCCTAAAAACGGTTCGCGCTCTCCCGACGTTATTTTTAAAGCTAGAGGGTTCTGGTAAACGCCAAATGAAAGACAAAGAATCGGACTACAAATCCTTCAGGCGAATTTTTTGAAAAACAGTTTCGCCTACGTGTGAAATATTACGTAACTTATTATTTTTTTCAAAAGGTTGTAAGTTTTTTCAGGATTTTTTTTCAAAAAATTCGCCTGAAGGATCTGTAGTCTGATTCTTTGTCTTTCATTTGGCGTTTACCAGAACCCTCTAGCTTTAAAAATAGCGTCGGGAGAGCGCGAACCGTTTTCAGGCGAGGGGAAAAGATTTGAGATGAAGGGTGCAGGGGGCGTTTGCAGGGACGAATACTCTTAATGGCAATCGGCTCGTAAAACAATAATTACAGCCAACAAGAAAAGGAGAAGTTGCCGTTCTGTCAAAGAACCGAATACCGGTTCCGATAAAATAGCAGAAAAAGTCGTAAAGCGGATTCACGTCCGGTTATATTATAGCGATGAGGATTCCGTTCAGGAAAAACAGCCTGATACTGAATTCAAATTTGACTTTTGAATACAGATGGGAAAGTTCTCCTTCATTAAGAAGTCGAATGACGAAACAAGATTCGGTTCCCGCAAAATGCCTGTTTAACGGAACCGAACCGATATTAATGAAGGCTGGGAGAAAAAAAGAATAACCTTGTAATTTTTTTACCAGTACGGAACTGCACATTGCAGTTTCTTTGGTGGATAGCAATAAAGCGGCATAGTTATTAATATTCATTTGTTTGTATGTGTAGGTAAACCGCATGCAATAACTACTTATAATATACACAGGGGTCGTACAGAACTTTTTGACGTTTTATGCATGGTTTCATTATGTGTTAGATTTTTCTTATAGCTTCGTTTACATTGACGTTGATTTTGACGGGAACTTTATCTCAGTGCATGCAAAGCTGGATAAAAACTACGCGATACCTTAAAGGATACTAGTCGATAATAATTATAATCTTTCTTTCTCCCTAAACATAGGCTGTCAGGTCCCGATTATGCCCCTAGACAATGCAAGTCTCGGGAACCCTCTTCCCCTTGGCAGGCATGTCTCTAGGTAGGTGAGTGACAAGCGTGGATTCTCACCACTATACTACCGAAAACATGTTTGCCTCAGTCGTTACTATGGCAGACAAGGGGCTTTCCACAGCGTAATAATATCTAACTTGGACTGATTTGCAACCGAAACTTATAGAATAGTTTTATATCATCTGCAAGGAAAGCTATTTTGGTGGATAATCACGTCAGAAGATTTCAGGGAAGTAACGAACCATTATCGCTGTTTATTGAAGATGTTTTGGGGAAATCAACAGCTTAAAATACTGGTTCGACTCATCAGGAAATTGTTTTGACAATTTAGATTCACGTCAACTCAGCAACATTACTCCGACTTAGAGATCTTTCAATGTCGGATTCCTTGGACAATATTCGGAAGCTCGCTAGACGCAACAACGATACCAGAGAACGCAAAGCTAACATCATGAGTGCTCGCGTTCAGGTTTTAAAAGCAGAAGTAAAAAAAGCGCGCCCGTATGTAATTATTGTAAATAACCTGGACACTTCATCCGTAATTGTCAGAGACGTCTGAAAAATAATCAGACACAAGCTGAGCCAAAAAACTAGCTGCGTCCCGATCTAAAAAGGATCGGTTAACCTTATTGGAAAAAGATAGAGGTGAATTACTAAGAAGTTTGCCGATAGTTCAACTGAAGATCAAGCATTCGTCGTTTAATTTCCTGCTTGACAGCAGCGCTAGTAGTAATTTTTGTAACAAAATCATCGCTCAAGAAATTTGTCAATGCAGCCTAGGTACCATCAAGAAAGTTTCTTCAGTGGTTCGTCTTCCTAATACCGATATTGAAAATAATAAAAATGAATAATGAATAGAGGTCCATAACGGAAGAACCCCACATCATTATTAAAATCTCCAGTTTTACCTTTGAAATATTTCTTTTTTATTATTTTTAATTTATCATTTCCTTGTATCGTGGGATACGCTTCCTTGAAAATTTGGATTTTGTAAATAACCGACTACGCTTTGAATAGGATTCGTAATGCAAGGCTCCTTTTATTGAATTTTCTCCGATATCTCATCGTTCTGTATTCTCCATTATTGAATGTCCCAATTAAGCAACGATCAGCGTAGTCGCTTAGAAGATTTACTTTCCAAGTATTATAACAACACTGTTAGTACAAGGTTGGAAAAAATTGAAAATTATGCTTACCGGACTATACTAACAGATCCTACGCCGATTCATCAGTCGCCATACCCGCTTACTGCTCCTAAGACAGCCATTATGAGATCGCACATACAGAAGCTTTTAAAATACTAAATTGAAAATATAATTGGGTGCTAAGCTCAAATCATCCAAGTTATTGGTGGCCTTAAAAAAAAACAGCACGGCATTTCATCGGAAGGAAATCAAAATTGTAACTTCATAATTTTTTTATAATTAAAATAAAAGTCATAATATCCTGTATTATTACAATTTTTCTGAAATCTTTTACCTTTCCAACCCACAAGTGGGGAATGGTATTAGTTTAGATCAAAATTCACTTTTCAAAATTTTATAATATTTTTCGTTTTTATAATATTTTTGGAAAAACTCTGTGCGTCTGTTTGTCTGTTTGTCAGTTAGTCTGTTTATCTGTAAGTACGATACAGGTGAAATAGATGAGCGGATTGAAACAAAATTTTGGGAGGATGTTTGGTATGCAAATATGAAGAGTTCTATTGTTTTTGGGGAAAGTCGGCGCATGCGCAGAAGAGACATAGGCTATAACGGTGTTTTTGATATAATAATGGTATACTTTTCATAACGGCTTATTATTCTACTTTTTTTTTAGAGTTTCGTTAAAAAGATATTTTCTTAACTGTATAGTTTCGGAAATATTTTGAAAATAAAAAAAATCAGCTGTTGTTTTGTTTCGTAGACCTGTCATAATTTAACTAGTTAAGCATGCTTAGATTAATTTTTACATGGCATAGAACATATTATGTAGGTAACCAACGAATAGCAAATGTCATATTGAATACTAGCCATTACCCGCATCACCTTACTCGATATCAGAAATGTCAAGATTTTTGAAGTTGGAATGGCTCCGTCATCCAATTGGCTTCAATTTTCTTTCGTATGAAATTCAAATGAAAGTAATAGACAAAATATTAATAAGAATTCAATAAATGGCATAAAAAGTGATCATGTACTTTTCAGTAAAAGAAATATTTCATAACTGTGGTAATATATTCCACCGAGTTTCACGCAAAAAAATCGCAAAAAATTGAATTGAAAGTTTATTGTTACAATTTCACAGAAAATAGATTTCGCGTTACACAATATCACTTGAACTGAAGTTATTTGGAAGACCCTCGAGGTATAAACATAGTACCAACCTTAAATATAGATCTGAAAAGAAAAGTTTGGAATAACTTAAAAGTTCTGTAGTTTTTTTTTTTTGTAAATTGTAGAAGATCTAATAGGTATATATCATATTTAAAAGGAGTTAAAAACTTAATTTTACTTATTTTAGATACGCCTTATGTTTTTCCTCTCAAATAAAATTTCGCTGGTTTCAAACAGAGGGTGCTTACAGTATTTTATTAAAAAAATAGCACTCACTTTTTGTTTAACAAAATCTAAAAGAACGGATATAACATCCGTTCTTTTAGATTTTGTTAAACAAAAAGTGAGTGCTATTTTTTTTTCTTGAATAACACTTAAATAATTTAATCTATACAAATAAATAAAATTGAAGTGTCTGTTTGTAATGTCAAAATTACAGCTTTTTACTAAATGCTTATGAAAGTATATAGGTACGGTATTATAACAAAAATAAAAACAAGTTTTTGTCTGTTTATTCCAACTAATCTCCGAAACGACTGGTCGATTTTGACGGGACTTTCACTGGCCGATAGCTAAGGTTATAAAGAGAAACTTAATAAATAAAAACAAAAAGAAACAAAAAGATAGGGAATTGTTTTCGTAAACTCTGCGAACTGAACAAACATTTTGTCGTGTTTCATCTCAATCGCGGGTGGAGCCGCGGGAAACAGCTAGTTATATATTAAAGCTAGTCTTTTTTACAATCTAACATATTTTTACAAATCTAACTTATCCGTAATTGAACATCTGCTATCAAAATTCCAGTCATTCCAATTTCAAAAATATTGAAAAATTGTAGTGAAAAATTAAATGTCTGTTAATGCGTGCGATGACGCGAGTAACGGCTATTAATAAATATTATGTTTGTTATTCGTTTGCAAGACTACACAATATTATGTTACACATGTAAAAATTAACCAAAGAATGTTTGTCAGCTACCTAATTTCTTTTTGACAGATCTTCAGGACAAAAGAAAAGCTGATTTTTTTTAATTTTAAAATATTTGAAGTTTATAAAAAAAAATTCGTGGAAAAATAATTAGAATAATAAACCATTATGAAAAGTATATACCTATTTGTAACAAAAAAAAAAAAAAAACACATCTCTTCAGAGAAGTACAACTATTTTCTGGGCAATGTTATTACTTTTTAAAAATATTTTCTAGATTAAGGAGTGTGCACAAAAGTAATATTAGTCTGTAAATTTTATGTCCTTAGCGTTGAGATTAGTTGATATCTGATATTGAATAATTTCCCGTTAAAAACTCTTAGATTAGGCGTGATAATTAACCAAAAGAATCCTTGACTCTGCTACGGTTTTAATATTTTATGTGGTAATTAATTTTTGTAAAAATATGCTCTTCTACAGAGCGTAAAATATATTCCTAATTTTTTTCAGAGACGTATATTTCTGTTACATATCTATTCCTATATACTATTCTCGTATATTTGTAAGTTCCTTGTATTGTGCTTTTTTTTATCAAAATTTCATTTATGACAATGTCAAGTTATTCACTTCATGCCGTCGCTACAAGCATTAAATTCCACAACTTGCTTTGCACTAATTATGAAACTGACGCAGTGCATTGATAATAATTAATGAGTTTGTAATTAAATTTACCTCAATGTTGAATTAAAGGTAAGTGAACTATTCTCAAATTCAATTTTCAATTAGCAATATCTATTTAGAATAAAGCCAGATCAAATAATTGGCTTAAGCTTAGGGCACCTTCCACTAATAATAACTTCGGCAAAATAATCGGCTTCGATCAAAAACACACTCAAAATCGAACTCTAGAATTTACATGTTTTATTTTTATTATTAACTAACACAAAAATAAAAGATCAAAGGTGTATCAACCATAATATGATCATTAGCACTGTTTTCCAATATTACATAGAGATGATTATAATATATATAATATAGTACGAATTGCTTTTAATAATTAATTATGGTATAATTTGGTCTAATTGATTTATATTTTTTTTTTTCAGGGAATTGCTAAAGACGGATAATTCCAAGAACGGGTGAGGTGGACATGTTTGTCATATTTTGGATATTAAATTTGTATCGTTTAAGAACCGTATTAAATTTTTGGTACTTTTTTCGTCATTTTTCCGGATGGCTGTCTAATTTGTTGTACTATGATGAACGGCGAGTGGGTCTAGTTGATCGCTGCAAGGGAACTGCGGGAGTCGCTTACAATTAGCACCTGTTGCCAAGTTGTTCTTGTTTTCACTGTTTTTAAGCTGGATTTTATTGCGAATAATTTGGCTGTAAATATGCTGTCTATGGAGTTAAGTTTATATTTGTGAATTGTATTGTGAATGCACATGCAATTTCATCATTATCCCTTGATCAGTCCGTGTATATGTGGACATGGTTTCATATTATTGACTTATGATCTCTGTTGCTTTGGCTCTTATGATTAGTGGATGTGTATCTGTTTTGTACATTTCCGTCAGCTTCGTATTAATTGATATTTGGGGGAGTATCCATGGTGGTGTTTGAGGATCGATTTTAGTCAGTAATGATTTTAGTATTCGGATGTTTTTCTTTTACATGTTCTTATACATCATTTTTAAAAACTTAACGCAGACATATTTTCTTCAATTTCGACAGAAGGTAAAAAGTAAAAAGCGCAAAACTTCTTATGCCGAATTACATGAATGAAAACTATTTTGCGTTCATTGATAAGGTCATTAAAAACATACATTGTGTTTTTTCATTAGATGTTGAACATTTACTGTAGAAACTAAAAACTAATTTCACTGTATGTATAAAAAAGTTATGAATATTTTCATTAAATTTAAAAAAGGTATTGAGCTTGACGAGAGTAACTGAATGATGAGCGCTAACTGAATATTGTCTTCGATAACCCTGTTTTCTGTAAGTTTTATGCTCAAAGGTTACACCGCACTACTTACAGTGGTTCTAAACTCAATTTATTAACTAGTGACGCAACATAATCCGGTTTTATTTATTTATTTGATAGCTATGGAAATAATTAATGCATTGAAGAAAATCGTTCCACATAAAACGAAACAAGGACCGGGCGTCCAAAGAACTTCATTTGCAAACTATGAGGATCACAACCTGGTGCACCTGCAAGACTTGTTTTCCAATGATTTATTAGGGTTTTATGAAAACAAAAGTATTTGGTGATGAATTAAAAAATATTGACCAACAATGAAAAACATGTAAAGTTTATCAATCGTTTATATTCCACAGATGGTTTACTCTATTTTCAAATAATTTTTATAATCGTTTTGAAAACTGTTTAGCCGTAAATGTTGATATTTTTTTGAAAATGTTTTAACAAAATTCACTTATTTAAATAAATAAAATTATCGACCAATTTTTTCAGATATTGACAAAAAATTATAAAATTATAACTCAATAATTCAATAGATGACGTTGCGGTCCGAATTCAGAAATAATCTAAAAAATATAAAAATGAATTAGTATCTACCTATTTACTTAGAAAATAAGTAGTTACCAATTCATTTTTATATATTTTAGATTTTCTTAGAAAATAAGTAGATACTAATTCATTTTTATATTTTTTAGAATATTTCTGAAGAAATTCCAAATCCGGACCGAAAAGTCATCTATTGAATGATTGAAATATAATTTTATATTTTTTTGTCAATACACAGTCTGAAAAATTGGTCGATAATTTTATTTATTTGAAGAGTTCTATTCAGACGTTAATCCTAAGATTTGAAAATACACTTATGTTCCGTCTTAACTGAAATTTACTGTGTACTGTGTCAGTCGCACGCGTGTAAAACTGGAAGCCACGTCAGTTCTCATCTAATTTTCTCACAATTCGGACTAATGTCGGCTAATTATGCAGTACGTTACTCCTTCCCTGCATTTTTGAAGAAAAACTATTCATACAGATAATAAAGGTAGTCAAAATTGTTAAACTCTTTTTCCGGAAAAATAGTAGATTATCTATTATCTAGTTGCGTAATGGTATATTATAGCACGGCAGTGGAAGGATTTCTGGTAACGTAGGTCCATTCCCACCTGTGAATAAATAAAAGAAAAAAGACGGACAGATTTCTCAAAACGGTGGATTGTTTGGGCTGTACCGGTGTTATTTTGGGCCCATAGTGATCAGAGAGGGTACAGCTCCACTTCTTCTACTGTTCTGAGAAACTTGTGCAGAAATGTAACAAAGAAAAGAATATGCAGTTGGTCGATAACAATTATATTTCATAATCACTTCAAAAACGTGTCGGTGATAAGGTACAAAGAAATCTGATTTACAAGTACATTCTTAATATTAACAATATCATTTGATCATGATTGACAATTAGGAACTGGGGGTAGAACCCTGACGAGGTGATCACTTAATTATCTAGGGAAGTACATTTAATAAGGTTGTTTAAATTAAAAAAAAAAATAATAAAACGTGAAAGAGGAAAAGAAAACTGGTTCTATGACTCTATATCCTCGGACAAAATATCCTGGACAAAATATCCCGGACAAAATATCCTCAGACAAAATATCCTCAAGACAAAAAATCCTTCGGACATAATATCCACGGTATGATAAAATTATACGGGATACAAGGCTAAAATAAAAAAACAATTTTTATTCACTAGAACATTATTTATTGATCAACGTTTCGGCAATTTTCTTGACTTCTTCAGGACCTTAAAAATCTTTAGTGAAAAGTCACAAAATTAAGAAGGCAAGAAATATTGCCGAAACGTTGACCAATAAATAATGGGTAATTATACACTTTCACGGTCACCTGGTTTTTTGGCTCTAGAAAATCGAAAAATAGATGGATTTCAATGATCTCGGTCTCAAAAAGTTCCATTTTACGGCGGATTTATGAAAAAAATTAGTTCACCCCGGAATTACAATTCGCATACCCGTTTATCGTTCACCCCGGAATTGTTTTTTTAAAAACTCCACATTTGCCCCTTCCCGTTTCACTGCGAGACAATTCGCATACCCCTTTATCGTTCACCCCGGAATTACAATTCGCATACCCGTTTATCGTTCACCCCGGAATTGTTTTTTTAAAAACTCCACATTTGCCCCTTCCCGTTTCACTGCGAGACAATTCGCATACCCCTTTATCGTTCACCCCGGAATTACAATTCGCATACCCGTTTATCGTTCACCCCGGAATTGTTTTTTTAAAAACTCCACATTTGCCCCTTCCCGTTTCACTGCGAGACAATTCGCATACCCCTTTATCGTTCACCCCGGAATTACAATTCGCATACCCGTTTATCGTTCACCCCGGAATTACAATTCGCATACCCGTTTATCGTTCACCCCGGAATTGTTTTTTTAAAAACTCCACATTTGCCCCTTCCCGTTTCACTGCGAGACAATTCGCATACCCCTTTATCGTTCACCCCGGAATTACAATTCGCATACCCGTTTATCGTTCACCCCGGAATTGTTTTTTTAAAAACTCCACATTTGCCCCTTCCCGTTTCACTGCGAGACAATTCGCATACCCCTTTATCGTTCACCCCGGAATTACAATTCGCATACCCGTTTATCGTTCACCCCGGAATTGTTTTTTTAAAAACTCCACATTTGCCCCTTCCCGTTTCACTGCGAGACAATTCGCATACCCCTTTATCGTTCACCCCGGAATTGTTTTTTTAAAAACTCCACATTTGCCCCTTCCCGTTTCACTGCGAGACAATTCGCATACCCCTTTATCGTTCACCCCGGAATTACAATTCGCATACCCGTTTATCGTTCACCCCGGAATTGTTTTTTTGAAAACTCCACATTTGCCCCTTCCCGTTTCACTGCGAGACAATTCGCATACCCCTTTATCGTTCACCCCGGAATTACAATTCGCATACCCGTTTATCGTTCACCCCGGAATTGTTTTTTTAAAAACTCCACATTTGCCCCTTCCCGTTTCACTGCGAGACAATTCGCATACCCCTTTATCGTTCACCCCGGAATTGTTTTTTTAAAAACTCCACATTTGCCCCTTCCCGTTTCACTGCGAGACAATTCGCATACCCCTTTATCGTTCACCCCGGAATTACAATTCGCATACCCGTTTATCGTTCACCCCGGAATTGTTTTTTTGAAAACTCCACATTTGCCCCTTCCCGTTTCACTGCGAGACAATTCGCATACCCCTTTATCGTTCACCCCGGAATTACAATTCGCATACCCGTTTATCGTTCACCCCGGAATTGTTTTTTTAAAAACTCCACATTTGCCCCTTCCCGTTTCACTGCGAGACAATTCGCATACCCCTTTATCGTTCACCCCGGAATTACAATTCGCATACCCGTTTATCGTTCACCCCGGAATTGTTTTTTTAAAAACTCCACATTTGCCCCTTCCCGTTTCACTGCGAGACAATTCGCATACCCCTTTATCGTTCACCCCGGAATTACAATTCGCATACCCGTTTATCGTTCACCCCGGAATTACAATTCGCATACCCGTTTATCGTTCACCCCGGAATTGTTTTTTTAAAAACTCCACATTTGCCCCTTCCCGTTTCACTGCGAGACAATTCGCATACCCCTTTATCGTTCACCCCGGAATTACAATTCGCATACCCGTTTATCGTTCACCCCGGAATTGTTTTTTTAAAAACTCCACATTTGCCCCTTCCCGTTTCACTGCGAGACAATTCGCATACCCCTTTATCGTTCACCCCGGAATTACAATTCGCATACCCGTTTATCGTTCACCCCGGAATTGTTTTTTTAAAAACTCCACATTTGCCCCTTCCCGTTTCACTGCGAGACAATTCGCATACCCCTTTATCGTTCACCCCGGAATTGTTTTTTTAAAAACTCCACATTTGCCCCTTCCCGTTTCACTGCGAGACAATTCGCATACCCCTTTATCGTTCACCCCGGAATTACAATTCGCATACCCGTTTATCGTTCACCCCGGAATTGTTTTTTTGAAAACTCCACATTTGCCCCTTCCCGTTTCACTGCGAGACAATTCGCATACCCCTTTATCGTTCACCCCGGAATTACAATTCGCATACCCGTTTATCGTTCACCCCGGAATTGTTTTTTTAAAAACTCCACATTTGCCCCTTCCCGTTTCACTGCGAGACAATTCGCATACCCGTTTATCGTTCACCCCGGAATTGTTTTTTTAAAAACTCCACATTTGCCCCTTCCCGTTTCACTGCGAGACAATTCGCATACCCCTTTATCGTTCACTCCGGAATTACAATTCGCATACCCGTTTATCGTTCACCCCGGAATTGACGTCAGAAACAGTTATAAAGAATTATATGTAGAAAGTCAATTTTTTTTTGCATTTTTTGTCCACGGATATTCTGACAAAGGACATTTTGTCTCATGGATATTTTGTCTCAAGGATATTTTGTCCAAGGATATTTTAACAAGGATATTTTGTCGGGGATATTTTGTCCGCGGATATGGAGTCCGGTTACCAAGAAAACTAGGCGTGAGCGTCATACCTTTTTCTGAAGAGTACTTACTTACACTTGAACAATACTTATTCTAGGAATACTTTACATAATTCGTGAGTGACTACGGGTATTTAGGCGCTTCATGGTAGTACAATGAAGTCTAAATTCGGTTTGGAGAAGAAGCTTGAAGATGATTCTGTGGTTTATTCCATGAGCGTCCTTTTCATGCGACCACACCGAATCCCGGAAAACAACTTAATGTTTTTTATTTTCCGTAACTAATCAATATTGATTTTAATTATTTCAAACCTAACAACTATTGTTTGTCACTTTTTCACTTTTGAAAATCGCAGATACCGCGTATTTAGAGTCAGACGACTGGATCACACGATAGACACACTTATGTTTATAAGTCCAAGCCACGCGATCCAAATCGTACCGCGCATGCAAATACCCGCGAATTTAGTGATTTAAGATTTCCTTATTTATTTATTTTATTATAATAATTTTTATGCTAATATTAAAAAAAAATGTCGCGGTGCTATGGCACCACGTGACAGGCTCCCCCTCTTTAGTGATTAGAAGGTACTCCGCTATACTACTAACTGTACATACAACAAGAAATTCACAACAATGAATTTATCTTTGTTGTAACTAAGTCAACAATCACTTGACAATCTACCATATCCCATACTATGGCAGTTGAAGTGTGCTCTTCATAAATAAGCTCTAATTAAATTTAACTAATCTAAATTGATCTAACGAGATGAAACAACCACCGATAATACGGAAATTATGGGGTCGTAACCTGACTGGCTGAAAGGAGACAGCGTAGACGTTAGACGAAATTGGGCCTTAGGAAAGCGCCGGAATGTAAACAAGGACAAGCTTATAATCTAAAACAAAGGACGAGAATAACGAAATAACACAGGGAGAATTCTTTATTTAGGAAAATAAAGCATAACTCAGGTACGAAAAATAACTTAAACCTTTATTGTTAGTAATATCCTAACCTAACAACACTTGACGTTTGACAGATGTCAGCTGTCTGACATTGAACTTGAAATTAAACTAGAGGGCAATGACCTCGGGTGAATTTTTCAATTGTTAACAGACGGAATTTTCTTCAGATGTTCAATATGAGATTTAAACATCTTTTTGGAGGATGGATCTTGAAGGATGCAGCTAACAGGACTCGTAAATTCTAAAATTACACGGGGATTACTGTAACGAGGACAAAGTTTGAGGTGAAAATTCGGTTTCATTTTGTTATAATGTAACCTTTGTACAACAAAATCGCCGACTTGAAACTTCGACTGCAACGAACGGTTTTTATTGAAATATTTCGCTTGTAGATCATGTGATTTTGACAGAGCTAGGCGAACTTGATTTTCAGAAGGCAAAGCGTCTTGTTCCCACACAGATGACAAATTCCATTGTAAATCGAGTGGAAATTTGATTTCTCTTGACAAAAATATCTTACAAGGTAAATTTTTAATACTTTCATGATATGAAGAATTATTGGCGAAGGTTATGTGATTTAATAACAAGTCCCAACTGAGATGATCGTCAAACTTTTGTTGAAGTAAAATTGACAGAGCAGCTCTAACGTTTCGTATTACTCTTTCTACAGCATTGGACGAAGGATGATAAGGCGAACTGTGAATGACACGTGAACCCCAGGAAGTACAGAATTCATTAAACTTGTTTGACGTAAACGAAGTCGCGTTATCGGAAACTATTTTAGTTGGTGGACCGTACGTGGTAAAGACTTGATGCAGACATTTTATTATCGACGTGGAACTGGAATCAGGAATCGCGTAAGTTATTAACCACTTGCTGTAACTATCCAGAATTAGAAGAACATATTTATTCCCGGAATGTGATTTGACAAGCGGTCCCATGAGATCAATGTAAATTTTATCCCACACAGATTGTGGAGGATTAGACGACATAACTACTTTATCAGGATGTTGATCTGATTTATGCGTTGCACAGAGCATACAATCTTTAATAAATTGACGAACCTCAACAAACATGCGCGGCCACCAAAATCTTCGTGATATTGAACGATACGTCTTCGTGACTCCGGGATGACTGGCGATTTGTGAATTATGAAACTGTTCCAATATTTCTTTCTTGGAGGCGGACGGAACAACAATACGTCGACGACGGTTGCGGCCTACGAGTCGAACCAGGAAATTCTTGTGAATAGCGAAATTTTTCTGAGGTAAACCTTGATTAATTTGACTTTTAAGGCGGTTTAACTCAGGATCTTGATCTTGCAGGATATTAAGTTCGGTAAACGGATTTTTAATTTCCGTAATGGGATTGAGAAAATTTGATTGTATTGCATTTTTCTCAGAAGTTTCGGATTCAGCTACCAAACGGGATAAACAATCGGCAGTACAATTTACTTTACCGCGAATATGTTCGACTTTGAAACTGAAACGACTGATGCGAAGTAACCACCTACCTACACGACCTAAGTTGCGGGGGTGCTGAATTAACCATTTGAGACAGGAACTATCTGTCTGAAGAATAAAAGTTTGATGCGAGAGGTAAGATTTCATTTTTTCCATAGCCCAAATACATGCTAAAGCTTCTTGTTCGTACGTACTGTATTTCTTCTCGGCGGATGTCAAACGTCGGCTTGCGTACTGGATCGGGTGTAGACCATCTTCAAAGGATTGTAAAAGAACACAACCAACATGATTTTGACTGGCGTCGGTTTGCAGAATGAATTCGCGTTGAAAATCGGGAAAACGTAGAACTGGTGAACTTGACAGAGCTTCACGAAGTTTACGAAAAGACTGAATATGCGTTTCCGTTAAATTATATTTGACATTTTTCTTCCGTAGATCATTGAGTGGCGACATTATCTGAGCGTATTCGGGGATAAACTTAGCGTAATAACCAACCATTCCAATAAACGTTTGAAGCTGTTTCAAATTCTTCGGAATTGGCAAATTCTTTATCGCTTCCACTTTGTCGGGATCCATGGAAAGACCGTTGCTTGAGACACGATGACCCAGGAAGTTGAGTTCGCTTTGGGCGAATTTTATTTTATCCGGATTCACGGTAAGATTAGCTTCTTTTAGACGTCTTAACGTTTCTCGAACGTGTACCATATGAGATTCCATATCGGGACTGTATATTAATAAGTCGTCGAAAAATACAATCACAAACTTGTATCTTAAATCGGCAAAAATGTCAAACATCAGACGGTTTAGAGCACTAGGTGAAATAGATAGCCCGAACGGAGCCTTATGAAATTTCCACTGGCCTTCAGGAGTGACGAACGACGTTAGACTCTTCGATTTGTCAGATAATTCAACTTGGTAAAAGGCGCTGTTTAGATCCAACGTGGTGAAAACTTTGGCGTTTTTTAAGCACTGGAAAATGTGCTCAATCGACGGAACAGGAAAACTATCCATGACAACCTTTTTGTTTAACTGGCGATAATCAATACAAAGTCTATAACCTCCACTTGATTTCTTGACAAGAAAAGCCGGTGAAGCGTAAGGGGATTTACTAGGTGAAATAACGCCTTTTTCCAAAAGATCACTAATATGTTCCCTCATTATTTTAGCTTGAGGTGGGGAAAGTGGATACGGGGCCTTTCGGACTGGAATATCGTCAGACAAATGAATTGAATATTTGTAATTTTTAGCTTGACCTAGTTCTTCGGTAAGAACTTCTGGAAATTCTGCAAGCAAACTACTAAAGTTGGCCGCATTTGAATCTATACTGGTAACGTGATCCAGGGAGAAGGTTTTGGACGAAGCGGGTAACGGTACAAAGGGAATGACGTGAGAGGAATCGAATTTGAAAGAAAGATTATTCTCGGTACAATTAACGTTCGCACCCATTTTGCATAAAGAATCATAACCTATTATGACGGGATACGACAGAGCGTCGAGAACTAGGAAATCAATCTTCCAGGTAAATTTACTAATAGTAATGACTACTGTTAACGTGAAATTAGATCTCGCGATAGAACTGTTGGCTACTTGGGCATAAGAAATCGAATTTGTGATCGTACCTATTTTTAACGATGACAAATAATTAGCAAGTTCGGAATTGATGTAGTTCTTGGTAGAACCGGTATCAAGCAGTGCCGAAGCTCGAATATGTTGAAAGTAGAGATAAACTAGAGGGATCGTAGAGCTACTTGATTGACTTGGAGAATTATAGGAATAATTCGGGACGGGAGAAGTCAATCGAATAGACGTATTTACAGGAGAGGACAAGTTAGCTGGAGGGGGGTGGTTCGAAAGGGGTGACTTATTAACTAATGTGGTTAACCGGGGAAAGACATTAATTTGTTCTACATCTTTCGGTTTACTAAAAATTTTGACAACGCTATCTCACCCTTGAGAGGGCAGGATAGCCTTAGGTTCAGAAGGAGAAGGACGTGGGGGACGAACCGGACACTGGGCTATAAAGTGACCTGGTTGTTTACAATATCGGCAACAAGGGGAAAAATTAGGAGCGACAAGTCCGGTCGAATTGGGGTGAGTGTACGTTTTACGTTGACGTTCAACTACTCTCAAATGTTTTATAAGCTGGTGAAGCTCAGCTAAACAAGTTGGGGTATCTCTGAATTGTAGATAATTAAATGTGAATTCGTTTTGGTTAAGCCAAATGCGCGCAATTATCTCCGATTCAGACAGGCTAGGACCCAATAATTCGACGTATTTCAAGACGTCTTCAGCATATTCGGGGAAATTCTCAGAGAGGTTCTGACGCCTACTGATATAGCGTTCTATTAGCATAGCCCGATCTATAGAAGTGGTGAAATGGTCTAGAATAAGATTTTTGAGCTGTGTCCATTCGAGTTCAGAATAGACATTAAGTCTCCACCACTGTCGGAGGGGTCCGTCAGTCTTAGTGCCTAAACTCTTTAACAAAATATGAAATGGAACTAAAGCGAATTGACTCACGTTCTCGATTTCTAACAGGAATTGTATCAAAATGTCAAGATCTGTACCTGTAGCGGTAGGTACGTTACGCAACAAGTCCCGGATATCGCCCATATTTGCATGCGAAGCGGTATGATTTGGAACGGAAATAAGAATTGGCTCGGACTTACTCGGTGAGTGCACTGGAGGATCGTCCATCGCCGGCGGAGAGTCTGGAAGTTCAGCGGTGGTCGGAGGCGGACCTGGAGATTTGCTTTGGCCGGGTGTCGGCGGAGACTTTGGGCTGCGGCAGGACTTATGGCGCGGCATGGTCGACTGGAAGACGTGGAATCGGACAGGAACAGGACTCAGGAATTAACTACGCTCCTTGCTACCAATTATAGCACGGCAGTGGAAGGATTTCTGGTAACGTAGGTCCATTCCCACCTGTGAATAAATAAAAGAAAAAAGACGGACAGATTTCTCAAAACGGTGGATTGTTTGGGCTGTACCGGTGTTATTTTGGGCCCATAGTGATCAGAGAGGGTACAGCTCCACTTCTTCTACTGTTCTGAGAAACTTGTGCAGAAATGTAACAAAGAAAAGAATATGCAGTTGGTCGATAACAATTATATTTCATAATCACTTCAAAAACGTGTCGGTGATAAGGTACAAAGAAATCTGATTTACAAGTACATTCTTAATATTAACAATATCATTTGATCATGATTGACAATTAGGAACTGGGGGTAGAACCCTGACGAGGTGATCACTTAATTATCTAGGGAAGTACATTTAATAAGGTTGTTTAAATTAAAAAAAAAAATAATAAAACGTGAAAGAGGAAAAGAAAACTAGGCGTGAGCGTCATACCTTTTTCTGAAGAGTACTTACTTACACTTGAACAATACTTATTCTAGGAATACTTTACATAATTCGTGAGTGACTACGGGTATTTAGGCGCTTCATGGTAGTACAATGAAGTCTAAATTCGGTTTGGAGAAGAAGCTTGAAGATGATTCTGTGGTTTATTCCATGAGCGTCCTTTTCATGCGACCACACCGAATCCCGGAAAACAACTTAATGTTTTTTATTTTCCGTAACTAATCAATATTGATTTTAATTATTTCAAACCTAACAACTATTGTTTGTCACTTTTTCACTTTTGAAAATCGCAGATACCGCGTATTTAGAGTCAGACGACTGGATCACACGATAGACACACTTATGTTTATAAGTCCAAGCCACGCGATCCAAATCGTACCGCGCATGCAAATACCCGCGAATTTAGTGATTTAAGATTTCCTTATTTATTTATTTTATTATAATAATTTTTATGCTAATATTAAAAAAAAATGTCGCGGTGCTATGGCACCACGTGACAATATATTCGACAAGGTGTGACATTATGTAAAAAACAATCATCATCGAGGCTTAACAGTCACACAAGTCGTTATACTATTACGTAAGGGATATAGTAGTATTTTTTGCACGTAGCCCTTACAAAAAAGTTGGTTTTCACTTCATATCCATATTTGTAACATTTTTGACAGTTCTATTGTGAAACTAGCGTCGTTTATTTGATTTTTTAATTTTTTAACTATTCGCGCCTGCAGTTGTTTTGCAAATGCCTATCGGTTGAACACTTCTAACTGTTGAATTGGTAAGATCGCAGAGTTTTATGTTTTCATTACATCACTAATACCTACGGATTGAACCACTTAACATGCATGTAAAGTGCTGTTTTATAAGGAGTAGTGAAAAAATTATATTTTACACTTTTTTAACCTATTTTCACCGGTTTTCAAAGAGTCGCTTCTCTCATTTTACATCTTTAACTGGTTTTGCTATTTCGCCTTGAGCACGCATGAAAAATACAAAATCTTATCCAGTAGACACACATTTAAAAACACTTTTTTTTGAGTTCAATCAATTTTCAAACTGTAAGATCATCAAAATTGCTCAAAATAAAATGTTTGCATGATAACAAAATGATCCCTGTACCTATTACTTCGTATAAAAAGTGATGTTTAACCACCACTGGTAGGTACTGCAAATGCAAGCAGAATCGGCGTATTCGTTGACATTATATTGTCTTATCGACAGGTCTACAGCCCACTGAACTGAAAATATATTACAGGCATTTGAAGTAACGAGCATTACTAACGCGATTCTCTTTCAAACTTCCTTTGCATAATTAGTTCAGTTGTAAAATATTCATGATAAGATTTATGTGAAACTCACTGTCAGATTCCATAACGCAGAATTATTCATTTGTTCAAAAAAGTGGTTCGAAACGAATCTAGGCCGAGGGGGGGGGGGTAAAAGTTGCTCTAACAAGTACATATAATTTTATATACCTATCAGGTGTCCCAGAAGTCACACACTTCCTCGTAGGGATCGAAAGAGAAAATTATTCTGAGACGAAAAGTCCTTAGCCATTTTTTAATCAGACGCATAGGTAATTAATTATTAATTAATGAAAGTGACCAATCAGGAGCGATTTGATTTGTTTTCCGATTTTATTTGTTTTTCTCCCGTATCTTGGAGACCATGGCGAGAATTCATGCTGCTCAGACAACAGTCACTCCAGAAATGCTAGAAGCTGTCCGAGGAAATCTTCTCAAGCGCTGCCGGCTCTGTATTCAGGAGAACGGAGGACATTTTTAAGATCTAATGGATTAAATTTATACTTTTTTTTAATTACACTAATAATTATAAACAAATTTAATTGACCCTTGTATTACTTTTTAACCTTAAAAATAACATTTTTTTTAATTAAAAATTACTCCGATAATCTTTATTAAAAAAAAACATCCAGTGATTGTCGGGAGAAAAACAAATAAAATCGGAAAACAAATCAAATCGGTCCTGATTGGTCACTTTCATTAATTAATAAATAATTATCTATGCGTCTGATTAAAAATGGCTAAGGACTTTTCGTCTCAGAATAATTTTCTCTTTCGATCCCTATGAGGAAGTGCGCGACTTCTGGGACACCCTGTATATTAATAATATTATCTCGTGCAATGCATTCGAAAAAGAGTATTGTATATATATGTGAAAGGTATACAATTAATACTGACCTGATTTTTTTCCATTCAAAATTTTGTTTGATTACTGAATACGAGAGGTAAGGGACGCCAAATTAATGTTTTACCCCGAGCGCAATTTTTTGTTTGCACTGCCCTGCTTATGATTTAATAATCTTTAGGCTCCAAAAATAATTTTCTAAAAAGTCCAAATTTTCTCCATGCATCATAAATAAAATGAGGATTTAGAAAAGTGTAAAGTCATTTACGTAGAACTAGTTTTTGTCAAAGACTTTATTCGCGTAAACATCGATTTCACCCACAGATTGGCTTCCAATTTCGTCAAAATCAATCCAAATGCCCTCGAGTGACGATGGTACAGACAAACAGACATATTAATTCGGCCCGCATGAATTTATGACATGTACGATCTAATTTATTTGTATTTAGTCACCCCAAAATGATATTTCAACAAATGCTTACCACAAATTTTACATATTGTTTTTCACGACAATACTTACGTTGATATGGCTATTTCGAAATTTTATAATGTACTCCACGGCTTACAAAGTTATAAAAAACTGTTATTAATTTGTTATTTTCAATTTTTTACAAAGTTTCTTTTATGATAATAAAATTGTCTGCGTACTAGTTTGAAACTTGTAAGTGAGTCTGATACTCAATCAGGTAGTTTCAAACTTCATTAAAATTTGTTACAGTAATTGACATTTAGTAATACCTGGTAATACTCCCAAACTCGCCAGTAATTAGTGTATTTTCCATAAGGAATTTGCAATATTGGCGTCGGTTGAATGGTGGGACCTAGGGGTCGGACCAAAATTTCTCGACGTTTCATAGCCTCCTGAACACATTGGCGCATTTTTTGGAAATGTTTATAATATAATATATAATATGTATAACTCTCGACAGACATAATCGATTTAAACGAAATTTGATATACATGTTGGAATTCACTACCGCACGAAGCCTATTTAAAATGGGTCTAATCGGGATACTTAAAGGGTGGGTTTTAGGGGTTGAAAATTTTTTTCGAGCCCAGAAATAACGAAAAAATTCTCAGAATAGTTTCAAATTTGAAATTTAATTTAATTAGTAAGATGCGTTACTAATATTTTAAAAAAATCGGCTCGACAGGACCGGACTTACAAATTTTATGAAAGCAAGTTTATTGATATGGATTTACATACTGAAGGGTGTATATAATTTGGTACATATGTTGAATTGATATGTGGTGTTGAAATTAAGTAAAAACATATTGTTTTAAGGGGTATTTTTTTATTTTGTCTAAAAACAAAGTTAAGTTTACACAATAGAACCACACTGTCTATAAATGCAAATACACTATATTGTCGGCAGGGTTTGGCACTGCGATCAGAGTTTTATTTTTAACCTTAAACTAACAATATACTGCTAACAAATATTTATCATTATATCTGTTTAAGCCTCTCTTTTTAATTTGTTTATTAATCTGGAAACGAATCTTTGATTTTGTTATTCGATTAATTTATGTGCACATAGATGGCCTACAATGCTTCTTTTGTGATATATCTAGTGCGCAGAAAGAAAAAAGTAGTAACGTTTGTTATCTCGTGGGCAATGCACCTCATCTTAAAAGATAGATAGAATTTAGTTTTTGAATTGAACATTTTAGTTTTTCTTGTGAAGAATATTTGGTTAATATTTGTCAGTGTTGATAAGAAATCAGTATTTCCCTTTTTTCCTTTTCCTAAAACTTTCCAACTGATTTCGTGTTTGAAGAAGTGCAGTCAAAGCAACAGTTTTGGTAAGTCCAATAATTATTTTTCTCTTTCTCACTGACAAAATAACAAAAATTAGATACAGTCCACTATAGATTATTTAGTTAAAAAATAGATCAAATTGAATTCAATTCTAAACTCTCTCGGATGATGTTGAAGCGTGTCCAATAAGATTTTGGCGCCAACATAATTTCTGGTCCTTACGATCCGGATCAATAGTTTGGATTTGAATTCACAAATTTTGTAGCTTATTGCAAGCATAATAATTAATTTTTCATTAGAAAAAATTGATAAAGTCCAGGGTTCGTTTCATACTTAGACATTCAGCAATCCTGTCTTTAGAAATAACGCTTTTAGTAGCTGAAAGCAAAATTAGTTTTGCATTGGTTTCTATGAAAAATTATTATTTTACAAATTATAGAAATATCAAAATTATAGATATTATTGTGTTGGAAGTGCATAGCATATAGTTACTTTAGTAGTGAATAGAGATGAGTGATATTTCACTACCTGTTACTTAGTCGCTAATATTTAGATTTCACGGTTCACTGCAGTGACTTCAGAGTAGCTACCTGTTACCAACCAGCGGCTAAGCAAAAAAATAATCGTCACATGCGCTATTTCACTACCGGTTTTTTTAACTAAATGTATTACCCATTTTAATAAAGAAATGTGATCACTAATGTAAAATATGTACTTTATATACTTATAACTTAGTCGTACCTTTCAATAATGCATCATTACATGCATTTTTTAGGTGTAATGTTATACTAATACATAAAAATATTGTGCATGGGCTGTTTTAGCACCGAACGATATTTTACCTGTGATCACTGTTCGCTGAAATCAATATATTAACATATCTGCTCTGCACGTGCACAGTCATTCATGTGATCGGCGAACGCTGGTCGCTTATATATTATCTGCACTGAATGCGCATAAGTTACCAGCGATCACGGGTCGCAGTTAAAAATCACAGGTATTTGGAAGTCGCAGTCGCCAAAGTACCTGTTACTTGAAAGTAGCTAATAATCTCATCCCTAGTAGTGAAAGAATCGACTTGTTAGAACATAACTCCGAATTCTTTCGTTCAAAGCTGAAACCACGTGTTATTAGTTGGCAACTGCGTAACATCATTCCATTGATATTGCAAAAGTTAGATAGATTGGAAAATAATAAATTTTGAAAACATTTGAAATTAGATTAGATTTGTGGTTGTTCGAAATTGTTATTTTCAAGTACCACTCAAGTGCTTAAAAAAAAAAAAAAAAAATACATTTAGTTGGATTGGTTGTATTTAGGTTGTTTCTACAATGGCTAGAACAAACGAACAAACTTTGAAAGTGCTTCATGCCAAAAAGGAGCAATACTTTGTAAGGGTGCAGACTCTATATAATTACAGTAAAACGGTTTTCACAAGCGAAAGGGATTTGAAAAACTTTAAAATTAGAGTTAAAAGTTTAGAAGAAACCAAAGTCGCATATTGTAAGATTATAGACGAAATAAATGCACTCAATTTAGAAATGAACCCCGAAGCGGAGCTAAATTTTCAGCCTTTAGAGGCATTTGATGACCTTTATTGTCATATTTTGGACACAATCGAAGAAATAGCTAATAAATCTGACAAGAACATAGTCACTGCCGCAACGGAAATACCTCCCAAAAACATCCCACGTTTGCCAAAATTAGAACTGCCGAGTTTTTCGGGTGAAATAAAGGACTGGCCTATTTTTTACGAATGCTTTAAAAGCCTTATTCATGATAATAATAGTCTAAATTCAATTGATAAAGTCCATTATTTAGTGGGCAAGTTGTCAGGTAAAGCTTTAGCGGTATGTACAGGCGTTCCACCCATAGGGGACAATTATGAAATAATTTGGGAAGCCTTAAAAAATAAATATCAAGATCCTAGGATTCTTGCGAATAATTATTTAGAACAAATGTTAGATTTTAAAGCGTTCTCCGGAGCTAGTTTAGAAAACTTAAATAGTTTTTTAGAAAAATTTGATACGGCTACCAACGCTCTTAAAAGGCTAGATATCACAGATTTGAGCGATTTTATCTTATCATATTTAGCGATGAGTAAGCTAGATCCCGAAACAAAAAGGTTATTTGAAAACTCACGTAGACAATCGACTATACCGACGCACAAAGAAATAATAGATTTTGTCAAAGAACAAGCAAAAATATTCGCGCGTTCTCAAGCAACAGGTAAATCTAGCAGTATTTCAAGATCGAGGGTAACTCAATCGTTTGTAGTACAAGATAGTGTTGCCGAAAAATTATGCGCTGGTTGTAATAAGGCGGTTTCACACTCAATAGTGCATTGTTCGACGTTTCTGAATAATACACCTTCAGAACGATATAAGCTTGTAAAGCAAAAGAATTTGTGTCTTAACTGCTTAGGAAGTCACAAAATCATCGATTGCAAAAGTAAAGCGCGATGTAAAACTTGTAAATACAAACACAACACACTTTTACATTTTAACAAGTCAACTTTACAAAACAGTAGTGATCCCGTTGGTCAAAATAACATTCCTGCAACTAACGTAGCAAGTCATTCTCAAGTGTCAAGTGCTCAGTCTAGTATCGATTCAAATTCCGGGTTCAGTCAACAAAAAATTAATAGCTCGAGTCAGGTGGGTCAAAATCCGACAAGTTTTTGTTCCACTACGAATTTTCAATTTAGTAGCACAGTTTTGTTGTCAACAATAGTTGTTGATGTGATTGGTATAGATCATAAAAAACAAAAGGTTCGATTCCTGTTAGATTCCGGTAGCCAAGGAAATTTCTTAACTTTTGAATGTGCCAAACGTTTGAAATTAAATGTTTTGAAAAAACAGTTAGCTGTCATGGGTATGGGTGGTTTACAAAGTTCGGTGCATGGAACAGCACATATAGTTGTCGCTTCTCGTTTTAATCCGAACCGACGTTACCCCTTAGATGTTTATATAGTAGACAAAATTACTGATAAACTACCCAACGCTACCGTTCAAACAGACTCGCTTTCTCATCTTATGGATTTGCCATTGGCAGATAATGCGTTCAATGTCCCTTCGAAAGTAGATGGGGTTATTGGAGCGGAATTGTATGCTCTGGTTATTGGTCAATCAAAAATTATAGGACCTAATCGTTCTCCAGTTGCGATTGAAACTAGTTTCGGTTACGTCGTTATGGGGTCAGCTCCCACAGTTGACAATTCGGGAACGATTCAAAATTTTTGTAGCATTATGGATCCTCCTTTAGAAACATTAGTTAGTAAGTTCTTTCAGTTAGAAGACATTCCGACACAAACATTTGTTAGCTCGGACGATTTAGAATGTGAAAATATTTACAAATAAAATTATTTTCGCGACTTATCGGGTCGTTATGTTGTCCCTCTACCCTTTAAGGAAAGCCCGACGCTATTAGGCGATTCTTACAATACAGCCCTAAAGAGGTTTTTAGCCTTAGAAAAGAAATTTAAAAACCTTCCGGAATATAAAACTCAGTACACATCTGTAATAAAAGCTTACATACAAGCCGGTTATATTTCGAAAGTTGAAATTGATGAAATTACATCCCCGTGTTATTACATTCCACATCATGGAATTCTCAAAATAGGTAGTAGTACCCCCCTGAGGTGTGTACTTGATGCAAGCGCGAAAACTTGTTCTTCAATTTCTTTAAATCAATTGCTATATACCGGGCCAAAGTTACAATCAGATATAGTCACAATTTTATTGAATTTTAGATTGTTTGAGACAGCGTTCACGGCTGATATTAGAGAAATGTATCTGCAAATTGGTATACGCGACGAACATAAACGTTTTCAGCGGATATTGTGGAGATTCTCCCCCGATGATCCAATCGGAGTTTATAATTGGAATAGAGTTGCTTTTGGAGTTAATGCGTCACCTTTTTTGGCCATTCGAACGATACATCAGCTAGCCGCCGATGAAGCACAGACGTATCCACTTGCCTCCTCCATTATAAAAAGAGATTTTTATATGGACGATTTCGTGTCGTGTGTGTCTACTCCAGACGAAGCGATAGTTCTTTACCATCAATTGATCGATTTATTTAAAACAGCACATTTTGATTTAATAAAATGGTCAGTTAATTCAAAAAAGCTTTTGCAAGAAATTCCGTTAGAATATCGTTCGCCAAAAGTAGTGCAATTTGAAACTTCTAATGTGAAAATTTTAGGAGTGCAATGGCATCCCAATTCAGATATATTTTCTTTTCAAATAGTTAGTGAAAATTTGCCCTGTACTAAGAGAAATGTTCTATCGACAGTAGCTCGTTTATTTGATCCCTTAGGTTTTCTCGCTCCAGTTACATTGGGTTTAAAATTATTAATAAAGAAATTGTGGGCTCTCAATATAAATTGGGATGATACCCCGCCGATTAGTATTGTGTGTCAATGGGACACATTCAAAAGAGAATTACCATTATTGTCTAACTTCAAAATAGATAGGCATTTAGGTATTTTAGAAAATTCATCGATTAGTTTAATAGGCTTTACAGACGCTTGTTTGACGTCTTTTGGAAGCGCGGTTTATCTACGAGTGATACAGCCAAACAGTGAAGTAAAAGTTGGGCTAGTTTGTGCGAAAAGTAAAGTTAGTCCCATGAAATCAATTTCGATTCCCAGACTGGAACTTTGCGCGGCGCACCTTTTAGCGAAACTTCTCAATTACATTATAGAAACATATTCATCGCGAATAAAAATAAGCGAAGTTTATGCATTGTCCGATTCCACCGTAGCATTGAGTTGGATTAATTCGCCATCCTACAAATGGAAATCTTTTGTGGCCAATCGAGTATCTAAGATTCGCGAATTAACACCACCCTCCTGTTGGTTTCATGTTGACGGTCGGGAAAACATTAGTGACTGTTTGTCAAGAGGTCAATTGCCTTTACAATTCATGGTTAATACTACTTGGATCACAGGGCCTCCGTGGCTACATTTAGACAAAATACATTGGCCTATTCGCTCACTCAGAACGGAAGAAGCTAGTGTACTTGAACAAAAACCAGTGGTACTAGTAATTGCAGATCATAGTTCCCACCCTTTGTATTCGTTAATAAAGCGTTGCTCATCATGGCAAAAACTATTACATGTTACAGTGTACGTGTTGAGATTTTGTCGCATTTTGCCAAAAAGAGACACAGTTACAGTGACAGATCTAGATAAAGCCGAAATTACGTTGATAAAATTGGTTCAAAGCATTCATTTCGCGTCAGAAATAGCTTCTTTAGAACAAGGTCAGTTATGCTCACCTGCATTAAGACCGCTTTGTCCCTTTTTAAAGGATGGTTTAGTTCGCGTTGGCGGTCGACTTAGAAATTCGCAATTAAATTACGACCAAAAACACCCTTGCCTCCTACCAAAAAAGGATCATTTAGTTGATCTTCTCATAGATTATGTTCATCAAAAGAACCTGCATACCGGACCGCATTTAGTGTTGTCAATTTTGCGTTAGAAATATTGGATTATGGCCGCTAGAAATACAGTTCGTTTTCGAATCAATAAATGCAATTATTGTTTTAGATTTAGACCAAAAGCTACGTTCCCTTTAATGGCCGATTTGCCATCTCCGCGAGTCACAGAAGCCAAACCATTTCTTTTTTGTGGTGTTGACTATGCCGGGCCCTATTATATAACGCTTGGGCGAAGAAGGGGTGTGAAGAGTCAAAAGGCTTATCTTTGCCTGTTCATATGTTTGGCAACAAAGGCTGTACATTTAGAATTGGCTTCAAGTCTATCAACGGACATATTTTTGGCCGCATTCAAGCGATTTTTAGCTCGCCGTGGAGCAGTCTCGGTAATGTACTCCGATAATGGTACTAATTTTATCGGAGCGAAGGCGGCTTTAGATTCGGTTTACGAGTTGGTTAACTCAAAAGAATATAATAGAACTATTCAGAATGATTTAGTTCAACGTCGAATAGAATGGCGACTTCAACCACCCTATAGCCCTCATTTTTCGGGAATTTGGGAGGGCAATATAAAGTCCGTGAAGTCCCACTTGTCAAAGGTTATTGGATCTCAGATCCTAACTTACGAAGAGTTCAGCACTGTTTTAGCACAGACTGAAGCTCTACTAAATTCTAGACCATTGTGTTGGTTGAGCTCAGACCCATTCGAACCATTAGCTCTAACACCCGCGCATTTCCTGACATTAACGCCGTTAGAATCATTACCGGCCCCTGATGTAGAAAATCAAAACCCAAACTGCTTAAATAGGAAAGAATTATTAGATAAAATAGTACAAACGCTATGGCGTAAATGGCATGTTGAATATTTAAACCAACTACAAATTCGACAAAAATGGAATACTCCCTCTTGTCCTGTTACACCGGGTACTTTAGTGGTTGTCAGGCAGGATCATGTTCCTCCATTTCAATGGCCGTTAGGCGTGATAGAAGAGGTATTTCCCGGGAAAGATGGGATAGTAAGGGTTGCGAACGTTAGAATTCGGAATACGGTTTTTAAGCGACCAGTAGTGCGCCTGTGTCCACTGCCAACACAATGATAAAATTTTGTTAGTTTATCGAACTCTTTGGTTCGGTTTTCAAGAGTTGATTTATGTTTGAAAATTTTGTTTGGATAGACTTAACGTCTAAATTAGTTATATATCAAAATTGATATTTTGGTTTGGTTCGTTTTTGGAATATTCATTATGTTCTGAAAACGATCTTTCAGAAGGCGGGGAGGATGTTTAAGCCTCTCTTTTTAATTTGTTTATTAATCTGGAAACGAATCTTTGATTTTGTTATTCGATTAATTTATGTGCACATAGATGGCCTACAATGCTTCTTTTGTGATATATCTAGTGCGCAGAAAGAAAAAAGTAGTAACGTTTGTTATCTCGTGGGCAATGCACCTCATCTTAAAAGATAGATAGAATTTAGTTTTTGAATTGAACATTTTAGTTTTTCTTGTGAAGAATATTTGGTTAATATTTGTCAGTGTTGATAAGAAATCAGTATTTCCCTTTTTTCCTTTTCCTAAAACTTTCCAACTGATTTCGTGTTTGAAGAAGTGCAGTCAAAGCAACAGTTTTGGTAAGTCCAATAATTATTTTTCTCTTTCTCACTGACAAAATAACAAAAATTAGATACAGTCCACTATAGATTATTTAGTTAAAAAATAGATCAAATTGAATTCAATTCTAAACTCTCTCGGATGATGTTGAAGCGTGTCCAATAAGATTTTGGCGCCAACAATATCTGTAGCCAAATGGCTAAATTGGTTATGTCGAATTTTTAGTACCTATATCTTCAGTTTAGGTAGGATTTTTTTAAATTATCTATACTAATATTATAAAGAGGTTATTGAAAATTGTCACGGTTTTGAAAGAATAAACGCAGTTTGAGAAATAATTCATATTTGATTATTATAGAGAAATTTTACAATGATAATATATTTTTACCCATGACGGAACGGAGCACGTATCGCACATCCCGAAGAAAAGGGTAATAACTTAAAAAATTTCCCCATCTCGTTTTATTTCCGAAATAAGTAACAAATCTGGTTCACTTGCTCCCAAGAAGACCGTAATAATTCTAGTTCAACTGTTTCCTCATAGATGACGCGCAAATCACTATTCCTCGGAACAGGTCCACTGACGTATTTCGATGAAAACAGTAGTAAATGAGAGTTATCACTGTACGCTTCGCGGCACTTGGGTCTATTTGCGACGAAAAGCGTAGTATTAGTAGTTATTGCTTTTTAGTTTCGTAGTGTTTTAAAATTTTCTCCTGTTTTTTTCGAATAAAAGCGTAATATTTTTAGATGTTACTCTTATCATCGGAATATCTGCCAATACTCCGGCTTTATATCCGCCGAATATTGTGGTATTTGTAGTTAATACTATTTTCTTCGGTAAGTATTAAAAAAACTTACTTATATTTTTATTACAATAATGTATTATTTGCAATTATTGCTGTTTTCTTTGGAATTTTGCGATCAAATTGCGTTTCATTTTTAGTTAATACTATTTTCTTCGTATTTTTATAAACAATATTTTTAATTAATAATATTATAGAGTAATTTTTCTTTGCTATTTACACTGTATTTTGTTATTAAGTTCATAGATATCATGAATTCAAGAGCAAGACGGATGGTGGATGCTGCTTATTGCCTTACAAAGTGAACAAGATCAGCATAATAAAGAAAATGAAACTGGTCGCCAGCTAATTGATCCCGATAGTTTTCAAGAGAGCCAAAAAGAGTCGCCCATCTCAAAAAATTATACAAGCAAATGTAAAAACAAGAATTTCAGTTTATTTTCATTTGTATTTTGTTCACAACTCTTCTGTAATAAATATTTTTCCATTTGTAGAAGTTGTATCTTTTGCCCTTTATCTAAAAATTATAAATATTTTTGGAAGAAAACTGTAATAAGTAAAAAAAAAAATTTAAAAAATCCTAATAATATTTCAAAAACAAATTTTGTTTAAATAACAACTCAGAGTTTTAGATTATCTTTTATTAACTTATTGACTGGTGTAAGTTAAAACTGCATAAATTTACATAAGCTTTTTCTACTAGCAATTTAAAATTGGGAAACTATATTTTGCTCTCTTCTGTAAAATTTAGTTTTTCTGACTTATGACACTTTTCTTGGGGATGTGCGGTATATGCGTTTAGCCTGAGAGATTGTCTGTTTGTCTGTTTTTTTGTTTGTTTGTTTGTGTACTCGAATGTTGCCATTTATCTGGAAAACGGTTTGATCAGTTCAGATGCGGTTTTCTGTAAAGGGTTTATAATTCATCTGCGATGGTTCTTAGATAGATATTATGATGGTAACGTCCCAGGGGGCGCTGTACTGCACAAAAAAATAATCGCAAAAACTATAACAAGCGTGCTACGCACGAACAGATCTAACAAGCGTCCGTTAGTAGTTCTTTTTACAGCAATACACTTGAACATTTAAAAAAACATAACAAACATGCTATGTACGAACAGATCTAGCAAGCGTCCGTTACTACTGCTTTTTACAGCAATACGCTTGAACATTTATTGTAAACATAATAATTATGAGTATTCATAACGCGATTCGACAACTCGGCTATCAGATATAGCTACACTGTGTACGCTAGTTTGGCTAGACCATCAGAACACACTTTTACAAAATCTCTAAAAAGTTTAAAACAAAAATAAATTAAAAATTTTGAAAAAATCCCCCGACTTAACGCAGGTAAGTAACGAAACAAAATCCGTCGGGGGCTGCCATTCGCTGCCCTAAAATGATCTAAAATACTGCAATTTTAGAGTATGTGGCTGTTTGAAATCACGTTTGGTACATAACTAACTCTGTAGTCTAGTTTATATTCTTCTATTCTTAATTCACAGCAGCAAATTGGCAGCCCCCGACGGATTTTCTTTGGTTACTTACCTGCGAATTTTATTTAATTAGTTTTCTACTACAATATTTACATTCGTCGTGGGTTTTCTCAAAATTTTAAAAATTGTGTTATGATTAAAACGTAGAATAAAATTTGATAATCAAAAATAAACTACCGTAGTACATTTTGTGTTTCAAAAAGAATGCTGCAGAGCCATTTATATAGATAAGAGTACAATTGTAAGTATAATATCTTAAATAGATTTATAATAAATCAAATAGAGGTAAAGTTTCTAAGTTTTGATGTAGGAGGTAATGTCCGAAACTACTCATCCGATTTTAAAAAAATGTTCACCAATATTTAGAATAAACCTTCGGGATATACACATAAGCTATTATCGAGTTAAAATAAAAGCGTTCTTAATGGAGATCAATTTTACAACGTAAGTCGACGAAAAAACGGTGACAATATACAAATTCGAGCGAATCCGGGCCAAACCGCTAAAATTTATACCCTTACAAACAACAAATGGTGAGTGTAGAACTCCCACGGTAGATTGGAATCTTTTTTACTTCTCGATTTTTTTAAATCAATAGTTTTCAGCCAACACGTTATACTTAAACTAGAAAAATGGACAAAAATTACTTCTTAATTACTTTTTTGAAAAAATAATAATCCAATCAGCTAAATTTAAATCCGCACGACAATTTTCTTCACTAGCACCTCCCTCCTATAAAACGGCGACCAAACTGTCACCTGAAAATATGTAAGTAACACTCTTCACTGTTTAAATTTTCTTAACATCGTGAATTTGTAACCCCCATTTCAACAAAGTCGCTCCGCCGCTACTGTTTCTTAGTAGTAAAATAATATAATACGTGTTAGAAAAGTATGTCATTCAAAATGACTGCACTTTAAATTTTATTGCTGAACGTAAATATTTTGTGTACTTTTTGATCCAACGCCTATAGTCTATACTATAAATCACACTATATTATCTAAGAAAGAGAATATTGTCGATGGTTTGTTTAGACTAAGCTAAACTCACGAACCCGATCGACTTTTAAGTGTACCCGGTTACAAAAACTGGCGGATATCGTCATCTCTAACACGCTTCCATGTACATATATTGAATTGACTGCCGTATGTCAGACGTTACATAACTTTATTTTTACATCCACTTTATGTATTTCCGCTATCATGGAAGCGCCACGTTATGTAGACGTACGTGTATTTTAACGTAGAGTGCTGTGCGGGACGCGGTGCCGCACTATCCTGCATCTAAAAAAGCGAGTGAGAAATGTATTAAGTAAATTATAAATCCATACTAAATTATAAATGCCAAAGTAAGGCCTAGTTTATATGAGAGGCGTTCAACGCGCGTTGGCCCAACGCGCGTTGGCCCTACGCGCGTTTACAGTTTCTATACAATTGTATAGAACTGTTTATATGATAACGCGCGTTCAACGCGCCACCAACGCGCGTTGAACGCCTCTCATATAAACTAGGCCTTACTCTGTCTGTCGGTTACGCTTTCACGGCCAAACCGCTTGGTCAATTGTGATAAAATTTAATATGGAAATAGTTTAAACTCTAAGGAAGAACATAGATACTATTTTTTTTTAAGTTAAGCTCTAAAAAGGTAAATGTCTTCTTATTAATTGAGGTTAAAAGTGGGTGTTCCGGTACTTATAATGCGAAATCTTGATGCGCCTAGATTCTGTAATGGTACCTACACGTTTACAATTTTTTCATCTGGGTCGAAATATTGTTAGAGCTATTATAATTCGTTGCAAATCTAAAGGAGACAGTGTTTTAATACCACGAATACCAATTTTACCGACGAATTTGCCTTTTCAATTTAAAATATTACAATTTCCATTAAAAACCGCTTTCGGAATAACTGTAAACAAAGCCCAGGGCCAAACACTCGTGTTTTTCGCAAGGCCAACTGTATGTGTCTTTCTCACGTGTATCAAATTAACAAAATCTTTATGTTTTTGCAAAAGATGGTAAAACAAAAAACATTGTTTATAGAATCGCCTTAAAATGGAGTCTTGCTTGAATTTATGATTTTTTTTTATTTTAAAAAACAAAATAAGCGAATCATCAACTAAGGCCATTATCGCAAAAACAAATACATAATACGGTAAGTATAAATATTAAATAAATAACATATTCAGTAATTGCAGATTTATGATTTTTTTTATCAATTATATCAGTCGTACACACGAAGTCACGGGTAAGAGGTAGAGTATATTATAAATTCGAGCAAACAAAGCAAATCTAGTGCAGCCAAATTAAATCGAACGGGGCATCTAGAATATAATAATCCTATGCAGACACCGTATATTTTCATTCTTTAATTTTTAAGTGACAATAACGCCTCAAGAAATAAGGTACATCGATAGATATTATTGGTTTTAAACAAGAAATTATCATTACATACTTTTTGAACTAATTTTTGGGAATTTTAAACGCATACAATATCCATATCAAAAAAGGTACAAGAAATTTGCCTATGCTCATCAAAATCAGCGTGTCATTGTCTATAGGAATTGTAAATTTGTAAAAAAATTGTTTTCAAACATCGCAAGAATCAAAATCTTTCATGTATTTTTAAAATTGAAAATGTTTAAGTTACGGTGATTCCAATGAGTCCTAGCAAACGTGCATGTAACTTTTAGATGTAAAAAAATAATATTTATTTTCTCATTTAATACTAGTTCCCCCTTTAAATTTTTGTTATTTTTTTCTGATATTAATAGTCGTAAAATATTCGCCTGAATTTTGCAAATGCGAATGTCAAAAAATGTGAGTACCCATATTCGCAATTGCTAATATTTGGTACCTACATCACTAATGAATAAGTAAAATGATTTATTATTACGTGTTCCAAATATTGATATGTGTGCGGCTCATATAAGTTAAAAAAAATAAATAAAAAAACAAATTGTTGCGCGCACCTGACGGTAATCGAACTTGGGCCGACCGCGTGGCAGGCCGGCATTCTATATCACTGAGCACGGATGCTTGCGGAGAACTATTGGGGCTTCTGCTACTACAATTTCGTGACACAAATTTCGTTATACATAGGGAAACAGGTTTAGGCCTAGTTTATATGAGAGGCGTTCAACGCGCGTTAGCCCAACGCGCGTTTACAGTTTCTATACAATTGTATAGGACTGTTTATATGATAACGCGCGTTGGTGGCGCGTTGAACGCGCGTTATCATATAAACAGTCCTATACAATTGTATAGAAACTGTCAACGCGCGTTGGGCCAACGCGCGTTGAACGCCTCTCATATAAACTAGGCCTTACCCTCGTTTTTAAAGAAGTTTTCATTTCAAAAATGTTCTTCCGTCCAAAATGAAGTTGACGCACCTGCTTTTGGGTATGGCACTTGAAGGCACCTTTATAAGATGCCTGGCAAATGATTAGTCGTACTTGGGACAGTTCATTGCCAGACCAACAACGGTGGTATCACAGAGTCGCGATGTGTTCAGCACGTATCTTTCATGTCGGTGTAACGTTATATTTGCGCACCCCAATATAAAATACTGAAAACACTGTGGAGCAATTTTAAACCGAAGTAAAAAAGAAGATCACATTCTAACAAAAATCTAAAGCTAGGGTTGAAAAACTTGGATGAAGAATCCACTTAAGCTTTGGTTTTAATACAGTAATTCTATTGTCAGCTTGTTTTACGTCAATTAACCCTTAGAAAGGCTGTTTTATTATCTTCTTGAACCCTGAACAGACCAGATCAGATATTCTTTATTAGGATTTCACGTCATTGACTTAACTGGGATTTGAAGCTTCGTATCGGGACGGAACATTTCCTCTCTGTCTGTCTGAACAGTTATTTGTTGAGAATATTGTTACAAACTCCCCGTTGAGACGATAAAAAAATTCTTGAGACGACAATCGAATCGTCATTCTAACAAAGACACATCGTTTGTTGTGAGAGACAACAACCGGCTTGATTGTTGTTCCAACAATATGCGTAGGTAAAAAGGGATTTGTTTTCAAATTTCAAACAACAAGGAAAGCAACAAAACAAAGAACTATCCAGCGCCTATACAAACCACAGTATAGCCTAGTGGAAATAGTGATACATAAATTCGACATAAATTAACAGTCAGAAAACAATGCTGAGGTAACTGCTGAAATAAATAGTTTAACATAAATAATCTCCTGTAGATAAATAAATAAATGAACTATGTAAATAATAGTGTACGAAATAAATAGAACTGTATTAATAACCTCTTGTGAATAATCTTGTGTATAAAGTTGTATAATGACTTTGTGTTCTTCATTAGTTGTTATTTTATTAGTTGGAACTGTTGTTTTGTTTCTGTTACGTTATAGAGAAGTGCTTTTTTCAGTTTGTTTATTTGTTCTGTTAAAGCTTCACTATTGCAAATATATATATTTTCCACCACGAACTAAAACAGTTTTGTTAGAATATATTGAATAATGAATGGATTGTGTGAGTCGGAAAAACTTTTTCAGGGGTTTTTCCGACTCACACAATCCACTAAAATAGGAAACGGGATGAATTGAGAATCAAACAGCGGTTCACGATGGCATCAAATCCAAAAATGTTTGGTACAAGAGTTGATCTTTTTGACCCAAAGAACAATAATCCTAGATAAAAAATACAGGGTTGTATTTAAGAAAGTGTAGGTGACCTTGATATTTTGGAGACACCTCCACCAAACGAAAAAAAACTACATCACTGTTCTTCCCCATTGATTCTCTGTAACTTTTGTCCGAAACTTTTTTTTTCGAAAACCCTTCCTCTAAGAAATAAAAGGGTGTTCGGTTTTTAAAAAACCATACTGTATATATTTCAATATGTTATAATAGAACTTTGAAATTATTACAATTTTATCTTAGTTGAATCATAATGGTGACTCATAATTATTTTTTAGTTTTTAGTACATCGTCGATTGTACAATAAAACCGTTTAACATAAAAAGTTTTTACCTATTTTTTTTTTTTTTTTTATTAAAAAAGCAGTGTGCAGCAACTAAGGCTATTTACACTGAACTAAAAATAAAAAAATATGAAGGTAAGTATAATAATAGTAATAAGTACATATAATAATTAATTGGATATAATATAATAGAATAGATAGGTTAAATTAATTTATATTTTATTTTTCAGGTTTGAAAGTTCGAGGAAATTCATTATATTAGTAACTGCGTTTTACCTATTTTATTTTTAAGTTTTTAGTGTGCTTTACTAAAAGTGTGATTTGCATCCAGACAATATTCCGCAGCTAATTATTGTAATATTATATTATCATCGGAACTACATACATCGTAAAATTTCAACTCAATCGGATGACGGGAAGTATCTGAAAAGGCTGTCGCAGGATTTGAAACAAAGATATTATTATTTTTGTTTCTTAGTTACGAAAACTTTTATATAATATTTTAATTGGTTCGTATGCTTTAAAATGGTAAACAATTGCGGTACTTTGTTAAATCCAGATACTTTAGTATAAAGTAGGAATAAAAATAAAAAAGTACCTATTCTATACTGAAAATTGTGTTTTAGTATCTTTCTGTTTGGAAAAAACATCATTCAATTTATATATACTAGACTTGATCAAGTAACAAATCACCCCTGATGAATGTAGTGTTTTGTTTTATTTTCTGGATTGATGCTGTCCGGTATATAATACAGAGCTGATCATAAAATCGTGAAAGATTCGACTATTAAAAATAATAATAATAAATCGGTATGAGAAATATTATATGGCTTCTATGTTCCAATAAGAACAATATTAAACATTCTTAGTATGAAAAATATCACTGAAAATACAGTACTTTTGGCTATATTCACCGAACATAAGTAGTTATTTATTCGATTTATATTTGTTTTTCAGGTAACGATTCCTCCGAATAAATAGCGATAATTCAATTCACCAGCCATAATTATGTTTACTGCAGGTATAAATCTATTCTGTCTACTCCCAGGGTAAAACTGTTTATTCGCCTGATAAAATAATAATGGCCGCCACATAGATCATAATATCTAACCTATAAACGTAGAGTTGTTATACCTAAAGTTGCTTTTGTGAATGTATTTGTATGTTTATTAACCTTTTGTGAAGTGTATGATTGTGGAACATTAAAGTTAGTGAAAGTTTTGTGTGCAGTTGGGTTAAGATAAAATATTATTATCTTTTTAAACTTTTTTTGACGTTTAAACTGATGCCATCGTTTGGATTTTTGGGTGAACGTCAAAATATTCAACAAAAGATTTGTAACTTCTATCTTTAATAGTGTTCCGTGAATATCGACATTCGACAATATGTTATACGTATCAAATTTGAACTTAAAAACCGTGTAAATATATTTCCAAAACGAGTAATCCGATTGTCACCAAACAATAGGCGCATGGAGCATGGATGTACTGAGGATAGGTACACAATGCTCATGAAAAAGCGATTTTAATGTTTTGATGTTCGAGATACAATATCTATTTTGGCGAGCGGTTTGTGTAAAGGCTTTTCCACGGTTTGGTTATTGAAAACTGGTGAAAGTATTTGAATTAGATTTTCAATGTATTATTAAAAGTAAAAAAAAGCCAGCCAATTAGGCGACGGAATTATCCCAAATTCAAAAATATGGACAGTGAAATACTATATTAAAGAAAATAAAATTTCTGTTAACAAAAAAAAATATTGTAAAATTTTGAAAAGTGAATTTTGACTTAAATTAGTACTATTCCCCACTTGTGGAGTATGAATGGTAATAAATTGAAAAATTTAATTAAAACTAATCTCAGATTGCATTTTGAAAGTCCGTTCGTGACTCACTCTATAGTACAACGTAGTGCAGTATAGTGTTAGCCTAGTGTAAGTGTAGCCTGTAGGTAATACAGCACGTCCTGTACCGAGTCCTGCGGGGGTCGTCCTATCCGCAAGTGCAGGCGTATATAGAGTGCCGATCTTTCATCCACGGCTTAGTCGGGTATAATAAAGTAGTCAACGTTGTTGTGTTGTGTTATGTTGTGTTGTCTACATTCCCATACCACACTGCACCATACCACATCACACCATACCACAGTACACTAATACTACACCACTGCACTACTCCCGCCAATTTCCTTGTCTTAAGCAATATAAACGGTACCCTGGATCACTGTGACCTAAAAGAAAAATCGCGTATGTTGATTTTTTTATATTTTTACCCACGACAAAACGAAGAAGGTATATGCGTTTAGGGTGAGAGATTGTTTGTTTGTGCAGTCGAATGTCGCCATTTATCTCGAAAACTGTTTGATCAATTCAGATGCGGTTTTCTGTATAGGGTTAGTAATTTATCTGCGATGGTTCTTAGATGTTACGATGGTAACTCACCAGGGGGCGCTGCACTGCAAAAAAAAACGAATGTTGCCAGTTATTTCGGAAATGAATTGTACAGCAACGTATTTTGGGTTGCCTACACCATAGGCAATTAAAATTTTCCGACGGAACGGAGAAGGTATATTCGCCTGAAGAAGTATAACTACAATAATATTTTGCAAGAAATGTCTAAAAAGTTTTTAAAAAAATTTAAAACAAAATTAAAAATTTTGAAAAAACCCACGACAGCTGTAAACGTTGTAACTGAAAAAGGATTAAATAAAATTTTAAAACCCCCCGACTAAAAGGGGGTAAGTAACCAAAGAAAATCCGTCGGGGGCTGTCATTCGCTGCGCTGAATTTGAGAATAGGAAAATATCAATTAAAGACTACAATAATTGACGTATACCCAACGTGATTTCAATCAGCCACATACTCTAAAATTACAATACATATTTTAGTTCATTTCAGGGCAGCCAATGGCAGCCCCCAGCGGATTTTCTTTGGTTACTTACCTCTTTTTAGTCGAGAGGTTTTAAAAATTTAATTAAATCCTTTTTCAATTAGGGTAAATTAGGGGGAGATGGTGAATAAAATTTTAAGTGACTATAGTTTGTTGTCGAAATTTAATTATAACAAAATAAATGGTACATTGTCTTAAATAAACAATATAAAAACGAATTTGAACTTAATAAATCAAAACCTTTTTAAAACAAATTGAATATTACATTTAAAAAAAAATGTATGATTTACCATCTCACCCATATCTCTATGGGTTAGTTAGTGAATGCTACCTGGGTGAGATGGTGATTCGTAAAAAACATTATTTTGATACATATTAAATCACATTTTTAGTGTTTTATGTAAAAATTTTCCACAAATATCACAACTATTCCCATATTTTGTGCAATCCTCATGTAGCCAACGTCTGCAGCGCACGCACTGAATCCAATCAACACTTTTTGTAGTAATTTTGTACTCTTCGCCGCATCCTAGACAGTATTCATCACTTTCGTCGACGACGTCTTCTTCGTCCTGTAGTTCTGGTTCGCTTTCCTCTTCGGATGACGTATCATATACTGCTGGTTTCTTCTTTTTGGATTTTGTGTTGGTCTCTTTGGTCTTTTTCTTATTTAGAGTAATCTCTTTATTACGCTTCAATAGTGCTTTTTCCTTCAAAGTCTGAATATTGCTTTCAGTATTCAACACCGATGCTAAGTGTCGGGACCTTTTGCGAGTCTGTTCAACTTGAGGGAGGTTGGGTACTGGAGAAATTTGGTCCAATACTTTACTTGGTGTAATATTATTATTATTGGAGTTTGGGAGTGGATCACTGCTGCTGTTGGATCGACTCGCTTCTGGCAATTCTTCTGAACGCCAACTTGAGCATCCAGGTTGAGGAGAAGAAACATTTCTTGTTAGGTAAGCATAGTCTGGAATGGCGTCAGGATTGTATGGAAAAATTCCTGTAGCACGAAAGCCTGAAATTCCATTGCTTACTGTAGCAGCTTTTTCCCATGCGTCAGACAAAAGTGTGCCGAAAACTAGTCTACTTATTTTTCTAGTCGGATTACTTTTTATGTATGAATTACATGCATTATAATAGAATGCTTTTAAAGATTTGAAAAAAGCTCTATCCAACGGCTGCAGGTAGTGTGTTGTGTGGCTAGGTAAGCATAGTAAAATGATGTCATGTTTCTCTGCGAATTCCAGAGTCTCAACTGAGCTACAATGTGAACTATGACCATCTAAAATCATTAACACTGTTCCTTCCGGTTTTCTCGGCAAAAAATGTTTTTTTAGCCATAAATAAAAGATGTCGCTTGTCACGTACGCCGATTTCTGAGACATATAAATTACTGAACCAGGTGGCATGCCATCTTTGTACTCAGGCTTCTCGTTTTTCCCCTTAAAAACGCACGCTGGAGGAAGAAATACACCTTCCGCGTTGCAACAAGCGATAACGGATATAGTTTCACCTTTTTCCCCGGATGTCACATTGGAAACAGTTTTTGATCCTTTAGCTGCTACGACGTATCCCGGTTTATTGTTAAGTTGGAGTCCACTCTCGTCAATATTGTAAATATTGCCGGGTTTTTCAATCAAATCATTCGCCACTAAAATGTCATGCAGCATACTAAAGTATTTCATAACATTTTCTTTATTCATATTTTGGGCACGGGCTTGGGAGATGCCCTCAGATTTTCTGATAGAGAGGTCAGTATTGCGTTTTAAGAACAAATGCAACCAATCAATACCTGCCATTTCGGTTGTTTTGTTAAAATTGTGTTTAATTTTTATCTGTTCAGCTAGCTTGTAGGCCATTGTCCGAACTTCATTTCTTGTTGGTGTAAAACCAAACTTCTGCATCTTCTTAATATGCAACACAAGTTTTTTCTCGTTTTCGTTGCCTAACACTGATGACGGACCAAGTGGTTTTTTTTTCAGGCATTTGTTTGTAATTCGTCGCTTCAGTGTTGACCACGGCACTCCAAACAATTTTGATGCCTTATGCAAGCTCATACCCTCATTTTCAATGGCTTTCGCTGCATTTTTCAATGCTTCCTCTGTCCAGCTACCTCTTATGCAGCCCTGTTTTCTTTTGTAGAATGTTGGCATAATGATCTGTATAATAAAACTAATGGTTACTGTATCGCATTCACATTATGTACTCGCCATCTCTACCATACATAGGATTCATCGTCTCTCCCATTTGTATGGGAGAGATGGTGAATGAATTTATGAACGGTCGCGTACATTGCATGCGTTTCTTTTGAGGTTAAACTACTTAAATAGACTCTAAATCACAAGTACATGCCAAAATAATAACTCACCTAATATCTAAATTAATGTTTTTACACATAAACATTCAATTGTAAAAAAATTTTTGGTGCGATGGAATGATATTTTGTGGTTTTTTTATCCTCTGAAGCTTTTTCAACCGCGTTCTACTGACATGTTTGACAGGTTGGTTATGTAGAATCAGGCTACGGTACCATTAGAGACATCTATAGACTAAATAAGAAAATAATCTGATTCACAATCTCACCCGCTATCACCATCTATACCTAAGTTACCCTACAGCTTTTACAACCGTCGTGGGTTTTTTCAAAATTTTCAATTTTGGTTTGTATTTTTAAGGGTTTCGTATCAAAATAGTAAAAAACGACAAAACGAAATTTTCCTTAGTTATAAAGCGTGTGTGTTCGCACCTAGTTAAAGAATCATAATCATAAAACATGTTTTCTGTATATTTTGAGGTGCGGGGTAAAAATAAAGGGTAATTTATTTCACACTATCAAGTTATTCCATAACGGTATTACAGACATCGCTACACAGGTAGCGTCTTTATTATCGCATTGCGCGCTGGAGCTAAGTTTCGATCATACAGATAGTTATATCTACTAGAGAGCATATTTTTTTTTTATTTAATTTAAAGGTAGATCGACTACTAGGTCATTACCACCTACAAGTTTGTACGGTAACTCTCAGTGCGTTTATATAGAGAGCATATTATTTTGAGTTGATTTAGATTTAAGAAGAATATATTCGTCTGTTTCGTCGATCACTACGTTCGTCTAGTAAGAAAGACGCCGGTAGACGCGTGAACTGCAGTGCTACCTTCTTTTCATTGCGGCGTTGTCTAAATGAATCGGTGATTAAATCTTCATTAATCTTATGTTATCTGACATACGCTATTTTGCTTTACGACAACAGATAAACAGTATGTGTGATAGTACAATAGACACTATAACGGTCTGTAAGATATGTGTGTCAAGGGTGTACTGTTTCTCCGGCGGCAATGCCTCAGTCGGAAAAAATGGTATTGAATGTTGAGCAAGTGCCGAATTTTCCCAAAAACAATAACGCTCTTCATATTTACACGTCAAACATCTTGTCACAAACATCTAGTTCACAATTATGTTTTTTGGACTTTGGAGATCTTAAAACGAAAAAATATTGTAAAATTTTGAAAAGTGCATTTTGACTTAAATTAGTAGGTACCTACATGAAGTTAACTCGAATTAAATAAATAGAGCAGTTGTAACCCTTGAAGACTATTGGTGGAAGTTTTTGAAAAAATCCGTGGCAATAGGATCAATAGCAATACTAATTTTAAAATTGCAGCGTTAGTGATAAATGCAATTTTAAATTCAGTATTGCTTTTTATTGATCCTATTGCAACGGATTTTTTCAAAAACTTCCTCCATTAAATTAGTACCATTCACTAGTCAAGTCAGAATGATAATAGGAAATCAAGGACAAATTGAATTTCAGGTATGCATTGGAAGTACGTACCTGTATTTATTGTTTTGCTTCGTCACGGCGATAAATTCGAGTCTGCTATTTAAAAAAGAAAAATTTTCCAAGCCTCGTTTCATTCTTGATGATCTCTTTTTCAATTGTTGGAAAAGTCTCAGATTTTTTCAAAACTTAAATATTTGTCGTCTTTTGTGTTTCTTGAGGTCAAAAAGGAACAAAAAAAATTGTGTCTCCCCCCCCCCTTATGCCTAGAAAGCGTAGTAAAATGACAAAAGCACTAGTGCTGCAAAGTAAAGCAATAAATTTAACCAATCAACAGTAATTTCAAAAAATGATTTGTCAATTAACATTAAAAGTATACTATAGCAATGCCATAGTAGCCAGATTTTTTTAGAAGTTAGAACTTTCAAAAATATTAAAAAGTGAAAATTATGCTAAAATCAGCTTTTCATAGAGGGTACGTGTAGTATGTATCTTGTACGTAATGGTATTATCTATCCTGAGGTGACTTAAAACTCGATTTTTGTTCTTAACTTATTTGCACTTATGACCATATTCACCGACCGTAAGTAGTTATTTATTCGGTTCACTTGTTCTTCAGGTAGGTAGCTATTCCTCTGAATAAATAGCGACAAATCCATTCACCAAACATAATTATGTTTACTGCAGGTATAAATCTATTCTATCTTACTTCAAGGGTATAAATATTTATTCGCCTGATAAAATAATAATGGTCGCCACATAACCTACAAACTTAGAGTATTATATCTACAGTTGCTCTTGTGAATTTATTTGTTATTTATTAACCTTTTCTGAAGTGCAACATTGTAAAACATTTTGTGTGCGATTGGGTAAGGATAAAACATTATTATTTTGTGGAACACTAACGCCATCGGTCGGATTTTTGGGTGAACATCAAAATATTCAATAAAAAGAGCAAGGATTATAGTGCAGTGTATATTTATTCTTTAACTAATTTTTCTGGCTGATATATTGCTTGGTGAATTGAAAGTAAATTTTATTCTAACGAATAAAGTTCCAAGATTAGTAGCTTCTATCTTTAATAGTGTTCGGTGAATACGGGCATTACTCGTATAATAACATAATAATTTGTACGTTCTTATTACATAAACTATAATTATATTATTCTATTTTAAATGCGACATTGGTTTTGTCATTTCTTTTCTATCCTTTCCTTCTGGCACACTGGAATGAACATTATATTATGCCCAGTTTTACGAGTCGGTTGCGTTGAAGACTTTTCTTTCTTTTGGCTGCCACACGCGTTGCTGGATTTCCTGTCCGTCTGTCGTTTCGTCGTCGTTCGCCGCACGTTTTCGCCTGTCAATAACGTTTTACTGACGTTCCTGAATCTCTAGCGTCGCGTCTCCCCCGTAGGCTGTACTTCTCTACTACAGAAACATAAGGAGATTTTACCGAATAAAACTATTCTACAGGAGATTACACCGTGCCTTTTGTAATATTATTGTTCTCTTACAACGTTCTGTTTTATTGCTATATATAATATCTTATTTGTGTTTTGTAGGTATATTATTTTTTGCACTAAACCTATAAAATAGCTGCTTTACAAGCACAGGCATGTAACGTGACACATGACGCGCCAAGTACTGTATTGAAAAACAGAACTAGCTACGTTATTGAGATCCTTTATATGGACTGGAGCTGTAACAAACCGTATGTATTCGTTACTGAGTAACGGGTACATCGTCTGACTCGAAGTAACGAATCGTTACTTACAATTTCATTTCGTTACTCGCACTTGTCGTATCCATGTCACTTCGACTCGTTTGATGCGGTTATACGTTATACGAAGGAAGTCATTCCGTATCACGTATGCGACGTGCCTCGATGCGATGGTACATGCTTGATGCTGTTAGTACACGATTTTATGTCGTATGAGAAGTAACGAGTAAAGTAACGAATACATGCGGGTACACAATTTCTCGTTACTTTTACAGCTCTAATACGGACTACTCTATCTGGCGTCGAAACTTACAACTCAAATCGGGCAAACATGATTATGAATCGTACTGTGAATCGGTACTGTTACTCGTGATTTTTTTTATTATAATAATAAAAAACGTTGAATAAATTAATAAATGACTTATTATTATTAACCTGCGAAGTTTTCACCTCGTGCAAAAACAAATTAAAATATTTTGTTCTGTATAGTAAAAGAGTGTTATAGTACCACGTCATTTTAATGCAGATGATTAAATATTTTACCAGGTAAGTACATATTATACTTAGTCTTAATATTGAAAACTTAATTTATTAATTGAATAGTTATTATTATTAAATAACATTAAGAATTTTGATAGAAAAAACATCGGAAATACATTTGACAGATGACTATTTTTGGGTTAAGAACTTACCTGTTGAAATAAAGTAGTGTTTCAATAATATGTTTGCAACGTTCATCAACACTGCATTGATAATATAATGTCTATATTTACTACTTTTATTTCATGTGGATTACTCTTTAAATCGGAAGTATGTTAACAGAAAGCACCTTATTTGAAGGTTCTGTTTCACGTGAATTTTTAGATACTTTTATAATATGACCGGCTTTAAATACATGTTCCCCTGCAAGAAAATTCCTTTTTCTATGATTTGTATCAGCCCAATCACATATTGTGCTGATACTTATCATTTTATTGCATTTAAAAAAAAAATACAATTGCACTATATACTATAGAGACTATCGGAAATTATATTCCATCGTCGCCATGTTTTTAAAACTCCGCCCATTTAACGGATCCTTATAACAAATTCCATAGTAAATCTTTGTTGATCTGTTTTACTTAAATCTGACCTAGAAGTAGAGTTTTCTCTAAAATTAACTGTCAACAATTTTGAAAATACATCTACTGAAAATGAAGTGAAAACCAGTTAATTTATTTGTGGGAATGTGCAAAAAAATAGTAGGTAGATATAGGTATGTATGTCTCAGGCGGAATTATATTACTTGTGTTAAAACTCGCCGACACTCGTCTTTAACATGTCACATACTCGTGATTAATGCAATTTATCCACCCTAGATAAATAATCTACTATAATAAATCATTGTACTTTTTGTTAGATATGTGCATTGCTTAAGATGAGGCTATACTATATTTGAAAACATGTTTATTTTTTTCGTGAATAATATTCTAGCAAAACTAATATTTAACATACCAACTCCACAAGTTGGTGCCTATCTGATGTATTTTTATAACGGATTATTAATTATTCTTTTTATTTTTCTTAGTTAGTTTTTGTGAAAAATCAGTCCACTTTTTAGGATATATCAATTTTTTCCATTCTTTGGGAATTACCAATTTTGTTTAAATAAAGCCAATTTTTTTAACTTTTAATAACCCTAATTCAGCTATGATCACCTATTCACAGTGCAGATAATAATAGAAATCACTAATCGCAATAACAAGACTTAGAACCGGCCACACCAACATGACCCACAGACACCTAATCACAAAAGAACCACCACCAATACATAACTTATGCCAAACCCCTACGACTGTAAAACATATAATTCTTACCTGTAACAAATATCGAAACATCCGACACCAACTCGACATCTCCAGCAGAATTGAAGAAGCCCTCAACAACGAGTCAGCAAACCTAAAAAAAATAGTGGAGTTTATAAAAATGACAGACTTAATTAAATATATTTAAATAACAATATCTACCAGAAAATTAATACTTACCTGAAAATTAATACATATAACTGATAAAAAATTTATTTTCAAACTATCTTGTGTAAGGAATAATTAAAATATTTTGATATCTACATAGGTATATCCACAAGAATTAAGAGACAAAAACTTTATATATGTCACCGGGATATTGTCAAATCCGTGATATTGTAATTTCACTAGTGAAATTACAATATCACGTTTGAAAAAGAGTCGTGATATTGTAATTTCACTAAGTGAAATTATAATATCACGGGTTTGACAATATCCCGGTGACATATACACTCGTATAATATATACGTAGGTATATAATAATTCCTATCAAATATTTGTATAAATTACAATCCGGCAACGTCGCTGATTCCCCAGCAATTTTATGTTGTGTTTATTTACTATTTTTGGAAAGTGTGACGTGTATCAGTTGTATGAGTCGTAAACAGCAGAGTAAAAAAGTTAGTCGTGATAAAAAACAGAACAAGACAAATTCAGTATGTCACAAAAAATGTAGTAAACCGAATTGTTGTTAATTTATATATAATAAAAATTCAGACATAAAGCAATTCTGAATAAATTATCCATAATTTATTGCTAACGGATAACATTACCAAGTATAATACATTTATATCTACCCGTTTGAATTTATCGTTCAAATAGTACAATGCATAGTAAAATACAGTGTTGGCAATTAATAATAATTAACTCTAATGAAAATAATCGGCAAAAATATTCATCCTATCGGATTGCAGAGTAGCTATTATGGCTCTATTTTAACACAAAATTGAGTCAAGGCTGGTCTGGGAATGCCTAGATACTGTGGATAAAATGGGTGTACACAACAGAGTAACCCTAATGTGGGTTCCAAGGCATACAGGCATCGAAAGCAATGAGATAGCAGACTCCGTTGCTAAAGAAGGAGGAACTAAAACCTTTATAGACCCTGAACCTTTATGTGGCTATTCTAAGAGTCATGTCAAACTAGAGGTACGCAAATGGGAGGATGAAAAGAATGCCTCTCGTTGAAAGTCCACTTTAGGACTGAGACAATCAAAGATATTTATCGCACAGTTCTAAAAGGACTAAAGAACTCTTTATGCTCAGTAAAGCAGAACTGAGAATACTAACAGGACACCTTACAGGCCTCTGCTCTTTGAGATACCATCCCTCAAAAATGGGTAAAATCCAGAATGATGACTGTCGCTTCTGTAATGAAGCAAAAGAAACTGCTGAACATATCCTATGTGAATGTGAAGCAGTGTTCTCCAAAAGACTGCTATATCTTAACAGACCTTTTCCAAAGTCTGAGGAAATATGGAGAGCAGCACTCAGTAAGGTAATAAGGTTTATAAAAAGCATTCTACCCGACTGGGAATAAAACTATTAGGGGATTCACAAAAGATCTTTTAGGTCGCAGTGTTTGTGAGATATTAAGTGTCTTATCACCCCATGTAAATCCAATCTATGTTTTTATTTCTAATTTTTTTAAAGTTATTCTAAATATAATCTAATTTTAATAGATACCAGTTTTTCACAAAGATGATAAGTAGTATTCTTTCAAAGAAGAAAAATAAAAATTTGTTATTATCAAACGCTTCTCTCATGCTGTGTGTACAAAAAATATAATTTTTAATTGCAGTTATTTTATGTTTGGTGTGGTCAATCGTCTCCTTTTAATATTGTATATTTATTATGCATTCAATTACTACCAAAGCCAAACCTAACCCTCTATACTAAAAGTCCGTTTTATAGTAGTGCTAAAGTTTTTAACCATCTCCCTAATTATATAAAAAAATTGACAAACTTAACATTTAAGAGATAATTAAAAAAATATTTAATTGATGCATGTCCTTACTCGATAGATGAATTTTTTATTATAATATAACCTTTGTAACTTTTGACAATTTCCTTGCAATTTGTATTTTTGTTTGGGAAAATAAACTTATTATTATTACTTTTAGTCAAAATTTTAAACACTACATAAAAATTTGCATTCGCGTGACAATTACCTTAAACAAAAAAATCAAACCTATTGGGCGACGGAACCAATCCAACTTTAAAAATATGAAGATTTGATATAGTACCTACCTACAATAAAGAAAATAAAATTTTTGTTGTCGTGTGCGAAGACGCGAGTAACAGCTAGTATTAAATATTATGATGTTTGCTATTCGTTTGCGTGGTTACGTTCTACATATAACTTTTCACGTCATGTAGAAATTAATCAAGGCATGCTTAACTAATTTCTAAGAGATCTACATAATCAAAGAACAGATGATTTGTTTTATTTTCAAAATATTTCCGAAATTATAAAGTTTAGAAAAAAAAGTTTTAACAAAACTTTCGTGAAAAAATAAATAGAATAAAAAACCGTTATGAAAAGTACATCATTATTATGTAAAAAAAAACAAACAGCATAATATATCTCTTTTGCGCATGCGCTGATTTTCCCCAAAAACAATAGGTCTCTTCATATTTACACATCAAACATCGTCTCAATTGGTTTGAAACCGTACATCCGTTTGACCCCTATCGTGTTCATAGACTTTTTCCTAAAAACATATTTTTTGAATTCGGGGAACCTTAACATGAAAAAATATTGTAAAATTTTGAAATGTTAATTTTAACCTATACCAATATCAATCCCCAATTGTGGGTTGGAATTGTAAAACGGCTGAACCAATTTTGGTAAAAAAAATTTGATCATATTGACGTTAATGCGTTTCGATTGGCACGATAACAAAGTCGGTATCGTTTTTTATTTGCAAGGTTTATTGAAAAGTTAATGCAATAGAGGTAAATAGTTAACATTATGATTATAAACTTGTTTATTGATAAATATGATAAAAAAAGTAAATACGAGTGTCATCGAATGACATGTGTGGTTTAATCGATTACATTTCTTAGAATAATATATTATTTAAAAAGAAATATGAAAAATCGTAATTTCGTTTTCCGCTTGGTTAAAAAGCTAATATAGCAGCGTAATCAATCATGGCAATCTATAATTGTCAAAATATAATTTTATATAAGATATTGAAGTTTATAGAAGTAGTTGTTTAAAGTAGGGTCCTCTTTTTATTCCAATCTATCATTTTTCCCATTATGCGTAGAACAGCCACATACCGAATGTTCCAAAAAATATAATAGTCCTGTACTTTCTGGAAATTGATTTCCACATGTAAATGAGACCGAAAATGATATTCTGTGTTAACAACTCTAGTCGTTTTAGGAGTAATCAATCTTTAGACTTGCCGAAAATTTGAAAAATTTAACATAATAGAATTTTAGACATCTATTCATCAACACGTCACACAAACAGAGTAGGAGTGGAAGTCCGCGATGTGAAACTCGTTTTGATGTTTTAGTCAAATTGTTATTCTGATTTTAGACCCAAGGAAGTGTTTGATTGCAAAATATGTTATATAAGGCATTCGTATAAGCTCAAAATCCTTGATTAACGTCTTCAAATAAATAAAATAATCGACCAATTTTTCAGAAAACGTATTGACAAAAATTATAATAATATAATGAATCTATTGAATTATATTATTATAATTTTTGTCAATACGATGTCTGAAAAATTGGTCAAAATCTTTAAACTAAAAGAATGTCTCTGAACAATATCTCGGACAAAAACAAACACAAAAATAAACAGAACAAAATGCCAAACGGTTAAAGTGAGACATTGCTTGATCCGTTTAAAACCTGTTTTCAACTGTTAATAATGTTTCTTCATACCTCGATTCGAAAGTACATACTTTTGGCATCAATTGTAAGGCAGAAAGTCTAACATTTACGCATTAGTGGGATTACACACACTGATGCGGGAAGTACGTACGTTCGGGCGGCAGTAAAAAAATCACCTATCAACTGTTGTGTAGATGTCGTTTCCATGGCAACCCTATTACATTTTAGTTAATAGTCGCGACCAGCTGTCATTCGTGTTTTTACGTATAACCTCAAAGCTGCTTGCTTGGAATTTATCTGTGTTTTTATGTAATTAATAAATGTATTTAATAAGCGTACTTACGACCGAGGTATGAAGGAAAATAGTATACACCACACTGGCCGAAAGTTTGATACCTTGCACTGCGCGTCATTTCAATTTCAAACTTTTGACCCTTTGTTGTAATATAGTATCCAAGTGGGTAAGATTTTACGGTCAGCATTCCAAATCTTTTTGGCTCCCTGGCCTAACTGTTCGTCTACAACTGCGGTAGACATTATTATCAAATATCCCTTTGAATGCACGAAACATTAGGTAGAAATACTAATGAATCACGGCTTACAAGCCTGTAAACCAAGAAGATTTGGAACAACTTTTTTTTTAATTTAATTTAAGGGTGGATCGACTACTAGGTCATTACCACCTACAAGTTTGTATGGAAACTCTCGGTGCGTTTATATTAGATGGTGGAACAACTTTATATTATTTATATCAGAAAAATATGACCATTAATTGCCACAATGCCTGTCCCACTTATGATTAAAATTAACGTATATAGTGATAGCTTAAGAAAGATTTGCAATATCTAATGGAACCATTCTGCCGTGAAATGTTCTGAGAAGACATTTTCAGACAGTAATTTTTTAGTAATCATCATACTCGTTCACAATTGGCTGATGGCTTCAAGTTTAGCCTAATTTCATCATAAATTAAAATATATGCTTTCAGTTCAATTATTATTCAATATCCAAAATATAATTTAGAAAAAGAGTAGTGAATAATTTTGACTAGGAGTGCATTTTCAAGTGTTTGACTTATTTCTTCAACGTTCCATCCGTTTCATCCGTGAACTTATTAGCAACGCAACTTATTAAAAATTGCTAGCGATACATTACAACATATTCTTTGACTCATCCAAAATCACTCCCTATTAACATTATACAGAGGTTTAAAACGAATGTCTTAAAGGGTTAAGAAAAATTGTGCTGTGACATCCTATAGATGTGCTCTACCACAAAGACGCACTAGTAACGTATAAATATATAAAAAGGAAAATCTGGTTGGAAAGAAAAATAATAAAGAAGAAAACCCCACAAGTCTGATGTCTGCATTAGCTGGCGACTTAACGTATCCTGGAGACAATTATTTATTCGTGGTGTTTCTGTCCAAGAGTACTTTTCTCCTTGTTCGTGTACTAACTTGATCGCTGCCAAAATCGCTTTAAAAGAAACTGTTAAAAACTCTTACAAGTTGCCGACTTTTACCGATTACTTCTTGTACTGGATGTTACGAAATAGTAACAAATAATATTTTCTTTTTGTTCAAATTTACATTACAATTAATAGGTTATGAAACTATTTTTTTCAAAAATAATACGCCCAAAAGTAAGTTTTTTCAATGGAACTTTAAATATATAAATACGCCGCCGCGCTCTATTAAAATTTCGCAGTCTGTGATTGACTGATTAAATCTTCTGTCACAATCAATTATCTGCTAGAACCACAAAAAATACAATTTATATGCCTACATCTCTTTCTATAGATAAAAAAGTGTGATTGTCTTCTACGTCATCATATTATGGCGATTTATGCTCAGCGTTTATAATATTTATATTTCTTTAATCCTTCTTTGCAATGAAAAGGAAATAGAAATAGAAATAATATATCTGTCTCATAAAATACAATAATAAACAAAAAAAATCATTATCACTTAACAAAGAGAGACAATACAGCGCTACTTTAGGTATTCCTGTATTAGTAGCGCGAACAAAAAAAAGATCGAGCGTGCTCGTTGTAAACAATAAATAAATACTATAGTACGGCCTGCATATGAATTTGGAATATAAGACCGAAAGAGATATCTTTACATTATATTTTTGTATACGAAAAATAACATGCTCTGTTCAAAATTAATAAATTTTGATAAATGGCACGACACCATTGTTTCAAGAATGAAAGAAATTATGTTCGACAAAAATAAAATTTATCCACGCTGTAAAAACAATTTTTGTTTTAAAGTTTTTATTGATTTATTTTTAGGGCTCCAAAGTTTAATGGCAAAAAACGGAACCCCTTTTTCAATATTTATATATCTAATTTTGTTAACCTTTTTTAATATTATTTTCTATAATTTTTAGGGTTCCGTAGCCAAATGGTAAAAACGGAACTCATAATTTCGTCATGTCCATCCGTTCGACTGGCTATCTGTCTGTCCGTATGAAACAAACATTATATTGCTATAACGCATTTATAGTTAGGGTATGATATTCTCATTGCGATCCACAAATAGCTCATAAAATATGTCATACGAACATTACAGAACCCTATCATGTGTGTATGCAACACGCGCTGGACGGATTTTTGTTATATTTTTGACAACTAATCAAATATTCTTTGTTTTATTTCAGTCGGAGACAGTTTATGACCATGTCTGAAAGACATATTAGATTTTCCGACCTTGTATTGTAATCACGACAATCAGAACTATAAAGTAAGTCTCTAGTAATTGGCTTAATTTTAATATTAATTATGTAATTATTGAGTAAACCAATAATATCGCAAATTGTGAACATTCTTTAGTAACCATAATGTTTTATCAGTCTACAAAATCTGTTTGTATTTGTAGCAATTTCATGGTCCGTCGGTATGGAGCGTAATGTGTTGTTGGTCAAGGATCTTCAACATTTTATATATATTGTAACACACACGTCCGGCCTTGGCTTTCTTCGGTGTCGGTCTAACAATAGCACACAGAACGGCGGCATAAGGCTTTATTGTACAAGTAGGAAGCCAAATTTCTTTGTATTGCCTGAAGAACTAGATACCGGCAACGGCGGATTTTGAACACAGAGAAGGCCAATGGAATTTCGTGGAAAGAATATCGCGGCCAGTAATGTTTGACCCACGCACCGGAGAGGATACAAATAGAATGCGCCTCCAGTCGGTAGAAGAGACGCAATTTGGATGCGACAAAGTAAAGACGTGGATTATTACGAAATAAATAAATATAGTTGTATCATGGTTATTACACCATTAAGTTTAAGTATAAATTTACTAAGTGTAGATATAAATTTATAAGTGTGCGAAGATAAATTTTGGTGTGTAATATAGACATTCATTCGTATTATCGTGCTGTGTGTATATAAACTTTCAGTAGTGACGTGTTTTGCGTATATAGACATAAAAGTTTGTTGTTTTTCTATTACGGTATTGTTTTATTTTATTTTACAAGAGAAGTAATTTTAGTTTGTGCGCCTGTTATTTGTGTTAATTAACGTTTTTATAAGTGCAAATAACCACAGTTTTGTTACAATATTTATTATAACATTGATGGATATTCAATGACGGTAATGACTAATCAGTTGTTTGACGTCTCTTCTTAGAAATATTGTATCACTGAATCGAAAAAAGGATCTAAAGGACCCTGTATTTTCTGATAACTTTTTTCCTTCATGGTTTGTTTGAGATGGTTTTCTTGAATTTAAAAAAAAATGACAATAAAATCGTAATACGTAGATATTTTTAAAAATATTAAAGTACACGATTTTTTGTGTGTGCTGGAAGTCATAGTACCCTTGTGAATTGAATAGAATTTGTTATGGACTTTTTCCTATAAAAAGCCAGCACAATTGTTTATTCTTTATAACAGCCATAAAAGTTTAAAAACACATTTCAAATGTTTGTTTTAAGGCAACGATATTCTTTTTAAAGAAAGGTCTGCTTCAAAGCGTCGCTTGCTTAACTGAAGTTTTCCTAACTGCATTTGTTAAAAAAGAAGAAAGTGAATAACACGTCATAGTTTGATACGAAGTGCGTGTTAAAGAAGAGAATTAAACGAACAGCTTGGAAAGTGTTCCGAGTCACCATAATGAGAGAGTACCTAATGTTTGTAAGAAACCAGAGCTCTATTCCAAACACTGAGTAAATCATAAGACACGACATACGAACTGGGCAGCTTATTCTCTTCAAGCTGGTGCACCGTACTTGATAAATTCACAAATTATTATCATACCAACTCCACAAGTAAAATGGTACTAAATTATTCATGCCAAAAATTCACTTTTCAAATTTTTTTCGTTTTATGGTCTCCCGAATCCAAAAAATATATTTTTGAAAAAAAAACTGCAGGTACCTGTTTGTCTGTTATTCAAACGGGTGAGCGGATTGAATCCAAATTTCGGGATGGTGTTTGATATACAAATATGAACAACCTTATTGTGTTTGGGGAAATTTGGCGTGTCGCAGAAGAGATAATATATGCTATAACGTTTTTTGAATACTTTTCATAACGGTTTATTAACATTCCAACCCACAAGTTTACGTCAAAATTCACAATATTTTTTTCCTTTTGAGTTTCCCCGAATACAAAAAATATATTTTTGTAAAAACTGTGCGTGTGTTTGTTAGACGGTTAGTCGTTTGCCTGTTAGTCTGTTTGTCTGTGAGCACGATACAGGTCAAGCGGATGAATGGATTTAAACTAAATTTTGGAGGACGTTTGATATGCAAATAATAAAAGCTCTATTGTTTTTGGCGATAATCGGCACATGCGCAAAAGAGATATATGCTATAACGGTGGTTTTTATATAATAATGGTATACTTTCCATAACGGCTTATTATTTTATTTATTTTTTCAAGAAAGTTTTGTAAAACATTTTTTTTTCTTAACTTATAGTTTCGGTAATATTTTGAAAAAAAAATCAGCTGTTCTTTTGTTTTGTAGATCTGTCAGAAATATACTAGTTAAGCATGCTTTGATTAATTTGTACATATTCATGCAGGTACCCATGCCAACGAATAGCAAATATCATATTGAATACTAGCCATTACCCGCGTCACCTGACGCGATATCAGACATTTTATTTTCTTTATTATACTATATCAAATGTCAATATTTTTAAAGTTGGAATTGTCCCGTCGCCCAATTGGCTGGAATTCTATTTTGTTTATTTTTATATGAAAGTTTTGTTAAAAAATTGTTTTCTAAACATAGTTTAGGAACTATTTTGAAAATTAAATAAAAAAAGCTATTCTTTTGTTCTGTAGATCTGTCAGGTAGTTACATAATATACTAATTCAGTACGCATTTTTGTTTTGTTTGTTTAATGAATTCGGATGGAATGAAAATAAAATTAGAAGAAAATAGTTAATACTGCAGGTTTTTAACCATTGACCGTTTTGACACAGTTAAATGGTACCTACATTTCAAGAGCATTCCATGGTTCCATAATATCTCTATTCCCCTTTTACGTTAGCGGTAAATATTTTTAACGTAAAAGTTTCAAACTCGCATACTGTTAAAAACCACCGGAACTGGTCGAAGCAACGCCTCTTAAAGAACTAACATACTTCTTTGTCTAACTATAGGAGTAGGTGCAGCCTCTAGGATATAATAGCACTCCATTATCGATTGCATGACAGGTCGTTTTTCAAAGCTCCCGCTCTCAATCTCTTTCTCTTTTTCGTTCTTTCTCTCTCGTCGGATCTTTTTACCGAAAGCAAGTTTGTTTTACAAAACAGATGTTCTTGAAAGCTCGTCATGCAAGAATGAAAAAGTAATGGAGCATGTTTGAGACTTGTGTAACATTTTTCACCTATAAATAAGTACAAAGCCGGTACATTTTTTTTCTTACGCACATTATTTATAAAAAGTTGGGAATATCAATACTTGCAAGTTGATACAACTGTGTAACATTTGTTAGACACGAACAATAGACGATTTATTATATAGGTACCGACACTAGCCTTTACCCGTGAATTTACTGGATGTAATGTCTGTTTGGAAAAGGATTATCTGAGCGTCACGTTGCCGTGTCGTCGAACAATAGTCATTCTCAGATCATTTATTGGGATGAGAAATTTTTCTCGAGAGTGTTTTTGTCATGTCGACTACAACGAAATCTCGACAATTTAATCTCGATTTCATTTCTAAATATGAGGCGAGAATAATTATCATTAATCTCGCGTCGATATTTTTTGTATCGGCGGCAAAACTATTGCCGAATAAAAGTTCCAGCCAACTGGGCGACATGACCATCTCAACTCCAAAAATATTCACATTTGATAGGTATATATAATAAAGAAAATAAAATTTCTGATATCAAGTGAGGTGACGCGTGTAATGGCTAGTTTCAATATTATATTCGCTATTCGTTGCCACGGTTACTTACATAATATTATGTTCCACGTCATGTAAAAATTAATCAAAGCATGCTTAACTAGTTTAGTTCTAATAGATCCACAAAACAAAAGAACAGCTGATCTTTTTTTATTTTCAAAATATTTTCGGAACTATAAAGCTTAGAAAAAAAATTTTAACGAAACTTTCTTAAAATAAAAAATATAATAATAAGCCGTTATGGAAAGTATACCATTATTATATAAAAAAAACACCGTTATAGTATAGGTATATTCTGCACAGACGCCGATTTTCCCCAAAAACAATAGGGCTCTTCATATTTACTTACCTAACATCCTCCCAAAATTTTAGTTTCAATCCCCTCATCCGTTTGACCTGTATCGTGTTCACAGACTAACCGACTAACAGACTAAGATTATATTTTTTGGATTTGGGGACCTCAAAACGAAAAGATATTGTAAAATTTTTGAAAAATAAACTAGTACCATTCCCCACTTGTGGGTTGGAATGGTAAAAGTAGGTACCTACTCTAAAGGTTGTTTCACCAAAATCGTTCAAGGCGTTCTCAAGTGGTCTGGTGCAGATAAATAGACTGACAGATAAAAACAATCTGAAAACACATTTTTTTCCAGTAAACATTCCAATTCAAATACGATATAATATGTACCCTAAAAAAGTTACAGCTAACCAAGGAGGAATAATTTCAGTATAACCAGCCGTGAATCTTTGCGTCAGTTCCGAGACACATTTGTTCTGTAACATTTTACCGAGTGACTTTTACATTTCCAACCCACAAGTGAATGGTACTAGTTTAGGTCAAAAATCACTTTTCAAAAATTTTACAATATCCTTTCATTTTGAGGTCCCCCGAATCTAAAAAACAAATTTTTGAAAAAATTCTGTGGGTCTGTTAGCCTGTTTGTCTTTTGTCTGTTAATCTGTGAACACGGTCAAACGGATGAGAGGATTGAAACCAAATTTTGGGAGAATGTTTGGTATGCAAATATGCAGAGCCCTATTGTTTTTGGGGAAATTCGGCGCATGCGCATAAGAGATATATGCTATAACGGTGTTTTTATACAGTATGTAAACACGTAAGGTGCACTTAGGGAAATTAGCATTGGAAAAAAATACTTGGATCAGAGCTAGCCATGACTGCATTAATTGTTATTTCTATTGAATTATCGTGGTAATCTTGAGGATTTCTATTTTATTTTGATTAATTTTTATTTTACTTGGCTTTTTTAATAATAAAAAGCTCTTATAAATCGTGATTTTAATTTTTTTGTACAAAAATAAAACAAAAAAAACTCCATCTGTTTGGAAACATTCCATTCAAAAATTGTCCGACTGGTATGACGTATGCGCGTTGGTAAATCTTTTGATTAATTTTTACATGACGTGGAACATATTATGTAGGGAACCGTGGTAACCAATAGAAAATATCATATTGAATACTAGCCATTACCCGCGTCACCTCACACGATATCAGACATTTTATTTTCTTTATTATGATCAAATGTCAACTTTTTTGACGATGGAATGGTCCCGTCACACAATTGGCTGGATTTTTGAAATAAAATAAGAATTAAATTGAAGGTATGTAGTATTTTAGACTACTTTAATAGTTTCACCATTCCAACCCACAAGTCGGGGAATGATAGGTACCTACTAGTTTAGGTCAAAAATCACTTTTCAAAAATTTTACTATATTTTTTCGTTTTGAGGTCCCCCGAATTCAAAAAATATATTTTTGGAAAAACTCTGTGCGTCTGCTAGTCGGTTAGCCTGTTAGTCAATGAACACGATACAGATTGAAACCAAATTTTGGGAGGATGTTTGGTATGCAAATATGAAAAGCTCTAATGTTTTTGGGGAGAAATAACAGTGTTTTTTATATAATAATGGTACACTTTTCATAATAGCTTATTATTCTATTTATCATTTCGACAGTTTCGTGAAAACATTTTTTTTCTAAGCTTTATAGTTTTTGACTCGCGTCACCTCACGCGATGTCAGAAATTTCATTTTCTTTATTATACTGTATCAAATGTCAACATTTTGAAGTTGGAATAGTCCCTCCGCCCAATTGGCTGGAGTTTTTTGAACAGCTTGTATAGAAGTGAAAACAAAACGCTCATTATTTGACAAAAGAGTGTATACAATATAAAATTGACGCTGCCGACGAATATAAAAACAAAGCATTTTTTAAAAATCTTAAAGAAGAGGCATTGATAATGTTTATTACGTAATAAATTTTCCAGTACAAATAACACCAAAGTGTTAACAATATTAAAGTTTGTTAAGTTTACAATAAAAATATCAACTCATCAATCTTTTGTCTCATTTTGCTCAACACGAGCAATAAAACGTGGGCTTTATTATATCTATTATAATATTTTGTGTGCTTTTTTCAGATTGAATAAAGTTTCATGAAGTTATCACACAGTGAAAACCAACCAAGTGGAAAATTTCAAATTTATTTAATATTTCCTGAGCGCCCGGCCGAACAAAACATCAAGTGGTAGAAATTTAATTTGCATAATTAGATCACGACAATTTATTGAAAAACTTATCGTCCGCGAAGAATGCATGGCAGATATAAAGAGTGCGATATCTACATTGTCGGGACATCACAAAATATAGACTGTTAAGCTATGTTCACATCAAATGCTGTAAACACAAAAAACAAAATTACACACAGCAGTCTTGTTGTTACTTTATACGCATGATGTTTCAGATCGATCGCCTACGCATAGTACAGGGAAAAAGAGGAATAGTTCAAGTCAGGAAAGCATTTAGATGTTTTTTTATCCGATGTTCCTTTAATGAAATATTAATTAATTAATTATCACCAATATGTTAAGAGGAATACGAGAGAATATTAATGAACTATGTCTACTTCCCCTCCGTTGACGCATCGAAGTAAAGTAGGCATCTATATATTTAAAACACAAGCCCTATTTCTCTAGCCAATCCGCCAGGAATCCCTACTCAACCGATTGACACATTTTTTTTAAACTAAAGCCTTTAATCCACAGATCTGTTATCACTAATTTTTTTGGTGAAATTTCTTTAAAAGGGCTTCTTTCAAGCGATAATAGTAAAAAAGACGAAGGGGTAGCGGGGTGAAGAGGAACGTAAAGAGAGAAAATCATTCAATGTTCACGAGACATGAGTGTGACAGAAATGCAAATATTTAGGTACGTATGTCGGAGATTTTACAAACAGTTTGACAAGTCGACATTGACAATTGAAGTATATATTTAAATTAGTTAGTTTTTTAGCGCAAATATTCCAAATATTAATAGACAAATAAATTTTATTTTATTTTCCAAACAATTTAAGAACATGTAAGTTTATGTTAATTTAATGCCAAAATAGAGTTTTTAAATATTAGGTACATGGATTGTACCAAATCTAAAATTTGGTCTCAGATCAGAAAAAAATAGTGAAAATCGTAAATGTATCAAATGAGGTTAGATTTTCTAAAAATGAATTGTGACAGCTATTGCGGGGTAACCATGACAACGATGAACAGATCTCATACATTTTCTTTTAATTTATAATCAATTAAATATAGAGACAACTTGATGGATCAAGGAATAAAATTATTGTCGTAGATCTGTATCAAAATATCGATTTTTGAAAACAATATGAAAATACATGCAAAAGGTTTTGCTCGGGTACACTAGTGGTTTATTAATATTCTTTTGTATTTAGTGCAGCTTGCAAATAAGCAAACTTTTTTAAATATGTTTAAATATATTCAAAATTCGATATAAAATCAAATTGCAGACACAAATTTAATTACTATTTTATACTCAGTGAGGTTACGGTAATTGGACTCTCGTTAACGCATCGGGTATCGCCAAACGCTGGCACAGGTATCGGCTCGACACGGAAAAGAGAGAGAGAGAGTGAGAGAGAAATACGTTACAAAACTTTGATTCTTTCCACCTGTTTTCGCTATAGTTATCAAAGTTGTTTAACTTCACAGACAAGTCTACACACATGTAAGCCATGAACGTGTGGTGTGCGATCAGTTTCATGGAAAAATTCAAACAATTAAGAAACATGTACAGTGTAAACTCTTTATAACGTCCTTCGTTATAACGAAAAACTCCCTATAACGTCGAATTTTTTACGATTTGGTTGGTTTACCTTAAAACCTATACATTAATACCCTCTTTATAACGCAACAGCCATTCTCTATTACGAAGAAATATGTTCATATTTAGGCGTCAGCAAATGTGTACAGACATAAAGAGGACCATTCTGAACCATCACCATCTATTCAACAAGCACTTGATGACGCCAAACTTATCGAAAAATTCCTATTATTTAATGAAGATTATTCCACCACATCCCAAGGCATGCATAAGATACTTAAAATACAAAACAAATATTGGCATAGCGAAAAACGTCAGGCAAATTTAACAAAATATAGGTAGGTATATGTGTTTGGAATAAATTAATTTTGTGAAAATTGGTTACTTTTCTTTCTTCCCTCCATATAACGAAAATTCTTTATAACGAAAAAAATGTTCGGTCCCTTAAAATTCGTTATAAAGAGATTATACAGTACATTGAAGATTATTGTTAATTTGTTTGTTTTTCTTTCTTCACTCCATATAACGGTAACTCTCTATAACGATAAAAAATGCTCGGTCCCTTGAGTTTCGTTATAAAGAGTTTACACTGAATATGAAACACAAAATGACACATTTTTCTTTTTAGTTTTGCTTAGGTCTGTACCGATTACTGTTCGATTACTCAACTCCCTATTATGCAGCATTGGTCTAGCCTCAGGGAATATTGGGACTTTTCCCGGTGGGCCGCCGGTCCTCCGTGGGCCGGTCCAGATTTTTTCTTCTTAGTTACACGGTCTCGTGGAGTCGTTTGATAATTTTCCCGGTAATCTTCACATAGAATGCAATATAGACCAGACGCTCAAGTTCAGGTATATAAATGAAAGTGATATAGCTTCGCTCTTTTTTTTGCTGCCCGCAGCTAATCACATTCTAAACGAACTCAGTGAAAATAAATCTATTCCAATGTTGAATGTTGTTATTGATAAAGCATAGATTAATTCAAGCCAGTTGTAATTGACATTATTTATACTAATATATAAAGCTGAAGAGTATGTTTGTTTGGTTGAACGCGCTAATCTCAGGAACTACTGGTTCGAATTTTTTTTGTTGGATAGTCCATTTATCGAGAAAGGCTGTAGGCTATATAGTATCACGCTACGACCATTAGGAGCGGAGAATCAATGAAAAATGTAAATCAAAATTTGTTCGTCCAACAAAAACTTTTAGCTTAAGCAACGAATAATTCTAGATGGAAAAGTCGAAAGCAGAACATTTGACTTAGGAACTTTGTTTGGACTAGTTAGGAGATAAACATACTAAAAGTCCTTACCCCTCTGAGGTACGCCCGAAAGGGGGGAGCACAAAGAAGGTCCCGTTTTTTGGTATTTTGCTTTCATCTCGAAAACGGTACGTCGTACGAAATTTTGTTGGAATACATAATGAAAGCTGATAAAATTCTCTACAACTTTAGTTTTCACACTTTTTATCTATCTCCAATCTTTGCCTAGCTATGAGCTCCTAAAAATGGTCGATTTTCAAAAATGTGTTAAATTCTCTGTAGCACATTGTAACAATACGAATTTGTCAAAATCATTTCGTATCGCTCATCCACACTATTAAAAACACCCACACACTATTAAAAAATAACATAAGCTGGGAGTACCTCCACACAGGGCCCTCTTTCCCACTGGGCACTCTGGCACGTGCCCAGAGCCCCGCGATCGATAGGGACCCCCTAGTTTAATGGTATACTAAGTACCTAAACTGTTTTAAACAAAAATCATCAGTGAACTATTTTTCATATACTTATTTTTTTTGTGTCCTTCATGTTAAAATTGGGAACGTGATCCTTTTAAATATATGCATTTTATATCACATTCCTCGACTTAGAATCTAGAACCTTGTTTATCTATTTTCTTTGTCTATTCTAACAAAATAGTGCTCTGTTAAGGTCATAGGGGCCCCATAATCCTAATGTGCCCAGGGCCTTCAATAGGTTAAAGCTTATGTTATTTTTTAATAGTGTGTGGGTGTTTTTAATAGTGTGGATGAGCGATACGAAATGATTTTGACAAATTCGTATTGTTACAATGTGCTACAGAGAATTTAACACATTTTTGAAAATCGACCATTTTTCGGAGCTCATAGCTAGGAAAAGATTGGAGATAGATAAAAAGTGTGAAAGCTAAAGTTGTAGAGAATTTTATCAGCTTTCATTATGTATTACAACAAAATTTCGTACGACGTACCGTTTTCGAGATGAAAGCAAAAAACCAAAAAACGGGACCTTCTTTGTGCTCCCCCCCTTCGGGCGTACCTCAGAGGGGCAAGGACTTTTAGTATGTTTATCTCCTAACTAGTCCAAACAAAGTTCCTAAGTCAAATGTTCTGCTTTCGACTTTTCCATCTAGATGCCCCTTATGAGCACTCATTGACTAAACTATTTTGAACGTTAACTCCGATCGTCATGAAATTTGGACACAACATTCATCTCGGTAAACTAAGATGAACGTGCGTACTCATGCCCCTCCCCCCCATTTGTTCTTTGGCACCCGAGTAAACCGGGCGGGACCGCTAGTCAATGATATACATTAAATAAAAGAAAATTTTAAATGAGCAAAGCCAGTTTGCCGTCACTTTATTACTTTCGTTTTTCCCTGAGCCGACATATTTTGTTAACATTGCAAATTTGTTTATCTGTAGCAGCCAAATTACCATGGATATCACTTGTGTATTATTTTATTTTAATATTTTTTTTAAAGTGACATTTTTTCTGCGAAATCAAGCATCGTTTAATTTTTAATTTGACATTCCGAAGACGTATCCGAAAATGGAATTAACATGAAACAAAAACCGAAATCGTAACCGAAAACAGAATTTTGGTTCTTTTAAGAACCGAAAACGATATTTAATGAATAGTGTGAACGTCACTTAACCATGTTATTTCAGTATTACACTGAAAAATAAAACACTATACAGAAAGTCTATGAAATATGAGTTCATATACATAGACACAAATTGTATTATGTTATAAAATATTTATATCTATATATTCTGCGTGCAATTTTGTACATAATAAATTACACACAAAATTATGAATAACCGCACGCGAGTTATCTAGTAAGAGAAAGACAACCTTTGCGTTATTCCACTCTAATCGAATGAACTAATCGACCAGTTGTCAGCGCAATTCGTGCAAAAAGCGTAACTCTTGCTAATCGCATAAGAAGTTTTCACTTCAAAAATCTACGTTGAAAAATAATTAACTATTTATATACTCAAATTCCATTTCACTGCCCTATTAAAACTTTTCCTATCATGAATTATATTATAATATACTACAATAAATATTTTAATTTTTGTCAATAAATCTTCTAATATATTACAGTTTTTTTCCGAAATTCTATTTACATTTTCCGTAGTTAGGAAGCGAACGTTCTGTTAAGCATAAGCTTCGTGCTTTACGAGAGATTCTCTGTCGCGCCAACAAAAACTAGGTAACTGTTTTATTGTGCCTTGTGTACCATCGCACAAGAGAACTGAAACGATGCTGTCGGTTCGATATAAAACTTCACAAATACAAATTGAATGATTCGAATTAATTGTAAGTAATCCATAATTTAGATAATTAAATTGGAGCTTTAGTCCAATCGGTGGAGATAAAAAGCTCCAGAAATTAGCAAACAGGCTGAATTTTTTTTTAATAAGTAGTTTAAAGTGTACTGATTGAAATAAAAAAAAGTTCATTCGTCTATCGATTTCCCAAAATAAAAAAAAAATTAAAAATCATTTTGATTTTCAAAATTCTTTGATATTTTGAAATTTAAAAAAGATAGGAAGAAATAAAAAATACTGCGTTGTAGAAGACGTTTTTTTCTATAAAAAAGATATCTTATACTTTTTTCGTCCGACTTATAGTTTGCCCGCAAAAAATTCGATAAACTATGTATCTATTTTACGCGCAGGATGCTCGGCTAGCCATGCGAGAACCTACTTTTTCATGTCCGGCGTATTGAATTATAATATTTTACAAACTTATAGAGTAATAAAATAAAAATTCAAATAGCCTATCTTCAAGTAGAAAATCTGAACTTTTCAATGGTGTAGTTAATTTTTTTTTTGAAATAAATATCATGTATAAAAATGCAAGTATAGATATATATTTGAATCGAAAATCGAACGTTGCAATAATAATTTTTTTTAAACATAAGGAAAAGTCGTAAATTTTTTTTAACCTGGTAAACTATTCTTTAGATGTTCTTTTTCAAAAATAAAAACTCCTGACCATAAATCTTATCTCGTTATTAAATACGGCCCTTGTTACTATTTTCAATTTTTTCGGAATCTTGAATTCACTGGAAAAAATATTTTTAAACCTCTGTAACACGATGAAAACTTAACAGATTTCAATGTATATTTTTTTAAATCGTAGGTATAATTAAGTGTATTAAGAATCACTAAGTATAAATTTGTTAAGTTTTCAAAATTTTTTAATATTAACGATTTTTCATCCATAAAGAGAAAACAGACATTTTTTTGGTTTTTCGTTTGTATCTTTTTATATCGTTGAATATAAAATTTCATACTATTACATTACGAAGATAAATACTCAAGGAATAGAATGTGATATGTGGCTAGGTAAGAAAGTATCTAGGTAAAAAATACAATGGAAATTAAAACAGGTAAACAAATCTTTGATTAACGTCTGATAGTCTAAGAGCTAGTGAACCATCTGAGTAACCCGTTTCCCACAAAGCTAGAAAATTTTTAAATGATGTTTTATTATCCGTCATTTAAGAAAATATCGTTCTGGCAGGCATCTCGCGGTTGCGTCATCATCCCTTAAATTTTTGAAAATGTCAAAAAAAATTTTTTTTAACCGACTCCCACAAGGCTACAAATTTAATATATTGTAATTTACATATGTTTAAGTGTAAAAAAAAATTGACAGACTATTTTGAGGGTTGCAAGTACGTGCCAGACTATAGCAAAGTTGTCATCTGGATAGTAATTCATAACCTGCTCCCACAAGGCTAAAATTTTGAGGGCAAGTTCTTTAAATTGTTTAAAAAATATATGTAAAAAGCCAGAACATTCTAGCGGTTGCGGGTGTCTGCCAGACAAGTATTTAATAGTCATGACTCTCGATGGGAGTGCGAGCGCAACAGACTTATACGAGTTCCAATGTTAGAAAGAGAGAATACATCTATTGTACTGCAGACTGGAGAGGGATTCCAACGTTATTTTAACGGAAAAAGTGAGCGCGCATGAGGGGCTGAGGCGTATATGTAATAGACTGTATAAAAAAAACAACTATTTTTTTTTAAATGGACCACCGAAATATTATTCTAAATGACGGACAAAAGGCTCTCGAAGTTTCAGCTCTTAATATTAATATTAAGAGGTGCCTCTCATCGGGGTTTTTCTATTTCCCATTAAATAACAGAAAAAAAAATCTTTTTAACTTTAGTGTTTTATAATATGTCAACGGATAAAACTAATACAAATTGTCGGAAATTGAATGCCCTATAAAAACGGGTCTCTTATTATTTTATGACAAATCTACTCTTTCAAAAGTTATTCGCGGTTAAATTTTAATTTCATGAATTTACTATTTTTAAAATTATCGTAAAATTTTGTAGTTTTTTTTTTTGCAAAAATTGCTATTATTGGACATGGAAATATCAATTTTTTCCATTGAAAATCATTCACAAAGAAAATCATATACTATTCAAAGCAATGGCACGTCAATCCGGTATCGGAGAGGCAACCGGATGGCGAGTGGTAATCTGGGCCTATGAGTGGTACAGAACCCTCTGGTAGCGGCCAAAGTGACCCCAAATGGACGGGGGCGGCGATATGGGGGTGGGGCAAAAACGAAAAATGTTTGAAAAGGCAACCGGATAAAAATGCGATTGCATTGAAGGAAATACCCTAATTATATAATATATTTTTTTTGCCATCCGAAACACGCGGGCCATTTTTGCACTAGCGAATAAAAAAAAAATAAAAAAAAAACTGAAAAGGCAACCGCTTCAAAATTAGTGAGCATACTTATTGACACCACCAAACGTTGGAAAAAAATTGCCATCCGATCCTGATGGGCAGTTTCGGAGAAACAACCCCTCAAAGTCGCCGAAAAACCCTTTTTATCGATTTTTTCAACAATAAGTAAAAAACACACACTAAAAATTGTTCAAATCGGATGGCATTCGAAATTTATACTGTCCTAAGTACAAATAATAGTGTGTATCAATGCCATCCGATTTCGATTAAATTTACCCCTATTTAGCCAACCCCCAAAACTCAATAACAATAAAAATAATGCCATACGCTGCATAAAATTGTTATTTTCATGAGTTTTGGGGGTGGCTAAATAGGGGTAAATTTAATCGAAATCGGATGGCATTGATACACACTATTATTTGTACTTAGAACAGTATAAATTTCGAATGCCATCCGATTTGAAAAATTTTTAGTGTTTTTTTTACTTATTGTTGAAAAAATCGAAAAAAAGGGTTTTTCGGCGACTTTGAGGGGTTGTTTCTCCGAAACTGCCCATCAGGATCGGATGGCAATTTTTTTCCAACGTTTGGTGGTTTCAATAAGTATGCTCACTAATTTTGAAGCGGTTGCCTTTTCAGTTTTTTTTTATTCGCTAGTGCAAAAACGGCCCGCGTGTTTTGGATGGCAAAAAAAATATATTAAATAATTAGGGTATTTCCTTCAATGCAACCGCATTTTTATCCGGTTGCCTTTTCAAACATTTTTCGATTTTGCCCCACCCCCATATCGCCGACCCCGTCCATTTGGGGTCACTTTGGCCGCTACCAGGGGGTTCTGCACCACTCATAGGCCCAGATTACCACTCGCCATCCGGTTGCCTCTCCGACACCGGATTGACGTGCCATTGCTTTGAATATACCAATTCACTTAAAAATTTTAATTATTTATTTAATAGCAATTTTTTCAAAAAAAGTTCTACAAAATTTTACGATAATTTTAAAAGTAGAAAATTCATAAAATTCAATTTTAACCGCGAATAACTTTTGAAAGAGTAGATTTATCATAAAATAATAAGAGACCCTTTTTTATAGAGCATTCAATTTCCGACAAAAATTTGTAGGTGTTAGTTTTATCGAAAAGCCAATCCGTTGACATATTATAAAACTCCAAAGTTAAAAAGATTTGTTTTCTATATGTAATTTAAATGGGAAATAGAAAATCGCGAGAAGCACATCTTAAAATTAATATTAAGAGCTGAAACTTCGACAGCCTTTTTTTCCGTCATTTAGAATAATATTTTAGTGGTCCATTTAAAAAAAATACTCGATTTTTTTATACAGTCAGACATATACGCCTCAGCCCCTCATGCGCGCTCACTTTTTCCGTTAAAATAACGTTGGAATCCCTCTCCAGTCTGCAGAACAATAGATGTATTCTCTCTTTCTAACATTGGAACTCGTATAAGTCTGTTGCGCTCGCACTCCCATCGAGAGTCATGACTATTAAATACTTGTCTGGCAGACACCCGCAACCGCTAGAATGTTCTGGCTTTTTACATATATTTTTTAAACAATTTAAAGAACATGCCCTCAAAATTTTAGCCTTGTGGGAGCAGGTTATAAATTACTATCCAGATGACAACTTTGCTATAGTCTGGCACGTACTTGCAACCCTCAAAATAGTCTGTCAATTTTTTTTTACACTTAAACATATGTAAATTACAACATATTAAAATTGTAGCCTTGTGGGAGTCGGTTAAAAAAAAAATTTTTTTGACATTTTCAAAAATTTAAGGGATGATGACGCAACCGCGAGATGCCTGCCAGAACGGTATTTTCTTAAATGACGGATAATAAAATATCATTTAAAAATTTTCTAGCTTTGTGGGAAACGGGTTACTCGGATGGTTCACTAGCTCTTCTACTATGATTAGAACTCTTCAATAAATAAAATTATCGACCAATTTTTCCATGACTACTTAATAAAAAATTGTTTAATATTATTTTTTCATTATTTTGATAATCATTAATAATTTTGAAAGATTTTATAAAAAGCTAATTAGAATTAATATCTCAAAAATGGTGAATTTTATAGGAAAATCATAAGAGACCTTTTTTCTTTAGAATTGTCCAAAAAACCTAAAAAAATTGGTTCCGACGCCAAAAACAAAAAAATTTTATTTTCCGAAAATTTTTTGCAAATTTTGAAATTTTTTTTTGAAAATTTTGTTTTTTTTTAAATTTTTTATTTGGAATATTTAGAATATGCATTTCTAGACAAATAGTGTTATAAACATTTTAGTAAAATTTAATGATTCTTGCTTCTGCAAAGTGATTTATTTGCTTGTTTGCCGACGCAAGATGACTTACTAACTTTCTGAATTTTTTCCAGGTAAACTATAGCTCTGACGAAAAAAGTACAAGACATCTTTTTTATAGAAAAAAATGTCCCCTACAAGGTAGTATTTTTTATTTATCTCTATCTTTATCCCAGCTTAAAATATTCAAGAATTTTGAAAATAAAATTTTTTTTCAAAATTTTTTTTGACTTTGGGAAATCGATAGACGAATGAACTTTTTTCTATTTCAATCAGTACACTTTAAACTACTCATAAAAAAAATTTGAGTCTTAGTACAGTCAATCTGGCAAAAACCTCAACAAAACCAACCAAAAAGGTGAAACTTGGTGAGTCGTTAGAGAATGATGAAAAAAAGGTTACTTGGCAATGGCCACCTGGTACCTGTTCAAATACCTGTTCAAATAGTCAAAAAAAACTCAAAAATATTTTGAAATGCATTTTTCTCGAAAACTATCCATTTTACAGAAAAATTTATTGAACAAAAAATGTAGAGGGCATCGTTATCTACAATTAATGTCATTGGTGCTATGTTGTACAACAAAAAATGTGTGCAGTAGGTGGCGCTTAAGTGCCAAAAAAAGTGTTTTTCCACTTTTTTGCCCTGAAATTTTCATTTTTCAGTTACGATTCAAATAGAAAAATTGTTCCATTTTATTTTATAAACAACTTTTATATCAACATTTTTTTCATACAACTTACCGTTTCAGAGCTGCAGCTTGTTGAAGTGAAAATAAGTTGTATGAAAAGTAAGTTGTATGAAAAAAATGTTGAAATAAAAGTTGTTTATAAAATAAAAAGGAACAATTTTTCCATTTGAATCGTAACTGAAAAATGAAAATTTCAGGGCAAAAAAGTGGAAAAACACTTTTTTTGGCACTTTAGCGCCACCTACTGCGCACATTTTTTGTTGTACAACATAGCACCAATGACATTAATTGTAGATAACGATGTCCTCTACATTTTATGTTCAATAAATTTTTCTGTAAAATGGATAGTTTTCGAGAAAAATGCATTTCAAAATATTTTTGAGTTTTTTTTGACTATTTGAACAGGTACCAGGTGGCCATTGCCAGGTAACCTTTTTTTCATCATTCTCTAACGACTCACCAAGTTTCACCTTTTTGGGTGTTTTTGATACGAAATGATTTTTTTTTCGCCAGATTGATTGTACTATCTGTTTGCGAATTTCTGGAGCTTTTGGTTTAAAATTGTCTCCACTGACTGGACTACTTTCCACGGACATGTTTTGACGTGATAACGTCTTATAAATTGATGAAACACCGGCTGCATGTACGAAAAAGCGAGAGCGCAGTATAAGCGATAGAGAAGGACGATCGGCCCAAGTTTGACAGCTACAAAAATTTATTTAATAAAGATCACAAGACACAAACTTCCAATAGACTGCCACAGTTCGCTCGTATATATACTTACAGGGAGTGAAAAATCCACACCACCCGACCGTCCGTTTATTAAAACTGCGTGTATTTTGAAAACGGTTCATTATATTTAAAAACCGTTTCTACAGTTGGTTAGAACTCTAATTTTACTATTTAAATATGTAAAAATAAATGTTTGGGAACGTATACGTATAATGTGAAAAATAAAAAAAATTATTTTTCAACATTTTACGAGTATGGTATAATGTTTCCTTATGACGTTATCACGTAAAACTATCGTCCGTAAACCGACTTTACAGACAACCAATTTTTCTTAGCTTCTGTTGCTACATTGTTAAAACACCCATTGTTACATGTCTATATTAGATAAATTTATTTCTCAAACAATGTCACCATCGGGATACGAACCCCGAATCTTTCCACTATCGCGGCGGACTGAGTTACATTACTCCACAGTGACACAGTAAGGTCAATTCACCATTCTAATATATAGCCATTTGTAACTGTATATTTCACATCATGCGAGAGCTAATTTTTATCTTAGATAACGTCAGATATGAACCTTCACAGAAGTGAGAGCTATGGGTGAATCAACGATGAAAGTTGTTTTCATTTATTAATCTATATTATACTTGTATATACCTACCTAATATTACAAAAATGTAAATTATTTTGCAAGCTTCTTTACTATTCCAACTCACAAGTGGCGAATGGTACTAGTTTAGGTCAAAATTCACTTTTCAAAATTTTACAATATTTTTTATAATATATTCATTTACAATAGTCGTTACCCGCGGCTTCGTACGCGATTGAGACAAAACACGGCAGTGACAAGGGTAGTGAAGCCTTCGGCTTCACCGTCTCTTAGTCTTGCCTCACTGGATTGTGTCTTGCTCAACAGCGACACAGGAATGAAGCCTTCGGCTCAGCCATATTCTAAGCAGCTTTTCCAATTTTTACTTCCTTATACCATATTCGGACTATCACAAATATTTCCAAAAAAATTATCCAAATCGGTCCGTCCGTTCTCAAGTGATGCGCGTACTATCGAACAGTATCTAATTTTTATTTATATAGATTATAAAAAATTTATTAAAAATAGCAGACCGGTCCGACTTCACTCAAATTTGTAGATTGCTACTGTTTTTTCGTTGACTTGCGTTCCAAATTGGTCTCCACGAAAAATGCTTTCATTTTAATGAAATAATATGTAGTCTACGTTCATTGTTTACGTTCTAAATATTGGTGAAACATTTTTGAATTCGGATGGTTAGTTTTGGAGATTACCTCCAACATCCAAACTTTACCTCGTTATTCAAATCTTAGATTAACGTCTGAATAGAACTCTTCAAATAAATAAAATTATCGACCAATTTTTTCAGACTCTATATTGACAAAAAATATAAAATTATAATTCAATATAATATGACGCTTCGGCCCGAATTTGGATCTTCTGCAGAAGTAATCTAAATTTTTTTTAGATTATTTCTGAAGAAGTTCCAAATCCGGATCGAAACGTCATATATTGAATTATAATTTTATAATTTTTTGTCAATATATTATGTAGTCTGAAAAAATTGGTCGATAATTTTATTTATTTTACCTCATTATAATATTAGTATATTATTAATATGAATAATTAAAATTTTTGTTTCAATTTTAAGAAGGTTTTCCAAATGTTCTAACTCCGTCGAATTTTGATGTGATCAGTCTGATTATGCATTTATAGTCGATTTCTCTTCGATGCTCGTGCTTTATTCTTGGAAGATTTTTTTTAAAAGGAAGTAATTAATAATTATTAACGAAAGCAAATAAGCCTCTCTAAACCAACATTAAATTATTTAAAAAGTGCATTTTTATGAAAATCTAAAAGCAAATAATTTGTGTAGTACGGTAAAGGTTCAATAATTGCAAGTAGTTAATTTTAATTGATTGGAAGGAATACTTTAGTTTCATATCGAATCATTGCCTATCTTATGTACCTATGTTTACTAGAATACCGGCCGAAAGAACTGGGAGAAAGGAGAGCACAACTGGGGACATTAATGGGACTGTTTGCGCAGATAGTCAATATCCGCGTGTATAAAACAGCTCTTCGTTTGTTATTAGCTCGCGGCGAATCTGATAACTTTATTGGAAATCTATGGTCGTTAAGCGAACGTCTTCAATACCAACGTATATATGTCTCAAATGTGTTAGAGGGAGAAGATGCATCTCTACACATACGTATTTCAAAGTGAATATGAAATATAAGAAAATGTTTTTTTTGGATGTAAATTTTTACGCCTTTTTCAACTGGTACGGATTAAATTTTAAAGTTTAATTGTCATCTAAATTCCAATCAGTTACGAATTACTTACGTAAGCACCGATTTAAATTAATAATCCAAAAAACTATTTGATGTCATTAAATAACAGCACTGATCTTTGTCTATATATAATATATAAAGGAAATATCATGTACTGACTGACTGACTGAATCAACACGAGATCTCTAAAACTATACACCCGATTGACTTGTTTGGCACAGTTACTGAGGTTACTCATTTCTCGACGTAGACACCAACTAAGAACGAATAATTTTATGCAAATCCTCCCCAAAACCGATTTTTTACCTACCATCGAAGAATCTCGTTAGAGATTCTTTTCTGTGTTAAATGCCGACGTATCTCTAACGTATTCTTATACATTGATTTTGCCTGGCTCCCATATAACGCCGTGTATATGAGGCCAGTTTCCAAGTTTTATAGTTCTGTGATCACGTGACTTTCATATGACCGATTTTTCGTATCACCCATATATACTTCTGTACCACAATAACAGCTTGTAGCCCGTGGACGAGCGGCTACGACGTACTAGTAATAACTAATAACAGGGTCTCGGGCTCGATTCCCGCCAGCATCATTGGAAAATTTTTTTTCTACTCCATTTTATTTCCACTTGATATTTATATATAGGTTATCATATATTTTTATTTTTTTTTAATTTTTAATTTTTTTTTTATGTTTTTAATTGTTTTTTTTATTTTTAATTTATTTTCTCAATTTTTTTCTCATATATTTTTATTTCTTTTTTAATTTTTAATTTTTTTTATATTCTTTTTTTTGAAAAATACACTTTCGTCAAATTTTTTATTAAAAAATAACAAAATATATGATTAAAGTTAGATTTAAATAAATTAATTTATTAAAAAACATATTTATCATAAAAAGTGCAACAAAAATTAACCAGTGGGAGTATATGCCCAAGTAATTCAAGAATTACAAGGCGCGAAATTTTACATCATATACCCCGGTGTTTTGTTTGAAAATCGGTGTATATTTATCGATCAGCCCGGAATTGTTTTTTTAAAAACTCCACATTTGCCCCTTCCCGTTTCACTGCGAGACAATTCGCATACCCGTTTATCGTTCACCCCGGAATTGTTTTTTTAAAAACTCCACATTTGCCCCTTCCCGTTTCACTGCGAGACAATTCTCATACCCCTTTATCGTTCACCCCGGAATTACAATTCGCATACCCGTTTATCGTTCACCCGGAATTATTTTTTTAAAAACTCCACCTCTGCCCCATCGTGTTTCACTGCGTGACAATTCGCATACCCCTTTATTAAAAAAGCTTAGTCCGCCTTCTTTAGAAGTCCGCCATATTGAATTAAAAGTGACGTCACTTTATTTTTCGAGTTATTCTCAGCAAGCCCTTTCATTTGATACCCATATTGTAGGAAAGCATAATAAAATTAATCCGCCATCTTTAGAAGTCCGCCATATTGGACTTAGAGTAAATTCACTTTATTTTTCGAGTTATTTACAGCAAGCCCTTTCATTTGATACCCATATTGTAGGAAAGCATAAAAAACTTAGTCCGCCATCTTTAGAACTCCGCCATATTTGTTTGAGAGCTACGTCACTTTATTTTTCGAGTTATTCTCAGCACGCCCTTTCATTTGATACCTATATTGTAGGAAAGCATAATAAAATTAGTCCGCCATCTTTAGACGTCCGCCATATTGGATTTAGAGTGACGTCACTTTATTTTTCGAGTTATTTTCAGCAAGCCCTTTCATTTAATATCCATATTGTAGGAAATCATAAAAAACTTGTCCGCCATCTTTAGAAGTCCGCCATATTGGTTTTAGAGTGACGTCACTTTATTTTTCGAGTTATTCTCAGCAAGCCCTTTCATTTGATACCCATATTGTAGGAAAGCATAATAAAATTAGTCCGCCATCTTTAGACGTCCGCCATATTGGATTTAGAGTGACGTCACTTTATTTTTCTAGTTATTCTCAACAAGCCCTTTCATTTGATACCCATATTGTAGGAAAGCATAATAAAATTAAACCGCCATCTTTAGAAGTCCGCCATATTGGATTAAGAGTGACGTCACTTTATTTTTCGAGCTATTCTCAGCAAGCCCTTTCATTTGATACCCATATTGTAGGAAAGCATAATAAAATTAGTCCGCCATCTTTAGAAGTCCGCCATATTGGATTTAGAGTGATGTCACTTTATTTTTTGAGTTATTTTCAGCAAGCCCTTTCATTTGATACCCATATTGTAGAAAAGCATAAAAAACTTAGTCCGCCATCTTTGGAAGTCCGCTATATTGGATTTAGAGTGACGTCACTTTATTTTTCGAGTTATTCTTAGCAAGCCCTTTCATTTGATACCCATATTGTAGAAAAGCATTATAAAATTAGTCCGCCATCTTTAGACGTCCGCCATATTGGATTTAGAGTGACGTCACTTTATTTTTCGAGTTATTTTCAGCAAGCCCTTTCATTTGATACCCATATTGTAGGAAAGCATAAAAAACTTAGTCCGCCATCTTTAGAAGTCCGCCATATTGGTTTTTGAGTGACGTCACTTTATTTTTCGAGTTATTCTCAGCAAGCCCTTTCATTTGATACCCATATTGTAGGAAAGCATAATAAAATTAGTCCACCATATATAGAAGTCCGCCATATTGGATTTAGAGTGACGTCACTTTATTTTTTGAGTTATTTTCAGCAAGCCCTTTCATTTGATACCCATATTGTAGGAAAGCATAAAAAACTTAGTCCGCCATCTTTGGAAGTCCGCCATATTGGATTTTAGAGTGACGTCACTTTATTTTTCGAGCTATTCTCAGCAAGCCCTTTCATTTGATACCCATATTGTAGGAAAGCATAATAAAAGTAGTCCGCCATCTTCAGAAGTCCGCCATATTGGATTTAGAGTGACGTCACTTTATTTTTCGAGTTATTCTTAGCAAGCCCTTTCATTTGATACCCATATTGTAGGAAAGCATTATAAAATTAGTCCGCCATCTTTAGACGTCGGCCATATTGGATTTAGAGTGACGTCACTTTATTTTTCGAGTTATTTTCAGCAAGCCCTTTCATTTGATACCCATATTGTAGGAAAGCATAAAAAACTTAGTCCGCCATCTTTAGAAGTCCGCCATATTGGTTTTTGAGTGACGTCACTTTATTTTTCGAGTTATTCTCAGCAAGCCCTTTCATTTGATACCCATATTGTAGGAAAGCATAATAAAATTAGTCCACCATATATAGAAGTCCGCCATATTGGATTTAGAGTGACGTCACACAGCTAACCATGCATTGTCATCCAAACTAAACGTGTATACAAATTTTCATCTCAATCGGTTGAAGATATCTGCTTCAAAATTATCGAAGGCATTCTAGTCGCTCACTTAGTAATTTAGTCGCTCACTTATTAATTTAGTCACCCAAATATTATTTTAATATCTTAAGTTATTAAAACAGGATTTCATCATCAGTCACCAAGTTTTTTTTTATTCAACCGTTTTATAATTCCCCTATTATTATTATATAAAACAACATTATAAGAGATATATTCTTTTACGCATGCGCCGATGTTCCCCAAAAACAATAGGCCAATTCATATTTGCATATCAAACATCCTCCCAAAATTTGGTTTCAATCCGCTCATCCTTGGTGTCGGAATGGTAAGAAATGTCAAAAGTGACGTTTGCATCAGCTGTCAAAGTATTATGTTCTGATAATTAGTTATTCAAATTGTTAACTCAGAAGGCGTTGCATTTTACAAATATTGAAACGGCATCCGTTTTTGAACAAATGCTACCTTTTTATTAGGCGCGAATAGCGTAAGCTAAAGCGCCTATATGTACTCGCTTTGTCTGTACGTCTGTGAATCTGTGAATCTGTGAATCTGTACGTCCCACTTTTTTGTGTCACGCGTACAGCCTAAACGCCTTAACCGATTTTAAAAAACTTTTTTTTGATCGATTCGTCTCCGGGTAACTTAGATCCTAACGTCGCCCGATTTTTGAATTTTGGCCCCAGAGGGGAGAAATTTAGGAAAAACGAAGTTTTTTGCTTATAGCTCGCTCATTTTAAATCGGATCGGCTCGAAACCTGTCTTAAACGAAAGAGGAGAAAATTTTACATAAGTTTCGTACAACAGAAAATGCCCAAACAGTTTTTTTATACACATTTATATAGAAATAAATTCAATTTGATATAACCGATGGCAAACATCTTTCGGTTATCTCTCTCTGTTGCACGGCTTAACATGGCAATTTAAAAATTGCGTATGTTCTGTCTTCAAATAAAATTGGTCGATAATATTATTTATTACAATAATGAAATTAAAAGATAGCATTTGTTCAAAAACGGATGCCGTTTCGAATATATGTGAAATGCAACGCCTTCTGAGTTAATAATTTGAATAACTAATTATTAGAACATAATACTTTGACAATGCAAACGTCACTTTTGACATTTCTTACCATTCTGACACCACGGATGATCGGATTGAAACCCAATTTTGGGAGGATGTTTGATATGCAAATATGAAGTGGCCTATTGTTTTTGGGGAACATCGGCGCATGCGTAAAAGAATATATCTCTTATAATGTTGTTTTATATAATAATAATATAGTTTTTAAAACGATTTATTCTTCTATCTATTTTTACTAGAAATTTTTGTAAATTTTTTGGGGAAAATCGGCGCATGCGCAAGAGATATATGCCGTCGTCGTGGTTTTTTTTTTTTTTTTAATAATAGCGGTGTACTTTTAATAATAGTTTTTTATTCTATTTTACAAGAAAGTTTTGTAAAATGTTTTTTTTTTGAGGGAAAGTCGGCGCATGCGCAGAAGAGGTATAAGTTATAAAGTCGTTTGTATATAAGAATGGTATACTTTTCATAACGGTTTTTTATTCGATCTATTTTTACAAGAGTTTTGTATAATTTTTGGGAAAAATCGGCGCATGCGCAAAAGTGATACATGCCATAGTTGTTTTTTATAGGGGAATTATAAAACGATCGAATAAAAAAAAACTTGGTGACTGATGATGAGAGACTGTTTTAATAACTTGAGATATTAAAATAATAGTTGGGTGACTAAATTAATAAGTAAGCGACTGAATTACTAAGTGACTGACTAGAATGCCTTCGGTAATTTTGAAGCAGATATCTTCAACCGATTGAGATGAAAATTTGTATACACGTTTAGTTTGGATGACAATGCATGGTTAGCTGTGTGACGTCACTCTAAATCCAATATGGCGGACTTCTAAATATGGCGGACTAATTTTATTATGCTTTCCTACAATATGGGTATCAAATGAAAGGGCTTGCTGAGAATAACTCGAAAAATTAAGTGACGTCACTCTAAATCCAATATGGCGGACTTCTAAAGATGGCGGACTAAGTTTATTATGATTTCCTACAATATGGGTATCAAATGAAAGGGCTTGCTGAGAATAACTCGAAAAATAAAGTGACGTCACTCTAAAACCAATATGGCGGACTTCTAAAGATGGCGGACTAAGTTTTTTATGCTTTCCTACAATATGGGTATCAAATGAAAGGGCTTACTGAAACTAACTCAAAAAATAAAGTGACGTCACTCTAAATCAAATATGGCGGACTTCTAAAGATGGCGGACTAATTTTATTATGCTTTCCTACACTATGGATATCAAATGAAAGGACTTGCTGAGAATAACTCAAAAAATAAAGTGACGTCAGTCTAAATCCAATATGGCGGACTTCTAAAGATGGCGGACTTAGTTTATTATGCTTTCCTACAATATGGGTATCAAATGATAGGGCTTGCTGAGAATAACTCGAAAAATAAAGTGACGTCACTCTAAATCCAATATGACGGACTTCTAAAGATGACGGACTAAGTTTTTTATGCTTTCCTACAATATGGGTATCAAATAAAAGGGCTAACTGAAAACAACTCGAAATAAAAGTGACGTTACTCTAAATTCAATATGGCGGACTAAGTTTTTTATGCTTTCCTACAATATGGGTACCAAATGAAAGGGCTTGCTGAGAACAACTCGAAAAATACGATGACGTCATTCTAAATTCAATATGGCAGACTTCTAAAGATGGTGGACTTAGTTTTTTACCCCGGAATTGTTTTTTTAAAAACTCCACATTTGCCCCTTCCCGTTTCACTGCGAGACAATTCGCATACCCCTTTATCGTTCAGCCCGGAATTGTGTTTTTAAAAACTCCACATTTGCCCCTTCCCGTTTCACTGCGAGACAATTCGCATACCCGTTTATCGTTCACCCCGGAATTGTTTTTTTAAAAACTCCACATTTGCCCCTTCCCGTTTAAGTGCGAGTCAATTCGCATACCCCTTTATCGTTCACCCCGGAATTACAATTCGCATACCCGTTTATCGTTCACCCCGGAATTATTTTTTTAAAAACTCCACCTCTGCCCTATCGCGTTTCACTGCATAAATGCTATATAAAGTTGTTTTTATATAATAATTGGGTAGTTTTCATAACGGTTTATTTTTCTATCTGTTTTTACAAGAAAGTTATGATTTTTTTTTTCTAAACTCATAATTTCAGAACTATTTTGAAAAAAAATCTGTTGTTCATTTGTTCTGAAGATGTTAGTTAGGTAGTTCTTTGTTTAATTTTTGCATGACATAATAACATATTACATAGAGAACCATGAAATTATTAAAATTATTTTTTTCCTTTCTGTGTTTCATTATTTTCAACTGTTATTTTTTTCTTAGATTAAGTAAATTAAGTTATATATTAAGCTCCAAGTGTCGTTAAATATATACACCGATTTTCAAACAAAACACCGGGGTATATGCTGTAAAATTTCGCGCCTTGTAATTCTTGAATTACTTGATCATATACTCCCACTGGTTTCATTATTGTAATAAATAATATTATTGACCAATTTTATTTTAAGACAGAACATACGCAATTTTGAAATTGCCATGTTAAACCATGCAACAGAGAGAGATAACCGAAAGATGTTTTCCATCGGTTATATCAAATTGAATTTATTTCTATATAAATGTGTATAAAAAACTGTTTGGGCATTTTCTGTTGTACGATTCTTATGTAAAATTTTCTCCTCTTTCGTTTAAGACAGGTTTCGAACCGATCTGATTTAAATTGAGCGAGTTATAAGCGAAAAACTTCGTTTTTTCCTTATTGCTCCCCTCTGGGGTCAAAATTCAAAAATCGGCCGACGTTACGAGCTAAGTTACGCGGAGACGAATCGAACAAAAAAAAGTTTTTTAAAATCGGTTAAGGCGTTTGGGCTGTACGCGTGACACAAAAAAACGTGACACACAGATTCACAGATTCACAGACAAAGCGAGTACATATAGGCGCTTTAGCTTACGCTATTCGCGCCTAAAAACTATATTATTATTATATAAAACAACATCATAAGAGATATATTCTTTTACGCATGCGCCGATGTTCCCCAAAAACAATAGGCCACTTCATATTTGCATATCAAACATCCTCCCAAAATTTGGTTTCAATCCGCTCTTCCTTGATGTCGGAATGATAAGAAATGTCAAAAGTGATGTTTGCATCTGTCAAAGTATTAAGTTCTAATAATTAGTTATTCAAATTGTTAACTTAGAAGGCGTTGCATTTTATAAATATTTCAAATGGCATCCGTTTTTGAACAAATGCTATCTCCTTTGTTTTATTATTGTCATAAATAAAATTATCGACCAATTTTATTTTAAGACAGAACATACGCAATAATTAAATTACCATGTTATACCGTGCAACAGAGAGAGATAACCGAAAGATGTTTGCTATCGGTTATATCAGATTGAATTTATTTCTATATAAATGTGTATAAGAAAAGTGATTGGGCGAATTCTGTTGTACGAAATTTATGTAAAATTTTCTCCTCTTTCGTTTAAGACAGGTTTCGAACCGATCTGATTTAAATTGAGCGAGTTATAAGCGAAAAACTTCGTTTTTTCTAAATTCAAAAATCGGGCGACGTTAGGATTTAAGTTACCCGGAGACAAATCGAACAAAAAAAAGTTTTTTAAAATCGGTTAAGTCGTTTGGGCTGTACGCTGGATACAAAAAGCGTGACTCACAGATTCACAGATTCACAGACAAAGCGAGTACATATAGGCGCTTTAGCTTACGCTATTCGCGCCTAAAAAGTGGAAAGTTTTCAAAGTGAAACTTCTTTTTTTAATGCAAAATAAGTATTTTACAAATGATATGAAAAAAAGTTTGTATTTTTAATGGTTGGCCTTGTTCATTGATTTTTTTTTCATGCCTTCAAAATTGGCCTTCATGGAATCTGTGGCCTCTTAATTCTAAAAATGCACATATGTTTATTTTTTAGAGAAAAAATAAAAATAATGTCTCACACTTAGGAAAAAGACGTGAAATCTTAAAAAAAAACTTCGGAGAAGTAAAAACTTCGTTCTGTGCTAAATTCAAAAACTTGAGGCGACTGAATCTCAGAATTATAACTTAAAAAAAAAAAGAATTTCGAGGCAGACAAGAAATTGAAATCAAGCTCGAAATTCTGTGCGTAAGACGTCGAAAAAAAATGAATTTCGAGGCAGACAAGGAATTGAAATCCAACTTCGAAATTCTGTGCTTATAAAAGCTACAAGAGCAACAGCAAAAAAAAGTGCACAGGCGGCGTTTTTTTAGTGGTAACTAAAGGAGCTATGCGAACACCGTCTTTGCATTTTTTTTGCTGTTGCTCTTGTAGCTTTTATAAGCACAGAATTTCGAAGTTGGATTTCAATTCTTTGTCTGCCTCGAAATTCATTTTTTTTTCGACGTCTTAGGCACAGAATTTCGAGCTTGATTTCAATTTCTTGTCTGCCTCGAAATTCTTTTTTTTTAAGTTATAATTCTGAGATTCAGTCGCCTCAAGTTTTTGAATTTAGCACAGAACGAAGTTTTCACTTCTCCGAAGTTTTTTTTTAAGATCACATATACTTTGGGTGTGACTTGTTATAGGTTAATATAATATAATATTTCCAGAGACAGAGAGGGAAAGAGAAAATAGAAAGATGAGGAGAGGGGAGAGAAAGGAAGAGGATGTGATGGTAGGTGAAAAAAGTCTGTTTTGGATAGGATTTGCATAAAATTGTTCTTAGTGGGTATCTACGTCGAGAAATAATTGGAACGCATCCGTGTTTTGTCTCAATCGCGGGTGACGACTAGTAATAAAATACAGTAAATAAATAACACACAATAAAATTTGATTCAATCAAACAAGGTTATACGAAAACGTCTGAACACAACGAAATTTGAAATTTGTTTGTTTCTGCGTAACTTATAGAGACACAAAACAAAACACTGTTGTGCCGACAATGTAGGGTATTGGTGCTGTTACAAAAAGAAACAACAATAGATAGATAGTTTATTCATCATAACGTCAAAATATAGTTTGAATATGACAAGTCACAACACACAAAATGTAAGAATTAGAACATAGAACAATAAAATAGTAAGAAAGTGTCAATATAATATTATATACAACTTATGAGGTATAAAAATCGTCTAGTGAATAAAATCATTGCTCAATTAAATTTTTTTTTAAATACGCTTGATTGGCGTGATTAGGATGTTAGTGTAGTGTATTGCAGATACTAGATAACTCGATGAAATTTACACTGAAAATTATACGTTATATATATCAATAAACAGCTGTTGGTACACTTGTCAAATTCAGACTTGATCACTTGATCTAAATATAATACGTTCAACTGCTCAAAAGTCGGGACTGCTAGTTTTTACACTATTGGTCCGATACTGAAATACTAAATAAGTGTATCTTGCATGTTTGTATAACAAACGCAATATAGTGTCAAAAGTGTAAACACTGTTTAAATTGAAGCATGATTGCAACGTGCCGCTATAGATTTAAGTATACAAGGAAACTTAAAAATGTCAAAAAATATTTAGTAGTAGTATCTTCAGTCAGAGGTTTGAAGCCTTTAAAAGAATATCAATTGCTCAGTGTTTGAATTTAAAATCGATATTTTCAGAACAAATAGTAGGAATAGAATGTTTCAGTTCCTACTATTTGTTCTGAAAATATCGATTTTAAATTCAAACACTGAGCAATTGATATTCTTTTAAAGGCTTCAAACCTCTGACTGAAGATATTTCCCCCGTCGGGAAAGTGACTGACGAGTATTTTCACGTTTAATCATCAATTATTTACAATCTAACAAATTTTCATCAGCAGATTTATCACTTTTTTTCATAGTTTTTCCGACGAGTTTCACAGCCTCCCACGCCCAGACCCACCGCGGTCGCGCTGACTGACTTTCGATTTCGAACAGAGTAATGGTTAAACTCTTCAATCAATTACATTTGAGTCGGAGATAAATCACTGATAAATTTTGACACCACCTTCCGGACTATAACATTCAATTGACTAAATAAAACAATGAAAATTAAATAACATAATCTTTTGATGATTTGTTTTTTGCATAAACATTTTCGTGTACAATCAGAATCTGATCTTATCCTCGACATGATTTTTTGACTGTCACCATTCTTAAATTTCTATACGGAGCATATATAACTAAAATGGTTAATACATTTCTTTTTATCGATTTCGAAATGTTTTGTGACGCTTCACCTTTTGTATTGTATTTTGGCTATCTGGTTCCTTGTGCGTGCAACCGGGATAGAGAGACAGACAAGCCTAGTCTGCTAGCCAACCGAACTGTCCCATGGGTAACTTAATTTCCAACTATCTTAATGACCCCTTTATATTTCACATATCGCGTACATATTATAGAATATAGATTATAGATATGCCTACATGTAAATGCGACGGAGTTAATACAATTAATGCTGATATAACTTTCAATAAATAAAATTATCGACCAATTTTTCAGACAATTATACTGACCAAAATATCTATATAATTATAATTTAATAAATTTACGTTTTGGTCTGGATTTGGATCTTCTTCAGAATTGAGCAAAAAAAAATACAAAAATTAATAGTAATTAGTTTTAAATAAAATTCGGTTTAAGCTTTTATTCACGATTCTTTATTCTAAATGTGATTTAATCCATTAGATTTTTCATTCTCTAAATTTCCTTTTATAATTGTTTTTGTGTAACTTATAAAATTGATCGATTTGTTTTCAAGACAAAGAAACTTTACGAGTTGGATTTTGTGGTCTTAGCTCATGTGACGTTATTGACTGAACAGATCTGCCTAAACTCAAGAACACAAATAAAATAAAAAAAAACAGACGTTACAGACTAAAGTCGTTGAACTCTGATGAATTTTCCACATACTAAGGAGTAGAAGATTGTAGTTTCACTGTATTTCTAGCGAATGAAATTAAAAATTATAATCCGCGTAAGTTGTGTCCAAAGAGCTTGGATTTATAATGAGAGAGCTTCTTGCATAATATCGTGATGTTTCTTCTGGTGTTTGTGTGTAGCACAACAAGAGATCGACCACCGCCCTCCCTCGCCGGCACATTACTCTCGCTCCCCCTGCCCTAAACCGCAATTCTCTGTCTTTGTTCGGCACTCGTTATTTTTTTGCTTGTGGCAATTTCATTATTTGAGCGTGGGCTCAGCGTTACTCCACTTTGCTGTTTTTGTGTTCTAGCATCGTAAAAACTGTTCGGAACAAAGTATCAGTGACGACTCGTCTTTTGAGGCAAAACTCTTGTTTTTAAAAACGAATTCTTACTCAGTGCTTCTCAAAATGTGAGCCCACCTCCCAATTAACCGTGGAACTTTGCCTAAGGGGCCACGATGTTATAATATTTAAAACGTTGATGCATATATTATAATGTAAGCGCATCACGCCTAAGTTCACTATTCGTTTAGTGCTCCAATATAAGGTTTTTTTTTGACCCGGTAGACGGAACTACATAGATATTAATCTACACTAATATTAAAATGAGATAAAGTTTGTATGTAGGAGGTAATTTCGAAAACTACTCATCCGATTTCAAAATTTTTTTCATCAATCTTTAGAATGAGCTTTAGGATGGATATAGGCTATATATTATCGCGTTAAAATAAAAATGTTTTTCGTAGAGACCAATTATGCAACGAAAATCGACGAAAAAATGGTGGCAATCTACACATTCGGGAAAAGCTGAACCGGGACGCTAGTGTTAGTATAAATTAGCATTGTCATAATATAGATTATTGTAAAAGATACTAATTTAAATTTATTGTTTCTTGCAGAAAGACATTTTGTCGCGAAGGTGGTTTCTCACGAGAGGGTGTAGTTGTACATGTTCCAAATATGTGGGACGGTTTTAGGCTATATCTCGTTATGTTATCAAAATAGGCCTATATTTTATAAAAATATCCGCGCCAGCAACATATTATATTATGATAGACAATTTACAAACTCGGGCGTGAATGCTATAAAAAGTTACCAGAAAACATTTTTTTAACATCAACATTTTTTTCATCATCAAGCAGTTATTAAAACTTCAATCATCTCCAAATGATACTTAATATGGTCAACGGAACGTACATCGAGAAAAAAAGTGCTGTTTTGGTACTTTGTGGTTACTTACCTTCCTATTAAAATTATTGCCTTCAGACCAAAGGCTCTCCTATCCCGCCAAGATATTTATTGATTCGCAGTAGCATTTATACATTTTTTAAGTTAAAAATGAAGTTTTTAAATCGACGTAAGTAGGTTATTTTGAACAACATTTTTCATCGTTTTCTCACGGGAGATTCTCAGGCTATTATCACGGTACAGTGTCCGTTTTTCACTAACTACATTAGTAGAGGGGCTTTTTATTTGTCTTATCTAATTTAGGGAACTTAAAGGTCATAATATTTGTAACTGTTCTAATGCAGCGATTCTCAACTTCAGATCTTTCGCGAAGATATGTTTACGAACGATGGACTATTTAGCTATTAAACTTTTCTGTTGTATGTTTTTAAGCAAAAGCTAAATAATAATCTAAAACATTTACATTACCTATAAAAATAAATACAAAATTTCGATTATCGTAGGGAAGTATATATAAATGATAAAAGAATAAATATATAATAAATTATTGTGGACGTTTCGTTACTATATTTGTAACTTCCTCAGTATTAAATTATTGCATTCCATTGTCAATTATAATTGTGATTCTCATCATCTATTAACTAAGTTTGAAGTCATTAATTGGTATATTTATGCAAAAACAATCAAATTTTAAATAATAATAGCGTATCAACAGTCAAAAGATTAATTGACAATTTTACAGATTGTTGACACGTTATCCACTTCCCTACGATAATCGAAATTAATTAGAATCTAGAATAATAAGAAGAAATTTAAAATAAATAATATTCTCATGGCTTAAACTTAAATTTTGACGAGCCGTTCTTGTGAAAAGAAACTGGAAGCAAAAAAATAATGTGGCCAAAGGAAATGACAGCGTGCAGAATTTAAGAATATCGAGTTTAGATCATTCCAATACACTACAAGTGCGTTTAAAAGAGATAGAAAATAACGATATTACTGGCAATATCGTGACCAAAAAAATAGCTGATCTTTTATACAAAGACTTCAATCTCGTTTAATCGACATAATATATTGTTCAATTCTCAGCTGTCACAACACATTTTGCTTCTTAATCATGTAATAATAATGATTCCTTTTTATGGTACCGCGACGTACGGAAGCTTCAAAATCATGAACAATGATCATTTTTATTCTCAAAGTTGAAAATTTTTTCAACTTTGAGTGCACCCACGGGCTACTAAACTTATTTTCGCAACTTTCATCTATCCAGCTACCCAAATACGAGCTACGATTTTTTTACTCGAAGATACGGTAATTTTGAAAGAAATAGTATCAACCCAAGTATAGTCAGATACAAAGTACTTACCCTATTCTTTTGAGTAGGTACATATTGATAATGTACTAAATTTCATGAAACCGGTTCTCGAAAGATAGTGAAAAAGAGAGACAAACATGTTTTCATGTTAATGTGTCACGCAGAATACCCAAAAAAAATAAACCCGTAAGAAAAAAAACTAGATTTTTTATCTAAATTCACTTTGCAAAATTTTCAATATTTTTTCGTTTGTAGGTCCCTTGATTCCAAAATACATTTTTGGAATATAGTCTGTGCGTCCGTTTCTCTGTTAGTTTCTTTGTCTGTGAACACGATACAGGTGAAGCGAATGAGCGAATTGACGCCAAATCTTGGGAGGATAGGTGATATGCAAACATGAAGAGCTCTATTGTTTTGGGGGAAAGTCGGGACATGCGCAGAAGAGATATCAGCTATAATGTTTTTTTTATATAACAATGATATCGATTTTATAATGGTTTATTATTCTATTTATTAGAAAGTCTCGTAAAAATATGTTTTTTCTAAACTTTAGTTTCGGAAATTTTTTGAAAATAAATAAAACGAGCTGTTTTTAGTTCTGAAGATCTGTCAAACAGAAATTGATTAAGCAGCTGACAAGGACGCTTTGGGTAATTTTCATATGACGGGATAACATATTATTATAATGTAGGTAGTGAATATCGTAATATTTAATACGAGTCGTTACGTGTTTAGTGTAAACTTTTTTAATATTCAGGACACAAATAATAGTAACAGGTTCTGAAAAATAAATAGATGCTAATGTAATGGTTAAATAGCAACTTTGTGATCAATCTGTATATAATGCTCTGTAGAACTCGGTTATAGGTAGATTGTACCTATTTGACGCTTTTAAAACACGCTACCATCCTTAACCACAACAGGATTATTACATTTATTGATCCATTTTTTAAAAGAAATGGCAGTATATAATTTCACAAGAAATATTTAATGAACTTGTTAAATAAACACGGGCAATTAAAAAGTGACAAGTAATTATGAAATAAAAAGTTTACTTTTTTTTAAATTAATGTAGAACGAAAAACTCTCTCATGTAAAAGCTTAACAATATAAATTAAAAATTAATTGACAACGTTGTAGGAAAAAGTATCGCGTAATATTATACCCGGAAATATTCCGGGGGAAAGGAAGGAGAGTGCAGCAAGAAGCGGAAGTATAAAAAAAATGTCGACACGTCTAACAACACCGCGCTTTGCTCCAGGGCGCTCCGGGAAAGCAAGTTGTTTGTAAACCGCTCATAAACGGTAATTTATTCATGGGGGAATGGTTTAGTCTGGTGGTTTGAAAACTCTGTACTCCTGCTATAAGTTTGATCTTTGTTAATACTTACTACAAAGCTTCTACTGAGAGGCAGGGATGAAGTGGTAATTATTTTTTCATAAGTGCATTGTCGAATAAATAGATATTATTCAACACGCGTGAGTAATATGTAATTTCGGGGCCCTGCTAAATTCGGGAGTAATAATAGATTGTTTTATGTTGACGCGTAGAGTGCTAATAATGAGCCGTACAGTGTGATAATAAATGTTCTGGACCAATAGAAACGCAGTAGCAAGCCCGTGCGTGCAATAATGAAAAAAAACTGCACGCAGCTTCTGGACCAATAGGAACGTGGTAGGCGGTATTGTATATATGAAAACAGCATTGCAATTCAGCGAAAGTCATGGCTATCTTGTGTGCATCGAGGGCGCTGGGTACGTCAATCAATGAAGTGATTTATTATTTTTCCCTCTTTTATCAGGGCCCCGATTACATATTACTCGTGCTAGTTGAATAAAATATTATGTGCGACCATTGATCGAAGGAGAATATTCCACTCGCGTGCGTTTTACCGCACTCGCTACGCTCGTGCAGCAAATTTCACGCTCATGGAATCTTCTCCTTCTCTCACTAGTCGCACAATATACTATTATATAACGTATCAAAACAAACAAATGTGTGCATCTCTCAATATAGTTTGCCACAATTTTACGGTAGTCAAAAAATGTTCAGCCAATTGGACGACGTGACCATTTCAACTTCGAAAATATTGCCATTTGACATATTATAATAAAGAAAATAAAATTTCTCTTAACGCATGCCGTGACGCGGGTAACGGCTACTATTAAATATTATGATATTTGCTATTCATTTGCATAATATGTTATCACGTCATGTAAATATCAATGCATGCTTGGCAGCTACGTAAGTAATTTACTTTCGACAGATCTATAGAATTAAGTATTTTCAAAACTATAAATTTTAAAAAAAACTTGTTTGCAAAACTTTCTTGTCAAAATAAATAAAATAAACCATCATGAAAAATATACCTACCATAATTTTATAAAAAATACCATTGCAGCATCTGTCGTTCTGCGCATGGGCCGATTTTTTCCCAAAAACAATAGAGCTCTTAATATTCGCATATTAAACATCCTCCCTTTGATTTCAATCCACTCATCCATTTGACCCGTATCGTATCACAGACAAACAGACGCACAGACTTTTTTAAAAATACGTTTTTTGGATTCGGCAGACCTGAAAATGAAAAAAATATTGTAAAATGTGGAAAAGTGAATTTTGACTTAAATTAGTTGTGGTGTTGGAATGGTAAACCTAAACACGTAAAGCCATTCAGTAGTTCTCGAGATAGCTGGTATAGAGATCCAGACCGACAACAGGACACCTATAGCGAGATTTCCTTTTTCCATATTTTTACACATTAGTTTTAGCATGTTATTATAATTTTTTTAAGAACTATTAAAATACATATTTAGGGACAACGATGATACAAAAAAAGAAACAAATGGTTATGATTTTAAATTTGACATTCAGTTAAATATTCGTCTGAGGAATAAAAGGCTTTTTGCAGCAAGAGGTTTCGGATAACTAATTTAAAATTTTAAATTTTGTCATTGACCGTGACTGAGTCTCTTTGGAGATACTATTATATAAAATACTGGCGGTCCCGCCCGGTTTCACCCGGGTGTAAAAGAACGAATGGGGAAGGGAGGAACACGAGTACACACATTCATCTTAGTTTACCGAGATGAATGTTGTGTCCAAATTTCATGATGATCGGAGTTACCGTTCAAAAGTTTTTGTCGATAAAAAGCAGTATTTATACTTTTTTTAACTAATATTTTTTGTTAAATTAATTAAATAAAATTAAAATAAATTTAAATGTAAGCCTTAGAAGAAAGCAATGTAGAAAATAAAAAAAAAAATGTATTCGCCCAACGTAGGGCTCGAACCCACGACCCTGATATTGACAGTCGTGTGCTCTACCGATTGAGCTAGCCGGTGTTGTATTTTTTCAACGCTAATACGAGTATATTTAGTTAGTGCATTTTACCCGAATAGAAGCTTATTTTTGAGATACATTTTGCAACATTTTTCATTAATGCTCCGCTTCCAATGGTCGTAGCCTGATTTTATATAGCCTATAGCCTTCCTCGATAAATGGGCTATCCAACAGAAAACAATTTTTTTCAATTTGAACCAGTAGTTTCTGAGATCAGCGCGTTCAAACAAACAAACAAACTATTCAGCTTTATATATTAGTATAGATAGATTGTCAAAAATGCATATGGAATTATGCCATCAGAGTTTTATTTATTGTTGCATAAAGGAAGACAGTTGGTTTCAAGACGATGCGACGTATTGTTATTGTGCAAGGAATAGTGTTTGAGAAAACTTAGCGGTTTCCGGCAAAATGCAGTGAATAAACACAAAACTGTATAAATCAAGGCAAGCAACAAGTTTCGTCTTCATTGTATTAATACAATACGTAATACTTGTGATGTAGTATTATATAATATTATATTATGTAACACATCTATAAACACTGAGCATTTTATGTGTTCAAAAGAAAAACTTTATTGCCGTTCTTTTATATACGACTTTCATATTTTATAGCACGCTAGATTATGTCATAATATTGGAATGCAAATCGTTACCGCATATAAAAAATAACTATTCAATCTGGACCGCTGAAATACACAAATTGGGATTAAAAAATACCCTACTTTTATTCAGACAAATCTTGAAATAAATAATCCGTCACCGGTCAAATAACGGTATTATAGGAGCAAGAAGTACAATTTTAACTCTTAAAAAAGTTCCCTTCGTTTATCAAAATGATCAGAATACAGTGAAATTGAGTTAACATGTTATAAATATTAACCAAAACACATCATTAAAATATTGTGAGTATTCAGTTTAGTTACGCAGAAATTGAAATTTGTACTTACATAGACTCTTATGGGAAACGCCGAAATTAGCATTTTTCTTCTAATTGCTTCGTGGATGGTATACGAGTCGTATAAATCAGATTTTGGTAAAACTTTGTAACTATTGAAATCAGATTTTTACGAAAGGTCGTGCAAAATGCGAACTCAATTCGGAGCTTCGGTAAAAAAATATAATGTGATAAGTACGGTAGGTATACTTGTTGAGGTTACGAAGAAGCCACTAGTTTGGATTAAACGTGGAAACGTCGTAAGCGTGCTAAGATTTTATATCAAATATGTCGCGCGCGTACATACTGAATGTTTTATGTTATCGATGTAACAGTATTACTAAAAAGTATGTAAAAACAGAAATACTCATTATTTAACTCTTATTGGAAAATGGGAATCGGGTTTCAATATCGAATTAAATAACACTTTTATTCTTCAAATAATTATTCTCTTTATTTAAAAGCGCACTAAGGAAGGCAGTGTTAACTGTATGAATATCCGTATAAGACATCAACCCATAATCAACTTAAAAACCATATGAGGGATCTTTTCTATACTTATCTTAAAACTATCACATAAACTTGTACTTGAAACCCTTATATTCTTGACAGAATATTTTCTCTGTATATTTAATTTTATCACCTAAAGAAAAATAATCATTCATTACTTAATATATAAATAGATATATATTTGTGTTAAAACTATTACTAAAATAGTAAAGATTAATTTTTGTATTCTTATAATATTCCAACAACTCTCAATTAATAACTTTTCAACAACTAACAGTTTACTCGGTGTACAGACAATTATTTTTACTGATAAAAAAATATTCAGAGTTCTTTTCGTTTTATTTTTTAATTGATATCTATTATAAATCTTGGTTGCTAGTCATCATTTACCAAACGGACCGCCACAGAGGTATATTTTTTTTAAACGGACCCGTAATGAAACTAATTGGTGATCCCTGCTCTATACTATAGGAATAGCTTAAAAATCTGTGGTCGTAGTTAAAGGAAAATATTGAATGTTGCCTTTCTGGCCTATACAGAAATATCGTCGATAATTTACTAGCATTTTGTTGACAATGTCAACCCATTTACGATTATATAAGCTTTGATAGAGTCACCTAATCGAGACATAGGTCTGGGGAGTCATGTCTGGAACACCTGTATATATTATACATAGTAGACAAGTAGGCATAGTGTGTAGAACAGGTAATTGAATTTGCATTATAAAGTTTGTAAATAGTGTTCGGCGTTGCGCTGTATAGTTGATTAATGCATAAACATCATCAGAGCTAATAGCGGATCCATGTACAAAAGTCTGTAGGCATCGCTTTGTTTTAATTCTATTAGCCACTTACAGTTGATAGCACTGGTATAATATTAGTTCGTAAGTGGCGACGATGGTGCCCCGTCTTGTTCCGTTCCATGACAGTCAAGTGACGAAGGCATGACGAAGAAGGACGATACATCTTACATTATATAGTGCAACTAGGGCTTCCATAACGGAATTACAACATATCTCAATTCTAGAATTTCAGAGAAAATTTTTCAAACTTGTTTTTAAACATGTCAATTCCAGAACTGAAACATTAATGAAACGATGGAATATTAACACAGTTTCGGTTAATATACCATAATACCGACCAGAAATTTGGAATGAATGCAGATTGTTTACCAATGATGATTGATGACCTCAATAAAATCTAGCTTTTACTCGTGATTTTGTCCTCGTGGAATCAGTGTATACAATTGATATAATTGATTAAAAAAATCATAAATTCAAGCAAGACTCTAATTTTGACGACCTGTATACAATGTTTTTTGTTTTACCATCTTTTGCAAGAACGTAAAGATTTTGTTGATTTGATGGACATGAGCAAGTCACATACAGTCGGCCGTGCAAAAAAAACCTGCAGGTTTTTCTAAACGAATGCCAGCTATCCCCCTGGGCTTTGTTTACAGTTATTTCAAAAGGAGACATCTTTTAAATTGCAAAGGCAAATCCGTTGGTATAATTGGTATTCGTGGCATTAATACACTGTCAACTTTAGATTTGCCATTAATAATTTTAATAGATCATAGCAATATTTCGACCCAGATGAGAACCTTGCGAACGTGTACCATTTCACAATTTTAATAATTTCTCAATTTTAACCTTAATTTATGAGAAGGCATTCAATTTAATTTTTGAAAAAAAGTGGCTTATGTCCTTCCCCAGAGTTAAAAACTATATATTACATTTCATCACAATCGGCCCGGCGGTCTGGTCGAAAAAGCATTATTTTTTTTCAAAATTCAACACCTACGGGGATGAAGTGGGGGTTTTATTCTATAGAACAACCAGTCCAGCGATCTGATAATGAAAGCGTAACTTCATACAATATTACAACCCCCACTTCATCTCCGTAGGGGTTTAATTAAAAAAAAAAACTAGTCCATGTTTTTTCCCAGGCTTCAAACTATCAGCATTTTAAATTTCATCACAATCGGCCCAGTGATTTGGCAGTGAAAGCGTAACAGACAGGACACACAGAGTTACTTTCGCATTTAAAATATTGGTATGGATGAGTATCAATTCATGACTTAATTTTTTATAATAAGAAACTTTCAATTCCCAGGTAATTCATCGATTTAGGAAATGTTTATCTGAAGAAGATCCCAAGTTTATTGATTTCAGTTACAATTAGATCAATGGTTTTGGAAATATACACAATTTGAGCATATTTTTTTCTATAAAAATCCACTGAAATTCTAATTAAAAATTATTTTAAAAACTGATTTTTGAGTGTGGAAGCCATTTTAACCTTTAATATAAAATTCTATATTTTTTCTATTCTTGTTGTAATGGTTATTGCGCTGCCCACCTCTGCACATGAATGTTTTGTAATATCGTTTAATTTAATTAAATGTAGTTTGATGTACTGACACGGTAATGACCTTAATTTATGAGCGTCTATAATCTATACTAATATTGTAAAGAGCTAAAGTTTGTAAGTTCGTATGTATTATGTATAATGTATATCCACCTTTAATTTTAAAGTAAAATTATAAACTATGTAATTCCGTAGATCATAGTAATCTTTGGTAACTGAATTTGATTCGACAGTATTTCTAAATTATTATAAAAAGATAAAACATTGTATATTTGAAATTGAAAGAATAAAGTTGAGTTTAATTTATGTCCTGTTTCATTAAATTATTAACTGTGGACATAACAGGATGTAGGAGGTAAATCTCCGAGACTACTCATCCGATTTCTAAATTTTTTTCACTAATATCTAGAATGGACCTTTAGGATCGACAAAGGCTATAATATGTTATCGCGTTAAAATGGACGCGCATTTTGTGAAGACCAATTTTGCAAAGTAAGTCGACAAAAAAATGGTAGCAAACTAAAATTCGGACGAAACCGGACCGGACTGCAGTAGTTTATAATAAATACATTTTTTTCATACTTGCTTCACTTATTTTTTTTGTTTATAAAAAGCATTAATACATATTTCAGTAGATAAACCTGTTTTCACTAAATATTTTTTTTTAATTTTTCTCCAAGTTTACATTTCGACTTAATATGCCGTGTCAAGTTGGTTGCGAGTTCACTAACCGCCGTAATGCAACCGCAAAAGAATACCACGTGCACATAATGCACCCTCGTCAGGTGGTGGCAGGTGCACCCTTCGGTTGACGAACACACCAAAACGTGCAGTACGGGGATTAACCCCTTCAGTTTGCTTTACGTACATTACACCTTATGAATATTAATGATTACACCTCGTGTATAAATGTAGCAGTCTTAAAATAAATTGTTTTGAACTTAGCGTAAATATTTTCATAAAATTAGTACCGAGCATGCCTTGAACTGCAGGCTCACGCAGTGTCAAAAATTGTGTCAAGCAAATAATAATATCTTATCATGGTTTGAGACAAGGTTATAGTTCAACTTGCTCAACACGTTTCCCTTGTATGGCGACGAAGTTTTGAGTAGTACGTCGTCTGCAACATTCCAATATTTTTAGGCGCTTTGTCTGTGAATCTGTGAGTCACGCTTTTTGTATCCAGCGTACAGCCCAAACGCCTTAACCGATTTTAAAAAACTTTTTTTTGTTCGATTCGTCTCCGGGTAACTTAAATCCTAACGTCGCCCGATTTTTGAATTTTGGTCCCAGAGGGGAGAAAATTAAGAAAAAAAAAGTTTTTTGCTAATTTCGTAACGCGTAACGCATAACGCGTAACGTTCCGCCTGACCCTGTGCGTGCTTTTTGCTAATTTCTCGCTCAATTTAAATCAGATCGGTTTGAAACCAGTCTTAAACGAAAGAGGAGAACATTTTACATAGATTTCGTATAACAGAATTTGCCTTAACAGTTTTTTTATACAAATTTATATAGAAAAATAGCTGTATAAATGCAATGTTGTCTAATGCATGACGCGACGCGGTCGGTCGTCTTTGTTTGCCGTACATGGAAATTAGAAAATAACGTATGTCTTGTCTTAACATGAAAACGGCTGCATTTCTAATGTTTAATTCAATTTTTTGACATTAGTATTTTGAAAATGCAACGCCTTCTAAGTTAACTATTGGAATAACTAATTATTATTATTAGAACATAATACTTTGACTGTTGCAAACGTCACTTTTGACATTTCTTATCATTCCGACACCAAGGATGAGCGGATTGAAACCAAATTTTGGGAGGATGTTTGATATGCAAATATGAAGTGGCCTATTGTTTTTGGGGAACATCGGCGCATGCGTAAAAGAATATATCTCTTATAATGTTGTTTTATATAATAATAATATAGTTTTTAAAAGGGTTTTTACTCTATCTATTTTTACTAGAAATTTTTGTAAATTTTTTGGGGAAAATCGGCGCATGCGCAAAAGAGATACATGCCATAGTTGTTTTTTATATAATAATAGTGTACTTTTTATAGTGTTTTATTATTCTACTTTACAAGAAAGTTTTGTAAAATGTTTTTTGAGGGAAAGTCGGCGCATGCGCAGAAGAGGTATAAGTTATAAAGTTGTTTGTATATAACAATGGTATACTTTTCATAACAATTTAATATTCGATTTATTTTTACAAGAGTTTTGTATAATTTTTGGGAAAAATCGGCGCATGCGCAAAAGAGAGACATGCCATAGTTGTTTTTTATATAATAATGGTATACTTTTTATAATGTTTTATTATTCTACTTTATAAGAAAGTTTTGTAAAATGTTTTTTTGAGGGAAAGTCGGCGCATGCGCAGAAGAGGTATAAGTTATAAAGTTGTTTGTATATAACAATGGTATACTTTTCATAACAGTTTATTATTCGATCTATTTTTACAAGAGTTTTGTATAATTTTTGGGAAAAATCGGCGCATGCGCAAAAGAGATACATGCCATAGTTGTTTTTTATATATTAATGGTGTACTTTTTATAATGTTTTATTATTCTACTTTATAAGAAAGTTTTGTAAAATGTTTTTTTGAGGGAAAGTCGGCGCATGCGCAGAAGAGGTATAAGTTATAAAGTTGTTTGTATAAAACAATGGTATACTCTTCATAACAGTTTATTTCCCGATCTATTTTTACAAGAGTTTTGTATAATTTTTGGGAAAAATCGGCGCATGCGCAAAAGAGATACATGCCATAGTTGTTTTTATATAATATTGGTGTATTTTTTATAATGTTTTATTATTCTACTTTACAAGAAAGATTTGTAAAATGTTTTTTTGAGGGCAAGTCGGCGCATGCGCAGAAGAGGTATAAGTTATAAAGTTGTTTGCATATAACAATGGTATACTTTTAATAACAGTTTATTATTCGATCTATTTTTACAAGAGTTTTGTATAATTTTTGGGAAAAATCGGCGCATGCGCAAAAGAGATACATGCCATAGTTGTTTTTTATATAATAATGGTGTACTTTTTATAATGTTTTTTTATTTACTTTATAAGAAAGTTTTGTAAAATGTTTTTTGAGGGAAAGTCGGTGCATGCGCAGAAGAAGTATAAGTTATAAAGTTGTTTGTATATAACAATGGTATACTCTTCATAACAGGTTATTATTCGATCTATTTTTACAAGAGTTTTGTATAATTTTTGGGAAAAATCGGCGCATGCGCAAAAGAGATACTAGCCATCGTTGTTTTTTATATAATAATGGTGTACTTTTTATAATGTTTTATTATTCTTTTTTAAAGAAAGTTTTGTAAAAAATTCTTTGAGCTAAAGTCGGCGCATATATGCTATAAAGTTGTTTTTATATAATAATTGGGTACTTTTCATAACGGTTTATTTTTCTATCTGTTTTTACAAGAAAGTTTTAAATTTTTTTTTCTAAACTCATATTTTCAGAAATATTTTGAAAAAAAATCTGTTGTTCTTTTGTTCCTGAAGATGTTAGTTAGGGAGCTCTTTGGTTAATTTTTGCATGACACAATAACATATTACATAGAGAACCGTGAAATTATTAAAATTATATTTTCCTTTCTGTGTTTCATTATTTTCAACTGTTATTTTTTCTTAGAATAAGTAAATTAAGTTATACTACATATATTGCTCCAAGTGTCGTTAAATATATATGTCGCCGGGATATTATCAAACCCGTGATATTATAATTTCACTTAGTGAAATTATAATATCACGAATCTTTGTCAATCGTGATATTGTAATTTCAGTAGTGAAATTACAAAATCACGGATTTGACAATATCCCGACGACATATACACCGATTTTCAAACAAAACACCGGGGTATATGACGTAAAATTTCGCGCCTTGTAATTCTTGAATTACTTGGGCATATACTCCCACTGGTTCATTCTGTAATAGATAATAACAAAAAACCGACCGAGGGTGTGTTGGGTACACACATAATAAGGCTCCGTAGTGTTCGTATGACGTATTTATGATCACAATCGTTATATCATACCCTAACCTAGAAATGCGTCACTGCAATATATAGATATTGTTTTATTGACTATTAATTAAAAAGAAGTCGAGTATCCATGAGTTATTATTTGCACTATTAAATTAATTTATGACTTTCTAAAATCCTAATAGTTCTAACATATTTTGACATAATATGTACACTGGTGACATACGGCGTTTTTTTTAACTTTGTTAAGGACATGGTTCTTGTCTCCGCCATGTTAATATAAATATGACAGTATAAAAAATATGCGAGGAAAGATCAGCTGAATTCTTACACCTTGTTAATATATAACAAATAATAAAAACATTTGAAAATTCTACAAAATACTTTCTCTCTCGACGATCGTTTCGGACAATCAGTCCATCTTAAAGAGACAGACATATACTTATATATATATATGTGTTTTAACGGTTCAATATTCTTATTAGTGTATTTGCCATAAGGTACTTACATTATTGGCGTCGATGGGATGGCGGGACCTAGAGGTCGGACTTAAATTTCTCCTAAGAAAAAAGTAACTTAAGATCTTGTTTTGCATTTTTAAAGACCTGTTCAAGGATACCCCATGAGATGGGGTGCGCAAAAATACAAAATTTACATCCCTGATCTCTAGGTATGGAAAGGTAGGTACCTTTATTTTTTTTTACAATTTCATTGCACAATATGTATAGCGGTTCACACAAGACACCTGTCCGTAAAATTTCATCAGAATCGATGGAAAGATGGCGAAAATATAAGGGTATAACATACGGACATTACGAAATTATCGGGTTCCGTTTTTTTACCATTGGGCTACGGAACCCTCGAACATAGTATGTGGTTTGTTCGAATTCAGCAGTAATTTTATGTAATGAAGGAGGCTGAAAATTGAATGAAATATTAAGTTCACCTTATTGGGTTCAGATTGTATTGTAAATCGTGCGCAATTAATTATGCTCTTTATCAAACTACTTTTTGAATCTTTACGATAATCTGCACAACTCTACTCGAAATAGAGAGAGATTGTTAGTTCCGAATCACAATAAGGTCGAGTAATATAATTATCCGAATGATAATTTCATAACTATATAATATGATAAGCTTTCACTAAATTTACATAATAATGTTAAGAGATATACACAAAATTGTCATTTTTAGCAGAAAATGGTTTTTATTTCAATGGTGTTCTTTTCTCTTAATCTTTGTCTGTTAGGTTAACATTTAGTCTTAATATTTCAAATCCAAAATTGATTTAAAATCATTGAAAGACTCGTTGTCGCTGAGTAATTCTTTTTATGTAAAAAAACTCATTTATTTTTTACCCGTATTCAATTTATGTAATCAAATCTTTGATTAACGTCTGATTAGAACTCTTCAATAAATAAAATTATCGACCAATTTTTCAGACAATATATTAACAAAAAATATAATTAATACATTACGTTTCGATCCGGATTTGGTTCTTCTTCAGAACGGATCTAAAAAATATAAAAAATAATTAATATTTAATTTCTATTTCGCTTTATGTAAAATTCTTTCAAAATAATTAATTAGTATCAAAATATTGAAAAATAATATGTTACGTTTTGTTGTGATAAAAGTTTATAAAAATGTATGTACAAAAATGAAACTTCTCTATTCGAATTTCAGTTTAGGTTTCAATAAATATAATATTCTATAATTTTTTGGCAAAAAAATAAAGCTACGATAATTATGTATAAATTTCTGGAAAGATAAACCACACACTTGGCATGGATTTTAGATTATATTATATAGTTATGAAAAATTACACTTACTACTTTTGGGGATCAGTGGTGATAATCTTAATATCGATGCACTTCTGTAAAAGGTCGTTAACACAATTCTCTTGAAAGCAAACAATAATATTAATTCATTATTCCACAAGATACACGAATGGGCTAGCAACAATGGACTGCACTTCACTCCTGGAAAAACCGTGTGTATAAATTTCAATAGACTAACTAAACCAATTATTAACAATCCATTGCTAAAACTAAATAATAGTGTGTTAGAGTTTAAATCAGAAAAACGTTTCCTAGGCCTAAAATATGATCACAATATTTCCTGGAAAGGTCATATAAGTGATATCAAAGCAAAGTGCAACTTAAAATTAAACTTAATGAAAGTGCTAAGTAAACTAAATTGGGGCGCTAATAGAAACAGTCTTCTCAAAATCTACAAAACAACAGTGCTTTCCGTCCTGGACTTCGGCTGCCAAATCCACAACTCAGCGACCAATACTCTACTAAAGAAACTAGATCCCGTCCACAATCTTGGAATTAGATTGTCATCAGGTGCTTTTCACACAAGCCCAATACTAAGCATATGCTCCGAAGCAGGTGAACTTCCGCTTAATCTTAGAAGGAAACTGTTATGTCTCAAGCTTACCTTAAATATAGCTATCCAAGTGGATCATCCTATCAGGAACAATATTATTACACCCCAATATCAATCTCTCTATAATAAACAAAAAAGAATAAAGAAACCGTATTTCCATTACTTTGAAAACATCAAAATAGATCAAATTATGCAACATATCAAACCAATTCTCCCACCTTGGGCTAATAACAATATCAATATTATTGAGAAACTTCACAACTTCTCAAAAGAAACAACTCATCCGCAAGTCTACCAACATGAATTTCTGGAGCTTCTAAGTCAATTTCTGGATTTCATCCCAGTCTTTACAGATGGATCGAAAAGAAATGACAATGTCGCCTGCGCGTATGAAATAGATCAATCCATGCATAGCTTTAATAGCCCATTTAGTATATACTCGGCCGAACTTTACGCCATCTTAATGGCATTAAAAGATATTAAAGTGAGAACTTCAAATAAATTTTAAATCTGCACAGACTCCTGGAGTGCAGTCAGCGTCCTGAAAACAATGGATGATAAAGATAACCCCATTCTATCGGAAATAACTAATACAGTCATCTCCCTAAACAATGAGACTTCTGTCTACTTCGTCTGGAATCCTGGCCATTGTGGCATTCCTAGAAACGAAAGAGTTCATGAAGAGGCCAAAAAAGCTAACTTAAGAAACGATCCACCAGCCCTAACAAATTTACCATTGCCCGATGCCAAGATCCACTACAAAAAAGCCATTTTCGAAGAATGAGAAAATATCTGGCTCAACACTTCATCTAATAAACTTCGGAAAATAAAACAACACACAAAAAAATGAATACCTCCTCACAGAAACAAAGAAGAGACGAAACAGCATTGACCAGGTTACGAATAGGTCATACCAACCTTACTCATTCGTACATTAGAAAAAAAGAAAACCCCACAATTTGCGAAGAATTTAAAACACCGCTCACTATAGAACACATCCTACTAACATGCACAAACTACAGAAATGAAAGAAATATTTCAGACTTACCGAATTCCCTCGAAGAAATCCTGAAAGACGACGAATCCAGTGTATCAAAAGTGCTGAAGTTTCTGGAACTAACGAACCTAAAAGAAAAATTATAAATAATTGAAAAGTGATGCTCGAATATTCCTAACCTACGCTTAATTTACCTAGACCTAAGCAGTTTACAATTAGTATTATATTGTATATACTTACTTTATTTTATTGACTCGTTCATATAGCCTAAGCTGCTGCGCACGTTAACATAAAAAAAAATTCATTATTCCAGTTTCTCATAGTTATTTTCTAAAGAAAAAAATTGCAATTAAAATGGAATAAAATCTTTTATTTTCTATTATGGTTGTTACGGAAAATTGAATACTATCTACAGTTTTTTTAAACAAATAACAAAATTATTGTTTATATTTTGCATATATTTTTGACGTAACAATTTGAAAATTAAACTAAATTTACAGTATCTGCATTTTCATTTCATCTGTGCGTGCATTGTGAACGGTAAATACTCAATTATAATTATTTTTAACATTAAAAAAATATTATTTACACGTTGATAGTCATTCTTATTTTGTTTTATACTGGACCAATTATTGTCATAATTAAATTATTATCTCGAAGTTACAATAAAAAATATTACAGTTTTATGGCAAGTTCACAGCACAGCATTTAAAAAATTTACAACACATATAAATAAATAAATAAATTCCACGAAAAAAATTACACTGAAAATACGTATTGATTTTTTTTCTTTATTGCAAAATATCTGAATGAACGAATTTGAGATTTAGAGAATTGATGTTGTTTATATGGTGTTTCCATGGGTTATCTCTTGGAAATCCCAAAATCCCTCATAGCTTCCATCATACAAATGTCTACTGGACACTACTAGTAAAATCAGTTAATAATAATATAATGAAAAACATCAAATTGGAGGCAGAGTAATAATGAATTTATACGGTTCCGTACCCAAAAGGTCTAAACGTTATGGCAACGTTCTTCGTCCATTCTTCTGTCAGAAGCTTCTCGCTCCTATACAGGATACCTACTTTAGAAAGCTGGAATTTTTACAGATTATGTGTTGTTTTGATTTAAAATTGAAAAATAGATTTAAAATTTTGAAAATTTTATACTGAAGGGAGTTTATCAATATTATCAATTCCTTTTCTATTCTCTAAGAGAATATTTTTGTTGTAAGAAATTTCAACATTTAAACAGCTATTATTAATTCGATTTTCAGAATATAAAGCAGAAGATGTATGCAACTTTACTTGACAGATTACTCCGTAAGTTATTTAATTTTAATATTATACACCTCAGATAATGTTGTTTTATGTGTATATACTATCTTTTGTCGTTAAGATTCCGTATAACTGCCAAAAGATGTTTTTTTCTTAGTTTTTCCCATTTATATAAAATAAACGCTAAAAATAGTTTTTAAAACCTTTTGAAAAAATAAACATACATTAAATGTGTTGGGTGGAAACACTTAAACGTATTATGTAAATAACTGTACCTATATATAAAAATTTCAATAAAATTTTTATCTTATAAGATATCTATCTAATTATGTGTGCATATTACAAAAGTTCATCAAAATCGGTTGCAAATATTAGAAGGAATGAAGATGTGACAGACGAATGGATAGACATGACGAGTTTATGACCAAAAATTTTTATATCAAAATCGGTTCAGTCGTTTATTTATTTTTAAACAAAAATTCTGCATAAAGTGGATTTTTTTACGAAATCTCGTTATTAAGAGACGATTTCGAATTTGTTTGAGTTTCATTCGAAGCGCATAGACGTACATATTCTCTGAAATAACTTTTATCAAAATCGAACCCACTTTTTTTTGTTTTGTCAAATTGACTTCAGAAAAGTGAATTTTAGGGTTTCTTTAAATAAATAAATTTTTTATGATCAAAATGTACATTTTTATGTGTATTATTATTACTAATATATTCAGTATTTATCAATCTGGGAAGTTGGTCTTGTGAACCTTAGGGCCGCTTGTTTTTACTTTTTCTTGCTGAGATTTTAAAGTAAATTTTGTGATTCGGTCAGTTGAAACGGCAGCAAAATTTTTCCCGTGCTAGTTGTAGCTATTTTAAAGCAATAACAATTATTAATTCATTTATTTGATTGTTCAACAGGTATACGTGATCGAATCCTTTTAGAGCTAAGAGATGGTAGGTCAGATTTTAAAATAGCGTAATTTTTATTTTACAATATACCGCAATATTATTCGTTTAACGTCCGTGTAAAAATTATTTTACACTATGGTCGCAGTAATCAGGCCCCCGTTTGTTGGGCGCCTCTATTCATCGAACATCACCGAACGTTGACGCAGGTCCCAAAACGGGCGGGAGAGAATTATGTTTCTGTTTTGAAGCTAATAAAAACTTATGACTTGGTTTATTATTTTCACAGTAACTGTATACGAAAGCATATACATATACAATACAACGAAATCTCAAATGTCAACTTTTTCCTTTTATTTTTACTCAGTATTGTACCTGCAAGTCCGATTACTGAATTAGTGATGTGTCCACATGACTCTTTATTGAGAGTTGACTCCGTATGCTCCGCTCACTAAAAAGAATCGTTCAGAGCGAGTCGTTCAAAGTAGCGACACTAGACTGTACGCACTAGACAAGAGTGCAGACTGCAGAGGTGTGAACTGTCATCATGCATGCTCAGGAGTCATGTAGCATATTGCACAGCACAATACACACACTCAGCTCTGAGCTCATCTTCATTATGATTCTGATCTTATATTATTCGCATTTCGGATAAACTATAAAGTATAACAAAAGCTGAACAATAATAACGTTTATTGTTACAGTATTATATTTTTGTCAACGACGTCAATGTGAATGGTTTAAGTTACTACAAGCTTAGTACTATTACACTTACAGTGTGTCATTCAACATTAAATGACAGCAAATATAACTCCGTGAGTGCAAAATTCACTAGTGCCTCTGTGGCCTGTGCTGTGTGCGCTCTGTAAATGTGCGAATGCAACAGTACAGAACAGCTGAGCACAGAGCAATGGCGCTCGGAGTGAGTCATTCACAAAAAAAAGAGCGACTCGCTCCGCTCCGAAAAGGGAGTCGTTCATTATGAACGACTCGCTCAGGATGGACACATCACTGAATACTCTTCTAATACTCATATGGCCCAACTACAAGGGAACCATAGCTCTCTATAATCGGGAAACTTCGATAATAATTAATTGGACACCAATGCTCACTTACACCGACCCCACTGTACTTTAAGTTTCTGATCTATTCAAATGCAGTTATAGCTGATAGATGCTAGCAATTTATGAAATAAAGTCCATCATACCCTTAAGGCCGCTGCACACGAGGATAGAAACGCTGATAAATTTCTTGCTAGATTTGCTTCCTAGTTTTCTAACGCTGGTTTTCTTGATTGCTGTTAAGTGCTCGTTTCACATGAGACTACATTTCAAGCTTGTTTTGTGGATAGATCTGGGGTAAACACTTAGCAAAACGTGTCTGTTGTCTGATTATGAGCAGAATGACGTTATGTTGGTTTGTGGGCGCTTGTTCAAGTCACCCACTTGACAAGATACTGCTTTCTGATTAGTTCTTGTTCATACCTAGCATTGGACCTAGCAAGGAAAATAGCACCTGTTCTAATATTAAAACCTATCTTGTGAGCTAGCAGGCTACCCCGCAGTGACGTCATTTTCAGCTTCGTAACCAGTTTATCGGCCAGCAGAACTCCAAGCAGTGTTTCTAGCCACGTAAGCAACGGCCTTTAATTATGACCAATGATAAATAAGTTTTGAAAATACAGTAAAATCTCGTTTTTCCGGTTTTCGATTAACCAAGTCTCCCTGATATCAGAAGGAACGGATTTATCCGAGTTCTCCGCATTAATCGAGGTGTATGCTTGCATAATGCCGAAAAACTCGGATAAAACGGATGATGCGCTGTGTCTATACTGTACGCACCTAGTATATTGCCTCTTTGTTGGTTATTTGTACAACACTTTTTGTGATAAAATTTCATTTTACCATTTCTAAAATGTACAAAAAATTGCTTAAAATTTTCGAATTATTTATTTCTTGCGTGTTATCCGAGTTTATCGGAGTTTATCGGATAAACCAGGTTTTACTGTACCGTCATTTGTAAAATCTTGTTGTGAGCACTTTATATTTCGAGGTTCCAGTGTAAGATTGTCTGTTTAATTGATCAAAAACTTAAAGTAACAAAATGCATATATTTTTAACAGCTTATGCAAAAAGAGAGATGTTATTTATTTTGCTGTATTACAGAACGCAGTCCGGAACCTATAACACTGGAAATGAAAATTATAGGTAAGTATCTGATAACTTTTCCTATACATATTTTCTTTTAATATAATATTGTTCTCAAAAATGCCACACAAACTTGTATGATAAAATATGATAATTATTCTTATTTTTAGAATGATGTTGATAGTCCAGTCACTTTAGAGTTTCACCTCGGAATGAAAGGAAATAAGCTGAATATTTGTATAAACCTTTATTTTGGCATTCTAAATGTTGTCTCAAAAGTCTCTTAAGATCACGCCTGAGCGTCCTTAGATATTCAAGGTCAAAGGTCGCGAAAATCACTTTTTGCAATATCTCGCTTTTTTTGCCTCAAATCGTATTTATATTTATTACTAAAGTTGTAGATTATAAAATTCTCTACAAATTTTGTCTTAAAAATTTTTTTATACGTGTAACCGTTTTTGAGATAGAGCGCTTAGTCATTTGATACACGTTATAGCGCAAGGTCAATCCCGAATCCCGCCGTCCATAGTACGGTTTTTTAACTTAATTATTCGTTAAATGCTAGTTAATTAACTATTTCACACATTATATTGGAAATATTACTTATAAACCAAATAGGTAGTCATTTAATATTACTTACCTTTTTCATATAAATAATGAGGTATTAAGTGAATTACTTCAAATATATTTTAATAATATTCTTACTAAGAATAATTGTATTTTAAGTAGGAAAGAAGTTAAGAAAATATTTTAAAACGGTTTAACGTATAAAAAATTGTTTTTATACTCTACAACTTTTATAATAAATATTAATACGATTTGAGACAAAGGAAGCGACATATTTTCCAAAAAGTGATTTTCGCCACCTTTGACCTTGAATATTTAAGGACGCTCACACGTGACCTTATGAAACTTTAGAGACAACATTTAGAATGCCAAAATAAAGGTTTATACAAATATTCAGCTTATTCCGTTTCATTCCGAGGTTGTCCCCTTTTTTTGACTGCACTATTGAAGTGTCTGGTTATTGATGGGTAATAAGTTTTTATTCCAATTTGCATGTTTTTTACAGATGATCCCGATAGATATATAAACGCCTTAACGAAAATTGTGCAGCATGAACACGGTAAGTATACTTTTTTAGCAACTTAAGTAACAAAGGTAAGTATGTAGAATGTATATTTTCGAAACAATTAAACATACAATTACACTCATGTATACCTGACTCCCTCGTAATCTAATATGAGCTAGAAGCTAGAAGTGTTTTGGCGTAAGGTTACGTTTATGTTCTGGATATGCCACTTACTTAAAATTAGCTTATACAACATCTTTTTATGAAACAGGTAAAATCGCTGTAAAAATGAATATGTAGGTAATGCTATTTAAGGTGTCATTTGAAAAGTTATAAAACCCGTTAAATTATAATTAAAAAATTGCAGTCAATGGGGCGACGGGACCATTCCAACTTCAAAATGTTGACATTAATTGATATAGCATAATAAAGGGAATAAAATTATGATATCGCGTGAGATGACGCGAATTATTATGGCTAGTATTCATATGATATTTGCTATTCTTTGCCATGGTTACCTATATAATAACTTCACGTCATGTAAAAATTAATCAAAGCGTGTTTAACTAGTTTATTTCTGACAGATTAACAAAACAAAAGAACAGCAGATTTTTTTATTTTAAAAACTATAAAGCTTAGAAAAAAAAATTTAAAACTTTTTTGAAAAAATAAATAGAATAATAAGCTATTATAAAAAGTATACCATTATTGTATACAAAACACCGCTGTAGCATGTATCTCTTCTGCGCATGCGCCGATTTTCTCCAAAAACAACAGGGCTCTTCATATTTACATACCAAACGTCCTCCCAAAATTTGGTTTCAATCCGCTGATCCGTTTGACCTGTATCGTGTTCACAGACTAACAGAATAACAAACTAACAGACGCACAGTTTTTCAGAAAAATATGTTTTTTGGATTCGGAAGACCTCATAACGAAAAGATATTGTAAAATTTTTGAAAAGTGATTTTTAACCTAAACTAGTACCATTCTCCACTTGTAGGTTGGAATGGTAAAATAAGCGACTCTTACAGCAGTGGCCAATAATGTGTAACATTATTTTTTACCATTCCAACCCACAAGTAGGGAATGGTACTACTAGTTTAGGTCAAAAATCACTTTTCAAAAATTTTACAATATCTTTTCGTTTTGAACATATTTTTAGAAAAAATCTGTTCGTCTGTTAATCTGTTTGTGAACACGATACAGGTTAAACGGATGAGCGGATTTGAAACCAAATTTTGGGAGGATGTTTGGTATGTAAATACGAAGAGCCCTATTGTTTTTGGGGAAAATCGGTGCATGCGCAGAAGAGATATATGCTAAAACGGTATGTTTTATATAATAATGGTATACTTTTCATAACGGCTTATTATTCTATCAATTATTTTTCAGAAAGTTTTGTTAAAAAAAAAATTTTCTAAACTTTATATTTTCGGAAATATTTTGAAAATAAAAAAAATCAACCGCTCTTTAGTTTTATGGATCTGTCAGAAATAACCTAGTTAGGCATGCTTTGATTAATTTTTACATGACGTGGAACATACTATGTAGGTAACCATGGCAACGAATAGTTAATATCACATTGAATACTAGCCATTACCCGCGTCTCCTCACGCGATATCAGAAATTTTCAACATTTTGTAAGTTGGAATGGTCCCGTCGCCCAATTGGCTGGAAATTTAATACCTACTTTACCAACTAACTTTCAGAAATGAACTCGTATAGCGAACTATAATAATATAGGTACCTAGTTATATGTATAATTTATATTATATTTATTTCATACTGCATGTATAAAAGTGCAGTCGACAGTTCTGTCTTCATTCTATTTGTTCCTATTTCTCTTGAAATTCATAAGTAAATTGAATATCGCGCGCTTCTCTCTTCTTAACGTATTTCCGCTGTATTCACAAACTTACTGCCCATGCCGAGAGGTAGCTACGGTGTTAAAATTTTGATAAAAGCACGTATACACAATTTAAGAAAAAATCCGTTTCAACTAGCAGAATCTATTCAAAATTCTACAATGCTTTTCTTGTGATAAAATGTGTGCGGTTACAATCTAAGGTCATTCATAAATCATATTTTCTGATAATGCTTTCTGCAATCTAACATAACTGGCATTTTAATTTTTAGAACCCGATCTGCTCAGAGGACTGGCACGCAATTTGTACAGTAAGTAAGAAATGTCTTTGTTTCTTATATCATGTTCCATAATGCACTTACAAACACTAAGGTAAGCAGTGCTCTATCTAGCAGTTGGCGGGGGTGGCTCTTGTCTTTTTAAAATATAGTTCCAGTACTAGTTTTGAATTTTTCACGGACGCCAAGTTCCCTCTTTGCCAGCAGCATCAATCCATTTATCAAGGGTGCCAGGACTCCTAGATACGGTACTGCTAACAAACACTAAAATAAAACTATTTATTTCGATATATTTTACTTTTTTTAGAATGCCCAACAAACTATGAAAGAGCGATAGACAAAGTGTATAATAGACTTCAATTAAGACGTCCTGATAGTGAAACAGATTTTGAATCACAAGATGAAGATGAAATAGAGGAATCGCCAATTCGCCATCAAGCTATGAAATTACTTAAAGCTCTTACAGCTATGGTAGTTCAAGCTAAAAGTAATAATTGTAATATTAATCAATCTTAATTATTTTAGAAGGATACTAATCTTTATTCGAGACTTCGCTTGCGGTAATGTCGGTTTTGACAAATTCCTTTCTTATCTAATCGTAGCACTAACACTTTGTAGACGATCTGAACCCTTTCCCGATTAGGAGCCATGACACGTATCAGTGTGATTATGAAGGTGAAAGAACCTATTAAATCATGTGTTATCAAAGTACTGTATATGTATAAAGACGTCTCCGGGACCATACAAAAGAAGCTGTTGTATCCGATTGTCGTTATAAGCAATAAACATTTATAAACAACAGTGAAATTTATTCCGATATATGGTCATTAGTGATTAAAATTAAAACCATTGCATTTTATTAAATTTTACGAAGAAACACTTTAATAAATATTTTCTTATAAATGCAAGATCTCCCTCGCAAATTTTAATAAAAAAGCAATTGTTTGAATTTTATTCATTAGGTCTAGTATAAACGAATAGATTACACTTTGATTTGTAGTTTGATGATGCTAATAATATGTCATACATATTACAGATATTTGCACCTACATAGTTCATACTATTATGTATAATATATTGCAAAAAATACATACTACCTTTGAAAAAAGCTATTCTCTCTAAAAATACCCAAATATAAATTCATTAGAATATTTGAAGGTACAAAAACTATGTACATTTAATAAGTCGATAATGTTCGTCATTAAAACTAAAATGGATGCATAAGGAATTGACATGAATTCTATTTTAATTTCATTCTGATGATGGGACACCTATTCCCGAAAGCGCTCAAAAAATTGTTACAAAGAAAAATAAAAAAATTTTTGGAATTGTTTTATCAACTGACTATTTCAAAACTATGTACAGTTTTATAGGTCTAATTCTGCAAGTTTACAGTGTATCAGATATTTAAGTACGCTAAAACCGATACCATATGACTAAAAATCAGTCGTTATAGCCGAATTGTCGTCATAGCCAAATATCATAGTTACCAACAGATTCTGTACATATTTATTATTTATAATGGAATTCAGACGGGACTCATCGCCGGCATGTTATACCCGATGTCGTTATATCCGATATAAACAGTATGTGTGTGATTTGAAAGTTGCAGTGTGTACGTGAAATCTCTACTCTATTCTTTACGGTGTGAGGTACCATAAATAAACTAACTCCCTAATATTGTAGTTTATTCAAATAGTTATTCATTTAAAAATGTTATGTTAATTTTAATAACTTATTTAAAAAACGTTTGTTTCAGCAAATTACATTTTTTTTAGTACAGTTCTTTCAATGACATACTTTAATCTGATTATTATAAAATTTATATAGCCAGGAACCCACGTGCTTACCATATCTCTTTTTCATGCCGTAATGCTACGCCTGAAGTGATCTCTAGATCCGTCTAACTCTAGAGTAGGGATTCAAAGATCATAAAAAGCTTAAGTAATCTAAATATACTCGTATAAAAGGAAACCGTGATTTACCAACGCACAGCTCAAATCAATTGATGGATTGGACTGAAATTTGGCACACAGATAGTTATTATGACGTAGGCATCCGCTAAGAACGAATTTTTGAAAATTCAACCCCTAAAAGGGTGTAACGGGGGTTCATAATTTGCATGGAGAAATCATATAAGATAGATGTTTCAATTTGAAAATGCGCAGGACTACTCCTGTCAACAAATAAATAAACACATGTTTCGTGCTTTTTCAAAAACAACCCCTTCAGAGAGTGAAAAGGGGTAAATAGTCTAAAAATTAACATTAGTGTCCTTTTCAAAGTTTGTCGGGACGCTGATCACGTGAATGTCATCAATTTTGAAATTTATTAGGGGGGTCGAGAAAGGAGTAACTATGTCAAATAATGGGAATGCATTCGTGTTTCGTCTCAATCGCGTGCAAAGCCGCGGGTAACGACTAGTATAATATAAAGAAGTTAATTTATCCTTTACATATTGCAGCCATAAATTGATGAACTATATTGTTACGTCAGTAAATGGGTGCCAGAATTCAGATAATATTTTCCTGCGGTTTCCCTCGGAGTAATAAGTACTTCAAATTAAAAAATCAGAAAACTGTTAGATACTTAACACATTATTTAGAATTAATTTTCTCAAGGCATTAAAAAAATAATAATATTTATTTGCTAAACCAGTTAATTATCAACGTTGCGACACAGATTGTAACTTCTTCTAGACCTTCAAAATTATCAAAGCTGTGGAAATGTCATTGATTAAAGAGTTTGGTAAATATTACTCTTTTGCCTTGCGTCGTGTTTTTATTATTAAATTATTACTTATAAACTTAAGCATTAAATTATTTTAAGCCACATATTGTGCCTTTTGTTCAAAATTTATTTATCCCGCCGCGAATAGTAGACAACTTTAACACAATCATTTTTCTCATATTTACGCTTAATTTTAGATCAAAACTCGAAGTTTGGAATTGAAGGTAAATATTTAAATTAAAGAATGACTTATTAGCGAAAAGTATAATCATAAATTCGCATCTAGCCTGAGTGCGAGCAGAGTTTCATTTGGACAAATAATGACTAGCTAAGGCTCAAAATTATGATATATTTTTCAGATTTTAAGTTCCGTACAATATTAAAAAACTGTTTTTTTTTTATTTAGGTTATATACCAAGGAGTCAATATCCATATGGTAATGTTATTTTATAATCCACTATACAATTTATTAGATTTTATGACAGATTTCTATAATCAACTAATTTTGTGCTCTGAGCACGTAGTCGCTTTATTTTAGCTAAAATCAAGTAATTAGAACTTACAATATATTTCCTGAAGGATAAACAATGTAGTCCAGTCAATGAGAAATTTTGACATACAATTTAATTAGTGATCTTGATGAAAAATTTAAGTTTTCGACCTTTAGGGGAGGAATGAGCGAACCGCTATCTTAGATGAAAAGTGAAAAAATTAATGGAATCATACATTAACGGCTTATTTTATGAGAAAAATGTTCAACACAAAGTTGTCGAGTAAAAACTTCATTTAGTTCCACCTTTAAACTATTGTATTTCAATCCTTATTGGAGTTTACATAAAATTTGAGAAATTGTGTCTTCTCGAAGTTTTTGATGAATAATCCGTTAACGAATAAAAACCGTTTTATGCACCTTTCATCCAAAAAGGCAGTTCGCGCATTCCTCTTCCAAGGCCAAATACTTGGATATTCATCAGGATTATTAACTAAACAAAATATTTAGAAATCATTACTGTTTCATAGGGTAAAATCCCCCACCGACTAGACCAATTAATTATTCAGCTACTTCACAAATAATCTAGTCAAAGAATTCCCGAAAGTCATTAAGCGGGAAAAACTGAGTTTAGGACTTTGTTCGGACTGGTTAGTAAAAAAACGTACTAAAAATATTTGACTCTCGAGTGGATGCAAAGAGGAGAGGAGTACTTCAATGGTCCTTCTTCTATGTTTTTGCATATATCTCGAAAACAGTTGGTCTAACAAAAATATTTCACATATGAAAATTGTAACTGACAAAATTTCCTACATTTTCTATACTTGAGGTCTTTTTCTATCTCCAGCTGTTAACGAGTTACACGGTTCTGAAAAGTCGATTGTTCTGCTTAATGACTTTCCGATTAGACCTCTCTATTTAGAGCATTTTTGGGCTAATACCGTTAAAATGGCAAGTTTAAATTTATCTCCAAAATTTTACTGCGGCACTGAATTCTACTACAAAGTAATACAATTATACCTAGTCACGATGTTTTTCGAAGTTTTCATTCAGAAAACAATTATGACGAGTTGTTAAAATCACTCAAATTTCAATTTTCAACTGTAGCTTATAAACTTGCTTAGAAACAAAATGTTGCTAAATTTGCTTCAGGCAAATAGAGTAAATTCAGTTTTTCTCAATCTATTATCATTACCTCGAGAAGCATTATAAATACAATGAAAATGGGATACAATGTTCATATTAAAATTTAAACGTTTATACAGGGTGTTTGGCACATGAACCGACACAACTTTTTGGGGGGTTCTCGTGGTCATTGTGATCATTTTAACCCCAATGACTTTTACCCTAAGTGTCATGGTTATCGAGATACGATTTTTTTTAGTTATTTTCGAAAATTGGCCTAAAAATTGTCTTCAAAAAATTGTAACCTGTTTGTTTTTGGTACTAGAGACACGAAAATACATTTATTGAGTTCTCGAATGAATCCTTGTTCTAAATGGTTCATAATTTTATGCAAATAGTATCAGGAAAAAGACCCTATGAACTTTTAAAGTGCCTGTATTAATAAAAGCCAGTAGAAAAAAATAATTTAGAAATGATTTAAAAAAAAATAACGGGTATTTAGAAATTAGTCATTGGGGTTAAAATGATCACAATGACCACGAGGACCCCCCAAAAAATTGTGTCGGTTCATGTGCCAAACACCCTGTATATTTTATAAAAGATCATGATTTAAACGTTCTCAGATGTGCAGCCGATTATCGATTTAGCAGTAAAAATTATTGCAAGCTATATTAGACGTAAGTATTTTAAGATTATAATTTTAAAAGATTGAAATTGTGGCGTGTTGTGGTTCTTGATAAATTGAATATTATAAAACAGTTTTATCTTTAGATTTTATTGACGACTTTTTTTTTAATACTTGTTAATGGCCTGGCTCTTGCCTTTGGCCAGTTGCTTGGTTTAAGGTTGTGTTTGCTTCTTTATAGTTTTATTTGTCCTTCCTTTAAATATTGATAGATTGCCTTATAGGTATTGTGATCTGTTTTTGTTAGTACCTAGATAATAAGTGCAAGTTTGTATATTACTATTATATTTTGTTTGAACGTTTCTAATGTGTGTATAAAGTGGACACAGGAAGAGGATGTGATATATAATACCTTCACTTTTTTGTCATTTACACATTGGGCTGTGTATAACATTTATCTTGTATAGCTGGGTATAACTGCTGCAGTTACCAGTTCTAATTCTGTTATGCGTAGTGATGAATCCTCTATTTACGTCGAAGTCTTTGAACCATGGAATTAGATTAACCTTGGGTTTGATTTTATACTGTTGTTTCTCTGTATGTTTTGCCCTAATAGTCCAATGCTCCTGCCATACATGTAATGATTTATTTTTTAAACTAGAGTATACGTCTGTATATGGGATAAAATGATTGTTATCCGGAGTTTTTTCAATGGCTTGTTTAGCTAAATAATCTACATTCTACTATGGAATTACTTTTAATTCCATTATGTGAGGGTTTCCAAGCGTAAATGATTTCGTAATTCGACCTATTTATATCGTACAAAAGCTGTTTGATTAAATATATTACATAGGAGGATTTACTACTTAAATTTGGGGAGTCAATTATCATTGTGACGCTTCGTAAATCGATTAATGTGACTGTTTTTTGGATTCTTTCTCGAAAAATTATAATTTGTGATAAAAAATAGGTGTTTCTATTATAAATGTCAAAATCACCCTCATCCCCGTTCAGGGGTTAGGGGTGGTATTTGTCTCCAAACGATGTTCCCCTTCAAACTAAACAACTTTTGTCTGAAGATTTTTTTCCGAAAATGTTGTCCTGTCTCAATAATTTTCCATATAGTTTAAAATGAATCACCGGTATATCGCATCCAAACTGTTTTAGCCCTTTATAAAACAACTAGCAGTTTAATAAGACAACCAGTGTATTTCAAATGCTATTATACAACGCGTTACACATCGACGCGTATAGCCGTCGAACTGGCCGAGACACGTCCGATTGGTAAATATTCCTAGCCCGCGCCTCCCGGTTGACGCTAAGTCCGGTATACGGAAAGACGCGTGGGTACACTCATGACAAATGATACTGATTGCTTTATCTATTCTTCTTGCCTGTACACGTAACCTTGTGAGATCGAGGACTGCAATCGGCGGAATACTGACGCGATCGGTGACACGCGGAGCTGTAAAAAGGACGCCAAATAATTATATTACTGTAGTGTGTAAATTTGTTTTAAGGTTTATCTTCGAATGCACCTCCAAACCCAAAGTTAAATTTGGTGACAAGTATAATCAAGGAATCAATTCGCCTCATTCTAACTGAATCGGATTTAGGTAACATGATTTATTTTTATTATGTAAAGCAAATAGTAGTCTTTAGATTTGACAAATTAAAAATTTATTATTTTTAGATTGTAATAAATTTTGGGAAAAAATGTTTTATTCGAAAGGTAAGTTATTATAATACCTACCTATATCCTCAAAAGTTGTTTTTAGTGTGATTTTATATTAATTTCTTTATATTTTGTTAACTTCTCATAGTAGCATTGTAACGATTGTAATATTATTAATTGTTTTAAGGTTACAACAGTACTTTTTTCACTATTTTTGAAAAAAAACATGTGCGTGTGTGTATCTATGTACGTACGTGGTCATTTCTTTCGTATACGAAATCTTACGAATATAAAATGATATCGTCTACGTTCGGCTGCCAATAATCTCGCGAATTAAAAATAATATTACATTGTTAAGATGTTAATGAAGCGTGCTAAGTTCATTTTGATTAGAAAGAAATTTTATCAAAAATGCTTCAGCCGTTTTTTGTCTAAGCAAAAGACTGCAAAGATAATGGATTTTACACGAAATATGGCCAAAAAATTGATATCGACGTGGTTAGGACGTCATTCGTGGTGTATTAAAAAAATGTATCAAAATTGAACCAGTTGTTTTTTTCTGAAACAAAAATACTGCAAAAAGTGGATATTAAGGTTGTGGCGGCAAGAAATTATGTGTTGACAATGATCATAACTCTTTATTTAGTAATTCAATATATAGTATTTTATTTCATAACATTTGCAGTTTTAATACCGTATGTGTTAATAGACCAAATCTGAAAATACAAAATATATGATGACACCTGTCACTGGATCTAGAGTTCACTGCACCGAACTTGGATACTGCTGAGGTGATCAGATTGCTTCTTGTATTGTTAAGGGGACTCGCCAGAGGGGTTTTTTTTTTTGAGAAACATTTATAGGTTTTAATTTGCTCTGGTGGCAATCAAATAAGTACAATGTACATATTATTTAATGTTCAATATTGATAATCCTGGGAAGTTGGTCGTGCGGACTTCAAAGATCGCACTTGAATACTAAAAAAGTACATAATTACAAAACTAATCAAAATACAAAACATTTACAAAAAATCTACAAAGTTGTATAGATACAGATCGTTAATCATTTTTTTATTAATTTTGTTTATGAATGCAGGTTGTAGTAGCGCTCTATAATGGCCGTAGGTAGCTTATTGTAAAATTTTAGAGCCCAAAAGTTTGGGTCATTTGTTAATTTATTTAATGTAATGAAGTAATTCTGATATCCTCACTGCTTCTGATGCTATAAGAGTGTGTATACTCTCAACAGTTTCAAACTTAATTATATTTTCTCTAATATATTTTAAATTTGCTAAGACAAACATGGTAAAGTTCAAATGTTATGTACTTTAAAACCTAATAGTTTACATGTGGCTGTGGAATTACTTTTTATTATTATGCGAATAGCTTTTTTATGAAGACGAAACACTCTTTTTGCATCAGGAGCAGCTCACCTTAGTAGAATAGAATAGAATATTTATTGTTAGTGTGTGACCATTTAATATGGTATACAAAAAGTCAATAATCAAATTAATAAAATACACAAGACAGGTTAAAATCGTACAATTTGGTCATTTAAGAGATCGTGATTGTTATAATAACATTTAGGAGTTAGAATTCTTTAATGTTTTTTTTAATTTAGATAGTAGCAATTTTTGCACATTTATCGGTATTTTATCAAAAATGTCGATTGCAATATGGTATATGTTTTTAGCAATATAAGATTTATATATATTTTACTGTTATGTCTGGTGTGATGACTGTGAACCATCGCTACGAGTAGTACATTATTATAATCACGATTACTCCTCACAAGTAAGGCCGATTCTAGAATGTAAATTGACGGCAAACTTAAAATTTTATATTTTTTTAAAAAAGACACACGAGTCTCGAGACTTTAGATTAAAAATAGCTCTAATACACAATTTCTGTAATTTAAAAATGATAATTGCATTACTGGAGTTGCCCCAAAGGACGATGCCATATCTCAACAAAGGAAATACATATCCACAATACAATTATATCATGATCGAATGAAATAAGCCATAATAAATATTTAATGCTGTTTTGAAAGATACATATATGCAAATATTTTTCGTAAAATAAAGATAATTTTGGAAAGTTTGTAGCATAAATTATATACTTCCTAAATAGTGATTTTATTTTTTATCAATTTAATTTTTATTACAGATGTGTATGCAGCTATGGAAGAATTCAAAGGTACCTACTTTTTAACATCACCAGTGTGAAAAGTGATTTTCTAAATTTATCAGTCAGTTATTTTTCTATGAGTACAATGAATGTTTAGAGAGTTTAACAGCGACATTAATATACTACTACTGCATGCATAAAAACTGTAATATATTGTCAAAATCTAAGAAAATTCTTCTTGAAACTGCTCCCTGCAACTCAGAATTCGTTTTACATAAGATCATTACTTAATTTGAATTTATTTTTAAATTATTTAAATTTTTTGTAGCGTAAATCTAAATTCTAATCCGATTTTTTGTTTTTTTACAAGCTTTTTGTGAAATTTGCTTGTTAGGGTCCAATTTTGTAATTAAATTTTTACTCTGAAATATCCGATCGATTTGAAACTTTACATATATACGTAGTTTTGGTAACAATACAATATTTTCTTGCCTCAGTAAAAGCTTTTCTTTCAATTCACTAAACTTGTTTATAAAGATAAAATAAAAACAAAATTAAAAATTTTGAAAAGCCCACGACGGGTATTAACGTTGTACTAACTGAAAAAGGATTAAATACAATTTTAAAACCCTCCGACTAAAAAGAGGTATGTAACCAAAGAAAATCCGTCGAGGGCTGCCATTCGCTGCCCTGAATTAAGAATAGGAAAATATCACTTGAAGACTATAATTAATTATTTATGTACCCAACGTGATTATCAGTCACATACTCTAAAATTGCAATACATATATTTCAGTTCATTTCAGGTCAGCGAATGGCAGCCATCGCCGGATTTTGTTTTGGTTACTTACCTCCTTTCAGTCGGGAGGTTTTAGAATTTTATTTAATCCTTTTTCAATTACAACGTTTACATCCGTCGTGGTTTTTTTTGAAATTTTTAATTTTGTTTTTTATTTTATTTGAATTTTTTAGAGATTTTTAGCACCAAGAACTATGGCAAATTAATTACAAACCCTTAACAGAAAACCTTATGTAAATTAATCAAACCGTTTTTGAGATAAATGACGACATTTGAGTGCACACACATACAAAAACAAGCAATCTCTCACCGTAAACGCATATACCTTCTCCGTTCCGTCGTGGATAAAAATGAAAGTTTTGCTTACCAGCACGGTCTAGTGAAATTTTGCCATAGATAAATAAATAGATAGATAGATTTATTGGTTTTAGTTATACAAAAAATATTAAAATCTCGTCAAAAGAAAAAAAATACAATGTTAGGGTGCATTGTCCATCTCTAAAAATTTTTGGTACTTATAGAAGCACTCTAATAAAATATTTATAAATAGTTCTTTTAATCATTTCAAAAGTCAGGTTTCTAGTGGCCAAGACAGTTTATTAAAAAAATTGTAAACCTAAGTAATTAGAACCAAACGTTGAATTTTTTGTTAGAAAAAAAGGAATAACAGGATCTTCTTCTCTTCTTGTATTGTAATGGTGCAGGGACAAATGACTATTAAATTTATCTAAATGTTTTTTAACAAATATCAAACAGATAAATATACTGCGCTGGTAAAGTGAAAATATTTAAATGGATAAACAATGGCTTACAACTATATTAACAGGATGCTTAAAAAAATATTTACTAATTCTCGATTTTGACTTATTGATATCCTTTATCCTATTATTTTTTTAGGATTATCTGATGACTATGTAAACCTTGGGGAACTATTGATAGATTCAATTGTCACCTTGAATAAATACAAATATGAGAAAACCCAAGAAAGTGTGAAGCTGAGGTGTGGTAAGTTTTATTATTCAGAAAATGAAACTATATAGAACTTAATAATCAGCTTTTAAAATTCTAATAATGCAATAATGTTGTAATTGAAGGTACAAATTTCTTCAATTACAAATATCGCAATCTAAAAATTTTCAAAAATATTCTATTGCTTAAAAATATATTTTTTCAGTGACTATAATAAGTTTTATATTCATCGTATACTAGTGTCGTTTTCTAGATTATATTATTATTAAAAAAATATTTTTTTCTAGATTTTCCTATACCACAAGATCATGTACAATACTTGATAAATTCAATGCCCCTTCTTTGGAACTCCCTTTTGCGAACAGAAGGTGAGAATGGTGAAATTGCCAATAATTCATTACATTAGAATAAGTAGGATAAGTTTCCAGGGTTGAGTTCCAGGTTGAGACAAGGTGGGGGCACTGTACCGGTCTCCGAGCCGGAGAAAAGTCTTGATACAGTCCTAATTTTGTTTTTGAGATATGAATTCCCGGTCCCGCACTTCAGAGAGCTCTTGTCTAATTACTTTAAAGTTTCATTTATATGTTTCTTAATTATAAGTTTTCTGTTCGAACCCCAAATTATTATAGGTACCTTCTCGATAGTATTTCTGGTGGCACCACACTACTGACAAAATTGTGCAACAGGTTTGTGTTGGGAATAAAGTTGGCAGTATAGGTACACTCAAAAATTGTAATTTTGCTTTCAACTATTTAGTTCATATCTTTTTTCTTCCAGACGAAATACTATTAATAATTATAGAGTGTACTGCCCCCGAAGAACCCACTGCGGCTCATTTGAAAACATAAGAAATCGTCATATTATAGTATTTTCAAAACTAATGACATGTCCATTTTACAGTAAACTTATGAATTATCAGCGCAAATGTTAGGCAAGACTACTATGTTTTGTTGAGCTCATAAAAGAATAATTTAATATTGTGTTTTGTAAGTAATTGGGCTTTTAAATTTAAAAAAAATATGATTTTTTAAATTTTTTTACAATATTTATCATTAATAATATTGAATACCGAAAAGGAATCTTATTTTAAAGTCAGAGATAATTATTAACAAATTCATTAAATGCATAAAACTTCAGAAAATATATCCCGTGAATAATTAACGCGCCTAGGAATGTTTGTGACGTCATTATGTTAAAAGTTGTGTATTTCAGTGTATGTAAGCATGGATACAAGGATATAAGGACCATAAAAACATTGCAACATCATACACATTTTTGGCGCGACATTGGAACTTAGTTTAAAAATTATTTTTGAATTAAGAATAATTGTTTTATTATGAAATAAAAAAATATAATGAAAGTAGTTTTGCTATAAAACTTGTGTGATCTTTCCATTCACGTAAAAAACAAATTTCATTAAGAAATCCAATTGCAACGCAAAATTTGTTTCTATAATCTACCTATATACTAGCAGCAGGTACAAAAGTACCTACTTTTAAAAGCTCTACTGGCCGGACGAGTGCTTGCAGTACACTCTATCATTAAGCCCTACAGAAAAACGGATTTTACAAAATTTAAAAAAATGAATTTTGTCCATCAACTTATTTTGAATTAATTATACCTACCTACGTGTTTGTAATTATTTTTCAGATAAACTTATCGATACTGTGGATGGACGACCTGCTAGACTTGCTGGTATGTGAATTATTTTCGATTCAAGTTGGATAGTGCAGGGAGAGAAATTTGCATAATGAAAAGTTTTTTTTTATTTAGAATTTTTTAATTTTCTCCTTCGCTTCAAAGATCAGATACTTGCTTCTTATATTTTGAGACTTGCGTAAAATTTTTCAAGTAGGTGCCCGGAGAAAAGGGCCGGTTGATGTAGTAAACATAGAAAAGTAGGAAATAGAGCATTCAAAACTCACACAAAAGCGTATTATAATATCATAAACAATTTAAACTGTTTCTTGATTTTACTTTACTTTACGTTAATGTACAACAAACTATACTGTGCGGCCAACCAAAGAACGTCTGTACAAAAGGGAAGAGATGCTGCTAGAAGTGTGCGAAACCATTTCCTCTTCATCATCTACTTCTATCACATAAGCTGTAATTTCCCGCGCACCACTTCGTACAGTTTGTCCTTGTTTACGATTCAGTTTTACACAAACTCACACAAATCTTAATTGTTTATAGTAGCTACTGTTTGCTACAATTGTTAAGAAACACCCATTGTTACAATGCTATCAACATAGAAAAATTAGTTTTTTTTTTTTTTCAAACAATGTCACCGTCGGGATACGAACCCCGAATCTTTCCACTCTCGCGGCGGACTGTGTTACATTACACTACAGTGACACAAACTATCAAACTATCATTCTAATATTTATAGCATTGGTAACCGATTTTTTCACATCATGCGAGAGCCAATTATATTAGTTAACGCTAGATGTGAACCATTACAGTAGTGAGAAACAAGAAGTTTCCACTATTATTTCCTGACGATATAGAAAAGACGTCTATGACTTGGGATTATTTAATGTAAGGAAACAATTTCACCTTTGATTCACTCATAGCTCTCACTACTGTAATGGTTCACATCTAGCGTTAACTAATATAATTGGCTCTCGCATGATGTGAAAAAAATCGGTTACCAATGCTATAAATATTAGAATGATAGTTTGTGTCACTGTAGTGTAATGTAACACAGTCCGCCGCGAGAGTGGAAAGATTCGGGGTTCGTATCCCGACGGTGACATTGTTTGAAAAAAAAAAAACTAATTTTTCTATGTTGATAGCATTGTAACAATGGGTGTTTCTTAACAATTGTAGCAAACAGTAGCTACTATAAACAATATATTATAATTACTAACTGTAACTAAACTCATCTAAATACAAATCTTAATAACAAATAATAATAAAATAAACAAATAATAAAAAAATTAAAAAACATCTGAACTTCCGTAAGGCGCATTTCAATAACACAAATTATATCTTCTAAGTCAAATTTTTACGCAGAAACTTGATGTTTGAACTCATTTTAATATGTATTTTTTACTTCGTAATTATTATATTTTCCTTAACTATTTTTTTTTTTTGAAAAGCGCACGAAGTATAGATAAAAAAAGTTGAACGACAAATGCGTTTTCGTGATTTTTGCGTCCACAAAAGCGGGTCCACATGAGAGATAATTTTTTTAATTTAACGCTATGTCTTCGCGTTGAGATAAAAACATTTATTACGACGTGTTATTTTCAAGGTGGTGCATAAAAAATCGATAAGAATTAAAAATTATTGTTGACAGTACTAAACCAAATTGTATTTCATACGGAAATGAAATGCGTGGTTCCAGAGAACTATGGAATGACACATTCAATTATTATTCTTGTAATTTGGATTTGTACTGCCAACAATAATTTTTAATTCCTATCAATTTCTCAAAACAATAATTTCGTAAACTTTTGCCACCTCTAAGTTTAGTTTACGAAATTATTGCTAAGAAAAGAAGACAACGTAAAACAAAATAGAGAACGTATACATTATTTGCTGATTCATTTTTTTTTTATTTTTAAGTTTCAGAAGTTGTTCCTCCAAAACATATTTCAAATATAATAGATGAAAGTAGTTCTAAAAATGAAGCAACCAGCAAATCTATTTTAAAACAATCAGATGAAATAGTCGAACCTGCCAAAGAAATTAACGAACGAAATATTGTTAGCTTTTCCGAAGTAGCGAATAAGAAAGTCGAAGTTGTTAATGAACCATACCAATCGTCAACTACTATTGAGGAATCTCAATCTTCTGGCGAAACAACTCTTGATAATAATCAACTTAATAACGAAACAGCTCCTAAAGAAGCTGATGACGCAGTTCGTGCTGAAAATCAACTAGCCGAACAGATAGCCCAAGCTAAAGTTCAACCTGTTGAAGAAGTTGCCCCAATCATAGATAAAATTAATGAAATAAGAGCTTCAGTTGTTGAAGAAATCAGGAAGTCTATCATATCTCAAAATTCAGGATACGTTTCTGAATTAAAAAATGAAAGTATTAATGCAACTTACTTAGAAACACAAGCTGACTCTGCATCTAACAGAAGGGCATCAAACATCAGCGAACTTTCAAATCAAATACAAAATTTAACAGAGCGAATTTCTAAGAATAAGGCTTCAAAAGACTCAATTAAAAGCTTAGTTAAATCTGCAGAAAATTTAATGAACCACCTCCAAAATCCCAAGGAAGAATCTACTGAATAAAATATAATTTGCATTCAATAGCCGTAGTTATTGATAAAGATTTTTTTATGTTTAAGTATGTTTCATCAATAAAATATGATCGTGGCAATATAAGTAATATTCGTTTTTCATAAAATATCGTTATTTGATCGTTATTTCAGCATCACTACCGTCGTTTACGAGATTTAAATGTAAATCGATCTACAGCCGAATTCATTGTCATAAACCATACACTACAGATATAGAAATGCACAGCTAGTTACACCTTTTCTCCTTGTACCGATGTAAAACGATAGATTCTAAAATCTTTTAGGGGTTTTGGTATAAACGAGAAATTCAATAAACTTATATACCTACTTATAGTTTTGTTTCATTAGTTACCATAGAGATAAGGAACTGTTCTCTGTCTGAATTGCAGACACGTTCATGGCTCACTCGCGTACTCTAGTCTAATATCTCTATGGTTCTAGGTTACGGAGTAGCATCTGAACACATGACCAGAGAACAGAACGTGTCTGTTGTCGCACACGTGACAAGACACTGTTTCCTGATTGGTTCTTGCTCAGTGCAAGCAGAGGACCAAGCAAGAAAAATAGTCACTGTTCTAATTTTACAATCCATCTTGTGAGCTGGCAAGCGAGTCCACAGTGACGTAATTTCCATTTTCCAGCCTTGTAGCCAGATTTCCGGCTAGCAGAAGTCCCAGCAATGTTTCTAGCAGTGTGCAGCGGCCTTGATATATAGAATTATTGAATTATTAATTTCATTTCTGAAATAGCGTAAGTTAAAAACGGTTACAATTAGACAATGGCATGTTTTAATAATAACAAGCATTTTACAAAAGGGAGACTTGTTTTATAACGTTACTTAATATAATAAGCGAACGAATGTTGCTGCATGTAGAGATTTTAATAACCTGGAGATAAAACGAAATAAATTCTTTATATATACACATCGTATTTAAATTTCGTTATGAAAAAGTTAAAAAGGGTGAAATACGTATATTTATATAACAGTTGGGTGTTGGGCTTTTCAGTGCCGTGCAACTGAAGAAGACTATCTCACTGAAGACCCAATACATCCTTTCGACTAACACACAATATTATCGAACATAATTAATGATTCAAATAATAAAGTGCATAAAATTCTCCACTATTTTCTATACTTTTACGACTTTATTTTTTGGTTTTAAATTAAAGAGATGTCAATTAAGGAGCTTCAATTTGACACAGAAATACAATCGGGAGCGTGTAATAATATTTAAAGCTGAAGAAAAAGAACTGATCTTTTAAAGTTTACATTAGTGTGGCCGTCTCGTTTTCATCTCTTATTTTGAGATGAGAAATATTATTCTTGTCTCGGTACTTTCGTATGATCGGTGGCCATATTTAAATATTAACAACTGAGAAGTGTTATTTAAAAGAATTATCTCAAATGTAATTGAAATTTATTTGAAAATACACATAAATTGAATTTACTAATAATTAAAAAGGCGCTGCCTGCGGCTTCGCACGCGACTGAGATGAAACACGGGAGCGACAACAGTAGGCAGCCATAACAGTGGTAAGTCTTCCCGGACGCGAGCACAACAAGTCACCAAAATTTCATCGTTATTGGCTGAATGGCATAATAATAATATTTAATAATAATATTTAATAATAATATTTGTTTATCATAGAATTCTTCACACATTTCTATTATACAATTTTAACTGTTAAAATTTTATTGTAACTAATATGGGCAAATTGCCTGAATCATTAAAAAACATCAAAAGTACTAGGTACCTCTTTTCATTGATCCATAAGCTACAAATTCCCAACCAAATATAAGTAGGTGTCTATATTTCAGTTTATCGGCATTGTGTTGGACAAAAGCAATTTAATAAACGTGTACGTCACTGTAAACTGTAAAGCTCGCGGGGTTAGATACGGTATACCTGCCTATTATTCCTATCATAATAGCTATGGTGTATGGCGGGCACAGCGGCACTGTACCTATATTATAGTTTATTCTCTGTGTGATAAAACAAGACAATGGATTCTATGATGCAGAAACTATCTTTGCTTCTCGCTGGCTAACTGCAACGTCGGCAGGTAGTGAGCGGATATGAACCCGCACGCTTCGGATAACCTGGGTTAGTGCCAAGTATTATTACACTGATCTAAAGTTGTATTTCCACGATGCGTAACTTCGTATCACGAATTAAGATGAATCGTAGTGGACAAGGTTCGACAATCGTAGAAAGTTCTGAAGTCAGGGTTTATTTTGAATTGTTACCAAAGTGTGTAGGGAATTGGCGGTTCCTCAATGAACGCCGCAAAGGTGCAGAACAACCAAAATAACAGGTAATTCATAATTTTAGAATTAATCATTCTTTTAATATTTAAGTAAAAAAATAGCGTAATAGTTACACAACCAACGCTAAACAGCCACTGGCAGACCTCAAAACTCGTGTGTGTTTTGTCGTTGTTTTGCTCTGTAATAGCACATGAAACGTCATCAGATACCCCCGGTATATACCGTGTAACTCCTTTATATAGCGCGTTATTTAGATCGGATTTGAGCTGCATTCTCCATCAGCACATTAGTAGACAAAAGCATTTATTACTGTTATAATTGTCTAGAAGTGTTCACTGAATCTATCTCATTCAGTCAACGCCTTTGAGGGCTTTGACTCGGCGGTATATATGCATGTCGTACATACACATAAGTAATACACGACAAACGACATATGGCAGTAGTAACTAGTGTTACAGTCTATATTGTAGTTTGTTGTCAACAGTGTTTGAAAAAAGTTAAAAATAAAACCATCATAAAAATTTATATGAGGAACATTTTAATTACCCCACCACCGCTTATTCCTAACCCGTGTTAGAAGGTATCTGCGACCCTGCAGAACACCCAAAAAATGTCAATACGCGTCACTGGTGTAGAGCCAAATTTAAGGTTATTGAAGCCTCTAAATGAAAAGGAACCCTTACCCATTAAAAGTGTTTTCGAAAAAGAAAAAAAAGAAAACGTCATTGTTGACGAAAACACAGTTATCAACCAACACATTTTTCTTCTTTTACAAGTTTCTCGGGGTATACTCTGGTGACTGAGTCTGGGAGATTGAATTAAAGAGGCTATGGTAACCAAATATTAACAACTTTACCACTAGACGCTCAAACGAAGTCCCGGAGTTTTCATGTTGTGATTTTATTTTTAATATTGTATGATCTTAGTCATAACTGCTATAATATTATGAAAATGAATTGACTACGTTGTAGTCGTTATTATAAATATGTATACTGTATAGACTATAGAGCTAGAAATTGAAAGAACAGTTTAACGTGGAACAAAAGTCACAGAGATAAATGTCATGAATAAGATTAAATCTCGACTGTTTTCCGAGTCACCTGAGTCTTTCTCTGGTATGTGACAAGCAACCCGACTTCCTGTACAAGAGTTGGCACTTAGTGTTGATTACATAATAACTTGAATAAAGTTTATATTTTATATCGGATTAGGGCTTCAAGCTACGTAGAAGACTCATACAATAATAGTTATATTACGTCAAATTTCAATAAATAATATAATATTATATACATTTTTTAAAAATATTTTATCCCACCAAAAACGTAAATATAAAAAAAGGGCCAAGTTTGACACAAAGAATAAATGAGTTTGCCGATTTTATTCCTAGAGTCCCCCCTATCTACGCTGCTGATTCCTAAACACGAAATGCAATTTTCTATAAAACGAAAATATGTGGACGAATGTCAATGCATTAGACCAGGGGTGGCGAACCTATGGCACGCGTGTCACAGGTGACACGCGACAGATTATTTTTGGCACGGCACTGATTGAGGTATAACTCAAGTATAAGATTGAGGTATTTTGGCCCACCCCAACGAGCGCTCAACTAAGCGATCCGAACAGCTGGTCTTCTGACTGTTGTAACAACTTCGAATATTGGAAAATCACTTTACCAGTATATTCAACACAATAAGTTTAGGAATCAATTTATGCAAAAAAAAAACAAAGTCGAGCAAAAATATCTATGTAGGTACTTTACTTGTCATGCGTAGGGTCCAGTACAATAACTCGATGTGCCCAAATGTTGACTTTTTTTAGTCATAGAAAACGCTAAATCTTTTGCGGATTATTCACAAATTTCCTCAAAAATATTTAAAAAAATGGAATTAGTTTTCGTCTTTCTCTATTTTTTGAATCTAACCAATCAGAAATCACATATTAGCTGTCATCGCAATCTTCGCAACGGGTGCAGAATTACTGTATTACTATCTCACTTTGTAATTATTTTGGTAAAGAACTCCCCCCAAACGCCCTCCCCTTTTCATTGTGCAAAAAAACGCTATCGCATCGACACGACCCCCTAATTGTTTTTTAAAGATATCCCCCCGAACGCCTTCCCCTTTTCATTGCGCAAAAAAACGCCATCGCATTCACACGACCCCGTATTTTTTTAAAGAACTCTCCCAATCGCAAATGCAATCCAGTTGTTTATATTTTTTAACCATATTTTAAATATGCATACCAATGAGACAAACTGCATACCGATTTCTTTTCTCTGCTGACCAATTTTGAAATCTTACTGACCAAGTACCTAATCATTTTGCTGCGCGACTGCTTATTAAGCAGATACATAATATTGCTAGCTGCCCGCGTATGGTTAAAATACTGACCTTATTAAGATGCTTTGTAGAACATGGATTGCAGTCCAATTTTTATTTATTTTAAACAAAATCTTTGTATATTGACCAAATAATTTTACGGCTGATTTTTGTTGCTAACCAAATTTCATAACGGCTAACGAAATATTATGTAGCTAGTTCTAAATATTCTTTTTCCTGTTCATATTACGTCGTATAAATGAAACAGTAAATATTTTCAAACACAACCACCAGTTAGCGCCACATGGCAAGCTGCACAATGCCTATAGATATTACATATTTATAAATTTCTTCATTCTTTAAACTTTTATTTGTATCATAAATATAGTTATGGCCTCTGACTAAGCAGGGTATGCATGCAAATTTGAAAAAGTATCCACATAGGAAAGAAATATATACGACAAAATAAGTACCTAAATCATTTTATAGTTTAATAATTCGAAGATGTACACAAAGCACAATATCATGCTATATTTTATGTAATTTTAAATACAGAGAGTCCTATTTTCAACAGGAATGCAGAGTACCGGGTAACGTTTTTATAATTATACTCAAAATTCTTTTTAACCAAAAGGATACTGAAAATACAGTTAAATGGATTTCTACTTTAGAAAAAGATTATAGTTTCAAAACTATAAAAAATATAGATATTATTTTCAGGGTTTGTTTTTGTGGGTTTTATAATATGTGATCAGTTTGAAAAAATGTCTAGCTTTAGCTTTTTCTTCTCTATACGCGAATTTTGATAACATTATCTCGTTTCATCTAGAAAGAAATAGTGAACCCTTTTCGTTTAAAGTTTTCTACAAATTAAAAAAAATAATCTTTGATTTTCTAAACTCTAAGAATTACAGGAGTTTTGGGAGATAAAACTTTGTTTGACACGGTATACTATAAAAACCGGCTGTGCAATTTTCGTTCGAAATCGGCGGTCGGCGCCTATAGTTTTTAATTACGATTATTCTAGGTATATTTCTATATATTTTTTTTAAATTTGCCACTCCAACTCAACAAGTGGGGAAAGATGCCGAAAAATTTAGATCAAAATTTACATTTCATTTTGAAGTTTCAAAAAAAGTATGTTTGGAAAAAGTCTGTTCGTCTATTTTTCTGTTTGTTGTCTATGAGCACTATACAGGTCAAATGGTTGATGGGATCAAAACCAAATTTTAATAAAATGTTCGACCTGTACTTAAGAAGAGATATGTGCCACAACGTTATTTTTTTTCTGTTATACTGGTATACTGTTATAACTATTAATTATTATTCCATAGTTTTTTTGAACGAAGGTTTAATTTCTGTAGGTGGGTGCGTAGAATCAGTTTTACTTCTGTAGTGTGCAGTGTAAAATACAAAGTCTCTCTTTTCATTTATTGGAATCAACGTCATTTTTGTTTTAATAATGAATTTAAAATCCAAATTATTCTTTTTACAGAATATTAGGATTGAGGGCTCGTAACAGAAAAGTCATTAAAATCGCTGTACGATTGGCTATTGACACGATTATAAAGTGATCGAATAATTTAATCACAAATAGGACATTGTGTACCTATATAATATGTAAATAAAACATATATAAAATTGCGACGCTTTGAATAAAGTATTAATTTATTTGCCGTCCATGCTTCAACAGACAAGATAATATATGTGTATGCGACGGATAATCTATGTTATAATAATATTTAAAGATATGGCGGCATTGAATAAAAAATAATAAAATCATCGTCATAAATTTGTTGAAATTTATTTCACCTGTATAAATACTTCATACTCAATTTTCTCGCATATAAATCACGGACAGCGCCGCCTAACGCAGATTTATGTCGCTCTATGATACACATAGCTACAGTGTGAATGTGTATTATGATTTATACAGGCTGTCGTCGAAAACTGGACTTGCGAAATTGCGATACATTAAAACTTAACCAGTAGAAACGCTTCAAAAAAATAGTATTTTTTTCTTTTAACGATATTTTTGGTGAGTAATAGTATATTGTGCAACTAGTGAGAGGAGAAGATTTCATGAGCGTGAAATTTGCCGCACGAGCGTAGCGAGTGCGGTAACACGGGAGTGGAATATTCTCCTTCGATCAATAGTCGCACATAATACTTTATTCAACTAGCACGAGTAATATGTAATCGGGGTCCAGATAAAAGAGGGAAAAATAATAAATCACTTCATTGATTGACGTACCCACCGCCCTCGATGCACACAAGATGGCCCTGACTTTCGCTGAATTGCTATGCTGTTTTTATATATACAAATCGCTACCGCGTTTCTATTGGTCCAGAAACTATGCAGTAATAATTCATTACCGTACAGTTTCGGCTCGATACCGCATTCCTATTGGTCAGTATTACATTATCGTACAGTTTCGGCTCATTATTAGCACTGTACGCGTCAACATGAAGTAATTTATTATTTCTCCCGAATTTGGCGTGTTGAATAAATATATTTACTGGAGCGCGGGCGCCCTCCTCAAATTTCTACCGCGGCGAAATGTCGCGGAAGTGAGGCAAAGCTTATAGTTTATGCAATAATCCATGGGAAATGTTGACCGTCTGAATTTTATGTAACAGAAGTAAAGGAATCTATAAAATAGATATTTGAATACATATACATTTTGAAGCGTATAAGCACGTAATTATTTGACAAAATAAGTAATTAATATAGAGCACATACCACTAGTGAAGCGGTATTTGCAATAAGTAGGTAAGTTCGAACATTTAACAAAATCGCGTAGCGGTCATTACCGTCCGATTCACAGAGAGATACAAAGTTGGTCACTTAACGTCGAAAATGAATAATTTATTTTATTTTATTTTTCATTTTCCTCAAAGTGAGAACCTTGATGTGGAATTTTGACTCCATTAGTCGCATGCTATGTAGAAACCTAACCTCTTTAAATAACCTTTTGTAACAAAACTGTTCTAGTTCGTGGTGGAAAATACTTATTTACAATAGTGAAACGTTAACAAAACAGTTAAACACATAAACAAAAGTACTTCTCTATAACGTAACAGAAACTAAACAACAATTCTAACTAATAAAATAAAAGAATAAGTAATAATCTCGGCAGTTACCTCAGTACTGTTCACGGTACTGACTGTTAATCTATGTGACAACTATTTGTCGATTGTTAACTCGATGAAGCACAATGTATGACTGCCTGTCTACTGAGCAATCCCGTGGTATATATATGCGCTGGATAGTTCTTTCTTTTCCTTGCCAATTGTTGTTCCACAGCAATCCGTGTGTCATTGTTAGAATGACGAGCCGTTTGTTGTCTCACGAATTTCTTTGTCGTCCCAACAGAGATCGTGTAACACTTTTATTAGATTGTAGCACAATTTATACTTATTCAAAAGTCTAATAACTTTTGTGCTTTCATTATATCTCCAGCTGACAGACGTTTGTACATCAAACGCTCTGGTTTGAATGCTTTGAATCTAGGCTAACTCGCGTGTCGACCGTTGGTGCAGGACGCGCAGGTACCGGTTGGGATTTAAAATGGGCGGACGTGTCTCGACCGGTCCGCAGGCCATACCCGTCACTGTGAATCGCGTCTCAAAGGTGGCTTCTCACGGCGCGTTTTACCGCAGGTCGCGCCAACGCGCCTTGTGAAGGAAGTAGCGCGGGGCGACGCGGGCTAGCACGACCTGGCGCGTCCTTACCGGACAAAGTCGGTCCCGTCAGAGGCGCGGTGCGGGTGCATCCGTGCCGACTCGAGCGCGCGCGTGGCAGTGCGGGTGAACACGTCGCATTAAACTATGTTCAATCATGAATCATGGACATCCCAAGTAACAATTTGATATTTTATAACTGTTGCAAGAACGTTTATACAACATTTTTTATAAAACAAGAATGTTGATATAAACATTTTAACAATGTTTACAAAACATCTATAGAACCAAAATGGGCACACTTTATAAAATACATTAGCTCTATAATTTGTTGTATATTGACTACGAAAGCTATTATATAATAGTTTTATAAACGTATATAGAATCTTAATAAAAGTTATATAAAATAATTATAAAATACTTTTTTAGAAAACAGTTATACAACTGAATTGTGTTTTATTTTTAAGACCTTTATAAAATATTAATCGAACCATTATAAAATATTTCTATCAGCATGATTTTATTTCTTCTATGCAACAATTTTGTTGCAATACCACAATAATGGAACTAAGTACAAATAATGTTCTAAATTGCTTTCGAGGGAACTCTAATAAAAACGCATTAACATTATGGCTTCCATGTCTGAATATTTCTTACATTACATATAAATTATAACTAGACAAATATCTATTTTGGCCAGTAGAAAGGTGAATTTGACATGCGACGAAAATTTTTATGTGCAATATATAGGGTATATGTGCTAAAATTTTGAAGCGCCATAAAAATATTAAATATTTCTTATATTAAAATAATAAATAGTGAATATAAATAAATATTTTTTTTATTTTTTTTCATTAAATGTGTATATAATTACAAAAAAAAGTATCAGAATTAAATTTTTGTTAGATAAAACAGGCAATTGATAAAAAAAATCGTCTGTTGTTTGCAAATTCCAAAAATGTCGGAGAATACATTGTCAACATTACCTCCAAAAAATGGCTGCGCTTTATAAAACATATTTATCTAGGCGGTGATAATTATAAAATAGATATGCTCTATATGTCACTTTTATAAAACATACATTTTGTATTAAATTATTTATCTCTACTGGGGCGTACTTAATGCAACAACAAAGTTATTTCATAATATAATTAATCTGTTAGAATATAAGTATTTATCTTGTAGGAAAATAGTACTTAGAACAAAATTATAAAACATTAAAGAGAGTTAGATTTTTACTGTTCAGTAAACGTTTATACAACAATTCTTATGCAACATTTTTGCTGTCGAAACAAAATTGTTTTATAGTGGCTATATAGAGGCAAACACTAGGATCATTTGGTTACTTTAGAAATAATTATAAAATACTTTTTTAAAAGCTGAGCTGAACAATAATAAAATAGTTTTGTAATGCCGTTTTCCGTCACAGTATTGCTGCACAGAACATTATTTAATGCGCCAATAGTCTTTATCCGAGTATTTTATAATAGAATCATGCAAAGCCATTATACAACACTTATCGAATAGTTATAACTCAAAAAAATACTTTTTAGAACGAAAATGTTTCCATCAATATTTTTATAAAACAAAACTATTCAAGTAAGGTTTGCCTTATTGATTTATTTTATCAGTTCTCATCTAAAAGATCGGTATCGTAGACTGCAGGCTCTTCTGGAGGTTTATTTTTTAAAATTATGCCACTGTTATTATTAGTTACTGTCTCATGGCCATTATTACTCAAAATTGCATAGTATTTGCTGACCTTTCTGCGAAAAGATCCACTTCTTTTTACTTCTTTCCACTTGCTTAACATTCTGACAGCACAGCCGCAGAACTGATAAAATAAATCAATAAGGCGAACCTTACTTGAATAGTTTTGTTTTATAAAAATATTGATGGAAACATTTTCGTTCTAAAAAGTATTTTTTTGAGTTATAACTATTCGATAAGTGTTGTATAATGGCTTTGCATGATTCTATTATCAAATACTCGGATAAAGGCTATTGGCGCATTAAATAGTGTTCTGTGCAGCAATACTGTGACAGAAAACGGCATTACAAAACTATTTTATTATTGTTCAGCTCAGCTTTTAAAAAAGTATTTTTTAATTGTTTCTAAAGTAACCAAATGATCCTAGTGGTTGCCTTTATATAGCCACTATAAAACAATTCTGTTTCGACAGCAAAAATGTTGCATAAGAATTGTTGTATAAACGTTTACTGAACAGTAAAAATCTAACTCTCTTTAATATTTTATAATTTTGTTCTAAGAACATTCTTAGTACTATTTTATAAAACAATTTAGCTGCCGATGATAAAATACTCATCTTCGTGACAGCAACAGAACAAAATAGCTTTTGGACGACAGTAATACAACATTAAAAAAACAGAACCGTTCTTTAATTTTAAAATTACAGAGCAACTTTGCTAGTTGGGATGTATGGTTTTGTATCTCGGTGTATTATTGTATTTAAAATATTCTTTGTGACGTGCATGCATGTAAGTTTGCGGCGCGGCGCAACGCACGCCGTGAGAACGGGCGGGCGCGGGCTCGCGCGTACAAATCGGCGCGGCGCGACGCTGTCTGCGATAAAACGCGCCGTAGAAGCCACCTATGATGCCAATAGAAATGATAAACATATCAATTTATATTTTGGTTATTTCAAAGAGATAGAAAGCGAGAGAGAGGCAGATAGTAATCGTCCAAACTAACAACCGGTATGGCGGCACGTTATCATATTATGTGTGCATGCATGCAAGCGTCTGAACACGTTTGCGATGCACAGCGTCGCCGCAAACAGTATTCCCAAATATATTTATTATGTTGTTTTTGACTTGAACAATGAACAATATAGTATTGTCACGTAACGTATATTTTTGCAGGCTGATGTTTTGCGATCTGTGACTTATTATTCATAAACAGTTGCATGAGTGGCAATTAAAACATTGCGTAGGTACTAAAAATGTTAAAGATTATATTTTAGACTCTTTAACTCTTTTTCGTAATATCTACCGATTACAATTTCTAAATAATAAAAATAATATAATAATTTAAAAGAAAACTTCTAAAAACAACTCTTTCATAAATGTATCTAAATATTAAAAAGAATAATGTAAGACATATATTTAATTATATATATATATTTTTTTTTTTTTATATATTATATTTGTACGATCCACAATAATGATCAATACAATATATTGAATTATATAATAGTTCGTACGTAACGTTAACATACCATATGAGTTAATACACATACTATTTTACCGGATTTGTCAGGATCCGCAGCGTATGTCAGAACGTGAGGTACATCGGGTCAGATTCCAGTGGACATCAACATGTTCCTGTCATGAAACGTATATGAGTATTCATAGATTCAAACTACGCATCACATCATCATAATTTATAGTACATTATATCATCATATTAAGTTATAGTTAGTCAATCAACTATTCTCATCACTCCATGCCCAATCGCAACACAATCATACTCATCACATTCATCAGTGGTCTCGCACAAACCACCATCCTTTTCAACTCTGAGACAGCCATTGCATGTCGGCAGAATTGAGGTCTCTTTCAACCCCAAAATAATGGTTGGAAAAACCATGATGAATATCCTTTTTACTCTGAGACAGTTACACCTATCGGCAGAGTGAGGTCTCTTTCAACCCAAAACAATGGTCTTGACAACGACCATTGTAAATATCCTTTTAACTCTGAGACAGTCACACCTATCGGCAGAGTAAGGCCTCTTTCAACCCCAAAATATCACACCCTGTGATCTTCACATTATCAACAAAATGTGGCACAACAACATTTATGGTCACACCATAACATCACGCACAAGCCGTGATTTCAACTCAAAACGTCACATACAGTGATCTACACATTATCAACATAATGTGGCACAACCCTTTATGGTCACAACATAACATCCACCTTACGATCACAACGTAAACCAAACAACATTCCTTGATCTCACCCATTATTACTGACTGTATGAAACCTCAAACTGCACTTCAGGCTCACAACCCATTTATAGACAACCTACATAAATAAGCTATTTATGTCGGCTGCCTCCAAACTCAACAACATTTCACATTAATCTCTAAACATGAACTCTCTCAATTTTTCACATCCCTGATCTTCGACAGCCAACCTATATAGAAATCCATCTATAATAGTTCTCTAATCAATACAGGCATAAACAAAGTAACTCTACTGAAGTACTTTCAATTTCAGTCAGTAACCACAAACATACAGCATTCAGTTAGTACTTTGGCCTTCAAACCATCCATAATCACACAAACATCACTCAACCCTGATATCACCATAATACATAGGTCCATGATCATTATTATAGTACATACGTAATCAATACTCAATATATTCACACTCGTGAACCTCTTTAATCTATGAGAATACTCAGCAGGTTGAAAACCTATACGAATCTATTAAATACTCAGTAGGAAAACCCAGTAGGGCACCTACCTTTGCGTCTGGAAATGCTGGCACACTATCACAATATGATTTACACAAATTAATTGCAATTATTATTAAAATATAACACATTTTCAATAGAAGGATATTCAAAGACAAGCACAATACAATCACTGTTTATTCATAGAAGATTACCACTGAAATGGTTCATCCTACAGAATCTTTGTTAACTTCCACCCACTATGAAGTGGTTCTAATTTATTAGTTACGGCTTTCGTGCGACCAAATGCAAGGCCCTGTCTTATATCTCTCAACGAGTGTCCTTATTTTATCTATAGTTTGCTATTTTAACATCTCTGTTGGTGAGAATATAATATTTTTAAGTAAAATATCAACTTTACAAACACCCAAAAATAATATTTCTTACAATAAAATAATTATTTTTTTGAACTTACAATTTACAAAAAAAATTGAAAAAATATAGGCTACTAAAACTAAAAACGTTGAGTATATACAGAATGATTTGTAAGTTGAGGCATTTTTTAACAGCGTGTACAATTCAAATAGACAGACAAATAATTACTGTAACTTTTTAAAAAAAAAATGGTTGTCTGTTTAACGTGATAACGTATTCCGCTCGAATATCATATTTAATAATCTGCATCTTTCGCTTCAAATTTAGGTTTTTTTACGTAATTTGGGTTGCCTGCATATATTTTTTCACAAAATTAATAGATTGTTTGAACGAAAGCAAATGAAATTATGAACTACCTAAAAACAAAATAATTTATGTTCTATTTCTCCTATCTTCTACATATAATAATTATAATAATTCGAATCTATGATATTGCATCTTTCGCTTCAAATTTAGGTTAATTTTATTTATTAAAATTACTTACCACCTATAATAATAATTGTTTTTTTTAACTTTCTTTCTTTCGTATTTATTTTAAGTCTCAAAGATTAACTGTCATAATATTTTGAAAACAATCGTTTCATTGTTTATATAAAATTCCAAAACCTACTTACAATATTTAAGTATTTTCATACGTCAAAAAATTGATTTTTATAATGATAAAATTTGTTAGAAAACGATTTTTTCGAGAGATGAGACCTAGCTAAAACGATTTTTTGCCCCCCAAAATCCTTTTTCAGTAAATTTCATCCAAATCGTTAGGGCCGTTTTCGAGAAAAGCACGCACAGGGTCAGGCGGAACGTTACACTTTTTCGTGCATGCAGCCGGTGTTTCATCAATTTATAAGATTGGTGATTCATCATAGTTAAGGCAATGGTGCGTATTTCAATCGGTGGAAAGCAACCGGATGACTCTTGGTATTTGAGTTCCTGAAGCAATTTGGAAACTTTTTTGTTCAGTACCTCATAACCCCAAAATGGAAGGAATCGGAGAAAAGGGGGGGGGGGTCAAAACGTAAAAAAAAATTGTTTAGAAACCAAATGGAAAGGCGGTAGCATTAAAGTACGTGTACTCACTATTGTTTAAAAAAATTGTCATCCGAAACGTGCGGACGGTTTGCGCGAACCGATTTTTTGAAAATCGGAAAAAAAAAATTGTGTCGCAACCGGTTGCGATTTTGAGGAAAATTCTTGTTTTTGTTCAGAGATGCTGTAAAAAAATTGTCATCCGTTTCTGCTGGACGGATTTTGAGGAATTAAAGGTTTGAGTGGCTAAAATTCTCGATTTTTCACTAGCTTTTTTCAAACATCATAAAAAAATTGCTAAAATTGTTAAAAACGGATGACGTTTCTTATACATGTTCTCAGAGTGTCCAACTATAATATGTATCAATGTCATCCGTTTTTATAACATTTAACCCCATTTTTCAACCCCTTACTTTTGTGCGATATTAATCAGAATATTGAGGTTAGACTCGTTTCTGATGGCATACAGATAACGTACACAACTCCTTTAGGGGTTGAAAAATGAGGTTAAATGTTATAAAAACGGATGACATTGATACATATTATAGTTGGACCCTCTGAGAACATGTATAAGAAACGTCATCCGTTTTTAACAATTTTAGCAATTTTTTTATGATGTTTGAAAAAAGCTAGTGAAAAATCGAGAATTTTAGCCACTCAAACCTTTAATTCCTCAAAATCCGTCCAGCAGAAACGGATGACAATTTTTTTACAGCATCTCTGAACAAAAACAAGAATTTTCCTCAAAATCGCAACCGGTTGCGACACAATTTTTTTTTTCCGATTTTCAAAAAATCGGTTCGCGCAAACCGTCCGCACGTTTCGGATGACAATTTTTTTAAACAATAGTGAGTACACGTACTTTAATGCTACCGCCTTTCCATTTGGTTTCTAAACAATTTTTTTTTACGTTTTGACCCCCCCCCCCCTTTTCTCCGATTCCTTCCATTTTGGGGTTATGAGGTACTGAACAAAAAAGTTTCCAAATTGCTTCAGGAACTCAAATACCAAGAGTCATCCGGTTGCTTTCCACCGATTGAAATACGCACCATTGCCTTAACTATCAATTTATAAGACGTTATCACGTCAAAAAAGATTATGTCATTATCAGGTATCAGGTATTTGAAGTTCGATAATTTTCTGATGAACAGTTTCCTAGCCTGTGCATCGGACGTGAAGTATCTGTCGCGTAGCCGTCAAGATCACCGAATCTAAACCCTTTGGATTTTTTTGTGGGGGTAGATTAAAACTTTTGTGTTCAAAAATCCGGTTAACACGCGCGAATAACGAATAGTACGAACCGAAAATGCATTCCAAATAATTCGTCGAAAGCTCTTATCGCTACTACATGCAGAAGCATGGCTGCGACGCAAAATTCTTTACGTGCACCAAAACGGAAGCATCTACGAACAATTTCTGTAAACGCGCCATTACATTGGATAGACAGGATCCTACTCTTGAACGTCAGTACTAGACTCAAATTTCAATTAAATTTTGAAGAGCAGTTTCTTTCTTATTTTTGAGTTTTGATAAAAAAGTTAATCAAAGTAACATTTGTTTGTCTATTTGATTCCACAGTCTGTGAAAAAACATGCCTCAATTTAAAATTATCTTGCATACGGATGCATTTCTAAAAATTTGCAATTTTTTGCGCACAACTTTTAGTTTTTGCAATCTTTATGTATAAATTTCTTAACATTTCTTGGAAAAAAACTTCTGTTTGCACTTTTTTTTAGTTGCTAAGCCCTTTGGAAATTTCAGATTTGAATGTATGTAATAAAATAGGGATAAGAAATCTGAATATACGGAAAAAATTACAAAAAGTAAAAATATGTGGTTGTGTCTTTAAGCTGCATTAAAATTGAACTAAAATTTTAAATGTTTATCTTTAATGGAAAGAAAAAAAATGTTAATAAACTGTAAAGACACACTGACAAAAATATTTACAATACACTTTAATTTTTAATTCCGGCAAAATTTGGAGGGATATAAAAATAGACACAGGTTTTTACATTGTAGGTACACGTAGTTTTTCTTTCAATTTTTACATTTCGTTTTTGCAACGTTTCAAGTGATTCGATTCGACATTTTATATTAAATGTTGTGACAGCTGGTACTTCAGTTAAGAGTATAGCTGAATTGAATTCAGTTAAATGAAATTATCAGCTGTTTAGAAGTTGTTGATAAAATAAAAGAAAATACGTTTAAAATTGTGCAATTTAACATTGTATTCACTCTATTTAAATGACTCATTAGAAAGCTGCGGATAAAATTGTCGTTCACTCAAGTAAGTGAAGTAAATAAACCCGTTTAATTTGTCGATTTAAATTTGTCATCTATTTTCTAGGCATTTATCGAATTTTTTTAAGGATTGCAGTAAAGAATCTCGATACAACTAACAAGGAACCATGTTTTCTGAGCGCGGTATGATATCAGCGGAAAAACGCTAGGTAAAACATCAAATATTGATGGTTGCTGTTGATTGAGGCAGAGAGTGTGTAGATGATACGGGCGGCCGTGCTGCTGGATCACCAGCACGGACAATACGACACCGGATATAGAATCGTAACTCGCAACATTCGCACTGACATGTTTAAAAAAAAAATTATTTCCTGTACACAACTCGTAACAATAAGTGTTTGAAATTTTCATTCGATCGCCTGTATGCATTTTTTGCAATCTCTATATTCAAGTTTTTTTTTTGTTAGGTAAAATATTATAAAACAACAGGGTTTAGAAAAAAATTTCCCACAAAACTTTCTTGTAGAAACGAATATTACACTACAAACTACAGTAAATCTAGTATAATTATAAAAAAAAAATAACAATAGCACCGACCGCCGGGATCAAAACTATGACATTTAGGTTGCGAAGCAGCCACTATACCTCTCAGTCACCGTATCATAACGTTGCACGACCGGTTTTTACATTATACGGTACACGTGCAATGCAATGTTTCATTACAATTTCAATCTTACGAATCGATTTTAGTACCCTACCGTGTCAAAAGTTACAGCATAATATATTATCTCTTGTATACATTAACCAATTTTCCCCAAAAACAATAGGGTCCTTCTTATTTACGTGTCAATTAGCCTATCAAATTTTGATTTTGGTTTGCTCAGCTTTTTGATCGATATCGTGCTGACAGACGTACATGAATAAATGAATGAATTAATAAATTAGTTAGGGGTTATAGCTATTAGCCTGTTAATGCACATCATCCTTTGTGCTCCTCCTTATCGTGGATCTAGCCCTCCAATAATCTGGATCTTCTCATCAATCCGTTCTCATCAATGCATCTAAAGATAGTTGTTGTCCTGTAGGCTAAGGCCTCGCATTCTAACAGTAAATGGTTGGCTGTTTCGTCCTCCATTTCACAAAAGTTACACTGTGCTCATTCCTGACGTATCTCCATCGTGTGTACATGTTTCCTCAGAGGTGCATGACCGATCAAGAGCCCAACGACTTTCCTGAGTTTTGGTCTACTGAGTTTGATCAAGTCCTCGTAAGCCTATTTGAACTTTTTCCCATGTGTTTCCTGGATTCAAGCTCCAGTCAGAAATATGCTGATTGCAAATCCAACTTTAAACAGCTTGCTGAATATTCGTATAAATAATTCTACAAACCAGTTCTGGTCCAAAAAATTTCTCAGAGGCTTCTTGTCTAGGAAGGCTATCCGCCATCTAATTGTCCCAGATTCCTTCATGAACCGATACCCACATTAAACAAACTTTATTCTTAATTCCCAGATCATAGACGATGACAATCCCAGACCAGCTTTGAGCTGAATTTGTGCAATTGCAATAATTTAATTTCTGCCTGGCTGTAAGAGACAATATGGATGGGTTGGTTAGACATACATCCTGAGACCTCAAGTAGGAAATGTATTAGAATATGTTGTTAATTTTGTATCATTGTATTCCACTCGTGGAGTTGAAATTGTATAAAAGAGTGAGAAAATTGATAAATTTTAGAATCAGAGTTATCCGTGTCTCCATTTTATATAATCCGTGTCGATTCGCATGAGTGTTGGTGTTGTTTCGTTCTGATGCGAAGAAAAACACGTTTTGCAGCAACAAACTTCAGTATGCAGCATATATACGTATATATATGTATGCATATGTAATGAGGCGAATGATAAAAGGAAACTTTCATAGGTCTTTTAAAACTTTGCGTTTTTACTAAAAGACACACAAACTTTGTTGATGAAATTTTAACTTTAGTACTATACGAGTATGTTGTAGTTGCAGATTGCCGTTCTTGTAACTGCAGCAGTCTTTCTGGGGTTTTTTGAACTTTTGTCGCGTAGGTATATCATTTTTACGGTTCCGTAGACAAAAGGCAAAAACGGAACTCATAATTTCATCATGTTTGTTCGTATGTCATATTGCTGACTTATTTCTAGATTAGAATATAATATTTGTCAAGCAACGATTGCGATCTATAAATAGTCCATAAATACGTCATATGAATACAACGGAATGTGTGTGTCCAACACGCCGGATTTTAAAATAATTCTTTGCAAGTGGTTGCCGTCTTAAACAATTAATAAAAACCTAAAGTAAACTTTTTTCAAGTAATATAAAAAAATTGATGTATTTTTTCTGAAAGTTTTATCTCTATACACTCGGAATCATTTTTTTACGTTTACCGCTTGGACTATATATTATATAGATAACTGCTACCAGTCGGAATATAATATGGATACAATGTATTTTATAATATTACTGCAGTAAAGTAAGTATATAGTTATTACATAACGAGTTTAATTAACATTATTTATTTATTTACGCATTTATTTATTTATTTTTAGTTTAGTTACATTGCGATTGTTTTAAACCGCAAAATTTCTTAGTAAACGATATGGCAGGGAGCGCAACGAAAACGACATCTGACAGCCACATGAAATCATACCCTATGACCGTTGCATGATTTATTGCTCATTCAGTCTACAACTCACGCTGCGATCGATTCAGTTGTCCGGTGTCTCCATTCTATACTCTGTACCCAGTCAATGGGCGTTGTCACACTTACCGACACGACACCGGCACGGCAACGACAACGATGCCGGTGGACGTGTAATCTTATGTAAATAAAGGGAATGGTTTCACACTCACCGATATTATGTCGGCATCGTGTCGATGCCGACAACGACATGTCGGCGGGCAGCAGTCAATCCACTCGTGTCGTCGACGATTATTTAAAATTCTTATTTGATTTTTGTGAGTGGTGTTAAATTTTTTTTGTTGAAACTAACAAAAATGGCCCGTAAATACGATATAGTAACATTGATTGAACTAGTGGAATCATAGCCTTGTATTTGGGATAAAACTAATGAAAAAAACAAAATAGGTACCCTCTAAATATCTCATTTTTAAAATTGGATACATCCTAACTGTCTGTGTTTTTCGTTTTTTGCACCTCAAATATAACAAATATAGCAAACGCAATTTGTTAACTCCCGCCATGACGCTTTTTGTTCTGACGTCAACACGGCAACTTGTGTCGTGTCGTCTAATATGAATGTGCTACCTAATTTGTCGTGCCGGTATTGGTGCTGTGCTGATGTCGTGCCGGTGTCGTGTCGGTAAATGTGAAAACGCCCATAATCTGACATCCAGCACTCATTGACTAAAAACTAAACAGTATGTCAAAAACTTCGAGATGTCAGAAATAATTTAACGCTCTTTATATACTACTTTAAAGACTGTCTGCAAGATGTCATCTCTCCAATCATTGAGAAAATATTTACTAAAATCGAACGTTGTCGCGAGCGAAACCGCGAGTAAAATCAAGTACTCTTTTTTGCTGAGTAACTTGCAGATTCTAAGGTTGAACATATTATACCTACTATAAATTCAAAATTTAATATGTACTTCACAAAAGTTAATAGCATAGTTTTTATGCTTTAGATTGTTTCATTGCTTTTACACTCCATTAAGCGAACTGTAGATACTATAATGAATAATGATGACTAACTCCTTAAATGTCGGTACCTTACTATAATGAAATTGTAACTTTTCCATTGTGTTTCTATATTTTATTTATTTACCGAGCTAAGAAACATAATATCTTGGGTATAAGCGCTGTAGCTGATGCAACTAGTTATATATATTTTCATTATAAGATTTACGTTTAGATTCTAGATGCACGTAGCACGTATTGTTTTACTGTAACACTGTTTATAAAGGCTGTTTCTGAAAGATTAGAGTTAATGAATATGACTATGAATTTTGAAGTTCCGTTTTATAGACTTCAGTTTTCAACTCTGAAACACATTAAATCTTGAAGCTTATATAACGGTATTTCTGCTCTAGAAAATGGAATCAAGGATTTATTACCATATCACACTCAACTGAATACCACACAAAGAAAACGAGTATAAAATTGCTTTTTGCACTACCTTCTATAAAACAACTTCCATACAGGTAGGTATATTGGCATGTAAAATGACCCATTCCGCACTAGTGGTGTAATGAAATGCAAAAGTATGCGAACCAATTCAACGGTGATTTTCATAAACTATCTGTCGGCTGTCAGCTACCGTTAGAAGTATATGTAAAACAACAGCCTTAATAGAAGTGAAGTTTGTTTCACAATTGAACTGTCAAAAATACACTCAATTTGATGTAAACGCCAGCTATTTTATAAGAGATAGGTACGTGCAAAAATATCATATTATATATGTATCTATAGTGCGTAATGATATTACAACTTGTGTGATTGTAAAACATTTTATTGAAAAAGTACTTTCGTATATTTTAAATTTTATTTAAATAATAAATTCAAATGATCGATAATGTAAAAACTTCTTAATCGACATAGTATTTTTGTTGTTAACAGAACAGTTCCAAAAATGAAACGCACAAGGAACGTTTTCTTTGCTAAGCGGACATGTTTGAAGGAAATGACCAGTATTCAATATGATATTTGCTATTCGCTGCCATAGTTATCTACATAATATGTTCAATAGACAATAACAATAGATTTTTCAAAATTTTCCGAAACTATAAAGTTTAGAAAAAAAAATTAACAAAACTTTTTTGAAAAAATAAATAGAATAATAAGTTGTTATGAAAAGTATAGCATTATTATATAAAAAACACGGTTATATCATATATCTGTTTTGCGCATGCGCCGATTTTCCTTAAAGACAACAGGGTTCTTCATATTTGCATACTACCAAACATCCTCCCACAACTTGGTTTCAATCCGGTAATTCGTTTGACCTGTATCGTGTTTACAGACTAACAGACAAACAGACTAACACACGTACATAGCTTTCCCAAAAATATGTTTTTTGGATTCGGAGGTCCTCAAAACGAAAAATTATTGTAAAATTTTCAAAGTGAATTTTGACCTAAACTTGTACCTGCCATTCCCCACTTGTGGGTTGGAATGGTAAATCTAACAGATCGATTTAAGTAAATTTTGTGTGGAATCACCCAGAAGGTATTCTTTATTAAATAAAAAAAGATTCTTTAAAATCAATAGCGGAGATATCAAGGTGCATACACACACAAAAAAATTAGAGATAGAATTGAAAGCTTCTTCCTTTCTTAAAGTCGGTTAAAAATGAGACAAAAGAATGATAAATCTTGCACCAATATACGAATGTATCATTATAATATTTTGTTGCATCGTGTATTAGTGGCGTGCCTGCAATATGGTGTCCGCCGCAGACAGTATATTTTCGTTATCCCGTCCGCGGCTCACTGCGATCGCACAACGAACAGTGACATCAACCGGACAACGGGCGCCCCCATTTTATCCTCCTGCCCCTCCGAACCCTGTACAGGATTTGATTTATATTGTATCAGGACTAAGCCCGTTTACATATCTGCGGAATTTATAACAGATTTAACGATATTTCTTTATAAAGATACGTTCACACTCACAACGATGAATCGCACACCCCTGTGCAATGTATCATGAATGTCTCCCGAACCAGAGCCTATATAAATTTTCGTTTATTTTTAACGTATCAGTTTTTCGTGGAAATTATTGCAGTTTTATCACATTACGGCATAATGCTGCACGAAACATGTACTATTGGAAATACATATTACGTTATCACACATTTTTAATTTTTTCTTCCTTTCGTCAATAATTGTTATGTATGGCTCATGTAAGTATACTTTTGTTTGTCCGAAAATTAACAAACCTACCTTCATATCTCCGCGCTGGCGTTATTTTTAGTCATTCGGCGAGTGGCATCCTTCAAAGTAGTCCCTATCGTTTGAATAAGGCGCTCCCTGCGGTGTTTCCACTTCCCGAAGTAGTCTTCGTCGAACCGGTGTCCTTTGAGCGTTTTTTTTTTCAAATTCGGAAAAACCAAAAGTCACAGGACGCTATCTTGGGACTGTACGGAGGTTGGCGAAGCAGTGCAATATTGTGTTTTGTTAAAAACTGCTGCACAAGATTCGATGAGTGCGATTTCTAAGCGAAGCTTTTGACGTGATAACGTCTTATAAATTGAAGAATCACGTCAAAATAAAAAGATGAAACACCGGCTGCATGCACGAAAAAGTGTAACGTTCCTAACGTTACTAAGTGAGCGACTAGAATGCCTTCGGTAATTTTGAAGCAGATATTATCAACCGATTGAGATGAAAATTTGTATACACGTTTAGTTTGAATGACAATGCATGGTTAGCTGTGTGACGTCACTCTAAATCCAATATGGCGGACTTCTAAAGATGGCGGAAATGCCTTCGGTAATTTTAAAGCAGATATCATCAACCGATTGAGATGAAAATTTGTATACACGTTTAGTTTGAATGACAATGCATGGCTAGCTGTGTGACATCACTCTAAATCCAATATGGCGGACTTCTAAAGATGGCAGACTAATTTTATATGCTTTCCTACAATATGGGTATCAAATGAAAGGGCTTGCTGAGAATAACTCGAAAAATAAAGTGACGTCACTCTAAATCCAATATGGCGGACTTCTAAAGATGGCGGACTAATTTTTTGACGTGATAACGTCTTATAAATTGATGAAACACCGGCTGCACGCACGAAAAAGTGTAACGTTCCGCCTGACCCTGTGCGTGCAAGCGAGAGCGCAGTAATGTATTATTAAATATGATATTCGAGCGGAATACGTTATCACGTAAAACTATCGTCCGTAAACCGACTTTACAGACAACCAATTTTTTTGCTCTGCCACTGAGCAATTTCGGAATGAACTTCGCACACACGCGTGTCATTTCTAAATTTGAGGTTATCATTTCCCAAATTTTGGTATTTGGTATTCCAAGATTATCATTTAATTCGCGCATAGTCAAACGTCGATCTTCTTCAATCGCAAGTCGCACGCGTTTGATATTATCCGGTGTGGTTGTCGTCGAAGATCGGCCAGTACGAGGATCACTATCAACAGATGTATATATGATTATAGGTACCACTCTTTTATTTGCAGTGGTTTGTCCATAAACTCATCCCCAAAGGCCTCCTGCATCATTTGAATAGTTTCCGAACTAGCTTTTTCGAGTTTGAAGCAAAATTTAATGTTCAGTCATTTTTAACAATAATAAAATTCGACGAACGCAAAAAAGGCTTTGTAAACAAATACACGCTTCGCATGAACTATATTGTCCTGTACGTGTCGGCAAGCAACCAGATAAGTTCGTGAGTCTTTAGTGTTATAAAATTGTTATAAAAATTGTAGTGCTTCTTTATCTCTTTAGGATTCATTTAAAACACTTTTCAAGTAATAGTGTAATTGCCTATTATGACCATATATATTCTTTTTAATTACTTTATAATCCTACAAATTTAAACTAGTCAAAGAACTGATATAAGGACCAGTTTTCAAATATTTTGCGAAAAGCATTACGTTTTAAACACATTTTGTGTATTTCTCTTGAACCGGTTTTGTGTGTAAATACTAAATAGTATACCATCGTTAATAAGTTGATGTAAATTTACTTACCTAACCCATATACTACACATAAACACGGGTATTTGTGTGCAAAAAATACAGGTTTGGTTAAGGTTTTTTTCTCTAAGGGTAAAATAATTACCCATCCGTATTCAGCCAAGCTGGGGTATCTTAGATATATTCTGTATTTTGTATCTTGAATACTTTTTACAGTTCTGTTGCCAAAGGATCTAAACGAAACTTTATTCTTGCAGCAATGTTGTTCGTCCGTCCGTTCGCCTGTCAGAGGCTTCTAGCTAGTAAACAAAATACATTAGAAAGTTGGATTTTTCACAATTTATATAGGTACTAAAATTGAAAACAATGCTTAAAACTTTGCAAATATTATTCTGAATGGGGTTCCGTACATGTAATATGGACGTTGCAAAAACATGTTTTCTTCCTAGGTTTGACGTGGGATATCATGGCTTGTATGTCTGTTGTACTTGAACCTAACCTACTATTAGAAGCGATGTTTGTTCAAAAGTGAACTGTCAAAAAATTTGAAAATGAAAAAAGCAGTTATTTTATAGGAGGTATGTGCAAAAAACTATATCATACAGTTGATTCTTTTTTTAACAGTGTGTAGAAATCAAATAGACGAACAAAGATTTCAAGTAACTTTTTATCAAAACTCAAAAATGAAAGACAAACGGGCATTTAAAGTTTTATTAAATTTAATCAAATTTTGAATTCGGTCCTGGCATTATGTTATGTCACTATGGACGTATGTTATGTAATTATTAAGTATTCACAAAAATTGTTCGAAGTTGTTCCCGTTTTTTTGGACACAAAGATGCGTGCGTCGTAGCCATGTACATATTTGTAGTAGCGATAAGGGCCTTCCGATTCGTGCTGTAAATTTAAAAAAATTAATAAACTTTTAATGGCTGTGTCTCTCTTAAAATATTTGTTCGTCTATGTATTTGATTTCTAACTCTGTTAAAACATAAGAATCAACTGTATATATCCCGCGCGTAATGGTATGACGACTCCTGTGACTATTAAAACTCGCTGGTGCTCGTTTTAGGCATAATAGTTTACCGTCATACCGCAACAGTAGATATTGTGCAATGTACTATTTTAGGTGTGAGTATTATACCTGGCGTAGATAAAGTTGGACAGGCCTATTAGAGTGTATTAAGTATGCACGTCAGACAGAGTATAAATACTGGTAGAGGTACATCTGACGACTGAACAAGTTTATCTCTGTGTTTGTCCAGGGCAGTAGTTATAACGATGCGAGAGATGTTTAAACATCAGGTTGTTTCTGTAATTTTTGGATTGTCATATTTTAAAAAGCAAAAAAAAGTGACCAAATAAAACTTTGATAAGGAATAGAACTTCTCAATTAATATTACGTGACACAGATTAGCCGACGACATGGTTTATATGGCGTTACCACTTACCTTCAATTATAGGTAGATATCGCCAGTTGCAGTCGGGTAAAAACGCTGATAATAAAATAACGGAGTCAGGAACACCGGTAACATAAAACGTAATCACTTACAATGATTTGGAAACTTACTCCAACAGTATAGTCAAAGACAAATGGAAGAGTATTTGGAGCCAATGTGAAGAAAACAAATTTAAAAAAATAAAGCCAACTATAGAAAGATGGAAAGCACCAGTCGCACTAACCAGAAGAGAAGAAATTATCTTAGCGAGATTAAGATTAGGACATACCAAACTTACACATGCTTACCTTTTGCAACGAAACCCTCCACATGAATGTGAAATCTGTAGAGAGCGATTGTCCGTTGAACACCTCGTTTCCTGTCCATTATTCGATGTTCATCGGATGTCTGCTAATCTTCCTGAGGATATGAAGAATATCTTAAAAAATGAAGCACAGAACATTACAGCTTTATTTAAATATCTAAAAGAAATAAACAAATATAAAGAAATATACTTAATAGAAAATTGAAAATAGATAGTAATAAATTAATATATACATACCTATATATAAATTGTACTTACCTGAAATCTGCAATTACTGAATATGTTATTTATTTAATATTTATACTTACCGTATTATGTATTTGTTTTTGCGATAATGGCCTCAGTTGCTGATTCGCTTATTTTGTTTTTTAAAATAAAAAAAAAATAGCTCTGAAAAATGCAACTGACGGACCGACAAAAAAATATTGTACGCGACACGTGAAAAACAGACTTTCACTTCTATGAACTTTGAGGATCCGTTTCGGTCTCGATTTAGAGATAAAGAATCGCCTCTATTGTTGAATGTACGACAATTGCCAATCTGTCTGTCATATTTTAACAAAAAAAGTACTTTTTCAATTCAAAAAATGTTTTTTTAAAAAGCTTAATCAGTATTATAACGCTGATATAAACCGTCTAATTATGAAAAAGTCGTGTGTACTAAACTATTTTTTGTAATTTTATTTTTACGCATTGAACTTAAAAAGGGAACCATTAGCTTTAGTTGGACGTAAAAAAATCTATCCTCAGATCAAAAACATTTATTTATTTATGCAAATCTTGGTTCGAAAGTTCACTTTACGCCGATGCGGAGCTAAAAAAAAGGGACAACCTCGGAATGAAACGAAATAAGCTGAATATTTGTATAAACCTTTATCTTGGCAGTCTAAAAGTTGTCTCAGAATTCTCATAAGGTCACGTGTGAGCGTCCTTAAATATTCCAGGTCAAAGGTCGCGAAAATCAGTTTTTTGCAAATATCTCGCTTCCTTTGCCTCAAATCGTATTTGTATTTATTATATAAAATTTGTAGAGTATAAAATTCTCTACAAATTTTGTCTTAACTTTTTTTTATACATTTAACCGTTTTAAAATATTTTCTTACTTTATTTCTTACTTAAAATACAATTATCCTTAAATTTATATGAAAAGAAAAGTAATATTTAAGGACTATTTGATTTGTAAGTAATATTTATAAATATAATATATTAAATAGTTAATCAACTAATATTTAACGAATTATTAAGTTAAAAAACCGTACTATGGACTGGGATTTGCAATTGACCCTGCGCTATGGTATGTACGCCTTAGCGCTCATTCTCAAATACGGTTAAACGTATAAAAAAACAAATAAGACAAAATTTGTAGAGATTTTCATACTCTGTAACTTTTATAATAAGTAGAAATATGATTTTAGGCAAAGGAAGCGAGATATTTGCAAAAAAGTGATTTTCGTGACCTCTTACCTTGAATATCTAAAGACGCTCACACATGACCTTAAGAGACTTTTGAGACAACATTCAGTTTATTCCGTTTCATTCCTAGGTGAAACCATAAATTGACTGGACTATAAGTTCTTTATTACAGCCACCCACGACCCCGCTGACGCTGCTCGGCATTAGGCATTGATTGTTATGGAGACTATTAAATTAGGGCGGCCGGTGGCGTCGCCACAAAGTGGTTGCTAACTGGCTGCCGAACGTTGGAAGTCACGGGTGAAGGACAGTCCTGTCGAGGCATTGTATCATACCGAGCTGCCAGGTGGCGCAGCCAGTCCTGCTACTACTCGGTTTGATCACCATATGGTCAGGCTACTGTGCACAGCTTCAGAACTGCTGTCCTAAATTGCGGGTTGTTGTTCAACTGCACAAATGAAATCTTCTTTAATCAAATTTATGCCCAATAACTTCTGGCACTCTTTCAAGGCTTCTTCCTACTTCTTGGTTTTCCATTTTGTCTTCTCTACACTTTCACTTCCACTACTTTCCACAGTGACAATCTGGAGTTCATAAGACATGCTGAAGTACACAGTGCGTATAAATAAAACAGTGCGCAGAAAATAGTGCGAGAAAAACAGAAAACAGATTCCTCGGCTGGCAAGAAATACCAAACTACCGTGGGATCGAGCAACGAGTGATTGGCTGCGCCACCGATTGCTCTGTGCATGTTGCTGACTGAATCACCGGTTGCACAACTGGTTTCGCTGGCTGACGACCTAGTCCTAAATATACAATATCTGAACACTAAACTATACACTCTATATTATCGCACAGTGTGTAGTAATGAACTATTATTCAACGATAAATAGTTGAATAATTCACTCCTTTTCGGTAGAGAAAGTAGATTTTGTACAGCCTTGGTAAAATAGATATAAAGTAGTCAGTGTTTTAGTAATCAATTTATCATTAACAAACAAATAAAAACAAACAGTAAAGCTTAAACTAAGGATTTGTGGTTAATATTACATAAAGTTCGACAAGCCATAATGAAATTTGTCGATCTGAAAGTTTAGTAAACCGGACGGAGTGAGCTATTGTAGTGGAAAATATGCAGCTTTAAAGTTCATTTTGTGTAAGACGAGGTCACCTATATAAGCTTTAGACCGATATTTCAATAAGCTAATAAGAGAATACAGTAAGCAACGTTTTCCATTCTGCTACGAAAAATTTTCTTAATTATTAATATTATATTCTATATTTACGAGTGCAATCACTTAACGCAGTTTTTTCTTATTGCAGTTAATAATTCTATGATCAAAAGCAAAGCAGTCTAGGCGAATTTTTCTCGTCTCGCTTCAACGCGAAATATCAAAACGATATTGATTATTTTCTTTGTCTTATGCCCATATTCACCGAACACCATTAAATATAGAAGTTACTAATCTTGGAACAAATTTGTTCGTTAGAATAAAATTTACATTCAATTCACCAAGCAAAAGATAGAAAAGTTAGTTAAAGAATAAATATAGACTGCACTATACTTCTTGCTCTTTTTGTTGAATACTTTGACGTTCATCCAAAAATTCGAACGATGGCGTTAGTGTAAACGTCAAAAAATGTTTCACAAAATAATAATGTTCTATCCTAGCACAACCGCACACAAAACTTCCACTGACTTCAATGTTTTACAACTATACACTTCACAAAAGGTTAATAAATTCATAAAAGCAACTGTAGAAATAATAATCCATATTTATAGGTTAGATATTTTGATCTATATGGCGGCCACTATTATTTTATCAGGCGAATAAATATATATACCCTAGAAGTAAAAGATAATAGATTTATACCTGCTGTAAACATAATTATGATTGGTGAATTGAATTATTGCTATTTATTCGATGGAATAGTTACCTAAAGAACAAATGAACCAAATAAATAACTATTTACGCTCGGCGAATATGGCCATTAATCAAATGTATAGACATTTTCCTATCACACGAGCATTGTAAATACCATATCGGTCGGAATTCGTTAATCAATACCTATATTTTAAACGTAACTAAACTGAAAAAAACTGACAAAATCTTATCGAATTTAAAAAGTATGTTGACTTTCGTTCGACTTAGAATTCGTGTGATAGAAAGCAAGTATATTCTATTAAAATATTGCATTAAAAAGACTTTAAGGTCCAGAATTCAGTTCAAGATAGTGATGTGCCGGATCGTTAAAAATGCATATCCGCGGATACGGATCTGAATACGGATATTTGGTTTCAAGATCCGCGGATACGGATACGGATCTTAACTTGCTTAGAGTACGCGGCGGTAAATATTGCACATCGACCTTTGGAAAGAGACTATCTGTTATGGGAAAAAGCTATTGACCTCTTTAAGAGTTAACTCTCATAACAGACTGTCTCTTTCCAAAGATCGATGTGCAATATCTCATTATAAAGATAGTTTTTTATTAGTACCTTTGAGTTATGTACTATTGGTATGGTACTCACTACTAGTGATGTGCCGGAATTCCGTATTCGTATCCGTATCCGCGGAGCTCCGAGGGAGAAACAAGATCCGTATCCGTATCCGTTAGTTTTATGGCGGATCTTTTACCTTATTAATTTTTAATTCATAGATGAAATTTTATATATATAGGTGATTAGGTTATAATGAAAAACTGTTAAATTCCATTCAGATTATTTTTTATTTCTTAAAATCGTATTTGGCACCTTTATATTGCAAAAATTTATCGTAGTGAGTACTATACCAATAGTACATAACTCAAAGGTACTAATAAAAAACTATCTTTATAATGAGATATTGCACATCGATCTTTGGAAAGAGACAATCTGTTATTAGAGTTAACTCTTAAAGAAGTCAATAACTTTTTCCCATAACAGATAGTCTCTTTCCAAAGGTCGATGTGTAATATTTACGGCCGCGTACTCTAAGAAAGTTAAGATCCGTATCCGCGGATCTTGAAACCAAATATCCGTATTCAGATCCGTATCCGCGGATATGCATTTGTAACGATCAGGCACATCACTACTTACTACGATAAATGTTTGCAATATAAAGGTGCCAAATACGATTTTAAAAAATAAAAAATTATCTGACTGGAATTTAACAGTTTTTTCATTATTACCTAATCACCTATATATATAAAATTTCATCTATGAATTGAAAATTAATAAGGTAAAAGATCCGCCAAAAAACTAACGGATACGGATACGGATCTTTCTTCTCCCTCGGATATCCGCGGATACGGATACGGATACGGATATCCGGCACATCACTAGTTCAAGATAAGCACAAGATGATTTAAAAACATTTTTCTGACGTTATTAAATAAATGGAACACAAACTGCAACGCGCTGGTTTTCCTTCGATAAGTAAACATTTAAAGCTAGCTCTTGTTGAAAAATATGTCAGAGTATATTATTCTTGCACAACACAAATTGCAATAAAATTCAATTGTATCTAGTTATATACTGTATGTAATCTTAGTCGTTTGCCATTTGACATACATGTAAGTATATTTAATTCTATTTCGAATAATATAGACACGTGAAAGTTAGTAGAGCAAAAACAATGATATTTTAGTCATCTCATACTGGTACGAAAAGAGTGCCCATGTGTAAAGTTTAATCAATATCGTAAGAGGCGTTTTCGAAAAAAATAGTAGTTTATGCACCTAGGATGTATATTTTCGGCGAGTAAATTGTATATAAACGGGCTTCAGCGATTTTTAATAGTCACGCGTGGCAAAATTTCTTTACATTCAAGTTATACCTGTAGTACATTTTTTGCACGGACCACAAAAAATATTTGGTTTTAACTTCATTTTCACTATATTTTTAATAGTTGGGACAGTTCCATTCTTCAACAAAATTCAGTTCTATTAGCTCCTGCTATTGTTTTAAATTTACTTCTGATGGGATAGGTTTAAACGATAATAACTATTAATTAGAGCGCGTATTTTTGTTTCACTTTACGTACTACTGTTAAATGGGTTATTTTACGACCAATATACGGCCACAGGCACGAAAAGCGCCAATTTTATAGGGAGATGTACAAAATGGTAATTTATGTCTTTAAAGCTAACGTTGTTATGTATGAGTTGTGACATTGTGGAAAAAACGAGGATCAGAAAGTTTCAACAGTCACACGATCGAGATACATACTACATTTTTGCACCTACCTAACTTCTATAAAACATTTTCAAAACATAAATGAGTAGTAGATATTTAATATTTTTGACAGATCTTTTGTCATTTGCTACATATTTGGGTCGATTACGAAAACTACGCCTGCTTTGCTATCTTTGTTCCTCTTACAGTTTTAAATGGTAACTCACAGGTCGCGGTTTGAAAATTCCTGTTATATTGGTATATATTTTGTTTGGTGTTGGTCATTATACACGCTTGACAAGCCGCCATTTTACAAGGAAGTATGCAATAATTGTCTATTGTGCAACTAGTGCGACAATGCCGCACGAGTTGCACATACTATTTTAATTACGAATAAATTAAAATTCCCAGAACAAACGTTCAATTTTAAAATACACATTTTTTGCTGTTACATTCAGTATTGGTAACTATGGTAACTCTGAATTTGCGTGCGGCAAACAATAATTTCAGTGCGACAAATAAAGTTTGCGCACGCAAATGAAAATAGCCACTTTTCAACCGTAACAGCATGCGTAAAGATACCACTTTTCCCGCATGAGTAATAAAAAATCATTTTTGTAATACCTGTATTGAAAGTGCAACATTACATACTTGTTCGGGACGAAATATAAAAGTCGGATATGCGTCGATCAAAAGTAAAATCATCGCTTGTGAAATTCTTTCGGGTCAAAAGTGGCGCCATCCTGCGCGATGATTGTAAACTATTTATTTAACAATTGTCCTAGCTTACAAAGTATTTTGTAAATTTCGCGTGAAAATGTCGTTTGCAACTCGTGTGAAAACCGCCCACGTTCGAGCAAACGTCATCCTCGTTCGCAATTGCCAGTTTTTGCCCTTGTAACACGATATAATATTTGTACATCGCATAATGTTTGGTCACTTTTAATGGAAAAGGAAAGAGGTTTACATCTTCCGCCAACAATTTAACTGAACGACACATTTACTCAGTACACTATTTACTACTTTAGTATGTTAGACTGCATAAAGCTACCGTTTTGTTGCAGTTTTATTTCCGCACCGAAGCAGTTAAAAAATAAAAATACAGAACTAGTGAAGTACAAATACTGAAATTAAAAATGTAATCATCCACAATGAAGAATGTTTCTAGCTCTTTTCACATTTGTCCTGGTCCAGAATGACTGTCGTTTATCTTGTTTTGTTATTTATATTGTTTTTTGTAAACTATTTGAGTTTAAACATAACGTGAACATCGCACTCGAAATAAAGAGTATCACTGTATCACATCTTTTTTTATACCTATATAAAAAACGGTCAAGTGCGAGTCGGACTCACACACGAAGGTCTATGTCCACTTCGGCGTTATATTAGATTATATAATTTTTTGTCTAAAAAATTTCGTGTAAAATAAAATAATATACCGTTTTGGAAAGTATACCATTACCTATTATATAAAAAAACTACCTACGTTATAGCACATATCTCTGTTACGCATGCGCCAATTTTCCCCCACAAAATTACAAAACTTTCTTGTAAAAACAGATAGAATAATAAACCGTTATGAAAAGTATACCATTATTATATAAAAACAACGTTATAGCATATATCTCTTCTGCGCATGCATCGAATTTCTCCCAAAAAACTTTTTAAAAACTTTCTTCTGAATAAACCATTATGAAAAGTAGGTATACCATTATTATCTATATAAAAAAAAAACGTTATAGCATGTATCTCTTCTGTGCAAGCGTCTTTTCCGTTGGTAAAACTTCTTTATAGGATTAATTGGAAGGGGTCGGTTCCAACTATCGGTCGATTTGACATGGAAGAACCCACCCACCACCTTGACATTAAACACCTCCATATTTGCGGGCGATATTAGTAACATGCAGTTCAGATCGCGCTTCCTTGGATGTACTGAACTTGCATGATCTGAGGAAGTTCAGTACATCGCCGATAGATTGCTGATTGCCTGATTGGCGAGTTTCCACTCCTTTAAGTAACAGTGAAGTAGTGATGTGTCCATATGACTCTTTATTGGGAGCTGGCTACGTACGCTCCGCTTACTAAAAAGAGTCGTTCAAAGCGAGTCGTTCAAAGGAGCGACACTAGACTACACAAGAGTGCGCACTGCAGAGGTGTGAACTGTCATCATGCATGCTCAGGAGTCACTTAGCATTGCACAGCACAATAGACACACTCAGCTCTGAGCTCATTTTCATATGATTCTGATCTTAATAAATATTATTCTCATTTCGGATAAACTATACAGTATAATAAAAGGTTAACAATAATACTGTTTAATGTTACAATATTATATCTTTGTCAACGACGTCAATGTGAATGGTTAAATCACTGTAAGCTTAGTACTATTACACCTACAGTGTGTCATTCAATATTAAATGACGGACACACTCCGTACTGTAAATGTGCGAATGCAACAGTACAGAACAGCTCAGCACAGAGCAATGGCGCTCGGAGTGAGTCATTCACAAAAAAAAGAACGACTTACTCCGCTCCGAGAAAGGAGTCGTTCATTATGAACGACTCGCTCAGGAGCGAGACATCACTACAGTGAAGGGAAGTCGTACCGCCGTTGATTTGCTTTCGTGTTGTCTCGTGCACGGACGGCCTTACTTTTACCGATCGGTTAAAATCCCGTTAGCTTAAAATCTCGCGCTGTCGTTATTTTAGGTTATAAACTGCATTAGCTTACAAGTTAGGGATGGATTTAACCGATATACCATTCGACAGCCCTAAAACAACTGTTACTTTGAGCATAAATATTTTTTATGTTTTATTTTCACGTCATCCCATTCCATTGACGTTTCCACCATGTGTAACCCGCACCTCCACCATACGTAACCTGTACTTCCACCATATTAACGAAAGCAGCAGTGTCTTAACACGTTCACCGCCAACTACGAGATACCTTGTAGGTTGTTTACTTGTCCAAGACGCCTACTTCGAGTTATATCGTCCCTTCATTACTTGCCATATGTGTACAGCTACGAGGAAACTTAGAGCATAACAGTGTAAACATTAATAATTGGCCTCAGGCAAGAGAATAAAAAATCAAGTTTGGCTTGAATAAACAGAAAAAAACCATTTTTAAGCTTTTTTATTATAACTACGTAGGTACTATTATTAAAGTTTTTAATATGTAACGATGCCGGCCCTGTGCAGTGACATATTTTGTTACAAATCATTCTTTAGTTATGCAAGAGCCCGGCATCCTTACTTTTAATAGTAAAATTCTCAATTATAAAAATCTTAAAACTACATTTTGATATTAGCAATCAATAAAGTAACATCTTTTAATATAAAAATTCTGACCACCAGTGGCCAGAATTATTATAAAATGTATAAAATAATTTTGTTCTTATATTATAATTTTATCAGTTTAATAATTATAATAATTAATTTGTTAATAAATTCAATATTTTAATTAAACACACTTAAATTAATAAAACCTAAAACAAATAATAAACAAAAAATTCCACTGCGTTACAAATACTCTTTAGACCGGAATTCCGTGGCATTCAACGTGTTAAATTTGTTACGAATGTTAAATTTAAAGATATTAAACATTGGGATTTGCCCTAAACTTTTTATTAATGTACGTTATTTAGTACATTATTCTTGATTATAATAATTATACGCGTATGTATGTGCGCATACTGTTAGCCGAGACGCACGTTCGCTTGTAGTGTTGATAATACTCTATAGCTGTCATTGTCGCTCGAACGTTTGCAGTTATCTGGGCGCGCTGCGTATAGATGGCCATAGCTTAGTTCGCGTTTATTTAATTAATTAATAAAATCAAAACCGTCCGCGATGTATGCGATACGACATTCTTTGACCCTCGGACCATTTTCATTGAAAAGATAGTCTTAGTCTTGTAAGGCCACTGTCATTTAGACATATACACTAGTAAGGTATGATAGCTTGAACTCGTCTACCTGAAAACACACACACCTACACTCTTATGCGAGTACCGTATGATAGTTCAATCGTCTACGGGAAAACATATGCACACATATGTCAGTAGGGGTCTGATAGTCTCAACTCGTCGACCTCGAACGCATATGTACACACAATTCCACATGTGTAAGCCTCGTCTGATAGCCTGAATTCGTCGGCGAGATCTTACACATGCACACTTAATTAAGGCCCTTCTGGCCACATATGAACGCATGGCCCGTGCCGTGATCGAGTCCTTCTGACCTGCCCCCCTTTTGAACTGCCCCTTTAAAAAAAATTACACAACGTAGGGAAACGACCATTAGTCCTGCCCGTTGTTTATTGCCCTTTTGGCCACTGTCGCGAACAGTATGTACGAACGGACCGAATGAGGTTATAACGTTATTTGCACAAATTCAAGTATGGCTTGTATTAAAATTTAACAATCGATGTAATGACCAATTGTTTGCGTGTTATTTGAATGCGTTAAACAGTAATTGTTGGATAATATTAAAAACGTCGGACCTAGACAAACTTTTCATGTTTGTTGTAGGCGTTTTATTCAACATATTTTTGACCGTATCAATTTGGTATGTAAAGTTGACCAGACCGAGGAAAGATAGAAAAGGAGTGACCGATTTGTCATTACATAGTTAAAAATAATTTAAGGATACACTCTGGTATCGTCTGACCAGAACAAGCTACTTGAATATCTTTTTATATTACTTTTGTATTTTATTGTATTTTTTTGTATCAACGATATTTGTTTTATTTATGAAATTATACTAGTGGTTTCACTAACTCAACTTTTTAATTCAAAACCCAGCATAACCCCACAAAAACAACGTAACAAATTTCGTACCAGCACATTCATCCTTCGACTTTGTGGCGATGCAGAATTTCACTAAAGCTAGCAACTCCACATATTTTGTCTTAAATGATAAGAGCCCTAAATTTAAAAACGGGTCATTAAATTGGCCAACAAATAGCCGTTAATTTCCACGCCAATAATTTCGACATCAGGCAACGTTGGATTGCTAGTTATACTAGGTGTCTGTAATTCATACTTCATAGCAGCGCATGCGCATTTGACTATGGTAAGGAAATCCCTTTTTTCTTTTTTTTTTTTTATTTACGAACACAAAAAAAACAAAAGGTGCATCGACCATATGATCATTAGCACTACAAAATTACATCCTGTGTATAGTATGTATATGTAGGTACATATAATATATAGATATGCTTAATAAAATATAATATAAAATAAAATATAATAGTTGTTTTTAATAGTAGTAATGCTTAGTTGGTACTGATTCATTAATATTTTTTTTCAGGGGATTACTGAAGGAGGATGGTTGCTAGAGAGGTGTGTGGGTAGGTGGACATTTTTGTCATATTTTGGGCATTAAATTTGTATCGTGCAGGAACCGTATTAGGTTTTTGGAGCTGTTTACGTCATTTCCCTTTTTTCTTTGTATGCGTATAACTTTAGCTAAAACAAATTTATTAAAATTTATTACAGCAATAAATCGAAGATAAGAAATAAAACAGCCTATAATGTATATTTTATTCTGGTATCTCTACTGTATTCATAACATTTTTCGAATAAATTCGTTCAGTAGTTAATGAGAAAAAGCGACAAACAAAATTTCATTTTATATAGTCACGTTCCGGCCCGGTTTCACCCGGGTGCGATAGATATAATTCTGAAAAATGTATTTTGTTTGCGGCCCAGCGTCTGAACTAATAGCTTTGAACAAATTCTACCCGATTTGCTTCTGTTGGATCAAGCAAGACACATTTACAAAATTTCATTAAAATCAGTTTAGTGGTTTCAGAGAGTAATGCGAACGAACATCGAGACAGGAGATTTTTATATATATTATATTATTATTTTATTATATAGCACGTTAACCACGGGATCTATTTTTCTAAAAAAATAATTCTGGTACGGTTCTTATCCTTGAAGTCAAGTACTAAGTCATTCCTAAATTATGATTCTTATCCCTGGGGTCAAGTAACAGTTCATTATTTATACACGGGGCTCATGTTCATATAATATTAGTTCTGTACGGGCCTCGTATTTCTCTTACTTTTTGTTCCAAATTATTATTAGGTTACAAATCTAACAAAATTATTTTCCTTAACGCCGGGGTCAAGAGCCGTATACAACTAAACCCATATTAATTCTAAACGGTACTTGACTCCTGCGTCCAGAAATCTGCCAGTTAGGTTGGTTTTAACTTGCATACACTTGTTCATATATGTTTACTCTAAGTTATTGTGTGCGTGCAAGTGCTCAAATATTTTCTATTTTAGTTATTGGAATATAATTTAGTTTTGAGTGAACATTGCACAATGGCCTCGCGGGGTAAAATGTTGGTTGAACTGGCGAAAAAACAGCTAATGGAACGTGACAGTGACAGTAGTGAAAATAGTGATCCCTACAGTAGTGATGATACAATTTTGGATAAAAATTATGAGCCTTCTTCTAATGATGACAGTAGCATAGAAGAAGATTCTTCGGTTGAATTTAATTTACAAGAAAATGAAAATGCCGATTCTGTCAATGATGATCCAAATAATCAAAATGAGATTGAAATGGACCTGCCAGATGAATCAACATGGCAACCAATTACCATCTCGGTTCCAACATTTCAAGAATTTTCTATACAAGATCAAATAAACATTCAAGATAACATTAATAATCCACTTCAAGTTTTTCTTATGTTTCTTGACAACAATATTTTGCAAATAATTGTAGAAGAAACGAACAGGTATGCTTTACAGCATTTCAATACACATCAAGAACGTAGAATGTCGCATGTTAAAATTTGGACTGACACTAATATTCACGAAATTAAGAAATTTTTTGCAATTATAATTGTAATGGGATTAGCCCCTCTTCCAGCTATGCATCTATACTGGTCCAAAGAAAACATGTTTCGAAATGAATTCATTATAAGTGTTATGCCAAGAGACCGTTTTCTCCTTTTACTACGATTTATCCATTTTTCCAATAATGAACAACCGGATGACAACAATAGACTCTGGAAAATAGAGCACGTGTTATCAATCTTATTAAAAAATTTTCAAAATGTTTTAACCCCTGGGAGAGATCTTGTCATCGGTGAGAGTATGATTCCTTTCAGAGGAAGACTGTTTTTTAGACAGTACATTCCTAATAAAACTCATAAATATGGGGTAAAAATATACAAACTTTGCACTGTAGGTGGTTACACTTATAACGCAAGGGTTTACTGTGGACGTGGTGACACAGATGGTGGCCAGGGACATGCAGCAGCAGTGGTCAAAAAGCTTTTAGATTGTTTGGAAGAAACAGAAGGACGAAAATTATATGCTGACAATTTTTATTCAAGCATTCCTTTGGCAAATGATCTCTATAAAAGAAAAATTACATATTGCGGTACTCTAAGATCAAATAGAAAAGGAATTCCAGAAAGTTTAAAGGCGAAATGTAAGAGAGGTGATGTATATGGAGAGCAATGCGGAAACGTTAAAATTATTAAATGGGTAGACAAACGCCCAGTTCTAATGTTGACAACAGATGCGACTCACGACACTTCATTAGTTGAAATAGGTAAAAAAAACAGGAATTCTGAAGATATAAAAAAACCACAATGTATAGTGGACTACAACAAGGCAAAGAAAGGAGTTGATTTAAGTGATCAAATGTCCTCATATCATTCAGTTCTAAGAAAATGTACAAAATGGTATAAAAAAGTGATTTTTGAATTTATTTGTGGAACGGCGGTTGTGAACTCATGGCTAATTTACAACCAAAAGGCTACTAATAAATGCTCCATAACTGAATTTCGCAAAATTTTGGCGCATTCACTTGTAGAAGACCCAGTAGCGGAAAGAGTCGAAAGAAATGGTCCAAAACGTGTCCATACGTTCATACGACCAGAAGGCGCTGGAAGAAAGAAACGTAAAATGTGTGTCGGTTGTTACTCAAAATATCGGAAAAATTTTTCAAGTAAAGACGCCGATAAAAAAGCAAAAAGAATAATCAGCTATTATAATGACTGCGACAAACAACCAGGTTTCTGTTTACCTTGTTTTAATGAGTTCCATAAAAATTAAAAAACATTTCATAGTGATCAAGAATTTTCGTTTATTTAATTTTCAATCATTTTTCACTTTAAGAATTCATTTGGTTGTATTGATTTAGTTTCATAATTAATATATGTAAAATAATTAACATAAATAAATGTATTATTTCAGCCTAAGTTTGAATTTATTACAGGTAATATTGTTGAAAAAATGTTGCTTTCCATACATACGGTTCTAACCCCTGGAGTCAAGCGCGGCGTCAGAGACACCTCTTAGGCAGTACAAAGACTAAATCCCAGTAACGAAACCAGCATTACAGATGCCTGATTTATAGTAACCGTCACTTTAGTATTGGAATGAATTCTTGACGCCTGGGTTAAGAGCCGTTTTTAAAACATGCTTGAACACTTGAGACAAGAACCGTACAAAACTTATGTTTTAAAAATATAGACCCCGTCATATAAGATAATGTTAAGATACTGAGCGCCGTCTAGAAATAATGATCCATTACTTGACTCTAAGGGCAAGAACCGTGGTCAACGTGATAGATTAGTTGCCATGTTATGATACAAAATATATAGATAATGCTCAGGCTATTAATTTTCAATTTTAATAGCAACATGGAGTTGAAAAATAAAAATATTAAGAGAAATTTAGAAAAAGCTTTTATTATTTTGTTAAATAATAAAACAACTCATCCAATGGGGCTCTTTATCAATTATATTCCAAGCAAAAAGGTTTTTTTTTACAGTCTCGCATTTTATGAAATAAGTGATTCTTAATTATGGTAGTCTGTTTCAGGTAAAACGCCCACAGATTTTTTTGTCATATTACAAAATTTTTAAAATAGAACTTTGAACATTCGTGTTTTTTTATAATACTGTTGGAAATCAATTTCAAACAACGTAGAAAAAAATTTCATACTGGAAATAAATTACTGAGATGTTATTTTGCTAATAATTTCTATTATTTTCAGTGTACGTTTGTGTTTTTTTTAATCCTAAAGATCATAAACAGATCAAAATTCCATTTATTTAGGATTTAATTATAAAGTAAGAAATATATTCCGATTTAATATTAAGGCGGAAATTTATTAGGCGGTATTTGCCTAGTATTTGCCAATATATCACGAGTGTCGAGTAATGTGTATGAAAATTAGTGTATCTCGTGGTATGGTGTGACTTTAATTATTGCACAAGTCTCACGTCAAGACACTTGGAACGTGCCATGTAGTGAATTTCCGCCATTACACAATATGGATACTTCCTTAGTATCAGTAATAGGATATAATATAACGGAATAGATTAGAATAGAATAGAAAAAACTTTATTTTGACTCAAAAGAGTATAAAAACGACAAAGTTGTTGGTAAAATGGTAAAATTAAACATAAAAAATTTTATTTTTTGAGTAAATATTCCTTTAGAAGTAAAAATTCTTCCTGCCATAATTTGTTATTATTCACCCGAAAATTCACAAAGTATGAACTTTAAAATGAATTTACAATTTTATTCACTTTAAACGTAGAATATTACATAAAAACCCCGAAAAATAGTGCGTTCAGGTGAACGTTGGCGCCGATAAATATATAACAATGATACAATAATACTCGATAATCTATCACCATATTTTGATTAGACATCCTGATTTAACAACACACATTCTATAGCACATATCTACAAAGACGAAATGTTTAAAATATAATTTTTGATTAATTAATAGGCAAAATATGTATATATATTTACTAGCATAATTTATAATACATTTAAAACGATTTAATAACACACCTACATTATTTCCCGTTACAAAATGCAGCAAAATTCGATGAAATGTATTTTTGATACAAAAACAATTGTTTTCATTTTAAACGTCTAATAGTTCTCCAAAAAAAATAATTTCGATTAATGCTCCGTCTTTGTCGTACTCACGACGCAGATAGCCGCCTCCTGCGCAATTAATATTTTGAATAGATCTCAATTAATATCGATTTATCCGGTGTCGGGCGTATATTAGAAGATTTTATAGCTTTCAATGTATATGTCGCCGGGATATTGTCAAATCCGTGATTTTGTAATTTCACTAGTGAAATTACAATAATATCACGATTGACAAAGATTCGTGATTACTAAGTGAAATTATAATATCACGGGTTTGACAATATCCCGGCGACATATATAATGTTGAAAACAAATTTCGATTCAAAATCCACATTAATGCCAAATTATGCAATTAAAGTGCATAGTGACAGCTCAAAAACAGTACATTTTTAGATTGTCGTTTATTTTTGTTTATTAATTTCAAACGTCAAAATAGAATCTATTATTTTCCGAATAATAATAAATCAAAGCGCACCTCTTTCTCTTGCCCTTACATAATATACGAAACGTAACTCTCTCTCTTTCTATCTTCACTAACTTATATCTCCCTCTCAACTACCAATATACGAAACGTAACTCTCTCTCTCTCTCTCTTACTATCTTCACTAACTTATATCTCCCTCTCAACTAGCGTTCGGCTCGAACAATCATGCACTGTTCGCCTCGTCCGATGACGTACTTCCGTAAACGCTTTTGTCAGGCATTTACCAGCTTACTCCCCAAGTCAAGTGTGCCTAAAGAGATTTTACTTCAAAAACGTTGCTTAGTTTCTTATGGACGCTATATATTTGTGTTGATCGTTTCAAATCTGAATCCAGCATTACACCTTATTTTGTTGTGTGCAGTTGAGATAGTGTGTCGCTATTGTGCATAACTGTTTTAATCTACTTTTGTAGTGAGACTCATTGAAAACCACACATTTCGTTCTTGAATAATTTAAAATGAGATGATTACGATGACATCATTCCAAGTTGGGCAGGATATCCTCTATGTAATAATATATCATAGAAATTGTATATTTTTTTTATTGAGGAAATAAATAAATAAGTAAAATAAATAAATAAATAAATAAATAAATAAAAATCATTCACAAAACTAGGTCCCTCTAGAAAATTCAGGAACGGGGGGTGTGAGTGCGACGATGCATGTATTATTTATATAAGCCTTCTTCTATTCTATATTATGGAAAAGTTTGTTCGAGTTGTGTTAGACCATTTATTTTAACCTTAATATGTGTTTACGCGAAATTTCATGTAAAGTAACAAGAAAGGTATTTAAAGTACTATACAGGTAGTTGGGATGAACGAATGTACTTCCAGTTAAATTATACATATGTGACAACTGACAGATGTGCAATAGAAAACTATGTTACTACTCATTGTTGGCTTCAGAGTTAAGATTAACAACAATAATATAAAAATGTGCCATAAACGAAATATTGAATAATAGTGAACATAATCTATAAACGTTAATCCTTAGATCCTTTTAAAAACGGAACCTCTAAGGGGGTTAAATGCCATCTCATAAATTATGGTTAAAAGTGGGTGTTTCAGTAATGCGAAATCTTCATGAGCTCAAATTGTGTCACGTTTCTCATTTGGGTCGAAATATTATTAAGGCTATTTAATTAGTTGCAAATCTAAAAGAGACCGTGTCTTAATACCACGAATACCAATTATACAAGCTAATTATATTATATTTTACCATTAATGTTTTTTAAGTTTATCTTTTCTTTACAAGATTTTATTTAAGTTTCGATGTTTGTCAGTGTGTCAGTCAGTGTGGATCAAATCTTGCAATAAAAATTTCGATTAGATCTAATTATGCTAAAGTTTAGAAATTTTGTACTCGCGTCCGGTGACAATGCAATAATTCAATACGGCCTAAGCCCCAAGATGGCGATCTACCTTTTTCGTCGAAAAACAACGGCTCGACATGGATAAATGAAAGAGTTTTATGTGTTTAATAAGCTATTTGACGTTACTGTTAATCAAATATTACGGACGCCACACATACGATGACAATATATATGATTCAACCGTTTGTAGAATTAAATAATGAAATAATATAAATAAATTAATGTTTCAATAGTAAAAGTTATAAAAGACTAAATATATGTTAGTCAAAAAAACTTTTTAATGACAAGCAATATAGCAAAAGAAAAATAAATATTAATAATTTAGGTTCTTAATTATAAAGCGTGGGATTGTGACTAACAAAATATGATCATTGAGTTTGCAGCCCACTTTTTTATAATATATAAACCTAAATTATTAAAATGATTTTTTGACGTAATAACGTCTTATAAATTGATGAATCACCAATCTTATAAATTGATAAAACACCGGCTGCATGCACGAAAAAGTGTAACGTTCCTAAATCCTAACGTTCGTAACGCGTAACGTTCCGCCTGACCCTGTGCGTGCTTTTTGCTAATTTCTCGCTCAATTTAAATCAGATCGGTTTGAAACCAGTCTTAAACGAAAGAGGAGAACATTTTACATAGATTTCGTATAACAGAATTTGCCTAAACAGTTTTTTTATACAAATTTATATAGAAAAATAGCTGTATAAATGCAATGTTGTGTAATGCATGGCGCGACGCGGTCGGTCGTCTTTGTTTGCCGTACATGGAAATTAGAAGATAACGTATGTCTTGTCTTAACATAAAAACGGCTGCATTTCTAATGTTTAATTCAATTTTTTGACATTAGTATTTTGTAAAATGCAACGCCTTCTAAGTTAAGTATTGGAATAACTAATTATTATTAGAACATAATACTTTCACAGTTGCAAACGTCACTTTTGACATTTCTTATCATTCCGACACCAAGGATAAGCGGATTGAAACCAAATTTTGGGAGGTTTAGGTTATGTATTACGGAATACGTTATCACGTAAAACTATCGTCCGTAAACCGACTTTACAGACAACCAATTTTTTTTTCTTTTTAGTACATTTCAATAGATGCTTTATTTAAAAAGTTTAATTTTACTAATATTTTTTACATATTTACTTTCATTAAATTGGTACCGACCTCAAAATTTTATTATTTAATCTGTCAATTATTAAACATTTGTTTGTAAAAACTAGATAATTTATTATTATGATTATTTTGAGTGGTGTATTAATTTTGACCAGGAGTGTGGATTATAGACGCTTGATAAAACAGTACTAGATATAACCATGTTTTTAGTATGACATTTACAAATACAACTATTTCAAAACTACTTGGGAATGAAAGTTTCACGTAAGTTTAAAAACCAATTAGAAACAAGTCGAAAACTTATAAAAGAATACTCTGTCTGATAGTGAGACGTGCCTGTGTCACGTGTATCTGAAAAACATGGCGAGAGAACAAACTTCTTCGAATAAACCGCATTCGAAGAAAGACACGTAATCATGGCAGCGCTTCTACAGTACGGACAATTTTGAAAAAGAGTTTAGTTTAAATATAAATTATTACATGATAAACTCAATAGGTACTGTCTAAGCAAATTATTGGAAAGTTAGGTAAATCGAACATTATTGTTTTCCAATGTCGTTTTTGTAATAACCAAATTCCAGCCAATTGGGCGACGGGACCAGTCCAACTTCAAAAATATTGACATTTGATATATTATAAAAAAGAAAATAAAATGTCTGTTTCCGCGTGCGGTGACACGGGTAACAGCTAGAATTACCTAATTATGACATGCATCGTTATCACATAATATGTTTAACCCAAGCATGCTTGTAAGCTACCTAACTAATTTATTTTTGACAGATCTATAGAACAGGATTTTTTTTTATATTTTTAAAATATATCTGTATAACTATAAAGTTAGGAAAATTTTTTTTACAAAACTTTCTTTTAAAAATAAATAGAATAATAAACCATTATGAAGAGTGTACCTATATAAAAAAATAACCTTATATAGCATATATCTCTTCTGCGCAAGCGCCGATTTTTCCCAAAAATAATAAGAAGAATTCAAAGGAACGTTTTGACTCAGCTATATGCAATAATATAATCTGGCAATTTTTAGATTATCCTCGTCTCTTGGTCACGTTTGTTATAGTGGACTTATGTTACTCTCGAGTTGTAGCTGTCACTCAGTGAAAATTGCTTAAAATATTCTGTCTTCTCTCGAGTCTATTTAACTGGGACCATAGTTGTCATGGACTAATAAACAAACTTCATAAAGAATGTCTGAATTGAAAATCTAGTGTTTAAGAGTATTCGTCCCTGCAAACACCCCCTGCACCCTTAATCTCAAATCTTTTCCCCTCGCCTAAAAACGGTTCACGCTCTCCCGACGCTATTTTTAAAGCTAGAGGGTTCTGGTAAACGCCAAATGAAAGACAAAGAATCAGACTACAGATCCTTCAGGCGAATTTTTTGAAAAACAGTTTCGCCTACGTGTGAAATATTACGTAACTTATTATTTTTTTCAAAAGTTTTTTCAGGAATTTTTTTTCAAAAAATTCGCCTGAAGAATCTGTAGATTGATTCTTTGTCTTTCATTTGGCGTTTACCAGAACCCTCTAGCTTTAAAAATAGCGTCGGGAGAGCGCGAACCGTTTTTAGGCGAGGGGAAAAGATTTGAGATGAAGGGTGCAGGGGGTATTTGCAGGGACGAATACTCTTAAATATTCTTTCAGCATTCGAAAAACTACTTTATCGCGTCAAAGAAACCAGAAAGAGGGTCACTTTCTGTCAATGAAAATGTTATATTCCATATAACCAAAAATAATGTTTTATTAAATTTATAACGCGTTAGTTTTTTATCACGCCGTTAAATACAGGACCCGTTTTAAAATCCATTAGTGACCGTACTTTGGCCGTTAAAAGTTTATACGTATAATATGTGAATACGGCGGACGTATTACTGTTTCCTGACAGCGGAAGTGTTGTGTACGTCTGTCCGTCTGCCTAACTGTCTGTCTGTTCTGTGACTGTTCAAATGTAGCGCGCGCACACACATACACACACACGTTATAGGATAAATAATCCATTTATCTCACGAACCGGCCGAATAAAAACAAAACATCTCCCGGTTCCATGCACACGTTGTGATGACAGTGTCACAGCAGGACCGGCCTCATCTAGTCACGCGGCAGCGTGTCAAGCCACGTTCAACAAAGAAACAGCCGTGTGGTATATTATACACGAACCATTTGGAGCCGCTTTTGACCCCTTAATAACTCAAAAGCTATTTAACATAGACACATGAATTTAAGTACATTTATGAATACCCCTTAGATAAACTAGAACCTCAAATTTCACTAATACAGCTCAAACGGTTATTGAGATATTAACATCCATAAATCAGCATTTTTATCACTGACTGACATATAGATCAAACATCTAACCCATTTTCAAATGACCTAATAAGTTGAAATTTAGCGTCCAGGTAGGTAATTGTGTGCATACAAAGGAAAAAATCAGAAAAACAGTGAATGTTTAAGATTTGAAATATTTTCCCAGCAATCGTTTTTTTTAACTCAAATCTTTGATTAACGTCTGAATAGAACTCTTCAAGTAAATAAAAATACAAATCAATATAACACAAGATGACCTTTCGATCCGGATTTGGTTCTTTTTCAGAAATATCTAAAAAATATAAAAATTAAATAGTATTAAGTAATTTATTATCTAATAGATTTCACGCAAGATTGAAACTTTGAATGATTAAAAAAATAATGAAAAATTAATAACAAACAGAATTTATAAACCGTAGTCATGGTTTTCAAAGTACCCATAATTGGTCGACAATTTTATTTAGGTACTTGAAGCGTTTTTTTAACACCTAGCGCCTTTTGAAAAAGAAAATTATAGGTACAGAAAAAAAGATTAATTTTACTAATCACTTTTGAATGGTAAAAAATAACAATAATTTCTTTACAAAAAGTAATGATATCCCATCAAAAACATAAATGTGATAAAGGGAGCCAAGTTCAATATTCAATACAAAAAGAATTCAGATCTAAACAGGAGCCAAGTTTTCACACATATAAACATGACGTTTAGGTATAAATCATAATAAACACGGAAACCTGCCAAGTGAAAACTTGGCACCTTTTTAGATCTCGATTCTTTTTGTATTGAATGTTGAACTTGGCACTCTTTTTCGCATTTATGTTTTTGATGGGATATATCATACTAAAGTAATTTGATGCATTCATTGCACTCTTATGCAACTAAACATTCATGGTTCGTCGGTCCCTAAAGTCGGAAATTCTCTACGCGATGTACTTGTCAATACATCACAAATTCCGAGTAGTGTGTACAAAACGCGGCATGCAACTCGGCGTTACTTTTACTTCCCGTGCATAGTCAGTAAACTGTCCCAAGTTAAATCGGCGAGTCGTTGCTTGCCATTTGTTTGCACAACCGCAAACACTACTCTTGTTGTTAACTTGCGTAACTTTAAGTCCTTTATTACAGTAGGTCGCCAGGCGGCGCAGCCACCCGCGACATCGGTGATGCTGCATTGATTGTTATGGAGTCTATTAGATTAGGGCAACCGATGACGTCGTCACAAACTGGCTGCTGACTGGTTACCGTGTCCTACGACCACACTGGCAGAGGCATTGTATCATACCGAGCCTTTTACACTAGGCTGCCAGGCAGCGGAGCCAGTCCCGCCACTACTCGGTTGGCTATTGTTTGACATCTTCGATATTCACTTTTGTGTTCAATAATTTCTGGAACTCTTTCAGGGCTTCTTCTAGCTTCTCGCTTTTCCTTTTTTCTCTCAATTTTTTTTCTTCCTTTAAAATCAAGAGCATACACCGTAGCTAACTCGACGAAATCCATCTTGAAACTAAGCAAGTGAGTTACGTGTGTGCTAACATCTATGCGATTGACGGTTTAATTGTATAATTTGTGATCGTGGATCAACTGTTGCTAATTGATTGAATATATGCGCTATACTGTTGTACCAAAAATTAAGGAGTTATTAATGATACAATATAATGTATACTAGACCTACGCAAAAAAACTGTGCCATTTGTATTTATAGAACTTCTGAATGGAACTATAGGTTTAAAAATTGATTCTAAGTGTTTATTTATCGAAAATTATTAATAGTGAAGCTGCTTGGAAGGGAGGCGCTGAACGATCGTGCGCGCTTAACGGTGAAAATTGGCATTTTTACGGCACATGTACTCATATAAAATTAAAGGTAAAAATTTAATAAAATATAATAATAATTTAATATGTATTGGTATACTATATATTATATACTGAATAATATAAATTATTGAACTATTTGATCACAGTGTTTATAAACTTTAAGTTTTCTTTTTTCACATTTGCTTTGGAACTTTGATGTTGCACATTAATTTTAATTCACTTTTTACTAGCTGTCCCATTTGACATAATGTATAAAACTGGCAGTGGGTTCGCCGGTAAATGGCGCTAGATGTCGTGACTTTGATGTTGCACATTGTGAATATACTTAGACTTTTTCAATTAGTTGAAAAAGTTTAAGTATATATAAACGAAACGTCGTACAATAAATAAATCTATCTGATATATTTTTGTTCACATACCTGCGATTTTTTCTTATTATCCTTAATAGTTTTTAGTCAGGTCCTGTGGTGGGTAGACAGACAATCGCAGTGTGAGCTACCCCAGCATATTCTGTCTGTGCAGTGACTATATACAGAGCATCGCCTGTGATATGATACATTCTATGTGTACAGTGCACGTCGTTGTTTTGTTTTATCACACTCCCAGTACAAGCGTTACTCTACAAAATTAGAGCCTTGTATGAAGAGACTGGAAAAATGCTGCGACACAAAGGAATAACATCTTTTAATATGTGAAACTAGTGGACCTGGTTCAAAACTTTTTTGAAGGTGACCTAACACAGTCTTCTAAGATCAATTTTTGGCACAGGCTGTCGCCAAAAAATTTTTTGCCACAGGCTGTCGCCAAAAATTTTTTTGCCAACACAAAACTTTTTACACGTGCTTTTGGCTTAGTTTTCAAAGACTGATGTGTTTTAATACAGGCAACTAACCGTTATTTATTTACACAAAACATTTTTGCATTTGTTTTTGGCATAGTTTTTAAAGGTTGGTATCTTTTGATGCACGTCTGCCAAATTACCATAACAGGTATACGCGAAACATTTTTGAATGTGTTTTTAGAATAGTTTACCAAAATCGGTGTGTTTTGATACTGCAATGAGGCCCAAAAAACTACTCGGCTCTTCGAGCCTCGTAATAATAATTCAAGTACAAAATTCGGGCCTGCGGCCCTCATAATTGTCGTATTTCTTCAACAAAACATGTTAGCATGTGTTTTTGGCGTACTTTTCAAAGGTTGGTGTGCTTTGATCTACGCCTGCCCAATTGCCATAACTGTTGTAAGCAAACAGTTTTTGAATGTGACTGAAGAATAGTTTTCCAAGATAGATGTGTTTTGATACAGGCTTGCAGCGCAACTTACTGTTATTTATTTACACAAAACATGTTTGCATTTGATTTGGGCATAGTTTTCAAAGGTTGGTGTGTTTTGATACACGCCTTCTCAAATACCATAACAGGTTTACGCGAAACATTTTTGAATGTTTTTTCAAAATAGTTTTCCAAAATCGATGTGTTTTGATACTGATTGAGCTCAAAAAAATACTCGGCTCTTCGAGCCTCGTACAGGTAAAGGTATAAATTTCGACTTTTCGGCCTTCACTATTTTCATATTTCGTAAACAAAACATTCTTGCATGTGTTTTTGGCATATTCTTCCAAAGTTGGTGTGCTTTGATATACGCCTGCCTTATTGCAACAAATGTCGTAGGCAAAAATTCTTTAAATGTGTTTTAAGTATAGTTTTCCAAGATAGAAGTGTTTTGAAACGAATTAAAGAAATCTCTCAAAAGGCTCTCACTTTTTCACTGCGCAAACAGAACACGCCATTGCATCGACAACCCCGTAATTGTATTTAAAAAAATCCCCCAAAGGTCTTACCATTTTCACTGTGCAAAAAGAAAACGCCATCGCATCGACACGACTCCGTAATTGTTTTTTAAAGAAATCGCCAAAAGACACTCCCCTTTTCCCTGCGCAAAAAGAAAATGCCATCGCATCGACACGGCCTAGTAATTTTTTACAACCCCGGTTTTGATGCTAACAGTCAACAGACGCGCGCAATGATTTATATGATGTCCTTATACCTCTATAGTCTAAGGTTTGTGTCATCTATTTCAACATCCTGTTCATGTTGAATAATCTATTCTTCTTACAACAAAATCGAACAATAATTTTTTTTTCGATCTGAGACCGAATTTTATGCTTAATACGGTCTTCATCATCATCTCTATTAAAACGCTATATCGTAAGCCGGCAGTATACACTCGCCGAGAGATACCGAAACTGCCCGAACGCGAGTGTGTACTGAAAACGCTCGCCTGATCTCGTAGCGCCCTGTGTCGCCTCGCTAGCGCTCTGTATAAAGTCGATTTTTCAACCGCGAGTCAAAGGAATCGAGCGGTGAGTGCGAGTGCATTCAGTACACACTCTTCACCTAGTTCGAATTTAAATGTACTTAAAGGTACGATTCCGATCCACGCGGCAGACGGCAGACCGACAGCAATAGCTGTCGGGCTTCAGTTGCCGTCGTATAGATTCCGAAGCCGGCAGCAGGCACTGCAGTTACGTCGCAGCATTACTAATTTGCGATGTGTATTCGATATAGTTATGAATAATCAAATGCTGCAAGTTTTATTGCAAGAAGAAGAAGACGACGACGATCTATTATTATACTATTACTTAAGCAGAAAACCTATACTGTCATTGTATTTAAATAGACTGGAAGAAGGTTCTTATGAAACTTTGATAAAAAAATCAAATAAACACGGATGTTTAGACACTAAATTAATAAAATTTTTGATTTCAACACGTCCATAATGTCAAACTGCAACGGCAGTACTGTGTTTTGTATGGTAGTGCAGTCTGCCGCTACGCGTCAAAAAAAGTCACGACATGTCGCGAGGCATTTGCAGTCGTATGTCGGAATCGACCTCATACAAATGAAAACTACAAAGTAATGCCGTTTGCCGTCGCGGCACATTCCGTCGACGTCTGCCGCTGCCGTCTGCCGCGTGGATCGGAATCGTACCTTAAGTTGTCATTTTTGTTAGTTAAACTCAGTTAAAGTGTAAACTAATAGCATTTTTAATGATAAATAAATTATGGCGGATAGGACCAATTTATTTTTAATAGGTATAGCTACTATGCGCAATAAGCTGAAACAGCAGCAACACAAACAACGTCCAGATCCATTTAACTGCGCCGTTTAAATGGCCAGTGAAGCCAAGTCACGCCAACTGTGTACAGTGTACACACACACACATTAATTCGTAGACGCTCCCTTTATCAACTCTCTCGGCGAGATCTCACGGCGAGCACGCTCGGCGAATGCGTCCTGCAGGCATTAGCTTTAAGTTAACCCTAACTAACATGTTCGTATGAAATTCGTAAATTGAAATCATATTTACTCTTATTTATATAGGGCCTGGTATAAATACGGTGGCGGTCAGTTATTTTGAATACTGCACATTGAATTAAAAAACAAAAAAACACGTGTCCAGTATTTTTAAAAGGCATATTCAGCGACACAAAACTTGACCCCCCGTCCCCTCTCCCGGTGGCGGGGGTAGCTTTGAAATTTGAAATGGGTACCCCCAATTTTTATTAGAGATTTGTATTGTACGTTGAAACATAAGACACTTTTGTCTGAAACACTTTTTCGAATTCTGAGGAAACAGTATCTTGTCAGGTAGGCGACATGAACTAACGCCAACAAACCAACATGAGACCATTCTGTTCAAACAACAGACACATACATTTCTAGGCACGTATTTTTTCTCCGTTATTAACAGCGCCAACTACTCAGAATTCGAAAAAATGTTTCAGACAAAAGTGTCCTATTTTTTACCGTAGAATACAAATCGGTAATAAAAATTGGGGGTGCCAATTTAAAATTCCAAAGTTTAGTGTCGCTGAATAGATCTTTTAAAAATACTGGACACGTGTTTTTTGTTTTTTTATTCAACGTGCAGCATTCGAAATAATTGACCGCCCCGGTATTTAACACACACGCCCTGTATTATGCATCTTTATACTTATAGCTCTGTCGCTGTATCTAAAACGAAACTATTTGTATCGGTTTTTGATGAACTGCGCAAAAAAAAAACACAGGGTAACGTTCCCGAATTTTTTCTCATGTTAACGGTTGGCGCCATTCACAGGTTAGATCTGAAAGGCTAAAATTTTGTGAGAATTTTTTTAGGTCCAATGCTAAAACATTAGCTTACAAAAACACCCTAGCGTGTATACAATCTACATAGCATTTTCTCGAATTTAGGACATTTCGCGTTATTTATGACGAACGGTGTGTCGGAGCGATTCGAGCGTCGACTTCGAAAAGACGCCTTTCGACGGGCCGAACGTGACGATATCTTTTTAGTTTCGATCAGACGATCCGTCCGGCATCGGGGATTTTTTTTGTTTTCGGAAAATATTTGGACATTTTTTACGTCCACCAGGAGCCTTCGGCCCCGACGGTCGAAACATAGGTTTATAAGAGTCCGCCCGAAAAAAATTCCATTAAATTTTCAGATCGGTCGGGGGTGCCGTATAGCAGGTGCGTTTGAAAAACCAACTTTCAAAAGGTGTCGCTCTTTTGGAATTTTTTTCAACCATAAGGAAACATCCGAACGTGTCAGCGGGATAGGACGGCACCCAAGCGAAGGTTCGACAAATTTTTTGGTAATTTTTCCGACAGTAAAAATATTGCTCCTTCCAGTCGAAAAAGACGTCTGAAAATCGCAAAAACGGTACTTTTTACCCTTTCGAGGGGCCTCCCGCGCTGTGAAATGTTTTCCTCCCCGTCACAAATTCTAATATGTCCAACAGTCAAAATGTCGAAATTCCCCAAAAAAAAAAATCAAGGTAGCCTATTTTTTTTAAATAGCGAATTTCACATAAACATTAAATCCTAATCCTGGAGTCTTAAAATCATCAACAAATATTAGACCCTAAGAAGTTTCACTTCTAGCGCGTTTGAAAATTATGAAAAGTTCTCACGAATCAGCATCGAGAGAACGATGCGTAAATACATGAAATTTGTTCGTCTTAGAGTTTATCGACACATACGACTGACATATTTTTTATCGTATCGATACGTAGTCTTCGATCGACCTAAGTTATATATTATATAATTGGAAAAGTTGTCGGTTTCGCTATTATATGAGACATAATGAAACATTTTTGAATGTGTTTTTAGAATAGTTTTCCAAAATCGATGTGTTTTGATACTTGTCGAGCGCAAAAAAATGAGCCTCGTCCAGGTACAGGTACAAAATTCAGCCCTTCAGCCCTAAATATTTTCATATTTCGTAGACAAAACATTTCTGCATGTTTTTGGCATATTTTTCAAAGGTTGGTGTGCTTTGATATACGACTGCTCAATTGCCAGAACTTTCGTAGGCAAAACTTTTTTGAATGTGTCTTAAGAATAGCTTTCCAAGATAGATCTGTTTTGAAACTGATTAAAGAAATCCCCCAAAAAGCTTACCTCTTTTCACTGCGCAAAAAAAAAAACGCCATCGCATCTACATGACCACGTAATTGTTTTTAGCTGCAATGTTTAAAATGTAAATTGACAGTGAAGTCAGGCCACTCCGAGTGTGTACAGGTACACACACACACACATTCGTAGACGCTCGGTTAACCAAATTTCTCGGCGAGCGCGCTCTGCGAATGTGTACTGCAGGCATTAGCTTTAAATTAATCCTAACTAATATGCTCGTATGAAATTCGTAAATTGAATTAATCATACTGTATAGGTACTCTTATTTTTTTATATAAGGTGTGTCATAAAAACCGGGGCGGTCAGTTTTTGCGAATACTGTACGTTGAATTAAAAAACAAAAAAAAACGCGTATCCAGTATTTTTAACAGATCTATTCAGCGATACAAAACTTGACACCATGTCCCCCATACCGGTGGCGGGGGTAATTTTGGAATTTTAAATGGGTACCCTTATTATTTTTATTACAGATTTGTATTGTACGTGAAATATAGGACACTTTTGTCTGAAGCATTTTTTCTGTAATAAAAATTGGGGATACCCATTTAAAATTCCAAAATTATCCTCGCCTCCGCCAACAGAAGTGGGTGGGCAGTGGGTTAAATTTAGTATCGCTAAAAAGAGACGCAGCTATATTTTCTATACACCGCACCTTGAGTAAATGTAGGCAATGCGTGATATAGTAATTTTATTACACTATTTACTTACTACATGCTCGACAACGATTACATTTTGTAGTTTTACTGTGTAAAACTATAATATAATCTAATAGCTGTCAGTACACACTACGGCGGAATTAAAACTGTTAAAGAAGAAAGTTATTAAGATGCATCCTTTGACTATTTAAGAACGGACAGCAAGTTGAACCTTCTTTTCCCATAATAAGGATCGTCCGACAACATGTTTTACTAAAAATGTGAATCAGTTCAGGGGCTTAACAGCAAGTCAGCTAGTGGATCAGCAACCGGAACATCTCTGCTCTGCGTCGGATTCACTGCCTCATTTAAGAGAATAATTAAGTTCACCCATTCAACAATATCAACATTGTTGCGTTTCATGTGGCACATAGCTCCGTACCCCTTCTTAAGTATGCGGCAACAGCGTGTTCTTTTTCAATATTCGAAGCAATGCCATGAGCTTTTTTGTGAAGTTGCACAGCTTTCTTAGGTGCAAAGTACTTTGAGGGCGTTTTGGACCGATGGACAGTGGAGCAGGGGTGTATTGTCGTTGATACTTTAAGTATGTTGAATACATTGCCGTACGATCCACGCATGTGCGAGACTGCACGCGTTTTGAAATTATATTTTTTTGTTTACTTTTGCGATCTTACAATCTAGACCCTTTACCGCCCCTATGTAAGATAATAATAAGACTTGTTCAGACCCTGTCCCTACCCAAATCATCTTACGTAATAAACGAACAGCCCCCGACAACGACAACTCACTCGCACAGCCAGAAAATACTTACAGAAGAATCACTCTGTAAAGCCATAATATAGATACCAATAAATAAATGGATTCAGCTACTCTAGTATCTATCTACATTTATTTATATTATATCTTAACATGTATCGCAAATTTATTTTCATTTACTGTCGAATATAATTTCCAAAAAGAAGATTGAGTTCAGGTTGCGCTCGGTCGAGCGATTGAGTAACGCGATGAAAGTAGATACAATATAATATCATACGCGCGACTGAACTGATTCGAGTAAATAATAAATAATTAATAAATGGTACCTACTACAGCAGCGGAATTAACCGCGCCATAGAGCCTCTCATATTCATCGTAAAATGTGGCTATTCTGTGTCTGTTCCGAGTCTAGCACTGTGTCGAAGATATTTTTTTTAACTATTAGTGTGTCGGTGCAGCGACGCCGGCTTTTAAATAACCATGTGAGTGCTGATGCTCAATTTAATGATTCGTTTAAAAAAACTGGCAAATTGGGAGGAAAGAAATGCACACCGACCGACGTATTTAGACGCAATTTTCACCATTATGTATAATTATCGTGAAAATCGCATCTAAATTCGTCCAGTAGAATCAAGTTATATGAGAACAATTCATCATTCTCATAATAAATCTTATTTGCAGCTGTATTTTATACAATATATATAGGTATATCATGCTTTATTATAATGAATGTTGAATTAGTCCATTATGTTATTGTAGACTAACTGACTAAGTCATCCGCCGCGATAGTGGAAGTTTCGGGTTTAAGTTCGAACAATGACATTGTTGTAAAGTAATTTTTTCTCAATGCCGATTACCAATTGATTTTGATGCGTCTATGGTCTATTTATCACCCGTGGGTGCTAGAGCCCTCGAGCACCCACGGAGTCGGCGCCCCTGTTTCGGTGGCTTCATATGAAAGAAGCTGTTTTTAAAATTAAAGTTAATAAAATCTTACTTAATCCTGCACAATGAGAGCCAATCTTTTCATTTCATCTATTGAAAAGGATGCAGGAAAGATAATGTATCGATAACGTGATGGAATATTTTAGCTAAATAAAGTTCCGTAAGCACCTTTAGTATTTTGTTGTTTTATTTTGGGAGTGCACTATAGAAAACCGCCCTACAATGTATATAATAATCTATCACAATATTTGATTACATATCTCGATTTAAAATACAGAAACCCGACTGAGTGTATACGGACACAGAATAATATTATAACCTAATTTTTAGCTGTCATATTACAAAATGTTTAAAATATAATTTTTGATTTATTAATAGGCATAATATGTATTTAGCACGTATTTGTAATAGATTTAAAATGATTTGTTAACTTACTAACCTGTATTATTTCCCGTCATAAAAAGCATAAAATTTTATTCAAACGTCAAAGTAAAATGAGAGCGTTCAGTTAATCTTCGGCTCGGATGAATCGATAATAATTATATGACACAAAAATATCCGTGCAAAAACGAACAAATAACGATGTATTATCTGAATGATTGCTTTTAAAATTCGATAATTTATGACATTTTTATTAGATATCTCGATTTTAAGTCTTAATTTCCACGGTTTATAAAAAAAAACCATCTGTCAGATATCGCTTTCGCTGGAACAGCCGAAAAATCTCTTGAACGCATACTTTTTTAGAACAAAACGCTATTGCTTAACGAATCAAGTTAAATCATGCTATAAATGTTTCATCTCAGTCACACTAATGGAGTGTCGGCGACGTAAATTTAATTAAAAACTCGATTCGTCGTCGCATGTTAAAATCGTATTGAAGTTAGGCTGTGACTTTTTCGAAAATTCTCAATGTACCCAGGCACTTTTACCTAGGCACCGTCTAAGAAACTCAGAAAAAAAGCAATTTTGCCGATTTTGTCGGCGCATAAATGGCTATAAAAAAGTCGTTTTGAGCGTTTCTTTTGCACTTTATAGTTTGACTTTTTTATTCTGCGTCGTTTGAGACGGGTCTCTACGTCGTCCGATTAATATCGGCCGAGTAATGAGCGATTTCCCGCGCCGGGTTAATCTTATGGAAAATTTTATTTCGACAAAAGTCGGCCGAAATTCGGCCGAAAACCGTCCGCGCTCGCACTCGGTCGAAAGAGGTCAAAAATGTCGTCAGTTTCCGATAAAATTCAACCGCGAGCGATTTTTTCTCGATTTTAGCCGAGCGTTTAAAAAATCGTCACCGGGTTAAAAGATACAAATGCAGACCCTCGGGCGAAAAATCACCGCCAAGCCCCCTCTGAAATGCAAGAATCGGCAATGCGACGTTGAGACGTAGAAATATTGCCCCCAGGCGGTGAATTTTTTTCAAAAAAATCCCTCTAAAAATGCACTTTTCTATAAATGTCCCGTTTTGAAAATTTCAAAATTAAGCGTTTTAATATAAGAGAAGATGATATTTGAATTGGTCGACGGAAAACGCAATTTAACAAACACAAATAAATATGTGGTCAACAACTTTTACCCATCTATATCAAACTTTTTGTAGGTATATTTGCAGATTTTTAATGGTTTTGATATACTATGATACATACACTATAGACGGCACTAAGGATCGAACCAAAAATGCTCGACGTTTCACATCAACTTGAACAACTTGCCTTCATTTTTGAAAAATATTTGAATACAGGTGGATTTTTAGCTCACCAAAAATTTTGACACAAAAAAACCTATCTAACAAAAATAATTTTTTTATTGAAATGTACTAAAAGGAGTTTTTTTAAATTATTAATACAAATTTTCCTTGTTAGTACACTTCAATAAAAGCTTGCCTGTAAAAAATTTTTTTACTAATATTTTATCTTGTTCGTTTTAGTCTTTTTAGTTTAGTAAAATTTTAATTTTACTAAAACTAATTTATTATCAAATTCAAAAAACGATTGATTCATGTATTGTCATCGGGAATACAATGTGTACAAAATTTCAAATCAATCGAATATGTAGCGTCTGCCATATTAGGTTTACAATGACATTACATAGATCGTCATATTCCACTCGTCAAACTCTTTGATTGCTCATATCAAGAGGGATGTGAAGAAAATCCGCCATCTTAGGGCGTTCTCCATATTGAAATTACAATGACGCCACATATCTTATCGTATTGTATATATTACAGTATAAGATAGTACACAAACGCCAGAAAAATGTGTATCAAAGTCAAACGACTACATTATTAAAGCACGTAAATTTTATAACAAAACAAAATATATTTCTAATATTTTGAAAAGACAGGCACTGAACTGACCAGTGGGTCGCACGCCACTGTTGCAGTGTTGGTTTGGCTCTATTCCAACAGATGGCGCCAGCCCATCAATATACACCCCGTCTATGTGTGGGTATGTGACGAATGTTATTTTCCTTCGTTCAAATATAAACTTATTTGTGAAGTGAATTACAAAATATAGACATGAGCTAAAATTGGCATTACATAGGGTGATTTCCTCATATTGTTATACTCTACACTCTACAGAATTTATGGTGCGTCCAATTTAACGTTACGTCAATTCAGCAGGATGCAGGTTCTCATTAATCAATAAAAATTGTAATGGGATCTCTGTCTATAATTTGGTATCGCCATTACGTTTTATGAGACTGTTCAGACGGCTCAAGATTCCCCACGACGAGATATTTGTTATTGTGGAGGCCGCAACACGTGAAAGATTTTAAGATGAAAATTGTCACTCGCATCAAAAATATCGTCGCGACAATTTAATTGTGCATACATTTTCTATGGATGCATTCAGACGAGGTTTTTGCTCGGTCGGTTTGATTTTGCGTCCTCCGATCTTGTCATTCTGCGACAAGTGTTCGAAAGTGATAGATGAAAGTATTGCTGCAGTCTTTGGCGTAGATGACGACGCCGAAGAATTGGGAGACCTATTATATACAAACTCGTCATAGTTTAAGAGCTTTCAAATACGCATGACATGGATAAAAAAAAGACAAAATGAACAAGTGCTAGAGAGGGAACCGTCGGCTGGCACATCAGCGCTAAACAGTAAAATTCCCGCCTCGTGGGAATACAAGACTGAAATGAAAAATTTCCCGCGACCGAGTATCAAAATAAAAAAAATTGTATTTTCTGCCACCACTTAATTTCGTGTGCACCTTTCAATGTGAATTTCTCTAGACTCTCTAGAGCTGTGTCATGTTGAATTACACCGAGCAAAAAGAATGCACTATTTGTCTTTGGAAAAGAAACATGGAATACATACAAAAAATTATATGTCTGTACTTTTTTTTGTTATTTGAATCACTCAATTTAGCAGACAGCTTATAGTTAATACCAATACTAATACTGAATATTTTAAGTTGGGATACTCGCAGGTCGAATTGCTTAGACATTGATTTAGGAGTACCGCAAGGATCTGTTTTGGGCCCTGTGCTATTCCTATTGTATATTAATGACTTGGAAATGTATATTAATAATGAATTATCGTGCACTTTGTATGCTGATGACACATCGATTATTCTCAGTGATAAAGATTCTTCTTTGCTTACTACTAAATGTAATCTTAATTTAGACAAGTTAGTTGAATGGTTTAACAGCAACTCGCTTTATTTAAATAAATCCAAGACACATTACATTAGGTTTCATAATTATCAAAATACTAACTTGATGGATTTAAACATTCAGTGTAATGGTGAGTCTCTGGAAAGAGTCACATCTACCAAATTTCTTGGTTTATATTTGGATGACCATCTTAATTGGAAAGTACATTGTACTCAACTATGCTCCAAACTTAATTCTATCTGTTATCTTATTAGATACCTAAAAAATGTACTTACAAACATTCAACTAATAAATTTTTACAATGCTCAAGTTGTTTCTAGGTTAAGATATGGCATATGCTTCTGGGGTAACTCAACTTTGTCTAATGACGTCTTTATTTCTCAGAAAAGAATAATCCGTGCCATTGCTGGCATTTCTTCTAAAGTGTCTTGTCGCCATTCTTTCTATAATCTCAAACTCATGACTCTTTGTCAAATTTTCGTTTATGAAATTTCTTTGTTTGTTTTTAAAAACTATAATCAGTTTGTCACGAATGGTGACTATCATTCTTACAATACGCGTTTTAGGCATGACCTGAGTTCTCCCTTTAGCAAACTTGATGTAAGCAAAAATTCTCCTCTCAACATAGGTGTTAAAATTTTTAATAAACTTCCAAGTCAAATTAAGAACTGTAACAACTCGAATATTTTTTCTCGTTTGTTAAAAACGTTCCTTCTGGGGAACACATTTTACAATTTGTCTGAATTTTTTAATTTGTAATTTATATGTACTTATGACGTTTTCTATATGAGTTTCTCTCATCAAATGAAATAAAGAGCTTTATTATTATTATTATTATTATTAAGTGAGGAGTTCATTTACTGACTTTCATTAAAATCAATAAATCTGATTTCAAGTCATTCTAGAGAAACAAGTAGGAAAACAAAAGAGGTAGAAATCCGATTTTAGTACCTATGTGTCACATGAAACGCTTAAATTCTACCCCAAGGTCCCCCAGCAAATAAAACTCCAATATATAATAATTAAAAAAAAACTATTGATAGGTGCAAATCGCAATTTTCACTCACTCCTCGTCCCCCTTTTCTCACATTCAGTGTAGTAACAATGATAAGGAGAAAACATCTATTCCCATAAAATAATTTTCTTCATACCTCGATCGAAAGTGCAAACTTTCTGCGTCAATTTACTTCTTGGTAGGATTACACGCACCAATGCGGGAAGTTCGTACGTTCAGGAGGTAATAAAGCAAAAACAACCAATCAACTGTTCTTTAGATGTCGTTTCCATAGCAACCCTATTACATTTTAGCTAAGTCGTGAACAGCTGTCATTCGTGTTTTTCCGTATAACCTCAAAGACTCTTGCTTGGAATTTACCTTTGTTTTTACGTAATTAATAAGTAATTACTTAATTAATGTATTTAATAAACGTGCTAACGACCGAGGTATAAAGAAAAATAGTATACACTACACTCGTCGAAAGTGTGATATCCTTGCATCATGATGCCTGAGGCAAATCCGAGGGTATCATGGCGCGCAGGACAAGATATCACACTTTCAGCCCTTGTGGTGTATTTTATCTTAAGGCAAGAAATGTGTGTTCCCAACTTGACATTTATACTCTGTTAGTGTTCAAAATAGTTTTTTTTTATTAATTATCTAGTGTGTATGTAGATATAGAATATAGATGGATGAATCAGATTGTGGTTTATATTAATAGATTAAAATGAATATCTGTTATAATAATATGTCTGCTTTGACATCGTTGATGTGTAATTATATTCACTGATGCACCCCAAAAACATTTCTACTGTGTGACTCAATAATGAATGTCACGAAAATGAGTCGCGGAAGTATTTTTCTGTAGACTTTATTTAATGAGTGCTGTAACCATTAAACTTTTTTGAGGTTAAATGCAGCTGTCATCGTATTCGAATCAGAATGTTTACACATTTCTTGAACGTATAATGAAATCGCAGTATTTTTATTTTTTATGAATTCCTCATAGTTAATATTTATTGCTAATACAATACACATTCGCTAATTCGTACACCCACACAACATTTAAGCAACTAAATTTAAATTACTGAATTTTATTGCTGAACACTTTGTGAAATCTTTATAAAACTTTATTGTGTAGTGAACAAAAAAAAAACGTATTAAGCCAAACAAATCATTCTAATCAGAACTGCATTTATTACAATACTTAAGGAACAGTCTATCCAGTCAAACCTTTAATCAAAGAACATATCAAATTATTGTATATGTTCCACGGACTTATACGAGACAAATCTTAAGAACAGTTCGTGAACAAGGAAAATGAATATTAACTTGGAGTAGGAATTTGGTGTCTAGATTTGATTGGCGAAGTTGTGCTGTCGACTTCCAATCATTCGCGTGACGTTTCATAACACAGCGTATGTGCCACACAATTAATCAAACGGTAGCCAGTTAAAAGTAGGCACCGATATAGTTCAACCAGCTCTTTCTCTCTCTCTCTTTCTACACCATTTGTTCGCGCATCTCAGACTAGCAGTTCTGTTCTATATATGTCGATGGTAATACGTGAATATAATATCGTGCAGTTGGTATACGTGTAAACAAAATGAACACGTTAGGTGAAGATAATAGGTTGGCATTCATCTTGTAGACAGACGAGTCCATCTTTAAAACGGATCACGTCTCAACCACCCCGTTTCTGTATATTACTGCCATTACAATATACAGAATGGTCCGAATGTATGACATCACATCTCCAAGACGAATAAAAAAGTGCATCTTATGTAAATTTTATCTCGAGAAATATAATATCATGTCTTTCAGTCTTTTTCTTTTTTTGATAGTATAACCGTACTTCGCAGCGAAATGCACAGAACAAAAAGCGAAATAAACAAACGAACTACGTAACTGTAGAACAGAATACTTTCGTTAAGTCAGCGCCTGTGGGACTGTTGCAGAAGAAAACGCTGTGACTTAACAGTGGCTTCTTCACTGTTTTCTTTCTGTTATTTTGTACATTTTGAATATTCATTTTGTATAATTAAATAGTAAATAATAAATTGGAAAATATGAATCTGTATAAAACCCAAGCTTCAGACAAGCATACTCATTCGAAAATAAAAGAATTTAGTAGATTATAATATAAATACATTACATTTTGGATATATTATATCCAAAATGTAATGTATTATTTTATCTACGAGTTGTAACTTTATGGCAAAACTAGATCAATGAGTTTTAACAGTATGCAACCCGATATAATTTTTTGCACGTATCTCTTATAAAATAGCTGATTTTCACTTCGTAATAATATTTCTGACAGTTGGTATCAACACAGGGTGCGAACATTATGCATTTCATTTTGGTTGTTTACGAAAATTATGGATGACGTGTCGTTTTTGTATTTCTTTTCATCTTATAGAAGTAAGCAGTAACTGACAGGTCGATTTGGGAAATTTCTGTTGGATTGGTAAGATACCATTTTACCATTCCAACCTACAAGTGGTGGGTACTAGTTTAGGTCAAAAATCACGTTTTGAGGTCCCCCGAATTCAAAAAACATATTTTTGGAAAAACTCTGTGTGCTTGTTAGCACGATACATGTCAATGGATTGAAACCAAATACCGCAAACCAAAAATCGGCGCAAGCGCAGAAGAGATATATGCTATAACGGTGTTTTTTGTAGAATGGTATACTTTTTATCTGTAATTGGAGCACAGCTCTGTTGATTGGTAAAATAAATAAATAAATAAATAACGGCTTATTATTCTATTTTTTTAAGATAAATATTTATTTATAAGATAAATATCAGACTGTATACCCTAGACCAGTGTTTTTCAACCTTTTTCATGATGCGACCCCCCTGGTATGAAAAAATATTTCGCGACCCCCCTGGTATGAAAAAATATTTCGCGACCCCCCGATTCTTCGCTTTTTTATCATGTATGTATGTGTATGTTACAGTGTTACAAATATTCATTCCATACGACGTTTTTATACGTCTCCATAATTAGGATTCGGATAAGTACATAATATAGAACGTAAAACACATTATTTTACTATTATGTACATACATCGAATACGTATATCCTTTTGTTAAAATTCTCTTACTTAATAAATCAATCTTTTTAATCTTTATTGTTTTTTTACTAAAATTCTCTCGACCTCTGGCGACCCCCCTACAGAAGCTTCGCGACCCCCCAGGGAGTCGCGACCCACAGGTTGAAAAACACTGCCCTAGACAAACTGTGATGGTATGTTAAAACAATAATTAGCGAGTTTTAACAAATAACAATCGCACGAGTCGTAATACTATTACACATGAGGTATAGGTATATTGTATTTGTAAATTTGTATCTGTCAACAGCTGGTTAGGCGCGAATAGCGTAAGCTAAAGCGCCTATATGTACTCGCTTTGTCTGTGAATCTGTGAATCTGTGATCCCGAATTTTGTATCCAGCGTACAGCCCAAACGGCTTAACCGATTTTAAAAAACTTTTTTTTGTTCGATTTGTCTCCGGGTAACTTAGATCCTAACGTCGCCCGATTTTTGAATTTTTGCTCCAGAGGGGATCAATTTAGAAAAAACGAAGTTTTTCGCTTACAACTCTCTCAATTTAAATCAGAACGGTTCGATACCTGTCTTAAACGAAAGAGGAGAAAATTTTACATAAATTTCGTACAACAGAATTTGCCCAATCAGTTTTTTTATACACATTTATATAGAAATAAATTCAATCTGATATAACCGATAGCAAACATCTTTCGGTTATCTCTCTCTGTTGCACGGTATAACATGGTAATATAATTATTGCGTATGTTCTGTCTTAAAATAAAATTGGTCGATAATTTTATTTATGACAATAATAGAACAAAAAGATAGCATTTGTTCAAAAACGGATGCCATTTGAAATATTTGTGAAATGAAACGCCTTCTGAGTTAACAGTTTGAATAACTAATTATTAGAACTTAATACTTTGACAGATGCAAACGTCACTTTTGACATTTCTATCATTCCGACACCAAGGATGAGCGGATTGAAACCAAATTTTGGGAGGATGTTTGATATGCAAATATGAAGTGGCCTATTGTTTTTGGGGCACATCGGCGCATGCGTAAAAGAATATATCTCTTATATTGTTTGATATAATAATAATATAGTATTTAAAACGGTTTTTACTCTATCTATTTTTACTAGAAATTTTTGTAAATTTTTTGGGGAAAACCGGCGCATGCGCAAAAGAGATACATGCCATAGTTGTTTTTTTTATAATAATAGTGTACTTTTTATAGTGTTTTATTATTTTAGTTTACAAGAAAGTTTTGTAAAATGTTTTTTGAAGGAAAGTCGGCGCATGCGCAGAAGAGGTATGAGTTATAAAGTTGTTTGTATATAACAATGGTATACTTTTCATTACAGTTTATTATTCGATCTATTTTACAAGAGCTTTGTATAATTTTTGGGAAAAATCGGCGCATGCGCAAAAGAGATACATGCCATAGTTGTTTTTTATATATTAATGGTGTTTTTTTTATAATGTTTTATTATTCTACTTTATAAGAAAGTTTTATAAAATGTTTTTTTGAGGGCAAGTCGGTGCATGCGCAGAAGAGGTATAAGTTATAAAGTTGTTTGTATATAACAATGGTATACTTTTCATAACAGTTTATTATTCGATCTTTTTTACAAGAGCTTTGTATAATTTTTGGGAAAAATCGGCGCATGCGCAAAAGAGATACATGCCATCGTTGTTTTTTATATAATATTGGTGTACTTTTTATAATGTTTTATTATTCTATTTTAAAGAAAGTTTTGTAAAAAATTCTTTGAGCTAAAGTCGGCGCATATATTATGCTATAAAGTTGTTTTTATATAATAATTGGATACTTTTCATAACGGTTTATTTTTCTATCTGTTTTTACAAGAAAGTTATGAATTTTTTTCTAAACTCATAATTTCAGAAATATTTTGAAAAAAAATCTGTTTTTCTTTTGTTCTGAAGATGTTAGTTAGGTAGCTGTTTGTTTAATTTTTGCATGACACAATAACATATTACATAGAGAACCATGAAATTATTAATATTATATTTTCCTTTCTGTGTTTCATTATTTTCGACTGTTATTTTTTTCTTAGAATAAGTAAATTAAGTTATTCTATATTAAGCTCCAAGTGTCGTTAAATATAAACACCGATTTTCAAACAAAACACCGGGGTATATGACGTAAAAATTCGCGCCTTGTAATTCTTGAATTACTTGGGGATATACTCCCACTGGTTTTTTATTTATTTTGAAAATGTTTGACAGTTCACTTTTGAAAAAAACGGCACCTCTAATAGTAGGTTATAAAAAAAGAACAGGCGGACAAACAGTGATTTACTAAGGATCAGTTTTCTTCTAATTTTTCAGCACTGGTGCGTAATGGGTCACTTTACATGCCTGGATACCTGCATGTAAAGTATCTATCTCATATGGGATAGTGGAAGAAATTATATTTATATGAGCCTCAATAAACGAAACTTTCTTGAAAAAATAAATAGAATCATAATGCGTTATGAAAAGTATACAATTATTATATAAAAAAAACACCGGAATAGCATATATCTCTTCTACGCATACGTCTATTTTTCCCAAAAACCATAAGGCTCTTTATATTTGCATATCAAACATCCTTCCAAAATTCGGTTTCAATCCGTTTATCCGTTTGACCTCTATCGTGCTCACAAACAGGCTAACCGACTAACAGACCAACAGACAAACAGACGCACCAGAGTTTTTCCAAAAATATGTTTTTTGGATTCGAGGGATCTCAAAACGAAAAAATGAAAAATTTTGAAAAGTGAATTTTGACTTAAACTAGTACCATTCCCCACTTGTGGGCTGGAATAGTAAAATATTCAAGGGTATAAGGTCCGTGATAATGCTATATAAAAAATGCAGGACGCCCGCATTACAGTTCCATTAATTTGGATAGTAGTCAATCATTTTTTTTAACCTAAACATTATAGTATTGTCACATTCTGTATACAGGGAAGAGTGAGAAGGGGTGGCGATGTCATCATCATTCTAACAGCTGTCCAGAGACGTCACTATCTCTCTCACTGTCTTATATGCAGAAGTGGTTCTTCGCAGTGCAGTGATGTTGTACATACGTTGATATTTTATGCAGTTGCGTGCCTAGGAAATGATTGTACGTGAACAGTACGATTACCATTGCATTGCAACAAACTCGGTTGGTAAATATGAACCTTATTCTATAAAAAAAATTTGCGCTTAGAAACTGTTTTTATTAATTTTAAATCAGCTAATTTTATTGATATACAGTAGAGTATCGGCAACGTGAACATTTCAAAACATGAACATCCAAAAGCGTGAACAGCTGATTTGACATTCTGCATAATATTGTTCCCAAACGTAAACGATAACACTGGTCGTACTCTAAAACGGGAACAAATGAAAAATTGAGCCTGTACCTACTTATAAAACTTTAAGACTATATAATACTAGTTTTTTTTTTTTTTATTTTGAAAAACAAACAACACAAAGTGTGCTTCAACCCGAGGATTAAAAACTAGTTTTGTCTAGGCCAAACTAGTTCTACAAACCAATTTAACCTAGGCTGAACTAGTTTGTCCTAGTATGAATAGTAGGCTGAACTAGTTTGTCCCAAAAACGGGTTTATCCGGTAACATATACATAATATAGTAAAATAAAACATTGTTCAAAAAATTACAACTATTTGTTTTTTATTATATAACTAGCCGTTACCCTCGGCTTCGCACGCGACTGAGATGAAACACGGAAGCGACAACAGTTTTATACTTTTGCCTCATCTCTCGACAGAAACAACAGTAATAGAGCCTTCGGCTCTACCGTATAGCGATGCCATTTTAAAACACAATATTTTACAGGGTAACGGCTAGTTATATAATAAAAATTAAAAGTTATAATTTCTTGAACAACGTTTTATTTTACTTTTTTGTCAGGAACCTAGAGGACGCGAACACAACAACACACCAAAGTTTCATCGTAATCGGATGAATGGTATATAGGAACGCATTGGTCCCGAACAGAAAAATGAACATTCATTTTTATGTATTAAGATATTATATTGTGATCTATTTTATAAACAAAGGTTATCTTAGCTATTTTTTAATAAATATTATCTCCGCCCCCACGAAAAACAAGCTAGTGTTGAATTAGCGCAAGTGTCGGATTATAATATATGCATGGTTATAATATTATGGATAAAGGTTGCCCCGAAATGATGTTACTATTGTCCTAATAAACCATTTTAAAGAACAGGAATAACAAAATTTTATTACTAAATAATTCCTCACTTTTAGTGAACAAACTGAATAAGAAAAGTAGTAAAATAACATGTTGAAAACCAAAGTTTACGGAACATGTTTTGTTTCAAATTAGAAAACACTCCGTAATCGTATGAAGTCCAGCAGGACACTGATTGTGCTTACAGTAAACAAAACAAAAGCGAAAATATTACGTCAGAGACATCAAATTCTTTCTGGAGAATTCGTCGTACTTATCCCTGTTACAACTAGTCCCTATCTCCCTTACTTGTAACCGACGCCTTTGTACAAGCCGGATATTTTATTGACAAATGCCTATCACAACTCAGAAATGTGTTCATAGTGTAAATCGTATAACGCAGTATTATATAACTGTTATAAGACAGACATAAGAAGAAAAATGTCGCAATAAAAATGTTTACAACGTTCACACATGTGTAACATAATCACGCAATTATTATAATATGTAAACGAGCCGTAATAAAGTTACAAGTTATATTGTGCGTCGTATAATTCACGCACTGCACACGAAACTGTCGCATAAAACGTAGCAGTAAACAAGTCAACATTATACGCACCGAAAGCTTACACAAATTTACAAACATTTACTTTACCGCTGCTATATTGATGCTTTTTATTATGACTCGAATTTGATAGCGATCAACATTTTGAATACTCTCAAAACGCAATTGCTTTGTTTACGCGAAACTTTAACACACTGTCACTGGGTTGCAGAAAGGATTGTCAAAAAATCTTATTGGACCAAGACATTAGTTATGAACATATAATTACAGTTTCCATACATCAGCAGCAGTTGAATGTCGAATTTAAATTCCTTGTCATTAGATTGTGCTCACACAAAAAAAAAAAAAACAAATTATTGTTCTATACATAGAAAACCATCGCTTTCAAAGCTTAAATTTTGATCAAAATGCGTAGAAAAATGTCGTTTTGTCGTTTCGAAGTGGTTACTGTACAAAAACCGATGCTAAATACATGTAGTATACACAGTTTAAGAAAAATATCTTCTCAATTATTTTTCGAGCAGAGTTAATAAAATTTTGCATTGCGTTTCATATGGAGAATATATTATGTATGTTCACAATCTAAGGCCATTGTTAAATCAAATTTTTTACCAAGTGGTTTATTTAGAGAGTATACGCGTATGAGTTTGGGGAACCGGTTAGTCCGATGTCATTTATCATTTATATCAAAACACATTTGACGTTGGTGATACACGCCGTTCCAATAATAAATAAGTAAATAATCTGTTTATGTGAACTCTGTTTTAGCTAGGACTATGGATTTTTTGATTCATTCAAGTTTTATTCTTGGAAAAAAACGGTAGAGTCACGAGATAGCTCTTATTTTGAGGACGAGATTATAATCGACTGTGATTGCGTCTCATCCGTAACGACATTATCTCATGTTTAAAATTATTTTCATAGATACACACTTTTGAGATTTTTCAAATTGGAAAAATTATGTCTTTTTAATTGGCAATATCAGTCAAAAATAGGTTTATTAAATTTTGTAGAAAACTATAAATGCACATCCTGTATATACACGTAATAATATCGATTTAAATATTAAACCTTATGCTCTTTGTGAAAACCAATTTCAAAAACAATACGAACATAAATATGATACGTTCATCTAAGTAATATAGTAGAGCACTGATTATCCGTCGTATATGAAGAGAGCTCGGTTTGTACTCCTAATTAAAATTAGATATATATATATATATATATTTTGTAACATACATTACATATTTGTTTTTCTGTTATATTTTAATAAATCAATCGCCTTAAAGTTACTTTTCATTATTTAAAAAAAAATATTCGTCACATTTCAAAATACTTTAAAAAAATCGAACCTTCTTCAAAAAAGCCGCTAAAAAGAGGGAAATAATAAAATTTTCTTAATCACATTTTATACTTTACAATGTAATATCAGCGGCATTCTTTAGATTGTTTCATTGCTTTGCCGGTACATTATAAGTGAACCGTAACGTAATGATGACTAATAAATCCTTAAATTTTGGTAGGTACTTTACTATAAGTACTTTAAATAAATTGGTGTTAATCTCAAAATTTAGTAAAGTGGCTTTGCATTATTACTGCGTTATTAACCGACACTTTAGTTGAGACTTATGGATTCAAAATCAACTGAACGGATTTGAATGCTGTTTTTACCATTTGAAAGCAGATTTTTAAGAAAGGTTCTGATCTATAATAAGTAATAACTGTCGGGTGAAAGTCGGATTAAATTTTGCTATACTGAACAGATTTAATGCAATATGTAAACCAACATAGTGTAATACGTAAATAGGCTTTGGAAAAACAATTAGAATTGTTTCAAAAATGAAGAATATAGTTTATGTTAAAAAAACAAACTTGGTAATTTTAGATTCATATTTAAAACACAAGCCATATTTTTTTAGCCAATCCGCCAGCAATGTCTACGCAAGTTAGTGATACAATTTTTTAAACTGGAGCCTTTAGTCCACTGATTTGTTATAACTAATTTGTGAAAATTCGTTAAAAGGGGTGATTTCAAGCGATAATTGTAAAAAATACGAGGGGGCAGCAGTGTGAGAGATATGTAAATATGTACGTATGTCGGAGATTATGCAAACAGTTTGACAAGTCGACTTTAACAATTGAAGTGCATATTTAAATTAGTGAGATTTTTAGCGTGCATATTCAAAATATTAATGGACAATTACCTAAAATTTTATTTTATTTTCCAAATAATTGAAAGTATAAGTTTATGTTAGTTTGATGCCAAAGATAGAGTTTTTAAATATTACATCGACTGTACCAAGCTTAAAATGTGGTCTCAGATAAAAAAAAGTGAAAATCGTAAATGTATCTAAAGAGGTTAGATTTTTTAAAAATTGATTTTGACAGCTCTTGCGGCGTAACCATGACAACGATAAACAGATCTCACATATATTTTCTTTGAATTTATAACCAATCGAATATACAAAAATTGCGCTAATTGTTAGTAGAAGTTTTGTTCCAAGAATATGTATTGAAGAAGATTTATTTGGTTGAGAAACAATTGAAAAATAAGCTTTATCAAAGTATCGCTTGTGGACAACGCTTTTGGAAAATAAATAAATACATGTTCGACAGTCTTTTGAGCACACTACCTGAACGGTAAGGGAGTGGATTTTTAAATAATAAATTATAAATTTAAACAAAAAATCGCGTAAAAATATAATAAAAAATGAATTTGAAAGGAAAACTGAATCTACTGCGTGTCAGGCTGGGCGACAGATAGATAGCCCTGCTTGACTGTATAGACTTGATTATGGAGCCAAAAACTCCACCACTGTTGTGGTTGCTAAGTGTGGTACAGCCCCGCGAGGCTAGACAATTAAAGTGGAGCCATAAGTTCCACAATAGGAAGCAATGCTTTCTTCAAAAACCGAAGGTTCGGCAAATATGATTATTTTTTAGAGGATAATAGATCAATAAAGATATATGCTGTTAAGCTATATTTTTAATATATTAAACGAAACGTTCCGATTAAAAATATAGCTTAACAGCATATATCTTTATTGATCTATTATCCTCTGAAAAATAATATTATAAAATTAATAGATCTGAAACACATGTCATGTAATACATAAGATTTAAATATATTGAGAGGTGCTGGTAGGCTGAAAATTAGGGATTATAATATGCTATTATAGAAATAAAAAAAAATATGGTCGGATAATTAAAAGAAAAAAAAATCTGGATCTCGACAACAGCGCCGCCTACCGGGTTCAACTATAGCTAAGAACCATTCAGGTGACCAAATATGTACAAAAAGAAAATTTCGTCAAAATCGGTCGAGTCGTTTACGAGGAGACGAATTACCAACACAAGGATAACTAAATTTTGTACTCATATAAAGATTAGCAAAATTAAGTTTCCGTGGGAAAAAGCTATATTAGATTATTGCATCTTAGTTGCGTGCAAAGCCGCGGGTAGCTACTAGTACTATATAAAATCTGAGAGTGTGGATAATTTGGTCCCGGATAATCGCCGTTTACTATATGTGCAGTACCTACTCTATAACACTTTATCGTAAGTCGTTACAGATAGCGCCCAACCATATTCTCCAGTATTCTCTTAACGTAATGCTGTTGGCTGTTGCTCATTTGAGTATGAAAGGTGATACAGTTAAATCACATGAACACATTAGGTATAAAGGAGATAAACAATAATCGATAAGAAATATTATATCGATGTATTTAAGTGTGTAAGATCCTGGATGATGATATAGTAAGTTGTTGTTTTTAGAGGAAGAAGGATCATAGAAAACTATCAAGACGAAATTTTTATTTTTCGCAACGTTTCGTGTTGTAATTAACACTTCATCAGGCGATCTACAAAACATTAATAATAATGAATCACACAAATAACTACAAAATCGTTACAACCTTATCTTAACCTTACCATAAAATACTAGATCTTGACATAGTCAAAATAAAAATATTATTGTCATATCGTAATGTAAGTTGAAATAATGTTGGACAAGATTCTTGCATCAATGAAATAATAAATTAAAACCAATCTTCGATTGTGTTTTTGAACATAAAAATGTATAATGATGTCTTGCTAGAATATATCAATTAACCACATGTTTTACTGTCTTATATTTTTTGTTTTACGAATGAAATTGACATTGAAAATAAAATGCAATTATTGCCATCTGTGTGCATATGACCTAACTAATAGCCACTGTTATATTTAAAAAACACTGTTATATTTAAAGAAACCTTATTAAGTAGCAATAAATAAAATTATCGACCACCCCCCAGACAACATACTATCCACAATTCATCAAATTACAAAATTTTTTGTAATTTAACGAATTGCCAACAATACATCGTCCGAAAAACTAGTCGATAATTTTATTAATGAGTTCATATCAGACGTTAATCAAAGATTTGTCTTATTAAGTAACAATCAAGTTAGCATACTACTAATTATGAATCAACATTTGTCATCTATTAATTCCAATGGTCTAAATGTACTGAAAAAGAAGTAAGAATAAAAATAAAAATAAAAATAAAATTGGAATTAAAAGATGACAAAAGCTAATTTACAAAATAACCTACTAACATTCATAAATCTCGTATGCTTAATCTATCTGACATTACGTTTTTTCTTTTTATATTCATCCAATAAGCCATTATACAAACAATTTAGGTTATTTGTGTCTGTTTTTTGATTTACGGTATCATTTAAGTAAATATGGACCATTTCACTGATATTCCTTTTTAAATAGTTGGATTCTCTGTCTAATATCCGCACATTGTTAAAATCAAATACGTGTCCAGTTTTAAAATGGTGTCTGGCCAAGGCTGTTTGTTCAGGTTTTAGCATATGTATCACTCTGCAGTCCAATCTATGCTGATTTATTCTGTTTTTTAACCATTGTCTAGTTTGTCCGACATACAATTTTTTGCAGCTACATGGGACACCATATATTAATTCAGAACTCAGACCTATTTCAGTATTGTCTTTTAACTTTGAGTGTATGTTACCAATAGTCTTCAAGTTATAGCTTGCCAGTTTCCACTCAGTTTTAACAAACACCCTCGAAATATCTGATGACAAACCCTCTACGTAAGGAAACCTGAAGTGCTTATTTTCCTTACTTTCTTTTTTCCCCGTCTTATTTTTATTCATATTGAACTTATCAATGCAGATGTTGATGAATGAACTAGGGTAGTTATTATTCTTAAGTAGCATTCTCACTCGGTTCATATTTTCCTGATGATAATCACTATGACTTAAATTTATAGCTCGATGCAGCAGGCCTAGTGCAACTGATATTTTTTGCGATGCCGGGTGGTTCGACAAATAATTAAGTAACCGTCCTGAACTGGTCGGTTTATTATACCAATTAGTTTTAAGACTGCCATCTTGATTTCTAGTAACCATTACATCTAAGAACGGTAGCTTACCTTCAGTTTCGACTTCCATAGTGAATTGGATCTTACTGTCCACGTTGTTAAAATACTTTAATAAGTTATCTATTTCACTATCAGGAATGGCCATGAACGTGTCGTCTACGTATAACTTTAGAAATTCAATATGGAACGGTAATGACTTTAAAGCTTTCTCTAAAACATACTGCATGACAATGTTAGCTAATGCCGGACTGGCTGGTCCACCCATACTTGTACCATCTAATTGCAAGAATATCTCACCTTGGAAGCTAAAATAACCTAAATCAAAACAACTGTTAATCAAGTTAAGAAAATATTTTTTGTCCATCTTCACAATATCTGTTAACTTTTCCCACTTTTCTTCAATTATTATGTTCACTAAACGTTTTGGTATATTTGTGAATAACGAGATCACATCAAGAGAAACTAAAATATAATTAGTGGGAAGCTTAAGCCCATGTATGAAATTTACAAATTCCGTTGAGTCTCTAATATTAAATTCATTCGGTCCTGTCAGAGGTGAAAGCAACTCGTGCACGAATTTTCCAAGTTTATACCCTGGAGATTTTATACAGCTAACCACCGGTCGCAATTTACATCCTTCTTTGTGTACTTTTCGTAGGCCGTAAATTTTTGGTGGGACAGCATTGTGTGTCTTCATCCTCTTGGCCTGTATGGTATCAATCACTCCTTGTCTTTCTAGGTCACTAACCAGATTATTAGCTCTTTCTTGAAACTTCTTCGTCGGATCTTTATCTACTTTTTTATAGACTGTATTATCAGTTAGCATGGAACTCATAGTTGCCTTGTACTCATCTTTTGTCATCACTACTGTGCTACCTCCCTTATCTGCTCTACACACTATTAGGTTCTGGTTTTCTTTCAAAAACTTAGTAGTCTTTTTTAAGTCGTACAACAGACTAGTCCATTTTCTGTCTCTAATATCCGTGTGTCTTTTATAAAAGTTAGTCATAGTATTTATAACTCGCAATCTATAATTATTTCTCACGTTCTCGATTACTTTAGGATCAGGATCTTCAACATTTATTTTAGAGATCCCAAACTCCACGTCTTTTATAAGTGTCGGGATCGGAACTTCATTGCTACTGAGAGGTATACCCACTTTTGGTGCTAAACTAAGTATCCTGATTGCATAATCCGGAAGTTGGGTGTCTGTGTAGTTATAAACAAACTTTTGTTGTTGTCCTACGGTATCTATTTCATGACTGTTAATATATAGACGTTTCAGTTTTTTAATATTTTTGCATTTTGTCTTAGTGTGCTGTTTTTTTAACCTCAAATTATTTAAAGTCATGCAATGATTGTAAATGTCTATTGGTATCAATTGTGCAAGTCTCCTTTTTATTTCAGCAATTCTATTTTCAAATTTCTTCAATTTCCATATAGTTATTTTAATTTCTAATCTAAGAACTGATTCCCTGAACTTATTCAATATTTTATCAGCGCGGTTGATAAATGGATGTTCCTCACGCTGTAATGACCATATACATTTTAAGTTACTCTTTATATGGCTAGGAATTACTTTTTAGGCGCGAATAGCGTAAGCTAAAGCGCCTATATGTACTCGCTTTGTCTGTGAATCTGTGAATCTGTGAATCTGTGAATCTGTGAATCTGTGAATCTGTGAGTCACGCTTTTTGTATCCAGCGTACAGCCCAAACGACTTAACCGATTTTAAAAAACTTTTTTTTGTTCGATTTGTCTCCGGGTAACTTAAATCCTAACGTCGCCCGATTTTTGAATTTTTGCTCCAGAGGGGAGCAATTTAGAAAAAACGAAGTTTTTCGCTTATAACTCGCTCAATTTAAATCAGATCGGTTCGAAACCTGTCTTAAACGAAAGAGGAGAAAATTTTACATAAATTTCGTACAACAGAATTCGCCCAATCACTTTTCTTATACACATTTATATAGAAATAAATTCAATCTGATATAACCGATAGCAAACATCTTTCGGTTATCTCTCTCTGTTGCACGGTATAACATGGTAATTTAATTATTGCGTATGTTCTGTCTTAAAATAAAATTGGTCGATAATTTTATTTATGACAATAATAAAACAAAGGAGATAGCATTTGTTCAAAAACGGATGCCATTTGAAATATTTATAAAATGCAACGCCTTCTAAGTTAACAATTTGAATAACTAATTAATTATTAGAACTTAATACTTTGACAGCTGATGCAAACATCACTTTTGACATTTCTTATCATTCCGACATCAAGGAAGAGCGGATTGAAACCAAATTTTGGGAGGATGTTTGATATGCAAATATGAAGTGGCCTATTGTTTTTGGGGAACATCGGCGCATGCGTAAAAGAATATATCTCTTATAATGTTGTTTTATATAATAATAATATAGTTTTTAAAACGGTTTTTACTCTATCTATTTTTACTAGAAATTTTTGTAAATTTTTTGGGGAAAATCGGTGACGTCACTCTAAATCCAATATGGCGGACTTCTAAAGATGGCGGACTAATTTTATTATGCTTTCCTACAATATGGGTATCAAATGAAAGGGCTTGCTGAGAATAACTCGAAAAATAAAGTGACGTCACTCTAAATCCAATATGGCGGACTTCTAAAGATGGCGGACTAATTTTATTATGCTTTCCTACAATATGGGTATCAAATGAAAGGGCTTGCTGAGAATAACTCGAAAAATAAAGTGACGTCACTTTAAATCCAATATGGCGGACTTCTAAAGATGGCGGACTAATTTTATTATGTTTTCCTACAATATGGGTATCAAATGAAAGGGCTTGCTGAGAATAACTCGAAAAATAAAGTGACGTCACTCTACATCCAATATGGCGGACTTCTAAAAATGGCGGACTAATTTTATTATGTTTTCCTACAATATGGGTATCAAATGAAAGGGCTTGCTGAGAATAACTCGAAAAATAAAGTGACGTCACTCTACATCCAATATGGCGGACTTCTAAAGATGGCGGACTAATTTTATTATGTTTTCCTACAATATGGGTATCAAATGAAAGGGCTTGCTGAGAATAACTCGAAAAATAAAGTGACGTCACTCTACATCCAATATGGCGGACTTCTAAAAATGGCGGACTAATTTTATTATGTTTTCCTACAATATGGGTATCAAATGAAAGGGCTTGCTGAGAATAACTCGAAAAATAAAGTTACGTCACTCTAAATCCAATATGGCGTTCTTCTAAAGATGGCGGACTAATTTTATTATGTTTTCCTACAATATGGGTATCAAATGAAAGGGCTTGCTGAGAATAACTCGAAAAATAAAGTGACGTCACTCTAAATCCAATATGGCGGACTTCTAAAGATGGCGGACTAATTTTACTATGCTTTCCTACAATATGGGTATCAAATGAAAGGGCTTGCTGAGAATAACTCGAAAAATAAAGTGACGTCACTCTAAATCCAATATGGCGGACTTCTAAAGATGGCGGACTAATTTTATTATGCTTTCCTACAATATGGGTATCAAATGAAAGGGCTTGCTGAGAGTAACTCGAAACATAAAGTGACGTCACTCTAAATCCAATATGGCGGACTTCTAAAGATGGCGGATTAATTTTATTATGCTTTCCTACAATATGGGTATCAAATGAAAGGGCTTGCTGAGAATAACTCGAAAAATAAAGTGACGTCACTATACATCCAATATGGCGGACTTCTAAAGATGGCGGACTAATTTTATTATGTTTTCCTACAATATGGGTATCAAATGAAAGGGCTTGCTGAGAATAACTCGAAAAATAAAGTGACATTACTCTAAATCCAATATGGCGGACTTCTAAAGATGGCGGACTAATTTTATTATGTTTTCCTACAATATGGGTATCAAATGAAAGGGCTTGCTGAAAATAACTCGAAACATAAAGTGACGTCACTCTAAATCCAATATGGCGGACTTCTAAAGATGGCGGACTAATTTTATTATGCTTTCCTACAATATGGGTATCAAATGAAAGGGCTTGCTGAGAATAACTCGAAAAATAAAGTGACGTCACTATACATCCAATATGGCGGACTTCTAAAGATGGCGGACTAATTTTATTATGTTTTCCTACAATATGGGTATCAAATGAAAGGGCTTGCTGAGAATAACTCGAAAAATAAAGTGACATTACTCTAAATCCAATATGGCGGACTTCTAAAGATGGCGGACTAATTTTATTATGCTTTCCAACAATATGGGTATCAAATGAAAGGGCTTGCTGAGAATAACTCGAAAAATAAAGTGACGTCACTCTAAATCCAATATGGCGGACTTCTAAAGATGGCGGACTAATTTTATTATGTTTTCCTACAATATGGGTATCAAATGAAAGGGCTTGCTGAGAATAACTCGAAAAATAAAGTGACGTCACTCTAAATCCAATATTTCGGACTTCTAAAGATGGCGGACTAATTTTATTATGCTTTCCTACAATATGGGTATCAAATGAAAGGGCTTGCTGAGAATAACTCGAAAAATTAAGTGACGTCACTATACATCCAATATGGCGGACTTCTAAAGATGGCGGACTAATTTTATTATGTTTTCCTACAATATGGGTATCAAATGAAAGGGCTTGCTGAGAATAACTCGAAAAATAAAGTGACATTACTCTAAATCCAATATGGCGGACTTCTAAAGATGGCGGACTAATTTTATTATGCTTTCCAACAATATGGGTATCAAATGAAAGGGCTTGCTGAGAATAATTCGAAAAATAAAGTGACGTCACTCTAAATCCAATATGGCGGACTTCTAAAGATGGCGGACTAATTTTATTATGCTTTCCTACAATATGGGTATCAAATGAAAGGGCTTGCTGAGAATAACTCGAAAAATAAAGTGACGTCACTCTACATCCAATATGGCGGACTTCTAAAGATGGCGGACTAATTTTATTATGTTTTCCTACAATATGGGTATCAAATGAAAGGGCTTGCTGAGAATAACTCGAAAAATAAAGTGACATTACTCTAAATCCAATATGGCGGACTTCTAAAGATGGCGGACTAATTTTATTATGCTTTTCTACAATATGGGTATCAAATGAAAGGGCTTGCTGAGAGTAACTCGAAACATAAAGTGACGTCACTCTAAATCCAATATGGCGGACTTCTAAAGATGGCGGACTAATTTTATTATGCTTTCCTACAATATGGGTATCAAATGAAAGGGCTTGCTGAGAATAACTCGAAACATAAAGTTACGTCACTCTAAATCCAATATGGCGGACTTCTAAAGATGGCGGACTAATTTTATTATGCTTTCCTACAATATGGGTATCAAATGAAAGGGCTTGCTGAAAATAACTCGAAACATAAAGTGACGTCACTCTAAATCCAATATGGCGGAGTTCTAAAGATGGCGGACTAATTTTACTATGCTTTCTTACAATATGGGTATCAAATGAAAGGGCTTGCTGAGAATAACTCGAAAAATAAAGTGACGTCACTCTAAATCCAATATTGCGGACTTCTAAAGATGGTGACTAAGTTTTTGACGTGATAACGTCTTATAAATTGATGAAACACCAGTTGCACGCACGAAAAAGTGTAACGTTCCATAACGTTCCGCCTGTACCCTGTGCGTGTAAGCGAGAGCGCAGTAATGTATTATTAAATATGATATTCGAGCGGAATACGTTATCACGTAAAACTATCGTCCGTAAACCGACTTTACAGACAACCAATTTTTTTATATAATAATGGTGTACTTTTTATAATGTTTTATTTTTCTACTTTACAAGAAAGTTTTCTAAAATGTTTTTTGAGGGAAAGTCGGCGCATGCGCTGAAGAGGTATAAGTTATAAAGTTGTTTGTATATAACAACGGTATACTTTTCATAACAGTTTATTATTCGATTTATTTTTACAAGAGTTTTGTATAATTTTTGGGAAAAATCGGCGCATGCGCAAAAGAGATACAAGCCATAGTTGTTTTTTATATAATAATGGTGTACTTTTTATAATGTTTTATTATTCTACTTTACAAGAAAGTTTTGTAAAATGTTTTTTGAGGGAAAGTCGGCGCATGCGCAGAAGAGGTATAAGTTATAAAGTTGTTTGTATATAACAATGGTATACTTCTCATAACAGTTTATTATTCGATCTATTTTGACAAGAGTTTTTTATAATTTTTGGGAAAAATCGGCGCATGCGCAAAAGAGATACATGCCATCGTTGTTTTTTATATAATAATGGTGTAGTTTTTATAATGTTTTATTATTCTATTTTAAAGAAAGTTTTGTAAAAAATTCTTTGAGCTAAAGTCGGCACATATATGTTATAAAGTTGTTTTTATATAATAATTGGGTACTTTTTATAACGGTTTATTTTTCTATCTGTTTTTACAAGAAAGTTATGAATTTTTTTTTCTAAACTCATAATTTCAGAAATATTTTGAAAACAAATCTGTTATTCTTTTGTTCTGAAGATGTTAGTTATGTTTAATTTTTGCATGACACAATAACATATTACATAGAGAACCATGAATTTATTAAAATTATATTTTCCTTTCTGTGTTTCATTATTTTCAACTGTTATTTTTACTTAGAATAAGTAAATTAAGTTATACTATATTATTCTCCAAGTGTCGTTAAATATATACACCGATTTTCAAGCAAAACACCGGGGTATATGACGTAAAATTTCGCGCCTTGTAATTCTTGAATTACTTGGGCATATACTCCCACTGGTTTATTTTTACATTCTAGCAAGAAAATCTTCCTATTACTTAACTTGGCTACTTTTAATGATATAGAAGCTTCTATATCATTAAAAGTAGCCAAGTTAAGTAATAGGAAGATTTTCTTGCTAGAATGTAAAAATAAAAAAGTAATTCCTAGCCATATAAAGAGTAACTTAAAATGTATATGGTCATTACAGCGTGAGGAACATCCATTTATCAACCGCGCTGATAAAATATTGAATAAGTTCAGGGAATCAGTTCTTAGATTAGAAATTAAAATAACTATATGGAAATTGAAGAAATTTGAAAATAGAATTGCTGAAATAAAAAGGAGACTTGCACAATTGATACCAATAGACATTTACAATCATTGCATGACTTTAAATAATTTGAGGTTAAAAAAACAGCACACTAAGACAAAATGCAAAAATATTAAAAAACTGAAACGTCTATATATTAACAGTCATGAAATAGATACCGTAGGACAACAACAAAAGTTTGTTTATAACTACACAGACACCCAACTTCCGGATTATGCAATCAGGATACTTAGTTTAGCACCAAAAGTGGGTATACCTCTCAGTAGCAATGAAGTTCCGATCCCGACACTTATAAAAGACGTGGAGTTTGGGATCTCTAAAATAAATGTTGAAGATCCTGATCCTAAAGTAATCGAGAACGTGAGAAATAATTATAGATTGCGAGTTATAAATACTATGACTAACTTTTATAAAAGACACACGGATATTAGAGACAGAAAATGGACTAGTCTGTTGTACGACTTAAAAAAGACTACTAAGTTTTTGAAAGAAAACCAGAACCTAATAGTGTGTAGAGCAGATAAGGGAGGTAGCACAGTAGTGATGACAAAAGATGAGTACAAGGCAACTATGAGTTCCATGCTAACTGATAATACAGTCTATAAAAAAGTAGATAAAGATCCGACGAAGAAGTTTCAAGAAAGAGCTAATAATCTGGTTAGTGACCTAGAAAGACAAGGAGTGATTGATACCATACAGGCCAAGAGGATGAAGACACACAATGCTGTCCCACCAAAAATTTACGGCCTACGAAAAGTACACAAAGAAGGATGTAAATTGCGACCGGTGGTTAGCTGTATAAAATCTCCAGGGTATAAACTTGGAAAATTCGTGCACGAGTTGCTTTCACCTCTGACAGGACCGAATGAATTTAATATTAGAGACTCAACGGAATTTGTAAATTTCATACATGGGCTTAAGCTTCCCACTAATTATATTTTAGTTTCTCTTGATGTGATCTCGTTATTCACAAATATACCAAAACGTTTAGTGAACATAATAATTGAAGAAAAGTGGGAAAAGTTAACAGATATTGTGAAGATGGACAAAAAATATTTTCTTAACTTGATTAACAGTTGTTTTGATTTAGGTTATTTTAGCTTCCAAGGTGAGATATTCTTGCAATTAGATGGTACAAGTATGGGTGGACCAGCCAGTCCGGCATTAGCTAACATTGTCATGCAGTATGTTTTAGAGAAAGCTTTAAAGTCATTACCGTTCCATATTGAATTTCTAAAGTTATACGTAGACGACACGTTCATGGCCATTCCTGATAGTGAAATAGATAACTTATTAAAGTATTTTAACAACGTGGACAGTAAGATCCAATTCACTATGGAAGTCGAAACTGAAGGTAAGCTACCGTTCTTAGATGTAATGGTTACTAGAAATCAAGATGGCAGTCTTAAAACTAATTGGTATAATAAACCGACCAGTTCAGGACGGTTACTTAATTATTTGTCGAACCACCCGGCATCGCAAAAAATATCAGTTGCACTAGGCCTGCTGCATCGAGCTATAAATTTAAGTCATAGTGATTATCATCAGGAAAATATGAACCGAGTGAGAATGCTACTTAAGAATAATAACTACCCTAGTTCATTCATCAACATCTGCATTGATAAGTTCAATATGAATAAAAATAAGACGGGGAAAAAAGAAAGTAAGGAAAATAAGCACTTCAGGTTTCCTTACGTAGAGGGTTTGTCATCAGATATTTCGAGGGTGTTTGTTAAAACTGAGTGGAAACTGGCAAGCTATAACTTGAAGACTATTGGTAACATACACTCAAAGTTAAAAGACAATACTGAAATAGGTCTGAGTTCTGAATTAATATATGGTGTCCCATGTAGCTGCAAAAAATTGTATGTCGGACAAACTAGACAATGGTTAAAAAACAGAATAAATCAGCATAGATTGGACTGCAGAGTGATACATATGCTAAAACCTGAACAAACAGCCTTGGCCAGACACCATTTTAAAACTGGACACGTATTTGATTTTAACAATGTGCGGATATTAGACAGAGAATCCAACTATTTAAAAAGGAATATCAGTGAAATGGTCCATATTTACTTAAATGATACCGTAAATCAAAAAACAGACACAAATAACCTAAATTGTTTGTATAATGGCTTATTGGATGAATATAAAAAGAAAAAACGTAATGTCAGATAGATTAAGCATACGAGATTTATGAATGTTAGTAGGTTATTTTGTAAATTAGCTTTTGTCATCTTTTAATTCCAATTTTATTTTTATTTTTATTTTTATTCTTACTTCTTTTTCAGTACATTTAGACCATTGGAATTAATAGATGACAAATGTTGATTCATAATTAGTAGTATGCTAACTTGATTGTTACTTAATAAGACAAATCTTTGATTAACGTCTGATATGAACTCATTAATAAAATTATCGACTAGTTTTTCGGACGATGTATTGTTGGCAATTCGTTAAATTACAAAAAATTTTGTAATTTGATGAATTGTGGATAGTATGTTGTCTGGGGGGTGGTCGATAATTTTATTTATTGCTACTTAATAAGGTTTCTTTAAATATAACAGTGTTTTTTAAATATAACAGTGGCTATTAGTTAGGTCATATGCACACAGATGGCAATAATTGCATTTTATTTTCAATGTCAATTTCATTCGTAAAACAAAAAATATAAGACAGTAAAACATGTGGTTAATTGATATATTCTAGCAAGACATCATTATACATTTTTATGTTCAAAAACACAATCGAAGATTGGTTTTAATTTATTATTTCATTGATGCAAGAATCTTGTCCAACATTATTTCAACTTACATTACGATATGACAATAATATTTTTATTTTGACTATGTCAAGATCTAGTATTTTATGGTAAGGTTAAGATAAGGTTGTAACGATTTTGTAGTTATTTGTGTGATTCATTATTATTAATGTTTTGTAGATCGCCTGATGAAGTGTTAATTACAACACGAAACGTTGCGAAAAATAAAAATTTCGTCTTGATAGTTTTCTATGATCCTTCTTCCTCTAAAAACAACAACTTACTATTATATCGATGGTTGATGAACAAAAGACCATCTTTATTAATAATTTCGTCGAAGAGTACGGTAGATTGAAATTGTTGTGAAATCGCCTTTTCATTTTATTATAAGTGCGTAAGCGTAATGATTCTAATAATTATATTAATTTGTCATTGATGTAAATTTTTGCTACTAAAATTATTAATAAGTTTTTGTTCAAAAATTCAATTTGTATTATTATAATTAAAACGACACGGCTGTGAGCTTAATGTATTCCTATTATTTTAAACATAAATTTTGTAATAAGATTGTATTTATGTTGTTTAAATTACTCACGAATAAATGTGTTTATTTTCTATATCTCTTTTGCGCATGCGCCGATTTTCCCCATAAAATTTACAAAAATTTCTCGTAAAAATATATAGAATAATAAACCGTTATAAAAACTACATTATTATTATATAAAACAACATTATAGTTCAATAAATAAAATTATCGATCAATTTTTCAGACAATTGTCTGAAAAATTGGTCGATAATTTTAATTATTGAAGAGTTCTAATCAGACGTTAATCAAAGATTTGAGTACAACATTATAGTATATATCTCTTTTACGCATGCGCCGATGTTCTCCAAAAACAATAGGTCACTTCATATTTGCATATCAAACATCCTCCCAAAATTTGGTAACAATCCGCTCATTCATGGTGTCGGAATGGTAAGAAATGTCAAAAATGACGTTTGCATCTGTCAAAGTATTATGTTCTAATAATTAGTTATTCAAATTGTTAACTCAGAAGGCGTTTCATTTCACAAATATTTTAAATGGCATCCGTTTTTGAACAAATGTAAACTTTTTATTTTAACTTTAAATTACCACATTAAACCGTGCAACAGAGGAAGATAACCGAAAAATCGGTTATATCAAATTGAATTTATTTCTATACAATGTATAAAAAAACTGTTTAGGCAAATTCTGTGGTACGACATTTATGTAAAATTTTCTCCTTTTTAGCTTAAGATATAGGTTTCGAACTGATCTGATTTAAATTGAGTGAGTTATTGCTCCCCTCTGGGGTCAAAACTCAAAAATCGGGCTTGGTTAGGATCTAAGCTACTCGGAGACGAATCGAACAAAAAAAAGTTTTTAAAAATCGGTTAAGGCGTTTGAGCTGTATACGTGACACAAAAAAGCGTGACATACAGATTCACAGACAAAGCGAGTACATATTATAAAGCAACTAAATTTTTGACGTGATAACGTCTTATAAATTGATGAAACACCAGCTGCACGCACGAAAAAGTGTATCGTTCCTTAACGTTTCGCCTGACCATGTGCGTGCAAGCAAAAGCGCAGTAATGTATTATTAAATATGATATTCGAGCGGAATACGTTATCACGTAAAACTATCGTCCGTAAACCAACTTTACAGACAACCAATTTTTTTTATATAATAATGGTGTACTTTTTATAATGTTTTATTATTCTTCTTTACAAGAAAGATTTGTAAAATGTTTAATAGTAATGAGGTATAAGTTATAAAGTTGTTTGTATATTACAACGGTATACTTTTCATAACAGTTTGTTATTCGATCTATTTTTACAAGAGTTTTGTATAATTTTTGGGAAAAATCGGCGCATGCGCAAAAGAGATACATGCCATCGTTGTTTTTTATATAATAATGGTGTACTTTTTATAATGTTTTATTATTCTATTTTAAAGAAAGTTTTGTAAAAAATTCTTTGAGCTAAAGTCGGCACATATATGCTATAAAGTTGTTTTTATATAATAATTGGGTACTTTTCATAACGGTTTATTTTTCTATCTGTTTTTACAAGAAAGTTATGAATTTTTTTTTCTAAACTCATAATTTCAGAAATATTTTGAAAAAAAATCTGTTGTTCTTTTGTTCTGAAGATGTTAGTTAGGTAGCTCTTTGTTTAATTTTTGCATGACACAATAACATATTACATAGAGAACCATGAAATTATTAAAATTATTTTTCCTTTCTGTGTTTCATTATTTTCAACTGTTATTTTTTTCATAGAATAAGTAAATTAAGTTATACTATATTAAGCTCCAAGTGTCGTTAAATATATACACCGATTTTCAAACAAAACACCGGGGTATATGACGTAAAATTTCGCGCCTTGTAATTCTTGAATTACTTGGGCATATACTCCCACTGGTTATATATCATTTGAAAACCATCTGTTTTATATCATTGTTAAAGACACCTAAAATACGTGAGTAATAACTATAAAAATTACATGCAAATATTTTATTTTGATACCATTAAAGTAAATGATACAACTAAAATACCTATAGGTAGCTGCATTGACATAATATAACAGTGTATAGCAATCGAGATGAATACTTCATAAGGGAAGTAGGATTAGGAGATGAGAACCCGGAGGTATTGCAGTTTCCATTGCATCACTTTACACAATCTTACTGCCCCAGTAACCCTTAAGCGTTTCTGTCAAATAATATGCAAGTTTGGTTAGAACTGAGGAAGTTACAAATGGTTGTCTGGTGGGTAGAATTTATATTATGTAGGAATTGCTTTCACACAACATTAATATCCGACATCCGACTGTGCTGAGTTTTTGTAGAAATGTTACGTAAACGATTAAACCAACAAAAATACTAATTATATTTTTAGGTTATGTTATAAAATAAGGTTACTCCTGGTGTGAATATGTAAATATGTAAAATGACAAAGAGAAAATATCCACTCATAGCATGCGCCGTCATTTTGAATATCACGAATAATTATATCGCGAAAACGACAAATGTAATCTTTTTTTTAATATTGCACATACCGCTGCACTAGCGGTATGTGCTTTATTATCGCTTTGCGCGTCAGAGCTGACTTTCGTTCATACAAGAAGTTAATTTCACACGATATCCATAGGTGAAACTCACGAACAGCAGTTGTCGCTTGGTCTGTGCGTATGTACGTCCGAGCTCTACAGATCGCAATTTTGGTCGGATCGCCTTGGTTTATATTTTATTCACTTTGTTTACTATCAGATTAGAACCCTATTCAAATTTACTGAAAAGTGTTCAGTAGTTTAATTTTTATAAACAGTTTTTTTTTGTTATTATTTGTGACACCTAATAAGTAGTTAAAAAAACAATATAATTACTGTAGTAAATTACCGTAGAGTTGTTATACTATACCACGATAACAGCGGCTCAGTTGCAAGAGTGCCATGGCGTAGTAGATAAGACTTTAGTCTAGCTGTGACAAAGTCCGGGATTCGATCCTTGTTGACGTAACTGAATGTTATTTTTTTTTCTACTAAATACTTATTATATTATATATAGTATATTTTTCAGATATATTTTTTTATTTTTTTTTTCAATTTAATATTTTTGTTTGTTTTCAATTGTTTTCTTCAATCAATTTTCAATTTTCATTATAAAGAGGAAAACTTGCAGGATGTGCAGTTTTGATTTTGCCAACTATTTTTCTTCTTATTTAAAAATGTGTAAATATCTATGTTTCTTTTACATTTTTTTAAATGATCAATAAATTATATTATTCATTTAATTAAACTCCTGGTCAAAACTAACGCAGCACGTATTTTCTTACCTTTTTAAAATTGTTAAGAATTATCGTTTTGTCTTCTAATGAAACCAGAATAAGCTTTAAATAACCAGACGCTCGTGAACAAGTTTGGCGTAGATCTAAAAACAGATTTGCCATTAATTTGCAATATATATTTTGCAAGGGTGTTGGTCGATGCCCGTACATAGAGTTGAAGAGACATTATAGGCAGATCATCTTTCCCCGGAGCATCGCATCTGATGATTTCAAGCTTACCTCGGTTTCATCAAAAAACAGTTCCACAATTCTTCCAATAATATATGTATTTATAACAGAAAATTTGCGATGTGTGCTAATTTTTAATTATAGTTCTTATGTACCGAAAACGCAGAGTGATTTATATGAGCATTTAGCAAATAAATAGGGAATCACAATATTATTATTTTTGTTATTCCAGAAATTGAAAAATGTGAGCTGCTAACAGGATTAGTGATGATAGGTACCCTCACTCATTGAGACAGACATTATGACGTCTATTTGTAACAATACGTCCAAAAATGTACGCCGCCACTGATATTCCCACATGGAAAAAGGTATAAGTGAGGCGTTGGATGCAAGTCAGACAGTGGAGTCAACACGGCGGAACGTGCAGTTTAACCTGTTTACTGAATGATTCAATATTCATACGTTTTCAAATATTCTTTATAAATTAATATCATTTTATTTTTATTTTGTAACGAACTTATTAATTCATGTTTTCAATAAATCACATTTGTACCAATTACAAATTTTCATGTACCTATGTAGTTACCAAGAGGTTGCGACAGTATAAAGTCTGGCATATCCATGGTATAAATTCTCGTTAGGATCGACTTTTTGAAAAACATGACCTGAAGTGACGTCAGAGAATAAAAATAATAATAATTGTGGTTCCCTATTTGTTTCTCCCAATACAATAAGTATATTTGATACATGGAAAATCTGAAATAGTGCTACTTGCGGTCGTGCTATTTGCGGTCAGAACAATTATCGTCCCACTTGCGGTCAATTGATATTATTAAAAGAAAATAATGCTAGGAGTAACCCTACTTGCGGTCAAAGAAAGTTTGATCATTTCTAATAGGTTTATAAAAAATACAGCACCCCGTAATCGTTTAAGGAACTCCCTCATACCCTTTTCGCTTCTCACAACAATTTTGAATTAATAAAAAAATGAAAACAATTATTTTCTTTAGTAATAATAATTAATTAAAACTAGTTGTACCATATGTTTAGAAAATCCATTAGATTGCATTCGAAATTGCTTAGTTGATATAATGACTTATTCTTTCTGTAGGAAATTTGGAATTGCCGATTTATAAAATTATTTTCTTGATGATAAGTGAGATCACCCCTCACATTATTTGCATTTTATCATATTGATTGACCTCAAGTGGGACTAAAATTGTTCCGACAGCAAGTGGAAGGACACCGGAAAATCTAACGGTGGGCTTTACATCTATTAATAATGTGAGATATTGTGCAAAGTGTAAGATGAATGTGCCGAAGATTTCCGAATTCGACCGATCGGTTTGTTCGAGTCTAGGTAGCACAGTACAACACAGTAGATTGCGCGCAGTTGATAAGCATCATAAACAAAGCCATTGTGCGACAGTAGCTTGCGATATTTATATAGATCGCGATAACGACTACCGCAGCCACTCTAAATTCCCAAACAAACATACCACTGACATTTTGTACAAATTATATGTTCCTCCTATGTTGTTTTCTCTCTCTCTCTCTCTTTCTTCCTCTCCGTTAACTAGATTAAATGCTCCTTTTATTGTTTTTACAGTTTCAACGTCTTCAACAACTAAATGACGATTTGTTTGTAAGGCTGGGTTGTCTAAGCAGTATGAAAAGACAATTGAGCTGCATAAATGCCATCCATTCCGTCCGGCAAACTATAATTCTAGTCAGTTATTTGGAAAACGAGTTTACATACGTGCAGAGTTATACAGTTTGGCAGTCGAGTTGCCGGATGAACTGTATGATCCCCGTCTAGTGGTATGTCGCTTACTAGGAATATTGCAGACGTCTGCATCCGCTTCCGCAACAGTCGTTGTAGAGCTTTTGCGATTGTGGAAACGATGCAAATGCAAGTCATGACAATATTATTGGAGGCAAACCCGGAACTTGACGCGTGCTCGATATCTTTGCCTATTTAATATATATCACAAACCTTTTAAAATCGCGCTTTAATCTTTAAAATGTTGCAATATTATAATTCTTCAAATGTATAGGTAGGTACTTTACTAATTCTTAAAGTAATATTTACCAATTTATAGTCATCTTTATTGTTCAATAAATAAAGGACATTTTTTTAAAACAAGCTTTTACTAGTTAAAAGTTAAAAATAATTTTATTCCGATTAGAAATAAGTCGTTTTATATGTACTTATCAAGTTTTCAAATAAAAGCGTGTTACACCGTCTTTTTTCTCTCATGCTATTAAAATGTAATACGCTTTTATTTGAAAACTTGAGACTGTGATAAGTACGTATAAAACGACTTTTTTCTAATCGAAATAAAATTGTTTTTAGTCAGTTAGTTATAATATGGTATTGTCATCGGAACTACATACGTATACAATAGTGATGTGTCCATATGAATCTTTATTGGAAGCTGGCTGCGTGCACTCTGCTCACTAAAAAGAGTCGCTAAGAGCGAGTCGTTCAAAGGAGCGAGACTAGACAGTACATACTACACAAGAGTGCAGACTACTCAGGTGTGAACTGTCATGCATGCTCAGGAGTCACAGCACAATACACACTCTGAGCTCATTTTAATATGATTCTGATCTTATATTATTCGCATTTCGAGTAAACTATAAATTATGTATGTAACAATAATAATGTTTATTGTTAGAATATTACATCTTTGTCAACGACGTCAATGTGAATGGTTTAAGTCACTGTAAGCTTAGTACTATTACACTTACAGTGTGTCATTCAACATTAAATGACTCAGCAAAGATAACTCCGTACGTGCAAAATTCACTAGTGTCTCTGTGGCCTGTGCTGTGTGCGCTCTGTAAATGTGCGAATGCAAGAGTACAGAACAGATCAGCACAGAGCAATGGCGCTCGGAGTGAGTCATCCACAAAAAAGAGCGACTCGCTCCGCTCCGAGAAAAGAGTTGTTCATTATGAACGACTCGCTCAGGAGCGACCCATCACTAGTAGGTATACAAAATTTCAGCTTAATCGGATAGCGAGAAGTGGATCAAATTTAACTTGCAAGATTAGATTTTAGACAGACACCGGGACAGGTGAAATTAAATAAAAGTTTGTAAAATATTATTATTATATTGTTATTTTTACAGCCGTATCCGCAGATGTCAATGTCAAAAGTCCGTATCTGGGCTCCGTGAAACCAGCCGCAACTTTGTTAGCCGCATGGACCAAAATGGGTGGGCTGGTTTGTGCTTCGTTTGTGCCCTTTCCTGCTTTAAAAATTTTCGTTCCTGCTTTTAGCGTTTCCGAGAAAATCGAAAATTTTATAACTGCGGCCAGGATCACGCCAGCCGCAACTTTTTTGATTTTGTAATTTTTTTACTTGCGGCTGGTTTGTGCTTCGTTTGTGCCCTTTCCTGCTCCAAAAAAATTCGTTCCTGCTTTTCGCGTTTCCGAGAAAATCGAAGAAATTTTAGCTGCGGCCAGGTTCACGCTAGCCGCAACTTTTTGGAATTTGTACATTTTTTACTTGCGGCTGGTTTGTGCTTCGTTTGTGCCTTTTCCTGCTTAAAAAAATTTCGTTCCTGCTTTTCCCGTTCTCGAGAAAATCAAAAAAGAAAATTCGGTAAGCGTGAAGTTAGCCGCAACTTTGTTAGCCGCACGGACCAAAATAGGTGGGATGGATTAAGCTTCGTTTGTGCCTTTTCCTGCTTAAAAAATTTTCGTTCCTGCTTTACGAGTTTCCGAGAAAAATACGAAAAAAGAAAATGCAATTCTACACTGACCGGCACAAAAAACGCAACACCTAAAATGATGACCAGTTTAGAATTGCAATAACTTTTAAACGTATCGCTCGACTTGAATGAGTTTTTTTTTATTTGAAAGGTCTATGCTTTGTCAATATTTCTGTAAGTGCTCTGCTCATTTTGGCGCTCTTCCATTTCGGCTGTAAAGAATAACGCTAATGCTCGTTTTCCCCATACACATTGAAATCTGTGTTTTTGCATATTCTCTACTTGCAGCTCGAAAAATTGTTTAGAACTGCTAAAGTAATATGATGCGGCTGATTAGTGCCTACTATGAAAAGATTCCTGCCTTCATAATATGTTCGGAAAATTTAACCCTTTCTAGAGAAAATCGACATATTCTAATATATCTGTGTTTTTATTTATTCTGGACGTGCGGCTCGAGAAATTGTTTGGAACTGCTGATGTATTATGACGTGGCTGATTAGTGCCTACTATGGAAAGATTCCTGCCTTCATAATATGTTCGAAATATTTAACCCTTTCTAAAGAAAATCGACATATTCTAATATATCTGTGTTTTTACTTATTCTGGACGTGCGGCTCGAGAAACTGTTTGGAACTGCTGATGTATTATGACGCGGCTGATTAGTGCCTACTGTGGAAAGATTCCTGCCTTAATAATATGTTCGGAAAACTTAACCCTCTCTGGAGAAAATCGACATATTCTAATATATCTGTGTTTTTACTTATTCTGGACGTGCGGCTCGAGAAACTGTTTGGAACTGCTGATGTATTATGACGCGGCTGATTAGTGCCTACTATGGAAAGATTCCTGCCTTCATAATATGTTCGGAAAATTTAACCCTTTCTAGAGAAAATCGACATATTCTCATATATCTGTGTTTTTACGTATTCTGGACGTGCGGCTCGAAAAACTGTTTGGAACTGCTGAAGTATTATGTTGCGGCTGATTAGTACCTACTATGGAAAGATTCCTGCCTTCATAATATGTTCGGAAAATTTAACCCTTTCCAGAGAAAATCGACATATTCTAATATATCTGTGTTTTTACGTATTCTCGACGTGCGGCTCTAAAAACTGTTTGGAACTGCTGAAGTATTGTGACGCGGCTGATTAGTGCCTACTATGAAAAGATTCCTGCCTTCATAATATGTTCGGAAAATTTAACCCTTTCTAGAGAAAATCGACATATTCTAATATATCTGTGTTTTTATTTATTCTGGACGTGCGGCTCGAGAAATTGTTTGGAACTGCTGATGTATTATGACGCGGCTGATTAGTGCCTACTATAGAAAGATTCCTGCCTCCATTATATGTTCGGAAAATTTAACCCTTTCTAGAGAAAATCGACATATTCTAATATATCTGTGTTTTTGCTTATTCTGGACATGCGGCTCGAGAAACTGTTTGGAACTGCTGATGTATTATGACGCGGCTGATTAGTGCCTACTATGGAAAGATTCCTGCCTTCATAATATGTTCGGAAAACTTAACCCTCTCTGGAGAAAATCGACATATTCTAATATATCTGTGTTTTTACTTATTCTGGACGTGCGGCTCGAGAAACTGTTTGGAACTGCTGAAGTATTATGACGTGGCTGATTAGTGCCTACTATGGAAAGATTCCTGCCTTCATAATATGTTCGGAAAATTTAACCCTTTATAGAGAAAATCGACATATTCTAATATATCTGTGTTTTTACGTATTCTGGACGTGCGGCTCGACAAACTGTTTGGAACTGCTGAAGTATTATGACGTGGCTGATTAGTGCCTACTATGGAAAGATTCCTGCCTTCATAATATGTTCGGAAAATCTAACCCTTTTTGGAGAAAATCGACATATTCTAATATATCTATGTTTTTACGTATTCTGGACGTGCGGCTCGACAAACTGTTTGGAACTGCTGAAGTATTATGACGCGGTTGATTAGTGCCTACTATGGAAAGATTCCTGCCTTCATAATATGTTCGGAAAATTTAACCCTTTTTGGAGAAAATCGACATATTCTAATATATCTATGTTTTTACGTATTCTGGACGTGCGGCTCGACAAACTGTTTGGAACTGCTGAATTATTATGATGCGGATGATTAGTGCCTACTATGGAAAGATTCCTGCCTCCATAATATGTTCGGAATATTTAACCCTTTCTAAAGAAAAACGACATATTCTAATATATCTGTGTTTTTACGTATTCTGGACGTGCGGCTCGACAAACTGTTTGGAACTGCTGAAGTATTATGACGTGGCTGATTAGTGCCTACTATGGAAAGATTCCTGCCTTCATAATATGTTCGGAATATTCAACCCTTTCTAAAGAAAATCGACATATTTTAATATATCTGTGTTTTTACTTATTCTGGACGTGCGGCTCGAGAAACTGTTTGGAACTGCTGAAGTATTATGACGCGGCTGATTAGTGCCTACTATGGAAAGATTCCTGCCTCCATAATATGTTCGGAATATTTAACCCTTTCTAAAGAAAATCGACATATTCTAATATATCTGTGTTTTTACTTATTCTGGACGTGCGGCTCGAGAAACTGTTTGGAACTGCTGAAGTATTATGACGCGGCTGATTAGTGCCTACTATGGAAAGATTCCTGCCTTCATAATATGTTCGGAAAATTTAACCCTTTATAGAGAAAATCGACATATTCTCATATATCTGTGTTTTTACGTATTCTGGACGTGCGGCTCGACAAACTGTTTGGAACTGCTGAAGTATTATGTTGCGGCTGATTAGTACCTACTATGGAAAGATTCCTGCCTTCATAATATGTTCGGAAAATTTAACCCTTTCCAGAGAAAATCGACATATTCTAATATATCTATGTTTTTACGTATTCTGGACGTGCGGCTCGACAAACTGTTTGGAACTGCTGATGTATTATGACTCGGCTGATTAGTGCCTACTATGGAAAGATTCCTGCCTTCATAATATGTTCGGAAAATTTAACCCTTTTGGAGAAAATCGACATATTCTAATATATCTATGTTTTTACGTATTCTGGACGTGCGGCTCGACAAACTGTTTGGAACTGCTGATGTATTATGACGCGGCTGATTAGTGCCTACTATAGAAAGATTCCTGCCTTCATAATATGTTCGGAAAATTTAACCCTTTATAGAGAAAATCGACATATTCTAATATATCTGTGTTTTTACGTATTCTGGACGTGCGGCTCGACAAACTGTTTGGAACTGCTGAAGTATTATGACGTGGCTGATTAGTGCCTACTATGGAAAGATTCCTGCCTTCATAATATGTTCGGAAAATTCAACCCTTTATAGAGAAAATCGACATATTCTAATATATCTGTGTTTTTACGTATTCTGGACGTGCGGCTCGACAAACTGTTTGGAACTGCTGAAGTATTATGACGTGGCTGATTAGTGCCTACTATGGAAAGATTCCTGCCTTCATAATATGTTCGGAAAATTTAACCCTTTATAGAGAAAATCGACATATTTTCATATATCTGTGTTTTTACGTATTCTGGATGTGCGGCTCGAAAAACTGTTTGGAACTGCTGAAGTATTATGTTGCGGCTGATTAGTACCTACTATGGAAAGATTCCTGCCTTCATAATATGTTCGGAAAATTTAACCCTTTCCAGAGAAAATCGACATATTCTAATATATCTGTGTTTTTACGTATTCTGGACGTGCGACTCGAGAAACTGTTTGGAACTGCTGAAGTATAATGACGCGGCTGATTAGTGCCTACTATGGAAAGATTCCTGCCTTCATAATATGTTCGGAATATTTAACCCTTTCTAAAGAAAATCGACATATTCTAATATATCTGTGTTTTTACTTATTCTGGACGTGCGGCTCGACAAACTGTTTGGAACTGCTGAAGTATTATGACGCGGCTGATTAGTGCCATTAGTGCCTACTATGGAAAGATTCCTGCCTCCATAATATGTTCGGAATATTTAACCCTTTCTAAAGAAAAACGACATATTCTAATATATCTGTGTTTTTACGTATTCTGGACGTGCGGCTCGACAAACTGTTTGGAACTGCTGAAGTATTATGACGTGGATGATTAGTGCCTACTATGGAAAGATTCCTGCCTTCATAATATGTTCGGAATATTTAACCTTTTCTAAAGAAAATCGACATATTCTAATATATCTGTGTTTTTACGTATTCTGGATGTGCGGCTCGACAAACTGTTTGGAACTGCTAAAGTATTATGACGTGGCTGATTAGTGCCTACTATGGAAAGATTCCTGCCTTCATAATATGTTCGGAATATTTAACCCTTTCTAGAGAAAATCGACATATTCTAATATATCTATGTTTTTACGTATTCTGGACGTGCGGCTCGAAAAACTGTTTGGAACTGCTGAAGTATTATGATGCGGATGATTAGTGCCTACTATGGAAAGATTCCTGCCTTCATAATATGTTCGGAAAATTTAACCCTTTCTGGAGAAAATCGACATATTCTAATATATCTATGTTTTTACGTATTCTGGACGTGCGGCTCGAAAAACTGTTTGGAACTGCTGAAGTATTATGACGCGGCTGATTAGTGCCTACTATGGAAAGATTCCTGCCTCCATAATATGTTCGGAATATTTAACCCTTTCTAAAGAAAATCGACATATTCTAATATATCTGTGTTTTTAGTTATTCTGGACGTGCGGCTCGAGAAACTGTTTGGAACTGCTGAAGTATTATGATGCGGATGATTAGTGCCTACTATGGAAAGATTCCTGCCTCCATAATATGTTCGGAATATTTAACCCTTTCTGGAGAAAATCGACATATTCTAATATATCTGTGTTTTTACTTATTCTGGACGTGCGGCTCGAGAAACTGTTTGGAACTGCTGATGCATTATGACGCGGATGATTAGTGCCTACTATGGAAAGATTCCTGCCTCCATAATATGTTCGGAATATTTAACCCTTTATAGAGAAAATCGACATATTCTAATATATCTGTGTTTTTACTTATTCTGGACGTGCGGCTCGAGAAACTGTGTGGAACTGCTGATGTATTATGACGCGGCTGATTAGTGCCTACTATGGAAAGATTCCTGCCTCCATAATATGTTCGGAAAATTTAACCCTTTATAGAGAAAATCGACATATTCAAATATATCTGTGTTTTTACTTATTCTGGACGTGCGGCTCGAGAAACTGTGTGGAACTGCTGATGTATTATGACGCGGCTGATTAGTGCCTACTATGGAAAGATTCCTGTCTCCATAATATGTTCGGAATATTTAACCCTTTATAGAGAAAATCGACATATTCTAAAATATCTGTGTTTTTACGTATTCTGGAAGTGCGGCTTGAAAAACTGTTTGGAACTGCTGAAGTATTATGACGCGGCTGATTAGTGCCTACTATGGAAAGATTCCTGCCTCCATAATATGTTCGGAATATTTAACCCTTTCTAAAGAAAATCGACATATTCAAATATATCTGTGTTTTTACTTATTCTGGACGTGCGGCTCGAGAAACTGTGTGGAACTGCTGATGTATTATGACGCGGATAATTAGTGCCTACTATGGAAAGATTCCTGCCTTCATAATATGTTCGGAAAATTTAACCCTTTCTAGAGAAATTCGACATATTCTCACAAATCTGTGTTTTTATATATTCTCGGATTGCGGCTCTAAAAACTGTTTTGAACTGCTGAACTATTATTATGCGGCTGATTAATGCCTACTATGGAAAGATTCCTGCCTTTATAATAATATGTTCGGAAAATTTTATCCTTCCCAGAGAAAATCAACATATTCTCAAAAATCACTTTTGACTGATAAATAATAATAATTTGTTTACAGAAAGTAATCAAATCCCATCAAAAACATAAGCGTAAAAATTCAATGCAAAAGAGTTCTAAAAAGGTGCTAAGTTTTCAATTGGCAAGTTTTCACACAAATAAACATGAAGTTTAGGTATAAATCATAATAAACGAACACTTGCTTGGTGAAAATTTGACACCTTTTTAGATCTCAATTCCTTATTTATTGATTATTAAACTTGGCTCCCGTTTTCACATTTATGTTTTTGATGGGATTCATTTTACAAAAATGATCGACTTATACTAAAAAGATTATCTTTGCGAGCGTACTGACACATTTAACTTTTAAAGTCATTTGAATAATTAAGATACGAAATTAAGTGAAAAAGCAAAAACAATCATTTAAGGGGGTACTCGCTCGAATTTTCGGAAAAAATCATACATTTTTGAACGAGTGTCAAAGAAAGAGGAAGGCAGATAGAGAATTGATTTTTTTTAAATTTTATTTACATATCCTTCTACCATATGCCCATTTTTTTTGACGCGCGCGCTCCACGCGCTTGCGCACAGCTGTCTGTATCTCAGGAAACAATGAAAAAACGGCGGGCCCGATCAGCGCTTTCCAGAACATCCTAGAACAACAAAAAAAATGTATTCTTAAAGTAGAAGAGTCCAACTTCGCGTTGACGGATGGAAATTCTGATAAAAAAAATTTCGCGATTCAGTAACCGTTTTTTCCTCAAATTTTCTAGCGTTTCCGAGGTTTTTTTCGTAGATGCGCCATTTCTCTAAAATCGACTTTTTTTTATTTTCCATCCGTCAATGCGAAGTTTGACTCTTCTACTTTAAGAATAATTTTTTTTTTTTGTTCTAGGATGTTCTCGAAAGCGCTGATCGAACCCGCCTTTTTTTAATGGTCTCCTGAGATACAGACAGCTGTGCGCATGCGCGTGGGGCGCGCGCGTCAAAAAAAATGAACATATATGGTAGAAGGATATGTAAAATAAAAAAAATCAATTTTCTATCTGCCTCCCTCTTTCTTTGAGACCCGTTCAAAAATGTATGATTTTTTCCGAAAATTCGAGTGAGTACCCCCTTAAATTAAAAATTTTAATTTTTAATTAACCCAAGAAAACAACAAGATAGGGGTAGATATTTCGAATTAATACTCTGAAAGTTGTATGGTCAAAAAATATCTGTATTTCTTAATGACTTAGTTATAAAAATTAATTTACCTCTAAATTTATAGGTTTTTTTTTTTTTTTTTTTGGCAATTATTTGTAAGAAAATACATGGGTACTTATGGCTCAGTGCTATTACGAAACATTCCGTATATTTAAAGAATGCACTAGGTCTACTACATTTCTGCAAAAAATTAAGGGAGCAAAAAATTTTTTCGAATTTTTAGTGATTTTTCAGAAAGCTGTATCTCAGTTAAAATTAGTCGCATTGAGATTTTAAAAAAAGCATTTTAAAGCGCTGAATGTCTAGTTTTCAGATTTCTTAGCTTAAAATTTTTAGGAGCGACAGTCATCGCGAAATTGTAAGAAAGAACACAAAAAATTTTTTTTTTTATTTTTTGCCTTTTTTTCTCGATCCACGGGCTTGGAAAAATTTTTTTCACAAAAATCATGATGTGGACTTGATAGCCTGTTCATTCAGCTTTAATTTCTTTTTTTAAATTTTTCTCTACGTTAATTTGACCCGGAGATATTCGACTACGAATACAAAAGCATCCTTTTGATTTTAACCATCGATATCTCAGCAACTAATGATCAGACAGAAAATTGATGGGCAGTTTCAAAATCTCGAATAAATTTCCTACAAGGCTATGTAGTGTTCTTGGAAGAAAAAAATTTTCTTTCATCCTCGATATTAACTTGAAAAAAGTGAAAAAAAGTGACTTTTTGACTTGTTTTGCTAAGTTGACCGCATATTTGCTAATATTGGTGGCAAGTCTAATGCTTGTACGAATTTTTACACCTCATTGTACCCCCAAGAGCTCCGTAAATCGACAGATCGAACTATCGATCGGTTTTTCCGGACCGCTTAATCAAAATTTCAGAAAAATTTAAAGGAGCAAAATTTACAATTCTGAACACTCTGTAATGTTCGTAAAAATGAATTTGATTTTTTTTCAATTCTTTCACAATTGGGCATCTTTTGCTTATTGAATTTGCTCCTTTAAATTTTTCTGAAATTTTGATTAAGCGGTCCGGAAAAACCGTTCGATAGATCGATCTACCGATTTACGGAGCTCTTGGGGGTACATCGAGGTGTAAAAATTCGTACAAGCATTAGACTTTCCACCGATATTAGCAAAGATGAGGTCGACTTAGCAAAACAAGTCAAAAAGTCACTTTTTTTCACTTTTTTCAAGTTGATATCAAGGATGAAAGAAAATTTTCTTCTTCCAAGAACACTACATAACCTTGTAGGAAAATTATTCGAGATTTTGAAACTGCCCGTCAATTTTCTGTCTGATCATTAGTTGCTGAGATATCGATGGTTACAGTCAAAAAAAGGCTTTTGTAGTCGAATATCTCCGGGTCAAAAATTAACGTAGAGAAAAATTTAAAAAAAGAATATAAAGCTGATGAACAGGCCATATCATAATTTTTGAGTAAAAAATTTTTCAAAGCCCGTGGACCGAGAAAAAAAACGCAAAAAATGAAAAAAAAATTTGTTTCGTGTTCTTTCTTAGAATTTTGCGATGACTGTCGCTCCTAAAAATTTTAAGCCAAAAATTCTAAAAACTAGACATTCAGCGCTTTAAAATGCTTTTTTTAAAACCTCGATACGACAAATTTTAACTGAGATACAGCATTCTGAAAAATCACTAAAAATTCAAAAAATTTTTTTGCTCTCCTATTTTTTTGCAGAAATTTATAATAATGCAGTAGTTTAAACAGTTTCTCGAGCCCACAAGTCGAGAATATGTAATAACACAGATTTGTTAGAATATGTCGATTTTCACTAAAAAGGGTTAAATTTTCCGAATATATTAGAAAGGCAGAAATCTTTCCATATAAGGCACTAATCAGCCGCATCATAATACTTCAGCAGTTCTAAACAGTTTTTCGAGCCGCAAGTAGAGAATACGCAAAAACACAGATTTGCGAGAATATGTCGATTTTCTCTGGGTAGGATTAAATTTTCCGAACATATTATGAAGGCAGGAATCTTTCCATAGAAGGCACTAATCAGCCGCGTCATAATACATCAGCAGTTCTAAACAGTTTCTCAAGCCGCACGTCCAGAATAAGTAAAAACACAGATATATTAGAATATGTCGATTTTCTCCAGAAAGGGTTAAATATTCCGAACATATTATGGAGGCAGGAATCTTTCCATAGTAGGCACTAATCATCCGCATCATAATACTTCAGCAGTTCCAAACAGTTTTTCGAGCCGCACGTCCAGAATACGTAAAAACATAGGTATATTAAAATATGTCGATTTTCTCCAGAAAGGGTTAATTTTCCGAACATATTATGAAAGCAGGAATCTTTCCATAGTAGGCACTAATCAGCCACGTTATAATACTTCAGCAGTTCCAAACAGTTTCTCGAGCCGCACGTCCAGAATACGTAAAAACATAGATATATTAGAATATGTCGATTTTCTCTAGAAAGGGTTAAATTTTCCGAACATATTATGAAGGCAGGAATCTTTCCATAGTAGGCACTAATCAGCCACGTCATAATACTTCAGCAGTTCCAAACAGTTTCTCGTGCCGCACGTCCAGAATAAGTAAAAACACAGATATATTAGAATATGTCGATTTTCTCTAAAAAGGGTTAAATTTTCCGAACATATTATGAAGGCAGGAATCTTTCCATAGTAGGCACTAATCAGCCACGTTATAATACTTCAGCAGTTCCAAACAGTTTCTCGAGCCGCACGTCCAGAATACGTAAAAACATAGATATATTAGAATATGTCGATTTTCTCTATAAAGGGTTAAATATTCCGAACATATTATGGAGGCAGGAATCTTTCCATAGTAGGCACTAATCAGCCGCGTCATAATACATCAGCAGTTCCAAACAGTTTCTCGAGCCGCACGTCCAGAATAAGTAAAAACACAGATATATTAGAATATGTCATTTTCTCTAGAAAGGGTTTAATATTCCGAACATATTATGGAGGCAGGAATCTTTCCATAGTAGGCACTAATCATCCGCATCATAATACTTCAGCAGTTCCAAACAGTTTTTCGAGCCGCACGTCCAGAATACGTAAAAACATAGATATATTAGAATATGTCGATTTTCTCTAGAAAGGGTTAAATTTTCCGAACATATTATGAAGGCAGGAATCTTTCCATAGTAGGCACTAATCAGCCACGTCATAATACTTCAGCAGTTCCAAACAGTTTCTCGACCGCACGTCCAGAATAAGTAAAAACACAGATATATTAGAATATGTCGATTTTCTCCAAAAAGGGTTAAATTTTCCGAACATATTATGAAGGCAGGAATCTTTCCATAGTAGGCACTAATCAGCCGCAACATAATACTTCAGCAGTTCCAAATAGTTTTTCGAGCCGCACGTCCAGAATACGTAAAAACACAGATATATGAGAATATGTCGATTTTCTCTATAAAGGGTAAAATTTTCCGAACATATTATGAAGGCAGGAATCTTTCCATAGTAGGCACTAATTAGCCGCGTCATAATACTTCAGCAGTTCCAAACAGTTTCTCGAGCCGCACGTCCAGAATAAGTAAAAACACAGATATATTAGAATATGTCGATTTTCTTTAGAAAGGGTTAAATATTCCGAACATATTATGGAGGCAGGAATCTTTCCATAGTAGGCACTAATCAGCCGCGTCATAATACTTCAGCAGTTCCAAACAGTTTCTAGAGCCGCACGTCCAGAATAAGTAAAAACACAGATATATTAGAATATGTCGATTTTCTTTAGAAAGGGTTAAATATTCCGAACATATTATGAAGGCAGGAATCTTTCCATAGTAGGCACTAATCAGCCACGTCATAATACTTCAGCAGTTCCAAACAGTTTGTCGAGCCGCACGTCCAGAATACGTAAAAACACAGATATATTAGAATATGTCGTTTTTCTTTAGAAAGGGTTAAATATTCCGAACATATTATGGAGGCAGGAATCTTTCCATAGTAGGCACTAATCATCCGCATCATAATAATTCAGCAGTTCTAAACAGTTTGTCGAGCCGCACGTCCAGAATACGTAAAAACATAGATATATTAGAATATGTCGATTTTCTCCAAAAAGGGTTAAATTTTCCGAACATATTATCAAGGCAGGAATCTTTCCATAGTAGGCACTAATCAGCCGCGTCATAATACTTCAGCAGTTCCAAACAGTTTGTCGAGCCGCACGTCCAGAATACGTAAAAACATAGATATATTAGAATATGTCAATTTTCTCCAAAAAGGGTTAGATTTTCCGAACATATTATGAAGGCAGGAATCTTTCCATAGTAGGCACTAATCAGCCACGTCATAATACTTCAGCAGTTCCAAACAGTTTGTCGAGCCGCACGTCCAGAATAAGTAAAAACACAGATATATTAGAATATGTCGATTTTCTCCAGAGAGGGTTAAGTTTTCCGAACATATTATGAAGGCAGGAATCTTTCCATAGTAGGCACTAATCAGCCGCGTCATAATACATCAGCAGTTCCAAACAGTTTCTCGAGCCGCACGTCCAGAATAAGCAAAAACACAGATATATTAGAATATGTCGATTTTCTCTAGAAAGGGTTAAATTTTCCGAACATATTATGGAGGCAGGAATCTTTTCATAGTAGGCACTAATCAGCCGCGTCACAATACTTCAGCAGTTCCAAACAGTTTTTAGAGCCGCACGTCGAGAATACGTAAAAACACAGATATATTAGAATATGTCGATTTTCTCTGGAAAGGGTTAAATTTTCCGAACATATTATGGAGGCAGGAATCTTTCTATAGTAGGCACTAATCAGCCGCGTCATAATACATCAGCAGTTCCAAACAATTTCTCGAGCCGCACGTCCAGAATAAGTAAAAACACAGATATATTAGAATATGTCGATTTTCTCTAGAAAGGGTTAAATTTTCCGAACATATTATGAAGGCAGGAATCTTTTCATAGTAGGCACTAATCAGCCGCGTCACAATACTTCAGCAGTTCCAAACAGTTTTTAGAGCCGCACGTCGAGAATACGTAAAAACACAGATATATTAGAATATGTCGATTTTCTCTGGAAAGGGTTAAATTTTCCGAACATATTATGAAGGCAGGAATCTTTCCATAGTAGGTACTAATCAGCCGCAACATAATACTTCAGCAGTTCCAAACAGTTTTTCGAGCCGCACGTCCAGAATACGTAAAAACACAGATATATGAGAATATGTCGATTTTCTCTAGAAAGGGTTAAATTTTCCGAACATATTATGAAGGCAGGAATCTTTCCATAGTAGGCACTAATCAGCCGCGTCATAATACATCAGCAGTTCCAAACAGTTTCTCGAGCCGCACGTCCAGAATAAGTAAAAACACAGATATATTAGAATATGTCGATTTTCTCCAGAGAGGGTTAAGTTTTCCGAACATATTATTAAGGCAGGAATCTTTCCACAGTAGGCACTAATCAGCCGCGTCATAATACATCAGCAGTTCCAAACAGTTTCTCGAGCCGCACGTCCAGAATAAGTAAAAACACAGATATATTAGAATATGTCGATTTTCTTTAGAAAGGGTTAAATATTCCGAACATATTATGGAGGCAGGAATCTTTCCATAGTAGGCACTAATCATCCGCATCATAATACTTCAGCAGTTCCAAACAGTTTCTCGAGCCGCACGTCAAGAATACGTGAAAACACAGATATATTAGAATATGTCGATTTTCTCTAGAAAGGGTTAAATATTTCGAACATATTATGAAGGCAGGAAACTTTCCATAGTAGGCACTAATCAGCCGCATCATATTACTTTAGCAGTTCTAAACAATTTTTCGAGCTGCAAGTAGAGAATATGCAAAAACACAGTTTTTAATGTGTATGGGGAAAACGAGCATTAGCGTTATTCTTTACAGCCGAAATGGAAGAGCGCCAAAATGAGCAGAGCACTTACAGAAATATTGACAAAGCATAGACCTTTTAAATAAAAAAAAACTCATTCAAGTCGAGCGATACGTTTAAAAGTTATTGCAATTCTAAACTGGTCATCATTTTAGGTGTTGCGTTTTTTGTGCCGGTCAGTGTAGAATTGCATTTTCTTTTTTCGTATTTTTCTCGGAAACTCGTAAAGCAGGAACGAAAATTTTTTAAGCAGGAAAAGGCACAAACGAAGCTTAATCCATCCCACCTATTTTGGTCCGTGCGGCTAACAAAGTTGCGGCTAACTTCACGCTTACCGAATTTTCTTTTTTGATTTTCTCGAGAACGGGAAAAGCAGGAACGAAATTTTTTTAAGCAGGAAAAGGCACAAACGAAGCACAAACCAGCCGCAAGTAAAAAATGTACAAATTCCAAAAAGTTGCGGCTAGCGTGAACCTGGCCGCAGCTAAAATTTCTTCGATTTTCTCGGAAACGCGAAAAGCAGGAACGAATTTTTTTGGAGCAGGAAAGGGCACAAACGAAGCACAAACCAGCCGCAAGTAAAAAAATTACAAAATCAAAAAAGTTGCGGCTGGCGTGATCCTGGCCGCAGTTATAAAATTTTCGATTTTCTCGGAAACGCTAAAAGCAGGAACGAAAATTTTTAAAGCAGGAAAGGGCACAAACGAAGCACAAACCAGCCCACCCATTTTGGTCCATGCGGCTAACAAAGTTGCGGCTGGTTTCACGGAGCCCCGTATCTGCAGATGTCAGAAAACAGACAAACAGCAGCACGTGGATGAACGCACTTGGGTGGCGCGCACTATTGGTCGCTACTAGCGGTCGGATCGAATCACTGATGGCATCCATCGGTGCCTGCCACAAAAGACTCAAGCACCGACGTCTGGCGCAGTCTGTGTGTACGATCGCCCTAAATATTATAAATGGACATTTACAGAATATGATATATTGTTATTGGTTCACATTTTTACAAAGTTGGCGTTAAATATTTAACGCAACCTTTAAACGACTTTAACTCTGATAAGAAGGAACACTACAGAAAATGTCAATACTACCAAGCATTCTGTCAGTGTCAAAGTGGTAAAATGTCGACATATTCCTGTTATTTGTAAATAGCCGTATACCAACATGTAAATGTAAAGTAGGTACGTCTGTATCACAAACGTGAAAAGTGTAGCGTACCAACGTTGCCAACTCTAAGAAATTATATCGGTTGTATAAATAGAAAATAACGGAAGTTATACTAAAATTATTCGCTTATAAAGAATCGATCCTAGACCCTCATTCTCAAAGAACCCAATATTTTATAGCATGCTAATCTAACAAAATTTTTACTAAACTGAACCGAAACCACATTCTCTACGAATGATGTGTTCTTAAGTTTTTTCTCTAAGAAAACAAATAGAAGAATTACTATAACCTCAATTATACATTTGTTTTCAGTTCGTTGTATCATTACTCATTAGTATTGAACTATCTGTTCGGTCCACATTCGTCAGAGTGCAAATCATTATTTTCGCTCACTGCTCATCTTGTTTGTGTTGTAGTGTAATAATAGATATATACCTGGGTATATCTTCATGGCAAAAAAGGCATTTGCTGGAGACGACCAACTTGAAAGAGAGACACAACCTTCTAAACATCAAAAGCAATGGGTATAGAATGCAGAGAAAATATAATTGAATGTCGGGGGCGGCATAACGTCTCTGCGTTGAGCGCATATTTTACAAATACTACCCTGTATATATAACACGTCAAAAATTTCGACTGTTATACATTGGAAAAAGTGCTAGACTTTTGAAGTAACATATGATACAAACATCTTTTATATAATATTGACCTTCGTCTAATTTCAAGATAAATAGAGGTCTTCTTTACATTAAATACTTACTTGTTAAGAAAGAAGGATTTCATTACCAAATTTTCCATCTCAAAGAGTGAAGCGTTTAATATTGATCAAAGTATTGTGTCTAATGGTATTTTTCTGTCAGAAGATTTTTAAACAATTTCCAGACAGCTGGAAATCGGCAAAGTTGGCAATACTGTATGGAGCGGCATCACGAGGTCACACAAAGTTCAGAAGATCAGCGTCTTATCTTTGCTTTTTACAGTTCACCGCGTTCCTTAGAGAGCTTTTGCTTGCCGTTTTAACGTTCGATGTGTATCAGAAATGTTTAAACTATCGTTTTAGGGCTTTTAAGAAGGCCTTAAATGTTTGATGCTTATTTATCAACGTGTTGTCACCGAATATATTTAAAGCCACAAAGTAAAAAGGCTTATATCGATTTTTTTATTTTTTCTCATGCGCCATTTACTCAGCATTACGGTGAGATATTGTATGCGAAGAGTCTCACATAGTAAAGCATTGGGGGCGGTACGTATTTTTGTAAATGCTAAATGTTTACAATTATGGAAGTTAAACACGTCATAGAAAAATAGATCATGTTGTGCAGTACTAAATTTGTGTTATTAGATCAAATGCAAATGCGGATATCAAATTATTAAATTGAAAAGTGACAGCTATCAGTTGATTATACACCGTTGATTTCATGCGGTTTCTCTTTCAAATTTGGTGATTGCATGCAGAAAGCAACAAAGTTAACCTTACATCAATGATTCTGCCACATTTTACGATGTGACCAGGACTCGTGTTTATTTCCCCTTCAGTGTAAAAATGTATTTTCTTCCTCGGACATATAAATTTTAATTTAAACATCGAAACCTCGTATACTGTCAATGCAAACGTGTCGCATAGCACATATTGGATATTTTGAAATGGGCTCCGCCTCCAGGTAAAATTCCAATATCACTAGATATATTTTTCTAATTACTTATGTAATATATTTTTGTAAGAACGTTTCATTTCTACACAAATTGCAAAATGGCCTCCAGGGGCTGTGTGAATCAAGCAGTGGTCTATTTTATTATACAATTGTTGCGATTGACACATTGATTGAAATTCATTCACAGAAAACAGTAAGATCCTGTTAATTACCGACGTGACACTGACATGCGGTAACTTTGATCGTACAAAAGTTTACATATCTATTATTGAATTTAACACAATATTATGATGAAAAAATCAAATCACTCGCCAGTATCTCAAATACGACCCAACACTAGTTGATGAAAGGTATCAATTTTTAGGGTTCCGTACCCGAAGGGTGCTCAAACGGGACCCTATTACTAAGCCTCCGCTGTCCGTCCGTCTGTCCGTCCGTCCGTCTGTCTGTCAGCGGGCTGTATCTCAAGAACCGTAATAGGTAGAGAGTTGAAATTTTCACAGAGTATGTATTTCTATTGCCGCTAGAACAACAAATAATTAAAATACCCCCAAAACTCCCCAAAGAGGAGCAAATTCAGTTTTTTGCTTATAATTCGCTCAATTTAAATCAGATCGTTTCGAGACCTATCTTAAACGAAAGAGCAGAAAATTTTACATAGATTTTGTGTAACAGAATTCGTCGAAACACTTTTTTTATACAGCTTTATATAGAAATAAAATGTATAAATTCAATTTTGTCTAATCCACAGCATACACGGGGATCGTCTGTCTTCGTTTGTTGCATACTGTACTATGGGAATTTAAAAAATGCGTATGTTTTGTCTTAAAAAATTTGAAAAGAAGTTTGACCCTGCAGGCCATCCCTGTAACTTCCCGCTATTTTCGAGTTCAAAACGCTCAAAAATATATAAAATATAGCAAGAAGTTTATTTTTTAGCTCTTCGAGCTCAAAAAAAAAAACACTTTGTTATGAAATTTTCGTTCACTATATCTCATGAACAAATGAGCCGATTTTGATGCGGTTTGCATCGATCGACGCAGTTTTTTTAACCTAAGAAAGTAAATTATTACAAAAAAATCGATTTGATAAGAATTTTACGAGTAATTATAAAAAATTACTTTTTTCCTAATTTTTCGTTCACGTTATCTCATGAACAAATGAACCAATTTTTGTCTGGTTTGCGGCGATCGACGCAGTTTTTTTAACCTAAGAAAGTAAATTATTACAAAAAAATCGATTTGATAAGAATTTTACGAGTAATTATAAAAAATTACTTTTCTCCTAATTTTTCGTTAACGTTATCAACATGAACAAATGAACCAATTTTGATCTGGTTTGCGGCGATCGACGCAGTTTTTTTAGCCTAAGAAAGTAATTTATTACAAAAAAATCGATCTGATAACAATTTTAAGAATCATTTAAAAAAAACACTTTTTTACGATTTTTTCGTTCACGGTATCTCGTGAACAAATGAACCGATTTTGATGCGGTTTGCGGAAATCGACGCAGTTTGTTAAGGAGAAGAGCTGATTAGATTTTGGAATTATTCGGTTTAGTAGTTTAGAAAATATTTTACAAAAACAAATTTTAAAAAATTTTTGAAACTTGTTTTTTTAAGATTTCTCAAAATTTTTTGGGCCAAATCGTTTCAAATTTTCAGGAAGTCTAAGTTCACCAAGATCACGTCAGATGCCGCAAACCGCGTTTCAGTCGGACACTCCGTTCAAAAGATATAAAAGGTTTACATACATACATACACACACACACACACACACCCCCATACATACAGCCCTACGGACATCATCGCCAAAATAGTTTCAATAGCTTCCTAGGACCTCAAAACGTCGAGATCTGGCGAAAACTCGATTTTCGAAAATCGGGGTGAAACCAATAACTTCCCGATTTTTGAAAAAAAAAAAAAATTTTTTTTTTTTAAAGCGGGAAGTTAAAAAAAGATTGCATTTGTTCAAAAACGAATGTCATTTCAAATCTTTTGACATTAGTATTTTGTGAAATGCAACGCCTTCTGAGTTGACGATTTGAATAACTAATTTTAATTATTAGAACATATTGCTTTGACAGATGCAAACGTCATTTTTGACATTTTTTACCATTCCAACACCATGGATGAGCGGAATGAAACCAAATTTTGGGAGGATATTTGATATGCAAATATGGAGAGGCCTATTGTTTTTGAGAGACGTCGGCGCAAGCGCAAAAGAAATATATATTATAATGTTGTTTTTATAAGATAATAGTATACTTTTCATAACGGCTTATTATTTTGTTTTACAGGAGTTTTGTAAAATAAATTTTTGAAAAAAATCGGCGCATGCGTAGAAGAAATATATACTATAAGGCTGTTTTTTATATAATAACGGCATACTTTTCATAACGGTTTATTATTCTATCTATGTTTACAAAAGTTTTGTAAATTTTTTGGGAAAAATTGGCGCATGCGCAAAAGAAATATATGCAATAAAGTTGTTTTATATAATAATAGTATATATTTCATAATGGTTTAAAAGAAAGTTTTGTAAAAAGTTTTAGGAGGAAAGGTGGCGCATGCGCAGAAGAGATATGTGCTATAACATTGTTTTTATATAATAATATATATATATATATATTTTTTTCATAATGGTTTAATATTCTAAAGTTTTGTATTTTTTTTTTTTGGGGAAATCGGCGTATGTGCAACAGAGATATTTGCCGTAACGTTGTTATTTGATATAATGGTATATTTATCAAAACTTTATATTATTTTATTCTACAAGAAATTTTTGTAAAAAAAGTGTTTATAATATAAAAACGCCGGGGTGTATTATGTAAAATTTCACGCCTTAAAATTCTTGAACTACTTGCATATTCCCACTGGTTACATATTGTTATAGCGCCTCTCTTGTTTCTTTTACAAAAGTATTTAAAAAGTAAATAGTGTACGGAACCCTTCGTGTGCGAGTCCGACTCACACTTGACCGGTTTTTTTTATAATTATCATCTTCTACCCTGTATTTTACCATTCCAACCCACAAGTGGGGAATGGTACTAGTTTAGGTCAAAATTCACTTTTCAAAATTTTACAATATTTTTTGTTTAGAATTCAAAAAACATATTTTTGGAAAAACTCTGTACGTCTGTTGGTCTGTTAGTCTGTGAGCACGATACAGGTCAAACGGATGAGCGGATTGAAACCAACTTTTTGAAGGGCTCACAATCACCTTTCTCCCATGTGAGTTTCGTGAATTTAAGTTCCAGTCAGATATTTGCTGATTGCGGGCCCCATTTTTACTTTACAGTTTGTTGAATATTCGTATAAGTAATTCTACTAACCGGTGCTGGTCCAATGAATTTTGCAGACGCTCCTTGTCTGCTCGAACTATTAATAAATTGTTGTATTTCTACGAATCGTTCAGAGTGTCTCAAATTTTAGACTTTAGTTCAAATTGACTATCTATAATTTTGTTACAGCAAAAAAGACGATGAAAAATGTCATGCAAGTACACTTTAGTTTGACCCGGTCTAGTTTAAACTAAAACTATGAATGTGCCTATACATAGGTAATTCTTTCCGAGCTCAATACGTTTTCTTCTAGCCTTAACACTTTATTTGCGAGTTACATATCTATATTTATAAATGAACTCGCGTATGATTTATATTTACAATTTAATATGAATTAAACAATAATTTGTATTATTGTAACAAAAAACATTCATATTAGTGATGTGTCCACATGACTCTTTATTGGGAGCTAGCTCCGTGCGCTTCGCTCACTAAAAAGAGTCGCTCAGAGCGAGTCGTTCAAAGGAGCGATACTAGACAGTACGCACTACACAAGAGTGCAGACTGCAGAGGTGTGAACTGTCATCATACATGCTCAGGAGTCATGTAGCATTGCATTATGCGCAGCACAATACACACACTCAGCTCTGAGCTCATTTTAATATGATTCTGATCTTATTATATTATTCACATTTCGGATAAACTATACTGTATAATAAAAGCTTAACAACAATACTGTTTATTGTTACAATATATCTTGTCAACGACGTCAATGTGAATGGTTTAAGTCACTGTAAGCTTAGTACTACTAAATCTACAGCGTGCCATTCAACATCAAATGACTCAGCAAAGATAACTCCGTACGTGCAAAGTTCACTAGTGTCTCTGTGGCCTGTGCGCTCTGTAAATGTGCGAATGCAACAGTACAGAATAGCTCAGCACAGAGCAATGGCGCTCGGAGTGAGTCATTCCGCTCCGAGAGAGGAGTCGTCCATTATGAACAACTCGCTCAGGAGTGACACATATCACAAATTCATATAAAATTTATCTTTTCTACTCAAATTAAAAAAAAAAAATAATATACTTGTGAAAATAACTTTTTTATAAATGTGGCAGAGTACAATAAGTTTTGTCTGAGCTTACTAGAAATTTTAAGAATATAAACTTCTAAAATTAAAAGTGTTAGGTACAAATCTCGTATAATGGAAGTATATGGATTTCCTAAAATGTTCAACTTGCTGCGTCAAATGATTTTGGTTTTAGAAATCTACATACATTTCTTGAAAGCTCAAATAAAAATTAATTTAGCATCTATATTTTTAAAACCTTCCTTTTAAAAGTTTTTTTTTTTGTTTTGTACGATCCCCAATTTTTCCATACCTGTAAGTGATAGTTAATTAGGGTACTAATGCGTAAAGTAAAACAAAAGAAATGCGAAACAAAGTCGTACTACTCTTTCCATAGTTAAACTATGAAACTCAAACGTAATCTACAATTGGAAGTAAATTTACTCAAAATTGAGCTGTCCCACTTTTTTAAAATTTTGTGAAAATCAGGTATTTTAGGGGTACGTGCAAAAATACACTGTCTTTCGTGCGTGATGATGCTATGGCTCATACTATTGTTAAAACTCGATGTTGTTCGTTTTTAGCATAATGTCACAATCGCCATTACATATGTCATCACGCACTAGAAACATAACCTAATATTATATTCCAAATATTCTTAGTTTCCGGGCTTGTAGGCTGTGGTTCATTAATATTTCTACCTGACGTTTCGTCTACAATTGCGGTAGACATTAGACTAGGACACTTTGCCCGCTACCACATCGTCTTTGATAACGTCTACCGCAGTTGTAGACGAAACATCAGGTAGAAATATCAATGGGCCATGATCTATACAAGAATATTTGAAACAATTCCGGCCGTGAAAGCTTACACACTTTAATAATATTGTATTATTTTATTTAACTCTTTTTAGTTTTTATAACGACGTCGTATAGTATAACTTATTGCATTTTACTTTGATAAGACCTTTCATCTGATACCCATATAGGTCGCTGAGAAAAAAATAATCTGCCATCTTGGAGGTCCGTGAATTTATAATAACGTTACAGAGCCAGTGTCGCATTGCCTCCTGACACACTTATGCAAAGTTTCATAGATCTAGTTTTAAGTAAAGGTCAATGCATACGAGGCGCTGAGTTTCATGATAGCTTTTTTGTGTTCGCTTCAAACGATGCGTATATTCAAGCTGGCTTTGTAGATGGGTTTGGTGCGCAAGCAGAATGTTAACAAAAGTGGACGTTTATATTGTCTCTGAACAGAACACGCATTGCGACGCCATGTTTATTTGCGGACGTTTGTGCATGTCGCCCACTGTTTCCTGATCGGTTCTTGCTCAAAACAAGCAGAAAAACTGCTTGAAATCTATCTTGTGACACCGCGCGAGCCCGCAGTGACATCATTAACATCCTCGTAGCCATTGCAAGTCCCAGTAAAGATTCCAAGCGGCAAAACCAACCTCGTGTGCAGCCGCTTTAATAGCCCAAGAGATGACGACGAATTTAGAGTATGTATTTTAGGCACGTTGAAATAATAAAAAAAAAATTGGTTGTCTGTAAAGTCGGTTTACGGACGATAGTTTTACGTGATAACGTATTCCGTAATACATAACCTAAACCTCCCAAAATTTGGTTTCAATCCGCTTATCCTTGGTGTCGGAATGATAAGAAATGTCAAAAGTGACGTTTGCAACTGTCAAAGTATTATGTTCTAATAATAATTAGTTATTCCAATACTTAACTTAGAAGGCGTTGCATTTCACAAAATACTAATGTCAAAAAATTGAATTAAACATTAGAAATGCAGCCGTTTTCATGTTAAGACAAGACATACGTTATTTTCTAATTTCCATGTACGGCAAACAAAGACGACCGACCGCGTCGCGCCATGCATTAGACAACATTGCATTTATACAGCTATTTTTACGTTAGGAACGTTACGACCGTTAGGAACGTTACACTTTTTCGTACATGCAGCCGGTGTTTTATCAATTTATAAGATTGGTGATTCATCAATTTATAAGACGTTATCACGTCAAAAGTATTTTTTCAATGAGTGGATCTGAAATCGCGAGTCTGGTAGGAGCGTTTGCGGATATTTCGCTTCTGCGCAGCATATGACAGGAAAAAAATAAACCAAAAAAATATGTTTTAGGCAACTTGAAATTTTTTTAGTCTTTTAGTTTAGCATTTATATAAAATCCAGAAATAAAAATCCTAGACTATTTAGTCATTTTTAAATTGTGACCTGACCCCCCGCATATATTTAATATAAATTGTTAATATAAATGTTAAGTATAATATTTAATATATATTTTTTTTATCGAGACGTATATATTTTTTGTGTAAATTAATTAAATAAGTTCTATGGGGGGTCTGGTCACGGTTTAAAACCGACAAAATAACCTAGGGTTTTTATTTCTGGATTATATAAATGCTAAAATAAAAGATAAAAGAAAATTTCAAGTCGCCTAAACCATATTTTTTTGTTTTATTTTTTTGCAAATGCCGTAGGTATGCTGCGGAGATGCAAAATAACCGCAAACGCTCCGCCAGATACGCAATCCAGATTCACCCATTGATAAAATGCTGTTTTGTTATTATTTCAATTTACCTAAAATAAATGCCCTAAATTCGTCGTCAGCTCTCCCGTTGTAAGGACAAGTCGCAAAGCTAAATAGAAGATTTTTCGCGTGCAACAGAGACAGTGAGTTAAAATGATTGTAGCAAAATTCTAAAATACGAATTAATCCATATTCTCTTAATTTTTATACAAATCCTGCTAAAATTATTAAAACAGAAACGGCCCCCATGTAGTCCCCGTCTATGGATTACTAACACATAATAATTTAAAATGCACCTTCTTTTTCTACATTTATGTATTTAGAACATGAATATTATTTTAGTCATTATTCTTATGTTCAATGAATTTATTACATCGTAAAAACAATTTACGATTCTCAGTTGTTCCGAAATATATGTTCTCGAGCTTTACTAGTCACTTACGTCACGAAACGCTCTGTTCAATGTGTGAAAAGCTTTAACAAGATAAGAGAGTTTTCTTGGTTCATTTAGAGTTACGAAAGACGGGATCGATGCAATCCCACTTTAATTGGTTTAATTTGATTCATCCATTTTGTACGTCCAGTTATCGTTAATACAAGTAAGGAGTATATACTCAAAGTAATTAAAATGTGGCGTTCACAATTGTTAGTTAGTTATAGATTACTAGCTTTTACCCGCGACTTCATCTGCGTGGAATGGGGTGGATTAACACCATGGCTCTTTATCATTTAAACAATAATCAATTTTGTAATATCTCTTTGACACGTTGCGCGTCGTTTGATTTTGGAAAAAAGTAGCACATATTCCCTAGGGTTCAAACTATTCTCATATTAAATTTCATCATAACATCTAAATCGATTTTGCAGTTTAGCCGTGAATGTAACAGACATACTAATCTACTTGGTATGTAACCTATATACCTACTGTGTTTCGTGCCTTCAAGTTCAAGAAAGTTCTCAAGCGAAAGTTTAAACTATTTCCATATTAAATTTCATCACAATCGGCCCAGGGGTGTGGCCGTGAAAGCGTAACTACATACAATATTTCAACACCGACTTCATTCCCATAGGGCTTGAGTTGTGAAGAAAAATAGCCTTCCCCAGGATTCAATCTTCATATTAAATTTCGTCACAATCAACCCAGCGGTTCGGCCGTGAAAACGTAACAAACAGACAGACAAAGTTACTTTCGCATTTATAATAGTAGTGATATGCGCTCAAAAAGTTATCAATAGTTAAAATTAAAAGATAATCTTGGACTGTAAACGTGTAATAGATAATTTAGAGCCTTTTTTTTCAAAACAAGTTTTTATTTGTTGGTATTAAAAATAAACTAAAAAATTGGTTGTCTGTAAAGTCGGTTTACGGACGATAGTTTTACGTGATAACGTATTCCGTAATACATAACCTAAACCTCCCAAAATTTGGTTTCACTCCGCTTATCCTTGGTGTCGGAATGATAAGAAATGTCAAAAGTGACGTTTGCAACTTACAAAGTATTATGTTCTAAATCTAATAATAATTAGTTATTCCAATACTTAACTTAGAAGGCGTTGCATTTCACAAAATACTAATGTCAAAAAATTGAATTAAACATTAGAAATGCAGCCGTTTTCATGTTAAGACAAGACATACGTTATTTTCTAATTTCCATGTACGGCAAACAAAGACGACCGACCGCGTCGCGCCATGCATTAGACAACATTGCATTTATACAGCTATTTTTCTATATAAATTTGTATAAAAAAACTGTTTAGGCAAATTCTGTTATACGAAATCTATGTAAAATGTTCTCCTCTTTCGTTTAAGACTGGTTTCAAACCGATCTGATTTAAATTGAGCGAGAAATTAGCAAAAAGCACGCACAGGGTCAGGCGGAACGTTACGCGTTACGCGTTACGAACGTTAGGAACGTTAAGATTTAGGAACGTTACACTTTTTCGTGCATGCAGCCGGTGTTTTATCAATTTATAAGATTGGTGATTCATCAATTTATAAGACGTTATCACGTCAAAAGTTATAAGTATAATTTTATTCCAATTAGAAATAAGTCGTTTTATACGAACTTATTACAGTATCAGTTTTCAAATAAAAGCGCGTTACAGCGTCTTTTTGTTCTCTCTTGTTATTAAAATGTAACACGCTTTTATTTGAAAACTATTTATTTATTTCATTTTAAAATTGTGCTATAATTGTAAAACATATCTAATTATATCAAAACTGCGAATATATAAATTAATTAGGTACGCTTATGGAAAAGCAATAATTTAATTTTTTTACTTGAAGCCAAGGTCACGAATCCGTCAGTAGAAACATTCCGTGTTATGCTTCTGATTTTCATTTATTCTTATGGTAGAACCGCGGTAACATATGGACATAAAAACCTCTATAAATTAATGAAGTTATCTGTCCCCTTCTCCGCGGATCCTATAACCTCCTTTATTTTAAATTCGAAGCCTCTACAAGTGAACCGAATAGTGGATCACATCAAATTTGGGAAATAAAACAACAGAAAATTTGACAGATTAAAATTAGCCGGAGATTTTCAAATTATGTTTTGGTGCCTAGATATTGATTCTAAAACAAATTATACCATTCCAACCCACAAGTGGGTAATGTTTGAAATAGGAATGGTCCCCTCGTCCATTTAACTGGATTTTTTATTTCCTACGAGATCAACTACTTTTTTATAGGAAACACATTTTCTTGATGAATTCACAGCTTTTAATAAGTCTTCAATTGCTTTTAAAATATATTCATAGAATTCTGCGCACATCATACCAATATTGTAAAATCTAATCTTGCAATATGTTACATACATTTAATATTTTATGAAAATACAGAACAACACATAATTACAGGACGCGATGGGCATGCTTTAAATATAGGACGTATGGCAACCCTAATTATAGTGGATGAACACTCAAATATTATGGATGAAACAATTTAAAAATGTAACAAGAAATTAGCCATCATCGCTGACATTTCCGAGTGCTTCATTACTGAAAAATTTCATTACAATTTCATTTTGTTTTCATTGTATTATAATCGACAGGATTTTGTATAATTGAAAACAATATCTCATTGTTTTGTATTATTAATAATCGCACGTCGTTTACAACAATAGAAACAAACAATGCACAGTCAGTGCTGCTATAGCTTCGTCAGCAGCAGGCATACCGGAGACTATGATATAATGATAATAAAAAGTTCTTCTTTCTATATATTTTGCACAACTGAATCTCACGCGAGCCAAGCATTAAAATCATCACAAGAACAATAAACAAAACACGCTCATCCTTTCTTCGGCTTACAATTAGATAAATTGTTATTTTTCATAGAAGTATATTATACTTTCGTTTTATGTTCTCGTTATCCTTCTTTTTTTGGCTAGATTTGCTGCGCGCAAAAAAAAGAAACATCAACATGAGATACGCAAATTGGACATTCGCGTTATTATAGCTAATTGTGTTCTGAAAATACTATTTTAATTTACTTTTTACGTATAAAATAAATTTGTGCATTTTTTTACAAATTAGATTTGATATTTCTACTAGCCTGTACCTGTAACTTTGACAGTTTGAAGTTTACAGTTACCTACCTTATCTTATTCTAGGATTTGGATATGATTTGTAACTTAGCTACATTCAACAATTTAACTATGCGGTGATCTCCATTAGGTTGAAAACAAATGACTTTCTTTAATCTAGACTCCTAGTCGTATCAAAACCCCAACATTTGATTAAAAAAAGACTCTGCATTTTACACTACAGAAGTAAAACTGATACAATTGTAAAAAAAGTATGACCAACCGCCGAAATCGAACTTATACGACCTTGAGGTTACGAGGCAATTGTTCTACCTCGTCACCAACTAAGCGCAATGTTGTGTAGCCTATTTTTATACCGTACGTCCGAATAGTACATTGCGACAAGCGTGTTACATTTTCAATCTCAAGAATCAATTTTACTCTACCGTGCTAAAAGAAGTTTTACTTTAAAAAGTAATTTTTACTTTAAGTTTTGGTATCAATTTGATACTGTACAAAATTAGTTCAGCCGTTGGCGTGATGCTAATAAAGGTGCAAATAAGCGTAAATTATTATTTTTAACCACCAAATAGAGGTATACAGTTCAAACCGTCAAACATGTTGAAAACAAAAAATTATTTCATAACCAACTATTTTATTGTGGGTACGTGCAACAAATTAGTGTGTATTTCGAACGTGTTGATATCACGACGCTCGTTTTTCCACAATACGATAGCACTTAAAATAACTTACATTACATTAGATAGTTAAACTACTATTATTGTGCGATAAATACTCCTAATGTTGTCAAGTACTACTGTTCTCTATGCCGTAAAGTTTCGCATTAGCCGTAAAGCTCTATTGTCAAGCGTCTATAATCTACAGTGTCTATCTAAATGGAGGTAATTATCTGAAATAAGTCTCGAGATGTGTATCGGACCATTTTTATTGAGACACTCCGTGTATATTCATCTTGAAACATCTTCTACGATTTAGATATAGTATTATTTCCCTCGCGTCGGCTTTTAGAGACACTATACAATAATATATTGTGTCTCGTAGTTTCACAGTACAATGTTTTTCAATATAGGTATTTCCCGAAGCAAGATTCATTGCCCCCGATTACATTAGGCGCATTCCGAGGTCATCGGAGCCGCTCGACGATCAAAGCACGACGCAAGCAAGCGAAGAGACCCTGACTGGTGTCTGTTTTTTTGTGAAGGTGGAATCAAAGAGCGTAGCGCACGAAACGGCGCTCTGCTCCGGTCCATTAATTCCGCGGCGCCCGGCGTCGCGGTGCGGGACGGGATAGCTTTAGGTACTACCTACATGATGTACGACGAATTACAGTTGTAAGCTCAATGGGAATTCCTGTATCACGCAACGTTTATTCAGTTACGAATATTTCAACAAATTGGAAATTTGTTACAGATTAGTCAGCCCAATCCATACTAATATTATAAATACGAAAGTAATTCTGTCTCTCTGTCTGTTACCTTTTCATGCCTACACCGCTGAATAGATTTCTATCAAATTTCGCAAGGAGATACATTATATCCTGAGGAAGGACATTTTGTCTGAAAAAAAATCCGAAAGGGGTGAAATAGTGGATGAAAGTTTGTATGAAAAACCCATTATTTCTCAAGTTAGGAATATAAATCATATTAAGACTTTTGATAAGGCATACAGATTTATATGTTTCAGCATTTTTGCAAAAAGACTGAAACGGTGGAACTGAAGGCTTTACTACTGTTGTGTCTGCCGTGTTTCATCTCATCGCGTGCAAATTTTTTAGGTAATAATTTGAAAAATATATATATATCACAAGCGAACGCAGTGAGCGTGATTTCTCAATTAAAATAGGTATTTAATAGAACTTTTGAGATTACAAATACACAGTTCGCGACAGCATATTTTTCTATATAGACAATCTACAAATCAGAGCAAAGCCGGATTGAGCCGCTAGTATTTATATATAATTTACGTAAATCTGAAACATATTTGTAGGCTAATATCAAAGGGTTGCCGTTGGTATAGAAAAGTGATAGGAAATTTACATAAAATAAAAAAGAAACCTAACAAGGTAACTTACAAGTCGGACAAACTATTAAAAATTTTGTTCCTGCGATCCGCTTAGACCTTTGACCGCTACTGATGCTACAAGACAAACGGAGTTTTTTTCAGAAACACGTTGTTAGCACTCAGGGAAAGTTTTGTAAAACTGTGAAAAAGATAAGTAGGTATCTACAGAAATAAACGTATCATTTATTTTTTACCCGACTACGCGAAGCAAAAGGAGGGTTATGATTTTGACGTATGTATGTATGCACATTGCACATATATGGGTATTTATATCACCTGTTCCCTCATAATTTCTAAACTACTTATCACAATTTGACAAATGAGATATCATTGGAAGCGTTTTGATCATCCGCTGGTTATAGGCTGTTATATGAATAGCTATGACTTTATCATAAAGATAAGCCCACGCCATCCGGTGGTTTGATGCACTCGGATGAGCTAAGAATCAGTTAGAATTATTAATTATTAATTAGAGCTTCTAAGAGGAACAGCCAATGAATATGGTTGCCCATTAGAAATTAGTATTAAACTTATAATTAAGATAATGTATTAAAACTTTACAATAAATATAATAAACGTAAAACCAATATAAAATTTAATTCTTTTTAAAAACTAAATATTCTGAACTCAGAATATAACTGGCGCAGTCGGCATTTTTTAAAAAAAGGGGAGAGTGAGCGAAAATCATTTAACTCTATATTAAAATACGAACCAACGTTCAGTGAAGTGAAACAAATAAAATATAATAAGAAAATTAATAAAATAAAACTAACGTCGTAACTTAAAAAGGGAAGAGTGAGTGAAAATCAACACCCTATTTTAAGAAATTAAAAGTAAAATAAATAATTAACAAGTGAATAATTATCTAACTAAAATTAAGTGAAATCAACTATACACAATTTTGAGCCCTTTGCTCCGAAGGCCGGTAAGCCCTTCACAACGTAGCCAAGTAAAGAAGAATCCCATACAACAAAATTCAACATCAACAATGCTACTACGAACAATGTAAGTCATTTATTCCGTCTTATACTAATATTTTCTCTTACTAACAATATTGTGAAATATTTGAATCCCAATTTAAATTTTTTTGTTGTAACAAAATTTGTAAAAAATCAAATTGATTGTAGCCTAATAAGCGAATGTCAAACAACAGCAATATAAATTTAAGTGATCTCATCGAAGTACTAGGAAATTTAGATAGCTTAGAGAATCCAACTAGAATTCAAAATACAATGGCACCTCCAAATTTTGATTTAAATTTACTAAAAATAATTCCTGAATTCACTGGCGACAACGTCATTCAATTACACCGATTTCTAAATTTATCAGAAAAATTATTAGCAACTTATGGCGATACCACAAACGTCTTAAATTTTCAAAATGAAATTATATTTCATGGAATAATATCACGTGTGACTGGTAAAGCAGCCAGATGCCTAAATATAAACCCTGTATCCAACTGGGTAGACCTTAAAGAAACACTAATTCTAAATTTTGGAGATAAAAGAGACAAAACCGATCTAGTATTTCAACTTCTTAATATTAGACATAGACAAGGACAAACATATTTACAATTCCTTGAACAAATAGAATCGCATTTAGAAATCCTAACTCAATACATTACTTTACACCACAATGTAAAAACTGAAAGAGAACTTCTTATTGCTGAATATACAAATTTAGCTTTAGCTACCTTATTAAAATATATCCAAGAACCAATGGCGAATTATCTGCGTAATCAAAAGCCAACTACTCTTGCAGAAGCTAAAAACATTATATTTACACAAAGTCAAAACATTGGACATTATCCAACACAACAAAACATTCAACAACGTAAACAACAAAACACTAATTATTCACCTAGAACGAATTATAACGATTCGAACACACCAACACACTCCGCATCTCATAATCCAACACAAAGACAAACATTTCCGTCTCAACCAATAACAAATATCAATCAGAGACCAATAAACCAAAAATATCCCACTAATAGACAAGTTTTCGGTACTCAAAATCAAAATGTCTTTAGACCACAACAAAACAGAGTGCTAGAAAAACCAACACCTATGAGTACTACATCAACAATCCCTCAAAGAAAGAATTTTATTCCAAATCAAAACTTCCGCTATAATCAACCTTATCAGACCAGATCAAATGAACCACCAAAATTTGTATCACAAGAATTGTTCAATGCTGAAACATGCGATCTAACACCAACAAACGAAGAACCATATCCCAACTTACCTATCAATGATACACCTACACTATATAACGGAACCTATAATGAAAATTTGTGTTATGATGATACCAACCCGGATTTTAACGAGTCAAACGACAGTGATTTTTTAGACGAAATCCTGAACAAAAACAACGACACATAAATACACCAATAAATACATTCCTAACACATGACAACGAACTAGGATATATACAAATTGCAAATCCGAAAATGAAAATTCTTATAGACACAGGTTCAACTCGTTCATTTATAAAAAATAAAGTAACACAAAATTATTTTAAAAATCTTATCACACCGCATACAACATTAGTAACCGGTATAAATGGAACTACTACAACACAAGGTAAAATAACAATACCTGCATTTTCAGAGTTCAAATCAAACCTAAAACTTGATTTTCATATATTGGATTTCCACCCTATATATGACGCTCTGCTTGGTTTAGATAACATTAGACTTCTAAATTTAATAATTGATTTGAAAAATAACCTATTGATTAATGGCACTAACGAAATTCCACTTTGCTATTTAAAGACAGGACATGACATAAACTTTCAAACCACGATCCCTGCTTTTACAAGCAAGAAAGTGAAAATACCCGTCAACATACAAAATGGCGATATTTTGATAGATGAACAAAAATACCCCGTTATTAATCTACCCAATTCCATAACTAGATCAGAAAACGGATTCGCTACAGTAGAACTTACGAATAACACAGATAAACCTAGAATTTTAAAATTATTAAAACCCATTTCAGCACATCCATTTTCAAACGAACTTTTCGAAACCTATCACATAAATCATATGTCTTATAAAAACAAAAGATTAGAAACACAAAATTTACTCAGAACAAATCATTTGAATCCTGAAGAAAAAGATAAAATCATAGATCTTTGTACTAAATATTTTAATATTTTTCATAAAGAAGGCCAAGACCTTACTTTTACCAATCAGATAAAACACGAAATAAAAACAAAAGATGAAATTCCCATTTTCACGAAATCGTATCGTTATCCTTACGTGCACAAAGCTGAAGTACAAAAACAAATTCAAAATTTACTTGACCAAGGTATTATACGACCGTCTTATTCCCCATGGTCATCACCAATTTGGATTGTTCCAAAGAAGCTTGATGCTTCAGGCCGTCCAAAATGGCGAATGGTTATCGATTTTAGAAAATTAAATGATAAGACTACTGACGATAAGTATCCGCTTCCAAACATAGACGATATATTAGATCGACTAGGACGCTGTACATACTTTACGACTTTAGACTTAACACAAGGTTTCCACCAAATCGAAGTCTCAGAAACCGACATTCCGAAAACAGCTTTTTCAACAGAGCATGGTCATTATGAATACACTAGACTCCCTTTTGGACTTAAAAATGGTCCGAGTTCATTTCAGCGTGTAATGGACAACGTCTTACGAGGACTTCAAAATTCTTGTTGCCTAGTTTATATGGACGACATAATTATCTTTTCTGCTTCACTAGACGAACATTTGTCAGATTTACAAAAAGTATTCCAACGCTTAAACGAAGCAAACCTTAAAATCCAACTAGATAAATCAGAATTTCTCACAAAAGAAGTCGCATTTTTAGGACACATTATAACACCTGCTGGAATAAAACCAAATCCGGATAAAATCGAAGCGATCTTAAAATTTCCCATCCCTAGATGTCAAAAGGAAATAAAATCTTTCCTAGGATTAATAGGTTACTACAGGAAATTCATCAAAGATTTTGCTAAAATTACAAAACCTTTAACTTCATGTCTTAAAAAAGATTCAAAAATTATACATACAACTGAATTTGTAAATTGCTTTGAAAACTGTAAAACATTGTTAACGAATGAACCGCTTTTACAATATCCTGATTTCTCAAAACCCTTTCTCATTACTACGGACGCCTCGAACTTTGCTATAGGCGCAGTTCTGTCACAAGGACCCATAGGATCCGATAAACCAATTTCATATATTTCACGTACTTTAAATTCTCACGAACAAAATTATTCCACTGTAGAAAAAGAATTGCTTGCAATCGTGTGGTCAGTTAACAAATTTAGACCTTACGTCTTTGGACGAAAGTTTACGCTAGTAACAGATCACAAACCTTTACAGTACTTGTTTAATTTAAAAGATCCGAATTCTAAATTAATCCGATGGAGACTTAAATTGTTGGAATATGATTATAAAATTGTTTATAAGAAAGGCAAAATGAATTGCAATGCAGACGCACTCTCACGAATAGAAATACACACTAAAGAAACAGACGACTTAGTTATTGATACACTTTCTCTAATACCAAACCCTGGAGATTCGAATTTGTCACAAGAAGAACTTAGTGAAATTCTAAACGATTTAGATGATATAATTGCCAAACAAACAGAAATTATTCCCAATCCAGATTCTGAAAATAATAATCCTGATCCCAACGAAACAGTTCATTCAAACGCTAATGAAGATTTAATTTTAGAAATACCTATAGGCGAAAGAGCATTAAATTATTTTGCAAAACAAATTATTATAAATTTTGTTAACCCCAAATTGAATAAACCTAAAGTAGAACATCTCTTTAATAATAAAAAGATTAGAATAACAGCTGACATATCAGATGAAGACTTTGAAAACGATTTGATAACGCTATTCAAAGAATACATAGACCCGAACAGCACGTATGGAATCTATTTCAATTCTGCACCACAAGCACAATACTCACGTTTCATGACATTAATACAGAACACTTTTAAAAATACTTCTTATCGTTTAAAACAAACCAACACCTTTTTACAGGATGTCTATGATACCGATGAACAAGAAAGTCTAATATCGATATATCATATATCCAAAACTAACCATCGTGGAATAACCGAAACGCGTTTACGTCTTTGCAAAATTTATTATTGGACAAAAATGCTAGACCATATCACTAGATTTATAAATAATTGCGTAATATGCCAAAGATGCAAATATGACAGAAAACCCATAAATCCCCCTTTAGAAATAACACCTACAACAACGAGACCATTTGAAATTATACACATAGATTTATTTTCATATCGTAAGGATAAATTTTTAACAATTGTAGATGCTTTCTCAAAATTCGCCTCAGCCTATTTTGTATCTAGCACTACTACAGTTTCGATAATAGATAAACTAACTCAACATTTTTCTTTATTTCCAATTCCAAATACAATAATTTCCGATAATGAAGCTACGTTTACGAACTCATTATTTAAAGAATATTGTAGAACACACAGTATTAACATACACCATACTACTGCTCTACACCCACAAAGTAATGGTTTAATTGAACGCCTACATTCGACACTTGTCGAACATCTCAGAATAATTAATTTGGAAAAGAAAATTTTAACCACAGAAAACCAAATGGCTTATGCTATCCTTGCTTACAACAATTCAATTCATTCAGCAACTAAATTCACACCTAAAGAACTAGTTTTTGGTCATATTGACAGGAAAGACTCATTAGAAATAGATTTTTCCCGTAGATACTACAACAACTATACAGAAAATCACAGACAGACAATAAAAGATTTGTATAAACATGTACACGAACAACTCACACAACAAAAAGAAAACACAATAAATAAACTCAACACCAATAGGAAAAATCCACCAGTATTTAACCCTGACACAAATGCGTATGTAAAATTACAAACCAGATCCAAACACGATCCCAAAACAACAACCCCTAAAATAATAACTAGTGATGAAAACAATAAAGTTCAAACCGAAACTGGACGGTACCATAAACAACAAATTAAGAGACCACTTCGGTTTCAGGCTTCTACTAGTCGTGACCCACCTAACGACGGGACAACTGAGTGAAGTGAGTGAAATAAAAATAACTGACTTAAGCGACAATCCAGGACTATTACCTTTCCTGTTAGGAAACGCTAGGATACAGTATTCCAATCACCACACAATCCATTACCTAGACATAAAACCTATCTATGATGTACTTTTGACTGTCGAAAATTTATTGAACAACACAATACAACCCGACATTAAAACATTTCTACTAGACAACCCACAAGTTCACGAATCATACCAACACGATCTCAATCACGATTTAGATTACTGTTATCTACTATTGTCAAAAAATTACCAAAAATATAATAATGTTTTACTAATCTACGATAAGAAAAACAGAACAAAAAGAGGTTTAGTTAATATGTTGGGCAGTGCAATAAAATTTATATCTGGAAACTTAGATTATACAGATGCAGAACGATATGACAAACTAATAAATATCTTAGAACAAAATCATAACAATTTAAAAACACAAACTCTCACTGCAACTTCGCTTAACACAAAGTTAATGAATAATTTTAAAGATGCTTTAGAAAACATAACCCATAACCAAATTCTGTTGGAAACACAAATCAATCTCTTAATTCAAAGAGCAGATGCCCATAAGAAACAAATGCTATTAGAATTTATTAACAATCAATTAATGTATATTCACAACTTGTTAACTGATATAGAAACAGCACTAAGCTTTTCAAGACAAGGTACACTACATACCTCTGTCGTTCAACCACAACAATTATACGATCTCTTGGTAAATCTTATTAAAGTATACGGTCCAGATCAGTTACCATTTTCGAGTGACGATTTATTAAGATACTATGAAATAATCAAAGTACATGTGTACATTCAAGATACTACAATCAATTTTATTTTGGATATACCTATTGTAAAAGTGAATACGTATAAATATTATTACCTGGTCCCTATTCCTAGTAAGAATAATACCATGATCCACTACCCAAAACCTTATGTACTAATTCATGGACGAAACACATGGTACAGCGACGACGCATGCCAGCGTTTTGGACCAACCTATATATGCAGCCGAAAATTACAAGAAGCTATCAAAGAAGATTGCATCAGTCAGCTGATCAACAAACAAAAGATCACCTGCCATTTAGTTAAGAATAATAATAATTTAGCTATAAGCAAAATTGAACAAATTGACCAAATGCATTACTTAATCATTCCTTCTGAAACACTCCCAATCGATAGTAATTGCAAAAATAATAATTTTATAAAATATCCATCTTTACTGGAGCTACCAAAGAATTGCTTCCTTACAATAAAAGGATTAACATTTATTAATTCTAATACGAATAAAATAAAGAACGAAATAATACTGCCAAATTTAATTTTTCCAAACTCAACAATAACAAACCAAGTCAATTTAAATAAAATCAATTTAGTAGATGTTTACAAAAAATTTGCAACAATTAGAAATAAATCATCATGTTCCGATTATTGAAACAGTCAATAAATATTCATTTATCCCAGTTTATTTAATTATAATTATTTTGACTATCGCAATTGGTTTGTATTATTATTATAAAAAAAGAACGGCAAAAGCAATTTCTATAGAAACGTTGAAATTGAGACTTAACGACCTCATTTCATCACAAGAAGCTGAGACAGCTTCTTCTTAAGGAGGGAGTTGTTATATGAATAGCTATGACTTTATCATAAAGATAAGCCCACGCCATCCGGTGGTTTGATGCACTCGGATGAGCTAAGAATCAGTTAGAATTATTAATTATTAATTAGAGCTTCTAAGAGGAACAGCCAATGAATATGGTTGCCCATTAGAAATTAGTATTAAACTTATAATTAAGATAATGTATTAAAACTTTACAATAAATATAATAAACGTAAAACCAATATAAAATTTAATTCTTTTTAAAAACTAAATATTCTGAACTCAGAATATAACTAGGCTATGTTATGTAACATTAAATTAAATATGGCGCCCTCTAGAGGTCATATAGTCATAAACTAAAAAAACATTTTTCTAATGATGCCGTGTTGGGTATCAAATAAAAGAGCTTAATTAGCACATTTAAAAAAATATATATATTGTTAACTGTTGCTCGCGGCTTTGCTTCCATGCACCCGATAATTGGGAATAATCACGAAATTATAACCCCAAAATAATTTAAATAAAAAGTAAGTTTATAAACTAAAACCCGACTACGGAGTACGGAAAAATCACGCTCCAAAAAGTATGAAACAGAAAATAGCCGTGGTCGTATGCCACCTCATATATTATAATATAGTCATATTATGGCGCCTTCTAGATGTATAGTGTGATGCACTTAGCCCATAAAGGTTATGATCGCGTACTACTGTTAAAATGTATTGTTTTGCTAAGGTAGGTGGCATACGACCACGACTATTTTCTTGTTTCATACTTTTTGGAGCGTGATTTTTCCGAAATCGGGTTTCAGTTTATGAACTTACTTTTTATTTATTCTTAAAGAGATAAAAAAGCGGTTTTCATTTTAACACACGTTTCGATATTTTAATGATATTTAAATACCATGAGTCTGAAAACGATTTTTCTGTTTTTTTAATTACGAGTTCAGTCAAGCCTTATTAATAATGGCGTAATGAACCGCTGAACCGATATTTATAAAATTCTTTTGAATCATATTGACGTTAATATGCTTCGATTGACATTATTGGCATCATATTGTTTTTGATTCGAGAGATTCGTGTAAAATAAACTTTTTTGCAGTCTTTGTTTAACTAAAAAAATCCAGCCAATTGAACGACATGACCATTCCAACTCCAAAAATATTAACATTTGATATAGTATAATGAAGAAAATAAAATTTCTGATATCGTGACGCGGGTAATGGCAGTTTTAAATATGATATTTGCTATTCGTTGGTATGGTTTTCAACATAATATGTTCCACGTCGAGTAAAAATTATTCAAAGCTAGCTTAGCTAATTTTTTTCTGACAGATATACATAACAAAAGATCAGCTGATATTTTTTTATTTTCAAAATATTTTCGAAATTATAAAGTATAGAAAAAAAATTTCTTAACAAAACTTTCTTGAAAAACAAATAGAGTAATAAACCGTTATGAAAAGTATACAATTATAAAAAAAAAACAACATTATAGCATATATCTTTTTTGCGCATCCGCCGATTTCCCTCAAAAATATTAATAAGGCTCTTCATATTTGCGTATCAAACAGACGCACAGAATTTTTCCAAAAATATGTTTTTTTGGATTCGGGGGACCTCAAAACGAAAAAATATTGTAAAATTTTTAAAAGTGAATTTTGACCTAAACTAGTATTATTCCTCGCTTGTGGGTTGGAATGCTAAAAGAGTGGAGTTACCTTGAAATATTGTTTTCGATTTTTGGAACCACTACAATAACTTCAAAATCTACTGGGAAGTTATTAAGATAAACGTCATTGTTATATTATCTGGTTTTCTGTGCCATTGTGCTTATGACAATCAATTCTATTAGGAAACAATACTTTTTTAATAATATTATTTTCAGAATTTTGCTGGTCAGTAATAAAAACCCCGAGACGAATTGGAAAATAACAAGTTTTTTTTAAAGTCGGTTAAAAGGCGTTTGGGCTGTACGTGTGACACAAAAAATGTGGGACAGACAAAGCAAGGGCATAGGCGCTTTAGCTTATGCTATTCGCGCCTAAAAAACAGGTCCTTACAGAACAAGTTCATGTCTCTAAATCAGTTAGTCTGCTTCGCCTCAAATTCAACTAGTGTTAGTCCGGGTTATAATTTAACTGCGTGCAAAATTTCATTCAGATTCGTTGCGCCGTTGATGCGTGATTTATATATACAAATTCTCACATTTATATTAGAGGTTAGGATTCAGTTTTTCGCGACATAATCATAGTTTTTATGACACAAATTTTCCTTAAGGCATTTGAATGCAGAAAGAACTTTGTAAATCATATCATCTGTAATCACGCAAAATGTGTACTAATCGTTGAGAGACAAAGTGGTTTTTATGCCTCTACTTAAAAGTTTTTATACCGATTCCTAAACGAACTCAACAAAGTCTCATAACAAAGCACTAACTCCAGACTAAAGATGATGGCATAAACAGACATAATATACACAGGTCCGTATCCATGGGCACCGACTTTTTGCAAACAGCATGAATGTTCTTTGTTGCTTCATTTATAAAAACTGACAAAGTGCGAAGACCAGTTGGTACTTTAAATTTTCATTGAGATCAGAAAGATGGTTGAACTTTATTGTCTCATCCACTTAACTAATCCGAAAAAATGGTTGAATTTTAAAAGTTAAAATATTTTTAATTTTAATGCGTGTCACTTGTATATATCAAATACCCAGACTCTATTTTGATAAGCGTAAGTGTACAGTGCTATGGTGATGACCCTATCACTTCACATCCGCGTACCCGTTTGTAACAAATGTAATGTCGTGATGTCTTTTCAGCATATTATTAATATTCATACCTATCTATTTTTAAAGTAGGTATAAAGAAACAAGTTGTATTGATATTCATACTAATATTATAAATGCGAAAGTAACTCTGTCTGGCTACACAAAAGTGTAAAAGTCAAAAGTTTATAATAAAAAAAAACTCTGTCTGTGTGTTTGTCTGTTTGTTACGCTTTCACGACCAAGCTGTTAGACTGATTGTGATGAAATTTAATATGGAGATAGTTTACACTCTGTGGAAAGGCATACAATATTTTTTTTAAATTAACCCCTAAGATTAAAAGTGGGTATTCCGGTACATTTAATGCAAAATCTTGATGAGCCCAATACTTTTCATAACAGTTTATTATTCTATTTATTTTTTCAAGAAAGTTTTGTGAAAAAAAAAATTCTAAACTTAATAATTTCGGAAATATTTTGAAAATAAGACAAGATGCAACTGCTGTTTTGTTTTAAAAATCTGCCAGAAAAAAAAATAGTTCACAAAACTTTCTTGAAAAAATAAATAGAATAATAAACTGTTATGAAAAGTATATCATTATTATATAAAAAACAACGTTATAGCATATATCTCTTTTGCGCATGCGCCGATTTTCCCCAAAAACAATAGAGCTTTTCATATCTGCATACCAAACATCCTCCCAAAATTTGGTTTCAATCCGTTCATCCGTTTGACCTGTATCGTGCTCATTGCGTATATTAATAAAATATCTTCGGGGGGTTCTGCCCCTACTTTATAACCGACAAAATGTTCTGTCATTTTCATTTCTGGATTATATAAATGCTGAACTCAAAGATTATAAAAGTTTCAAGTTGTCTAAAACATGTTTTTTAGGGATATTTTTTTGCAGATGTCATATGCTGCGCAGGCGCGAAATAACCGCAAATGCTCAGGCAGACTCACCATTCCAGATTCACCCATTGATAAATTACTGTTTTTTCATTATTTCAACCTGCCTAAAATACATACCCTAAATTGTGTCATCAGCTCTCCGGCTATATGTAGCCTAAGGTAGCTGACATTCATTTAGAAAAAGCATGTTTTTTGCATGGCCAGCTGTATGTGGCTTGCTCGCGTCTATCGAATCCATAAAATCTTTGTTTTTGCAAAGAGATGGTACAACTAAAGACATTTTTATAGGACCGTCTTAAATTAGAGTTTTGCTTGAATTTATGACTTGTTTGATCAATTATATCAATTGTGCACACTGATTCCACGTGGACGAAATCGCAGATGAAAGCTAGTTATTTTATTACTCTGTTATGGGAAATGTTTTACTTTTGATTGTTTCGTAGTCAAATCAAAACTTATTAAGGTGATACCGGGTCGGAAGCTAGTATGAAATAAATTATCCTATCACCATCTATTTAGAAATGCGGGTCTGTTCAAACGGTGAATACGATGCGGGCTTTCAGACAAAGATGGTAAATGTGATGCTCTATCAAAACTTACATTAAAGTTTCATAATACTTATATATATTATGTGTAAGTTTACTTACTAGGTTGCATTTCTACAAACAGATTATAATACGTAGTACTCTGTTCTATTTAAAACTGAAAGTTGCTTTCAAATATTTATTGTTTGCCCGCATTTTAGATCAAGAACCAAAATAATGTTAATTTCATTACAGAACAAATTCGTTCCCAAAATCTAAAAATTGGTAGGTACGATAACATTAAGAAATTTATTTTTAATAGATAGATAGTTAGATATAGATATATTTATTACGCAGCAGTGACAAAACTGTGTGCCGTAAGTTAGTACAATAATAAAAATTACATTGCAATAAAAATTCATAAAAATTACAAAATATGCATAATATTAAAACTGGTACCTAGTCATAAAATTCGGAGATTTTATAAAATTCTTGTTGGATTAAGAATTACAAAATTTCGCTCTTGTACTTTTTAATCTGCGATGTGTTTTTGATACCAGTCGGAAGATGGTTGTAAAGCTTTTGGCAATTGTGCTTACAGCTGTGCTCCTGCTCAAATAGTGAGCTGCGATGTTTTTGAATTTTAAAGTTGTGCTTCTTTCTGGTATCATGGCAGTGTTTATCAGTGATCTCTCCAGAAAAATAAGTTGGGGTTTTTCCAAAAGCATAGCATTTCATAAATATACAGACACGGTAGGGTTAAAATATTCATTCTTTTAAAAAGGTCTCCGGCTAAAATACGCACAATGCGTTTTTGTATTACGAAAACCGGTTATATATCAGTAGACACCCAAAAAATAAGGCCATATTGACGTAACGAATATGAATTACCATAGTACATCGTAAGGATGGTCTCTTGACTTACTACAGGTTTTAACTGACGCATTGCATAACAATGCCTGAATGGAATCGGTTTTATCTCGGAAGCGGTTTGGTTTCTAAAAAGCTATAATTACAAATGATTACAAATCAAAATATTAAGATTACAAATTGTTTTGGATGAATTTGGCGACCTTCAGAGGGGGACACTGTGAAGTTAGCCTCTCATTGAGTAACCGGTCATATATCTCGAGAACAGTTTGGTTATAAATTTAAAAAACCTGTCAACAAATAGTTACAAACTAAACTGTTAAGATTATAAATAGTCCAGTAAATAAGCCGGGAAATACTATACAATCTGGAAAAGTGGTGGAACAGCTCCGATTTGAAAAATTCTTTTTTTCTTGATTCCTTAGACCCTCAGGAACATTCATCACCACTAACCTCCGCATCACTCCGAAAATTGAAAAAAGTAAGGTGGTTTTAACCCTCTCAAAAGCAGCTGCCAGTAAAACAGTGGAAAAAAACAGTAAAAAGTAATATTTTGTCTTAAAAATCGTCTCTCGGGGGTTTTCGAGGTCGTTGATTACGAATCCGAGGTCTGCAATCAAATGAGAGTAGTTTCAACCCCTCAAAACCACCCCCAGTCGTCACTGTAATAAAAACAACAGTAAAAAATAATAATATTGTCCTAAAAATCGGCTCTCGGGGGTTTTCGAGGTCGCTGATTACGAATTCGAGGTCTGTAATCAAGTAAGGGTAGTTCCAACTCCTCAAAACCACCCCCAGTCTACGTATAAGTAGAAAGTATGTATAGAACGCCCCCTTTCGTTACAAAAATGAAGGTTAGCAGATGTAGAGCGAAATTCAAAACATAAAATTACATTTTCGCACGTCAAAAACTCACACAAGATTTTTAAACTTTCTGTTTTGAGGGGTTGGAACTACCCTCACTTGATTACAGATCTCGGATTCGTAACCAGCGACCTCAAAAACCCCCGAGAGCCGATTTTTAAAACAAAATTTTTATTTTTCAAAATTTTTTTCCACTGTTTTACTGGCAGCTGCTTTTGAGAGGGTTAAAACCACCCTACTTTTTTCAATTTTCGGAGTGAGGCGGAGGTTAGTGGTGATGAATTTTCCTGAGGGTCTAAGGAATCAAGGAAAAAAAGAATTTTTGAAATCGGAGCTGTTCCACCACTTTTCCAGATTTTCTGGCTTATTTACTGGACTAAAATTGTTTGGAAGCAATATTTGCTTGGTTGTGGGACTAACTTCACACACGTGAAAACAATTCCATTTTTTCGCCATTGCAAGAATTTGTTTACTCGTATAGTCACTCAAAAATTCAAAACACTACGCGAATTGTTAGATATATTCAATTGAACAGTGGGTGTTATTGTGATTTTTGTTTCGGTATAAATAAGGGATATTAATTCCAAAACCCAGTATTAATAGTGTTTGTATCCAGTCATCATGATTACTAAAATAATATCTTTAGTAGTTTTATTATGTGCCGTTGGATTAGGTAACAAATAATTTTATATTTTGTGTATACACAGTGTATTTTAATTTTTCAAATTTTTGTAAATTTAAAAAAATCCTTACTATAAAATTGAATACATCAGTTTTTTTCTAATAACTCAGTTTTATAGAACTTTGCAATCTATTTTGTGCTTATTTGAATAACATCTTGTTTTAATTGCTAAAAGGTAGTATAGTAATAGACTAGTTCACAAATAGCTCATACATATATGAAAGAAAAAGGCATTTATTTTTTTGCTAATATCTCAAAAACTATAATAAGGGTCGAAAAAAAGATTCTTAAGGAGGAGTAAATTTTCAGTAAAACAGTCCCGGGACTTTATCTCTATTATTTATTTATAGTTTTAAATTAACGTTAAAAATAGGGCTCCGAGTGACCGTTACAGCTCGAGCGCACCGCCCTGTTTTGTATTAAATAAAAATTTAAAAACTTTAATAAATTATTTTGTCATCTTAACACTTGAAAGAATAAAGTTTTGTTGAAAACATTTTTAAATTTATTTTTATTTTAATTTTTTTTCGAAAAACCGTTTCCATTGAAAACAACAAAAGACCCATACAAACATACAGTATGTAAACACGTAAGGTGCACATAGGGAAATTAACATTGGGAAAAAATGACTAGATCAGAGTGAGCCTTGAAATCCTGTTTTTCAATTTGACAGATAATATTTTTTTGCAAAATGAATGTGTATACTACCGAAGAAAATATTCAAATGGTTACAACATAATCGGACTTTTTTTATTAATGGGACATTAAATTTCCAAAAATACTTAAATATGGTGCGAGATCAAATATCTCCGCCTATTCGTGTTGAACCTAAAGACATTGGGTCACTGATTTACCAACGCGCATACGTCATACCAGTCAGACAATTTTTGAATGAAATGTTTCCCAACAGATGGAGTTGTTTTTTTGTTTTATTTTTGTACAAAAAAATTAAAATAATGATTTAAAAGAGCTTTTAATTATTAAAAAACCAAGTAAAATAAAAATTAATCAAAATAAAATAGAAATCCTCAAGATTACCACGAAAATTCAATAGAAATAACAATTAATGCAGTCATGGCTAACTCTGATCCAAGTATTTTTTCCCTATGTGCACCTTACGCGTTTACATACTGTATATTTTTAACATATAAATATTTAAAAGCTATTTATTTTGTTTATTATATTTTTTAAAATTAACAAAAAATGATAGATTTTTTTAATTTTTTGTTAACTTTAAAAATGTATAATAAACAAAATAAATAATTTTTAAATACATATTTATGTGACGTATTTCAAAACATGTTCTTGAACTTGTGAACTAGACTATAAGTATTATAATTACGTATTTTTAAAACGATTATTTACTGGGGCCAGGAACTTGCAAGTATAAGCTTTTATAATTTTATAATGGCTAAATATTTTCTATACCAATAACTATTCAGAGGTTCCTTTGTTAAGAAAACTAATCTGACAGAGCGCAGTGGGAGAGATCGAGAGCCACAATTCACCAAAAGCGGTTAACAATTACAATTTTTTTGATAATGTGATATATTTAGTAATAAAATATTGCACTATAGTTACCAACGTGACAACAATGCAAATTATCTTTAGTATTATTTTTTGAAGGCCACTGACTGCCAGGGTTATGTGGTCCTAGCCTAAGGTGACCAGAATTTAACATTGGACACAATTGCCGGGGGTGGGTGTTAACTACAAATTTGGTCTATATGGAGCAACAAAAATGTTCATTAAATGCAAAAATAGTGTTGTAATATATCACCTCAGGCATTATGGCGCGCCGTGCAAGAATGTCAAACATTCGGCCCTTGAGGTGTGATATACTATTTGTAAATTTCAACATAAGTACAATTACAAATAGGTATAATAAATAAAAAAAAAATGATGTACCTATAGTATTATTTTATTCTTTGACATATTTATCATTTGAGTTGACAGTTACAAAATGTTTTCGTCGTTGCCAATCTCAAAAAATGCCATTGTTCCGACCAATAGTGGTCAAATTCTAATAACTGATCTACAATGCGAACTTTGATAAGCAGTTCTCGACAATCAGTTGTCAGCAATTATTTGTTATTATTAAGGTTTAACATTATAAAATTTACAAAAATAATATAAAACTCATATCTTGGCTAAATAACCACATGGCCGTCGAAAACCATATATTCCCTTCCCGTTCTCTCGCCGTTCCCTAGCCTGTCGTGCATTCTTTCCAAAAATCGGGACGTCCTTAAAACGCCGCGGGACTGTCCCGCCAAAAGCGGATCGTCTGGTCACCTTATCCTAGGCTGTAGTACCAATTTCTATTTTCAATTGGTTGTTGTTTTTTAATAACTATTTTAATGTTAATACTTTCATTACTTCTCTGATTAGAACCTGAGATGAAGGATTTTTTTTCTTCATTGTTCATGTTTTTCGGTCTGACATTTTATTTATACAAGCTGTAGATACGTAACCTAAACAAAAAAACTTAAAAAAATTGAATTGCTTACGTTTAAAAAAAACATTAAAAAGCGAAAAATAGTAGGTTTTGAGGTCGGTTATTATAATTATTTTTTTTAAATCGGTCAACCCCTCGAAAAGTTATGGCTAAACAAACATTAGAAAAATATAGGTATAGGTACATGACGAATTGATAACCTCTTTTTTAAGTCGGTTATAAAAACCCAAATTACTTGAAAATCATTTTTTTTTCTACCGCTTTTGAAGACCTGAAGCCCTCGATTCACTGCGCTCTAGGTTTCCTACGATAGCGGTATGCAGTACCGTAATAAAATGACCGTAAAATGATGGTGAATGAGTAATGACTTAATAAGAAATGTGTGAACAGAAGTAAATGTTTACCACATTCATTTACTTCCATGCACACGTTTTTTGTTACGTTATTCGCCGTCATATTACGATCGCTATCCTAGGAAACCAAGACTTTTAGTAAAGGGATTAGATAGATTTGTCTGTCAAAAGCTAATAAGAATATTGTGTTACAGTAACGGCTAATAACCAAACGTCCGCAATAAACGATATAAAAAACTCACTGATGTCTGTATTCTCATTAATATCACCAAAATACAATATAACCAAACGTCCAGTGTTTTTAAATTTAATCTATTTGCCGTGTAAGATACTTAAATGGGTGTTTACCGTTCTACTAAACAGCAAAACTGATAATGCTGTTACAAATAAACCTCCGTTAAGAAGGAGTATAACTGAGAAGTCAAAACACACGACAGGTAAACCTTTTCATTTAATTACTGACATTCTTCAAAACGTTCGCTAATTACACTTCCCAGACTTTGTTTTTGAAATTTTTTGGTCCGTTTTGGTCTCAAAATACAGATAAAGAATGCGTCTAGACGCGCTGCATGGCACTGAAATATGGAAAAAATATATAATTTTGTGTTTTTTTTTTGAGTTTCCATAAAACTTTTGGAATAATGAGCTTGTTTAACGAGCACTAGCTATCTGGTGAAGACAGGTTTAAATACTAGTTGTATATTGTATGCAAATTTATTGAAACTCAGTTTAATGCTACTTATTATTCGTATTTTTTCAGCGGGAATATAAATGACAACCTGGAAGTACCGCACATTGAGGATTTGCATTTTATAACGCCATGCAATTTTTAAAAATAGATTTTCACTAAACTTGACCTAGTTCTTCTGCTATGTAAAAGACTATGAACTTAATGGTTGGTCAATAAAAAAAAATAGTTTAAAGTTTAATTTTCAAACAAACTGTAAAGTTTTCCAAAATATGTTGAAATAAAATAAAATTATCGACCAATTTTTTCAGACTGTATATTGACAAATTATAATTCAATAGATGACATTTCGGTCCGGATTTGGACCTTGTTCAGAAATAATCTAAAAAATATAAAAATGAATTAGTATCTACTTATTTTTTTAATAGAATTAAAATTGAATTTTTTTATTTTTGAAATATTGATGAAAAATTAATAACAAACAGTCTGAAAAAATTGGTCGATAATTTTATTTATTTGAAGAGTTCTATTCAGACGTTAATCTAAGATTCTAATAAATAAGTGTTATGAGTTTTCAATATTATTACATTCAACAAATTATATTTCAATATTTGACGTTTTGTTTGTACATAAATATATAATGTATTGGAAATAAGTGTTATTTTTGTATACATAAGAATTAGTTTGATAAAGGCATTGTTTTGCCTATCTAGATCATGCTATCTTAAAAACTTACAAATCTTATTTTATAATAATGCAGTTAAAAAAACTAAAAAAAGAGGACAACCTCGGAATGAAACGGAATAAGCTGAATTTTTGTATAAACCTTTATTTTGGCATTATAAATGTTGTCTCAAAAGTCTCATAAGCTTACCTATGAGCGTTCTTAAATATTCAAGGTCAAAGGTCACGAAAATCATTTTTTTTGCAAATATCTCGCTTCCTTTGCCTCAAATCGTATTTGTATTTATTATAAAAGTTGTAGAGTATAACATTCTCTATAAATTTTGTCTTAAATAATCTTATATACGTTTAACCGTTTTAAAATATTTCCTTAATTTCTTTTCTACTTAAAATACAATTATTTTTGATTAAAATATATTTAAAATAATTCACTTTATTACATCATTATCTATATGAAAAAGGTAAGTAATATTAAATGACTATTTGATTTATAAGTAATTTTTATAAATATAATGTAATAAATAAGTAATTAGCTACTATTTAACGAATAATTCAGTTAAAAAACCGTACTATGAACTAGGATTCGCGATAAACCTTGCCCTACGGCATGTAGGCTAAGCACTCTTTCTCAAAAACGGTAAAACGTTCAAGGTTTTGAGTCAATCGGCAATGGTCTAGTTTTTTTTAGTGTATTTGCCATAAGGCACTTACACTATTCGCGTCGGTCGGATGGCGGGACCTAGGGATCGGACCAAAATTTCTCGACGTTTCATAGCCTCCTAAACACTTCGGCACCATTTTTGGAAAAGTCTGCCTATATATGTATATATATTGTAACGTTTTACAATTTTGGCCCTTTTGAGATTCATTATTTTGTTGAAAGAATATTTGAATATTATCGTAGAAATAATATTGAAATTAAAATACATTAAAAAACGACACAATGAGTGGGAGAGAGAAGTCCAGTGGTGATAAGAGGGCCGGTAGTTAATAAAGGACAACGGCGCTTGTGTTACGCGCGAAGTAATACAAAACAGATCTATTAAATTGAATGTTGGCCGACAAGGTGAGAGCGTTGCGCCGGCCGGTACGCAAGAGAAGGAACGACTAGGAGACATGTTCATTCATTGTACGGCACGAATTTTAGTTTAGTTGACGACTGACAGGTTTACAGTCAACATCGGCGTAATTAATACGGATTTTGGAGAATTGATTTAGCATTGTATTCTGATTACATTTTTTGGCAAATTTTCTGAGGCGATTTGTGACTAGGTCTTAGCGGTTGTAAGGTTCTAGTTTTCGTTGGCGAATAGGGCAGTCCTCCGTGAACCCCTTTTGAGAAGTAATTTTGGTTCCGTGAGTTGCGGTTCCAAATTACAAAATTATTTCCACCTTTTGATTGTTGTCACCATTGTTAGAAAGAATTTAACCGTGAACTAACAGGCCTGTTGGCACTCTGGATTTTAGTTTCACTTTTGTCGTTTAGGATTGGAGTATTCTGTAATTTGTTGTGGATCAGGATTAATTCTGGAATTACTCTGGAATTATTTAGAATTATCTTAGTCAGGATTTGCGGAATTTTAAGTGACAACGTACGCCAATGCAATTTCTACGATTTATTGATGCCGATGTCGTCAACTCAAATGAATGATAATTTGTGATTTTATTATAATGCAAGCTCGATATTGTGTCAGAGTTTGTGGGCCTAAAGTTTGGTGCGGACACTCCGTCTCGCCATTTTGAATAAAATTTGATGTATTGCAGTACAGGCGTGACGATTAACGTCGCGTTCAGTTTTAGCGATATTTAGAGTGAACTGCTGTAGTTCGACATTTGCAAATATTTTGAGTGAACTGCAATAGTTCGTTACTGTTGCAATTATTTTGAGCGAACTGCAATAGTTCGTTACGGTTGCAATTATTTTGAGTGAACTGGCATAGTTCGACATTTGTAAATATTTTGAGTGAACTGCAATAGTTCGTTACTGTTGCAATTATTTTGAGCGAACTGCAATAGTTCGTTACGGTTGCAATTATTTTGAGTGAACTGCCATAGTTCGACATTTGTAAATATTTTGAGTGAACTGCAATAGTTCGTTACTGTTGCAATTATTTTGAGCGAACTGCATAGTTCGACATTTGTAAATATTTTGAGTGAACTGCTATAGTTCGACAATTTGTAAATATTTTGAGTGAATTGTAATAGCTCGGTATTTTGTAATTATTTGAGTGAACTTTTGGCTCACTATTTGGGACTGAGATTTCTTGGCGATTGATTTTTTTAATTCTTATTGTCCTCCATTCCCTCCGAGTGGATTTTGGTTGTGATCGTCCTTCTGTGTTATTTTATAAGTTGTGGCGTGGTTTTGGGCTGCGTGTTGTTGGGGACTTTTGGTGCTTAGTTTTAGATTCTCTGTGTTGTCTACGTTGCACAATCGTTTAGGGGTGGACTCCATAGACAACTCTTGTGTGGCCCTTTATGTCCTGGCGCCCTTTCATCTCGGTCGGTAGGGCCCACACTATTTAATTTTACCAGCGCCGCGTGACAACACAGTATTTATTTGTTTAAATTATTTTGTGGCGTCGTGTATTATTTGTTAATTTTAGTCAGAACAATCGCCAATTTTAATTTGGTATATAGTGGTCGGTGGTCGGATTTTTATAGCCCATTCTGGGCTTTTTCCTCAACAAGGGGAACTCTCTAATTTTGTGTCGTCCCACGCCCCTCGCGCCGTCTGAATTTTAGCTAGCCGCGGCCTCCTCGGAGCAGTGTAAAAAGTGAAGTTACAATATATATATTTATATAACATTCGAAGGAATTAATTGATTTTAACGAAATTTGGACCACATGTTGAAATCCGTCACCGCACGAAGCTTATTTAAAATGGGCCCAATCGGGCGACTTTAAGGGTGGGTTTTAGGGGTTGAAAAATATTTTTGGGCCCAAAAACACCTAAAAATTTTCCGAATCATTTCAAAATTGAAATTTAACCCTTTAGTAATTATTAAAATGTGCTACCAAAATTTTATTAAAATCGGTCCAACAGGACCGAACTTAAAAATTTTATGAAAACGTTAGATTGTAGACATGGATTTATTGAGTGAAGGGTGAATTAAATTTGTCGTATTGATAACAATATTAAAATTAAGAAAAAAATATTTTTAAGGGGTTATTTTTTTTATTTTGTTCAAAAATAAAGTTAAGTTTATAATATAAGGGAGCCACACTGCCTATAATAGCAAATACACTATATTGTCGGCAGGGTTTCGCACTGCGACCCGAGTTTTTTTAAGCTTTTTTTTTATAAAACGTGGAATATTGGGTAACTGAGAGGAGTAGCTTAATAGATAACAAAATTACAAGTGCGCAGATCAAATAGATACTATTCAGTTACAAAGTAATTCGCAGTGGTTCATGCAGTAAATGTTTACCGAGCCTGACTGATACACTGCAGTAGTGTGGCTAGGTTATAATAATAAATGTTTATTTGTTGCGCCATTATATAAAATGGATACAAAACGTCAGTACACAGTTAAAACATGTTAAAATAATTATTAATCTGATAGCAAGATATCTCGAAAATATGCGATGTTCTTCAGATGAATATCAAAAATATTTGAGGTTATACACAACTGTAAATGTATTTGAATTGGAATGCTTACGCATTTCTTGAAAAGGTCAACGAGCAGCGGCTCACTGTTTATTTATTTATATTCGTTTAATTGGCAACACGGTGATGACTATAAACCTCCACGGTATCGATAATTGCAAAACAAGAAACTGGTCGGAAAAGTAAAACAGCAAAGCAAATAGAAAGAGTCGGGAATTTTAATTTAGATTTGTCTCATCAAACGCAAGCCACTAAAGGCAAGTAATTGAATTGCAGAGCAAAGAGAATTTAATTAGATATTTGCAGTATTAAGAATAGAGCTCTACGAGAAGATCTCCGATCGTCTGTCTGCCAGTCTGTTTGTCTTTGTCTGAGACGTTTGAAATCAACGTGCTACAATTACAAGATATTGTGCAGCTGATACTGTGGAATGCATTTTATCAAGTTTTACATAAGAATTAAAAAAGGAGGACAAATTAAATAATATTCAGCCATCCAATAAGCCTTATTATCGTTTGAAAAACATAAAATGGTCATCAAAACCGCCTCACAAATACAGGAGCTATATCTATTTGAAGTCGGTTAAAAACTACTGATCCTATTTAAATAACAATTATATGATACCGTTTCGCAAATGCTCAAGGCTCAACGGCGTTTAAAGTATTCCAATCAGTCAAACTTTCGACTAACATTATTGCTGAACAAGCAAAAAATTTCAGCCAATTGAGCGACAGGACATTTCTGACTTCAAGAGTATTGATACTTCATATATAATAACCAAAATAAAATAGTTGACAAAACCATAAGTACACATCCTGCTAAATTTTCCACTGTATGATAAAGATTGAAAAAATCAAAATAAAAAAATGTTTAAATATAATATAAAAAAAAATGTAAAAATTAAAAAATAAATATACATATTACGTTATGTCGACAGAGAACGAACAGGCGACCTTGTCCGTACTAATCTAAGGTCTTATCCACTACTACTCCACAGACCTCGACGGGTACTCGCTATTTTTATGGTATAGAAGTCTAGTACTCTTCCAGTTTAATATACTACAAAATAATAATTTAATATATTGTTTTCTTAATTACTTAGCTGTCAAATATAATGAAAAAAAATTGTTTATAAAAATTGAACTACTGAACGCATTTCAGTGAATTTTAAAAAGGTCTTTGTCTGACAGTTAACAAAGTGAATAAAATATAATCAAAGACGATCCGTCAAAAATTGATAAAGCTCGGTTCCTACGTACGTACGCTCAGACCAACCGACAAACAACTGTTGTTCGCTATTTTTAATTACAATTTTAGGAGTAATCATAAACATGAATCAATCTAAAGATGATTTATATTTTATAGAATAAAATGTCCCCTTTTCAGAAAGCTACAATTTGAATGGATTTCGTTAAATGAATCTAAATTTACCTTCTTGTAAGCTCCGCTCTAACGCGCAAAGCGATAATAGAGCAAATAATGTTAGCATTTATGACTATAGTTAGGAGCTGACGCGTAAAAAATCATGAAGTCCCAACTTTCTGCAAATTCTGCCGCCAGGTACATAAACTATTTAAGTAATTTAGAATTGGCCTGTAACGATGCCGGCCCTGTGCAATGACATAATTTCATTTTATTACAAATTATAGTGCAGTTATACAAGGGCCTGGCATCCTTACTTTCAATTTTAGAATTCACAATAATATTTCAAAAATATTTTAAAACAGTTCAACATTATCAGTCAATAAAACAACATTAATATAAAATTCAGACCACAGTCGCCAGAATTATTATTAAATGTTTAAAGGAATAATTTGTTCTAATCTTATAAATTATCAGCTTAATAATTGTACTAAATTAATAAACACCATTTTAATAAAGCAAATTTTATTTTATAAAATCTATTTAAAATATTAAAGCTAAAAATAATCAAACAAACAAAAAATTCCACTGCGTTACAGGCCAAGCGATCTGAGGTGGCCAATTCATAAATTAACTCTCTTAGGAGTGGCTTGGGGAGAGCGCAATAGGTAAAAAATTTCTACCGCTGGAATTTCTAAATTATTTGGCTCTAACTGCAGAGCCTAAAAACGAAGCGGCAGCAATTTTTTTAAATTTTAACCATTTTTTACCGTCTTTGAAATTTTTTATCTTTTTTTCGACATTTTGACGTCTAATTGCGGGAAAAAGGCCCGACCAAAATGTATGCCACTATTTTTTCGTCGATGTACACATCAAAAAAAAATTTTTTTCATTTTGTTGGATCCGGTTAGGGTTAACTTTTTTTATTTTTTTTTATTCACGCACGGAAAAATGGTCTATGTGTTTTTTCTGCCACTATTTTTCCGGGAATGTGGAGCACTGAAAGTACATTATACTGTCAAAACCAAGCGGATAGGCCGACATTTGCAATATTGACGATTAAAAAAAAATAAAAAAATGGCGATGATATGAGCCGATCAGTAGGACCCTCTTTTGAAAATCCTCGCTGATGATGTACACGATTTCTTTGTTAGGCTTACAGAACATTTTTTCCTTATTTAAACGTAAAATAGCTACAATGTAACGTAGGATAAACATTTTCAAAACTTGTTTGTAGAAATGACAGCTGTTTTAAAAAAAAAACTCGTATTTGCATCGAAATTTTGAGTTTGAAAAATTTATAACTTTTGAACATGGTACCCAATCAAAAAAATCCTACGTCACATTGTAGGTAGTACTATGAAAAACAAGTGTTGTAAATTTGACCAAATCGGTTGAATAGATCTTGAGGTATCGTGTACACCGTTTTGAAAAATGTAGTTTTGCGAAAATCGCAAAAGAAAATACTATAACTGATTGAATGCTCTATGACTAATATGAACTCGTTGTTGCTATAAATTCGATAATAGTTTGAATTTTGACATAGTTAAACGCTTAAAATACTCTCAAAGGTATAGACAATTCAACTACACCCTAAAAAAATCAATTTTTTGATAATCTCAAGGGCCGTAACCCCTTAAACTATAAAAGATAAGCTTTTAAGGTGAAATAAAGTGCTGACTAACTTCTTTCGTTGAATTTCTATAAATAACATAAATGTAAAAATTATTGTAACATTGTTTCAAGCAATTTTTTTTTTATTTGGAATAGAAAATACACAAGAAAAAAAATACAATATATAAACAAAAAAGAAAGAAGAAAAACAAGAAAAAAAAACTAGTGCATCAACGTAAAGGCAAGCAATTTTATTTAATATTATTTTGATGTGTAAGTATGTGTCTCAATAAATGTTGTGTAGGTGTAATTTATGAATTGTGATATAATCTGTCAAAACAATCGAAACAATGCTTTAATGTATCAAAATAAAAAATACGAAAGAAAAACAAAAACTTATGTGAAATTCAATAATAACACTAATAAATTATTTTTTCAAAGGAAAAAAAAATAAAACAACAGTAGCGAAATTTTGAGCTACAAAAAATATCATATGCTTTTCTTTTTATGGAAAAGCAGTGTCTTACTACTTTTACACATTTCATAATTCTAAATTTTGACTGTCTGAATTATATAGAGCATGTTCTACTGAAAAATGTACATTTAAGTCTGTGGTCATGATACATGAAGCAAAGTGTCAAATTTTGGATACATTAAAACTAATTATTTAACTGAATATATAGACCTTACTTACAAAGCTTCTATAATACACACTCTTTCTATTTGATATAGGATTGACACAATCTACTTTGGCCATGTCCAGTCAACGGACGTTGTCATCAACCATTTGGACTTTTTACTCAAAATATATTCTAGGTACATATTTTATGTAAGTGTTGTACCTAATATGCTCTCAATTAAAAAACCAAGACACTCTTCAAGGTAGAAATAGATTACATGGCCACAGCGGAATTGCCTCTATATTTCAAATAACCTTTGAAAAATCACACTTTGTGATTTTTTTTATTGCACAATAAGTTTCCAAAAATTCTTAAAAAAGTTGTTTTAAAGACTATTTGTAAGGTCAAGATGACACCATCCGGAATGAAAAATCTAGAATCTAATAAATATTGAGCTTAGAATTAATTAGGCGACTTACCCTTAAACGTTTTCCATAATGTTTAATTCCAATCCATGTACTTAGTCGACTCGATTTGGAACAGTTCCAGTTATTTGGCTTGGTTTATTTACTGATCAACTACGTTGAAGGCATAACTAATGTTAATTAATGAGTTTCTGGTACAACTAATTTTACTATGGTGGTTTTCATGGTAATTCACTTTTAGTGTTGAAATTCATACCGGAAACCAGGCAATGCTCACTCAGTATACTTCTATTAGAATTTCTAATTTAACTCTTCCTCAGGTCACGGCAAGACGCATCGATCGATTCTTTTATTTTAATTTTAATTATAAATGATCGAGAGTTCACTGACTGTCATTTCAAAAGTTTATTTTTGTTTTCCTGCCATTTTTTCATGCATAGATAACGATTTTGTGTTCAAGTGATCAATGTTAACAAAATTTATTATTTTTATGGTAATTTTTATAATTAATAATAATATTTACTACTGAAAAGTGTTTTGGATTGTCTGTGAAAAAACCTAAAGTTTGATTTTATATTTTTTTTCTGGTAATCACAAGGTAAGAAATCTGTTTTTATTAATTTAATATTCACTTCAGTAAATATCCAAACAACAATATTCTCATGTAATATTCCAAGTATTTTATGTAAATATAATATCAAAAAAAATATGCATTTAATATTTTTAGCTACATTTCTTAAAAATTCTTGTTGACTCGAAATCAAATTATTATAATTTTGTCCAATATGCAACCCATTTTTGGAACAGTTTTCATACAAGTTTTTCTCAGTATTCGTTTTAATCTTCTGATTTTGTTGCAGGTTCACGTTATGAATATTAGAATATGCAACAGATGTAGATGGAACTAATTCACAGGCTCCGGTTCAAATTTATATGTCTGCGAAATTTAAATCACTGGAAAATTTTTTTCGTGTTTGAGATCAAATATTTCTTTTTTATAAATGGACTTCCATAACTAATATTTTAAAAAAGATAAAATATTTACCATAAATAAAGTTAAAAATTTGTAAATTAATATTCAATTGGTAATGAAACTGTAAATAAGAAATTAGTCTAAATAAATCATCATTTTGAAGAGAAGTAAGAATTTATATTATTCTAAACCTACAAATATTATCCTTTCAGGTTTCTATTCAATTTATTTTTTTATAATGAATTGAAAATCCAATAATAATTATCAGTTAAGGACCTGGGAATAGGGGGCTTGTAATAGTCTAATAGAGGAGCCATGGAAACGCCAGGCACTGCTAGTAGCATCAGTAACACCATTAGCATCAGTGACCTGAGGAAGAACTAAAAACTAAATTTGACCCTAAACGTCAACTGAACTATCTATAAAACTTTATAATCTATGCCGGAAACCTAGCATAAACCTACATTTAAAGTAAATTTAGGATTTAAATTCATTGCTAAATCTACTTTTAAAGTGAAACAAGACCAGAATCTCAGCATTAAGTCTTACAGATCAAGCGACTTAAACGACGCTAATAACCATAAGTGTCGAGCGTCTAAAGTTCACAATCTAAGCAGTCCATACGAGTTTACGAACTTTTCTACCCTAGAATGTTTTGACTATTTTATTTTTTGAGTACTCACTACTCATGTACATTTGGCACTTTGGGTGGTGGATTGATATCTTGAAACACGTACTTGTTTTTTTGGGACATGCTTTATATAATTTCGAGTTCGTTTCGCGAAGTTCGTCTTTGTTTTTTTGTTTGATGTGGAAATCCTGCTGGGTATCAGATTGAATTCACAGCGGTGAGCGGCTGAATAGAGGCTGGAGAAAAACACTAGGTGCACTTGCCGTGCTCCATATTAACAAGAAGTTATCCTACCGACGCACGGCGTCAGTATTCCATGTACCTATACAGTTGGCCCTATGTGCCCGACACCATCAAGAACTGCGATTCCCGTGTCCAAATTGAACTTCGTTCATTGTCGCATCATAATTCGTGGATATAGTATCGGCTTTAAACCAACGCTTTAAGGCTGTCTAGGAATACCGTGTTTCTCCAGGATTGTATTTTTCAACGTATAGGGATGACGTAAAGGTTTTAAACGATGAGTAATTGTTCGTTTCGGAATTCCACTGTCAAAAGCGACAAATTATTGCATTTCACATAGAATATAATTAGTTAAAACATCTTAAATTATTAAGTTTTCACCTAAACTACGAACGATTGTCTTTTTTAATCGATGGAGGGGAAGTCTTGCAAAAACCCCTGCAGAAAGTGTCGAATTCTTGCCGATTAAAATTTTTCGGCAGGAATCCGATACTTGCTACACGGATTTTTAACTAATAATATTCTGTGTGAAATAATTAGTTAATTAATTAGCTGATGATGACTTTTTTGTTCGAAAGCGCTTATTATAAAGAAGTTTAATAAATATTTTTAAATTGTTTATCTATATAAAAAATGTTTACATTTACAAATATAAATTTGTTAATTTTCAATACTTTCATAAGTTCTAGAAATTCAATAACTATTAGTTTCTTCAGTTTCCAAATTAATATGTATAAAAAAATACAAAATTCCGGAAATGCAAAATTTTGGAAATCCGGTATCACTATCTCCGTTCTATATTATTTTTTATTCCATTTTCCTTTGAAATGGTTTGTCATTAGCGTCTAATTTTATCAAATAAAATTAAAGGTATCACAAAGCATCCACGCGCGTAGGACAGTTTGGTCTAAACGTCAGTAAGCTAACAGTTACACCAAGCTGTACTCTACTTTATTCTTGCACTGGCCAGCTCGGACTCTTATTATTGTCCCTTAATAATGCGTATTGCATGATAGTTAGGGAGCTGACGCGCAAAAAAAACACGTCGTCCCAACCTTCTACCGCTTGGTACATAGACTATTTAAGTAATTTACAGCATTTTTTTCTTAAATGATATATAGGCGGAATCTGGACCCATTTTAAGAAAAGAGGGGTAAGAAATTTCAATGATGGTAAAAAATGGTCAAAATTTAAAAAAATTTCTGCCGCTTCGTTTTTAGGTTCTGTTAGAGCCAAATGACTGGAAAATACCATCAGCGGCAGAAATTTTTGACCAATTGCAACATCCCCAAGCCACTCCTAAGAAACTGGATTTATGATAATAAATAATTAAATTACATTAAAAGCTTATGTACCAAGCGGCAAAAATTTAGGACATCATGGTTTTATTGCGCGTCAGCTTCCTAGCTATGGCATTTAATCAATGGTGATTGCAAAAAATAAAAACTTAAGTTATTTCAAAATTAAATATAATGAAGGCAAATTACAATAAAAAGATATTAAAACTTATTTGTTACACGTCATATTACGAGAGCACTATTTTGTGTCTTATACAGTGCTAGAGCCGTAACAAAACGTATGTATTCGTTACTGAGTAACGGGTACATCGTCTGACTCGAAGTAACGAATCGTTACTTACAAATTCATTTCGTTACTTTCATGTTTCGTATCCATGTCAGTTCGACTCGTTTGATGCGGTTCTACGAACACAATGTGTTATACTTATAAGTATTCATAAAGTACGAAATCATGACTCATGTCGTATCATGTATGCGACGCGCTTTGATGCAAACACAGAACAGTACTGTTCTGTGGATGCGAAGCTACATGCTTATTGCTTGATGCTGTTAAGTACACTATTGTATGTCGTATGAAAAGTACCGAGTAACGTAACGATACGAAAGTAACGGGTACTGGTTCTTTAAGTAACGAATACATACGGGTACACAATTTCTCGTTACTTTTACAGCTCTATACAGTGCTAATGTTGCAAGCAGAAGTCTTGAAGCACTTGCACAGCTGTGATCAATGTTAAGAAACTTATTCAAGGCCACATTTGCGCCTAAAAAGCAACTGAATCGAGCTTTTGCAAATGTGCGACAGACACGAATCGAGTCACAATAAAATACACGACTCGTATTTTCCATCGCAACGCGAAGCGTCGTTTCTCTAGACGAATTTAAATTCCAAACTCGCCCGCGGCATAACGAATACATATACCTCTAGTACCTACCACAGTCAGGTCTATTTGCACATATTATAAGGGCTCATACACGCCGGCTGGATGTTACCCACACATATAGTTATGCTACGACTGGATGAAATCAAACCCTGCCATGTAGAGACTGTATACTAGCTACAGACAGATAGTACTTCATCGATGCGGTGCAGAACACATCTACGACCAAAGACTCTAAATACCAAAAAAGAAACGACTGTGCACTAACATTTTTTTCTTACACGCTTCGCTTGGCATCATTTTTTTAAGATGTTTCTGATAACTGCGTTAAGAAAAAAAGTGCTAATATTTGGGTGTTTTGTGTTTTTTTTAGGGCTCCGTACATTAGGATGAAAAAACGGAGTCCTTATAGGATCACTCATGATCTCAGGTAAATAGTAGAAAGGGTATACCTTTGCGCATTTTTTGACGTGATAACGTCTTATAAATTGGTGAATCACCAATCTTATAAATTGATAAAACACCGGCTGCATGCACGAAAAAGTGTAACGTTCTTAAATCCTAACGTTCGTAACGCGTAACGTTCCGCCTGACCCTGTGCGTGCTTTTTGCTAATTTCTCGCTCAATTTAAATCAGATCGGTTTGAAACCAGTCTTAAACGAAAGAGGAGAACATTTTACATAGATTTCGTATAACAGAATTTGCCTAAACAGTTTTTTTATACAAATTTATATAGAAAAATAGCTGTACAAATGCAATGTTGTCTAATGCATGGCGCGACGCGGTTGGTCGTCTTTGTTTGCCGTACATGGAAATTAGAAGATAACGTATGTTTTGTCTTAACATGAAAACGGCTGCATTTCTAATGTTTAATTCAATTTTTTGACATTAGTATTTTGTGAAATGCAACGCCTTCTAAGTTAAGTATTGGAATAACTAATTATTATTAGAACATAATACTTTAACAGTTGCAAACGTCACTTTTGACATTTCTTATCATTCCGACACCAAGGATAAGCGGATTGAAACCAAATTTTGGGAGGTTTAGGTTATGTATTACGGAATACGTTATCACGTAAAACTATCGTCCGTAAACCGACTTTACAGACAACCAATTTTTTTCTGCCCGCAACTAATCACAGTTTGGATGTTCCGGTACTTTTAATGCGAAATCTTGATACGCCCAAATTGTGTACAAGTTTCTCATCTGGGTCTATAAATAGTGGCAAATCTAAAGGCGACTCTGTTGGCATACCACGAATACCATTTGTATCAACGGATTTGCCTTTTCATTTTAAAATATTACAATTTCCATTAAAAACTGCTTTCGGAATAACTATAATCAAAGCCCAGGGGCCAAACACTCTAGGTAGCAATAGCATTCATTTAGAAAAACCATGTTTTTCGCACGGCCAGCTGTATGTGACTTGCTCACGTGTATCGAATCAACAAAAATGTTATGTTTTTGCAAATGAAACAAAAAAATATTGTTTATATAGGGTCGTCTTAAATTTCGAGTCTCGCTTGACTTTATGATTTTTTTAATCAATTATGTCAACTGTACACACTGATTTGACGCGGACGAAGTCGTGGGCAAACGCTAGTAATTAATAAATGAATGAAAGAGTACAATGAGTGTAAAATTTTCTGCTTCGTGACGTCACGTAAATTTGCGCAAACGTCAGTTCAATATCAAACCGTCGTCGGCCTGCCGATCTCTAACTTCCCTCATATAACTGATAAATGCATGCTATGCTTGCTGATTTACATATAAGTGACTGTTCAAATATAAAATACTCTCTGTAGTCAACTATCGACACTCTCGACGATTTTTATCGTTTAAAAAATGTTCTACGAATATGTTTTCACCAGATAGTTCAATTCGTACTTTATGAACTTGTTTCTTGTTTCTTACTTTCGGCGAGAATGACTTGCAACTTTAATAAAATTGCTGTGCTTTAAAAAATTGAAACTTTTATTGTAAAACTGACAAGCCCTTATCATACTGTTCTTTTGCTCTGTTTCCCTTGTTACTTAATTTATTATGTCATTTGGATTCTTTCCTTGTATGTGTTAATTAATTTTTCTCTTTTCTTTTCAATTTATATTATTAAGTGTATTTCAGAATAATACTTCAAAAGTAAATTTAATTGTTCGGAAGGCAGAATTACAAACAATAAATGCTACACTACAAAAATAAACAAAAAGAAAAAATAAAACTCGGGTCGCAGTGCGAAACCCTGCCGACAATATAGTGTATTTGCTAATAAAGGCAGTGTGACTTTATTATGTGAACTTAACCCTTTTGTTTTTGGACAAAATACAAATTTTAACCCTTTAATACATCCGTCAAAGTAATATTTTTTTCTTAATTTCAAAATTACTATCAATTTAGCAAATTAAATTCACCCTTCACTAAATAAATCCATATCTACAAACTAACGTTTTCATAAAATTTTTAAGTCCGGTCCTGCCGGGCCGATTTGAATAAAATTTTGGCAGCACATTTTTATCTTTACTAATGGGTTAAATTTCAATTTTGAAACGATTCGAAGAATTTTTTCGGTATTTTTGGGCCCAAAAACATTTTTCAACCCCTAAAACCTACCCTTATAGTGGCCCGATTGGGCCCATTTTAAATAGGTTTCGTGCGGTGATGGATTCCAACATGTGGACCAAATTTCGTTCACATCAATTAACTCCTTCGAAAGTTATTGCCCGTACACTTATATACAGGGTGTCCCATTAAGAATGGGGCATAGAACAACCGCAGATTCTCCAGTTCAAAATAAAACGATTAAGCGAAATATGCTTAGATAAAATGTTACTCGTTTCCGAAATACAGGGTGTTGAAGTTGAAAACTGAAAAATTATTAATGTCCATAATTTTTTTAATACACCATATAATTTTACTCAAATCGGCACACTTGTTAAATATCATAAAATGCACCTCCTAACAATAAAAAAATTAGTTCAGTACGCTCTACCAGTGGCGTACGGCAGGAGTAAGTAATGCTTGTACCCCTTCTAAATGTTACGCCGCTGTCTAAATTTTAATTTTGACTATAATTTTAATTTTTTTGATATTTTCTAAGTCAATAATGTACACTTGTTAGTTTGTTGTAAAATCATTGGTTTTCGAGATATTCGCAGTTAAAGATAGATAGACATGTACTTTTTATTTGTATTATTAAAAATAATATTCATTTTTACAATTTTGTCTTAAAACCAAACTAACAAGTGTACATTATTGACCTAGAAAATATCAAAAAAATTAAAATTATGGTCAAAATTAAAATTTAGACAGCGGCGTAACATTTAGAAGGGGTACAAGCATTACTTACTCCTGCCGTACGCCACTGGTAGAGCGTACTGAACTAATTTTTTTATGAGTCGGAAAAACCCCTGAAAAAGTTTTTCCGACTCACACAATCCACTAAAATAGGAAACGGGATGAATTGAAAATAACTCGGATCGCGAGCTTGTAAGTCGCGTACGTTAACCATTACACCATACAAATGCTGCCAATGCACGCGCCTTATAACAGTATAGTAGCTGTCACACCTTTTACGTGTACTAGATGTGACCAACCCTTTTTCATCGTAATAATCGCATGGTATAGGAACGCGCAGGTGCCGAACCGAACAGAGAGACGACAAACGAATGAACATTTATTTTTATATATTATTAGATATAATTATACTTCATTTGCGGAACTCAGGAAGTCAATCACTTGAAACTATCAAATAGATAATTTGGTGACCCGTTGAACATAGGCGTTGCTCACGCCTTTTTGATGATCTATGAATTAGTCAGTGAATCTCCAAAAACGTGATTTTTGGACACACGTATCCTGGAAACTATTCCACTTAGACATCTGAAATTTGGAATACACCTTCTTTTTCGTAACCTTAACTGACCTGCAAAAATTCAGTTCTATAACGTGACTAGTCTCGGAGATATAGGGGGGTCGAAAACGGCTTGAAATGGTTCGTGTAAATATAGGCTTGTGTGCGAGAACTTGGCCGGGCTCACTCTGTGCGCTATGATTATCGACAAATTGAAGAGTACAAATCAGACGTTAATCAAAGATTTGATTATTTTTTTCTGATTACTCAAATTTAATAATCTGTGAAATTAGAGATCTAATTCGTCGTGTACTAAAATATATGTCTCCTTTAATATTTAACATAGGACTAAGCTGTCTACTTCACTGTGTCATTTTATTTATCTTTGGTAAAATAACTCTTTTAAGTTACTGTTACAATCAGTAATAATAAGGAATAATGAGTCCGCATTGTGCAATTTCAAATATCTTTATCTGTTTAAACTTCGTTTTCATTCTTTATCCTTTGTAAAGCGACAGAATAACTTTTATCTCACACTCAATCTTTTCTTTTGTCTACTGTTTCATTACACAATTATACAAGATGATTCTAAAAACAACCGTTAGGCATTATAGAAGATTTCAAAGGCTATATTTAAATTAAAAATAAGAACTCGGATCGCAGTGTCACACCCTGCCGACAATGTAGCGTATTTGCATTACAGATATATTATGTGAACTAAAAAATTTCCTTGAAATAATAATTTTCTTCAAAATTTCAATAATATTATTATCAATGCAACGCCTACATCTGTATCAAATCAAATAAACCTTTCAGTAAGTAAATCACTATTCGCAAACTAGTGTTATTTTTTTATAAAAGTAAGTTCGGACCGATTTATAAACATTTCAATTTTAAAATTATTCCGATAGTTTTTAGGTTTTTCTTCAAAATGGTCTGTTTTCCCCACTCCTCTCCCCCTGTGAGAAACGTTACGCAATATTTAAGTGTTCTCTCATTTTTAAAGATGATTTTTAAAATATTTTCTCATTTTACTTTAGGCTAGCAATTAACAATAAGTTTATCCAAATTTGATACAATAGTTTTCGAGTCTTAAGCAACAAACATATTAGACCGAGAGCTATTGAACTTTTTGGAAGCTGATTTAGGCATAGAAGTGGCAGACCTTATAATGTTGTTTCATCAGCGCAAATAACGAAAATGACATTTTACTTCAACAAGTCTAGTCGTTTTTAGGGCCAATCAACCCCTAAATTTGCACTAGTAGAGTCGAAATCCTCAACTCATTTTGGCAAGGCTGAGATTTCCACTGTATTTTAAATATAACTTTTCTAAACTGTATTTTAAAAGGTAGAATAAAATAAACATCCCGGCAGACTACTTTGAACATCCCTTATCTCACTATTTCACGGAAATCTGGCGGGGTGTTCCGACCGGAATTTTTTCTGCATTTTTAAATGCCTAAATAAGCTTCCAAAAAGTTCTGTAGTTCTTGGACTATGCAGGCAGATGTTTTTTTCAGTAATGCAATATTTACACACACAAAGTTACGATTTTATTTACTTATAAATAATTATAAGTTGAGGGAACTATAACTAATTCTGTACCTATACCTCATTACTATTTATATTTTATTTATTTGCATTGATATGTTCATTAAAGTATTATTTACAAGCAACATGAAATCGTTAATAATTATAACATATACTTACTTGAACTAAATGGTAACCTTTAATTTACGTTATTAACTGTCACAACTAATTATTATTTAACCTTTCACTTGAATGAATGTTCATTTCATTCATAACGACAGCTGCCAGAGCACTTTTATCAAATGAAACATTTCATCTCTATACAATATATAGACGACACTCATATTATGTGGTCTGTTTGCATGCGTTAAACTCAGAAACTATTCAACTGATTTCCATGGCTTTTTTTTATAAAGAAAATATTTGAGAAGATTTCAGGCGTATATTTAATGACTTTAAGCTTTTAACATTCTATTCTTGGTACAGACGCCATTTGCTCATTACAATATTTTATTTATCACGTTTAAGGTAAAGTAGCCTAATAAGAGACCTGTTTTTTAAAAAACTCATAACTTCTGGTTAATGAAACTTTTTACGAACTTCAACACATTTATTAAACAAGAAATCTATTTCTTATAATAAATGATTAAAAAAAAAGATTTGTTTCTAAAATTAGCACAAAAAAAAAATTAAAATCAAAATTATGCAAAAATTAGTAAAAAAAAAAAGGTTTCCTAATAAGAGACGGGGGTCTCTCATTGGGACCCCCAGTATCTTATTAGGAACCGTAAATATTTTTGGAAAAGTCAGTTAGTACTAAGGCTTAATATAATTTTCTTTTTTCACACATTGGACAGACGAAGTTTTCACCTTCTGCACCGCAATCTTCGTGAGCCCATTGGTAACATTTTGTGCACTTTACCCACTGTTCGCCATGTTTATCTTCAGAATACAGGTTTGTGCAAAATACACACTGTGCATCGTTGTTTTCTTCGTCATCACTCTCGTCGTTGAAAGAAACTTCAGTGTTTGATTAAAATAACAACTTTGCCTTAAAAACGAATTCCTAATATTAGACCCGTATTCCTAATATGAGACCCTCCTCATAATAGGAACCCTCGAGAGTCTCTTATTAGGGAACAGTAACATGTCAAACAAAAGTTTTTTTTGAGGTTAAACAATTTTAAAATTTCCCATATGCATCTGGTACTATTAAATATACTTTTCAATAGCTATCTAGGGGTATTTTTAGGAAACATTTTGTACTTACGATTTCGAAAATAATAATAACTGTAATTAAACACTTTAAAATCTTTCTCAAGCACGTTTTTCAAATGCAACCACCGTAAGTTTATTTCGATGATCTGAGCGACACCTAGCGACCAATAGACGTACTAGGTATTAAGTAACTGTAGAATCAGGTCGTTAATTCCATAGAGTGCATAACAAGCGACATCATAGGGGGTCTCTTATTAGGGAGGGTCTTCTTATTAGGCTCCTTTACCTTACCGTTATTTACTGGATATTCTTTGAACTTTAACTTAGGTAATAGCAAATAGCAATGTGTTTGTGGAGGAATTATAGAAATTATAGTTTGATTGGTAAGCGATTATAAGATTGTTTAAAGAACCTTCTCGTTATTAATCTAAAATGATTGAATGTACCTAGTACCTACCCATGAAAAATCTCAACAGGATGACAGGTTCAGGAATTACCGTTTCTCGACGACCGGCAGTAGGTAATGAAAGTCAAAGCCACATCTACTTCCGCCATGATTTGAACCCAGTACCTTCCGAATGTGAATCTAGTACTCTTACCACTGGACTACTCACTCGGGATATCTCATTAGGCTACAGGGGATAACAATAAACTAGTAGACAATACTGAGCAAATACGTCTAAAAAAAAATAAAATACAGAATGAATTTTAAGTTAATTCTTTTTTTTAACAGCCTGTAGAAATCAAATAGATGAGCAAATATTTCAAGTAACTTTTTTATCAAAACACAAAAATAAAAGAGAAACAACCTTTCAAAGTTTAATTTTTTTTTTTTATTTTATTTAATTTATTCAAAATCGCGGTTACTACACCCGAAGAAATGATAGCACGAATCATAAATGCATACCAAATAATTTGAAAGAAGGCCCTTAGCGCTACTGCAAGCATGTACAGAAGCATGGCTATAGCGCACGCATCTTTGTGTCCAACAAAACGGGAACAACTTCGAACAGTTTCTGTGACCACTTAATAATAATATTTCCATAGCGACATAACATAACGCCAGGATCGACCTCAAAATTTGATAAAATTTAATAAAACTTTGAAGGCTCATTGCTCTGTCATTTTTGAGTTTTGATAAAAAGTTACTTGAAATATTTGTACGTCTATTTGATTTCAACACGCTGTTAAAAACAGAATCAACTTAAAAATCATTCTGTATATCTTTAAAGTAATGTTGTGGAGTCAATCAGTGTTTATGTTTTTTTTTATTATTTACGAAAAGATTCTTAGCAGCGTACAATAAACGAAATAAATTATGACTATCGCTTAATAACAACAAGTTGCAATTTACGGACACAAAGAGACTAGTGTTCGTGCTAAGTGGCACCACAAAACTTCCACAATGCACACTGTGGCACATAAATTTCATCGGACATATGCATTTCCATAGACCGACAATTTCCAGTATTAACTGAAAGCTCTAATGGTGTAGTCGTATAAGATATTGTATTCTCGGTCATTGTAAAGCCGAGTCCAGATTCGGAGAGCCAAATTGCAAACCAAAACTATTTACAAATGTTGAAACAGTTGGCTCTAATAAGAAATTCGCGGTTGCGGTGTCCGTAAAGCTGTTTATCTTTTAGCCCTCATCTAATAGTGCTATTCCGTGGGGTCAATGTGAGAATATACAGTCCTGTTAATTTTTTTTGTCACTGTCTAACAAATTTAACATTACGTAAGTTAAAGTGAGACAGAAATTTAACAGCCCTGTTAATTTTAACATTGAGCATATAAAATAACGTCGCAAGAATCGAACTGCCTGAATTGTCTGTGCGTTCATATATATGCCATGGTCCTCTAACTCTTAAAAAGAGTTGAAATTTTTTTAAAAGAAGCTGTCAAAAATAATTACAACGAAAATATGTTTAATAAAGCCTTGTCCAGACTCCAGACGAAAGAAAACTTTGTTGGAAACACGTGCTTTCAACAATGCTGTCAACAGTTAAACCTAAAAAAATGTTGGCAACAGGTGTTAAAAACTTTTGTTGAAAACATTGTTGTTAACTACGTTTTGAACGTAGCTTTAAAAATGTGATTAAAATGTGTTTTTAGTGGTGTTGTCAACATATATTTTTTTCTCATCAGTTGTCGGTAAAGATCAGCATCAGGGGAATGTTGGCAACATTTGTTGAATAAAACTTCGATGTGGACGCAATGATGTCTAGATTGAACTTATTTGTCATCACGTAGATATTAAAATAGGCGGTCGCGGTAGCATAGAAATGAGAAATTAATAATTGCCTGAGAATCTTCGTAATTTTAACATTTCTGTGTGAATTTCTTCAATTTCGGACTTTTGTGTCACCAAATTGGTAAATAAGTCATACCACTGAAACGATTTCTGCTTTGTAGAAACGAAAAAACCCAACATTTTCTCTTTCTGGTCTTTTTAGAACAAATAATTACGTACGCTGCTGCTGCAATAATTACATCGTCATTAATTTGCTATTGCTTCTGCTTGACTGAATGTTTTCAACTTTTTTGTTTTCAATGTGAACGTGATGGTTTTAAAAACTTTGTTGCTAAAACTTTGCTAGTACAATAAAAAAATCAATGTTTTACGACATTATTTGGTGTGGGCGGATCTTTTCAACATTGTGTGAAAACATTTGTCAAAAACATTTTTATTGCAACAATGTTTTCAACACTTTTTTGGTGTGGACAAGGCATAAGAACATAGTAATAACATAAAAAATACAATTCAAAGAAAGAAGAGTACTTTGAAGTATATTATGTTGAAATCAAGTTAAAACAGTGTTATGAAAATATTTTTTTTATCTATCGAAGAAGAATTAGTAAAAATGACGCTGATAAAATGTTGTTTGAAATGACTACTCTATTCTGTTGCATTTCATTATATTTTGTGATGGTGTTATTTTTAATTTATAAAACTTTACATTTTCAACACCCAGTCCTCATTTATATTTTCTATTACACATTCATCTTGATACAAAGATATAGTACAAGATCTCGATTAATAATAATAATAATCATAATAATCTTTATTCGCTCTAAATTTGAACATGCCATAAGCCGGTGAGCTTGTCAGTATACACATGGTAACAAATACAATAAAAATGAAATAAAAAATAAAATAAAATATTAAAAACGAAACATTAAAATTAAAATATAAACATTCAAAAATCACAACACTGGTAATTTAGATACTCGTTAGTTGAATAAAATGCGTTCGAGATTAATAATTTTTTAACAGAAAACTTTATTTGGTTTTTAGATTTATTTTTTATGTTCTCCGGGAGTTTATTGTAGAACTTGACACAACTGCAGTATACACTATTACTAAAAAGTGTAAGCCGATGATTTGGTATTTTTAAGTTAAGATTATCCCTAGTTTCACGAAGACGAACATCACGCTGTTTAACAAATAAGTGTTCGTTATTTAAAACAAATTTAATACATTCATAGATAAACAGACATGGTAGTGTAAGAATCCCCAATGTTTTGAAAAGAGGTCGACACGGTGTACAGTATGAGGAAGAAGTCATGAAGCGGATTGCCTTTTTTTGCATTTTAAACAATGTCTTCATATTTGCAGAACTCCCCCAAAAGATAATACCGTAAGTGCAAATTGATTGGAAATGTCCGAAATAAATTAGTTTTAAGGCCGCACTGTTCAAAAACTTTTTACATTTTAAAATCAAAAAACACGATTTACTTAGCTTGTTTGTAGTTCTGGTAATATGTTCATCCTATGTTAAGTTCGCAGAGAGAGATAGGCCCAAGAAATCAGTACCGTTTGAAGCTACAATAGGTATATTATTTAGGGAGACATTTAGTGAGCTGTTTACTGCATGGTAAGCAGAATGGAAATGCATCATGTGTGTTTTGGTAATATTCAGGATAAGACCATTATTATCGCACCATTTCTTAAATTCTGTTATACCACTATTAATATGTTGATCAGCATCTAGCAAGTTCTTAAAAGCAAACAGTTGACTTGTGTCATCAGCATATAAAGTTAAATCACCTCTGTTTATACACTGTGGCAGATCGTTAATAAATATTGAAAATAAAAGTGGACCAAGAATACTACCCTGAGGGACTCCACATTCGTTTTTACGCAGTTTAGACGATACAGTTGATCCATTTGAGTCGGAAGTGATTTTAACTGAAACATACTGAGCCCTATTATTTAAATAAGATGCAATTAACATATTCGGAATGCCACAAATACCTAGGATATTTAGTTTAGACAGTAGTAAATTATGATTAATGGTATCAAAAGCTTTAGATAGATCATAAAAAAGCCCAACTGTGGTAAATTTAGAGTCAACTGCCTTGTAAGTTTTCGTAATAAAATTAAAAATTGCAGTAATCGTTGATTTATCACTTCTAAAACCATGTTGTTCATCACTCAATAATTTATTAGCATTAAGGTACTTAATAAGCCTGTCATGTATCACTAGTTCAAATAACTTAGAAAAAATCGACTGTACAGCAATTGGACGGTAGTTATTTAATTCGTCTTTTGGGCCCTTTTTATGGATAGGAACAATCCTCGAATTAGGCTCGATCTTCACCCATCGAGTTTTCTAATGAAATTGATTTGGTTGCCATTCAATTTCTTGGCACAGCTATTTTTCATAAAAAATTTAAGTTGTTAATTTTATTTCGGAAATGTAGTTATCGAGTTTTCAGGTAAATTTATTACGATTCGAAAGTAAAATATGTCTATTAAATGCCAAAGTTTGGTCGATATTTTTATTTCTAGCATAAAACCAGATAGATAGTCACTTTCGAATTAGTATTTTGCAGTTACTGCCAAGAAATTGAATGACAACCCAATCAATTTTTCTTTATTAATACATTATAGGTATTATCAAATTCCAAATTTCAAGATCGAGCCTTATCTGAATCTTAGAACATTAGATGTCTTACACCTAAATTTAAAATTTGTAAAAATTATGTATATAAAAAGATGTTAGAAACCTATGAAAAAATTACGGCGATTGTAAAATCTTGAGAAAAAATTTGTGATGAGACTGAGAAATAAAAAATATTTGAAAAACAATGAATTTTTTACTGGGTTATGTTTAGTTTTGCACACTAAAAATTTTTTCATTGAAAAACCTTAGTGGTTTCTATGTATTTTCAGTCAATTCGGAATAGTCGTTTCAAAGCTATGAATTTTATAAAAAAATATTTATGATTAGCTCTCACTCTGTGGGGATTAATTATGACTGAAAATTTGACAGATCATTACACGTATGAGTAGTCCCTAATTAAAGAAAAAAACATCAGCTCAGTCGGTGCTAAGACCCATTTCCCGCATACAAGCAACTTTTAAGTTGATTCTTTTTTAACAGCGTGTAGAAATCAAATAGAGTATAGACGAATAAATATTTCAAGTAAATTTTTTATCAAAAATATTTTTAACAAAAAAGTTGAACCGACTTCAAAAAAGGCACTAAAAAGTAAAAAATAATTGCGTATTGAAATGTTTTGGAGTCGGTGTCAGCCAAAATGAAATCTGTTCCGAGAACTACACCGACTCCAAAACATTTCAATACGCAATTATTTTTTACTTTTTAGTGTGAAGTCGGTTGAATTTTTTTGTTAAAAATATTTTATTTTTCATTTTTTAGTGTTAATCTAACACTAAAAATCGGTGAACATACATAAACAATATTATGCGTGCCTTTGAAATTTGAGAGTTTCCCTCGATTTCTCCGGATTCCATTATCAGATCCTGACTTGGTTCCGATGGGACCACCTCTGAGGTGCACTCTTTCGAATAAAAAAAAATATTTGAAAATCGGTCCATAATTGACGGAGAAATCGGTGAACATACATAAAAAAAAATATACAGACGAACATAGAACCTCCTCCTTTTTGTTGACGTCGGTTAAAAATATGTTATTTTTCTCTTTTTAGTGTTTATCTAACACTAAAAATCGGTGAAAATACCTACATAAAAAAACATTATGCGTGCCTTTGAAATTTAAGTGTTTCCCTCGATTTCTCCGGGATCCACCATCAGATCCTAACTTGGTTCCAATGGGACCACCTCGAAAGTGCACTTTTTCGAATAAAAAAAAAAAATTGAAAATTGGTCCATAATTGAGGGAGAAATCGGTGAACATACATGAAAAAAACAAAATTTATACAGACGAACATAGAACCTCAAAAATAAGAGAGAAACAGCCTTTCAAAGTTTAATTAAACTTATTAAATTTTATTTAATTTTGAGGTCGGTCCTGGCGTCATGTTATGTTTGAAACCGACGTGTTTTTGAAAGAATTTTTTAAATAAACAGTTTCGTAATCTGTGGATTGGTCGTGGAAGACCTGTCGAGTGGCCGCCAAGATCGCTGGATCTAAACCCTTTGGATTGTGGGGATGGGTAAAAAGTTTAGTCTTTAAAAGCCCAGTTAATACACGGGAATAAATGATAACACGAATCGGAAATGCATCCCAAATAATTCACGAAAGACCCTTATAAGCATGTACAAAAGCATGGCTACAGCGCACGCATCTTTGTGCCCAATACTGGGACAACTTCGAACAATTTCTGTAATCCTTAATAATGACATAACATATTTCCATAGTGACATAACACAACGCCAGGACCGACCTCAAAACAATTAAACCTTGATAGTCTGTTTCCTTTTTATTTTTGAGTTTTAATAAAAAAGTTACTTGAAAAATTTGTTCGTCTATTTGATTTCTACATGCTGTTAAATAAAAGAATGAACTTTAAAATGTATTTTTATATAGTCTTTGAAAATAATTAAAACTGTGCGTGCTGATAAATTTTGTAGCAAGTGCATAAGAAAAGATAGCAAACTATGCTGAATTATTAATGAAGGTACAAAAATTTCAAATGATTTTTATTATACAAACATAATTTGAAAACTTTCATTCTACCTATGCCGGGACATACTAATAATTTATTAAATTGAATATATGTCGTAGCGTAAAAATAATTGGAACAATTATTATTGTGTCGTAACATAAAAAATAAAATAAAAATTCTTAAATGAAAATTATGTAGGTATATAGTTTTATTTCAAGATAATATAGGTACCTACATTAACTACAATCACGTGTACCGTACGTCAACGACCTAGAGCAGAATAACACATTATAATGCTGTAGAGTGTTCTGGATCCGAGACTACGAAGATAAAGATGCAACAAAGTAAAGATTGCTTCATCAGAACACTAGTCCTATTCTGGATCTGCTGCAGAAGTGTCACGTGTATAGAGAATATCTGTGTTAAATGTTTCACTGAGTTAAGTGATCCGCTGAACCGTCGAATCAGAATGAAGTGAATCTCGACTATTACCGATCTTCTGTAGGAATCGGATCTTTGAGCCGGTTCAGATCTGAGTTACCACAACCCTAACTTGCACCTTGAAAATATTAAAATCGATATAGTTACAAACTTTTTAATGGCCCCCGTATTTAAGATAAGCTTCAGAAAATAATTATAATTTTGTCATTAAAGGCGACGACTCATTATGTTTTCATTTTAGGTTAGAAAGAAGTTTTTAACTAGCCATAATCTTAAAAGGATAATAGTATTATTATAACTTTTGGAACGGTTTGGAAGTTCGTTCCGTCAGTTGGTAACACTGTACGTTCACTTCATTTTAAGGTTAGAAAGGAGCGGCGCGCACGAGCAGGATGTAAATCGGTAACAATTTACTTTTATATTGTTGTATAGAGTGCGTGGCACTTATAGTCGTGCATACATATAGGCCTTATATAAGCCTGTGTATCGTTTTGTTTGTTTTTTGTTAAGTGCCTCTGTGCGCGCCGATATTCCGTGTACACTCTCGTGAAAATCTGCTCGAACACACATTTGCCTCTTTTACATAGCTTTAAGCAAATAGACGATTGACATTTAGTAGTTGACGAAAGTCATTTACTTTAAACGATCGCTTCCGACTTAGTGTTGCCGGGTCGAAAAATTGGTTATCCGGACTTGTCAATCCGTTGAGTGGAACATTTGGACCCTCAAAACCGGACAGTGTAAAACTAGCGAACAAATATATTGATATTAGGTAATTATTTTTATAAACCAAACTTGCAACAGAACTTGTATAAAATATAAATCTACCAAAACTTAAATTTTTTGCTCAACTATTTTTTGCTGTGGCCCGACCATTTTTGGTAATTAAATTAAATTTCAATAAACAATAAAACCTGTTATTCAAAATGAAAATATAAGTAAAAAAGCTAGACGTCGTCTATTTGAAAATCCAAATATGTCCAGTTCAATCCGGACACCTGGCAAAGTTATTTCTAGGATCTCGCTTTATTTGAAACGTACTTCGAGATCGAGATACGAAGATCCACATCGAAATCGGAATTCGTAAACATTTGAATTTACCATTATATTTCACACCACGTTAAATTTTTTTCCTAATTCTAAGGAATAACATTTGTTGTGTACCTATTTTAATAACTTATTGATATTTTAAATTGTCTGTAAAAAAAAATCACTTTCTCAGATCAACTGGAAAAACTCCAGTGATATTTTTTTATACTAATTTCAACTCTTGAGAAACAGGGTCTTGACAGGCAACAAAGTGATCCTATAATAGTTCCGTTTTTTGTTTTTAGTTCTAAAAAGGGGGGAAAATAAGATAATAATAGTGGCGGTATCATCTGCGAGTTCCTGATATTAACTTAATAGCAGTCTATTATAATATGTACCTATGTGGGTGTATCTAGATACTCCCTTCTAGAGACCAAAATAGTGGACCGATTCTAATAAATGAGGTGTTGGACCTGTCTCAATAAGAAGGGTGTTATTCAGTTATACCTAAATATTCAACATGGCGCCCATTATCCGCCATATTGTCTCGGTTGGTATAAAAATTGCAGTGATTTGGGATTTTGTGTTGTTGTTTTTAACATTTTTTTTATATTAATTTACAAGTAATTGAGCATCCGTATTCAGAAATAACTTAACTATAACAAATAAATTTTAAAAATCTAGAATGAAAATAAATGATAGTAAAATTAAAACCCGACTACGTAAAAAAAGGAAACAAGCAAATCAAAACATGGGACAGTATTTTTTATTTTAAAACACAGTAGTCGGAGATCTGTTCGGGAGCTGAAGAACATATTTCAGTATTCGAGTTCTCGGCTACTGATACTTATATAATAAAAAAAAATACTTCTTCTTTTATGTTTTAGGTTTCTTTGCAACGTTTTTATTTAGTTTTATTTCGTATATTTGTTTGTTACTAACATTCATTGTTTCAAATCTTGCGACAGCTTTTAACTTCTTCCCGTTATCCGATTGAGTTGAAATTTTGCATATATGTATGTAGTCCCAATGACAATACAATATTATAATAACTAACTGATCGATTTGGCTTTCATCTGATTGCAAATTAGATAAAAAACTTTCTAAGCTAAACGGTTTTATTATACAATCGATAATGAACTAAAAAATAGAGAAAAATTATGAGTCACCATAGGGGGCTTTGATTAAAACTAGAATAAAATCGTGTGGGGCATTTAGTGTGACATTGTTTCGAAGAAGACAGTCGGAAGCCAAGTATCCGATTTCTAATCTGCAACAAATGAAAGTTGTCTGCTAAATTCGCCCCACGATTTTATTTTAGATTGATCAAACCGCCTATGGTGACTCATAATTTTTTTCTAGTTTTTAGTCCATTATCGATTGTATAAAAAAAAAACGTTTCACTTAGAAAGCTTTTTTAACTATTTTTCTACATATTATTCCTGGAACTAGTTGATTTTAACGGGAGTGTATTCACACACAGGCCTGTATATATAGTGTCTTGTCTCTAAGCGCGAAATCGTTCGCGGCAAAGTGTAATAGAAAACGTTCACACGGCAAGCAGAAGTGGGATGGGTGGGTTGTATGAACGTAGATAAACGTGGATAGGATTTAGGTATGCAGTAAATGATATGCAATGCAATATGTATCCTCGTTTGTAAGATTGTTTCGGAGATCGTATAAAATATGCATTTCAGAAGTGGGATTAAATTGTTTTACGCTGTTTGTTGTGTTTCAGGCGTTTTAGATTTTCAAAGAATACATACAACTGTAATTACTTTTGTGAGAATAATTGAATATTCATAAACGACAAAAAATTATTGGAATCAGTCCGATTTTTTTTTTAGAATTTTAATAGTTCTCCTAGTTTTGATACTTTAGGAATCATTTAAGATCATTTTCTAATTGATGTTAGTAATTAGTATGTGTTTGCATGCTTAAAATGTTTCACTTTCGATATTGTAAAAACTGAACAACGTAGGGGCATGTAGTACTTGTTTCTGTATTTATCGTCATTTGACGTAAAACTGACTATTTTTTGAACAAAATTCGTTCAGTGGGCCCCGAGATATTTAAAGAATTGTTCTTAGTCACGTACATATAACATGGGTAAAAAAAATAAATTAATGCTAGATAAATAATATGATTGCAATCCCAGTATTTTCAGTGTTCCGTGCAAACAAAGCACTTACGAAATCACTTCGGTGTCTGTCTGTCCGTCTGTCATCGGCGATTTTTTCTGAAACTATTTCACGTAAAAATGTGAAATTTGGCACAGAGATAGAGTGTGGTGACCCAATCACAGACGCAAAGTATAAAAAGTTGAGTTTTAATTTCATTTCAGGAAGTGAATAGGGAAATTAAAAAAATACTTTTTTCAAGGGTATCGTGTCAATTGAAAGCTTATTGAAGCACAAATTCTAGCGCGAATAATTATAATTTAATTGATACTATATTTTCAAGTTAATGATAAAATATCAAACTGATATACCGTAATATCAAGTGTATACACAGACGATTCGGTAGCTCTGCTGTAGAGCTCTAGAATCTTAGTCTCGGTATGCTGGGTTCGGGCTCCATGTTGGGTAAAGGTATATTTTTGATTTTTTTTTTAATTTACTCTTTACTGTATTTAAATTTGAAAGCTTAAAGAGAACAAAAAGAATGTTTGCACAATCAATTGTAAACAGGTTAAATGTTTTATTTTTTTAAATTTATTAATGAAGACTCGAAAAATTCTAGCGCGATGCATTTACGTAAACAATTTAATTGTTTATTTCTTTCTGCAGAGTCAAAATTTGGTTATACAAAACACAAGTAGGGGCTGATGGCACGGAATACTAATTGTGCAAGTGTAGTTTGCACGTCACCAGATTTTTTGTATATATGCCATGTTTTAAATTTAGGTCCAACAGCAGTGCGCAATGCACAAAGTTTGGATCAAGCTGTTTTCGAGTAATGTCGGTGCAAAGAAGCAGGCCACCAACAATTGTGGAAAAATATTCTTCCGTACCAAAAAATATTCGAAAATGTGAGAAAATAAAACAGGGCAGAACATTCATATCTTAACAATAATAATAACTTTATTCAGCCACACTCTATGTACAAGACGGTACGTCATATTAAAACAATAATAAAAACATAAACAAAATGTAGACGCATGATGTTATAGGTGTCTTTTCATTACGACAAATACTCAGAATTTTGATAAAGCTAGCAGCGTCAAAATGTCGTATAATAAAATTATTGGCTAATTTAGTGCCCCATTTTTAATTTTAGGGCTCTTATTCTTTTAGGCAAAATCTGTGACGCTTCTAACTTTAGAAAAAGTTAGCATCGCTACAGTGTCGAATGATGAAAAGAATGGAATGATATTTAAAGGCTATTTAGGCTAATTTAGTGCTTCATTTATAAATTTAAAGCTCTTGTTTTTTTAGGCAAAATTTTTGAATAACTTACGTGCGGTGGAAGTACGGGTCACATATGGTGTAGGAGCGGGTTGACCTGGCAGCGCCATAATGAAGAATCATGTTAACGATTGCATGATATTTAAAGTCTACTTAAGGGCTAATTTAGTGCCTCATTTTTAAATTTAGAGCTCTTGTGTACGGGTCACATATGGCGGAGGAGCGGGTTGACCTGGCAGCGCCATAATGAAGAATCATGTTAACGATTGCATGATATTTAAAGTCTACTTAAGGGCTAATTTAGTGCCTCATTTTTAAATTTAGAGCTCTTGTTTTTTTAGGCAAAATCATTAAATAACTTATATGCGGTGGAAGTACGGGTCACATATGGCGGAGGAGCGGGTTGACCTGGCAGCGCCATAATGAAGAATAATCATGTTAACGATTGCAGGATATTTAAAGTCTAGTTAAGGGCTAATTTAGTGCCTCATTTTTAAATTTAGGACTCTTGTTTTTTATTCTTTCCACGCTTTTGATACCTGCAATTAGTTATTTCTTTCGCTCCCACGAACTTATGTTACGTTGTAAATGATTCATGTGAAACGCATATATACGATTTTTGATGTCGCATAAAAATACAAAAAAAATCTACAAACGTGAGATACTCTATGACCAAAGATACATAGTCAAAAGTGTCTATGCATAAAACCTCTTTAACCATGGAATAAATTTCTCTCTATAAATATTGATATAAGATCGTCAAATTCCCTTTATAGCTATTGAATTATCTCAAACCGTATAATCGATAAATACGTTAATACATTATAACGCAACTTGCTATAAAGTAAACGTGATTATTTTAAAAACTGAACTGTAAAGTAGAAGAATGTGTATCTTATATACAGATGACTGAAAAATTCCTATCCAATTATTATTTCTACACCATAAATTTTACTTGCTTTGATTATTATTAAAAATATATGAAACTACAGGTTCTACCTTGAAGTCTGTAACCAGGAGACCTAGCTTCCTATGCTTGCCGTGTTTCGAGACGGACCGTTTTCAAGCGCACGCGAGATGGCGCTGTTATCACTATCTGGAAAAACTTCGGTTCCTTCCACCTGCGTTCGCCATAGTTACTAAAGTTGTTTAACTTCACAAACACTACACCCTGTAAGCCATGAACGTGTATGCGTTCCCCAGTAGCTGACGCCATACTGATTTATGCGGCAGATATTGGTCCACCGCTACGCAAAGCTGGGTCTCCTGGTTATAGATTTCATGGGTTCTACTAACAGAATCATGATATATGCAAAAAAAATTGACCCGGATCCGTGATACCTTTGAATAAATTTACATTATTAATGCTCGGTTGTAGAAAGCCTTGTCAGAAAATCAGGTTTGAGAATTAGCTTAAATTGTAGCCATACACACATACCTATGTCTCCGTAAGAAAAGCGTTGCAGAAATTTAAATCAATCCTGTTCGAAAAATAAATGGTCGTTTGAATCGATATTTTTTTAAACGGTGTATTCATTTTATAAACAAGTTCTCCTTCGAAACAATGTCGTTCCATGCATTTTGATCAAAATTTAGCATTATTTTTTATTTAAATTAATATTTTGTTTTTGTGAATACAATCTAATCTACTACATGACAGAGAGCTTCACAACGATATTTAACTGTTTCTGAATGTATAAAATGCGCAATTATATCATCAGAAACTAAAGTAATTATCAAATACACTTTTTTGACAATGTGTTCTGCAAATTAGCATAAGCATCCGTTACCATCAAACTTATTAACTTATCATAACTGTGGCTCAGTCATTTTGAAACAACAGGACCACAGTAAAATTAATTTTTATGGTAACCAACACTTAATAAAAGACCGCGCACCCTATTAATGAAAATTCATTAATGAGAACCACACATCACTAGGACACTAGATCGGTCCAGCACAACTAAACAGAAATTAGAGGCAATCGGTTGACGGTCGTTGCTATTGCTGATACTGGTCTAATGTGCGCTACTTCATTAAATAACACGGGTACTTTTACGAACGGACTTTTCTGATCCATTACTGTGCGTGGTCTTTAATGTAAATATCAGTAGGCTGCAAAAAAAAGGATGCTAATGAATAGCTCACACACAATCTTTCAGTTAAACAAATTAGTTTACGCTAACTAAACTATATAAGAGATACTATAAAATGAAAAATGAAATTGAATTGACAATAAAGTCGGGTTGGAAAGCCAGTAAAATATATAAATGATTTCTGTCTTTTGGATATCTTGTATGAAACCTAGGATGCGTTTCTAGAATTTTTCTTTACCTATCTGAACTGATTTGGCTGAGAATTGGTCTGCACCAAGTTTAAAACAAACTCGATCGATATCCACACTTAAAAAATAGGGTACAGTTTATCTGGTTACGCTCGAGTTAAAACATTAACGTAAATAAATCTGTAATCAAAATGGACGTTTTTGCGAATGATTCCACAATTGAAAGCTAACAAAATAATTGTGAATCAAAATACATAAATAAAACTCATATTTGTCTATACCGGTTGTGTTTTATAATTGAAAACAAAATTTAAAGCCATTTCTAAAATATCTACTAACTATTGTCCACGGATTTGCTCGCGGGAACGTTGATTGTAACCCCAGAATCGAACATGTTAATTTTGATTTTGATGAGAAGTCTAACGTGTCCAGGTTTAGTCTGATTTTATTTTTTTGTATACTTTAAAAAACAAAATATAAAGAATACATGACAGCTACTGAAAACTAGCATTTTGAGATAATTATATAATTATTCCCCAGAGTGTTTAGAAATTAGGCAAAAAAAACAGCATTTGGATTATTTTTGTGTAATATGTAAAAAAACCAACTTTTTCTTAAAAAAAGTACAGACATGTCAAAAATAATAATTATATCTACTTACAGTTCTCTAAAAAAATACTAAAATCGATCTAAAAATAGAAAAGATATGAATCCTAAAACCTAACCAGAATTTTTTTATTGAACTTTTTTTGCACCTGGATGTATGATTTAAATTTGGATATCAATAATTGTTAGCATACGAAGTTTTACTAAAATCTATCCATCTGTTTTCGAGGTACAGACTAAAATTCTATTCTCAGTAAAATTCAGAAAGAAACTTAAGTATAAAAAGACACTTATTACTCATGTGTTGAAGATGCATCGCTATCGATTTCAGTTGTCGAGCGTCTAAAGTCTACAGTCTTGAAGATACAAATTAGTGTCACCCACTGTGATCACACCTGTATATTGACGGCCCAGATAAGACTGTCTACGATGCTACAAAGGGGCGGTGATTTTTATTATGGAGTCTGTAAGTCGTTGGCACGAAGTTATCATAAAGATTACGGGGATAATGCGGCTTTGGTTTTACAGGTAATAACTGTTACCTACTTACTCTATATACCCTTATCTCAAACTTCACGGAGTTGTATAAGTAATGTTCAATGCGCGACAAAAACAATCTTATATAATATTCTAGTGCATCATTAACATGCCCTAACTAAAATGTCGATAAACGAGAATACATAAATAAAAAGTTTGGTCGCAATGCGGGAAACTTGTTGATGCAAAGTCGTTAGCTTACCTATAGGCATTCGGGATTTTTAGTCTAGTTCCACATGTCCCTTTTTGATAAATTCCAGTCCTCCTTCGCCGAAAATTATAATCATTGAGTCATCTCCCGGAACTCTACCACAAATATTTCTAATTTAAATTTAGAAGTGAAAATAAAGCTAAAAATATTTTTTCTACTTTTATACGACAAACTACAATACACAAAAATATTGAAAAACATATAAAAATTAAAATTAAAATTAGAAATATTGGTGGTAGAGTTCCGGGAAATGGGAAGTTTTTGTAGGAAATTTCCTACTCTTTCAGAATCTTTTTGTGATTTCAGATATCTGCAATAGTTTTGTGAGATATTCGCAGAAAACAAAACCCCTCTTTTTTCTTTTAAGTACTAAAATATTTATAACTTTTAAAAATTTTTCGTGCCCATTTCAATTTTTTCCAAAAGTTTCTAGATGTCATTCCAAATCGAATGACACAATGATCATAATCTTCAGTGAAAGAGAACTGGAATTCATCAAAAATCAAAAAGGAACATGTGAATTAGACTATTTCATAAAAATACATTTTTAAAAATTTTCAAATAATTGAAAAAAAGTGGATGGAGATCATCATTTTTTGACGTGATAACGTCTTATAAATTGATGAATCACCAATCTTATAAATTGATGAAACACCGACTTCATGCACGAAAAAGTGTAACGTTCCTAACGTTCCGCCTGACCCTGTGCGTGCTTTTCTCGAAAACGGCCCTAACGATTTGGATGAAATTTACTGAAAAGGGATTTTGGGGGGCAAAAAATCGTTTTAGCTAGGTCTCATCTCTCGAAAAAATCGTTTTCATACAAATTTTATCATTATAAAAATCAATTTTTTGACGTATGAAAATACTTAAATATTGTATTAAGTAGGTTTTGGAATTTTATATAAACAATGAAACAATTGTTTTCAAAATATTATAACAATTAATCTTTGAGACTTAAAATAAATACGAAAGAAAGAAAGTTAAAAAAAACAATTATTATTATAGGTGGTGAGTAATTTTAATAAATAAAATTAACCTAAATTTGAAGCGAAAGATGCAATATCATAGATTCGAATTATTATAATTATTATATGTAGAAGTTAGGTTATGTATTACGGAATACGCTATCACGTAAAACTATCGTCCGTAAACCGACTTTACAGACAACCATTTTTTTTGTAAATCTGATCAGAAATTAGAATCAGGATACATATTCAAAATAAAAATCTATTTAGATTAATTTTTGCAAATATAATCATGCACATTTCTTTAAAAATTTCAAAACAGTTTTCTGTTGAGAGATGCTGAGTTGAGATAGTCGTTAATGCAAAGTTTCGTATAAATTCGATCAAGAAATTAAAAGCCAAATAACAATACCATATAAGGCTTTATAAGGATTGAGTTGAATTTTCAAAAAACTATTAGTTACCAATCACATTCTAAAAATAATTTTTTGTTAGTTGTGTGATGGTGTCATTTTACAAAATTTCATAAAAATCTGATCAGAAATTAGACGCAAGATGCAATTAAAAAGTAAGAGTTGCGCCAGTAATTATATTGACGGATTTTCAAAAAATTATCACACATTTATGAGAATTTGTATCCAAATTTCAGGGGAAAGCGAGATATTGACGATATTATAGTTATCAAAATACGTTATAAATTTAAGATGTGCCACTTTCTTTAAAGAAACCGTATTCGAAGTATATTTTTATATCACCGCATTGTTGACTATGAAACGAACCATAGAATGTATTGTTGAGATACATATAAAAACCACGTAACAATAGCAATTGCATTCAAAATAATACCAAGATAAGAATAAAAACGCGGTTATGATAAACCATAATGCAATTTAATTTTAGTGTTAGATGTTAATGCCGTATACCTTCCGGCTGATAGTATTGGTACAAACTATGTGTACAGTTGAACCAACATAATATTCCGATATCTTAAAGTATTGCACCACCGACGCGACGGGTAGTTTCTCCTGCGAGACAACGGCAAAGCGTAAGGTAAGCTAGGAATATTTCCTAATGCATTAAAATTAGCAGTGGTTACCCCTATTTTCAAAAGTGGAGAATTTACACTAGTATCGAATTATAGACCTATTAGTCTACTCTCTTATTTTTCAAAAAGTTACATTATGTAATGTATAACAGAATTACTTGTTTTACAATTAATAAAATGAATATTCAATCAAAGAACCAGCATGGCCTTAAAAAGTACTAGTCCACCAATACTGCAATTTCTGAATTTTTAGAGAAGATTTACAAGCACAGCTAGATCGTCAAAAAAATACTCAAATGTAGCCGAAGTGTCTGGCATAGCAGTAGAAATGTTTGCTAAAATAAATAACTGGTTTACCAGCAATAAATTAGTTCTTAACACAAACAAAACTATCTTCTACTATTTAAAACTAAGCAAAGTAACAAAAAAACACCTGATTGTTTATATCTTAATAATACTAAAGTTGCTTTTTCGACTGATGTCAAATTTCTGGGCAATTTTGTGGATCAACATATCAAGTCGTGCAAGCATATTAACGTGTTAGCAAAACAACTTGGAAGTTGTCTATACGCTATTCGTAGGATTAGTACATTCTGCAATAACAATATCATAAAAGCCATGTATTTCGGTAATTTTTACTCAAAAATGAAGTATGGGATTATTCTTTGGGGTGCTATTAATACAGATTTAATCTTCAAAGCACAAAAGAAATGCATTCGTATTTTGGCCAAATTAATGACAGAGAATCGTGCAGAGGAATCTTTAACGCTCTTGGACTCATGACACTGCCTTCTGTATACATCTATGAATGTATTGTATTTCTAAATGAACATTTCAGCCTTTTCAGTAACGATCAATTGTTACACAAGTATAACACCAGGGGAAACAATAACTTTCGCTTGCCAGATCATTCTTTGACTACCTTTGAAAAAGGTGTGCTTTACAACTACATTAAACTTTACAACCATCTGTCAGCTGAGATCAAATCTTTGCCATTGCAAACCCTGAAAAGGAAGAAAAGAATTATTTGGTAAACAGAGAATTTTATTGAATTAATGAATTTTATAATATGTAAGTTTTTAATTGTTTTTTGTGAACATGCCATACAATTTTTTGTCAATGTGGTAAATAAATCTGTTCTATTCTATACACGAAGCATATAGTATGGTTTTTTAAAAACCGAACACCCTTTTATTTCTTAGAGGAAGGGTTTTCGAAAAAAAGTTTCGGACAAAAGTTACAGGGAATCAAGGGGGAAGAACAGTGATGTAGTTTTTTTTCGTTTGGTGGAGGTGTCTCCAAAATATCAAGGTCACCTACACTTTCTTAAATACGACCCTGTATTTTTTATCTAGGATTATTGTTCTTTAGGTCAAGGAGATCAACTCTTGTACCAAACATTTTTGGATTTGATGCCATCGTGAACCGCTGTTTTTTTTTATTTTTTATTTTTTTTGGATTTGATGCCATCGTGAACCGCTGTTTGATTTTCAATTCACCCCTGAAAAAGTTTTTCCGACTCACACAATCCACTAAAATAGGAAACGGGATGAATTGAGAATCAAATAGCGGTTCACGATGGCATCAAATCCAAAAATGTTTGGTACAAGAGTTAATCTCTTTGACCCAAAGAACAACTTTTTTTTCGAAAACCCTTCCTCTAAGAAATAAAAGGGTGTTCGGTTTTTAAAAAACCATACTGTATATTGTGGACGTGGTTTTCGTGAATGGATGCTCTCGAGTCTCGGGTTTTGCTAGTGCAAAGAAATATCAGCATTCAGCACTAAAGAAGTTCAAAATACATTCTTTGATCGTCACATTTGCGTAGACAGATCTTACATATTTCCTTCTATATCAGAATTTAGTAGAAACGAGACTAACAACTCCATATCTTTATTTCTACTTTTTACTGTGCGTTAAATATAAATAGATAGTAACTCACGTCTAAACCAGTATAGTGCATTTGCCACCCGATTTCTTATATAACGATCTCATTATTTTAAGCCCCATAAACAACAAACAATGAAGAACTTTTTTTTGTTTCTGTTCCATGTTTCTGAAAAGATTCATAAATTTTTTAATTACAGGTACTAAAAATTACGTGTTGTTGCATGTTTCCGTCTGAAGCGATGACCTCAAAAGAATCAATAATTGTGCAAGCAAACCCATTTTCGAACTTCTTGTTACCATGGAGACAATCAGTTATCTGAATCCTTTCAGACCTTTCTAGGGACTCTACAAAGGGGCCTTAAGGTTCAAAATCAAGCTTTAATGACCTATGAAGCATCGATTAGTCAAAACAAAGGATCCGAGGGTTAGGAAAATTCTGACGTATTCGTATGTAGAATTTTCCGCAGAATCCGAATATGTAATAAAAAGAGTAGGTATGGTTTCCATTTAAAATTTCAAAGTTGGGCCCTATAGGACCCTTTTAGGGTTCTCGGGTCCAAAATCTAATTTTGCTATTCGGTAGACAGGAAAAAGTTATTGAAAAAAACATTTTAACATTTTTAGTCCGGCTTTACGCATTTGTCCCAAAAACAATAGGGCTCTTTATATTCGCATATAAAAACATCCGTTTGACCTATGCCGTGATCACAGACAAGCAGACGCACAGACTTTTTCCAAAAGTATGTTTTTTGGATTCAGGTTACCTCAAAACAAAAAATATTGTAAAATTTTGAAAAGTGGTGTTGAAATAGTAAAAGTATTACCTAATGTTTTTAGTATTCAGAAAACATCACAAGAAAATTTTTTATTGGATAGTTTACTGTTCATTACGACAGTACTATTAGTAAGATGTCAGTATGTGTGTCAGTCAGCTAGCTGGATAAGTTAGGTATATACGGCTGGTTCGATTCCCATCTTAGGATGTGTGTACGGAGCGCAATAAGACGAGTTGTGGGGATTACGGCTCGATGGCTTACAGCACTACTGTAGGTGGTCGTCAATTCTACTTACGGGCATCCGTTCTTTGCACTGCTATTGCTGGTTCTAAAACCGATTGAACGCGATAAGCAAACTGTCAAACTGTAAGATTTACACCTGAAATCGAACTACTTTAGTGTCCACCGTTTCCACAACTATTTGTTATTAACTATAAAGGCCATAGCGGAATAAGCATGGGTAAGGTGCCCCCGCACGGATGGGGTTAGTTTTTTTTCATTTATAGCGATTGATAAATGAATAAGATTTGGAAAATTTCAGCCCTAAAAAATCAACCCCTGGGGAGTTGGAATTAATTTTCGAAAAATCATAAAAAAATCATAACTTTTGAATAGCTGAACTGATTTTGATGAAAATTTAATATGATTTAGATATTACTACAGCGCATCTTAAGAAAAATTATCAGCTCGAAAAAAATATATAACCTCAAAAAAAAATAATTTCAGTTTTTAATTTTTTTTTTTTAATTATTTGCAATTTTGGTACAATCACCAAAATTTTTGTAAAAATTTCTGAAACTACTCTACGTAACACATAATTTTTTCATAACGAGATTCCGGGTGCGTCATGGTTAAAAAAATAAAAAAGTTAGAAAATATTTTTTTTTATATGTTATGATCATGGTACAATTATAACAATTTTTGACGTGATAACCGTCTTATAAATTGATGAAACACCAGCTGCACGCACGAAAAAGTGTAACGTTCCGAAAAGTGTAACGTTCCGATTGATGAAACACCAGCTGCACGCACGAAAAAGTGCAACGTTCCGCCTGACCCTGTGCGGCGTGCAAGCGAGAGCGCAGTAATGTATTATTAAATATGATATTCGAGCGGAATACGTTATCACGTAAAACTATCGTCCGTAAACCGACTTTACAGACAACCAATTTTTTTGTAGGTTCGGGAATCTTTTTAACATAACATATTATTTTTTTCGGAATTTAAAAACACTAAAATGACTAATAGCAGTTAATTCGCCTCTTTTACTTTTTTTTCCTTCAACTCATTCGTTGTTTCAGTTCTGTTCTTAGACCTGAAGCGAATAAGAATAGAATAATCACTAGTATCAGAAAGAAGTAATAAGAAAGTTTTTGTACATAACGTTATCAGTTCATGCATGTTAAAAAGAAGCTATAAAAAAATATTTTCAAACATTTTTATTTTTTTGACCATGACGCACCCGGAAACTCGTTATGAAAAAATTATATGTTATGTTAAACAGATTCCCGAACCTACAAAAAAATTGTTGTAATTGTACCATGATCAAAACCTATAAAAAAAAAATATTTCCAAACTTTTTTATTTTTTTGACCATGACGCACCCTGAAACTCGTTATGAAAAAATTATATGTTACGTAGAGTAGTTTCAGAAATTTTTACACAAATTTTGGTGATTGTACCAAAATCGCAAATAATTAAAAAAAAAAATTAAAAACTTAAATTATTTTTTTTTTGAGGTTATATATTTTTTTTCGAGCTGATAATTTTTCTTATGATGCGCTGTAGTAATATCTAAATCATATTAAATTTTCATCAAAATCAAGTCAGCTATTCAAAAGTTATGATTTTTTTATGATTTTTCGAAAATTAATTCTCGCTCCCCAGGGGTTGATTTTTTAGGGCTAAAATTTTCCAAATCTTAATCATTTATCAATCGCTATAAATGAAAAAAAAACTAAGCCAATCCGTGCGGGGGCATCTTACCCATGCTTATTCCGCTATGGCCTTTATAGTTATTTTTAATGGAAGATTTATTATGGACATTTAAAAAAATTGTACGTCTTCTTTCTCAATGAACACATTTTTCAGTTCATAATATGAAACAAACATTTTATGATTTTCACAATACGAGTTCCTTTTATACTGCACCTAAGATAAGAACGCCTTAGGGAAAAAGAGCTTCGCATGTTAACAACGAGAATTCTGCACATTCTCTTGACAGGCTTACTTTCCTCGATCACAGTATTATACAGATATTACAAAACAATTTTAAATTATTAATAAAAATGTAGGTCGCTTCAGTCACATTTGCCATTCAAAAAGATTAATTGCATAATTTATTTCAATGAAGTTGACGTTTTCGTAAAAAGAAATAATCGGTATAAAAATAGCTTCAGAATCGCTTGATATTTCAAAACCAACTTTATTATTATTATACAGTAATTTCATCTCAGTCACACATATATACAAGCTGGTCTCAAAAGTATGTGCAAGAATGTATTGTTAAGAAATTACATATTTCAACACTTATATAGGTACCGAATTTTACTTTCGTTCCTATGTGCAAATTAATACCTACGTACATATAGAAACACATAAATGGTAAAAAATTACTTAAACTTATATTGCCCATCAAGCTTAGTTAAATTTAATCTTAATTTAACATAAGTACATTTAAAGAGATAGAGGAATTTTACAAAAATACTGAAAATAACATGAAATTTTGAAAATCGATACAAAGAGTTGAAGCATTTGTTTCTCCAAATTTTAAATCCATATCGTTCTTAGTTTACTTTTTCTAATAAATAAAAATAAATATCTTACTGTAAATGTTAAATGTACTTACCTTTTGAAATTTATATTTAGTAGTGCTAATAACTCCAGGGTTGAAGCACATAATGTATCATTAGTACCTATAGCATTCCCTATATTATTCCGTAACTTTTAACTATGAAAAAACGGTGTAATCTTTTTCAAAAATCACGTGTAAATCAAACATTAATCGCTGAAATTATTTAAAAATTCCAACAAATTGTGCGACGGGAGCATTCCAGTTTCAAAAATATTGACATTTGACATATAATAAAGAAAATAAAATCTTTGTTAACGCGTGCAGTGACGCAAGTAACGGCTAGTAATGCTAGTATTAAATATTATTATATGCATATATTATCATGTCATGTAAAAATTAACCGAAGCATTCTTGTCAGCCATTTAATATGTTTTTGGCAGATGTACAGAACAAAAGAATAGCTGTTTCTTTTTTCATTTTTCAACTGTTATAGTTTGGAAAACAAATTTTCTATAAAACTTTCTTGTAAAAATAAATAGATAAATAAACCGTGTTGTAAACCATAATTATATAAAAAACAGCGTCCGACTTTTCCAAAAAAAACAGTGGGGCTTTTATACCGAATATCCTTCTAAAATTTGGTTTATTTCGCTCCTTCGTTTGATCTGTATTGTGTTCACAGACAAATAGACTAACAGACGCATAGGCTTTTCCAAAAATATATTTTTTTGGATTTGGGAAACCTCAAAACGAAAAAATTTTGAAAAGTGAATTTTTACCGAAACTAGTACCATTCACTTGTGATGTTGAAATGATAAAAATATGTTACAAGGATACCTATTTAGGAATATTAGTTTTCAAAAAATCAATTTTTTTTAAAGTTAGCAATTTATTTTTATTTATTTTCTCTAAATAAGACATTAATAATAACTATATAAAGTATTTTTTTAATTATTGTACCTACTATTATACACAACAATTGAGTAGGTATAAAATGGTTTATATGGTAATTGAAAATTTGAACGTACAGTGTCGATAAAAGTCAATTCTTCCGATAAAGTATATTTTGCGGCAGGTTCACCTACCTATGGAGAAATAGTTACGTGAATCTGCCGCAAAATATACTTTTCAATTTGAAGGTACGTCCCTGTACCTCCTTAACAATATCTGCAATAAAGAAGGTGGTTACAAAAAAAAAAAAAAACGATTTGTCCGTCATCTAATTGTGCAAAACTGAAAGTGTCACGGTTTGTGAAATAAAATCTCTTTTTACCTGTTATGCTGAATGTATATATACAGTGTTTCTTAAATACGTGAAGAAAATGCACCGGCATAGGTATCTATACTCGTGCTTATTTTAAGTCAAAAAGTTTAGCATGTGTCTATAAATCCTTCGTTTTCGATTTACAGGACGCTGCGTAATTAATTAAAATGTTAGTTTTAGCTTTTAAAATCAATATAACATATTGCACAATATCCATATATTAGAGGTCAGTTAGGTAAAAACGTCATAAAATCAAATTGTGTAACCGTTTTACTTGCGGAATGCAAGCAATTAAATTTCGTGCGAGACGGTAACATTTGCACATAAATCGTAATTTCACTGATTATTATTCTAAACTTTCGTAACTGAAGAAACAAACGACACGTGGAGCATATACACGTGTCATGAGATGCTAAAACATGGCGTAAAGATGAACTTTCAAGGCTGATTTCTACTTTATCGATCTGTGTTAATCTCTAGTCAAGTTTAGATTAATTCCCAGCAGACAGAAAGTTTAAACACTTTAAACTCTCAAACCAAAACTTGCTCTTCAATCTTCGTATGTATGTATATTATAGGTTTCGTATATATTAATGTTGTTTGCATTTATTTATTCCAAAGGTTACAAGTCGCCTTCAACTTAAATTGGCTTTTTCATCGCAAAAGTTCAATGAATCTCTTATAGACAGATATAACCTCTGGTATGAATACTTAAAAGGTAACTCGACGTACGTTTCGTAAACCATGTTAGCATCATCGGCAGATAATTAAAACGGTTGTATCTAATCGTCTCATGGAGACTAGCGAAACGGGAGTTAAAAAAAATGGGCTGTCTGTAAAGTCGGTTTACGGACGATAGTTTTACGTGATAACGTATTCCGCTCGAATATCATATTTAATAATACATAACCTACATTTTAGTACCTAGCTGTCAAACCATATTTTTACCGACTAATAATTTGATCAACCAAAGCAAAATACATATTTTTAAGCAATTATAAAAGACATTTAAAATAATGTATATATATTATATATTTGTTAACAAACCGTATAGTTTATCTGCTGTTATGAAATGCAGATATCTCCCAAGATTTGTTTTTGATACAAAATGTAGCTGCGTTTGTGTACAAACTATCAATTGATCAATACATTTCCATTCGTTGTGAATAATATCATATTTTATCCATAATGACGGCGATCAGTTATTTTTAACAAAATAAATTGACATTTATTAATTATTATTAGCGCCATATTGCCATTATCGTGCGTTCAGTTATACTTTGACTTGGATGAATCGGTAATAATTATATGACACAAAAAATATCCGTGCAAAAACGAACAAATAACGATGTATTATCTGAAAAATTGCTTTAAAAAATCGATAATTTATGACATTTTTATTAGATATCTTGATTTTAAGTCTTAATTTCCACGGTTTATAAAACAAAGGCCATCTGTCAGATGTAGCTTTCGCTGGAACAGCCTAAAAAAATGTTGAACGCACACTACTCTCTGACGTCACGCGAGAAGAGTGAGAAATGCGTACAAGCCGACCCCGATCGTGCTTCTCTATGGCTTATACTGCGCTCTCGCTTGCACGCACAGGGTCAGGCGGAACGTTACGGCGTTACACTTTTTCGTGCGTGCAGCTGGTGTTTCATCAATTTATAAGACGTTATCACGTCAAAAAAAGGTGTGGTTACTTTTTAGTATTCATCGCAACAGTCGACAAAACAATTTTCTTTGTTATTATTACGAAATCTGTTCACCTAACAGGTCTAGTTTTTTCGTGCATCTCGTAGAATGGCTATTTCGGAAATGACGTCAGGCGTCACTGATACGCAATATATTTATTATGTGCTGAATGTAGCGCGATCAAACGTGGCAAACAGATCATCATTTGCCCTTGCATCACCTGCGTCTCACTCCTAGTGCCATCAACTCCATGACAATCAACGAACACATCAAAATAATATGAGAGATTTTCGTACAGTGATCGAAAATTACGTTACTCGATAGAAAACTGCGTAAATATTTTTTCCAGTTTGTATAGATTCAGTGAAAAGAAAATATTTTTTTAACAATTAAAACTATTTTCACAATTATTTAATTAGCCGAATATTTAGAACCAATTTATCGATATTTAGCACATTGCCTAAGCTTTAGAGACTGGCTGGATATAATAAAAACTTTTGCTAAATAAATATCGTAAAAATACATCGAAAATGATATATCTGAAACCACCAAGCCTCTTTAAAAAATACTTTCTCTGTTTGAAATTTTACTGCTTGACGAGTAACATAATGTACTATAATAATTAACCTAATCGACCAATTTTTGAGACAATATATATTGACAAAACATAAAATTATAGTTAATTAACGTTTTGGTCCGGATAAGGGGTTTCTTCAAAATTGAGCTAAAACTATAAAAATTATTAATTAATTAGTTTCTAACAGAATTTAATTTGAGATTTTTTTATAATATTTCGATATTATAAAAAATCCCATACTGAATTCTGTTAGAAACTATTTAATAATATTTTTTTATATTTTTAGTTCAATTCTAAAGAAGGCCCAAATCCGGACAGAAACGTTATTTATTAAATTATAATTTATAATGTTATATTTTGTCAATATATTGTCTGAAAAAATGGTCGATAATTTTATTTATTGAAGAGTATAATCAGACGTTAAACAAAGATTTGAATAATATACTATACATAATACAGGTGATTACGGTCTATTTATGTTATTTTTAATGTGTGATATCACAGCTACAAGTCAAAGGACGACGATTGGTGTTAAATTTAGTAAAAGTCGGATAATAAGAAGCTTTGTCGATGTAAAAATCAAGTATTCCATTCGAAAAAATAAGAAATTTAGTTATACCTAATCAAAAGTTCTCTCTTTGTCTCTCTCTCTCTCTCTTTGCTTGAAATAAGAGACTAAATATTTGAATTATCTGACAAATGTTTTTATCCATAATGGTACCTAGATAAAATATGGTTATCATAGAATAATGTTTGATTATTGAAAAATAATTAGTCTTTTTGTAATATCCCAGTTGAAAACAAATTATTAGTTGTTAGCTCGTTCTGGTTCTCTATCACGCTTTTTATATAATTTATCAAGCGGGTTCGACCGGTGTGGCTGAAGCCCCTACAATCGAGGTAATTATCGTCATGCCAGGGTTGGGGGTAAAAACCATCATATTAGGAAGTAGCATCAATAAATTTTCTCACCCTCTAATAATAATCATCACACAGCTGTGAGGCAGTATTCAGTAAAGTAGTAATAGTTTTGAAATTGTACTATAAATTAGCATTTATAGTTCCATTTCAACAATACCTAAATTGATTGTCTATACTCTGCATTCTTTCTGTTTATTTTGATATTGAATTATTTCCGCGACTGCAGAAGGAGAAAAGATAATAGGTTTGATTGCATATATCTTTATATATAAAAATTACGGGTCACGTTGTGTGTCCGCGATGAACTTCTAAACTACTGAACCGATTTTAAATTTGATTTGCACACCGTGTGCAATTCGACCCAACTTGAAAGATAGGATAGCTTACATATCAATTTATAGTCGCAATATTATTTTATTGCAAATTATTTGTCTATTCCTTGACAGTCATAATACAACCATATAATATGGCGATACCTGTTGACTGGATTGAGTGAATATTCAATAGATGGCGCAACGAACTTAACAACCATATAAGATGGCGATACCTGTTGACTGGATTGAGCGAATATTCAATAGATGGCGCAACGAACTTAACAACCATATATCTAGATCGAGGATGTAAAAAAACTGAATATCGTTTAAAACAAATGCTTTTTTTTCGAGCACGACGGCGCAGCCGGAGTGAACCCTCGAAATAGAGCAAGTGTTTTAAAGACCAGTTATCCACGAGTACTTTACGCTATTCTTTTTCGAGCACGACGGCGCAGCCGGAGTGCTCGAAATAGAGCAAGTGTTTTAAAGACCAGTTATCAACGAATACTTTACGCTATTTTTTTTTCGACCACGACGGCGCAGCCGGAGTGCTCGACATACTCACATATACGCCCATGTATATTTTAAAATAGCTAGCAATTAATAAAATAGATAGATAGATAGATAGATGTTCCAATTAAATTGTTTTATTATTTCACTTTATACGTAGCGAAGCACGTACAGGGCTGCTAGTTATACTTATAAATGGTTGGTAGAACCAAAAATGCACGTCCGGGAAGTTTTCCACTGTCTGATAAAAATTGAAAAAATAAAAATAATAAAAAAACGCTTAAGAGAGTCCAGTGCGATAACTCGATGTGCCCAAATTTTGACTTTTTTTGTCATAGAAAGCGCTAAAGTTTGAAGTTAGTTATTACAATATTATACTGTCATCGGAACTGCATTCGTGTGCAAAATTTCAACTCATTTGGATAACTGGAAGTAGTTGAAAAAACTGTCGCATGCTTTATTAAAAGTACGATTTGCATCCGGACGAAAGCCGGACCGGTCAGCTAGTTATTAAAATATTGTATTATCATCGGAATTACATACGTATGCAAAATTTCAACTCAATCGGATAACGGGAAGTAGTTGAAAAATCTGTCGCAAAATTTGAAATAAAGATAGTTATAAATAAATATACGGGCTAAAACCAAATAAAACCGTTTAAAAAAATCAAATTTTTTTTTAAAAAACATGCTTTTATTAGTTGTTAATAAACACGAAAAAAAATTGAAAATACTTTTATTTCGATTAGAAATAAGTCGTTTTATACGTACCTATCACAGTCCCAAGTTTTCAAATAAAAGCGTGTTACACCGTCTTTTTTTCTCTCTTGCTATTAAAATATAACAGGCTTTTATTTGAAAATTTAAGACTGTGATAAGTACGTATAAAACGACCTATTTCTAATCAAAATAAAATTATTTATATGACTTTTTAGTTCATTTTTATTAACAACTAATAAAAGCTTGTTTTTAAAATCAATTTTCGTTTATTTATTTTTAATTTTTTAGTGTGCTTTATTAAAAGTGCGATTTGTATCGAGACGAAATCTGGACCGGTCAGTTAGCTATTATAATATTGTATTGTTATCGGAACTACATAGGTATGCACTATTTCAGCTCAATCGGATAACGGAAAGTGTGTCAAACTTAACTTGCAATATTTGATTTTAGACAGACACCGGGGCAGAAGAAACTAAATATAAACTTGTAAAAAGACAAACAGGTACAATGTCCTTGGCCGGAAAATTCAGTGTAGAATTTTAAAACGAGAAATATATTGCGTCCACTCTTGGTGATGCGCAGATCGTAAAATAACAATCCATACAACACTAGTTTCATGTTTTTAGCGAACATTTAATATGCGACGGGAGACTCCTGTGCGTGTAATATAATTGCACTCTCATTTGTGTCAGATGACTCAATCGAAAATGAATCAATATGAAAAATGTTCATTGCTCACGGCTATTTACACTCACGGTGCGGTGGTGCGCTCCCGTCACGCTACACAACCCCCTCCCACACCTCTTCCCGCCCCCACCACTGTCCTCGTTCGCGTCGTACCAATATCGGCTGTATTATAGTTTAGCGCCCTGTGTGTTAAATCACCTCCGGCTCACTGACCGCAACTTGGCGTAAACATTTCGATTGTTTGATCGTGTTTTGTTGTAATACATATAGAATGTAACAGAAAATCGTCTAAACGTTGCCAAATTCACTAAACCAAAATTGAAAATGTTTATACGTTTTTATCTATACCTAATTTTTTTCATTTTTTAGAATTGAATTATAAAAAACTAAGAATTTGATCAAACCGTCAAAAAATTTACTGCAAACTGTATCTACATATGGGGTATACCATGTGTCATATGATGCATGAGCAATTTAATTTAGAGAACATATTGTATACAATTTTATTCGAACTCTATCTAAGTATATCTATAAACTAGTGGTCCCGCCCGGTTTCACCCGTGTGAAAAAGAACGACTGTCTGGACAAACTAAAATTAAAATAGAATAATATTGAATATTCCATACTGCAATGGTAGCGCAGTCTGCCGGATCCAATGTAAAACATTCCAAAATCAATAACTACTTACAAATAAAAAATTAATTAAAAAAACATTTTCCAGTGGACCAAATTGTGAATCTAAACCATTCTCGAATCCCCTTGAATACACACAAAAATTTCATCAAAATCGGTCCAGCCGTTTAGGAGGAGTTCAGTGACATACAGTGTTTGGTATCGAACTCCTCAGAAACGACTTGACCGATTTTTATGACATTTTTTGTATATACTTGGTAGGCCTGAAAATAGGTCATAGGCTATTTTTTATACCCCTAAGTGATAAAGGTGGGCCTCCCCCGATTTTTTTTTTTTAGTTTTTAGACAATTTTTTTTTATTTTGTTATGATTTGCCATTAAAAATACTTATAACCCTAAATTTTCACCGTTCTACCACCAACCCTTATTTTTAAATATCGATATTAGTATTTTTACTTTCATCCACAGATGCGCAATAGGGTTGGAAGATGGCAATATAACGGTTTAAATAAAATTATCGACCAGTTTTTCAGACAAATATATTAACAAAAATAATAATTAAAACATTGACGTTAATGCATTAATTTTTTTTTGACGTGATAACGTCTTATAAATTGATGAATCACCAATCTTATAAATTGATAAAACACCGGCTGCATGCACGAAAAAGTGTAACGTTCCTAACGTTCGTAACGTTCCGCCTGACCCTGTGCGTGCTTTTCTCGAAAACGGCCCTAACGATTTGGATGAAATTTACTGAAAAGGGATTTTGGGGGGCAAAAAATCGTTTTAGCTAGGTCTCATCTCTCGAAAAAATCGTTTTCTTACAAATTTTATCATTATAAAAATCAATTTTTTGACGTATGAAAATACTTAAATATTGTAAGTAGGTTTTGGAATTTTATATAAACAGTGAAACAATTGTTTTATAAATAGTATGACAGTTAATCTTTGAGACTTAAATAAATACGAAAGAAAGAAAGTTAATAAAAAAAATTATTTTTATAGGTGGTGAGTAATTTAATAAATAAAATTAACCTAAATTTGAAGCGAAAGATGCAATATCATAGATTCGAATTATTATAATTATTATATAAATTTAGGTTATGTATTACGGAATACGTTATCACGTAAAACTATCGTCCGTAAACCGACTTTACAGACAACCAATTTTTTTAATATATTTGTATGAAAAATTCGTCAATAATTTTATTTGCTGAAGAATTCTAATCAGATGTTTATCAAAGATTTTTATGTATTAACTCAGTGAAAACAGAAAGTGCGATTGTTATAATGTGGTCGATAACTTATCAATTATCAAAACGGTTTTAGGACCAAATAGCGACATCTGTTAGAACTTGTTCAACTCCAAAAAAACTGAACCGATTTTCATGAAATTTTGTAAATGTGTCTTGCATGGTCCAGCTTACACTATAGGATAGTTTTTAATTTTTTAAAAAATATTTTGTACAACATTTTTCAAAAAAACTTTTAGTAACATGGTAATTTGGTAGAATTTGCTCAAAGCTAGTTCAGACGCTGGGCCGCAAACAAAATACATTTTGTTGAATTATATCTATCGCTTCCGGGTGAAATTATAAATTTTTCCTCAAAATCAAAGATAACAAAAATCAAATAATATCTAACATTGCTCACTACGTCGTAAAAACAAAATATAAACATAGAAGACTAAAACGTTTAAAAAAACGAAAGATGCACTCAGTATATTATCAAAAGTGCACAACATATTTTGTAAGAACAAGGACTAAAAATGTATCATTTTATAATGTAAAAAGCAGTTTGTGCATACACATTAAAAGGTTTTTGTATGCCATAATTATAATTATGTTATATTTATTACTTTCTTCATTTAAAGAAAAATGTGTTAGAGTTATAGACCATAGGTCTGGAATCTTGTAAAAATAAATTGTATAACTTTGTTTTTACTGTATCACAAGAAAAAATATTTTTAATTTTTTTTATTTATAACTGAAAACTGTATCTTTTAAATCGAATAGTAAAAGTACTTTTAGTATGACGCTGCATAACCTCAAAACTAAGGCCTCCAATATCGAATCATACTCAATTCCCGAACTGATTTCAATACTCTGTTCTCAGTTTCAGAATTCCGGAACTAGTTCCGATTTCAAGAAAATACTTTAGTTAGAAGAAACTTGTCTTAGAAGATAAAATTAGCTACTAAAAAATAAAGATCCACTTTTTTTTTGAAAAATTTAGCAAACACTTTTTAATTTGTAACATGTTCATGAATTCCGGAATTCTAATATTTCTTTAGTTTTGTAATTATTGATATGTTAAAGAATTATGTCCGTAATTTAGGAATTACGGAATTCTAATGTGATAAGCCTTATTCATCACTTTATAAATGCGAGATTTGACGGTATAATAAATTTTAATTCTTAATCCTCATTTGGTTGGACTAATAATAATAACGAACGCCATTCACATCACTATTATTTTCTTAAATAAGGAACCATCTCAAAGTTTACCTGAAATTATTCAGGGTAGTGATGTGTCGCTCCTTAGCGAGTCGTTCATAATGAACGATACCTTTCTCGGAGAGAAGCGAGTCGCTCTTTTTTTGTGAATGACTCACTCCGAGCGCCATTGCTCTGATGTGCTAAGCTGTTCTGTACTTTTGCATTCGCACACTTACAGAGCGCACACAGCATAGGCCACAGAGGCACTAGTGAATTTTTCACGTACGGAGTTATCTTTGCTGAGTCATTTAATGTTGATTGACACACATATTAGCATATTGGCTATTATCCGCGTCACCTCACGCGATAGTAAAAACTTTATTTTCTTTATTATACTATATCAAATGTCAATATTTTGAAGTTTGAATGGTCTCGTCGCCCAATTGACTGGAATTTTTATCACCAAATTAGCTTCCTTGTTTCATCAAATTACCTACCCCATGTTTAATTTTCTATTCTAAAGACTTGCCTTATCAATTCTGATTAATTTTTCGTTCTTTCTCTAAAAAAATCAGAAAATATTAGGTACTATACTCTACTTTTTTTTATCTACATCCCCACTTTAAAGTGTGGCAAAATTTATATATTTCATATTTATTACAAATCTTGTAATATCAAAGTTGAAAAGCATAACTGCTGTTTATCCTAAATCATTTTTCAATCTCGTTTGAAAGGAAATAGATAAATCTCTTTTTCCTTATAACCGGATGCAACTTCATAATTTATTTACAGCTATTGAGTACTGAATGTTTTCAACGGAAAATGCTTTAATAAAAAACATAAAATGAAACAAAAAGTCACATACGCTATTATGAACAGAGCTTCAACCTTTTTCGGACTTAACGTATCTTTATAATATATTCGCCATTTATCGAGAATACTTTAACATAACATAAAATATGCTTCCAATTTTATATTTTATAAATAAAACTTATTGCTTATGATTATTATATCATGGAAACTTAAAAAGTAACATTTTTATTATTTTTTTTTTCGTAAAAATAACATGAATATTTACCTAACGCTGAAAACATTTTTGTTCCTCTTAAGTCTAAATATATTGTGTAAGCTTTAGTTTTGATTAAATTTGAAAAATAGATCTACACAAAGTCTGTTTCAAAATAGGTATAATAAAAAGTACAAAAAATTTTAAAACCAAATTTGTCTTACATAACATACAAGAGGATGGTCTTGATTTTATTTTTTACGTGTCAAAAGAAGACTATTAACGTTAAATCACCTTAGTAAAGTTGTATGATAAGAGACAAAAAATATTATCTAAATTCATGTACTAACATAAAATTTATTAACAAGATGATAATTTTTGGGGAAGTAGGTCAAAATTTACATATAATTTTTTAAGGGTTTTTAACACTGTCTTCTTTTGACCTGCACTGTATAACTTATTAAAATAAAATAAACCGAGAACGCCTTCTATAGTTAATTACACTAGACAAGGAATATTTCGTCAGCAGCCGTTTTAAAATTAAATTTATTGAATTTTTAAACACATCAAAACGGAAGACCTACATTCCTAATATCAGAAATATGTAATCAAGTCAAAGAAAGAGAACATAAAGAATCCATATCTTTCGACGTTTATGATGCCATTTTGTAACGATATTTATTATATGAAAAAAAAAAAACAAAACACGAACATCTCAGTGACGAGTAATAAAGTTTTGTAAAAGAAGAAACTTAAAAGTCGCGCCACTGCGGATGTTTAATAATTGAGAGACTTGGAAAGACAGAGAGAGAAAACGAGAAAATGTAATGGTGGGAGTGATGGGTACGAGAAAGAAAGAAATAGAGTTGGTATATATAGGTAAGAGGACACATTGTGCACAGTTCGCTGCTTGAGGATGATGAAGATGTCTCCAGGGCATGTGCAAGTAAAAGCTAGTAGCTAGTACAACAGCGCCGTGAGTATAGGTGCAGATCTGTCTGTACTAGCGAAGTACGGCGAAGCAGGAACCGACTTCGCTGTTTCGTGTCGCGTCTCAGGATTATTCCGTTATGTAAACCTTGTTCTCGCTGTCTGCACATCAGCTACTGAGTTTCCTGTGTTTGTGAATCAAAGCACGATATAAATCAGTGCCAAGTAATTACTACAGCCATTTCATATCTACTGTTTGAACGAGGAAAGAAAGTCTGCCAAAAGAACAAATAACCGTGTCGTCTTAACATATTATATAAAGGCTTTTTGGCAAATTACATTTTTCATATTAAATTGTTGTTAATGTATCAAGATTGTAAGACATTATTTTATGAACAAAGTTTGACATTATGTAAAAAAGAGCAATCAATGAATCTTATCAGTCGCAGTGTCGCACGAAAGCAGTTCAGTCGAGATACAAACTATATTTTTTGTACGCACCTTCTATAAAATAGTTGCTTTTCATGCCTGTATAGCGATAGTGAAAAAACCCATATCGCACTAGTGAAATAAGAGAAATGCGAATTTACCAATTTCTCTGTCAGTTGCCATTTAAATCCACATGAGCAAATGAGGCGGCAACGTAGACGCTGTCTTCGTAAACACTTCAAATTTTGCAGCTGTCAGGTCTATAATATGCTAGTCGCTCTCTGCGACTCTGCATGTTATTGAAATTAAACAATGTTTTATAACCGTGGTAAAGCCATCGGATCCACCGTATTAGTAATTAGACACGGATAATAAATACCCGTACTTCCACCATAAAAATACTGTACTTCCACCATGTACACTTTAGCTAGTTTATTTGGAATTTTAATTTTTATCAAAATTACTATCTATTTTAATTCGTCAGGAATAGGAAATGTTTAGAATCGGTTCAGTAGTTCTAGAGATTACCCTCTACAAATGAGCAGACACATATTTTACCTATTTATATTGTAGCAAGTATTGTATATTAACTCTCTCTCTCTCTCTCTTATGTAAAATTGTCAAAATTACTTTTTCTTAGCTACACAAGATAATTGAATGTTGTTATTAATTCTGAAACTATTAATCTATCGATTACATCTTGAGAAAATAATTATTACGAATTATTTATAATTCAATTTTAAGGCTTTTTGTTTTTTTTAAAATAAGAACTTATTCAACAGTGCTAATGCTCATATTATGGTCGATACATCTTTTCTGTTTTATTTTTGTGTTAGTTAATAATAAAAAAAAAACTTATACAAGTGCTTACAATATATAAGTATTGATTATGAAGTGGAAGTCAATTATTTTATAGGAGAAACTACATATTATATCTTGTGCATGAATATTTTATGAATTGTGTGACTATTAAAACTTACTAAACGCTAGTTTTACCATAGTGTCACATTGCGTCATAAAATAGTAATTCACGCACTTGACACCTAACCTACTATTTAGCACTACCTCATATACCTAAAATAGTTGCTTTTCGTGGATGTATGCAGGCGTGTAAACTTCCAAAGGGACCAATTACGCACTAAAACTGTTAATAAACAGTTAAAAGAAGGCAATCCCCATAATTTTTAATATTAATTTTTGTGCCAGCTGTAGATAAACATTTACAGAAAAATGTATTTTAACTGTGTCGTCTATATAGATACGTCTATTTTACTATAAAGTTTTATTAAACGATCATCAATGATACAATTTAGGGTTGGCCATGGACATGGCTCAAGGAATAATTCAAATAATATTTTGCCGAAGTCTACACTGATGTTGTTTAATAAGAGCGCCAAATATCACGCCCTGAAAATGTTTAAGAAATTGCCAAATAGATTCAAAAATTTAAAAATTTCGTAATTTAAAAGAGAATTGAAGACTGCTCTTTTTAAACAGTGTCTATATAAGGTAGACGATTTTGTCGTAAATGAGTTTTAAACACGATATATCTTTCTTTTGAACGAATTCTATACATAACTGTATGTCTTTGGGTCAATAAATATTAAATTCTATTTCTATAAAAAAGAAACAAGAGTAACATATTGTTCTCACTTAGAAGATTTTTAAAAATTAATTTGTTACAAAAATTAAATGTCAAACATTTTCAGAATATAGTGAAAATTGTGTGAAAAAATATAGGAAATTCGTGTAGAAAATATAATAGGTATGCATCTCGGACATAATTATATTGTGAATCGTTCGATTATTAAAACTCACTGGCGTTCATTTTCACATAATGTCACAGTTCGTACATAAAATAATGCATTGATAGATAAACTATGGAAGTAATGTCTGATACTCCATACTGATATTTTACTTGGCGTTGGGAATTGAGAATTTAAAAAAAAATAATAATAACGTAACGTTGCAGGCACAGTCAAAATACACGTTGAATGCGTATGTGTACTTTGTCATTATTATTATTAACATTCCTTCAGGCACGCGCTTTTAATCTCGGGAAATCTTAAATAAACAAATTATTGTTGACAGTGATCATTTGCTGTTTATTGTTACACAACAAGTGTGATTTATCTTGAGTACGCTTACTTTCTATATTTAATACTATTCAGGGGCGCCAACTTTGAGCGAACCCTGTCAGAGAAGAGATATACTGTATAGAAGTTTATTTTTAATGGAACAGTGTGGCCGGAAATTTTAGTTTATCTTGTTTCTGTTAGATGACAGAACTATCGAGATTTAGTGTCGGTGTATAGAGGTGGGGAACGTATATTTCCATCTCTCTTCTTCAGAAGAGGAGTGAAGCTGAAATTATTAATTATCGCCACCTGGCGTTGCAGTTCCGAAGCTTGAGTGCGTCGCATCGCCATCTGACAAATTTGGGTGCGAATGCGCTTTGGGGTGATCGCCAAATATAACACAGGATTGAACTTCTATACAGTCTCTCTTCTCTGACCCCGTAGATGCTCGTTTGATGACTCGTTTACAAAGATTGGCGAAACAGGAGATTGTACTTCAAATCAGTGCGCCGTGAGGTAGATTTTCTCAGTATGACGCAAGTCTTTGAAATGCCGCCCCTTAAATGTTTTACCTTTTCAACTGGACAATTGGGGAATGGTACTAATTTAGGTCAAAATTCACTTTTTAAAATTTAGCAATATTATTTTGTTTAGAGGTTTCTTGAGTTTAAAAAAATTATTTTGGAAAACAGTCTGTTCGTCTGTGAACACAATACAGGTCAAACAAATGAGCGGATTCAAACCAAATTTTGGGAAGATGTTTTACAGGAAAATATAAAGAGCTCTATTAACTTTGGAGACAAAATGGGCGCAGAAGAGATACGCAGTATAATATTGTTCTAATATAACAGTATACTTTTTATAAATCATAACGGCTTATTATTTTATTTATTTTTACAAGAAAGTTTTGTAAGAAAGATTTTTCTCTAAGTTTTGTATATTTGGATATATTTTCAAAATAACAAAAAATCAGTTGTTATTTTGTCCTAAAGATCTGTCAAAAATAAATTAGTTAGGTAACTGACAAGCATATTACGTTGTCATATAAATAAATACCTATAAGTATCATCACATTTAATGCTAGCCGTTATCCGCGTTAACAGGATTTTATTTAATATTGTATAATAGGTATCTCAAAATCAATATTTTTGAAATTGGAACGGTTCCGTCGCCCAGTAGGCTGGAATTTTTTTTTTTTTAGAAAATAACCTTTGTGATTTAAGAAAAAAAACTCCTCAAAATGCACGAACTTTATTTCTTTTTTGATATAAACTACTTTAAAGTTTAAACTAATGATATTAAATATCAACTACACCAATCTACTACAGTTTTACCCTCCTAACGTTAACTTTTGCAAACTCGAAATATAAGAATGTTCAGTCTCGACTCTCGACTGACTCAATAGAAACTAATAACAGATTTCTAAGTTTTTGTGTACCTGTTTGCCATAAGGCACTTACACTATTGACGTCGGTCAGATGGCGGGACCTAAGGGTCGGACCAAATTTTCACGACGTTTCATAGCCTCCTGAACATTTTGGCGCCATTTTTAAAAATGCTTATGTATGTGTGTGTGTGTACGGGCAATAACCTTCAAAAGAGTTAATTTATTTTAACGAAATTTGGTACACATGTTGTAATCTATCACCGCACGAAGCTTATTTAAAATGGTCACAATCGGGTCATTTTTAGGGTGGTGTTTAGGGGATGAAAAACTTTTTGGGCACAAAAATACCGAAAAAAATTTAAAATTTAACCCTTTAGTAAAAATTAAAATGTGCTGCCAAAATTTTTATAAAACTGGTCCAACGGGACCGGACTGACAAATTTTTTGAAAACACTAGTTTGTGAATACGAATTTACTTACTGAAAGGTGTATATAATTTGGTGCAGATGCTAGATTGATATTAACGTTGAAATTAAAAAAAAAATATATTATTTTAAGGGTTGTATTAAGGATTTAATTTTTTATTTTGTCCAAAAAGAAAGTTTAAGTTCACGTTATAAAGCCACACTGCCTGTATTAGCAAATACACTATATTGTCGGCAGGGTTTGACATTGCGACACGAGTTTTTATTATTAATTTTAATTAGAGAAAACTTCTTTCCCTACTTAAAGCTAGAGAGACAGTGATTGTTAGTAAAATTCTAAAAACGCCAAAATTACATCTGACACTTTTTCGACCGAAGGTATTGACTGGCAGGGGCTTGCAATAAATCATAAATCGTATACATCAATATCAGGATAATCTGCAGAATAATAGAAAGGCGTTCTGTAAATATTTTAATCTACTAAATAGTTCATTGTATTTTGTTTTCACTGATTATGTCACCCCCTTAGGGTGATGCTTATTGCAGCCGTTTTTATATATCAACACGACCCTGCTGTAATTATTTATTGAAACCAGAAAGTTTTAAGTGGTAAAGCTATTTAGTCATTTTTACATCTCTGTGATCGGGAGTATAATACTCTTGAAGCCTACGCCTCTGGTACCACAAAAGTCGTGTATTCCGTACCAGCATTGTGTACGGTGTATAAAATGGCAGAAAGCTATAAACGCATGCTTAGAGACTTAATTTCGGTGTAATTTTTTTCTCGGAGGACCCCGCACAAACCTTTTGTGATTTGGTTCTCGGTTAAATTGATCAAAAATGATTTTATCTTATAGTTTAAAGATTACTATGCGCGCATTGCCAAAAAACCAATAGATTTTTAGCGACAGATATGTTTAGCGAGATTTTAGATATAGGGATATCCATTTAATTCACAAACATGTTCCATGTTCAACATTTGTGCTTCATTTTTTGAAATAGAAAAATAGTCGAAAACTAGGTAATGTTGGGAGGTGTCACCCTGTATAAAATAATAATGTCATATTCGGATTCAGCGCACTCGAAAAAATATTTCTATAGCTTAGGGTTTTTTAAGAATGTGAACTCAATGGATATCCCTATATCTAAAATCTCGCTAAACATATCAACAGCTAAAAATCTATTGGTTTTTAGGCTTTTTAGGCTATGCGTCCATAGACACTTTTTCTTAGTGACCTTTAAACTATAAAATAAAACCGTTTTCAATCAATTTAACCGAGAACCAAATCCCATAAGGTTTGTGCGGTGTCTTTCAAAACGAAATATATTTTTTGATGCGTAATTTCCTAGCATCTTTACGGTCGGTCTCTTTCAAGAACAATATAACTCAGACTACAGTGGGTTCGTAAGATTTTACAAGTGAGACGGCTGATTATAATAATAATAATAATATATTTATTCAATCTAATTGGCTAGCAAATGCACAGAAATTGTCAATATAGCATAGGAATCGTCAATACGCAGCATAGAAATTGTCAATACATAGAAATAAGGCAAATAAAATTTTAATTAATGTTTTAATGTTTATACAAGATAGATGATCCCCTCAAAACCGACCCCAAATGTTAATGTAGTTGTACAAAAATATATTAACACTTACATCAACATCCAAAGTCAGTACTAAAAAAATCATCCTTCTTGTATAAACATTCTCTTATGAGAATTTTTTTTATTGTCTTCTTAAATGTGCCACTTGTAAGATTTTTAATATAATCCGGTAGTTTGTTGTACCACCTCGTTGTGTTTAGATATTTATCCGATATTGCTAACCTATGATTAGGTATGAAAATTGTATTTTTATTGCGTGTGCTATATGAATGATACCTATGTATTAAGAATATTAAAGTTCTGAATGTGTTCTTTCACATAGATTAGATTTTTATATACCACTAATGATGGAAATGATAATATGTTCAATTTTATAAAAAGTGGCCTACATTGATCATTATAACTAGCTTTTGTGATTATTCTAACAACCTTTTTCTGTAATATGAAAATATCCAAACACAACGAGGAGTTACCCCAAACCACCAAACCATAACATGTGACTAATAGCGATTAGTGAGACACAACTAATATGGTATAGTAGTATTATGGTCACATGAAGATATGATCCTTAATTCGGAATATTTATTATTATTTCCTACTCAAGCAGTCGAAATCACAATAGCAGAACCTTTGCGGTGTGAAGCCAATGCATACTAAAAGAACCACCAAAGGCCAAAACACTTCTAATTAGTGTTTTGTAGCACTTTTGATCTATATATATAAAAAGAAACCGTGTCTGACTAACTGACTGACCTATCAACGCACGGCTCAAACCACTAGACGGATTGGGCTGAAATTTGACATACAGATAAAAACGGAATTTTGAAAATTCAACCCGTAAAATGGTGTAACGGGGGTTCAAAATTTGAATAGAGAATCAACGCACAGCTCAAACCACTCAAGGGATTCAGAGGAAATTTGACACACAGATAGTTATTATGACGTAGGCATCCGCTAAGAACAGATTTTTTAAAAATTCAACTCCTAAAAAGGTGTAACGGGGGTTAAAATTTAAATGGAGAAATCATATAAGATAGATGTATCAATTCGAAAATGTGCAGGCTTACTCCTGTCAACAAATAAATAAACAAGTGTTTCATGCTTTTTCAAAAACAACCCTTTCAGAGGCTGAAAAGAGGTAAATAATCTAAAAATACATTGGTGTCATTTTCACAGTTTGTCGGGATGTTGGGCACGTGAATGTCATAAATTCTGTAATTTATAAAGAGCACCTACGTCGAGAAAGGAGTAACTTTGCCAAATAATATTTCGTCTCAATCGCGTGCGAAGCCGCGGGTTACGACTAGTATTAAGTAATTATATTTAGTATATGAATATGTATTTGTGTTTTTCAAATTAGGTATTCAATATGAATTCACAATGTAAAATGCATAGCTGATATAATTTCAATTCGATCATAAAAAAGCACTTTCGTTGGTTTTCTAATTAAATCAAAGGTTGTGTAATAACGTCTTGTAATCGTTTTATCTAAAAACCCAGTCGGGGAATAGAGTCGACGGCAGACCAGTGAATAACCCTCACAACCTCATCTATGAGATATGTATTTGATATCATAAAACTTTATGTGACTGCAGAACCACCGACCTAAGTACCTATAGTATATCGTTATATTATTATACTGCTGGTACGGTCTGAAACATGCCTATATCCAACTTGTATTGTAACAAAACTCTTCTAGCTCGTGGTGGACATTATTTATTTACAGTGATAAACGTTTAACAGAACAGTTAACACACAACGAAAGCGCACTTCTCAAACGAAACAGTAATAACAACGTTAAAACTAATAGTTTTAAATAATAAAATAGAAGACTAAGTAATAAAAGAATATAAAGTCACTAATTATGTACACAGACTATTCACAATACAGGAACACACCAAAGTTTATCTAGTACACTTATTCGAACTAATCTATTAACTATATTCACGATTATTTACAACACAGAAGCTACTTATGTAAAACCAGATTTATATAATTGCACTCCATGGTTTGTACTGCTCATTTATCTTCTATCTTAGCAGCTACCTCGGTCTTGCTGTACCGACTGAATAATTTATGTCACACAGCTATTTGTAATCCACTGTACGTACGCGCTGCAATTAACCAACTGACTTACCAACGACTCCGTTCGCATTTTATAGCTTCGTTCCCCGCCTGGTCGAATTTTCTAAAAGCACCGAGATCCTTCCTTTACATGTATCGCCTTCTTCGGGCAACTTTATGAAGGTCGGGTTTTCACTACCTGCTTTCCATTGTTGTTGTTACGAGAATATTCCACAGAAAGCATAGTCGTCCCAACAACTTTATGTCATAATAGACGCTATTTGCACCATTACTATTTTCCGTCTGTCACACTTTCCGTTATTTTCCATAGTTTTCAACTTCAACTAATTAATGGAAATGGGCGAATGAACGAATTTTAGGACATTAGGATAAGGTTGGCAAATTTTGAGCATAGGTAATCGGCCATGGCCTTGAATAAAGAATCATCCCGATATTTATCTGGAATTATTGCGAGAAACCATAGAAAACCTCAACAATATGGCCGGTACACGAATTACTGTTTCTTGGCGAGAGGCAGCGGGAAAAAGTACCAGCCACATCTGCCCTCGCCGGAATTCTAACCCGGTATCTCCCGAATGTGAGTCTAGTACTCTCAACCCTGCTCCACGCCGCTCGGTAAATAGCCCTTAACTCTCATTCAATCTTTAACATGATTCACATTGTGGCGCTGCTAGCTTGACCCGCTCCTCCACCATATGTGACCCGCACTTCCACCGTATAGAAGTTATTCAAAGATTTTGCGTAAAAAACAGGAATCTTAAATTTAAAAATGGGGCATTAAATTAACCTCTAAATAACCTTTACATCTCAAACCATTCTTTTCGTCATTCAGTTCTGTGGCGTTGCTAACTTTTTCCAAAACTAGTAGCTCCACAGGTTTTGCCTAAAAGAATAAGAGCCCAAAAATTAAAAATGAAGCCCTAAAGTAGCCCTTAAATAGCATTTAATTCTCATGGCAATAATTTTCTCATACGGGACTTTCGTGGAAACAAATACTTTTCGCAGAAAATAAAGAAATAGGTATATATTCGATAATCTTGTGAACTGACCACCCGAATCCACCCCGTTTTAATAGTTTATTTATATATTATAAACAAATAAACAAACAAATATACGGAGTCAAGCTACATAAAACCGTTTAAAATAATTTAACTGAGTCAAATATATCATCTATACCACACGGACGATGCCGCGGGTAAAATGCTAGTGTGTATATATAGTAAGAAAACAACCGGGGGCGCAACAATATGTTATATATATTAGTATAATGTATTTGCAATATGATATGCCTACACTTGAAATTATTAACAAACAATTTACTTAAAAAATTTACATGTTATATTATTACAGTAATGTTGTTTTTTAATAATTCTTTATTTTTAAAATTCTAGATAGTGTAATAATAATATTTATCTTCATTCACAAAGAGTATTTTATTTATTGTAAATTTTATTATATACCATTTGTTTAGAATAGAACATGCATATTGAATATGTCCAACTTGTATCAAATTATTATAACAACGCGATATCTGATAGACGTAATAAAACTTTATGCTACCGAATAGATTACGCGTAAAATGAGGTGAAGTATTTCTGGCATTGCATTATGATTATACCAACGCGTAACTATACTATGTCTAACTGGACAATAATTTATCACTATTCGCGCATAAAAATTAAATATCGACTTTTTAAAATGTAAGTTCAAAAATATCTTTAAAAAAATGTGTTTTAAAAAACATTTCATTATTACACTTTCAGAGCGTCAAAAGATGAGAAATCGGCGTTTAGTCAATTTCTTAAAATTAATGAAATTAGAAATGTCAATTTTACGAAAAAAGTTTAGGAAATTTTATATTGGAAATCGGTAAAAAAATTAAAAAGAAAGTGTCGTTGATCGATTTTTTCCTTCTTATTGTTATAAAATAAAATAGTTGGCAAAACCAAAAGTGCACATACCGCAAGTTTTCTACTGTACCTACATATTATAATGAAAAAATTGAGAAAAAAGATTAAAAACAACAATTTAAAAAATAGAAACAAATAAAAAATAAAAAAATATAGAAAAGAAACCATTACTTGTTGGCGGGAAACGAACCCGGGACCTTACCATTACTGGACTAACGCTTTAACCGCTCGCTTACACCGATGTCGTATTATATCGTTGTTATTGTGGTATAGAAGTGTAGCAGTTATTTTTTTTTTTTATTTATTTATTTCCTCAATAAAAAATATACAATTTATATGATGTATTGTTATATAGAGGATATCCTGCCCAACTTAGGTGACCAGTACTAGGGCAGGAGTCCAAAAATATTACCGCAGACGTGCTGATTTGAAAGAAAATAAAAAATTAACAACAAAAAAATGCGCGTGCGTGAGTTGGTGTCTGTGTGTGGGTTGGGGTGTCTGTTGGTGTGTGTGTATGTGTGTGTGAAGTGTCATAACGATTACTAGGCAGATAGGATTTGAAATACAACTTTGGCATCTGTTACTCTAGCTTTGAATTTTTTTTATTGCTAATAACTTTCATTTCGTGGGGTAAATGGTTGTATAATTTTGGAGCAAGGAACACTATATGTCTCTGGCCAAAGGTTTTTGACATTTTTGGAATTTGTACAGGATGATGGTTTTTCCACCTTGTAGGATATGGATGACAGAGTGATGATGATAGAAGGATAGAATTGTTCTAGTATAGAGTTGTTCGATTTGCAGTACGTTAAATTCTTTGAACAATTCTACGTAATATAGGTACTATATTTACAATAATATTTATTATGTTTTTAACTATTAGCTGTCAAAAATAATAAAATAAAATTGTTTATAAAAATTAAACTACTGAACACATTTTAGTGAATCTAAATAGGGTTCTGGTCTGATAGTAAGCAAAGTGAATAAAATATAACCCAAGGCAATCCGACCAAAACTGCGATCTGTAGAGTCGTGACGTACATATACAATACGTACAGACCAACCGACAACTGCTGTTTGTGATTTTCAATTACAATTTTAATAGTATTTATGAACTCGAATTGATTCAAAAATGATTCTGTTTTATAGATCAGAATCTCCTCTTTTCAAAAAGCTTGAATTTGAATGGATTTCGTGTGAAATTAACTTAGCTATAACTTCTTATAATATGAACGAAAGTCAGGTCTGATGCACAAAGCGATAATAAAGCACATACCGTTAGTTTAGTGGTATGTGCAATATATTTTATACAATATCAGTCCAGATTACCACCTGATAACATGGATTTGCGTAATCAGTTAAGTCTACTGAACTGATTTCAGTAAAGAAAAATTAAATCCGAATTGAATTCGGAGCGGAAGCGCTGATTCCACCTAGTCTAATTATAGTAATTTTTCTATTTAAATGTTAGTTGTCTGTTGCCTTCATGACTTACTATAAATTTTTAGTTACTACAATTAATATAACATGTGTGCTGCAGTGTGACGTAAGCTAGGGCGCGTGCACAGCGCGGAGAATTATCAAACATAAACTTTCAAGTAGCATAAGGCCTAGTTTATATGAGAGGCGTTCAACGCGCGTTAGCCCAATTCTATACAATTGTATAGAACTGTTTATATGATAACGCGCGTTCAACGCGCCACCAACGCGCGTTATCATATAAACAGTTCTATACAATTGTATAGAAACTGTAAACGCGCGTTGGGCTAACGCGCGTTGAACGCCTCTCATATAAACTAGGCCTAACTCTGTTATTTTTAAAGATATTACAAAAATTCTTTCTCCATTATTTTTAAAATTTTAGGACTATGAATAAAGGCCCCCATACACCTCGTTCTTTTTTGGCAGTTTTCATCGTCACGATAAAACACGTCGGTCAAAACCGAAGTGTATGGGCAAAAACTGTCGATGAAACACGGCAGTTTTTATATCTGCCGAATCTTGATTTTAAACACGACGTGTTTGCTGGTTGTCGTTTCAAATCGTATGTGTGGCGCTTTCCGATAAGAATCGACGTGTTTATTCAGTGGTGCGACGTACAGCAAATAAGTCATATTAATTAAATGATTGTAATTAGTTTGAGTATTGATTTATATTTTAATAATAACTCAAAATAAGTATGTTCGTCCATTCTCAGGTAATTGAACCAATCCCCAGGTTCAAGTTTCAGCTCGTTCAATTCATACAATTGTATCGAAAATTAAACCAATCTCCTGGTTCTAATCGTAATTCATTTAGAAGATTTACGTGTGAAAATTGCCTGCGTTTAAGTAACCATTCTTTAGTCCATTTTGAACGTTTTCTTTTTGAAAATTTTAATTTTATAGCCACTGCGGCTGCAACTGCTAACGTTGTCGTAGGATCCATCAAAGCAGATCGTATTAATGATGCCACGACTTCAGAAAAACTGAACGAAACAACGCCTCTGTGTGGATATGGCCGTTGTTCGTGTTTAATTAACCGTACAGTTTTACCCGTGCGGTTAAAACTGCCATAAAAGAACGAGGTGTATGGGGATGGCCGTTGTTCGTGTTTAACCGTACAGTTTTACCCGGCGGTTAAAACTGCCAAAAAAGAACGAGGTGTATGGGGGCCTTAAGAGTAAGAAAAATATGGGACACTTCTTAACTCTATGATCAAACGAAATACACTTAAATGTGTTAAATGTGGTGATAAAGTGGTTTGTGATTTAATTTTAATGTTAATACAATAATAAAAAAACGGTAAGCACGTGTTGTGCACACACATGATAGAGTTCCGTATTTATGGGTTATGTATGGGTGTTGCGAACCCATAAGTAACCCTTACCTAGAAAATCATACCCTAAAACTAGAAATGCGTCATTGAAATATGTTGATTATGTTTTCTAGATTGTTATTTAACAAGAAGTCGAGTATCTATGAGTTACTATTTGAATTAATAAAATTACTTTGTGGCGTTTCACATATTGTCATGCAGACTAGTGATATCAGACGATTTTTTTTTGTTAATATAGCCGTGGTTCTTGTCTCCGCTATATTAATAGAAATATGACGGCCATATAAAAAATACCGTAAATCAACTGAACTCCTACGACGTGGTAATATATTATGAATTAAACTATTTTGCTTTTATATTAAACAATACTATTAGATCCGCACATTGGGAAATCAATTTTTGGGGCTGGCTGCGTGTAAATGTTACACATCTAAAACAAACTTTACGAGTAAACATTTGTATTAGGTATGTGTAAATTTTAATAAAATCATTAATAGGGACATATTAAATAGATTCACCTAATGTAATAGGTTGATCTTGAACTTAGTTAATTTATATAGGCAATTTCATATAATTATCACAACTATATTATACTCTTTGCTCTTTGTTACACTCCAGATGTTCTGATCTTAGATAAATTATTTATACATAATGGATTTTTAAAACCCGTTCATCCTTTTTATTTCGTAGAGGAAGGCCTTTCGATAAAAAAGTTTCGGAGAAATATCGCAGTGAATCAAGGGGGAAGAACATTGGTGTAGTTTTTTTTTTCATTTGGTGAAGGTGTCTCCGAGATTTTAAAGACATCAAACAAGATTGCATCAAATAGAAAAATATTTGGTACAAAAGTTATTTTCTTTGACCCATAATCCGAGATAAGAAATCTTATTTAAAAAAGTAGTGGTGTCCTTGAAATCTCGAAGGCGCCTCTACCAAATTAAAAAAACTACACCAATGTTCTTCCCCGTTGTTTCCCTGAAACCTTTGTCCGAAACATTTTTATCGAAAACCTTTCCCCTACTAAATAAAGGAGTGTTCTGGTTTTAAAAATCCACCCTGTTTAATTTTAAAATTATCACATATAGTTATAATAAAATATACGGTTTATACATTAAAAATACAATTTAGTTGTTTGAGTTATTTAATTTTTATATCCTATCAATTTGTAATTTAATAGAGATAGAGTACGAGTGCGACAAGGACGAGTGACGATTTTTTGTTTTGAATTTATTATCTCTGGGATATTACTTCTACTTTGTGACCAGAAAGGGGTAGGTATGTTGATCGAGTAAACTACACTAGCAGCTAGGCAATCGAAATTTGCTCCTCAACGCATTTATATACCTGCACATTTCATGCTGGTTGTGCATTTCCGACACTCCTGACAGTGTTGTTTTTCCGTTACTATTGTTGCGCACGTTACTGCTTTTTGTCGAATGCTCTAGAAGACAACAATGTTGTGGCGGCCGGAATCCAAATCCCAAACTTGTAACAACAATAAATGCAGGTCTAGAAGGGACCAGAAGATTCTAGAAAACGCTGGAAAGCTTACCCAGTTCACATACAAATACGACCAGGCAAGATCGGTGAGTCAATCAGATTTCGTGTGTGAGTGAGTCAAACACGTGTGCGAAATAAATAGCTAAGAAATAAATACTAGTGCTGAGTACGATATAATTCACCGTTGATTTCAATTATATAAATCTGGTTTAACATAAATAATCTCGTGTATATAGTGAACAGATAAGTGTGCTAATAAACTTTGGTGTGTTTATGTGGTGTAAATACTTTGTGTACATAGATAGTGACTTGTATTCTTTATTACTTATTCTATTATTTTATTAGCAAGAATTTGTTGTTTTGTGTGTTACGCTATAAAGAAGTGCTTTTCGTTTGTGTGTTTAACTGTTTGTTAAACGTTTGTTATTGTAAATAAATAGTTTCCACAACGAACTAGGACAATTTTGTTACACTATCATTACGGCTAAATAGATTTCACTTAAAAAAATTGGAATGCGGACGGACAGTTATACGCACGTTACTGTGTTCAAAACATATACAATTATTGTTATAAAGATGTTAGCATCACTGTACACTAGGTTGTACAACACAGAGTCGAGTGTGCCATAAAAGAGTATAGAGGGAGATACGCTCTATCAGAAACGGATATGACAACATCCGCACAGGAAGTAACTCGTCTAGTGTATGTAAGGAGTATAGGGTACAGTCACTACACTTCTTATACCGGAGTCATAAAAAAACACATATTTACTGAAAAAAGGTAAATCTACAAAAGCAACTGTGTCTACTATGCTGTAAAGTACATCTCCATCATAATATAATGTTTTGTATGGGTTTGCTTCCTTTGTAAACCGAAAAAAATGCGCGCATAAAAAAGTTATACCAACCATTGGACATGGCACAATTACCTTTGATCCTTGCCAGGGTTGTAAGCACGTTTATTCTTATAGTTGTTTAAGGCTTACATATTTATTTTTGTTGCCAATAAAGAAAAACCATTTATGCTGATTTGTTGGTATTTTACCAATCGTATTCAACAAATGGGAAACCATATTAACTTAGGTTACAACTAACTTTCCAAAATTTGATAGTTCTTGTATTCGTCTAGAGTTTCTCATGTCTAAAAAACATTTTTTGCAATAAGTTTATTAGTATGTTTGTTTGGTGGTCATCTGTCAACATTATTTGAGGTTATATGTAGTTGTCATCGCACACACATCTGAATGTTTACACATAGGTTGAGAGTACCGGTGACTCACTGTTTTTTTTTTGTTTTTTGGTTTTTAAGGAATGGACAGCCCTCACTTTGATGAGCGAAACTGACACGGTTCAATACTCACATTTAACATATAAAATCAAGGATTATCTATAAAAACGGATCGAGAAACATTCATTCGAATATGAATTCTGCCTAACCTGTATCATTTCTCACAGTAATTGAGAAGTTAGTTTTTAATAAGCAACAACAACGTCTATCATCATGGGAGAGGCGGCACTGCTCCCGGTGACAGAATTACCACCAAAGCAAAAAAAAATGTCATGACAATTATATGTATATTGAATAACAGCTCGGATCACGCTGTAATTGACATTTTTATTCAATTTTTGTTCATGACGTGTGAATCGGGTTTAAATTTCGATAGCCCGAGATACGCATTGCGAGAGGACAGAGACAATGATCGTCGCGACTAGAATAGGGTTAACCGGCTGGTGGATTTGTGTGTGTATTTTTATGGTGTTGCAAAGTTTTGTGTTCGTTTATCAAGACTAATTTATTATCCAGCGAGTGACGTTAGTTGGGTCGTAAGAAGAATATTTTTAGAGTTTCATCTGAAGTACGGATTAAATCATCCGAGTTTTCTAGTTTTTCAGACCACTACGTAGTACAGTCATTTGGTAGTTTTACTTGGAAAGTTTTCCGAGAGTTTTGAAAATTGGTGATTTTATAGATTTCGATGTGCTCTTTCCGAATTTCTAGTTTGCCACAAAACAATAGGGCTCTTCAGATTTGCATACCAAACATCCTCCTAAAATTTGGTTTCGATCTGCTCACCTGTATCATGTTCACAGACGAACAAACTAACAGACGCACAGAGTTTTTCCAAAAATATGTTTTTTGGATTCGGGGGACCTCAAAACGGAAAGATATTGTAAAATTTTTGAAAAGTGATTTTTGACCTAAACTAGTACCATATCTTGTGGGTTCGAATGGTAAAATATATTCAAAGAAAACGATATCAATTTATTAATAAAATACACACTACACAATAATTATTATTAATAAGTTATGGTTGTTGTTCTCGTCCATGTTATTATTTATAAATTACAGATTTATTATTAATAAGTTTCACATGTGTGCAGTGCTATTGAAAATACTGTGTTTAATTAACAAATTGATAACGTTTTTCTCGAATATTTTGTTATGTAACCTTATGAAAATATAATAAGAGATTTAGAAAATGTAAAAAATATATGTTCCTATTTGAAAGCATGTACACCTCCGGTTGAGCTTGAAATACTAAAAAATATACCTCTACTGTTTCCGATAATAAGTTTCGAGCTGCACAAAAAACTATTTAAACTTTTTTTTGTGTCTAGTAGAATACACGAATTATTCATTGTCACCACTTTCAGTGAACACACTAATACCTATATAATAGTTGGAATCGATTACGAAGACTATAGAAGTTTTCACTTCGGCAGTTCGGTTTCAAGTCTGTACACACTGTGTTTATTTTTATTTTTCTCATTTTACGTACGCCAATGTTCCAGTTAATCATTTGAAATATTATGATGGCTCTTTCTCATAGAGTACGTACTAAAACTAGGTTGAAAATGAACAATTTATTTTAAACTAAAATTTATGGCACTGGCAGCAGACGACATACCAAAAAAATAAAAAAGACTACTACACTTTATAAAACTTTTCACCAGAATAATTTCCTTTCTCCAATGAAAATATATTTTAAATTTGATATTGATCAGTTCATATAGATGTAAAAGTATATCGGCTCAACTGAGTATTAATGTCTTTAAAATAAGAACAAAAAAATCGTTAATTTTTTTCAGAAGACAAAAAACAGCTCTCGAACATCGATGATATCTTTTTAATGCGATCGGTCAAAAGTAAAAAATGAAAAAACATTAAACTTAATGCAAGTAAAAAATAAAACGAATCTAAATTGTATGACAGCAAAAGTGTATTTCTTGTTCAATGAAAAAGAAGATAATACAATTGGTTTACGATATCAACTTTGTACTCATTTATTTGTTAACAAATTTAATTGTTTTTATTTAATTTATAAACACTAATACATATATTCTAAATTGAAATTAAAATTGACATGGTCCACGATAATAAAAATAGTATGATAGTGTGAACTTCAACTAATTAAAGCAAATGCTAAATTTTACAAATTTGCAACGTTTCGTAGATACTTTGTCTACTTCTTCAGGCAAATTTTTAGGTTAGCTTCCTTGTTGACATTTTACTAAGTCCATCATTCTCATCATACTTAAAATTTGGGAAATATATATTTTGTTTGTAGCTTTTATCACGTTTTCCTGTCTCTTAGGCGACCGTTCAAATTATAGTGCGTTTTATTATCGTAATGGTTGGAAAACTGACATAGATTTACGTCAACTACGATCTACAGGCTACAAACTTAAATATTTGTTACAATTAAAATTAATACATAGGTAATATAGTTGTAACAGAAATCGTTTTTTTTTTTTGTACTGCAGTTTCGTTAACATGGCATACCTAGTTTTCATCAATAAAACAACAAATCAGAAACTAATGCATTCTTCAGAGATATTATTGCAACCCTCCAATACGTCAACGCAGTTTTGCCAGAGTTACAAAAAGCATATAAATTTCTTTTAACATTTGCACAAATTCATTGCTTATAGTCAGTTTTGACAGGTCCTGCTTCAGACTCAGTAGCAAAATCTTCATTACACTGCTGAGATGTCAATACAATAAATTATCTTTTTTAAATCAAAACATGAAAACAGGATACATGCCTAAGAATATTAGTATAAAATTATTGACATTAAGTGAATGATTTTGTGCCAAATAATGATTTTTATTCAACACGCGTGAGTAATATGTAAATTCGGGGCCCTGCTAAATTCGGGAGAAATAATAAATTACTTCATGTTGACGTGTAGAGTGCTAATAATGAGCCGTACTGTGCGATAATGAATTTTCTGGACCAATAGGAACGCAGTAGCAAGCCCAAGCGTGCAATAAGGAAAAAAAACTGCACAGCTTCTGGACCAATAGGAACGTGGTAGGCGGTATTGTATATATGAAAACAGCATCGCAATATCAGTGAAAGTCATGGCCATCTTGTGTGCATCTAGGGCGATGGGTACGTCAATCAATGAAGTGATTTATTATTTTTCCCTCTTTTATCAGGGCCCCGATTACATATTACTCGTGCTAGTTGAATAAAATATTATGTGCGACCATTGATCAAAGGAGAATATTCCACTCGCGTGCGTGTTACCGCACTCGCTACGCTCGTGCGGCAAATTTCACACTCATGGAATCTTCTCCTTCTCTCACTAGTCGCACAATATAGGTACTATTTTTAGTACAAACAATTATATTTCCATGTATGAAAAACACAAATACTATTTAGTATAGTATAAAACTGTATGGTATAGTAATGCACTGGGTAAACGGTAAAGATAAAAATACTACCTGATGGTATATAGCTTATGAATTAGATAATCTACTATACTTTAAGAACTTACAAAAATAATAATGAATAAAATGAAAAAGTAAGCAAAAAAGCCAAACAAATTCAAAATATTTCTTTTTATTCAAAAACTTTCAAAGCACACTAGATTTATTGCTGAGTTGCAGAAAAGATTGTCAAAAAATTTGATTTGACAATGATCTTAGATTGTGACCGTACTCATTTCTCCATATGAAAAGTGTAGTAGAACCTTTAAATCATTCTTGCTCGAAAAATAATTGATCTATTTAAACGATACTTTTGTAAACTGTGTATACATACATAATATGTATGTATTTAGCATCGGTTTTTGTGTAATTTCCACTTTGAAACAACGTTTTTCTACGGATTTTGATCAGAATTTAGCTTGAAAAGTAATATTTTTCTATGTAGCTCAATCATTTGTTTTTGGTGTGAGTACAAAATAATGTTCTATATGACAGAGAGCTTGTGTCATATTTTCTCATCTTAGGCCGATTTTTATGATTTACAAATCGGGGAAGTTGATCCAAAAAAGTAAATTAGAATTTTTCAAGTAAAAAAAATTTGCAGAAGTGCACGCTCTAATGCATAAATTTCGCATAAATTTAAACATTTTGACCAATAAAAATGCATAAAAAAACTGAAAAAAACATTTTTTTTTGCATTTTGTTAAAGATCATTTAAAGTTAAAATCGTGATCCTTTAATTTTTTTTCAAAAATTCGATCGAATAAAACAAAAAAACGGCTCGATGGATTGAATCGAAACTTTGTGAGGTTTTTGAGGGCATATTGAACTGTAAAAGGCACACTCAACATTACTGGCTTTCTCGATATTTCCAACTTAGCGCCTGATTATCCCAAAAGCCACCAAAAGCCCTTTTTCCTTGATTTTTCAAATTAATGTAAAAAATAGAAAAAAATTTTTTTTCAAAAAACCGCAGCTGATTTTTGTGGGAAATTTATTCAAGATTTCAAAACCCTCCTTAATTTTCTTCTGCGATTAGTGGTTGCTGAGATATTGAAGGTTAAAGACAAAGAGATCCTTTTCCATTCAAAGATCGATATCTCAGCGAGAAGTGGTCGTATCGAACTTTTCAAAAAAGCAAATTAAAGCTGAATGAACAAGTTATCCGATCCATATAGTGGTTAAGTTGGAAAAATTTTTTCCAAGTTCGTAGACCAAAAAAAAGAACCGAAAAAATTTCGAAAATTTTTTTTCTTCGGTATTCATTAGGATTGAGCGGAACACGTTGCTTGAAAAAAATTTTCATCATAAGATCTCAAAACTAGAAACTTCGAGCTTTAAAATCCTTTTTTTAAAATTCCAGTACCACAATTTTTAAGGAAAATACAGCCACTTGAAAAACCTCGAAAAATTTGGAAATTTTTTTTGATCCTTTAATTGTTTCCGCTAATGTATTATCTAGCATTTTAGAATCTTTGTCATCATTAAATAATAGATGAGCATATATATTTCTAATATCGGATCTTGCACTAATTAGAGTGGTTCAGATGTACGGAAACTGTAATTATATTATGATCACTTCTAAAATCACTGCCAAATCAACTTTTTGACAATCCTTTCTGCAACCCAGCATAAGAAAAAGAACTGGAGAAATAGTAAAAAAACGGAAACTTTACCGCTAAAACGGAAGATCTGACAACACTACGCCAACAACCAAAATCTAATCTGTTATTTACTTCTGTAAAGGCCTCTGCACGCGAGGCTGGATTTATCGCTAGATTCCTTGCTAGATTTGACTACTAGTTTTCTAGCGCAGTTTTTTTATTGCTTTTATGTGCTCGCTTCACACGAGACGTCTTTTCAAGCTTGTTTTGTAGGTAGGTTTGGTGCCCGCGCAGTGATAGAACGGTAACAAAAGTGGACGTTTATTGTCTCTAAACAGAACACACGCTATGGCACAGTGCCGCACAATGCAGCACAGTTTTTGTTTTGGGAGTTTGTTCATGTCGCCCACGTGACAAGATACTGTTTCCTGATTCGTTCTTGCTCAGAACAAGCAAAGGACCTAGGAAGAAAAATAGCCCCTGTTCTAATTTTAAAATCTATCTTGTGAGAAGTCTCAGCAGTGTTTCTAGACTCGTGTGCAGCGGCATAAGTACTGTTAAGTACTTGCACTACGCCGGAGTAGTCGTCCTTCGAGGGCTAATTACAAAATATTAGATGTGAACTTCTTACTTAACATTTATGTTAAGTTTTACATTGCACTTAGCAAACACACCATTAAGAATGTTTGTATCTAAAGGTGCTTATCCACAAAAGAAGCATTAAATTGCAGCAATTAATGTTTGTAATTGCTTGTGAACATTTTGTTTTAACGTGTCTACAACAAGCATTCGCAGAGAGTAGCACGAAAACCAGCACAAAACAGTACGAACAACGAATTTGTAGCGACTTAAGTCAGAACTCAGATAAACATTCGCAAACATTCACTAGCATTTGTTGATAGCGCGTCATTGCCATCTTCACTGCAAATATGTCGAGTATACAAACATTAATTATATCATATATTTTGCGCGGTTGGTGGATAGGTACCTTTAAAATAACACCTCAAGAGATTTTTGAGATTGTGCATTCCTTTATATCCCCACGTCTCACCCTTTTTTTCGCATTTCGTCTAAACTCTATGATTCAGATTAACATTATCCCTTACTTATCTGTAGTCACTCCTTAAAGTCTAGTTTTACATTGAATATTTTTAGGTTTCAATTCCTAGTAGATTTAAAAAAAAATAGTTGCAAGATCGGATGAACATGAAATGTTTCTTTTGTAGAATATTTCCGAGAAACATGTCCGAGGAACGGCCCCGTTCCACCGTTTCACTGGCGCCTGTGTGTTGAAGGAAAGAAATTATATTATATAGCGCTACCGCCCGGTTTCACCAGGGTGCAAAAGATCGAATGGGGAAGGAAGGGACATGAGTACGCACATTCATTTTAGTTTACCGAGATGAATGTTGTGTCTAAACTTCATAATGATCGGAGTTACCGTTCAAAAGTTTTTGTCGTTAAAAACAGTACTTATAAGTACTTTTTTTAAGTAATAAATTTCTTTTAATATAATAAATATTTAATTGAAAACACTGTAGGAAAATTACTTTTATATAGGTACCTACCTATAGTTGTAACAGTTTTCAAATGAGCTATTAATTATATTTACATATTTAATTTTAATTAGTCGTAATAAAATTTTAAAAAATTGAAATGTAAGCCTTAGAACAAAGCAATGTAGAAAATAAAAAAAATAAACACATATTCGCCGACGTAGGGCCTGACCCAAGACCCTGGCATTAAGAGTCTTACGCTCTACCGAGTGAGCTATCCAGTCTTGTGATCGTCACGCGCTAATATTGCAATATTTAGTTAAGACATTTCAGCTGATAATATTTGTCGGACGGAGTAATTTTGAGATACATCTTGCAACATTTTTCATTGATGTTCCGCTCCAATTGGTCGTAGCGTGATGTTATATAGCCTATAGCCTTCCTCGATAAATGGGCTATTCAACAAAAAAAAATGTTCAATTCGAACCAGTAGTTTCTGAGATTAGCGCGTTCAACCAACCAAACAAACAAACTCTTAAGCTTTATATATTAGCATAGAAGTATCCGCGGATTGTCTAAAATCTAAATGTAGAGGAATATGGTTCGAAACGCCGAGCATACCAGGACATTTCAGACACTCGATATAATACCAGTGTACTCTCATTCGGGAATGAATGAATACCCATACTATGACCGTTGTTGAACGAATAACGACAGATATCATGATGAAATCGGACTATTTGCCGGAATATGCGCATATTAAGAGGCGTTGTACAAAAAAGATAGGATTAATCTCCGACAGAGGACTACCCAAGCTTAGAGAAAATCTGCTTTTAAATTCGATCACGACCCAAAAGTTGGGACTCAATGCCTTAAACCGACTTCAGGACACCCGAACTTGGACAATCGCATATGATGCTTGCCCGATGCAAGTAGACAATACACACACATCTATCAGTCTATATACGTAAACCAATAAATACTTTGAGTGAGTGAGTGAATGCATGTGTGTGTGTGTTTATGTAGTTTGTTTGGTATGTACAGTTGCCTACACAACATTGCAACGTACCACTCGTATGTACGATGCCAGTGATACCACCTTTATAGCTATAAAGTGACTACACCGCCGGCATACTGAAAATGTGTATAATGTCAACAGGGTTCCCGCGCGCATCTTACAACGTAAAATTTCCCAAGAGACGCATTGTCCGTCGACCGCTCATCGACTCCCACCGAGCTTAAGTAGCATCGCGGCGCCGACGTAGACCGTTGATGGTGTTTGCTCTTATTTTCTGCTGACTGTAACTAATTAAGTACTGCAAAAATAACACTAAAACAGTAAATAGGTTATGTTTCTATGAGTGATGACTAATATTTTACCAATGCTAAACTATTTTAAAAAACGAGTTTTAACGATCATACGAGTCATAATATCATCACGCACGAGATATACAGTAGAACCTTTGTAAGTCGGGCCTCAAGAGAAAAATTCGAGTTATAGAGTTTACGACTTATGAAGGATTTCGACTTCGGCAGATTTTGTACGGAAATATTCGACTTACTGTAGTAAATTGAGTTGCTATGTTCGAGATACAAATGTCCACTTTATTTTTTCGAGTTTTGGAGGAAAAATATGTACCGAAATTGCTTGTAGGGATTCACTGATTATTTCGACCTATAGAAGGATGAGATTTCAAATTATGGAGGTTTTGGGGCTTGAAGGGAAGGGGACAAAACGCTTTTACTTATAGTTATGGAGATTTAGATTTATCGAAGTTCGACTTAAAGCGGCTCTACTGTATATAGTAATTTTTGCAAGTACCTACTACCAATAATCGTTTTTTAACAGTTAAATGATTAAGTTCACTTCTAATTGTACGTTTATTTTACTTTACGCAACTTTACAGCACCAGTGTTAAATATTGTGTCATTTCAAGATCGCTATACAGGCCTGAAAAGCAGCTATTTTATACGAAGTTGTGTAAAAAAACGTTCATGTTTATTTACTTATTTTTATTATTCATTCGTGGTATAAATCAATGACATCTTTTAAAATACAAAAATAATTATATGTGTCAGTTATCAGACAACATAGAAACCGTTCTAAATAATAATAAAAATCTTTAAATAAATAAAATTGTCGACCAATTTTTCTCAGACCATACGATATATTGACAAAAATGATAAAAATACAAATCAATATAACAAAAGATGACGTTTCGATCCGGATTTGGATCTTCTTCAGAAAAATCTAAAAATATAAAAATTAATTAGTATTAAATTATTAATTATTTATTTACACGAATGATGGAAGTTTGAAAGAATCAAACAAATTAATGAAAAATTAATAACAAACAATTTTTTAATACGTAGTCATGGATATCAAAGTACCCATAAAGAAAAAGTTATTTAATTTAGTACGGCAAATCCTTCTCGCTAATTCTTATCCTCTTAAATTTATTAATAAATTTTTCAAAATTAGAATTAATAAATTAACAAGAAACCATAATCCACAAAACAATATTAATAATGTTGATTGTCCCTTTATTGTGATTCCTTTTTACAAAAATATTTCTCAGAAATTTAATTCATTTCTTAAAAATTTAAATATAAAAACAGTTTATAATGTTAATAACAAACTAGACAAAATTATTAAAAAAGGAAAAGATAAACTAAACAAATTACAAAAACATAATGTTGTTTACAAAATTAGTTGTGAAGATTGTGATATGAATTATATTGGGCAAACAAAAAGAGCGCTTAAAACGCGAATCAGAGAACATCGTAGCAATCTAAAATTAAACCCTGATAAGCATAATGTCGTTACTAAGCATAAAATTGACTATGACCACAAAATTAATTGGAATAATGTTAAAATTTTAGATAATGAAAGTAATTATTTTAAAAGAAGTATTTCGGAAATGTTATACATAAAATCTAACCAAAACTCTCTTAATGCTCAATTAGATACCGAAAATTTAAGTAAAATTTATGATATTATTTTGAAATAAATTTTTGTTTTTAAATAACTTTTTCTTTATGGGTACTTTGATATCCATGACTACGTATTAAAAAATTGTTTGTTATTAATTTTTCATTAATTTGTTTGATTCTTTCAAACTTCCATCATTCGTGTAAATAAATAATTAATAATTTAATACTAATTAATTTTTATATTTTTAGATTTTTCTGAAGAAGATCCAAATCCGGATCGAAACGTCATCTTTTGTTATATTGATTTGTATTTTTATCATTTTTGTCAATATATCGTATGGTCTGAGAAAAATTGGTCGACAATTTTATTTACTTGAAGAGTTCTATTCAGACGTTAATTAAAGATTTAAAAATCTTTAAAAATTAATGAGTAATTGTTAAAAAAAATAATTTACATTATACCATTATTGAACTTATGTAACTTAGCATCCTCAGAAGATGATTCAAACTAGATATATCTAATAATAATTTAAAATTAACTAATAAGAATTGAAATAAAATATCTTAGCTCGCGAGTAATTTTCTGTGACGGAAGTTAGATACGGTAGTAGTAAAGGCTCAATTACATTGAGCGAGTTTACAAGCTGCTTGTTGGTGAATTCGCTAGTTGCTAGTAAACTCGTTTAGTGTAATCAGTATAGTACTAGCCAAGTAACAGATTGTAAACTATCTGCGAGTAAAATTGAAAGTCGGTCAACTTTACTCGCTACTCGCTGGCATTTGGAATTGTTAGCTAGTAAACTAGCCGTGTGTCATCATAGTTGCTAGTGAATTCGATGCGTCTTGGTAGTTTCTGATTTCAGTGTCTACAAAATGTCGACGGAAGTAGTTCGTGCGGGAATCGTTATTTTAGCTCATGCTATCAAAAAAAAGCACAAATTGAGGCAGAGAAGGGTGTGGGTGAAACAATGGATAGAAAGACGTTGGAAATATGGTGCATCGATCAGTTTAGGTAGACGAAGATCCTTTGGCATATCGCATTATTTTGATATTAGACTGTACCCATTTTAATGATTTACTGTAGATGGTAGATGGAATGCTCATTTCAAACACTTAACACGAGAACAGGAAATGAAAGAAAAATAACAACAAATTCACAATACGTGGTTCGTGAGCGAGTGAGAAGTTTGTGTGTCATCATCCGTATCTCACTAGCCAACTCGCCCGCTTCTAAACTCGCCAACAAGCAGCTTGTAAACTCGCTCAATGTAATTGAGCCTTATTACTCATACTTATAGGACCGCTTAGAGATAACGTCCAACTATATTGTTTTTCTTTTCTTTCAACCTCCTCTCGCTTTCTTTTTAATACCACCATTTTGATACGCCCGATACGTATTAAACGTAGAAAATCAACTATAACGCTGTTGAATGTTTAGTTAATTAATTGATATGTAAAAAAAATAAGGAGTTTTTTCTACCATTATTTCTGAAAATAGTAATAGAACTTCCTTTATTCATGTTTAAGTCGGTTTTAGAGTCGCTACTCGAATAATAGCGTCCCGGTCAAGTGATAAAATATTCAATCGTCGAACCTAGTAGAAAAAAAATACTCAAAAAAAATTTCAAATTATAGCTCAGTAGTTTAAACGTACAACAGAAATACGGTATTATTTGTATATTATAGTCTAATGCTTCGCCTTAAGTCGCCCGTACACACACCCGAAACTGAAGCAATTCGTGTACATCCAGCCTTAGTAACATTGTATAACACATTGTGCTGCTAGGACGGAAAATTGATGATTGCGGTCGAGTAATATTGCGTCGTTACTTTCGACCCGTAGAAAACTTCTCAAAGGACGAAAACACTTAACCTTCAATCTGCGCACGCGCGACTTTTGTTTCACGTCATTACGTCAGTGGTAGTAATGTTCCATTTTCAATGTACGTACCTATCTATTTCAAAATTATACGTTCTGATGTTTTACCTTTAGAAGTCAACGTTCATTTTCGTATTTAGACAAAGAAGTCTACCAACAAAGAACTCAGGAATTGATAGAACTGAGTATCATCTTAAGAATCAGTATTTTATTTCTCTTTTAAAGAATTTTATTGCTGGATTTCTATAGCATCTATATTCTTGTGTTGATAACTACAGAATATACCTGAGGGCAAAGAAGAAATCGATATCAGATACCAGTTGGAACGTTTTGTTTACTCTGCCTCGAGGATCGCTTTGTATAAATGTTTTGTGATTAGGATTTCATTTTAATTTCAAGGGAACCGACGATTTCTGTGTCATTTCGTTGTGAATTTTCGTTTTATATTACTTTTTCAACTTTAAGCAGTACTAAACTTTTACAAATAGGGCAACGCGAAAGGATTTGTAAATTCTCAACACCGTCTTGATGAATTGAAAAGTTAATTATGTTTTTTTATTTCTGCACGTGCGTAGTATATGATATATTCTTTAAATATAGGTTGTACTTCACTTCTCAAGTAAACTTAGGTAAAGTTACATAATTTTGATAATAAATAAATACATTTTTTTTAATCCGTCAAGCTATATAAATGCACAATTAGTGTTCTGTGCCACACTAGTGTTTCTATATAGGCATATTTTGGTTCTACAGTTGTATATAATAAATAAACAAATAAAATGTTTATGATCAACGCTACTATATATTCACGTGAAACTTGGACGATTAAAAATATAACTGAAGTCAAATTGCAGGCTTTTGAAACATGGTGCATCAGAAAAATGTTAAAAATGATGTGGACGGACAAATTAAAAAATGATGACGTGTTTCGTAGAGTTAGTTATAAAATGTGTTTATTAACTACAATTAAGAAGAGGACAGTACAATATAGAGATGTGATAAACGGGTCTTTTTAGTGATCTGCATCTTTGCATCTGGATCCCGTATGTGAGCCGGCTCCCTGAACCGGTTTAAAAAGAGCCGAGTTCTGAATATGTTATTCGAGTCAACTGAGCCACTGAGTTAGTTGAGTCAAGTCAATCATATCACCTATTATTATGCCAGTGACTGACTCACATATTATAAGGCGGGGTTTTACAGGTTGCTACTTGCTATGTTACAGAAAGCATATTACAATATGCAATACAATACCTTAAATAGTTGTGACTTAAGTAAAACATTGTAATAAGCTGTACCGCCTGTGCGTAGTGTGTACCATAGCCAGACATATTATAATGCATGAGTCATTTAAGCTGACAGTGCTTCTGTGTGTTAAGTGTTTCACTGAGTTATGCGGATCCGTTGAGCCGTCGGCTCATAAAAAAGTGAGCCGGCTCTCACGGATCTTCTGTCGGAGCCGGCTCTTTGAACCGGTTCAGATCTGAGTTACCCAACCCTAGTACAATACTTTGGTCATATTTGTAGAGGAAGAAAAAATATGAACTACACAGATTAATTATGTGTGGTAAACTGTTTCGAAAGGTAGGAAAAGAATCACATGAATAGCAAACTTAAAAAAGTGGATAAATTTAAATTCTTTTAGTGAACTAAAATCGACAGCTATAGGCCTTTGTGAGGTGGAAAAACGTGCTTCCCAAAACATCATGTAAAGGATAAGGACTTTATGATGATAATGATGATGACAATTGATTGCGGTGGAATTTTTTAATCTTGAATTTGTTTTTGTTTTCTACGGTTTGTTTGTTACTAAAAAGAATATTTAATAATAAAGAATAAAAAAAATAAATGCTTGTCCAACGCGGAGCTCGAATCCATGACCCTGCGTTTACGAGTCTCTTACGGAACTAGCGTTGCCAGACGTCCGGATAAAGCCGGACATAGTTAGGCTTTTTGATTGCGTGTCCGGCCAAAATAAACGGTGTCCAGCTTTTGTTAGGCTTTTTACATTTCGCAAACGAGCGAGCGTCGAGCGTGACCGAGCGCAGGCGAATATGAATAATGATTTTTATTAACTGAAAAAAGTTTTGTTTTGTTTAGATTGTTTTTTATTTTGTTTTGGGAAGTATTAGCAGGTACTTAAGACTTATTTGTGCAATTGCCTTTCATTAGAATTTAAGAAGAATTTAAAATGTTGATAAATGATTATCTAGAATTTAATTTTGACTGATTTCTTTGGCTGATTAGTAATAAAGTACTTGAACTGATTTGGTATTCAATGTTATTTATATTTCATTAGAATTTAACAAGATTCATGGTAATAGTCAAAAAAGTTTGATTTTTCATACAATTTTTTTGTCGTACCTAATAATACTGAGACAAAATCCTAAATAATGTAGGCTGTCCGGCCTTTTTACCCAAATGTCCGGCCAAACCAGCTGGTCTGTCCGGCTATTTGGTTTGGCGACCTGGCAACCCTATACGGAACCAACAAACTACCCTAACTCTATATAATATTATGCTTTATGTTATTATATACCAGTTTGACGTACATTCATTAATTTGGAATGCACATAGTGTCAATTAAATTGTTTACAACTATTCATCGCGGTAGAATATTTCAGTCGTAAAAATTTTCAATTAATCTAAAGTTATTTTCAATTAATTTTATAGCACAGTGTTTGCTATTATGTTGGATGAAACACACAGTCATTGTTATTTACAATTTTTCTTATATAATATAGCATTGTAACTGCAACAATGACAGTGTGTTTCATACAACATAATAGCAAATACTGTGCTATAAAATTATTAATAATATCATTTAATCTTCAACTTCGTAATACATTGGCTTAACTCTCAGTGTTTATTTTTTCAGCATTTTTTCCCGAAAAATGCTAAAAAAATAGTGATGTGTCGCACCTGAGCGAGTTTTTCATAATGAACGACTCCTTTTTCGGAGCGGAGCGAGTCGCTCTTTTTTTGTGAATGACTCACTCCGAGCGCCATTGCTCTGTGCTGAGCTGTTCTGTACTGTTTACAGAGCGCACACAGCACAGGCCACAGAGGCACTAGTGAATTTTGCACGTACGGAGTTTTCTTTGCTGGAGTCATTTAATGTTGAATGACACACTGTAAGTGTAATGGTACTAAGCTTACAGTGATAAACCATTCACATTGACGTCGTTGACAAAGATTTAATATTGTAACAATAAACATTTATATTGTTAAGCTTTTATTATACTTTATATAATTTATTCGAAATGCGAATAATATAAGATCAGAATCATATTAAAATGAGTTCAGAGCTGAGTGTGTGTATTATACTGTGCAATGATAGTGACTCCTGAGCATGCATGCCATGACAGTTCACACCTCTGCAGTCTGCACTCTTGTGTGGTGCGTACTGTCTAGTGTCGCTCCTTTGAACTCCCTCTGAGCGACTCTTTTTAGTGAGCGGAGCGCTCGAAGCCAGCTCCCAATAAAGAGTCATGTGGACACATCACTATAAAAAAATGAACAATGGGATTTATCATATATTGTTGAATTCGTTCTTCAATAAACTTTCATTTGATACCCTGCACGATGTCTTGAATTTTTTTTTCTATATCCAAATTCACTCCCTAAAATTAAGCCCCAGAAAAAATCAGCTTTTTATACTACGCTATTTGGGCTACCACTCTCCATCTCTGTACCGAATTTTAAATTTTTTCAAGTAGTTTCAGAAAAAATTGCCTTTGACTGCACGACGGATGAACAGCAAAGAGATTTCTTAAGTGTTTCCACAAAACAGTAAAAATACCACATCAATAAAATTACTGTTGGTAACTGAAATTGGCTTAAAAAAGACCCAAATGACGCAGTGAGGTGAAAAATGATGTATAGGTACGTCTACAGCAAATCGAATAACAAATCGTTATCAACTTTAACTATAATAAAAAGCAAAATACTTTCAATCGACGTTAGAATGAGGTTGGTTTAATTAGATCAACTCTTTTGTACATAAAAGTAGGTGCCTACTTACAGCTTATTCAATAAATTTTTATGGTTGCATAACAAAACTTACCGAGCGCATAGATAGAAAATGAAATGATATTTCGTAGGTGTTCAATTTTCATGTTAATTAAACAATAAATTCAAGATATTTATTTAATATACATATATTTAACCTATAATAAGAACGATTTTTAGTCGAAAATTTTTGAAGGTTCTGAATTTTTAATTTGCTATTAGCTTGAATAAAATAGCATTGAAAAATAAAGTTTTTGCTTTTGAATTGAAGGGAGCCAGTCGTATATTTCCCACCTCTGGTTAAAAATCGCTCATAACTGTCACAAAGCAGAAAATGTTTTCAGCACAAATATTTTGATAAATAAAAAATTTCGTGTAAATTTTTAAGAATTTTTTTTCTTTGAAAGCTCTAAATTTTAGAAAAACACTCTCTCATATTAATTTATTATTTAGAATTAATTGCACAACGTGAATTCGTGGACATTTTTTTTTAATATTTAAGGATTTGTTGACCGATTTTACTCGAAACCAAAGCAGATTTAAATAAAGTACTAAAACATCCCTGATGATGGCACGACGCTCTTTTTGTAAATCATGGGGACTAAACCGGAAGCTTACAAAATGGCTATATATTGCAGTAGATAGACCTGGACTTATGTGCAGAGCATTACTGTGTTGGCCAAAAACCCAACAGACTACGGCCAAAAATGAACTAGCAACTCTGCAACGCCTAACACTTCTAGGCATATAACAGTAATGTAATGGCAAATGGCAATTACTGTATGTGCGCAGGAGAATATTGAGAACGGCTATCAAAACCAACTCATCCACATTCTCTCTGATAGCCAGGCGGCAATAAAATCATTGCAATCCCACAAATTCTGCTCAAAGCGTTACTCAATAACCTGGGAGCTAAGAACAAAGTATGCTTAATGTGGGTACCGGGTCATGAGGAAATCTGTAACATTGAGATGACGGATAGCCTTGTTCGACAAGGAACATCTGCGCCGTTCATTGGACCAGAACCGGTTTGTGGAATTATTTACACAAATATTCAACAAACTGTCAAAAGCTGGACCCGCAATCAGCAAATCACTGACTGGGGCTTGAATTCAGTAAATTTGCATGAGAAAATAGGCTTACAGAGAACTTGATCAAATTCAGTAGAAATAAACTCCGGAAAGTGGTAGGGCTCTTAACCGGTCATGCACTTCTGAGAAAGCATCTACACATGATGAGAATACGTTAGAAATCGACACAGTGTAGATTTTACGAAATGGAGGACGAAACAGCCAACCATTTACTGTTCGAATGCAAGGCTTTAACCTCCTGGAAGAACAACAATCTTTGGATACATTGATGAGAGCGGAGTAATTCCTCAGGACAATCTAGTCACCAATCTACGGAGGACTAGATCCAGGACAAGAGGGAGCACAAAAATTCTTCTAGGATGACGTGCATAACGGGTTATTAAGCCATAACCCCAAATTTATTCATTCATTCATTCAAGTACTAACATATAGATACGACAACAAAAAAATTGGATGAACTTATGTTGTTCCGTTTTTGTGATAAACAAGGAGAAAAAATTTTACCAAAAACTACATAGAATATTTCTCAAACGATTCCTATGATACAAGACCTAACGATTATTAAAATAGAGAAAACCACTTTTCAAAAAGAAATCAAAACCGATCATTACGCCATCTTGTGCGAGAATTTATGTACTAAGATCCTTTATGTTTAGTCTTCACGAATTAAAGGCACTTTTCCTCTCTCAATGCACGCGTTTTACAAGAAATTAATTAAAAAGGGTATCTTGAAAACAACTCGCTTTAATAAAAACCAAGACCCTGTCTCGAATTCTAATGCATTATTTATTCTGAGACAAGTGACGTAAAACTAAATTAACATTTTTAATGAAAAAGTTAAGACAATGTTTTTTAAGTATTTTCAAGCTGAAATTTGTACAAGTTTTTACTACCTATTACTTAGATATGTATACATATATTTAAACGTACACATTGTAGAATGTAGATGAATTAATGTCAAAAATAATTTTATAACTTGAATAACATTAAATTTCCGAACACAAGGCTAAAGCGTTTATTCCGAATTTTTCTTTGCTTTTAGCACTCAGGATTAATTTTAAATAAACATATTGTATTCATAATTTCATGCCGCGGATGATTTATTATTCATCGTTTTTCATTTTACGTACCAACAGCTGAAATTAAAAATAAAAATCTCAGTGAAAATTGAATTTTTGCCCATTAATTTAAAAAGAATATTATTATTATTAGTCATTCAACCACACAGTAGGCAGCGACTTTTTTTTATTCGTAGGGAAGTCGGCAGTGAATAAAAACTAAACTTTTGGAACGGGAATGCAATAAATTCATGTCATAACCATTTTATTTGATTAATTATTTTTTTTTTATTTAAAAATAAAACGCTCAGCAACTTAATTAATTATTTTCTTATCACTGCAGAACCAAAATATGCCTACAGAATACTAAAGTGGGGAGCTGATGGCACGGAACACTAATTGTGCATGTATAGCTTACCGGATTTTTAAAAAATGTTTCGGTCGTCATCTTGAAAAGAAGGCTGTGTTAGTTTTTTGCTGTATCTCCGTAACCGTCCATTCCACAGAAATGTTGTAGACGCTAATTTTGCAGATATTAAAAATTCTTCAACTTCCGTAGCAGCTTTTTGACTTAATAAAAAAGTTATTAAATTGTTCCTTAATAAACTATAACCATCCTGCAAAAATATTTTTCTCTATTAAAAACTGCATTAAAATCGATTCATTGAGGATCTTTAATACTACAGATACAACAAAAAAAAATTCAACCAATTGGGCGACGAGACCATTCCAACTTCAAAAATATTGACATTTGATGTATCTGATAGATCTACAAAACAAAAGAACAGTTGATTTTTTTAATTTTCAAAATATTTCCGAAACTATAAAGTTTAAAAAAAATGTTTAACGAAATTTTCTTGAAAAAAAATTAATATAAAAATAAGTCGTTATGAAAAGTATACCATTATTATCTAAAAAACACCGTTATAGCATATATATAATATTTTATTCGTATGCACCAATTTTCCCCAAAAACAATTGGGCTCTTCACATTTGCATATCAAACATACTCCCAAAATTTGGTTTCAACCCGTTCATCCGTTTGATCTGCATCGTTCTCACAGACAAACAGACGCACAAAGTTTTTCCAAAAATATGTTTTTTTGGGTTCGGGAACCTCAAAACGAAAAAGATTGTAAAATTTTGGAAAATGAATTTTGACCTGAACTAGTACCATTCCCCACTTGTGGGTTGAAATAGCGTGGTTCACGGTAAATAAGCAAGAAACACAAAAGTTACGTTTTTTTAGTAATAAAAATGCCACCGCATGTATTAATATACTTGGTTTAACTATCGACAGTAAATGTTTATGGAGAAACCATATAGAAAATCCACAAAATAAACTCTCTAAGATACTTTACCTGACAATAAAACTGTCTATGATCAGAACGTTTTAAAAATAGCCTATTTTGCAATATTTCATTCAAAATTTCTATATGGTCTTGAAATTTGGCACGATGCTGCGTCTACACATGAGCTGTTTATTCTACAAAAAAAGGCAATGAGAATTATTTGCAACGCAAAGCCGCGCGACAGTTGTAAGTCATTGTTTATCCATTTAAATATTTTAACTTTACCAACTCAGTAAATTTATAACTGTTTGATATTTGTTAAAAAACATTTAGATAAATTTAACAATCATATACCTATCCCTGCACCGTTACAATACAAGAAGAAAATTCCACTTTTGGTCCTAATTACTTAGGTTTACAATTTTTTAATAAACTGTGTTTGGCCACTAGAAACCTGAACCTTAAAATGTTCAAAAAAACTATTTACAAAATATATATTTTTTTAAGTGTGCTTCTATATGTACCAAGAAGTTTTGTAGATGGACAGTGCACCTTAACATTGTATTTTTTTGACGTATTTTTAACATTTATTGTATAACGAAAACCAATAAATCTATCGTTGTATCTATCTATTTATCTATCTATCTTACACATTTCTTTTCAAGTTGATAGTCAAACGGAAATACTCCTTATCCCGAAAAATGGGTCCTCATGCATGGTTGGCACTTTTTTTGTTTCATTTGACTGCACTAAAAAGAAACACTAAATTACAAAGACTTCGGGTCCGATAAATGGACAAATATATAGCAGAACGGCTCGTGAGATTTAAAAAAAAATATTAGCATGTACTACCTATGTATGCGCGTTAAAAGTTATACTTCCTTGGCGTGATTAAAAACTATTTTTTTAATTTGAAAGCAAATAATTAATTTATTGAAATAAAATAATGAAAGACTGGATTAAGATGAACATCCAAACAGCTATTAGACGCTAAGCGAATGCGAATATGGACCTATCTCTATTCTGACAGAAACTATTAATTACCCACTATATTACATTGTGTGCACATCGTAAAATTAAAAAAACAAAAATCGTTCTTCATCAAAATGACGCTTGCACTTCCGCTCGTCGAGAAAGGTTAACAATCTGGATTTATGATCCCCTATAATACTCCCCTTTCCAAATTCCAACATACCTACAAAAATGAAGCGATTGTGATAAATTGTTTTTACTACTAATGAAATATGCTATGCATTTATTTAGAGGTAGTAATGAATTTGCGTATAACCTGTGAAATGACGGCAGGTAAAGTCACACATCAAAGCAATGTGAAACACGAAACATAAAATAATGAAATACGAGACTTTTGTTTCAATTACACATCAAAGAAACATTGAAAATACGGTTGATCAAAAATAGAGAAACTCAAAACTAGTATGTAATGTGAACGTCGGTTCGTGACGAGGTTTTTCAAAAAAACTACAAGTGTACTAAAACTTCAAAGTTTTTTATCATTCTTTTCACTTCTTATTTTTTACAAACAAATTTAGCCAATTGGACGACGGAACCATTCCAACTTCAAAAATATTGACATTTGACAATTATAATAAAGAAAATAAAATTTCTGATATCGCATGAGGTGACGCGGGTAATGACTAGCATCAGATTTAATATTTGCTATTAGTAACCTACATAATATGTTTAAAGTCATGTAAAAATTTATCAAAGCAGTTTTATTTTTTATTTTTTAGCGTTATTATTATTCTTAAGAAGATCTAAATCCTGATCGAAACATTAATTATTGAATAATTGTAATTGAATGATTTGTTAATACATTGTCTGGAAAATTGGTCGATAATAATTTTATTTTTATTTTATTGAGGAGTAATCAGACGTTAAACAAAGATTTTAAACAAAGCATACTTATAATTAATTTATTTCTGATATCTGAAAAACAAAGGAACAGCTAATTTTTTTTATTTTCAAAATATTTTCGAAACTATAAAGTTTAGAAAAAAAAACTTTACCAAAACTTTCTTGAAAAATATATTAAATAATAAACCGTTATGAAAAGTACACCATTTTTATATAAAAAACAACATTATATCATATATCTCTTTTATTTCTGCTCCGATTTTTGCCAAAAATAATAGGGCTACTCACATTTGCATATCAAACATCCTCCCAAAATTTGGTTTCAATCCGCTCATCCGTTTGAGCTGTATCGTGTATACAGACAAGCAGACGCACAGGTGTTTTCCAAAAATTTGTTTTCTTCATACCTCGATCGAAAGTACGTACTTTCGTCCCTTATAGCAGGGACGAAAGTTTGACATTTACTCCCTGTTATTTATTATATTAAATGACAGCGGTAACCCTAGTTACGAGTATAAATACGCATGAGAAATTTTTTCCTCCTGCCGTTCTCACTGGGAGTAAATGTCAATCTTTCGTCCCTGCTGACGAAAGTACGTACTTTCGAGCGGATATGAAGAAAAATCGTATACACCACACGAGCCTTAAAAATTGAAATCTCGGCCCTGCGCGTCATGATGCCCTCTGCGACGCCTCGGGCTCATGACGCGCAGGGCCGAAAATTCAACCTTTGACCCTTGTGATGTAATATACTATTTTTGGATTAGGTAGATCTCAAAACGAAAAAATATTGTAACATTTAGAAAAGAGAATAATAGAATATTAGATAGCATATAGTCAGATATTCAGGATTCCACTTTATTTTTTGTATTTATTTTTCTGAAAAAGTACCTTTTAAAATTTCTTAATTTCAAGAATCCAGTCAGAAAAATGTTTTAAAAGCCGTTGAAACTATGACGACTGACATAATTTATTTTGCTCAGAATCAATTCAACCAATTCACATCGAGATGGTTATAAGATGTTTTCTTCGGGTGAGCTCTTGAGAAAGGCATATCATTTATAGCTGGACTTGTTCGATAAATAGCAAAAGCGATATATTGTCTAAAAACTTTCCTGTTCATGATTGCAAGAAGTTTAAAGGAGAAGAAACAACAATAAAAGATGTCTGTATTTTAACTGTCACAATTTACGTTAAAAATGGTTTCAGGTGTTTATCGAATGTTCTGTACCTAAAAATGATTTGCAACTTCTGAAAACCCAAGAAAGAAATTCTCGGTAGTAATAGTAATTTGTAGTAACTATTTAAAAAACTTTACATTTTCTGCGTTTTTGGACAACGAGCTAAACAAGAAAATCATGAAAGCACTAAATAACTAAAGACCGAATTCAACCACATACCTGATAAATATCAAAGCCTTTGTATCCAATAGCATATTAGAATTTCAAGTGTATTGTGACCATGAATGAGGATAACAACAAATTAATCCCCAGGAATGAATATTACACCAAAACCAATCCTTCAATCCTAATTTTTAAGTAAGTTATTTGTCATTAGCTTCTATCAGGAGGATATTGAAATTTGGAAAAAAGGTAATATATGTTTATTTTGGCTCTATTAATAATTTAAAGCTGAATATATATCGGTCATTATAGTAAAACTACAAAAGTGGTTCAAAAACCCTCTTATTTTTTAAGATTTTAATATGCTAAAGATCGATTTAAAATTTCAAAACCATGGTTTTATAAAGATGTGTGTCTGCACATAGCCATTTGTCGATAAAATTCACATTTGATCCACTTTTCAATATAGAGCTTTCGATAACATTTGAACAAATATTTAGTATTTAGATATTTGTACGATAATCAATAACAACTGCAATTCTATCATCAAAAACAAACTATTTATGTGTTATACATGTTCGAATGGAACGAAAAGATACAACAAAATGCATGATAAAAGAGGACAGATATTAGTAGATATAATAGTAATTTTGTTCGGCAAATCAAAACGTTTTCAGAGCGGCCGATGAAACCATAGTATTGCATGTGTAGTAAAGCATTCAGTAGACTAAACTAAATCTTCTAAAAACATTTTATTGCCTCTCTTGTTTGAAACTCTATCAATTCAAGCAATAAAATCGTCTTAACCTAGCTATCTGTTCGTTGTACTCGTTAAGTCTATAGCTATGCCAAAACAACAAGCTGCAAATGTTTTATACGGAAATTATGGAATAGTAGAACGAATTTACTGTATTTACGCATTCTTTATCAAAGATACTACGCATGTCTTATAACAGAATCGGAACTTTTTAATTAATTATATCAACCTTAAAAAAAAGCATAGCTATTATCATTTTGTTGCAAAAAGGGTTGTCAAAAAATCTGATTTAACAATGACCTTAGGTTGTGAATATACATATTTCTCCATATGAAAAGTATAGTAGAGTTTTAAATCGATCCTGCTTACAAATAATAATATAATTGATCGATTGAAACGATATTTTTCTTAAACTGTGTATATATGTTTCAGTATCGTTTTTTGAGCAGTTTTCACATCAAAAAAACTTTTTCTGCGCATTTTGATCTAAATTTAACTTGAAAATCGATCTTTTTCTATGTAGATCTAGTGTTCTAGATGACAGGAAGGTTGAATAATATATTAGACTACTCCTAATGCTTGTAAACTGTAATTATATGATCACAATCTAAGGTCATTGTCAAATCAAATTATTGACAATTCTTTCTGCAACCCAGCATTTAACTTTTTAACGCATTTTTCTTTCCAAATCAAATTAAATGTTCATTTGAAAAATCAAAGCACGCGCAGTGGTAGATTCATCGCCAATAGCGATCTACATTTTACATTATTATGTTTCAAATCCTCTATAATTATTTCGGATACGGACATGGAATCGGATGTGCATAAGTATCGAATTCTCAGTAGTTTTGAAGTCCTAACTGGAAAACATTAGCATCCTTGTTCCATAATCGAATACAATTTATATAGAAAGGTGCGAGTAAATTTTTTTTTCACAGAAAATATAGAATAATAGTCAGTATATGTACGGATAATGAACAACTGAAAACCGATTAGGTGTACATGAAATCACGAACTACATTTATACTTTAGTCGAAATAAGTTTGATATTAGTTGATAATCATGCTTAAAAAATTCAACTGAAACCTTTTATCTGTATTCTTGACGGTATTATGGCATATTTTTGCTGTGAAAAAATGTTTGTTTAGGTTATATACAGCTATCATCATATTATTCGAAAGTTGGAGATTACACAATACACATCTCTTGACAGAAGATGTTCACTGATTATATAGGTTAAACATCTGAGGTCATCAGCGTCTATTCACTGATTTTAGCTAATAAATTTCTCTGTATACTGCTTTCGGATGTTTTAATTTGTACTGCGTACCTTTGATATATCACTTTTTTACTCGTTTATGTATTTAAGAATGTAATTAGTTTTAATTAGTTTATAAGCGTTACATAATATTTTATTTTCAATCTTATATGTATGTGGTGGAAGCGCCGGAGGGCATAACATATAACAATAACACGGTTACACGCTACAGAAAACAATGCAATTGGAAAACGTATTTTGTTAAGTAATGTAGAATTAATAAAGCATTTTTTTGAAATAAATGTAGCGAAACATTAAAATTAAAACGATAATTATTTATTATGATATTTTATTATTTCATCATATTTTATTATTTCATCATATTTTATTATTTCAAATATGTCAAATGCTGATGATATCAATATTTTCAGCACTATTTCGTCAGATGATGATTGCTTACTGTTACAGTATGACTTGAATAGACTGTACTTATGGAGTGTTGAAAACAAGCTAGATTTCAATATTGATAATTGTTCTGTAGTTCCTTTCTCAAGGAAACTTAATACACATGTTTTTGACTATTCTATTAATAATACAATTCTCAAAACATATCAGGAAATTCGCGATCTTGGTGTTTTGTTAGATCATAAGCTGAGCTTCGGTCCTCACATAACACATATGTGCTCTAAAGCATATCGCGTCCTTGGATTTTTGATTCGTAATGTGAAAGACTTCAAAAATATTAATGCCATGATATTATTGTTTAGATCATTAGATCATTAGTTTTGTCAATATTGGAATACTGCTCTGTCGTATGGTCCCCACACTTTGCGGTGTATATTGAAATGATCGAAAATCTCCAGAGAAAGTTTTTAAAATTTCTACACTTAAAAAAATGTGGTAATTACCCTGAGCAAGCCTTACCCCATATTATCCATCTATCTGAATTTAATTCCAAGCTCCTGTCTGTCTGTCGTAAAAATGCTGCAATTACATTCCTATTTAAAATTATTCACAACTACGTCATTGATCCGCATCTCCTTAGCCTTATCCCTTTCAATGCAACATCATTAAGAACCCGTAAAACTCCCATGTTTTATCTTCCTTTCCCAAAAACGCCACAAATGGCTAACTCCCCTCTGTTTAATAATATGTGCAGTTCTGCCAATGAATTAAAAGATACCATTTTTTGTGCTACATTAAAACAATGAATCATGTACTGTGATTGTCGTCTTTCAATTTGGATTATTATTTTGTTTTTGTTTATTTTGTACACTATTTGGAACTTTGTGTTTCGTTGTGTCTATTGTTCTAATAAATAAATAAAAAAATTATTATTTTTATTAAGGTATTTCATTTGATTACCGTGATGGAGCGGATCAACTTTAGAAAATTCAAGTTTATTTTACATGCAAAGTTACATCTAAATGTTGAAACTGTCTTTTGTCATTGCTACAACAATACTTCATATTATGTGCCGATTCATAACCTGCAACACTTTACTAAAAAATGCGTTGTTTGAAATCTACCTACACTGCAAAACTATTTCCTAAGAAAATTGTTTTAGGAAGAAAGGAAACTGACCGTGGCAGGTCGCAAAGCGCATGTCCTAAAAATATATGACGGTATGGGTTCGTAAAAACTTTACACATAGAGATGTGACCAATTGCGCGAGTTTCGTGCATTGTTGGACTTTGATGCATGGATATCCTTATGATTCTATGAATAGGGTATTTTGTACTGGTAGTTAATATGATCATTGATCAATAATTTTTAATTCTAAGTCTTCTTTGTTTCCAGACTTGTAGGTCGTGGTCCATTGGTATTTCGTTTACAATCACAGAAGAGCAAACTACGACCGAGCAGAGAATACTAGCACGCTGAGCATAAAAGAAGGAAGAACCACACTCGTCAACACACTTACCTGAGAGAAGCCTAGAAGGATACTTCTCTCGCTGCCACGTCGCCATTGCTAATGTCTACCGCAGTTAAAGATGAAACATCTGGTAGAAGTACCAATGGATCACGGCTTACAAGTCCGGAAAACAAGAAGATTTGAAACAACACCGGCCATGAAAACCTACACACTTATATTTTTTAATTCTGTACAAAATTCAATATTCAAGTCGTCCGGTTACCCACCTTACTTAATGCTTCAGCGCTCTACCGTAGACATAGGAACCCTTATACTCCTGCTTTTTAGACAACGGAAAATGAATGGAGATTGGTCTCCTTTCATTCTATCATCCATACACAAAGAATAAAGCTATTTACACACTTTTATCTAACTCATAAACATTCCCAGTAGTCTAATTAAATATTATCTGTTTAGTGACACCTAAATTTAAAGTATAGCATGATGGTTAAGAGGATTTTCGACATTCATGGAAGCTTTTGCTGACTAATTTGTATTATAATTCACGGAAGTGAATCCTCTGGTAAAAGTTTTAGTATATGCAATGTCAACAAAGCTGGTGACTTAAGCTATACCTAGTTTACTAAAAAGTTAATGGTTTCAAAATTAAGTTGCTATAAACATAAAATAAACTTCACTGTTGTGCTGTTGAAGATAAATTACAGTATTTCTGGATAAACGATACTTTGAACGGTTAAAATTGACCGGGAAATTGTGCCATGTGTTTGTCGATGCGACTGTAGATTGAGCTTGAGAGAGCGTCGCGACGTCCAGATGGGCGCAAGGACTAACAAACCGTGTATTCAGATCAAGGGAGCGATAAATTTATTGTGAGTAGGAGAGACACAAACAGGGAGGAACCGATCTCCTTCCCTTCTCTTTACCTATATACCTTATCCTTCGGGACCAATACATAGTTATTGACGACTATCTTACAAACAACGCACAACAGATCAAATTTCAGAGTAAAGAACTTAATAAGGTGGTAATAATTTTGTGGATAATAATACACTTGACTACAAAGTTTGTAGTTGTGATTCAAAATTAGGTATTGGGTGATAGTGCTAGTGATCAAGTAGTATGAGGATCAAAATAGAACCAGTACTGATGTTTTCTTTGGCATTTTATTAACTAACGTTTTAATAGATGTTTCCGTCTTACTCAGAGTTATAATTCTGTTAAAGACAACAGGAACTTCTGTCGAAACGTTAGCAAGATTATTTTATAACCTCGTTTCCATGTTCTTAGTAGGTATAAGCACGAGTTTGTCGAAATTTGTGACTTTGTCATTAATACGTATTTATACTAAAGTAAGGGGAAAAAATTTTTGAAAAATAATGTTATATGATTTTGTGTATTCTTAGGGGGATTATTTAAATATTGCTGCCAATGAGGAGTTAGAAACAGTTATGTAATTTAAGCGAGTGATGTCCCGTTTGATCGTTCGGAATTTGATTTTATTTAATTGCCTGTCCCGTTGTCTCATTATTTCACAATTATGACCAAAATATATTTTAACCAGTTTTAACAAAGTTTTACATTTGTTGACTCTAGAGCGAACAACGTAGGCCAGATTGGTTGAAAAGATTATAAATGTAGAAATTTATTAGAAACAACATGCAATAACGCTTGTTCTGATATTATTGTAGTCCAATTTTGAGTCACAGATTAAAATATTATGTTGACCAAAATAATAAAACAAGATTTGCAGGTTCGATATACTACTAACAATCAGCTCCTACTCTCTGGTTGATACGTTTATCGATGTTACCAAAAGAAGATGTCAGTTTGCCAGTGTGTACTGTGTAGCGCCACGAAATTCCGTTTCATCAAAAAAGAAACTTAAAAACATGGATGATGCGAGGTCTAAATTATGAGTATCCAGAAAGCCAAAAAGAGTATTATAAATGCTTAACAACTTAGGGCATAGTATTAAAAAAGTACTACAAGTTAAGATAATCTTGAATAGATAATGGAAATTAAAAACCTTTCTTATAAATTTCTTAACTCAAAGGATCAAATACTTCTGCACGTCTATATGTTATTATTACCTTTTCTGTGGGGTCTTCTATTTGACTCCTCCCACTTCATTGCTACGATCTCCACTTCTTGCTTTGAACTTTACGTTATTGCTCTTTAACTTGATTTAGTCTTCGTTGCATTGAACTGCAAATAGCCATTGGCATTATTTTTTAGGGTTTGCAGTACCAAATTCTGAAAACGGAACACTTCGATAGTAAACTTCAATTGTCCGTGTGCGTCCATCTATTTAGTCTGTAACTTCTAAAAAGTAGACAGCTTCGTGTAATGATAAGCGTGCTGGTCTTTGTATCAAACGGTCGTGGGTTTGAAGTCTCTGCTCAATGATGTTTAGCGTTGTCATTAAATTAAATTTAATGTAATTAGGTACGTTAATATTCTCTGCGGCCAATAAAGTAATAGATAATAGTTAAAAGCAAGGCTTATTTCAAATATTTTTTTAGCTATATTTTTAGATATACTTAAAAATAATTAAAAATATAAAACAAATTGTTGCGCGCACCTGACGGTAATCGAACCCGGACCGGTCGCGTGGTATGCCAGCATTTTACCACTGAGCTACCAATGCTCACAGAGAATCATAGTTTATATAGGGTTATGTACTAATAGTACAATTTCGTGACAAATTACGTTACATAGGGAAACGAGTTTACTCTCGTTTTTAACCGACTTCAACAAAAAGGAAGAGATTCTATGTTCGTCTGTATATTTTTTTAAATTTTTTTTATGTATGTTCACCAATTTCTCCGTCAATTATGGACCGATTTTCAAAATTTATTTTTTATTCGAAAGAGTGCACCTCAGAGGTGGTCCCATCGGAACCAAGTCAGGATCTGATAGTGGAATCCGGAGAAATCGAGGGAAACTCTCAAATTTCAAAGGCACGCATAATGTTTTTTATGTATGTTCACCGATTTTTAGTGTTAGATTAACACTAAAAAGAGAAAAATAAAATATTTTTAACAAAAAAATTGAACCGACTTCAGACTAAAAAGTAAAAAATAATTGCGTATTGAAATGTTTTGGAGTCGGTGTAGTTCTCGGAATAGATTTCATTTTGGCTGACACCGACTCCAAAACATTTCAATACGCAATTATTTTTTACTGTTTAGTTTGAAGTCGGTTCAATTTTTTTGTTAAAAATATTTTATTAAAGAAGTATTCCCTTCAAAAAAACACTAATCTTGTATCTCCATTATAGACAATGTTGAAAGACTATTCATTTGAGGTAAATATAACATTGGAGCTTTAACAGCGGCGGTTGATATTAACGGAGTATCCTTAAGTACTAGTAAAGTACAGAGGCGTCTGTAAAGCTCCCTTCTATTAAACTGACGTCGGCGGTCGAACGTATAAAGTAGCGAGAAACAGGAAACTACGGTAGGACAGGAGAATGGACAAAGCGAAGTTCGAGTATTGTAATCAGTTTATGCAACACTTTGTTATGTAATCATATTATGTTGTCAGGACGACCGTTGTATCCTATAGGTTGCTCTGTATAAATACACTGTGACTGAACCGAACACGAGGTAGCTGCTCTTCGACCATACACTCATGGATGACTTGAACCGTATCTGATTTAATAGAAACAAACGTAATCAACATATAAATACAAGCTGGTCGAATTAGACAAACAGATCACAAACTAACGATTTATAATAAGTACAATGCAGTTGAAATGATCATTTTCATGTTGTTATTTTTAAGGTTGCTTACTTAAAAAAAAAACGGTTAATTGTAAGGTGTACTTGTATAATTGGTGTTCCGGATTTTATATTTAAATTTTGATTCTGCGGTTATAAAGAAATAAACAAGTAAATTATTTATAATAATTTATTGCACTAGAATTTACCAATTCTAATATTTTTTTTTGTCTTTTTAGGCTTTCAATTTTTAACTAAAAAGATATTTAATTCAATAAAGAGTAGGTATATTACAAAAAATTTAAAAAAAATACATCTTATGTATTGTCGAACCCTTGTTTCAATAAACTTTCATGAATAAATAATTTGAAAAAAAAATATTTTTTTTATAATAATTGATGCAAGAATAAATTTTAAAGAAATACTCTTGAACACAGCACCTCGAACTAACAGTCTAGAGCCGTACCACCAAGCAATAACTATAACACAAACAAATGGTACCTACTTTTTAGACAAAATTATTTAAAGTTTTCATATTACGTCACTATATTTCCTATAGAAATTGAAATAAATTTTAAATGTTAGAGGAAAATGAGCCAACTCTTCTTATAAATAAATTACATAAACGCTCAAATCCATGTGATAGGCAAATAAGTTATAAGCTGCCACCTCACAACACTTCAAATTTTAAGAAAGCATTTGCTTATCTAACGCCTAAATTACTAAACGAGCTTGATAGTACCATGTTTAACCAGGTAATTTCTCATGAAAATTATCAAATTAAAATTATAATTAAGATTATTAATATGAAGCTCTTAAATCGGCAAAATCTATTGTCCATCTTAGGACAATATTTTTTAATTATTCTATAGTTTTAATTTTAATTTTAGATAGTTATTTTTTGTTACCTGCTTTTCTGTTATTTTTTTATATGTAATGAAAATGATCGAGAACAGATGGAAGATTAATCCATAAAGGATTGAATCTGCTGATCCAATTGCCTCAGAAATAAACCATTCTTATTCTTTTTTGCGGAAAACACTCCAAGTGTTTAGGTTTTTTAAACCATTGCTGAGTTTTGCAAAATGTTGGTACTGGAAATAAAATGTTAATAATTACACTTCCCATAAATAGTACTATTGGCCTTTCAGCTAATCTCTATGGATAGTTTGTCGAATTACGTTCAAAACTAAAGGGTTATTTTGAACGAGTAGTCAAAAATTGATAATCAACAAAATGAGTTTTTAAAGCATATCGTACCTAGATGTAGCACAGTTTGTCAATCTCACATCTTCTCACTTTTTTCACTTGGGTATTTGCAACGAACCGTTGTGTCGAAGTGAACACCTATCGCCTAAACCGAATATATTTTCTATTGTAATTTTATAATATGTAGATTATAAATAAGTAGAATCACTGTACTTAAAACCACATTTTACATATTTTAACAGTGCGCTAAAACTACCATTAACTTTTAACGTTATTGGCCAGATTTCTGTGGATTTATTCAAAGATTTTCACAAAAAATATTCTATTAATATTTTAACTAATCCTTGGCTAAATAATTGAATTCTGGCAAATGACAATTTTAATTACTAATATTTATATTTCTATATATTTTTCTTGTCTGAATAACGGCTTACGAGAAAAGTGAGAGAAATGAGCACAATATACGGTTTTTGGTGTTTTTTTGCAAAAAAGGGAAGTTCGGACACCGACCAGTTGAGAAGTGTTGTTTCTATCCCTATTGAGAACAGGTCTACATAATGTAAAAACTTTATAAATTATTTTTCCTATTCTATGTTTAATTTATTAATTACGATGTTTTTGTTTTCAATGGCTGCTATACAGGGTGAGTCAGACCACCCGTATCAGTCGTTTTTTTCGAAAACGGTTAGTCGTAGAGAGTTGTGTCAAAAATCTGTATTATAAAAGCCCTAATGAAGAATCGAATGGTGATATTTTTTCCCCCCGGAAAGGTCGGCTTCCCTGTTAGTTTGCTCCGAAATGTTCAGAACTCCGGAATGTTAAATGGCACGATAGGTCGAAAGTGGTATTGTTGAAAAGATCTTTAAAAAATAAGCAAGTTTTGTAGGACATTTTTTTTTGTTACTGCCACCCCTGTTAAGTAATATTCATTTGAAATTATTAGGTAAATTAACATGTCAGAATAACAAAAAAGTCGGCATTTAAAATCTAGTTACCTAATTAAACAATGTCACAATAAGTTTTCAATAATTGCAATTGTTTTTTTTTGTCGGAAAATACTTCCAGGTACTCATAACATATCTAGAAGAGCTCTGCAGTGTTTAGAAGTAATTTGAAGACAGTTTGAACATTTGTGACATTGTTTAATTAGGTAACTAGATTTTAAATGCCAACTTTTAAAATTAAGTATGTTATTCTTACATGTTAATTTAATAATTTCTAATGAATATTACTTAACAGGGGTGGCAGTAACAAAAAAAAAATGTCCTACAAAACTTGCTTATTTTTTAAAGATCTTTTCAACAATTCCACTTTCGACCTATCGTGCCATTTAACATTCCGGAGTTCTGAACATATCGGAGCAAACTAACAGGGAAGCCGACCTTTCCGGGGGGAAAAAATATCACCATTCGATTCTTCATTAGGGCTTTTATAATACAGATTTTTGACACAACTCTCTACGACTAACCGTTTTCGAAAAAAACGACTGATACGGGTGGTCTGACTCACCCTGTATACTTTTGGAAAATCAAAAGCAAATAATATGGTTGATGGTACGGAACCTTCGGTGCAAAAATCTAACTCGTACTTGTCCGGTTTTTCTTAATACGTTATTCGTTTTTTTTAATTATAATAACCGGAATTCTTTGAAAGACTTTCAACAGGTTCAGGGCATTCAGGACATGAAAAACTACAAATTGCCAAAATTTCAAAATTTTTGATGATAAATTGTTGAATTGTTTCAATCTTACGTATTGTATTCCAGCCAATTGGGCGACGGGACCATTCCAAGTTCAAAAATGTTGACATTTGATTATAATAAAGATTATAAAATTTCTGATATCGTGTGAGGTGACGCGGGTAATGGCTAGTATTTAATATGATATTTGCTATTCGTTGCCATAGTTACCTACATAATATGTTCCACGTCATGTAAAAATTAATCAAAGCATGCCGAACTAGTTTCAATTCTGACAGATCCATAAAACAAAAGAGCCCCTGATTTTTTTTATTTTCAAAATATTTCCGAAACTATAAAGTTTCGAAAAATTTTTTTATAAAAACTTTCTTGAAAAAATTAATAGAATAAAAAACTCGGGTCGCAGTGCGAAACCCTGCCGACAATATAGTGTATTTGCTTTTATAAGCAGTGTGGCTCTATTGTATGAACTTAACTTTGTTTTTGGACAAAAGAAAAAAATTATCCCTTAATACACCCCTTAAAACAACATTTTTTTCTTAATTTCAATACTATATACCAATTCAACATCTGTATCAAATTATATACACCCTTCAGTATGCAAATCCATATCAATAAACCTGCGTTTTCATAAAATTTGTAAGTCCGGTCCTGTCGGGCCGATTTTATTAAAATTTTAGCAGCACATTTCAATAAGTACTAAAGGGTTAAATTTCAAATTTGAAACGATTCTGAGAATTTTTTCGGTATTTTTGGGCCCAAAAACATTTTTCAACCCCTAAATGCCCCCCTTAAAGTGGCCCCATTTTAAATAGGCTTCGTGCGGTGATGGATTTTAACATGTGGTCCAAATTTCGTTAAAATCAATTAACTCCTTCGAAAGTTATTGCCCGCACCTATATATATATATATATATATATATATATATATATATATTATAATGTTTGCCCTTAATGGGGGGCAAAATTATAGAGCCGGGCTAGCTATAGTCAGCGGCGCTGGGGGTGAGTTCGCAAAGATGTGGGGCCAGAAAAACAAAAAAAAAATAAAAAGAACACGAATTGCCGAGAAAAAAAATACAAAATCAACATCCACTAAGGATGCTAAAAAGAGAACCCAACCACCTACCACACGACACAAAGGACAAAGACAAAAAATAGATTTCGAAAAAATATCCAAAAAATGAATAGCCTCACTAAAGGCTTAACAAACCCAACCACCTACCACTCGACACAAAAGACAACACAAAATTTCGACAACCAATAGTAAGTCAAGTTCAATCTTACTGTCAAATAAATTCACGGATTCACCGACTAGTTTACCAGGCGCCAGGACACGAATCGTGAATAGCCACGCCTAGATAGTCCAGACTAGGAGGCTTAGAATGGTTCTTGACTACTGGAAACCGAAATCTAACATCCGGTACTATTTCGGAATTCCTCCCACAATAAAAACAATAGTAAGCTACCGAGAAAAATATTTGAAAGCTTCAAAAAAACACAAATATTTGACCTAAAATCAGACCCAAGATCCTAAAACCTAAACCTGAAAAACATGCAAAAATCAAACAAGATAAAAATATTTTCGGGAGCGTAAACAATCACACTGAAACGTGACTAGCGAAAATATTCGACGATCACAAACACGAATAATCATTCGAAAACGAAAACAAATTAAAATTTTTTAGTCGTGCCAAAACCGCAAGAAATTGTGGTGCTATTATCCACTACTGCAATAGAACACCCGGTATAGGCGTCCTGTAACGTCACGGGACTCAACCTCGAGACAATACAAATTCACAATCAAATCGATACGATAAAATAATTGTGGAGAAATAATCCACCTATTTAATCGGACACCTTGTATAAGTATCCACTGACGTCACGGGAATATGTAGCCAAACAAAAATTCGAATAAGAAACTTAAATTTCCAGCGATACGGCAATACGATAAAGAATTCGAGACATAAGGTTCTATTTTTCCATTAAAATTTGATATGGGAAGCGAGAACAAACTAGGATGTTATGATAAAACTCCAAAATTCAGACACTAACTGTCATTCAGGAATTGAACTTCGCTTTGTTAAAAACATTCCTTAGATAATGAACTTTAGCGGAAATTGTTACATTGTTCCAGCAATTAACTTCAATTTGTCCCACGGGAACATATGAGAGTTAGCCAAAAAAACTTCAAGGAAATTCTGATATTAAAATCCGATACTAAATTATAAAACGAAAAAAGTCAGAAACTGGCGTAAACATCCTTTACAATATGGTTAAGCACGAAACAAATAAATAAGTCGGAATAAATTGCTTCAATCCAGAAATTCCAGACTTTTCCAACCAAGACAAACAACAGAGAAAATCCTAACAAGGTGTATTGGACAATAAAGCACGGATATTAAATTCCTACGCGTCAAATGTTCCTACTCCAGGTTAAATTTGGACTTCACGGAAAACTAAAGCCTAGCCAACAATCAGTAACAATAAAAAAAAATACGAAAGCCGAAGATTCCAGGAAACAGGAGAGTTTCTAACTCAGGATGGGTTCAGAATTGAAGGAGAAAGGGTAAACAATCGAAAAACACCAAAAAGAACATTACAGCTCCTATCAATGCTCCAGAAATACAACGTTAAAGTCCCGAAAAATTGATAGTCTGTTCCGCAGTTCAAAAAAATCGTCTCATAATTAATTGTTGTAAAAAGATATTTCTCGCCGATGTATCGTGAAAGGCAGCCCTGGCACGACTGATTAAAACCTCTCTCGACCAGAATATTCTGTTTCCAAGCGGTATCTATCAACAGTGCGCCTTGTCTCACGTACGTAAAAAGTCATAAGTGTGTCCTTGTTCCACTCATTGATAATTTCTCTGTGATATCAAATCATATCAATTGACAATTCATCAAGCAATTCATAATATCCGTTTTCATAGCGCAACTAATGAACGGGCTTCGCCACCTATTAACATTTTATCGGAATCTTATTAAAATTAACACAACATACAGATCTCTGTAGATCATTCAACGCACTCGCGTGACAAAAACCCACAACTAAGCCAGGCTATCATGCTATGGCAAACAAGGTGTCCAAAAAGTTGAGGTGTATATTCAAAATGTTCAATTGTAAGGGAATGTTATGCCATGAAGCCTAAATATAAAGAACGTCATGGGGGCTTGCTTTTACGACGAATTTCAACATATTATAATATATATAAATATATATATATATATATATATATATATATATATATATATACATATATAAACATACTTTTCCAAAAATGGTGCCAAACTTCTTAGAAACTCATGAAACGTCGAGAAATTTTGGTCCGACCCCTAGGTCCCGCCATCCGACCGACGCCAATAGTGTAAGTGCCTTATGGCAAATACACTAATAAGCCGTTATAAAAAGTATATAAAAAACACCGTTATAGCACATATCTCTTCAGCGCATGCGCCGATTTTCCCCAAAAACAATAGGCCTCTTTATATTTGCATACCAAACATCCTCCCAAAATTTGGTTTCAATCCGCTCATCCGTTTGACCTGTATCGTGTTCACAGACTAACAGACGCACAGAGTTTTTCCATTGAAAAATGATTTAGTACCTACCATTCCCCCCTTGTGGGTTGGAATGGTAAAAAATTAAACATTGTTCTATAATACAAAGCGAAAAGTATATTTCTTTTTAAATGTGACAATTTTTATGTAACACGACACCTTAATTTTTTTTAAAGAAATCCCCCCAGACGCTTTCCTCTTTTCACTGCGTAAAAAAGACGCCATTGCATCGACACGACCCCGTATGTTTTTTAAAAAGCCCCCCCAAACACATTCTCCATTTCCCTACGCAAAAAAAAAAATAATTTTCAAAAAATAAATTTCCTCACCTAAAACGGCTAACAACACTGTTATATGTTATATAAAATAATAATTGTGTATTTGCAATGAATATTTTGCACATTGAGTTATACTCTAACCCAAATTAATATATATAAAAAATAATAAAAATTTGACTGCCTTTCCAGAAAACTGTATTTCTAATAACAAATAAAAGCTACTTGAAAATAGTGCTAATTTTCCATTTGGGAAAATACACTATAATAATCAATATATAACAAACATGGTTGGTGCGCCATTATTCGAATGATATAGGTACAAGCAAACATTATTACGTATGCGGTTATTGTAATGAAACGACGTGTAGAACTCGAATTCATACGAACATTAACGATTAACCGCTTTATTATTAACATTTGTATAATTTATTACATTAGTGTAATTTATCCGTGTTGCATAAGCAATGCACTAAAACCTGTTTCATACGTACCTTACCTACAGATGAAGCCATTTTACTACACAATATTATGCGATCTATAAAAATACAGCAGATGCCAGATAATTTTCAATATCTATCAATTTTTAAAAGAAATAATATTGCAAGTTACATCTAAAACTATATTAATTGAGTTATTTTCCTTAAATAAGGCAAATAAAAATGGTGTAAATAAAAGCACAAAAGGGGGATGAGTTGTGAGGAAAAATAACGACTTTATAGTAGTATCAGGGACGTCGTACAGAATTTATTTATTTAGTTTGACGTTGGCCATTTTAAAATGAGAATTATGTTGTCATGAGGGCCACAAACAAAAGCTAATAGTAACAAGAGCATAATAATAAAGACGCCAATTAAGTTTTACCGCTAGAGGCGCTACAGAGAAGGTCAACTTAGACATAGGTCTTCACAGAATGGGTTTTTCGTGAAGAACTAAAATGTTGGCTTGACTTTACCTATCAATGTAGGCAGATAATATTTTAAAAAGCTTAGCGACTGTTAATTTGCATATATTCCATATTCAGTTACCACTCCGAATGGGGAGTTTTCTAAATGAAATAGGTGAGAATTGATTGGTTCCTTGTGCTGTGAGTAGATGTCAAAAAAGTAAAGCTGGATGGAATCACTTTTTTGATAGGCCAACTTTACTTTTTTGACATCCACTCACAGCACAATCAATTAATTAATTAATCAATCTATTCTCACTTATTTCATTTAGAAAACTCCCTATTCGTGGTTGGAACTCAGCCGCAACTCAAATTTCCATAGTTAGATCTAATCTTCACATTTTTTGTCGAGTTTTGGGAATATGGTAGAAATGTAGCTGCAGGGGGTCCACCGGAACCAGCAAAATGGTCTATGAGAAAAAAAAGTTTGGAACCTCTGGCCTAAACCAATATTTTATGGAATGTAGGACAAAAATACAATGCGTATTAACGGCAGAAAACAATTTTTACTTGTGTATTTGCTGCGCTCGAGTACCAAATGTCACAGTCGTCAAAATCCTCATCATTACGCCCTTGATACTCAAACTAGGTACTATTATGCAGATATTCACCGTCCGGTTAGATTACTTTTTCGGTTATGTCTCTAACTTTATAGACGATGTGATGCCATTCTTACATCAACATATTTTCTGTGAATGAACATCACATTATATTGTATTTATACACAGATGGTGTGAGTTAGACGGTGGCGATAGCGTCGCGACGCCGTTCATTTACACTTCCGCTAACAATATGACACGTCCGAGTAATTGGTGTCATAAATTAACACGATATTACATTAGTGTTAATGTGCAGTTTGTACAAACATCGGCGCACGACACACCGAGGACCCCATAGCTGTGTCGGTGTGTGATCGACTGTATAAAATGGGTATATATTTATCAGCACCGCGTCAATGTTTGATCTGTTTGCATAATATTTTGTATTTATTGCTCGCGTTGAAGCTCGTTCTGCAGTGCACGCATTATCAGGCCGTTCTCGATGAAGTTAAAAAATCTTGAAAAATACTCTTTTTTTTGAAAAATGAATCAATTAAGACACTACATTTTTAAACTTTACTTCATATTTACAGGTTATGCACATGTGTGGATCCAACGGATTAATTTTTCGCTATTCGGATTTTAGTAAAAAAATTTTTTCATAAATAAATCCACGTTGCAAGTAACGATTAGCACATTTATATTTAAGGTAGTTGTCCACTTTAGAAGGCTAAAAAAAGTCAAACTTAAATCTTTTTGTTTTGTTCCTTTATTAGATATACCTATAGATATAAAACTTTTCTTACAATATTATTTAATAGTTCTTAAGTACAAAAATATTTTTTTTAATTTTCATTTTTTGAATAATATTCAGAGAGCGCCAAAGTCGAGCTCTTATAAATATATTGTTCCATGGCCGACAGTTAATCTCAGGATCGGAAAGTGAAACAAAAAAAAAACAAATGGTATTTTTCTACTATTTTTCTCTTGCTAAAAGTTCATATTTTAATTTTTTGGCCAAATTGAGGTGAATTGGTATATAAAACATGTCACAAACAAAACGCGCCAAGATTTATTAAAATCGGTTTAATATTTCCGGAAATTAACTGTCGGTCATTTAAGCAAATGTCATGTCATAGTTGAAGCCGATGAGAAATTTTGAGACACGATGATTTTGAGTCCGAGCTGCAACAAAAAAGAAATGACAATTTTACAAGAATAATATTACACTAGACGCGATTGTGATAAAACAAGGTGATGTGAATTTTGATAATATAATGTAAATTTTAAATCCTTTATTATTTTAAACTTATATAAAACTTCGGTTCTCGGAGAAATCTATGCTTCCTATTGTTGAGTATATGGCTCCACTTTATTAGTCTTGCCTCGTGAGGCGCACCGACCGGCAATGACAACATATTAACATATTGGCAGAGCCGTCTTCGCCTTCATCAATTAACGATCACTTTTTTAAACTTCCCGCTTAAAAAAAAAAAATTTTTTTTTCAAAAATCGGGAAGTTATTGGTTTTACCCCGATTTTCGAAAATCGAGTTTTCGCCAGATCTCGACGTTTTTAGGGTCCTAGGAAGCTATTGAAACTATTTTGGCGATGATGTGTGTGTGTATGTATGCATGTATGTAAACCTTTTATATCTTTTTAACGGAGTGTCCGACTGAAACGCGGTTTGCGGCATCTGTAATAATTTACTTTCTTAGGTTAAAAAAACTGTGTCGATCGCCGCAAACCACATCAAAATCGGCTCATTTGTTCGTGAGATATCGTGAACGAAAATTTCGTAACAAAGTGTTTTTTTTTTGAGCTCGAAGAGCTAAAAAATAAACTTCTTGCTATATTTTATATTTTTTTGAGCGTTTTGAACTCGAAAATAGCGGGAAGTTACAGGGATGGTCTGCAGGGTCAAACTTCTTTTCAATTTTTTTTTGTTTAGCTTAATTGCAAATTGCGCCATTTTTTTCACAAACGGGTTTCGCTGGTCGGACCAAGCTAGAAAAATCACAAATCCCTTCAACTTTAGTATACCGTTGGAATTTTTGGAAAAAATTAATTCTAGCCGATTTTATAACGATTTCTTTAGCGATACAATTTTAGATAAAAGTATAAAACCATATAAAAATACAAATCATATAACTTTTCCAATATTCAACCGTTATAAAATCGGTTAGAATTAATTTTTTCCAAAAATTCCAACGGGATATTAAAGTTGAATGGATTTGTGAGTTTTCTGGCTTGGTCTGACCAGCGAAACGCGTTTGTGAAAAAAATGGCGCAATTTGCAATTTTGGAAACAAAAAAAAAGTGATCTTTAATTACTCGAGAAGTAATTGACCGATGACGCTAAAATTATTCAGGCATGTTTGGGTCAACATAGACATCATTTTTGAAAATTTTCAGCCATCTATGTGCGGTCAGTTTTTAGTAAAAAAATAGTGAAAAAAACGTGTTTTTTTAAACTTTCGGGGCTATTTGCAAGTTAACAATTGCACTTAGCGACCTCTGTCAGTGCTCATTTTTTAGGAAATTTCATAAGGAACAACTTTCTCAATGCATATGCTATACTAAAAGTCAAGAGGAACGGAGATATTAAAGGAAATAGAGAAAAAAACACTATTTTCGTCACTAATAGTTAATTATAAAATCAAGCACACCAACAATTTGTAAGCAAACTTAGGGTGTTGAACTACACCCTAAAACGAAGCGATTCCAACAATAATCTCGCCTGTGCCCAAAAATACACCCAAAACTCCTCGCCGTCTTGCCTATAGGGCAACCACCCAGATTGACACCTCGTAGATACTATTTTTTTTTCTACTTTTAAACCTATTTTTATTATATTTTAATACGACTAAATACATTTTTAAAGAATTATTTATAATTAATTAATACGCTAAACACTCACTTTACACTAACAACATACTTTATTTCAAATTATATTATTTTCATAATCCAATGCAATAATGTGTTTTCAAAAATGCAGCCGTACATGCGTACCGGTATTTATAAATCACTTTATCAATGACTTCGTGGTATTCTTTTGCGGATATACAATTATTGTCGATTCAAAATTTATTTTCAATCCTTAATATTTTTTATATATTTCGTTAAGTCTACTGTACTCCTGGACAAAATTTTTGATATAGAACCTCTCTATTCGATATAACTATACTAGTGGAAAAATTTAAAGGATTAAAAAAATTCTAAATTTTTAGGCGATTTTCAACAGGCTGTAACTTGGAGAAAAATGGTAGTACAGCTAATTTAAAAGAAGAAAACTGTAGCTCCAAGTGTCTAGTTTTTGATTCTGAACTTAGAATTCTTTTAAATTCAGCAGTTTCGAGTAATCTTAAGAAAACCACCGACTAAAAAATGTTCCAATTTTTTTTGGTTTTTTATTTTTATGTCTACGGACTTGGAAATTTTTTTACTTAACAACTATATGTTCATTCAGCTTCGTTTTTTTTAAAGACCACTTCTCTCCGAGATATCGGTCTTTGAATGGAAAAGGATCATTTTGTCTTTGATTATTATCGATATCTCAGCAACAATGATCGCAATGAATTTGTTTTCAAAAATTCAATCAAGTAAAACAAAAAAACGACTAGCTGGATTGAATTGAATCTCTATAGAGTTTCTGTGGGTATATTGAACGTAAAAGGCGCACTAAACATTAGTGGTTTACTCGATAATTTTGATTTAGCGCTTGGTTTTCTAAAATACTAAAAGCCCTTTTTTTGTTGCTTTTTCAAATTCAACTAAAGAATGAAAAAATCGAAGAACCAATGGCTATTCCTTGTAGAGAACTTATTCAAGTTCTAGAAAACCATTTTTAAATTTCTGTACGATCATTGCTTGCTGAGATATCGATAATAATCAAAGACACAATGATCTTTTTCAATTGAAAGACCGATATCTCAGCAAGAAGTCTTTAAAAAAAGAAATTAAAGCTGAATGAACAAGTTATACGGTCCATATGGCGGTTAATCAAAAGTCCGTAGACCAAAAAAAAAAACAAAAAAATTTAGAAGATTTTTTGTCGGTGGTTTTCTTATGATTATCCAAAAACCGCTGATGCTAAAAAATTCAGATCCAAAAACTAGACACTTGGAGCTACAATTTCTTTTTTTCAAATTTGCTGTACGACCATTTTTCTCCAAGTTACAGCCTGTCGTAAATCACCTAAACATTTGGAATTTTTTTTTGATCCCTTAAATTTTTCCACTAATTTACTGATGAGCAAAATCAATCTTGGTCTTGGTTTTGCATTTTTGCAAGATCAAGACTATACTTACACTAACAAGATTAAAGCCAAGAGGGAATAAACAATACCAATACCAAGTTTATCTCAGTCTTGGTCTTGGTCTTATTTGACAAAAAATTTAATACAATTATATATAATGTAAATATAATAAATATCACTATAACGTTCACTTCCCTGTAATTATAGCTTTACTGTACAAATGATTTTAATATTAACAAATTACAAAACGTATCTCTTATAGAATATTCTCTAAAAGATTAGTTTAATAAACACGTTTTTGTTAAATGAAAAAATGTTTTGCGCCTTTTTAAATATTGTTTATATTTATCATGCTTTGAATTTTGTTGGTTTAGCAGTGATATCAATTATTATTTGGGGTTATACGATTAAAGTTTGTATTTTCTGTAATCGTGAGTTATGTTGTTAAATCTATATTACCAAATGCGTTTGTTTAATTTAAATGGTTTGTGATTCTATATTGACTTATTTACATTTACAAATATAATGTTATGTAATAATAATCATAACTATTATTTTAGTGGTTAATCATAATTTGAATTTACGAACATAATTTAATGTTGGATAATGTTTGTTTCTTGCAGAACTACCGAAAAGACAAACTTAAATTGGTGCGCTCTATTTTATGATTTTTTTTATTCTTTTACAATATTTATACAGCTACAAAACATTGCATAATGTAGTTCCGATTGAAATACCAAATAAGTATCAACTTCAATCAAAATCGAGCCAATATATTTCTAAAGTGATGTCGATAGAAAACAGACAAACAGATAGAAACATTTCGTAAATACGTTCCCCTGATCTAGTAGTCATATTCACCAAACAAAAATATTAATTTATTCAGTTCATTTGTTCTTCAAGTAGCTATTCCTCCAAATAAATATATTCACCAAACAAAATTATGTTTACTGCAGGTATAAAACTATTCTGTCTTACTTCGAGGGTATAAATATTTATTCGCCTGAGAAAATAATAATGGCCGCCACATAGATCATAATAGCGAACCTATAAACGTAAAGTATTATATCTACACTTTGCTCTTGTGAATTTATTTATGTCTTATTTATTAACCCTTTGTGGCGTGTATAGTTGTAAAACATTAAAGTTAGTGTAAGTTTTGTGAGCAATTGGGTTTAGGATAAAACATTATTATTATGTGAAACTTTTGTTGAAGTTTACACTAACGCCATCGGATGGATTTTTGGGTGAATGTCAACAGAAAGAGCAAGGAGTATATGCAGTGTATATTTATTCTTAAACTAACTTTTCTATCTGATATTTTGCTTGGTGAAACAAAAGTAAATTTTATTTTAACGAATAAATTTGTTCCAAGATTAGTAACTTCTATCTTTAATAGTGTTCGATGAATATGGCCATTAAGTCTGTTACAAAATAGATATCTTAAACACAGAAAAAACACTGAAAAAACAAAACAGACTGAGGTGAAGCTACTATTTTATGTAGGTGTTAGTAATTGAGGAGCCGCTCACATTAGTACACATAGATAATAAATAAAATTTTCAGACTATACAGGGTGTCCCTAAAAGGTCTTTACAAAAGCCTACCACATATTCTTCAGGCCAAAACAACTCGATACAAGCAAACCTACCTCAGTACAAAGTTGCTTAGTTTGGGCGCTAGACGGCTCTTAAGTTGCAATTTTCAAATCGTTTTTCCTTTATAACTTTGAAACGGCTCATGAGATTTTACTCAAATTTGGTACATTGGCATAGCTTTATTGAGCAATAAAACCCATATCATAATAATGATGAATATCATTCCATGGGCGTAGAACTTGATTTTTTCGATAATTAAACATCTAAAACTTCTATGCCAATGGAAAAAAATCAGTTTGAGTATGAAATCTGGATCACGCGACTCATTTACTACAAAAAAGGTACTCTTGATAAAATTCGATTACTTACTCTCATAGTTTCGACAAAATTTTAAGTTTAGTAATTTAGAGCATAATTAAATACATAACTCTAGTACTCAATTCTGGATTTTCTTCGACACGATCTAAAATATCTTCTTCGACTTCAGGAATCCTCACAAAACGCTGTCTTCCATAATCACCAGTTCTAGGTGCAACCAACCAACCAACCTTTGCTGCAGTTGAGAGGCGTCTTCGGGAGACCGGTCATTTTGCTCCTAGAACTGGTGATTATGGAAGACAGCGTTTTGTGAGGATTCCTGAAGTCGAAGAAGATATTTTAGACCGTGTTGAAGAAAATCCAGAATTAAGTACTAGAGTTTTAATATGTATTTAATTATGCTCTAAATTATTAAAATTAAAATTTTGTCGAAACTATGAGAGTAATCGAATTTTATCAAGAGTACCTTTTTTGTAATAAATGAGTCGCGTGATCCAGATTTCATACTCAAACTGATTTTTTTCCATTGGCGTAGAAGTTTTAGAAGTTTAATTATCGAAAAAATCAAGTTCTACGCCCATGGAATGATATTCATCATTATTATGATATGGGTTTTATTGCCCAATAAAGCTATGCCAACGTACCAAATTTGAGTAAAATCTCATGAGCCGTTTCAAAGTTATAAAGCAAAAACGATTTGAAAATTGCAACTTAAGAGCCGTCTAGCGCCCAAACTAAGCAACTTTGTACTGATGTAAATTTGCTTGTATCGAGTTGTTTTGGCCTGAAGAATATGTGGTAGGCTTTTGTAAAGACCTTTAAGGGACACCCTGTATATTGACAAAAATAATAAAATTATAATTTATTAATTCAATAGATGACGTTTCGGTTCAGACGTTAACTAAAGATTTGAACATATTGATAATACCGAAAAATAGCGAGAAGTCAGTAATTTCGTTTTCGTGTAGGTAGCTAGACGAAAGAACGTGTTGTTTGGTCCGTCTGTAACGAAATCACTCGAATATAGGTGGGCCGATTTTAATGCTACTTGGTACCTTGTCAAACCCAAACTTAAGATGCAGGATTAAAACTTAATTTAGGGCTGGTGGTAGGGGAGAGTGGGGCAAAAGGAGCGTTTAGGGATTGACAGACTATAATATGAGTAAATCGGCACATGAAGTAGACATCCATGTGACTGATAACGCGGTTGTTCAAAAAAGTTTCGAAAAAGGAAAAAATAAGAAAATCCAGCAAATCTCTGATGTTCTTAAGGATGTGTGAACATTCAGATTCGAACAAATGAGAGCTTTAACATATAACTTCCAAAATTGCCAACAGCTAACCAAGGAGGTCAGGACTCTCACGTCACCATTTTTGGAAAAAAAATGTCTTTCTCTACCCGATGCGATCTATTCATAGACTACATTTTTTTCTTTTCAATGTGCGAGTGCCCCCTACGTATGAGCTTAAATAAAGCCATTTACTGTGTCAGGAACTAAGATTATAGGTACATATCAATATCGCTTTTCAAGGACTTATAAAGCTAGAAGACTTCGACAGACAGACAGACAAAAAGTTCAGAGAAAAAAATTCCAGCCAATTGGGCGATGGGACCGTTCCAACTCCAAGAATATTGACATTTGATATAGTATAATAAAGAAAATAAAATTCTGATGTCGTGACGCAAGTGTAATGGCTAGTTTTAAATAAGATATTTGCTACTCGTTGGCATGGTTACCTATATAATATGTTCTACGTCGTGTAAAAATCAAAGCGTGCCTAGCTAATTTCTTTCTGACAGATCTACAAAACAAAAAAACAGCTGATTTTTTTTATTTTCAAGATATTTTCAAAACTATAAAGCTTAGAAAAAAAATTGTTAACAAAAGTTTCTTGAAAAAATAAATAAAATAATAAACCGTTATGAAAAGTATACCATTATTATATAAAAAAACAGCGTTATACCATAGGTATAGTATTTTTTATGCATGCGCCGATTTTTCACAAAAAAACAATAGGGCGTATCAAACATCCTCCCAAAATTTGGTTTCAATCGTTTGACCTCTATCGTGTTCATAGACAATCAGACGCACAGAGTTTTTTCAAATATATGTTTTTTTAGATTCGAGGGACCTCAAAACGAAAAAATATGGTAAAATTTTGAAAAGTGGTTTTTGACCTAGACTAGTACCATTCCCCTTGTGGGTTGGAATGGTAATAGGGTTCCGCCTTTGGTAACGGAACCGTAATAAAACAGTAAACAAAATATCAAACGGCAAGATTCATTTATAGTGACGAAAGACGCATCTGTCAATTAAATTGTTCACGTCTACGGTTCTGCTATAAATACGTATTGCCAACGATTGTCTTCTGTAATAAAAAAGGAACATCGGGACGAAACAGTAGAGCGTGAAGTTAAGTGTTAACTAAAGTTTAGCCGAAGGCGTAGGCGTCAGTTAGTAGATAGGTATTACTATAGTAATATGTATTATATGAAATCATGAGTAGGTATGACGGTATGTAAGGTTGGGTTGGGTTGGGGTATGAATTGTAGAATGGCGGTATACTGGATGTAGTAAGTATGAAGCATTAAACAAACATGAAGGTGCTGAGTCTCTTGGGACAGTTTAATAATTGAGTTTCCACACATCATTGCGAGGAGACACTGAAACACATATTGCGTTACACCGGTTCTGCTTTTTGTTATCATGCCGCCATTTTATCGTAAAGGCCCAGTGCACACGAAAGATATGCAGAATAGTGCACTAAAGGTGCAAATCGTGTGTGAAATTTATCACGACACGCCGTGAGTGTGTAAGTACCAAGAAATCGTGAGTTTTAGTGATTACAAAAATATACGCATACGTGTCTCATGTGCTTGAGTAGAAAATAATTGTTGTGAACGTGAGTTGGCGTGAGTCAAAAGTCAATCACTTAAAAAAAACATCCCTGTATGCAGTTGAACTGCGGACAGGGTAACTGACAAAGCCTCTGCACACGAGACTGGTTATACTGCTAGATATGGATGCCAGGTTTCAAGCGTGCTGTGTTTAGTGATGACTTTTATGTGTTCGATTCAGACGATGCGTGTATTGAAGATCACTTTGTAGATGAGTCTGGTGCGCGCGCAATGATAGTTCGAATGTTAACAAAAGTGAACGTTTATTGTCTCTGAACAGAACACACATCATGACGCCATGCTTATTTGTGGGAGTTTGTTCATATCGCCACGTGACAAGATACTGTTTCCTGATTGGTTCTTGCTTAAAAGAAGCAGACAAACTAGCCCTGGTTCTAATTTTGATATCAATCTTATGACCTCATACGCGAACCCGCAGTGACGTCATTTCCAAACTCGTAGCCAGCGTGCCAGTCAAATGTCAACACCCAGGAGTGATTCCAGGTGTAGACTAATATTGACAAGTAGCGCTCATGATTTTTCTTGTTTAAAGTCATTATTTTGAGTTTTAATGCAGTTGTCCATTTTAACCGATTTTAAAAAAGTAGGTGATTCTGTATTCGACTCGTGTGTCTTTTTCATGTATGTTCAAAGAATTTCTAAGATGTCAAAGAAGTCTGAAGATGTCCAAAAAATGTACAAGGTCACTAAAGAGATCGCCTAACTTCGGAAGAATTCCCACCAAAAAAGTGTACAAAATTCTCGGGGAACTACTCTTTAAAGTCTAGGGGCTACACTGCGATGATATTCGTTTTTGTGTACGCGTTAATGACGTATCGGCAAACTTACCGACGACCACAAACACTTATCCATGGACTTACGTGTGCGTAAGAGTTGGTTCCATGTTCCCTTCCGATTGTTGATGTGTGCGTGTGGATTTGTGTGTGCGTGGAGCATTATTATCAAAGAGGGCTGTGATGCGTCACGCATGCAGCTTAACTTTCTTTGTTTCACGTCCGTATCTCTCCGCCATCCACAGCCAACTTGGTGTACAAGTTCTGAAAGCACTAACACCGCAACTGACAATTGTACAGATAAACTCGATGTACAGGGTGCAACGAAAATTTAAGAAGAAACTCAAACTGTTTTTAGAAAATTTCTATTTGCTTGCATTCGTTGATTTTTTTAAGGTTATCTAGACCTACAATAAATTAAAATTCACTTATCAGAGTAGAACCTGCCCAATTAGAATACAAAATTTTCATGTGTTCAGTCCGATAAGGAAGTCAGGAAAACGGATTTTTTAATCGGAATCTCTCGATGGTGAGCAATAAGTTCACTATGAAGGCTAGTTCTGATTTCTGATGGATTTTGTTGATTCATATGAATATTTATTAAATGGAGGCTCCAATACAAGAAGTCTATAAGTCCATTTTTCTAGTTTTTATGTTGGCAATACAACCTCATTGTGCCTATTAAAATACACTCTAAAGTACCATATTCCAAATACTAATATATTTAAGTCCTTAAAATACCATTTGAAAATATATGGCAGTCTTGGTTTTCAATGCAAAAAGTCGATATCATGCTAAAAGTAGTTAAGTCCAACCACTTCAACGCAAGAAATCGTCAAGTCCGCCAATCTCATCACTAAAAGTATCTAAGTCCTGTCAGCTATTATTGTGCAGAGTACCATATAAGGTTATAACATTGATATTTGATAGTGATATTTTTATCTGGCTATAATGAGTAAACGTAAAAATATGTTAGAAGATGATGAAATAGGTAAGTTGTTTTAATAATTTCTATTATTATTATTAGCATCTAACACACTTTTTCGTACAGTTACTAGAAAAATAGAAATATGTCTTGTTTGCAGAAAAACTACTTATTATGTCTGATGTCGAATCAGAACCTGATAATAATTATTATAAAACGGCTTCCGAATTACTAGATGATTTAGAAAAGGGTTTAGTACTATCAGAGTCGGATACAGAATATAATGGAATAAAAAACGATACTGCTGAATCCAGTGATATTCATCATATCGTTGTATCCGGCATAGATGAGGTTCTTCCCTTAAATGAGGAGACCACAAGAAATCACGATGACAGTAATAACAATACTATAGTAACAAGAGATGTCCAACATTCACCTAGCTTAGATGTGGTCACCTCAAATGAAATTCATATAGAACAGATTATAGATGAAAATAAACAAAAAAAATCTTCAAATGAAAAGAAACAAATTAAAGGAAGAAAAAGAAAATCGAACCCAACTACATGGAAGCGTAATGCAAAGAAAACAAAACGAGAATACACAAAAACTTCTATTCCACCATGTAGGTGCCTTTGTGCATCTAAATTGTCATTATCTGATCAAAAATATATTCAAAAATCATACAGTAAATTGTCTACCACTACAGAACAAAATGTTTTCCTTAGAGGATGTATAGCTACAAAGGATCCCGGAAGACATAGACCACGCGTAGAAGATCCTTTTGTAAGACCTAGATGAGTATTTGAGTATTCATTAAAAAATATTAAGGGCAGTAAAGTAACTGTTTGCCAAAAGGCATTCATTAAGCTTTTAAACATCAAATATTCTCGTTTAGAAAAGAAAGTTTTACTGCATGGTACAGATGTGGAAGATTTTCGAGGAAAACACGGGAAACAAAAAAAAACTAATTTAGAGACAACTGAAAGAGTAAAAGATTTTTTGAAAAATATTCCCAGCAGGGAAAGCCATTACACCAGATCTGATTCTAAATTAAGAAAGTATCTCAATCCAGAACTAAGCATCACCAAGTTGCATAATGATTACACTAAACAAAATCCAGATGAACCTATATCCTAAAAATTATTTCGAAGAATTTTCAATTATGACTTTAATTATTCTCCCCGAAAGGTTATTTGCAGTGTGTGTAGTAAATATATGGTAGACATAGAAGCGGCAAAATTAGATAAAAACAATATTGAAGCTGAAAAGATTAACATTCAGAAGCAACTGCATGTATCAAGAGCTGATAAATTTTTTGAATTGCTGCAATCAAACAGAACATGCGATCAAAAAACTGAGATGGTTATTTGCTTTGACTATCAAAAAAATTTTCCTTTGCCCGTGACGAATGTAACAGACGAATATTACAGACGGCAATTATGGATTCATAATTTTGGTGTCCATGATATTTTGAATAATTCAGCTGAGATGTTCCTTTATTCAGAACATTATGCCCAAAAGTCACCAGATGAAGTGATTTCGTGTCTAGATAATTATATTGAGAGGAATAAGACTGAATATATGACTACTTTGACAATTTTTTGTGATAATTGCTTTAGTCAGAATAAAAATCGTTTTCTTTTCCGTTACTTAGACCAGCTTTGTGTACAAGGTATTTTCGCAAAAATAGTTATCTATTATCCACTACCAGGGCATTCAATGATGCCAATTGATTCAGATTTTGGAGCTATAGAGAGACGAAGATTAAAGGCAGAAAAAGTTTATGATCCAGAAAAATACATACAAATGATTAAAGAAGCTACAAACAAAAAATTTAAAATAAATTATGTTGAACATGATTTATTGGAATACAAAAAGGAAGGAAGAGAAAATATTAACACAGTAGCAGTTCTCGATTATAAAACGGTTTACTCAGACATAGTGAAAGCTTTACCAGGCATAACTAAATGCAGAGTGGCTAAATTTCAATCATGGTGTAAAGTAACTATATCAGATACTTACACTGGTTACGGAAAACAGATCGCTCTTTATCAAACAGGTGTGAATAAAAACAACATAAGAGATATCCCAAAAAGAAAATACAATGCATATGTACCAGTAAAAAAGGGTAAATATGACGATATACAGCACTTATTGCGATTTGTGCCCACTAAATATAGAGAATTTTATGAAACTATAAACTTTAAGAAAGATGACTCCAATCTTGAAGAAGACTGCGATGAGTTTGAGTAGGTGTAAGGTTTAATTTCATGTTATTTACAATTTTACAGATTATAAAATGTTGATTTTGCAATCAAGTTTAATATGAAAAACGTTTAAAATTAAAATATCTATAAGTTCAAAATGTTTGTGTTACGTTATTTTCTATGAATAAATAATTTTTTTCAATGTTTTTTGTGTTTTTATTAAAATTTAATAGCTAAACAAACTCAATAATCACAAATTTGTTACAGTAAACATTTAATAACAGTTTTGTACGATGTCAAAATGTAAATATACCATTATCTCAAAAGTACATTTTGTGACTTAAAGGCTTCTTGTATTATAATAATTATAGAAGTCATGTATAGTGCATCTTTAACTTTATTCGTTACAAGTGGGTAATTATTATCACAGATGACAAAAAAATACTAGTAAGATATTACAAAAATTTGTAATTAATATTAATTTTGTTCGCGTCTGGAAAATTTTCTGGAGGCACATCTGGTGAAGTATCACACTGTAAAACCTTACGATTTCCACTCTAGTCTGATATGTATTGTTTTTAAAGGAGACGCTCATAAACATTATAATTTATCTATGCACATAAAAAATTACAAACTTGATATCATATTAGAAAATATTGCAATATAATATGATTTTCAGTCCAGGCATGAAAAATAACTCTTGATTACAAAACAGCTTGTTATTAACTTTCAGTTACACCTTGTATGTGTTGCCGTATCTAAAACTTAGAAGACACGCGGACGTGCTCTCATACACATAATGGGTGTAGAATCGTTTTCGATGAAATAAGGTTTTAATATAACAATGTTTTTCGTAATATTGAGTTCATGAATTATGGCAGAATAAAACTGTAAATAAAAACTACTTATTAGGTTATTACCAGTTAGCTTTAAAGTGAGGATGACGAAGAAAGTTGAAAAAAGAAAATATTTAGCTACTTTCTTTCATACTTTAGTCCACTCGGCGAACGAACAAGAAAGAAATTAGTTAAGCATGCTTTGGTTAATTTTTATATGACGTGGAATATATTACGTAGGTAACCACGCAAACGAATAGCAAATATAATATTTAATACCTACTAACCATTACCTGCGTCCGCGCGTCTTTGCTATACTATATCAAAAGTTAATATTTTTGAAGTTGGAATGGTCCCGACGCCCAATTAGCTGAAATTTTTGAAGTAAAACTTCTTTAGACACGCTTGACTTGGGGAGTAAGCTGGTAAATGCCTGACGAAATCGTTTACGGAAGTGCATCATCGGAGTTGAGAGGGAGATATAAGTTAGTGAGTGCGACAAAGACGGAGCATTAATACAACTATTTGACGTTTAAAATGAAAACAACTGTTTTTTTGTATTAAAAATACATTTCATCGAATTTTGCTGCATTTTGTAAGGGGAAATAATGTAGGTTAATTAATAAATCCTTTTAAATGTATTATAGTAAATATATATACATGTTTTGCCTATTAATTAATCAAAAATTATATTTTGTAGATATGTGCTACAGACTGCGGTTATATTGAGTTCGATAAACTTTGAGACGAACCGACTGCATATTATTGTTCGTTTATTAATTGAACATGAGCAAGTTGAGGTATTTACGCATTATTCTTAATAAATATATTTAAAATAATTATTGCAGGAAGAAATTTTACTTCAGTCATGTGGTCTAAAGCACACACGCTTTTTTTCAAGGATTTCCCACTAAAAGTTTTTTAATGTACCTACTTATTTTTATTTTTGTTGGTTTTTCAAGTGTTGCTTTTGGGATACACATCTTTGGCCAATATTTTATTCAAAAATACTTTTTAACCAATATTTAGTTTTAACTATTACCATTGCAACTCACAAGTTGGGAATGTTACTAGTTTAAGTTAAAAAATTTTGAGGTCCCCCGAATCCAAAAAACATATTTTTGGAAAAAACTCTGTGCGTCTGTTAGTCTGTGAGCACGATACAGGTCAAACAGATTGAAACCAAATTTGCATATAAAAATAGTTGCCACAATAATCATTATTAAAATAAGTATTGTATAATATGCGCTTAAAGACATTATAGATATAAAATTACGGCCATTTTAAGTATGTTGGTTTTCAAAATTCACGACTTTGGTATTAATAATTAATTTGAACTACGATGACTACGATATTTTTATGTAGTTTATGTTTAGTAATTTAATTTTGAATACTTCATGGCTTAATGCATCGCATATTATATGAAACCATCCCTAACATACCTCTTTGCTGATGACACCACTATATTGGATGAAACTTTATCCTCCAAATCAGGTGATACACAAACGAAGGCTTTACACTATAGTTTTCTACAAATAAATTATCACTGAATATTTACACACTGTACTATTATGTGCTAAATAAAATCTATTCATCTATAAACTTACATTATTGTCCTGAAGAAGTAGCGTATTGGTCGGGTGCAGAGTATAAAGTAGGGACAACTGAATCGATCGCAGCGTAAGCTGTGGACTAAATGAGCAATACATCATGCGACGGTTATAGAGTCTGATTTCATGTGTTCGTCAGATGTCGTTTTCGTCGCGCTCCCTGTCATATCGTTTATTAGGAAGCTTCGCGGTTTAAAACAATAATAACAAGGCATTTCAAGCCTGCTAGCGGAGCCAGTAATTTTCGTGTAAGTAAACGTCAAATAATATATATTTTTTTTACATTTTTTCAAATAATAATTATACTCAATATGTTTTTTTCACGAACGACAGATCACTTTCACCGTCCTGGTGACATTTTGCGCTAAATTTCAATCACCAATGAATGTCTTACTCGCTGTGCTTGTATAATATCTACCAACTTCTTTGTACCTATACTTATTCGATGTTTTTAAAATTTTAGACGTACCACTTTTGTGTATAAGGATCAGATTTACTCTTTTTTGTACATTTTGATAAATCAACCGGTAAAAAATTTATCCAGTGTAGGTACCCTCTTTATAACGAATCTCAAGAGACCGAGCATTTTTTTCCGTTATAAAGAGTTTTTGTTATATGGAGGGAAGAAAGAAAAATAACCAAATTTCACATTATTAGTTTATTCCAAACACATTATAGTATGTTAACTTCTCTGACGTTCTTTGCTATGCCAATATTTGTTTTGTATTTTATTAAGTATCTTATGCATGCCTTGGGATGCGGAGGAATCATCTTCATTAAACAATAGGAATTTTTCGATAAGTTTGGCGGCATCAAGTGCTTGTTGAATAGTTGGTGAATGTTGATGGTTCTAAATCGTCCTCTTTACGTCTATAAATATTTGCTAACGCTTAAATATGAACTTATTTCTTCGTAATAGAGAATGGCTCTTGCGCTATAAGAGGGTATTTAATGCATTGATAAACTGACATGTTCTGTCTTCTTTCGGAATTTTAATCGCCATTATTATAAATAATTGTTTAGCACCTAGAATAATGCAAACGTACAGCGTAAACTTGTTACTTGATAACGATGAACTGACATAGAAGCAGGCACGTGACCATTATAACCATGGTAACCACACAGAAAAGACATTTTATAGATGCGTTTTTTTTGAAAACCAGTGATAAAAAAGAATTGTAAACACCCGCCTAATCACTTGTCATTAATGCTTTACCTAAATACCATGAAACATAAATGATTACAGACAGCGTTTATAAATTTTTTATCATTGTGGTTACGTAAGCACAGTGTTTAGAACCCACTAGCAGAATAGGTGCGGCTAAAATATCTTCTTCAAAGATTTACCTTCCAATTAATAAATTTAAAAAATTTAATTTGTCAATTTGTTTGCTGCAGAGATCTGAGGTCGCATTTTTTTTCTTATAAAACAGAGCTGATATCTCCGATGCTTCGGTTATATTCACGAAACGTTCAGTTTCTAATTTCAGTTGTTTTTTATTTAGAGTTCTGTAACCAAGAGACACTTTACTGCAGTTTTGGTACGGAATCCTAAAAAGAGAGGGATATCATGCAGATGGACGAAGAGGAAAAAAAGTTAGTAGAATTACGAGTTGAAAAAAACGTGATCAGAGCGTTTAATGCTATAATCGGATTAGAAACATTGCCCCCGTTATAACAAATCGATTGCAATCAACCAACTGTAAATTTTACATAACGTGAATAAAATACGTTTTATTATTGAACTGGACTTCTGGTTTAACTAATCATTGAAATACTTTATTGTTATAAAAATGAATTCAGAACTTTCATAGTAGATTGTATAATGGATTATATTACGACGAGTTGTGTTGCTATGTTTAAAACGAGTACCGACGAGTTTTAACAGTCACCCGAGTCGTAATACTATAACACACACACGGTAAGATATTTCTTGCACGTACCTCCCATAAAGTAGCTGGTTATCACATTATTTTAAAAATTTGACAGTTCACTTTTAAGCAAACTTTACTTCAAATAGTACCTATATTATGTTATTAAAACAACAGACAGACAAAAATTGTTTTACTACGAAACTGGTATATATATTATCAATATGCCGGGTCTTTCAAAAGTCCCGTAATGGCTTAATATTTCTTACTGGGTAAGCCGGACTAAAAATGTTAAACTGTTTATCGAATCGCAAAATTAGATTTGGACCCTAGGGGACTCTAAAAGGGTCCCGTACTTATCACAGTCTCAAGTTTTCAAACAAAAACACGTTACACCGTCTTTTTTTCTCTTGTGCTATTAAAATGTAACACGCTTTTATTTGAAAACTTGAGACTGTGATAAGTATGTAAAAAACGACTTATTTTCAATCGAAATGAAATTGTTTTTATTTCTTAGTTCATTTTTATTAACAACTAATATAAGCATACCTATATAATATAATAATAATAATAATAATAATAATAATAATATATAATATAAACATTTTTTTTCGATTATTTATTTTTAAGTTTTTAGTGTGCTTTATTAAAAAAAGTGCAGTATGCAACCGGGCGAAAGTCGAACCGGTCAGTTAGTTATTGTAATATTGTATTGTCATCGGAACTACATATACGTATGCAAAATTTCAACTCAATCAGATAACGGAAACTGGGTCAAATTTAACTTCAAGATTTGATTTCAAACAGACAGACAGATACCGGGACAGGTGAAACTAAATAAAAGTTTCTAGAAATTGACAAACATCAATAAATGTGTTGGTATTTGTACGTACTGTGACAAGACCACGTCAAAACTGACATTAACTCAAGTGGAACCACGAAGATTAGTAGAATTTATTTATACCTATAATTTTACACGTCAAATTTTATTGAACACATCATTTCAAGTGGTTTTATTTTCGAACAGTTGCTATCAGGCAAAGCAATATGTCATACTATAGAAAGTCACGGTTTGTATAGATCACTACCTAAGTGCCCGCAGGAGCCCGGCAGCCGCCTGTTTGGTATTCTCCGATTGTAAAATTCATTTGTAAACGTCGTAGTGCTTGATGCAACGACATTTTTTTACAAATTTTCAATAGCATCTCTCTAACCGAACTGGCGTTAGTTTTGAGTCGTTCAAAATGAATCGCTGTTTTTAAACAAAACCTTACTAAATACAAGTGAATCCCGCTTAGTACTTTAATTCTAGATTTCTTGCAAGACTTTCAAAGATACAAGTACTTTTAAAGTACACTTATAGCAAACGAAGTGTTGAAAGTATTTTTAGCGTTGAAAGTCGTACTAGATATAAAGCAGTAGATAGACGTTCAAGAACAGAGATAATCATCGAATAAAACTGATGGTTAAATTCGTAATAGTACACCGCAAGGGCCGAAAGTGTGATATTTTTGCCCTGCGCGCCTTGATGCCTCAGGCGAAGCCGAGGGCATCATGGCGCGAAGGGCGAGGTATCACACTTTCGGCCAGTGTGGTGTATACTATTTTTCTTCATTCCTCGGTCGTAAGCACGCTTATTAAATACATTAATAAATTGAATAATTAATTACTAATTACATAAAAACACAGATAAATTCCGAGCAAACAGCTGTGCGTTTATACGTCAAAACACGAATGACAGCTAAAATGTGATAGGGTTAATTGGTTGTTTTTACTTTACTACCGCCCGAACGTACGAACTTTCTGCATTGGTGCGTGAAATCCCAACAAGGAGTAAATGCTATAGACTTTCTGCCTTACAATTGATGCCGAAATTATGCACTTTCGATCGAGATATGAAGAAAACTAATTTAAAGCCTGGGAAAATAGGTATCTCCTTTTTGCCTTGAAGTTGAGAAATATATTTTTTCTTGAAAATTTATTTTGTGTGATTTAAGTAAACTAAAACGGACTCGATAATTCAATAAATTCAACATTCAGCTTCGACAAAACTGATTTTGACCGAATCCGAATGTAACCAAAATTTTGGCCAGAAGCCTTAATACTAATGTAATTGTTATCCGACCAACCAAAGAAATTGTAGAACAAGTATGTGCGTAGGATCCCTTATTTAGGTAAAGCAGCATGAAAGCAAACGATCGATTTGTAGCTAATATGTGAGGTTATTCAAAACGCTCCTATAACGAAAAAACCTTCTACGCTTGTGGCTTCGCAGAATTTTAGTAATTTCACTCCCTGCCGCACGGACATTCTTTGGTTGTGCAAACAGTAGTAAATGCTCAAAGTGAACGATTGGACTTTATGCGAGGATCGCCTGTTCTACACCATCGATTCCAGTGGGTTTTATTACTTCATATAGACCTGTTTTATGAGCAATTACTGGCGACGACATACCACTAAATATGTTAATGGAAACGCAGTGATAAATGATAATAAAATAATAGCCATTCCTCCGTTAAATTTGTAATTAAATGCTTGCGTTTTATTGTGAAAAGAGACGTTAGCTTTTCTATATTACTTACTTAATATTAAGTTTCTGTTACTGCAGATTGTTGACCCCATTTTCATGTTTTTAGTTGATTTTAATTGGTAAATAAATGAATAGTTTATTTTATATAATCCAAGCTCTGACCGTCAAAAATCTACTGGACAACGCTATTTAATTTATTGAAAATATTGAGCACGTATCTATGTTTGTCTATGATTAACTACTTGTATTCTTGTTTCTATATATACTTGTATTCTTTATATTTTGTAAGTACTTTTATTTGTTGTACTCACAAAAAATACCATTAATTGGTTGCTCAAATGTAACTGTCGGTATTAGATAAATAAATAAATAAAACTATTAAATTTTATAGATACAATTATGAAAAAATCAAATTGGTAGTAGACTAATAAATTTATTTTGTCATTTTTTGTTCTTATCTCGAATAAGGCTCAACACTAGTTGATGAAATAATTATTATAGAAAAGTATCAATTATTCAAGTAAATAAAATTGTCGACCAATTTTATTTACTTGAAGAGTTCTATTCAGGCGTTAATCAAAGATTTGAAGTATCAATTATTTATAATTGTCATCGTCTACCTTGTAAATTTTATTTGTATACTTGGCAGACCTAATATTGAATATTTATTCATTTGCAAAGAGGTCTGCCAGATATACAAAAAACATTACAACGCAGACGATGACAATTATAAACAATTTATACTTTTCTATAATCATTTCATCAACTAGTGTTGAGAGGCGTCCGCGTATATAACTAAAATAGTAAGATACGCATTATTATAGTCATCACTCATCATCATCCATATTATTATTGTATGGTTCACAAAATGCAGCGGCAAAGCTGGGAAACATTGTAACGCATACCCGTTTCATGCATAAAAACTATACCGCTTGTTACATGGTGGACTTCTCAAATTTTGAATTTATAGTATAGAGCCGATTTAGAACGAAGTTGATTTAGTATTATGTGTCGTTTTTACGTAAAGGTTTTTGCTTTAGAAAAAAACGGGATATAATGGCCCAAGAATATAGCAACATAGGTGAGCTAAACTCTTTCGTGTGCAACATTTCTAGACAAATAGATCATAAAAGACGGTATTATTTATTTCTTGTATCTCGTTTCTCCTAAAATATAAACTCAAACAAGGTGTTTTGAAAAAATGTATACAAAGTTCTTTGTTGTGCCTTTAATTTTCAAAATGGACTATCCGTATGTTTTTTTGAAGTGCAACTTTTTAAGACCCAGTAGGCAAATTTATTTGGATCAGACGAGCAGTGAAAAGCTTCCCCTTCTCTGATTTCAACCGGCAGTAAAAGAAAGACCTGGTTGAACCGTTTCTACTCAATCTGGCAAAACGTCAAACCATATATTAAATACTTCTATATTATTCCTAGCAAAGATCGGGAGAAAGACACTACCATGCAGACATTTATAAGTCTGTCGCACTTATTATAGGCACTTTGAGTCTCATGCGCATGTCCGTGAATGGATGCGAGTCAGTTACAGCGTCAGTTTGCACATGGAACTAAAACTGTGATAGGGAGGTAGCTTGCTCTATTCGTTCTATTCCACCACTATACCTCACTACAGACGCGACACTTGTACACAACGGGTCAAGTAAAAATAAAGAGATAGAAAACACTCATCTGCTGTCTCAATCCATGGGCCACAATTTCACTTGTCAACAAATTTTAGAAATTTCACTTCTAACACGTGAGAGTCTCACGCAATATTTTTTATACAATGTCGTTCAGTATGTCATAGTTCTTTAAACCAACAAATTACTAGGCCTCCTATTTATTTTTAATATAAAATTGAAAATGCATTTATATTACTTTCGCCAGTTCTAGTATTAGAATATGAGAACTGAAATATTGTAATGCAATAGATAAAGCATGGTAACTTTACAATATATTAAACAAAAGAATTTCAAGAATCGTGTTTTTTCTTTTCTATAAAAAACTACATATTTGTTTCACATTATTGAATTTAAAATAATTTATAAGTTTACATTGACGTTTTAATGCATTCTTCGTGGATATAAAGTGTGAATTATAAACCTGAATGGGAGAGGGGCTACCCCCGCATATTACCCAGCTTAATAATAAAACGTTTTTATGAAGAGTTAGAGACAATATAGACATGATGACAGTATAAAAGAATCAAAGAATAAATGGTTTTAGAGAAAAATATATGTTAAAAGGATTCTAAAAAATGATCGTGTTATAAACATTTTTGATAAAATAAAAGTGTAAAATGCTGCAATCGGCCATTTTAACCGAATGACGTCATGCCTATGTAAATCCAAGGGAATATAAACACTTGAAGTAAATAATCACCGTGTCATCTGCCTATTATGCCAGTTTGAATAATATTACTGATGTTCTAAAATTAGAAAATATTCTATGTAGGTACCCTGCCGTATTTCTAGTGAAAAATAAAAATAACAAATTATTTTTTGTTGTTTGGTCACACATTTTTCTTGGAATTGAAGTATATTTACTTTATATATACACTGTGCAGGTATACAGGAAATACTTAATAGCTAATATCAAAAGGAAATGACGATGTTGGTTGGATAAATTGTAAGTTATTTAATTAAAATCGTTAATGTTTTTAACAGACAAACCTCGTCAATTTATATTTAATTAGTTGCAACAAAAAACCGTTTACACTTGAAAGGAAAAATAAATCACATAATAAAAATTGAGTAGGTATACCTATTGCTAACCCTTTTGAGTAGAATGGAAAGGACAAGTAAAGCCGGATTTAACAAATATTATAGTAGGACAGCTATCAAACATTTTTGGTTGGTAAAGGTATTTGAGGCAGTGTGAAAATTTGTGAAACACTTCTTTTGTGATATCTGAACACAAACTTGAACACCTGGTTGTAGGGCAATGGGGCTTAGCCAAACTGAGAATTTTTTGCAATTTTTTTTGCAAAAAAAGTTCATGGACATTTTGATATTCTAATACTTAACTTCAAATTACTAGCTCCTATATTTGAGTGCGAGGTAAGACGCTACGGATAGGTCGAAGTTTGAGAGAGAAAGCGTTGTGAAGTGTGCTGCAATGAGACATGCTCTGACATACGCTCTCGTTCACACTTCAACCTACCTGTAGCGTCTTACTCGCACTCACGCATGAAAGCTAGTTTTGTAACCGCCTGGCAGACTTTTAAAACCAACTAAATGATAAGGCTTATTTATTTTTTTATTTTATTAAATACTAAAATTGAAGGTATTTGAATTTCAAAAGGCCACGAGAACTTTTTTTGCAAGTAACAATTCGCACAGTTAAAAATTCCCGGTTTGACTTATAGGCACCGCTATCTTCAGCCAAGTCTTCGATTTTGTGTTCAGACATTACAAAAGAAGTGTTGCACTTTTGACGCTGCCTCAAATACCTACCCAAAATTATTTGATAGCCCGTGGACTATTATTTTCTAAAAAGTAAAGAAATATATATCTGAATCGACACATATAATTTATACATAATATTTTTCAATGATAATTATGAGAACATTTTTCTAAAGTTTCTGTGTCTGTATGTTTGTAACAACATTACTCAGAAGCAGCCGATTGTGATAAAACTTGGTATAGTATCAATTAGTGCCTATCGGAGTGTAGCCAGTAGAGTACTTTTTACAATTTTTACACTCGGGTTAAGATAGGGTTCTCGTAAAAACTGAAAAAAAAAATTTGAAAAGAAGTTTGACCCTGCAGGTCATCCCTGTAACTTCCCGCTATTTTCGAGTTCAAAACGCTCAAAAATATATAAAATATAGCAAGAAGTTTATTTTTTAGCTCTTCGAGCTCAAAAAAAAAAACACTTTGTTACGAAATTTTCGTTCACTATATCTCATGAACAAATGAACCGATTTTGATGCGATTTGCGGCAGTCGACTCAATTTTTTATCCTAAAAAAGTAGTTTATTACAGAAAAATCGATCTCATAGGAATTTTACGAGCAATTTAAAAAAAACACATTTACAAATTTTTCGTTGACGATATCTCGTGAACAAATGAGCCGATTTTGATGCGGTTTGCGTCGATCGACGCAGTTTTTTTAACCTAAGAAAGTAAATTATTACAAAAAAATCGATTTGATAAGAATTTTACGAGTAATTATAAAAAATTACTTTTTTCCTAATTTTTCGTTCACGTTATCTCATGAACAAATGAACCAATTTTGATCTGGTTTGCGGCGATCGAAGCAGTTTTTTTAACCTAATAAAGTAAATTATTACAAAAAAATCGATTTGATAAGAATTTTACGAGTAATTATAAAAAATTACTTTTCTCCTAATTTTTCGTTCACGTTATCTCATGAACAAATGAACCAATTTTGATCTGGTTTGCGGCAATCGACGCAGTTTTTTTAGCCTAAGAAAGTAATTTATTACAAAAAAATCGATCTGATAACAATTTTAAGAATCATTTTAAAAAACACTTATTTACGATTTTTTCGTTCACGGTATCTCGTGAACAAATGAACCGATTTTGATGCGGTTTGCGGAAATCGACGCAGTTTGTTAAGGAGAAGAGCTGATTAGATTTTGGAATTATTCGGTTTAGTAGTTTAGAAAATATTTTACAAAAACAAATTTTAAAAAATTTTTGAAACTTGTTTTTTTAAGATTTCTCAAAATTTTTCGGGCCGAATCGTTTCAAATTTTCAGGAAGTCTAAGTTCACCAAGATCACGTCAGATGTCGCAAACCGCGTTTCAGTCGGACACTCCGTTCAAAAGATATAAAAGGTTTACATACATACATACTCACACACACACACACATACATACAGCCCTACGGACCAATAACTTCCCGATTTTTGAAAAAAAAAAAAAATTTTTTTTTTTTTAAAGCGGGAAGTTAAAAAACGTGTACGAATCTCTATGCGAATCGGCAACAAATTTAAGGCATATTTAAAAATCTGTAGTATATACTGGAGGTCATTATTATTTCAAGTCAAAAACAAAACAATTCGTAAACCGGATCTGAGTACTTTAGAGTACAGTACTGTGTCGTCATCAAAAGAAGGACGTTACCTCTGAACCGAAAGAGGATTTGGTTCTAACGAGTTCTCAGTGTGGCCAAACTTCCATATAATATTATATATAGTAGAGTAGGTGCAGCCTCTAGGATATAATAGCACTCCATTATCGATTGCATGACAGGTCGTTTTTCAAAGCTCCCGCTCTCATTCCCCGTCTCTCTCTTTAGACGGATCTTTTTACCGAACGCAAGTTTGTTTTACAAAACAGATGTTCCTGAAAGCTTGACATACACTACTGCTTCACTGCTGACTGCTTCTATTTCTATCGCACAGTGGGACGTGGGACCTGAAAAGCTGTTTAAGATTATTTTCATAATTCCTAATAATTTGTTGTCGGGTACAGAGGAATTATGCGCATATTCACCGAATACTATTAAAGATAGAAGTTACTAATCTTGGAACAAATTTATTCCTTAGAATAAAATTTATTTTCAATTCACCAAGCAAAATATCAGGTAGAATATTTAGTGGAAGAATAAATATACAGTGCACTATATTTGTTGAATATTGTCACGTTCACCCAAAAATCTGACGGATGGCGTAGCAATCGAAAATTAAAAACGGTTACGATGAAGGAAGGTTTTAGTTGAAGATCATAAATAAACTCATAATAATAATGATCATGTATATTATTAGAACAATTTACCAGCTTGAGGCCCAGAAGATGAAAATAAATTTTTCGAAACGTTGGCCACTAGCGTAACATTGGTAAAGCTTATTTATGATTCTCAACCAAAACCTTCCTTCATCGTAACATTATATTGGATCAACACTACTTTATATTAAAAACGGTGTCACTTGACACTTTAACAAATATTTATGCTAGCACGTGATCATCAAATGAAGAACTATAGATTATAGACGCTGAACAATTAAGGTCATCAACGTCTATACGTTATCATGAGATAAGTGTTTTTTTTTAAGTTCAGTTGAGTACCATAAGAAATTATTAGTTAAAAAAGCTAAAAAGGATCGTTCTGATTACAAGGTATTTATTAGTAAGAACCTAGTTTTTAAACCTTCAATACCAACAGAAAGAGAATACAATTTAAGACTCAAGTCCTTTATGCATGACATCTGCGTTTATTTGCCACGAATAGTTTCAGGATCTACTGAACCGATTTGAAAAATTATTTTACTGTTTAAAAACCTACATCTGCCCGAATAACACACGTAGTGAGTAGTTAAGTTAGTTGCAACTTCTGAGCCAAATTGATGTAGACGTAACGTAATAATATGTAGTCACTCGAGAAGGAGTATTTAAAGTTTTAAAATAGTGAAAGATTATTTTATTATCGCTTCAGTAGAGATCAAGATGGACTTAACATATAAGATAAAAAGATATTCAAGAGATTTGTTGCCCTTGATTATTTATCAATCTATCCGGGCGAAGCCTGGCTTGAATAAATAGAATAAGCCGTTATAAAAAAAAGTATACAGATACCATTAATATATAAAAACAGTGTTATAGCATATATCTCTTCTGCACATGCGCCGATTTTCCGCAAAAACAATATGGCTCTTCATATTTGCATACCAAACATCTTCCCAAAATTTGGTTTCAATCCGTTCATCCATTTGACCTGTATCGTGCTCACAGACAAACAGGCTAATAGACGCACAGAGTATTTCCAAAAATATGTTTTTGGGATTCGGGGGACCTCAAAGCGAAAAAATATTGTAAAATGTTTGAAAAGAGTATTTTGACATAATATACTAGTACTATTTCTCACTAGGAGGTTGGAATGGTAAAACATTTACCTGGACATTTGAATGATTAAAAACTATTGACAGTGCTACCTCCTGAAATTTTTACAGAACGCTTTTTTAATTATATGGAAAGACAAAATATTGAAAACCATATAGACCTGGTAATCCTAACGTCCAGAAAAATGTATTTTGAAAAATTAAGGGGTGGTTCAGGTCTTTCTTTGACAAAAAAATAATTCCTCGTTACAAGATTTCAAACCGTATAAGCCCATCTGTGAAAATGTTCACAACAATAAACTTATTTCAGGTTTATTGTATTATTCTGTATGATTTATGTAATAATTTACAGTGCTGTTAACTTCATGTCACTTTCTGACTTAACATCACATAAGTTAAAGTGAGACAGAAATTTTAACAGCACTGTTAACTTTAACATTGACCATACATAACAGCGTCATTATTCTTTTTACCTGTAATCTGCAGGTATATTTTTACCTCCTTATGCCTCAAATATTTCTTCTTAAATACAGGCCGCGGATTGACACAAGTCTCCCCTTCCACTTTCTTATTTGCATAGAATTTACTGTCATACCACACCAATAAAAATAACGTTTGAGAATGAAATCAAGTGATAAGAGTGGTATCATTGATTTAAATAATAATGGTGGTGAATTTTAGATAACTTCAAAAATAATTCAAGACTACGTACTGATCATAACATTGGAAAATAGTGATTGTGATAAAAGAAGGTGTTATAAACTATTTATTATGAAAAACGATAGTGCACTAAAATGAATCAAAATAAATTTGGGAAAACTTAAAGTTCTACTGATATTTAGTTACTTTAAGTTAGTTACTTTTATGGCCATATTCATCGAACACTATTAAAGATAGGAATAATTACTAATCTTGGAACAAATTTATTAGGTATTTACTTTCAATTCATCAACCAAATTATCAGGTAAAATAGTTAGTTGAAGAATAAATACACACTGCACTATACTCCTTTGTATATATTGTGACATTCACCCAAAAATCGAACCGATGGCGTTAATGTAAACGTCAAAAAAGTTTCACAAAATAATACCTATACTGTTTCATTTAATCCAATTGCACACAAAACTTCCACTAACTTTAATGTTTTACAACTATACAATTCACAAAAGGTTTATAAACAACACATAAATCAATTTACGTGAGCAAACTGTAGATATAATACTCCACGTTTATAGGTAATTAGGTATTATGGTCTATGTGGCGGCCATTATTATTTTTTCAGGCGAATAAATATTTATACCCGAGAATTTGGTGAATTAAATTATTGCTATTTATTCGGAGGAATGAAACAAATGAACCGAATAAATAACTACTCACGTCCGGTGAATATGGCCGTTAGTTAAGTAATCTTTTTCCAACTCAATTCAGTTGGTAATACTATAGATTCTGCCGAATAATAGCATTGAGTATCAACCCGCTGAATAAAGGTACAATTTGGCACATTTCTGGGAGTTGAAAATTACCAGTCATTTTGAGGATGTTCTGTTGTATTGTGTCCCACTGTGCAACGTCTCATTCTCTTCTCTTGTTCCTGTGCCGCGCTGCATCTATGAGAAACTAATGGACCACACTCCTTACTTCAACTCTTTTATGTTCTTTGATTGAATCGAACCGAGCGACTAGAACGACGAGGAAAGTCCTAATTAAAATGTTTGTTTTGATTTCTAACGTAAGTAGGTATACTGAAGGTGCTCTTCGTTATATAAATTCTGATCTATTTTTCATGTTTAAATCTTCAGTGAAACCATGAATATTATACAATATTATTCCTGCAATGAAAATACAAAGCGTTACTGAGCGTGTACTTTAATAAATTTAACACTAATGAACTCGTGGCCCATGGCGTCAGCGTCGGATTTTGAGGAGCGGATTAAGTTTGGGCGACCAGTTAAGGCACCAGGCATGTAGTGGTGGAGGAAATAAAAATTTCTTTTGAGATCTGATTCATTCTGAAAGGTTATATGCCTGAGGCGTCTCACTCGCTAAGGCCGATTCACAATATTTTTAAGATTAGAAATCAGTCCCTATCTCGGAATTGGGATATTGTGAGGAAATGGTATATTTGTAATAACATTTTTACCCACGACGGAACGGAGCAGGTATATGCGTTTAGCCTGAGAGATTGTTTGTTGTTTGTTTCTTTGTTTGTTTGTGCACTCGAATGTCGCCATTTGTCTGGAAAACGGTTTGATCCATTCAGATGCGGATTTCTGTAAAGGATTTGTAATAATTCATCTGCGATGGTTCTTAGATAGATATTACGATGGTAACGCTCTAGGGGGTGCTGCACTGCACAATAAATTATTCATCAAAATCATAACAAACGTGCTACGCACGAACAGATCTAACAAGCGTCCGTTAGTAGTGCTTTTTACAGCGATACAGGAACATTTAAAAAACCATAATAAAAATGCTACGCACGAAGAGATCTGATAAGCATCCGTTAATAGTGCTTTTTGCAGCAACAAAATTTAATATAAAAATATTGAAAAGCCCACGACGAGTGTAAACGTTATAATTGAATAATGTTTTACAAGATATCTCTAAAAAGTTTTATATAAAAAAAAATAAAATTTTTGAAAAACCCACGACGAATGTAAATGTTGTAATTGAAAAAGAATTAAATAAAATTCTAAAACCCTTGACTTAAGACAGGTAAGTAAAACCAAAGAAAATCCGTCAGGGCTGCCATTTGCTGCCCTGAATTAAGAGAATAGACGAATATAAATTAGACTTATTTACGTACCAGACGTGATTTTAATTAGCCACTCTAAATTTGCAATATTTTAGCTCATTTCATGGCAGCGAATGGCAGCCCCCGACGGATTTTCTTTGGTTTTACTTACCTATCTTAAGCCGGGGGATTTTAGAATTTTATTTAATTCTTTTTCTATTACGACATACATTCGTCGTGGGTTTTTTTCAAAATTTTCAATTTTGTCTTTTTAACAATTTATTTTTTAGAATTAATAGGAACAAGGTTTGACATGATGTGATATTAAGGTAACTTTACTCATGATTGGAAAAAATGCCCTCGACAAATTTCACACTGTTTACATTTAGTTGTGAAAAAATATGGCTTGCTGCTTAAAAATTTCAAAAACTACACTTTTTGACCTAAAAATTGTAGAAAAAACGTGACATTATTTTGTCAATATTTCTTTACAGCATGTCATAAGATTTAAAATTGCGGGAAGTCTAACATTTTAAAGGTGTTCCTCTACAAAAACCTATGTAAAAATTTTTTATATAAACATTTTTTCCTGTGCTTAAATCATTTATTTAGATCAATTAATATACAAAAATCCGGCTCCAAGTCATATTGGAAGAATGTTGATTTTTTAAAATTTGGTTCACTGAAAACTGACACACATGGAAACCAGCTTTATTCTTATAGTTTAGTCAATGAGTGCTCATAAGGGGCATCTAGATGGAAAAGTCGAAAGCAGAACATTTGACTTAGGAACTTTGTTTGGACTAGTTAGGAGATAAACATACTAAAAGTCCTTGCCCCTCTAAGGTACGCCCGAAGGGGGGGAGCACAAAGAAGGTCCCGTTTTTTGGTTTTTTGCTTTCATCTCGAAAACGGTACGTCGTAAGAAATTTTGTTGTAATACATAATGAAAGCTGATAAAATTCTCTACAACTTTAGCTTTCACACTTTTTATCTATCTCCAATCTTTGCCTAGCTATGAGCTCCGAAAAATGGTCGATTTTCAAAAATGTGTTAAATTCTCTGTAGCACATTGTAACAATACGAATTTGTCAAAATCATTTCGTATCGCTCATTCAAACTATTAAAAACACCCACACACTATTAAAAAATAACATAAGCTTTAACCTATTGAAGGCCCTGGGCACATTAGGATTATGGGGCCCCTATGACCTTAACAGAGCACTATTTTGTTAGAATAGACAAAGAAAATAGATAAACAAGGTTCTAGATTCTAAGTCGAGGAATGTGATATAAAATGCATATATTTAAAAGGATCACGTTCCCAATTTTAACATGAAGAACACAAAAAAAATAAGTATATGAAAAATAGTTCACTGATGATTTTTGTTTAAAACAGTTTAGGTACTTAGTATACCATTAAACTAGGGGGTCCCTATCGATCGCGGGGCCCTGGGCACGTGCCAGAGTGCCCAGTGGGAAAGAGGGCCTTGTGTGGAGGTACTCCCAGCTTATGTTATTTTTTAATAGTGTGTGGGTGTTTTTAATAGTGTGGATGAGCGATACGAATTGATTTTGACAAATTCGTATTGTTACAATGTGCTACAGAGAATTTAACACATTTTTGAAAATCGACCATTTTTCGGAGCTCATAGCTAGGCAAAGATTGGAGATAGATAAAAAGTGTGAAAACTAAAGTTGTAGAAAATTTTATCAGCTTTCATTATGTATTCCAACAAAATTTCGTACGACGTACCGTTTTCGAGATGAAAGCAAAATACCAAAAAACGGGACCTTCTTTGTGCTCCCCCCCTTCGGGCGTACCTTGGAGGAGTAAGGACTTTTAGTATGTTTATCTCCTAACTAGTCCAAACAAAGTTCCTAAGTCAAATGTTCTGCTTTCGACTTTTCCATCTAGAATTATTCGTTGCTTAAGCTATTAACCATAAAAGAATATTTACGCACAATGTCAGTAAAAAAACTATATAATTAATGATATACGTTTTTTATTTTAAAATTTTTTTAAATCTTATTTTTGTTAACAAAATGACAATTATGATATTTTTCATGTATTTAATACCGATTACAGACGTAAAATAAAGTTTAATTACCCTCGACGACGTATTACCGCAGTTCATTTTTTTCCTCTCTAATTCATAAAAAAATCCAGGAAAACGGTGGAATTGTAATTCTGGATTTTTAGTTGGTGTATCTTAATAGAATCAACTACACAGCACTTCCGATTTGATAGCTTTTTACCCATTTTATTCAACAATTAATCCTTACTAAAATGCACGTATAACATATGACAAGGTTTTGGCTGAACCAGAATTTAAAAAAAAAAACACGAGAGGGCGCAAAGATCGCGTGTCAAAAGATACTTTCCTATAACGTATAGGCCAGGATTCCAGACCCGCTAGACCTACGTAATTTCAGTACTGCTAATATTTTATCAGTAAATGTAGAATGCTTTTAGAGATAACAGGTTCTAAAATTACATAAGACACGTGCTTACCTACGTGTGAGTGCGTCTGAGAGCATTAGATGATTTTTTTTGTTTGGCAGATTCATGAAATGTAGGTTATTTGTTTCTATGGAGTTTTTCTCTCTTAAACTCTTGAACTACTCTCTCTCTCTCTGTGTGTGTAAACAAATAAAAAACCTAAATTTCATGAAGCCCTCAAAACAAAAATCATCTAACTCTCTCAGTCGCACTCATATGCATGCATACCACTACGTACCTAGGTAGGTAAGCACGTCATGTTTTATGTTATACCTTTAGAACCTCTAAAAGGGCCCCGCCTTTAAGCATATTAGCAGTACTGAAATAATGTAGGTCTGGCGGGTCTGGGATGTTGGTATAATACTTCTAGTTTATTTTGAAAGTATCGTCATCAAAGATTAAAATAATGAGGTTTTTCATAGACACTAGAGATTTTCAAAACTGTTTTCATTCATTGACAAATCTATTTTAATCTCCGTTAATATAGAACTGTGCGAATAAATAAAGGACTATATTGAACAGCTGCTAAACAGTCATCTTAAATTAAAAATTAAATCTATTTACTAACTTTTAATATTCATACTTAATTTACAACTTGGGAACTGAGGGTTTGTAATAAACGTTACATGGAAATATTATATAAATAACGGTACCCCTACAACCTCGACTAATCCCCGACATTTTTCAGGTAAGTGTGAATTGCAGTATACAAATAATGAGATTTATTTGCCAAATACTCTAGTGCCCCCACCGCAACGTAACGCGTATGCCTATAGCGACGCCACGCTGAGATATGAATTTGAAAAGAAAAAATGTATATGTTTGGTATTCGCGGCCAGCAATGGTACAGGATAGGGCGGTCCCAGCTTGTAGGTACTCTCGCTGGGACTACATTTTATATTCAAACAACGACGCTAGGTGTGTGTATTGTGCGTGTGTACCTTATGTTGGGGCGATACACGCACGTGTGTTTCAGTGGCGGTACGTTACTAAAGAAACATTGCCTCACACACGATATATGGTATTTAACTTCACATGTGTTATAGTGCAGTCAAATAAGCTAAATAATTCCAGCCAATTGGGCGACGGGACTATTCCAACTTAAAAAATGTTGACATTTGATTATAATAAAGAAAATAAAACTTCTGATATCGCGTAAGGTGACGCGGGTTATGGCTAGTATTTGCTATTCGTTGTCATGGCCTACATGATATGGTTTATTTCTGACAGATCCATAAAACAAAATAGCGGCTGCTTTTTTTTATTTTCAAAATATTTTCGAAACTATAAGGTTTAGAAAAAAAAATTAACGAAACTATAAGGTTTAGAAAAAAAAAATTTTAATGAAGCTATCTTGAAAAAATAAATAGAATAATAAGCCGTTATGAAAAGTATACCATTATTATATAAAAAACACTGTTATAGCATATATATCTTCTGCGCATGCGCCGATTTTCCCCAAAAACAATAGGGCTCTTCATATTTGCATACCAAACATCCTCTCAACATTTGGTTTCAACAGCTCATCCGTTTGACCTGTATCGTGTTCACAGACTAACAGACGCACAGTTTTTTCAAAAATATGTTTTTTGGATTCAGGGAACCTCAAAACGGAAAGATATTGTAAAATTTTTGAAAAGTGATTTTTGACCTAAACTAGTAGGTACCATTCCCCACTTGTGGGTTGGAATGGTAAAAGGGGACAACCTCGGAATGAAACGGAATAAGCTGAATGTTTGTATAAACCTTTATTTTGGCATTCTAAATGTTGCCTCAAATGTCTCAAAAGGTCACGTGTGAGCGTCCTTAGATATTCAAGGTCAAAGGTTGTGAAAATCAGTTTTTTGGAAATATCTCGGTTCTTCTTTGCCTCAAATCGTGTTTGCATTTGTTATAAAAGTTATAGAGTATAAAACTCTCTATAAATTTTGTCTCAAACAATAATTTTTAACCGTTTTTGAGATAGAGCGCGAAGAGTCTGGAGCGCTCAGCCATACATGCCAAGGTCAATCGCAAATCCCTGTCTAAAGTACGGTTTTTTCACTTAATTATTCATTAAATGTTAGTTAATTAACTATTCAATACATTTTATTTATATACACTGGGATTCGCGACTGACATTGCGCTATGGCATGTATGGCTATCTCAAAAACGGTTAAATGTAGAAAAATTGGTTAAAACGAAATTTGTAGAGAATTTTATACTCTATAACTTTTATAATAAACCTTGAATATCTAAGGACGCTCACACGTGACCTTATGAGACTTTTGCCAAAATAAAGGTTTATGCACATATTCAGCTTATTCCGTTTCATTTCGAGGTTAAACCCTAAAATAGGTCAAATATTGCAATCAAAATTAAGTTCGGTAGATTAGTTAGAAAGAAATTAGTTAAGCATGCTTTGATTAATTTTTACATGACGTGGGTAACCATGCCAACGAATAGCAAATATCATATTTAATGCTAGCCATGACCCGCGTCACCGCACGCGATATCAGAAATTTTATTCTCTTTTCTATTACTGTATCAAATGTCTGTATTTTTTTAAGTTGAAATTGACTGAAATTGTTTTATTATATTTGATGTTTTTTAAATATTTTTGCTGTCACTCCTTTACCAATAAATAATGCCGTAATGAAAATCACTTCGGAGTATGAAAGGCTTGTATGGTTCTGCATGCCGTTTTTTTATGATACGCCACTGGAATGTGTAAAGTAGGTATGTGGTGTTCAAAGGGATGCAGCACACACTCTACGGTGGGATCTCAGCCCGTCCTCCGAGACGTTCCACAATACTGAAACTGTATAAATATTTCGTGAAATAAAGTGAACACGGGACTTTTATAAACTAACACATAGACACGGGGTGTGTTTGTGCACATATGTGTGTGCACATAAACATGTTCATAACTCAAATTTTAGTTTTCATATATTGGAAAGTGAATGTGTACGCAAGTATGACAAAATTGCTTCAACAGTGGTGGCCACACATCTTTTGTTCATACATTCATTTTTTTAAGACCATCAACACTCAGGATTAGTTGGGCTTAGTGCCAATTCATATCTTTAAATGTGTTATTTTCTAATAAAAATTCTACCTGACACTTTTATCCGCTACCTGTGAATTGGTGGTGTGTACAAGCCACTGATAACGAAGCAGATTTTGCCGCCAGATTCCTTGCTAAATTTTAGCGATGCATCCGATACCGATACCGATATATCGGCGATACTTCGGGTTAGCCGATATGTCGGTAGGCGTTACCATTTTTAATAAGCTGCCTGAAAATGTAAATTCAGCCGCACATATAAATAAATTTACTAAACTCTTAAAAAGTTATTTGCTGCAAAGTTTTATTTATAGAATTGATGAATTATTGTGATTCAGACATATATTTGACGTTTTTAACACTGTATACTGCAGTCTTTTAAAATAAATCTATTATTATTATTATGTTTGTTTGCGGGCGTTTGTTCAAGTCGCCCACGTGACAAGATACTGTTTCCTGATTGGTTCTTGCTCAACACAAGCAAACAAACTATAACACGAAAAATAACCCTGGTTCTAATTTTGAAATCTATCTTATGACCTCGCACGCGAGCACGCAGTGACGTCATTTACATCTTTACAGCCAGCGCAAGTTCCAGCAGTGATTCCAGCGACAAAACCTGCTTCGTGTGCAGCGGCCTTTACTCAACGAGACAGTGTCAGTATTCGCAAATCCCTACTGAAAGGTTTTACAAGCAGAACAAAATAAATAAATAATAAGATTTTTAAAAAAATTACGTAAAATTATTTTATGGAAACGTGCTCAGATTTGTGTTAATTTAAAAGACGAAATCACGCCACAGTCGTTCATAAAGAGTGCCGTTAACTATGGTTCGTACCCAATTCATCCATATGTATAGGTATATATGTATATGATAGAGCGGAGCACATCGCGTGTCCCTCAGGAACTCGTCGTTCTCCTCATCCCATTCCTTCTCCTCCCCCGTCGTCATGCAGTACCATGCGTCTCCACGCGCATGGAATTATTCATTCTCGCCGTAGCACCGCTCGGGTGTATATGCCATCTAATGTATGCGGTTCTCCCGTGACTCGCGCACTATAAAAGTTATGTTACTCCTATATTAGTTGTGCCTGCGTTAGCACATACTACCTATACCAGAGCTTGGTTACGCTTGTAGCGCGTTGACGCAAAATACTAATTAAATATGACGAAATAACGGAAATGATGAACATAAATACAGCTTATTGAAATTCATACGATAGCAAAATCTAAAAAGTAAAATTTAACTGCTTTCTTGACGAAATTATCATCCTTTTAGCATAATAAGTCCAAGTTCTAACCGTGTATAACTCTACCAGACAACACTACCAAAATTTTGTTAGTAAATTTTACAGATAACTTGATGGAAACTTTAAAGTGGCAGGCTAATTCAATTTTGGCTGTCATTTTTTGTTATCAGTATCTCATAGTATAGGTTATAGAGAAGTATCAATTATTTGCAGTTATCATCGCCTACATTGCAATTTTTTTTTTGATACCTGGTTAACGTTTTTCCAAATGGACAAATGTTCAGTATGAGGTCTTTCAAATATGAAAAAAAAAGACAGGCGATGACATTCGTAAGTAATTGATAATTCTCTATGAGCTGCAAAAATTTCGTCAAGTAGTGTTGAGCCGTATTCAAGATACTGACAACAAAGAATGATAAAACAATTGAATTAGTCTGCCATCGATTTGACATTTTTCATGTTATATTACTTGTTTAGTTAAATAAAAAAAATGGATAGTGTTGTCCAGTATATTTTTGTACTTTAACTTATAATTTACCTCCATATTAATATATTAATTATATCCGCAATTTAAATTAATTTTTGAGCGCTTTTAAAAAAGATTTTTTATATAATATGTTATCTATTCTGATGAATTCTATTCTGATGAAAGTATACCTTTATGATGGTATTATGTAAATGTTATTTAAATTGGTTCAGCAGTTGTTTATTAAAAAATAATAAGGAAGAAATGCAAAGCAGCAAACATATTGCAAAGCAACTAAACAATAAAACTAAAAAATTTAAAAAAAATTGAATTAAAAACGAAGTCTATATGGTTGGCGCCAATTTAACAGAAGTACCTAAAACGTTATAGTAATTAAATTGGCGCCTACTGCAAAACTTTGTTATTTTACACTTTTTAGTTACTTTTTTAAGGAGGCTCAATTTTTTAAAAAGTTTTTTAATTTCCGCTCTTATCGAGTGTGACCACAACACACCTGATATTTTTTTTCTATCTTGATGTTCAAATTATTTTAAAGAAAATTATATTGCTGAAGCTTTCCCTTTCACTAATAGCACCATTTACCCAACATGGTAAATGAACTAACCGTTGCGTTTGTATTTTGCGTTATTAATTTCAGTTGAATGTTTTATGTTATGCATAATAATAAAAAAAGTAACTTGTTGGAGATATAAAAATTTTAAGGGTCTTTACTCTTTACAGTGTAATATTTTTTCATTACACAAGATAAGAATCTATCTTAAATATTGGTAGACATTATTTTATACTTGATGCATTTTTACCCACTTGTAATATGGCCCAAAAAACTTTACAAATGGCCGATTATCTGTCAAACTCCTATGCTCAAAATTTGCCTACTTTATCCTAATTTCCTAAAAATACGTTCATTCTCCCATTGCTATTAATTACATTGAAGTTTAAAAATTGTATAAAATAACGGGAAGTGTGGTAGAAAAAAAATAGTAACGGTGTGAATGACGTCTGTTATGACATAAAGTCGAGAAACGGACGTTAAACGCATTAGTATTATTAAATTAGAACAGGGGCTATTTTTTTGTGTGCTTGACGCTTGTTTTGTGTCTGTTCTGGATTATAATTTGGCTTTTGTTAATGGCAACAACTAGATGACAGGGCAAAATTTAACAAGGTGAAATTTAGTTACAGAACGGCATTTAGTTATACTAGAATTTCGTTAGTTGACTGTGCGAAATTTAGTTATTTACTAGAATTTTTTTATGTTTCACCTTTGTCAGGCCTCTCACGATGACTCATATTTTTTTTATTGTACTCTCATAAATCCTGCACCATGCTAATGTAGAACAACAGAACAGTTGTCCGTTTTTTTTTCCTTAAGATTTACCTCTTTGGCTTAAGACGGCAATGTAGTTTGTGGAGTCTAAACGCTTGTAGCGATGGCGTGTTATGGCTTTTGCGGCGTTTCAAGCGGTAGTACAAACAACAACCCGAATGAGCACAGTTCGTGTTTGCACCATTGCATTGCCAGGATGCAGGATGCAACATAATAATATATAGATATACATTAAATACGTACTGCACTGATATTAGATAATACATCACAGCTAAGCTACAGCTTGTTCTTCAAATAAAGTGCATTTAAAACACCAGAGGATTTAATGAAAGGGTTGCTCAGGGACTTTAGCCTCCTCCCAAATCAAATTAAATTCAAAATAGGAAACAAAAATATTTGAACAATCCACCAATACGCTAATATTAAAAAAAAAAATTGTATGCATCGCGACATTCGCAGGAAGTTTTTTTATGCAATACTCCAAGGTTACACAGTAAAGACCGCTGCACAGGAGGCTGGAAACACTGCTTGGACTTCTGCTAGCCGGTAGGCTGGGTACGAGGCTGGAAATGACTTCACTGCGGGTTCGCCTGCTACTTTACAAGATAGATTTTAAAATTAGCACAGGGACCATTTTTCTGTGCTTGTTCTGAGCAAGAATCAATCAGGAAACAGCATTTTGTCACGTGGGGGACATGAAATAACGCCCACAAACCAACATGGCGTCATTCTGCTCAGAGTCAGACACTATGGAGGGTAGCCGGTAGAGGATAAGGCGAATCATCTTGTATGGGGATACAACTGAAAAAGCATTTAACAGTTCAAAAAGTGACCGCAATGGCGCTAGTGTAGAAAAAGTGTTTAATGTAAACTTCGCAGTTGTAGACGAAGGAAACTTAAAGGAAATATTTAATATTTTTGGCGACTATAGAGTAATATATTCGTAATAAATAAAACCTCAATCACTTACGTAGTCAAACACTATTTGGTAAATATTACCTATATAGAATCATCAGAGAGAAATTGTCACTCTTCCTACGGTAGCGCTTTTTTTATTTCACTCTTTTTAATGGACACTGTTCATACACAGAGATCGTTCTCCTTATCCTCTACCCTCCATAAAACAAGTTTGAAAAGACGTCTCGTATGAAGCGAGTACATAAAAGCAATTAAGAAAACCAGCGCTAGAAAACTAGTAGTCAAATCTAGCAAAGAATCTAGTGGCATATCCAGTCTCGTGTGCAGCGGCCTTAAGATTTACTTATAAAACTATGTATGTAGTTTGCTCTAGGTACACACTACAGAAGTGAAACTTGCATGCGCAAAATCTACATACGTTCGGCAAACAGTAATACTATTGTTACAAACTCAACAAAGGATTTCGTGAGATAACAATCGATTCGTCATTCTGACAAAGACGTACATTGACATATATTTACAGACCTCGAAAACCCCCGAGAGCCGATTTTTAAGACAAAATTTTTATTTTTCAAAATTTTTTTCCACTGTTTCACTGGCGGGTGCTTTTGAGAGGATTAAAACCACCCTACTTTTTCCAATTTTTGGAGTGAGGCGGAGGTTAGTGGTGATGAATGTTCCTGAGGGTCTAAGGAATCAAGGAAAAAAAGAATTTTTGAAATCGGAGCTGTTCCACCACTTTTCCAGATTGTATAGTATTTCCCGGCTTATTTATTGGAGTATTTGTAAAATTTTGGTTATTTTTCGATAAATTCAATGCAGCTATAATCTATATACCTGGAAATATTCATTATACAGTACTGAATATAGGTATTTTTGTTTTAGAATGTTGGCTAAGTTTTACCTGCTGACCAAATTCCAAAAAGAATAATTTTTCCGATGGCCATTGTGCTGGCAGAATCTAGAGATATAAAATCGTGAAAATAGCTATAAAAACGGCTTTAGAAAAGTTTTGTTTTGCGATGAAACAAAGGTGTATTATTAAATAAAAATATTATACAAGGTAAATAAGAAGTTATAGAACAGAACTGCATTTGTCACGTTTTGAAAACACGTGTTTTACTGTGTTCAGAGTTGATGCTTTTATTAAGTGAAATTATATAAAAATGTTATTAAGGATTGTGTGAAAAGAAAAACAAAGTTAATACTCAAGATTTTTATAAATATATAATAAAAAACCACAGTAGTTCTGTACTTACTTGATATAAAGTGAACAAATAATTTTAAAAAATCCTAGTGATAATTTTTTTCGAAAACAAAATGAAACACTTAGAATTTAATAGAGTTTTACGATTAGATACGATGGCCGCTCGTAACATTATGAGACGATGTTTCGAGCCACATTTAGTCAACATTTTAGATAACAAAGATGAACTGATCAAAAATGATATTTATATACAAATCAATGGAATGGAACTGCCGAAATGTTTGCGGGAACAGATTCTGAAAATGTATGAAAACATCGAAACCATCGTTCGCAAATTTGTACTGAAACTGAAAAGATTATATGGTATAAGAATACACGAATCATGTAAATTGTATTGGACCCAATACAACAATATTGACGAAAGAAGAACTGTCGAATCGTTTATTGATCAAGCTGGTGGCACCGTTGAAGAAAGATGCTACGCCGCGTGTGTTTTTTGTTGCGAAAGTAAAATTCCAGGTTTGTGGAGAGCCTCGAATAAAGACACTTTGAAACGACTCAACAGCGAAAGATTCTTATCAGAGAAAATGATTTTCAATTATTGGAACGAGGTCTGCTCTGTTGAAGCAGCATCGACTAACGAAATAGTTCATGTTCTTTATTATTTAGTGCAGTATGGAGATTATACCCGAAGTTTGGATTATTTTTTTAATAAATTAAGTTATGAAGAAAAGCAGCAGTTTCTTAGCGAATTAGAAGATATAATTAATCTAAGTGATTTTTTGGATCAAGACGTTTTTATAAACATATTGATTAAATACGCTAGTTTTGAGGTTTGGGAAACGATTATTATGAAATGTAATATTTCTTGGCAACTGTTACAAATCGTTAAGGATAATGTTTATTGGAGCTATTTGTATGATGATCTGTTGACATTCTTTACTGGTTGGGAAGAAAAACTGGGTGGTGGCAAATTAATTGATATTAGAATGCCTCCGCATTACACCAGTTTTCATCCGGATTCAACCAGTCCACTTTCAATTTGGTAATAGCTTCAACCGAGCAAGCAGATTTTTGGTCACATGACAAGCTAGCAATAGAGTCGTTCCACGTATTGAAATTGGATAAATTTTAACAGTGTATATTTATTTCCCATATACATACAAAAATAAAGTGAACCTTCTTTTTACTTCTTTTTAATTGCAAACAAATATATATAAATATATATAAAATCTCTAGATAGTGGTTCTCTTTCAATTTGACAAAATTTGAAAAATTTCCAAAAAAAATCGTTTCATAACCGATTTGTAATGTATATAAAAAATGTGAGACGACTCCGTTCGAACCATCTGAAGAATGCTGAACGTAATCTATGCTCTAGCCGACTTTTCCAAACATCAGAATAATATGGCACCACTAAATTAGATTCTTGTTACTAAAGTTGATATATTATATCTTTATTGTTCCACATTTTTATATACAGCATTGTTACATTAAGTGTCATAGTTACCGCTTTTTCATTTTTTGTTTATTTTGTAAAGTAGGTATAAATTAATGGTACTACAGCTGCTTGCTAAGTTTTTCCTACACATAGCATAGATATTATGAATACTTCGTTTAATTATATTCTAAGCTTCATTTTTTGTATTATAATTGTTATTATTATTTTTATTATACTTTTATCTTATTTAATGTTTTTTGTTGAAAGTGTCTATTCGAAAATAAACATTCTTCCGGTATTTATGATATTTTTGAAGTAGGCACTAGGCATCTAAGATATTTTTAAAAGTATAGAGAAACTTTTTTTTGAAGACTTTACTGCTAGTTCCTCGTATCTAGGCTCTGCTTTTGAAATAGTAAAGAGTGAGTACAGTTCGTTTATGGAGCGGCAAAGCAATGAAATAATGCAAAGTATACCTACTTTATGCATAAAAACTGTGCTGCTTATAATACATTGCGAATTATAAGTGTATGAGAAGTGATGAATGATATTTCACATGCCTGTGAGTCAATCCCTGATACGAGACAATCAGCGGTAATCGTTGATACTAATCTCTGTGTCAATTCCTGAAATATTACTATCGGTCGGCATGGAATGCATAAATTACTTTATGATGGTTTATGGTCAGACGACCTTCTCAGGTATAGAAAGTCTTGTGCAGAGTACCTGAGTCGAATTTTAATTTAATAACTTTTGTTCTTGCGTAGACAAAAGCTGCTTAAACCGCTAGAAATAGGTTTGAAATTTAACTCATTTTACTGACAATAGCTGGAAGTATTTTTCTGAGATATGAAATTAATAGTTATCAAAAAAAAAATAATTTTGTCTACCTAAGGTTGCCATCTGTAATGCCAATAAACTAGGACAAGAAGCGAAAAAAATCGGATTTTTGAGTTTTAAATCAGGATGTATTTGCCAAAAAAATTTTTATTTTACTGATGAAATTAAATAATAACTTTAATAATACAGAAATACTATATAGATGATTTTTTTTACCATATTTGGTGCAACTTAACGTACAAAATTAAAGAAATATATGAAATTTTAGAAGTTTTCATTTAATTGTTATTCTCTTTGGTAATTATAAATTAAAGAGCCATAAAAATTATAAAAGCGAACAATAACTCTACTGTCTTTATTCCAATAAGCAAAAATTAATCTTTTCTACTGCCATCTCTTGAAAAAAAAGATTTATCTTTAAGTTAAATTAAAACCCGGACTATAAACAAAACCTCGCCCGGACGCCCTTAAAAAGACAACAAATCCGGGCGGGTGGCAACTCTACGTAGACCCCACTCGCCCGTTTGTGTACCAAATACTTATGCGCCCGTTTGAGAGTTAAAACTCTAATTAACTCACGAAGTTTTAATAATTTTGTTCCTGAAAAATATAAATTTGGGACTGTAATTTTCATATCGGACGGTTTTTATTTTTTTTGTATTATACATTCGACTCAGGTATCCTGCACAAGAACTTCCATACCTGAAAGGACCGTCCGGCCGTAAACCATCATAAAGTAATTTGTGCATTATATACGGACTCAATAATATTACTGTATCATCATGTTATTTTTTTTTATAAATAATTAAAATATTATAATGCATTGTTATTTAGGTACATAGAAAAGATCGATTTCCTTCCCTCTCTCACATTCATTTCCCTCTCCAAATCCTCGAAGTGCCGCATAAGAAGTTTCACTTATGAAAACTTCATGTGACATCCTGTATACGAAATACATTACTACATGCATTATCTGCACTACTTATGTATGTAGTGTCTATAATAACATACATACCGTATGTAAACTGCAATTCATCATGGATGGATAAATCTTTATAGGAGAGTTCAAATATTCAGCTTGCTAACAAACCCAACTGACAAGTAAAACAAACAGTGAAAGCTGATAACCAAAAAGCATGGCTATTATTATTATTAAACTTTATATAAACATGTGCTCACTCTAGCCAACTGATATGATCTGCATATTTTATCTGTATTATATAAAACTTTAGTGAAATAGTAGATTGTATATTTAGTGTCGTTACGGGCTACATTACGACGAACCGTGACATTTCGTTAAAAACGAGTGCCACCGTGTTTAAACAGTCACACGAACCGTAATTCCATTACGCACGAGAGGTATGATATTTTTTGCACGTAGGTATTTTCTATAAAATTGGGGCTTTTCACTTTATTTTTAAACACTTTTATTTAGCTTGACTCCGTATATTTCTTTGTATCTTGTTTCAAAATTAGGGACAGCTTTTTCAACTACTTACCATTATCCGAATGAGTTGGAATTTTGCATCTAGGTGTGTAGTTCCGACGACAATACAATATTGTAATAACTGACTGGTTCGACTTTCGTGATTCGTCCGGATGCAAATCGCACTTTTAATAAAGCATACTAAAAACTTAAAAATAAAAAGAAGTAAAAAACTTTTAAAACGCTTTTATTTTACAAGCTATAATGTACTAAAAACTTGACAATAAATATGAGTCAACATTGGGGACTTTTATTAAGGGGAGATATCCACCTAGGACCCGGAAAAAAGGCCATTTTTGTGAATTTTTTCAAGGAAAACTATGTGAATTTTTGGATTTGGTGTTTTACTATCTAAACGTATACACATTCAGAAATATTATTTTTATTTTTTTATTTAAAAATATCAAAAATTGACAAGATTATTGTATGATCTTTGGAACGCCGTAAAAAGATCTGCGTAATCGGTACCCACAGGCGTTTCTTCAAAAATCATCTAAAACAAAAAAAAACACGAGTATTATTAAATTAGATACTATAATCTAGTAGGTACTTGTCGTAGCCGATTTTGAAAATATCGATTTAGGACGAAATGGCGGATGTTTGAAATTAAATAGCAATTTTTGGACCAAAAATTAATATTTTGTCTATAAAAAGAAACTAATTAACCAAAAAAAAAAATATCCTATCCCTATGACAAGTACTAGATTGTAGTATCTAATTTAATAATTTTCATGTTTTTTTTTGTTTTAGATGATTTTTGAAGAAACGCCACTGGGTACCGATTACGCAGATCTTTTTACGGCGCTCCAAAGATCATACTGTAAGAACTATAATAAAGTTCTTACTAGAAATCAATAAAACACAAGCTTGAACTTTAAAGATTAGTAATTGATGTTTTCTCAAGAGTCGTTAGTGATTAATTAAATTTTTTCCAAATAATAACAACCTTCAATTTTCCAGCGTAGCTAAGGAAAACTAATTTTGACAAATTACAAAAAAGAGAGAGAGAGTTAATGTAACAAAGCTTGCTACATTAACACCCCCCCCTACGCGTGGGAAAAATTGATATGGAAAGAAAATTTTCCAAGCAAACTGCAAAAACCCACGCGCAGGAAACAAATAGAGATATATCGCATTATATTAAAAAAAAAATCAAAATAATGTACAAGTTCATAAAAAAAATACACTAAAAAAAGAAAATTAATTGTCAATATTTGCAACTTTTAAACGATCACAAGAAACACTATCTTGACGACCATTAATGTCTAAAATAAAGTATTTATCACTTTTTGAAATAACACGAAAAGGTCCACTATATGATGGTTTTAAACTTGAAAAAGCGTTAATGTTTCGCACAAACACAAAATCTGCATTAATTAGTGGATTTGTAAAGTCAGGAACATTTTTATCACAATAGAACTTCTTTAAACTTGTTTTTAAACGGTTAATGAAATCATTATTTGTAGAATTCAAAAGATTCCGTTCAAAAAATTCCGCAGGAAGTCTAAGAGAAGATCCGTATAACATCTCAGCCGGACTAACGTTAACTTCTTTCTTTATGGAAGAACGAATAGACAACAAAGTCCATGGTAAAACATCAATCCAGTTTTGATGATCAGAACATTTCAAAGATTCTTTTAAACGTCTATGAAATCGTTCTACTAAACCATTAGCTTGAGGATGATATGCTGTTGTCATTATATGTTCAGTACCAATTTCTTCAAGAAAATGTTTCCACATAATTGACTGAAATTGCAGTCCTCGATCAGTAGTAATTTTTCCTGGACAACCAAAACGGGAAATCCAGTCAGAAATAAAAACTTTAATTATAGTTTCAGTTTGTATGTCTTTTAATGGTAAAGCTTCTGGCCAACGTGAAAAGCGATCAACAATGGTCAGAAGATACTTGAATCCATTACATAAAGGTAGAGACACAATATCCAAATGTATATGATCAAATCTGTTATCAGGTTCCTTAATAGGAAAAATTGGCAATTTCACATGCCTAGTTATCTTATTTTGTTGGCAATTTAAACAATGCCGTGTTCATTCTCTCACCTCTTTATTCATACCTGGCCAAAAAAATCTGCTAACCAATTGGTTTTGCGTCGCACGAATACCAGGATGACCGAGGTTATGAACAGAATCAAAAATACTTCGTCGAAAATTATCTGGTATATAAGGTCGAGGTTTCTTTGTTGAAAACTCACACCAAATCATTTTTCCATTACTTAATTGAAATTGTTTAAAATTGAATCTTGGTTTTGATATCAATTTTAAAAGTTCTTGATTGTTATTTTGTGCAGAAGAAATGTCATTGAAGTTTATTGAAATGCCATCAGGGCAATAAACTTGATTAATATGTTTAGAAATATTATTTATTCTTGAAAGTACATCAGCAGGGATGTTTTCTTTGCCTTTAATATGACAAACATCAGACGTGAATTGTTGTATAAATAAGAGCTGTCTAAGTTCTCTTGGTAAATAATTGTCTGACTTAGATTTCAACGCCAAAGTAATTGGGCGATGATCAGTAAAAACTGTGAAATGACGACCTTCAATATAATGTCTGAACTTCTTAATTGAACAATAAATTGCAAGAAGTTCTCTTGAAAATACACTGTATTTAGTTTCTGTTTTTGTTAACTTTCTTGAGAAGAAAGCAAGTGGTTTAAATTCATTTTCTATCTTCTGCTGAAGGACAGCACCAATCCCAATGTCTGAGGCATCAGTACTAATGGACAATGGTGCTCCACGAACAGGATGGGATAGAAGAACACATTGAGCTAACGCGTTTTTCGCGTATTTAAATGATTCCAAAGCTGCAACATCAAGAGTTACAGGTTTATCTGTAGCTTTGCCAGCAATAATAAAATTATTTAATGGGGCTAAAATCGATCCACAATTAGGTATAAACCTATTGTAAAAATTAATTAAGCCTAAAAAATTGCGCAGTTTCCTTTGAGTATTAGGGATGGGATAATCTTGAATAACTTTTACTTTCTCTGGAAGTGGACGTATTCCATCAATTGTAACAAGATGGCCTAAAAAAGTCAGTTCTTTCACGGCAAAAATACATTTATTTGAATTAATTGTCAAGCCAAATTCGCTTAGCCTTTTAAAAAGTAAATTTATGTGATAAGATGTTGTTCCTCATCATCACTAAAAACTAAAATGTCATCTAAATAAACAAATACAAAATTAAGACCAGAAAGGACTGTAGACATAAATCTTGAAAAGGTTTGACCAGCATTTCTAAGACCAAAATTCATCTGTAAATATTCAAAGGAACCAAATGGGGTAATAATGGCAGTTTTAGGGACATCATCTGGATGAATTGGAATTTGGAAATAGGCTTGTTTTAAATCTATTTTAGAAAATATTTTCTTGTTCGAAATCTTATATGTAAAATCTTGTAAAAATGGAATGGGATATCTATCAGGAATAGTTATTGCATTAAGTCTACGATAGTCTCCACAAGCACGATAAGACCCATCTTCTTTTTTAACCATATGAAGAGGACTTGACCAAGGGCTATTAGAACGTCTAACAATGCCCGACTTGAGTAGTCTATCAAATTCAGATTTGGCAATATCATATTGTTCAGGATTAAGTCTTCTAGGTGCAGAAAAAATCGGTTTACCATCAGTAAGAATTCTGTGAAAAAAATTATGATTAATTTTTTTCTTAATATCAAAATTATTTAAATCAGGGTATTTGTTAAGTAGTTGTAAATATGGATTAGTGAGCGAAATATTTGTAACATAGTTATTCGAAAGTGAAAGTTGTTTAGAATTGAAATTAATGGAAATGTCAAAATGTGTTAAAAAATCAAGTCCTAAGATTGGAAATTGAACTGGAGCTACAAAAAAATTCCAGTAGAATAGTCTTCCTAGACCAAAGTCTAATTTTAAGTTCAGTTTGCCAGTAGATTTAATAGAAGAACCATTTGCAGCGGTAAAGAATTTAGTAGTAAAAATTATCGTTTGTTTAAAATTATTAGAAACTGAACTGGGTATAAAACTGTTGGTTGATCCAGTGTCTATTAAGAATTTTATATTATTTATCTTGTCAAGACAAAATATTAATTGAGGAGATTGCATTTGTGTATTAGAGAGTTCAGAAACTATTCCAATTCTGCTTTCAGAATTATCATTAAAAATGCATTCAGGAACACATTTGTTGGCACGACGACCAAATGTTTTGTGATGGAAACATATAAAAGGTTTATTCTTGTATGAAATATTATTAGTATTTTTATTTGAAAAACATTTTTTGGAAATAGAATTAGATGAAGATGATTCGAGAGAATTGAGACGGTCAGTAATTTTAGTGATAGAATCTGTAAGTGGTTTTAAAATGTTATCATCAATAGAGGATTCGACCGAATTGCATGAGTTTTGATTAATTAAAAAAATTTTATCGGCAATAATAGTAAGTGAATTTAAACTTTGATTTAAATTTGGAATAAGAGATATTTGAATGTTATCAGGAAGTTTATTAATAAAAATATATTTAAGATTTTCTTCACTTAAGTTTAAATTTCTTGAATACCTTTGAATTTTGTTAAGAATGTGAGATGGTTTTTCAAAATTATTTGAATCGCTTATCGAAAAGAGTTTTTTTAAATTACTCATTTGGTCAATATCAAATCTAAATAAAATTTCATTTTTTAAAGTTTCATAAGGATCGATATCTGGGATATTGAAAATTAGATTACTTACGAGAGAAGCAATTGAAATTGGTAAAGAAGACACTAAAAGGTCATATTTTTTTATAGAACTCCTAACATTATTGAGAGAAAAAAGTCTCTCAACTTGTAAAAAATAAATTTCAGGATCAGTAACACTGAATTCTGGAAGTTCAATTTGTATATTTTTGTTTGACATATTAGTGATAAAAAAATTACTTATCTCAAAAATCGTGTTCAATCAGCTGTCAGGGGTCACCAATTGTAAAAACTATAATAAAGTTCTTACTAGAAATCAATAAAACACAAGCTTGAACTTTAAAGATTAGTAATTGATGTTTTCTCAAGAGTCGCTAGTGATTAATTAAATTTTTTCCAAATAATAACAACCTTCAATTTTCCAGCGTAGCTAAGGAAAACTAATTTTGACAAATTACAAAAAAGAGAGAGAGAGTTAATGTAACAAAGCTTGCTACAATACAATAATCTTGTCGATTTTGGATATTCTTAAATAAAAAAAAAATAAAAATAATATTTCTGAATGTGTATACTTTTAGATAGTAAAACTCCAAATCCAAAAATTCACATAGTTTTCCTTGAAAAAATTCTTTTCCGGCTCCTAGGTGGATAATGGATATCTCCCCTTAAACTAAAATAAAATCGTGGGGGGCATTTATAAAGTTACATTATGGTCGAAAAAGACAGTCGAAATCAAAATATGATTTCCAATCCCAAACAAATAAGTTTTCTTTTAAATGTCCCCACGATTTTTTTTTAGTTTGAGCAAAGTCCCATCGTAAACGGCGCAGTCATTAGTAAATTATTGAAATACGAAAAAAAATGTTTTATGAAAAAATCAACTTTCATTTACAATTATTTATGCTTTTTTACACGCTTTATATTAGTTTCACTTGTAAGTTTGTATGTATGTTTGTTTCTAACCTCGTTTGGACTACAGCAAGTGGTTTATTACTGTTAGTATGTTATGCCACTACTGTAAGAGCAATCGGCGCTAGTCTTCGCTGACGTCAACTCTCGGATTCACCGGTCGTGGGTTCTAATCCCGTCCACGCCGAAATAAAAAATTTGTTTTTTTTTTTCGGCAAATTTTTGACAATAAATCGAACTAAAAAGTGGAAAATAAATATATTTTAAAAAAACTAAAAAACACGCTTTATATCAAACTAAAAAGTGAAAAATAAATATAGTTTAAAAAAAACTAAAAAACACGCTTTATATCGAACTAAAAAGTAAAAAAAAAATTTTTTTTAATAAGCTTAAAACAATAATGAATAAAAAATACTAGTATTATTGTGAAAAAAGCGTGGGGCGCTCGATGTACGAAAATGCGGAACAAAGCGTCTCACGCTTTTTTCACAATAATACTAGTATTTTTTATTCATTATTGTTTTAAGCTTATTTTAAAAAAAATATTTTTTACTTTTTAGTTCGATATAAAGCGTGTTTTTTAGTTTTTTTAAACTATATTTTTTTAAGTAAAACTGTTAAATATGTTGTAATTCGCTAAAATATTGTAACAAAACTGTTATTGTTCGTGGTGGAAAAGTTTTATTTATAATAACAAAAGTTTAACAAAACAGTTAAATACACAAACTTAAAGTACTTCTCTAACGTTACAGAAACAAAACAACAAATTCTGACTAATAAAATAAAAGAATAAAAAGTCACTATTTATGTACATAAAATATCTACAATACAGGAACACACTACAATTTAATTAGTGCACTTGTTTATTAATTACTATATACCAACTTTATATAACTGGAATCAATGGTTTATTATACCACTCCGCACTATTTATTTTGCGCACCGTTTATATATCTTCTATCTCAGTACTACTGCACTGACGGAATAATTTGTCACAGCTATTTGCATCTCACTGTATCACTCCTGTACAACTGCCGTATGCCTGCCCGACTGAGCTATCGGGCTAGTTTATATATGCGCTGGGTAAGCTTTCCAGCGATTTCTAGAATGTTCCGATCCTTTCTTATACAAGTTTAGGATTTGGCTTCATACCGTCACAAAAACTCTTATACCTGAGTGCGTTATTGTTGTCTTCGTCAAGAACATTCGACTGAAAGCATTGGCGTCCCAACGGAGAGCGCACAACAATATTAATGTTTGCCACAAAACTGCGTCCTGTATGACGTCTCTTTTGGTATCGTTGTTGGCAGCCGAAAGAAAACACGATAGCACAAGTTGCGCTGTTATATAGCAGTTCAGTGAAGTGGTTCCGTTTTTTCTTTTTTTTGAAAATAAGTAGACTTTTATACAGTGGAATAATTTTTCAAGGTTATATAAGAAAGAAATAAACTGTATCCCTTTATACATATCTGTACCTCGGAGGGATACAACACTATGTCCATTTTCATAACTTTACAGGAGAGGAGTTTTAAACTTTTTTTCAACAAAAAGTGTTATTGGCACAGCTATTTATTGAGATGTTGAAACAATATTTTACCAGAACATTCTATTTATTGTTATTTACATCATGCAGTTGTTATAAAATAAAAAAAAAACCTTTGTTACGGTTTTTTTTCACTTTTTAATGGACATGGTGTTGTATCCCTCTAATAAAGTTATTGTACTATAAGACCTAATATTGGTATTGGACTTGGTGTTACCAGTTGCAAATCGTTTGGCAATGTAAGGTGTCGCCTTCGAAACCTAACAAGGTCAATCTCCTGGTTTTCATCAGCGAAATTACTTTTCAAAAACAGAGTTCCCATGCTGTTCTGTTTTACTTGCAGTTGAACACAGGTTGACAGAAGAACTTGTTCTTTGTTGACATCTTTTTTTCTATTAATAAAGGGTGGATTTTCACATGTTTTGACATCGTACAAAGACCTAAAATTTTTAAAATCTTCCAGTTCCATATTATGCACAGTATATTTCATTGAGGTCTGTCTGACTAACTGCTGCCAATCCCAGGGCGTTAGAATTGTCATATTGTTAAGTTTTTTTCTCTTCCGCTCTATCAGTGCATGGACAGTATCCGCCTCCATATGACTCAAAAATACATCAGAACTGTCGAAAGTACTCTTAGTTCACTAACAATCCGCCAGGCTGTGTAGAGGTATACAACACTATGTCCAGTAGTAATTCACATGCTTCAGAAGGATAAAACACCAAGTCCACATGGTGTTCTATCCCTCTAAATGAAAGTGGACTTGGTGTTGTTTTAAAACATGCTATATCCGGTTCTAACTGGTTTTGGACATAGTGCTCTATTCCTCTAAGAAATATGAGAAAAGCTGATTTTAACTCTGTAATAAAGTCAATATGGAAAAAAATGGACATAGTGTTGTATCCCTCCGAGGTACAGATATATAATGTCAATGATTCAAAGGGGTTTGATGAATAGTTGAAGTTCAGCATAAACGTTGTTTTACAACTTAACCCAGAAATTTTGAAAATTGAATGATAAAAACTTAAAAAATCATAGAAAAATAACAAACAGTGCCATAAGCATAACCTATAGTACAGACTTAATTGTAGTTTGAAATGAGTTGAAACTTAGATATTATAATAATCGGGAGCCAGGAATGTAAACGAAGCTTTGAATTTTGTCGTGCAAAACTTAGGAATGGATAACTGATCTTTGCAACGTAAATCATGATTCACTATTCAAAACTGACTACTTATGTTGTATTTTACTGTACAGATATTTAGGCATTCGTGTGATTTAGCAGACAAGATAATTTACCCAGCCCTATATTAAATAGTTCATCGCCTAGACGTACATAATATTATTCGTTATTAATCCGTTGGGTATTCTCTTAAATTCTGTCGCTACGTCATATATTATAAAGTTTACGTACGCCCGTTTATTGTGAAAGTTTTAGAGGGCATTATTAATTTTATCATAAATAAAAAAAGAGGGACGTTTGCTCACGTATAGTTTTATGTAAACCTTTGTTCTCTCAGGAATTCTGGAAAATAATTGCAGTTAAAAAATATTGTATTAATATTATAATCAGAGTAGAAGAAAAAATCTAAAAAAATGAGGTTGATTTAAAAATTCGGAAAAAATTGTAGCAACATTAATTTACTAATTCTCAGTTTCAAGTTATTTATTGTTTATTAAAAAGTAATGTATATTATTGTAACATAACTGTTCTAATTCATAATGAAAAATATTTATTTACAGTAATAATAACGTTAACAAAACAGTTAAAACATTCTAGGACCAGTTACATTCAACATCTACGTTCATGTACAAAGCAATTTACACATGCAAATCGCTATCAATACGCATTCACACCTTATCTGAGAAAGCCTGCTCCTAGCAAATATATTCTCAACCTGAACCAAGAAATTCAATCTGTTTAAAAATGGACCTCTGTGCATTGTTTAAAACATAACGCCAGTAGAACAATATTTTTACCTGTTGCGTCTAAACAAATCGGTCCCTTTTTAACGATCCTTCTTTGACCTCGGTTAAAGTATGCAACATTACGGTACCTTCTCCAAAAATTTGGGAGTGATAATAGACAATACATTGAGTTCTAAGTTTCACACAACAGAGCATTTTAAAAAATCTTATTATAGACTGAAAACCAACCACAGGCACAAAAAATTCATCTCACAATCAGTAAAATCACTCTGATGCAATCGCTTATATTTCAGTGCTAACATGAGCCGGCACAGTATGTCTTGATTTAGCAGTTTATTTAAACTAAAAATTACAAAAAAGTGCAAAGTTGTAATATTAGGAGTGATCGCATACATTCTGTTATGAAAAAACTGTTAATATTAGATATTGTATCCATGAGAACAAATCATACACTTTCATTAATTCATAAATTGATAAAAATCAGAGAACCGTCCCAGATTCGAAATAATATAAGTTTTGTGTATGACTCTCATTCGTTTAATACTAGGCGTTCTTTTTTGCTCGAAATACAACAATGCAGCACATTTCTAGGCTCGTCTTCATTTTTTGCATAGGGCCCCAAGTTGTGAAATGAGTCACCACTTGTCGCAAGACGTTTTCAAAATACGTCCACAAAATTCTTCTAGGTTCATATTATTGCAGAAGAACTATATTGCCATAACGTTTTTTATCTCTATATTTTATTTTATATTTTATTGCTATATTTGAGCACATCATTGCCAGCTGCATCCATATCCACCGTATACACACCATCATCATCACCTCAAACATCATAATCAAGATCTCATCTTACAACTACAGAAATCCACCGGAATACATCATCATCCAAAGTGTTTTACAACTTAACCACATAATATAACGCAAATAGCCACGCTGCTGCGCGTTTACAAATTAAAAAAAAAATATTGTTATTCCTGATACAAATTTGTGCTTTGCAGCTTTTCTCTAAATAAATTATAATAAAAATCCGAATCCTATATACTTGCATTCATTAGGTATACCCAATATAGTAATGAACTTTAATTAAGTGATATAAGTTCACGTACACATATATGTGCGTTTGTGATTTTTAACGTTTTTTGACTGAAATGTTCGGTGTTTGCAACAGATAAAACATTCTGTGTGAACTGTTCTTCATAATATAAAGATCAGTTCATATCGAATGTCGTATATCTCGTTCAAACTTGGTGAATAAATAATCAGCAACTGATTTGTCGTATTATGACAAATCAGTTGTTGATTATTTATTCACCAAGTTTGAACGAGATATACGATTACACATAAAACTCGCTTTGAAATCTAGACTAATTCCATCAATTCCCTTCGACAAATATTTATTGACATGTTTGAACGTTTTAATATCAATGATTGTAAGTCTGTCTATATCTGTAGTCCTGTTACCTATATTTATATACAATACTGGAATGTGTATTTTACATACATAAGAGAGAAATAAATAAATATACAATATTGTGCGGGTTTGTTTTTAATATTAAAAATTACTGTTTGAACTGAAATTTTGTTTATGCAAATCTCAAATCTGTAAAAATTAAAACACATTACTAGAGGCGATCACATTCCCTTTTATTTATTCTGAACCAAAACGACAAATTTGATATGTGATTATGTTTATACTTATTATGTCCTCTTATATACGCCACTCATTTCAACTTACTCATGAAATGCTTTTTATGAAACAGGCAGAATCGCTATAACTTTGTACAGAATCATAAAGATAAAACAATTTCTTGAGGTGTGTTATTTTAAAGCCAATTTAATTTTTTATTTGTAATGATATTATCACTCGAGTGACTGTTAACAATCGCTGATTGGTTTGTGTTAACTTTCCATCATTTCTAGTGATAATACCTTCATTACAACCGAGATACATGGACTACTATTTTCTTCATTAATTTAAAAGTGATACAAAACCGAATTTGGGAAAACATCGAGTAAAGGCAGCATAAAACTGGCAATCTTGATTATAAATCTGACTTGATTAATGCAATGTTTTTCGTTGTTTTAAAACCAATCGTAATATTTAACATTCCAGCTAATTTAAACAACGACACAAACAGACAACAAACGGTTACGTCGGTTTCTGGAATCAGCCTCGTCAAAAAAAGCTGTTTACCGCCACATGATATAAATGACGTCGGTTGTATTCATTTTGTCGGCTGCATATTTTTATTTGCATATGTTATATTCCAAACATCAACGCCTGCAAAAATCGAGTTTCCAGTGACGTAGTTTCCTGCTACCAACATATTTTTTTATCCACAATACACTGCGTTTTATAAATTGGATGTTTTCCACTTGCCGCCTACAAAGTTCACAACGACCGCGGTCGTTTCGGTCGCGACAAAAACGTGACCAGTTAGACTTTTTCTCAGAGCGGGACACCCTTAAATTGTTATTGAATTTAAAATGCATTTTAAATTCATTCAAGATACCGAGGTGATACTACAATTAAATCGTTATTGTTTTAAAAATAAAACAGATCTTTGTAATATCGTATAGAAATGTGAAATGATCAAAAATGTAAATAAGTACCATTTAGTTTTTTCCTCAGAGCGAGACGCTTAAATTATTATTGTTAATTGAAATGACATATCAGCAGAGTATGAAGACTTTGGTAGTGAGACTGAATCAGGACCTGTCAAATCTGACTATAAGCAACGAATTTGTTCAAGTGTTAAAAGTAATTTATTTACTTTTTGTAAACTTTTTGAATCTACCGTGTTTTTCTTAATCTACGGCTTTATTACGGGCATCAAGACTTGCTTGCTGTTACGTTTTTGTTTTGTCAAAGCGGGAAATTTTTACGTATTTTGGGGACTGCGGGACACTTACCTTAAAAGCGGGACTGTCCCGCTATGTTTGACTGTAGATCGTTGAGGTCGTTAACTAATAACTACCATAATTACTTTCCATGCATTTTAATGCCACAGAAATGAGAGCAGAATATGCTACATTTAACAATATTGAAATGAATTAATACAACGAACTCAGTTCAGCTCAATATTTCTTTTGACCCGTGTAAGTTGTAGTAATGTACACCTATCATAACATTTGATTGATTTAGCTTTTCTTAGAAACACATAACCTTACTTTGCTAGTGGTAGCCATGTTTGTTGCTGCCCATAAGTCGTTCCACTATAGTTTTCATCTACAATGTTTGTAAGCTAGCGGAACGACAAAATATGCGGTCGTGAACACGAACGTTGCGGGCACCAAGTGAAATATGCATTCTACATTTCACATATTGGCACTTTTCAAATATAGAATTTTATGATGTTAAATATAAAAAACACATACGATCAGGAATAGGAAGAGTGCACTTGTCGCGTGAGAGGGGTCTAAAAAAATCAAAAAGAAGACAGCACTTATTTAATGAAATTCGATGCTCTAAGTCTCTAAGACATATAATAAAGTGTAATGTTAATCGTCCTTTAAAATTTTATTTTGTTTTATAATTTCAAATGATTATGTGACATTATTGTATAGAAATTCTTTTCAGTTAAAATAGCAGGTTCGATACCGATTATGTCAGAAATTTAAAAAAATCGATTATTTTTTCCTGCATTTTCTTAAAGTACGGTGCCTCGAAAATATCTGCAAATTTCAAGTTAATTCAGTGAATAGTTTTCTTAGTCCCGCTGGATCCAGGTATTTGCAGGATCCAACAGGGTGGACATAGACTTCTAAATTCAATCATAATAAAGACCTAATAGACCTCGTTTTTATAATGGTTTATTATAAATACTTTTAGACATGAAGATGAAGACATTATAAATTGACATAAAGTTGACCAAAAAATGGTACTGTATACGCTGCCATGAGGACAGCCGGTTTTCTTTGACTTCTGCAAGATTTGGCTCCAAAAGGGCGCTGGGTGAGTCGCCCATAAGGAAATGACCAGGAGTTAAGGCGTTTAAGTCAGAGGGATTGTCGGATATTGGAGTTATGGGTCGCGAATTCAAACAAGCTTCAATTTGATTTAGGCGAGTATGCATTTCTTTAAACGTAAACAATAAATGTTACTTATAGAACTTTTTACAACCGCCTCCCGCAAACCACCGAAGTGGGTGCGCGAGGAGGAATAAAATGTCAGGAAATTGAACTATCAAATATAAAGTTCGAAAATTTTGAATTGTGACTTATTTGTTTGAAAAACTGTTTTTAATTTTGTAAGCTCACGATTAGCGCTAATAAAATATCGCTCGCTTCCCAAATGCGTGGATTGGCATTTGTCAAGAGAGAGATATTTTATTGACGCTAATCGTGAGCTTACAAAATTAGAAAAACAGTTTTTCAAACAAATAAGTCACAATTCAAAAATTAATATTGAAAGATGTATTAAATTGATTGTTACGCCGCTGCAACTCTCAGATTGCGTTGGATGGTGATGCCTGTGTTAAATTCAATCATTTCAGAAACAAAATGCAAAACACGTCAACGTCGAATCACTATTTCATATTTTTTAATTAAAACTGCAATCTACCAGAATTATTCATGCTTATTTTTAAATAAAAAAATCAAATGTCTAAATCATAACCAGATTACTATAATATAGATTTCAAACTCTTGTTTACAATATAATAAAAATTGATTAACGAAATTTTAAATACGTCAATCTCAAATAAAGTGTTTTTATATGTTTATATTGCAAATGCATGAATATACACTGAACAAATAAACTATTTTACACCTACTATACATTGATTCTGAAATAGAAGAGCCATTATAGTACAGTTCGCTTAATAGAGCGGCGAAGAAATCAAACAATGTAAAGCGCACCCGTCCAACGCATAAAAACTATCTTGCATATTATATTATATTGTGAAGTATGATTATTGTACCTAGAACTTTACTATTGTTTTCAGTTATATTCAGAGGAAAACGAAATCTGATGCAGAAACATTTTAATTGTCAAAACATAATATGTTTCTTTTTCACCATTCCGTACCACATAATATACAGTGAGTTCACAGAAAATGATAATAGTAAATTGGTCGTGTATCCTACTAAATACAAAAAAAAATTTAGATAGTTTTTTGTTTAACTCTAGATTTACTATCGGAAATTGCATAGGTATATTTTTTTGTATTTCAAACACAACCGAAAGTGTACATGCTTTTTTTTCAATTGACAACATATATTTTTTTACATTTTCTAAATCTCTATTTTTCTCATTCATGTAAAATTTGCATAAGGTTGCATAAGAAAATATTCGAGAAAAAAGTTTTCAATTTGTTAATTAAAATGCATTTTTCTAGAATATTTTCTTAAGTAACCTTATGAAAATTTTATATGAATCTATAGAGAAACAAATGTAGATTTCGAAAATGTAAAAAATATATATGCCATTTAAAAAAAAAATCGTATAAATTTCCGGTTGATTTTGAAGTACAAAACAAATTACCACTATAATTTCCACTAGTAAATCTCAAGTTGACGTTCGAGGTGTCAGACATTTTAAATGGTTTTTGTTATTTGTCAGAGAACATTATTTTAGCGTTTTGGATGAAGTTTTTAAGCTATCCAATTAAAAAAAAAAAACAAACAGTATCTATAAATTTTTACATGCCGTCAAAGCGACTTCTTTCGGAAAATTTAGAGGGAAAACACCCCAAAATCAAGAAAAGTCATAGAGGAAATAGGTGTCAGACTAGACCTAATGAATACAAAGTTTGGGGAGAGTATGTGTCAGTAAAATTTTTGCCGACGGGCACTCTGACTATAATATCTAGTAGGATACACGAATTATTCACTGTTACCACTATCGGTGAGCACACTGTAAATTTAAAACAATATTTAAGTAGGAATTTGTATTTTTTAAGGCGCACGAGGCTGGTCTTAATTAAATTTTCTAATGTGTCTTGCTTGGTCCAACTTACACTACAGGATAGTTTAAAAAAAATATATAAAAACTATCCTATAGTGTAAGTTACGGTGTTTTGTCGAAAAAAAAACTGTTTTAGTAACATGTAGCGATATCTGATAGAATTTGCTCAAAGCTATTAGTTTAGAAGCAAATCTGGTAGAATTTCCTCAAAGCTATTAATTCAGAGGCCGGGCCGCAAACGAAATACATTCTTAGATCATTATCTATCGCACCCCGGTGAAACCCCGAAAAGTTTCAAGGTCATTTAAACTGTACATTAATTAATATGAAATGAAAAAAACGGTTAGAACTTTTTTTGTCTCACATGTACGTTAATGTCTGGTTCCATGACGTTATATGAAATTTGCGGCACATCTTCAATAGGTTGCAGTCACAATCTACATAGAAATTTGTAGACAAAAGCAATGGCAGACTAACAATTATTATTTAACTGAATATAGGTACTATGCTCGTAGTTATTACTTATTACCTATAACTTGCAAGGGTATTCTGTAAACCTTATTGTACTTAGTACTACGTTCGTTGCATCCAGTGAATCAAATGTTTCTGAGTTCAGATCACTGATCTCTATACTAGCAACCGGACGACTTTGTAAGACGTTATTGTGGTGAGTTGAAAGTTCACTTAGCGCTTTGAAAGTGTGTGGTACCACTAAGTAGTATCCATGGAACTAATTTCCATGGTGGTATCCTACTGCATACCTTTATATAGTAACTATACTTGGTGTACCCAGGGTTGCCAACTTGGAGGTTTTCCCTCTAAATTTGGGGGGATAAAATGTGGAATGGGATTTTTTAGGGGTAATTTTAATGACACAAAAAACAAAATTTTTCTACCAGACATTAGGTGAATTGCAAAACCGAGTCATTGTTAAATATCTGTTTACTAAGTAGTAGCCTAAGTCCTAATATATAGTATTATAGTAACATCATGTGGCGCTCGGTCACCTTTAATAGCAGAATACTCAAATACTGTCGTCAAAGCGGCAAACGTTGTTGAAAATGAGTTAACAATGAATTTGGATTATTGGAACTGTAGAACAATCTTTTTTTGACGTGATAACGTCTTATAAATTGATGAATCACCAATCTTATAAATTGATAAAACACCGCCTGCATGTTCGAAAAAGTGTAACGCGTAACGTTCCTAACGTTCCGCCTGACCCTGTGCGTGCTTTTTGCTAATTACTCGCTCAATTTAAATCAGATCGGTTTGAAACCAGTCTTAAACGAAAGAGGAGAACATTTTACATAGATTTCGTATAACAGAATTTGCCTAAACAGTTTTTTTATACAAATTTATATAGAAAAATAGCTGTATAAATGCAACATGAAAACGGCTGAATTTCTAATGTTTAATTCAATTTTTTGACATTAGTATTCTGTGAAATGCAAAGCCTTCTAAGTTAACTATTGGAATAACTAATTATTATTAGAACATAATACTTTGTAAGTTGCAAACGTCACTTTTGACATTTCTTATCATTCCGACACCAAGGATAAGCGGATTGAAACCAAATGGGAGGTTTAGGTTATGTATTACGGAATACGTTATCACGTAAAACTATCGTCCGTAAACCGACTTTACAGACAACCAATTTTTTTATTGTTAACTTATCTTCAACAAAGTTTTCCGGTTTGACGACGGTATTTACTATTCTGCTATGTAAGGAGACCGAGCGCGGTCTATCAATAATACGATACAATTTTTCAAAGTAAAACAATTATTTTTATAAGGGAGATTTTTAGGGATATTTTAACTTGTGGTTGGGGGAAAAGATCGTTAGGGGTTGGCAACCCTGGGTATACCACAAAAACAGCAATACGTACCTATATCGAATACTATATGTAGTCGAATTGCTAATTGCTATTGCGTCTGCTTCGTACGCAGTAGATCTTTGATTCAATTCCGCTTAGGGCAATTCTTTTATAGTTTTCTTACAACTTACTATTCCATATTCCACTTGATATTTAGTTATAACTTTTTTTATATTAAATATAATGTATTTTTTATCTGTATTAGTTTTGTTCCTAATAATACTTTTGAAGAAAATTTATTTTGGTTGAGGAACAATTAAAAAAAGAAACTTTACATACCAGTGTGTCGCTTGTGGCCAACGTTTCGAAAAATATATTTTCATCCTCAAGGCCATTGAGGATGACAATATATTTTTAAAAACACTGCACTTGGTTATTTAATTTTGCATAAACACTTCTAAAACCGTGTGCGAATACTCGTAAGGTAGACATTACAATTTTAATAAAATCACTGGCATTTTCTCTGTTCCTGTGTCTAAATGTAAATGTTTGTATGACGCTACTCATTATATTCGCCCCATTCGAAAGGCCGCCATCAGCCCTATAGGTTCGTGCGTATCACGTTTACTGTTTTCTTTTCAATTTGAATAATTATTCAAATTTTAGATTAATAAATTGAATTATTTAATTAAATTGGACTTTGTGTAGGCATAGAAAGCAAGCAAATGTTAGGTTGTGAATATTTTATTACATATAACAGATTTATTATGTTGTTTGCCGCAAGGATTTCCCGATATTTACATAATGTCTTTGGAAGAGAAAGCTTATAAAATAAAACAGTTAAAAGTAGAATCTGTATAGAGATGCGTTGTGATATAGATAGGGACCCTTTTTATTCACTGCGTGATGACAAAGATGCCATAGCTTTGCTATTTCTTAAAAATTATTCTAAAAAATCTTACACAAAAGTCTGTTACAGAGATTAGTACCTACAGTCATTCGATAAAAGAGGTTACCTGGAAAGTTTTCCGGGAGTTTTGATAATTGGTAATTTTATAAATTTGAATGTGCTCTGTCCGAATTTCTATTTTGCCACCTCGTATCTTTGTCGCTCGCGCCGCCATATTGGGAAAATGACGCCTAAAAGTAGTTTTTTGACCTTCCCGACTCATTTTTATGAATAAAAATATGAATATTGGAAAAAAACGGAAAATTTATTAACTAAGGTCACAAACTGACACACGTCGATCGCGTTCTTACATTGGAATACATTTGTGGGAGAGCGCGCGCTGTACAGAAATGGCTGTAACTTTGACTGGTACAAGCAAATTACATGAAACCAATTGCAGATGAAAAAGTATCATTTATTAAAGTATTACGTGTGTTCCAAAGTTTTTTTAATATACCTATTTTTTGACACTGTCATTATCAATATTACGATGAATCTAATAATACCTCATTTATTAAAATCTATTCAGGAGTTTGACGCTAGGAGAGAATAGAGAATACCACATCCATAGATACACGCGGAAAACATAACCCTGGCTGAGCTGTCGCGCAGTCGGGTCAAAATTAAATCCTCGTCGCGAATTTCGCAAACAAAAAGAGAATATTATTTTACTAATCATGCTCATTTGAATGTAAAATCTAATTTTAATATAAGGCTTTTGTGAGTGGAAATGTTATTATAAAAAAGATTTTTACACAACCTTTATTATCATCAAAGTAAAATTAAATGACATTATTTAATTAGTTTATTTGCCTATGCATATTATATGGAACATTGGCACATACACTATTGACATCGCAATCGTGAGCTGGTTGGATGGCGGGACCTAGAAACTTTCAACGTGTCACATGTTTTTACTTGGCAAGTTTTCGTGTTTTATATTATGATTTATAATTAAACTTTATGTTTATATGTGTGACAATTTGCCAAGTGAAAACTTGGCACCCTTTTTAGATATCAATTCTTTTTGTATTGAGGTATGACTCAATTTTTCGCAGTATGAAAATAAAATTCTTAATAATAAACTTGACTCCCTTTTTCACATTTATGGTTTTGATGGGATATCATTATTTTTTGTAAGAAATTATTATTATTTATCATTCAAAAGTGATTTGTTAAATTAATCCTTTTTCTTGTATAGTTTTTTTTTCGAAAGGAGCTAATAAAAATCTATTGATTGGCAAATATTTCAAATCTTAAAAATTTACTTTTTCTGATTTTTTTCTTTGTATCCATAGAATTACCTAGCTGGATGTCAAATTTCAACTTTCTAGGTCATCTGGAAGTGGGTTAGGTTTTTGATCTATATGTCAGTGAGTCAGTGATAAAAATGCTGATTTTTAGACGTTAATATCTCAATAACCGTTTGAGCTGGATATATGAAATTTGGGGTGCTAGTTAATTTAAGGGGTTTTAATAAATAAACCAAATTTCATGTGTTTATGTTAAATAGATTTTTAGTTATTAATGGGTCATAAGTGGCTCCAAATGCTTTCTTTTTCTTTATTGAACTTGACTTGACACAGTGATATATTCTTAGAAAAAAACTGTTTTTAATTTTATTTCAACTCAACTTTATTCACTATAAAATTCTCAATATAAACTGACTCTAAATACAGATTCAAAATATCAATTACAATAAGCATTACATAATATAATTTAAATGATAATTATTCAACCTCTATGTATATAACAGATACACTGCAGCGTGTCTAAACTTTGGCACTTCGTAAAAATTCTATGTGTAGTCACCTGATAGGTGAACATTGTGGGGATCCTTGTCCTGTAAAAATAATACCAAAGAAACAACTTCTCTTATCGACAATAAAGTGTTTTTATTGACATCGTTCAACCAAATTTTGTTTCTAACTTTTTGGTTTGGCTTATTAAACCAAGATTTTATTATTCCTCCTGTTGTACTTAACACTGTCAAACAGCTGCACACAGAACTTTCACGAAGCGTCAAAATAGTAAGTATGTCAGATTGTGCAACTTGCAGATGATCATGAAGCGCCGCGTGGAATCGGTGATTTCATGAACTACCTAGTCAATTAGTGTAATGCAAATAAGATACACGAACTGACGGCAGGTTATGAAATACAGGTTTCTCACAATCTGACGGATTCCACTATGTGCAGACTACGACATATACAGGGTGTCCCATTTAGAATGGGACATAGAACAACCGCAGATTCTCCAATTCAAAATAAAACGATTAAGCGAAATATGCTTAGATAAAATGTTGCTCGTTTCCGAAATACAGGGTGTTGAAGTTGAAAACTGAAAAATTATTAATGTCCATAATTTTGATACACCGTATAATTTTACTCAAATCGGCACACTTGTTAAATATCATAAAATGCACCTAACAATAAAAAAATTAGTTCAGTACGCTCTACCAGTGGCGTACGGCAGGAGTAAGTAATAATTGTGCCCCTTCTAAATGTTACGCCGCTGTCTAAATTTTAATTTTGACTATAATTTTAATTTTTTTGATATTTTCTAAGTCAATAATGTACACTTGTTAGTTGGTTGTAAAGTCATTCATTTTTACAATTTTGTCTTAAAACCAAACAAAGTAGAAACTAATGTAATGAAATTTTAAAAAAATTTTAAAAATTTCATAACATTAGTTTCTACTTTGTTTGGTTTTAAGACAAAATTGTAAAAATGAATATTATTAATAATAATACACATAAAAAGTACATGTCTATCTATCTTTAACTGCGAATATCTCGAAAACCAATGACTTTACAACAAACTAACAAGTGTACATTATTGACTTAGAAAATATCAAAAAAATTAAAATTATAGTCAAAATTAAAATTTAGACAGCGGCGTAACATTTAGAAGGGGCACAAGTATTACTTACTCCTGCCGTACGCCACTGGTAGAGCGTACTGAACTAATTTTTTTATTGTTAGGTGCATTTTATGATATTTAACAAGTGTGCCGATTTGAGTAAAATTATACGGTGTATTAACAAAATTATGGACATTAATAATTTTTCAGTTTTCAACTTCAACACCCTGTATTTCGGAAACGAGCAACATTTTATCTAAGCATATTTCGCTTAATCGTTTTATTTTGAATTGGAGAATCTGCGGTTGTTCTATGTCCCATTCTTAATGGGACACCCTGTATATACCGAATTTGTTAAAATCAAATCTGTCTTTCGAAACTGATTGCTCACACACATCACGACTTCAAATGCGGTATACTCATTGAAATCCAATACCGCACGAAGCCTATTTAAAATGTGCACAGACGAACTATTTTTAAAGCTTCTATTTAGAAGATTATTGGACCCAAAAATACCGATAAATTTGCCCAATTGTTTCAAAATAACAATTTAACCCTTTAGTAGAGATTAAAATGCTCACCAAAAATGTTCATAAAAATGTAGTGAATCATCTATCTATTGCAGGTGTACATAATTTGGTTCATATGTTGGATTGATAAGATGAAGCCGAATATAAAAATTAAAAGAAATTTAATCATCTTACATTGTACAGTGCGTTCACCGAAAGTAGTAACAGTGAATAATTCGTGTATCCTACTAGATACAAAAAAAAATTAAACAGTTTTTTTTTTTTTAATTTGAAATTACTATCGGAAACTGCTGAGGTCTATTTTTTGTTCTACAAAATCAACCGGTAGTGCATATGCATTCTTTTTTTCAAATGATACATATTGCTTTTCACATTTTCGAAATCTCATTTTTTTAAATAAATTGGTATAAAACTTTTCCATAAGAAAATATTCGAGGAAAACGTTATCAATTTATTACAGTTATTTGGTAGTTTTACCTGGAAAGTTTTCCGGTAGTTTTGAAAATTGGTGTTTTTATAGATTTCGATGTGCTCTTTCCGAATTTAACTTTGGCATCTGGTATCTTTGCCACTCGTTCTGCCATATTGGAAAAATGGCGCCAAAAACAGTTTTTTGAAATTCGAGCGAGCAGAAATTTGTTAACTAAGGTCACAAATTGACACGCGTCGATCGCCTGCTCAGATTGCAATAGGCTTGTAGGAGCGCGCGATCTATACGGAAATGGGTGTAACGTCAAAGCACATGATATTGTAACAAGACTGTTCTATTTACAATAATAAACGATTACCAAAACAGTTAAACACACAAACGAAAGCGTACTTCTCAAATGAAACAGTAATTATAACGTTAACAGAAACAAAACTAATAGTTCTAAATAATAAAATAGAAGACTAAGTAACAGAAGAATATAAAGTCACTAATTATGTAGGTACGCAAAATACTTACAACGTTTATTAGCAAACTTGTATATTAACTACACACGATTATTTACAACACAGAAGCTGTTTATGTAAAACCAGATTTATATAATTGCACTCAAAGGTTTATACAGCTCATTTATCTTCTATCATAGCAGTTACCTCGGCCTTGCTGTACCGACTGAACAATTTATATCACACAGTTGTTTGTAATCCACTGTACGTGCGCGCTGCAACTAACTAAATAACTGACTGATTTGTCAACGACTCCGCTCGCATTTTATAGCTTCGTCTCCCGCCTGGTAGAATTTTCTAGAAGCTCCGAGATCCTTCCTTTACATGTATCGCCGACTTCAGGTCGGGTTATGACTGCCTGCTTTCCATTGTTGTTGTAAGAATATTCCACAGAAAGCATAGTCGTCCCAACAAGGAGCGCGCAAAAATATGAAACCAATTGCAGATGAAAAAGTATCATTCTCTTGAAGTATTACGTGTGTTCTAAATTTTTTTAAAGTACTTTAACAATTATATATCTATCTCTACATTGGAGCACTGCGTAGGTTTTAAATTAATTCGATGAAACAAACAATTTGTTGAAAAAATTAAAAAAAAAACTTTGATAGCATACTTAAAGGTTTGTCTAAAGTACTTCTTTAACTATAAAAAATAAGAAAAATTCATTTTTAAATTATTTAACTTTTTTTATACGCGATTTTTCTTTGTTTTCAATCGAAAATGTTAAGTTCGTCTACATTAAAACATAACATATTACGTAGCACAAAATAAATAATTGTAACTTGTGGTACATATCTTAAGGTTGAAAATGACTACTTAAGTGTCAATATCGCATTTTAAAGTTGCAATATTGACAATCAAAGGTAATAGGTGCTTGTAGAGGAAAACGGCTCTTTTCGAAATTGGACTAACTTCAAGGGCCTGAATTTCCGAAAATAAATTTTTCTAATTTTTTTGGCTGAAGGTGTAACCACACTGTCTATAACGGGTTAGAGTTGTATTTTGATAAAAATAATTAAAATCACTTACATATTACGATGCATTTAATTGTCACAATGCATGTACATATTACGTTATCGGCAGAGTTTTGCACTGCGACCAGTGTTTTATTATCTTAAACTCAGTCGGGGAATATGTCTTCCCTAAAATCAACATTTCAAATAGTTGAAAAAGATTCATTTTATTATACATTCATTTCTGCATGAAAATGAATTTCTTAAGCTTATTTTAATTAAAATAGTTTCGCAAATTAGTTATTCTGAAAAAGTGAAATGAAAAATTTCTCTCAGTAAAGAAGGAAATGTATTTCAGCAAATTATACAAAGAAAATAATTTTAATTAATTGAAGTACTGAAGTCATTAACGCCGCGACTGGAGCTTTTCTCATTTCTGTAGTCACAATAGTTTTTTACAAACAAAGAAAGACTTAAATTTTAAATTACATGAAATATAATTACGGAAAATAATTTAAACTCATGCACTAGTCTTTTTTTATGTGAAGTGCAGTGCTAGTTGCATACGAATAGTAAAAACAAACATAATATGTAATATGTTCATACTTCAGGAACATTTTGTCTGTTGGTACTACTGCTTGTAGTACTTTGTAACAATAAACCACTGATATGTAAATGTAACTAAGGATTGGGTAGGATTGCCTTACCATAGGTGACGTATTTTCAATTATGATGCGATTTCGAAAACACAACAAAGTTTTTTTTGATTTTAGATTTCACTATAGGAACGCGTGCTCGGCTTAGGTTACACTGATTTTAATATCGAAAAATATATAGATATCTATATCGATATAAGACCAATATCGATAATCGATAATATCGACCCTTTCAAAATCGTCAATTTCAAAATTCTTTGGTCACATTCACTATCCGATATTTTTATGACAATATCGATAATATTATATCGGTTATGTAAATATATCGATATTTTCGTTTCGATTTTATCGATAATATCGGTTGTCCGATATATCGTTGCAACCTTAGTTACACCTCAGATAAATAATAGAAAGACATGCACACATTTTTTGCTGCCTGCAACTAATCACCATCTAAACGAAAACCGATAAAAACAAATTTTTATCAATGTTGCCAAACTGCAAATTGAATGATGTAATTGCGAAAGCATAAATAATTAGAAATGACACATTCAAGTCAGTTGTAATTGATGTTATCAATGGTGTAGATAATATAAAATTAAATTCGAAATGAGCAGAGCCAGTTTGAACCCGATATTTTATTATTACTTTCCTTTTTCTCCGAGCCGACATTTGGTAAGTTTGCGATTTGTCAATTTGTAGCAGCCAAATTATCATAGAAACCACATGAATATTATTTTATTTTAATATTTTTTTGAGGCACATTTTTTTGCGATTTTGCTGTGAATAAATATTGTTTTTTTAATTTCGTACTGTTTTCGACTTTTAAAGACGGTTAAATAGTGCCATGCATGTAAGAAATCACGAAATAATTATCTCAACCTGTCATTTCACCAGTAAGTAGCTAAATACGACATTTTACGTTAGTTGTGAAATAGGTTTTTGACAAAATTTCTATCAGTTTTTGATTAAATGAATCTAAAATATATTTTTATTAACAATATAAGATTTATAAACCTCGTTATCTGTAGATACCATCTTGAACAAAAGCTAATACATAGCTACGGACAAAAACCAAATTTGTGATCGGTCGAAACGCAAGCGGATATCGATGAAACACATTTTAAGCGTAACGGACCTACTTATATAGAGTTACTTTAGATTTAATTTTTTGACGTGATAACGTCTTATAAATTGATGAAACACCGGCTGCATGCACGAAAAAGTGTAACGTTCCGAAATGTGTCACGTTCCGCCTGACCTTCGAGCGGAATACGTTATCACGTAAAACTATCGTCCGTAAACCGACTTTACAGACAACCATTTTTAGTAATATCTGCTACAACCGTCAAAGAAGTTTTACTTCAACCGCGCCTAAAAGTTACACGCACTCATTTTTATACCATTTCACATGTCGACTAGTATTTAATATAACAAACAGAGATTCTTAATTTTTATGAGATACCGGTCTAGCTTGCGAATTGCGATTGACTGTTTGGCGATTACTGATTTAAGATACAAAAACTTCTATTTAGCTACTATCCATGTATTTTGAAAAGAGATCAGTGCAATAAACATAGTACACGCTTGCCAACTTCTAACCATAAGTACTACACTTGCTACGATGTCAACACGTCTGTGACATTATATTAAGCAATGTCGGGTCACACACACAAACAAACGTTCGGCTTTTTTTATTTTTCTTGTCCAAAGATTGCCACGATTTTTAAATATAAAGCACGATTCGTAAATATTGCTAATAATTTCAAGAGAAAATTTTTTAGATAAAAACAAGAAAACAGTTCTTATTAACATACTAGCGGCCCGGTTCGGCTTCGCTTGAATTTGTAGATTGTCGCCGTTTTTTTCGTCGAGTTGCGTTGCTTTTATTTAAACGCGATAATATATAGCCTGTATCAATTCTGAAGGTCTATTATAAATATTGATATAGAAATTAAGAAATCGAATGAGTAGTTTCAGAGATTGCCTCCTTTATCCAAACTTACAAAGTTTACCTCTTTATAATATTAGGTACGATAAATATAATTCCGCAAAATGTATTTCGATTGCGTCCCGGCGTGTGAACTAATAGCTTTGAGCAAGTTCTAACAGATGTTGCTATTTGGTACTAAAATAGGAGATCCGGCTCCCTACTCCGTGGTGTTTGTTGGGTGAGAGGTGACACATGTAGACGCCTAGCGGGGATAACTGATCGATTTATAATTGATAAGTTATCAACCACATTATAACAATCGCACTTTCTGTTTTTACTGGGTTAAATACATAAAAATTTATCGTTATAAATTTACCGTTATATTGCCCTCTTACAACCTTATTGCGCATCTGTGGATGAAAGTAAAAATACTAATATCGCTATTAAAAAATAGGGGTTGGTGGTAGAACGGTGAAAATTTAGGGTAGTAAGTATTTTTAATGGCAAATCATAAAAAAGTTTTAAAAAAATGTTCTCCAAAAAATAAAAAAAAAACTGGAGAGGGCCGTCCTTATCACCTAGGGGTATAAAAAATAGCCTATGACCTATTCTCAGACCTACCAAGTATACACAAAAAAAATCATAAAAATCGGTCAAGCCGTTTCGGAGGAGTTCGACACCGTGACACGAGATTTTTATATTATATACAGATGTCCGGACTCCGGAATCGCGTCGTCTCAGAGATAAACAATTTTTTTTTTAATTTCATAAATTTATTTGATTAAATTCTTTTTTGCATACTCCCCATAAAATAGCTACTTTTCATGCCTTTATAGCGGTTTTAAAATGAGCCATCACCAGTGCTGTAAAGTAAAACAAATAAATGCAATCGAACCAATTCAACAGTAATAACCCTGCATCTAATCCCGCCATAACAAATATACACGGTGTCCCAACGAAAACTTGTACCCCCATAAAACTTGGCAAAATAAACGTTTTGACAAAAATCCAAAAATAGTTGGCAAAACCAAAAGTGCACATACCGCAAGTTTTCCACTGTGCATAATGAAAAAAATTGAGAAAATAAATTTAAAAAAATTCCAGCTAATTAGTCGACGGGATCATTCTAACTTCAAAAATAATGACATTTGATTATAATAAAGAGAATTTTAAAAAAAACATATTTTTCGTACGGCCAGCTGTATGTGGCTTGCTCACGTGTATCGAATCCACAAGATCATGTTTTTGCAAAATATGGTAAAACAAAAACACATTGTTTATAGGGCAGTCTTAAATTAGTCTTTCTTGAATTTATGATTTTTGACGTGATAACGTCTTATAAATTGATGAATCACCAATCTTATAAATTGATAAAACACCGACTGCATGCACGAAAAAGTGTAACGTAACGTTCCTAACGTTCCTAACGCGTAACGTTCCGCCTGACCCTGTGCGTGCTTTTTGCTAATTTCTCGCTCAATTTAAATCAGATCGGTTTGAAACCAGTCTTAAACGAAAGAGGAGAACATTTTACATAGATTTCGTATAACAGAATTTGCCTAAACAGTTTTTTTATACAAATTTATATAGAAAAATAGCTGTATAAATGCAATGTTGTCTAATGCATGACGCGACGCGGTCGGTCGTCTTTGTTTGCCGTACATGGAAATTAGAAGAGAACGTATGTCTTGTCTTAACATTTCTAATGTTTAATTCAATTTTTTGACATTAGTATTTTGTGAAATGCAACGCCTTCTAAGTTAAGTATTGGAATAACTAATTATTATTAGAACATAATACTTTGACAGTTGCAAACGTCACTTTTGACATTTTTTATCATTCCGACACCAAGGATAAGCGGATTGAAACCAAATTTTGGGAGGATGTTTAATATACAAATATGAAGTGGCCTATTGTTTTTGGGGAACATCGGCGCATGCGTAAAAGAATATATCTCTTATAATGATGTTTTATATAATAATAATATAGTTTTTAAAACGGTTTTTACTCTATCTATTTTTACTAGAAATTTTTGTAAGTTTTTTGGGGAAAATCGGCGCATGCGCAAAAGAGATACATGCCATAGTTGTTTTTTATATAATAATAGTGTACTTTTTATAGTGTTTTATTATTCTACTTAATAAAATTTACCTAAATTTGAAGCGAAAAATGCAATATCATAGATTCGAATTATTATAATTATTATATAAATTTAGGTTATGTATTACGGAATACGTTATCACGTAAAACTATCGTCCGTAAACCGACTTTACAGACAACCAATTTTTTTTAATCAATTACAGTAGCACCTGTTTAAGTCGAAAACCTCCAAAACTCGAAAAAATGTTTTGTTTCCTTCCCTTCAAGCCCCAAAACCTCCATTACTCGAAATAGATCGAATAATAATTGAGTTCCTACAAACCATTTCGATACATAATTTCCCTCCATAACTCGAAAAAGTAAATTGGACTTACGTATCTCAAAATTAGTTATAATTAATCTTAACCTCTACAAACCGAATATTTTTTTACAAACTCCGCCTAAGTCGAAATCCTTCATAAGTCTAAAACTTGAATTTTTTAGCGTCTCCCTTGAAGTTCGACTTACATAGGTTCTAGTGTATATCAATTATACACACTAATTCCACACGGATGAAGTCACGGGTACGGGTAAAATCTAGTAAATTTATAGACAAGTTACTTACATAAAGATAAAAATAAAGATAATAATACCGTTAATAAAAATAAAGACTAGACAATAGATGTGTTCTATAAATTATCTTAAGTATAATAATTATATAGGGCAGTATTTTTAGCAAAGCAAACAACTGGCAACCGTGATAGTACCTACTCAACCATAGTAATTATTACCGCTCTGGTAAGAGCTGGTAGACATACACACGCACTCAGACACTACGAATTTTTCACACAAACGTGAATAAATACAGACATTCTGTCGCATATGCTTTGACTTCATAATATGCTTCACATATATATTTTTATATATATTATGCTCCTTTTTACTAGGGCTAGTAAGTAAAATGAACACAACTCGGACTAACTTCCTTATACCCATTGTATAGGAATAGACAAAATAGATCCTATCCAGTACATATCAAGGCGATCCTCAAAGGGCCCCCGATTTCACAATTTCTGGTCAAAATTCTTTAATTTTCCGAATCAATGAATAGCAGAGTCCCAAATAATAGAACAATACTAACAAAATATTCATTAACATTTAGCGGTTTCAGGGGTGTACATGGATCGATTTTGCAATTTCTGATAAAAATGCGCCGTTAACAACAAAATGTTAAAAAAAATAGACATTTGGGAAATTTTTGTCGCTGTCGAGTGGAACGCAGACCTTTGAGGCAAGACTGCAGTGAAAAGGCTCCACTGCTGTGGGCTGCGGCTAGTCCACTTATAAAATTGTATTGATTAAGAAGTGACTAAGTTTTTTTTCTCCGAACTCACATTGTCACCTCCCCTTCTCTGCATCTGAGTGAAACTAGTCTTGCTATTTTATATGGGTACTGCGAAGGACTAATTCATGTGTAACATTTAATTAAAATCGTTAATCATTTTCGAGAAAAAAATATTTTCCTGCATTTAAATTCTTTTTTAGGGGACCACTTCTCACACGTTTGGACTAAGGGGAATTTTGCAATTTCACCGCAACGTGCATATCCATGCAAAATTTGAGCAAAATCAGTCCAGCAATTTGAATTTTACCTGAGATCACAGATATACATTTTTAAAAAACACTTTATTGTGTTCAGGTAACACAAAAACGTGTAAATTTACTTGTCGTCGCACACACGATCGAAGTGAAACTTCTTACATATACTATATAATACAGTAACTTGGATAAGCAAGAGCTCAAGGAACCGCGTTTTATTTGTCGCTTATGGAGGTTTTTCACTAACCCGAGTTTCTAGCTTGACCTATAGGTACAGGAGTGGCCTTTCACACTTATAGAGGTCTATAAAAACTATACAAAAACATTGTTAGTTAGTACAGCTATTTATGACTCATTCTTAAATTTCATGTAACTATTAATAGGTACGTTCGACTATCGCTTATAGAGGTACAGGCAAGTAGTAGTCTCAGTTAGGTTCATGAGTGAAAAACGTTTTTATTTTATAGAGGTTTCTGTTTCTCACTTATAGAGGTTTTAGAGGGTTACAAAAACAGTACCTGGCAATTACTCTCACTTAGAGAGTTTTTTCGCTTACCTTTCACTCACTCAGGTTTAACTGTCTATAAAAAAAATTACGTCTTATATATTTTTTTGTTATTATAAATAATTAAACGATTTTTTTTAAACAAGCTTTTATTAGTTGTTAATAAAAATAAACTAAAACGTTAAAATAATTTTATTCCAATTATAAATAAGTTGTTTTATACGTACTTATCACAGTCTCAAGTTTTCAAATAAAAGCGTGTTACATTGTCTTTTTGTTCTCTCTTGTTATTAAAATGTAACACGCTTTTATTTGAAAACTCGAGAACTGTGATAAGTACGTATAAAACGACTTATTTTTAATTGGAATAAAATTATTTTTAACTTTTTAGTTCATTTTTATTGCCAACTAATAAAAGCTTGTTTTTAAAATTTCTTTATCGTTTATTAATTTTAAGTTTTTAGTGTGCTTTATGAAAAGTGCGATTTGCATCCGGACAAAAGCCGGACCGGTCAGTTATTATAATATTGTATTGTTATCAGAACTACATACTTATGCAAAATTTCAACTCCATCGGATAACGGGAACTAGTTAAAAGTGCGATTTGCAACCCGGATATTGCTGGAACGATCAGTTAGTTATTATAATATTGTATTGTCATCGGAACTACATACGTGTGCAAAATTTCAGTCAATCGGATAACGGAAAGTGGGTCAAATTTAACTTGCAAGTTTCGATTACAGACAGACAGACACCGGGACATGCGATACTAAATAAAAGATTGTAAAAGACAATATAATTACTGCTATGATATAAAGTTAAAAACTACAATCAATTAATTAAGAACAAAAATAGGACGTAAAAACTAAAACTGCAAAATATCATTTGACCTAAGAGATCGAATCCAGGACCTTCGAGGTATTAGCATCACGCTCTAATGCTCTGAAGTAAGCAATTAGTTGATAGACAGTCCATATCCTGCATAGCGAATATAAATCTCTTATAAGTCACTTATTGGTGAATACATTGTGTCTCATCATTTGCGTCACTCTTTTAATATCCGTTTAAATCATTGCACTCCCGGAATCGTCAAGAGTCGCATAGAAGTTCTACTTCAAAACCGAATTTTTGCACGATCATGACTTTCCCTCTGTATATAGAAAAGTAAAAATCTATCTGATCCAAATTGTAAGTTAAATAACTGAAATCTCAAGTAGGGCGCAAATTATAAAACGCCAGATAATAGTGTATGCTGACTATGTATTTTCAAGATGGGGCAATAGGTCAAATTCTTTATATTATTAATAGATTATTTTATTTAACCATAATACGGAAAAAGTTGATAATCATTTAAAAAATTGTAATATTATTATAAGAAAAAAATTATTAAATTTCACATTCAAAACTAGACAGTTTAAACAATCGGCGGGCTTATGTGATGTCATGATATACGATGCATGTTAACCTAGATGTTAAATTATCAATGTTCTAAGCTTTTTCATGAAGTTTATTTGTTGTTTTCTCTAACTGATATAATCTTACTGATGTGAGACGACACATTCGTCATGGAAATTGTTGTTGATATTACTATGACATATTGGTCCGACCAATCGCGTTGCGTTTTGATAATTCGAAAATACCACGTATTGTCTACATTTCTTTTTTATTATTTGTATTTTTTCAGTGATTAGATTAATAAAATAGCCATTACGATACGATCGGGAACTAAAATATATTTCGAAAAAAAAAATTTAAACCAATTTGGAGTCTAATAAATATGACCCATTGCTCTCTATCCTCTCGATTTGAAGATAATACATAGAAAATTCCGAAAAATTCTATATAAAAGCCGTGCTGTCTTTTGGACAGAGAAATACTGTATATATATTCATTATGATTGGACAGCCTTGTAACATAACATGGAGTACATAGACGCCTTGCGTCGATTCTCCTCTACATAGAGTATGTGTGTTCACTTGGTTACACAACTGGCCTCAGGCTCTTTGGTTGCGCTTTGTGTTTGCTTTGATAAATTATTTATACATCTCTCACGATAGACCGCTGGAACGGGATTCCGCGTACCTACAGCTACAATGCACATTGGTAATCAAACTGGAAGGAGCCGGGGCGTGGCTTACGGTTCTATTCTGTACGGTCAGTGTAAGAATTACTATTAATTTTTTGTCACATTCTTAATAAAATAACATCACGTAAGTTAATAAAAAGAGACAAATTCAGCAACACTGTTAATTTCAACATTGACTTAATGCTCATTAGTTTGCGCACAAAAATGAATGTATCGTAAATAGTAAAATGTAGTTTCGTGATTAGGCTACGCCTTTATGTCAACTTAGCTTATAAGTGGTTTGAAATTTGGCGCTATGACAACTGGTGGCAGAATATGAAAGTATATTATAGCAATAATCGGTTTCGAGATTAAGGTACGCCTTCATATCAAATCAGAATATACAGATTTGACATTTGATGTTGTATGACATCTGGTAATAGAAAGTAAAGTATAGCAAAATGGGGTTTCACTTAACTTATAAGTGGTTTGACATTTGACATTATGACATCTGGTGACAGAATATGAAAGTATAACAAAATGTGGTTTAGTAATTTGGAGTCGTCTCCATGTATTATAATTTGTGGTTTAACATCCAACGTAATGACATTTGATGGTAAAAAAAACTTTTTAACAAAAAAATTAAACCGCCGAAAAACTGAAAAGCAAAAAATAATAAATCTTTTTATTTAACTAAGTTCTATCTAAGTAGTTGAACGTATGTGAGAGTCTAGTATATCTAAGTAATTTTGAGTCGGCGTCAACAATCCTTCGCCGGAAATCTCTGAGCGTTCACGAAGTTAATGTCAGCAACAGAGCAACCCGAACGGGCACACTGAGGGCATACGTCTTTGCGAGTGGTCGTGTGGGGAGCGCATGTTTGGAATGTTAATGTTTATCGCTGGAGATTTCACGTATCATTGTTAATTTGATTTGGTTATTTCTTTTAGTGATCTTTGTTCATTGATGGATTGACGCCGACTCAAAATTACTTAGATATACTAGACTCTCATATACGTTCAACTACTTAGATAGAACTTAGTTAAATAAAAAGATTTATTATTTTTTGCTTTTCAGTTTTTCGGCGGTTTAATTTTTTTGTTAAAAAGTTTTTATTTTATAATTTTTTGTGGCTATATAATTTATAATTGTAATACACAACTCAGCATGAAAATCTGTGAGTGAACTATAAATCACCCCTATTTTCCCACCCTTAGGGTAGGAGTTTTTTTTCCAAATTTATATGAGACGAACCTCGAGGTATACCCTATTCTATAAAAAAATAATTATCAAAATTGGACCACTCTGTAAAAAGTTATGTGTAATCATACATTACAATCAGTGAATGAACAATCAATCATCCCCTGTTTTCCTACCCTTAGGGTTGGAATTTTTTTACCAAATTTATATGGGACCAACTTCGGGGTATACCCTTTCAAACAAAAAAATAATTATCAAAATCGGACTACTCTGTAAAAAGTTATGCGTGGTCATACATAAATAAAAAAAAAAAAAAAACAAAAAAAAAACAAAAAAAAATATACGCGTCGAATTGAGAACCTCCTCCGTTTTTGTTTTTCGTCAGTTAAAAATTAAAGTACAGGAAAATGTGTTTTCACGATTAAGTTAAATCGTTTGTATGTAGGTACTATGTATCTACCCTTTGGTTCTGTATAATTTCAGAAAATTAGCTCTTGCTAATAATTGGATTTTTGGAAAAAAACAATCGTTCAAATATGATTGTTTTAGCAGATAAAGTCACGTTTTGTCCTCTTCCAATTTAACTGAAGTTATATAATAATATGTATGTATGTTTTTATGTGTGTGCTTATGGTAGCGAGAGTCACTGAAGATAACCGAGATAAAGTATGTTTCTTCTTCTTCTAGGTGACAATATAAATAAATTGAAAAAGACAAAAGACAAGGCTGACTGTGACTTATAGTTTTTTGGACTGCTAAAAGTCCGACGTAAAAAATACAGAAGATATAGGAGACTGAACTTTCAGTCTGAAAAGTAATCATTGCGTTGTATTGTATTTACAGACAACTAATAATAAAAAATGTATTTGTCATTTTATACATAGCGCTCAAAGGAGTTTTAAATGTACATTTGGTTTTAAAAATCTGTTCTTGACATTAGTTATTATCAAAATAAAATAAGACACCTTGATATTATGATATGATTAAATTATACGAGATACAAGGCTAAAATATTAAAACAATTTTTATTCACTAAAACGTTATTTATTGGTCAACGTTTCGGCAATATTTCTTTACTTCTTCAGGACCTTAAAAATCTTTAGTTTGTGACTTTTCACTAAAGACTTTTAACGTCCTGAAGAAGGCAAAAAATATTGACTAATAAATAATGTTTTAGTGAATAAAAATTGTTTTAATATAATTAGCCTTGTATCCCGTATAATTTTATCCTATTAGTTATTATGCCCTTCTGAAAGGAAAGGTACTTAAGGCTTTAGATTCTAGAACAACCGAGTATGTAACAATGCAGTTGCTAATATAAAGATTAATTCTGTGACAAATAATATTAACACTGACATTTATACAGAATTAAAACCAATAAATAAAATAATAAAACTCGATTCATCAAAACGACGATGTACGATGCCTAGTTATAATGAAATTTTAAATATCAAACATAAATCGTAGATACTTAAAGCAGAAGAGTATAGACACAAAACTAATATACAGTGAATTTCATAGACCAGACCCCAAAGGAAGGTTTGTATGTATTTTATGTGGAATGATTTTCGCTGTAATGCAATAATGATCCCAGGGTGTGAGAAAATGATTTTAATAGTCGTTTCACTTTAACTATTGAATCCCCAGTTTTCGAGTATGCTGATGAAGAAAAATAGTATACACCACAAGACCAGAAAGTTTGAGAGCCTTGACCTTTCTGCCCATATGGTACTATTTTTCTTCATACCTCGTTCGACTGTACGCTTATTAATTACATTAATTAATTAATTACTAATTACATAAAAGTAGATAAATTCCAAGCAAGAAGCTTTGACGTTATATGTACGTAAAAACACGAATGACAGCTGTCCGCAACTACTGGCTGGCGGTAATACAATGATATCTATTTTTTCTTTTTAGCCGGTCGAAAGTACATACTTTCGGCATCAGTGCGTGTAATCTCACCAATACATAAATGTAGACTTTCTGCCTTAAAATTGATGCCGAAAGTACATACTTTCGATCGAGGCATGGAGAAAAATACTTTGAGCCGAGTTCGACGACTTCTACCTCCCTTCGTTTGTTTTCTTACAGCAATGCTTGGCAATGGTTGTTTAGAGGAAAATGGCTCCAAAAAATTAATTTTTCTGTGCTTATATAGGCGTTTTATAAGGGGCCTAAGTGAAAAAAGTTATACACCAAATTGGTCTAGAAAATATAACGAATATGATCATTAAATAAAATAAATTTATGAACAACTTTTCTTAAATTAATTATTTGAAAATTTTCACTGTATCTGTAGCTTCCACATTACTTTTAGAGTATTTTAAAAAGTTAAGTGAAGTGACGATTTTTACAATGTTTAGGACTGTTTCCGATTGTTAAGGAGGTTGAGCCGTTTTACGAAGATAATGATAAAATCTGAAATAAAGTTTTTTTAATAGATTTTTTTATGACAAAATTTTCAGTAAAAAATACAAAATCATTAGGAGATTTATAAAGTTAAAAATTTAAAAAACTTTTACATGTAGTCTTATGGAAAATATTATGTCAACCTAGCTTGCAAACGGTACATTTTAATTTTTTGCAAATAACCAAATAATGTCAGCATTTTCGAAAACTAACTATGTAAAGCATCGATGTCTTACGCATATTTTAATATTTTTTCCAATTTAATTAGGAGACTTTTAATCAATAAAAAAAATATTAAACCTTAGCACTTTTCGATTATGGACTTTTATTCTTGACAATTTTAACAATTTTAAGTGAATTTTCAACTTTTTAATGATTTCATTTTAATTTTTATTACTTCTAATTTCTTTTTTTAATTAGGTATTTACTGCAAAAAATATGTAAAATACAGATATTTATATAAATTTATTTGTTTTAACCTAACTCAAAAAATCAAAAGCTAGTCCATTAAGTAAAATACTGAAATAATTAATTAATATTAAAAAAAATTATTTATTTATGTCTTTATGACAGTAATTTATTGGTATCATCGACTTATAACCTTTTGTAAAAATTTATTATGGAAAAGTTCCCATTTGGAATTCGACTTACTTTTGATGGGGACTGTAACGCATCAACCTCCTTATTTGATTTTAGTTACAAGCTTTTAAAATCACATAAAATTTCTTTTTCAAACAGTCTCTTCTCTCACAAAATGCTCATACATTAAAATAATGTTCCATAAATTATTCGTTTCCGGTCGTTAAAACCCGCCACTGATCTTCCTTAATATTGAACATATAATGAGGAAGTAAACAATATTTATGTATAGAAAATATAACATTCCAGAGAGTGAAAGAGATATAAACGGACGTTATATATCACAAAATGCCGGTTTTTATTTTATTTCGTACGATGTAGCAACGATACACAGATCTCCAATGGCGTACACTCTTTTGTATTTGTAATAGAAAATTTGAATTGCAGAACGCATTGTCAGAAAATTTTATTTAACAATGAATAGTAACCACAAATATTTCTGCAAAGTATTAAGCACTAGAATTGTAACTGATTGTTTGAAGCAATATGTTTTTAAAACTGTCCGTAACCATGTGTTTAAATTATTTTTTTTACAATTTTCTCTTCTAAACAATATTTTTCTTAAGACTCTTTTTCTATGTAGAATATAATGTTCTGCATAATTAAAAAGCTTGAAAACGAGTTAAACTTAACTTTCAATATTTTATCATTCGTAAAAGGTGAAAAAAGATGTGAAAATTTTCTCGTTGGGATTTACTGACATTTTTCAAACCTTTATAACTTATAAATAAAATATAGATAAACATATTAAATGGTAACATTTTTTCCTGTTTTTTTACACACAGTATCAGTGTAAATGTGGATTATTTTTTGTTGCCAAAAGCATTGTTAGGAAATCTGATTTGACATCGACTGTAGATTGTGGTTCTCTATAATAAAACCATTGTAGAATTTTAAATCACGCCTGATCGAAAAATAATTGTTCAGTTGAAATGATATTTTTTCGAACTATGTATACCAGGGGCGGGCAAATCTTTTGATTTTTTTGATTGGCGGGCCACATAGCTGATGAAAATTTGACCGCGGGCCAAAAATTTGCAGGAAAAAAGATCCTTACATTCTATTTCCGCATTCGGAGAGCAAAAAAAAAAGGTCCTCACATTCTATTTCCGCATGTGGAGACCAAAAAAAAAAGGTCCACGCATTCTATTTCCGCTACTATTTTTCTAAAATGCTTCGATAAGATTGCGCTGCGGGCCGAATCCGGCCCGCCATTTGCCCAGGCCTGATGTATACTATATAACATGATTTTTTTGGTACAATTTCTATTTCGAAACAACATTTATCTATGCAGATATTGATCTGTATAGAAAAAGAATGCGTAAAAAATATAGCTCCATCCACTTTACACGTAGTCCATCAATCATACAAACGACACGGAACTGTTTGCAGTCAATAGGGCTTTTCATCATTTTCACCATGAATTTTGTAACCAGGAGACCCAGTTCGAGCATAGTGGTGGTTAACATAAACATTCAGATTAATAATCATATTAATATTATAAATGCGAATGTAAGTTTGTTTGTTACGCTTTCACGCAAAAACTACTTAACCGATCATCATGAAACTTTGCACATACACTCTTGAAGGTATTAGAAGTAACATAGGATACTTTTTATTAAAAAAAAATAAAAAATTTTTACGAAAAATAAGAAAGGGTTGAAAACATTTTTTGGGCCCAAAAATACCGAAAAATTTCTCCGAATCGTTTCAAAATTGAAATTTAACCCTTTAGTAATGATTAAAATGTGCTATTAAAATTTCATTAAAGTCGGCCCGACAGGACCGGACTTACAAATTTTATGAAAACGAAATATTATAAATGCGAATGTAAGTTTGTTTGTTACGCTTTCACGCAAAAACTACTTAACCGATCATCATGAAACTTTGCACATACACTCTTGAAGGTATTAGAAGTAACATAGGATACTTTTTATTAAAAAAAAATAAAAATTTTTTACGAAAAATAAGAAAATTGTTTGTCAAAATATGTGCAATACCTCAACCCCTGATATGCATGTCAAAAGTCGATTTCCATCTCAATCGCGGGCGTAGCCGCGGGTAGCGGCTAGTTAATATTATAAATGCGAATGTAAGTTTGTTTGTTACGCTTTCACGCAAAAACTACTTAACCGATCATCATGAAACTTTGCACATACACTCTTGAAGGTATTAGAAGTAACATAGGATACTTTTTATTAAAAAAAAATAAAAATTTTTTACGAAAAATAAGAAAGGGTTGAAAACATTTTTTGGGCCCAAAAATACCGAAAAATTTCTCCGAATCGTTTCAAAATTGAAATTTAACCCTTTAGTAATGATTAAAATGTGCTATTAAAATTTCATTAAAATCGGCCCGACAGGACCGGACTTACAAATTTTATGAAAACGAAATATTATAAATGCGAATGTAAGTTTGTTTGTTACGCTTTCACGCAAAAACTACTTAACCGATCATCATGAAACTTTGCACATACACTCTTGAAGGTATTAGAAGTAACATAGGATACTTTTTATTAAAAAAAAAATAAAAAATTTTTACGAAAAATAAGAAAGGGTTGAAAACATTTTTTGGGCCCAAAAATACCGAAAAATTTCTCCGAATCGTTTCAAAATTGAAATTTAACCCTTTAGTAATGATTAAAATGTGCTATTAAAATTTCATTAAAATCGGCCCGACAGGACCGGACTTACAAATTTTATGAAAACGAAATATTATAAATGCGAATGTAAGTTTGTTTGTTACGCTTTCACGCAAAAACTACTTAACCGATCATCATGAAACTTTGCACATACACTCTTGAAGGTATTAGAAGTAACATAGGATACTTTTTATTAAAAAAAAATAAAAATTTTTTACGAAAAATAAGAAAATTGTTTGTCAAAACAACCCCTGATATGCATGTCAAAAGTCGATTTCCATCTCAATCGCGGGCGTAGCCGCGGGTAGCGGCTAGTATTTGTAATAAAATAAAAGTATAAAATACTGCAATCAGCCATATTAGCTGAAACACCAATCAGAGTGAATGACGTCACGCCTATGTAAATCAAAGAGGATATAAACAATTGAAGTAAGTAAATAATAATTATTTACTTACTTCAATTGTTTATATCCTCTTTGATTTAAGCGACACGATAATTATTATCGTGTCGCTTAAGTTTTTTTTGCCATCATTCTCTTCTGCATCATTTAGTTAGTTGATTTGTTGTTTATTCGTGGTTTTATGATATTTTATAACACTTATGTCATAGGTCATTTTTGAGGTTAGTTAACTCGCAGCTAAAGAAAGCCATACTATTTTTACTACTAAGTGCCTACTTTTAAGAAAATATTTAATACTAGCGGACCCGGCGAACTTCGTACCGCCTAACAGTATCATATATATATATAGCGGCCCTGTACGTGCTTCGCTACGTATAAAGTTAAATAATAAAACAATTTAATTGGAACATCTATCTATCTATTTTATTTATTTTAAAATATACATGGACGTATATGTGTGTATGTCGAGCACTCCGGCTGCGCCGTCGTGCCCGGTGCAAAAGAACGAATGGGGAAGGAAGAAAAAAAATTTAGGGGTGGACTACCCCTAACATTTAGGGGGATGAAAAATAGATGTTGGCGAAGTGACACCTGTAGACATCTGGCGGGGATAACTAATTAAATGACGATTGATCAGTTTTCGACCGGAGAGGAAAAATGATTAAATTACTAAAATGGCTATTAAAAAATAAGGGTTGATCGTAGAAGGGTGAAAATTGAGGATTGTATGTATTTTTGTATGTTGTATCATAAAAAATAGAAATTAAAAATTTTGTCTAAAAAATAAAAAAAAATATTTAGGGGTGGACTACCCCTAACATTTAGGGGGATGAAAAATAGATGTTGGTCGATTCTCATAGATACCGGATAAGCACAAAAAATTTCATCAAAATCGGTCAAGCCGTTTCGGAGGAGTATGGCAACGAAAACTGTGACACGAGAATTTTATATATTAGATAAATCATATCATTAGATAAATTTACATACCTATCTACGAAATACCTCCGCATCACAGCTCTACACCCATAAATACAACATCTATTGTCAGTTGTCTTACTATTTTCTTGTTTGGAACGTAAACAAACAATTTCTTAGGTGTTGTTATTGATGTGTATTTGCACAGAGCCGCACACCACTTTGGTATTCATTTTCAACACACAAAATATTTAATATTTTGTTGACTTTTTCCAATGAACATAGACAAAATGCGATACTTGCATAGGCGTGACATCACAAGTGGACGCCATGACACCTACCAGCGTTTTTGCGCTTAATTCAAAATAGCAAGATTAAAAATGCAACAATTTGGGTTAAAATTTAATTTATTGCTGAAATTATGTTTCTTTTCAGAAATAGTTGACGTGTACCTACATTTTAGAACAAGATTTCAAAATCTGTCATCATGCCACTATTGGTGACCACACTGTAGGTACATAGATCTTTTGCAAGTGTAGAGAAAATGTTTAACATACCTGATGTGAAAAGGGCATCTTTCAAATCCAAAAGAAAAATATCTCTGTTTGAACAAGTCACATTTCCACACGCACGACGTTGTTATTGGATTTGAGATAAACCTAGGATATGAGTTTGTGTCCGCTCACGTCTCAAGTTACACAATCGTTTCACAGTCATAGGCTCACGTTTATGTCGACGCAGTATGCAAAGCACGGTTAAGACTGTGAAGAATGCACACGGAAACAGAGCGTTTCTCCTTCTAACAGTCTCTTGTGAATATCCCAGTTAAGCTTGTTCACACCATAACACTTATATGATGTCAAATATTTTCAAATCGTAACAAAACTGCAAAGGCTGAACAACAGTGCCAAATAACTTAATTTTCGTTTCGACTAAAATTATTTTGCATTAAATTGTTGTTCTTGTGCAGAAACCAGCGCAACAGAGTAATTAGCAGTAAAATTGGAATTGACTTCTTTTCGTCCATGGTTATTCTATAAAAAACAGGGCGGATCTACATAGGGACTAATAGGGCTTATGCCCAAGGCCCCCAAGTGTTAAGGGCCTACAAAAAGTAAATATCATAAATTAATACTTTTTCATCAATAAGTAACTATCGTATAGTAAAAAATTCTAGTCAATTGGGCGACGGGACCATTCCAACTTCAAAAATTTTGACATTTGATTATAATAAAGAAAAAAAATTTTTGATATCGCGTGAAGTGACGCGGGTAATGGCTAGTATTCAATATGATATTTGCTATACGTTGCCATGGTTACCTACACAATATGTTCACGTCATGTAAAAATTAATCAAAGCATGCCTAGCTAGTTTATTTCTGACAGATAGGTACATAAAACAAAAGAGGGGCTGATTTTTTTTATTTTCAAAATATTTCCAAAACTGCAAAGTTTAGAAAAAAAAATTTTAAACAAAACTTACTTGAAAAAATAAATAGAATAATAACCCGTCATAAAAAGTAAACCATTATTATATAAAAATACCGTTATAGCATATATCTATTCTGCGCATGCGCTGATTTTCCCCAAAAACAATAGGGCTCTTCATATTTGCATACCAAACATCCTCCCAAAATTTGGTTTCAATCCGCTCATCCGTTTGACCTGTATCGTGTTCACAGTCTAAGAGACTAACAGACGCACAGAGATTTTCCAAATATATGTTTTTTGGATTCGGGGGACCTCAAAACGGAAAGATATTGTAAAATTTTTGAAAAGTGATTTTTGACCTAAACTAGTACCATTCCCCACTTGTGGGTTGGAATGGTAAAATAGTTATTAATGATAATTATTATTATCATTGGTGAATTTTGACATTTTTCGCTTAATGGTGTTGTTTTACAATCAATGTTGAAAATTATTCTGACCAAAATTTTCTCTGTATAGTGGAACAGAAAACCATTGTTTTTTGTTTATTTTATTTTTTACTTTTATTCTTAATTATTATTTTTTCGAACAGTTGGAAAAATATATCCACAACCTTTACACATAAGTCTCATACTCTACCCATTGAGCTATCACAACTTGCTAATATAACACTTCAGTATCTCTATATATAGGCCAAGCTGTAGAGCATTTTTGCATGACATAAAGACTAGTAGCAAACCGATTGTGCGATGATATAAAAGATAATAAGCAGATGAATAGGTACGTGTTTTTCACTCGAGTTTCCGGTCCATTTGTTAGTTATCGACAGTTTATTGCAAAAAAACGCGATTTTTGTCTTTTTTTGCTTGTAACTTTGAAACTAATGGAGCAATCGGAATGCCCTAATGAAATGGTTTGTAGAGAATTGAAATATCTACAGAATGAGAGGTCGAATGTCTTAATCGGATAATTAGGTCCTGAAAAATTTAGGAAAAACCAGAAAATTAGGCGTTTTTTCAAAAATTTATAGCTCCGTCATTTTTTGAGCTGGAGCGCTAACATTTTGAGAGAAAGTAGGGATTATAATGTTCTTTATATGTGCCAAAGGTGGGTGCTGTCGGATTATTAGTTTTCGCGAAATCGCGATTGAAAGTTTGCAGTGAGCTTTTTTCCGGCAGGTCTGTATGCGTTACCGTAAGTCCGATAATAATTTCAAAAACAGTTTTGAAAAGTTGACATCGTGCACTACAAAACGTAGATTTCAGTTTTTCGATCAGATGCTTGGAAGCATGCTAAAAACACTCGTAAAGTTCGCGAAAAACGGCCGACCGCGTGCTCGCAGTCGAGTGGTGGGGGAATTGCTCCATTAGTTTCAAAGTTACAAGCAAAAAAAGACAAAAATCGCGTTTTTTTTTTTGCAATAAACTGTTGATAACTAACAAATGGAACGGAAACTCGAGTGAAAAACACATACCTATTCATCTGCTTATTATCTTTTATATCATCGCACAATCGGTTTGCTACTAGTCTTTATGTCACGAGAACGCTGTTTTAAATCTCTATAGCTTAGCCTAATATACCAGTTTCATGTCCATGCAATTATTTGTAAACAACATTGATAATTTATTAACAACTAACTCTAAATTTATTCTTGTATTGTTAACGGCAATACATATGTGTTCAAAATTTCAACTCAATCGGTTAACGGGGAAGTGGTTTAAATTTCAATATTTGAATTTGAACCACACGGGCAGGTTTTTGAACTTACGAGAAGCATTTTCATAATTACAACGTAGATACCAATTTAATTCAGCGAAAAATAAACGGTCTGTCCTTTTTTCTTTTAATTATTTAATTTTACTAAGTTTTGTAATTGAGTTGAAATGTTTTTGTTACAAAAAAATGTATGTGCTTTTATTTTCATCAGAAATTATTTTTCACGAGATTGTTTTCATATTTTGTGCAAAAACAATACAGTTTTATGTATACAGTCCTTAAAAAAAACAGTGGTAAAAAATTAAACGTATGTTTTTCTATATAAATTCATTGGTAGTATGTTGATCATTGCGGATATATAGCCGTACCCTGGTAAAAAAAATCATTCTTATAAACTGGAGTGTGTTTATAATATTATATCTACAGTAAAATTCATTTAAAATTCAATATATACATGAGTTTTGTTGATATGGTAGCTATAGAGTATAGACTGTGCTATGTTGCATTTTATGTGGAATGATTTTCTGTAATGCACTAATGGTATCCATATCTACCTTATCATCAAAACTCATGTATATGGTAATAGAGATGACACAAACGGGTCTTTTTAGTGATCTGCATCTTTGCATCTGGATCCCATATGTGAGCCGGCTCACTGAACCGGTTCAAAAAGAGCCGAGTTCTAAATATGTTATTCGAGTCAACTGAGCCACTGAGCCAACTGAGTTAGTTGAGTCAACTCAATCATATCACCTAATATCATGCCCACAGAACAGTATATCTGTGATCATGCCAGTGACTGACTCACATATTATAAGGCGGGGTTTTACAGATTCCCACGCATTTGCTCAACCAATCACATGCTAATAGCTAAATATATTATTTATTGAATTTGAATTCAAGTTCAACCATATACTTACACACAAATTTAAAGTATTGTTTGGGTATTTTTCAATAATATTTATTGAAGAGTTCTAACCAGACGTTAAACATAGATTTGAACATTGTTTGGGTATCATATGCGTTCATAATAATTTTTGTGATCCGTGGTTGTTAATAATACATTATTTAAAAAATGAGCTGCCGGAAATATAGTGAAGTGTGGAACCATTTTGAAGATTTAGGCGAAAGTACAGCGAAATGTAAATATTGTTCCATTGTGTGCAAAATTTCAAAAGGATCAACAGGAAATTTAGCTCGACACATGAAAAATAAGCATCCCTTAATTATATTACGGTATGCAATACAATACTTTAAATAGTTGTGACTTAATTAAGTGAGACACTGTCGTATTGGACCGCCAAGTGCATACTGAGTACACTGTATAGTTGTATAATGTATACCTATTATAGAATGCATAGCCAAACATATGCATGAGTCATTTGAGCTGACAGATACTTCTGGTTCCGTGTGTTAAGTGTTTCACTGAGTTATGCGGATCCGTTGAGCCGTCGGCTCATAAAAACGTGAGCCGGCTCACACGGATCTTCTGTCGGAGTCGGCTCTTTGAACCGGTTCAGATCTGAGTTACCCAAGCCTATATGGTAACAGAAAAGAATCTCTAGCGAGATTCTTCGATAATATTACTTATATAGGTATATCGCATATTAAATGAAATTCACTCTATACAAAAAGGGAATTGACCTGTGTGTGAATGGGATATTATAGTTATTTTTTCTTCTAGAGTATGTGTATAGAAGTTCGATAATTACAGTCCTTCACGACTGCTTACAGATGCAGTTCATAGAGAGAAATGATAGTAATGTAATTTTCTTGATAAATTTATTATATGCGATAAGTATCCGATTTTTTTAAATAAAATATAACTCTTTTGAAGTTAAAAAGCTTACAGATGAATAAAATAAAATATGAAGATAAAATGTGATATTTATTATCAAGACTAGTTTTTAACATTTATTAAAATGAATTTTGTTCACCAGTAGGTTACAATAGGTGGTAAATCATTCCATAAGTTGGGACAGTGTGCTTCATGTCGTCTTAGGCTCTTGTTAACGACCGTTTTAGTCAACGGGTAACGGACCGACGCAAAACGGTTACCTTTGTACACGATCCGCATATACGTGAGCGCGTCCATTGTTATCGATATCAATTCTATACTTGAAGGGCGAAGAAATGCAAGTACGTTATGTCTTGCTTGTTTATTTTTGTAATTTTCTAGTCTTGTCCCAACACTGGTCTATTATGAAAAAGGCTAGTTAATAAATCCACATCAATATCAATTTTAAACTCCATATTCACAATGAGCAGAACAAGGTAGGTAGGTATAGATAAAAACGTGCGCGCACATCTGTCGTCATCAACAGACTTCTATGAAATGACTCGGACCGACCGCCGTCGTGCCGTGGGGCGACGTGCGGGTATCCGTTAAGTTTTTTGCAACGGTTACGTGCCCGTCGTATTAACAAACACCCACACTAACATACTGAACACTGCGCGTCGGCCCGTCGCCCGTCATAAAAATCGGGCCGTTATTCGTTGTCGTTAACAAGAGGTCTTAAGAGTTTCAGTGCTAAATGATCTGAAGTTTTTTGAAATGCTGGTAATAAAATATTGCTTTTTTTGAGCCTCTGCTACTAGACTTTCATTTCAACCTCTAATATAATATTTTCTAAGGATCTCAATTTTTCACTAAATTAACTTTTAGGTTCTATCATTACTTTTTATAATAAATTGAGCTCTAATTAATACTTTCATCAGTTTTTAGATTACATCTTGTAAACCAGGAGATTATAATATATTATTATTATAGTCATAGAAATGCCATACAATTACGATCTGAACTTTTCTCAAAATCATTGCGAATTTTATTTTGCCATATTGAACTGTGAATAAAAACTGCGCACACCTGCACTCGCAAACATACATGTCCAACCAGCAACGACCGTCAGCACCTGCAATTTCTGTCTAGACATGCTGGACTGATCTAGTGTGGTATTGATGTGTCATTTTCATTAACCAAAACCGCAAAACCTTGCTTTATTATTGATTTCTTCCACTTCCTCCTCATCAGACAACATCATCAGAATAAAAACTTCTTCCACGGAACTGCAGACGTTCCTGTAACTTTACTTGAACACTACAAACTGTCTGTCGCAAATCGCAAATACGGAGTCTGCGCTAACATTTACTAGTTCGTGCTGGTCCGTGCAGATATAATGTGCGAAAGTTATTTTTCGCGTGATTCTCAAAATGATATTTCCAAAAATTACTTCTCCCATGAGCTCAAATGTTTCTAAATAAAAAAAAAAAAAAAAATACGTAGCCAAAATTTCAAGTTCTTACCTCAATTCTAACCTGTGGCTTGAGAACTCGGAATTTTTTTATTTAGATAGCACGATTGTTAGTACTTTGGGGTAAATTTTCTTCTACTGTAATTTTGATTAAAAACTCTGTAATTTCGCGAATTTCTTACATATTATTATATGTTTAGGTAGTATATTAAGAATTTTTTTAGAGAGCTTTAATCATATAATTTTATTATTTTCTGAACTACAACAAGCATTTATTTATTTTCTCAATTATAGAAAAATATTTGCTATATTTCGGAAGTTACATATTTACACAGTTTCTGCTATTTAAAACATCGTCTGATAGCGGCATCAAAACGCATATGTGGAAACATAGCTACGGACGCAAGCCAATAAACATAGACAAGATAATTTAATTTACCAGTGATTTAATTTGCGAGTAAATATTTTCCGCATTTAAGTGAGAGTGTTAAAAACAAATTAAAAGAAGTTTTACTTCAACAGCGCGTGAAGGTTACACGCACTCATCATTGTTTAAAAAATTCAATTTTCAAACTTTGAAGCAATATTGCGGTAGACAAAAAATTAACGGCTAAGTGTCAAAAATTAAAAATTATTTAAACCGCAAATTCGAAGGCTTGAAATTGAGATGGGGATTTAAAATGTTGACTACATTTTGAAAACCATTGAGAAACATTTTAGCCTATAAGAAATTTAATTTTCGGAAATGGTCATTTTAAGGACCACCCAAGCCCTTAATCATTATGTTCCCTTGCTGTATTTTAAATGTTTTATCTTACTGTAATTAAAACATTTTTTAATTTCCTATATGTAATAATCGTTCTCAGGCAACATTTCGTGACTAAATATTAACAAATTTTATCTTTACCATATATAAGATCGTATAAAAAATGCAACTCATGATTAATCGAAATTTCTAACAGCATAATATTTTCATGAAATAATAATGTTTCAAATTATTCCTATTATAAATATGTAAATGTTTTTATTAATTTATTCCAAGGCTAATAATTATAATTAAATATCATTTATGCAAAAGTCTTTCTAGTTGCACGGTGAAACTTGTGCATGAATTTTTAATGATTTTGTTTCAAATCTGATTCTTATGATGAACCAGTCATTACCTGCGTCCCCACGCACGCGTCAAAGGAAATCTCGTTTTATTTTTTACATTATGTTAGTGCGAATAAAGTCGGATAAAAACTCATATATCCTTTGAGTTAATCAATGATCCTGTATACGTACAGCATTTTTTAAATCGGAGTAGAGGTTTAAAAGCTACGACGGAACAGACAGGAACAAAGACAAACAAACAGAAACAAATCTAAATTATAATGATGCAAAATGCCTCAGAAAGATAATATGTCTTTGTAACTTATAGGAGAACTTCCTTTTACAAACAGTATTGAATGAGATTTAATTTGGTTGAGGAACAATTAAAAAAGTAAGCTTTACCAGAGTGTCGCTTATGGCCGACGTTTTGAAAATTATATTTTCATCTTCAGGGCTTGACAAACGTTTCATTTGTTGCGATGCTTGTCCAAACGGTGTGTAGATAAAATTGTAAAAACCCATAATGACCAAAAATTCTGAGGATGGAAATATAATTTTCGAAACGTCGGCCATAGGCCATACTCTGGTAAAGTTTATTTTTTCAATTGTTCCTCAACCAAATAAAATCTCCTTCAATACATATTTCTGAAACAGCACTACCACTAACAATTTACATGCAGTGTTTGAATGAATGAACAGTTTAACAAGAATTAAAAGTTCTTTGTTTGATGACTCGATTACTCGAATATCTTTATTAAGTGTAAGTCCAGCTTTATATTCGATTTCTCTATGGAAAACCGAATAATGTATTCCGTTTCCCGACTTGTTTTAAAAACATCACCAGTTGTAAATAATGCGTTGTTCTGTGGGGAAACGAAAAGAAAACGCAATGAATTTATATGTTTAAAGTATTAGATATGTTGTTTTTTATATTAAACATTTCAAAGTATAAAGTCTTATGAGATGAAAACTCGCTCGATACAGTGGCGTTTTTGAAAAGAATTGAAAAAATATAAGATTGCCTTCTATACAGTGACGTATGAATAACAACAAATGCAAACTGATGTGTAAGGCTTTGGTCAAGTTGCAACACCGTTTGTACCTGCTGATTTTAATTAAATGTGTTAGTTATCAATTGAAATGGTAAAGATTACATCTCTGCCTTTCATGTTTCTAGAGCATCTAGTTTTTAAATGCGACCGGAGTACACAGTTTTATACCAAAATAGGAAAACTTGAGATCTCTCCTAAGTCACAATTTAGGAGTGAAACTGATTTAAAAAATATTGTCTGTCTACCTCTTTGTTAAGAGCTATCTTCAACAATTTTATTTTTACCTTCTTTTCTGAATAGTTTGATATTTTGTATTAAAACTCGAAAAGGCAAATTTCGTGTAATGCCTATTAAGAAACTAAACTAATAATTATTTTTGGAATTTTGATTTTGCAAAGAAATAAACACTATTATTTCAATTAACAGAAAGTAATTAAAACATATATTACGAAAAAAATATTCAAGAAAAACTATGTAGTAAATTGCAAATGTCAAATAGGAAAACCAATGATTTCGACAATAAATAAAAAAAACTGCATTATTCTACAGGAGACAACTAAATATTGGTCAAAGCTTCATCTCTGATCTGATGTTTTTTGATTGAAACATTTTTACTACATTTATTTTAAGTCCCTGTATCTTTTATTGCAGAAGTTAAATAGGATACGTAGATAAGCCATGACGCCCAAAATAGTATATTACATCACAACGGCCGAAAGTTGAGTGGTGTATACGATTTTTCTTCATATCTGCTCGAAAGTACGTACTTTCGTCAGCAGGGACGAGAGATTGACATTTACTTCCGGGAGGAAAAAATTTCTCATGCGTATTTATACTCGTAACTAGGAACTATTTATTCTGTCGCTATGACAACTTGTTTACCGAGCTGTCAGTACTGTTGCTACCTCTAACCTTAAAAATATTTATTAATGTTAAATATTCATTAATGTTGTTTTGTCGTCAGTTAATATAATATTAAAGTATTTTTAAAGTCAATTCAATAACCTATTAGTAAAAATGAACAATACGTTGACAGAATAAATAGTCCCTACTCCCTAGTTACGAGTATCAATAGGCATGAGAAATTTTTTCCTCTCGCCGTTATAGAGGGAGTAAATGTCAAACTTTCGTCCCTGCTATAAGGGACGAAAGAACGTACTTTCGATCGAGATATGAAGAAAAATCTGTTTTCGCAATGTTCCTTAAATAACATAAAGTTCCAACTAACATATAAAAATAAAAATTGTATGTTTGCTGCTCAGTCATAACCTAACCATTGAAGGAATTTTTTGACAATTTATATGGATATAGTAAAGTGACTAGAAAAAAATAAAGGCATAATTTTTAACTTTCCAGTAGATTGGAAAATTTTTGTAATGGGTCCAAAAATCGAAATCAAAATTTTTAACAAAGTCACAGCATTATTTTTGAAAAGATGTTTGTGCGTGTGTCTGTACGTACGTACGTACATGGTTATTTATTTATAAGATGAAATCTCTAAAATTGATAGGTATCGACTACGTTAGGCTGCCAATCGATGCGTATTAACGTAAATATGATCCGAAAAAATCTTCTCAAAACCGGTCCAGTCGTTCATTTTTAACCAAATAGACTCCAAAAAGTAAATATGACACAATAGCTCGCGAATAAAAAACTATATTGTCAATTGAAGCGTGTTAACGTTCTTTTGATTCGAAAGAAATTTTTACAAAATCGATTGTGGATTTTTCAATAAATCTCGCGAATAAAAAATGATATAGACTTTTTTACAATGCCAACGATGCTATTAATGCTAAAATGATCCGAAATAAATTTTATAAAAATCAGTACAGCCCTTTTTTTATTGTAGGATTTAAAAAAAAAATTCTCGATCTAATTTGTAAAAGCTAATTTGTTAAATACCTATATATTTAATATTCAATATAAATCGCACTGGGTAGCTGGTCGTGTGGACACCACAAAGGTCCCACTAGACGACCCACCTCACTGTTTGTATATTTCTTATCTCCGACTTACTATTGTAAAATTTAATTGTATTTTAGCTATAGGTATACCTATGCATGTAGAGATCTCAAAACGTATGCATGCAAGGTTCCTAATGGAGAGGGCTGTAATACTGCTTCAGTTGCAAACGGGCTTCGATAAACATATGGTTTTCTGTTAGAATTGTTTTGTCAAATACTATAAACAACGTCTGCCTGTTGTTTCTCTGTAATGTGATACGCTTCGAAACTATTCAACTGATTTCCATGCAGTATTCACGAATACCTGACCTATGATACACTTGACAAATACCTAAGAAAAAATTCCAGCCAATTGGGCGACGGGACTATTCCAGCTTCAAAAATATTGACATTGGATATAGTATAATAAAGAAATTAAAATTTCTATTATCGCGGTAACCTTCACTATCTATTAAATATTATGATATTCACTATTCGTTTCCATGGTTATTGATTATACCCACATAATATATTTCACGTCACAAAAATTAACCAAAGCATGCTTTACTAATTTCTTTCTGAGAGATCTACTGAACAAAGGAACAGCTGATTTCTTTTATTTTCAAAATATTTTCAAAATTATTAAGCTTAAAGAAATGTTTTTACAAAAGTATTTCTTTTAAAAATATATATAATAATAAACCGTCATGAAAAATATACCCTTATTATATAAAAAAACAACGTTATAGCATATTATATCCCTTTTGCGCATGCGCCGAGTTTCCCCAAAAACAATAAGGCTCTTCATATTTGCATATCAAAAACCTTCCATTTGGTTTCAACCCGCTCATTCGTTTGACCTGTATCGTGTATACCGACAAACAGACGCACAGACTTTTTGCAAAAAATATGTTTTTTGGATTCGGATGACCTCAAAAAAAAAAATTGTAAAATTTTGAAAAGTAAATTTTGACCTAAATTTATATCATTCTCCACTTATGGTGTTGGAATGGTAAAATCACTTAGCTTTTTTATAGTGTTCTGTAGTCACAAAAGGTTACAAAAACTGGTAACAAGAATTTGTAACATAAATGCTAGTTATTTCTTAATATTATGTACCTAAATAGAAAAATGTTGGAGATAGTTTCCACATTTTATCGGAATACCAACTGTAGAGTGTGAAATTCACCGATTCACACTAAAATCTCATTTATATTGTCTACATAGGTGGACGAAAATAAAGAGAAAAGACAAAAAAAATAAATAAAAAGCTGTATTTTCATATTTGTGAGAACGTTGTATACAAGTATTATTTACCCAGTGTGCATTTAACACAACCTGAAAAACGAAAAAATGTTACACAAAATATAGCTGCAATAGGTGCTCTGTGTTGTTCCTTTTGCTTCTCTTCTTTCAGGGGTTTCATGCTATAGTCTTGTTTCCTCTATTCAATATCAGCAAAGGTCTTCTTTGTCACATTGAACTTATCGATGTCCGAACCAAAAGCTGTAAGTTCACGGACAAAATGTCGCTAGAGTCACGAAATGATATATATTTTTATTACAACCTATTTACTTTACTCATTTGTTAGAATTAAATCCTGTATTACGACAATAGCGAATTCCATGCATTTTACCATTCCAACCCACAAGTGGGGAATGATACTAGTTTAGGTCAAAAATCATTTTCAAAATTTTACAATATCTTTCGTTTTGAGGTCCCCCGAATCTAAATAACATAATTTTGTAAAAACTGTGTGCGTTTGTTAGTCTGTCTGTTAGTTATTGAAACCAAATTTCGGGAGGATGTTTTATCCGTAAATATGAAGAGCCCTATCGTTCTATTGTCTTTGGGGATGCGCAAAATAGACATAATATATTATAACGATGTTTTTTAATTAATAATGGTATAATTTTCATAACGGTTTATTATTCTATTTATTTTTTCAATACAATTTTGTTAATACTTTTTTTTCTAAACTTTATAGTTTAGGAAATATTTTGAAAATAAAAGAATCAGCTGTTCTTTTGTTTTGTAGATCTGTCAGAAATCCCTATATTATTAAACGAGCTAATCTTGTACCTATGTATCTATGTACCTATGTATCTATGTACCTATGTCCCTAAATATTTTCTCGAAAACGGCCCTAACGATTTGGATGAAATTTACTGAAAAGGGATTTTGGGGGGCAAAAAATCGTTTTAGCTAGGTCTCATCTCTCGAAAAAATCGTTTTCTTACAAATTTTATCATTATAAAAATCAATTTTTTGACGTATGAAAATACTTAAATATTGTAAGTAGGTTTTGGAATTTTATACAATGAAACAATTGTTTTCAAAATATTATGACAGTTAATCTTTAATTACTATCCAAGTGAGACTTAATTAAAATAAATACGTATTTGAAAGAAAGTTATAAACAATTATTATTATTGGGCTTTGACATGCTCACTCCTGACATCTGGTGGCTAACATAAAAAATAAATAGTGAATGCATTTAGTCGATCTATCATCTGTGAACAGTACTCCATTCGTACTTTTAAATTCTTAAAAAATGAAATAAATAAAAAGTTTTGAAAATAACTGCAGTTAAAAAATCAATGAAAGTTTGCTCTGCACATTTTAAAAGATGATTTTATGTTTTCAAGTAAGTACTATACAACTGTAACGTTACTATTATATTATAACCTCATAGTTATAATATACAGTTTGTTTATTATTAATATTTTTATCTACAGATACTGCTAAAAAACAGCATTTGAGAGAAAATAAATGCTATAAGTACCTTCAGTCAATTTAACTGGGAAAAAAAACACAGCTACTGATGAGAACCGTAGGATACAGAGGAACAAGAGAAAATCAGAACAAAAAATTTAATTTGGAAAATAAAGATTCAGTACATCAAACATCAATGAAAATTATAATAAATTGTAACTAAAACTAATTTTTTAGTGAAATAATTAGATACTTTGATTGTCGTTATGATCATCATCATAAATTTCATTATTATCTTAGTTTTCAACAATAAGACTATCATCATTTTCTTTATTGCCTAATTCATACAATAATTGAATCCTATGGTTCTGATCAGTAGCTGTGTTTTTTTCCCAGACAAATTGACTGAAGGTATAGCATTTTCTTTCAAATCCTGTTTTTTTAGCAGTATCTGTAGATAAAAAAATTAATTATAGACAATAAATTATTATATTAAAACTATATGAGGTTATATAGTATAATAGTAACGTTACACTTGTATACTTACTTGATAACATAAAATCATCTTTTTAAGCAAACGTTCATTGATTTTTTAAGTTCAGTTATTTTCAAAGCTTTTTATTTATTTCATTTTATAAGAATTTAAAAGTACGAATGGAGTACTGTTCACAGATGATAGATCGACTAAATGCATTCAAATTTTATTTTTTATGTTAGCCACCAGATGTCAGGAGTGAGCATGTCAAAGCCCAATAGGTGAGTAATTTTAATAAATAAATTTTTAACCTAAATTTGAAGCGAAAGATGCAATATCATAGATCAAGATGACGGCGAATCAGTTTTACAAGTACCGGATTGCCATAAGGGCCGACAATCCTCTCCACAAAGGAGTCAAACTGTTTCAGCAATATTATCTTATTGCTCCACAAAAGGAAGCGAAGCTTCCCCAGAGAACCTACGGTTCTTATATGGAGAGCCGAAGGCTCGACTAGTGTCGTTTACAACGGAGCGGGGCGCAGCCCCGCGAGGTAAGACTGTCACAAAGGTGGAGACGTAGGCTCCACAAAGGGAAGTGACAGAGAACCTACGGTTCTCAAAGTTTTGGCGATATCAGCATATCAGTATTTTATTTAACTTTCCGAGCAAAGCTCGGTCACCCAGGTACTAGACTAGTTAAGCAAGCTTTGGTTAATGTTTACATGACGTGGAACAAATTATTTAGATAACCATGGCAACGATAGCAAATTTACATCATATTGAACACTAACCATTACCCGCGTCATCTCACGCGACATCAGAAATTTCATTTTTTTTTTGTTATACTATATCTATGTCAACATTTTAAAGTTGGAATGGTCCCGTCGCCCAATTGGCAGGAATTTTTTATTGCAATTTAAACATAACTTTAAAATCTAAGAAACATTAAATGGTTAATTAAAGTGCAATCATTTATTGAAATATGAATACATTTCTAAAGAAATCATTTAACACGACAACGTCACGACGCCGGTGGACGCAATCAAAATCGAATCTTTCCCACTAAGCGACATATATTTTTTCTGGGGGGGTACCTTAAGCAAAAAAATCTGTTTTTTTTTAAGTTTTATTTATATAATACTCACGAAGGAAGGTGTCGAACAAAATATTAATTCCCAAACTAATTTTACAAATTTTTTTTCAAGAATTATTTCTAAATTTTTTTTTTAGTTAGGTATTCGTAATATTTTTACCGTTTTATTATTTTATTGTTATGATGGGGGGGGTTATTACTCCCTTGACCCCCCACATCTACGCCCTTGCGGTATTGTGTCGTTACAGGCGCGAACATATCAGCGAGGAGCAGTCACTTCACTCGCGTCGTCGCCAATTTTCAAACATTATTACTTGTATTACTTTATTAGTAGTAAGTTTCCATAGCTAAGCATTTTTTACTGTCAAAAAATATAAGCATTTTTAATATTGAGATTTGATATAAGACGATAGGACATCTGGTGACAGAAATTTAAACCATAAGCACCTAAAATTTTGCATGCTGTATTACTGTATGAAATATGACGGATTTAACGTTATGTTTGGCCTAATTCCAATTATTATTATTTTGTTTTTATGAGTGATCCATTCGAACGAAATTGTCGAAAAATGAATGTGTAACTAAAATTCTGCCGGGCGTGTCGGTGTCGGGATCGACAGAAGTGAAAACATCCTATTTATTGGCTTTTAGATAGTCGTAAATAATACAACAAACGTCCATAAAATTATGACGTCAAGACTTTATTCGCGCTTTTTAGCAGAAAGGGCTCAATTAATTATTTCAAAAATTATTTTTGAGTTTATTTGAAATTTGAATGTAGTGAGTTGGATGTCATTTTGTTCAGAATTTGGTAAATGTGGAGATCTTTTCACTTTTTAGTTATTTCTGTCTACTTCCCTAACATCCTTTAAATTTGAAACTAATAACAATATTCTCGTTATCTTAAAGTAAATAAACTTTTTTTCCTGGATTTGTTTCAAATTATAATTCTGTACGTAACGTCACATCTCTAGTATAGACGACCCAAGTATAAATCGGATTTTTCAATCGTCGTTATATTTGGATTTAGAAGAGTTCCGTATGACCGAACTCGGTACGATGTTGTACAATGTGTGTATTTATGAGTTACCATCTCTGAACGTGGAACGTATTGTAAAAACTAATAATTTGCGATCATCTATTATCTGTATGTTTAATTTATGAAATTGTAAAAGCGACCAACTGGAAAACTAGCGCACGGGTACTATTAACCCATTTATAATAAAAAAATCAATGTTTGAACGTACCGGCGGACGATACAAAACAGTTCCTAGTTCTTTTTTCATTGTTTACGACAACCACTAATAAAAGAAATATTACCAAACATTTTTCGAAAGTTGTTAAACAATAAAAAAATGTTTTGTAGTACATTCGTACAATTATATTGAAATACACCCAAATCTAAGAGATTACATTACTATATGTGTATAATCGGAGAGCAATTGTGGGGTACAATTTTATTAATGAAAAATAAAGAATAGTTACTTCTTACCACAACAGTTTTATTAGCGGATGTACATTTCGGGAGCTATGCTCTCATCTTCAGCAAAACTGTTTAGTTTAGTGTTTGCTGAAGATGTGAGCATATCTCCCGAAATGTACATCCGCTAATAAAACTGTTGTGGTAAGAAGTAACTATTGTTTACTTTTTATTTTTGTTTCAACCATAGTGCTCTTAATATTTGTATACAATTTTATTATTGAAGTACAACTTCTTTCGGGTAAAATCGATTCATGAGACTGTAACGAATTATTATTCCTATATGTACGTATACCGTATACTATAAAAACCAGACGTACAGCATTACGCTATGGTGGATGAGAGGTCTGAGCCAAAAATATATTTTTTGTGTTTTTATGGAATTATTCCCTATTCCACCTATATTTTTTCAATTATACCTTTCCAACTCCACAAATGGGGAATGGAACGAATTTTGTCCATAATTCACTTGTCCAAAGGGTCTAGCCGACTTGCCATATGGAAATTGCACTGACGTCTATGAACATAGTTTCACCTTTGAAATATTACTTTTTTGCCTAAAGTACTGATACTGTGATTTTAGATCTCTGCTTTCACTCATAAGGGAGATATGAGGGTAACAACCCCTAACGACATCTTTTTTTTTCTCAGAAACTATAACAGATATTTGAATGAATCCAACGCGAAAATATAGGTATCAATTAGTTCTATATTTGGTATTTTTTTTATATTTTTAGTCTAATTTTCAGAAGTGCAAAACGCAAAATTTATTTTTTGAGGGTGGTTTTTTATGTGAACTACTGGAGATACACCAACCAAATAAATATCATGTAATCATCTAAGAGTCTACTGTAATATATCATAAATACAAAACTTTGCGTTTGGTGGAACATAGTTAAAAAAAAAAAAAAACGATAGCGCATGAACTACATATTATAGATATACCAGTGCACTGTATAGCATTTTGCTATTTTACAAGTACCTAGTAAGGGCGTAGATATTTTTTTTTCTGAGGTTGGGGGGAGGGCTAAAGCGACAAAATCAATATTTTTTAAAGATTCCTAACCTCGAAAATAAAATCGAAAACCTTTTTTAGCAACCTAACTAAAATTTTATCGTGTGTCGGCACAATAGAAGAGCAAAAAAAAGGTCCTTTCATTTCCGCAACAAAAAAGTATTTTTTCGTTTGTTGTGGCTGGGATCCTGGGGGGGTAATTACCCCCTGTACCCCCCCACATCTACGCCCTTGGTTAATTGTAACTTAATTAAAAAAAAAAAATCAAATAAAGTTACTATACAGACGAAGAAATACGTAAATATCAGGCATACTGTAAAAATACAGTAAAGACTGGTTCGATATTCTGTAATAAACGCAGCTTAATAAATTAATAGTAATATACAAACATACGGTATTTTTACAGTATGTCTAATATTTACGTATTTCTTCCTCTGTAGTAACTTTGTTTACTTTTTTTTATACTTAAGTTACAATTAACACACTTCCTTTGCATTTCCCCTATCTTCATTGGACTCCATCCTTCATTAAATAACAGTTCTTAAACGAATTAAATAAAAACTAACGCACAATAGCTATTTTTAAATAATAATAATAAATAATAATAATAAATAATAATAATAATTAATAAATAATAAAAGACAGTAGCTACTTTTGCGTAGAGCGTGACCATGACGCAAGCAAGGAAACAGATTTCGATGTAACTTACTAGGTACTTGTAAAATAGCAAAATGCTATACAGTGCACTGGTATATTATCTATAATATGTAGTTCATGCGCTATCGTTTTTTTTTTTAACTATGTTCCACCAAACGCAAAGTTTTGTATTTATGATATATTACAGTAGACTCTTAGATGATTACATGATATTTATTTGGTTGGTGTATCTCCAGTAGTTCACATAAAAAACCACCCTCAAAAAATAAATTTTGCGTTTTGCACTTCTGAAAATTAAACTAAAAATATAAAAAAAATACCAAATATAGAACTAATTGATACCTATATTTTCGCGTTGGATTCATTCAAATATCTGTCATAGTTTCTGAGAAAAAAAAAGATGTCGTTAGGGGTTGTTACCCTCATATCTCCCTTATGAGTGAAAGCAGAGATCTAAAATCACAGTATCAGTACTTTAAGCAAAAAAGTAATATTTCAAAGGTGAAACTATGTTCATAAGACGTCAATGCAATTTCCATATGGCAAGTCGGCTAGACCCTTTTATGAGTATAATACATCTTTTTGACAGAGGTTTAATTTATTTTATAAAACAAATAATACAGAGATATTATAATATTATATTTTAACTTTATTTGTCCCGTTTTATTGCTGAGCGTGTTACATCAGCTTTAGATTTTGAGATTTATTTTAATAGCTTACGCAACGTTTCTCCTTGACAAATTAAAAACTATAATTTCTGTAAAATTAATTAGTACAATTATTTTTTGGTTTTGAGATTCATTCACTTTTTAATTATTAAACTAATAGATACATCTTGTTTATCTATTTCAAAATTTTAACTTTACCAGCTCAGTATATTTATAACCGTTTGATGTTTGTTAAAAAAACATTTTTTAAGAGTCATATTGTGTCTCTGCACCATTACAATTCAAGAAGAAAAGAAGATCTTGTCGTTCCTTTTTCTCTGACAAACATTCCACTTTCGGTCCTAATTACTTAGGTTTACAATTTTTTAATAAACTATCTGATCACTGGAAACCAAAATCTTAGAATGTTCAAAAAACAAATTACAAATATTTTATTAAAGAGTGCTTCTATATGTACCAAACATTTATAGAGGTGAACAATGCACCATAACAATATATTTTTTGATGTGTTTTTAACATTTTTTGTGTAACTAAATAAATCTATCTATGTATCTATTTAAGTAAACCTGATATTTTTATTTTAACCATATCGACCTTCCTTAAAAACAAAGTAAAAGTGTGTGGTGTAAAATACACAGTTTCTTTTACCATTCCAATCCACAAGTGAGGAATTTACCATTCCGGCCCACAAGTGGAAAATGGCACTATCAAGTTTAGGTCAAAATTTTTACAATATCTTTTTGTTTTGAGTTCCCCTGAATTAAAAAAACAGATTTTTGAAAAAACTCTGTGCGTATGTTAGTCTGTGAACACGATACAGGTCAAACGAATGAGCTGATGAAAACAAATTTTGGAAGGATGTTTGGTATGCAAATATGAAGAGCCCTATTGTTTTTGGGAACAATCGACGCATGCGCAGAAGAGATATATGCTATAACGCTGTTTTTTTATGATAATGGTATAATTTTCATAACGGCTTATTATTTTATTTATTATTTCAAGAAAGTTTTGTTAAAAATTGTTATTACTAAACTTCATAGCCCCGGAAATATTTTGAAAATAAAAAAAATCTGCTGTTCTTTTGTTTTGTATTGTTTTGTGGATCTGTCAGAAGTAAACTAGTTAAGCATGCTTTGATTAATTTTGACATGACGTGGAACATATTATGTAGGTAACCATGGCAACGAATAGCAAATATAATGTTGAATACTATAGCGATATCAGAAATTATATTTTCTTTATTATACTATACCTAATGTCACATTTTGAAGTTGGAATGGTCCCGTCGCCCAATTGGCTGGAATTTTTTTTATTATACTTAAGTTCTAAATATTTGTCAATAGATAGGTATTGTCAACTTATCAAAATGTTTTTTATATAATTTATTATGATCAAAAGTATAGATCTCTAATTTAAAATAAAGAAATTATTTTAGGAATAAATTAACATTTCTTGTTAAGTTAGAAACAAATTAGGTTTATACGCACGCGACTCATAAAATTTAGATAAACTCACAGTTTTGACTGTACCATAAATTAATTAGATTAGACACTCTATCGAAGGCCGTCAATAGTTACTTCCCGATAGTTCTAATAGTAAAAGAGATATTAGCGGATCACCGCTAATATCTGTTAAGTAAATGCTCGACCAAACATAACTTTTTAGCGCTTTACTTTTTAAAAAAAACTGAGCACGAAAACCGGTTAACCAGTCGACTGGTTGAATTGTGATGTGAAAACCGCGAATATGGAATATCTAAAAACTGATTGACGGATTAATATTTTACATGAAAGCTGCTGTTGTTTTTAGTTAGTAAAAGTTATAAAAAACTTTTTTTCCTTGCATTTTAAGTTTAAAAGATTCCAGCGAATATTAAATGACGAGACTATTACAAGTGAGAAAAAAGACTGACGTTTGACATAATTCAATAAATAACATAAAGTTCATATTAACGCGTGGGATGACGCGGGCAATGGCTAGTATTAAATGTTATGACATTTGTTTTTCGTGTCCATGGTTAGTAAATACATAACATGGTTTTGCAATTAAAAAGTTACCAAAGCATTTGACTGATCTTCAGACCAAAATAACGGCTGCTTTATTTATTTTTAATGTATTGATGAGGCTATAAGATATAGAAGAAAGTTTTTTTACAAAAATTTCTTACAAAATTAAAAGTGTACTATTGTAACTGAAAAAGTCCTGCCAATTGGGCGACGGGGCCGTTCCAACTTCAAAATGTTAACATTAGATTCTGTAATTCTGTAATTCTGTAATAGGTCAAAATGGCGAATAGCGGTGTTAGCAGTATAAAAACGCGTAGTGCGAAAAATGACGATTTAAGTGGTTTAAATACTACTGAAAATTTTGAAAAACTTCTGATGAGTAGTGAATTTAGTGCTCTTTTAAGTGATATTATTGCGAAAGCTGTAAATAAAGCGATTGTGCCTTTAATCAAAGAAATAAATGAATTAAAAGCAGTTAACCTCAAATACAACACAACGGCTGACCCGAGCCAGGGTTGCCCAAAAAATGAAAGTACAGAAATAACTAAAGATATTCAAAAAAGCAAACTTAAAATGAAAGATACTTCTACTAAGAAACAGGAGGAAAAAATTAAAACAAACATTGAAAACCCAGGAAAATCCAAAGAAGAAACAAAGGAAAACTCCAGTAATGACTCAGACAAGACTAAGGAAGAAACAATGCAAAAAGTGACTGATCCAAATACATCAAATAATAATGATCATGCTGAAAAAGAAAATGAAGGATTTAGTAAAGTAGAATACAAGAAACGCAGAAAGGATGCTATAGTAGGAAAAGCAGAAGCGGGTCAACAAAAATTTAAAGCAGCGGAAAGAAAGTTGTGGGTTTACTTAGGTAAAGTAGATCCCAACACTACAGAGGATGACATAATATGCTACTTAAAAAGCAAACACCCCACATTGAGTTTTGAGTGTACAAAATTAGCAAGTAAAGGAGTGAATAGCAGTTTTCGTATTGGGGCTGATGCAACAATTGAAAAAGAAATCTATTCCGAAAACTTTTGGCCTGAGGGGGTAATAATTAGAAGATTCCAGTTTTTTCGGCCCAAGTCAGGCAGTTTCACAAAGTAAGCAAATACTAAGCTTAATGAGTCTAAACATTCAGTGTTTACGAAGCAAATATGATGAACTGGAAGTTTTTCTGGATTCACAAGAAATTAGCATAGATATACTCTGCTTGTCTGAGCATTGGCTGAAAGGAGAGGAACTAGCATGCAAGTTTGATATAGGCAAGTTGCAGTTAGTAGCTGGATATGCAAGGAAAGAAAAAAAGAATGGAGGGGTTTGCATATATCTAAACAGAGAATTGAATTACAAAATAGAACTAATAACGACCATAGAATGCTTTAATGTGGAAACAATTTTTGAATGCTGTGCAGTGGAAATTGTAGATATCAATATGATTGTGTTGTGTGTGTACAGATCACCATCTAAGCTAAGCCGCGATATTGATGAATTTTTAGAATCCCTAAATAAATGTTTAGACACTATTTTTAAGCCAAATAAAAAGATTATTTTATGCGGAGATTTTAATTTAAATATTATGAAGGATAGTGCAAACACAGATAATTTTAAAAATATGTTGTTAACTTTTAATATGAATTGTACAGTAATAGAACCTACCAGAGTAACAGCGTTAACATTTTCTTGCATAGACAATGTAATAACTAATATTACAGATAATTACAATATTTATATTTCAGACTGTGAGCTATCTGATCATAAGGCAATCATATTTCACGTGTATGAGGAACAAAATAACATATTAAGTCAAAAACATACGTTCGTCAATATAGTGAAGAAAATATTCAATTATTTCTGCATATTTTATCTTTAGTAGACTGGAATGAAGTACTAAAAAATGAAGATCCAAATTTATTGTACAATGATTTTATAGAAACTTTTCTTCATTATTTTGATGTATGTTTTCCGAAATTACAGATAACAATATCTAGCAACGAAAATAAAAAAATAAATAAAAACTGGATAACCCCGGAAATTAAAAAGTTATCACAATATAAACGAAACATGTACATGCTAATCAAGTCGATGCAAAACCAATCTATTAATGTACAAAATTTACAATTGCAGTATAAAAATATATGTATAAATTTGAAAAAAAAAATCTATAAACAAAAACAAGCACATTTTGATGAACTGTTGGGTAATTCCGAAAATAAAATAAAAACAACTTGGCAAATAGTAAACAAAGCTTGTAATAAACATAAAAAACAAGATATATCAGAACTGAAGACACTAGACAATAATGAGACAATTACGAATCCGTGTGACATAGCGAATGAATTTAATAAATATTTCACAAATATCACCAATTCATTAAATTTGTCACCCCCAGTTTTAAATTGGAGAGGGGACAAAAATAGTAGTAGCTTTTTCTTGAGACCTACGGACGAGGTGGAGGTATTTAACATAATATATGCTTTGAAAAATAAAAAATCAGTTGGATGGGACCAGATTCCAGTAAATATAATTAAAAGATGTGCGCATATAATCTCACTTCCCATTTCAAACATAATAAATAAAACATTTGAATATGGATGCTTTCCCGATGTAATAAAGAAGGCTATTATCGTACCTCTATTCAAAAAAGGGGATGACAAAAATATTACCAATTTTAGACCTGTCTCAATATTGTCTAATTTCTCAAAAATATTTGAAATGGCAATCAATGTCAGATTATGTGAGTTTTTAAATAAATTTGAATTAATTACAGAGGCTCAGCATGGATATATCAATGGACGATCAATTAACTTATCAATATTTAAAGTGCTGGATGCAATTGTAAAAGCATGGAATAAAAAAATACCGATGTCAATCTTACTTCTGGATTTAACAAAAGCGTTTGACTGTGTAGAAAGAGAGGTACTATTATTTAAAATGGAGAATATTGGAATTAGGGGTAAAGCTCTAGATCTTTTCTCCTCGTATATGACAAATAGAAAACAATCAGTAAAAATAAATAATGATAACTATTCAGAGTGGAAGTTAATACAAAGAGGTGTGCCGCAAGGCAGTATTTTAGGTCCAATATTATTTATTATATTTATAAACGACTTACCTTTAGTCGTACAAGATAAATTATTTTTATATGCAGACGACACTGCTGTCATATGCGAGGAGAGAAGTGAGGATCTTCTTCTAAAGAAAATGAGGGACTCCAGTGAACAATTAAATAAATGGTTTAATGAAAATGGTCTGAAGATTAATAGTACTAAAACAGAAACAATAAAATTCGGTAACTACAGTGAATTGCCAACACAAATGAAGCTGCTAAACTCAGAAGTAACACTGGCAAAACAGGTTACCTTTTTGGGTTTAAGCATTGACAGTAGTAATCTAAACTGGAAAATGCATATAGAACGGTTGTCCACTAAATTAAGTAAAGCTATCTACATGATTAGATATTTGAAAAATATTGTAAGTAAAAATTTCATACTTAATATTTACTATGCATATTTTCACGCAAATTTAACATTTGGAATTTTATTTTGGGGCAATTCACCCAGTGCACAAAAAATTTTTTTGTTGCAAAAAAAATGTATCCGTATCATGGCGGGCGTCCCACCTCGACACAGTTGCAGAACACTTTTTAAAAAGTACAATATTCTCACATTATACGATGTCTTCATTTTAGAGTGTGCGTTATTTTTAAATAATAATAAAATATTATTTCACGAAAATATTTCAAAAAACAATCACGACACCAGAAACAGAGACAAATTACAATTGTTACAGACAAATTTGTCTGTAGTCCAAAGAAGTGTGCGCAACACCATGATACGGATAGATAACCAAATACCACTACACCTGAAATGTGATAAGCAATTTAAAAAAAAACTGAAAAATAAATTGATCGATGAATCAAATTATAATCTCGAACGATACTTAAAATAATTTTAAAGACATTGACGCTGTTTACATACAATTATTGTATTATATAAATAAAGGTTATTATTATTATTATTATTATTATTATAATAAAGAAAATACAAGCCAGTAAGCCAGTAATGGCTAGTATTCAATATTATATTTGCTATTCGTTGCCATGGTTACCTACATAATATGTTCCACGTCATGTCAAAATTAATCAAAGCATGCTTAGCTAGTTTACTTCTGACAACAAAATAAAATAACAGCTGATATTATATAAAAACACTGTTATAGCATATATCTCTTCTGCGCATGCGCCGATTTTCCCCAAAAACAATAGGGTTCTTCATATTTGGATACCAAAAATCATCCTCCCAAAATTCGGTTTTAATCCGCATATCCGTTTGACCTGTATAGTGTTCACAGACTAACCGACTAACAGTCGCACACAGTTTTTCAAAAACATGTCTTTTGGTTTCGAGGAACCTCAAAACAAAAAGATATTGTAAAATTTTTGAAAAGTCATTTTCGACCTAATCTAATACCATTCCCCACTTGTGGGTTGAAATGCTAAAAAAACAAACCTAGTAGCACACATCTCTTATGCGCATGTGCTAATTTTCCCAAAATATCGTATTCACGGTTAAAAAATATGTTTCTTGGAAAAGTGACGTCTCTCCTAAGTCATTTGCAATGGTAAAAATACGGCGTTGTAGTTTGTTTACCCAGAACTTTATTTTATAATAATTTTTTCATAGAACACTGTGACTGTAGACTGGTGTTCTCACAGAACTGGTATTATTAGTATTATTAGTATTAACTGGTATCCATACCAGTTCTGTGGGTGTTCTATATCTATATTTTGTATATGGACACCTGTACTACTTGGGAGAGGTAGATAACGCGTGTGTGTGTGTATTCGCTTTTCTGTGGGGGCGCTGAAAACCATTAGGGCTGCAGAAGCAAGTAGCTTTTGCCCTGGGGAAGCATTTTTATTTATACGTCACGCGCTCGCCCGTAATTTATTCATGATTTTCTTTGCGCTAGAAAGAAATTATGTATAAAGTTTATTAACTGAAAGATGCGGTCGCACAACGTACAAGTTTTATATCTGCACATGTTAGATGATGGCGGGCGGCTTTGTCTTCGCCGAAAGAAAAAAAAAACAAGTGAAACTCTGGCTGTAATACGGCCGAGTACCGAGACCCGACGCACGTGTAACGTGATCGATATGAGTTTAATAGCTTCCTCGAAACATTTTTTTAAATTATTTTTTTAAATGTAATATAAGCATTTTTTTAATAGTTTCGAAGTTTAAGCAAATATTTCAATATCTATAGCTATAATTTTAAAACATGTTTCTTTATACACTCAGTTGATATAATATTATGTACCTAATTCATTTTTTTTTAAATTAAAAAGCGAATTATAAAACATGCCGGATAGTCGGGCCAAAACATTTTTAGTGTCATTTCATGTTCACTTGATATAATAATATATAAACTACTCAGCTATCTATATATTTAAAACACAAGCCCTATTTCTCTAGCCAATCCGCCAGCAATCCCTACTCAACCGATTGACACATTTTTTTTTAAACTAAAGCCTTTAGTCCAAAGATCTGTTATCACTATTTTTTTTGACGTGATAACGTCTTATAAATTGATGAATCACCAATCTTATAAATTGATAAAACACCGGCTGCATGCACGAAAAAGTGTAACGTTCCTAACGCGTAACGTTCCGCCTGACCCTGTGCGTGCTTTTTGCTAATTTCTCGCTCAATTTAGATCAGATCGGTTTGAAACCAGTCTTAAACGAAAGAGGAGAACATTTTACATAGATTTCGTATAACAGAATTTGCCTAAACAGTTTTTGTATACAAATTTATTGAGAAAAATAGCTGTATAAATGCAATGTTGTCTAATGCATGGCGCGACGCGGTCGGTCGTCTTTGTTTGCCGTACATGGAAATTAGAAAATAACGTATGTCTTGTCTTAACATGAAAACGGCTGCATTTCTAATGTTTAATTCAATTTTTTGACATTAGTATTTTGTGAAATGCAACGCCTTCTAAGTTAAGTATTGGAATAACTAATTATTATTAAAACATAATACTTTGACAGTTGCAAACGTCACTTTTGACATTTCTTATCATTCCGACACCAAGGATAAGCGGATTGAAACCAAATTTTGGGAGGTTTAGGTTATGTATTACGGAATACGTTATCACGTAAAACTATCGTCCGTAAACCGACTTTACAGACAACCAGTTTTTTTTGGTGAAATTTCTTTGAAAGGGCTTCTTTCAAGCGATAATAGTAAAAAAGACGAGGGGTAGCGGGGTGAAGAGGAACGTAAAGAGAGAAAATCCTTCGATGTTCACGAGACATGAGTGTGAGAGAAATGCAAATATGTACGTATGTCGGAGATTTTACAAACAGTTTGACAAGTCGACTTTGACAATTGAAGTGTATATTTAAATTAGTTAGTTTTTTAGCGCAAATATTCCAAATATTAATAGACAAATAAATTTTATTTTATTTTCCAAACAATTTAAGAACGTGTAAGTTTATGTTAATTTAATGCTAAAATAGAGTTTTTAAATATTACATGGACTGTACCAAGTCTAAAATTTGATCTCAGATCAGAAAAAAATAGTGAATATCGTAAATGTATCAAATGAGGTTAGATTTTCTAAAAATGAATTGTGACAGCTCTTGCGGGGTAACCATGACCACGATGAACAGATCCCATACATTTTCTTTGAATTTATAATCAATTAAATATAGAGACAACTTGATGGATGAAGCTAAATCAAAAGAAAAATAACTGTAAATGGAAACTAATGAGGAATAAAATTATTGTCGTAGGTCTGTATCAAAATATCGATTTTTGAAAACAATATGAAAATACAGGCAAAAGGTTTTGCTCAGGTACACTATAGTACTTATAATATTGGAAGCATGTTTTGTAACGATAGGCATGATTTGTTTTCAAAATGCTTTTTTGTTTCGACCGGCCTGCATTCTATTTTGTTTTGAATCTAACCACAACTAAAGAACAGACAATTGTATTTTCAATGAGTGAATAGTGAATTGAAATACCTCTCAAATGAGATGAAACATTACCCCCTTTAATCTGGAGAAAATTAATGGGATCAGCTCTGCATTTAGATTATCTTGTCACAAAGGAAAGGTCGGCTATTAAAGCCGTCATATTGTTTGTATAACATGTATTTAAAAGAAAGTTGCATAAGACGGCAAGTAATATGTTTTTCAATAATCTCTAAAAATGGAAAAAACCACATGGTGGAAGTACCGATGTTGGTGGTGGGAGAACGTGTCTGAACCCGAAATTATACCTACCGTACTAATGACTAAAAATGTTTATAAACAGCAATTTTTTTTTGAAAAAAAAGTTTTTTTGAAATTTATGTATCTAGTAGCTGATACATTAATATCAAAAGTTAAGTTGCAATATGAGAAAATTTATGTAACCGGTAGTTAGATGAATAAAAATGTTAACTATATTGAGATCGCAACTCTAAAATATTTGATGAATTAAAAAAATTCCAGCCAATTGGGCGATGGGACCATTCCAACTTCAAAATGTTGACATTTGAGATATATGTAGCATAATAAAGAAAATAAAATTTCTAATATCGCATGTGGTGACGCGGATAACGGCTAGTATTCAATATGATATAATTTGCTATTCGTTGCCATAGTTACCTACGTAATATGTTCCACGTTATGTAAAAATTAATCAAAGCATGCTTAACTAATTTATTTCTGACAGATCTACCAAACAAGAGAACAGCTGATTTTTTTCAAAATTCAAAATATTTCCGAAATTATAAAGTTTAGAAAAAACAATTTTTTAACGAAACTTTCTTAAAAATATAAATAAAATAATAAGGTGTTTTGAAAAATATACCATTATTATATAAAAAACATTATTATAGGATATATCTCTTTTGCGCATGCACCGATTTTCCCCAAAAACAATAAGGCTCTTCAAATGTGTATTATTTGCATACCAAATATCCTCCCAAAAGTTGGTTTCAATCCGCTCATCCATTTAACCTATATCGTGCTCACGGACAAACGGACAAACAAACGCACAGAGTTTTTCCAAACATATGTTTTTCGGATTCGGGGGACCTCAAAACAATAAATTTTGAAAAGTGATTTTTTCCTAAACTAGTACCATTACCCACTTGTTAGTTGGAATGGTAAAAATTCAAACACAAATTAATGAAAAATATCGTTTTTACAGACAATACGATAATAACATAGACATCGCCAATTTATTGTACGGTCAGTGACATAATTAACCCATTTGTTCTCGTGTTCATAATTAACTAAAATAATTAATATGTCCGGCATTAAACGGCTTCGACTTAACAACAACAATTCATTAACGATTATATAACATTCCCCGCACTTCCACTTCCTGTTGAATTATTATGCAACAGTATTAGCAACCTGTTTGTAAAGCCATACACGCACGCACACACACACATACGTAAACCCTTTCTGGCTTATTCTATTGCGAATATGGTAGAGCTTCGTTTATTGACGGCCACAAAACACTTTTTGTGCACCGCAGCTAGTTTCAAAAACCCACTATGTGAACCGCAGACCATAAATCATAGACATAGAGAACTGGTTAGCGGACACCGCATCAAAAAGTGGAGGATACGAGAGATGAGGCGGGTGCCGGCCAGTTTGTATTTCTTTTCTACATAAAGTTTTGCTACATTGAAGCTGGCACTCACACGCTCTATCTCTTTTTTATTTTTAATGGCCACTTTTAATACGATGTTGAATGGCGTTGCCAAGTTTTTCTATCGACTATAGGATGAACCAAATGCGTTATTTAAAATAGTGGATCAGTTGTTGATTTTTCTCAATCATTTCTTTTCTTAACATGTCTCTCCCATGCAGCTTTTTTATTGCATTGCTTTACTAACTTACCCTCATTGTAGAAGTTTCAATTCTAAAGATGTTGAGCGTTTATAATTTACAATTCATTCATTCAAGAGATTATAAGAAAAATTATAAAGACGCATTTAAAGAGACAGTGTAATCCAAGGCTCTACTTTTTTTTTCGTTGAAACGTGCCATTAATTTTAATGACGCATAATCTATTGGTATGAGTATTTAGTAGGGCTGAGTGTGTTCATGGGTACGTTCGTTGGTCTCTTCTTTTTGATTATTTCCATAAAAATATGACAGTACCGCACATATATTTTTTTACATTTTCGAAATCTCCATTTTCTTCTGTATAAATTCATATATAATTTTCATAAGGTTGCATAAGAAAATATTTGAGAAAAACGTAATCAATTTATTAATATTTTTTATAGCACTCCACATATGTGTAAATTATTAATAATAATTATTACTGTGTATTTAATCAATAAATTGATAACGTTTTCTCAAATATTTTCTAATGTAACCTTATGAAAATTTTATATGGAGTTATAGAGAAAAAATGCAGATTTTGAAAATTTTAAAAGAAATATGTGCTGTCATTTGAACACTTCCGGTTGAGTTTCAATACAATAAAATATACCTCAGCAGTTAGGGATAGTAAATCTCGAGTTGAACAAAAAACTACTTAATTTTTTTGTATCTATTGGGATACACAAATTATTCACTATTACTACTTTCGCTGAACGCACTGTATATGTAAAAAAAAAATCTAGGTCTCATCTTTGATAACGTTGGAGTTCTCTCCCAATCGGGTTTGCAATGACGCATCGACACATTGTCTGCGATATTGTATTCATTGTCCTCGCGAATAGAATCCTTGAGTCGCCACAAAAAGACCATACGCACATGAATGCAGTTGGCGAGCGTCTATAATTTCTCTTTTTCTCAGTTCTTTTAACGCATCTTTTGCCGTACGATTATTGACTCTCGTATTGCTGAAGCCAAGTTTTACCACCAAAACCAAAATTAAAAATAATTGGAAATTATATTAAAACTAGTGGTAGTTTTCTAGGAGTTTTGATATCTGTGCGTTGCCCGAATTTAGGAATGTGGCGTCCCTAGGCAGTTATAAAATTGCCCCACCCCCCCAATCCTATCCTTCAGTGTAGAAATAAGTTAGGCACAATAGAATTTCAATCAACACAATGCATATTCCTATGAGTTACTTTGTAGTATGACTTGCAATTCAATAATTACCATTATGTGTTTGATTTCTGTGAAACATACTACTGTCTACTAAAAGTTTTTAAGTCTTGATTTTTGGATCACGAAATTATTAATAATATTCTCTCAATCTAGTGACAAATTTTGAAAGTCCCCCCCAAAATTTGCCGCCCTTTAAATCTTTCCGCCCTGGACAGCTACCTACGTAGCCTGTTCGATAAATCCAGGTCTGATTATATAAACATAGGCCTGATATGACTGCAGAAAAAATCGACATTTCGTTTGAGATAACAATTGAGCTTCTGTAAATAACACTGAAAATTTTTTCACAGAAAATGTTGTACATACAATTATTAATATTCCATTTTAATGTATGAAGCTACAAGAACACTTTTTCAGCTTTTAAAAATTTCCTCGTGATCATTTTTGGTGATTTTTCCCCATAAAAACATAACTGACACTCTTTCAATGAATTTGCGAAAGAGCGATTAATCTCGAACTTGCCAATTCTGTTAAAAAATACGTTTTTTGCCAGCGGATATTGTATATAACGTGATGCTACATTACTGTAACAGAGAGGAACCTATGATTATAAGTCTTTTACTGTGTTATGTTTAGAGATTTAATATTATCGATAAATAATCCCAGCCCTAAATATTTGACGGAACTTTTATACTATAACCAATTTATCGGCTTGGTTATTAATGCATTACGTTTAAAATGTAGTGAAGCTATTTTTTACTTGATAATGGATTTTTTAACTGACATCAATTAATTTTAAAAGATACCTATACAAAGTGATCAAAAAACTGGTTAAAATATTTTTTTTCTAGAAATTTGCAGTTGTCTTCATATACGGAAACGTGAAATAAGCTTTTGATTAAAAAAAAAAATATAAATACGGAAACGTAAAAATATGTACAATATATTTTAAATGGGGAGAGAAACGTGACATTTAGAGTTGAAATCACGGAACTGTTAAATTTCTGACAAAGGAACTGGTTACTCGAATTAGGTCATAAAAAACATATTGCTTTATCATTGGCACTACGTATGTGTGCAACGTTTCAAGTCGATCGGGTATGCGGAAGTGGGTAAAAATTGATTTACAAAATTTAACTCTAACAAGAGAATTTAAAAAAAAAGCTTATGTAAAAAGAAAATGTTATATTTCAATATGATGTGACAGATATTCGAGAGTGTACTTTATCTATAAATTCCAGAGATCTTTAGTTATTAGGTATATGTACTAATGAGTATCTATATACATTGCCGAATATACATATGTTTACATATTATTTTATATAGTAATGTTTACGTATATTATATCATCGCATATATCTATGCATCCTTACTGACGTATTCACTTCATTTCACGCATTTCAATGTTGCCTTATGATAAATTTACTTTTTAGTGACTTTTAAATTGCATTTCTTTCATAATATTAGATTACTAAACTAGAAAAAAAAATTACTGAATCGATTTATGTAAATTTTATTTAGAACTACTTCGAAGATATTCTTTATAAAATAAAAAAATCATTAAAATTAGTTTACAATTACTAATTAAGATATGAGGTAGCACATATGAAAAAAAAACTACTAAAACGATTGTTATATTAAATGTACAGTATCAGTTTGTAAACTTTCTGAACAAAATGGCGTCAAATTTTTTCATATCGGTTAACCCCTTGAAAAGTTCTGGCTAAACAAACAGAAAAACGAAAAATATGTACTTGTCAAATTGATAGCCTCTTTTTTCTGGAGTCGGTTAAAATGTTAAAGTCTTTAAACTGTTTGCATTTGAAAAATATGTTACTCATTAACATACTTATTCATTAATATTAAAAAATAAGAAAAACCCTTTCACATGGTGACCCACAAAACAGATTACAATCATTTACTTCAATCATTGTCGTTCCACCAAATTTACGGGAAAATATTTTTAGGTTATGACTAGTGATGTGCCGGATCGTTAAAAATGTATATCCGCGGATACTGATCTGAATACGGATTTTTGGTTTCAAGATCCGCGGATACGGATACGGATCTTTACTTTCTTAGAGTATGCGGCGGTAAATATTGCACATCGACCTTTGAAAAGAGGCTATCTGTTATGGGAAAAAGTTATTGACCTCTTTAAGAGTTAACTCTCATAACAGATTGTCTCTTTCCAAAGATCGATGTGCAATATCTCATTATAAAGATAGTTTTTTAGTACCTTTGAGTTATGTACTATTGGTATGGTACTCACTACGATATGTTTGCAATATAAAGGTGCCAAATACGATTTAAAAAAATAAAAAATAATCTGAATGGAATTTAACAGTTTTTCATTATTACCTAATCACCTATATATACAAAATTTCATCTATGAATTGAAAATTAATAAGGTAAAAGATCCGTAAAAGATCCGCACAACAACTAACGGATACGGATACGGATCTTTCTTCTCCCTCGGATATGCCTATGAACTGGTAGTATACATCAAGCAAAATCTTCACAAAGTTAACTTCAACAATGATATTCACAATTATAATACACGGAACAACAATTACATTCACATTAATAAATATAACAGTACAAGATCTAGCAACAGTCCATTATGTAAAGGTGGGCAATATTTCAATATGTTACCAGATAATTTAAAAAAAATACAAAATTTAAATACATTCAAAAAACAGGTCAGGGATTATTTTTCTCAGCTATGTCTCTATAATAAGTTTGAGTATAGTACCAGTTCATAGGCATACATTGCGGATTGGTTAATATAAATTTTAAAATTCTTATTGTAACTTTTAATTTATTTTTTTTTTGTTCTTCATGTATATATGACGTATTTATAGCATTTTTTATATGCTCCACAAATAAAATATTTATCTATCTATCTATCTATCCGCGGATACGGATACGAATACGGATATCCGGCACATCACTTGATATCTTCATTTAATCTAGATAAATTCCAGTCACAAAATAACGTATTATATGTACGGACAAACGAGTAATTCTATAAGAATTCCCATTTTACTCGTATACGATTGCTTGATAGCAAAAAAGGCTTATGTTATTCATGTGTAGGTGAGAACTCATAAAAAAATCAAAAGAAAAACACTAATCCGATTCCCACCTACTGCGTTTTGACATTGACTATTTCATGTAACATATAACTATGCCATATACAGAGGGTTTTGGGAAGGTTTTCCGACTTGTATTTTTCTTTTTAGTTAATGCCATTTTTGTGCAGTCAGATTGTTTGTTTTTTCATTATTTGTCCTTTTGAGGTACAGAACCAAGAGAATTAATTTTCTGTTTATTGTCGCTGACAGTAAACAAGCACAAAAGACTGCTATTATAGTGTTCTATGTATATTATAGGCATAGTATTTTCCACGCAAATGCCTCTGAAAAACCTCGGAAATGTATTTGCATATCGATTAGTTAATGGAACGCGGTGGCATGCCAACGCTACATGTGGTTTTGGTTCCCGCCGGCCTTTGTAAACTCTAAAACCAGCAACCCTCAAACTATACTATTATACACCCCGGCTATAGTTGTAATTAAAAATAGAGCAACACAACACAACCGCATTTACATCCAAAATTGTACAGTGTCTATCGACCGTCCAAAAATGCATATCAGTAAGAGTTGTACCTACAGTTTATTTTTTTTTAATATATAGTTATTTATGGACGATCGACATCAAATGTCATTAGCATCCGGATCTATAGATTATGGATCTAACTATAAATTATGAGTCTATTAAAACTAAATGAAAGAATATAATCTTGATGAGTGCAGGAACGACAGTATGCGTTTGATGCCGTTTTCGGTGTCCTCGAAAAATTTAAGATCGTCGGTAAATTCGCAAGCGATTTTTTCAGCGGCATATTGTGGACAGTCCAAGAAGATATGTTTAATGCTGACAGGAACTTCACATAATATGTCAGACTCCGGATAGTCGGTTTTCTCAAAAAGATATTTGTGCAAGTAGAGTATGTCCTATTCTAGCTCGGGTGATCACTATCTGATGCTACCACGAAGATAGTGTAGTCCACGGTTTACTGAATGGTTTTATCTCTCTTAGTTTATTGCCTGTGATAGTTTTCCAGCGATTTCTCCACTCGTCCAAAGATCTATATATTTAAAACACAAGCCCTATTTCTCTAGGCAATCCGCCAGCAATCCCTACTCAACCGATTGACACATTTTTTTTTTAAACTAAAGCCTTTAGTCCATAGATCTGTTATCATTAATTTTTTTTTGGTGAAATTTCTTTGATAGTGTTTCTTTCAAGCGATAATAGTAAAAAAGACGAGGAGGTAGCGGGGTGAAGAGGAACGTAAAGAGAGAAAATCCTTCGATGTTCACGAGACGTGAGTGTGAGAGAAATGCAAATATGTACGTATGTCGGAGATTTTACAAACAGTTTGACAAATCGACTTTGACAATTGAAGTGTATATTTAAATTAGTTAGTTTTTTAGCGCAAATATTCCAAATATTAATAGACAAACAAATTTTATTTTATTTTCTAAACAATTTAAGAACGTATAAGTTTATGTTAATTTAATGCCAAAATAGGGTTTTTAAATATTACATGAACGGTACACAGACTAAAATTTGGTCTCAGATCAGAAAAAAATAGTGAAAATCGTAAATGTATCAAATGAGGTTAGATTTTCTAAAAATGAATTGTGACAGCTCTTGCGGGGTAACCATCATAACAGATCTCATACATTTTCTTTGAATTTATAACCAATTAAATATAGAGACAACTTGATGGATCAAGCTAAATCAAAAGAAAAATAACTGTAAATGGAAACTAATGCAAGAGCAATAAAATTATTGTCGTAGGTCTGTATCAAAATATCGATTTTTGAAAACAATATGAAAATACATGCAAAAGGTTTTGCATGGGTACACTAGTTTCTTTTTAATTTCGGGTTTCATGTCAGTATAGTATACGAAGGTATCCCGGGTTATGTCATGGTTATCATTTGCCGCACAATAAAGATAATTTTTAACACGAATTTACCACTTGATGCCATATTGGCCGTTTACAGTCACCTGCGAATGGGAAAAATTAATCCTGCTTATTTTTCAGAGCAGGAATATTTATAACGACTCTATGTTGAGATAATACATTATATATACAAATATATTAAACAACAGTAGACACGAATAGTAATTTTCATAAACAACGTAACGAAACTGAAATTCGTTTCACGATCGATTTATAAAAAATGTTAAAAATTTACTGAATTGAAAGTGAAAGCCAGCTATGTTATAGGTGCAAAAAATTACTTATAATATATCTCGTGCCTAATGACATTACTGGTCTTGTGACTGATAAAACTTACCGGCGCTCGTTTTAACATAATTTTACATTATCATAGCTTATCGTAATATATGTCATTACGCAGTTATATATATGTTATAGTTAAAAGTCGATATGGAGCCTCTTCGCGGAATGACTGGTTCATCCTAGGTTTGACGAAACATTTCGGCAAACCCCAAAATTGATTCCAATTTCGGCCTTTGACTGACATATTTTAGTCAAACCTAGAAGTACCTAAATTTTTAGTCAAACTTCGAAAGTAAAATAGTTTGTTACGGGTTTTGCCTAGTCTATCCTAGAAGCGACTAAGACAAACTCGGTCAAACGTCAATTCATGCTCGAAATTTTTTGGCCATAATACGAGATTAAACAGTTGATAGTATATATAGAGTATAAGGACGAAACGCACTTTTTGCTAGGAATCAGATACAAAAATGCAAAGAGAAATTTCTTAATTTCTATTATGTGTCGGACGTTCAGCTATCAGTAGAAAAGATTCTAAGTTTGGGGGCCAAGGCTTTATTAAATGCCACTGTAATAAAAAATGCACCTCAAAATTGTGTAATTGTAAAAGATCAAACTTATTGTGCAACTCAATATGCCATAACGCATCACCTTGTTAAAATAAAGAGTAATTTTTTTTTATTAATTATTGTCATAATACAAAATAACAATAAAAAAATGTAATTACTTACCTATTCTGATTATTTGTCAATCCATTCTTATACACATTCCAACACCTAATTTAGGTCAGACTGGTCCAAACCCCGATTTCATCAAATTGATTCTCGGCGTTTTACTATACAAATTAATCTCTTCTAGGATTAGATAAAAATTCGTTAGTCAAAGGTAGAAAAACGCTACTGGTTTGGAGTTTGGACATTGACTAAGACTTTATGTAAGACCTGAGGTTTGACTAGCCAAACCTCGGAGCGCCAGAGTTTCGATGTTTGACTAGTGATGGAAATAAATCGAGATACGATAATCGTTTCATTCTATTATTAACATATCTCGAGATATCTCGATTATAATATACAATTCGTAAGATTATGAACCATTTTAATAAAAACTTAACTACCGAATTGAATTACTACTAAAATTAATCGAATGAATGAATCGAATGAATGCGTGTATCGGAACAGAACACTACGAAACACTGATAATAATCGAGAGAGAACAGAGTAGCCGTTTAACAGCTAGCAGCTACACTACACACAAGTTGTGCTGCAGGGAACCGAGCGAGATAGATACTACTAATGTGTGTTTTGACTTGTGAGGTAAATAGTACTAACTTAGTAGTATCTATCTCGTTCGGTTCCCTGCAGCACAACTTGTGTGTACTACTAAATTAGTGAAATGTTTCGATTGTAGCAATCATTCGATTATTGAAATCATTCAATTACTAATGTTTCGATTAACGAAATATCTCGATGAATCCCATCACTATGTTTGATTATAACATACACAAGATACTTTTACAAATGTATGAAAACGTTTTTTTGTCACTGTGAACACATATTCTGAATTCTCCTTTGTCTCCGAATGTCCTCACAAATCTTTTTGAACTGGTTCAAATGCTCGTTACTGTCTAACATTGTTGTTTAAACGCGGGAATTGTACAAACGTCAACGCTTTTCTGGGAAGACAATTTTGAGTAGCACTGTACAGTTGAGTTAACGACTCTCTTATGCGTTATTACTTGTAATTCATTATAACATAAGTGTCCATATTTTCATGTTACATAGTACGTTCAATAACTAAGAAAAATCAATCGAAAATTGAATTTAAGATATTGTGAATGTGAAAAAAATTATATTGAAGGAGATTTATATGGTTGAGGAACAATTGAAAAATAAGATTTACCAGAGTATTGCTTGTGGCCAACGTTTCGAAAAATATATTTTCATCATCAGGGCCTATGAACATGTATAGTATTCATTATATTTAATATTATTTTGATTTCTAAATTACAAATAAAGATAAAACTGAACATTATAACATACCTCAGTCCTCAATGCAAGTTGAGATGGTAAATTGTGCAAATTATTGTAATATACATGATCATTTATTATGAATTTCAACATTTTTTTAAATTTAAAAATATCATAAAACAGTTTTTAAATAAAATTGTTCTGTCCAATATGAAAATAAATATTGTACTATCTTATGTGTAAGGAAGACTTTCTATACAAACTACAGTTTGTTTACAGGTTAGAAATTGTTAAGTTTTGTTAATTACATTGCCATAAATGTTGTTTAACCCCTCTATGTCCGTTTTCTTATTGACAATGTTAGAATTTTTTTTTTGATGTAACATCTCCAAAAAAAGTCTTTTTTTAAATATATCTCCTTCATTACATATTTTTGGAACAAAACTACTACTAACAAAAAAAAATATAGTTTTATAGACTCATTTGAAAATTCTTTGAAAGTTTTGAAGAATGGTCTAAATTATGTAATATTATTTTTCACTACGCATGCACGTTAAGTGACCCGTTACTAATTAGTAATGCGTAAAACAAAATTTAGTAATTTATAATAAAGACAAAATTAATAAATTAAAAATTTCTTATATTACTCGGATGCGAACCCTCGAACACTGTACTCGATAAACTATTGCGTATTACCGCCTGTCTATGCAAGCAGTTGACTCTCCCTGTGTTTATAGTGGATGAGCTATCAAAAATTGTTGGGTAGATATTTGACGCAGCGTGAAAATTTGTGCAGCATTTCTTTTGTAATGTCTGAACACAAATTGGAGACCTGGCTCTACTAATAAAATCGATCAAAATAGTAGATATACTAAGTTGCAGGTACTTCCTGTAAAATGGCTGATTTTCACAAAATAATAAGTATTTTTTTGAATATTTTTCACACTTCTATTGATTGTATATAAAATTGCTATTCCCATCTGCTGTTGTTTTACATATTATATTTACAATGGTAGGCTAGGTGGTTTATAGAAATTATTGTTTGTATTGGTTAGATCCACTTTTTTTATTTACTTTACAACACTAGTGTTAAGTGGGTCATTTTACGAACGCTATATAGGCAGGCACGGATCACCTCCCCTCCAGAATCGAAGACTAACAATTTCTTCAATTTCGTTCGAAATTTTGACTATAAACACTATTTACAATCTGTTATTCTTTATAAAACCACCGATATAAACTTCTCCCACCCATTGAAAGCCTGTATCAGTTCCTGTTAGGGTTGGGTAACTCAGATCTGAACCGGTTCAAAGAGCCGGCTCCGACAGAAGATCCGTGAGAGCCGACTCACTTTTTTATGAGACGACGGCTCAACGGATCCGCATAACTCAGTGAAACACTTAACACACAGAAGCACTGTCAGCTCAAATGACTCATGAATCATATGTCTGGCTATGGTACACACTATACGCACAGGCGCTACAGCTTATTACAATGTTTTACTTAAGTCACAACTATTTAAGGTATTGTTTTGCATATTGCAATAATATGCTTTCTGTAACATAGCAAGTAGCAACCTGTAAAACCCCGCCTTATAATAATGTGAGTCAGTCACTGGCATAATATTAGGTGATATGATTGACTTGACTCAACTAACTCCACTGAGTTAGTTGACTCAGTTGGCTCAGTTGACTCGAGTAACATATTCAGAACTCGGCTCTTTTTGAACCGGTTCAGGGAGCCGGCTCATATATGGGATCCAGATGCAAAGATGCAGATCACTAAAAAGACCCGTTTATCTCATCTCTAGTCCTGTTTTATTGAGGGATGTATTAAAAATATTTTTATTTTTGATTAGTCTTCAAAACTAAATATATTACCTATACCAAGGACTCACAGTTCCATTTTCTGCTACCATTAGTATAGCAATAACAATACATTTTCTTACCATAAAAATTTATAACAAATATTTCATGTAAGAATTCCTCTTTTTATTATGAACTATGCAACATTTCTGAATGGACATACTGTATGTATACAAGCAGACATTTTATTTTTAGAATAATTTAATAAATTAATTAGTGTGTATTTAATGGATAGTATATTAAATGAAACATAGAGACGCCGAAGTAAAAGCTGGTAAACGAATCTAAAAATTAACCCATTAGCGCCACCTATACTATACTCCGCACGAATTGAAAACGTCGGTGACGCTTTTACTTGGATTAATAATGAAAAAACGTAGGAAATGATTTTTGAGGAAAATGTGTACCTACACAAAGACTGAGATGAAGTTTTGCTGAGGAAAAAAACATATTCTTAATAATATTTATGTAAATGTTATTAAATAACTCAGCCCTATCAGTACTGTTTTGCAACAGCTGTCATTTTAAAAAATGTTATTATTTTTATATTCCATCAAAAAAAAATGTTCTCAAACTAGAAAATTGAGATCGCAGTCACAAATAGTGTCAAACAATTATGAAGATTCTTAAATCGTAAAAAAATATTTTAACATAGAAATTCAATGTTTTAAACGACAGTATTGAGTTTGGGTGTTAATGGGTTAACACAAACAGACGACGGAAGGATGACACATGTCTACACATAAAATAATATTCTCTGAGAAATGGCGGGCAATTGGGATCTCGCAATTAATCAGTAATATCAAAACGACAAAACCGATTCACTCTTTAATATAGAGCTGCATAAAATAAAAGAACAATAATTTCTGCTTGCTATTTCATACCGCAAAATATTCGTTCATTTTATTGTGCAGGAATTTTGAAACAAAACACAAGTGTTTGTTTTCATCACTGTCAATGTTTCGAAATATAAAAGGCCTGTTAGATACCAGATTGTCGATGGGCCGCCAATAACCAAGCATATTAATGAAATCACTGTACTGAAAATGCCAAATTTTTTTATCCATTTTTACAAAGCCTCAGATAAGTAAATCTAACAAGTTATATATCCAATTTTTACATTAGCAGCCATATGCTTGTCTTTTGAAGGAACAGGTACGGAACTTCGCTACGGTATACTGATATTGTTAGTTACCATTCAAATACTATGCTAACAACACTGGTATCTTTGCGAAGTACTTGTACATTCATAAAACGTGCTTTAGACGAAAATTCCAATTAGTAGTTGCAAAAACTTAATCATTTTTTCAAATTCTATTATTTCTATACAACACAACTGCATTTTTACATACAGAATTAATTCAAAACAGACAAAAAACTTAAGTTTAAAATCTTATGAAAATAAAGTTTTACAAAAATGTACTAAAACGAAGAAAATAACAATCAAACCAATTAAACCATTTTATAATATTTTGTTGAGGTGACTTAAACATATCTTGAGATAGACTTTTTGGTCAGGTCAACAATGATAAAATTATTTTAATGGTTTGATTGCCTATTTTCTTCGTTTCAGTACATTTTAATAAAAGTTTGTTTTTACTTATATATTAGATATCGTGTCCATCGAGATAATAATTAATAAGAAAAATCGCAGGACAGTTACTAAAACATAGAATTTACCAACGAAGAATAGACTGTAGAAACACAAATCTATTAAGTGATAATAAGACCGCGTTGTCATCTCATAATTTTGACACTGGATATAAATTTATATTTATTGAAGTTTAAATCCCTATATTATTAAACGAGCTAATCTACCTATGTCTCTAAATATTTTCTCGAAAACGGCTCTAACGATTTGGATGAAATTTACTGAAAAGGGATTTTAGGGGGCAAAAAATCGTTTTAGCTAGGTCTCATCTCTCGAAAAAATCGTTTTCTCACAAATTTTATCATTATAAAAATCCATTTTTTGACGTATGAAAATACTTAAATATTGTAAGTATAGGTTTTGGAATTTTATACAAACAATGAAACAATTGTTTTCAAAATATTATGACAGTTAATCTTTAATTACTATCCAAGTGAGATTAAAATAAATACGTATTTGAATATCAGTATTTTATTTAGCTTTCCGAGCAAAGCTCGGTCACCCAGGTACTATTAGATAAAGAGTCAACTTGGAAGAAACGCAATATAAGTGAAATGTGTTTTATTAGAAAAACAATTCTATTAATTATAGAATAGACACTCAAAATTTAAGTAGTCAGTACAACTATGTTATGAAATTGAGCTAACTTTCGAATTTTTATTTATTATTTTTTATGTTTAAAATTTATACATAAACTTGTTGCCATGTTTTTGTCTTATGTACCTTAACTTTCGTTAATTGCAGATTTACGTGAAAATATATTTTTTAGGTTCTGACTATTGAAATGTTATATGATTAGTAAGTTTAATAACAATTCAAAATTTCAGTTTCATACTTCTATTCAGTCCAGAGAAATTGGAAAGACATACGAACGTACAAATGAGTATATAAATGTTTCGATTGTTCTTTTTGAGATACGGAAGTAAAAATATAAATATCATCATCAGTTGATTTCAAAAATATGCAAAATCTGTTTTGAACGAGAATCTTTTTCAGTCTATCGCAACAAGTTATTTATATAAAGATCCTCCTCAAACAAGGCATCACAAAAAACAACTCCGTTTGAATTAATACATTCATTAAATTCGCAGACACGAAAATATTAAAATAACTTTTTGTTTCAGATTTCCATTAAAATGTTTTAAAATGTTATAATGGAAACTCTTGCATGTGTACTTAACGGAAATGTTATATATTTTATGTTATCAAAGACAGCTCTCTTCATTACAAATTTTATTACTTATGAAAATAATAGTTTATTATATATTTTTCCATTACTTATACCTATATTATTTAATAACACAAAAAATTAAGCTAGGTAAACAAAAACTGCGTTTTTCTATAGAACGTGACGTTCAAACAAGAATCTTAATTTTCGACAGCTATTTTATTGATCAATCAGTTGTCGAGCATCTGTAAATTATAAAATATCTATATCTATTGAACAAGATCTACATTTCTCTTTCTTCCGGAGATATGATTAGATTTAAGTATATTTTATATTTATGCCTGTCAATTATCTATTGTAAGTGTGAAAAATTCTTTTTGACAGGTTCTTTTTCATGGGGTGTTTTAAATTTCAGTTTTATTTTATTATCGTTCATTACAGAAACATCAATTTGAAAATTAATGATTTAAGTCTCGTATGATTTTAATTGGTGCCAAGCTGGAAAATTTTTTAAACCTACCCTATAAAATAATAAAAATTTTCCGTTAAAATTTCGAGATTTCTAAAAGGTTCCGTTTGGGAGTCGTAAAGAAATGAAACTTCGTAAATGCAAATTATTATCTATTTTTATAAAGTGCAACATTTAAACTTTGCGGGCTTTATATCCCTCTCATTTAAACGGACTGAACGCTTCTATATCGCTTAGGTATACTTCAAAGCGCCCGTCAAGTAGATACATCTTAAGTAGGTATATAAATACGGGAAGGAGGAAAGTTGTTGTATCGATTTGAGTGTGTTAATTAGTAGACATTGTGATGAAATGTACAGAGTTCTCTTCATTTTAATGAGAGGAAGTGCACAATATATGTTTCATCACGATGGGAATTTATATACTCAAAAAAGTATCATAACTGTTTTCCTTCCCGTATTTATATAATATGATATTGAACAGGGCTGTACAATTTCAGTAGAAATCCATATAAGAACGTTAAAACTTAAAAATATAATAAATTGTGATCGAACTTTGACCACTTGGCGACCATTAGTCTTATTTTTTCTTACGCTTAAGTATTACAGAAATTACTGGATTGCAGAAGTTATAGAGATGTCCAATGCGACTGCCAGTTTACGAATTCTATTAAAAATATTTTGTCTAAGCGTATTGTTAATGTTAATAAATAATATCAGAACATATTTACATAATAAATTACATAAATGTACAACTATAAAAAAAAATAACTAATGGATTAATTGAATCCAGTTAAAAGATAGTTTTGAAAATTTAACAACTTGTAATCGCTACCTTCCGCGAAAAAAACCCATTATGTACCTAATTGATGTTAGTTTTATCTACGTGTGCTGTACAGTCTCAGGCAAGTTTAATCGAGTTTACCATTCCTGTGTAGCTATTGGAATTGGCTAAGGTACAGGGTGTCAAGGTAAATAATTAACATTAGCTGTCTTTCTATAAAAATTTCAACTGCTACCGGAATTAAATTAATAATAATTGCATAATTTAGTCATTTTTTTATTATTCGATGTACATTACAGTAGTATAGTATACGTGTCTTCCCAGAAATCAGAAGAACTATGTCGGTTATAAGTACCCTTGTTTAGGTTTTAGAGTAATAATACATTTTTTTAGCAATTTTCATAAACTACCTATAACCTAGTATTATAAGTGAAGTTTGTTACTCAAATTAAATAATATACTGAAAATGAAGTGAAAAAGAGCTATTTTATAGGGGGTGTGGACAATTATATTATGCCTCGTATGACTGAAAACTTGTTAAGATTCGTTGTAACATAAGGTCACTTATTCGACATAATATATAACATTAAAAAGACTTTTCCCAATTGAAACAAATTATGTTTTATTATATTTAATTGATTTTTTGACGTGATAACGTCTTATAAATTGATGAATCACCAATCTTGTAAATTGATAAAACACCGGCTGCATGTTCGAAAAAGTGTAACGTAACGTTCCTAACGTTCCTAACGTTCCTAACGCGTAACGTTCCGCCTGACCCTGTGCGTGCTTTTTGCTAATTTCTCGCTCAATTTAAATCAGATCGGTTTGAAACCAGTCTTAAACGAAAGAGGAGAACATTTTACATAGATTTCGTATAACAGAATTTGCCTAAACAGTTTTTTTATACAAATTTATATAGAAAAATATTTTATACAAATTTATATAGAAAAATAGCTGTATAAATGCAATGTTGTGTAATGCATGGCGCAACGCGGTCGGTTGTCTTTGTTTGCCGTACATGGAAATTAGAAGCAAACGTATGTCTTGTCTTAACATGAAAACAGCTGCATTTCTAATGTTTAATTCAATTTTTTGACATTAGTATATTGTGAAATGCAAAGCCTTCTAAGTTAAGTATTGGAATAACTAATTATTATTAGAACATAATACTTTGTAAGTTGCAAACGTCACTTTTGACATTTCTTATCATTCCGACACCAAGGATAAGCGGATTGAAACCAAATTTTGGGAGGTTTAGGTTATGTATTACGGAATACGTTATCACGTAAAACTATCGTCCGTAAACCGACTTTACAGACAACCAATTTTTTTTTTTATACAACTTCTAGACAGCAGGTCATCTAGAACGCTTTTTTTTAGTTTCCTGTTATCTTTTTATGTACAAAAATTATATTTTGAGTTAATAAATTTTTATCTTTAAAAAAAAAACATTAAAAATTTGGAAAAACCCACGACGGATGTAAACGTTGTAATTGAAAAAGGATTAAATAAAATTTCGAAACCCCCCGACTAAAAGGAGGTATAAGTAATCAAAGAAAATCCGTCGGGGGCAGCCATTCACTGCCCTGAATTAAGAATAGGAAAATATCAATTGAAAACAATCATTATTTACGTACCCAACGTAATTTTCAAATTGTAATATTTTAATTAATATCAGGGCAGCGAATAGCAGTCCCCGACGGATTTCTTTGATTACTTACCTCCTTTTAGTCAGGGGGTTTTAAAATTTTATTAAATCCTTTTTAAATTACAACCTTTACATCCGTCGTGGCTTTTTCAAAATTTTAATTTTTTTTTTATTTTAAACTTTCTAGAGATTTCTTGCGCTAAGAAGCATCTCAGATGAATTACAAACCTTTTACAGAAAACCGCATCTGAATTGATCAAGTCGTTTTCGAGATAAATGGCGACATTCGAGTGCACAAACAAACAAACAATCTCTCGCCCTAAACGCATATACCTGCTCCGTTCCGTCGTGGGTAATTACGATCTAAATACATAACTTACTATTTTTTAAAATAGCAATGAAATTCTGTTTCAAATATGGTCAAAATAGTTATTCATTTTCCTCTTTTAATGAACATCGCGAAGGGGTGCAAGGAGATGCGATTACACCCTCCTGGTCTTAGAGTCAGAGAAAAAAAAATAGAAAATAGGGAAATGAAAAACAATATATTGGACTTGCATCTATACTAATATAAAGAGAGAGTGCGAATTTTGTGTTTGTGTGTATGGAGGTAATCTCTGGAACCACTGCGCCTTTTTCAATAATTCTTTCACCACTATTTGGAATGAACCTTCAGAATGGACATGAGCTATATATTATCCTGTTAAATTAAAAGCGCTTTTCGTTAAGTCGAGGAACAAACGGTAGCAATCTACAAATTCAGGCGAAGCCGGACTGGTCCACTAGTTATGGAATAAAATTTTACTGAAGTAACAGAAAACTTAATATTATTCTAATTTATATCAAAATTATATTGAATGATCATCTGGCTTTTTGTTCCCTAACATCACGTACCTAAATCAGAGTAATTCTCCAGTTCCTAAAACTAACAAATCTGGAATATAAAATCAAACTTTAGTAAAACGCATATAAAATTAAGAGTATTCGTCTCTGCAAATACCCCCTGCACCCTTCATCTCAAATCTTTTCCCCTCGCCTAAAAACGGTTCGCGCTCTCCCGACGCTATTTTTAAAGCTAGAGGGTTCTGGTAAACGCCAAATGAAAGACAAAGAATCGGACTACAGATCCTTCAGGCGAATTTTTTGAAAAAAAATTCCTGAAAAAAATAATAAGTTACGTAATATTTCACACGTAGACGAAACATTTAAAAAAAAAATTCGCCTGAAGGATCTGTAGTCTAATTCTTTGTCTTTCGTTTGGCGTTTACCAGAACCCTATAGCTTTAAAAATAGCGTCGGGAGAGCGCGAACCGTTTTTAGGCGAGGGGAAAAGATTTGAGATGAAGGGTGCAGGGGGTGTTTGCAGGGACAAATACTCTTAACTAAAATATTAATGTACCTTAGTTAAACTAGTCAGTATATTTTCAGGTATGATATTATGCTATTTATCTGTTTATTACATGCTTATTATCTATTACAGTGTGTAGAAATCAAATAAAAGGACAAATATTTCAAATAACTTTATTTATCAAAACTCAAAAATAATAAAAAGAAACAGACTTTCAAAGTTTAATTAAATTTTATTAAATTTTGAGGTTGGTTCTGGCGTTATGTTATGTCACTATGGAAATATGTTATCTCATTATCAATTCATAGGATATATTTATACCCCCGGCTCTCGGCCTAACACGTCAGTTCAATAGGAATACTAAGATACTAATTGATAATGACAACATATTTCCATCGCGATACAAACATTAGGAGGAACCTCAAAATTAAATACATTATTTTAAAAATTAATTTAAATTTGAAAGGGTATTTCTCTCTTATTTTTGAGTTTTGACGAGAAATTTACTTAAAATATTTGTTCGTCTATTTGATTTCTACACGCTGTTAAAAAAAATCTATGTGGAATGTGCATATATAGCCAGAGTTGCTGAGCACGTAAATTACTAAAAGAAATTGTTGCTATTTTTAAATAATAGTAGGCAGTTACTACTTTTCTCAATCACTTGTAGTTGAAAAAAAATCTCATACAGCAGCATTTTGAATTTGCACTCCTTTGGAATCAAATCTGTTGGCGCCCATATTATCTTCTCTGATCGGATTTAAAGATTTATTTTTTTAGGAAAAATACGATCCGTTAAGCTGGTAACATTGCATTGGTCACACTGTATGGTTCTATGCTTACATTAGCTGTATGTAACTAGGTGCATATGGGAAAGGATGCATTCGAATGAACCCAGGCTATGTAGTAGAGAACAAGTTAATGGCATTTCGCAATCCAAATAACACAAAAGTCATTGTGCTGCGTGCTCAGTGCAGCCAACATGAGACACACGCGCGTACGTGTCACCGCAACCGTAATTCGCTCAGCCGTTCCCGTCCGTGAACTGCATCCAGGCGTTGTCCGTCCATCGACATAATACAGTACCTATAGGATTGTAACGGGATCGTCCCACACTTATTTTTTATTTCTCAAGACATAGAAAACAGGCTATAAAACAATTCTCTTGAGAATTTTTGAGGAGCTTATAGTAAATTAGACTAAAGCTTGCACTATAGCCTGCACCTTTCGTCTAAAAAATTGGTTTTCTTATAGTATAACAAAAAATTCTAGTCATTTGGAAGACGAGACTATTCCAATTACGACATTTAATGTAGTATAATAAAGAAAATGAAATTTTTGATATCATGTGAGGTGACGCGGGTAATGACTAGTATGCAATATGATATTTGCTATTCGTTATCATGGTTATTTACATAATATGTTCCACGTCATTTAAAAATTAATCAAAGCATGCTTAACAAGTTTATATTTGATCAGCAAAACAAAAGAATACCTGATTTTTTTTTTATTTTCAAAATATTTCCGAAACTGTAAACTAAATAAAATAATTAACCGAAAACTATATACCATTATTATATAAAAAACACCATTACAGCATATATCTCTTCTGCGCATGCGCCGATTTTTCCCAAAAACAATAGAGCTCTTTATATTTGCATAACAAAAATCCTCCCAAAATTGGTTTTAATCCGCTTATCCGTTTGACCTATATTGTGCTCACAGACAAACAGACTAACAGACGCACAGAGTTTTTCCAAAAATATATTTTTTGGATTCGGGGGACCTCAAAACCGAAAGATATTGTAAAATTTTGAAAAGTGTTTTGACCTAAGCTAGTACCTACCATTCCCTACTTGTAGGTTGGAATGGTAAAAGTGTAGCATACAGGTTCAAATGTCGGTCATCTTCGATTGGGATGAAACTTTGGCCATTTATTGACCTTAATGAGACATGAAAAACCCCAAAGGGAGTTTTGGTGCAAATGCCCCATAACATTTTTATGGGGATTTAAATTTTTTACTATTTAAAGCTATTTATTCAAAGAAATTTTGCTCGATGCGGGGGGTCTTCTTTGATTGGAATAAAACTTTGGGAATTTGGTCAGAACACTTGCACCCCCGCCCCTCCAACGTACACATATACCGTTAAAGCCAAATTCGTATGAATAAATAACTTAAAACTTTAAACCCCCATAAAATTATTAGTTATGGGGCATTTCTGCCAAAAATCTCTTGAAGATTTTTCATGCTCAACCAGGGTCAACAAAGTTTACAGCTTAACAGAAAAATGATACTTCATAGACTGTTTTGAATTTGTAGGCATACTTTATGTGTCAGATTAGGCGTGGAAATATTAAAACAGTAGTTATAATAGCAAGAAAGAACGTTCATATATTCCGCTTCATCATAAGCAATTTCATCACTGCTGATGTTTGAAAAGTGGTTTCTCGTTTAAGATATCGTTGTTGCATTTGCGGATAGTATACTTCGATTCGTTTTATGTGTAAGCGGTTCCAATAGTGTGTTCTAGTCGCAGATACAGGCGACTGGTCGTATGCGTAAGTATCTGCAATTATAGTCGAACGCACATACATCTCTCATTTTATTCCACAAGTAGAACGAAACTGATAATTACACGTTTCTAGAATCATCACTGAAACCACACTCTGTAAGCGGCTTCAGTTGCGATCGCAACTGTCAGTTTCTGTAGCATCAAGGTAACCTTAAAAGGAAGTTCTATTCCTTTCCTTAAAATCTGGTTAGTCGTTATGGAAGAAGAATAGCATGACTTCTAGTTAAATCATCTTCTAATCAAACTTCAGAGCTACTCCCTTTTCAAAAAAGTGAATGCATAGTTTCCTTTATCTCATGGACATGAAAACTGCACAGTGGTGCATGGTCAGTCCATTCCTTATACGTCAATAAATTTGTCTGTTATAGAGTATCAATGTCACATGACAAACGAACGAAGGATGCACATCCACTCTCCTAATTATGTGTAAGCATTAACGTTTTCGACTATAACAACACATTTTGTTTCCAAAATTTTACGTTGTAGATGCACACCTATTGGAAGATTGTTGAACATTGATCGCTTTAGTATAGTTTAGTACACATCATTAGGTTTTCAAACATACTGGTCACTTCCGTTATCAATTTCGGGAACAGAAAAAAATCCACTTCAAAATAATTCAAGTGGAAGCTGGTTCTTGGACAACAAAAATAACGTCTTGTGTTTTAAATATATACAATACAGATTGTATTATGGTTGTTTCATTTGTCGTACGGCACAGTCCTGTTTGTACGAAAGTAGCACATCCAATGATTGGCTCCATTGATTATGATCAACTGTTGTAATCCAATACGGTAATAATTTGTAATCAACATCAGTATATCTCATCACAGTTCATAACAGTAACTCTCTCGTATAAATATCCAGTCAGACACAATGTAACTCTGTTGAACTGGGCTTTGCTTCAAATATTCGAACCCAAAAACAAGTTGATCATACAAACAATGCTCCTTACGTAATAGTCAGTGTGCCCGTCGGCAAAAATTTTATTGATACATAGTCTCCCCAAACTTCGTATATGGCTTCATTAGGCTAACATGTGCCATTTAAAATGTCTGACACCTCGAATATGTTCGACATATTCGAGGTGTCAGACATTTCAATTGGTTCATGTTATTTGTCAGAGAACATTATTTTAGCGTTTTGGTTGAAGTTTTTAAGCTATCCAATTAAAAAAACAAACAGTATTTATAAATTTTTACATGTCGTCAAAACGACATCTTTCGGAAAGTTTAGAGGGAAAACGCCCCAAAATCAAAAAAAGTCATAGAGAAAATAGGTGTCAGACTAGGCCTACTGAAGCCATATACAAAGTTTGAGGAGAGTATGTATCAATAAAATTTTTGCCGACGAGCACTCTGACTATAAGGAGATTTAGCTACACCACTTTTGCCCCTTATGCAATGATAAGATGCTTCTGATTTGACAGATTTTTGTACGTAACAAGCATTGCCATGCGACCGAAAATTTCAAATTTTCGAACAGTATGGAATAACTGTAAAGAAAGCAAAAAGAAATAGTGGTGCTGATCGAAATTGAATCAGCAATCTTTAGCGTACGAAGCAGCCGCTATAGCTATAGCGACTCAGCTTTTGCAGCTATTTTTCTGGTCCTTTCGTAAAAGGCTCGAGCGATGTAACAAATGTTTATGTTAACAACATTATAATTCTCAAATGGCCGGATTTGTGTGTATTAAGTTAATAAAAGTAATTGCTAGTTTACAAATGAAATTAATTATTTAGTTTCGAATTTCACTTCAACTCAATGGTTTCTTTAACTGTGGTTTAATTTTATGCAATTTGATGTAATTACACGCTACTACCTTAGTTGTTACTTATTGAACGTCCATTGTCTATAATAAATGAATCAATGAATCACTCAAACAATAACTAAGAAAACTGTCGTTGAAGACGATGTCTTTGAATTGACAAAAGGATCAAGAATAAAAACGCAATCGCTGTAAACACATTTATTAGCTGACGTTTTGTAAAATATATCCACATCATCAGAGAAAAAAGTGATGAAGATTATTATAACAATTCGCTTTTCTCAGCTATTCTCAAGATTGCTCTGTCTAGTTCATAGCAGATATTTTTCATAATTAAAATAAGTTAATAAGTAACATGTAACCGTCAAAAGTTAATAGGTACCAGATAACAAAAACGCTTCTGAGAACTGGAACGGTTTTTACTTTTGAGAGTAGGGATATATTATTTGAGAACCGTCACATGTACGTAGGTACTGCTCTTATTTTTTATTAAAGTGAAACTTTTTTTCTATCGCCCCGAATTTTTCTGGCCGTCTGTCGCATATCGCATTACAGGCGGCCGCGGAGTAGGCGCTCGGTAGAGCAGCCAAGGCCAATATGGCGGCGCCCATGGTTAGCATCAGCTGACCGTGTAGTATGTGTAACACATAGTCAGTCTGTCATGCGGGCAAGTGCTGTACAGTATTTACATGTTTTTATTCGTGTATTCATGTGAATATTGTTGTTTATAATTAATCGTGATGGATAAGTATAAAGGGAGTGAGTTAGATGAACCGGTCGATGAGGGAAAAAAGAAGAACAGTGCGAAAATATCTGACCACGAATTAATCTTGCGTCGTAAAATGTTAATTACATTTATAGACTGTGAGACTCAAGGGGACGATGAAGTCGCTAAAATAACTAAAGTCGATACCGAATGATTCAACGACTTAAATAATTATTGTGCTTTAATTTTTAACATGTGTAACAGGTGTCTATCATCTTAATAATTGTATCTATGATATATTCCGTGCGAATTGAAATAAAAATTCATAATTGGATATCTTGTCTGCTATTGATTTCCTATTGTAATTCTCCAATTATTACGTTGTTAGGTTAAAGTGAAAAACGCGATTGTGATACCCTATATCGAATGATTTTCCGAAAAAATTCTCAGTTGAACGTCTACAATCCAACGCCTACAATCCAATAAAAGTTTCACTTGCGTCGTGGTTTCTTAAAACCACACAATGTTTTTTTTTATTTTAATAACTGTTATTTCCAATAGCATAATTTTGGTAATTGTTATTTTTAGAACCGGTTATTTTCGGGTAGCAGTTCCAAACTATTATTTCACTATGCACTTTCTAGGTGTGAATATACGCGCTTAACTATACATCATCGTATAATAGACACAAATGACGTAGTAGGCCTCGACATTACGGGTTAGAGTGAGATAGACAATGTACGACAGGGCAGGATAGTGGTTAGTGTATCAGAAGTAGCTGTGGGAAATGTAATTACCTCGATGCGATGCGCGGGGGCGGAGGCGACGCGACGGTTCGACGGTCATCACTATGGTCACTGGTCAAGCAGGACCGACAACGATACATTGTTCGGTTCACACCGTGCGTTGCCAGGAGTGCAGTATTATTTCGTCTCTTAATTAACTAATTAATTATCAAGGCATTCATAGACATGAAACTGGGGAAAGTGAAACCAGCTTTGTCTATATAAAACAGGGAATAGAGGCATTTCAGAGTAGAAAAATTAGAGAAAGCTGAATTTTGCATGAACCTTCCTTTTGTGGTTCTAAACAATATACCAAAGGTTCCTACCGATATATGTGCCGCTAAAATGTTACGCGACAAAAAAACGGTTTTTCGCAAAAATTTCGTTAATGCTGACTTTTATGAAAAAATAGTGATCATAAAATTTGTAGCTTAGAAAATTGTCTACAAAAAAGATAGTATTACTTTTTATAGTCAGACTAACGGTTTTCGGATTTAAAAAGTTGTAACGTTCATGTTTCTTATGTCAGTTCGAGTCGTTTGATGCGGTTATACGAACGAATACAATGCATCATACGACCATCATGAGGATGCGTGACCTGGAACGGTTCACTAAGCGATTGAATGAATGCGCGGTGAGAGAACGAGTACATGTTATGCAGCATACATCATACGTCGTACGTAATTGGTAATTTTAATCGTTAACCAGATTTTCTCAAAAAACAGTTTTATATGCCCTTTCATTCCGCTTAACATTTTTAGCGGCACCTGAATTGGTGGGGACTTTTGGGATAATGTTTTGAATCACAAAAGGAAGGTTCATATGAAAATCTAGCTTTTCCCTAATTTTTCCGAAGTTGGATTTATTTTTTGTCTTTATTCCCTGCACTAATAGCTGTGAATACATAATATCAAAACATTCCTCTACGCGACGTGCCTATGTTAGCCAACTCAGTCCGGGAGCTGCGAATACGCACCTAAGTGTGTAATTTTCTTATTTGCTCACTTCTAACAAATTCAAATTAAGATTTATTCAACTCTGAGCCCTTTTAGATATTTTTAAAGGCCCTACAAAGGGGTCTTAATTTTGAAAATCAAGCTTTAGTAACCTATGAAATGTTGATTTATAAAATTTCTCTTTAAAACGAATATTTTAGGTAAAAGTAAGTCAATCATGTCAAATTTATTTATTATTATATTATTAATTAATTATTAATAAGAAAAATCGCAGGATTTTGAATTTTCATATTGTACTTGAAAATGCCTAAATTTAAAATTTCAAAATTGGGCCCTACGGGACCCTTTTAATAGACAGTAAAAAGTCATAAAAAACATTTTAACATTTGTAGTCCGGTTTACCCGATAAGAAATATTAAGCCGTTCCGGGACTTTTGAAACACCCGGTATATACAATAATAATAATACTGTTTTTATTTATTCAAACACCGTACAGTATAGAATAAGTCAACAAAAACCAAAGACGTAATAGTATATAAATGGACCTAGCATTCCGTATAATTTTAGTTATTACAATGTTGTGATGACAACATCAATATGAAAGAGAAGCGCTCGTCTTGGACCTATTACAAATGGTTTCTGTTCCCCCAAAAAATTGATAACCAGTTTTTTACATTTAAAAAGTAATACGTTTCGGTTAGTCCTAGTTTTGTATTACACTGTTTGACAAAGTAGTGTGAACATACCTTACAACCACACTCGGATATACACACAGGTGTAACAGAAAGTTAATTCGATTTTGATATGTAAATATTGTATAATTTTTAAACACAAATTGCTTAGCAAAATTTGTAGTCAATCACTTTTTAGCCGTGAATAGCGTAAGCTAAAGTGTCTATATACACTCGCCTAATCCGTATTATTAGAAAAATTCAAATAATATAAACTTTGAAAAAAAGCGGGTGTGCTTTAGACCACACGACTGAAGTAAAATTTCTTCCTGCCATAATTATTTTAAATATATTTATTACGAATAATGCCTAAATACCTCAAATTTGCTCATGTTAAATTCATAAACGAACAATAATATACAGTCGGTTCGTCTCAAAGTTTATCGAACACAATATAGCCTCACTCTGTAGCATAAAGGCGAAATGTTTAAAATATAATTTTAGATTAATTAATAGGCAAAATATGTATATATATTTATTAACATAATTTATAATACATTTAAAAGGATTTATTAATTAACCTACATTATTTCCCGTTACATAATGCAGCAAAATTCAATGAAATGTATTTTTGATACAAAAAAACAGTTGTTTTCATTTTAAACATCAAATAGTTGTATTAATGCTACGTCTTTGTCGCACTCACTAACTTATATCTCCCTCTCAACTTCCAATATACGAAACGTAACTCTCTCTCTTACCATCTTCACTAACTTATATCTTCCTCTCAACTCCGTTCGTCTCGAACGATCACGCACCGTCGCGATGATTCACTTCCGTAAACGATTTCGTCAGGCATTTACCAGCTTACTCCCCAAGTAGTGCGCCTAAAGATGTTTTACTTCAAAAATTTAAATAAAAGACGAAATCGTCATGCACACATTCAAACATGCATCAATCATACAATTCCAATCAAATACTCAATTCATCCGGTCTCTTACGCACGAAGGACGGATAATACAGGATGTAAAAATTTATGTGCATCCTCAGTATATCGCGACCTTGATAACATTGACTTAGTTCATCCGGATTTCAGTGCTTTACTGTAATATTTATTTATTTTCAAATACTAATTGGTTATAATTCTGTAAAAAAATGTGTGTGTGACTTATCTGAACTGGAGCGCATGCCCTTATTTCTCATTTTGGTTGAAAATGAATAATCATAATATGTCTAACATTGTAACACCACTTCTTAAGTTCAATCGACACATTGTATTTAAACGGTAAGCGTTTATCGAAATTTCCGCCATGACTATACAAATCGCCACCAGAGGGACGGACACACATCACAGAACAACCCCGTTAAAGTTGACAGCGCAAAAATGTCGTATGACAATATTATTGCCATGAGAATTAAGGGCTAATTTAGAACCCGTGGGGTTGTAGCTTTAGAAAAAGTTAACAGCGCCACAAATCCGAATGATAAAAAATTTAATATGAGATTTAAAGGCTAGTTTAGTGCCCGATTTTTAAAATAATGGCCCTTGTTTTTTTTTTTGGCAAAATCTTTCAATACCTTCTATATGGTGGAGGAGCGGGTCAAGTTGACAGCGCCACAATGCAGAAGCATGTCAAATGAGATGGAAGGGCTGTTTTGAGGCTAATTCAATGCTCTATTTATGAAATTAGTGCTCTTGATTTTTTCGTTAAATTCTGTGATTATCTTTGATACGGTGGAAGTACGGGTTCCATATGGTGGAGATGCGGGTCACAAGACATTTTACGGTATTGCATTGTATTACATATAATTAATGTATTAAATTTCATATCCTTGTAACCAAAATTATTCACCATTATTAATAATATTTTAATATATCAACTATTTTTTAAATCAGTTGCATATTTTGTGCGAATCGTGTTGAATATAAGTGACTTATGCTGGGTTGCAGAAAGGATTGTCAAAAAAATTAACTTGACAATAACCTTAGATTGTAAACATATAATTATAGTTTCTATACATCAGGAGCAGTCTAATATCATATTTAAACTCTCTGTCATCTAGAACATTAGATTGTACTCACAAAAAAAAAACAAATAATTATTCTATATAGAAAAAGAACGCTATCAAACTAAATTTTGGTTAAAAATGCGTAAAAAAAAGTTGGTTCAAAGTAGAAACTGTACAAAAAATACATTTAAATATATGTACACACAGTTTAAGTAAAATATCGTTTCAATCGATCAATTATTTTTCGAGTAGGATCGAAACACTACTACGCTTTTCGTACGGAGAAATATGTATCTAAGATCATTGTCAAATCAGATTTTTTGACAATACATTGTGTAATCCAACATTAGTAAATTTAAGTCAGCTGTGATCATTAGACAAATAGATATAGGACCGTAAATAGCTTTGTTCCAACGTCACGGTCATACGCAGTACATAAAACACGTTTTAAAGAAGATATGAACGGTTGTCAAACGGTTCTGTAAACGTTCCTACCAAATTTTTGATCGTTTATGAACTGTTTCTAAACTTTCATAGATAGATATAGATATATTTATTACCCAGCAGTGACAAAAACTGTATGCCGTACGTCAGTACAATAATAAAAATTCCAGCTAATTGGGCGACGGTACCATTCCAACTTCAAAATATTGACATTTGATATAGTACAATACAGAAAATAAAATTTTTGATATCGCGTGAGGTGACGCGGGTAATGGCTAATATTCAATATATGATATTTACTATTGGCTGCCATACAGTTACCTACATAATATGTTGCACATAATGTAAAAATTAATCAAAGCATGCTTAACTAGTTTATTTCTGACAGATCTACAAAACAAAAGAACAGCTAATTTTTTTTTATTTTCAAAATATTTCCGAAACTAAACATTTTAACGAAACCTTTTTGAAAAATTAAATAGAATAATAAGCTAACATGAAAAGTATACCGTTATTATATGAAAAACACCCTTATAGCACATGTATTTGATGCGCATACCCCAATTTTTCCAAAAAACAATAGGGCTCTTCATATTTGCATACCAAACATGCTCCCAAAATTTGGTTTCAATCCGCTCATCCGTTTGACCTGTATTGTGCTCACAGACTAACAGACACAAAGAGTTTTTTCATAACGAAAAGATAATTTTGAAAAGTGATTTTTGACCTAAAGTAGTACCATTCCCTACTTGTGGGTTGGAATAGTAAAATTACATGTAGTGTAATTTGCATTGCAATAAAAATTCATAAAAATACAATGACAAATAACAAATTATGCGTAACATTAAAATTGCGGTATTCATAAAATTCCAAGATTTGTATTAAGCATCTTGCTATGTTTGTGTTTGTATTAGTATATGATCATACTCATGGAGTATGGAGATCTTTAATACAGCTCTGACATCCAATGCGATAATAGAGCACACTACCGCAGCCGATGTGTGCAAGAATCACTTTAGTATAGAAACAGGATACAAGGCAAAAGTATAACAATACTTACTTGCTAAGCTGTTTACTAATATTGTATTCCATTTCTCCAAAAGTGGCGTTTACAAAGCCAACTGGGATTCGTAAATATATCAGATGGAGTCTGCTGACTCATCTTTGATGTGATTGTTACACAATTCGATCGACAACGACCGAACTGTAATAAACGCCGTCCGGAAAAGAGTCATTCTATAGTCAGCGATCTGGAATGCAAGTTTATAAGTGGCCAATGTTACACAGTTCACGAACCCCTCGGATATACTTAAAGACTTCACTATTTTAGGAAACGCTTTGAAAAATGTATATCGCTGGTAGTTTGTAAAAAAAATAAAAATGTCGCTAGTAGCATATATATCTTTTACTCATGCGCCGATTTCCCCCGAAAGCAATAAGGCTATTCATATTTACATATCAAACTTCCTCCCAAAATTTGGTCTCAATCGGATCACCTGGTTAATCTATTCGTGTATATACCGGGTGTCCCATTTTAAAGGAACACCTTGAATAACTTTTACAGTTTTCATTATATGGAAAAATGTCCCGAATAAAAGTTGTTTGGTTTGGAGTGGGACATCGTATAAAGACAAATACCATCCCCTACTCTCATCCTCTACGCAGGGATGAGGGTGACTTTGACTTTTTTAATAGGAATACCTATTTTTTATCGAAATTAAGATTTTTCTAGAAAAAATATGCAACATTTGTCTGAAACATTTTTTTACCCGATGCCTCCCTCACCCTTAAAATGCATGTCAAAAATTGGTTTCCCGAAGCTCCATTAAATGTTTATATCTAAACAAAGACGTTGCGCAAAAAATTATGAGAGGTAAGTGTTGTTTGTTTTGGGAACAGTCATCGATTAAACATAAAAAAAAACCACCGCCCCCTTTAATCATTAACAAATTCAGTCACCCCCACCCCCGCGCAGGGGGGCGGTGTTTTTTTGTATGTTTAATCGATGACCCTTCCCAAAACAAACAACACTTACCTTTCATAATTTTTTGCGCAACGTCGTTGTTTAGATATAAACACTTAATGGAGTTTCGGGAAACCGATTTTTGACATGCATTTTAAGGGTTAAGGGAGGCATCGGGTAAAAAAATGTTTCAGACAAATGTTGCATATTTTTTCTAGAAAAATCTTAATTTATGATAAAAAATAGGTATTCCTATTAAAAAAGTCAAAGTCACCCTCATCCCTGCGTAGAGGATGAGAGTAGGGGGTGGTATTTGTCTTTATACGATGTCCCCCTCTAAACCAAACAACTTTTATTCGGGATATTTTTCCATATAATGAAAACTGTAAAAGTTATTCAAGGTGTTCCTTTAAAATGGGACGCCCGGTATGGACAAACTGTAGACGCACAGACTTTTTCATAAAAAAGTGGTTATTCTAGTCTAGTTTATAGAATTTTTAGTTGAAAAGCATACCTATTTTTGGTAATAATTTGCTTATAGGCATTACTCATTACAGAAAATAAACTTACAGACGCAAAATCTCTATATAAATGTTATAAATTGGCATTTACACTACAAAAAAATAAATAAAAAAATTACTCTTGCATTATATTAATCAGGGTCCGTAACGATTTTGCTTTTATCTAAAGAATCTGAAGGCAAACATGTTTAGGATGTGCTCTGACGTAAAATAATAACTTCAAACAATGTGTTTTTTAATAGAATAATCATGCTGGTTTTTGAGAACTTTCGGCAACACCCTGTTTGAACAAGGGAAACGGGCGTTGCGGCGTTTCATAGAGTTGATAGATCGCTTGCCCGTTGCCCGCGCGTCGTGTCAAGTGACTCGACAGTCGTTCGGAATGCCGAAGCTATACACTGTGTTCACCAGTGTTCATCGTCATCTCCACTCTACCTACTCTGTGCATCGTCATCCGCACTCGTCTCGCTCATTCTCTTGTACAGTCCATTGATTTAATAAATGGACTGCTTTTCCTTTCTCAGTAATATTCACAAATTGTCCACCATTGTATGAGCGAGATGAAATTAGGTGGTTACTAGATTTCCTAGAGTTTAGCCAAAGTGAAAATCAATTATTTAGCCGAAGCTGAAACCGGACTTCAAATTTTATCTCAAGTTTCAAATAGAAGTCGGCTTGTGTTATGCCCGTATTTCTATAAGCTGTTTTCGGAAATTTTTTGAGCAATTGGTGAAAAGATACAAGGTTGAATTTTTTTGGAAAACTATATTCACTTTTGAACAATACCCATAAATTTTTGATGTCGATATTTGGATTAGAATTGATATGACAAGATGAACAAAATAGATAAACGGTGATCATACGTGCGGCTCTCTGCTCGTTTGAAATGAAGGAAAAAAATGCGTTTTAATCGCGACACTTGAGACTATAGCCGTAAAATCAAGTCAAAATATTCAATTTTCAATCTTGCACAACTCCTGTAATGCACAGTCCATTGTTCAAGTCTATGGTACAGCCTACCCTTGTGCAGCAGCCAGGTACACCAACGACCTACCGTGATCTTGTCGGCTTTCTGGAATTAATACGGCTTACAAATATTATGTATCACATGAATGCATCGTGACGGGCTGCTTATAGACTTGAAAACATCTTCGACAGCTACTAAATCGAATATTATTTTGTTAAGGTCAGATAAAGTTCAGATGGAAAGATGGACGTTGTTAGAAAAAACATAAATAATTAAATAGTTTTGTCGGTGTCTACAAATTGAATAATTTGTTTCAGTTTTCGAGTCTTGATTTGGAGTTTACAGCGAAAATATAAAATTAACATCGAAAATTGTTAGACCTTATTAAATCTCAATTATGAATATTAACAAAAAAAAACATATTTTTGTCCATATACCTGCAATTTTTTCTTAATATTGTTATGACGATGAACATGATATCTAATATAAAAAAAGTCAACTATGAATTGTAAGGTTTAATATTATTATTTATATTTATAGCACAGTATTCAAATCCGGATCGAAACGTTAATGTATTAATTATATATTTTTTTGTTAATATATTGTCTGAAAAATTGGTCGATAATTTTATTTATTTATAGCGCAGTGTTTGATATTGTTGTAAGAACTATAGAGTATTTGTTACAGTTGCAATGCTATAAAGGAGAAATTTACATTCCAACAGTGTTACTGTCTTAAACCCGAAACTTCCTCTATTGTGATGAATGACTTAATCTGTTAATCTACAATGATAAATCAGCATCATTGACCGGTGAACCCACTGCCACTTTTATACATTATGTCAAATGTAACAGCAAGTAAAACGTATAAAATTAAAGTTCGGCACACTAATCTCAGTTTGATTATAAGCAAAAATATCAGCTTGACATTCTACATCATTTGTGCTTTTGGTACTCCAATCAGCAATCATTAAATTGCCATGTACACTGTCACAGTTATTTTCATACACTGAACTATCTTTTGTGTTTGCAGCACTTTTTGAATTGAGACTTGAATTTATTATTTTTGGAACTTGAACTTACTAATGAAATATTTTGTAGCCTACGTTTAATGGAACGTTAATGTCTTGTCAAAATTTGTTTCTCATTTAATTTCGGTTTCCATTCACCTGTTGATGCTTTTCAGTCATTTTATGCCATTTAGAAGAGGATTTTTGAATTTTTCCCTTTTTTAATCGCCTCAGCGGCGTATCGCAACGCGCTAGACCTCTACTCCAACAAGCGGGTATATAGACAGGGGCTCAGACTATACAAAAGAGAGTGTTTCTGCCACCGAGTGCTCCTTAACAATTTCCGTCGCCACCTCTCTATTATTACTACATAAATATTTTTTTAACGAACACAAAAATAAAACATAAAAGGTCCATCGCCGTGTGATCAATAAATATTTCAAAATTTAATTTTGTGCTTACTGGACACCATCATAAAGTAATTTAGGTGTCATTTTGTACCAAATTCAGGGCTCTAAAAACATAACGCGAACAAATGATGTGTATTGAATGCGCCTCCAAGATAAAAACACAGTAATACGGCGTTTAACGTCTGTTTCTTGACTTTATGTCATAACAGACGCCATTCGCACCATTACTTTTTTCCATCTCTCACACTTCCCGTTATTTTCTACATTTCTAAACTTCGACTTAATTAATAGCAATGTCGCCAATAAAGGAATTCTTAGGCAAATTTTGAGCCTAGGAGATTGACAGGTAATCGGCCATGGCCTTGAATAAGGAACCATCTCAAAATTTATCTGGAATTATTGAGGGAAACCATGGAAAACCTCAACAAGATGGCCGGTACAGGAATTACCTACCGTTTCTAGGCGAGAGGCAGCAAGAAAAAGTCTCAGCCACATCTGCCTTCTATGTGTGTAGTTTACGCTGTAGGAAATCAAGAATAATTTCGATTTAAATCTCTCTCCTGATTATCTAACCTCCGTTATCGATCGATGTCCAAATGGAGTTCAAGGAAGCATTAACATGTGAAATTCACAATCAGCTAGATATAAAACAGTGTAATTAAAGTCAAGGTCGCTTTGTTTAATCCGAGATGGAGAGCGCCCGAGAGACCGTTTGTCGACGTGTTCGTTGCGTCAATGGCTTGATTGACGAGACGCTTGAATGGATTACACACTGACCCTTACCAGCCGAACCAAACGACCGTATCTAATCCTTTATACACAACTTGTTAAATTGTTATTGTAATGTTTAAACACGACTTAGTAGGAAGCTTTTCGATATTCTTCTATGGAAAGTTTTCAATGAAAATATTAGCGTTTTTGTAATAATATTTTCATCTCTACACTGAGCCGAAAAGGTACGTTGTATTAACGGAAATATTCAAACTTCATTTTTCCTCAATGAAAATTGGGTTTTAATAAATTAAATTCGTTGAATATTTTTTTCAGGTTTTTAATAAATTGTTTTACCATTCCAACCCACAAGTGGGGAATGGTAGTAGTTTAGGTCAAAAATCACATTTCAAAAATTTTACAATATCTTTCCGTTTTGAGGTCCCCCGAATCCAAAAAACATATTTTTGGAAAAACTCTGTGCGTCTGTTAGTCTGTTTGTCTGTGAACACGATACAGGTCAAACGGATGAGCGGATTGAAACCAAATTTTGGGAGGATGGTTGGTATGCAAATATAAAGAGCCCTATTGTTTTTGGGGAAAATCGGCGCATGCGCAGAAGAGATATATGCTATAACGGTGTTTTTATATTATAATGGTATACTTTTCATAACGGATTATTATTCTATTTATTTTTTCAAGAAAGTTTTGTTGAAATTTTTTTTTTTAAGCTTTATAGTTTTATAAATATTATGAAAATAAAAAAAAAAGCCGCTCTTTTGTTTTATGGATGTCAGAAATAAACTATTTAGGCATGCTTTGATTAATTTTTACATGACGTGGAACGTATTCTGTAGGTAACCATGGCAACGAATAGCAAATATCATATTGAATACTAGCCATTAGCCGCATCACCTCATGCGATATCAGATAATCAAATGTCAACATTTTTGAAGCTGGAATGGTCCCGTCGGCGTCGCCCAATTGGCTGGATTTTTTTTTTTTTAATTTGAAAAACGATTAAATCATGTAGGTATTGTTATCCAAAATATATATTGTGTGTACCAAATTTTAATTCGGTCGAATATAATTATAGCGTTCGTAATATCAGTTTTACAATAAAATCACATATATTATGGCATTCCACTCGAATAACTTTTCGATTTGATACCCATGTCAAGAGGGTTGTGAAAAAAAATCAATCCGGTAACTTAGAGCGTTCGCCATATTACGTTTACAATAACATTACATACAAACCTGTTCACTGTTTAGTATAATCTAATTTTCACCCGCAAGAAGTTGAGCTGCCATGTTGTTACACATCTATACCTTTCTTAAGAAATAAGCTAACAAATGGTAAAAACCGCATTCAAATCCGTTCAGTAGTTTGCGTGCTTTAAGCGAACATACAAATAGATAGGAACGAGAACTTTATTTTAGAAATTGGTATTGATAGTATTTATCACGTTTCTGTACTACCGGTAAATTGCGGTTGTGTTCATAAACTTCGATACATAATATTACAAGTTTGACAAGTTTCAGAAATGAAAACAGATACACAACAATAATAATAATAATACATTATATATAGCCTACTTTTATTGTGAATACTCAAACTATTTGTTTTACATGGAAAGCAAGTAGGCGGTAAACTAAAGTGATAACTTGACATGAAACACTGAAACTGAAAGTAGTTCAAACTAATATTTAACTTGTTCTTTGTTGTCGAAGTCAGACTCTGAGGACGATGGCCGAGCTGAGTTGAGTTGCTTATTGTAGGTGACAGCCATCCGGGCGGGAATCTCAAAGTATAATATAGTATCGGACAAGAATATTCAAAGTGTTCATTAGAGATATTCTTTCAGTAATCATTTATAAATACGGGAAGGAAAAATAGAGTGCGGTAGCCATTTGAGCGTGTTAATTCGCACACATAGTGATGAAACATACATCGTTTACTTTGTTTTAATGCGAGGAAGTCTACAACATATGTTTATCACGATGCGTACGAATTAACACAGGTAAAATCAATTCAAGAGAAACCCTTTCAAACTTAAAAATCTAATGAATTACTGTTAAATTTCGATCACTTAGCGACCACTAATTATTATAAAATCTGTCGAAGTAATAGTTCGGACGGTAGGAAGTTTGAGCTGGAAACATACTCTACTTTGCTGAATTGTTGCATACGCTTTTAGGCCCCTCTCAGTGTCCCAAATGCACAAAAGTCTACAATTTTTGCGTTTTTGCATAGGGTGATCATTTTATCACTTTAAACAATAAAACAATTTCAATAAAAGGCTAAGAAAAAGTTAATAAAGGTTAACAACATGTAACAATCCGGATGCTACAATTTTATTTCTCAGTGACCTTATGAAGGTCACAACCTCCGCTGCAGAGGCACCGATACGTTTTTGTGAATGGCTCTGCCGTAAGTAAGTTAGAAAAATAAGTTAATTTTGTAACTAGTGGCTTATAAGAGGTTATACTTATACAATAAATCGAACTAAAAAGTGGAAAATAAATATAGTTTAAAAAGAACGCTTTATATCGAACTAAAAAGTAAAAAATATTTTTTTTAAAATAAGCTTAAAACAATAATGAATAAAAAATACAAGTATTATTGTGAAAAAAGCGTGGGGCGCTCGATGTACGAAAATGTGGAACAAAGCGCCCCACGCTTTTTTCCCAATAATACTTGTATTTTTTATTCATTATTGTTTTAAGCTTATTTAAAAAAAAATATTTTTTACTTTTTAGTTCGATATAAAGCGTGTTTTTTAGTTTTTTTAAACTATATTTATTTTATTATATTTTGGTTTGTAACAGTAATTTTTTTTGATGATTTAATTAAGCAAACCCACGTTTTAATTTATTTAGCTAATAAGTGCAAAAACGTCCAAGAGCCGAGCTCTTTATAATTATTTGCCCTATTATGACCACTATTTAACATTATTACTGTTTTATTTTATGGAAGTAAATACATGTAGAAAATAAGAATTCTAGAACTTTCTCGTACTTTTATCTGCCGTGAGGTAATACCCTTTACGAATTCAAAAGTATTGTAGCAAGTATTGTTATATTACCCCCCTCTCTCTTTCTAATGTAAGATTGTCAAAATTACTTTTTCCTTAGCTACCTAAATGTTATTACGAAAAAGTTTGCTCCACCGTTGTGGTTATGACGAAGATCATGAGGGGCAAACTTGTAGTGCTCGGAGCGCCCTCTTTTATATAATTATTTTTGTCATAGCTACAATACAAATAGAGAAAACTAGAAAATAAATTTTTCACCTTTCAGCCCTCCTATCCCCCCGTAACACAAAAATTGTAGACTATGATGCATTTGGGACATTGCGAGGGGCCTAAAAGCGTATGCAAAAATTCAGCTAGGTAGAGTATGTTTCCAGATAAAAATAGTGAAAAGCTCCCCAGCGCCTATACTATAATTACTTCTACAGATTTATTCTCACTGGCATTTTGTTCACCGCCCAACTATTAATTTTCCTCCTCAGAATCCGTGATCAAACAATTCCTAGAATGTCTGTCAACTTCAAACAGCGTGCTTCGATCCGTTACATCAACAAAACCTAAGTACTACCTACAACGAGTATATGTGAATGATATCTTTAAAATTGCAATTTTTCGCGTCTAACATTTTAAGGTTTAGTAGTAAACTCAGAAAAACTTTATTTTACTCTTTTTAGTACATAAAGTTATTTTTAAAAGTTTTTGACGTGATAACGTCTTATAAATTGATGAAACACCGGCTGCATGCACGAAAAAGTGTCACGTTCCGAAATGTGTTACGTTCCGCCTGACAGCTACTAAAATTTAGGTTATGTATTATTAAATATGATATTCGAGCGGAATACGTTATCACGTAAAACTATCGTCCGTAAACCGACTTTACAGACAACCAATTTTTTTTATATTATTTTATTTAACTCTAACTTAATACTGGATGGGACTGTTGAACAATATTGTATTTGCTGCAAATACATGCAATATACAGGTTTTACCGTCTTCATATTATCTGAAAAGTTTTATCGTTGCCTATAGAGAAAACTCTGGAAGTTTTTTTTTTTTTTTTTAATTTTACGCAGTCGTTTATGGTAAATGAACTGTTAATATCTTATTTGATATGAGTTACAGAAGTTCTTTTGTTGTTACAAAGTTTTCGTATTTTTTGTGTGTAGTGTGTACGTGCTGTACGAACAATGACTACAGATACCTCTCAATATTTTCCACAAACCAAAACAAAAGGAATAACCTATTTGATCATTAGAACAATGTTCAGATAAAAATGTGAAATCTATCGATGCTGGACAATTATTTTTTTTAAGATAAGCTTTACAGGGTGTTTTTTTGAAAACTTTAGAAGTTTTTCTTTAAAAAGTAACGGGTTGAATAAAGAAAAGTTCGAACAAAAGTTGTTAGGTTTCGAGGGGGAAATTGTTTGGACACAATAACCACCCACACCACCTCACGCCCTAACAGGAGGAGGGGGTGCCTTTTGGTTTTTAAATGGGAACCTCCATTTTTATGGTCGGATTTTGTAAAAAAAAGAACATCTTTTATCTAAGTTATTTTAATTTGGCTTGTAGTTTTTTTGCAAAACGCTAATAATGATTTGTTTTTAATGAGCGTTTTGATAAGAAACTAGGAACCGAATCGAAAAATAGTTCAGATAAAAAATGTTTTTGTTTCCCAAAAAACAACATTCAACCATATAAAATGGGGGTTCCTATTTAAAAAACAAAATCACCGCCACACTCTCACCCCTTAGCACTTTGAATTTTTAAATGAATAGATATTGTTTTTTGGAGAATAAAAACATTTTTTGTCTGAAGTTTTCTTCAATTCGGCTCGTATTTTTTTTACCAAAACGCTCATTAAAAAAATTATTATTAGCGATTTGCAAAAAACTAACAGTTAAATTAAAAAAAATTCAGACAAAAGATATTCATTTTCACATGCAAAAAAATTGATGATAAAAATTGGGGGTTCCCATTTTAAAAACAAAAGTCACCCCCTCCCTCCTGCAAAGTGGTGAGGTGGTGGGGGTGGTTATTCTGTCAAAACGATTTCTCTCTGGAGACCCAACAACTTTTGTTCAAAGCCCCGAAAGTTAAAAAAACACGTTTTTTTCACTATTTTTTTACTAAAAAATGACCGCACATAGATGGCTGAAAATTCTCAAAAATGATGTCTATGTTAACCTTAACATGCATGAATAATTTTAGCGTCATCGGTCAATTAGTTCTCGAGTAATTAACTATCACCTTTTTTTGTTTCCTTAATTGCAAATTGCGCCATTTTTTTCACAAACGGGTTTTGCTGGTCGGACTAAGCCAGAAAAATCACAAATCCATTCAACTTTAGTATCCCGTTGGAGTTTTTGGAAAAAATTAATTCTAACCGATTTTATAACGATTTCTTTAGCGATACCAATTTTAGACAAACGTAGAAAACCATATAACTTTTCCAATATTCAATCGTTATAAAATCGGTTAGAATTAATTTTTTCAAAAAATTCCAACGGGATACTAAAGTTGAATGGATTTGTGATTTTTCTGGCTTAGTCCGACGAGCGAAACCCGTTTGTGAAAAAAAATGGTGCAATTTGCAATTAAGGAAACAAAAAAAAGGTGATAGTTAATTACTCGAGAAGTAATTGACCGATGACGCTAAAATTATTCATGCATGTTTGGGTTAACATAGACATCATTTTTGAGTATTTTCAGCTATCTATGTGCGGTCATTTTTTAGTAAAAAAATAGTGAAAAAAACGTGTTTTTCAACTTCCGGGGCTATTTACAAGTTAACAATTGCACTTAGCGACCTCTGTCAGTGCTCATTTTTTAGGAAATTTCATAAGGAACAACTTTCTCAATGCATATGCTATACTAAAAGTCAAGAGGAACGGAGAAGTTAAAGGAAATAGAGAAAAAAGCACTATTTTCGTCACTAATTGTCAATTATAAAATCAAGCACACCAAAAATTTGTAAGCAAACTTAGGGGGTTGAACTACACCCTAAAACGAAGCGATTCCAACAATAATCTCGCCTGTGCCCGAATAATGCACTTTTTAATGTTTTTCCCTCCTCGCCGTCTAGGCTATATCCATGACAGCGACCAACAATCGATACCCGTTCTTAAATGCTTCTAATTCTGTATAGCTCGCGTACCTTAAAATTATTTTTTTACCACTTTGCTCTGAATATGTTGACCTCAGTCCATATGATTAGAAATGAACGTTGCATAGATCATTTATCCGCCTTCTTTTAGTTTCTGGACTGAGTTGTCCGTAGAAATAACTATAAAAATTAAAAAATTCATCGACTTCCAATCGCCTGGTGGAACGTTTATTAAAATGGCGTGTATGAATTAAATGCTTTACCGCGGTCACTCAAAATAGAACTTGAAATATCTATGGAAGTTTGGTGCTACGGCGTTAAATAATAAGCGTTTTCTCTGTGAATTTTTCAAAAAACATCCAATGACTGAATATTTTCTTGAGACGAGTGAGTTACTTGCAAGTGTTATGAGAAACCAATGAAAAATAATATTATGGGATAAGCTGTATGGTCAGTCATTCTGGGGGATACAAGGTATATAAGTATGAAATAGTGATGTGTCCCAGAGGATAGTTTAATAATTGAGTGTCCATTCGCCTTCATTCTTCTGTCTTCTTATCTGTTTGTTTCACTTTTTTTGCCATAAATGCGCAGAAGAAATAACGGGCAGAACCGACTTCATGATAAATTACTATTTGGAATAACAATATTACAATATTTTTTTAATAATAATCGGGTGTTTACGACGGATTTTTATTTTATTGTACAGAACAAAACTAGTATCTACAACACAGTAATTTTTAAAAGTTTTTGAAATATGCGAGAATAAAAAATAATAAAGGATTTTTGATACGCAAATATTGAGAGATATATTATTTTTGGGGGAAAATTGGCGCCTGTGCAAAAGAGATATATGCTGTAACATTGTTTTTAATATAATAACGGTATAGTTTTCATAACGGCTTATTATTCTATTTATTCTTTCAAGAAAGTTTTGTTCAAAATTTATTTTTCTAAACTTTATAGTTTCGGAAATATTTAAAAAAAAGAGAGATGTTCTTTTGTTTTGAAGATCTGTCAGAAAGAAATTAGTTAAGCATGCTTTGATTAATTTTTAAACGGCGTGGAATATATTATGCAGGCAACCATGGCAATGAGTTGCAAATATAATATTGAATACTAGCCATTACCCGCGTTACGATATCAGAAATTTTATTTTCTTTATTACTCATACTATATGTTTAGAGTTATACTATGTTTTTGGAGTTGGAATTTTTTAATTCGATTTAGTAAAACATAAAATAAATACATTTTAGTGTTTTTCATCAACAGACCAACATTTTACTCTATCAAATAATTCTCTGCTTAAAAGTGTAAATAAACAATATAATTACAACATTACTTCAAACGAAATGCTCCATCAACTTCCTGACATATAGCCAAACGGTATTCCAATTCGCTGAGAACGTTACGAATAGCATCTGCTGTAATTTATTTTTTATTTTACTAAATCAAATTAAAAAAAAGAATTCACTATTGGATAGACATAGAGAATAAAAAGAAGATACCTAAAATATTTAATTTAACCCCCCTTGCCGTTTTAAAGTTTTAAACTGACCCCCCTCCTTCAGTGTCGCCATTAGGCGAGATTAAAAAGTGTAATTTTCCTTAAAAGTCAATGACATAAAATATAATAAATTTGATGCGTTACTTTTTACAAGAGACATCAGCGTTATAATAAAACAATTACAATATCAACCAGAACATTTCTGACGTTACGGTTATCATACTTATTACATTCGTCACATATGTATTAACGATTAAATTATTGGGCTTCAAAGAATCATTAAGTATTTCACAGATTTAAAGTTTTGTCTAAAATGTAATAAAAAATTCCAGCCAATTGGGCGACGGAACCATTCCAACTTCAAATATGTTGGCATTTGATTATAATAAAGAAAATAAAATTTCTGATATCGTGTGAGGTGACGCGGGTAATGGCTAGTATTCAATATGATATTTGCTATTCGTTGCCATGGTTATCTACATAATATGTTCCACGTCATGTAAAAATTAATCAAAGAATGCCGAACTATAGTTTATTTCTGACAGATGCATAAAACAAAAGAACGGATGATTTTTGTTTATTTTCAAAATATTTCCGAAACTAAAGTTTAGAAAACAATTTTTTTAACGAAACTTTCTTGAATAAGACGTTATGAAAAGTATACCATTATTATATAAAAAACGCCGTTATAGCATATATCTCTTCTGCGCATGCGCCGATTTTCCCCAAAAACAATAGGGCTCTTCATATTTGCATACTAAACATGCTCCCAAAATTTGATTTCGATCCGCTCATCCGTTTGACCTGTATCGTGTTCACAGACAAATAGACAAACAGACTAACAGGCAAACTAACAGACGCACAGAGTTTTTCCAAAAATATGTTTTTTGGATTTGGGGGACCTCAAAACGGAAAGATATTGTAAAATTTTTGAAAAGTGATTTTTGACCTAAACAAGTAGGTACCATTCCCCACTTGTGGGTTGTAATGGTAAAATTTCTAGCCAGTAGGTAATTCGAACCCGAGTAGTGAGTGGTAGTTAAAACATTTAAGTGCGGGCTCTAAGAGAATTGAGTAGGTAACGTTATTTATAAATTATTTAGGTACAAATACCTATTTGTAGCTAATTTACAAAAAAAGTTACTTAATTGTTTTTACTAAATGTATAGGTAATTTGGCGCTGTCAAAGATCATACCTACATGTTTTTGAGAAGTAAGTAGTTAATTTTGTTGACAAGTAGGTATGTAGTTAATTTTCAAATTTTTCACCAACCAGTTGAGTCTATCCCTTGAAATAGATTCAAAGTTTTGTTGTTTAAAGTTGAACTTATGGTATCGTAGATACAGTCATTCGCATAACCATCGGGGAACCTGGCTTTCGAATTTCGAAAATTACAATTATTTACTAACATAACAGGAGCTTGTAGCGATGTCGTTATGTGACGTTTCAATGGTTTCTCAATTATAGACACCCAGTCATAGACAAACATATGATTGCTGGGCTATGCCCACATGTTCTCTGGTTCTAATCTGAGAACTCAATTTGATTTCTAAAGTACTATTAAAAAATAATCAATTGAAAATATAAATTCATACTAGGTCCAATAAACCTTTGTTAGTGATCATAAAAATTAAAAAAAAAGTAAACACCACAGCAAGAACGCTTTATTCTGTTTTCCAAACAATATTCCTTCTCGTCGTCCCGTTTTTAGTTTCAAGAAATTTAGTTAACTTGCTTTAAATGAAGGATAGCATATAGAGAAATAAAAAAGAACACCTCGCATCGACCCTGCATATGGCATTACCATCCCTCGTCCTGCTGTAGGCGCTGTTTATTCTCTCCTTGTCTTGTTTGAAGGAACAGGGAAAAGGATGAGTGCGTGATGGTTCCAAAAACACGTCTCACACGCCTCACGCGTCTTGCGTACAGCAATAATATAACACGCGTGACGTTATGTTATGACGTTTGTAAAACTTCTGTTGGTTTGATAACGTTACTTCAACATAACTTGATGTAATACTTCGTCATTGTAATTTGGCGGCAACGTTTGTAGCCGGCCTTAGTTTCCAGTTCATAAGTCTTTGTCCACGCACGCGACTTTCCATGTAGTGTTGTAGTGTTGTCGAGCATCTACAATCTACAGCATAAATATATTAAACAATCGGCCAGACTTGAAAAAATGACGAGGTAATGGAATATTTTACCAAATAATAGATCTCAAAAACATTTTTCAACTCTTAAAAACCACCCTTCAAATGGTTCGACTAACTCCAAAATCTAATCGTATCTAAGTCTAAACAAACCTTTTGGAATGTTGTAAAGCGGACCTATATCGGTTGATTCTCTCTAAATATATTGTTCGACAAAAATTTGTTTACACACACCCCCACACACATGCGTACGGACTTCAAAAATAGTCAGAATAATTTCCAGGAACCCCAAAGCGTAGAGATTCTCGAAAATCGGACCGAAATCAAAAAGTTCCCGTTTTTTTTAAATTTTCAGTTACGGGATGAATATAGTGGTATCTTCCCATAATAGGCCAAAAATGGCAACCGTAGCCAAGTGCTGGTTATTTTGTAACGACTGGAAATCCTGTGTCTTATAAGTTATTTTATTCAGAATTGACGAAAATGGATAATTAAATCTATTGGATTGTATGTCGCTTGAGTACAGTAACGTTCATTAAAGTCACTTGAAACTTCATTCAAATCCTACTACTTTTAGTTAAAACTGACAAAAATGAACCAATCAAAAATGCTAGGATTGTCTTTTTTTAAGGTCTTGCTGCTCAATATGAATCCTTATTCATCCGCATAGCTCAATATTACTAGCATTTATAAATGTGTGTGTGCGAACGAAATGCACTAACTCACTTGACAAAGAAGTTCCTGGAACCTCCAATATCTATTGAAAACCTTGTTTAATCTTTGATGGTAATAAATTCATAATAAACTAGAAGTTTTTTTCATTCTTCCAGATTTTTATACGTTACCTACATGAATTAAATAAATGGTTTAAAATGTGGTGAAAAAACAGCAAATGTTTAAGGTAACCATTCCGACATCACCAATGTCAAAATAGTACCTACCTACTAATTTAGGTCAAAATTTACTTTTCAAAATTTAGTTCACTTAATAAAGCCACACTGCCTGTGTTAGCAAATACACTATATTGTCGGCAGGGTTTCGCACTGCGACCCGAGTTTTTTTGTATTGTAATGATATACTTTTATAACAATTTATAATTAAATTTATTTTTACAAGAATCTTCTGTAGAAACATGTTTTCCAAACTTTATAGTTTCAAAAATATTTTGATAATAAAAAAATCAGCTTTTCTTTGGTTCTGTAGTTCTGTCAAAATATAATTTGGGACAAAAATAAGTTTCATATATTTTTTTTTAATTTTTGAAGAATCAAACTTCTGAGGCTTAACACTTAATCACAGACAATAAAATGCATTTTACGACCACGCAGTTTAAAATTTGTTCCGAACATTTTTTACAACCTAGTGAACAGCAAACAGACGTCTTAAGCACGGTAATTTTCAATCATGTTACAGTTTTTGTCTATGCAAGACTATTTTAAAATCAGACCTGACGAAAACAGAAAAAAAAGCCTGCGACAGTCCTTAGAGAACTTACTATTACGGTTTAATTTTTGCTCACTTCGAATTTGTACAAAAAGGTTAAATGTTCCCGTGATCAATGGAAGCGATGTCGCGGTCGACTATTGTCTGACAACGCTCTATGCTACTGCGGGATTTACGTTGGTAAGCCTGTGGTACGGCAACCACTGCGTGAGTGGCAACACATTATTACAACCGCGAAGGGTGCGCTTCCGTTCTGCCGGAATGAACATTGTCGTGGGCACTCTAACATAACACCTTGCATCACATACCTACAGAGGATGATTATTTTCATGTATTTTTTTTGTCACCAACGGTCTGGGCTTCCGAGTCTAGTTTTTTTAAGACCGCCAACGTCCATGGTTAGCTAGTCATATTTTCTATTTATCATTTTCTTAATAACACATTAAAAATCTAATTGATGAGCTTACCAGTTACCAGATTAGAATGTAAAAATCGGTAGCTTGCAAAAAAGAAGTCAAGGAAATACGCGCTCGGTTGTTCTCAAGTCTGTAGATTCGTATTTCAGAGGAAAATTCCAGACAATTGGGCGACAGGAACAATCTAACTTCAAATATATTGACACTTGACATATTGTAAATAAATAAAATAACATTATGAACGCGTGCGAAGACGCGGCTAACGATTTGTTATTTGTTTGCATGCGGTTACATAATATGGTTTCGCAAGTAAAAATTAACCAAAGCATGCTTGTCAGCTACCCAGTTAATTTCTTTTTGACAGATCTTCAGAACAAAAGAACGACTTTATTTTTATATTTCAAAAACTATTTCTGAAACAATAAAGTTTATTTTACAAAACTTTCTTGGAAAAATAATTAGAATAAACCGTAATGAAAAGTATATCATTATCATATAAAAAAAACAACAACGTTATAGCATATATTTCTTCTGCGCATGCGCCGAATTTCTTCATATTTGCATGTTAATCCGCTCATTCGTTTGGTCTGTATCGTGTTCACAGACTAACAGACATGCTCAAAAAAATATATTTTTTGGACTTAGGGGAACTCACAACGAGAAAATATTGTAAAATTTTGAAATGTAAATTTTGTCCTTAATTGTGAAAAATAACTCTAATAATTTAGAGTGATGATGATCCTGTTTAAATGTTGGAAGATTAAAGGATGAATCCTGGTGGCATAGGATCGATGAACTAAGCAAATACTGAAGGTTTTTTTATTGCATTTTATTGTCTGACGTTTCGGCAAACTTTATGCCATCTTCGGAGAATCATTGCTGTCTGTTTTGTCAGTATTGTTGTTATGTATAAAATAAATTAAAATAAAAAATGTCATCAACGGGTATTAAAATTACTATTTTTCTTGAAAAAAGACGACTGATTTTTACTGAAAATTGTATAAATGTGTCCAATGTAACTTGTTTAAAATTATACTGCCCTTAATAATTAGTACCATTCCCCATTTGTAAAATTAGAATGGTTCATAGCGCAGCGGTAATGTAGAACTCATAATTTTACTACATAATTATTTTTAATATTAAGCTGAAAATTTAATTGTTACTTTCAATATTAGAACCTAAACATTGAAGGTATCTCAAGGTTATTCTACAATATTGGTGTTACGAATCATTAACAACGTTTAGTTAATAATATTTTGTAACATCTATATTATTAACTTTCGTACATGTAGCATACCAAACCAACATGTGTAAGAGTATGGAAACCGCACAGTTGTAAAGATGCGTCATTTCCTAGTTTGGCTTTTCTTTGTTCTCCGACCGCACTACATTCGTACCTTCACTTCACATATCTTTATTTACCGGGAGGAAAAGCGATGAAAGGACCCACAAGTGTTTAGGGGACAATGAGGAAAATGAGTGTACTACACTTGCACTATATACGAGGTGCGTTCAGAAATATTATTACTGCCAAAACACCATGTCATTTCTGTAATCATGTCACTTTTGAATTTAAATGTTGGTAACTTTTGATTTTTTAATTATTGAATAAAAATGTGATCTCTTATTTTTATCAATTGTTCACCAGTCATGAACACAAAAAAATGCAGCATTTTTAAATATTGCACAGTTTTTAATGATACTCTTATAATAATAATGGTAGGTATCTTGGGAAACCCAGCCTAAAGCGAACACTGGTTCTACGTCAATTCATCGCGCGACAATACGTTGCACAAGTCATAGCCAACAATTCACCGCAGCAATAGTTCATCAATTTAACAGTTTATCGTGAAACAATTTATCGCAACGACAATTTCTCGCAACAGAAGTTAATGATATCCATAAACATTTTAATAACATATTTAAGGCTATGGACATAACACACAGGCCATGATGAAGTAAAGAAAAAAGTATATCGAAAAAATCATTACAAAAAATTATACAAAAATTAATTTATAATAAATAAATATTATTATCATAAAAATAAAATAAATGGATTCACCACAAGTTAAATCTGTAGCCTGAAATTGTATGCAATTTTAAAGAAATAAAAATTGGTTTTAGTGACCGTTAGTAAGGGCCATTTACATACAAATTTAAAAAAGAAAAATAGGGAATCGTGAAAACAGAATATTTTACGATGAATTGTCTCGCGAGAAATTGTCGTAGCGATGATTTGCCGTGCGACGAATTGACGGAATACGGTGAACACAGAAACATTTTGATATAACCTCCATGTACAAAGTAATAGTACACAATACCGCGCCAAGTCCTGCACAAAACTTCAGTATATATATTTACAGCTTGAATGCGATAGCGTGAGTCCCTCACGGCTTGAGGGGGAAACTACACATGTCGTAAAAATATTATCAACCATGGCACTATTTCTCTCTCTCATACTTTCTCACTTTACTGATCGAGTGTACGTTGAAAATAAGTAGCTCTAAGACGACTTATGTCAGACGATATGAGATATCGTAAGTTGGAATAGTGAAGCAAACGTTAAGTGTTCTACCAAATGGTCCGTCAACGAACTATGGTAGCTTATTTAGTTTTCTTTGTTATAAAAGTATTAGGTATATTAAAAGAATTCTTCGGAATACCTCAACTGAATAGTTCACGGACCGCCTAGATATCATTAAATCAGGATCATCTATTCAGTTCTGGAAAACTAGATCCGGCCTTTCACCATATCGGTCCCGCCTTCCGCCGTATAAAACCCGCTCTTCCACCATATTATTGTAAAATTTTAAATATACAGTGTTTCAACCAATATATTGACTTTATGCCTTACATTTCTGTAAGTATATGATTTACATTAATAAATTGAAACTATATCAAATATTAGTTATCTCCGTTTGATTTACATTTAATTCAAAGTATAGAAAATAAACGGATTAAAGTTATTTGAAAAAAAAAATATTTTTTTTTATTAAAGTTATTAATAAATTAAAGTATATTAATTTAGTCGCATAGAAAAAATTTTCTAAGTCACAATGAATAAGGTATTATAAAATTAAAGTCTCCTTCACTAAAGGCTACAAGTAAACAAATCGTATTATATTTTCATCAACTCTGGATGTGATGAGTTTTCTCCTTCCAACAAAAAAACAATAACCAAAATTGAATATTTAACAAAGGTAAGAAATAGTGTTGTTTACATGAGGGAAATTCCCTTTATAACTGCAGCAGCCAGTACAGTGATGCCATCTTCTGGCCTCTGCCAAAACTCATCACTTTCTGTGATTGCTCTTTTATTATGAAATAGGATGAATTAATTTGTTATGAGTTGAAAATTAAACAATATGATAAATCTTAAGTAAAACGGAGTCAAAATTAATTTTATTCATGTGGTTTACAAAGTTAGAATAACTATAACCTGTAGTTTTTGTTTAAATGGTACAGAAATTGACTAGCACTCATTTCCTTATGTCGATAATTAGTGTAGACTAGTAGATCGCTACCGTTTATTCGTCGACTTACGTTGCAAAATTAGTCTCCTTGAAAAGCACTTTTATTTTAACGCGATAATATATAGCCTATGTTTATCCTGAAGGTTCATTCTAAATATTGGTGAAAAAAATTTGAAATCAGATGAGCAGTTTCGGAGATTATCCTCTGCATACACACAAACTCACAAAATTCGCACTCCTCTTTATAATAATATTATAGTATAGATTATAAAAAAAATTATATATACAGGGTGTCCATTAAGAATGGGACATAGAACAACCGCAGATTCTCCAATTCAAAATAAAACGATTAAGCGAAATATGCTTAGATAAAATGTTACTCGCTCTACCAGTGGCGTACGGCAGGAGTAAGTAATGCTTGTACCCCTTCTAAATGTTACGCCGCTGTCTAAATTTTAATTTTGACTATAATTTTAATTTTTTTGATATTTTCTAAGTCAATAATGTACACTTGTTAGTTTGTTGTAAAGTCATTGGTTTTCGAGATATTCGCAGACAGATAGACATGTACTTTTTATTTGTATTATTATTAACAATATTCATTTTTACAATTTTGTCTTAAAAAAACTGCGAATATCTCGAAAACCAATGACTTTACAACAAACTAACAAGTGTACATTATTGACTTAGAAAATATCAAAAAAATTAAAATTATAGTCAAAATTAAAATTTAGACAGCGGCGTAACATTTAGAAAGGGTCTGAAAGGCCCTGTATACCAAAGGACCTCGTTACTCTGCCATTAAATTTTATGAAATTCTTCCACCAGAGGTTACGAACGTGGGAAGTTACAATTTGTTTAAGAAAAAAGTCACAGAGTACCTAATAGAAAAATGCCCGTATGATCTTTCTTTTATTTAATTATTGTACTATGTAATTTACTGACGCTTTCTTTGCCATAAGGCAATTTCGAATAAAGAATTATTATTATTATTATTATTATTATCTTCTCTTTTCCTTTCAAATCAAATAATTCACTGTCCAAATAGGTGATTTGCAGTGTGAATCCCAATTATTTTGACGTATCTAATATACCTACATTATTTTTCCAGGGCCTGCTCGTAATAGATAATTTATTTTGTTAGGTTCCCCCTTCGCATACCTGGGCCTCTCCTACACCGACATCCCCGCCCCCGCCGACCGTTACCAAAATTATTTTATCAAACATATATTCTAAATTGAATACTTAAAATAATAAAGAAATTTATTTAAATATAGATTAATTACTATATCGGTTAAAACAGCTTCGTAAATAGGTCATTATTTTTTATCAAATTTGAAAGATAAAAATGTTTTTTGTGAGTTATCCTTAGAAGATAGACATATGCTGTTGCGGATTTTTTTTAGAATTTTTCAAGGCAAACAATTCAGCCATACATTATTTTCGTGTAACTTTAACTATTCCCGCAGCGGACGCTGTGGGAGCTCTCAAGAGGCACGACTTTTTCCGACTTAGTTGACGAATATCATCATAACTTTAGCTAATTTTCGCATAATATACATAATATATTATAGCCTATGTTGGTCAGTAGTAATGTACCTTTCAAACGATGAAAGCATTTTTCAAATAGGTGCACTGGTTTTGGAGATAACCCCCCACATACACACAAACTCACAAAATTTGCTCTCTCTCTTTATAATATTAGTATAGACATAGAATATAGATAGGTCTGAAAGATGTTTAAATTGATGTCAATATAGTTCAATATCGGACACGTTGTATTGTTCGTATTATGTAATAAAGAAGACATTGTAATGTGATACTTCAGAAAGAAAAAGTTAACAAACAACTAGTTAACTAGAAAGTTTCATGTTTCAGTGTCTTGTTTAATTATGAGGGACGACTGAAAAACGTGATTTAGTTTGTTGACAGAGTTATTCATTAACAAGTTACTGTACGGAGCTAATTAAAATTAACTAACTCACTTATGTGTACCTAAAAATGAATTATTAAATTAATCAAGAATATTCTGGAATGTTAATTACTTCCGGTTAATCATTAAGCCAAACGTAATACATTACATGCGAAACAAAGTAGTTGATGAACTTTTGGTAAAAATAATAAACGATGAAAATAGTCGCGCTCGTAAATAAGCCTATGCTTCAATTAATTATTATTTGAAGGTCGCCAACAACTAGGGTTATTTTAACTTTGTACCAATTCATATTATGTTTATTATTTTTTACCATTGCAACATCATAACGGGAATGGTACTAATTTAGGTCAAATTTAATTTTTCAAAATTTTACAATATTTTTCGTTTTGAGGTCACTCGAATCCAAAAAATTCTGTGCGTCTGTTTGTCTTTATACACGAACTGGTCAAACGGATGAGCGGATTTAACCCTTTTGGGAGGATGTTTGATATGCAAATATTGTTTTTGGGAAAATCGGCGCATGCACAAAATATGTATATATGTATAAGTTATAACGTTATTTTGTTTATATAATAATGGTACCTATACTTTTCATAACGGTTTATTATTCTATTTATTTTAACGTGGAAGTTTTGTTAAACATTTTTTTTAACTTTCTCGTTTCGGAAATATTCTGAAATTAACAAAAAATCAGCTATTTTTTTGTTCTGTAGATCTGTTAGCAAAACACAAAGCAACGTTTTTATATTGGTATTAGCCGTTACCCGCGGCTTCACACGCGATTGAGACGAAACACGGATGCATTCCCATTATTTATATCAATTCGGGAAAAACGCACTTGAAAGTTTTAGTTTACTCTTTTTCTCCATAACTTTTTTCATGAAGACATTAATTATTTAATGTTTGCTTTCTTAAAATTTAAGGTATTTTTATTTTTATACAGATTAAATATATTAATTTAATATTTCGTTATTTTATTGTTATAAATTTTCAAAATGCAGGGTGCCTACAGTTAGGTCAATGTTCTATTAAAATGAATTTAAGTGTAATAAACGTCAATGTTTCTACAAATGTTAGAAGTAAAGTAATATATAATAATATGACATACCTAACTAACAATTAAGTCAATGTTCTTTCTAAATTTTATAAAAAGATTGACACAAGTAACAATTAAATCGATGTTCTTTGTAAATTAAAAAAAAAAATTACATAATTACCGTTGTGTCGTTGTAGCACTGAGGAGCAACTAACTCGTCCCATTTCCCGCGAGCAAATGCGGTCAATCAGGCGTTGTTATCTTTAAGACCTACTCAATTTCCCATCGACACTACTACCATCTAGCAACATTAGCTGTTATTATCATGAGAGTCAATGTTACAAAGGTGCGAAAAATAGATAGGTCTTTTACACTTCCTGTACTGATTGTTTACTCTGAGTGTAACTGAACTTAGATCCGGCACTGCAATGCAACCATTATTATTGACATAACAATAAACTCAAAGCAGACATATTCATAACTAAGTATACAACAATGCGTTTAGAGCAATCACATAGCCGATAGCAGTTGTCTGTATCCGCTATTCTTGTTTAACTCGATTACATTCCACTGACAAGGAATGCAGATATACAGAAAGCCAGTGCACCAACTTTAATCATAATGACGTGATTCTTTTGCTGGATTGCAGAAAATGTTAATAATAATTTCTTTAGATTATGACTACTGTTAGAAGTGATCATGGCAGTGGAGGGGTTAATGATGGACAGCCCCCCCAGACAGTCGAATATCGACGGCAGAGTACAAGAAGCGAGCGCATATGGCGCACGTATATTATGAGCTAATATATTGAAATTGATATAATAAATTAAAGTAATTGAAATCAGTACTTGTTTTATTGTAAGAACCCGCAGTGTCGTAACATATCAGAAGTGTGATAAGAACTTGTGCCTAATATTAAAAAATTAAACTTATAATTAATAAATTACGTGTTTTCTTTATTCTGTTGGTTTTGCACAAAGGCAGTGGGTGACGACGTGGCCATCGATGTATGTGTGAATGTGTTGTGTGCGTGTGTGCATCACAGATCGGGTGCAACTGCACTTTATGCATAAACACAAAGGCTCGTAGATACCACAATTAAAAAAAAAAAAAAAAAAAAAAAAAAAAACCATTGGACATTGTAGTGCGGTGCGGTGACAACAGTTTGAGAATTTTTATAAGCACTGAGTGTGCCCAGGAAACTAGAAATCTGACATAAATTATTGAATTAACTAAAATCAACTATTATGTGGAATAAAAATAAACGCAAAAGAGATGAATCTAGCTCCTCTAGCTCTTTGTGCTTGAGTATGTCTGACTCATCCGACAATCATTTAAACAAAAAATTAAAAGAAAAAGTAAGAAAACTAAAAAGACAATTAGAAATAAAGGAGGTCAGATACCCGGGCAGAATCAAAAACATTCCAGAGTTTAAAGGTTGCCGAGAAGGGCTTAACGCAGAAAAATGGCTGCACATGATCGACACGACGGGTGATGTTTACAATTGGGATTCTAAAGCACGAATATTTCGTTTTACTAACAAATTGTAAGTGCAAAGGAATGCAATATTGAGTTGAGTATGACAAATACCTTATAAAGTGACAAACTATCGAAAGCAACATTGACTCATAATAATAACAGCTCAGGTTGCTAGATGAGAGTAGTGTGGATGTGAAATTGAGCAGGTCTTGAAGACAACGACGCCTGATTGGCTAGTTGCTTGCAAGGAGTGTGACGAGTTAGTTGCTCCACAGTGCTACGATGACGCAACGGTGCGATATGACCGATTGGATGCAAGCAATACAACTCGAGGATGAAAATTCACAGTTGATACGTAGAAAATTGAAAATGGTGAATTGGAGAAATATTTCTCCATAGTAGAAGATGTTCAAGGACGACAGCGAACATCCAGGAATTCTATGAGCTATAGACGCTGCAAACGCTCAGTATTGGTGTAATGGACTTACTGAGTCGCGTGAAGAAAGTCACTGACTGTATTTCGTAATGGAGTTGAGGCGAAAAGCGAAGCTAAACTGTGATGTAGCTGCAGTGAAAATGAAGAAACAGTACAACAAGAATAAGCTTGTGGCTACTAAGATCAAGAAACGCAATCGTGTCTTGGTGGATAAGACGATGCTCGTGACGGGCTCCAATAGCGACAAATTGGTTTACAAGAATATTGGACCTGTACAGATCGTAGAGATCTTAAATGACCGCTACAGCGTCGTTTCCTTATGCAAGGTTCAAAGGCGTTGTTGCAGTGAACTATTGAAGCGGTTCAAATCGCATTTAATAGATTAAGGTTGGCACAATTGTGGTGAGCGATTGACTAATTTTATTAAAGTTACAGATTGTTGCGTTACTGCCGAGTAATGGGCCGAATGTCAGCTACAGAAGAACACAATTCAGAATGCCGACGCAGGTCCAGCATGCTGACAGGGCGAGCATGCAGACACAAGTTGAGCGTGCTGCTGCAGGTCGAGCGTGCTGCTCCAGGTCGAGCTTGCTGCTGCGAGTCGAGCGTGCTGACGCGACTCCAGTGTGCAGACGCAGGTCCAGAGTGCTGACAGGGCGACATTGCAGACACAAGTCGAGCGTGCTGACACAGGTCCAGCGTGCTGACGCGAGTCCAGTGTGCTGACGCAGTTCGAGCATGCAGACGCATCCAGCGTGATGACGCAGGTCCAGCGTGCTGCTGCCAGTCCAGCGTGCTGCTCCAGGTCGAGCTTGCTGCTGCGAGTCGAGCGTGCTGACGCAGGTCCAGAGTGCTGACAGGGCGAGCATGCAGACACAAGTCGAGCGTGCTGACACAGGTCCAGCGTGCTGACGCGAGTCTAGTGTGCTGACGCGTGTCGACCCTGCTGACGCGTGCCCAGTGTGCTGACGCGGGTCGAGCGTGCTGACGCGGTTCCAGTGTGCTGCTGCAGGTCGAGCGTGCTGCTGCAGGTCGCGCTTGCTGCTGCAAGTCGAGCGTGCTGACGTACGGCGAGCGTGCTGACTCAGGTCGAGCATGCAGACACAAGTCGAGCGTGCTGACGCAGCTCCAGCGTGCTGCCGCGAGTCCAATGTGCTGGCGCAGGTCCAGCGTGCTGACGCGAGTCCAGTGTGCTGACGCAGGTCCAGCTTGCTGCTGCAAGTCGAGTGTGCTGACGCAGGTGACGCGAGTCCAGCGCGCAGACGCGGGTCCAGTGTGCTGACGCGTGTCGAGCCTGCTGACGCGTGCCCAGTGTGCTGACGCGAGTCCAGTGTGCTGACGCGGGTCGAGCGTGCTGACGCGGTTCCAGTGTGCTGCTGCAGGTCGAGCGTGCTGCTGCAGGTCGCGCTAGCTGCAGCAAGTCGAGCGTGCTGCCGTACGGCGAGCGTGCTGACACAGGTCGAGCATGCAGACACAAGTCGAGCGTGCTGACGCGAGTCCAGTGTGCTGGCGCAGGTTCAGCGTGCTGACGCGAGTCCAGTGTGCTGACGCAGGTCCAGAGTGCTGCTGCAGGTCGAGCGTGTTGCTACAAGTCGAGCGTGCTGCGGCAGGTCGAGCGTGCTGCTGCAAGTCGAGCGTGCTGCTGCAGGCCAAGCGTGCTGACACAGGGCGAGCATGCAGATACAGGTCGAGCGAGCTGACGTAGGGCGAGCATGCTGACACAGGTCGAGCGAGCTGACGTAGGGCGAGCGTGCTGACGCAGGTCCAGCGTGCTGACAGGGCGACCATGCAGACATGGAGCGAGCGTGCTGACGCGGGTCGAGCGTGCTGTTGCAGGTCAAGTTGCTGACAAAGGTCGTAAGGACGACGCAGACCTGTGTGCTGGCACAGATCGAGTGCGCTGACACTAGTCCAGTGAGCCTGTATGACGAAGATCGATTTGATTTGCTAACCTATGGTTTCAGTGAATGACCTAGGTATGGTACGGTGTTTCTACGACGCAGTGTTAACTGTAGTAGAACCCGGTTTGAGTTGCTAACCTATGGTTGTCAATGAATGACTTAGGTATGGTACGGCGTTTCTATTGTGCAGTGTTAACTGTAGTAGGACCCGGTTTGAGTTGCTAACCTATGGTTGTCAATGAATGACTTAGGTATGGTACGGCGTTTCTATTGTGCAGTGTTAACTGTAGTAGGACCCGGTTTGAGTTGCTAACCTATGGTTGTCAATGAATGACTTAGGTATGGTACGGCGTTTCTATTGTGCAGTGTTAACTGTAGTAGGACCCGGTTTGAGTTTCTAACCTATGGTTGTCAATGAATGACTTAGGTATGGTACGGCGTTTCTATTGTGCAGTGTTAACTGTAGTAGGACCCGGTTTGAGTTGCTAACCTATGGTTGTCAATGAATGACTTAGGTATGGTACGGCGTTTCTATTGTGCAGTGTTAACTGTAGTAGGACCCGGTTTGAGTTGCTAACCTATGGTTGTCAATGAATGACTTAGGTATGGTACGGCGTTTCTATTGTGCAGTGTTAACTGTAGTAGGACCCGGTTTGAGTTGCTAACCTATGGTTGTCAATGAATGACTTAGGTATGGTACGGCGTTTCTATTGTGCAGTGTTAACTGTAGTAGGACCCGGTTTGAGTTGCTAACCTATGGTTGTCAATGAATGACTTAGGTATGGTACGGCGTTTCTATTGTGCAGTGTTAACTGTAGTAGGACCCGGTTTGAGTTGCTAACCTATGGTTGTCAATGAATGACTTAGGTATGGTACGGCGTTTCTATTGTGCAGTGTTAACTGTAGTAGGACCCGGTTTGAGTTGCTAACCTATGGTTGTCAATGAATGACTTAGGTATGGTACGGCGTTTCTATTGTGCAGTGTTAACTGTAGTAGGACCCGGTTTGAGTTGCTAACCTATGGTTGTCAATGAATGACTTAGGTATGGTACGGCGTTTCTATGGTGCAGTGGTTAACTGTTGTAGAACCCGGTTTGAGTTGCTAACCTATGGTATCAATGATTGACCTGGGTATGCGTTGGTGTTTCTATGTGCAGTGCCAACTGTAGTAGGACACTAAAGAAGTAAAAGACTAAAGCGTCTGTGGAAGCAGAGGCAGACTAATTAATTTTGTTACTTTTACAGAGTCAGGACGAAATATGAAGAAGTCGCGAGGACACGACTTATGGTCAGTATGGCCGAATGTTAGAAGTGATCATGGCAGTGGAGGGGTTAATGATGGACAGCCCCCCCAGACAGTCGAATATCGACGGCAGAGTACAAGAAGCGAGCGCATATGGCGCACGTATATTATGAGCTAATATATTGAAATTGATATAATAAATTAAAGTAATTGAAATCAGTACTTGTTTTATTGTAAGAACCCGCAGTGTCGTAACACTACATATATTTTTCCAATAGAAAAGCACTCTAAAATTTTAAATCGATCCAATTCGAAATCTATCAATCAATTGAAACGACATTTTTACCATTACATCCCACAATTGGGGAATGGTACTAGTTTAGGTCATAATAAGGTGCTAAATCTTTCCTTCGATAAATAGTTCTTTAGTTGATAGAGATAGATTGTGAATTATAGACGCTCAACAGCTGAGGTCATCAGCGTCTATTCCTTTGAAGGTGCCAAGACTCTTAGATACGACACTAACCGTATCTTAGTTCCAGTAGACCGAGCGGGGTGGCGTAGTGGTGAGAGCACTAGTCTCGCATTTGGGAGGTATCGATTTCGAATCCCGGCGAAGGCAGATGTGGCTGAGACTTTTCCCTTCTGCCTCTCGCCTAGAAACGGTAATTCCTGTACCGGCCATCTTGTTGAGGTTTTCCATAGTTTCCCTCAATAATTCCAGATAAATATCGAGAGGCCATCTTATGCTCAAAACTTGCCTAACTTATCCTAATTTCTTAAAATTCCTTCATTCGCCCATTGCTATTAAATAAGTGGAAGTTTAAAAATGTAGAAAATAACGGGAAATGTGATAGATGGAAAATAGTAATGGTACGAATTGCGTCTGTTATGACATAAAGTCAAGAAACGGACGTTAAACGCATTATTATTATTAGTTTAAGTTTAGTATTCTATAGTTAAATCAGCAATAGAATGAATCATAGCTCGGCACGTTGCTCAGTAACGTCAGACGAAATAATATTCCTTTGCGGCCGGAGTTGAAATTCTGCTTTCGAATACTCCGTGTTATACAATTATAAATCACATTATAAAGCAGTTTATGTACAATAATATTATACATACACATGTGGAAAATTGTTCGCTAAAAGCAGTCATCATCAACAATAACCCAAACAGGCAAACAATAAACATACAACAAACAATAAACAGCGCCAACAATAACACGACGTCGACGAATGAAAGCGCGAGAAGAGGTCGTTCTGTATGAGAAAGAGGTGGAGCGGAGATTGCGATTGATAATCAAAGTGATTCATTGCAATCACTTTCAGCGTTCAACCCTTTTAGCGCTGCGCTCACTGAACGCAGCCGAACGTTATGGCATTGTCTCTTCTATTCCGAACGCGACCTTTATTCCATTGTTTATTTAATCAACCAATCACCAGTGGCGACCGCCATAATAAGTGTGTCACGTTTCACTATACCTACCTTATTTTAAAGTCCTACAATGACAACAATAATTTATAGCTTGTTTTGTAGCATCTTTCATTGAATTTTATCTCTGCGATATGGGCTTGAGAATTGCCGAAATTTTACTGCAGATGTTGTTTACGTTTCTATGACTCCTTTATTACAAACCCTCAACTCACAGATTTTTATTTAAAAAATGGTGACGATGTGTTAAGCACATTTGTATTTCTACGGCTCATAATATTATAAACCCCCAGAACCCATACCTAAATTCTCATCTGAGAAATGAATTAAAATATCTTATTTGTCAAACAGGTCTCAGAAGAGCAGAAATCGCTTATTTTTTATATTACAGACACTCGACAAATTAATTTGCATTCAATTGCAACTAATTAAATTAAATAAATGGACATCAAAAACATTCCCATCAGCGAAGATAAGATTCGAAGCCCACGACAGTATGATCCAAAGTTGCAGACGTCTGTATTCACATCCGCAACAGTTGCTGCGGAACTTTTGCGGATCGATCCAAATCACGACCGAGAATGGACCCGGCACTTACGTTCCCAAATTCTTTGACTACGTGGCCTGCTTGAATTAATATAGGTACTAGAAACCGTTGCGAAATTGCCCTAATCCTGAAAAAACTGCTGTTATTGTTGTACAAACATATTTCACAAATTCTGATATTTGAAATGAGTTTCTTAATAAAAATCATAATAAAGTACAATCTGTTTTACTTAGTTTCATGAAAATTTAAAATTTTTCCAATCAGAAGTCAAATTTATTGTTAAAAATATTTTTATTTTTACTATTATTTTCACATCCGGATTGTATCTGAACCGAGAATTTACGTTTACCATTTTTTTATTGCAATGTCTGTTCATATTTTAGATTTTTCAAAGACCATATAACTTTAGTCACCCATAAAAAAGTAACTGCCTGTATTTTTTTGACCCATTTTGTCAAGAAATTTGCACTATTAACTGAATAATAAAAAGAATATTTACCTACCGCGTCTCAAAATTTCTATAATATTTAAAAAACAAATATTAACTTTTTAAACTACCAATAATAATTTTCGTTAAAATTTTAACCGCAGCTCAGTGTAAAATTGACAAATGAGCTAATTTAGTTATCGGGAAGAATGCATTACTGAAAATTATACAGTATGCTTTCAAATATAAATGATAGAGACAGACACAGACAAACAAAAAGTCGTCATTTTTCTGCTTCTTATAGATTTATTTGAGCAAGCACCTGGGTGACCGAGCTTTGCTCAGAAAGTTAAATAAAATACTGATATTCAAATACGTATTTATTTTAAGTCTCACTTGGATAGTAATTAAAGATTGTCATAATATTTTGAAAACAATAACTGTTTCATTGTTTGTATAAAATTCTAAAACCTACTTACAATATTTAAGTATTTTCATACGTCAAAAAATTGATTTTTTTTTTACATACATAAACGCGCAGCAGTGAGGCTATATGCGTTACTAAAAAAGAAAGAATAGGTTACACTGTTCTATAAGATATAACTGCTAATTGTGAATGTTGAAAGATGCTGATGAATTGATTTTTATAATGATAAAATTTGTAAGAAAACGATTTTTTCGAGAGATGAGATCTAGCTAAAACGATTTTTTGCTCTCCAAAATCCCTTTTCAGTAAATTTTATCCAAATCGTTAGGGCCGTTTTCGAGAAAATATTTAGGGACATAGGTATAGGTACATTAGTACATACTAGGTAGATACAAGATTAGCTCGTTTAATAATATAATATAGGGATACTATTTCTTTATTATTCCTTAAACCCTATCGATTACTAAGCCATAGCTATACAAACGTTCGCTTGCGCGTATTGGTATTAGCCATTCACATTTTTTAAATAAAAAATTTAAAATGCAGTTGATAATCTTTCCAGTTCTCATATTAGTACCCGAAAACTGAAGTAATCAAAACATCATGTTAGAAAACTGCAAAAAGGTTGGATTTTGTGATATAAAAAATTATTATTTTTGACAAATTTTCAAATTTATTATTTTATTTTTAATGATTCGATGGAAAGTGTAGCTTATGGATCAATTAAATACCGTACTTTTGATATTTTTCATTTTTATATACTTACCATCTTCAGAGATTCTCTATTATACAAATCAACATTTTTCATTAATTTAATTTTTATACACACATATGTATAGATAGTGGTCAAATGATGAAGTACATAGTCAAAAAATTAAAAAAATATTTTTGTTAATCACAGTTTTCTTCATATTTTGATTTTAAACAATTTTAACTATCAAAATTGCAATTATTGATTTTTTTTATTTTTAAATAACAAATGTGCGTCTTATTGCAAATAGTCTGAGTGAAATTGCAGTTATTTTCTTTTTGTTAGGACTAATTTAGTCCTATTGATACAATGAAATTTATAAACTATTGATACAATATTCACATTTAGGGAGTAATTAATTTTATTTTATAATTAATCTATGGTACAGGGTGGGCCAGAAAGGCGTGCGATTTTAAAAACACTCTTGCGTTTGAACCTTATGAGAGGGGGCTGCGCGGGTGGTGGGGTAGAGAAGCTCGGTTCTCGGAAATTTAGTCGCGATGGATCGATGATATCGATATTATTGGCTGATCGCTTGCGAGTCGATGGTCCAGGATTACGTTGAACTGAAGCTCTAACTTGTTCAATTGTGTCTTCCGTTCTTGTTGACCTGAGCGTCCCGCAGGCTTCTGTTTGAGAACCGAACCAGTTGCTTCGAACTTTCTGACCCACGATCGAATCACACTTTCCTTCGGACACTGATTTAGGTCATGTAATCCAAACTCACGCCGAACAATAACGCACGAATCGCCATTTTTGTAATAATGTTTAACGCAGAATGCACGTTGCGCTCCGGTGAAGTGATCCATCGCGACTAAATTTCCGAGAACCGAGCTTCTCAACCACACCACCCGCGCAGCTCCCTCTCATAAGGTTCAAACGCAAGAGTGTTTTTAAAATCGCACGCCTTTCTGGCCAATCCTTTATATATTAGACATACCTTCAATATCTGTTCTTTTATTTATACTATTGTTATTTTTCATAATGTAAACCATTTCCCAAAACAAACGTTTTTTATAATTAGATTTAAAATGTAAAATTGAATTATTTTCAAAATCAAAAGTATGTTTTTAAGCGTTTGTGTAGATATTGTGAGGTTTGTCTTACATATACCGAATCACAGTCCTTGCAATTTATTTTATTTTATAAACTAAATTTGAATTATTGAATTTTTCAGTTTTATCTTTAGTTTTTGAGAACAATATTTTATAGATATAGTATTGAAATTTTTAATGGATGAAAGTACAGGTCAAAAGAACAAGAGTAATGTTCAAACACCTTGGTTAAAGTTGTATGTGAAGAGAGGATAATGGTTATCTAAAATGCGTATTCTAACTTTGAGTTGTTTCACAAAAAGCTAATTTATGGAGTAGCACAAACAAATTATCGTTTAACTTTTACTAAGATGTTTAAACACTAATCGTCTTCTTTTGAGTTGCACTATATCCCATCAGCAGTAATATGCTACCTACAAAATAATTCCGTGCACTGTTCGTCTCAAATTATTTCCCATCGCCTAAAAGCGGTTACAGTTCCTCCGGCGCTATTGTTTAAGCTAAGGGGCTCGGGTGAACACTAAATAAAATAACAAGAACTACACTACAGATCCGACAATCAATAAAATTTAAAAAAAGGCCTGGACAACCAACTAAAAAAATATTAGTTACGTAATCTATCATACGCAGCCAAATATTTTTTTTAAGAAATTAGCCTGTAGGTCTGTAGGTTTTTGTTTGGCGTTAACCCGAACCTTTTAGCTTTAAAAACAGCGTAGGGATAATTGTAACCAGTTTTAGGCGAGGGAAAAAATTTTGAGATGAAGGGTGAAGGGGATGATTGTAAGGCTATATTCTTAAAGATAATATAAGCATATAATGATATTTAATAATAATAGAGGAAAAATGACGATTTTAAAGAGAGTGCAGGCATTTTGAGTCGATTAAAATTAATCTTCGGGATATTGGTTGAATTCTGCTGTTCTACCTATATTTAAAAGGCAAACAATATGTCGAAAATCGTTGGGACATCCTGTATAGCTGTAACAATAATATACCATTCGTTTATTGAACGTATTCAGTAATTGACATTATGAAACAATGCACGGCACACATGTAGAGGGACAATAAAACAATGGGTTTGATAATACTGGAGCACAATGCAAGCAAGTTGGTAGAGGTAACGAGTATAGAGGTGCCCTGTGCATGTATGTGCCAGAGTTATCTGCCTCTTCTGCAGTTATACACCAGTAAATAAAACGTTAATCAAATTGTGAACTTTGTTTTGGCTTCTCGACCAGAATATAATTTGTAAATCAGACTTGATTATATTATCGAAGATAATAATCAAATTATGGTAAAAGTCAAATGGTTATTCAGCAAAAAAACATGTTTATTAAGTTTGTTTAATGACAAGGACCAATCTGAAGTTTTGGCACCCTTGTGCATAAGAACTATGTCGATTTTTTTTTGAAGGATCATTGAATATACACTCTAAAATACAAAAAATACGCTAATTTGGGAAAATTATTTTATATCATTCACATTTTCTGGTGTAGTTCTCCAAATATGCCGTCAAATCTGGCCTGCAGATAAATTCACCACTGGATACTGATGATAGGTGTTTATTTTAGTATCTTATTACCTACATGTTTATTAAATATAGAAACTGAATCCGAATATGAAAAAGGTGGAAACAAAGTTCCAATATAAAAAGTAGCTGGATAAAAAGATACTACTTTTAGTTAATCGACTGCTCATCATAAATGAGACTTATTTTCTACTGTTTTGTAGTCAGGTTTTAGTTTTGTGAACTTTTATTTTCATTTAGAAGTCTTTAGTTTTGAAATCCACTCACCAATCCCTTTCATTGGATACCCAACACGATGTTTGTTCCAATTTATTTTGTTCCATACCTAGTCGATCGTTTAAAATCGTCCGCCGTATTAAATCAACCCTGAAAGCGCCACAGAACAGCTTCAAGTTCACAATTGGTGCTACAAGTGGAGAATACAATTGAATCCAACCAAATTCGATCGAATGACTTTCACGTTAAATTGAAATAAGTTTTTGCTCTGCAGAGTCATCCTAAAATCGATATGGACGTATGAAATTAAATTAAGGATAGCAGATGTATCATGGTACGTTACCAACGACACCATTCAAACCCCTAATGACGCCAACTGTCCAGAAAGAAATCCGGTGCCTCAGCACCTGATACCAGGATAGACTGCAGAACCATTCCAACCAGCTTTCCATTTTATTAGATAATAGAACAATAATACAATGATTGAAACTTACCCGACATAAATTAAATTATGCGTTGAGTGCCGTCATTGGGCAACATCTCACTTCTGCTATTAGTCCATCATTGTATTACTTTATAGTCTGCATAGACTGATTACTAACAGGACGCAAATTATAAACTATAACAAAAATGTTATTCTCGATGACGTAATATGCCTCTTAACAAGCAGGTCATCAAGACGGATCGATAGACACCTTATTTGTCAAAATCGGGTCATAATTACGAAGTTACGAGGAAACACAGATATATACACTGTTAGTCATTTCCTTTTCTTTTTGAAATTTGGTAAAAAAAAACACAAAAAAGTCTTTAGAGATGTCTGTGATTCAAATACAAAATTGATAATTTGTTAGTACTTAGACCTACACAATAAACATTGACCTCATGCTAATATTTAGCTTTGGTCCGCCCAGAATGTTATCCGGGTTAATTAGTTGATCAGTGGCCCACCTAAGGGAATGAAAAGGCATTTTCACCTCAGAAAAATATATTAGAAGGTATCTCTTCAATCTATTGTTTTATTCATAAAAAGATATAATCGATATAAATTTAAAAAAATATTTTATATTACATAAAAATACGTCATGTAAGTACATCATTAATCTTATGGTCAGAATGAAATATTAAGTTCTCGTCAGATTAATGGTAGTTTTATTATTAAATTCTTTTTTTATATTTTTGATTTGTAGTGAACCTTAATGCAAATAAACAAATGAAAGCTTTCAGTTAACCTCAAAGAGATCAAAATCTATCTTTTTGTTAAATTATTATCCAACTTGAACACGAATGATGATGTAAATAAAAGATAAAAATGTTATTGATAATTCAAATAATAATGTCAACCACGGAAATAAATGTATTGCTATGTGTTTTCAAATACAAGAAGTTTTATTTAAAAAATTCTATGAAAATTCGTCTATTTAGCTGCTTTTTGTTGTTGTCGTAATAATAGTGATTTTATTATAATGGCTGAGCCAATACATAAATCTTAAGAGTATTCGTCCCTGCAAATACCCCCTGCACCCTTCATCTCAAATCTTTTCCCCTCGCCTAAAAACGATTCGCGCTCTCCCGACGCTATTTTTAAAGCTAGAGGGTTCTGGTAAACGCCAAATGAAAGACAAAAGAATCAGACTACAGATCCTTCAGGCAAATTTTTTGAAAAAATATTCCTAAAAAAACTTATAACCTTTTGAAAAAAATAATAAGTTACGTAATATTTCACACGTAGGCGAAACTGTTTTTCAAAAAATTCGCCTGAAGGATCTGTAGTCTGATTCTTTGTCTTTCATTTGGCGTTTACCAGAACCCTCTAGCTTTAAAAATAGCGTCGGGAGAGCGCGAACCGTTTTTAGGCGAGGGGAAAAGATTTGAGATGAAGGTGCCGGGGGTATTTGCAGGGACAAATACTCTTAAGAGCACAGTAAAACTATTTTTATTAAACTAATTTTTAAAGTCCAATGACGTCTTAAAGATCCGGAACGCGTGTGATGGCAATGTTTGTTATAATATATTATGCACATACACAAATACACACAAACTTGAACATTACTGTACAGTTGTACACCACAGACATTCATGATCCACTTTGTAATCACGTGATGTCTTACTATTTTTGCATATTTTAATTTAAGACAAAAAAACTTTTCGTTTACGATATTTTTTAAGAAAATTTGATTTTTGTTTTTCAATTCAAATACTCACTTGCAAGTCTAATTTTTACAAGCTATAGACAATTTTAAGATTAGTCCAGTCTCCAGCGGTAAAAATCAGTATCAACCCACGAATTCTGAGAAACAGCACCCATTTTGATCAAACTTGGCAGATAAATTCATCACGCCCTACTATTCAAAAGCTATATAGTTCCAATGTGTGCTTTTTGTTTTTAGGCGGTGAAAACAACCCTTATGCGAAAAATTTGGCAACCCATTGATTGCAGCGTTACACATAATATATATTTAAGTTTGATACACATTTACCTATTCTTTAAAACACTACGTAACAAAATTTTCGGTATATATTCGCCACAATAAAAATGTTCAGGTCCATTTTTTGTAAAATTAGAATTTAACTTTACTAACTGTAACCTTTAAGCAAATTACTCTTGCATCTATCATAATATATCTATCACTCACTCATTTGCAGAAGTAAATTGACAGGTATCCAACTCAGAGTAATAATAATAATTTCTTTATTTCTGTAAGGTGTTACATGTGCAGTGTGGAAAGCGTCATTACAAAGATGTTAGAACATTATAAAGAAAAATCCGTTAATTTCATAAAAATTATGGCGTAGCAACATAGCATTGAGCTCCTTTTTGAACACGTAAATTTTTAATATTTAGAGGCAAATAAATACACTGCATAGTTACCAAACGCGTAAATAATAACTCAATTTTGCTTCTCAAATCCAACCTAAATATTTTTCGAAATAGTCCTAAATACTCAGCTTTAATATACCTAACTGTCATGAAGACATTATCATTTCCGAAATTTAAAATAGAACTTAAGGCACTGGTAATTAAAGCTTGTTTATATTGTGCTAATGAATTTAGCTGATGTATGTTTTAAAGTAATTAATTGACGAATCCTGTATATATAGCTGTTTCGGATAATAAATATATTCTATTCCATTCTATATATCGTCGTTGGTTCTGTAATACCTCTTATGTGCAAAAAGTAAAATTTGCAGCAAAAGCCAAAAAGTGGTTATTTCAGCAATGGATGGTAAGAACTAGCAATTTCAGAGTTATATTACTAATTCGTACTTATCTTTACTATACGTGTTTAATTAAGACGAAGTATTTTCTTAAAAAATATTTAACGTTAATTTCGGATTTATTAGCACATGGAATTATACATAAGAGTTACTTCCCCTTGTAGTCCAAGAACGATCTTCGTGAAATACCTAAAATCTCAAACGGCTAAAAATTTCAGTGATCGTTCTTGGGGTTACAAGAAACTATTCTGACTATGCAAAAGTGTGCTCCGATTTGCAGTTAGGGTAGAAACCGCCCCTTTAAATTTTGTTTTCTAATTATCTCACAAACTATGAGATATATGAAAAAAGGTTTCGACAAAAAATTGTAGATTTTTATATTTGCTATAAAAAAGTACTCCACCCTCTTACCCCTATCTACAATAGTTTACCCGTAAACCGCCCCTAAATGTGAAAAAAATGGAAATCATTTGTTTTTTCGGCAGATTCGGGTTTTTTGTGAGATTTTACGAAGAAAATAGTCTTTGCGTTTTCTTCGAAAAATTAACATTATAGAAATTACAAAAAAACGACACCCCTTTGCACGATACTGTAGTGAGAGAGATAGCATGATTGTCGGAGCTTGTCCCACTATATCATCGTCAGCTGTCAAAATTAAAAACAATAATTATTAAAATCAACATTAATTACTAACCATAGCAATTAATATAAGTTAGGCGATATGGCACCCCGTTTCAATTTCAGAATTTTTTTTTGAAAATATTTTTTTAACTTAAAATATCCTGACGAAAAATAATAAAATTATGCCCTTACATAATATTTTTATGTCACAAGATCATAAAAATATTCTTATTTTTTTCAAGAGAAGAATCCTAAATAATTATAATTATGTCGCAACATAATTATTATTATTTTCAATAATTATGAATAACGGGAATGCGGACACATAGGTATAATTCTTTTCTTTTATTGCTAACGTTTCGACAAAAATATTGACTTTGATTTTCAAACCTACTTGAAAAACTCTAAATCTATAGACGTCTATAGATTTAGACTTTTTCAAGTAGGTTTGAAAATCAACATTAATTACTAACCGTAGCAATTAACATAAGACAAAAAACATGGTAACAAGTTTATGTTGACTATACATTTTTAACAATAAATAAAAAATAATAAAAATTCGAATGTTAGCACAATTTCATAACATAATATAGGAACCTATTATATGCACAATTTTTGAAAATAATTTTAAAATCAATAATTATCATATTAAAAATTATCAAACACATGAAATCATTCAATAAAATATTCTTATTGAATTAAAAAAAAAATATTCTTTTTGGGCAAGATGTTTTGATTATTATTGAAACGTGTCTCTTTTGCGCGGCATTTCTGTGACTTCATAGGCCATTTCAATAATTTTGTTTAAAAAACCATAGAAACACGCCACGTAAGCAACGGTATAAATAAATTTCTAAAAATAATGTGAAAAACCAAATATAATTAAAGTTTTTTGAACTCTCAGATTTGAATTTGAGTAGTCGTGGTAACGCTTTTATTAAGTCTATTCCACATTTTAAAATCATGGATACGAATTCTTGTCAATAATTCACGACAATTAGACTCCAGTATCGTGCAAAAGGGGTAGATACCGTCTTTTTGTAATTTCTATAATATCCATTTTTCGAAGAAAACGCGGACTATTTTCTTCTTAAAATGTCACAAAAAACCCGAATCTGCCGAAAAAACAAATGATTTCCATTTTTTTCACATTTAGGGGCGGTTTACGGGTAAACTATTGTAGATAGGGGTAAGAGGGTGGAGTACTTTCTTAAAGCAAACATAAAAATCTACAATTTTTTGTCGAAATCTTTTTTCATATATCTCATAAAAATCGTATTTCATTTAATTATAACTAGTAGAAAAACATTTTTTTTAAATTTTTGATAATAACAGGAAAATTATCAGTACTGTGGTCAAAAATATTAGATTTATTTAATATAAGACGTTTCGTCTATCGATTTAGACTTTTTTAAGTAGGTACATACAGAAAATTAAAAACAATAACAATTATGAAAATCAATATTAAAATTCGGATGTTATGCAATTTCATTTGCAATCTTTTTGAAACAATATAAACTTATTATTCTCATATTAAAAGTTATCAGGCCATGTCAACAATTTTGTTTAAAAAATCATAGAAACACTCCACGTAAAACAACGGTACAAATAGATTTCTAAAATAAATGTAAAAATATAATTCAAATTGTTTGAATTCTCAAGTTTGATTTTGAATTATAGTTATGGTAACGTTTATTTTAAGTTTGTTTTACATTTTAAAATCATGGATACGATTTCTTTATAATAATTCACGACAATTAGATTACACTATTGTGCAAAGGCGGTAATATCCGTTTTTTTGTAATTTCTAAAATAATCATTTTTCGAAGAAAATACCAAGAATAATTTCTTCTCAAAATGTCACAAAAAACCCGAATCAGCCGAGAAAAATACGAATTTTCAATTTTTTTACCTTTAGGGGCGATTTATGGGTAAACTATTGCAGATAGGGGTAAGAGGGAGGAGCACTTTTTCGTAGCAAATATAAAAATCTACAACTTTTTATTGAAACATTTTTTCATATATCTCATAGTTTGTGAGATAATTAGAAAACAAAATTTTAAGGGGCGGTTTCTACCCTAACTGCAAATCGGAGCACACTTTTTCATAGTCAGAATAGTTTCTTGTAACCCCAAGAACGATCACTGAAATTTTTAGCCGTTTGAGATTTTAGGTATTTCACGAAGATCGTTCTTGGACTATTGTTGGTTACTGTAAAATTAATTTGGAGGTATTACTAGTGTATAGAGCTCCGTTTCCTGAATCTTTTCATTTAAAAAACGTAAAATCTACCAACTATGCACATAAGAGCTATTACAGAACCAACGACGATAAATTATATCTTGTTGTTTTTTAGAATTTTGATATTACCTACACATTAATTACCAACCTGTAAGTGTATATGATCGTGTTTAGGCTACACCAGGTATATGAAAAAATTGAATCTCTTCCAGATAGTTGGAATGAGACAGAATCATGACGTGTGTACATACGTTGTAATATAATGCAAGTTTTTTTTTTTTTTTTTGTTTCACAAACTACTTTTCAGACCGTAAGAGTTCAACTACTATGTACTATAGGTTATGTATGTATGTAATATATAATTCGAGAGGATCTCTGTATCAAATGTGAATTGTAACTTTCTATTCTCTATATATTCCATTATACTCTATGCATAAAATAAATTGATATGTCTAACTGAATACTTTATTTTCTCATTTTGTACTTGGAGTGCACAAACCTGTCAGTAGCGTGGCAAAGACTTTTTTTTAAACATTTTTTTTTGGAACATGAGTATCTACCGTCAGAAACGAAATATGTATGGTGGACATGACGCAATAGTTAGGGAAATTTTGATGACGAAGGAACTGGTTAAATTAGATCAAATTACAGCAATTTTTATAATATAAAAATTGCTGTAATATTATAAAAATTGCTGTAATTTGATCTAAAGTGTAAAAGCAAAAAGTTTATATTATAAACTTTTTGGCTTTTACACTTTTTGTATATTATGCCAGTACCTTAAACTATAAAATAATTTTTACTAAAGGTATTGCTACATACACCCATTAAACATATAATACAGGTCTTTTAAAAAGTTTAAAAATAATTTAAAAGAATTGTGCGAAAAACTGCTGTACACTCTGAATGATTATTTTTAATATTTTTTAAGTTGGTACTCTGACCAATGATCATGTACAAACGATTGTTTTTTATGTACAATAAAATATTATTATATTATATAAAACAAGGACACAAGAAGGACGGATATTCAGGATATTGGAATCATGACCACGGAAGTACCTCGGACCCAACTCGGCGGGAAAAATTAACAAGAGGTCAGGAACACAGACGGCCCGGATAGGCAGATATAAGGCACATATGAAAAGTGTATAATTGGATCCTTATTAATGTCATCAAATTCTATAGGTCCGATATTAATAATATTATGAAAACTGATGTTATTGTGAAGAGTATAAACATATGCTAGTTTAAAACGAGAGGGAGGAGGTCTGAACCGTATTTTGTAGCGGGCATAGCGATTGTTTGGATATTTAGCAAGATAGGCGGAAAAACGTGTTTCTATATAGGTTTTGTGCTCGGGAACGACTGGACTGAGTTTGATGAAACAGTTTTCGATAAACATGGAATCCGAACTTAAAGTAGGTAGGGAAGGGCGGGGCAAGATGGGGAAGCTAAGTTTCAAGTCATTTTATAAATCAAAGACTTTTATGTAATCGTATTTATTCTTAAAATTATATTTGGTAATCAGACTTGTTAATTTCACAAAATTAGGAATATCAGACAGACGGTTTAGTCATCATATTAGTAGAAAAAAAAAGAGAAATCTCCCCATCCTATCCCATATGTTGGGTAAGATAGGGTACCCTTATGGGGCAAAATGAGGTATAAAATTCCTATATTAATTTTGCTGGCAAAACTTGCAAACGAACATGGCGTCGTCATCTTAATCACCAACTCCTGCGCAGTTATACAATGTGCCCATTTACGGGATTTACAGCAAGCTATCCGAACTTGAGATGATTCTGAATACATACCTTTACAGTAAAGACATGGAGTGTCATCTTCATCATCAGAAGATGACAGGTTTTCAGTAGCTGTAACTAAAATTTTAAGAAAAAAATAAATATAGTTGGCAAAACCAAAAGTGCACATCCCGCAAGTTTTCCACTGTATGATAAAAAAATAACAATTAAAAAATATTTTTAATAAATTTAAAAAAATTAAAAATTTAAAGAAATAAATAATTAAAAATTGAAAAAATATTTTTTTTAAGTTTGCAAAAATAAAAAAAATTAAGAACTATACATAATATAATATATAATTAATATCAAGTGGAATAAAATTAAACAAAATAAAAAGAAAAAAAAGAAAAATCTCAATGATTTCGTAAGGAATCGAACCCAGGACCTTGCCCTTGGGGATCCAACGGCATAACCATTACGCCACGGCGGCCTACTACGTGTACTGGTGTTATCACGGTATAGAAGTGTAGCACTTGTTTTATGGATTACACTATATTTACACATATATTGTTTTTTTAAACTATTAGCTGTCAAAAATAATAAAATAAAACTGTTTATAAAAATTAAACTACTGAACATATTTTAGTGAATTTAAATAGGGTTCTGGTCTGATAGTAAACAAAGTGAATAAAATATAACCCAAGGCAATTCGACCAAAATTGCGATCTGTAGAGTCGTAACGTACGTACATACGTACATACGTACAGACCAACCGACAACTGCTGTTTCTGATTTTCAATTACAATTTTAATAGTACCTATTTATAAAATCGAATTGATTTAAAAATGGTTCTGTTTTATAGATTAGAATCTCCTCTTTTCAAAAAGCTTCAATTTGAATGGATTTCGTGTGAAATTAGCTTAGATATAACTTCTTATATGAACGAAAGTCAGCTCTGACGCACAAAGCGATAATAAAGCACATACCGCTAGTTTAGCGGTATGTGCAATAAAGATTTCAATATAAATCACGTTCTGACCTTTTCCTGTAGTTAACGTCAAGTAAAAATCACCAAGGTACACTTTAAACTGTTAAGCTGCAATGTGTATGTCACAACCAACAAAATTCGACAAAATGTAACGAGAACAACGAAAATCACTCTTATTACAACAACAAAAACAAATGGTGTCCGGTCAAGTTGACCCTTGCATGACTGATAGCTGTAATGGCTGTTCTTCGGCAGAAGCAAGAATAAACGTGATTGGTCGATTGAGAACACGTGTTCGGGCGAGTACCTTGTCTTACCCGCTTCCCCTTTTTGTCCCGCCCTCCCCTACAGGTTACTTTTTATGTGGTTACACTTCAGTTTTAAGATAAGATTTCTGTCAAAATTGGTACTAATGCAACCGCAGATAAGGGTTTAATAAATAAATAAATCTTTGAGAAAAAGAACTATATCGCCCTTAGCTCCGCCAGTGGCTTGTCATCCTATTCAATGTATGTTATAGGTAGGCACTATATTAAAAACAAGACAGACTACGAAGTATACGAACTACATAGGTATTGTAGCGCCACTTGAGCCAACTAGATTCGCGCTAGCGTACCCACTACAGTTTCAGGCACGCTACTTCTATCTGTATACCCGCACATCTCACATAATGTATACACAACACATTCGAATACAGGTCGTACAAATGTGCCAGAAATCCTATGTTCAAGTCTCTGCACACAAGGCTGGTTTTCCCGCTGTTATCGTTGCTGGGACTTACGCTGGCTGGCGCGCTGGTTGCGAAGATGAAAAATATGTCACTGCGGACTCTCAGGCGTGGTCGCAAGATGCATTTCAAAATTATGGCCTATGCACGCGAGGCTGGTTTTTTTGCAAGGATCACTGCTGGGACTTGACTGGCTGCTGTGCTGACTGCGAAGATGGAAATGACGTGACGGCGGGCTCGTGTACGGTGCCACAAGACAATTTCAAAATTAAGGCCGCTGCACACGAGGCTTGTTTTCCCGCCGGAATCACTGCTGGGACTTGACTGTCTGCCGTGCTGACTGCGAAGATGGAAATGCCATCACGGTGGGCTCGTGTACGTGGTCACAAGACGATTTCAAAATTAAGGCCGCAGCACACGAGGCTTGTTTTCCCGCCGGAATCACTGCTGGGACTTGACTGTCTGCCGTGCTGACTGCAAAGATGAAAATGCCATCACGGTGGGCTCGTGTACGTGGTCACAAGACGATATCAAAATTAAGGCCGCTGCACATACGGCTTGTTTTTCCACCGGAATCACTGCTGGGACTTGACTGGCTGCGGTGCTGACTGCGGAGATGGAAATACATAAAACAAATGTTCAGTTCAAAACCAACGTGGTTTAAATAAAAATGTCGATAAACGCCATGTAAATTTTTCCATACATTAATTATGTTGCTGCTATAAAAAATAAAATACTTTAATGTAAACGAGTTTCAATTGATGTTACTGATGCTTTTTTGTTTTTACCCCGCGAGGTGAAACGTTGCCCGTCACTCATTCAGACAGGAAACGTACAACAAAAAACATCAACAATAGAATATTAAAATTATCTCGCGCTCTCATAGTTTTAATTTCAAATTGTAACAACGCTGTTGCTTGTAAGTATGTAATACATGTACATAATTAAACTAAAAGGTCATAGAATCCATACTTGCGACAGTTTGTTTTACTGTTTATAATATTAACTTCAAATCGATCGCGTTCAATTTCGTATAGGCAGATTAACCATCAAAAATACACACACACACACACACACAGAGATAGAGAGAGAGATCGAGAGATTGTAGATTATAAATCATGTTTCGCTCTCAAGATCACATTGTTGTACATGCCTTTGTACACATATGGTGCCACAATTCAGATAAAGTCAGAAAGAGATAGCCCTGTGGCATCTCACATCAGATTATGCCATAATGTTCTTTGTGCGGTCATAGTTCAGACGTGTTTTTTTCGTTTCAACATTTTTTGCCAATAAAATGTTTTTCAAAGTGATTTTTTTCCACATATGTGTGTAAAAAAAATTAATCGATTGTTTCGCTCGAAGAGATCACCCCGAACCCAAGCCTTATTCCATTAAATGGTGAAGGAAAGGAGAATCAGGATCTCCCACCCGTGATCTCTTCAATTCGTATTCACTTTGAACTTTATGACATAACCTGACTTCAGGCGGCACAGGGCTGTCTCTTTCTTACTTTATCTGAATTGTGGCGTCAAAGACATGTATTACAATGTGATCTCTTCGGGCGAAACAATCGATATAATTACGATCGAGCTTCGCCTGCTTTCGGCGAGCCTGCCCGATCATGCTATTTTTCCGCACCGCCGCCGAAACGCCGCAGCGCGACTCTTTGGCCGCTGCAGCACGTGTTATACTACAGCTGTGACAATACCAATCTTTTTATGATTGTCGCAGCACTGCCGCACAATAACCAAGACTAGCAAAAAGTCTTTTGGGTCGCTGCACCATACTGTCCGCACTATGTCTGTGACTACAAGATTAAAAATATAGTTTAAAAAAACTTAAAAACACGCTTTAATAGGACATCGAACTAAAAAGTGAAAAATAATTCTTAATATAAGCAGAAAATAATAGGTAACGAACAACAAATATTAGCATTATTGTGAAAAAAGCGTGAGGCGCTCGATATACGAAAAAAAGCGCCTCACGCTTTTTTCACAATTATAGTAATATTTTTGTTCATTATCATTTTCTGCTTATATTAAGAATTATTTTTCACTTTCTAGTTCGATGTTCTATAAAAACGTGTTTTTTTAGTTTTTAGGCGCGAATAGCGTAAGCTAAAGCGCCTATATGTACTCGCTTTGTCTGTGAATCTGTGAATCTGTGAATCTGTGAATCTGTGAATCTGTGAGTCACGCTTTTTGTATCCAGCGTACAGCCCAAACGACTTAACCGATTTTAAAAAACTTTTTTTTGTTCGATTTGTCTCCGGGTAACTTAAATCCTAACGTCGCCCGATTTTTGAATTTTTGCTCCAGAGGGGAGCAATTTAGAAAAAACGAAGTTTTTCGCTTATAACTCGCTCAATTTAAATCAGATCGGTTCGAAACCTGTCTTAAACGAAAGAGGAGAAAATTTTACATAAATTTCGTACAACAGAATTCGCCCAATCACTTTTCTTATACACATTTATATAGAAATAAATTCAATCTGATATAACCGATAGCAAACATCTTTCGGTTATCTCTCTCTGTTGCACGGTATAACATGGTAATTTAATTATTGCGTATGTTCTGTCTTAAAATAAAATTGGTCGATAATTTTATTTATGACAATAATAAAACAAAGGAGATAGCATTTGTTCAAAAACGGATGCCATTTGAAATATTTATGAAAAGCAACGCCTTCTAAGTTAACAATTTGAATAACTAATTATTAGAGCTTAATACTTTGACAGCTGATGCAAACGTCACTTTTGACATTTCTTATCATTCCGACATCAAGGAAGAGCGGATTGAAACCAAATTTTGGGAGGATGTTTGATATGCAAATATGAAGTGGCCTATTGTTTTTGGGGAACATCGGCGCATGCGTAAAAGAATATATCTCTTATAATGTTGTTTTATATAATAATAATATAGTTTTTAAAACGGTTTTTACTCTATCTATTTTTACTAGAAGTTTTTGTAAATTTTTTGGGGAAAATCGGTGACGTCACTATAAATCCAATATGGCGGACTTCTAAAGATGGCGGACTAATTTTATTATGTTTTCCTACAATATGGGTATCAAATGAAAGGGCTTGCTGAGAATAACTCGAAAAATAAAGTGACGTCACTCAACATCCAATATGGCGGACTTCTAAAGATGGCAGACTAATTTTATTATGTTTTCCTACAATATGGGTATCAAATGAAAGGGCTTGCTGAGAATAACTCGAAAAATAAAGTGACATTACTCTAAATCCAATATGGCGGACTTCTAAAGATGGCGGACTAATTTTATTATGCTTTCCAACAATATGGGTATCAAATGAAAGGGCTTGCTGAGAATAACTCGAAAAATAAAGTGACGTCACTCTAAATCCAATATGGCGGACTTCTAAAGATGGCGGACTAATTTTATTATGCTTTCCTACAATATGGGTATCAAATGAAAGGGCTTTCTGAGAATAACTCGAAAAATAAAGTGACGTCACTCTAAATCCAATATGGCGGACTTCTAAAGATGGCGGACTAATTTTATTATGTTTTCCTACAATATGGGTATCAAATGAAAGGGCTTGCTGAGAATAACTCGAAAAATAAAGTGACATTACTCTAAATCCAATATGGCGGACTTCTAAAGATGGTGGACTAATTTTATTATGCTTTCCAACAATATGGGTATCAAATGAAAGGGCTTGCTGAGAATAACTCGAAACATAAAGTTACGTCACTCTAAATCCAATATGGCGGACTTCTAAAGATGGCGGACTTCTAAAGATGGCGGACTAATTTTATTATGCTTTCCTACAATATGGGTATCAAATGAAAGGGCTTGCTGAGAATAACTCGAAAAATAAAGTAACGTGACTCTACATCCAATATGGCGGACTTCTAAAGATGGCGGACTAATTTAATTATGTTTTCCTACAACATGGGTATCAAATGAAAGGGCTTGCTGAGAATAACTCGAAAAATAAAGTGACATTACTCTAAATCCAATATGGCGGACTTCTAAAGATGGCGGACTAATTTTATTATGCTTTACTACAATATGGGTATCAAATGAAAGGGCTTGCTGAAAGTTACTCGAAACATAAAGTGACGTCACTCTAAATCCAATATGGCGGACTTCTAAAGATGGCGGACTAATTTTATTATGCTTTCCTACAATATGGGTATCAAATGAAAGGGCTTGCTGAGAATAACTCGAAAAATAAAGTGACATTACTCTAAATCCAATATGGCGGACTTCTAAAGATGGCGGACTAATTTTATTATGTTTTCCTACAATATGGGTATCAAATGAAAGGGCTTGCTGAGAATAACTCGAAAAATAAAGTGACATTACTCTAAATCCAATATGGCGGACTTCTAAAGATGGCGGACTAATTTTATTATGCTTTCCAACAATATGGGTATCAAATGAAAGGGCTTGCTGAAAATAACTCGAAAAATAAAGTGACGTCACTCTAAATCCAATATGGCGGACTTCTAAAGATGGCGGACTAATTTTATTATGCTTTCCTACAATATGGGTATCAAATGAAAGGGCTTGCTGAGAATAACTCGAAAAATAAAGTGACGTCACTCTACATCCAATATGGCGGACTTCTAAAGATGGCGGACTAATTTTATTATGTTTTCCTACAATATGGGTATCAAATGAAAGGGCTTGCTGAGAATAACTCGAAAAATAAAGTGACATAACTCTAAATCCAATATGGCGGACTTCTAAAGATGGCGGACTAATTTTATTATGCTTTCCTACAATATGGGTATCAAATGAAAGGGCTTGCTGAGAGTAACTCGAAACATAAAGTGACGTCACTCTAAATCCAATATAGCTGACTTCTAAAGATGGCGGACTAATTTTATTATGCTTTCCTACAATATGGGTATCAAATGAAAGGGCTTGCTGAGAATAACTCGAAACATAAAATTACGTCACTCTAAATCCAATATGGCGGACTTCTAAAGATGGCGGACTAATTTTATTATGCTTTCCTACAATATGGGTATCAAATGAAAGGGCTTGCTGAGAATAACTCGAAAAATAAAGTGACATTACGCTAAATCCAATATGGCGGACTTCTAAAGATGGCGGACTAATTTTATTATGCTTTCCTACAATATGGGTATCAAATGAAAGGGCTTTCTGAGAATAACTCGAAAAATAAAGTGACGTCACTCTACATCAAATATGGCGGACTTCTAAAGATGGCGGACTAATTTTATTATGTTTTCCTACAATATGGGTATCAAATGAAAGGGCTTGCTGAGAATAACTCGAAAAATAAAGTGACGTCACTCTAAATCCAATATGGCGGACTTCTAAAGATGGCGGACTAATTTTATTATGCTTTCCTACAATATGGGTATCAAATGAAAGGGCTTGCTGAAAATAACTCGAAACATAAAGTGACGTCACTCTAAATCCAATATGGCGGAGTTCTAAAGATGGCGGACTAATTTTACTATGCTTTCTTACAATATGGGTATCAAATCAAAGGGCTTGCTGAGAATAACTCGAAAAATAAAGTGACGTCACTCTACATCCAATATGGCGGACTTCTAAAGATGGCGGACTAATTTTATTATGTTTTCCTACAATATGGGTATCAAATGAAAGGGCTTGCTGAGAATAACTCGAAAAATAAAGTGACGTCACTCTAAATCCAATATGGCGGACTTCTAAAGATGGCGGACTAATTTTATTATGCTTTCCTACAATATGGGTATCAAATGAAAGGGCTTGCTGAGAATAACTCGAAAAATAAAGTGACGTCACTCTACATCCAATATGGCGGACTTCTAAAGATGGCGGACTAATTTTATTATGTTTTCCTACAATATGGGTATCAAATGAAAGGGCTTGCTGAGAATAACTCGAAAAATAAAGTGACATTACTCTAAATCCAATATGGCGGACTTCTAAAGATGGCGGACTAATTTTATTATGTTTTCCTACAATATGGGTATCAAATGAAAGGGCTTGCTGAGAATAACTCGAAAAATAAAGTGACATTACTCTAAATCCAATATGGCGGACTTCTAAAGATGGCGGACTAATTTTATTATGCTTTCTAACAATATGGGTATCAAATGAAAGGGCTTGCTGAGAATAACTCGAAAAATAAAGTGACGTCACTCTAAATCCAATATGGCGGACTTCTAAAGATGGCGGACTAATTTTATTATGCTGTCCTACAATATGGGTATCAAATGAAAGGGCTTGCTGAGAATAACTCGAAAAATAAAGTGACGTCACTCTACATCCAATATGGCGGACTTCTAAAGATGGCGGACTAATTTTATTATGTTTTCCTACAATATGGGTATCAAATGAAAGGGCTTGCTGAGAATAACTCGAAAAATAAAGTGACATTACTCTAAATCCAATATGGCGGACTTCTAAAGATGGCGGACTAATTTTATTATGCTTTCCTACAATATGGGTATCAAATGAAAGGGCTTGCTGAGAGTAACTCGAAACATAAAGTGACGTCACTCTAAATCCAATATGGCGGACTTCTAAAGATGGCGGACTAATTTTATTATGCTTTCCTACAATATGGGTATCAAATGAAAGGGCTTGCTGAGAATAACTCGAAACATAAAGTTACGTCACTCTAAATCCAATATGGCGGACTTCTAAAGATGGCGGACTAATTTTATTATGCTTTCCTACAATATGGGTATCAAATGAAAGGGCTTGCTGAAAATAACTCGAAACATAAAGTGACGTCACTCTAAATCGAATATGGCGGAGTTCTAAAGATGGCGGACTAATTTTACTATGCTTTCTTACAATATGGGTATCAAATCAAAGGGCTTGCTGAGAATAACTCGAAAAATAAAGTGACGTCACTCTAAATCCAATATGGCGGACTTCTAAAGATGGTGACTAAGTTTTTGACGTGATACGTCTTATAAATTGATGAAACACCAGCTGCACGCACGAAAAAGTGTAACGTTCCATAACGTTCCGCCTGACCCTGTGCGTGTAAGCGAGAGCGCAGTAATGTATTATTAAATATGATATTCGAGCGGAATACGTTATCACGTAAAACTATCGTCCGTAAACCGACTTTACAGACAACCAATTTTTTTATATAATAATGGTGTACTTTTTATAATGTTTTATTATGCTACTTTACAAGAAAGTTTTCTAAAATGTTTTTTGAGGGAAAGTCGGCGCATGCGCAGAAGAGGTATAAGTTATAAAGTTGTTTGTATATAACAACGGTATACTTTTCATAACAGTTTATTATTCGATTTATTTTTACAAGAGTTTTGTATAATTTTTGGGAAAAATCGGCGCATGCGCAAAAGAGATACAAGCCATAGTTGTTTTTTATATAATAATGGTGTACTTTTTATAATGTTTTATTATTCTACTTTACAAGAAAGTTTTGTAAAATGTTTTTGAGGGAAAGTCGGCGCATGCGCAGAAGAGGTATAAGTTATAAAGTTGTTTGTATATAACAATGGTATACTTCTCATAACAGTTCATTATTCGATCTATTTTTACAAGAGTTTTGTATAATTTTTGGGAAAAATCGGCGCATGCGCAAAAGAGATACATGCCATCGTTGTTTTTTATATAATAATGGTGTACTTTTTATAATGTTTTATTATTCTATTTTAAAGAAAGTTTTGTAAAAAATTCTTTGAGCTAAAGTCGGCACATATATGTTATAAAGTTGTTTTTATATAATAATTGGGTACTTTTCATAACGGTTTATTTTTCTATCTGTTTTTACAAGAAAGTTATGAATTTTTTTTTCTAAACTCATAATTTCAGAAATATTTTGAAAACAAATCTGTTATTCTTTTGTTCTGAAGATGTTAGTTATGTTTAATTTTTGCATGACACAATAACATATTACATAGAGAACCATGAATTTATTAAAATTATATTTTCCTTTCTGTGTTTCATTATTTTCAACTGTTATTTTTACTTAGAATAAGTAAATTAAGTTATACTATATTATTCTCCAAGTGTCGTTAAATATATACACCGATTTTCAAGCAAAACACCGGGGTATATGACGTAAAATTTCGCGCCTTGTAATTCTTGAATTACTTGGGTATATACTCCCACTGGTTTAAACTATATTTATTTTTCACTTTTTAGTTCGATATGCTTTAAAAGGCTTGATTGATCAGGATAATGAGATAAACTTATCATATTATTGTATTGTCACCGGTTCTTGATAAGTGTACAAAGTTTAAATTAAATCTGTCCGTTTAAAGTGGGTAAAAATCGAGCCCAAAGGAGTCGGTTACAACATAAGCGTGTTTACATACATACATATACAGGTGAAGCTAATATAAATCGTGTAAACAGTGCTTCGGCGGACGCTAAACAGCTGAGGTCATCAGCGTCTAATCAACAATACAATAGTAGCAGAAAATTCGTATGCAATTTCGTTTTCTGGTGAATTTTTTTAGGGTTTTTGGAGATTTTAGATCAAAAAGTATATTTCAAAAGATGTTATGTCTGTCTGTTTGTATAGCATCCTTACCGATCGGAAAAACGTCAGTGTAGAGTTTATGCTTACAGTTTAATATCGAACACGAATTTTCATTTTCAATCTCCTGGCATAAATCACCCCGTATACGTAAAATTATCATATAAACGATAATTTTCTTTAAATCAAAATATATAAATACTAAAATGTACTGCCATTCCTATAAGATATAAGTAATCATTCATTGTGATAAAAGAAAAGCTCTTATACATTTATGAACATCACGAGGGGACGGGGATACAATTATTACACTCTTTTGGATTAGAGACAAAAATGAAAAAAATAAAAAAATCAGGAAAAGAAAAGAAAAATATCAGACTTGACGTACTTAAATTATGATTTATATGAGGGAACAGAAAGCGTCAATATTATTAATATCAATAACTAAATTTAAAAATTTAACATGTTGTACTTCCTTGGAATCAATCCTTACTAACGGACACGGAGGACATATTTTTTCTGTAAAGTTATTATTAGTTAGTAAATTTGCATACCATATAGTTCGTAATACTAAATTAATAACTGCTATAGCTCGCTACAATTGTTAAGGGACATCCATTGTTACAAACAGTTACAATTAAAATGCTTTAAATATGAGAAAGACTGATTGTTGGATATGTCATTGTTGAGTAATGATAACTTATTCCGCCGCGATAGTAGAAAGATTCGGGTTCGTGTCCCAACGGTGACAGTGTTTAAAAATATTTTTTTCTAATAGCGTTTTCTATAGTGTTGTGTTTCTTAACAATTGTAACAAACATGTGTCTTACTGTTGTTATTATTGGTTTAAATATTAAGAGGATTATATTTCCACACCTGGAATACACATACCTAATTACCACACGCTATTTTGTGACTCTACGGTGTACTAAATCTTGATTGTTTTATATTTTCCCAAATGTCGATTTGAACACAAAGTAATTTAGTAAGTAATTTATTGTACGTAGGCCAACAAGGGAATTAATATTCAGTGAGCGCGCGTTTTAGTCTTTTAAGATTTATACTTCAGTGTCTCTGCTTTAGTGTTTTATGTTACTATATTTCATGTCACGTAAGAATAGTCCATCAAAAACTAAATTCAAATTCTCTTCAAACCCGCAAAAAAAAAACACGAAATATCTTGAGATGATCGTTCATCGTTTTATCTACGTTTTTTAAAAAAAGTCGTTTTATTTCGAAAATCCGCCATCAGTACTTAACCAATTTAAAGTGATACTGTATAAAAATTATTTCGGAACTTATATTTTATAAGTCCTTTCGAAATTACAGATTAAAAATAATTCACTCACCTTTTTGATTATGTGACAACACTATTATAGTCGATGCTGTAGGTACATATCATACTGGTATGTCCCATGTATAACAATGAACGCGTCATTATGTTTCAACATTTAATCCAATGCAAAATTCCTCTTCCAGTGTGATATCCCAATTTATTAGGCGCTATTAACATAAAAGTTTTTAAAGTAATTCATCACTTTCTTAACAATATAAAATACAAACTTAACTGGGGAAAAAATAAATAAACAATTAATCATTACGAACACTTACCTTTCGTGTGATTCCAAAATCCATAGATCCATGGTTCAAAACCGTCTTGTGTGTATCATCCTGTTCGCTTGGCTCGTGTTCTCCATTAAACCGTTTACTATTCTCCATGGTCCAAGCCTTTATTGTGTCCCTGTCTAATTAATTAATCTTAAGAATTGAATGGTTAAATAATGAATAAATATTTGTCGTGGCTAACTGTTGCTGAAAACAAAAGCCAATAAAATCTATAATAAAAAAAAATGTTACAAGATCAATTTATCCAGTTTAAAATTTGAATGATACTTGTAGGATCCTAATAGTTTTGACAAAGCTTGCCCACATAAATGTAGAAACGTTTGACTGTAAGTCAACAACTCTCTGTCAATTTTCCCCGCCGTTATTTTCCATCGGGATAAGATATAACTGGAAACAAACATATCTGGATTTTTTCTCCAATGTGGTCACTTACATTATAATCTTAATTTTTGTTTTTCTTCCGATGTCATCCATGTCGCCCTACATCGACTCGGGAGAAATACAGATTCAATATAGATACAGCCTAAGAAAAAAATATTCTATAAAATATACTAATAACCAAAATCACACCACGGTGTTATACCGATTGTATTCGGCCCTACTTAGTAATTTAACCGATTCAACTTGGGATTTGTTTTCACTCATTTATTAATTATTCAAATGACTACAAAGTTCAATTTGTCATTTAGCCTAGTTACATAATTGGCCATATTGTATTATTTGTCCTGATCACAGTTCTTGTTTAACCACAATGATAACGAAATTTATAAACACTGTTTGTAATCATTAATATTTACCTTGCTACATAGTCACTTCGCTTAGCAGAATAAAAGATAAACAAAAGCGATTACACAGAGTGCTTATTTTGCTATAAGGACTTAATAACCACTGTGGTTATAATTTGCAGAATAAACCTGAATATTATATTAGAAAGTTAAATTAAAAAAATAGGTATATCATAATCAGAAACCTAGATTTCCTTGGTGTTTTTTTTTCTTTCGTTATTTTGTAATTATTTTAAGAGACATCTTTTAATTTATCCTATAGTTTCATAGCGTTGTATTATGAACTTTTATAGAACGAATATATGAATCTCTAATATAAAATGGATGGTCAGTAACAAGCGCGGATTGGTTTGTCGTTCGGTTTCTACAGCGGGCATATCATGATATCACTGAGACAAAGTACAGTATTGGAATGCAGTATATTTACATATTATGTGGTTACTATTTCTAGTTGGCAAAATAATGGGTGTTCTAAACTAGCGTTTTCGCAAAACTGAAACATATTATTACTGTTATATAAAAATGTGACAGATCCCCATTTCGACTACTGTGCGACTATAGATTTTGACGTCACTAGATCACAATCAGAATTGGAATTAGGACAAACTTTTAAACGGAATGAACAACAAATGAAGCTCTACTACATTCCAGCTGTGTATTAGATTGATTCACACAGAGGCCTAGGATCGTGATGGCTCGGGAGATATTCTGTCGGGACTGAAGTAAGAAAAACAAGAAAAGAAAGAAAGAAAACATTACCTGCGTTCCATACTAACAACAAATATTATTATAACAGGTCTGCGAAACGACTGCCAGCGCGTTTGCTGAATTTAAATTTCCACTCTTGTTTTACTAACATAAACTACATACAAAAATACCTCACCTCGAAGACGCGGGCCTATTCAACCGGATATAGTTGGCGATTTTTTTTTCTTTATAGTGTTTATAAAGAGTGAGCTGTAATTTAGTACCTTTTGAAAAACTCTCAGAAACATATATTATGACATACCTTTGACTATTGTAACGGGACACCACTAGAGACTGCGGCAATGCATTGTTGTCAGAGCTGCGTAGACAACAATACTTGCATTGTTGCTGGAACCCCATAGACAACAATGCGAGATTTTTACACTCATTGTCATCGAAGCTTTTAGAACGTCGTGGAATATCCCAAAATGCGACTGAAGATCTTATATAAACAGCGCTAGCGTGGAAGGCAAGTCAATAAGTCAGTCAGTCAGTCAGTGACAGTGAATAGTACACGACATAAATAACCATTGTAAGATAAATAGACTTCTAGGAGATATAAATATTCTGTGTGCATAGTAGTTTAGTGTTATTATTATCGTTTTAGAATTCGTTTATTTTTCGCAATTTATTATTTAATTTTTAATTATTAATTATTAGAGAAGTACTTTTAGTTTATTTTTGTTAATGTTCCTTTTTGTAAATAAATATTTTAACCACCAACTAAGAACAGTTTTGTCAGTTTTGTTACACTATTTAATATAGAAATGGACAGCTAGTTGCCTTTTCCCATAGTACCAATGTAAAACGATCGTCGCCAACATCTATCAGTTTATTTGGTACATTGGACGTGAGAAGACAACGTGCCGAAGAAGCGGGATATTTTTAAATAGTTTATACCAGTCTTTTTGTGTGAAAAATCAGATTTGGTTATTTTGGTTACTGTTTTGTGGTCGTTGCCATGGTTACCTAATACCTACATAGTATGTTCCACGTCATGTAAAAATTATTCAAAGCATGCCTAACTAGTTTATTTCTGACAGATCCATAAAAAAAAATTCCAGCCAATTGGGCGACGGGACCATTCCAACTTCAAAAATGTTGACATTTGATTATAATAAAGAAAATAAAACTTTTGATATCGTGTGAGGTGACGCGGGTAATCGCTAGTATTCAATATAGTTGCTATTCGTTGCCATAGTTACCTACATAATATGTTCCACGTCATGTAAACATTAATCGATTCCATGTCTTTATCCCCGACGACATTATCCCCGCGTCATTATCCTCGAACGACAATATCCCCGACGATAATATCCCGACGACAATATCCCCCACGACAATATCCCCGACTTGAAAGAAATAACCCTATAGTAAAAAATAACCAAATCCTACAGTAAACATTTGATTTTAGTTTTTATTTTTTTTTACTTTGAGACTGATTTTCTAAAAAATATATATTTAATTGACTGTCAATTAAATATACATTTTTTAGAAAACGCAGTTCTATTCAAACAATTAACTATCTAATTCGCATACCCCGTTATCGTTCACCCCGGAATTGTTTTTTTAAAAACTCCACATTTGCCCCTTCCCGTTTCACTGCGAGACAATTCGCATACTCCTTTATCAAAAAAAGCGGTGGTTTTCAATCTTCATGAAAATGTGAGTTTTAAGTTGTAGTCTCAAAGTGAAAAAAATAAAAAGTAAAAACAAAATTCATTCCGGTACCGGGAATCGAACCCGGGCCTCTTGGGTGAGAGACAGGCACGCTACCAATTACACCCTAATTGAGTATGTCAAGATAGCTTTGTAATTATATATTATTCATACAGTAGTCGTACGAATAATTATAAAATCGGGGATATTGTCGTCGGGGATAATGGTTCGGGGATAGTGTCATGTCACCCATTAATCAAAGCATGGCGAACTGTTTATTTCTGACAGATCCATAAAACAAAAGAGCGATTGATTTTTTTTTATTTTCAAAATATTTCTGAAACTATAAAGTTTAGAAAACAACACTTTCTTGTAAAATAAATAGAACAATAAACCGTTATAAAAAGTACACCATTATTACATAAAAAACAACATCCTCCCAAAATCATCCGTCTGTCAAAGTCGGTGCGTATGTTTGTCTCTGTGAGCATGATACAGGTCGGTATCATGCTCACAGACAAACAGACGCACAGACTATTTCCAAAAATATGTTTTTGAATTCGTGGAAAAAATATTCTAAAATTTTGTAAAGTGAATTTTAACCTAAATTAGTACTACCATTCCCCACTTCTGGTGTTGAAATGGTCAACATTTTACATTTTTTTTTGTTTTGAAATCCCCAGAATCCAAAAAACATATTTTTGGAAAAAATCTGTTAGTCTGTTTGTCTGTGAACACGATACAGGTCAAACGAATAAGCAGATTACAACCAAATTTGGGAGGATGTTTGATATGTAAATATATGAAGAGTCCTACTGTTTTTGAGAAAAACCGGTGCATGCGCAGAAGAGATACATGCTATAACGTTTATTTTTTTAGTAATTATAACAATGTTTTTTTATTCTATTTGTTTTTACAAAGAAGATATTATGTGTTTTTCTGTGTCTAAACATTTTAGACTTTGGAAATATTTTGAAAATTAAAAAAAATCAGCTATTCGTTTGGTCTGTAGATCTGAAATTAGCTAAGCATGCTTTGATTAATTTTTACATGACATTATAACATATTATGTAGGTAAACATGCAAACAAATCATAATATTTAATACTAGCCGTTACACAAAACATATTTTTTTTTAAATGTTTGCTTCGTATTATGTGCCAGTGATTATACTCAAGAATCTCCCAAATTGTAACTGTTTTATTCACACATAAAAAAAATAGCAACTGTGATAATTCATTTCACTATCGCTCAGTCCCTTTCAGTAAACTCTTTGTACAGCATTAAAATATAAAACAGACAAAAGACGAGAATCGTCGACGCCAGGCGCCTTTTAACGGTTTAATTATTTCGGACGGCTTGCAGTGACCACTCGCCGGATATGCACTAAAGTGAACAATAATAATATACTGTGGAATGATAACAATAAATAATTGTTTTTTGTTAATGGGGTCCCCGCATCCTGCGCTTGTGATCTCTCGTCGCGGCGGCTCGAGATGCCGCAGTGTAGAGAGCCATAAAAGCACTCTTGTGTGGAGAGGACATGCATTTTTACTTACGCCTCATAAATTTACTATCGCAACTTTCTCAAGAGAATGGCTCGCGTGTTGTTGTATTTGTACCTTACATACAAGTACGCTAGCATGGAGTGCGGATGATGTCCTCTACTGTACAGTCAGTCCTCGTTAAACCAAACAAGATCACAAACTTATAATGGATATTGTTTTTGTACTTATCCTCTGCACACTTACCTTATATGGATTAAACTTGCTGTTGAAGTTGTTTTAACTTATTTATAAGTATGTTATTATGTGCTAATGACAATAGCAGACTTATTCTAAATAAAAATAAAACAACAAAACATGTTACCTAATATAGAATAATATTTAAATATAACAGGGCTTTTATGTATCATTTCTTTTTAGTGTTCCGTGTCCGTCTGTTACAGGCGATTCTCTCTGAAACAATTTGACGAAAATGTTTGAAGTTTGGCACAGAGATGATAGAGTATGGTGACTTAATAACAAACGTGGAGTATAAAGGGTGAATATGATTCTCTGGGTTTTTTTCAGAGGGTGGATGAGAAATTAAAAAAGAATGATTTTCAAGAGCATCATGTAGGGTCACAAATTATAGCTTATGGAAGCATGAATTCAACAATATATTCTTTGTATTTTAATTTTTCATTTTTTAATATTTTCTGGGGAAAATGCTTATAAATTGATATTCCATACCCATATTTCAGAAAAACCTGATAAAACCATGAACATTGAGAATTAGGTGTAGAGCAAAAATTATCAGGATTGAAAAATTCTAGCACGATTAATATTGTTATAAATAATTTAATTGACACTATAATTTCTTTGTGAATTAATGTCAAATTGATATACCGCAATATCAAGTGATAGAGACAATTCGGTAGGTAGCTCTGTGGTAGAGCACTAGATAGCACGAGAGCCCGTAACACTCAAACCCTATGGATCTCCGAATAGGCCAGTTTATGGATATTTGGGAAATTTAAACCCTGCTTTAAAGAAAAATACAATGGTTGGCAGGCTGGAGTGGGCCACCAGACCATGAAAACGGGGTAACTTCTGGTCACCCAAAAAAGGGTTATTCTATGCATCTTCGAATAGAATGTTGTTTACTTTATTTTGAAGTTTACGTTCTTAGCTTACTCAAAGTCGGTAGGTTGGCGGATTCCGTTGAACCGAAACCCCCGCCAAACGCAATTGAATTTTTGGATGATTTTTTTTTATTACATAAATGGAAAGGTCACATAGAAGTTTTATAGCTAAACTACGTTTATTTTATTTTTTACCTCATCATTATATGGAATTTTAAAAATACTTTTTAACTAAGTTTATTTTGTATAGGTACATGTTTATTATTTTACGTACTATCAAACTCACCATGGATACAAAGACATAAAAACATTACGACGTCATCGGAACTTAGCTAAAAAGTGTTTTTAAATTCCATATGACTTTTTAATTATGAGGTAAAAAAAATAAAATAGAGATAGTTTTGTTATAAAACTTGTACCTATATGATATTTCCATTTATAAAAAAAAATTAATCAAAAATTCAATTGCTTTTTTTCAATGAAGGGCCCGCTAACCCAACACAAAACGATTTTAAAAGTTGAAAACTTTCATTTAAATGTTATTTCAACCTATTCGGTAATGAGGTAGGAATACCTATTTCGCGAATGAACTTTAGACGCGGTTGGCGGGGGCGTCAGTCCTGAGCCCATCGAAACCTGTCAACCTACTGAGTTTGAACACGTTAAAAACGTAAACTTCAAAATAAAGTAAACAACATTCTATTCGAAAATGCATAGGATAACCGTTTTTTTGGATGACCGGAAGTTACCTCTTTTTCACGGTCCGGCCCACTCCAGCCTGCCAACTATTGTATTTTTCTTTTAAGCAGGGTTTAATTTTTCAAATATCTGTCATATGACCTATTCGGAGATTCATAGGGTTTGAGTATTACGAGCTCTTAGGCTAAGACTCTTAGTCTCAAGGTGATAGGTTCGAGCCCATGTTGGGTTAAGGTATATATTTGTTTTTCTTTATTATATTAAAATAATATCTTTTTTTGAGTTTTGAGCTTAAATGCGCATTCAGTTGTTATAAACAAATTATTTTTTATTTCCTCAATTTATTCATGAAAACTTATTGAGATACGAATTGAACAATATAAATGATGTACCTATCTTTTTAATATTTTAAAATTTATTTTTATTAGGAATTAAATTTTGCCATTAACAATCGCGTTTGCATGCAGTACATGCTAGTATGAATTGCTCGAATGATTTAATTTTTGAATTTTTATATTTGTCAAAGAAAGATTAAAATGATTTTCGTGAGTTATCCTTATAAGATATATAAATATATGCTGTCGCGGACTTTTTTTTAGAACTTTTCAGGAGGAACAATTCAGCCATACATTATTATCGTGTAACTTTAACTATTCCCGCAGCGGACGACGTGGAAGCTCACAAAAGGCACGACTTTTTCCAACTTAGTTGATGAATATCATCATAACTTTAGCTAATTTGCATATAATATACATAATATGCATAATATATAATATATAATTTTTCAAATAGGTGCAGTGGTTCCGGAGATTACCCTCCACATACACACAAGCTCACAAAATTTGCTCTCTCTCTCTCTCTCTCTTTATAACATTAGTATAGATAGATAGTACTCACAGAAAAACAAATGACTGATTTACTTAGTAAAAGACCGCTTTTGAAATTAAACTTTCATGAAAATTCGTGAAAAAATCTTGTTTTACAGTAAAAATTGTACAAAAAACTATGTTAAATAGATGTCGCAGTCTAAAGAAATATCGTTTCAATTGATCATTTATTTTTCGAGCAGGATCGATTTAAGATATTCTATTACGCTTTTTTATGAAGACATATTTGTGGTTGCAACTCACAATCTAAGGTCATTGATTTTCTGACAATGCTTTCTGCAACTCAGCACAATCGGTTTTTAATGTTTTTGAAATTTAACGGTACGCTGAATCAATTCCGACTACTCGCACCTCTGTATCTCCTTTTAATTTGGAAGATTTTAGATGGCGGATTAAGAAGAACTGGCTGTAGATCCATACATTGCTGCGGGTTGCTTTACGCGACATCGCATTAACACACAACAACGTATTAAGATTAATAGTTTAAAAGACAAAGTAGTCTCTGAAGTAGTCTCTTATTCTATGTAGAAAGTCTTCTTTACTCGCTTTCTGCCTGTTTTGAAACCTATGAAATAAACACGACTAGCTACTCTCTACCCTTCTTATGCTTTGAAGTGCATATTTTACAGTTTCTTATATGGATAAATCATACATTATACGTACACGAATACTTTTTGGAAAAATAAGTTTTTCTGTGAGTTACAAATTTCACTGTTGCTGAAAAAACTCGTTTAATATTTCATTTTTAATTAAAAAAGGAGATGATCACTTTTTTCGGAATAATGGGCTTAAAGGTTCATTTATTATAAGAACACAAAATAAATAATACTAGTGTTATTAATGGCTTTCATTAGAATTATAGGCCAGCTTATAAATATATATACACAGTCAAAATCTGTTATAACGACATCGAAGGAACTACTCATATTTGGTCGTAAAAATTGATAGTCGTAACGACCGATAATGTTTTCGAGGTACAAAGTCTTTGAGAATTTTCCGTGCACCAGAACAATTCTCTCCTCTCAACTTTAAAGTTCTGTCTGGTGTCATATTGTAAAAAAATCCGATTTCGTCGGCGTTAAAAATGTCATCTGGTCCGTAGCCTTCGTATAACGTAGGCCACTTTTGCGACATTAATTCTTCTAGAACACCATTATCAACACTCGCATCTTTACCACTTATTTTTCAGCCTACGATACCGTGCCGAGTCCGGAAACGAAATCTTCACCAAAACTTAAAGTAAAATCGTTTGCTTTTTGTTGAAGAATTAGTCCATTTTATTTTTGAGAATTACAAGGGACCCTAAACTCGACACGTTTTTGTTTTATTTTATTATTGACCATTATACTGTGCCATATGTGGATACTGTTACCTATTCAAACTGTTTACAAATATAATTCTCCGAAGATATTATAGTTAATTAATGTAGTCGCTTAATCAGGTATGTCGTAAAAAGCAGTGTTTTTTATAAGGCGGTCATATAGCATTCAGCCGGGACCTATGATTTTAGTCAATATAACCGGTATGTTGTTCTGAACGGTTTTAACTGTACACGATGTCCAAAAAGTCTGGAAACGGTCAAAAATATCGCAAATTACGCGTCGAATGAAAAAACACGTGTCAAATACTTTCAAAAAAACTCTTTACTGACACTACACCTCCTCCCTTAGTGGATGAGGCGGGGGTCAACTTTTGAAATTTTAATGAAGAAATGTCAGAAACTGTTTTTTCGATTATGTTAGTAAATAGTGTTTTTGAAAATATTTGATACGTGTTTTTTCATTTTTTCATTCGATGCGTAGTTGGCGAGATTTTTGACCGTTTCGAGGCTTTTTGGACATTCTGTATAAATAAAATATATAACTTCAAGTGAATGCCGCATAAAATCGATGCCACTTTTGTTAAATAGCAACCCCATTTTTTATTTAGTTTTTCAATCCAAAATAAATTTCTGATCACGATAAATGCATTATTGTATGTTTCATTAATTAAGTGAAAATAAACAAAATTAAACATCGATGGAATCCAATTAATTATTTAATTCATTTTGGCGTCATTAGTGAAACAAACATATTATACCTCGTCGCGATCAGAATTCTGCTTTAGATTATGCAATTAAATATGGAGGGTGTTTAAAAAAGCACTCGCGACGCTTGTATAGACCGGACCTTTGAAGTTTTAAAACTATTAAGTCTTGTTCATATTGTTTTTATTTGTGTCCGATGGATTTGAAAACGCCCACATTTTCCCTCCAAACTAAAATAATGCTCTTTTCATAAATAAAAGTACTGCATAGTCAGATAATTTCCCACTGTAAGGACATTTCAATACACGTTTTTCTAGTTTTTGGAAAAAATGGACAACGAATAAATTTTATGCGTTGAATATAACGAAAATTGTTCATTTTATGGTCTTGTATTATAGGAAAAAACTGGTAAAAACAGTAATTAAAAACCTATAAAACACTAAAAAAATCATTATTTTAAATAAATTAAATTTCCTAATCGAAAACTTTGCATTGAAAAATCCCTATATTATTAAACGAACTAATCTTGTATCTACCTATGTCCCTAAATATTTTCTCGAAAATGGCCTTAACGATTTGGATGAAATTTACTGCAAAGGGATTTTGGGGGGCAAAAAATCGTTTTAGCTAGGTCTCATTTGTCGAAAAAATCGTTTTCTTACAAATTTTATCATTATAAAACTCAATTTTTTGACGTATGAAAATACTTAAATATTGTAAGTAGGTTTTGGAATTTTATACAAACAATGAGCATATCAAGTATTTTATTTAACTTTCCGAGCAACTAATAACTAATAAAAGTTACAATGAATAATTTGAAACCTAGAAGGTTTGGTGTTACTAAAATAACTGATAAGCAAAAAGATGCCGTCTGACGTCACTAGTGTACAATATGTAGTAGGTGTATATCAAGTTTTAATTTATATATTTTTCTTTTAATAATAGGTCATATGCATGAGACTCCAAATTAGTTTAAATTTTTATTTTGAAATATATTTTAGTTGCTGATCATATCGTAATGATTATTTTATTAATCTACTCGCTGAAAAAAATACAAATAATAAAATAGAAACGTAGAAAATACGCGCTTTTTTCGAATTTTCAAAACGCAGCGTGACGTCAGAGTATATATCAATAACAGTTTCCATGGCGACTGGGTCGTCTCACAGTAAGATTACGTCAGTATTTAGAGAAAACAACAAATAAATTTCATTTAGAACATTGACAATTTGACATCAAAGTTGACATGCATCATATATCGTGACGTCGCATAAGCCCGCCAACATGGCCGATTGTTTAAACTGTCTATTTTTGAATGTGAAATGTAATTTTTTTTTTCTTATGATAATATTACATTTTTAAATGATTATCAATTTTTTTTTTGTATTATGGTTGACTAAATAATTTATTAAAAATATAAAAAAAATACATGCATGTGACCTATTAATATGTTTAATGGAAGTATTCTTGGTATTTGTTGTTTAGATTTAGAATATCTTCTGTCATACATAAAATAATTTTGTACTTTTAGGTTTTGAATATTAAATATGTACGTATTTAACAATTAATTATTAGACCCGAGAAATATTTGTTCAAAAAATCTAAAAATACATTTTTACAGTCTTTTATTTAAATCACAAAAACGGCTTGACCAATTTTGATAAAATTTCTTTCGAATTGGAATTATTTTGACATTAATAAGCCTAACAAAGTCAATATAATTTTTTATTGGCGAGATTTTATGTAAAATACTCCTTTTTTGTAGTATTTGTTTCAACAAACCGTTGGAGCGATTTTGATAAAATAAAAATTGCTCATACTGACGTAAATACGCTTTGATTGGCACCATAATAAAGTCGATATCGTTTTCTATTCGCAAGATTTCGTGTAAAATCCTATTTTTGACAGTCTTTTACTTCAACAAAGAAACGGCTGGGCTCGAATCAAAATGACGTAGACACGCTTCGATTGATATCCTAATAAAATTGATAAACTGTTTATTCTTAAAATCTACATTTTTTAAGTATATTTGGTTATAAAGAACGGCTGAACCGATTAAAAAAAATCTATCAAATTATATTTACGTCAATACGCGTCGATTGGCACCCTAAAGTAGTCGCTATTTTTTTCTATTTTCGAGATATCGTCTTGGAAAGAAATGACCACGTACGTACGTACGTACATACCTATAACACTAAGAGAGAAAGAGAAAGGTCTTTTCAAAAATAGTGTAAAAGTAAGATAGTGATCTTGAAACATAAAAATTTGTTAAAAATTTTTATTTAAATTTTCGAATCCATTACATAACATAACTTCCCAGTGTACTGGAAAGTTAATAATGTTAATTAAAAGTAGTCGAAACGTTGTCGAATTATTTATCAGAATAGCGATTATAGTTGTCGCCTCATATATTCGTTGCAACTCTAGTGTTTTTACCGTTACTCGTGCTACATTGACAGGCCTGTACGCCCGCACAGTGTGATACGCCCGCCCTCTGTGGATCTATAGGTGTAATAGTATACGTAAGTATGTACGTACGTACGACGCGACGTCGTGGGTTGAACACAATTTGTATATATGTGTAACAATTTATTGCGTGTATTATTCAAGTGGCGTTAAATCGGCGGGCGGCTCAGCCAGCTCGCTCAAACCATAAGAAGCTTACCTAAATTGACTGTATAAACAGCTATAAACAAACGCATTTGTGTATATCGGTTGCAAATGTTTCAATACATGAAAGTACTGGATGCTCATCTTACATAATTACAGTGAAATTTCTCTTTAAAGAGGCGCTTTTTTCACGTACAGAAAATTTTCTAAATTTCTATCCTCGCAAATAACGGAATTCACTCAAGTCTAGCGATCTACTATTGCGTAGTGTTCCATTTTTCATTTACTATTGAAAAATTAATAAACAAAAAAAGACTATTATAAACCAAAAAATTCAAATTATCTATTTTAATTTTTCGAATTAGTAAATAGTTCTTCTACATTGAATATAACTATACTTGCGGACAGAGAAATCATCTAGCTACTTTATTATTAGCCCGGATCGGCTTCGCTCGAATTTGTAGATTGTTATCGTTTTTTCGTCGACTTAGGTAACAAAATTGGTCTCCACGAAAAGCGCTTTTATTTTATCTCGATAATAAGCCTATGTGCAGTCTGATCACAGTTCATTTCTAGATTTCAGAGAGAGTGGACGTATTATAAAAGTGTTCTAGAGATTACGTAACTCTACTGTGCATAGCTCACAGTGTTGAGCTGTGCCTTATTGTTTTTTTTTTTTCTCCTTACGAGTTTTCGTGTTTCTGTTTTCCCAACGAAAATGAGTGTTTCAGTAAAAATGAGAGACTATAGGAAAAATACGATAAAGTGCGAATTTGATCAGAATAGTAAAAAACCAGATTCTTTAGATGTACACGAGTGGATTTTTGAAAAATTAAAACTGGAAGAATCTAAAATAAGTGGAATCCAAATAGATTTATATGTAAGATCAATTTTTATTCAATTAAAAAATCAAGAACTTTGTGACGAATTAATGGAAAAATATGATGATAAAAGAGAATTTAAATACAAAGATGGCTCCGTGACCTTCATAAAGTTATATTATGCTGGCTATGGTATGCGAACGGTAAGACTGTTTAATCTACCCTTTGAAGTGACAGATCAAGAAATTATTGATGTTCTGAAACCATATGGACAAATTTGCTCGGTTACAAATGAGACATGGCAAGGCGAACACAGATATAAAGTCTTTACTGGTGTGAAACAAATAAAAATCATACTCAAGCAACACATCCCATCATGGATAAAAATCGCCTTTTTCAAGACTTCAGTAAGCTACGTAGGACAGCCCAAATCCTGTATGATTTGTAACCAATATGGACACTTAAGATTAGAATGTCCAACGAAAAGGCCCGTTCAAATACAGGATGATCGTCCCCCAGCTGTCTCCTGGGCAAAAATAGTTAGCGCCAGCGTCCAAGGTGTCCCTACACAAACTGAAGAAAAAACGAAAAATTCAAACAACGCTAAAGTTGGTTCTAACACAAATGATCCTAAAATTCTGAATCTATCCATAGAAAAACCCATCAGTAGCGTTGAAACTACCGTTCCAGTCAATGTAGAAGAGAACCAAACTATTCCCAGTGGATCTCAAAAATTACAAGAGAAACCAATTATCCAAAACACAACATACAATCGCTTAGAAAATGTTGTCAAAAATGACGTCCTCACCATCGACAAAACCAGTTCAGATCCCGTAGCAAAACGTAAAAGTAAAAATAAAAGAAAAAGAGAATCTAAAATAATCGATTCCGCTGAAACTTTGCAAAAGAAAATTGTAACAACTTTTGACGAAACGGAAAATTCCGAAAATATGTCAACCGGGAGTGAGTCTGAAAATGACTCCTATGTTGAAAATTATGAAGAATCAAGCCCCATATCCTATCACGGAGACTCACCGGACGATGAGCCCCCCACTGGCGGCACCTAATACTGGACATGAACACGGGACTTATTAAAACTGTGACAATTGCGACGCTAAACATCAATGGTATTCTATCCAAAGCCACACAAACACTGCTTAACAAATTTCTTAGAGACTATGATATTGACATTTTATTTCTGCAGGAAGTAAATACTGAAAATCTAAATTTTCTCTATAATTATGCCTACATTGTAAACATAGATGAATCAAAAAGAGGTACTGCTATAATATATAGAGCAGGTTACTCTATCAGCTGTGTTCAGAGACAAGTTAATGGAAGAATACTAAGTGTAGTATGGGATAACATTCTTTTAGTTAATATTTACGCCCACTCTGGTTCCAATTTTAAAAATGACCGAGAGAATCTCTTTGAAAACGATTTAGCGCTACATTTATCACACAACTATAATAATATTGTTCTAGCCGGCGATTTCAATTGCGTAACTGATAGAAATGACGCTACAGGTCAAGTAACACCTAGCTCAGGGCTGGTAAGTTTAGTCAGACAATTACGAATACATGATGCCTGGAAATATAAACACCCCAACGAAACTGGATTCACCTTCATCCGCAACAATTCAGCATCAAGAATTGATCGAATGTATCTCTCCAAACATCTAAAGGAAAACATCCACTCGGTCGAAAACGTAACAATAGCCTTCAGTGATCACAATGCCGTGCTATGTAAATTGACAGGCCTAAAATCTCCGATGCCGAGAGGACGCAGCTACTGGAAAATGAACACAGCCCTCTTACACAACGAACAAATTCAAGATAACTTTAGAGAGCAATGGATCCAAATACAAAAGAAAAATCTAAACCTAGACAAAATTACGTGGTGGTGTACGGTCGCAAAAAAGTCTATCAAACGGTTCTTCATAACTGAAGCCATACATGAAGCCAAAAGTAAAAGAAACATGCTAGACTTTTATATGTCAGTTCTTGGTGATCTGCATAAGAAAGTGTCAGACGGAGACAGAACAACAAATACATTAAATAAAATTAAAGAGATAAAAAACAAAATTGTAAATAAGCAAAAAGAATGTATTGAAGGCTCACTCATAAGATCGAAATTAAACGTCGTAGAAGAAGAAAAGAGTTCTGTATTTGTAATGGCTAGGGAAAAAAATAACTCTGAAGCAAAACACATACATAAATTGAAAAAGCTAAATGGTGATTTTACGAATAAAACTACAGAGATAATCAGGGAAATTGAAAAATACTATACTGATCTTTACGAAAAGAAAAATATAAGTTTAAATAATTTACTGTCAAATGCTATAAAGACTAGTATCACTGCAAATGATGCGGATAACCTAAGTAAAGAAATTTCCTCTGATGAAATACTGGAAATACTTAAACAGTCCAAAAAGAAAAAGTCTCCAGGGCCGGATGGGATACCGTATGAATTCTACCTGCAATTCTGGCAGATAGTCAAGCAAGATTTAACGACGATCTTGAACAAAGTGTTAGATCAGTCAACAATTGATATTAACTCCTCTGATTTCGCTACAGGATTTATTACGCTCATCCCGAAAAAAGGCGCCTCTAAAACGGTAGAGGATTTCAGACCCATCACCTTGTTGAACACTGATTACAAATTACTCATGAAAATTTTTGCTCTAAGAATTCGTAAATTTCTCCATAATATCATTGGTACTGGGCAAAGCGCGGGAATGGAAGGCAAAAACATATTTCACAATGCTACGGTGTTGCGAGATGTTATAATGAATCATTCTACAGAAAAAAAGAACAAGGCTGCAATAATAAATGTGGATTTTCAAAAAGCCTTCGACAGGGTAAGCCATGAATATTTATGGGCAATCCTAAAAAAACTTAATTTCCCAGAAAAATTTATAGTTTGTTTAAAAAGCTTATATAATAACGCTCAGTCGAAAATAATTGTGAATGGTTTCCTGTCCAATTCAATAAAGATTAAGTCATCTGTTCGTCAAGGTTGTCCATTATCAATGATATTGTTTACGCTATCTATAGAACCCTTTATAAGATCAATTGATAACAACACACATGGCATTACAATTAATAATAAGGCATTGAAAATCAGGGCGTATGCGGACGATGTGCAAATTTATATAGACCAACCCTCTGATGGACTTAAAATCCAAAAAATTTTAAAAGAATATTGTGAAGCGTCTTCAGCCAAAGTTAATTTTTCTAAATCGAATGTTATGTTTCTTGGAGAATTTATATCCGGAAATTCAAGCCACTTCATAAACATGCCCATTAAAAATGAGTTTAAAACTTTAGGAGTGATATGGCTCAAAGATTTTAATAACTTAATCACTCGTAATTGGGAACCAGTTATAAATAATATTAAACAATTCTTCAGTGCAAACAAATCACGAAATCTAAACCTAATACAACGTGTTTGGTTAGTAAATAATGTTGCCTTAGCGAAAATTTGGTATTTAGCACAATTACTACCCATAACTAACAAATTTGCAGCAGTCATAGAACAATCCCTAGGGTGGTTTATCTGGAAAGGATGTTTCTTCAAAATAGCAAAGTCACAGTTACGTCTAAAAAAGGAAAAAGGGGGACTAGGATTAATTGAGGTTAAAACTAAATGTCAAGCGCTTCTTTTAAAACAATGTGTCAATACCGTACGAGATTTCGAGGATAATTTTGATAAATCATTAATAGACAAATGGATAACGCAACCGGCAAAATCAAAAACTCCAGTGATTTTTAAACGAATTACGCAAAAATATAATGATTCAGTTTTTATAAAAAATAACCCTGATATAAAAATTTCGGCCAAGTATCTTTATTTGGGGCAACAGGCCCAGTCGGTGCCAAAAATTCAGCAACAATTACCGTCATACCCGTGGAAAAAAATTTGGGAAAATGTGTTTAATTCTTATATTGATTCAGAAAAACAATGCACGGTATACAATCTAATTAACGACAATTATGCAACAAACTATAAATTATATAGACACAATTTAGCCAGTACACCTTACTGCGTCCGTTGCGCCAATGAAGATACGGCTGGACATAGGATAATAGCATGTCAAAATTCAAAGCATAACTGGAGTTTTTTAAAAAGTAAAATTCTGGAAGTTACGCCTCAAAAAATGAAAGATCACGATATTTTGTTTCTTAATATAAATGTTGTAAATAAGAACCAAAATAATTTTTTTTCTGGCTTATAAGTTCAACAATTGATTTTAACTTGAAAAACAATGAACAGAATACAAGAGCATATCAAAATTATTTAAGAAAAGAAAAACAAAAAATACTTAACAAAACGAATTTTGATCAATATCTGAACACTATATTAGATTAAATAAAATAACGTTTTAAGGCTCGAATTGTAGCCTAACTGCCTTTATTTCAAATATTAATTTAAGTTGTGTTATATGAATCTAGTCTTAGGTTGTTTTCTTTTTGTTTGTATCTGTTTTTTTTTTATAATGATTGTAAATAAAGGTTTTTAATAAATTTCTAAATATTAGTGAAAAATGTTTTAAAAACCGCGAATGAGTAGTTTCGGAGATTACCTACCTCCTACATCCTAACTTACAAACTTTACCTCTTTTTAATATTAGTATAGATATTAAACTAATATTAATTAAAACTATTCAGAGCGCTTATAATTTACAACATATATTTATCTAAAAATGTTTAATATTTAAATTTTACAATATTTTTTCGTTTTGAGGTACCTCGAATTCAAAAAACATATTTTTGCAAAACTCTGTGCGTCTGTCTGTTGGTCTGTTAGTCTGTGAGCACGATACAGGTCAAACGGATGTGCGTATTGAAACCAAATTTTGAGAGGATGTTTGGTATGCAAATATAAAGAGCCTTATTGTTTTTGGGGAAAATCGGCGCACGCGCAAAGAGATATATGCTATAACGATGTTTTATATAATAATGGTATTTTTTTCATGACGGTTTATTATTCTATTTATTTTTTGAACAGAGTTTCGTTAAAAATGTTTTTTTCTAAACTTTAGAGTTTCGGAAATATTTTAAAAATACAAAAAAAATCAGCCGTTCTTTTGTTTTGTAGATCTGTCAGAAATAAACTAGTTAAGCATGCTTTGATTAATTTTTACATGACGTGGAATATATTATGTAAGTAGGTAACGAATAGCAAATATCATATTGAATACTAGCCATTATTACCCGCGTCACCTCATGCGATATCAGAAATTTTATTTTGTTTATTATACTATATAAATATAAAAATTAATTAATTTTTATATTTTTAGATCAGTTCTGAACAAGATCGGAATCCAGACCGAAACGTTAATGTATTAATTTTTATATTTTTTGTTAAAATATTTGTCTAAAAAATTGGTCGATAATTTTATTTATTGAAGAGTTCTAATCAAACGTTAATCAAAGATTTGATATTTTTAATGTTAATAATTTTAATAACCCATTTTTTCCATTTTTTTAGGTTCATAGTTTAATAAAGACATATTTTTTGCAATTTGTAATTTTTTTTATATCATGGGTAAATATAATTAATTAACGATGATACATAAACAACAGAGAACCCATGATATGCATAAGAAAGCGCGGGTATAATTTATATACCACATAAAAAATAAGAAATCGTTAATTTTTTTTTAATTCAAAGTCTAAAGATATAAAAATTACGTATTGCAAAAAAAATGTGTTATACTTTAGAGCGTTAAAAATATCAACTTTACGAAAAAAGTTGGAAATCGGTCAAAAAGTATAATAAGAATAGCTTGATTGAAGTTTCTTTTTCTTTGTGTTTTAAAAAAAGTTAATAACAGACTAAATTACTACCTGGTTGTGATGTGCCGGATATCCGTATCCGTATCCGTATCCGCGGATATCCGAGGGAGATGAAAGATCCGTATCCGTATCCGTTAGTTTTTGGCGGATCTTTTACGGATCTTTTCCTTATTAATTTTCAATTCATAGATGCAATTTTATATATATAGGTGATTAGGTAATATCGAAAAACTGTTAACTTCCATTCAGATTATTTTTTATTTCTTAAAAGAGTATTTGGCCCCTTTATATTGCAAACATTTATCGTAGTGAGTACCATACCAATGGTACATAACTCAAAGGTACTATAAAACTATCTTTATAATGAGATATTGCACATCGATCTTTGGAAAGAGACAATCTGTTATGAGAGTTAAGTCTTAAAGAGGTCAATAACTTTTTCCCATAACAGATAGTCTCTTTTCAAAGGTCGATGTGCAATATTTACCGCCGCGTACTCTAAGAAAGTTAAGATCCGTATCCGTATCCGTGTCCGCGGATCTTGAAACCAAATATCCGTATTCAGATCCGTATCCGCGGATATGCATTTTTAACGATCCGGCACATCACTACTACCTGGTAACATGGGTTTTCATATTCAGTACGGTCTCCTGAACTGAGTCCAGCAAAAAAAAAAGAATCCAAATTAATTTCGGAACGTCAGCGCCGATTCCACCTGGTCTAAATAGCATGGTGATAGAAACCTTCGGGATTGATGTTTCCAATACCGGTTAAACGTAACACAAAATAATATTCCATTTGAAATTAAACTAAAGTGAAAGCTCATGCATAGCGATCGCAATTCGACGCGTACAAGAGTTAACCCGACCTACGAAGTTTCCTCCACACCTAACAGGTGTCGAGATATTGCTTTATGAGCATGTTTTATTATTACCACGCTCTATATTCCGGTATACATTTCGCTTTATTGGAATGTTATGTTGAGATATTGCTTTGTTACATTTCCTGTTATTAGGCTGGGAGAGATATTACAAATTCTGAACTCACAGATACTTACTGGCTTTATTATATTTGCTGATATTGTTTCAATGTGCTGATTATTTTCTATCGGTTGTTACAAAAGGATCTGTACGTCACTCATGGTAATGGGGGGAGAAAATTTTTCCACTATGTTTTTCCGAAAAATTTTAAATGTCAAAAAGACAATTTTTTATACGACATATTTGAACTTTCCATATTTTGTTTTATTAATCAATTTCTGTACCATTTAAACAAAAACTACAGGTTATAATTCTAACTTTGTAAACCACATGAATAAAATTAATTTTGATTCCGTTTTACTTAAGATTTGCCATATCGTTTAATTTGCAACTCATAACAAGTTAATTCATCCTATTTCATAATAAAAGAGCACTCACAGAAAATGAATCTCTTGCTATTCGAGTAACAAAGTAATGAGGTGGTAGTAGAGGCCAGAAGATGGCACCACTGCTCTGGCTGCTGCAGTTATATATAAATGGTATTTCCCTTATGTAAACAGCACTAGATTATTACTCAAAAGGGCATCACATCGAGAGTTCATGAAAATACTCTAGCTTTGTTTAGTTGTAGCCTTTTGTAAACGGGAGTTTAATTTTACAATACTCTATTAATTTAGTGGCTTAGAAAATTTTTCGAAAAATTTTCTGTCTTAAAATTTTACGGAAAACCCACAACTTTAGTCACACATTCCTTTATTAGTGATGTTCTTATTTTACGTTTTATTATTACTTGATAGAAGGCAGATGAACGTGAGATAACAAAATATAAATCTCACATTAACACTGTCATCAATCGAGCAATTTCGACGTTAATATGACAATTTTACCATCCCATCTCCATGCAAGAGTAATGAATGTAATCACAATTTCATATAGGTATTTTCACTTCTTTAAACGTGTAATTTGTAAATAGAAAAAGAGAAGTCGTTTTTGGAGAAAAGCGGCAATGACTCTGTTAATATTTTTTTTCTTTAAGAACGATATACTTTTTATACTTTATCATTATTCTACCTGCAGTGTTCAAAAAAATACTTTTTAAGAAAGTTATTCTCTTGAACGTTGTAGTTTGTTTTATAGATATTTTGTAAAATGTTAGGTGAAGTTGGATTTTTACTGACGCGCCTTTAACGTATTTTATATTATATTATCCAATGGAATAATCAGAAATGTTTATTGTCTGGAGTTACCGTTACAGAGTTTTCAAAATTAAGAAAATAAATTTTATAAAATTACATAAATATTGAAATTGAGAGAACGTCAATTTGAATATCGTTCATATTGTGCATTTTAGAAATACCTAATATAGATGAAACTGGTTTTATAATGTGATGTACCTACCTATATAATAAATTTGAACGATATAAATAAAATTTCTTTTATTTAATACACGAATAGTTGTGTTTATTCTATTATCTATATTTTCATTAATTAATTAATACATTTATTTGTAACCTGAGGCGTTTCGTTCATCTATTTAAAACAAAAACGTTACAGATATTTGAGCCGCGTGTTTAGCTAAGTCTAAAATAAATAAACGAAGTTTAAAATAAATAAACTATCAGCTTAAATGAAATTTATATATAGGTATAGGAGTGAATATCAAACAAGCTTAAACTCTAGAGACTTCTCTACGTAATGTTTGGTAAACCTGTTTGATATGTGTAGAAGATAATATAAAATAAATTAAAGGATTACCAATCCAGTTAACTAAAGTAAATATTTCGTTGAAATTTTACCCTAACAAAATAAAAATGTATAACAAACATTACCCCTTTGTGTCGTTTATTACACGGAAACTTTTTTTTCATTTTAAACAGAATGATTCTGAAATTATAAAACAATCGAATGCAGCAAATTTTGAAATTTTCAACAATTCAATGAAAGATAAAAATAGTTGGCAAAACCAAAAGTGCACATCCCGCAAGTTTTCCACTGTATGATAAAAAAATAACAATTAAAAAATATTTTTAGTAAATTTAAAAAGATTTAAAAAAAATTTAAAGAAATAAATAATTAAAAATTGAAAAAATATTTTTTTTAAGTTTGCAAAAATAAAAAAAATTAAGAACTATACATAATATAATATCTATATAATTAATATTAAGTGGAATAAAATAAAACAAAATAAAAAGAAAAAAAAAGAAAAAAATCAATGATCTCGTAAGGAATCGAACCCAGGACCTTGCCCTTGGGAATCCAACGGCATAACCATTACGCCACGGCGCCCTACTATGTGTAGTGGTGTTATCACGGTATAGAAGTGTAGCACTTGTTTTATGGATTACACTATATTTACACAGCAATTATTGTATTTTTTTTTAAACTATTAGCTGTCAAAAATAATAAAATAAAACTGTTTATAAAAATTAAACTACTGAACACATTTTAGTGAAATTAAATAGGGTTCTGGTCTGATAGTAAACAAAGTGAATAAAATATAACCCAAGGCAATCCGACCAAAATTGCGATCTGTAGAGTCGTGACGTACGTACATACGTACATACGTACAGACCAACCGACAACTGCTGTTTGTGATTTTCAATTACAATTTTAATAGTATTTATGAACTCGAATTGATTTAAAAATGGTTCTGTTTTATAGATTAGAATCTCCTCTTTTCAAAAAGCTTCAATTTGAATGGATTTCGTGTGAAATTAAGTTAGATATAACTTCTTATATGAACGAAAGTCAGCTCTGACGCACAAAGCGATAATAAAGCACATACCGCTAGTTTAGCGGTATGTGCAATAGTTGGCAAAACCAAAAGTATACATTATAATAAAATTGAAAAAAATAAAATAATATTTTTTTTTTAATTCAGACACGGCAATGTGTCGACTGTCGACTAGTTCGGCCAACAGTGCAACCTGTGTTATTTAATTGAAGTATTTAGAGCTATTTTCGTTCTAGAACTCAAATTCTATTTGATCTGCAAACTTGTAATTGTGTTTATCTATTAAGACCCGCCCAATTAACGAAAATTTCAAATTTTATAACAAAAAACTAGCAGCTCGGTCCGGTTTCGCCTGGAAAGACATAATATGCTGCATCGGAATTTTTATAGAATTATAGCGGACGCGGTAGGCAAACGGTCAATTATGAATAAAACGTTCATTATTTAAGTCATGAATATAAAAATTATTAAATTAAAAAATATTGAGAGGTGCTGGGAGGCTGAAAATTTAGAATTAAATGTTATTTTATGGGAGAAATCAAAAAAAAAAAAAAAAAAACGTAGTCGGAAAATTAAATACAAGATTTCTGGATCACGACAACATCGCCACTATCCGGTACAACTATTGCTAAGTAGCATCCAGGTGACCCTATAAATTCAAAAAAAAATTCATCAAAGTCGGTCAAGCCGTTTAGGAGAAGAAGAGTTATGAAGACACGGAAACCAGAATTCGTATATAAAGATAAATAGTAATTCTTAAGATATTGAAATCCGCACACGGCGATAATAGAACACACCCGCTGGCAGTGTAGCGCTGTGTGCAATTAAGATGATGCTGTTTTAAGACTAGCATACTGTTTACAGACAGACAGAATAGTGAGAGCCATACGTTTCCGCGCGCTTAGAAACGAATCCTGGAAAAAACAACAATTTAGAACTGTCGGTCCGAATTCAGTCGAAGTGGAAATCGAATTCGGTCGGACCCAGTCGTAAACTGAATGCGTTCAAAGGAAATCAGTCCGAGTAGAACGAACCAAGTCTAACACAGATTTATAACTCTGTACTGTATTCGTTACACAAACTTCTACGGCGGAATACTTTACAATCCTAAAAGTTTGACACAAAAACCTTAATCTTTTACCTTTCCAACTCATAAGTGCGGAATGATACTAGCTTAGGTCAAAAATCACTTTTCAAAATTTTACAATACTTTTTCGTTTTGAGGTCTCCCGAATAAAAAAAAAACAATTTTTTGGAAAAACTCTGTGCGTCTCTTAATCTGTTTTTTCATAACTGGTTATTTTTGCAAGAAAGTTTTGTTAAGAAATTTTTTTTCTGAACTTAATAGTTTCGGAAATATTTTAAAAATAAAAAAAATCAGCTGTTCTTTTTTGTAGATCTGTCAGAAATAAACTAGTTAAGCATGCTTTGATTAATTTTGAGATGGCGTGGAACATACTATGTGTAGGTACCCATGCCAACGAACAGCAAATATTGTATTTAAAACTAGCCATTACCCGCGACATAAATATTATTTTCTTTAAAATCTTTGATTTACGTCTGATTTGAACTCTTCAATAAATAAAATTATAGACCAATTTTTCAGACAAATATATTAATAAAAAATATATCAAATTAATATATTAACGTTCCGGTCCGGATTTGGATCTTCTTCAGAACTGATCTAAAAAAAAAAATAATTAATAATTAGTTTCTAATTGGTTTTTGAAAAAAATTCGCTTCAAGTTTTTAATTATCAATTGTCTGAAAAATTGGTCGATAATTTTATTTTTTTCTTTCTTATAGTATATCAAATGTCAATATTTTTGGAGTTGGAATGGTCTCGTCGCCCAATTGGCTGGGTTTTTTCATAGGATAGGTTTGAAGTGAGAAGCGTCTGCGTTTTAAATATGTTTTTGAATGGAGCTTAGGTATATTAAAAACTTTCGATATTTTTATTTATTTAATAATTTTAGAACACATAGGTTTGGCTGTGGAACACAGTTTGGAAAACGCTGCGTTATAAAATATACAAATATAACAAAACATTTGTATGAAATAACAAATTATTAATTTATTTTGTGTGGGTTTAAATTTTAACTCAAGAGGGTTGTTTTTTGGCGAATTACATATTATTAACAATTTACTGCAACGAATCATGTTCATTAAGCCATAATAACCCATAAGACAGCGCTTTTAAAAATCAAGTTTCGTTCACATTTTCTCAATTAATTTTTTATATGTATGTATGTGCCAAGACCTAATATATCACTTTATAGAAGATATTTTCTTTTTTTAGCTCCCTATTTTTTTTTTAATTTGTTACCTGTGCACATACAGCAGTGCAGAATTAAACGTACTTTCTTGTCTATGAGACATTGACGCAACAAAATGCGGAAAGATTTTTTGACATAACACAATAATTGTTGTACAATACTTTGGTTTTCTTTGTTTTACATGATATGTATTTCTTTTTTCTTGTTTGATTGCTGTCCAAAAATGGTTTATTTAATTTTTATTTTTTATGTATTATAGTGTCCCCAAATTGATAATGACTATACTTCACCACAGGTGCTACATTAGAAGGAGCTTATACCTTTCAAATATATATAAATGTACAGCTAGATATTGCAATTTTGAAAGAAATAAATTTCATTTCATATAATATTTTTAAATATTTTTTTCGAGCAAATCTAATAGCAGAATCGACGTTCATGCAAGCGTTGCTGTTAACAGAAGTTAGTAGCGTTATAAAAACATGAGATCCGTTAATAGCCCATTAATTATAAAGTTTATATACTCACTTGTTCATAGAGAGATTTTCTTAAATTATTAATTTTAGTACAGGGAATTGTAAACATCTGAACATTCAAGTAATTTCAAAACTTACGTATGTTATATTTTACTTTGCATATAAATTATTATATGGAGATGTAGCTGTTACCAAGTTTAATATAGTCACACAAACTTTGTTATGTTTATTATAAAGAAGTTCCCTTCACAGTATTGGGTCATAAAGTACACACAACGATTGATTTTTAGGGTTCAGTATTCAAAAAGTGGAATCCTTCTCAAAAGCGTACCGGGGGGAAGTAGTGTGGGAGAAAATCAAGCACGATTTCTTACAAAATAAAACTCGAGACTATTGAAACACTGGTCAAGTGCGAGTCAGAGCTGAGCATTGAAGGTTTTGTATTAAGGAAAACCCTAAAAAGTTGTAAAAAAAGGCAAAAACAACACTGAAGCTGTTCGGATTCTAACTAACAACCTTCTGTTTTCAGCGGCTCTTATTTTGGTATACTCTGTTCTATAATAAACTATTTTTAGTATTTGTCGTTTCTGTGATAGATCCGGTAACAAAATATATTAAAAAAAAATTGGTTGTCTGTAAAGTCGGTTTACGGACGATAGTTTTACGTGATAACGTATTCCGTAATACATAACCTAAACCTCCCAAAATTTGGTTTCAATCCGCTTATCCTTGGTGTCGGAATGATAAGAAATGTCAAAAGTGACGTTTGCAACTGTCAAAGTATTATGTTCTAATAATAATTAGTTATTCCAATACTTAACTTAGAAGGCGTTGCATTTCACAAAATACTAATGTCAAAAAATTGAATTAAACATTAGAAATGCAGCCGTTTTCATGTTAAGACAAGACATACGTTATTTTCTAATTTCCATGTACGGCAAACAAAGACGACCGACCGCGTCGCGCCATGCATTAGACAACATTGCATTTATACAGCTATTTTTCTATATAAATTTGTATAAAAAAACTGTTTAGGCAAATTCTGTTATACAAAATCTATGTAAAATGTTCTCCTCTTTCGTTTAAGACTGGTTTCAAACCGATCTTATTTAAATTGAGCGAGAAATTAGCAAAAAGCACACACAGGGTCAGGCGGAACGTTACGCGTTACGCGTTACGAACGTTAGGAACGTTAGGATTTAGGAACGTTACACTTTTTCGTGCATGCAGCCGGTGTTTTATCAATTTATAAGATTGGTGATTCATCAATTTAAAAGACGTTATCACGTCAAAATCTTGATTTTGATATGCCGTTTCAAAATGTTAATTTAAGTAAAAACATTTTTGACGTGATAACGTCTTATAAATTGATGAATCACCAATATTATAAATTGATAAAACACCGGCTGCATGTACGAAAAAGTGTAACGTAACGTTCCTAACGTTCCTAACGTTCGTAACGCGTAACGCATAACGCATAACGCGTAACGTTCCGCCTGACCCTGTGCGTGCTTTTTGCTAATTTCTCGCTCAATTTAAATCAGATCGGTTTGAAACCAGTCTTAAACGAAAGAGGAGAACATTTTACATAGATTTCGTATAACAGAATTTGCCTAAACAGTTTTTTTATACAAATTTATATAGAAAAATATTTTATACAAATTTATATAGAAAAATAGCTGTATAAATGCATTGTTGTCTATTGCATGGCGCGCGCGCGACGCGGTCGGTTGTCTTTGTTTGCCGTACATAGAAATTAGAAGCAAACGTATGTCTTGTCTTAACATGAAAACGGCTGCATTTCTAATGTTTATTTTTTGACATTAGTATTTTGTGATTTACAAAGCCTTCTAAGTTAACTATTGGAATAACTAATTATTATTAGAACATAATACTTTGTAAGTTGCAAACGTCACTTTTGACATTTCTTATCATTCCGACACCAAGGATAAGCGGATTGAAACCAAATTTTGGGAGGTCGAGGTTATGTATTACGGAATACGTTATCACGTAAAACTATCGTCCGTAAACCGACTTTACAGACAACCAATTTTTTTTTTTAAATATATATTTGTCCTCTGCTAGCAAAGCTCTTTCAATAATACTCAAAAACATAGGTTGAATTAAAAAAAAACTCCCTGATTGCGCGTGTGGCAACCCCTTCAAATTAAATTTTTAATAACATTAAATATGATTATAATTTTTGGGTTAAGTAGATTATCTCATTTCGTTTAGGCGTTCGACTTAGAAGTCTGACAGACGGACGAAAAACGTTGCCACAACAATGGGTGCATTCGTCTTGGGCGCTTAGACGCTTTCAGCGCTGTCAAGCGGTGTTTTTAGTGTTTAAGTTGATGCTGTAAGCGCGGACAAAGCGCGCTTGTGCTTGAGTTCAATGGTCGGCACAACACTCACAAATGCTTTACCTCTCGTGCTAGTGCAGCAAAAGCGTTAGCGCCAAATCGTGCTAACTATTAAAACGAACACGGTATAAGCGTTTGATGTGTCATGTTTAAGGTATCTTAACCTTACTTTTTTTTAATTATAGAATTAATGCTTCGGGTTAAAGCCAATAGCATACAAAAAAATATAAAAATATAAAAAATATACATATAATTTATACAAAGTAACGGTAAGTATTGTGATTTACATATGGAGTTATACAATGCCAAATGGATGGGGTTTGGGGTAGGTAGTTGGTAGGGAAGGTGAGTATTATAGGTTATTTATAATTCCTGTTTCTGTTATAAAATCTGTTAATTTTTTTACGTTTGTTGTAGTGTTATTTAATATTTCTTTTAAATTTTCAGCTAAATAATTGTACTTCAGTCTGGTTTGAAAGTACTTGATGCAATCAACGAGGATATGGTTTGTTGTCAGTCTCTCTTGGCAGATATCACAGTTTGGTAAGTAACCTTACTTTTGTGTGCATTGAAAGCAAAAATGATATTGAAATTATTTTTTCTTTGAAAAATTGCAAATTCATTGCCCACATTTTACTCCATTAATTTAGAATATCCATTATTGTTTACGTGCTTATCCCAAAGCATAGATCCCAAAGAGAACGGTATTTTAGTAAGTTAGCGTTCATAAGTCAAGACGAATGTCAATAAATAGCACTTACCTATGAGCGTAAGCGTTAAAAGCGTCTAAGCGCCCAAGACGAATGCACCCAATAATTTACTAACGCTACCACTTTTAATGGGTAGGCTAATAGGTACTTACCTACTTACAATTTTCTTTACTTTTTCTTCTAGCTGCTCCCCTGCCTCTCGCTCGGTATACCCATGACTCTTCTCATTATTCTATCTACTTGTTTGCCCGCCTGTTAGCTAGTTAGCTTCTAAACTAAAAGTGATATAAATGCAGAAATTGACACATAAGTCAATATATTTTTATAGGACATATGTTTAGGGGAGTCCCAAACATCCAAAAGGGATAAAAAGACAAATATGTTGGGTGTCTATAAATCGTGTTAAATAAGAAACATTTTTCTAATTCTATTTTAGTTCTATGCATAAACATGGAGACGCCGCAAAGTGTCATATGTGAATTAGGTATTACGTATTGTTGATGCAAAAATATTTTCATTCAAATCGGTTGAGTCGTTTTCAAGTGACACCAACAGACAAACAAAAATAGTGGGAACGCATTCTTCCATCTAGGCTTTGTATACAAAACTTGGAAACAGATTATAATTACCGTCATAAACTAGCAATGCTAAAATTGTCCACTTGACGGGTAATTTTTAGTATATTTGCCATATATGGCACATACCCCATTGGCGTCGATTGGATGATGGAACCTAGGGGTTGGATCAAAATTTCTCGACGTAAATACACTACAATTTCGGCAGAGTTTTGACATTACGACCCGAGTTTCAAATAAAAACAAGGAATATGTTAATTATTACCATCGGGATTTAACTTCGAAATATATATACTATACATAATTACTAGTTAAATCATGCTTAAATAGCCTGTTTCGTAAGCGCAATATTTTCGAGTAACCATGAGAACCAGCACTTGTGATAGGAACAGACTTTATTATCTCTTGTTTAACCAAGTGTTATTTCAGTGATGAAAAGTTATAATAAATTATTAGACAAAAGAAGTAAGGACAATGTCATTGTAGTTTCGCTAATTGCAATTTAGCTAATCGATATCCAGAGGAAAGCGTTTTTATTATACCGTTTGTGAAACGTCATAATGATGAGGTTAAATGTAAAACAAAAAACTTGGGTCGCAGTGCTAAACCCTGCCAACAATATAGCAGAGCATTAGTGGAGTATTTTCAAGTCGCGGCCAAGAAATTTCTACAATGACACATTCAAGAAATATTTAAAATTGAAATTCTAATATAAAAAATCTCATTTAAGGTATGTAAGTACTTACCTGTTTGAAGTCATCAGCTCTAAAATCAAATAAAGTTCAACCAGCGTAATGTTCATAGCTCATAGAAATGCCAAAAAATATTAAAAATTCTTTGGAATTTTATAACTCTTACGATTTATGAATTCAGGGTTTTTATAGTTGTAAGCATTAACAAAAAAAAAAAACAAAAATTTTAAAACAAAGCAAAAGTAAATTTGGATAAAAGTGTTTCCTTCAACAACTATTTAAGAAAGATACGAGGCATTTAAATTATTATTGGGTTCCTTCATTTTGTTATTTCCGAAAAAGGATTCTTTTGCGTTTTTTAAAAGGTTAATTATTCCATTACAAACCGAACGTGCAATGTAGGCACTTTTTATTATTCAGACTGAAAGTGTACGTCAATTTGAGCAAATTTGTAGTATCTAACAAATTATGACAATGATAAAACACAGCTTTCATACCAAAGAGAGACCCAAAATTTCGTCCGTTTTGAGGATCTCATGAATTCGATTCAAAAGTGGTCTAAGTGATAGTTTATGGCGATGCTTTAAAGTAGGCAAAATTTCAAGTTGTGCATAGTTTTTGTTTTGAAGATATGATGAGTCGAATCTGTTAGTTGGTCTGTTCACAACAAAATCCAAGATTCTTGGCAATCTCGTTCATTATGCTGAAGATTCTCAAATACGAAAATTGCATTATTTTCTATGTAAAATCTTCCGTTTTTTTCGTATCTATTCAAACGAGGTATAGCCAATTTTACAAGAAAAAATCAGGGTTTTTGGATATATTCCATTAACTGGAGACTAAGAAAATCTCGATAGATACTCCAAACATTGTATCCAACGGCCTTTGAATTAAAAATTAAATATTTATTTCTAACAAAGGTTACGTTTGGTTAAATTACTGAAATGTATTACAATAATAATTATGTAAAGCCTCTTCACCACGTCACGATAGTAAGCTAGGATAAAGTGTGTAATTTTTAAAATTTTTTTATTGTTGTGTAGTTCTTTTGTTTCAGTTTCTGACTTTTTTAGCCTTTTTTCATTTTTTCTAATTCACAAGTAAATTAATTTTTGAAGCGAATCTATATAATGAATCAAATAACAAGTTTAACTCGTCATGCTCAACTTAAAATTTCGCCTATTTTAAAGTATCACCATAAACTATCATTTAGACCACTTTAAAAAAAAATCATGAGGTGCCCCAAAAGGAGCAAAAAATAGGGTATTTTTTGGGTTACTCTTTAGTTTTCTAGAGCTACGAGAACTACCCTAAAGATTTTTGATAATGAGGAGTGAGTTAGTGTATGACGAAATCAATAAACTTAGCATATTAATAATTTTTTTATTAGTAGCGGGGCTATAAAAATGAAACTTGGTACATTACATTAACTTGGTACTTGGAAATTTTATACCAGGCCGAAATTACAAGGGTTCAAACTATGCTGAATCGCTTCGAGAAAAGATACGCAAGACAGTTGTCAACTTGGCAGGTGTACTGCCGTGCACCCAGATCGATTCTTTGAAGCATAATAATAAAAATTTCTGCACTATGTAAACAATATTTTATGCCAGTAGTGAGTAGTTCTTTGGCATAGAATAAAAAATGTATGTTCTCTGGCTTTGAGTAAAACTTGTCAAACTTACGTTTCTTAGTTATGTGTCTCGTGGTAGCGTAGCTAGACTTGATGGCGTCTGTGCTAAATGTCCAAAGACAACAAGCTAGGGATGAGTATGACGAGACAAGGAGCAAGCGCTGCGATAAGTAGCGGAAATGCACGATAGTGTCTCTAATTGAAGACTGCGCACACTGTACTTGACGGACCAGCAACTTTAGTTCCGTGTGCGACAGACATTTTGTAGTTTTCAAGTAATGAGTGTGAGTAACATGGGCATGTGTAGTTCGGTGGAAGTTTTTATTTTAACGTTGTTGTGTGAAGAGGAGGAAAAGGAATAAGCCAGGGAGAAAAAAGGTTTTAGGTTCACTCTATCAATAAAAAGAGGAAGCAATAAGTAAAATGAATTTTATCAAGAAAAATTCTTTCGCCTTTTTTCAACTGTCACAGCACAAATTATAATAATAATAGTTTCCCTTCACCTACAGCACCAAAATAACGCCAAAAATTAAATCGGTCAAGCACGGTTAGACATTGAAATTGCTGGTCACGATTTGCTCTGATGGTCGTTGCTGTTTGCCAGTGCTGGTATAATGTACAATACTCATTTAAATAACATGATTCGAGGTGTTCTGGTCCATGCAGGTATAGTGTGTGCGGTCTATATTACTATTTCTAATGTCGCTATGAGCTGAAAATAAATGTCAGCCAAATAATATTTGATGTCTTTATTACAATACTATTGGCTGTAACCCGGGACTTCGTCCGCGTGAAATTAATGTTTGTTCAGTTCGCAGAGTTTACGAAAAGATTTCTCTATTTTTTTATATAGCCCAAGTTAGTCCTTATAATATCAGCTATCTGCTAGTGAAAGTCCCGTCAAAATCGGTCCAGTCGTTTGGGGTCATCCATAAATGACGTCACACGTTAATGGGGGGGAGGGTATCACCGGAATGTGACATAGCGATCAAGGGGCACGGGGGATCAAAAGCTTTGTGACGTCACATGTTAAAATTCAAAATCCATAACGCGATGTGTGAATAAAAAACTGTAAAAATTTACAAACTTGATCTATATTTATTAATAATTTAGCACTCTCGCTATGAGATTATCTCTCAAGCAACAACAGTTAACGTCTAGAGCGGCGTTGTTATCTAAAATATTTGACTTTATGTTGATTTTACTAAAGATTATTTAATAAAAATAAGAAAAAAAATAAAATTAACTTTTTTATTTTGATTATTTTTAAATACATTCATAAATTTAAAAATGTGTGACGTCACATCAGGGGAGAGGGGATTCTGAAAATGTGACAACCTGTGACAAAGGCGGGGGGAGGGGTTAAAAAGTCCTAAAATTCGTGTGACGTAATTTATAGATGGCCCCTTTCGGAGATTAGCCAGAACAAACAGACAGACAGACAAAAATTTTAAAAATTGTTTTTTTCTTATAAGGGCCGTATATACTTTCACATGCATTTAATGAAAAGCTGTTATTTTGATATAACAAATAGACACTTTAATTTTATTTATATTGTGTATGTATGAAGTATAGATATAACTAGTTATATTTATATTGTAGAGGTCAATCAATAAATTAACTTTCCTAATGTTCTCTAAATAAAATTTCCGTCCGAGGAATTTAAGCGTCTGTGGCAAATTTCACTAAGATCTAGTTACAGCATTTATTAAAATAATAAACTCCACATTAATTACATCAGCACAGAAATGTCGTTCTACCAATACACGTTTGGCATCATCGCGGCTAAACTTATATAAATTGGCATACATTTTCGTTGTGCAAAATAAAATTGCGATAAAATAACACATCTGTAAAATGGAAATGATGTGCAGGTACTTCTATAATATAGTAAACGCCTGTAGCTGGAATATATTTCACAAAAATGTTATCGAATCACCTATAAGTTTTCCTGTTTGAGTGACACAATTTCGCGAAACATAACACAGAAAGAGTCCTGTAAAAGAATATTGACAACACATTCTGGGAAGGAAATTATCTGACACATATTCTGTACTTTATTTTAACATTATCATCTGTACACATCTCACTCTCACTTCATTTATTTACACTATTTACAAAATATCGTATTTATAATAAATATCAATAGTATTAACAATGAATTCATAACTTGAATTATTCACTCTATATTATGTTTGTGGATGTAATATAAAATGATCAATACTCCTTTTTGTTCAATTACATAATATTTAATTAATTAATTTAGTATTATTAGCAGTGATATTATTACTGTCATTGGTGCAACATTATTTGGCACGTCACTACCACTATTCCCACAACGACACCGAGTTTATAACCATTTCCACCTAAGCGGTTGTTCGAACCTGGAATTAAATAAACAGTTAAAATATAACAACGTATTATGCAATATCAATAATTAATTTTGACCACAGGCAATTTGAAAAATATTTTAAGGCCTCTGCACACGAAGCTGGTTTTGCCGCTAGAATCACTGCTGGGATTTGTGTTGGCTGGCGGGCGAGCTACGAGGATGGAAATGACGTCACTACGGGGTCGCGTGCGAGATCACAAGATGGAATTCAAAATTAGAACCGGTGCTATTTTTCGTACTAGTTTGTCTGTTTGCTTTGAGAAAGAATCAATCAGGAAATAGTATTTTGTCACGTGGGCGACATGGACAAACGCCCACAAACAAACACGACTTCATAGCGTTCAGAGACAATAAACGTCCACTTAAACTATCACTGCGCGCGCACCAAACCCACCTACAAAGCAAGCTTGAATACATGCTTCGTGTGAAGCGAGCATATAAAAGCCATCACCAAAACCAGCGTCATAGCACGCTTGAAACTTAGCCAAGTCGAACAAGAAATCTTGCCGCAAAATGAGTCTCTTGTGCAGCGACCTTTACATTTTAAATGCATGTTTGAAAGGCAATTTTTTTTCAGAATTTTGTTTTTCTGCAGCATACAAATTAAACACGTGTATGTCAGATCAGAATGCAAGACAGAATTTTGTGGTTAATTTATTTTTTAAGAACCGTTATGAACCTACGAATAAATAAACGAAACGTGATTTGTTTGAAGCCTTTAAAAGAATATCTATTGCTCAGTGTTTGAATTTAAATTCGATATTTTCAAAACGAATAGTAGGAACTTGAAACATTCTATTCCTACTATTCGTTCTGAAAATATCGATTTTAAATTCAAACACTGAGCAATTGTTCTTTTAAAGGCTTCAAACCTCTGACTGACGATGTTTCCCCCGTCGGGAAAGTGACTGACGAGTATTTTCACGTTTAATCATCAATTATTTACAATCTAACAAATTTTCATCAGCAGATTTATCACTTTTTTCATAGTTTTTCCGACGAGTTTCACAGCCTCCCACGCCCACATCCACTGCGGTCGCGCTGACTGATTTTCGATTTCGAACAGAGTAATGGTTAAACTCTTCAATCAATTACATTTGAGTCGGAGATAAATCACTGATAAATTTTGACACCACCTCCCGGACTATGGCGTTTGTATTAAAATAAAAAAATTCTTCTTCTACTCACCGGAGCTATTCGGCCATTTAAGTTGTTGATTGTTGAGCAGCGAAGGTGATCTGAGTACGGCTTTGATGCTCGCCTCCTGGGGTACGGCTTGCGATATCGACGGCCAGCTGGCAATACAACGCACTTCCATAGCTGACTCTGAACCTACGAAATGAACACGTTCGGCCAAGAAGCGCAGCGAGAGTGAAGTCGACATTAAACCGTCGGGGTCTTGCGATGATAATAATGATGGACCAAGCATGTTGGATGATGCTGTCACCTGGAAATAATATTGTATTTCAAAAATGATATCGTGAAGCAATGCCACTGAAACGCGTTTTCATAACTTGTAAATTACAAGCCACCACCGCCCAGTTTCAAAACCGAGAATTGGTGAAGACATCATTTGGATTTTCGGTTTATTATATAACGCTAAATACTCTAATTCAGAGAAAGTCCGAAATAAATGCGAAAAACTAGTTTTGAGCAACAAATATTTTCTAAACTCGAAATCTTACTTTTAATCGGGCATCGACTGTTTAAAAAATGAGCGGAACTAGTTTTGCGCTTTTTTTTTTTTTTTTTTTTTTTTATAAAAGAAAAGTGCTCAGCAGCTTAGGCTATATGCACATGATAAGGTATATTATGGTAAGTATTGTTATTGTAGAATCTTAGGTAGTGTGGTAAGTATTGTCTATTGTTAATTATATGTCTATTATTAATTATATGTAGTTAAATTTTATTTTTTAGGTTGGTGATGTCCAGGAACTGTAGCACTTTCGCAACACAGGTGTCATCGTCTTTAAGGGCTTCTTCAATTGAGTTAGGTAAGTCGGCTATTTTTCTTTCATTTGCGTAGTTTGGGCATGTGATTAGTATTTATGTTCTATGGTGAGTTTGTTGTGGCATAGTTCGCAGATCGGTGGAGCTTCCTTTTTCAGTAGGTATGAATGGGTCAAGTTAGAGTGACCTACTCTCAATCGGGTTAGTGCTGTTTCGTTTTGCCGAAGTTGGTTAGAAGAAGTTTTCATTTTTTTGGTGTCTTTTTTAATTTTCAAAAGCTTTGCGCTTTTTCACTTGTACAAACCTTGTTCTGTACATTCTTGTTCTTGTTGATGAGCTAATATTTTTATACTTTTACGTATACTGAAATAAAAAAAATGCGCGGTATCCAATATAATATGTTTTATTTGACCCATTATATTATCTTTCGTCAAACATCATATTTTTGTGTATTGGAAAACTATAGTAGAGACTCGAATTCATCTTGCCTTTTTACATAATACTTACATTAATTATCCCGTAATTATATCTTAATTTTAACATTCACGAACATAACCTTACTTCTATTCAGGTACAGACGTTAATTAAATGAAACAAGCAAAACTAGTTCTATTTGTTCAGAAATACCTATATAATACTAATTTTGTGCAATTGAAAATACGCAAAACTTGCTCTGCTTATTTTATTAGGTACACTCAATACTCGATTAAATGTAAGATTTCGGGTTTAGGAAATATTCGTAGCTCAAAACTAGTTATGCGCATTTTATTTCGGGTATTTTTCGAATTCGAGTATTAAGCGTAAACATATATAATAATAATAACAAATTGAAAAACATATGATTTGGTGCTAGGCTCAAATAATTCTAGCAGTTGGTGGCCTAAATTTTTTTATTCAACTCATGCGCGTTATTCATGTTTTATCATGCCTAAAAACCGAACCCTAAATAGCCATTTACCGACTGGTGACAATTACTTGTCATAACTCAATGAAGATTCCTACTAGCTCGGCCATTGTGGAGTAATGAAAATAAACGTAACTATTTTCTGAGTCGTAACGAAATAGTAGGTAACAACAACTCCGTTGTTACCCATTGAGACTAAAATTGAGAGGCCGAATGTTTTCGACATAGAGTTTATTCATAACCGGCTAACCTCAAACCAAAACATTAAATCGTGCTGTTTGGTGCTGTTAGTATTGACAGTTTTTTTTTATAAAGAAATAAATAGATATTTACAACATCTCATTATACTTAATTAAAACATGAATAACGCGCAATTGTTGAATAAAATTATGGGCGCAACTTGTAGGCTAAGTCATGACCTGTCAGCGCGATGGCCCATGAATGACTTAGACTACTAGTTACGCCAATAACTATTGTTAGAACACAAATACTGTGAGATTGAAGAGCTATAAAGGTTTAACTAGGTATATAGCTGTTAAGTTGTAACTTAAAATGTAAACACGCATAAATATAAGTATAGTTTGTTATTATATTATGAAACACTTTTTGTTGACATTGCAATGCAATATTAGAAAAATTTATTATTTAAAGTTTAAACAATGTCACTGACGGAACTCAAACCCGAATCTTCCCTATCGCGGTGGCCGAATATTCGTGCTTGACTCGACACTGACACTGTTTGAATAACAACTGTTACAATAATGGGTGTTTTATAATTATATAATAATATAATAGCACTGGTTCTCCAAATTGGGCAGGAAATACTTTAAATTATAAGCAATAATTTTCAATGTAGGTAATTGTACCAAATTTTGAGGAACAAATAAAATTGAAATCGTAATTTAGTTATGTATTTGTAAATTTAAACCTTACGTTCTTGCGCCGTACCAAAACTATAAGTTTAAATCTAATATTAATATAAAAATAAACAACAAGTAAAATATATGACTGAAAAAAGCGTAGCAATATTAGAAAGGGCTTATGGATTACCCTAGAGCTATTCTCAGCAGGTAATAAACGTACAGGAAGAAGGACGGCCGGAAGGCGTCTTGGTATTGTTAACTTCTGTACTTGCGCTCCGACACAGTAAAGAATCATGGAATGTTTGAAACAGAGTTTATTTTTCGAATGAATCGTACTACGATACAGCCACATGGAATGCATTATTCATTGAAATTTTTACTAGAAGATCCCTAGTGTCTTCATTGAAAAAAAAAATTCTACCAAAAATATGACAAAATTGTCAACTCTAATGCTTAGTTCCCGAAAGCATTGTCGAAAAATCTGATTTTGATAATATGACTACACAATAATATATCTCCATAAGAAAAACATTGCAAAATTTCAAATCGATCTTGCTAAAAAAATAATTGATCGATTGAAAAAGACTGCAATTTTTTGTACAATTGTCACATCGAAACAAGATTTTTCTGGGCATTTCGATAAAAATTATTCCTGAAAAAAATTGGTTGTCTGTAAAGTCGGTTTACGGACGATAGTTTTACGTGATAACGTATTCCGTAATACATAACCTAAATTTATATAATAATTATAATAATTCGAATCTATGATATTGCATCTTTCGCTTCATATTTAGGTAAATTTTATTAAGTAGAATAATAAAACACTATAAAAAGTACACTATTATTATATAAAAAACAACTATGGCATGTATCTCTTTTGCGCATGCGCCGATTTTCCCCAAAAAATTTACAAAAATTTCTAGTAAAAATAGATATAGTAAAAACCGTTTTAAAAACTATATTATTATTATATAAAACATCATTATAAGAGATATATTCTTTTACGCATGCGCCGATGTTCCCCAAAAACAATAGGCCACTTCATATTTGCATATCAAACATCCTCCCAAAATTTGGTTTCAATCCGCTTATCCTTTGTGTCGGAATGATAAGAAATGTCAAAAGTGACGTTTGCAACTGTCAAAGTATTATATTCTAATAATAATTAGTTATTCCAATACTTAACTTAGAAGGCGTTGCATTTCACAAAATACTAATGTCAAAAAATTGAATTAAACATTAGAAATGCAGCCGTTTTCATGTTAAGACAAGACATACGTTATTTTCTAATTTCCATGTACGGCAAACAAAGACGACCGACCGCGTCGCGTCATGCATTAGACAACTCACAACATTGCATTTATACAACTATTTTTCTATATAAATTTGTATAAAAAAACTGTTTAGGCAAATTCTGTTATACGAAATCTATGTAAAATGTTCTCCTCTTTCGTTTAAGACTGGTTTCAAACAGATCTGATTTAAATTGAGCGAGAAATTTGCAAAAAGCACGCACAGGGTCAGGCGGAACGTTACGCGTTAGGAACGTTACGAACGTTAGGAACGTTACGACCGTTAGGAACGTTACACTTTTTCGTGCATGCAGCCGGTGTTTTATCAATTTATAAGATTGGTGATTCATCAATTTATAAGACGTTATCACGTCAAAAACAATCTTTCTGTATGTATAACAACAATTTATATTTGCGTAAGTACATTCTTTTGCTCCACATGGTAGACAGTTTGACAATGACATTAGACTGTTCCTCTACAAAAATAAAACTGTAATTTTGATCACAATCTAAAGTCATTTCCAAATCAAAATTTTTGACTATGTTTTTTGCAACTCAGGATAATTAATGGTACTAACTAAATAGATAAACTTAATACATAATACAAATTAATATTATGTTAAGTAAATCTAATTAACGAAATTACTTATTTTACGATAACGGCAATTCTTTTTCTATTTTGTTGAATATACTTTCTTAATTTACGAATTCAGCAATGTCTGCCGGTTTCTCACGATTTCTCAAAAAATTCATCTTAATAGCAATTTAATTACTGAACTGTCCTCGTTTTTTAAGAGACTGCAAGTGATAACATATAATATATAGGGTGCATCACAGAAAACCGAACATGAGAAAACTCCATTGTGTAAATTAGTTAGGATCAACGATTACTTTGACCATATGACATTTGACATATGAGAATGGGTACCATGATAACGCTGACTAACCGTTATTTAATAACAATAATTGCTAATCATGAATAATTAGAAAAATCGGTTAAAATAAATTCTCCACTATTAAATTAATTTATTTTTATTAATAAAACAATTTTTTATTTAGAAAACATTAAAAAAAACAAACAAACAGTTAAAATAAAAAATTAAAACAAATGTTGAAATAATCCTCATTTAGTTGGTTAAAAAACTTTGTCTAACATTACAAGTCACATTGAAACATATTTCGGCGATTGTCTTTAAGTTCATCCAGATTGTGACGTACCATCTTGAATAGATTTCATTATAATATTATGGTAAAGCATGGTAACGACCTCTGAGTAGAGGGTAAAGCAATCTCTGATCTTAACTAATTTGTACTGTGTACTTTTCCCTATGTACGGTTTCTTGTGATACACTCTGTATGTTGTTTATTTAAAAAAAATAATACCTCTTTGTTGTTGAGGAACCACGTAAGCAATGGTGGTGGATCGGCTGGAGGTGCTGAACAGTTGGCGATCACCAAGTCTCCAACCGAATAAGAAGCAGAAACGCCTTTGATTTGAGGTGGTGCCTTCGACAATGCTATTAAAATACAGCTAACATAAGTAATCGGTATTTTCTATGAGCTGAAGTATTTGTTTACAAAATTATTTTTTTAAACTTTTAACCCAACCAAACTACAATTCGACCGAAGCTGAAGCAGCACTTCGATTTCTTTCCGCACTCAGGTGAAACCGAAGGAATTAATTAGAAAGTAATTTACTACCTTCGAAACTTTGAAAGTTCGACTAAGTCTGATTTAAAGTTTTTAGTTATGCTAAAAAGCTAAATTTTGATTTGGAACCAATTACGTTAATTTTTTGAGTATCTCTGTTTGCACCATTGACCAAATTTAATCGATATCTACAAACTTACAAACCATAAAGCCTGTGGGTGTATCGTAAGAGTTTCGTAAAAAATGTTGCACCTAGTGTTTTCCTTAAGTTCCCAAAAAGTTTTTTAGTTGTAATGAAACTTTTAAAAACTGTATAACTGTTTAATTAGCTAACTAGATTTTAAATGCCGACATTTAAAATTAAGTAAAATTTGCTTATTTTTTAAAGATCTTTTCAACAATACCACTTTCGACCTATCGTGCCATTTAACATTCCGGAGTTCTGAACATTCCGGAGCAAACTAACAGGGAAGCCGACCTTTCCGGGGGAAAAAATATCACCATTCGATTCTTCATTAGGGCTTTTATAATACAGATTTTTGACACAACTCTCTACGACTAACCGTTTTCGAAAAAAACGACCGATACGGGTGGTCTGACTCACTCTGTATACATTAATTAAAATGTTTCAAGATTTTTTCTTGTTTTTTATTCATTTATTAGGTATTTACTTTCAAAACTTACGAAACTTAAGGATTTGAAATATTTTATAAAACTTAGAAAAATATTCTAGTGCCGATTCAGACTTTCCAAATTTGTCTTCTTCTGGTAATCGGTAAGCTTGTTAAGTAGCTCAAATAAGTAATTAAGTTTAATTACGATTACCAACCCCTGCTCTAGACTCTAGGGTTAAAATTCTATTCCAACGGGAAATCAATTTTTTGCTGGAATTTTTTGCCAAACTTTGGTATTGTATAATACTAAAACATCAAAAGAGAGGCATTGAAATCTACAAATTCCCAAAGTTTCAAAACTTCCGCTCTTATTCGGATCGGAATCTACCTATCGATTGAACTATATGTTTTGCCAAAGCTTCGGTCGAGCTTATTAAATTCGAACGTAAAAAGTACTGACCGACAACAGTAACATTTGTTGTATTGAACACCACCCTAAAAGCGGGCGCTTCCGACGAAATTTCACACTTGTAGGCACCGCCCGAATGTTCTCGCGTTAAATCGGTGAGCGTCGACGTACATCGGTCCCGGCGACATTCGCTGTTCTCGACGGCCAAATGAACGCCGGCCACAGGAAATGTGCGTATCGATGGATTTTCGGTCGGCGTATATCGGAAGAACTCCTGTTCATCTTTGTACCACTTGACCGAGTTCAAATCCTCGCCGCCCATGTCGAAACTGCACGATATGGTCAGGTTTTTACGTGGATCGGCCAGTGGCGGCACCGACACGTTCAGTAAACTCAGACCGTACGCATCGTCTTATAAAAAAATAATTTAATAAAATTAATAAAAAAAGAATAATCATACGAAATAATAATTACTGAGAGTGTCCTCATTGGCGTCCTCAAAGAACTTGCCTTATTGCATGTCGAAATAAAAAAAAAAGATTTCATGAGAACTATAAATAGTCTATATTTTTTTATTTTTTAAAATTAGAATTTTTGTTAAAATAATAGAAAAAACTCTAGTAGCCTTAATTTTCGAGAATTATAATCTATTTTTAAAAATAGTGTTGCTTTCTCGATTCAAAAAACTTCTACGGACATCCTTTGTCCACACCTAGTGCCGGATTAAAACTCGTTGATGTCCTGATGCCATTGAAGCATTTCTTGCCTATAGGCTCTCATCTCTAATAGCAGTCTAAAAAATTCTAATATTAAGATAAGCTTAAAATAGATAGAAAAAAGTTAAAAAGCATATAATTTTGAATTTTACAATCAATGCTCTCATTGAAAATTTGACTGTCTGGTAAAATCGGTCCTTAGGTATTTTTATACAGTTATTGAGAAACAGTTACAAAACTTTAAAGTTAAAAAAATTTCGTTTCAATTTTCAAAGTTAAATTATTATTTATTTTTAACTTCTATACTTCTAAAGACAGTTTTATCTCAGTACATAATATTTTTAAGAACATGACAAAAAGAAAAAAAAATTGTTGACATGGTCTGGTGAAGTACTTTTCATTTCTGAGTTGTGATGTTTGGTGCTCCCTGAGACGTGATGCCCCCCTAAGCAGGTGCTTACTTTGCTTATAGTTTAATCCGGCACTGTTCGCACTCTTTTAGATCCAACAAAAAGTGCAGGAGGAACATATTTATCCAATATTAAAAGAACTAACGTTTAAAGCGAAAGGAGTACCTATGCACTTTTTCTTATTTCAATAAGAAAATCTACATTCACGTACATATTTCCAAATATATACAACGTGTGTCGTATATCAAAGCTCATTTTCTGGGAGCATATTCACTGTTCAAATAATCAAAAGCATTTGAAAACTAAAATACTAATGACGAAATTGCCGCTAATCATTTTGTGAGGCTTCAAAAATTGTATTGCATTTTAAAACTTCATCTTGTCATTCATAGTTGCTCCGTTTTGTCTCTGATAATAGATTCTTATGGTTTAAGTTGTCGAGCGTCTAGAATCTGTCTAGATTAGTAAGGGCCCATTCAAGTATTACGTAAGCAGAATTGTAGTAATTTTTGAGTCCCACCTCCCCTTTGTCAGCAAATGTAAGCAAAGATCTTACCCCCTCCCCTTCTATGCTTACGCAAACATTGGTAGGTATATATATTTTTTAAAATCTGTTCGTTTTCGAGTAATTGTTGTCAGCGTGAACGTTGCTCTTCGGTTACATTAGACACTAAAAACTTAAAAATTCTTTTAAAAAAATGTAACCTCCTTCAGAAAAGGGTCACTAAAAAGTTTTGAGGTCGGCACCAATTTGATATACTTAAGTAGGTACATAAAACGTGATAGTAATTAAATTGATGCCTATCTCAAAATTTTGTTATTTTACCCTTTTTAGTGACCCTTTTTTGAAGGAGGTTGCATTAAAAAAAAATGTTTTAAGGAATCCCTGAACATCTTTTCACTTTCGAGCATAGACAAGTAGGCTTGCCTTATCATAATCCGCTAAATTTTGCTAAAAAATCAGAAAAAGTAAATAAATAAATATTGCTGACGTAATCACCATCTAAACCCTTCGTCCCCTATGTCATCAAAAATAAGCTAAGCAAAGACCTCTTCCACCCCTTTGGTGCTTACGTAATATTTGAATGGCCCCTAAGTCTAAGAATATCAAAAATTCGTACTGTATTTTCGTGATTCCTTATTTTCAAAGTATTTTGACTGCGAATACATTCCCAATAAATGAACCGTTATTGTACATTCATAATATACGAAAACACTTTTTTGATAAGAACTAAAAATATGAAAATTAATATAATAATAATAATATAGCATCATCTTACCTAATCTGAAGAGAGATATGAGTGCCGCCAACTTCAAAAATAAGTATGCCATGTTTAAATTAATTGTCATTTTTCACTCACTTTTTGATTTAAAGTTTACATAAATATTAATAATATTCATGTTTTTATTATTATTAATTTTTATTTCAATTCAAAATGTTTATTATTTCCACATCAAGTATTTGCGTCACATGTTTCTTTTCAGACACTTAATTAAAAAACTGTTAATTTTTCAAATGAAAGCATTTACATAGGTATTTATACATTTACAAATAAATCAAATATTTATCTGCACACAGAAATAAAATATGAATGAAATGAAAAATAAATTACTATGTTTTTCATTAAAGAGAAATAAAAATATTTCTGTTCATTGACAAAACATAGTATTATTATAACAATACTGTTAGTTTACACTGCTATCAGATGTTGTTTAATTAAAATAACAATGGTACCGACATGGCAGTTTAACAATTTATATGATTTTAATTACTCTGCTCGCACAAACTCATGTTCATGAATATTGGTGACTACAAGGCCAAGTACCTTATGTCGAATTTTTGGTAATATTGTTCTACCATTAAATAGAGTGGATCGCCTTTTAATGGCTAATTTGTGTGAAGACATTTCAGCTTTGTAAAAATGAAGTGAATTTGCGCGGAAAATGATTAAGTATTTAAAATAAAATAATCACAAATAATAAAAACACTTGAAAATTCTCCAAAATATTTTCTCTCTCGACTATCGTTTCGGACAATCAGTCCATAATATATCTGTACTTCTGTAGATGGATTGATTTTCCGAAACGATCGTCGAGAGAGAAAATATAGTTGGCAAAACCAAAAGTGCACATCCCGCAAGTTTTCCACTGTACATATTATAGGTAATGAAAAAAAAATTGAGAAAATAGATTTAAAAAAACCAATTAACAAAATAGAAAAAAAATTTAAAAACAAAATGTCATCGGGAATCGAACCCGGCACCTTGCTATGGACCAACGCTTTTAACCGCTCGACCATTCCGATATCGTTGCTTGCGTTGTTATTGTGGTATAGGAGTGTAGCAGGTATTCTACGTAATACACTACATATTTTACAATAACAGTAATAGGTATTTTTTTGTTTTTTTAAGATTTTTTATTTTAACGATTAGCTGTCAAAAATAATAAAATAAAACTGTTTATAAAAATTAAACTACTGAACACATTTATGTGAATTTAAATAGGGTTCTGGTCTGATACTAAACAAAGTGAATAAAATATAACCCAAGGCAATCCGACCAAAATTGCGATCTGTAGAGTCGTGACGTACATACGTACATAAGTTCATACGTACATACGTACAGACCAACCGACAACTGCTGTTTCTAATTTTCAATTACAATTTTAATAGTATTTATGAACTCAAATTGATTTAAAAATGGTTCTGTTTTATAAATCAGAATCTCCTCTTTTCAAAAAGCTTCAATTTGAATGGATTTCGTGTGAAATTAACTTAGATATAACTTCTTATATGAACGAAAGTCAGCTCTGACGCACAAAGCGACAATAAAGCACATACCGCTAGTTTAGCGGTATGTGCAATTTTGTAGAATTTTTAAATGTTTTTATTATTTGTTATAAATCATGATCTACCAAGTGTCGAGTGAAAAACGTTTGAAGATCCGCAAATTTTTCATTGATTTGTGATTTAATTGATATCTTAAATGATAAGAAGAAACATTTTAAAGATACGAAGAGTCAAAACGATCAAATGTACTCATAGCCTAGGTAAAATTAAGTGTCAAAGATCTATGTATCTATATGTATCTAATTAATACATTGTATAATATTTCTATAAATTTTAGGTATATTAAAAGAAAATAGGATATTTTTTCGTTTTCCACATTTTCAGTTTCTAACTGTCGCACTGAGTTTCGTGAATTGGTCGAAATTTTCAAAATTTTAGCCCCTGTATATAAACTCAACAAATATTGTAATCTGCCATAAGCCACTTTTCTTGTGATCATTGATATATTTGACTATAGAACTGTTCACCTAAAAACTTGGATCGTAAAACCTAAATGCTGGTCAACTTCATTTATAATACAAAATGTATCAAAAGTTATGGTCGGAAAGGATAGAATCATAATTTACATTAAATATTATGACTTGTGAGACGGGGCCGCTAACTACAGTGAAATCTGTTCAGAATTGAAACTTTTGTAGAAAAAGTGTACTGCGCCAGTATGCATAGTGCACTGGATACTTGTATGCAGGTTTATGTATTTTGTTTAATAGTAATAGTACCGGTCAACGGAACGTGTGCCTAAAATTCGTTTTGCTCGGGCCTTGAAACTTTTTGCTATTTTGTATACCCAGAAAATTTGTTTCTAATATGTTTGTCTGTTTGTACCACCAGCGTCCAGTATTAAAAAATGTCACCAATTTTTATGAAAGTTAAATCGCTGCGTGTACCGGTAAATTTAGAAAAAGACTTTTTAATAACCTCAACTTTTTAACTTCCGGCTATAAAAAAAATATTTTTTTTTTCAAAAATCGGGAAGTTATTGGTTTCACCCCGATTTTCGAAAATCGAGTTTTCGCCAGATCTCAACGTTTTGAGGTCCTAGGAAGCTATTGAAACTATTTTGGCGATGATGTCCGTAGGGCTGTATGTATGTGTGTGTGTTGGTGTGTGTGTGTGTATGTATGTATGTAAACCTTTTATATCTTTTGAACGGAGTGTCCGACTGAAAAGCGGTTTGCGGCATCTGACGTGATCTTGGTGAACTTAGACTTCCTGAAAATTTGAAATGATTCGGCCCAAAAAAATTTTGAGAAATCTTAAAAAAACAACTTTCAAAAATTTTTAAAAATTTGTTTTTCTAAAATATTTTCTAAACTACATAACCGATTAATTCCAAAATTAATCAGCTCTTCTCCTTAACAAACTGCGTCGATTTCCGCAAACCGCATCAAAATCGGTTCATTTGTTCACGAGATACCGTGAACGAAAAACTCGTAAAAAAGTGTTTTTGTAAAATGACTCTTAAAATTGTTATCAGATCAATTTTTTTGTAATAAATTACTTTCTTAGGCTAAAAAAAAATGCGTCGATCGCCGCAAACCAGATCAAAATTGGTTCATGTGTTCATGAGATAACGTGAACGAAAAATTAGGAAAAAAGTAATTTTTTAAAATCACTCGTAAAATTCTTATCAAATCGATTTTTTTGTAATTATTTACTTTCTTAGGTTAAAAAAACTGCGTCCATCGCCGCAAACCGCATCAAAATCGGCTCATTTGTTCACGAGATATCGTGAACGAAAAATTTGTAAAAAACTTTTTTTTTAAATTACTCGTAAAACTCCTATGAGATCGATTTTTTGTAATAAATTACTTTTTTAGGTTAAAAAATTGCGTCGACTGCCGCAAATTGCATCAAAATTGGTTCATTTGTTCATGAGATACCGTGAACGAAAACTTCGTAACAAAGTGTTTATATTTTTTGAGCTCGAAGAGCTAAAAAATAAACTTCTTGCTATATTTTATATATTGTTGAGCGTTTTGAACTCGAAAATAGCGGGAAGTTACAGGGATGGCCTGCAGGGTCAAACTTCTTTTCAAATTTTTTTAATAGATGTAGTAACGTGTCCGACGATTTTTTCTTTTTTTTAATAAATTAAGAACAAGTTTTTAACTTCCAGCTATAAAAATCAATGATTTAAAAAAATCGGGAAGTTATTGTTTTCACCCCGTCATAATATCTCGACGTTTTGAGGTCCTAGGAAGCTATTCTGACTATTTTAGCGATGATGTCCGTCGGGCTGTATGTGTGTATGATGTAAACCTCTTATTACTTTTGAACGGAGTGTCCGATTGAAACGCAGTTTACGGCATCTGACGTGACTTTGCTGAACTTAGATTTCCTGAAAATTTGGAATGATTCGGCGCAATAGATTTTAAGAAATCTCAAAAACACAAGTTTAGAAATTTTTTTAGAAATTTTCTTTTTGGAATATTTTCTAAGCTACTAAACCAACTAATTCCAAAATCTAATCAGCTCTTCTCCTCAAAAAACTGCGTCGATTGCCACAAATCGCATCAAAATCGGTTCATTTGTTCAAGAGATATTGTAAACAGAAAATTCGTAAAAAAGTGTTTTTTTTAATTACTCATCAGATCGATTTTTTTGTAATAAATTACTTTCTTAAGTTGAAAAAAAACTGAAATCTAAAACAGCGCGAATTTTCAGGGTTAGTCTGTAGGGTTAACCAACTTTTCATTTTTTTTTGTATATTTTCAATGTAATTAAATCGTTTTTGTTATGAAATCTGTTTTAGTAAAAATTTCAATGCAAACACAATATTAACAGGAGATCAGTGTACAATAGGAGGTCACTGTATAGCACATTATACTGAATAAAGCTTCTACGCATTTAATACACATGAATATTCATCAGCCGCAAGGATTGCCTATTTAACGACATTAAATTAAACGTACTTTTTCTTAACAGGAAATGGAAAATCAATAATGTTACCACTCTATTATCTCCATACAATCTCCCTAAATCTATGATATTTATGCACAACTTTTGAAAAGACTGCAGGTAAGTAATTTCACGACAGTAGCGATTTTATGAATTGCAATTATTATGCTACTAGCTAACTACCTGCGTCCTTTCAAATGAAAGGCTTGAGGCAATAAACGTGTTCCCAAGAGATCAGTAAAGTTCAATTTTCATTAAGACCAATAAATATGTTAGTCGACTTGAGTAAATCATAAGTGGCCAATGTTAAGAGTACACCCCCTGCACCCTTCATCAAAAAATCTTTTCCCCTCGCCTAAAAACGGTTCCCGACGCTATTTTTAAAGCTAGAGAGTTCTGGTAAACGCCAAATGAAAGACAAAGAATCAGACTACAGATCCTTCAGGCGATTTTTTTGAAAAACAGTTTCGCCTACGTGTGAAATATTACGTAACTTATTATTTTTTTCAAAAGGTTGTAAGTTTTTTCAGGAATTTTTTTTTTCAAAAAATTCGCCTGAAGGATCTGTAGTCTGATTCTTTGTCTTTCATTTGGCGTTTACCAGAACCCTCTAGCTTTAAAAATAGCGTCGGGAGAGCGCGAACCGTTTTTAGGCGAGGGGAAAAGATTTGAGATGAAGGGTGCAGAGGGTATTTGTAGGGACGAATACTCTTAAGGCAAATTCAATTATTCAAATCTTTGATTAACGTCTGATTAGAACTCTTCAATAAATAAAATTATAGAGCAATTTTTCAGACAATATATTAACAAAATATATAATTAATACATTAATGTTTCGATCCGGATTTGGACCTTCTTCAGAACAGATCTAAAAAATATAAAAAAATAATTAATATTTAATTTCTAATTCGCATTTTATAAAATTCCTTCAAAATTATTAATTAAAATCAAAATATTGAAAAAATATATTTTTTAGATCAGTTGTGAAGAAGATCCAAATCCGGATCGAAACGTTAATGTATTAATTATATATTTTGTTAATATATTGTCTAAAAAATTTGTCGATAATTTTATTTAAGTATTGAACAAATTCAATTATACTGAAGCATTTAGTCAGAATATTTTTTTATTTTGTGTGGCAAAAGCTGTGTCTATTTTTTTTTTTTTGTATTTGATATATTTTTAATTTTCCATTCATATCCTCTTGAGTAACTATTATGTGCCTGTTATCTAGTAACTTCTCCTAAACTGTTATTACTGTTATTTGTTTGTTAAGTGTAGTATTACACAAATTTTTCTGATGTGTAAAAATATTTTCTGATCTAACCGCCGCCCGCCCCATCTATTTGCTAAAGTGACTAGTTGTAATGTTGCTTGGCGTGTTACGAACGTGACGCAATGCTCCACTCTCAGCTATATTCAACTCTCCTTGATAACTTCTAAAAAAATGACGCTACAATCTAAATATCTTCACGTCTTCGCAAGTGTTTTTTTTGACGTGATAACGTCTTATAAATTGATGAATCACCAATCTTATAAATTGATAAAACACCGGCTGCATGCACGAAAAAGTGTAACGTTCCTAACGGTCGTAACGTTCCTAACGTTCGTAACGTTCCTAACGCGTAACGTTCCGCCTGACCCTGTGCGTGCTTTTTGCTAATTTCTCGCTCAATTTAAATCAGATCGGTTTGAAACCAGTCTTATACGAAAGAGGAGAACATTTTACATAGATTTCGTATAACAGAATTTGCCTAAACAGTTTTTTTTATACAAATTTATATAGAAAAATAGCTGTACAAATGCAATGTTGTCTAATGCATGGCGCGACGCGGTCGGTCGTCTTTGTTTGCCGTACATGGAAATTAGAAAATAACGTATGTCTTGTCTTAACATGAAAACGGCTGCATTTCTAATGTTTAATTCAATTTTTTGACATTAGTATTTTGTGAAATGCAACGCCTTCTAAGTTAAGTATTGGAATAACTAATTATTATTAGAACATAATACTTTGACAGTTGCAAACGTCACTTTTGACATTTCTTATCATTCCGACACCAAGGATAAGCGGATTGAAACCAAATTTTGGGAGGATGTTTGATATGCAAATATGAAGTGGCCTATTGTTTTTGGGGAACATCGGCGCATGCGTAAAAGAATATATCTCTTATAATGATGTTTTATATAATAATAATATAGTTTTTAAAACGGTTTTTACTCTATCTATTTTTACTAGAAATTTTTGTAAATTTTTTGGGGAAAATCGGCGCATGCGCAAAAGAGATACATGCCATAGTTGTTTTTTATATAATAATAGTGTACTTTTTATAGTGTTTTATTATTCCACTTAATAAAATTTACCTAAATTTGAAGCGAAAGATGCAATATCATAGATTCGAATTATTATAATTATTATATAAATTTAGGTTATGTTTACGGAATACGTTATCACGTAAAACTATCATCCGTAAACCGACTTTACAGACAACCAATTTTTTTTTTTTAATTTTACCAAATATAACATGAAATTCATTTTTATTACAAAAGATAATAAGCATTCGGTTCAACTAGAGGTTCTATACTTTTAGGAGATCTAGGCTCAATTATTTTTAGCAGAAATTGGTAAACCGGTTACAGTAACCGTCACAAACGTTATCAAAAAAACGGCTACGTCGCTTTACAGCTTCAATCCCCCATCATAACTAAACGATTGAGAACATCAATATAAATTAATTTTATCAAAACTAAATTGAGATTTCGATGAAAAAAAAAGTTAATGTTTGCGCTATAGCAGTCAAAGTTAGCAAACAGCAAGGGCTGATGTCGTCTTTGTGATGTTCTCCGGGGTTGTAAAGTGATTAGCAACACAAAGACGTCTTCTCAACAAAACAGTTTCCATTCATTCCGATAAGGTAAACTAAAACAGAATAACAATTATAACGCCGTAATTGTATTATTTATACGTATATGTATATTTATAGGTATGTAAACTACATCTGTTTGCTTGCACCTCTGCCAGCTTTAAAAACTATATAAAAAGTTGCCAGATAATTTAGAGGGAGTCATTTTGCTATGGGATCGAAAAAATATCGTTTTATTTAGGCCTGTGTTTTCATAGAAATCAAACCATTCAAGTAGCTTGCCTGCATCATTTATATTTTACACCATTTTTAAAAATAATTAAAATTAATATGTAATTAAAAACAATTTGATGCTTGTTATTGAGTCATTGTTGACTTTTGGCCTGAATAAAAAATCGATACATTGATTCGAACCGATTTTTTTCCAAATAGGTTATATGCATGTAACTTTTATTTAGTTTAAATGTTATTTTTTGTAATCTTTATTGCAATTGATTAAACTCTAAATAGTTTTTTCTTTTTAAATTTTTGCTAAATAATAAATATTATGAATTAAACAAAAATGCAATAAATACGCGGGAAATATAAAATATCGAAACGCAGTGCTATTGATTCGACCGTAGTGTGACGTCAAAAAACACGTAAACATATGGTTGCCACAGAATAGGTCACATGCATGATTTTTTTTTATATTTTTAATAGATTATTTAGTCAACCATAATACGGAAAAAATTGATAATCATTTAAAAATGTAATATTATCATAAGAAAAAAAATATTAAATTTCACATTCAAAAATAGACAGTTTAAACAATCGGCCATGTTCGCGGGCTTATGTGACGTCATGATATACGATGCATGCCAACCTTGATGTCAAAATTATTGTCAATGTTCTAAATGAAGTTTATTTGTTGTTTTCTCTAAATACTGACATAATCTTACGTCATGAAAACTGTTGTTGATATATACTCTGACGTCACGATGCGTTTTGAAAATTCGAAAATAGCGCTTATTTTCTACATTACTTTTTATTATTTGTATTTTTTTCAGTGATTAGATTAATAAAATAACCATTACGTTATGATCAAGAACTAAAATATATTTCGAAATAAAAATTTTAACCAATTTGGAGTTTTATGCATATGACCTATTGTTGCCTCTTTTTCAATACAAATTTATTTAAACAAAATTGTTGACATGTTATATCATATGTCGTCACAGATCTCCCGCGCAAAAATGGCGCGTTTGAATAATCAAAATAACTTGCTCAAAAAGATATTTATTTTTTAATTCAATAAGAATGTTTTAATGAATGATTTCATGTGTTTGAAAACTTTTAATATGAAAATAATTGTTTTTAAATATTTTTAAAAATTGTGCATATACCCTATTAACAAACTAATTGAATTTAAATAACTATTCCCATCGAAACGACAACGTATCGAGTCGTATAGAGCCGAATCGATTCGATAACACGAAGAATTGACGTTTTTACAAACAAACAGAATAAATCTCAAAAATTCAAACGACATTATATTTAAAAAAATCATTAGAACATAATTTTAATAGGTACCTAATTAGTAGAAATGTTTTTTTTTAATTTTTTATGTCCACAACTCTGACGCAACTAATTTTATTCTTAGAATATCTAAACAAAGACCGCATTATTATTATTTTTATTATCATAACCATTGTATAGTTCTTTTTTTTAGGAAATCAGCTCTTGATATTGTAGTGGCGGCTATCAGTCGGAGGACTGGTAAATAATTTGAGCCGGAATGAAACTACCTTCTTCCCCCGTTTTCGAGGATGCTGAACACGATGGCGGCGTCAGAATTTCTCATTGGGGTGGCCCAACCTCTCAAACCGGTCAAAAACCACCCCAGAGAGGGGTTAAATGCGATTTACTAGGTTTCCCTGCAGAAAGAAGTATTTTACTCCCGTTTTAGAGGATGCTGAGTACGGTGGTGGTGTTGGATATCGCGTCCTACCGCTACCAACCCCTCCATCGGCCAATACTCACCCCCGAATGGGGTGAATTTTTTTTTGCAATATCAACGGTAAATATATGATCTCTCCCCGTTTTCGAGGTTGCTGAGCACAGTGGCGGTGTTGGATATTGCGTACGACCCCTCTTCCGGCCAATACTCACCCCCGGAAGGGGTGAATTTTTTTTATTATCACCTGGGAACACATTTGTCCCCGTTTCCGAGGATATTGAGAATAGGAAAAATAATAGTACTTCTCTTCTTGGTTGTGATGGTCTTTCATTTCGGTCCAGCTGCAAAAAATATCATCAAGTACCGCCAGTAGATCTATTGAATAATTGATACATACATTTATTTTTATATATAAATAATTCAGAACATTTATTACGATACATGAAAGTACGGTTAAACAAATCGCTACAGTTTCTTCTCATAAATTACAATAATTAAAAAATTCACCCCTTTAGGGGTTGATATTGGCCGGTGGAGGGGTTGGTAGGGATCGGACGCAATATCCAACACCACCACCGTGCTCAGCAACCTCGAAAACGGGGGGAGAACATATATTTACCGTTGATATTGCAAAAAAATAAATTCACTCCTTTCGGGGGTGAGTATTAGCCGATGGAGGGGTTGGTAGCGGTAGGACGCGATATCCAACACCACCACCGTACTCAGCATCCTCTAAAACGGAAGTAAAATACTTCTTTCTGCAGGGAAACCTAGTAAATCGCATTTAACCTCTCTCGGGGGTGGTTTTTGGCCAGTTTGAGGGGTTGGGCCACCCCAATGAGAAATTCTGACGCCGCCATCGTGTTCAGCATCCTCGAAAACGGGGGGAGAAGGTAGTTTCATTCCGGCTCAAATTATTTACCGTTTTCGTGTTTTTTCCGACTTATAGCCGGCACTATTGATTTGCACGACTCTATTTGATTAACCCCTGATCGATGCAAATTATAATAAACTTTTGAATTCAATATCTAGAATCGATTCAGTATTTCTCAAATCACACAGACCAATGTCTGTTACCGTGCTTGGTGACGAGGATAACGACTATTAATAAATATTAATTATGTTCAATTTTCGTTTGTATGGTTACATAATATGGTTTCGCTTGCAAAAATTAACCAAAGCAAGCTTGTCAGCTTCCTAGTTTGTAATTTCTTTTTGACAGATCTCACAATAAAAGAACAAATGATTTCTTTTTCTTCTGAAATATTCAAGAAACTATGAAGTTCACAAAAAATACTTTTTACAAAACTTTCTTAAAAAAAATAATAGAATTATAAACCGTTATGAAAAGTTTATCATTATGGTATGAAAACACATACTCTTCTACGCATGTCCCAAATTTCCCCCAAAACAATTGGGCTCTTCTTTTTCACTTGTCATAGAGTTAGGTAGTTCCGGCTTTTCGGATTGAACGTGTAACGATTGCGGAGCTCAAAGGAACTAGTTCCCGGAATCGTATCCGCGGAACTATTTACTTATACCAACTTTAATGAAAGTTTAATTCACAAACAAATAATACATTTATGATTTTTATTACATTTCAACATTTCTAGTGGCGTATTTACATAGTTTATTAGGTAAAAAGCAGAGTTCATTGGTTGAATTTTTTTATATACCTAATATATAGGTACGTTTGTTGATAATGACGGCAACGACAGATAGAAAAAAGAAAGATATAAAATGAATTTCGCGGATATGTATCCGAGAAAAGATATAGTGCATGGAACTATATAGGTCCGGAACGACCCAACTCTACTTGTGAAATATCCTCCAAAAATTTGGTTTTGATCTGCCCAGCCGTTTAACCTGTATCACACACATGCAGACAGACTGACAGATTTTTTTCCAAAAATATGTCTTTAAGATTTGGGAGATCATAAAACGAAAAATATTATAAAATTGGGAAAGTGAATTTTGACCTAAATTAATACTACCATTTCTCACTTGTGGAGTTGGAATGGTAAAAGTAAAAATCATGAAACTCCTAGCGTTCTTTTGCGACACACTAGTTGAAAACAGGACAGAGAGGTAAATCTTTATCAATTTCCGTTTCCAATAAGTCATGATCCTAGGATAAACAAATCATGACTAAATGTATTCTCAAACTATTGTCCACTTTAGCGGATCTGTCCAATTAAGCGTACATAATACCTCTTTAACTTGCGGATCAACTATAGCTATGAAAATCAATAGCATGGAAACAAAACACATTTTGCATATGCTCACGGGACTCACGGACTTATGTAAACCACAGTGCAGTGAGTCGGTCAATCGGGACGTTCAGTTTTATTACATCAATTCGTAAAACAAAGAAAACGGTATAGGGATAATGGGAGAGTGTGCGAAAGATGGCAGAACTAGTACTACAGTAGCGCTGCGCAACGATGACGGTTGGTAACTTAGACGCGCGCCGGTACGTTTCAAACATCTAATTAAATTCAATGTTCCACAGACTGCAATTCAATTACAGTTGTGTAGTTGCCCTAGCCTGGAAGCTGTATACAGTGGGAACTGGGAGTCTGTGAAACTCTAAAGGTACGGGTTTTTTTTGAGCGGGTGATCGCTGCGGTCAACAGCTGCGGCTCATTGTAACAGTTGGAATATTCAATCGATCACAGTTTTAGTCGCAAATATTATCAATCAATAACAATTAAAAAAACCAGGTGGGCCGTGATCACACTCGAAAGAAGTGAAACTTTTTATTTAATATAATATTATTATTTGTAAGAACATACCGAGTCCATATATAATTTTTATCATTTTGATTGAGCTCGATCGTATAAATTATTATATCTCGTCTTTCGCTCTCAAGATCAGTTATTCGAGCTAGTCTAAAACACATATTATGTGAAAAAAAGCAATGTTTGATAAATACCAAAACTGAACTATTTATTAACCATCAAAAACAAATTGTTGAAAAATGTTGAAACAAAAAAACGCGTCTGAAATGTGACCTCACAAAGAACATTATGAGTTGTGGCGCTATCTGTGTACAGACATGTACTACTTGGTGATCTTGAGAGCGGAACATGAGATATATTGTCAAGGAATAATAGATACTAGTATCTTTTGTTTTTTTGTTAACAGAATTGAATTGCTAGTATTTATTTTTAAACAATATGCATTATTAACTTTAGTTTTATTTTTTACGTCACAAAATAATAAGTACAGTTCGCGATTTGAATCTGGTTTCGATATTCCTAACAGTTACTAAGCAGCCGCCCAATGATGTGATGACCTAACTGTTCTTGATAGATGCTATACAGAGTGCAGTTATAATTTTATTTTCGAAGATGCGACGGCACGTGCCAATTTTAGTGACAGATAATTTTGGATTACAGCGAGTTAAAAAGTTTAAAAAATAGTATAGTATTTTTATTGGCGGTTAACCGGTGCGATCAACCGTCTCGGTTCAACGTGACAGTTCAATTTATTATTTTCTAGTATTACCTTAATTAATTTTAGCCACATTAATTAAAAGTAAGATATAAAATAGTAACGGGATGTCTATCTATAATTAAGTTCATTTCGGTTTTTTTGGTATTTTATTTATTTTTACCGTCCAGACAGATAAGAGTATAACTTTGCGACGTAATGGTGCTGTTAGCATCATGACTTTACCTACCTGTCCTTTGAGAAAATGGGCACTTTTGAGTGTCTATACTGTTTTCATTAAAATTACTCGAGGATGGTTGAATCTGTTATGATAAAACTAACAATTAGTAACTGAACGTTCAGTTTTAGTTTAGTTACTGATCGAAGTGAAAAGTATCCTGTATACTTAAATTAAGTATATAGGATACTTTTTACACGGTTACATTCTGACTAGCGCTTCTGCGAATATATGAGAATAGTAAACATATCCAATTTTCTGGAAATGTTCTCAAATAAACGTAAAAGTATTGACAAGCTGTTTGTTTGAAATGTAAACGAGCGTTTAAAACAGTATAGATACCTTTATTTAATAAAAGTATGATACACGACAGCGGTTATAGTTCCAACTTTGCCTCACAAAAATCTATTGAACAACACTACTGAAATATTATTATATGTAATTTAACAGATAATATAATAAAAATCATCAAATCATTGGCAGGCTATTACAATGGTTTACTTTCGGCTCAAAATTAATAATATTCGTCTAACATTAAACTCGCAAACTAACATGTAGTTCTGATTTTTTCATATGTTGTTAGGACCACTACCAGTAGCGTATATCCAAGTTTGCAGCTTCGAAAGACCTGTGCTAATTTTGCAGCACTCAAAAAACTGCGAAATTTTCGCACTTTTTTTGGTATTCTCAATATAGGTCTTAAACTATGCATTTTTTAATAAAATATTTTTTATACGTTTTTAAGTTTAAAGACTAAAATTGGTACAATTTGAGACCAGAACTAGCTCTGTAGGTTCAATACTTACCAAGATACAGCTTTCCAAAAATTGACCAGTTTTTTCAAAAAAGTGAAATTTTAAGATTTGGTCAATTTTTGACCCCGATATCGGGGAAAATACTCATTTTAAGGGTTTAAGACCTATATTGAGAATACCAAAAAAAGTGCGAAAATTTCGCAGTTTTTTGAGTGCTGCAAAGTTAGCACAGGTCTTTCGAAGCTGCAAACTTGGATATACGCTACTGGTAGTGGTCCTAACAACATATTAAAAAACAGAACTACATTTTAGTTTGCGAGATTAGCGATTTTTAGTGTAAAATATGACTGGGCTATTAGTACAGATTATAAATTTACAATTATGATCGTCTCCTTGCATTTTTTTTTGGGGTACCTAGCAAACTTCTTTCCAAATTGATAAATGATCAGTATCTGGCAGACTTCATACTGAACAGGAAGTGAGGTACACAAAAAACTGGAAAGATGGTTAAATTCACTGTTAAAATTTTGGTATTGTGTTGTTCAGTAGACTTTTGTATGGTGGGATTGTAGGAGCTCGGTATGCAATGGCAGATATTGGTCGACACTTATAGAGAGGTGAGTTAGCTTCGAATAGTGTTCTGAATTAAGGGTATCTCTTTCCATTTTCCGCTGTGTTAAATCAAAACGAATATTGTACTTACTACGTTATTGAATTCTACCGCACGAAGCGATGTGTTAAAAAACAAAAGTAAGAAGAATAGATTCGATTACTCGATGTCTAGTCTAAACTTATACGTTGATAGAAAACGATGTTTGCTCTTAAGGTGGTTCACTCGCGACACTCGTAGAAGTTAGCTATTTACCGTGTATTTTTGTAAGAGACTGCACCCAATATTTTTAAACTTTGATATAGAAATACATTCCTATGCAGTTACAATTGCAAGTACAATAGAAATATTTTGATTTTGAAGATCTATATTTTTTTAACCAAACGGTAAAAAATTTAGTTTTTTTCAAACGTTTTATAATTTTTGAATTTACAATGCATTTGTTTTAAAAAAACGTGCCAGGAACCGTTTTCTAGATATTCTGGAATGTACTTGTTTTCTTTATACGTGATATACCTCCAGCATGTAAATTATGTTACATTTTGATTGTTAATATCTCATTTTAAAGATGGTGAAAAATTCTTTTCTTTTTTAATTTAAATATAAGGCACTCTTATTAACCTTATAATTCAATTTTATTAAATTCGTAAGAAAAGCCGTTTCACGAGTGAACTACCTTAAGACACCTCAGTAATTAAACTGGCTTTTAAAATGATAGTAAACAATGAAAATTAAATATAGAATCCTATATATATATATATATATATATATATATATATATATATATATATATATATATATATATATATATATATATATATATATATATATATATATATATATATATATATATATATATATATATATATATATATATATATATATATATATATATATATATATATATATATATATATATATATATATATATATATGTTTGAACGAAATGTACCCCCCGGGAAAAAATTGATCATATATGATTATGCATGATTATATATAGTCAGATCCGAAAATTGGCCAGATCTGATTATATATAATTATGTATAGTTATATATAACAATATATAATTATAATGTATACTCATGACTCATGTATAATCATATGTGATTAGGCAAAATCATTTTTTTCCCGGCCGCCCGGGAAAAAAATAATTTAGTTATTTTTTTTCCCGAGTAAGTACATTATGATGCGCATCATAATGTACTTGCCCGAGGAAAAAATAATTAAATTAAATAGGCACAAGTGAGATCAATAACAATTTAATAACTATAATATAGTTTATATATTTTACAATAAATTAAATTATCATCAAAAATTCGAAATATTAAATACTATCCAAAATTAAACAATTTATACAAGCACTAAACAAAATCCAGATTTATAAAATTCAAACACGTAAAAAAATTAATTCAGTCAAAATCCCATAGCACTAAACGCGCACATAAAATTAAGTCACTTCGAAGTTTCAACCTCTATAATTTGGTATATATTAAAAAATAAGTCATCTTTCATGAATTGAGACAACAAAAACTCTTTTCCGACGAATCACTTCTCTTTCTGTCAAATCCTCTTCTGAACTAACTTATTATTTTTTTTCTGTTGTCAATTATTTGACTGATAACCATGGATACCAAAATATAGTATAGATATAATTATACATAGGACTTTATATATAATTATAAATGAACTTATTAGTCAGGTACGATTAGATATAATTATATATAGACCTATATATAATTAGATATGGATTGATATTAGTCAGATACGATTAGATATAATTATATTTATGACTATATATGATTGTATATGGACTGATATTAGTCAGGTATGATTATATATAATTATATATAGGCCTATATATAATTATATATGGACACATATTAGTCAGCTTTGATCAGATCTACTTATATATAATTATATATAAGTCCATATATAATCATACATAATTATATAAAATTTCGTGTATAATTATATATATTCTATATATAATTATATATGGCATATATAATCAGATATGATTAGGCATGAATTATTTTTTCCCGGGTAGTCATAAATATAATTATATCTAATCGTATCTGACTAATATCAATCCATATCTAATTATATATAGGTCTATATATAATTATATCTAATCGTACCTGACTAATAAGTTCATGTATAATTATATATAGAGTCCTATGTATAATTATATCTATACTATATTTTGGTATCCATGGTTATCAATCAAATAATTGACAACAGAAAAAAATAATAAGTTAGTTCAGAAGAGGATTTGACAGAAAGAGAAGTGATTCGTCGGAAAAGAGTTTTTGTTGTCTCAATTCATGAAAGATGACTTAGTTTGTATGTACCAAAGTTATAGAGGTTGAAACTTCGAAGTGACTTAATTTTATGTGCGCTTTTAGTGCTATGGGATTTTGACTGAATTAATTTTTTTACGTGTTTGGATTTTATAAATCAGGATTTTGTTTATTGCTTGTATAAATTGTTTAATTTTGGATAGTATTTAATTATTCGAATTTTTGATGATAATTTAATTTATTGTAAAATATATAAACTATATTATAGTTATTAAATTGTTATTGATCTCACTTGTGCCTATTTAATTTAATTATTTTTTCCTCGCATCATAATAGCCCGGTCATATTTTACACTAAAAATCGCTAATCTCGCAAACTAACATGTAGTTCTGATTTTTTAATATGTTGTTAGGACCACTACCAGTAGCGTATATCCAAGTTTGCAGCTTCGAAAGACCTGTGCTAACTTTGCAGCACTCAAAAAACTGCGAAATTTTCGCACTTTTTTTGGTATTCTCAATATAGGTCTTAAACTATGCATTTTTTTATAAAATAATTTTTATACGTTTTTAAGTAGACTAAAATTGCTACAATTTGAGACCAGAACCAGCTCTGTAGTTTCAATACTTACCAAGATACAGCTTTCCAAAAATTGACCAGTTTTTCCAAAAAAGTGAAATTTTAAGATTGGGTCAATTTTTGACCCCGATATCGGGGAAAATACTCATTTTAAGGGTAATATCATAGGAACATATATTGTAGCAAATGTAATTAGCTTTAATTTAAGCAGAGAACGACGTCTGTACGCCATATAGTTTACTCACAAATTTAAAAAATACAAAAAATGAGAAAACAGCATTTTCGCAAATTTAAATTTAATACCTAGTAATCGTTATGTAAATCCATTCAATGATTTTAATGTGGTTGAGTAACAAAATTGAGTAAGATAGTAGCATAAACGAGTAACATAATAAAAAAAAATAACATAATTGATAACATCATAAAAAAATTATGCAGTTTTTGACAAAATAAAGTCGTATTTCAGCCATTTTGTAAAAAATATTTACAAATTATATTCATGAACCTTCCTCGTTTATCGCTCTTTCCATTACCGAAAACAATTTCAAAATCCGGTGAGTGGTTTAGTAGAAGAGAGCGGAGAAAAAGCCAGAGACTTTGTTTTTAACTATGCAGTCTTTGACAAAATACCGTCGCATTTCAGCCTTTTTGAAAAAAATATTTACAAATGGTATACAGAAACCTTCCTCGTATATTGATCTTCCTATTAGCGAAAACCATTTCAAAATCCGGTGCGTGGTTTAGAAGAAGTGAGCGGTGTAAAAGACAAAGACAGTCTGAGACTCTGATTTTAACTATGCAGTTTTTGCTAAAATTCCGTCGTAGTTCAGGTATTTTGTAAAAAATATTTATAAATTATATACATAAACTTTCCTCGTTTATTGCTCTTTCTACTACCAAAAACCATTTTTAGATCCGGCGCATGGTTTAGAAGTAGTGAGCAGAGAAAAAGGCAAAGACAGACAGAGACTGTTTTTAACTGTGCAGTCTTTGACAAAACACCGTCGGTGTTCTTCTAAACTATGCGCCGGATCTTAAAATGGTTTTCGGTAATAGAAAGAGCGATAAGCAAGGAAGGTTTCTGTATATAATTTGTAAATAGTTTTTACAAAATGCCTGAACTACGACAGTGTTTTAGCTCAGACTGCATAGTTAAAAATAGATCATCTGTCTGTCTTTGTCTATTTCTCAGCTCACTTCTTCTAAGCCATGCACTGAATCTTGAAATGCTTTTCGGTAGTCGGAAGAGCGATAAACAAGGAAAGTTTCTGTATATAATTGGTAAATATTTTTTACAAAATGCCAGAACAGCGACGGTGTTTTAGCAAAGACTACATAGTTATAAACAGAGAGTCTGCCTATCTTTGTCTTTTTCTCCGCTCATTTCTTCTAAACCACGCACCGGATCTTGAAATGGTTTTCGCTAATAGAAAGAAAAATATACGAGGAAGGTTTCTGTATACAATTTGTAAATATTTTTTCAAAATGGCTGAAATACGACGGTATTTTGTCAAAGACTGCATAGTTAAAAACAAAGTCTCTGTCCTTTTCTCCGCTCTCTTCTAGTAAACCACGCCCCGAATTTTGAAATTGTTTTCGGTAATAGAAAGAGCGATAAACGAGGAAGGTTCATGAATATAATTTGTAAATATTTTTTACAAAATGGCTGAAATACGACGGTATTTTGTCAAAAACTGCATAATTTTTTTTATGATGTTATCAATTATGTTATTTTTTTTATTATGTTACTCGTTTATGCTACCATGTTACTCAATTTTGTTACTCAACCACATTAAAATCACTGAATGGATTTACATAACGATTACTAGGTATTAAATTTAAATTTGCGAAAATGCAGTTTTCTCATTTTTTGTATTTTTAAAATTTGTGAGTAAACTATATGGCCTACAGACGTCGTTCTCTGCTTAAATTAAAGCTAATTACATTTGCTACAATATATGTTCCTATGATATTACCCTTAAAATGAGTATTTTCCCCGATATCGGGGTCAAAAATTGACCCAATCTTAAAATTTCACTTTTTTGGAAAAACTGGTCAATTTTTGGAAAGCTGTATCTTGGTAAGTATTGAAACTACAGAGCTGGTTCTGGTCTCAAATTGTAGCAATTTTAGTCTACTTAAAAACGTATAAAAATTATTTTATAAAAAAATGCATAGTTTAAGACCTATATTGAGAATACCAAAAAAAGTGCGAAAATTTCGCAGTTTTTTGAGTGCTGCAAAGTTAGCACAGGTCTTTCGAAGCTGCAAACTTGGATATACGCTACTGGTAGTGGTCCTAACAACATATTAAAAAATCAGAACTACATGTTAGTTTGCGAGATTAGCGATTTTTAGTGTAAAATATGACCGGGCTATTATGATGCGAGGAAAAAATAATTAAATTAAATAGGCACAAGTGAGATCAATAACAATTTAATAACTATAATATAGTTTATATATTTTACAATAAATTAAATTATCATCAAAAATTCGAATAATTAAATACTATCCAAAATTAAACAATTTATACAAGCAATAAACAAAATCCTGATTTATAAAATCCAAACACGTAAAAAAATTAATTCAGTCAAAATCCCATAGCACTAAAAGCGCACATAAAATTAAGTCACTTCGAAGTTTCAACCTCTATAACTTTGGTACATACAAACTAAGTCATCTTTCATGAATTGAGACAACAAAAACTCTTTTCCGACGAATCACTTCTCTTTCTGTCAAATCCTCTTCTGAACTAACTTATTATTTTTTTCTGTTGTCAATTATTTGATTGATAACCATGGATACCAAAATATAGTATAGATATAATTATACATAGGACTCTATATATAATTATACATGAACTTATTAGTCAGGTACGATTAGATATAATTATATATAGACCTATATATAATTAGATATGGATTGATATTAGTCAGATACGATTAGATATAATTATATTTATGACTATAATCACATATGATTATATACATGAGTCATGAGTATACATTATAATTATATATTGTTATATATAACTATACATAATTATATATAATCAGATCTGGCCAATTTTCGGATCTGACTATATATACCCATGCATAATCATATATGACCAATTTTTTCCCGGGTAAACATAAGATTTAAAATAAAATTTTAATAAAGAAATAATAGTTCTGTATATAAAAATGTTTAGAAGGTAATTAGTTTCTGAAGAAACGTTATTAGATTAAATTATCAAAGACATGCAGGGCCAACGACACAAATTTTATGATTTGATATACCGGAGGTTTTGGAAATAAAAATACATTATTATAATTATTCATATATCATTCGTGCTTACCTTTACAATAAAACAAAAATATCTTTTTTTTTAATTCAGAATGTTGAAGAATTTTTTTTTCAAAAAATGTAATTTTTCATTAAAATTTTAATCAAAATAGATAATCTAGAAAAATGACGTATTTCGATGTGGCCTCTCACTACCTCGTTAATTTATTCTCTGGTTCTGTCTTCTAGTCTCTTTACACACGTTTTATACAAGAATATTAAAAAAAGTTCCCGATTTTTTCTTTCAAATTGTATTTACCCTTGAAAAAACCGATATTAATAACACATTCTATCTTCTTTTAACAGTATTTACGTGATATTTCTACAAGAACGTAATACAGATCAGTAAAACTACAGTGGATTTCATTTATAAGGATCTCGGTTGTAACGACTTTTCGGTTATAGCGACGTAACACTTAAGTCCCTTGAATTTAAAGTATACTCTTTCTATATATCGACTTCACACATTCGTCTAATATACATTCCTGTTTTTGATCTTGATTTAATTTTGTCAATGGTTATTTATAGTTCATGCTATAACAAAAGTGTGTATTTTTCAATGTAATTTTAAACATTCTAACCTTGGTACGGAGATACGTCACTGCTAGACAACTTCAGCTGCCTGCAGTTGAATCACGCCCACTGATTTTTAGACTTGGATCATGTGGTAACTAAGATATACATCTCTTTCCATGGACATATCTTTCTTTATCTATACGAGAAAATGATGTGCTGACAACACAAGTTACAACCTCTTCTCTTGACGTCCACAAGCGCACTGCGAGCGCCCTTTGATTCGCGGCAAAAACCGACAATCGTCGGCTCGCTGCAAGCGGCACGCGTACCGCTCGCAGCAGGTTTACGAACCACGTACACACTATGTTTTTGGTAACAGTAACGGTTACAGTTACGTGCAACGTTACGGGTTCAGAAATGAGTACGTTGTAAACGTCGGCTCGCTGCAAGCGGCACGCGTACCGCTCGCAGCAGGTTTACGAACCACGTACACACTATGTTTTTGGTAACAGTAACGGTTACAGTTACGTGCAACGTTACGGGTTCAGAAATGAGTACGTTGTAAACGTCGGCTCACTGCAAGCGGCACGCGTACCGCTCGCAGCAGGCTTGCGAACCACGTACACACTATGTTTTTTGGTTACAGTACATGCAACGGTTACGGTTACGGCTCGCTAGTGAGTACCCGGCTTTATAGGTCCAGATTTGATGTTATTATATGGCGTCCATATACTCAGTTATTTCAAATGAATACATCGTTTAAATTCTTGTTTGTAATTAAGAAGATGGATATAAGAACGAAATACTTGTTTATGTAATTTGTAATGTGCACTGTTAAAAATTACCAAATTTTGATAGGCGTCCAACCCTATTGAAGAAATAAGTTTCGAATCACTGTTGTATACAGTCAGGGGCGGATCTATAGATTTTGTGGGACCTAGGGCTTATTGAAGTCCAATGTGGCCTCATTTTTTGTTAAATTAAAAATCTTTAAATGTGAGTTTAAAGTTGAATTTAATGACATTAAAATCAGAGTTGAAAAGAACTCAAAAAATTTACAAAATTTACCCAAAAATTGTCCAATTTCATCAAAAAACACTCACCTATGATAATGGTAATATAATAAAAAAAAATATAATAAAATTCAGAAACTAATTACTAATTAATTTTTATATTATTTAGCTCAATTCTGAAGAAGCTACAAATCCGGACCGAACCGTAATTTTATTTACGAGTATATAATTTATATAATATATTTAATTAATATAATTGTCTGAAAAATTGGTCGATAATTTTATTTATTTAAGAGTACTAATCAGACGTTAATCAAAGATTTGGTTAATAAAATAATATTAACTATTTTTTACTGTAAGATAAATGCTCATCTTTAATGAAAAAGTATTAAAATTTTATTATAATAAATCAATTTTGTGGGCCCTTGATACTTGGGGGCCTAAGGCTTAAGCCCTATTAGTTCTTATGTATATCCGCCTCTGTGTACAGCTAGTGTATGTACTGTGTCATATATTACATGACACACAAGGGAGTTGAGTCGGGCTCTCTTTGAGTAGTTAAAAGTAAGTCTCCGAGCTCCAACTTGAGAGCAATGATTAATTCAGTGAGTAAGATAAATACATCCAATTAAAGTACACAAATTTATGGTAACTACATACCGAAGTTCATATACTATATATTTATCATTATACGTTGTAATGGATTTACTTGTAAGTTTGTGTGTATTTGTACACCAGCTGATGACACACTGGGAATAATATATTGGCTGCGTTGATTAGGCTGTGTCTTCTCTAGGTAAGTAACATGTGCTGTTGATTGTAATGTATTCTTGCATTAGGTGCACGAATGCGGGTTATAGACGAAGCAAAGACGTGTTGAATATAGTGCGGAACGAAAATAATTATCAGTGAGTCATACATAGTTCATAACTAGTTTAATGGAGCGACTAAGTAATGAAATAATGTAAATCATAATCGTCCCATACGTAAAAACTGTGTAAGAGTTTGGGATAACTGGATATTTGAATTACTTTTGAACTGAAATCTGTATATGTCGCCGGGATATTGTCAAATCCGTGACTTTGTAATTTCACTAGTGAAATTACAATATCACGATTGACAAAGATTCGTGATATTATAATTTCACTAAGTGAAATTATAATATCACGGGTTTGACAATATCTCGGCGACATATACATATCAATAATCAGTGAAAAATGGAAATCTATCCAATTACATAAAATTGTATTTTAACAATACATGTTCTTAGAATGCAACTATAACAGTTCCATTTTTTACATGAACAATTTTTAAAGTTTTTATAATTTTACATTTAAAAGTTCTTAAAATTTCATTAAGGATAGTCAGAAACCCTCATTAACATCAAAATTGCTTTGAAATGAACAACTAATCCTGCCTCGTTAAATGAAGTTCATCTCTCCTTGTAGCTTTAAACCACCATCTTCGTTCGAAGAATAATTATAGATTTTTTTAAAAATTACTCATCTCAAAAGGAACGATAAATTGTAACAACACTTTTAAACGTTTATGTAAAAGTGTGGCTTTTACTAGTAAAATGTCAACTGAAAATCTTGTAAAACTAATAATGAATAAGCTGTAAAATTGAAAACTTGATTTATCGTTGCTTGCGAATTTGTAATTTTGTTTATACAACGTTGCAGTCGAAGTTTTAATAAATTTTTATGAAAAAAAATTGCCTTTCAGTTGCTAGGCTCCAGGTGACGAATTTTGATTGGTGCATCTTGGTATAATGGTGTAACCACGAAGTCATAACCAGGAGAACAGCATGAAACAATATGGTGTCAGCTACTGGGTAACGCACACACGTTCATGGCTTACATGTGTGTAGTGTTCGTGAAGTTTAACAGCTTTGGTAACTATGCCGAAAATATGTGGAAAGAACCAAAATTTCCCCAGGTAGTGATAACAGCGGCATCTCGAGTGCACCAGAAAACGGTCCATCTCGAAACACAGCAAGCATAGGAATCTAGGTCTCCTGATTAAAGATTCAGTGGGTGAAACAACTAGGAAGAATTGAATTGATGTCTCTTGTGCGCATAAATGAATTAAATTTTTTTAAGTTGTTTCATTTAAACATTCAGTATTAGGGAAATTAACAGCTGAATTAAAAAAAAATCTTAAAAACACTTACCATAAATTAAACTAAGCCATTAAACTAAAAAAAAGTTATACCTATTCCAGGTTAATTTTGCTTATCAACGGCAGCCGAGCGATGTAAGTGTGACAACTTTTGGGAAACTGAATTATTTCCTGTGTTGTATATTCAACATACATACGTATTCAAATTCTGCATTTCTTTGTTTTTAAACTTTGTCTGTTCTACTGTTTTACCTATTATCACGTTGGCACTAATTAATAAGCGATGATCTTTCACCGTGATGAATCTATTTAGAACTGTCACATCCTTGTTTATGTGTTGGCATCACACGAACTGGAAGACGTGTCAGAGAAATGTCACAAATGAGATGAAATGATGATATTAAGGTTTCACGTCCATTATATTGATAATTGTAGATGATAGCGGGACAGTGGACAGGTACAAAAAAATCAAACACCTTATTTGGCTTTGTACGACGTTTCGCTGGAGATCCCAGCTTCTTCAGATACTGAAATTATATTTTGAAAAAATGTTTAGTTTTACAATATTATATACAAAAGTTTCTAGGTTATATTTTACCTTAGCTGGAAGATGTTATTGTTGTAAAAGCTATACATTATATTCAAACGGTTTACCCAACACATAAACAAATGTTTTTTTAGTTAATCGAGTAAAAATTGTGATTAATTCTGCAGTAAACAATATAAAAAATTTTTTAACTTTTTTCTCCAAGCAGAACACATGGTTTTGAAAAAAATGTTTGTGATAACAGTTATCATGCAACCAACATAACAGAGTTGAGTTGGGGCGCGAATATTGAGATTTTGAATTAATGTGACGTTATTATTTGATTATATACCATACTTAAATTTACCCAAAATTTAAGTATGGTACCGTAAAATGGGGTGACTTTGACCACTGGGGTGAAGTTGACCAAAAACTAAAAAAATGTTTCAGTGCTAAATACTTTCCGTATTGATATAATTATTCGGAAGTTTTATTGCTTAAATATTAAGCTAATATATTGTCAAAAGTTTTCATGTAAACAAAATGTTTTAATTTTTATCTATACATGATACATACGAAGCCAAAGTCATATATGAAAGTTAATGAAAATTCGTAGTGCTCAAACTATCATTAATATTTGCAAAACCAGAAACTTTACGACTAATATGTTTCGTTATTTTAATAACGTGATTTTTCTGTGTCAACACTTTATTATCATATTTTACATAACTTTAATAACTTGATCGCAGTATTCTAAATATTCAACTTTGACAATATTTTTACGATTTTGGGGTTAACTTGACCGCCTGGGTGAAGTTGACTAGCTTGCAGAGTCTTGCAAAAACTTGCAGTCTTGTGTGTCTGTACTGTTCTAGCAACGCGGTTTGTTCTGATGAATGAATGTGAGTGGTTGTAAAATTGAGTTCTTAATTATTTAAAAGTGTAATTTGACGATATGCCGAGAATATATTTAGGTGCTCGAGTTTTTAAAGATTATAGTGAAGAAACATTAGAAAAATGCTTAGAAGAGGTTTTAGAAGGAAAGATAAGTGCAACTCAGGCTTCTAAAAAATATTAATAAATACATATTAATTAATATTAATTGTACGAACCCAAAACCGGTCGCAGAGGGGAATTTTTGTTTAATTTGGACCTTTCGGCGTTTAATTTTAGCTAAAATGTTTTTTTATATTTGAAAGTAGTTTTAGTGATATTTATATACATTTTTGTTGACGTAAACTGCTTAATTTCAATCTGATTTAAAGTAAACTGTTTAATTTCTACTTTTTTGCATTATTTAGGTTGTTCGGACTTTAATGTTCGTTTTTTTTTTAAATAAATGTTTCATAAAATGTTCTGTTCATATTCCTGTGGACAAACTAACCCCAACTAGCTAAAATAAACAATTAGAATGAAAATTAAAGCTGTGGTCAACTTCACCCCATTTGGGGTGAAGTTGACTATTACGCCATTTTATTTTTTTTCTTGATAATGGTAAACAAACTAAAGATACTACTTTCCCTTAACGCTAGTACTACCTAATACCCATATTGTCAAAAAACAATATCCCTGAATTTTTGTAGTCTTCACATAGAAATTTTAGTTCAAACCTAAAAATTGGTCAAAGTCACCCCATTTTACGGTATATAATCAAATAATAACGTCACATTAATTCAAAATCTCAATATTCGCGCCCCAACTCAACTCTGTTATGTTGGTTGCATGATAACTGTTATCACAAACATTTTTTTCAAAACCATGTGTTCTGCTTGGAGAAAAAAGTTAAAAAATTTTTTATATTGTTTACTGCAGAATTAATCACAATTTTTACTCGATTAACTAAAAAAACATTTGTTTATGTGTTGGGTAAACCGTTTGAATATAATGTATAGCTTTTACAACAATAACATCTTCCAGCTAAGGTAAAATATAACCTAGAAACTTTTGTATATAATATTGTAAAACTAAACATTTTTTCAAAATATAATTTCAGTATCTGAAGAAGCTGGGATCTCCAGCGAAACGTCGTACAAAGCCAAATAAGGTGTTTGATTTTTTTGTACCTGTCCACTGTCCCGCTATCATCTACAATGATGATATTAAGGTTGTTATGGAAGTATTTCGAAAATGGTCTAAACCGAAATATTCCACATTTTAGTTATTTACCTATAAATTCGGAGGGTTAGAATTTCTTTAAAAACCGATTCACTATAGATAAATAAAAAGTTATAGTGATTTCAATTTTGCACAATTTTACATGTAGTCTTATGGAAAACATGTCATCGTGTCTATTTAAATTAAATACATTAGAAAAAACGGTGCAATTTTAAAGTTTGCTTTATTTAAAAAGTATCTGTAATTATGATAAATTTGTCGGTGATCATAAATATTACAATAAAAAAAACACAAAAATACAAAGAATATTACTGCCAATGGGCTCATACCGAATTCACTGTGACTACGAGACTCGTATTCTACCGTTGAACTTTAGCTGGCCTTGTTCATCGTGCTCAATATGCTACAATGCTACATACCAGTTTGACGTTCTTTCACTAATTTGAGCTATATAGTGTTAAATAAATTGTTTATAGCAATTGATTGCGCTAAAATTTTTCAGTTCTGGTAATATTTTCATTCAATCTACACTTAATTCATGACTTTTTCGTATTTTTTGAGCCATTCTTTATATTATATTCGTAGTCATTTGAGTGTTTTTTTACGGTTATAGTTAAACTCCAATTTTAATGTCGTATAGGCAATCGGTGTAATCCAGTCATTTCAAGAATATTCAGAAAATTTAGTTGTGTAGTGACACATTACAAGCTTTCTTGGAATTCTGGATTTGAACAGGAATTTCTTTTATCAAAAACTCGATGTATATTATCGAGAAAATTTAAATTCAAAAAGTCATGGACCTACGAATAAGTTAAGAAGACAAGAAAATTCTAACCTCAATACTTAAGGTTGTCAACTGTTATTAAGAAAATAACATAGGTAACTTGTTTTTGAAAAAGGAAAATTAAAAGTATTTGAAAGAATGATGTCTAAATTATTTTTTTTTTAACGGCAGTCGATTGGGACGGGAATTTTTCGTCAAATACAGTAACATTGCATTGATTTCACTCTTTGCCGACTTTACGGGGATGGGGAAATACCTTGCCTTTACACGGAATTGACTGACTACGCCGATTTCGAACGACATATACATTCTTAACCAAAAATAACGCGCCACTCGATAATTCTGATATCTTTTAGTATTCCCTACCAAAATTGGTAATAGACTGAACTTGTAGTTGACGCGATTTGTTATAGAGATTAGTGTCATTTTAAAAAATGAATCGTAGATCTTGATAAATATCTATCAATACTAATAAAATATTATTTACGACAAGAGTTTCCTCTTGTCGATAATCGCATCACCTACTTCGCAGAAACATCTTTTGCGCCTAGGGCTTCCCAGGATCTTATCAGTTACGCTCCCCTTCCGCACACACGTTCTTTGGTTTTGCTCATAGGGGAACCAGAGGCGGTTCCTCTACGAGTATGAGCGCTGCATAACAACCAAAATCTTAGGTACTTCATAATTTTGAAATTTATTATATTTTCCATATTAGACCAATATTTAATGTTAGAAAATAGTATAATAGTTATACAATCAACGCTTAAGTTTTTTACAGCCATTGGTAAGATCACAACACTCGCGTGTGTTCTATGTGGCAGACATTTTTGAGTTCAGGCGCTGTTCTGCACTTCGAGGCAGCACATGAAATGTCTTCATCAGATACCCCCGTTGTACACCGTTCAACTCCAGACCTAGAAGTTATAGCGTGTTATTTAGACCGGCTTTGAGCTGCATTTACCGTCAGCACATTACTACAAATAAGCATCTGCCACTCTCATATTTTAGCAGGGTTCACTGAATCTATCTCATTCAGTCAACACTTTTGACGGCTTTGACTCGGCGATACGTATGTCGTATATACACAATACACATACATGATACACGACACACTACTTATAGCTGTAGTGACTATTTTTAGATTGTATATTGATGATTTTAAAAAAAGTTAATAATTAAAACATCATAAACATGGATGATATTCACAATTTAATTAACCCCTCCCCCCATTCTTAGCCTGTGTTAGGTTGGCCTTGCACTCACGCACCGACACTGTATACGGAACCCTCGGCGCATGAAGCATAGATAAAGCAAGAACATGAAGTACGTTTGTGCTTGGCCATTTTTTCTCGTGTGATATTCCCCGCCCGCCTTGAATATTATATGTGCAGAGGGGAATTTAAGAAAACAGGCAACTGTAGAGAGTAAGTTTCAGTGTAGTGATGTGTCCACATGACTCTTTATTGGGAGCTGGCTCCGTGCGCTCAACTCAGAGGGAGTCGTTCACTAGACAGTACGCACTACACAAGAGTGCAGACTGCAGAGGCGTGAACTGTCATCATGCATGCTCAGGAGTCGCTTAGCATTGCACAGCACAATACACACATTCAGCTGAGCTCTTTTTCATATGATCCTGATCTTATATTATTTGCATTTCGGATAAACTATAAATAAAAGCTTAACAATAATAATGTTTATTGTTACAATATTATATCTTTGTCAACGACGTCAATGTGAATGGTTTAAGTCACTGTAAGCTTAGTACTATTGCACTTACAGTGTGCCATTCAACATTAAACGATTCAGCAAAGATAACTGTACGTTCAAAGTTCACTAGTGTCTTTGTGCCCTGTGCTGTGTGCGTTCTGCAAATGTGCCAATGCAACAGTACAGAATAGCTCAGCACAGAGCAATGGCGCTCGGACTGAGTCATTCACAAAAAAAAGTGACTCGCTCCGCTCCGAGAAAGGAGTCGTTCATTATGAGTGACACATCACTATTTCAGTGTTCAATTACATTTTTTGCGTGTGTACTATCCCCGTGTCTTTGCCGAATTGTAATTAAAGTTAGCTTATAAACTCTATAATGAATGAAAGTGTAAACCCACACCGTGTTGTACACCTATAATACCAACGTGTAGCGGTTCGACGTTTATATAATATACGGAATATGAATTATTAAAACAGCTTAATTTCAACGATTACACGCCGAGTCGAGCCAAACAAACTTCTCAAGTGTTACGTACATATTTTATGACGTGACAGATGAATAGAGCTAGTGCATTGGCACAGACATTACTCATGTATTTAAGTTGTACAACTTTAGCTATAACTACGTTAATATTTGTATTCGACGCCTTTGTTTCTACTTTATACGAGTACGAGAGGTGATCAAAAATTCATAACATATCCACATATAGAATACCGCAGGCTAACTATTTCATCGAATCGATCAAACCGAACACGTTTTTGTTTCAACATCGTAATTCGTAATCTTTTATTGGTACAATTTGAAAAAATACATACTAAAACCCAACTACTAAGAAGTATGAAACAAAAAAATATAATCATCTGAGGATAGCCGTGGTCATATGCCACCTACCCTAACAAAATATATTTTAACAGTAGTAAGCGATCAAAAGCTCTAGGGCAAAGTGCATCACGCTATATATCTAGGGACTTCATAATATACAGGGTGCATCACAGGAAACCGTACATAGGGAAAAGTAGTTAGTAGATATCAACAATTATTTTGGCCACATATGAGAATGGGTACCATGGTAGTGCTGATTAACAATTATATAATAGCAATAGTAGCTAATAGTGAATAATGAGAAAAATCAGTTAAAATAATTCTTTAATATTAAATAAAACAATTTTTTATTCAGAAAATATTTTTTACTTAGTAATTAAACGAAACATACTAAAAATATAATAAAAAAAAGCAAATTTTCAAATTACCTTCCATTTTGAATTAAGCAGTGGCTTAATCGGTTATAAAAACTTTCTCTCACTTTGTCTAACATTACTTTATTTACCAAACTGTCAAATGAACAGCAATATGCATTTGTTACTATGTACGGTTTTCTGTGATACACCCTGTATATGAGATGGCATACGACCACGGCTATCCTCAGATGAAAATATTTTCTTGTTTCATACTTTTCAGTAGTCGGGTTTTAGTTTTCGAACTTATTTTTTATTTAAATTATTTTTTTGAACGTTTTTTTCATTTGTTTTCGATTTGCTCACCCCTGGGACCAAAATTCAAAAACAAATGTAGCCTATGTTACCCATGCCATAATAACAAATCGATTGATACCTTATTTATCAAAATCGGATGAATAGTTTAGGCGCTACGGTGAAACATCCGTAAATACAAATACACAGACTGCTAAACTCATAACCCTTACGGTTTTGGCTTCGCCGCAGTCGTGTAAAAATATTACAGTTTACGACTGTTGTAAAATTAATCTCTCTGAGTCTGACATGCGAACTTTTGTACAGGTGGAGATTCATTTATAATAAATGGGATTTGCCGAAACTATAATAATATTATACATAAATACAATACCCTCAATTATGCATTTTATTAAAAATATGCATATTACATATCGAGACATACCGCAACGTGTCAGCCAAGTTTAGCACACGTGGACTGTGTATATTTAGTATTTACCCAAGCCATATTTGACTTGCGGACTCGTAATTTTGTTCCCCCCCCAACCTCAGAATACGAAATTGTGTAAATAACAAAGTCAAATAATTCTTGGAATATTAAGGTCCGAATATCGCTTCACGGACTAACTCACTCACTCACTCATTAAAAACCTAGACCACTTCCGATTTATTTTAAAACTTTAAATTTGGCATGGAGTTAGGTCACAGGACATTATTATATAAAAGAAAGAATAAAAATATTCAAAATTATTGGTACGATTGCCAAATATGACTATATAACAAAGTATCTACAGTCTAGACAATATTAAGTAGAATACGTCTTTACAAAATGTACTGATCCTACCAAAAAAAAAAAAAAAATAATAAATGTGGCTAAATGGCCAAGTTCAGTACAAGTAACAAACTTTGATGAAAAGATGAATTGAGATCTAAAAGGATGCCAAGCTTTCACTTGGCAGGTTTTTGGCACACGAATTATTTATTTGTAAACACGAAAACTTGCTAAATAAATAGACATTCTCGCTTAGATCTCAATTATTTTTTTCGGCAAAGCTGACAGACCCACTGGTTCCTTGTATCAAACTTAATCACTTTTTTGACAAAAAAACAGTGAGCAGCAGCTAAGGCTAAGGTTATCATAATATAATAAGGTAAGCGTGTATATGAGGTGTCTGTTGACTACGTATTACAAGGTAAGTATAAATAAATAGATAAAAAGCTGGAATCATGAAGTTTGTGAGTAATTTACATATTTAAATTTTTCTTAGTTATTTTTTGTTTTAAATATAGAGTACAGCTTTATGCACTGGTCAACCCGCTGACCTTTGTATCAAGCTGTTGTGGTTTCGAATCCCACCTCTCTCATGAATGTTTAGTGATGTAGTTTAGTTTAATTTATGTAATTACAACTGTCAAGCGTCTATAAACTACGACAAATAAACATATAGGTATAAAATAAATATTTATTAGATACAGAATTTTATGCAGAATCTCAACATTCTATACCTAATATGTATAGGACATCTCATTAACAAGAACAAACTTCTGACATATTTCCATTATAATCAGAAATGCAAAAAAAATTACTTTTAAATGTTTATTAAATAAAGTCGCATTGTAAGCATTGAATTCGAATTAATTTTAAAGAAATCCAGTGGACGTTTATGGAAATGCGATTTTACAAAATTATTAACTTTCGTATAAATGTGTACCTATCTGAATTTATTTATCGAAAGTTAAATTGGGAAATGAAGTAAATTATTAATAATTCAAACTTAGTCGTGGAAACTAAATAAAAGATTCGACAGTGGATGTATTGTGTAAGATAAAATTATCTCCAGTTTTGTATTGAAGTTTATAATAAAAATTTTATATAAGAATAAAATATAAACCATACTTTTTTCCTTCAAATAATCAAGTATGAAATATTTGTATTCAAGTTTATTTAATATTAAGTCATTTATCAAATTCCTTTTACAAATGATGAATGCGAAACTTGAGATCGTTCAGTGGTGATTCGTCAATTGAGGAATTTTTTTAAATTATATAGGGATTTTACATGAAAGAATAATTGTAGAATATATGAATCATTATTCTCCATACCGTTACTTATTTAATTTTTTTTTTGCATCCAGGGTTATTTTGGGCTAGCATCAATTCAATGTATTAATTTTTTAATTAAAAATTCAATAATTTGTTACTTTTGCCAGTTTTCGGACTAGAACCTGCGAATTGGGGACTTGTAATAGATGTGCGATGGCATATAAACAACAGTGCTACACGTTTGGCTTTTCTCAAACTCGCCGATTAATTATTCTATCAATTATGTCACTGGGGAAAAATTGAATGTGTTATTAGGAGAGTCTGCACTATATACCAAGTGTTTCAAAAAACCCGGAACGGTTTAATGTTTCTTATCAGGTAAGCTGGACTAAAAATGTGAAAATGGTTTTTTTTTATATTTTTTTCCTGTCTATCGAATGACACATTGAGATTTTAGGCCCTAGAGCCCTAAAGAGGTCCCATAGAGCCAAACTTTGAAATTTTAAATGGGAATAATACTTTTTTATTTCATATTCGGATTCTGCAAAAAAATTTTACATACGAATAAGTCTTAGTATATTTGTAATACTCAGGCCCTTTGTAGAGCCCCTAAAAATAGATCCTATACAATAAATGTCTAAATTGGAAATGATTAACTTACTTTTACCTAAAATATTCGTTTAAAGAGAAATTTCACTACTCGATACTTCATAGGTCCCTAAAGCTCGATTTTGAACCTTAAGACCCCTTTGTAGGTCTAAAATAAATCTTAATTTGAATTCGGTTACCTAATATTATCTTAAATACATTTTTCGGGATGAAATTTCACAAATTAGTACTTCGCAGGGCTCTAGGGCCTAATCAAGAACTTTATAAAATATCATCCCGAAAAAAGTATAGACAATATTGAATTAAAATTAAGATTTATTCAAGTCTGGACCATTTTAGACCTAATAAAAGTTTATTGTACCTATAATAGAATTACCTTTAACGAACAGAAAATAAATTACTAAAACTAAAAAATTTGTATAATATTATTACCTCATAAAATGCTGTCTAAAATATTTACGTGATAAAAACAACGAAATTATGTCAATTTTGGTCTTAAACTTTTTTCATTCCTTTATAACATCGACTGTCGAGACTCGAGACGCTTCTGAGAATTTTCTGCTTAAAAAAAAATTTCCCAACACAATACGTCTTCAAGTCACGAAAGTCTTGTGTTCAACTTTAATAATAGGTACCTCTCCATGTAGACACGTAGGCGCAGGTAAGACTTGAAGAAAAAGCTCCAGAGTTGAATGTATTTATGTAGTTGACGTTTTCGTTTGTAACAAAATATTAATCTTCAAATCTTTAATTAACGTCTGATTAGAACTCTTCAATAAATAAAATTATCGACCAATTTTTCAGACAATATATTAACAAATTATTATTATATATTTTTTTGTTAATATATTGTCTGAAAAATTGGTCGATAATTTTATTTATTGAAAAATATTAATCTCTTGCCAGAGTCGTGGATCTCAGTACATATATCAAATATTAAGATAGGTAAATATAATTAAATTAATTAAATTCAAAGTTAAAGTATAAACAACTGATGCCATTTTAATGAAACTTGCATAGCTTTGTGACAAAAACTTCCTAGAAGTGAACTGGACTTTGATTATATCTGTTAACCCTTTCGCTTTGAATGTGAGAATTTTTATATTTTTTAATGTTTGGAATTTGTAAATATTCCGTAGCTTTCCTGTCATTAATTCGTTTATAAAGTAACTTTACTATGCTGTATTTCTATAAAATGTCTAATTTAAAGCTTGGATTGATAAAAAAAACAATTTCTTCTGTTTTGGTTAGTATTTAAAATTTTCACAAGCAGCGTTTCCCCTTGGAGGTTAACAATTATATGGAAAAAAATTGAGTTGGGTTCAAAATTTAACACTACTATTTTTAAATTTCAGCATTAATATATGTTATTAATCATAAATATAAGAAAATCTTGTAAATAATTGTTATGTTGTGACACTATTGCAAATGTTTTTTCCAATCTTACATACAAGGTAAAGAGTGAAAAATCTACCCGCTCTACCATAATATGTTTTGAACTGAAGGCATTGTGACAATAAAATATTTTTAACAAAAAAATTGAACCGACTTCACACTAAAAAGTAAAAAATAATTGCGTATTGAAATGTTTTGGAGTCGGTGTCAGCCAAAATGAAATCTATTCCGAGAACTACACCGACTCCAAAACATTTCAATACGCAATTATTTTTTACTTTTTAATGTGAAGTCGGTTCAATTTTTTTGTTAAAAATATTTTATTTTTCTCTTTTTAGTGTTAATTTAACACTAAAAATCGGTGAACATACATAAAAAACATTATGCGTTTCTTTGAAATTTGAGAGTTTCACTTGATTTCTCCGGATTCCACCATCAGATCCTGACTTGGTTCCGATGGGACCACCTCTGAGGTGCACTCTTTCGAATAAAAAAAAATATTTGAAAATCGGTCCGTAATTGACGGAGAAATCGGTGAACATACATAAAAAAAAAATATACAGACGAACACAGAACCTCCTCCTTTTTGTTGAAGTCGGTTAAAAACTGAATTTTAGTTTTAACGATTTGAGCCGATTTATCCGTCCAATAGAGTCGCTAGTAAATATAGACTCTGTATATCTGCCTGTAAAAATGACGACCTGTAGTTTCACTACATTCCTTCAAATGAGTATTGGTGCCGAGTTGTTCAAATAGTTGAGAAGTGCTATGATATCAAAAAAAAGTGAAAAATTGACGTTAGAAATCTTTTCATCCAAACACATCTAGCAGCACTTAGTAAGTAATGAACAGTTAAAATTATCTGAATATGTGCCTGTGTTTAATCATTGTATAGAATTTTTTCAACCTTTATATATCTTGGGACTATTGAAGTATTTAATGAGGAAGTCATTATGTTAAAGTAATAACCAGCGAGTTTTAACAGTCACATGAGTACTTATAATTAATTATTGAACTAGCCTCTACAAAATAGCTAGTTTTCACGTCAATTTCAAAATTTTTGATATTCCACTTTTTAGCAAGCTCCACTTTTAAATTTCTTTTAAATCGAAATTAATCTACACTTGTCAAATAAAATCACTGCAAATATATATAAAATATCTACTGAATTGGTGTAACCCTAGTCAATTTGTACCGAACTCAATCTCTGTTTTCACATTTATGTTTTTCATGGGATTTAATTTAAACAAGTTCAAAAATCTAATGTGAACCATTGCTTGACAAAAATTTTCAACGGCATAATTTAAAGTTAAAAATAAATTTCTATCGTCCTGTATTCGCCTACAGCCTTACACTGTTTGTATTTCAGGGCATAAACAAAAACTCCAACGAGTCTGCAAGATTGATTTTTTATCGTTGCGCGTTCTCTCATATTATACATAATAAATTGGATAGACAATAGCTAATTTACGACATGAGCCGATTTTCGGTATGCACCTAAAATACATTATGTAAGACCATGCATATTATATGGAGAATGTGCTTCGAGACTTGATACACAAATGCCTTACACAGCTGCATGAATAAATGAAACAACCATCGAATACACAAATGTCTATTCACCATCATTTGAGCTCGATTCCAGCAGAAACTGTAATGGTCGTGGACAATAAACCTACAGTATTTCGCATTTCCTAGAATATAATTTAGACAGATCACAGTACAGAAGATATACAGGGGTTACCGGTAATTGTTCGTATTCGTCTCGGAAGAAGAAACTATGACTAATTTGGAATAATTTAACCTCTATCACTTAGAGGTCGGAACTGCGTCATTTTCGAGAAAATCTACTTCGGTTTTCTTTTTACAAAAATCCGAATTTTGAGAGTTACAAATTATAAAAAATATGTTCTCAGTTTTTGTCCCGAATTTTTGATCATGATTTTAGAGCTTACTACCCTAAAGCTAAAAACCACGAACTTTACTGTTAGATTTTATGTTGTGTGTTAAAACTTTTTTTATTGTTGTAAATTTTAGTATCTGGTTTCTACTTTTTGTATTGAAAACGTGCGCTATGGAATATTAAATCGAGATCTGACAATTACTCAGTTAAGGCTGGTTTTGCGGTTAGATTTCTTGCCAGATTTAGGTGCTAGATTTCAAGCCTGCTGTGGCGCTGCGTTTCGTGATGGCCTTTATGTGTTCGCTTCACACGATGCGTGCTTTGGAGCTGTCATTGCTAAACAGAACACACACTATGACGCCATGTTTGTTTGTGGGCGTTTATCCATGCCGTTCACGAGACAAGATACTGTTTCCTAATTGACTTTTGCAAGCAGACAAACAAGCACGAAAAAACGCTCCGGTTCTAATACTGTAATAAATCTTGTGACCACTCACACGAGCCCGCAGTGACGTCATTTCCATATTTGCAGTCAACACACCAGTCTGCATAAGTCGCAGCAGTGATTCCAGCGACAAAACTAGCCTCGTGTGAAGCGAACTTTGCTCAATGCGTTTGTCTCGCATTCGCGTACCTGCGTGTGACAAATGCTACCTTATGGGAATCCATGACATGGACACAGAAAAACGCAGAAAGGGTACCGTAAATCGGAATAAATTTGACACTGCGGGTAACTTTAACAGTTTTTGGGGCTACTGTGATACTCTTGTTAATAATATCTAATTAACTGTTTATGTGCGTTAGGCCTAGTTTATATGAGAGGCGTTCAAGGTCACAGGACGCGGTTTGCCAGTGAGGCGACAGGCCACGGTGGGAGCAGTCAATTGCTGTTTTTGGCCAAAAAGCACTGCGTCACATAAATTTCCAGTGAGTTTTACTGCTATGGTTTCGACGAAGACTGGATACAATGCTCCAGCTGCCAAGGGTGAGCGCATGAAGCATGTACAGACATTCCTGAATGTAGAGATATATGTGATCGACGCACGATGTTTTTAAAGTGTCCGGTGATTGGGGTTCGAAGTTAAATCCGTCCGATACTAGGTTCCAATGGCAAAGAATGCATTTTTTCTTACCAAAACTTGATTAAGATTCCTACTCTTAAACATAAATTAGTGAAATTTTCACTAATTGCGTAAATGAAGCTGTATTCACTTAGTAATGAGTGATTTTTATATCAAATTTGTGAATTTTCAGTAATAAATTTACTCTCTAAAACTGAAATAGTTAAAATGTCACTATTTGAAATAGTAACTTCTGATTCACTTCCGGAATAGTGAATTCAAGTAAAATTCACTGTTAGAATAGTGATACCCCTGATTTTATATGTGTGGCTTGCGACGCCTCCATACAGTTACTATATAGATACTTATTATTTATTCATGTAGAATGTAGATCGTTCCGTAGAAAGTTCCTTGTAAACCGATAAACAAACAATAATATAATTTATCAGGTAAGTTAATTAGATTATTTTAATTACATAATATTTTCATAGATTCAGAGTAAAACATTGCGTGTATACTATTGTTTTTTTACCGATTTTAAATTATAGTCAATGACAGGATCACAACTAACAATGAATTAGGGTTATGTTTTTTTGACGCAAATTCTCTAATTCTGTATTTTGTATTCAATTTTTAATCGACTTATAGAAATATAAAAGTTAATTATACTAGTGAAAGTAACGAATGAATAAAGATTTTAAAAAATCTGTAATCTAAAAATTGTTGATGTCAGATGACATTTAATAATCACTTATATAATTAGTGATTTTTTTTATTCATTTATATAATTAGTGAATTTTTATATTTACTAATTCATATTGTGAGTATTCACTAATTCTGCGTGGTACGATTCTAGTGTTGACAAAAATGGTGAATATGCAGTTGTAATTAATGAAAAATCACTGAATCATGTTAAGAGAGTAAATATGTTTATGCAGAAGTTGATTTTTGTTGATTAATTCATAAATAGAGTTACATATTTTGAAAAAGTTTTTATTTCATTTTCTGAAAACCTTAAGTGTCCACCATTAAGCGACTTCTCTCTACAGTCCTAGAGTGAATTCACAGTTTTTGTCATTATTTGCCTGTTTACTTATCTTTAGATATCTATACAGTATACCTATATAAAACAACTGTTAAAGTAAAACATGTAAATAATACATATATTGTTATATATGTATTATTTACATGTTTTACTTCAACCGTGCGTTAAAGTTACACGCACACTTTTTTATATTTATTACAGATTTTAGACGCTCCATAACTAACTTACCTCTTTATTAACAAATCACATTAAATTACATCACAAAACGGATGTGAAATTTGAATCCAGGGCAGTCTGATGCTCCGGTTAGCTCACTAAGCATTATACCAAGCTCCCCCCATCAAAAATAATTTTTCTTTATAGTATATTAAATATTGATATATTAAGGGTGACATCCAGTTCCGAGAACTTCATATTTTAAAAGGCGTAACAGTAAAGCCCATTGAAATAGTCTTACAGTCAGTGCGGTCCTGCTTCTAGCGTTCACATTGCCTTTGATCTTACGCTAGGCTTTTTCGACGGCATCAATCTTAGACAAGAAATATCTGCACTGTAGTGGTTCTCGCATAGTGACAAAACTGTCTGCGTTTAGATTCTACCCGTAAAAACAAAACACGATGATAAAATCCGAAACAAATGTGGGTCACTTTAACATTTTATTTTCGAACGGTGGAGATAATCGTCCGATTTGTCATACGTCAACTTGGTGCTGGGAAAATAAGTTTTCTTTAAAGAAAAGTCTTTATCTCAGCGAAAAATCACACGTCCACACATATATTGAAGATCAGGCGTGAAAAGTTTACAAATTTTTTTCTTCCAAATACTATTTTGTGTCATTAAGTCCATATATACATATTTTTATCTCCATTTTTATTTCAATATTATTTAATAACATGGAAAATGACAGTTATTATTACTTGACTACCGGAGGAAGGGAGGATATGTGGTTGAGTCGTAGGCTGTCCTTATAATTTATTTTAATAATTATTTCCATTCTACTGTTGAAAACTGCTCTCTTATATGTTATTACTATTCCAACTCATAAATGTGGAATGGTACTAATTTAAGTTATAATTCAATTTTCAAAATTTTACAATATCTTTTCGTTTTGAGATCCCCCGAATCCAAAAACACAGTTTTTGTGAAACTCTGTGCATCTCTTAGGCTGTTTGTCTATTAGTCTGTTTGTCTGTTAGTCTGTTTGTCTGATAGTCTGTTTGTCTATTTGATACAGGTCAAACGGATGAACGGATTGAAACCAAATTTTGGGAGGATATATACGCAAATATGAAGAGCCCTATTGTTTTTGTGGAAAATCGGCACATGCGTAAAAGAGATATATGCTATAACGTTGATGTTTATATAATAATGGTATACTTTTTCTAACGGCTTATTATCCTATTCATTTTTTCAAGGAAGTTTTGTTAAGAAATTATTTTAAACTTTCGGAAATATTTTGAAAATAAAAAAAAATAAACTGTTCTTTTGTTTTGTAGATCTGTTATAAAACAATTAGCCAATCATGACGTGGAACATAATATTATGTAGGTTACCATGCCAATGAATAGCAAATATCATATTTAAAACTAGCATTACCCGCGCACCCCCGCGATAACATAAATTTTATTTTATTTATTATATTTTATCAAGTGTAAATATTGTTGGAACGGTCCCGTCACCCAATTGGCTGGAATTTGTTTTATTGATCTGTTTTATTGAAAACTGAAAACCGCCATATTTTTTATGCATCATCAATTATCCGGTTAACATGGTTACAATAAAAAAGCTATAATATTTGGCATTACTATATATGTTCGGGGGGTAAGTAAATTCCTTAGTCACATCTATTATTATAATGAACGTTTCTCTAGCGTTCCCAAACTGTGGTCCGCGGACTCATATCTGTGGTATACTAGGTATAACAATACATGAATTACGATCGCATTGAGAATTGACCTTTATCATAGAAAATAAATGTTTGGGCTACCGACTCTATATTATTACAATATGGATTCATGAACATTATACATGTTTATTATTAAAAAAATAAACAGAAAGTATATATTTTTTTAAAATATTACTGACACGGATAACAAAATATAAAAAATATGTTACCGCTAGATCTAGCACGTACGTATTCCAGCAGATGTGTGTTATTTAGCTTGCGGCATTTTAATGAAAATACATAATTTAATTAGAAATTAACACAGGTACCTTTGGGCTGTTTTACCAATATTAGTAACGGATACCTAACAGTTCTGAATATAATTTAATCTAAGAAAAACATCGCACATTTATATAAATACTGTTTATTTTATTTTTTTAAAGAAAACAATAAATTGCAAAACTCAATTTGTACAGACAAAACATTGTAAATTAATAATATTGCTTCTGAACTGATGACACTCGCACCATCACTTCAACGCAAATTTTCTTATTTTTTTTTTAAATAACGTTGTGCGAGTGAAAATTTTCATTTTCTAGATTTTCATACTGAAGTATAAATGACATTTTCAATTTTTTACTAGCAATAATAATAGCGTAGTTATTGGTACTAAGTTAAGATAGTCCTGATAATTGGTGATCTTGTGAATATCAAAGATCATTGCGATGCCTTCGTCTATACGGCATTATTATTGTTCATTTATTGTGAACTTCCTAATTTAATAACTGGTAAAAGCATTCTATTGAATTTTCATTTTATTTTCAAACGTGAAAATTTGATTTTGTATTGCACATACCGCTAAACTAGCGGTATGTGCTTATTATCGCTTTGTGTATCAGAGCTGACTTTCGTTCATATAAGAACTTATATTGTTCGGACATCCTGTATATCTGAATTCGACGATATTGAATAATATTTTTTTGTTATTGCATAACTGCATTTTTGTTTAAAACTTAAATTTATTTTAAAATTTGAAATAAAAATGTAATATTATAAGACTAGCATTCAGTTAATAAAGTTCTTATTAAAATTTATATCAACATTTTTTGGTGCCGAAACCCGGGAAAGACGTGGTACATGTCTATTTGGAACTAGCTGTTCACCAAATCATTGGAAATCTGCTAAGTAACAAATTCATTTATCAATGATCTTTCATCATATCATCGAATCGACAACTCAAATCATAACTTTCAACAAAATTATTCGCCATTTTATCGTCAAAAAATCCAGGTCATTACATCACAATATTGAACATCGCACGCTTTCTGAAGACTTTGCAGTCTACGTTTTTGGTGAGTTCTTCTATCAATTCTGTCATTTCGACCTTTCCTTAACATTAATCCTGTACGAGTACATGCTTCGATTTACAAACTAACAATTTAAAAATTTAAACGCAATACGAACATTTTATTTTGTTTATTCTCATTTCAATATTTCATATCATTAAAAACATTTAAAATGCCTGAAACTTCTAGCGAATTATCTGCACTTATTTTCAAAAGAGGCCAAATTAAAGCTCAACTTACGAGATTTAAAAATTTCTTTCAAGCTTACGAGCATGAAGACGTTCTTCCGTTAAAATTAAGATTAGCGAAATTCGAACCAGTGTGGACCGAATTTGAAAATGTCCAATCCGCGATAGAATTTAAAGATCGAACTGAAGCTCAAGAGCTAGAACGCGAATCATTTGAATCGTCCTATTTCGAGTTAATGGCATCAGTTACGACTTTTATAAATGATAGAGCTAACACAACCGAACTAAATATTACAAACACACATTTAGCTTCAAAAGTAAAATTACCCACTATTTCATTGCCTACATTTGCTGGGGAATATGAAGACTGGTTACCTTTCTTTGATACTTTTTCATCTCTAATTGACTTTGATGATGGTTTATCAAACATTCAAAAATTTCACTACCTACGCTCTGCCTTAAAAGGCAATGCAGCTGAAGTAATTAATGCTCTTGAAGTCTCTTCTGATAATTATCTAGTTGCCTGGACATTATTAAAAGAAAGATTTCAAAACAAAAGAGCTATCATACAAAAGCATATCAGAGCATTATTTGAAATTAAACCGATTGTAAAAGAATCATCAACATTGTTGCGAGCATTATCCGATAATTTTCTGAAACATTTGAGATCATTGAAGGCCTTAGGTTTGCCAACTGACAATTGGGACGCTTTAGTAATTCATTTACTTTCAACAAAACTTGATAATCGAACCAAGCGTGAATGGGAAACTTACATACACGAAAATGTTGAAGCTGATTTACCAACTATTAATGATTTTTCTAAATTCGTTACTCAAAGATGTCAAATTTTAGAAGCAATTAATCAGGATCAAAACAAATCAGTCACATCTACGTCACACGTTGTGACTCAGCCAACATGTTTGTTCTGTAAACAATCACATATAATTTACAATTGCAAAGAATTTCTTAAGTTAGATATTCCACAAAGACTATCTAATATTAGAAAATTCAAACTATGTACAAATTGTTTAAAAGCAGGGCATTCTTCAAGTAATTGCACTGCTGGAAATTGTAAAATTTGTCATAAAAAACATAACACCTTGCTACATCTTAACAATACTAATTCTGATTCAACAAATAATGTAGTGAGTAATTCGCAATCAGCATCTGCAAATGCGCAGGTTCACACTGACAACAATAGTCAAACAGCATTTTCTAACGGGTCTACCGACAACACAAGTAACCATTCAGTTCCATCTAACTGTCATCACACTGCAAATATGTCCGATATTTTATTATCTACAGCTCTCGTCAAAATAATCGATTCCCGTGGTGCGTCTCATATTTGTAGAGTGCTTTTAGATTCGGGTTCTCAATCGTCATTCATTACTGAATCACTTTGTCAACAATTAGGTTTGCGCAAAATTAAAACTCAGTTACCAATCTCAGGTATCAATCAAGCTCGGTCGTTTGTGAAACATTGCGTTGAAGTAGTCATATCATCACGTCTAAACGATTTTTGTATAAATTTAAAATGTTGTGTTTTACCAAAAATTACGCAAGATTTACCTCTAAATCAATTTGATATCACTTCGATCAAATTACCGAATCACTTGCAACTCGCTGACCCCCAATTTAATATTCCTGATAAAATAGATCTACTGTTAGGTTCCGAATTTTTCTGGGATATTTTACAGGGTGGTTCATTGCAAATAAATACCAGTCATTCAATTTTCATGTTACGGGAATCTAAATTAGGGTGGATAGTTTCCGGTAAGCCGTGTTCAGCGGAAAATCAATTTTCTATGTCTACAGTTTGTCTGTCTACTTTATCACTCACATCAAGTTTGGATGAACAGTTGTCAAAATTTTGGGACATTGAAGATTGTTCAAGTCAATCATCTCTCACAGTTGAGGAGCAACAATGTGAGACACATTTTCATGAAAATATGCATCGACAATCGTCTGGTAAAACCGTTGTTAAACTTCCATTTAAAATAAATCCTAGTCATTTAGGTAATTCAATACAAACTGCTCTCCGCAGATATTATTCTCTTGAGAAGCGCTTTAATTCGAGCCCCAATATTCAAGTTCAATATTCGAAATTTATGCAAGAGTACATATCTCTCAATCATATGGAATTTGTTTCAAATTTAGATGAATTTAACATTTCCGAATCACATTGCTTTCTACCTCATCATCCAGTAATTAAAGATTCTAGTACTACAACCAAGTTAAGAGTCGTTTTTGACGCTTCTGTAAAAACATCATCTGGATTATCATTAAACGATATATTAATGGTAGGACCAACCATACAAGATGATCTTTTTTCAATTGTATGTCGTTTTCGCAAACACAAATATGCACTGACAGCAGATATCACAAAAATGTATCGACAAATAATTCTTCATCCATCAGACAGAAACTATCAATTAATTTTATGGAGGGAGAATATATATGAACCCATCAAAGTTTATCGTTTAAATACGGTTACTTATGGTACTGCGTCAGCGCCATATTTAGCTATTCGAAGTATTCAACAATTAGCACGCGATCAATATAATAATTTTTCTTTAGCTTCACAAATAGCTTTAAATGACTTCTACGTCGATGATGTTTTAACAGGAGCAGACACTTTAGAAACCGCAATTGCCGCACGCGATCAATTAATTTCTATGTTTGCTACATCCGGTATTCAACTGCGAAAATGGTCAAGCAATGATTCAAATTTAATTATCGATTTACCAGTTGAACTTCGTGAATCTCAAAACGCTGTAAATTTAGATTTAGATTATACAATCAAAACATTAGGCCTTTCGTGGAACCCATCTCTAGATGTGTATCAATTTAATTCGTTCACTTTCGAAAATACTGAAATCACAAAAAGAACCGTAATTTCTAATATTGCTAGAATTTTTGACCCCCTTGGTCTTGTTGGACCTACTATAGTCACTTTAAAGATCTTTCTACAGCAATTATGGAAACTTAATTTACATTGGGATGACTCATTGCCAGCTTCTTTACAAAAACAGTGGTTAAATTACTGTCGTCAGTTGGTTAGTCTATCAAAATTGCGAATTCCTCGGTACATTCTCAGTAATTCTCAAGAATCAGAGATTGAAATACACGGATTCTGTGATGCATCTGAACTTGCATATGGAGCATGTATCTATATGAGAACCAAACATTCACATAAAATTAAGTCAATTTTAATTTGCTCCAAATCGCGCGTAGCTCCTATAAAAAAGGTCTCTTTGCCTCGTTTAGAACTCTGTGGTGCAGTACTGTTGGCCAGATTAATGTCTAAAACAATCACAGCATTGAAAATGACAATTAATAATATACATTACTGGACCGATTCCAAAATAGTTTTATCGTGGATAAGTGCGTCCTCCTCTAAATGGAAAACCTTTGTGGCAACACGAGTGGCTGAAATTCAGTCTTTAACAAAACAGAATTCATGGCATCATGTCAACTCAAAGGAAAATCCGGCTGATTACATTTCGCGAGGTGTTCCTTCTGAACAATTACTAACATTACATACATGGTGGTCAGGTCCTTGTTGGCTCAGTAACAACTGGGATATACCTTTGATAGAGCATTATAATCAAAATATTACTGATATACCCGAACAAAGAAAATCAGTCATGGTGGTATCAGTTTCAACAAACAATATGTTATTTGATAAATTTTCTTCATTTCTTAAATTACAGCGCGTAGTTGCATATTGTTTCCGTTTTTACAATAATTGTAAAACTGATCGTAAGTCTCGAAATTTGTTGGACTTGACTGTTTCAGAATTAAATTTTGCAACAAATTGTTTAATAAAATTAGCCCAAAATGACGAATTTTCTTCTGAGCTACACAGTTTGAAAACTCAGACTAAAATTAATTCAAAGAGCAAATTATTAAATTTAAATCCGTTTTTAGACGAACTTGAAATTATTCGAGTTGGTGGTCGTCTAAAACATGCAAACCTCACGTATGAGCAAAAATTTCCTATTATTCTTCCTGCTAATCATAATTTAACAAAACTTATCATAAAACACGAGCACATTTTGCAACTTCATGCTGGTCCTCAAGCTTTATTGGCAACAATTAGGTTAAAATATTGGCCTCTGAATGCGAAAATTACTGTTCGAAAAATAGTAAAACAGTGCATTATTTGTTTCAAAGTTAAGGCTACAACGCCTCAACCCATTATGGGCGATTTACCTCTACACAGAATTGAACCAGCACGACCTTTTGTGAACTGTGGAGTGGATTATTGTGGTCCATTTCAGATTTTGCAAAGTTTAACTCGACGTAAAATTCCTATAAAATCATACGCTGCAATATTTGTTTGTTTTGCGACTAAAGCGGTCCATATTGAACTGGTAGGTGATCTGACAACAGAAGCGTTTATCAATGCTCTCAAACGTTTTATAGCTCGTAGAGGAAGGTGCGCTCATATATATTCTGACAATGCAACTAATTTCGTAGGTGCAAACAGAGAATTAATAGAATTAAAACATCTGTTTCATGACAAACACAATCAGAGTCAAATTACAAATTTTTTAACGAACCAGTCAATAGTGTGGCATTTCATTCCGCCTCGTTCCCCCCATTTTGGCGGTCTGTGGGAAGCCGCAGTGAAATCATTAAAATACCATTTAAAACGTATTGTCGGAAGTACTTTGTTAACATTTGAAGAAATGATGACATTGTTAGTTCAAATCGAAGCATGTCTCAATTCCCGTCCGTTAACACCTTTGTCTTCCGATCCCAACGACTTAAATCCTCTTACTCCCGGTCATTTTTTGATAGGAGACTCATTATCTGCAATACAAGAACCTGATTTGATACCGCTGAACGCAAATCGTTTGTCAAGATGGCGTCGTATACAACAATTAACGCAATCGTTCTGGCAAAGATGGTCTACTGAATATTTGAGTACGCTCCAAAAACGTGCAAAATGGACAAACCACTGTAACAATGTGACAGCTGGTACTATGGTGCTTTTACGTGATCATACACCGCCATTAAATTGGATCTTGGGCCGTATTTTGGATGTTTATCCTGGATCAGACAATACCGTTCGTGTGGTGTCCGTTAAAACAGCACGCGGCATTTTCAAACGTTCAACAACGAAAATATGTCTACTCCCATTTCAAGACAACAGTGAACACGAAGTCAGCACAGCGTCAATCAATACTTGAAAGTTCAAAATTCACTTTCAACGGGGGCGGCATGTTCGGACATCCTGTATATCTGAATTCGACGATATTGAATAATATTTTTTTGTTATTGCATAACTGCATTTTTGTTTAAAACTTAAATTTATTTTAAAATTTGAAATAAAAATGTAATATTATAAGACTAGCATTCAGTTAATAAAGTTCTTATTAAAATTTATATCAACATATATCTATGTTAATTTCACACGAAATCCATTCAAATTGAAGCTTTTTGAAAAGAGAAGATTCTGATCTATAAAACAGAACCATTTTTAAATCAATTCGAGTTCATAAATACTATTAAAATTGTATTTGAAAATTACAAACAGCAGTTGTCGGTTGGTCTGTACGTATGTACGCATATACGTATGTACGTCACGACTCTACAGATCGCAATTTTGGTCGGATTGCCTTGGGTTATAGTTTATTCACTTTGTTTACTATCAGACCAGAACCCTATTTAAATTCATTAAAATGTGTTCAGTAGTTTAATTTTTATAAACAGTTTTATTTTATTATTTTTGACAGCTAATAGTTTGAAAAAACAATATAATAGTTACTGTGTAAATATAGTGTAAGTCCATAAAACAAGTGCTACACTTCTATACCGTAATAACACCTAAACGCGTAGCAAGCTTCGCGGCGTAATGGTTATGCCGCTAGATCCACAAGGGAAAGGTCCTGGGTTCGAATCCTTACGAAATAATTGATTTTTACTTTTTTTTTCTAATTCCACTTTATTCCACTTGATATTAATTATATATTATATTATGTATAGATCTTATTTTTTTTTAATTTTTTCAAACTTAAAAAAATATTTTTTCAATTTTTAATTACTATTTATTTCTTTAAATTTTTAAATCTTATTTTAAATTTTTAAGAATATTTTTTCAATTGTTTTTTTTTTATCATACAGTGGAAAACTTGCGGGATGTGCACTTTTGGTTTTGCCAACTATTTGACTATTGTTGGCCTTTACTAATGAAAAAAACTCAGGTCGCACGGCCGCACCCTGCCGACAATATAGGCATTGTGACTTTATATTATGAATATAAGGTCGTTTTTGGACAAAATAGAAAATAGCAGGTCGAGTGACAGTTACGTGATTTGTTGAATGTTTAAATTTTTTCTGTTATTCATACAAATAGTTATTTTAGAAATAAAATGTTTAATTTAAACTAACATTTATGGTATGCGATTATGATTTTTTGTAGATTATATTATTATGGTAAAATATTTTATATTCGTTACTTGAGTAGCGTATTAAAATATCATGAAAAACGGTTGGCAACGTTGCATAGGCTTAGGTAGTCAGTCCACATGATGTACCTTTGCTTTTGAGTGTTTTTAATATACTGTCTCTTCTTCGTTTCTTATTTTAAATGTCGCCGAAATAAAATGATATTATCTAAAACTAAGACTCATTTCCAGCACTAACGACTAACGACGTACTGCTGCAGTCCATTTTTTCCTCTCTAAATTCATAAGAAAATCCAGGAAAACGGTGGAATTGTAATTCTGGATGTTTAGTTTGTGTATCTCAACAACACAGCACTTCCGATTTGATAGCTTTTTCCCCATTTTATTCGACAATTAATCCTTATTAAAATGCACGTACAACATATTATGACACTAAGGTTTTGACTGAACCAGATTAAAAAAAAAAAAAAAAAAAAACACGAGAGGGCGCAAAAGTTGGCTGTCAAAAGATACTTTCCTAGCGTATAATAGAGCTGATGTTATTAAAATTTTAGACGCACATTTTTATCGTTAATAGAGATTTTAATTGCAATTTTAAATTGATTTTGAGAACTTTTTCAGTATTTTGTAACTCTAAAAAACTACCCTTAAAAGATTCCATATTAATAGGTTTCATGTGGTGATAGATTGTTCAGGAAACTATGAAACGTCGAACATTTTGGTTCCGCTATCCGACCGACGCCAGTAGTGCGTTAAAAAAGTTAAATAAAAATTAAAAAAATATCTAATTACAATAATATTGTATTGACGAATTCTAATTTTATTTGTATTTTAATTATAGAAATCTATCTATCTATGGTAAACACGCTTATTAAGGGACTAAAAAATTGTCAAACCTCCAGTGCCCAGGAACCAGATGCAAGAACTAGTGTATATTTTAAAAGAATTTTCAGTACATAAGTTATTTAGCTTTTTATTTCTATTATAATACTGTAAATCAAAATTTGACGAGTGAGTTACTTCACAAGCCTTATAAGACGTAATAGGCCCCACTCACGATCACACTTCATGCAATAGTTCAGTGTTCAAACTTATAGTTCAGTGAAGCATGATAGTGTGTGGGACAAATAAACACTGAAACCAACACTGAAGTCAAGCATGAACTCATCAAATGCATCTTGATTTTTGAACGACTTCAGTGTTCAGTGTTCAAGTAAACTGTTGTGTGTGTGGGTGTTTTTCAGTTCAGTTTTTGGAGTTCTGTGTTTTGTACAACCAGAAGCCAAAAATCTCAATGTTGCTGCCTTTCTTGTGCAGAAATAGATTTTCACATATTTGTGTCCTGGTTCTTAATAAATAGGGTAACTAATTCCAGTAAATAATTGTAAGTTAATTCATTCATTCGTAAATAATTATTGCAATCAAGCGGCTCAAGTTGTAATTCATTAATCAAATAAACATGACTTCTTGAATCACGCATTTCTAACCAATTTTTCACCCATATTCTTCTTTTTTTTCTTATTTCTCTGTTTTAAATACAATCCCATAGCTCTGAACAGCCAATCCTCACCATTTAAATTACTCATTTAGTTCTTATTAATGAACTATACTCTATAGTATAATATTATAGTGTGTATATAATATAATATATCTTATGTATCTATACTCGACGAGTGTATGCCAACAACTGAACCAAATTGAACACAAAAAATTTATAAAACTGAGCAGTTTGCATGAACTGTGTGTGGTGCCAGTCAGTCTTTCGATTAATCTGTCCAACTTCACTGAACACTGAACTGTGGCATGAAGTTTGATCGTGAGTGGGGCCTATTAGACGAGCATGCTTTACGTTGTTTCATTGCTATGCGCAGCGTACCGTAGGTACTACAATGATGACGAGCTTTTCAAACTTTGATACCTAACTATAATGAATTTAGATGAAGAAGATACCAGAAGTATTTTATTATAATTAGTAGTGTATTCGAATTCAAAATCACTTTATTAGGTACTAGCCGCACACACCATTTAGATGAAACAATGTTATTTAGTTTTTCCGCGGCAATTTAATTGTGCTGACATAACTTTTTTTTCTTATATTATTTTAAACGTATATTTAAAATTTTGAGAAAATTTGGGTCTGAAAGGAAGCTTCGCTCTCTATTGTCGAGTCTACGGTCCCACTTCATTGTTGTCTCATATGGCTGCGACAACAGCGGTGAAACTTTTGAATCACCGTATTAAAAGTTTTTAAAGTCAAGCAGGTTCATCGCCCAGTAGCAGTAAATACTATGTTTTTTTATGATAGGTATGATTACGCACTCACTTTACAGTCATAACATCTACAGTAATTATATACAGGTGTTAGAAAAGTCCCGGAACCCCGAAAAATCTCGTAGACGATGCATGGAATCAAAAAACGTGAAAACACGTAAACAATATTTTTTGAGAGCTATTTAATGACACTGCACATGACCCCACACCACCCACCAAGCGGGTGGGGAGGTGGGCGACTTTGCATTTTTAAATGGACACACTTAATTTTTATTGCAGATTCGGATTTTACTACAAAAAATACCTAGTCTGGTGTATACTATCTTTCTTCTACCTCGGTCGTAAGCACTCTTATTAAATACATCAATTAATTGCGTATTAATTACCTACATACAAACACAGAGAAACCAAGCTTTGAATTTATACATTAATACACAAATGACAGCTGTTCACGATTATTAGCTAAAATTTAATAGGGGGGTCATTACTAATATCATTGAATGGCTTTAAAAAAGTATTATATACGTGCTTTTTCGTGTTCCTCTTTGATTCCAATTCTTATTTGATCGTTTCGAGAAATAATTAACTTTTTTATTTTTCGCGATTACCGCGACATGTACATGTCGCGGATAAACAAAAAAGAGTTCAAGTAAAATTTACGTATTTTTTGTAGTAAAATCCGAATCTGCCATAAAAATTAGTGGTGTCCATTTAAAAATGCAAAGTTGACCACCGCCCCACCCACATGTGTGGTCTCATTAAATAGCTGTCAAAAAAATATTTTTTACGTGTTTTCACGTTTTTTGATTCCATGCATCGTCTACGACATTTTTCGGTGTTCCGGGACTTTTCTAACATTCTGTATATAAAAATCTCGTGTCACAATGTTTGGTATCGAACTCCTCCGAAACGGCTTGACCGATTTTTATGAATTTTTTTGTGTATACTTGGCAGGTCTGAGAATAGGTCGTAAGCTATTTTTTATACTCCTAGGTGTAGGCTATTTTTTATACCCCTAGGTGATAAGGGTGGCCCTCTCCAGAATTTTTTTTTTATTTTATGGCCAAATTTTCAAAATGTTTTTTATGATTTGCCAATAAAAAATACTTATAACCCTAAATTTTAACCGTTCTACCACCAACCCTTATTTTTTAATAGCGATATTAGTATTTTTACTTTCATCCATAAATGCGCAATAGGGTTGCAAGATGACAATGTAAAGGTAAATTTTATTTGTTGGATAGCCCATTTAGCGAGGAAGGCTATAGGCTATATAATATCATGCTACGACCAATAGGAGCGGAGCATCAATGAAAAATGTTGAAAAATTTTACTGAAAATTTGTCCTATATAAAATTTATATTATTGTAACAGCCCTCTTTAATAATTTGTTTTCCAAAATACATAAATATATCTAGCGTCATTTATAAATCACTTTATCAACGATTTAAGTGGATAAAACAGCATTCGACAGTAAACTATTTTCTTACAAGCTATCATGGCATGTGAAAATAAATTGTCGTTATTATTATTTTAAGAACGTGATTATTCCAATGTTTTGTGTTCAATAGTTTTTTTTGATAGATTTCTATCAAATGTATCGTACACGGTGTCGGAATTATTAATATAGATTAAGTATAGCTGTTTAGCCCGGCGATGCCCGTATCCAATTGGCATACTTTTTTGTATGAGTTGCCTAAGCCCTAAAGCATTCCCAGGATATTGTTCTATACTGCGACGTTTATCAATGTCAATACAGCTTTACAAATTATAATAATAATAAATTAATCTATACTTAACATATAAAGCTGAAGAGCTTGTTTGTTTGTTTAAAAGCGCTAATCTCAGGAACTACTGGTTCAAATTGAAAATTTTTTTTTTGTTGGATAGCCCATTTATCAAGGAAGGCTATAGGCTATATAATATCACGCTACGACCATTAGGAGCGGAGCATTAATGAAAAATGTTGCAAAATGTATCTCCGAAATAAGCTTCTATTCAGGTAAAATGCACTAACTCAGTGTTTTTCAACCTGTGGGTCGCGACCCTCTGGGGGGTCGCGAAGCTTCTGTAGGGGGGTCGCCAGAATTCGAGAGAATTTTAGTAAAAAAACAATAAAGATAAAAAAGATTGATTTATTAAGTAAGAGAATTTTAACAAACGGATATACGTATTCGATGTATGTACATAATTGTTAAATAATGTGTTTTACGTACTATATTATGTAACTTATATCCGAATCCTAATTATGGAGGCGTATAAAAACGTCGTGTGGAATATTTGTAACACTGTAACATACACACACATACATGATAAAAAAGCGAAGGATCGGGGGGTCGCGAGATATTTTTTCATACCAGGGGGGTCGCGAAATATTTTTTCATACCAGGGGGGTCGCTTAATGAAAAAGGTTGAAAAACACTGCACTAACTGAATATACTCATATTAGCGTTGTGAGGACACAACGTCGGATGGCTCAATCGGTAGAGCATACGACTGTCAATACCAGGATCGTAGGTTCGAGCCCCATTGCGCGAAAATATTTTTTTTTATTTTCTACATTGCTTTCTTCTAAGGCTTACATTTAAATTTATTTGAATTTTATTTAATTAATTAAAGAAAAATTATTAATTTAAAAAAGTATAAATACTGCTTTTTATCGACAAAAGCTTTTGAACGGTAACTCCGATCATCATGAAACTCGGACACAAAATTCATCTCGGTAAACTAAGATGAATGTGTGTACCTACTCTTGTTCCTCCCTTTGCCATTCGTTCTTTTACACCCGGGTGAAACCGGACGGGACCGCTAGTTAATTAATAAATTATAAATTGCATCCTTAATTTTTAGTTTAAAATTATGTAATAAATTTGTCGATGAATAATTATTGAAAGTTTAAATTATTTAGTTAGAATCTCGCACTCTCTGGAATAACATTACTTTTTTTTCTTTTCTCTTTGGTATAATGTGCTTAATATTCCTAATTATATCAAATTCTAGTGTATTGTGTGTATTACTACTTTGTAAATTTCGGCCCCGTGTCATTTTTAATTAAATATTTTGTAATTTCTTTAAAAAAACGTTTACCTATTCTTTCTTTTTATTTTTTTTTATCTGTTTGATTGAATCTACGACTTGATAGTTATGACGGAAAACTACAAGAATGGGTCCAATGTTTCTTCCAAATTATTTTCAACATTTTGGTTTTTTCTATATCTAAAATTCTGGAACTAACTATCCAGGTAGCCAGTGATTTAATAACGCTACAATACAGTCACTAAAATCAAATTGAAATCGGTTGGCAGTTTTAAATTTTATCTAATACTGATTGTCTGGTCCGGTTTCACCTCAATGTAAATTCAATTGAATCCGTGAAAATATAATTAAACATTTATTTATTACATCGTATACCGGTTTTTTTAAATTAAAATCGGGCGCAGCCGGCTCCGGTAGCGTAATAAAATATAGTATATAATCTATTCCGGGATGTATGTTAGGTGTTTTTAAAATTTCATTGAAAGTTCAGTCATTTAAGCGTAAAAGAAACAAGGCAATATTTCAGTTTTATTACCTATGTATTAGTAGAGATAAAAATATTGTTGAAACCCCAATGTGAAAATGTATTTTATAGAATGTAGGTACTCGGAAAAAAAGGGAAACGGATAACGTATAACAATACAATCATAATTAAAAGTAAATCGAATGAGAGACTCGGATAATTGACCATTGTTTTTGAGTAGAGTTTTTATTAACACAAATAAAATCTTCATAAATTTTATTAACGACAGAACCTTTATTTTAAATGACAATTTAATTTACTGTAATTATGTTATCTTAATTAAAAATAACAAATTTTTCTCTTTTACTTCAAGTTTAAAATAAACACATTTTCCTATAATAATTTAATTTTAAATTGAACCTACGTCGCATCCTACATGGTAGCTACATTAATTAGCAATTGTTTTTTATTTAATACTGGGATCAATCTAATCATGATAGAAATTAGAAACAGGATAGTACTTATTTCACAAAATTATTGATCATAATAAAACCAATTTTAGTCTATAGTCGATATCATTTCAAAACTAAATACATCTTGAAAAATATTCCAGTATATTTTTAATATTTTTGATTAGTCTAATTAAATATCATTTAAAAAAAATTTTTTTTCGTGTCGTGCTAACTACTACAATAAACGCAAAAATGTAATGTTTTATATTTCGAGCTAGTTGCTGTATTATTTATTATTATATTCTATTTTCTTTTAGCATTACCTTGACAAAACAATCTACTAAAATTTTGATAAACTTATTTTATAAACCATTAAATAAAATAACAGCTTAAAATACCTAAGCCTTTTAACTCTATAACCGCAGATTAAAACTCCGAGATCCTTTTAAAATTATCTCAATTAAAAATATAAATACATCCTGAAGCGTCTCTTTAATTAATTAATAACAGAAGCGCATCAAAACAAAAGCAGTGTTCCATTAATAAAACATAACAAAAACACATCGAAACAAAAACCATTGTTACATTAAATAAAACATTACCTCCAGTATTGTGAAGTTGGAAAGATTGAAATTAAAAATTATTACAAACTTTCATTTTGTTTTGTTACCTTACACTGATTAATTTCCACTAATTATATATCGATGTACACTTTAAAAATAATTAGAACCTTTTTAATTATTAGTTTTTTAAATCCATGTCACTATATGCTATACGCACTAGATATTTTTAATATTAAAACGAGCGCGAAATTCGAATATTTCATATGACGTGTATGACTTATGACGTGACGCGGTTAGAGCAGCACTGATCAGTTGGTGGTTGATACAGCGTCGCGACGCTGTTCCAGTCGTGCGCAGGGCGTCTTGTCTCTCATCGCGAATTGTCGTCATCCTTCGTCCCAACCCCGTCCACTCGTGTTATCTCTATCGTACACGAAAATACATTGAATGCAGTGCTCTCTGTCGGGTTATAGCGGGTGTAAAACGCAGTACGTAACTTATGTTTAAATACGTACTTTTTATGTTTATTATTTTATTATTTGGTAATTAAAAATAATCGAACGAATGAATCTAATTTTATTGAAAACTTTCAGCTAAAAAAATGCATGTGATATTTGATACTTATTATTATATTTTTTTCCAGCTAAAATCGTAGTCATTATTAATCGTTCATTCTATATAAACACGACATCGCTATCAAAAAATGTAAGAAAGCACTACGGTTTTGAAGCTGTGGTCATATCAAAACCAACACCGACCAGCAATTAAAACTATTTCAAATGTTTATCGGTTTTAACCAATTTTATTTTTAAACTACCATTTTACTCTATATTATTATAACTTATCAATGAGATACTCACATTCTGATTTTACATTGTACAACTCTCAAAATGTAACGAAAAGTGGTTTTTCGCATGGCAGCTGTCTATGTCTGTATGACTGGAATTTTGTGTCGTTCACAATTACTGCAAAAATACATCGTTCATTTCAGTTAGGGTTCCAGACATATTGATTGCGGTGCCAATCGCGTTAGTGTTTTGCACATACTTTGTACCCAAAAAGTCTAAACAACGTGTAACGACTTTCTAGCAAATTCGACTAAAATTTTTAATTGAATTTAATTTAATCGCTGGATATTAGTACAATCATTTTAAATGACAAATAGCTAAATAGAAGAAATTATTAAATTAATGTAGATTTTTGACAATGAACTATCAAAAGCATTACGAATAAGGCACTAAAAAGTTTCCAGTTATATCGTTGTCGGAACATCCCTTTTTAGGCGAAAAACTCTGGGGAGGACCCATTTCTTCAATACTTTCATTCGAACAAAAAAATATCTTACGACAAAAATTGTGAAGCAGATTTTTTCCAACAAAGTGCATGTATCACAATTTTATTTAATATTCTTCCCTGTCTTTTTAAACCATAAATTCAGAGACAATAAACGTCCACTTTTGTTAACATTCGAACTATCACTGCGCGCGCACCAAACTCGTCTACAAAGCAAGATTCAATACAGCAGCAAATCTAGCAAGGAATCTCGCGCCAAAACCAGCCTTGAACATTTGAACAACAAAATGATTCTCATCTTGGCTGTTTATTTTCAGTTACTTTTTAACACACTCGGTATATTATATAATATCAGTTTATTATGCAAATCTTTGGCTTTGGCAATATACAATTGAATATTATAGAGTATTGAATATTGTTTTCTCCGAAAGTCCATCAACTTGTGTATGCGATATTACACAAGGTAGCAGTGTTTTAACTTTTATTTGAAATTTTCAGTGAGCTCTATGTATTCATTTCAGCTTAAGCGAGTGTCGGTTATTTCAGTACGACTGACTTCAGCGAGTTCGTGTTATTCCCGCACAAAAAAATTTTTTAAACATGTTTTGTAGACAATATAATTTCCTACAACTTTGGTTCAGTAACTTTTTGTCGTAGTATTCCCAATAGGCTTAATCCACTGTCCTCGCTTTTTTTGATGTACCAGGCTGCGGCTCAGGATCTTGTATATGAAAGCCAACATTGTATACATTTATAGGATCTTGTTGACCTTGTATAGAATCTACGACAAAAAGTTACTGAGCCAAAGTTGTAGGAAATTATATTTTCTACAAAAAATGTTTCAAATTTTTTTTTGTGAGATCTATAGTTCGTGAGATAAACCATGGAAACCACCTGCACCCCTTTTTACAAGATGGCAGCCGTGGGACAAGGGTTGTGACCCCACAATCTTGAATTTCACTTTACACTAACTCCTTCTTAATATCTAAAAAATAAAATTGCGTCCTCTGACAAATGTAATTTTAAATGTAACTTTTCAATGGACTATTATGTGACAGAGGTGTCATAATCTGTGTGTGCGGCCAAATTGTATTTCATTTGGGTTGTTGACGAAAACTACGCCTGCTTTGTGTGGCATGCTATCTTTATTACGAATTTTTCGTTCACGAAATCTTGGAAACAAATGAACCGGCAATCGACGCAGTTTTTTAACCTTAGAAAGTTATTTATTACAAAAAATTGATCTGATAAGAATTTTACGAGTAATTTTACAAAAATACTTTTTTACGAATTTTTCGTTCACGATATCTCTTGAATAAATGAGCCGATTTTGATGCGGTTTGCGGCGATCGGTGCAATTTTTTTAACCTAAGAAAGAAATTTACCTATTACAAAAAAAGCGATTTCATAAGAATTGTACGAATAATTTAAAAAAAAAAACACTTTTTTACGAATTTTTCGTGAACAATTGAACGAATTTTTATGCGGTTTGCGGAAATCGGAATTACTTAATCGGTTTAGTAGTTTAGAAAACATTCCAAAAAAACAAATTTCTAAAAATTCACGAAACTTGTATTTTTGAGATTCCTCAAAATTTATTGGGCCGAATCATTCCAAATTTTCAGTAAATCTAAGTACAGAAAAGTCACGTCAGATGCCGGAGACCGCGTTTCAATCGGACACTGCGTTCAAAAGTAATAAGATGTTTATAATATACATACACACATGCATTATATAAAAATTGGATTCTTTTCGTAACAATTTATTATACCTACTATTTATTTTTCAAGACAGTTTTGTTAAATTTTTTTTTTCAACTTTATAGTTTCGGAAAATTTTGAAAATAAAAAAAAAATCAGCTGTTCGTTTGTTTTGTAGATCTGTCAAAAATAAACTAGTTAAGCATGCTTTGATTAATTTTTACATGACGTGGAACATATTTTTAGGTAACCATGGCAACGAATAGCAAATTATATCATATTGAATACTAGCCATTTCCCGCGTCACCTCACGCGATATCAGAAATTTTATTCTCTTTATTATACTAAGTCAAATGTCAATATTTTCGATGTTGGGATGGTTTCGTCGTCCAATTGGCTGGAATTTTTTAATGTAATCGGCTGAGTAAAGACCACTTAAGAACTGTTGAAGAAATGCGACTTTTGCTTTAAATATGTTCTGAATTATTATCAAACGTCCGACCGACACCACTGTACCGAGTGTCAATAGATTATAGGCAATCGTGTTCACTGTCCATTGTATCGCTAGCTATATCGGTGAATGAACAAGTTCGCGCTATTGGATTCGAACACATACCATGTTCACAGGTCACTAGATCTAACGCGACGCGATGATCAATCACGTGCTCGATACAGATCGCACGACCGGATACAAACCGGTGACTTCAGTTTGTATTACATGACATTTATACAAACCTATATATTATATACGCACTAGACATTTGTTTTACAAAAACGCTGTTTTTATTCAAAACATATTTTTGATACAATTCAGTGTACGTTTTTTCTAATTTTAATTTTAATCGACGGGAACAAATATTTCCGTTTCACGTTTTGATTGAGTTGTGAATAGTTAATTATTATTCCGACAATGAAATTTGTCAGAATTACGCAGATTTAACACATATATATTCTCTTGTTTATTGTTTATCGCAATATTTCGCTCGTTTAATGTTTTTTATAGTAACATGAAATGCGAACCTTTTTTATATTTGACAAATATTTTAAATGATTAATTTTTTTCAAAAAGTTTTTTTCAAGAAGAAACATTGTTTATGAATATTCAAATTTGAACTAGATATAGTCCAGTCACTTTAGGGTTTCAACTCGGAATGAAGCGAATTAAGCTGAATATTTGTATAAACCTTTATTTTGGCATTCTTAATATTGTCTCAGAAGTCTCATAAGGCTACGTGTGAGGGTCCTTAGATATTCAAGGCCAAAGGTCGCGAAAATCAGTCTTTTGGAAATAACTTGCTTCCTTTGCCTCAAATCGTATTTGCATTTACTTATTATAAGTATAAGATTCTCTACAAATTTCGTCTTAACCAATTTTTATTATAACGTTTAACCGTTTTTGAGATAGCCATACATGACATAACGCAATGTCCATCGCGAATCTGAGGCCATATAAATATAAATTATATAATTATAATTATAAATATAATGTATTAAATAGTTAATTAAACAATATTTAACGGATAATTAAGTTAAAAAAACCGTACTTTGAACTGAGATTCGCGATTGACATTGCGTTAGGGCATATATAGTATGGCTATCTCAAAAACGGTTAAACGTATAAAAAATTGGTTAAGACGAAATTTGTGGAGAATCTTATACTCTATAACTTTTATAAAAATGAAAATACGATTTGAGGCAAAGGAAGCGAGTTATTTTCAAAAAACCGATTTTCGCAACCTTTGACCTTGAATATCGCTCACACTTGGCCTTTTGAAACTTTTGAGACAACATTAAGAATGCCAAAATAAAGGTTTATACAAATATTCAGCTTATTCCGTTTCGTTCCGAGGTTGTCCCGTTTTTTTAGCTTATTTTACTGCACTAATAGCGTATAATGTCGGTGAGATTTTAAAACAAAGTAATTTTTATAATTTTAAATTTTTATGAAATATATCTTATATTAAAGGTGTCTTAAAAAGTTTTTCGAACGGAAGTTTAAATAACAGAAACCATATTTAATAGTTCTACAAACAAAACTAAAGACACGGAAAATATGGAAATAACTTTGAGCTCTTTACATTTTATTTTTCTTTTAAACATATTTTTACCAAAATATTTCATATAATATATTTAGCTATTCGTTTTGAGGGAATATACAGTATGTCCCCGAATTCAATCTACGCAAAAAGGGGAAAGGAATTATTTTTGGTTTTATGAAAGAAATGTTAAAGATACAAATTCTTCTACTTGCCTTGAAATAAATAATTAAATTTAAATTCAAGGCGGTAATAAATTAAAAAAAAGTTAAGAAGCAAAGAAAAAAGTTCTAAATCAAATTATTATGTAAAGCAACGGTAAAACATCATATATGATAATAATTAATTAGTCCACATTTCATGGTTTAAGAGACGGTTATCAATTTCAACTTTCTTTGCAAGTATCCCTTATACGACGGTGAAGAACTTAAAGTTCTGGATATTTGTTGTTGCGAATTTCTTTAAAAAATTTTACTTTCTAAATCATAGTGTTACTTGACCTGACTATACGCTAATTTGACTTCAAATTATTATGTTACTAGCCGTTGCCTGCGACACTGCATACGATTGAGATGAAACAATGTTAGATACATAGCTTTTTCCCGTAACAATTAAATTTGGCTTATAGGTATATTTTTTAAATCTTATATATTATTTTAAGTTTAAGTAAAACTTGGAAAACCTTCGGTTTTCGAAGGAAGCTTTGCTTCCTGTTGTCAACCTAATGGTTCCACTTCATAACAGTCTTGTCTCTTGGGGCTGCGTCCAGCTCTGCAACGACAACAGTGGTGAACCCTTCGGCTCAACCGTATTATAAATTTTTACAGTCAAACAGGATTATCGCCTAGATTGAAAGGCAGTAGATAATGTTTCTCATTTAAACCCATTTTTTACTGTATTTTAAATCGACTTAATAAATTTTCGTTCGAACTTATGCTTAAAAAAATCAGCTGTCTGTTGTTTTGTAGATCTGTCAGATCGAAATTAGTTAAGCATGCTTTGATTTATTTTTACACATTATGTAGGTAACCATGCTTACGAATAGCAAATATATTTAATATTATCCCATACCCGCGTTACCTGACGCGATATCAGAAATTATATTTTCTTTATTATACTATATCAAATGTCAATATTTTTGAAGTTGGAATGGTTCCGTAGCCCATATTGGCTGTATTTTTTTTGTTTGATTAGATTAGCAATACTTCAAAGTTTGAATTACTTATAGGATCATTTTTCAAAAACATACATGAGAATTGTCATCGCAAGCCATATCTCAAATCTAAGGGCGATATAAAAATAAATTATTTCTAACTTTTCATCTGTTAAGCGTTACAATTATTTTAATGTTTTCAGGAATTAAATTATAACTACAGTATTACATTAATGAAAAATACATTAGATTGACTCAAAATTAACAAGCAAATAGTCAAAAGAAACTAGACAGCAAAGTTTGACGTGGTAAAGTTTTATCAAATATTCTCTACTAAGTATATTTCTCTCGTACAAAGTTCGCAAAATATTTCCAGTTAATTAACTTATTATTTAATTTTAAACTGTTTGTATAAACTATTTTATAAATATTGAATACTAAGGGAAGAGAAATCAACACAGAAAACTGACTTCTTATTCTTTTTTAAATTATAATTAAATTTCAGTTACTTTCTTAATTTGTTATTTATTACCAATCCAACCCGCAAGTGGAAATGGTACTAGTTTAGGTCTCAAAATCACTTTTCAAAATCTTACAATATCTTTTCATTTTCAATCCAAAGAAAACGTATTTTTGGAAAAACTCTGTGCGTCAGTTTGTTAGGACGATACAGGTCAAACGGATGATCGGATTTAAACCAAATTTTGGGAGGATGTTTGGTATGTAAACGTGATGAGGTTTATTATTTTTGGGGAAAATCGGCGCATGTAAAAAAATGTACATATATGCTATAACGTAGTTTTTATATAATATATAATGGTATACTTTTCATAACGGCTTATTGAACAATTTATTTTTCAAGAAAGTTTCGTTAAAAAAATTTAATCTAAACTTTATAGTTTCGGAACTACATTATTTTGAAAATAAAAAAAATCTGTCAGAAATAAACTAGTTAAGCATGCTGTTATTAATTTTTACGTGGCGTGGAAGATGTTGTGTAGGTATAACCTTGGCAACGAGTAGCAAATTTTATACTGAATACTAGCCAATACCCGCGTCACCTCATGCGATATAATAAATTTTATTTTCTTTATTATACTATATGAAATGTCAACATTTTTAAGTTGGAATGGTCCCGGCGCCAAATTGGCTAGAATTTTGTTAAAAAAATAGTATACTTTGTACATTATCAAAACCGTTTATGCAATAGTATCTACATTGATGCGAGCTCCTAAGAAACGATAATGGTGTGGTACTGATGCGATAATAAAAAATTTGTTTTTTAATTGTTCATTATAAAGTATGAGGTAAATTCGTTAATACACGAAATTCAAAATCTGAGGGTTACTTCTCATTGAGAATAGAATCACAGTTTATTAAAACATTATTTGTATGGTCATACAGTTGAGCGAAATTAAAAATGGTGTCAAAATCTATATGATATTGAGATTTGTGTGTGAAGTTTTTAATTTCGGGCGTTTGTACAGTTTTTTTTTTTTTTTTTTTGAAAAAACGTGTAGGTATTTCAAAGGGTAATCACTTCTTTAACTGTCCTATAGACTTGTATGAGTCCATTCGGTAGAATGTTACCCTTAAAATTTTCATGATGTTGACTAAAAACATAGTTTTATAACAGACACTGAGTTTTTATTTTTTTTTTATGAAAATATGTAAAAATCTGGATTAAATGAGCACAAAACTTGAATCTAAAAAAAACCCGGAAAAATAGAAGATTTTCCACCTTTTCAATGTGTTGTCACTAAATTTTGTAAAGGTATACCTACACAAATAATTGAATTCTCAATACGTTTCGTTGATATATATTTTTTTCGATAATATAAATCTATCATTGTGAATTGTATCTCTGGAAAAATATAAAATATAAATATATTTTTAAATATGAATATCTGCCTCCCTCAAGACTTATTACGTTTGAAGCTAATCATATCAATTATATAATTTAGGTGTAGAATAGCAATTAACTTTGAGTTCAACTCAGCGCTCTATGCAAATATGAATTTCGTCTGTCATTACCTACGGTATACGAGAATAAAACGCCAGGCCGTGAAAGCCTCGAGGGGCAAAACTGCGGGTACCGAACCATTACAGTGGTCCATTTCCCAATGTCTTAGTATTATATCATTATCTGCAGGTATAAACCACAATGTTAAGTGGTTTTGTTGAATTTTTGATAACTGAAGTTTAATAATTTGTAGCCCAAGTCAAAAATATTATATAGGTATAGACTATAGAGCAGGCCTGGGCAAATGGCGGCCCGCGGCGTTTTTTTTTGCTCTCCGAATGCGGAAATAGAATGTGAGGACCTTTTTGTTTTGCTCTCGAAATGCGGAAATAGAATGTGAGGATCTTTTTTTCTGCAAATTTTCTGCCCGCGGTGAATTTTTCGTCAGCCATCCGGCCCGCGATCAAATTTTCAGCAGCTATGTGACCCGCCGATCAAAAGATTTGCCCGCCCCTGCTATAGAGCATACTTTCTAAGGATATTACACAATACTCATGCTATTTAACAGGACATAATGAAGTAAAATATCGACGAATAGGTAAGAGACATTGTGTTATAACGAGTGTCAGCAAGCTTTAGCAGATAGATAGATAGATAGAAATTTTTATTCTATAATACTGGAAACAGCTCAGAATACGTCAATACAATAGAATATAATACATTAAGTTTAAAAAATCATTCATTTTATAAACACAATTTTCAATTAAAACATTTTTAGGACACTGTCTGAATCTGTCATAATTGTTATTTTTTATTTCTATAGGTAACTTATTGTATAATTTTGTGCAGGTACATAGCGGCCCCCGATTGTACAAAAAAAGGTGGTAATTATCAATATGTAATGATTTTTTTGCCGGGTGTTATGGTACTGCAGCGGTTTCCAAAATCGGGGAGGGGGCACAAGATTCACCAGGGGGACGCAGATTAATTGCAAATATTTGTTGTTGTTCTGATAAAATCATGGTTTTAAGAATAAATACTCAAACATAATTACCGAATTTTATATTAACACTGATTTTTCTGCTCGCTACTCTACTGTAATATATTTACCATATTTGCTTTTTTTTCTCAGTTAAGGAATTATTTACAAATTGTTTATAAAATATGTTTTCAAGATGGGGGTCAGAGGTAAGATTTTTTATAAAGGAGACGTTAGTGGATAAAGTTTGGAAACCGCTGTGGTGTGAATATCTGTTATTTTTTGAAAATCGGCTATGTTTTGCTTGACAAATTTACAGACTTCATAAATAAAAAATGATCTAAAAGTTAACAGCTTGTTACTGATAAAAAATGAACGACTTGACTCGCGACGACTAATGTTAAAAATGACACGAATAATACGTTTCTGCTATATAGACGAAGTCCATTGCAGTGAATGCTATTACCTCAAACAACCACATTATGACTTATATTTGAATAGGCAAACGCATAGCAAACATTTAATAGTGATTTCTGGTCACATGTTTCTTTTAGAGATCGAATGCAGGAGAAACAATAGGTAAATTTCCTACAAACATACTTAACGTGTTTATCCATATTTAGTTTATGGTGGATGACAATTCCTAGAGTGGAAAGAGATAGTTCATGATTTGGTATAGTATAACCTGGTGTGTTATTGAAAACGACAGTTTATTATTGTCTTATCGTTATTCATGAAAAGACGATTTGATGTGCACCACTTGCGAAAGCTTTCTATAGTGTCCAGTATCTTATCTATTGTCAGTCGAGATTCCTACAGAAGTATCGTCGGCAAAAGTTGAAAGATGGTCAAAGGCAATGAACTGAGGCATATCTTTAATGTAAGCTAAAAATTGGAGTGGTCCCAGCACAGATCCTTGGATCGCCCAGTTGAATGTATTCATTGGTAACAAATATACGTCTATCACTAAAATAAGAGTGAATCTAGTTCAGTCTTCAATTCAATGGCACTTTTTAAAAGAAGGCTTAAAGCTTTCATTTAATTGCTAACTGTTTTTGTTCTGTCAATGACTTTTAGTTGTAACTTTTAATTTGTATTTATCTTGATATCTGTGTTTATATTTTTTTATTTTACTTGACTTATCCTATACATTTATAATGTACGAAAAGGAAAAATAAAATTATTATTATTATTTTATTTATTGGTTGATTCGTCAAAAACTTGCATATCTTTTTCATAAAAATTTATATAACTAATATAATTGATTTTTCAAATCTTTGATTAACGTCTGATTAGAACTCTTCAATAATAGTATATTGTGCGACTAGTGAGAGAAGGAGAAGATTCCATGAGCGTGAAATTTGCCGCACGAGCGCAGCGAGTGCGGTAAAACGCACGCGAGTGGAATATTCTCCTTCGATCAATAGTCGCACATAATACTTTATTCAACTAGCAGGAGTAATATGTAATCGGGGCCCTGATAAAAGAGGGAAAAATAATAAATCACTTCATTGATTGACGTACCCAACGTCAGTGTATAAACACAAGATTGCCTTGACTTTCGCTGAATTGCGTTGCTGTTTTCATATATACAATACCGCCTACCACGTTCCTATTGGTCCAGAAGCTGCTTGCAGTTTTTTTCATTATTTAGCGCTTGGTCCAGAAAATTCATTATTACACTAGTGAAGTAATATATTATTTCTCCCACGCCAGAAAATTCATTATTACACTAGTGAAGTAATATAATATTATTTCTCCCACGTTTAGCAGGGCCCCGAAATTACATATTACTCACGCGTGTTGAATAAATAAAATTATCGACCAATTTTTCAGACAATATGTTGTCTGAAAAATATTTATTGAATAATTGATTTTTGTATTACTTAACATTTGCATTTTTTTTGACAATAATCTAACTTTTTGGTTAAGACATAGACTGAGCATCAATTTTTACTGTATATATAAGAATCATAATATTACGTCCGAGATATTACCATATTTTTTACACGTCCCCTATAAAGCACTCAATGTTGCTTAAATTTAGTTTTCAATACAATTTGAATTTGACACCAAGGAATTCATCCATAATTTTCTATAACCGAACGAGCAAAATTGTAAACATTATTTTTCATAGTGATTTTATTGCATATTTTTGAGCATTGCTTAGGAATTTTAGAAGATATTTTTAACAAAAGTCAGATAAATAAACTATACTATATAATATTTTATGAAATATTTGTGACGGATATTACTAACTTTAATTATGATAAGAGTTATGGACTTGATGAAATGTCAACAGGAATCCTAACCCATAAAGTTATTTTATTCTCTTATAAAAACTTTGCCGTTGTATAAATCAAGAATGTAAAGCCATTGTAAATTATTTTTGCTGTAGCTTGCATGAAGAAGTATACAAATAATCTACGAAGCGTTGCAAAACTAGAAAATTTAGAATTTGCTTTATTTAGTCCAAATTCTCATTATCATTATATTTCATTTATTACCATGAACGATATCAATTTTAATTCAATTATAATTTTAGGAATAACTCGAATCGACTTAAAGACGGTTTCTTTTTATAGAACACAATCTCCCTTTTCCGGAAAGCTACAATTTTAATCTATTTCGTGCTAATTTAATCTAGATATAACTATATTGTATGAGCAAAACTCAGCTCTAACTTGTCAGCGATAATAGAGCACACTGCTGCTATCGGTATAGCGATGTGTGCAATTTATTATTTTTATTAAAAATCTGGCATGGATCACTTTTCTTACTGGTCACATTCCTATATAACGTAGAGAGAAACAGAGAAGGTCGAATATGTAACACTAATATAAATACTTTAATATTTAGAGTAAGTACATAACTTATTTATTTAACGTCGGTATTGTCTTTGCATTACCGTACATCTAACAAGACCTCCGTTCATTATGAATAATTTAAATATCACTCTACCTACAGTAAGAACTCACTGAAGTCTTGGTTTCCTTTATACAGCGGCCGTAATGTGACATTGAGTGACGTCACAAAAAACGTGTGCATAGAAATAAATGTATGCCGGTTTTCTACGTTACGGTAATACCACCGCTATCGGAAAAACCACATCCATCTACTTCTATATGCACACGTTTTACGTTATGTCATTTACCGTCATATTATGGCCGCCTTATTACTTAGGAAATCAAGGTTTTTTACCGTTTACAATATAGGTATCTTATTGCTGAGGCCGAAATTAGTATCACACTGACGGCGCCGCGGACCGTCAGTATCTACATAATATGACAGGGGTACCGACTGCGATAGCTCGTACGTCGGGCATGTAAATTCGGAGAAATTAATCCATTTCAAAAATCGTTTTCTGTCGATATTCATTTTCCAACTACTCGAAGTCGACTATACGTACACTTTCAATACGTCCGGTGCGGCTGGTCAAGATTTCTATTTGTTTGCATACAGCTTCAGCGTGCTTACGTTAGCGCCGTTGACGCGTGAAGCAGACGTGGTCTCCTTAACGCCTTACGTATGAACCGATCGCCACAGCAACTTGAGTCTAGTCGGTATTGGAAGCATCTATCCTGAAGCGGCTAGCTATACCAATTATTTGGCTGTCTGGCTTTTGTGAACTAAATAACACGTCAAGGAGTACACAATGCCATGATTCGAGTGTACAACAATTTACCAGAAAATATAAGAGAAATAAAAGATAACAAGCATTTAAAAACAAAAGTTAAACATTATTTACTTGGAAATAATTTCTACAGTATAAAATAATATTTGTAAAACTTAGTAACTGGACGCAGTTTTTGTATTAATACTTACTATGTAATAATACTCTCAATAAAGGCTTTTATTATTATTATTATTAAACACAATATAAAAACAAGTTAAGACAAGACATACGTTCTCTTCTAATTTCCATGTACGGCAAACAAAGACGACCGACCGCGTCGCGTCATGCATTAGACAACATTGCATTTATACAGCTATTTTTCTATATAAATTTGTATAAAAAAACTGTTTAGGCAAATTCTGTTATACGAAATCTATGTAAAATGTTCTCCTCTTTCGTTTAAGACTGGTTTCAAACCGATCTGATTTAAATTGAGCGAGAAATTAGCAAAAAGCACGCACAGGGTCAGGAGGAACGTTACGCGTTAGGAACGTTAGGAACGTTACGTTACACTTTTTCGTGCATGCAGTCGGTGTTTTATCAATTTATAAGATTGGTGATTCATCAATTTATAAGACGTTATCACGTCAAAAATATATCAAAAGGAATAGTTTAAAAAATAATAAAAAACAATTGTATTGTTCTGAATCCAACCAGCGATCTTCTGCGTACGAAGCAAACGCTATATCAACTCAACTGTCATAAACGATTGATGTGCAACCGTTTTTATGATTATATGACATTAAATAATGGCAAGTCTAGAAACGTCGGGATTGATGCTTCCAGGACCGGCTAATGGTCTAGTCAAGAACTAAGATATATGAGAAGAATAGACTCAAGTCACCAAAATATAAGAGCAATAGCTTATTTGATTCAGAAAAATATTCCGAAAAAGACGTTTTTAGGGTTCCGTACCCGAAGGGTGCTCAAACGGGACCCTATTACTAAGCCTCCGCTGTCCGTCTGTCTGTCTGTCTGTCTGTCTGTCAGCGGGCTGTATCTCAAGAACCGTAAAAGGTAGAGAGTTGAAATTTTCACAGAGTGTGTATTTCTATTGCCGCTAGAACAACAAATAATTAAAAACCCCCCAAAACTCCCAAAAGAGGAGCAAACTAAGTTTTTTGCTTATAATTCGCTCAATTTAAATCAGATCGTTTCGAGACCTGTCTTAAACGAAAGAGGAGAAAATTTTGCATAGATTTTGTATAACAGAATTCGTCGAAACACTTTTTTTGTACAGCTTTATATAGAAATATAATGTATAAATTCAATTTTGTCTAATCCATAGCATACACAGAGATCGTCTGTCTTCGTTTGTTGCATAGTGTACTATGGGAATTTAAATATTGCGTATGTTTTGTCTTAAAAAAAAAGATTGCATTTGTTCAAAAACGAATGTCATTTCAAATATTAGTCAGTCTTTTGACATTAGTATTTTTATGCAACGCCTTCTGAGTTAACGATTTGAATAACTAATTTTAATTATTAGAACATAATATTGCTTTGACAGATGCAAACGTCATTTTTTACATTTTTTACCATTCCAACACCATGGATGAGCGGAATGAAACCAAATTTTGGGAGGATGTTTGATATGCAAATATGAAGAGGCCTATTGTTTTTCAGAGACGTCGGCGCAAGCGCAAAAGAAATATATATTATAATGTTGTTTTTATAAGATAATAGTATACTTTTCATAAAGGCGTATTATTTTGTTTTACAGGAGTTTTGTAAAATAAATTTTTGAAAAAAATCGGCGCATGCGTAGAAGAAATATATACTATAAGGCTGTTTTTTATATAATAACGGTATACTTTTCATTACGGTTTATTATTCTATCTATGTTTACAAAAGTTTTGTAATTTTTTTGGGAAAAATTGGCGCATGCGCAAAAGAAATATATGCAATAACGTTGTTTTATATAATAATAGTATATATTTCATAATGGTTTATTATTCTATTTTAAAAGAAAGTTTTGTAAAAAGTTTTAGGGGGAAAGGCGGCGCATGCGCAGAAGAGATATATGCTATAACATTGTTTTTATATAATAATGGTATACGTTTCATAATGGTTTAATATTCTAAAGTTTTGTATTTTTTTTTTTTTTTGGGGAAATCGGCGCATGCGCAACAGAGATATTTGCCATAACGTTGTTATTTGATATAATGGTATATTTATCAAAACCTTATATTATTTTATTCTACAAGAAATTTTTGTAAAAAAAGTGTTTATAATATAAAAACGCCGGGGTGAATTATGTAAAATTTCACGCCTTGATATTCTTGAACTACTTGCATACTCCCACTGGTTACATATTGTTATAGCGCCTCTCTTGTTTCTTTTACAAAAGTATTTAAAAAGTACATAGTGTACGGAACCCTTCGTATGCGAGTCCGACTCGCACTTGACCGGTTTTTTTATTTTGTTCGCCGACAAAAATTGCATTACAAAAAACGCAAACATTTTTGGCAATTACTTATTTTTTTCAAATTTTTAAGTAGTTATTCAATACTATAAAAATTATTTTATGTGTTGTACTCTCTCAACAGGGCGTTGCGCTCGAGCTGTAAAGACCGCGCGGAACCCTATTTTCAACTTTAAATTAAAACTATAAACAACAGAGATAGAGTTCCGGGAGTTCTCCTCTTTAAAAACCTTTTTTTTTCAATTTCCGCTATCGCTTATATTTTTTCAGTAATTGCCAAAAATCTAAGGGGCTTGTTTTGTAATAACAGATGCAATTTTTGTCGGCGAAAAAAATAAAAAAAAACATCTTTTTCGGAATATTTTTCCGAATCGAATAAACGTTGCTCACATTTTTTGGATACTTGGGTCTATTTTTCTCATACATCTCACAGTTCTTGACTAGGCTATAAACGTAAAGTCAGCGCGAGAGTAATATCTGCCACCAATTATTGAAACTGATGTACGCGACGGACGTACGCAGCTAGCGTCAGCGTAAATCTGTTTTCGGCCTTAGGCTCCTTTCAAAACTCCGCGTGTTACCGGTTGCGTCAATATTTCCCAGTTTTCCTTGCTTTCACAGCTTCGCTTATACAGTCGAGGAAAACAGACCAAGCGCTATGTCAACCATCAGGCTTGTACCACATGCGCCGTTTTAGGGATTTATGCTGAAGGTTTACATAATATTTGCCTAAAAGAATAAGAAATTTAATTCTTGTATCTTACTAAACAAGATACAACAATTAAATTTAATTCTTGTATTTGACTTGGAGAAATACAAGAAATAAATTTTGGCATGTAGCCCAAACAAAAATCTGTAAACAGAACTGGATTACATTCTACATAAGAATGGGAAGGGTTCAATTTTTTGCAAGAACAAGAAGATTTTTTGTTTTGTTTTTTGATGTATTTATTTGTTTGCGTGTTATTCCATTTCTTACTCGAGGAAGATATTTTTTTATCATTCGAGCAATCAGTGGGATCTCACTGTAAATATATTATGCTCTGTACACAGAATCTTTGAAGCAATACGAAAACCTTGTATAAAATTGAATTCTTATATTATATTATCCATTTGTTTACTAATAAAAAAATTGGTTGTCTGTAAAGTCGGTTTACGGACGATAGTTTTACGTGATAACGTATTCCGCTCGAATATCATATTTAATAATACATTACTGCGCTCTCGCTTGCACGCACAGGGTCATGCGGAACGTTACGGAACATTACACTTTTTCGTGCGTGCAGCTGGTGTTTCATCAATTCATAAGACGTTATCACGTCAAAAAACATATATTTATGTATTATTTGTAACAGTGTTTTTGTTCCGTGAAATAAGACAGGATTCTTTCAATTTTTTATCGTCAATTTTAGATTCAATATTTTTTCTTTTATTGGTGTTTCCTTTAAGGGTGTCTCTGACGCGCTTCCTTTTGATGACTAAAATTGAAATTTTCAAAGTTTAAAATATTCTTAAAAGTATTGGCAATTTATTTAGTCAAAAAATAAACTATCGATTTTCTGAAAATTTCAAGGTGGTGTTCTATAGATCTATATTTATATATTTACGAAGTTTAATGGACTTCAATAATCAAATTCCCTTTTAGGTTGTCAAATATTTAATGTAATATACGAGGTATTGTAACATTGCGCCGCGCTGGTGTCGGTTAATTAGCAGCGGGAAGTGCAAATAGACCCTTCACAGTTTTGAGACAGATAAAGCATAAAGCACAAATCTCACGGGCAACTAATCTTAAATAAATCAGTTATGTTATGCATATAGCCTAGCTACTAGTAAAATCCTTTTGCATTTCAGATATCATGGCAAAGTAAAGTAAATTGAGATCTCTGCTTTATACACTACAGTCTGTTCTTTTGATAACTTGATGCAGTAGTGATGGCCAAAACAGTTCTTTCCAAATATCAGGTATTACTGTTACTTTTAATTAAGAAGAATATGTTAACAAAATCATTTTTTATAAAAAAATATAAAAGTAAAAAAACGACATGAGCAGTTTTAAAACAGTATTTAGCTTTGTTATGTATTCCTATTTAATTAGCACAAAGGTACAAACTCACTCTTAAAAGCCAAATTATTTTCGTTCTTGTTGAAAAGAACTACATTTTTAGTATTATATTTAAATTTATTATACTTTAAAAATTAATTCCAAATTATATTTTTTCCCGACTCTTCATAATTGACAAAAAAATATTATACAGAAGCTTAATTTTGCTTATTGGAAGCAGCTTGCCTTTTTCCACAAGTACGGCTGTGAAGCAGATATAAAAGAAATCATTAATAAACAAAATTATCGACCAAGTTTTCAGACAATTATACTGACAAAAATATATAATTATAATTCAATAAAATTACGTTTCAGTCCAGATTTAGATTTTCTTCAGAATTGATATAAAGAATATGAAAATTAATTAGTAATTATTAGTTTTTTAGAGAATTCAGTTTCAGTTTTTTAATATTGAAGATTTCAACTCGGACGTTAATCAAAGTTTTGAATAAAAGAAATCATTTTGCGACTTTGCGACCAGGTGGTATCGACGCTGTCGTTTCGAATTACATTCGAATTGAATTTTTTTGCTAGAATCTGTTCAGGAGACCGTACTGTTTATGAAAACCTGTGTTACCAGGCGGCAATCTGGTCTGATGTTGTTTAAAACATTTTTTTTATAATATCAGACCAGGACATCACCTTGTAACTTAGTTTTTTTATAATCAATATGGTTTCCTGAACTGATTCCAGCAAAAAAATCTACTCCGAATTTAATTCGAAACGACAGCATCGATATCATACCTGGTTCAAAAAAAAATTCAGATATACAATTTTGAAAAAATTCGGACTTTAACAAAATATAAAATCGATATTTTTCATACGAGATACACAAAAAGGTTTGAACGAAGTGTTGAGGTTGATTTAACACTGTCCAAAAATCAATTTGATCTAAAATAATTAGTTAACCTCGTATAGTATGCAAATGCATCAAAGGAACAAACCTATTAGTACATAGCTGTCTGTACGTTGTCGCACTTCACTACGGTCGCATCAGCTTTTGGCGTAGTTGTTTTCCCAACTGAACTAATTTACATGCCGTACAGTCGACTGCAGAGACACTAAGGTACATGTAGTAGCGGTCCTACTGTGTAGGTACACGTTAAACAGAGCTGTAGCTCCGTCCTTGCGACGCAAAAACTGGAGTCCAACCCACAGTTTTGACACTGTTCCAGAAATGGAGATAACCTTTATTGGCCGGGCGCAGAGTATAAGTAAGAACAACTGAATCGATCGCAGCGTGAGCTGTGGACTAAATGAGCATTATACCATGCAACGGTTATTGAGTAGGATTTCATGTGGCCGTCAGATGTCGTTTTCATCGCGTCTCCCTGCCATATAGTTCTTAAGAAGCTTCGCGGTTTAAAACAATCATAACAAGGCAGTGCAAGCCCGTTCAATTGATCGCTAGCGGCGCTAGTAGTCTTCGTGGAAGTTAACGCCGAATAATATATATTTTTTTTACATTTTTTCAAATAATAATTATACTCAGTAAGTTATATTCAGTTCAACAACATAAACGCTATGTCACCCTGACTGAGTTTAAAAATTTCAAGAATTAAAGGTTTCGTTTAATTTTTATAACAGTTATTTGAAAAATGCTCATTTGATATGTTACAAAAGCATGAAAAATTGCGAACGATAGGCGGTGCTGTCGTCACGCACTCAGCGAATAGAGCTTTTCTTCGTTTTCGCACGCAGGCGTCATCGCTATAGTATTCAAAAGTTTCGAGCACTTTTTGACGCAATGGCTGACCCAATAACGTTTTTCAATATTTATTTAGATGAAAATATTAACGACGACACTAAATTAGTGCACAAAACTGCAGAAGAACACTCTTGTTCTCAACTGAGACGGTGGTCTAAGTGCTACAATCGGAAAAACTAGTGGAAGTAATCGAAAACTGGTAGGGTCTACCTGTCAAATCGTTGATAGTAAATGGCGTATCTTCAAAAGTAGTGAAATATTTTTCTACAATGTTGTACCTATCCCTTCTTTAAATAATAGTTTTTTTTAATTATTACTATTAATACTTTTCAAATAAATAAAATTGTCGACCAATTTTTCTCAGACCATATATTGACAAAAAATAATAAAAATACAAATCAATATAACACAAGATCTTGTGTTATATATTGATTTGTATTTTTATTGTTTTTTGACAATATATGATCTGAGAAAAATTAGTGGACAATTTTATTTATTAGAAGAGTTCTATTCAGACGTTAATCAAAAATTTGTACTATTTACTTTGTCAAAATTAATTACTTTTCTCCTGTCAAAATTTAAAAGTGGCCGAAATTTGACGGAAATTGAGGCATGCGCACAAAAATTTTCAACTGTGAAAAGGTCTATTGAAGACAGTTTTGTTATTGCCTTCCTATATGCTTCCCTTGTCTTACTAATGGATTTTCGGGCCGAATGTTGAATTTACTGAATAATCGAGTGTCCTACAATGCAAATTCTAAAAATTTAATTCTAATTTTTGTTCAAACTTTAAGTCTGAATAGTAATAATAAATATTGCATATACCGCTGCACTGCCAACGGTATGTGCTCCATTATTGCTTTGCGCGTAAGAGCTGAGTTTCGTTCATTCAAGAAGTTATATCTAGATTAGTTTCGCACGCAATCCATTCAAATAGTAGCTGTTAGAAATAGGTGTTCTATAAAACTGAACGATTTTAGATTGATTCGAGTTCATAATTACTTCTAAAATTGTAATTGTAAATCTCGAACAGCATTTATCGGTTGGTCTGTATGTACGTACGTACGACGTACGTACTTTGACTTTTAACTTTAAATTGCTCAAGTACTCACCGAGCAATGGCCAAGTCAAGTTGCTTGACGAGTAGAGCGTAGTGAATTGCCAACTCAATGAATTTTGAATCGACTGCAGCACTGTATACTAGATTGTAATGCGTGACTGTTTGTTTTACTTATTCACAAGGTGCATTAACAGCTATCAGTCAGCTTCAATTACAGAGAAAAGCATCGTGACCTGCCTTTAATCTCGTACCCATGACTCTTTTATACCTCAATACATCAATTTATGTACAGCTGTTTCACAAACTCTGGGTTGCAGAAAGAATAGTCAAAAAATCTGTTTTGACAATGACGTTAGATTGTGAACATACATAGAGTTTTAATCGATCCTGCTCCAAAAATAAAATTTATTGATTGAAACGATATTTTTCTTAAACTGTGTAGCATCGTTTTCAGTACAGTTGCCACTTCGAAATAACTTTTTTCTGCGCATTTTGATAAAAATTTAACTTGAAAAGCAGTCTTTTTCTATGTAGAACAATCATTTATTTTTGTGTGAGAACAATCTAATGTTCTACATGACAGGAAGTTTGGAATGCAATATCGGACTGGTTTTGATATACGAAGTCTGTAATAATATGATCACCAGGTCATTGTCAAATAAATTTTTTTGACAATCCTTTCTGCCTTCCATAAACACTGTGATCCTATTTAGTCTACTTCTGGACCTCCGGCTTTTCCTTGATCCTCCCTTCCAATCAATAACGTTACATTTTTTCAAAATTTTGTTTAACTTCATATGTTTGCCAGTTTCGGTCAAATCTTGCAATCAAAATTTAGACTATATTAAATTGGGCTAGAACTTTGAAATTTTTCACACTTATATGGGTCAATGGTGACAATGCATAAATATGGCAGACGCCCTAAGATGGTGGATTACCTTTTCCTTCACAACCTTCTTGACATGGATATCAAATAAAAGAGTTCGGTGAATTGAATACCATAAGATGTCTGACGTCCCTGAAACATTATCCGATCAATTTGAAATTTTGAACACATATTTATTTATGATTTTTAGAATTATATAATCAATTACTTTTAATAAATTAATGTTTCAGTAATAAGAATTTTGAAAATGTGAAAAGAACAAAACAAAATATTCAAATCATTGATTAACGTCTGAATAGAACTCTTCAAATGAATAAAATTGTCGACCAATTTTATTCATTTGAAAAAAAAAATATTAGTGAAAAACAACGTTTTAAAGACAAGCTTTCATTGAATTAAAATAAAAGGGAAAACAATTTTTAATGATCGTTTATTAGTTACAACCTAAGGTTTTATAATTATGAACCTGAATTATTAGAAATATTTTTTCTTTGTTTATACACTGTCTTTCAAAGTTTTTTTTTACTAATATTTTTTTCAGTTATCTTAATGGCGCTATAAAAACACTACAGGATAAAAGTTGTTCACTAGTGCACACAGTTATAAAAGTAATTAAATTTTTTAACTCTACAATCGCGTCGCATGCCAAAGAATGCAAAAATTGTAAGTCAAAGCGTTCATATTTTAGAGTGTGAGAACAGACACAAGAAAACATCTACAAAGAGACTATAATATATAATATGATTTTACATTGAAGACGTCTACTTAATATTATTATATTGTAAAATAAAACAGAACTAAATCTGTGCCAAGTTAAACTTTACAAAGTTTCATTACACTTGCATAATAATTATATTGTAGAAGTGAAATCTTCTGTAATTGCACGTATTCTATGAATACGTTCTGCTGTAGTACTGTATAATATTACATAGTGAATCAGTAATCCTCAGAGTGTTTAAAATTTCCTGTTCCAGAAAATACGAAATTTAAAGTATTATTTATTTTTTAATAGCTATCCTCCAGCTTCCAGAGTAGAGTTTATATAATATTAGTTCACATTTTTGTTGTGTTATTTTTTTAACTTCCCGCTTAAAAAAAAAAATTTTTTTTTTCAAAAATCGGTAAGTTATTGGTTTCACCCCGATTTTCGAAAATCGAGTTTTCGCCAGATCTCGACGTTTTGAGATCCTAGGAAGCTATTGAAACTATTTTGGCGATGATGTCCGTAGGGCTGTATGTGTGTGTGTGTGTGTGTGTGTGTGTATGTATGTAAACCTTTTATATCTTTTATATATGTAAACCTTTTATTCTGTCGGACTGAAACGCGGTTTGCGGCATCTGACGTGATCTTGGTGAACTTAGACTTCCTGAAAATTTGAAACGATTCGGCCAGAAAATTTTGAGAAATCTTAAAAAAACAAGTTTCAAAAATTTTTAAAAATTTGTTTTTGTATAATATTTTCTAAACTACTTACCCGATTAATTCCAAAATATAATCAGCTCTTCTCCTTAACAAACTGCGTCGATTTCTGCAAACCGCATCAAAATCGGTTCATTTGTGCGAGATATCGTGAACGAAAAAATCGTAAAAAAGTGTTTTTTTAAAATGACTCTTAAAATTGTTATCAGATCGATTTTTTTGTAATAAATTACTTTCTTAGGCTAAAAAAACTGCGTCGATCGCCGCAAACCAGATCAAAATTGGTTCATTTGTTCATGAGATAACGTGAACGAAAAATTAGGAAAAAAGTTATTTTTTATAATTACTCGTAAAATTCTTATCAAACCGATTTTTTTGTAATGATTTACTTTCTTAGGTTAAAAAAACTGCGTCGATTGCCGCAAACCGCATCAAAATCGGATTATTTGTGCGAGATATCGTGAACGAAAAATTTGTAAAAAAGTGTTTTTTTTTAATTGCCCGTAAAATTCCTATGAGATCGATTTTTCTGTAATAAATTACTTTTTTAGGTTAAAAAATTGCAATGACTGTCGCAAATCGCATCAAAATCGGTTCATTTGTTCATGAGATATCGTGAACGAAAATTTCGTAACAGTGTTTTTTTTTTGTCTGTTTGTAAAATACAATTATAAATAATATAGTAGGATTCTCCTGTGTCTGTAGGTATATGGCGGAGTCATACCATCCGTATCAGTCGTTTTTTTTTCGAAAACGGTTAGTCGTAGAAAATTGTGAGGGAAAAATCACTATTCGATTTCCTTACTAGTTTGCTCCAGAATGTTCAGAACTCCGGAATTTTAAATGACATGATAGGTCGAAAGTGATATTGATGAAAAGATTTTTAAAAAATAAGTAAGTTTTTTAGGTCATTTTTTTTGTTACTGCCACACCTGTGAAATAATATTCGTTTGAAATTATTAAATTGAAATGTCATAATGATGAACTTAATTTTAAAAGTTGGAATTTAAGCCCTAAGTACTTCTTCAGTGTTTAATGATCGGCAGGCATTGCGAATTCTCAGCTTCATAATCTCTCGTAGGTTTTTCTGTGTAAACAATTTCTTTGATCTGACACCAAAGAAAAAAATTTGAAAAGAAGTTTGGCCCTGCAAGCCATCCCTGAAACTTTTCGAGTTCTAAACGCTCAAAAATATATAACATATAGCAAGAAGTTTATTTTTTAGCTCCTCGAGCTCAAAAAAAAAAAATTTGAAAAGAAGTTTGACCCTGCAGGCCATCCCTGTAACTTGCCGCTATTTTCGAGTTCAAAACGCTCAAAAATATATAAAATATAGCATTTTATATATTTTTGAGCGTTTTGAACTCGAAATAGCGGGAAGTTACAGGGATGGCCTGCAGGGTCAAACTTCTTTTCAAATTTTTTTTCTTGATGTGTTAACATCTTAGTTTTCGCGCCACGGTACAGGCTAAATGCGAATACGACCGGTATGTCAGACGCAGCTTAACACTTAGCTAGACACATCAGATGTCCACGAAACCAGGGAATATACATTCATTCATATCTTGATTATGTTATTGCTCTTTAATTAAGTTAAGTGAGATTTGTTTATTTTATAGTAATGGAAACTTAAAAAATATTTTTTTAAATCAGTGAACGTTCATTATTTTTCCAATGAACCTAATTGGGAGCTAACATGTTTACAAATCGGTTTTCGTGAGTAGTAAAGAGATGTTATTAATTATACAGGGTGTCCCTAAAAGGTCTTTTCAAAAGCCTACCACATATTCTTCAGGCCAAAACAACTCGATACAAGCAAACTTGTACAAAGTTGCTTAGTTTGGGCGCTAGACGGCTCTTAAGTTACGATTATCAAATCGTTTTTGCTTTATAACTTTGAAACGGTTTATGAGATTTTACTCAAATTTGGTACGTTGGCATAGCTTTATTGGGCAATAAAACCCATATCATAATAATGATGAATATCATTCCATGGGCGTAGAACTTGATTTTTTCGATAATTAAACATCTAAAACTTCTACGCCAATGGAAAAAAATCAGTTTGAGTATGAAATCTGGATCACGCGACTCATTTACTACAAAAAAGGTACTCTTGATAAAATTCGATTACTCTCATAGTTTCGACAAAATTTTAATTTTAGTAATTAGTAATTATAGTAATTGTCGTCGACTTCAAAACTTTATTATCGTCCGCTCTTCAGTGGCCTTTATTTAAGCAAATACAATTTTTTTTTATTAATACGATATTGAATTTTTAAATGTTGCAAGTCAGTTAACAAGAGCAAAACATATTTTTAATACCAACTGTTAAAAATACGCTATGGGAAATTTTTCGAAAACTAAACAATTACTTTTTTGTATAATATGGTATGTAGGTTTTGGGACTGAAAATAATTTAAAAATTCTGGCAGTCTAACATTTTAAAAGAACTTTAAACTTAATTACATTCAAAATCTTCTTAAAATATGAAATGCTAGGTAATATAATATGTATATGCATTAGGCATATTAAATATAGTGTCCATCGTGATAATAAGAAAAAGCGCAGGATTGTGTTAGATTTATTTAATATTTTTGTCCACTATCCTGCCATTTTTCTTATTATTAAAATGGTAATAATTTAAGTATTGGTGACTTTAAAATATGTTTCTCACTTTATAAAAAAAAAAAAACTACATAGGATTTATTGATTTTTTCAGTTTATTTTATAAGAATGTAATATTATTGTATTTCATTTTTGGATACCTGTTTTTAATTATATTGTTATTTTATATTTTAAATAAAATTTAAATAAATATATTATATTTATTTTAATTTTATTAATGTTGAAGCGCGAATAACCGATCGGTTTAGACGTCAAAAGCTTTCTCTTTCAACACCTGTATGTTTTTAATAAAAGCTATAAAAACAATTTCAAGTTTTAAAATAAATCCGACAGCAGTTGATATATTACGGTAAACTCTTCATATAATATTTTCACAAAAAGAATTTTTTTTATCACAACTATTACAATAAAGTGAGCATTTGGATGTAGTTTATTCAACAATAAAAACAACAGAGTTGTGAGGTTTATATTGCAGATTTTATACAACTTTTTAATATTTTATACAATTACATATTTTTACGACGATATCTCTGTTACTTTATGAATCATAATATTAGGCGTTACCTTGTGGGGGACATTATGTAACTTTGTTGGTAATCTCTTAATGGGGGCTACGCTTTTACTTTACAGTCTCCTACGGTAATAACTACCCTCTGGGTTCGGACATTGTTTCTGGAAAAGTGACGACGATACCCGTTCATTTTTGTAATCGGTTACCAAATCCGACTACCCGATTCTTACCCGACAATCGAAAATTATCTCTCATCTAATAACTATTTGATGCCTGATTATAAAAAGCACTGATCGTCATTTAAGGAGGTTTGGTCAAGAATTCAAAATTATGAAAATTTGTTAAAATTTCAAAGAGATGTTCTTCCTAGTGATATACATCATATCTCTCTGAACATTATGGACAGTCTCGTTGTTCAAAAAATAAAATCCAAAATATATTTTTAATACGTGCCATCAAATGACATTCAATGAAAGAGTGACATAAAACAACAGAAAACTCATAAAACCAAATCAGGATAGGATTAATTTAAAAAATAACTATGCTATGAATATTGGAATATACATTTTTAAAGTTAATAGAAAAAAACTAGAAATTTTCCCTGTACTAGTAATGAGAAACTAATTAAATAAAAGATCCCAATTTAGTCAGTTTTACATAAATTCTCAATAAATAAATGGCAACCGCGCTTGCTCTTCTCAACTTGTGTTCTCTTGAGGGTAGGGATAAAAGTCTGTTGATGGGAGTCTGTCTCTCTTGCACTGTCCAATATTACATTAATGCAGGAAAAGTTCTGAAGTGACCTTTTTTCTTAGGTGAATATTTTTCGAGATAAAAACTCCTAAAGTCGTTAATGATGTGTCCCCTTCCCTCTAACTTTAAACCACGTGATTAAAATATCTGAAAAAAACAAGAAAGAAGCCCTTTATAAATACTTCCAACTAAAACTATTTTCAACAATATATATTAACAAGATGTGCGTCCAGCTAATATTTTCTTACAGTATTTTTTATATGGCTGTCATATTTATATTAATATAGCAGAGACAAGAACCACGGCTATATAAACATTGAAAAAAAGCCGTTCGATGTCACAAGTGCAACTATCAATATTTATTAGAACTACTTGGTTTACGGAAGGCCCGAAAGTGATTATAATAGTTCAAATAATAACTCATGAATACTTGATTACAAATGTGCAAAACAGTATCAACATATCGCAATGACGCATTTCTCGGTTGGGGTATGATATTTGTCAAGCAACGATTGTGACCCATAAATAGCCCATAAAAACGTTATACGAACACAACGGAGCCCTATCATGTGTGTGGCCAACATGCGCTTGACCGGTTTTTTGTTATAAATTTCCTACGATTGGTGAAGATAATATTATTTGTTTTATTGTATTTATAATGAGGAACAAAATACATCGGGAAGGAAATTACCAGATGTTAAGCAACAAACATTTATTGGCATACTGTTTTTAGACGTTCATAATCTAGTATCCGAGTATTCGAATCTATTCGGGTACTCGTCGTCTTCTCCACTCTAGAGTCACCGCAAGTCATCTACTTTGTAGATAGTCCATACAAAGTATAAATCAATATCGTGTTGAAGTATTGAAGTCCTATGCTGAATATACCAATTTCAAAATAATTTAGAAGTTGAGGTGATGATCAAAAAAAGGTTATCAACTGCCAGTGATATCTAAGCCTATTACCAATTTATTAACATTTAAATTAATTTTAATTACTTTAGGAGAACGGAATGCAAGGAAGATTAATAAAAGTATTGATAGTCTATATTCTATAGCCTACAAAATTGAAAGAATAAATATTTTTTTCCAAAAGTATTCATAATTATTTTTAATATTTAAATGACAATCCCGTTAATATCCTTTTACCAGTTCTCACACCTATGAACTGAGGGCTTGTAATAGAGATGCCATGGAAACGCCAAACAAATGAAGCTGCTAAACGCCCTGCTATTCTCAAACTACCGACCGTTTAATATTTAAAATTACAACATTGATACATACAGTTTGCGCTTAATGACACTTTTTTTGTGGTATTATCTTATATTTTCTCACGATGTCTTTAACCAGGCAAACACTGTTTCAATCTTAGAACATGTATATTGTATACTAGGACGCAGACAGTATTTTCAAAAACTTTTATTTGACAATGACATTAGATTGTGATCATATAATTATCGTATTTATAGATGCAAGGGTTTAATATAATTGTCAATCTCTCTGACATGTAGAACATATTGAGATTGTACTCACAAAAATAAGTGATTTATCTTTCAATTTTTTAAGCCAAATTTTATATAGAATGCGTAGAAAAATAATATTTCGAAATTTTAATTGCATAAATAACATTAAAATAGATGCATATACAGTTTAAAAAAATGTGGGAACCGGTTGAGCCCAAAACTTCCCGCTGTGTGTTAAATACGCTACAATAAATTATATTATTGTGTATATACTATAGCCCGGTCATATTTTACACTAAAAATCGCTAATCTCGCAAACTAACATGTAGTTCTGATTTTTTAATATGTTGTTAGGACCACTACCAGTAGCGTATATCCAAGTTTGCAGCTTCGAAAGACCTGTGCTAACTTTGCAGCACTCAAAAAACTGCGAAATTTTCGCACTTTTTTTGGTATTCTCAATATAGGTCTTAAACTATGCATTTTTTTATAAAATATTTTTATACGTTTTTAAGTAGACTAAAATTGCTACAATTTGAGATCAGAACCAGCTCTGTAGTTTCAATACTTACCAAGATACAGCTTTCCAAAAATTTACCAGTTTTTTCAAAAAAGTGAAATTTTAAGATTGGGTCAATTTTTGACCCCGATATCGGGGAAAATACTCATTTTAAGGGTAATATCATAGGAACATATATTGTAGCAAATGTAATTAGCTTTAATTTAAGCAGAGAACGACGTCTGTAAGCCATATAGTTTACTCACAAATTTTAAAAATACAAAAAATGAGAAAACTGCATTTTCGAAAATTTAAATTTAATACCTAGTAATCGTTATGTAAATCCATTCAGTGATTTTAATGTGGTTGAGTAACAAAATTGAGTAGCATAGTAGCATAAACGAGTAACATAATAAAAAAAATAACATAATTGATAACATCATAAAAAATTATGCAGTTTTTGACAAAATACCGTCGTATTTCAGCCATTTTGTAAAAAATATTTACAAATTATATTCATGAACCTTCCTCGTTTATCGCTCTTTCTATTACCGAAAACAATTTCAAAATTCGGTGCGTGGTTTACTAGAAGAGAGCGGAGAAAAGGACAGAGACTTTGTTTTTAACTATGCAGTCTTTGACAAAATACCGTCGTATTTCAGCCATTTTGAAAAAATATTTACAAATTGTATACAGAAACCTTCCTCGTATATTGATCTTCCTATTAGCGAAAACCATTTCAAAATCCGGTGCGTGGTTTAGAAGAAGTGAGCGGTGAAAAAGACAAAGACAGTCTGAGACTCTGATTTTAACTATGCAGTCTTTGCTAAAATTCCGTCGTAGTTCAGGTATTTTGTAAAAAATATTTATAAATTATATACATAAACTTTCCTCGTTTATTGCTCTTTCTACTACTAAAAACCATTTTTAGATCCGGCGCATGGTTTAGAAGTAGTGAGCAGAGAAAAAGGCAAAGACAGACAGAGACTGTTTTTAACTATGCAGTCTTTGACAAAACACCGTCGGTGTTCTTCTAAACTGTGCACCGGATCTTAAAATGGTTTTCGGTAATAGAAAGAGCGATAAGCAAGGAAGGTTTCTGTATATAATTTGTAAATAGTTTTTACAAAATGCCTGAACTACGACAGTGTTTTAGCTCAGACTGCATAGTTAAAAATAAATCATCTGTCTGTCTTTGTCTTTTTCTCAGCTCACTTCTTCTAAGCCATGCACTGAATCTTGAAATGCTTTTCGGTAGTCGGAAGAGCGATAAACAAGGAAAGTTTCTGTGTATAATTTGTAAATATTTTTTACAAAATGCCAGAACAGCGACGGTGTTTTAGCAAAGACTACATAGTTATAAACAGAGAGTCTGCCTATCTTTGTCTTTTTCTCCGCTCATTTCTTCTAAACCACGCACCGGATCTTGAAATGGTTTTCGCTAATAGAAAGAAAAATATACGAGGAAGGTTTCTGTATACAATTTGTAAATATTTTTTCAAAATGGCTGAAATACGACGGTATTTTGTCAAAGACTGCATAGTTAAAAACAAAGTCTCTGTCCTTTTCTCCGCTCTCTTCTAGTAAACCACGCACCAAATTTTGAAATTGTTTTCGGTAATAGAAAGAGCGATAAATGAGGAAGGTTCATGAATATAATTTGTAAATATTTTTTACAAAATGGCTGAAATACGACGGTATTTTGTCAAAAACTGCATAATTTTTTTATGATGTTATCAATTATGTTTTTTTTTTATTATGTTACTCGTTTATGCTACTATGCTACTCAATTTTGTTACTCAACCACATTAAAATCACTTAATGGATTTACATAACGATTACTAGGTATTAAATTTAAATTTGCGATAATGCAGTTTTCTCATTTTATGTATTTTTAAAATTTGTGAGTAAACTATATGGCCTACAGACGTCGTTCTCTGCTTAAATTAAAGCTAATTACATTTGCTACAATATATGTTCCTATGATATTACCCTTAAAATGAGTATTTTCCCCGATATCGGGGACAAAAATTGACCAAATCTTAAAATTTCACTTTTTTGAAAAAACTGGTCAATTTTTGGAAAGCTGTATCTCGGTAAGTATTGAACCTACAGAGCTGGTTCTTGTCTCAGATTGTAGCAATTTTAGTCTACTTAAAAACGTATAAAAAATATTTTATAAAAAAATGCATAGTTTAAGACCTATATTGAGAATACCAAAAAAAGTGCAAAAATTTCGCAGTTTTTTGAGTGCTGCAAAGTTAGCACAGGTCTTTCGAAGCTGCAAACTTGGATATACGCTACTGGTAGTGGTCCTAACAACATATTAAAAAATCAGAACTACATGTTAGTTTGCGAGTTTAATGTAAGATATGACTGGCCTACTACATTAAAGAAGGTTATGAAAAAAAGTAAAGAATTTCTGAATCGTAAGATATTTTATCTTTTTAGAGTTCCGTACCTCAAAAGGAAAAAAGGAGCCGTTATAGGATGACTTCGTTGTCTGTCTGTATATATGTCTGTCTGTAAAGATCCTGGACAATGGAGGTATCAAATTGAAATAATATCGAATACTCAAGTCTGCAATCCCTTAAAGCTGCGAAAAAATCAAACTTCTAAGTGAACGCTATCAAAAGATACCGCCGTTTGTGCCGCATATTTTGACACTCGCATGGGAATCAAAGCCTCTAGGATACTTCCTGTTGACCTAGAATTATGAAATTTGGCAAGAAGTAATGTCTTATTGCACAAGTAAAGGGAAAAGTCCGAAAACCGTTAATTTGTAGTTACATCACAAAAAATAATTTTGTTGTAATGGTGTCGAGTAGTTTGCGACAAATTATTTGATTTAGGGAGTTTTTGCTTTATGAAAATATTGTTTCCTGGACAATTTTTGATCCCCTACAGATTTGTGTACTCCCATCTCCTGGAAAAATTGAAGTCGTGTTTCTTAATTAACAAGTTATAATTTTAAGCAAAAAATGTAATTCTAAACAGAATATTCTGTCGACTGAACTAATATTATTGAACTTAATATGTAAAAACACTAAAAAATTATAAATATAAAAAACCGAACTATAACTTAAAACTACTCACTGAAAATATATTATCCTCTTTTTTCCTTCTAAATCAAAACATTTACTGTCCAAATTGGTGATTTACAGTGGGATTCGTAATTATTTTGACGTATCGAATATACATTCTTTTTTCAAAGACTGCTCGTAATACATCATCTATTTTCATAGTTTCCCCTTTCGCATACCTGAGCGTCTCCCACGACGACATTCCCATCACCTCCGACCGTCACCAGAATAATTTTGTAAAATATATATTCTAAATTAAATACTTAAAATAATAAACAAATTTATTTAAATATAGATTAATCAATTTTGAAAGATAAACACGGTTTTTGTGAGTTATCCTATAGACATACAGATTGTATCAAATCAAAACAGTCCATAGAACATTCTGTGTGTAAGACAGAGACGATATTATATAAAGCACTAAAGCAGTAAGTAAGAATGAGATCAATGATCGCTAATAGTTACTGTGGTTATACAATCTGATAGTATCGTCTTTGTTTTCTACAGTAAAAATCACAATTTTATCAAATGTCAGTATTCACTAGTGAAATTATTGATAAAATGGCTATTTATACTGTTCGGGAAAAAATCCAAATAATTAAGTGGTTTCATGGTGGTAATTCAAACGCCAACATAATAAATTTATTTGTAGTTGTTTTAATTGATAAATAATTGGTAAAAAGATTTACAGTGTACGTAATTATTTATTTACGTAACCGCAGTAACTATATTAACGATCATTTATCTCATTCTTACTTATTGCTTTAGATCTTTATATATCGTCTTTGTCTTACACACAGAATGTCCTATGGACCGTTTTGATTTGATACAATCTGTATATGCTGTCGCGGACTTTTTTTTAGAACTTTTCAAGAGGAACAATTCAGCCATACATTATTTCCATGTAACTTTAACTGTTCTCACTCACAGCGGACGCTGTGGAAGCTCTCAAGTTTCTGACTTAGTTGACAAATATCATCATAACTTTACCTAATTTGCACATAATAAACATAATATATAGCCTATGTTGGTTGGGAGTAATGAACCTTTCAAATGTTGAAAGAATTTTTCAAATAGATGCCGTGGTTCCGGAGATTACCCTCCGCATACACATAAATACAAAATTTGCTCACTCTATAATGTTATAGTATACTCGTAGATAATAACTTCCCGTTTTTTTTAAATTTTTTAATAGCGGGAGGTTAAAAAGTATTGCATCAATTGATCAATTATTTTTCGATCTGGATCAATTTAAAATTTTACTATATGCTTTTCTTATGGAGAAAAATATGTATGGTCACAATCTAAGGTCATTGTCGAACCAAATTTTCTGACAACGCTTTCTACAACTCAGCATCAAATTGAAATAACGCTTTAATTCTCAATTGTTTTGTCCTGAATTTCACAATGATTTACGGAAATATTGCGTTTTGAAGGTAAGGAAAAATTTTTGGTTATTATAACGTAAAATTTTTATATGAAACAATATTACATCCGTCATTATTTAATTAACAAATCGTGCACACTATAGCTCCTCCATTGACAGTAATAATGCACCTTATGCACAGGATACGGAACATCGGTTCCGTGTCCCACGGCATCGGGTCGTTAAGGACGTGTTTATTACAGACACCGGTCTCTTCAAGCACCCATCAGTTGCCGTGCCATGAGACAATTACAAACATACTGTATGTACTCGCGAACAGGGTCGTATCCACGGCCGTAATTGCTTTTTCACATGACGTAATCAGCTGTGTGCGGCGAGTGGGTCAACTGATATTCGAGATCGTTGGTTGGATGAAACTTAATATCCTAAAGCCGGGACCGCACACTGGGGCCAATGTAGGTGCCAACAACGCTCGGTCAATGTGTGGATCGAGATTATAGCGTTGGTGCCAATGTTTGCTCCAACATTGGACGTTGGCCGTCTTGTGTCGGTTTTTTGACGAAACATCAAAGTGAATTTGTCCCAACGTCGTAACATTATTTAAAATTATAAATGATGTCATCAAAGGAGACATGGTCAAATGAAAATGTATTACTATTTTTGGAGATTTATCAAGCAGAACCAGTTTTATGGAATCCAATAATTAAAGACCACAAAAATAGGTGTGGCTCGAACCCAGGACCGTGCGGTTACATGATGTTCGATATATCAGTTTGACGTGCAGTCATAATTTGAAATATAATGTCATTTAAATTGTTATTGATCGCGCTCGTTTTTCTAACCATAACAATTTTTGTTCAGTCTACACTTAACTCTTATCTTCATAATTTTTTTTAATTTTTTTGAACCATCCTTTAGGTAATAAGAGTAGAATGCAGCAATTCTTAAGCGTTTTTCCAGAAAAATGAACAAAAAAAATCATATATATTGTTGAAGTCGTGCTTCAATAAGCTTTCATTTGACACCATACACTAGACCCCTGTTCAAACAAACCCAGACCTTACACATAAAAAATATAACAGTTCTGAAAGAGGTCAAGAAGATGCGCTGTAAAAGAAGTAAACAGAAGGAAAGTAAACAAACTAGATTTATTGGATTATGTAGCTTGATACAAACTAATTAAATGTCAGTACGCAATACAGTCCTGCAGAGGGACGTATAACGTAAGATAATAATAACGTAGGTACATTATAAATACATATATATGGCATTTATTGGTCATTTGGACATCTCATACCGTGCTTTCTGCCGGAAATAATGTGCACTGTTAATGTTTTATGTCTTAATAATACTACTTAAAAAAGTGTATTGCTGTCGTTCACGCTTATACGTTCATATCATGTCATTACTAGGTGTGGTAAAAAAGCCGCTTTATTCCCTATAAGCTGTTAAAATATCGAACACACTTTTCGTGATTTATGATTTCAAATGGGGATTAAAAACTATATTTGTGATAAAAGTAAGGTAAAGCCACTGATTTGCGACTTCTTACCTAATACCTATAGTCAAGTCACTGTATAGGCTGATATATTTTTGATGTGAAACATCTATTGGGGCGTTTGGCAGAAAATACATGTAGTGACGGAATTCGGATCTATCTGTATCTATGTGCGCGCGCAACTGCTTGTTCACTATAGTGCACAACTGTCATACATAAAGTTGGAATAAAAATGCTTTTCAGAACAAAATCTACTGATTCAAACCAGAGGTGAGTAAACCATCTATTAATACCATTATTTTATTACTATTCTATGTTATTTGTTCATTTGAGGTTAAAAATGTGTTTACTAGTGTCAACAAGCGGTTTATTTTCTGCGCTATTTGTTCATTTGAGGTCATAAATGTGTTTACTTATCAACACACGATTTATTTTTTAACTCCTTTCTTTGTGTTGTGTGGCTTCTATTTTTATTATAAAAATTTAAAACTAATAAAATTTCTCAAATAAATAAAATTATCAGCCAATTTTTTCCAGACTATATACTGATAAAAATAATAAAATTATCAATATTTGAATAGATGACGTTTCGATCCAGATTTGGATCTTCTTGAGAAATAATCTAAAAAATATAAAAATTAATTAATATAACTACTTATTTTCTAATAAAATTCAAATTTCATTCTATTAGAAAATAAGTAAATATATCTACTAATTAATTTTTATATTTTTTAGATTATTTCTGAAGAAGATCCAAATCCGGATCAAAACGTCATCTATTGAAATATTGAAATATAATTTTAATATTTTTGTCAACATACAGGGTGTCCCTAAAAGGTCTTTACAAAAGCCTACCACATATTCTTCAGGCCAAAACAACTCGATACAAGCAAACTTACCTCAGTACAAAGTTGCTTAGTTTGGGCGCTAGACGGCTCTTAAGTTACAATTTTCAAATCGTTTTTGCTTTATAACTTTGAAACGGCTCATGAGATTTTACTCAAATTTAGTACGTTGGCATAGCTTTATTGGGCAGTAAAACCCATATCATAATAATGATGAATATCATTCCATGGGCGTAGAACTTGATTTTTTCGATAATTAAACATCTAAAACTTCTACGCCAATGGAAAAAAATCAGTTTGAGTATGAAATCTGCATCACGCGACTCCTACAAAAAAGTACTCTTGATAAAATTCGATTACTCTCATAGTTTCGACAAAATTTTAATTTCAGTAATTTAATAGAGCATAATTTTTAACGAAATTCGTGAAAGATTTTATCTATTTTGAAGAAAAAAAAAAACAATAATCAAATCGTCCAGTTTCTCATGAGATCTTATAGGTTTAACGTCTCTATCTCTACCCATACAATATTCGACTTAACAATTATGGTCGTTTTGATTAGATGTAAAAAATTACGGAAAAATCTTTTTCAAAAAAATAAATGGTGCATGAGTGTATTTTATAAAACACGACAATATTTTCTTTGAGCATTCCAATTCATTAATAAAATGAAGCCTTCAGTCAAACACTTTAACAAATAATATTGCATCACAGGAAAAATATGGTTAAATAATGTGACCTTATAAATATTTAATTTTTCACTCTGAGGCGAAAAATATGGTAAAGAGAAATGAGAAAATAAGTTGTTCAAATGATGCTTTTAACAAAATGTGTATATTTTTGTGGTCACAAAAGAAAATGGCCTATGGCGTTTGCACATAAACAATATAGGGATTTTATTTCATATTTTTTTTAAATTTTTTATATTGCTTTTAAATGAAAGAAATCACGATAAGGAGACCAGTTTTGTTAGAATTGTAGTTAAACAATCAGTCCAACCACGATCTTCATTGTGGTAAACCCAAAAAAAATTGCAGTTTTCGACGAGAGGCAGTAGGAAAAGTACCTTGCTACTTCAGCACCTTCAGGATTCCACCCCAGTACCTTTAAAATATTAGACAGAGTGAAACCAAATAACCGAAAATCGCCATTTAAAATGAAAATACAAGGCAGTAATTTTGATGGATTATTCTAATCATAAAAGCATAATTACTTTAACTTTTTTTATGGAGAGAAGAAATGAAGAAACAAAGCTAGAAAATTAAAAACCAGCTAGTTTTTCCTTGATGTTATTAATATTTTTGTCGTTATTAAATTCTGTCAAAAATTGTTCTTATTCCAAAAATTCATTTTATAATGCAAAGAATAATATTTATAATATGCTATAAATTCCAACTGATTGGGCGACAGGACCATTCCAACCTCAAAAATAATAAAGAATAATAAAGAAAATAAAATAAAATAAAAAGAGGTGACGCGGATAATGGATAATATGCTAATATGCTATTCGTTGCCATGGTTACCTACATAATATATTTCACGTTGTGTAAAAATTAATCAATGCATACTTAACTCAGTACCATATTTAACTGATAGATTTACAGAACAAAAGAACAGCGGTAATTTTCTTTTATTTTCAAAATATTTAGAAAAAACATGTTTTAACTAAACTTTCTTGAAAAAAAAATAGATTAAAAGGCCATTATATGAAGTATACCATTATTATATAAATAACACCGTTCTAGTATATATCTCTTCTGCGCATGCACCGATTTTCCCAAAAACAATAGGTTCGTTCCAAGCAGCCAGTGAACGGTTTCGGAACTGCCAGCCGCATGCGCACTAGGTAAAACGAAGCTGTTAGTGGCGATTTTAGAACACGTTTTACCTACTGCGCATGCGGGTGACGGTTTCGGAACCGTTCACTGGCTGCTTGGAACGAACCTAATAGGGCTCTACATATTTGTATACCAAACATCCTCCCAAAATTTGTTTTCAATCCGCTCATCCGTTTGATCTGTATCGTGCGCAAAGACAAACAGACTAACAAAGTTTTTCCAAAAATATGTTTTTTAGATTCTGAGGACCTCAAAACTAAAAAATATTGTAAAATTTTGAAATGTTAATTTTGACATAAACTAGTAGGTACTATTAACTCACTTGTGGGTTGGAATGGTAAAAAATCATTCGTTTCAAAATATTATTTAAATACAACAATCAATTATAATTTATACCTATTTGGTCTTTAATAAAAATAAGCATTTCATCAATTACAATATTACTTAATGTTTCCCAAATTTTTACCATGAGGGAACACTGCATAAATTCTAAGATTTTAGCAAACATCCTAATTTTTTTAAAAGGGTACGTTTCAAACATTTTTCAACTTGACCCAGCTTTAAAATCATATGATGCTTTTCAAAAATTTTCACGAAAAATTTAGGCTTGGTGCGGAACATAATTTTGTAAACGCTGCCGTACATGATAGGAAACACAAAAAACTATTGTAAAACCATGGCAATGACCACAAATTCTGGAAGTCATTTAAAATGGCTGCAACCAATAACTACACTACAGCACACCCGATTAGATATAAAAATAATCTGAAATTCGACATAGCCCGCTTTTCTTTGTGGTCAGAGGTGTTAGCGAAATGCGTTTTATTTTAAACGACCATATTTTCTATAGAAAGAGCAAGTTGACAAAGATACACGTTTATTTTCATAGAGCGAATAGATATAACAGAATTATAATAAATAAAGACCTCCGGTGGTTATCCAGAGGGTTGTCCAATGTTCATAATCCCAATCGATAATTAATAGGTCATATTCATGTATTTTTTTATATATTTAATAAAATGTTTAGTTAATCATAATACGGAAAAAAATTATAACCATTATAAAATGTAATATTATCAATAAGAAATAATTCGCAGGTTTGTGGACAATAGTTGTATTTATAAATGTTCGACGTTTTAAATAATTTTCAATTTGTACTTGAAAAAGTCTAAATTTATAGACGAAACGTCGTACATTTATAAATACAACTATTGTCCATAAACCTGCGAATTTTTTCTTATTAATTATTATCGATGGACACGATATCTAATATTTATGTAATATTATCATAAGAAGAAAAATTTTAAATTTCAGATTCAAAACAAGACAGTTTAAACAATCGGCCATGGTGGCAGGCTTATGTGACGTCATGATACGATCCATGTCAACCTTCATGTCAAATTGTCAATGTTCTAAATGAAGTCTATTTCAGGCAATGCTCACTTAGTATACTTCTATTAGAATTTCTAATTTAACTCTCCCTCAGGTCGCGGCAAGGCGCATTGATCGATTTTTTTATTTTAATTTTAATTATAGGTAAATGATCCAGAGTTCACTGACTGTCATTTCAAAAATTCATTTTTGTTTTCCTGTCATTTTTTCATGCATAGATAACTATTTTGAGTTCAAGCGATTAATGTTAACAAAATTTATTATTTTTATAGTAATTTTTATAGTTAATAATAATATTTACTACTGAAAAGTGTTTTGGATTGTCTGTGGAAAAACCTAAAGTAAGATTCTACACTTTTTTCTGGTAATCACAAGGTAAGAAATCTGTTTTTATTAGGTAATTAAATATTCCCTTCAGTAAATATACAAACAACAATATTCTCATGTAATATTCCGAGTATTTTATATAAATATAATACTTATCCAAAAAATATGCATTTAATATTTTTAGATACATTTCTTAAAAATTCTTGTTGACTTGAAACCAAATTATTATAATTTTGTCCAATATGCAACCCATTTTAATACAAGTTTTTCTCAGTATTCGCTTTAATCTTCTGATTTTGTTGCAGGTTCACGTTATGAATATTAGAATATGCAACAGCTGTAGCTGGAACTAATTCACAGGCCCCGGTTCGAATTTATATGTCTGCAAAATTTAAATCACTGGATAAATTTTTTCGTGTTTGAGATCAAATATTTCTTTTTTATAAATGGACTTCCATAACTAATATTTTTAAAAAGATGAAATATTTACCATAAATAAAGTTAAAAATTTGTAAATTAATATTCAATTGATAATGAAACTGTAAATAAGAAATTAGTCTAAATAAATCATCATTTTGAAGAGAAGTAAGAATTTATATTATTCTAAACCTACAAATATTATCCTTTCAGGTGTCTATTCAATTTATTTTTTTATAATGAATTGAAAATCCAATTGATAATTTTAATAATTATCTGTTTAGTACCTGGGAATAGGGGGCTTGTAATAGTCTAATAGAGGAGTCATGGAAACGCTAGTAGCATCAGTAACGCCATTAGCATCAGTGACCTGAGGAAGAACTGAAAACTAAATTTGACCTTGAACGTCAAGTGAACTATCTATAAAACTATGTAATCTATGGTCTATTTGTTGTTTTCTCTAAATACTGGCATATTCTTACTGTGAGACGACACAGTCGTCATGGAAATTGTTGTTGATATATACTCTGACATCACGTTGCGTTTTGATAATTCGAAAATAGCGCGTATTTTTTACATTTCTTTTTTATTATTTGTATTTTTTTCAGTGATTAGATTATTAAAAAAACTCGGGTCGCAGTGCAAAACCCTGCCGACAAGATAGTGTATTTGCATTTATAAGCAGTGTGGCTCTATTGTATGAACTTAACTTTGTTTTTGGACAAAATAAAAAAATTACACCTTAATACACCCCTTAAAACAAAATTTTTTTACCTAACTTCAATACTACATATCAATCCAATATCTGCACCAACTTAAATACACCATTCAATATGTAAATCCATACCCACAAACTAGCGTTTTCATAAAATTTGTAAGTCCGGTCCTGTCGGGCCGATTTTAATAAAATTTTGGTAGCACACTTTAATCATTACTAAAGGGTTAAATTTAAATTTTGAAACGATTCGGAGAAATTTTTCGGTATTTTTGGGCCCAAAAATATTTTTCAACCCCTAAAACCCACCCTTAAAGTGGCCCGATTGGGCCCATTTTAAATAGGCTTCGTGCGGTGATGGATTTCAACATGTGGTCCAAATTTCGTTAAAATCAATTAACTCCTTCGAAAGTTATAGCCCGCACACATATATATATATATATATATATATATATATATATATATATATATATATATATATATATATATATATAAACATACTTTTCCAAAAATGGTGCCAAACTTCTTAGAAACTTATGAAACGTCGAGAAATTTTGGTCCGACCCCTAGGTCCCGCCATCCGACCGACGCCAATAGTGTAAGTGCCTTATGGCAAATACACTAATAACAATTACCTACGATATGATCAGGAACTAAAATATATTTCGAAATAAAAATTTAAACCAATTTAGTCTCATGCATATGACCTATTATGACATTTCAGATATTAGTTATATGATTTGAAAATAATTAATTGATCTCATAGAAACGGCGTTCCAATTGTTCGTCTGTTACAAAACTAGAGTTTTCAAATTCTGACCTGAGATCTGGTATAATAAAGAAACTAAAATTTCTGATATCGCGTGAGGTGACACGGGTAATGGCTAGTATTCAATATGATATTTGCTATTCGTTGCCATGGTTACCTACATAATATGTTCCACGTTATGTGAATATTAATCAAAGCATGCTAAACTAGTTTATTTCTGACAGATCTACAAAACAAAAAAAAGCAATTTTTTTTATTTTCAAAATATTTCGGAAACTATAGAGTTTAGAAAAAAATGTTTTTAACAAAACTTTTATGAAAAAATCTATAGAATAATAAGCCGTTATGGAAAGTATATCATTATTATATAAAAAACGCAGTTATAGTATATATCTCTTCTGCGCATGCGCCAATTTTCCCCAAAAACAACATTTGCACACCAAACATCCTCTCAATATTTGGTTTCAATCCGCTCATCCGTTTGACCTGTATCGTGCTCACAGACAAACTGACTAACAGTCGCACAGAGTTTTTCCAAAAATATGTTTTTTTGGATTCGGGGGACCTTAAAACCAAAAGATATTGTAAAATATTGAAAAGTGATTTTTGATCAACTAGTACCATTCCTCACTTGTGATTTGGAATGGTAATAGATAATCGTGGAAATAGAATATCGATGAGTTGTCTCGCGAAAAATTGTCGTGCAACGAATTGACGGCTATGAATTGTCGTGCGATGAATAATTGACGGGATACCAGAAAAGTCAATCTATATAATATATAAAAATCAATTGCCGTGCGTTAGTCTTGCAAACACTCGAAAATGGCCCGACCGATTTGAATAATATTTTTTTTTTATTTTGTTCGCCTTAATACAGGGATCGTTCAGAGAAAAAAAATTGACAAAACTCAACGGAACAGCGGAAAAATCGAAATTTTTTGTGTATGTTCGTGATAATCCGAAATAATCGTAGATTTTTAAGGAAAGAAAAACTGGAAAAGTTGCTCGGAATATGATGGAAACTAAGGCTTCGCACTACTGATGTCGCTCCGAGTTGGGCGCAGCCCCGTGAGACAAAACTGTAATATGGTGGACCCTAAGGCTTCACTAGTGATGTCGCTGCCGTGTTTCGTCTTAATCACGTGCGAACTTGCGGGAATTGGCTATTATTAATAAATATAATATGACAATGCCCTGTAAATACAGCTATTATTCTATAATAATTAATCTATTTTTCATAAGTAATCTTTAAATTCGGGCGAAATAAATAAAGAATATTTGCAGCTCTCAATGTAATTAAGGTATGAAGTTGATGCTATATTTTTCATTGATCGAGACAACGAAAAAAAAGAATGTCTGTTCGTAAGGTGGATTGCGGAACCTGTGGAAAGGGAACATACACCTACATATATTATATATACAAGTGGAAAATTTACATTTTATTGGGACATTAAGTTAAAAGCAGTGCTTCCACGTTCGCACGACTGAGTTACACTAGTTGTGCTACAGAACCAGCCAGCGCCCAGACTGATTGTATGCCATCTATCCAGATGACAGAGAACTCACACTTTCGACTATCGACTGTTCTTTTTGAAATGAAATTTCTTGGCTCGTGGTAACGCAACTATTTTTTGTCACGGAAATTGATGATGAGAGTGACATCATGCGTAAGCTTAAACGTACAAAACGATCACGTGACGTCACTAACTGAGCAGGTCTGCCTAAAAGCGATCAATGTTCAACTGTGTCGACACTAACTTTCAATAAGCATACTCATCCGCCTCGAAAAATTCACACCGGACGTTCGTTTCCAAAAAACGCGTGTATTTAAGGGCACAAAATAAAATTTGTCTATTGATATGAAAAGACGAGAGGTGTCGTGGAACACCCGGTTGAAACGAAGTTCTTTTTGCCATTTGTTATGCATCATATAATTTTTTTACTTATTTGTCTTATAAATTATTCGAAAATTTTATTTATAATATAATATGAGTATTAAACAAAAATTAATCGTGTGATTTGCAACTCTAAAAAAATAAAAATAACATTTGTTGCGCATCTGTCGGGAACTGAACCCGGGACAGCTGTATAACAGATGAGTATTCTACCACTGAACCATTGACTTTGTCTAGATATCTCTATTTATATAGGTTTAATAACAAATCGTGAAGTTAGAAGGCGTTGCATTTCACAAAAAATTAATGTAAAAAAACTAACTAATATTAAGAAATGACATTCGTTTTTGAACAAATGCAATCTTTGTAATTTAAGACAGAACATACGCAATCTGTAAATGTCTATAACACAGTGTGCAACAGACGAAGACAGCCGATCCGCATGCGCGATGTATTAGACAAATATTTATTTTTCTATACATACATAAAAAAAGCTATTTGCGCAAATTCTGTTATATATAATAATAATAATAAATTCCTTTAACTCCTAAGTGGAGCATAGGGCCTCTACGAAATTTTTAAATCTAGTCCTATCTTTTGCCATATGTTTGACTTGAAGCCAGGTAGTTCCTTGCTCCATAACTTCTTCACGAACTGTTCTTCTCCAGGATATTTTTGGTCTGCCTCTTTTTCGGTATCCCTGTGGGTTCCAATCCAAGGTTCTCTTTGCTATGTCGTCATCTGTCTAGCGTAGCGTGTGTCCTATCCAATTCCATTTCCTACGTTTTATAGTTACACAGATCTGTTCAAGACATGCACGTTTCCAAAGTTTGTTGTTCGAGACGTGTTCATACCATTTCACTTTGAGGATTGTTCTGAGACATTTGTTTATGAAGATTTGCAGTTTAGTTGTTATGGCTTTCGTCACTTTCCAGGTTTCAGATCCATCTGTTATATGAAATCTATGTAAAATGTTCTCCTCTTTCGTTTAAGACAGGTTTCGAACCGATCTGTTTTAAATTGAGATAATTATAAGCGAAAGACTTTTTTGTTTTCAATTTGCTTCCTTCTGGGACCAAAATAAAAAAATCTGGCTCCCTTAGGATCTGTCCCATGCCCTATATTAAGTGTACCAAGTTTCAACTTTCTATGTCTACGGATATACATACGATAGGTAATTTTATATGTAGATTTTCGTTACAGATGTCTTTACGCTTTTTTCTTTACGTTTTTTTTTAGCCCTCTCCATTTGTATTTATAACTTTCCATAAGGAATTTCGTTCCATAAATCTAAGTTTTGTGGTGTTACTGGATATATAAAATCATTCAGAATATTTCTGGACATATAAAGCCTTATTTCAATAATACCAAACATGATGAAACAAAACTATCAAAGTCTTAACTGTCAGAAAACTATTTTTTTTCTTTTTGATAAATATTGATAGTTGTTTGAATGCAGGATTTTATTTGTTGTCTAAGGCTTTATTTCTTTGTATTTTAATTATTAGCAAAATAATACTATAATCACATAATGACAAATATTACAGCAATGACAAATATTTTTAAAAATCAGAGTTAATATAACAAAATAATTATTTGTATGATAAAACACACGACTTGACTACTAGCGCGTTCGTCTTCACGTCTTAACGGTGTAGCGGCTTAAGTTCGTCTCTGTCGACTTGCGCGTTGTTTCCGGTCATATTATGTGCAACAACAGCTAAATAATGATTGTGAAGTGCTCGTTGTGTTACCAAAAAACTTATAAACGTAAACATATACAAAAGGTAAAACTACATAACATTGTGACATTGTAAAACTACAACTACACGTTCGTTAAAAATAATGCAGATTTGTGATCTATAAACACGTTCTTCCACCAGTAATATCTTTACTTCCACCATATACTTGACCAATAATTAATTTATTAGTTATGTCATTTACTTGAGACTAGCGTTTACCTATGACTTCGCTCGCGTTACTGTCGGCTTTTTGACAACTTCTAAACTAACTTTAGTAGATGTACAATGATATAGTATAAATAGTCTACAATTTGAATTACAGCGACCTTGTGCGACACCTCGACGGCCGTAAGTATGTGTCAATATCACCGGAGACACTATGTCATAAGAATCCGTGGCGGTCGCAAGTTTCAAAAGACTACCTTTTAATAATTAAAAGTCGACAGCATTTTTACCCGACTGCAAAGAAATAGATAGTTTGTGGAATTAATGCTTTTGCGGCTGCGGTCGCGTGGCAAATCATGAAAGATTATCGGGGGCGAGCCCGGCACTTGCTCAAGTTTTTTGACTTTTTGACAAATAGGAATTAATAGATATTACGAACTTTTGTGAAATTCTGAAAAGGTTGCAATGCTATTATTCTTCTTTAAATATACTTTATCAATTCTGAAATTTGATCATTAAGTGATGGAAATGTTGCCTTCCTTAATAAAAATTATAATAAATTAAAATCTCGTTACTTCCACAAAAACTTAATATTTACCAATCGGAAGTCACATGTATTGTTAAAAATATTACTATTCTCATTACTATTTTTACATCCGCATATGCAGATGTCAGTAAAACCTACATCTGTGACATCACTATTTCTAAACAACTGGATCGAATTCAGCAAATGATATGAACCGTTTCATTCCGGTGACGTGTATGTTATAGGGCAGGCCTGGGCAAAACGAACACTCTGTATATGAAACAAACGAAGAAAAACTCAAGTCGTGTGGAAATGAATGTTTCGTGAAAAGTGCAACCATGGGGTTCGATTACACATTGAACTGAATTAAAAATTAGTTACTTCGTGCCGCATTCGTTTTGTACGTCGATGTACTAGTTTCCAATTTTCTCAATACATTTCTGAATTCGTCTTTTGTACTGTGCATTATCTGTTTCGTCAAGTATAAGCTATTTTCATTTTGTTTTGAGATTTATTTATTTAAAACCTGCACCTATAAGATTATCAGGGCCAAATGCCATTTAATATCTGCAATTCTAGAACTGCTTTTTTTGTAAAAGAAGTGCATTCTTATATGGCCACGCCCAGCGCCGGAATAACTTTTTGAAGCCCTAGGTTTTTATGGTGAACAGTGCTCTAGTTCCTTTTACAATTCCAACATCATAAGTGTCGGAATGTTACTAATTTAGATCAAATTTAACTTTTTAAAATTTTAAAATCTTTTTCGTTTTGAGGCGTTATCTAGTTCAAAAAACGTATTTTTGGAAAAAATTTGTGCGTCTGTTTGTCTGTGAACATGACACAGGTGAAACGGATGAGCCGATTGAAACCAAATTTTGGGAGGATGTTTGGTATGCTAATATGACGAGATGTATTTCATGCGCAGAAGAGATACATGCTATAGCGTTTTATTAATATTCTGATCATTAAAACGAGCCGAAACCATAATGAAGTTATAAATAAATGCTATAACTTCTGTGTAAACACATATTTTTTAATCAGAAGTCTAATAACCTAAATACTTCTAAATGTAGGAAAAAAAGTAATCTATTTTTTTGAGCCCCCTCTGAGGTAATGCACTAGGCCGGTGCCTAGTGCGCCTTATTACAAATCTAACACTGGCCACGGCTGTTCCCATTTAAAGATTAATTTTTTTATTTATTTTAATTTTGATATAATTTATAACTTTTCCATTCACAAACTCTCAAATCTCGAAGAACAACAAACGTGAATGTGTAGGAGGTACATATTTTTGGTAATCAACTGGAGTGGAGCATAGAATCTATTAAAGTTTCCAAAGTTTGTAGAAGCTAATTTATATAACAAAATATTGTACCTACTATATTTTCAGGTATTTAATGAATATAAACCCGACATTTCCTAATTTTATTGTTAATAATATTTTCATGTTTACATTCCCGTACAGAGAAAGTCTTGTGCACGATAGTACAAAAAAAGTTATTTGATTTTTACCACTCCAACCCACAAGTGGGGAACGGTACTAGTTTAGGTGAAAAATCACTTTTCAAAATTTTACAATATCTTTTCAAAACATATTTTTGTGTCTGTTAGTCTGTGAGCACGATACAGGTGAAACGGATGAGCGGATTGATGCAAATATGAAGATCCTTATTGTTTTTGGGGAAAATCGACGCATGCGCAGAAAATATATATGCTATAACGGTGTTTTCTATATAATAATGATATACTTTTCATAACAGCTTATTATTTTATTAATTTTTTCAAGAAAGTTTTGTTAAAAAAAATTTTTTCTAACATAATAGTTTCGGAAATATTTTGAAAATAAAAAAAACGGTTCTTTTATTTTGTAGATCTGTCAGAAATAAACTAGTTTAGCATGCTTTGATTAATATTCACATAACGTGGAACATATTATGTAGGTAACCATGGCAACGAATAGCAAATATCATATTGAATACTAGCCATTACCCGCGTCACCTCACGCGATTTTAGAAATTTTATTTTCTTTACTATATAATAGGTTTGTTCCAGGCAGCCAGCAAACGGTAAGAAAATGTCACCCGCATGCGCAGTAGCTAAAACGTGTTCTAAAATCGCCACTAACAGCTTCGTTTTACCTACTGCGCATGCGGGTGACGGTTTCCTTACCGTTTGCTGGCAGCTTAGAAAAAACTTTATATAAAATGTCAACATTTTGAAGTTGGAATGGTCCCGTCGCCCAATTAGCTGGAGTTTTTTTTTTTATAAATTTATACACGTTTTAAGCCCACTGAACTAAAAAGTGGTTTATCTGTCGTCTAAGAACCAGTAGACCAATATCGCTTACACGCCTGCATGTTCAGGCCGGTTATAACTTTTAAATACGTTTCCAATGTATAATGTAGCTGCAGTACACTAGGCGTCATTTTTCAGATTGAGATTGCCTAAAGTCCGCCAACCAACCTGTAAATAGCCTAACAGTCAATCCGCAAATTGCCTGTCAATTTACTGATTTTGTATATTGCCGGTAACATATATAATCAAAACTGTGATTTTATATGTTGTCAGATTTCACATCAGTGATATCAGTGTATAATATTATGTATTTGAGCAGTAGTGTTGCATGTATCTACTTATGTACAAATTACTTTTTGTCACGAACCAAAATATTGCAAAACTATGTAAATGATTGTCCATATCAATTTGAAAATGTTTTTATATTATTTCCATATTCACTATAAGCCATAACTAATATTTGTATTCCCTTGTTACTAACGAAATATGTTACTAGAATAAAAACTCAACACGTCAAAATAGTACTCTGAGAGTAGTCCAATCAATGAATAGCTCAAAAGGGGGTGTAGAGTGCGTGAGCAGGCCCCTAAGCGATTTCTTCAGAAACTTGTTCAGGGTGATTAGGGAGTAAACATACCAAAAGTCCTGACGTTTAGGAGGTGAGCCGGAGGGAGGGGAGCACCAAGAAGGTACCACTTTTGGGGTTTCAGCTTAGGACTCAAAAATGGTACGTCGCATGGGAAAAAATTCTTATGCCAAATTAAAGCTCATAAAATTTTATACAGCTTTTGCTCTATACACTTTTTTCAAATACTCAACCGTTCTTGAGCTACACGCTCCAGAAAAGTGAAAGTTTTCGAAAAAAAACTTTTACCGCATATTTTTCATCAAAGATTCCTTCATGTCGTCTAAACTATTCATCTGAAAGAGAAAGGACCCCGCACGGAACATATGGGAATCGGCCCTCGGTTAAAATCTTCCATACTCGGGGATATTATCCAAAAATCGACGCTGATCAAAAGTCTCCATGGGCACGAAGTCCGGAAATGCGATCCCGGGGAGTTATTATTATTTTCACTAGTGAAATTACAATATCACGATTGACAAAGATTCGTGATATTATAATTTCACTAAGTGAAATTATAATATCACGGGTTTGACAATATCCCGGCGACATATATACTGTATATGATATATCTATGTGATGTAGATATGTCTATAATAGAATATCACAAGGAGACGGGTGCATTTGCTCATTTTCCCTATTTTGATTGCAATAAAAGTATACTTTTATTGCAATCAAAATAATAATAACTCCCCGGGATCGCATTTCCGGACTTCGTGCCCATGGAGACTTTTGATCAGCGTCGATTTTTGGATAATATCCCCGAGTATGGAAGATTTTAACCGAGGGCCGATTCCCATATGTTCCGTGCGGGGTCCTTTATTAAGATGGAGTTGTAGAGAATTTAATTACCTTCAAGAATATATATATATACTTTGATATATTAAGTGTGTTGCGTCGTAGCTGGCACCTACTTATTCCAAAACCTGCATTTGGGAAGAAAGACAAACAAACAAATATCAAAATTGACAGAGCTTAATGGATGAATATTTATTGTTAATTGATGGGCCCATTTGACGAATATAGAGGGAATATCCCCCCAAAGATTCCGGCAACGTTGATATGTTAGAAAAGAAATGAAAACAACCACTACAAAGTATAAAACAAAGTCGCTGTCTGTCTCTGCCTGTTTCTCCGCTCACTTCTTCTAAACCAGGTTCCGGATTTTGAAACGGTTTTCACTAATAGAAAGAGCGATAACCGAGGAAGGCTTGTGTATACAATTTGTAAATATTTTTTTACAAAATTGTTGAACTACGACGATGTTTTGTCAAAGATTACACAATAAAAACAAGGTTGTCGTCTGCATATGTCTTTTTTTACGCTTACTTCTTCTAAAGCGCGTTCAGGATTTTGAAACGGTTTTCATCAATGAAAAGAGCGATAAACGAGGAACGTGTGTGTATATAATTTGTAAATATTTATTACAATATTGCTATTACTACGACGGTGTTTTGTCAAAGACTACATATTAAAAAATAGAGTCGCTGTCTGCATCTGTCTTTTTCTTCGCTTGATGCACCATGGTACGTTACCAACGACACTCTTCACCGCGACCTCATGACGCCAACAGTCAAAGAAGAAATCCGACGACTCAGCACCAGATATCAGGATAGACTGCAAAACCATCCCAAACAGCTTGCCATTAATTTATTAGACAATAGTACAACATACAGACTAAAAAGACACCATGCACTCGACTTACCGGACATAGAATAATAATAAATTATTAAATACGTTGAGTGCCGCCATTGGGCGACATCTCTCTCTTGCCAAGTTTATCATCATCTTAGTTTATAGTCTGTATTGACTGATCACTAATTAGGCGAATATTTGAAAAAAAAAAAAAAACTTCTAAACCACGTCAGGACTTTTGGTATGTTGACTTCCTAATCACCCTGAACAAGTTTCTGAAGAAATCGCTTAGGGGCCTACTCCACGCATTCTACAACTTCTTTATTCACTGGACTAGAGGTGTTAAAGTAAATAAAATAAAATAATTTTACACATAATCTATCCAAATCCATGACAGTTGAAATGTAAAAACATTCCTGATATTTTTGACATTTTAATCGAGTGAAAGCACTACAAATTATTCATTTTGATAAAGTAAAACAATTAATAAGTGTTCGTTATTTTTATTTGATCGAACATAGGAGCCGACTCCTTACTTGTTTTTCTGATATTAATTTTGTCCATACTTTATGCTCAGAATCGGTGCTTAATATGCTGACAATGACACGCAAAAATCCAAAATCTCTCAGCTTTAGTGGGTTCCACAGCAGCTGATCATAAATGGATGTGGGGCGCATATTACTCAACAAAAATGTTTCAAGATCATGAAAAACAGAGGCTCGGAATGCTCTGAAATTACACAACACACAACCGATCTCAAATGTGTGTAATCTAAAATAAGCTTAAAAAACGTGGGGCGCTCATGTTTCACATTTTCGTACATCGAGCGCTCCACGCTTTTTAAGCTTATTTTAAAAAAAATATTTTTTACTTTTTAGTTCGATATAAAGCGTGTTTTTTAGTTTTTTTAAACTATATTTATTTTTCACTTTTTAGTTTGATATAAAGCGTGTTTTTTAGTTTTTTTTAAACTATATTTATTTTCCACTTTTTAGTTCGATTTATTGTCAAAAATTTGCCGAAAAAACAATTTTTTTTTCGGCGTAGACGGGATTAGAACCCACGACTCGTGATGCCGAGAGTTGACGTCAGCGAAGACCAGTGTCTTAGACCGCACGGCTGCCAGTGTACTTACTGTGCTGGCATATTATACCGCTATATAAACCACTTGCTGTAGTTAAAATGAAAGTTACAAACATACATACATACAAACTTACAAGTGAAGTTAATATAAAGCGTGTAAAATCGGTTCCCACGATGCGTGATTTTTCGTACGGCACCACGCATCCGCAGACGACCTCGGACGGTCACGTACCGCACCGGGGATCTTCAGTCTTTACGGGTAAAAGATACAGGACGCTTCGTTTGGCTTTTTAAAATACTCTGTGAAATAGAACGTATTTCTACAGCTGTAGTAGCTAATCATTACTACTTGAGTAAAAAAAAATATTCTTATCGAAACATAAAATGTATCGCTTTTCTTTTTGTGCTCTACTATCGTTCGATTCACAACGATGACTTGTTTGAAACAAATTTAAAAACCCGAAAATTAATTATATTATCTAAAGTCCGCTGCACACAAGGCAGGATTTGTCGCTAGATTTCTTGCTAGATATCACTACTAATTTCCTAGCGCTGGTTTTCTTAAGTGCTATTATGTGCTCGCTTCACACGAGACATCTTTACAAGCTTGCTCTGCAGGTAGATTCGGTGTGCGCGCAGTGATAGAACGGTAACAAAAGTGGACGTTTATTGTCTCTAAACAGAACACACACTATGGCATCTCTGCTATTGCACAGTGTTTATTTGTGGGCGTTTGTTCATTTCGCCCATGTGACAAGATTCTGATTCCTATTGGTACTTGCTCATACCTAGCAGATAACCTAGCAAGAAAAATAGTCCCTGTTCTAATTTTAGAATTTATCTTGTGAGCTAGTAGGCGAGGCCGCAGTGACGTCATATCCAGGCTCGTATCCAGCCTGCCGGCCAGCAGAAGTCCCAGCAGTGTTTATAACCTCGTGTGCAGCGGACTTAATGCACATAAGGTATCTGCAGCACGCATAATGCAAACGCAATAGACGACGGAATGAATAAGTTGGTTCGCTCGTCCGCGCTGACACGGACGAGCACGCACCATTCGCACGGCATCTTTGATCTTAACGACTCGCTGTGGGTCGAACGCACCGCCACGGACGCGTCTTTCGCTATGGACAACACCCTTTCCACGGAGAGTCGGTGCGGACTCATGCGTGGTGGTCTGCAAAAACACATAACCGTGAGAACCGACCTTTAATCTTTCGATTCTTATTATATTTCTTTGCAATCAGCTCATTCAGTTGACTTTTTGTGAACATCAATCAAATCGACTTCGTATCAATTGAAGTCATCCATTATATTAAAAGTAATAAAAATAATTACTGTGGCCTTTACAAAATGTTTCATTTTGTTATATCAATATCTTCAGCACAGAAATCGATGAGTTAAAAACTCTTAGGGTGAAAGAAAACGTTCGAGCTGTCAAAGATTTCCGGCTTTCTAAGAACGGACAACATCACTTAGAGAGGACCTGTGATGTATAATGGCGGATGGGTGGGTGAAAGTGGTAACAAAGCAGTGGGCAGCGGACAGTTGAAAGACGGGGGGCGTTGTACGGCGGCGCTTTGATGTAAACGAACGGTTCGCATTCCCCCACACCACGATACCCATCCCTCTTCCTATCAATGGGACCGCCGCCCATACACTTAACGGATCAACGTACCAATCAGGGATGGGGTTATCGCATTCTAACTGATGCTATATATGTTCATAGTGAATTATGTGAATGGAACGAATCAACATTGAATTTTCTCACCTCTTATATTGACGCAGAGCTTCCCAAAATATGTTTCGCGGAATCAGTGTTCCGTGAAAAATTATGATAATTAATAATATAAGCCTCGTATGATTGTAAATGCTGCACCGTATTGGACAATGTTCGAAACATACCCTACAAGGTAACCAAGGTGTTCCGTTAAAATTTTAGAGTTTGTGAAGTGTTCCGTTAAGTATAAGAAAATTTTGGGTCACTTATACGTCTTGTCTGGAATTCTGTACATAGTTGTCATGTTTCTGGTCAACATTTGGAGTTTAAACCAAACTTAGATAATATCTTTTTTGGCAAGCGAAAGTCTATAGAGATGACACTGTAATAAATCAGTTTTAGACCTTAAGTATGTTCCAAACCTCGTTTTTAGTGTTTCGTGCAAAATGGAACACTTCTTTACTTTGTGTTTGGAAACAAACTTGACCCCTACTATTTTAGATTTAGGTATATGGGATGATATGATATTTATTTAGTCAGTTGTGACATAAGTTTATTTCAGACGTCAACGAAATACAAATATAAAATTAATGGCAACATAAAAATTTATGAACATTATAAAAAGCCTGTTCTACCCGTTCTAATAAAAAAAATAATATTTACCTTAAGGTAGTTGGCTCGTGAAATGACTTTTCAAAGGATTTTAACGAAACTTCTGTTGCTTGTTGTTTAATCAAATACAAATAATATGATCCTATTCCAATTAAAATTGACCATCCTAATTTTGAGAAAAACGATATCAAAATTTTGAAATTTTAACATGAGCTCTTATAGAACATAAATATTTTTCGTCGAATTTTTTCGAATAAAATCAAAATTTGATATAAAATTACTCAAGCTTGTTGAATAAACACTTTTTTGACATAAATTGTTGGGCGCATTACTTGTATGCGTAGTACTTGTAGTACCACGGTAAGTCATGCAAACATGTTATTTCTTGTTTATCTATACTATACTATCTGTACCACTGGTCAAAATTTATACATGAATCAAACACTTCATGAGAAGTGGGTCATAAACTCTCCAGCTAGTAGTGTTTGATAGTATTGTGTATGTGTAGGTAAGTTTTCTATAGTAACCGGTGTATTAGTACAGACTCAGACACATTTTTTGCCCAATAGTTTGGTCAATTGAGTGCTCATAAGGGGCATCTAGATGGAAAAGTCGAAAGCAGAACATTTGACTTAGGAACTTTGTTTGGACTAGTTAGGAGATAAACATACTAAAAGTCCTTGCCCCTCTGAGGTACGCCCGAAGGGGGGGAGCACAAAGAAGGTCCCGTTTTTTGGTTTTTTGCTTTCATCTCGAAAACGGTACGTCGTACGAAATTTTGTTGTAATACATAATGAAAGCTGATAAAATTCTCTACAACTTTAGCTTTCACACTTTTTATCTATCTCCAATCTTTGCCTTACTATGAGCTCCGAAAAATGGTCGATTTTCAAAAATGTGTTAAATTCTCTGTAGCACATTGTAACAATACGAATTTGTCAAAATCATTTCGTATCGCTCATCCACACTATTAAAAACACCCACACACTATTAAAAAATAACATAAGCTTTAACCTATTGAAGGCCCTGGGCACATTAGGATTATGGGGCCCCTATGACCTTAACAGAGCACTATTTTGTTAGAATAGACAAAGAAAATAGATAAACAAGGTTCTAGATTCTAAGTCGAGGAATGTGATATAAAATGCATATATTTAAAAGGATCACGTTCCCAATTTTAACATGAAGGACACAAAAAAAATAAGTATATGAAAAATAGTTCACTGATGATTTTTGTTTAAAACAGTTTAGGTACTTAGTATACCATTAAACTAGGGGGTCCCTATCGATCGCGGGGCCCTGGGCACGTGCCAGAGTGCCCAATGGGAAAGAGGGCCCTGCGTGGAGGTACTCCCAGCTTATGTTATTTTTTAATAGTGTGTGGGTGTTTTTAATAGTGTGGATGAGCGATACGAAATGATTTTGACAAATTCGTATTGTTACAATGTGCTACAGAGAATTTAACACATTTTTGAAAATCGACCATTTTTCGGAGCTCATAGCTAGGCAAAGATTGGAGATAGATAAAAAGTGTGAAAGCTAAAGTTGTAGAGAATTTTATCAGCTTTCATTATGTATTCCAACAAAATTTCGTACGACGTACCGTTTCGAGATGAAAGCAAAATACCAAAAAACGGGACCTTCTTTGTGCTCCCCCCCTTCGGGCGTACCTCGGAGGGGTAAGGACTTTTAGTATGTTTATCTCCTAACTAGTCCAAACAAAGTTCCTAAGTCAAATGTTCTGCTTTCGACTTTTCCATCTAGAATTATTCGTTGCTTAAGCTACAACGTAACTATCCCGTACCAACTGCCATAAAAATTAAGTGGATATTATATTTTTTAATCTTTCAGATAGAGGTATAAGTAGTTTATTACAAATGTAGGCTGACTAATTTTCTGAACAATACCTACTTATAAAATATGTTGTCAACGATAGTTTTATTGCTTTATCTTGTAAATTATTCTTTTAGTGATTAAACAAACTAGTTGAACTTGGTATTTTTTTTTTTTTTTTTTTTTTTTTTTTTTATTTTAAAAGGAGCGAATCGGCTTCTATGGCCATTATCGCAAAATATTTACAAATGTATAAGTACATATAGCATAATATCTAAGGTAAGTACATATTATATTACATATAATATCTCTAAGGTAAGTATATATTATATTACATATTATATCACAATTAATGTTTATGGTAATTAATAAGGTAAGTAGTTGATACTTTTAAATGTCTTTGTATTTGTTTATACTTTTTAGATAGTTAATAGTTGACTTTATGTTTTTTTCTTCATTATTTAAAATTGTTTCCAGATCCTGCGGAAGTTCAGTATCCATCCGTTGGACATCGTATAGGGGACAGGTCACCAAAAGGTGTTCTACCGTCAGAGGAACGTTGCAGATCTCGCATTCCGGGGGAGGAGAGCGATCCAACAGGTAAGAATGTGTGAGACGAGTATGTCCTATTCTAAGCCTTGTTAGTACAATTTCCTCTCTTCGGTTTAAGTTTCCGGGAGATTTCCATCTTTCTACACAGTTTTTTATTTTCTTTAATTTGTTGTCTTCTGTTTGTTCCCATATTATTTTCCACTTATTTTTTATAATTCGATTGGTGTAGCACTTTAAATCGCTGAAAGTGATATCATTTTCATGTGTTTCTAAATTAGACCTGGCTGCTTCCTTTGCTTTTTTGTCTACTAATTCATTGCCGGTTATTTGTATGTGGGATGGGATCCAAACAAACGTTACTTTTTTATTGTTTTGTTGTAATTTGTGTAGACACTGATGTATTTCCACAACGTGGGGGTTGGTTGGGTAATAGTTTCCAATAGACTGTAGTGCGCTAATTGAATCCGAGTATATGACCGCATTATATTTTTTTTCCCTCAACTGTATATAATATTTTAAGAAGTATTTGATAGCACACAATTCTGCTGTAAATATACTGTTTTCAGAATGTAGTTTAATATTTTGAATGTATTTATCTGATGAAAAGGCACAACCAACTTGTTTGTCTATTTTTGAACCATCTGTATATGCTTTAATATCGTGTTTAAACTTCTCATTTAGTTCAGCTAGCAGTTTTTTAAAAATTAGAGGATTTGTATCTTGTTTTTTCATTGTGTTCAGCGATAAGTCTATGTTGAATTTAGGTGGTTTCCATGGAGGGGAGAGCATTCTTATACATTCTTTAGCACTGTATATTCTATCTTCAGATTTTTTTATTAAATTATAGACTCTATTGGTGAAAGGTTTTGCTATTTTTTTATTATTGTCGTATTTTATTTGATATCTTGGTCGTACTACTATGTCATAGTTCATATGTTTGGGTTTAGATGAAATTGAGTAGTAATAGTTTGTGGCTAATTTCTCTCTTCTGAGGTCTGGGGGTATTAATCCTGATATATTGTAAAGGCTGACTAGTGGAGAGGTTCTCCAAGCACCAAAAATGATTCTTAGACCGGTGTTATATACTGCATCTACCATCTTCAGAGCAGACTTGCTTGCCGAGGCGTACACAAAGTTAGCGTAATCTAACTTGGATCTAATTATTGATTGGAAAATCTTAATTAAAGTTTCTTGGTCGGTACCCCAATGCTGGTGACTAATTACTTTTAGTAAGTCCAATCTTCGTTTGCAGTTATTTTTCAAATTTTTTAGGTGTGGGATCCATGTTAATTTTTTGTCTAATATGACTCCGAGGTAATCTATTTTGTCTGTGTATGTTATTATACTTCCATTAAGCTTTATTTTTGGTAGGTCTTCGAGTTTCCATTTTTTTGTAAATATTATCGCTTTAGTTTTTTGTGTTGAAAATGATTGTCCGTTTTTGTTTGCCCAGTGTTCTAGAGAGTTTGTGGCCAATTGAATTCTGGTGCCAATTTGTTTGAGATTTTTTCCTGAATGGTATATTACTAGATCATCGGCGTATAAATGAGCTTTTACTGGGTAGTTTATACTGCTCAGTATGTCGTTTATTGCAACTAGAAACAAAGTAGTTCCCAATACTGTTCCTTGTGGAATACCTCTTATTTGCGGAGCTTGTGTTGAATGTGTATTCCCCATTCTTACAATGAATTGTCTCTCGCTTAGTATGTTATCTATGAATTTGATTATATTTCCTTTGATATTCCAATTTAAAAGCGTATTTATAATTTTACCTTTCCAAGTTTTGTCGAAGGCTTGCTGTAAGTCGAAAAAAATGGCCAGCATGTATTCTTTATTTAAAAACGTATTACGGATTTCAGTTTCTATCTGTATTATAGGGTCCAAGGTTGAGTGCCCTTTTCTAAATCCACACTGATTTTGTTCAATTACAGCTATCGATTCTAAGTGCCATACCAGTCTTCTGTTTATTATCGATTCTAAAAGTTTTGACATACAGTTAGTAAGTGATAGGGGTCTGTAGTTTGAAGGGTTTGTGGGATCTTTGTTTGCTTTTAGGATAGGGAGGACTATGGCTAATTTCCAACTTTTAGGAAAGACCTGGTTAGTCCAAATGAAATTGAAGATATTTAGGAGGAGTTTTTTAGCAGACCATGGAAGATGTTTAATCATAGAATAGGTAATGGTGTCTTGACCAGGGGTGGATTCTTTTGCGTTTTCTATTGCTAATTCTAGCTCGGAGATGTTAATATTCAAATTGTAGCACTCTTCAATTTCAGTGTCTGAGTTTTGATTGGTATTTTCTGTCAATTCCAAATATTTTTTAAAATCCGGATGCGTTTTTTCCATACTAAATGCGGAAGTGTAGTTATTTTTAAAAATTTGCGCTATGTCTTGCTTGTTTGTATATAATTTGTCGTTTTGTTTAACAGCTGAAATGTCCACGTGAGTACTATTACCTTGGATTTTCTTGATTTTGTTCCACATATCTTTTACTGAGGTTGTACTATTTATGCTCGAGACATAGTTAGCCCAAGAATCTTGTTTGCTTTTTTTTATAATTCTCTTTGAGTATGCTTTCATTTTTTTTAATTCAATTAGATTTTCTACAGTTCTTTGTCTTTTGAACTTTGATAAGGCTTTTTTTCTTTTTTTAATCGCTTCCTCGCAGTCCGTATTCCACCATGGAACTTTATGTGAAATATTCCTGTTATTTTTTTGGGGTATTGAAATATTTGCCGCTTCTGTTATTAATTTGGTTATTTTTTCTACTTGTTTATCAATATTGTCTTTTTCGTTGTTTTCATATAGGTTTTCGTTGATATATTGAGTAAAGGTTTGCCAGTTTGCTTTTGGTATATTCCATTTTGTAGGAATTATTGAGTCATTTTTTGTGGTTCTTCGTGCATTTTCTGTTATGATAATGGGGAAGTGATCACTACTATGGAGGTCAGGTAAAACTGTCCACTGAAAGTTAGGTTTAATTTGAGGATGACAAATGGATAGGTCTATCGCTGAAAAGGATCCTGAGGATTGGTTAAAATGTGTATATTCTCCGTTGTTTAGTAAAGTTGTATTTTCTAGGTCTATTATTTTTTCCATAATTTTACCTTTTTGATTTATATTGTTACCTCCCCATAATGGGTTGTGTGCGTTAAAATCACCTACTAATATGTAGGACTTAGGAAGCTGGTTGATTATATTTGTTATTTCTTCAGTGTCTATATTTTGATTTGGTGGGATATAGACATTGCATATTGTGTAGGTGCGCTTAGAATGAATTGTTACTGCTATGGCTTCAATGTTGGTGTTGAGTGGGTGCATTTCCGCATATATGTTGTTGTGGGTTAATATTATTACCCCGCCACTTGCGTGTGGGTTGTCTCTGTCCTTCCTGAATGATTTGTATTTTTTAAAATGGAATTTTTGATTTTCTTTTAGATGTGTTTCTTGGAGCGCTATTATTTTAAAGTCGTGTTCAGAAGTTAAAAGTTGAAGTTCTTCTAGGTGTGAAAATACACCATTTATGTTCCATTGCAATAAAGCCATTATTCTATTAATTCTTCGTCGCATGTTTGGGAGAAAGAGCTTGTTAACATTGCCTGTTCACTGTCCATTTTTTTATTTATATTTGTTATTATTTTAGTGATTTTTGATTTTAAACTTGGGTTATTTAAGTTTGGTTTAACGTCTTTTAATGTTGTAATTAATAATTCAATATTAGGTGATATGGCGTTTGCTAACGCTAGAATGTCAGTTGTAGTTGTAGATTTTTCCAAAAATGTTATTAATTGTTGGTAGCTTATTGGGTATATTGGCGGTTCTTTTTCCATAATTATTTTTATCGATTGTAGCTCTTCCTCTAAATTGTACTTTTTGGTTCTTCTTTTTTTCCTCGATGATTTAACTGTTTTTTCTGCTTTAGTTTTTATTATTAATTTGCTTTTCTCTGTTTCAGGTTCAGCAGGGACTACAAACACTTCATCAAGGTTGTCGTTTTCTTCAGTTAAAGACGTCTGGCATGTATTGGGGGGTATTTTTGGGGAATCTTTTCGGTTTTGTATGCTATATTCAGCTTCTTTTAACTCTATTGCGGGTACAATTTGATTTGTCTGTACAGTTTCTTTTAGAGAATCTTTTGGCGTTGCATGTATTAGAGCAGTGGTAATGACGTTTTCATTAGCAGTTTCTTCACTGTCTTCCTCTGGACTTGGATCATCAATTACTGTTGATGTTGAAGAAGGTAGCGGACGTTTTCTTTTTGGTTGGGTAGACAGGTTTTCAGAACATGGAACGTCTTTTTCTGCTTCTCTTGAATTTTCCGGAATAGATGAGCTACAGTTTTGTGCTATATGGCCGTATTGATTACAAATATAGCATTTCGTGTCTATACTCAAATAAATTTTGTAATTGTCGTTGTCAAATTTACATATTAGTTGTTCTGGTACTGGTATTGAATCGTTAGGGATAATGTAAACAAATCTTCTGAAGCTTACTATATGTTCGGCTTCTGGTTCTGCTGATCCCGCTTTTATAAAATGTATAGGAGATACTAGCTTGATTCCTATATTACTTAAATCTTTTTCAATTATGTGGTTAGGTATAAATGGAAAAATATTTGATATAGTTAACTTTTTAGCAGGGGTAATATATCTTCGTATGCTGACAGTATAACCTTCAACTAATATAGAGCTATTTTCTGCCACCAGTTTGTCTACTATGTTAGTACTAGTAAGGAACATACATATTCTGTTATTCGAGATACGAGATGCTGCAATTATGTTTTTTGGAGTTACTATTGCTGCCACAGCTGAGATATATGATTTAATTTTCACTCCATTAATTGAATTTATCAGAATTCCTTGTTCTTTTGTGGGATACGGGAATGCTGCATTATTTTTCACAGTATCAGCAAACGATTTGGTCGATTCCGTAGTACGATTTTCTTCGTTGTTGAGTTGATTATTAGCCATTGTAGGTTTGTTTAAATTTTTATTGTTATTTTCTATTTGGTTTGGTGAAGTAGTGTAGTTTATAATATTATCCATGGTTGTTAGAAATCATTTTGTATTAGGTTTGCGCACCCGATCGCGAACGGCCAGATGGCGTAGGCGTTGGTTATTGTAATATTATATTTATTGGTTATTAGATGTCGCTAATTATTGATTAGTTAGAATTAAACAATTTGTGTTTATGGAAATTAATTATGATTACCTCTATCAAACAGAGAGCAAAGATAACCTCATCAGCAGATGCTGGCAATTAGTTAAAAATTGCCAACCTATTTAATCAGGATATGAATCTTAATCACTTATAAGTAATATATTTGTAAATAGTCTTAGATTATTATATTTTAACAGATCACTTTCTTGATATGTAAAAACTATTTAATTATTGATAGAGCTGTAATTACACACCATTCACACAGATCACGTGACTATCGAAGCCTTGGTATTTTTTAAAATCTTTTATTTAACAATGCTTTGACTGCTACAAATCTTGCAAGTCGATTTTTTACATTTATGTGTTTGCTAGGATGAGGCATATGGGCTAAGATATACAACTTAAAAAAAATAATTTGAAAATAAGGAGTACAGACAACAGTCTGTTAAGCCCTGATTTAAATTAATGAACTTTTATGGCTGATAGAAGTTGAAATTTGAAATTCGTTGATATAAAAGTGTTAATAAAACGGGCATATAGGAGCTTAGAGATGCGGTTTGACTCGCTATATCTGTGCTTATATAAGCGCTCTCTATGTGTATGAGTTGGCTTTTCCAATTTTCCACGTCAGTTAACTATACTGAATAATTAAATAGTTTACGAATCTCAAAGTAGCTGTAAAATTTTCCAAGCATTGCTTTTCATATACTTACAGTAGCGTAGGTGGAACCTTGTGTCATTCGTTATATATTTTTTTGGAAATTAAAGTCTATTTTTTCCTGGGGACATAAACAACCGAGTTTGATCATGCCATTGACAGCGAATCTCCACGAACGTCTCAAAACATTTTTATTGCGATGCCCCTCATAACTAATCATTGGATCATCTAAAATCAAAATGCAAAATTATTTTATTAGTTGATAAGTTTCTGCAGATAACAGTTTAAAGTATTTTTATTTTATTGATTTTTAAATTTTTTACAGCATTTAGATTTCAAAATGCTGTTTTTTCGTCTAAAAAATCGAACAGTTTGTTATTTTAAAATACGTTAAAATTAAAAAAAACTCGATATCATTATCTCGTCATTTATGTAAAGAAAGAGTGTGCAAAGTTTGAAAAGGATCGGTGCAGTAGATTTTGCGCTACAGTGGGCAGCAACTTCAAAGATGACAAGAGTAAGAAAAACCAGAAAAACGCTTTAAAGTTTTGCAGGTATAGAAAACCGCCCTGAGCAACGGACGTTCAATTGCTCATAACTACGTTAATTTTGCTCCTATCGACTTGAAATTTTAAAACAATATTCTTGAGATGATATACATTCCTTTGATATTTTTTTGTAATGCAAAAAAAGATTAAAAACCTTATCCCCTCCGCGCGAGTGCATTACAAGTCTACAAATTCCCCCTAAAATTAATTAGTTACAGCCATCCCGGAATTATTGTTAAAGCTAAAGAATTTGAGTAAACGCCAACCGAAGAACCAAGAATAACTACAGATCCTACAGGCAAAGAAATGAAAAAAAAATGCTGGCCAAACTTACAACTTTAAAAACAAATATAAAATTCGCAGGTAGAATCGGTAGTGTGATTCTTGATCCCTCATTTTATATTTACCCGAACCCTTTAGTTTTAAAAATAGCGATGGGAGAGTTGCGAGTAAAACGGATTTTCAGATGACAAATTGGTGGTATCTGTGCCAGAAAGCCGACTGCGATGTATTTACTAGCTCCAACGTTAACCGACATTTTGAATAAATGCTGCCTACTAAAATAAATAACTAACCAATATAATTATTGATATAAGCTTTGATAACAATGCTGTAATTTTATTGAGTTTTCTTTTTTCTTCTTCTACAATGCCACAGGTATTTGTGAAATTGGATTGTTACAAAAATTGAGAGGAGAGCACAACCTTACAAAAAAAGACACGCGAAAGTACAGAACGGTTGAAAACTGCTGGTCTAGACTGTAGTCTGAGAGCGGATGAAATTATCAGATGGATTTCTAGTTGCTTATCGAAAATAATATTAAAATAAAAATATAAATTTATACTATGGCAAAATAACTCCGCCATTCATCATAAAAAAGGATTAGTCGTGTGTTAATAAATTTCAAAAATGTTTTATTTATAAAATTTGTATTATGAATATTATTGTGAATTACTGTTAGTAGACTTAAGACACCCAAAAGGCTTAATGGATTTTTCTTGGAGATAGGTAGACAGAAAACAGTGTTAGTAATTTGTATGTTTGAACATTTATCATCAACTTAAAAATTTTTACCTCTCATTACTTTATTACCTGTTACCTCACAAAAACGTCCAGTAATTCAGTTACTCGGTGCGGCGTTAGCTACTTGGTTAAATAAATAACATATACATAGTGTTTATGAATAAAATGGAAGGTATAAATTCAGTTCCAACATTACGGTGTTTGACCAAAAATAAACTAACAATGTTGATAATTAGTGCTAAAAGTCTTAAAATTAAATTCAACCAGTCGTTACGAGTTCGAGAAAGTAAGTGCCGGTGTTTTGAATTATCAACATATAAAACATTTGTTAAGTTTGCAAGTGGGGAAGCAGAAAAATTAACATTGCCAAAAACTGTACTTAATGAAATTTTGCCGTGCATTCAGTTTATGTGTAAAGACATTGTTTTATATTTGAGAGAAATAAATAAATGCCTAAAAGATGAAGTTCTTCAAATGGGTGACAATTTCCATTGGGACATGAATGGAAAAATTAATTCCAAAAAAACGCTGGAAAGATACGTTTTTAATAATGAGTCTGTTAGTATTGTAAATCGCTGTTTATTAGCTTGTATTTATTATTGCGAAAGCGCAATAATGCGTTTTTATAAACAGTGTGGGGCAAACTTATTCAAACACGTTCGTCGTGCTACTGCATTTAACAGGGATGGAATAATACACGTACTTTATTGGGAGGACATTCTGAGCGGAAATCAGTTATATACACCACTTTGGGTTGAGTGTATTACAAATTCAGCACTCGAATTTTCTGGTGATATTAGTTTGGACTATTTTATGAAACTGAATCCAAATACGGAATTGCTGATGAAAAATTTTTCGATTCTCCTAATAAATATGAATATAAGAGAAACACGTACAGTATAATGAGCATGCACGAGTACATACTAACTAATTCAACTCACTCGACGATAATGAAGATGCTCAAGAAACACAAGAATGGTAAAGATTTACTCAACTGTGTTCTGGATCGATACTATCTTCAGCATTTGTTTGTTTCTGTTTTTAAACTCGTCATTGCTACCGACTCCATCGAAAACGATCAACTCGAGAACATTCGCACGCGAGTTCGATCACGTAGCTATTATGATCATAATGTAACTTGCCTTTTTCAATAGCTCTGGTGCTTTCCATGGTAATTCTATACCTACTTAAAGTATTATTATTGTTGAAAGTAGTAACAACTTCTTATAATTAATTATTTTTGTGAAGAATAATGTCATATTTGGAAATTATATTTTTTTCTATAGGTATTAATGACGTTTTATTTTCGACTACCAATAGATGAAACGCCATTTTGCAAAGGTTGGGCAAAAAACTTTCATATATACCTGGTATTTAAATTATAGAAGAGAGTTACTTTTTGTGTCTGTATGATTTATGGTTACAGATCTTTATTACAACTAATGCGAAATAAGTATAATCAAAATCGGTCTAGTAGTTTCTATGTATACAACCGGAGTTGGTACAGTGGGCTCTCCTCCGTAGCTACATTATCTCATATTTAAAGTAACATTGAAAAATACAGTTTTTGAAAATATATGAATATGAGACATAAATAAGAAAATAAATTTTAATTTCGATCCTATTATAATAAATAGTACCTGGGTGACCGAGCTTTGCTCGGAAAGTTAAATAAAATACTGATATGCTGATATCGCCAAATCTTTGAGAACCGTAGGTTCTCTGTCGCTTCCCTTTGTGGAGCCTACGTCTCCACCTTTGTTACAGTCTTACCTCGCGGGGCTGCGCCCCGCTCGGTTGTAAACAACACTAGTCGAGCCTTCGGCTCTCCATATAAGAACCGTAGGTTCTCTGGGGAATCATCGCTTCCCTTTGTGGAGCCTACGTCTCCACCTTTGTTACAGTCTTACCTCGCGGGGCTGCGCCCCGTTCGGTTGTAAACGACACTAGTCGAGCCTTCGGCTCCCCATATAAGAACCGTAGGTTCTCTGGGGAAGCTTCGCTACCTTTTGTGGAGCAATAAGATATTGCTGAAACAGTTTGACTCCTTTGTGGAGAGGATTGTCGGCCCTTATGGCAATCCGGTACTTGTAAAACTGATTCGCCGTCATCTTGATCTATGATATTGCATTTTTCGCTTCAAATTTAGGTTAAAAATTTATTTATTAAAATTACTCACCTATAATTATAATTGTTTTTAACTTTCTTTCAAATATGTATTTATTTTAAGTCTCACTTGAATAGTAATTAAAGATTAACTGTCATAATATTTTGAAAAAAATTGTTTCATTGTATAAAATTCCAAAACCTACTTACAATATTTAAGTATTTTCATACGTCAAAAAATTGATTTTTATAATGATAAAATTTGTAAGAAAACGATTTTTTCGAGAGATGAGACCTAGCTAAAACGATTTTTTGCCCCCCAAAATCCCTTTTCAGTAAATTTCATCCAAATCGTTAGGGCCGTTTTCGAGAAAATATTTAGGGACATAGGTACATAGATAGGTAGATACAAGATTAGCTCGTTTAATAATATAGCATAATAATATAACAAATAGCTACTTGATGATACCTACTATTATTATTTATTTTACCACAACTAGGTTAATACGTCTCAAAATTGAATTCAACTTGCTTCTAAGTCGTAGTCGATAGAAACTCCAAAACAAAACAACGTTATGGTTGACAATGTAGAATATTGCCGAAATTGTCTCAAAAAGACAGTAATATGAACTTAATTTGCACATTATGGTGATACATGTTTTATTTTAAAAATTCATGTTAGTTGGTTCTCTGATATGAGCGCAATACCAAACACACCGCGGCAATTTAATTTTATTAATATTATATAATTTTTAAATCTTCTGTATTATTTTTTTTCGCTACCAATAACTTCAGAGTTTGACCCATGTGCTAACTTCTTATTATCTTGAAAAATTCAACATGACATAACAGGGACATAATGTTGGGTGAATTGATGAAACTTGAAATGGGTCAAGGATAGTAACAGTCTCAATGCGGGACCGACACAAATAAGAGAGATCATAGATTATTTCTTATTTTAAACTCTAAAATTGAGTATGTTGTTTGGACACCCATCTTTTGCCAAATTTCAAAACTACATTATATTTTTTCTATTTGTTTTATTGCTTGGACTATGAAAGATTGAGTTGACCATTCGATCAAAAATATTTTGAACCGGTAAACTTTGGAAACAGCTATCAAATATTCGATTAATTTATAAAGCAATTTATCACGCGATATACGCAAAGCGATAAACGCGTGCTACAACTTCAAAAATACATATTGGCATTGAGGCTTCTTTCGATATTTTTTCTCATATTCGTAGTTCATTTATTTAAAATTCTACTAAAAACGTACGAAACGAATTTCATATTAAATGTTCTTTATTTTTCAGATTTTTTTTTATATTAAGCCAAAAAAGTTATGTAAGAATATTATGAAAAAACAGGAATTTTCAACTTTTTTAACCAAAAGAGGTATTTTCGATAAAAATTCAACGTAGCACACTTCAGATTCTTGTTCAGTACCCTTAAAACATCCACATACTGAACATTAAAACTCCCTTAAGACTTTACAGGTACAAAACCCCAATGCTTTAAAAATGCAGATAACAGTGTCAACGCTCAGTAAGGACTTCTAACAGTTATTGTGTTGACAGTTTCATTCGTGCGCCACTGACGTGCGTACCTAGATATTATTATATATATCGGTGTTTCCCAAACTTTTCCTGCGAAGAAACACTCCACAAATCTCTAAATTTTAATAGAACATGTTGATTGTTTTATAGGGTAGGTGTCAACATTTATAACTTGTTAAAATACCAGACATTTATTTTCGTAATTTTTCACGGGAATATAGTCCGGTCAAAATAAACAAATAAATTGTGGTAGGTTTACAATAATTTGCATAGAGCTGCAAATTGATACAGGTCTTAGGTACACAATTACAAATAAAATATCAAAAGCCCCCATCGATTCTACATCTGCTAAAAAATTTATTCAAGGCTAAGAGTTAAAAGTATTGGGTTCTGGCACTTTTGTCGTAAACGTTAGATGTTATCTAAAAATAGGTTAGACAAAAGTTGTAGATCGTGCAATTGTTTACAAAAATTGTTCTTATACTTTTTTCCCTACGAATGACCATTCTTTTGAAATGGTGATTTCATACATCGAAAATACTAATATGCATATTAATATTTAACGTTATTTTTGATAAAAACGTTCAATTCGTACATAGATATTTTGGTCCCATATCTCAGGAATAGTGATTCGTAGGGAAAAAATATAAGAACAGTTTTTGTAGAAAATTGCATGATCTACAGCTTTTGTCTGACAAATTATTAGATAACATTTACTGTTTACGATAAAAATGCCAAAAACCGACACTTTTAACCTTGAATAAATTTTGAAACAGATGAAGGATCGGTGGGAATTTTTGATAATTTATTTGTAATAGTGTACTTAAGACCGGTACCAATTTTCAGCTCTATGCGAATTATAGTAAATTGAAATGTTTATTTTGACTGGATTAATATATTGTATTGGCTTTCCGCGGAACTCGTGTTCGTAAAGGTGGAACATAGTTTGAGAAACACTGATATATATAATATTTGTGCGTAGAATATATTATTTTCTTGATCCTGACAGGCCGGTATCCGTATCATTATTAAGTTGAATGTCTGTTTCATGTTTGTACGAGCCACCACCTCGTCCTTTTTACTAACACTGTCTTGCGTTGCACACATCCGCCCAAATTTAATTATATTTAAAATTGAATCTAAATACTCTAAAATCGGGAGAATATTATCGGAAATACATTGTATAAAACGTTATATTTCGTTTGCAGTGCCTGTCAAAAGTCAAAAATTATTATTTTTCTCAAAAATTATTAAAAAATGAAAAAATAATAATACAAAAAATATTTTGTTGAATTTCCATAAACTTTTATTTGACACTCTACACGATGACCTTGAAAACATTTTTTTTTTATCATTTTCCATTTCAACCGCTGAAATTAACCCCCAGAATCGAAATTCAACTCTTTATACTTTATTCAGCCACCACATTCTATCTCTGTGTCAAATTAAAAAAAATTAAGCAAATAATTTCAAAGAAAACCGCCTGTGACAGACGGACGGACGGATACAGAAGTGAACCAGAAATGTTTCGCTCGCACGAAACACTAAAACTGGTAGAAAAGGCGTTTTCTTCTTTTTTAAATCAAATTACATAATCCAACCGACCTATGATTGCAAGGTGTCGTACAACGGTAAATCAGTAAGCATGAAAATATGTATTTATTAAAATTTATTTATTTATTTTATTATTTTCTTCTTTATTTTAGTATTTTCTCATATTGTCAGCTAATTCTGAGTTATGTTAAAAATTTCAAGTCTCTATCTCATCAGCAAGATAGTTTAAAATCAATTACAAAGTTCCGCCCGACATACACAAATAGAAAGTTAATATAAATGTGGTAAAATAAATGGCACGACTCCGCCGCACTGACATTCTTGCATAACTGCATCAGATTTAGATTTTCGATCGTTGGTGAACTATCCTTCCGAGACAAATGAATGATAAAATATTGCAAAGGGCATTAATGATATTTAATAAGAAAAAATTCGCAGGTTTGTGGACAAAAGTTATATTTATAATTGTACGACGTTTCGTCTATAAATTTAGACTTTTTCAAGTACAAAATTGAAAATTATTTAAAACAATAATTATGAAAATAAACATTAATTACTAACCATAGCAATTAACAAAAGTTAAGGTACATAAGATAATTTTTTATTTTTTATTTTTTATTTTTAATTTTTATTTTTATTGTTTAAAACATTTATACATAAACTTGTTGCCATGTTTTTATCTTATGTACCTTAACTTTTGTTAATTGCTATGGTTAGTAATTAATGTTTATTTTCATAATTATTGTTTTAAATAATTTTCAATTTTGTACTTGAAAAAGTCTAAATTTATAGACGAAACGTCGTACAATTATAAATATAACTTTTGTCCACAAACCTGCGAATTTTTTCTTATTAACTATTATCGATGGACACGATATCTAATATATATTAATGATATTGATTTATTAATAAAAACAATACTAAAATTTACAAATTTGTTTATAATTGTGGTCAATAGGGAAAATATTCCTAAGGAATACTCTATAAATTCTTAGTTTAAAATTCGGTGTCAACTCGCTGATTGGTGTGTTAAAAACGCTTAACTCGATCGAAATCTGGAATCCATTTTTTTCTCAATTACAAGACTTTATTCACTTCTCGAATAAAAGAAAATAAATACTTGATGAGTTATTTCATTGTAGACTCCAATTTATTGCTGCAAGTAATGCTTTTAACACTTCAACATCTGCTACAACTCTCAAATGTGTATTTATTTCATAGAAATGAACCTTTCTCTGGGTTTTTCTTATTTTTTTGGACAGAAAGTGTGTTAAAGCGTGCGTCAAATACAACTAAGTGAAAGCAACTAACATTGTGTGTAACTGCCTTACAAGAAGTGTGAATTATAATCTTTTATCTTGTTTCCTTCTTTCACACATTTATACATACTACGCGGTGTATCAGAAATATACTGACAAACTTCTAAGCTTACTTCCGTATAATAACTGAACTGTCCCAAAAATGATACCGAACAATATCTTAAAACATTACATAATAGTAATCGCCGGAACAAATTTGAATAAGACTTTAAAATCTGAGAAAAATTTAATTTGTATAACATTGGGATCTTCAGGTCCTTTTAGATTAGTACATTTAATAATAATAAATCCCTTTAACTCCTAAGTGGAGCATAGGGCCTCTACGAAAATTTTAAATCTAGTCCTATTTTTTGCCATACTTTTGACTTGAAGCCAGGTTGTTCCTTGTTCCATAACTTTTTCACGAACAGTTCTTCTCCACGAAGTTTTTAGTCTTCCTCTTTTTCGGTATCCCTGTGGGTTCCAATCCAAGGCTCTCTTCGCTATGTCGTCATCTGTCTTTCGTAGCGTGTGTCCTATCCAATTCCATTTCCTACGTTTTATAGTTACACAGATTTGTTCAAGACATGCACGTTTCCAAAGTTCGTTGTTCGAGACGTGTTCATACCATTTCACCTTGAGGATTGCTCTGAGACATTTGTTTATGAAGATTTGGAGTTTAGTTGTTATGGCTTTCGTCACTTTCCAGGAGATTAGTACATTTAATCCATACTAATATTATAAACGCGAAAGTAACCCTGTCTGTCTGTCTGTTACGCTTTCGCAGCCAAACCCCTGGGCCGGTTGTCGTGAAATTTAATATGGATATACTTTGAAGCCTGGGGAAGGACATAAGCTACTTTTTTTCAAAATTCAACTTCTATGGCGATGAAGTGAGGATTGCAATATTGTATGAAGTTACGCTTTCGTGGCCAGACTGCTGGGACGATTTTGATGAAACTTAATATTGAGATAGTTTAAACTCCGGGGAAGGGCATAAACTACATTCTTTTCATTTAACCCATAAGGGGGTTAAAGGTCTTCTCATAAACTAAGATAAAAATGGTTGTTCCGGTACTTTTAATGTGAAATCTTGACGCGCCCAAATTGTGTAATGGTGCACGTTTACAAGTTTCTCATCTGGGTTGAAATATTGTTAGGGCTAGATTATAATTAGCGGCAAATCTAAAGAAGACAGTGTTTTAATAGCATGAATACCAATTATACCGAAGGATTTGCATTTTCAATTTAAAAGATTACAATTACCACTTGCTATCGGAATTACTATAAACAAAGTCCAGGGGCTAACACTTAAGGTAGCTGGCATTCATTTAGAAAAAACATGTTTTTCGCACAGCTGTATGTAGCTGACTCGCATGTATTGAATCCATAAAATCATTATGTTTTTGCAAGAGATGGTAAAACAAAAAACACTGTTTATAGGGCCGTCTCAAATTAAAGTATTGCTTGAATTTATCAATATTTTAATCAAATACCTATATCAATTGTACAGACTGATTCCACGAGGACGAATTTTGATATATAATATTATTTATTTATTGTCTAGCAATTATGATGATGTTCAAACAGACCATCATCGCCTTCTTTCCATTACACTTGATTTCGTTACTTCTTCTGTCAACAACTACTGCTTAGTAACTCCTCCAACTAATTCCTTTATGACTGTAATATCACAATTCTTATATTATATCTACTTAAAATTATGTTGATACGTTTGTTCCAAGTAGCCAGGGAACGGTAAGAGAACCGTCACCGTATGGCGCTGTAGCTAAATCGAAACTGTTTATACCGATTTTTGAGCAAACCTATTAATATTATTTAATGAAATATATTTGCAAATTAATTATTACAGGTAACTGGTAAGCATAACAATTTATTGCTATAAATAATAAATAACTTATTACTACGCCTATTCGTTGAAGCGCAAGAATATAATATATTATGCTGTGCTATTTGAACATGCTAGTCAGGTCAAAAATTGGTTGGTGGAACCATGTTCTTGTGAAGATTTGAAAAGTTGATAATCAAGAAATATAAGTGTTACCAAAGCACTTCTGACATCATATGTTTAAGGTCTGCACAGTATTGTGTTTCAGTGAATCGTTAAATGTTTCTTAAATTTAGAGCTTTCTATACAAATTGGCATGTACCTACTTTCGTTCTCCATAATAGAAAAGAATGTAAATATGTACCCTCCATTCTTTGTGTAGAATTTAAACATGCACAAAACAGTTCTAAATATGGAACGAACATAGGACCTTTGTTGAGCGAAAAAGTTTCCTAGTTTCTTAGAAACATGTCTGACGAATGATCTTGTTTCACTATAATATACGTTTTCGTTGAAAGAAATAAATTACAAGAGTCCGAGTGTGTGGAATTTCACGGCCGGCGTTGTTTCAAATTTTATGGTTTTCCGTGCTTGTAGGCTGTGGTCTATTGGTATTTTTACCTGACGTTTCGTCTACAACTGCAGTAGACGTTATCAAAGACGATGTGGCTGCCACACCGCTTTTGATAGTGTTTACCGTAGGTAGAAATACCAACGGATAACAGCCTACAAAACGAAAAACCAGAAGATTTGGAATAATATGAGTGTGCGCGAATTGCGAGTCGTTCTCGTCCCTCAATTATAAAGTCTAAAGGGACAGGAATATGCTTCGTAGTGTAACACGCCAAGATTAGCTGACCATGCCAGATACTCATTCGAGAACGAACAAACACTCACGTTGGTTGTTGCTGGACACGAATGGCGACAGATCTCATGACGAAATCGAACTAAATTCCAGCGTATAGATATGCTAAGATGCGCTCTAAGGAAAGATGGAATATCCGAAAGAAAACATTTCTTCTGAAGAATGATGATGTTTAAAAAAACGTAGAATTGCCGTAGAAAACGACTGTTTTTTTTTTTAGAAACTATCTGTTCCATCCCGTACAATTGAGAAGTATTCCCGAAGGAACCCTTGTCTGTACCTGGACAGTTGATGCTGGCGCGCTATACTACTGCTAGACCAGGAGATGCGCGTCGTATTGTGTGTACTAAGTCTATCACGGTCATTACTCACTATATATCTAGACCCTGCGGACGAACCGACACACCTAGTGACGTCAGTGCCGGACTGCGTCACGTACGTCATACAAGAATGCGCGCAATTGTTGTGCGTCAAGAAAGGATCATATCGCCGAAGGATGCGTGATCGTTAAATCGCCTGACCGTCAAAATCAAACTGTATAACATTTGTGTCCAGTCGGTGTTAGAAACATCAATCCCGAGGTTTCTCGATGGGCTGTGTGCACGGAGTCGGCGTTACAAATTTTTCGATGCGAGCGTTTGTGGTGAGCACTAGGGGAAACTTCGAACTCCAATTTTCCGTATGTCAGTTAGCAATGTTTATTAAAAGTGAAAGTAGTTATAATTTTATAAAAAGGAGGAGGTTCTATCTTCGTCTGTATATATATTTTTTTATGTATGTTCACCGATTTCTCCGTCAATTATGGACCGATTTTCAAATATTTTTTTTTATTCGAAAGAGTGCACCTCAGAGGTGGTCCCATCGGAACCAAGTCAGGATCTTATGGTGGAATCCGGAGAAATCGAGGGAAACTCTCAAATTTCAAAGACACACATAATGTTTTTTATGTATGTTCACCGATTTTTAGTGTTAGATTAACACTAAAAAGAGAAAAATAAAATATATTTAACAAAAAAATTGAACCGACTTCACATTAAATAGTAAAAAATAATTGCGTATTGAAATGTTTTGGAGTCGGTGTAGTTCTCGGAATAGATTGCATTTTGGCTGACACCGACTCCAAAACATTTCAATACGCAATTATTTTTTACTTTTCAGTGTGAAGTCGGTTCAATTTTTTGTTAAATATATTTTATTAATTACAAAGAAAACATAGGAAAACTAAGCGATCTGGAAATGCCTGCTGTGTTCCGGGCTGTTGCGCTGATGGCGATTTAAGTAAAACAAAGACCATTGGCATCCTGATTTGACGTTCCGCTGTTAGTGTAAACAACATTATTTTCGAGGTTTTTTCCAACTCATACACATAGTATTTGTTATCAGATTTCGATTGTAAAAACAAGAAAATAATTAAGCGTCGCGTCTTGAGTAATTCTCAAAATTAGTTTTTTTTTAATTTTAACGAAATGCCCTGTTAATTTTGGCATTTTTTGAAAAAGAAAATTGTTTTGGGCATAAAAGCACAGGAATAAGTAAATAACCAGAAACATAACTCGGTGGCGGTGCCTCTTAGGTGACTGCCGACGGATTCGTGACCCTCGTTCCTAGTAAAAGATGCAATTATATTACTTTTCCATAGGCGTACCTAATTAATTTAGGATATTTTTGATTGCGTTTTAAAAAAATATGATTACTATCTATATCATACCGAGCATAATTTTAAAATGGAGTAAAACAAGTACCTAGATAAAGTAACGCGATAAATTGTATTATTAAATCCGACGCGTAAGAAACAATCCGCCATAAACCTTCCAACATCCGAGACGGTACAGCACTGGCTGTTTCAGAATCAAATCTCAGGTTAACCAAACATCGATGTTACGGGAAGGCATAAAACGCCTTTATAGAGAGTTGTACTTCTGGTAATTTATTTATTCTTAAAAGTTCTAATCTACTAGTATCCTAAAATGAAAAAAAAAATTGGTTGTCTGTAAAGTCGGTTTACGGACGATAGTTTTACGTGATAACATATTCCGTAATACGTAATTTATGTTCTATGTCTCCTATCTTCTACATATAATAATTATAATAATTCGAATCTATGATATTGCATCTTTCGCTTCAAATTTAGGTTAATTTTATTTATTAAAATTACTCACCACCTATAATAAAAATTGTTTTTTTTTAACTTTCTTTCTTTCGTATTTATTTTAAGTCTCAAAGATTAACTGTCATAATATTTTGAAAACAATTGTTTCATTGTTTATATAAAATTCCAAAACCTACTTACAATATTTAAGTATTTTCATACGTCAAAAAATTGATTTTTATAATGATAAAATTTGTATGAAAACGATTTTTTCGACAGATGAGACCTAGCTAAAACGATTTTTTGCCCCCCAAAATCCCTTTTCAGTAAATTTCATCCAAATCGTTAGGGCCGTTTTCGAGAAAAGCACGCACAGGGTCAGGCGGAACATTAGGAACGCTAGGAACGTTAGGAACGTTACACTTTTTCGTGCATGCAGCCGGTGTTTCATCAATTTATAAGATTGGTGATTCATCAATTTATAAGACGTTATCACGTCAAAAAACGATCCTCTTCACTATCAAAGCCTTAACTAAGGAGTTTATTAAGACAAGCCAAGAGATCATGAAACATTTGACAGTGTCATATATTCAAACATATGGGCTATGTGCAAAGAGGCGAAGTTACATTTTTTTCAATGCGAGTGTTTGTGGTGAGCACTAGTGGAAACTTAAAACTCAAAATGTTTGTTAAAAGTGAAAATAGTTATAATTTTATGAAGTTTTTTAATTACAAAGAAAACATGGGCAAAACTAAGCGATCTAGAAATGCTTGTTGTGTTCCAGGCTGTTGCGCTGATGGCGATTTAAGTAAAATAAGGACCATTGGCGCCATAATGTGACGTTCCGCTGTCAGCGTAAACACATTAATTATTTATATATTGTACGTCATAATTGACAAATAAATAATTCTCACATACCTTTTATGTTATGCTATTTATATAATGGTTTGCAATCCGAATTTTATAGTACCTATATAAAAAAGTTTTCCTTATAACATTTTTGACACATCATGACCAAGTAAAATTTTTGATTTATCACTATACAAACATGTCACGATTTCCATAAAAAGTGAGTTCAATAATTCTCTATTTACCCACTAGCGGCGCTAGTAGGCTTCGTGCACACAGCCTATAGTTCATGTTTAGTTGTTCGGTTTCAAAAATGTTTTTTTTGCTTATTGTTGTTTTTCTCGCTTCGTGGATAACCAGCACTTTTAAAATTTAGCTATTACAAACTTTTATTTAGTTTCACCTGTCCCGGTGTCTGTCTGTCTAAAATCAAATCTTGCAAATTTAATTTGACCCACTTCCCGGTATTCGATTGAGCTGAAATTTTGCACATATATGTAGTTCCGATAACAATACAATATTATAATAACTAACTGACCGTTCCGGCTTTGGTCCGGTTGCTAATCAAACTTTTTACTACTTCTCGTAATCCGATGGAGTTTAAATTTTGCACACGTATGTAGTTCCGATAACAATACATTATAATAACTAACTGACCAGTTAGCTTTCGCCCGGTTGCAAATCGCACTTTTAACTACTTCCCATTATTCGATGGAGTAGATATTTTGAATACGTATATAGTTCCGATAACAATACAATATTTTAATAACTAACTGATCGCTCCAGCTTTCGCCTGGTTGCAAACTGTCCTTCTATGCGTATCTTCGAGCAGCCTAGAGGACACTTCTCCCGCTACCATATCGCCTTTGATAATGTCTACCGCAGTTGAAGGCGAAACGTCAGGTAGAAATACCAATGGACCACAGCATACAAGCCCAGAAACCAAGAAGATTGGATCAACACCAGCCTACACACTTGGATAATATTATAATAATTAACTGACCGGTTCAGCTTTCGTCCGGATGCAAATCGCACTTTTAATAAAGCACGCTAAAACTTGAAAAAAATAAACGATTTTTTTTTAAAACAAGCTTTTATTAGTAGTTAATAAAAATGAACTAAAAAGTTAAAAATATTTTTTTTCGATTAGAAATAAGTCGTTTTATACGTACTTATCACAGTCTCAAGTTTTTAAAGAAAAACGTATTACATTTTGATAGCAAGAGAGAAAAAAGACGGTGTAACGCTTTTATTTGAAATCTTGAGACTGTGATAAGTAGGTACATATAAAACGACTTATTGCTAATCGAAAAAAAATGTTTTTTACTTTTTAGTTCTTTTTTTAAGTACTAATAAAAGTTTGTTTTTAGTTTTTTTTTTGTTCATTTAAATACGGAGTTTCAAATGTTATGTAACAAAAGCGATAGTAAGCAAAAAATATAAAATTTTAACAATTAAACATGAATTATTATTTGTTTGCTTTTGAGTCAGTCATCTCCTGTCGCGGTCGTAATTTTAAAAGACTAGCTGCAGCTGCTACTTACGAATAGGTACTGGAAAAATTCAGAAGAATCGCCATGCTTTTACCGAATGCCAGTCAAGCAAATGTGAAAATGTAATAAATGAATTTAAAATGAACATTTTAAATACCTTCTTATGCAAACTGTTGAACGATATCAAGCGTTAATAGCAACGCTTACTTTAAAAATAAACTGAATGCTTACATTTGAATAGTGCAAGTGAATGCAAATGAGTGCATTGCTTTCTAAACTATTTCCGTTTCAGTCAAATGCAGCACAGAATCAAATATGCAGTATTTACAAGCTATTTCAATGTATGTTAATTGTTCTCAACTTGCTGCGAAAGTGCTGTAAATGTCGAGGAAAATACTTAATATCCATAGAAAGACGTAATAAAATGTTAAAATGCAACTATAGTCGAGAATATTGAAGGAATATTACACAATGGTTTATAGCTGCTATTTAACAGAATATAACAGTAGCAATTAGCAAAGTTGAAACTATTTTACAAGGATAATGCAAAAATGCATAAATAACAGAATTAAAAAAAGCAATAAAAGTTGTCTCAAATTATTACTTACAGTTAAGAAAATTTAAACTCTATTAATAGAACGCCGGGCTTACCTGTAGCTCGGGAGCTCAAATAGTAAAGGTTTTCTAAATCACATATCACATACAAGTGCAAAATAACTCGTTTTTTTGCAAAATGATCAAAAGTATATATCAGGTCAAGATACTCCAGAATCCAGATCATAAATTATGGCGGAAAACTCTTCAGATGGTGCTCTAAGATAAAAAAATTCGTTCAAAAAAGTATTTTCCAACTTTCAACTGATGTAAAAACTATGCTACTTGCTAAATAGGACAAAATAGGGCTATTGACAGTGATTAAAATTAAATATAAAACTGTGTTATAATGAAAGTTTATGGTCTAAAATATCGTTTAGAATTATTATTTTTATTAAATAATTAGTGCGTTAAATATATTAAAATAAATAAATAAAATCACGATTTTTAACCTATGTGTCACTTGACTTCAAACACCAATTGACGTCATTAATCATGCATTCATAGACAAGGAACAATACATGCATATACCTATCTTATTTGGTTATACCTGTATGTTCTCTGGTACCCGCTTGCTTAGTGTTTACAGATTGCCTACTGTGACGTAGGCAATCAGTAAATATGGCTGTCAAGGTCAATTGACGTTTTGGCGCAGAATTTTAAGTCAAAATAAAAAACAACTAATAATGAGTCAAATCTGTCATATTTATGAGAAAAAATATTTTTTTACTGGTAGGTACATATACCTTTTTCTTTAATTTTAAATACTTTTTGAAATTTTGTCAATAATCCTATTGCTCACCTATTATTTAGATTTTCCTAAAAAAAAAAAAACGGCGAAGGCATATGAAGTCAATAGTTTAGAATTATGGGTTGCTCGGAATTTTCGCACTAAATGTACTACTTATCATTGAAACTTTTCCTTAAGTGAGATTTTTTTTGTTTCCACCTGTGAAAGAGCTGTTCTCTTTTACCCGCATATTCTTTATTCTAGAACTTTATGAATCTAATTTGCCAATAGAAATTTTTAAGAATAAAGGGGATCTAGTGCTGTGTTGGTTCTTGTTGCTGCAATATGCCAGGCCAACTATTTTACTATTTCAACACAAGTGGGGAATGGAACTAATTTAGATAAAAATTCACTTTTCAAAATTTCACAATATTTTTTCGTTTTGAGGTCTCCCAAATCGAAAGAACATATTTTTGGAAATTAGAAGAAAGTCTTGTAGAAAAATTTTCTTCCAAACTTTAGAGTTTCGAACATATTTTGAAAATAAAAAAAAATCAGCTGTTCTTTTGTTCTGTAGATCGGACAAGCTTGCTTCGCTTAATTTTTACATGACATGATAACCTGTTTCCTAGATAATCATGCATATCATATTTCATACTAGCCGCTACCCGCGTCATCGCACGCGCTAACAAATTTTAATTTCTTTATTACAATATGTATGTCAAATATCAGTCTTTTTAAAGTTGGAATGATCCCGTCGCCCCTTCGGCCGGATTTTTTTTTCTATAAAGGAAAAAAATTCTGAATTATGTACTAAAGTTCTATCATGTCTGTTAAAGTATTGTAACGGAACGTTATATTTTGATCACCCTGTAATTCTTTTTGTTTTTTTTTGAAAGTTTGATTTTGTAGGATTGTACTGGTCAGTCAGTCGACAAAAAGATTCCTAATGATAAGGTCATATAAATCGATTTTTTTGATAAAAAGTTACTGAAATATATTTAGAATTTAAGTTAAAAATTTATAAATAAAATAAAATAACCAAACTTATTTATGTTAAAAATATTAAAATTACAAATAACAAAGTATATATATCTATTAAAATCTACAAAAAACAAACAGAAATTAAAATTACGAAATCCAGTTTATATTAAAAATTGCAAAAAATTAAAATTTATATTAAAATTGTGAAATTATAAAATTATAAAATAAAACCAAAATTTATATCATATAAAATTAATAAAAATACAATTATTCTAAGGTAAGCGAATTATTTTATTATTAGTATAGATCAAGTTATTTTACCTTTCACGATTACGGAAAAGAGCCATTAACATAAGCCATTTGTTTTCCGGAGATGCTAATTGACCGATAAAATAAAAATTAATTTTGGAAAAGGCATACATAACACCGTACGCTACATAAATGGGGGCTCAACCGGGATATTAGCATGTGGTAACAAATTTGGCATACTGTTATTTTATATATAAAAAAAAAAAAAAAAAAAAAAAAAAATCTTAGTTATTATATATTCAATTAAAATTAGTTTTGATAATGACTAGTCGTACACCTACCAGAGTTACTCGCAGCACAACGAGGAATCGGAACATGACCGATAACTCAAGTTTGCCAAATGAAGACTTAGCGTCACGGGGTTCTAATAGTTCACCCGAATTATCAACACATTCATTACCTATTGTAAATTCAGATAATCCAGTGGTTTTCCCAAGCATTGCAGGTAATACAACAGCTTCACAAATTAATCAACGAAATGATGTCAATAATTCCCAATTTGGAAATAGAATGGAAGAACGGGGTATATCAACACGCAGCACATTTCTAATGGATGAGCATGGTACATACAATGTGGAAATACCTGTTATGGATAATTTGAGGGAGTATTCTAATAATACAAATGTAATGCAATCTCAGGTAACATATTCTGATTCTAATTTCATTGCTCGTACAAATTTTAATAATTTGCAAAGAAATGATTATTCTGCTAATCAGGTAAATTCGATTAATCCAGTTGACAATATAGTATCAAGTAACACAATTAACGCACCAGTTGCAACCAATTTTGAACAAGTTCCAAATCGTGTTGATAATACAATCAATATGTTTAGAACACATTGCGACCTTGGAAATAATTCAAATAATTATTATGGAGCGAACACAAATGTAAATTTTATGAATTTGTCACGTCCGATTTGTCACAGTAATTATATTCAACAACCAGTCACTAATACTAGTAATTATCAAAATCTACCTCAATATCAAGCCTTTACGAATGGATACAATCAAAATTTAAATAAACTTAAATATGATTCCTATAATCACGGTTTGAATCAAAATCAGTTTAACAATTCGAACAATTTCCCGCTCAATTATAATTTTAATTGTCCAATAAAAATTAATTTACCACTCTTTTCTGGTGAAAATGATGAGGATCCAATTGAATACTTACAAAAATTAGAAAATTATTTTAGATGTCAAAATATACCGGAGGCATATCAACTCATAATTGTAGAACAGTCGTTGTCTGATAAAGCTCTAAGGTGGTTTGGGGGTTTTCAAATGTTTTTTACTAACTACACTGAATTCAAAAATAATTTTCTATCAGAATACTGGGGCCTCAATAAGCAGCATAAAATAAGAATGCAACTATATTCGGATACCTATAATAACCAAAGGAAACAGTCTATGGCAGATTATTTTATAACCATTTATAGGAAAGCTAAGCAACTAAATCCACCATTACAAGATGTTGAAATCATTTCACTTATTAGAAGACACTTTCCCGTACATGTACAACGCGTTCTGTTGACTGCTACAATTGGTTCTTTTGTTGAAATTTATAATCTTTTAAAAGAATTGGATGAACTTGAAAGTTATAGACCATTTAATGCATATCGTCCAAATTCAAATAATTCATTCAACGCTAAAGATTCGCGCGATAATTTTGAACAAAATGCAAAGCCCGACCCTGTCAAATCTGCACAAACCAGTTATGACAATAAAAATAAAACTTCTAATTTCGTTAACACGTCTACATATCGGCAATCTAATAATAGATTTGTGAACCAAGGTGCTATTCCAAAAACTAGGATTAATTCTTTGGAAGTTAATTATGATTTTCCTTCTCAGTTTCCCGAAGGCGTTGAAACCAATTTTGATGCCAGTTCAAAAAACGGGTAAACTCCTTCTTCGACGATCTTGAAGAAGGAGATAATCAATCGTGCTCAAATCCTGATTGGTCAGAAATCGAAAACGATTTTTGTATTGAAATTGTTCCTGAATGTAAATCAGAGGATGATAGTGACTTAGATTCTAATCAAAACAATATTTTACCAATTTATACATTAATTCCTAATATTGAAAACGATCATTTTTTGATTAACAAATCACCTAAAATTTCGATAAGCATTGCTAACTGTTCTACGGAGGCGTTAGTAGATACTGGTTCTGAAATAACGGCTATTTCAGAAACACTCTTTAACTATTTAAATTCTGATAATAAAATTAATTGGATACCCGTATCTAAGTGTCGAGTCAGCGGTGCGATTGGCTTCAGAACATCAATGATACGAAAACAGATCATAGTAAATATAAAAATTAACAATATCGAAGTTAATTGTAAAATGTTTGTTGTGAACAGTTTGAGAACTGATGTTATATTGGGGTCTGACTTTCTTAGGGAGCATTCCGCAAAAATTAGTTACATTGATTGTGTTGTTAAATTTCGTATAAATGATATTGTAACAGAGGTTTCATTTTGTGATTCGGTCCCATGTCAGAGCCAGGAGCCTGTAAGGATGATTACACGTGACTCAAATTCTCCTAAATTAAGGCGAGACAATGATATGAGCCGCGAATTCATTAAGAATAATAAAAACCACTATACCGATTCCACATCAATTCTTAAAGCTGATAGTCAGAACTTACTGACTCTCGACTCAGAATTTAGTGATGTCTTCACTTCTTGTGAAATAGACTACATTTACGACGATGACTACAATGCTGATATTACTTGTAATATTCAAGTTAATAATCTAGCTAAGTCACATAATATGATAAAAAATTCTAGTACTGATTCTGTCAGACTAAACCTTACGCCGACTTTATGCTATGACGTTGCTAAATACCAAAGTGTTGAGGCACGCTCTGCATCAACTCTACTTCATAGAGGTGATATGGAATTGGGAAGTGATAACAAAGCCGTCTGTGTACAACAAAATCACATCATTCGTGCCTTGTCTGGTGGAAACGAGTCCGGTAGTCAATTATCTTTCCGGGAAATTTTGAATAAATTAGCTCAATATAAAAATTGTACAAATAACGAACCACTAGCCGAACTATTGTATAATTATCGCGATATTTTCAATGATTCACCTGGTTGCGCGAATTGTTACACTCACAAACTTGAGCTTAATGATGTCTCTGTTTACAGGGGTCGTTTATATGGTATTCCTTATAAATTACGCGAAGCCGTAAACACGGAAATTAAAAATATGCTTTCTCAGGGTGTCATAGCTCGATGTAATACTCCGTATCTCAATAGTTTACACGTAGTCCCTAAAAAGGACGGCACTATACGTTTAGTCTTAGATGCGCGGGAGTTAAATAAACGTCTGATTCCAGAAACCAACCGCACTGAAAACATAGAACATTTGTTGCAAAGGTTTGAAAAAATTAAATATCTATCCGTTCTCGATTTGACAAAGTCTTTTTGGCAAATTCCAATTCTCAAAGAACACCAAAAGTATACTGGTTTCGTGGTAAATGGTAAATCGTATGTATTCACGAGAGTTCCTTTTGGAATATCTACTGCCACATCTGCCTTAATTTCTTGCTTAGAAAATGCTTTAGGTGATTTGTTACAATCGTTTGCGATTAGTTACGTTGATGATATACTAATCATATCACAATCTTACGACGATCATTTGAAGCATTTAAAGATGTTGTTTGAGCGCTTAAGAAATTGTGGCATAGTACTTAATTTTAACAAAAGCTCATTTTGCACCAAAGAAGTTCAGTTTTTGGGATACCTGATTTCTGCTGAGGGGATTCGGCCTTCCCCAGAACGCACCTTAGCTATAGAACACTTTCCAGTTCCCAAAAATAAAAAACAAGTGCAACAATTTCTTGGATTATGCAATTTTGACAGGAGATTTATTTATCAGTTTGCAAAAACTGCTAAACCATTATACGATTTGCTAAAAGAATCTAATAGTAAAGCTTTTTCTTGGTCAGTTGAAAATGAACTCGCTTTTCAGGAGTTGAAAATAAAATTTGTTTCTGTGACTTTATTAAAACACCCGATAATAGGTAAACCCTATTATATACAAATTGACGCTTCTTTTTATGCAGTTGCCGGCATTTTATTTCAAGTGACTGATAATAACAATAAAAATGTCCTAGCATTTTTCAGTAAAATATTAAAAGGCGCCCAAATTAATTATTCTATAGTGGAAAAGGAATTTTTGGCGTTGATAGAAGCCCTTGAAAAATGGCGTATGTTTTTGTATGGTGAAAGAGTGGTTGCCTACTCTGACTGTCAAGCTTTATCGCATCTTGTAAAAAAGGGTTGCATTTATAATAGCCGTTTGTTGCGTTGGGGTTTAAAAACGCAAGAATTTGATCTAACGGTTGAATACTGCCCCGGCAAAATAAATGTGGCTGCTGATGCATTAACCAGGTGTCTGGACACTACAAACTGCATTGACGGGTCCAAAGATTTAATCTACCATCTCTACCAGTTGAAATATATTAAATTACCAACTCATTTATGCAAATTATATAAAAATGTTGAGAAATTGCAAAGACAAGATAACCAGTGGTCTAATGTGATTAATTCTATTGCACAGAAAACGACTGAAAATGAAATTGTAAATTTAACTCCGAAATGTCCTTACGGCTTATATCTAAATATTCTATTTAAATACAATTTTATGAGTAAAAGCTGGCAACTTTGCTTACCCGAACAATTGGAATTTGAAACAATCAAATATTGGCATATAAGCTATGGACATCCAGGAATTAATAAACTGTATCACTTATTACGTAAACATATCTATTTCACAAATATGAGAGAAAAGATAGCAAAATTCGTTAATTCGTGTATTCCCTGTTTAACAGCTAAATACCCTTCTCAATACTTGTACGGTCCCATGAACCCTATCATTGTAAATGATAAAAACGAACTTTTATCAGTTGATGTTTTAGGACCCCTTACCCGTTCAACAGGTGGATGTTTGCACATTTTAGTCGTCCTAGATATGTTTACGAAATATGTCTCGTTATATCCGATGCGTAGAGCAACGACCAATGTCATGGTCAAAAAATTGATAAATTTATATTTTCCACAACATGGAAGGCCTAAAAAGGTCCTAACTGACAATGCGGCGTCCTTTCGTTCGCAGAAATGGGTGCGGCCTCTGGAAGACCTGGGGGTCAAAGTTATGTACACTTCTCCCTATACGCCAAAGTGCAATCCGGTGGAAAGATGTAATCGACAGGTTGGCACGTTGCTGCGTCTCTACTGTAATGGTCAACATTCGACATGGATGCGTAAATTGCCTGCTATTCAACGTTACATCAACGAGAACGTCCACGAAGTCACCCAGTGCATCCCACACGAACTGCAGTACGGTCAGAAAATCCGACCCCATCTTCAGCGTTTGATTGAGTATCCTGTTTCTGTTGGTGCCGATACAGATGACGACAATGTTCTTGTTAGACATCGTATTGAGCAAAAGGCTCGATATCGCCAAGCCTATCATCAAAGAAACCATAAGTGCGTTAGTTTATCGCCAGGCGATTTTGTTCTTATTAAAACGCATACTCTATCGTCATTAGTTGATGGAAAATGCAAAAAAATCGATTTATTGTACAAAGGTCCATACCGCATAAAAGTCTGTAAGGGAAACAATACTTATATTTTGCAAAAACTACAATCTGATAAAGAGTTGGGTCCTGTACACTTGGAACAATTGCGAAAAATTAATAGTGTAAATAATGGGTTTAATTTTGAAGTATAAAAAAATAAAAAAAAAAAAAATCTTTTTGAATATTTTTTTTTTTCTCCGTCCTGGGGGATAATGTAACGGAACGTTATATTTTGATCACCCTGTAATTCTTTTTGTTTTTTTTTGAAAGTTTGATTTTGTAGGATTGTACTGGTCAGTCAGTCGACAAAAAGATTCCTAATGATAAGGTCATATAAATCGATTTTTTTGATAAAAAGTTACTGAAATATATTTAGAATTTAAGTTAAAAATTTATAAATAAAATAAAATAACCAAACTTATTTATGTTAAAAATATTAAAATTACAAATAACAAAGTATATATATCTATTAAAATCTACAAAAAACAAACAGAAATTAAAATTACGAAATCCAGTTTATATTAAAAATTGCAAAAAATTAAAATTTATATTAAAATTGTGAAATTATAAAATTATAAAATAAAACCAAAATTTATATCATATAAAATTAATAAAAATACAATTATTCTAAGGTAAGCGAATTATTTTATTATTAGTATAGATCAAGTTATTTTACCTTTCACGATTACGGAAAAGAGCCATTAACATAAGCCATTTGTTTTCCGGAGATGCTAATTGACCGATAAAATAAAAATTAATTTTGGAAAAGGCATACATAACACCGTACGCTACAGTATGATGTTAATTGTAGATATAACTCGGAGGGAACCGTGACAAAAAAAGTTTGTAGATCACTCCACTACAAAACATGACGAGCCTTAAGCGAAACAACTGCACATCTCTAATCATTTACAATGAACATTTAGAATCGGTTTTTTTGCCATCGTAACGAGTTACACAAAAGTATGCAGTAACTATAAGTAAAGAGCGGATCCGATGAAGCATTATTTTAATAGTTCACGTAGCCTTGCATGTATGTATATATATATATATTTGTTCAGAGAGATGAACACAGACGATAATCGGATTCGGTTCCCGTCGGCCAACTGGGATAGTTAGATCCTGCATAACGATTCCCGTTTATCATCATCATCGCGGGTGTTTAGTTCGCGTGACACGGTACATTCTTCCTGTCAGTCGGTCTGGAGAGTGTACACATATAAAGAGCAGCACTAGCTGCGGCATTGCTACCGCACCCTGCTAATGGCTTGCCCTCGCTTTCCCTCCCCCACACTGAACCTTTATCCTCTCTGCACTGAATACAGGGTGTCTTCTCGTTCAAAAGCATATTATATCTACAAAGCTCGCGATATTACCACGGGTAACACGTCATAAGATCCGCGGACATTATATCCGCGACCTTAGATCCGCGACAGTATATCCACGATAGTATATCTGCTTGCAAATATAAAGGGTCTTTCAACAAGGACGGGTCGATGTTGACAGTTTGTGGCGGCCATGCTGTTTTGGCGGCATCTGTCAAATCTGTTTTTTCTTTTTCAGTCATTGATGCCAAATCACCATCGCAAGTTACACGACTGAGCAGCATGTCCAAATGATAAAACTTTATTATGAAAATTCGTTAGTGCAAACGTTGCGCGCATTGCGTCAATTTTACGGCAGACGCGGTGGCCCTTCAAAGTCGACTCTCCAACGTTTGGTGGCTAAATTCGAGACGACTGGTTCAGTAAACAACCAACCAACACCCTTATGGCAAAGGATCGCCAGATCGGCCGAGAACATCGCCGCTGTCCGTCAGAGTGTGCAGGAGACTTCGAGGCAGTCGATTTCTCACCGTGCACAAGAACTCGTCCTTTCGCAGACTTCAATTTGGAGAATTTTGCGTCGGGACTTGGGCCTGCACCCGTACAACATCCAACTGACCCAGGAGCTCAAAGTTAATGATCACAGACAACGCCGTTTGTTCGCTGACTGGTCTTCGGAACGTTTGGAAGAGGACCCCTATTTTGGCCGAAAAATAATCTTTAGCGACGAGGCGCATTTTTGGATGAATGGTTTTGTTAATAAGCAAAATTGCCGTATATGGGACGACCACAACCCACATGAGGTTCACCAGGTGGCAATGCATCCACAAAAAGTTACTGTTTGGTGCGGATTTTCGTCAGATTCAGCCGGATCTATGCAGTAGAGTCATTGAAAATTGGACCTCTCGGATCCGTGCCACCGTTCGAAGCCGCGGCGGACATTTGAACGATGTCATATTCCATACATAATGGCATAAGTGGGCCTTTCAAACAAAAAAATAATTTCGTTAATATCTCACACACAGCTTGTTTTATTCAATTTCAACATCGACCCGTCCTTGTTGAAAGACCCTTTATCTGCGACAATATATCCGAATAAACCGGGGTGAACGATAAACGGGTATGCGAATTGTAATTTCGGGGTATGCGAATTGTCTCGCAGTGAAACGGGAAGGGGCAAATGTAGAGTTTTTAAAAAAAACAATTCCGGCGTGAACGATAAACGGGTATGGTAGTTATTGCGGATATAATTGCATGCAGATATATTGTCGCGGATATATTTGCAGGCGTATTTAAAGTCGCGGATATAATGTCGCGGATGTAGTATCCACGGATAATACGTCGTAGAACCATTACCACGATCGTAAATAATAAGGTCTTGGAAAATTTACCGGGTTTTAGATGGCGGGAGTATCACCACTCGAAGTACTTTATCTTTGTTAGGCTAGACTTGGGATGTCCTTCGTCGGATATGTCTCCTGTCTTTCTTTAGAATGCATCTTAACATCATATTTTGACATACAGTATGATTTCATCACGAGATCTGTCGTCATTCGTCAAGCCCCAACAATGAGTATGAGTAGTTCCCGAATGAGAGTGCATATGCATGGGCGTACCCAGCGAGAGGCAGGTTTTTAATACTTTTGAGTTTCGTTTTAGAAGAAATGGTGTTATATTTACCGCCCCCCCCCCCTCCTCAACGGTCAGATGCTGGGTAAGCCTGTGTCGAACGTCTGGCTTGTTCGGATAGGCTCAACGTTTTACACTACGGAGAATATCCTGTCCATTTAAACTTTAGCACCGATTTTTTTTTTGTTTAGAGGTTCCCTCAAACAACATATTTTTGGAAAAAGTCTGTTATTCTGTTTGTCTGTGAACACGATACACATCAAACGAATGAACGGATTGATGCCAAATTTTGAGAGAATGTTTGCTCTGCAAATATAAAGAATCCAATTTTTTGGGGGAAAACGGCGCATGCACAGAGAGATATATTATGCTTATAAATATTTTATATTATATTGGTATAGTTTTTATAACGGTTTATTATTTAATTTATTTGTTTTTAAGTTTTGTGAAACATATTTTCTTCTAAATTTTGGAAATATTTTGAAAATATAAAAATCAGTTGTACTGTTATTCCAAAGACCTGTCAAAAAGACAATAAGACTTAACGTACAAGCATATGCTTTGGTTAATTTTTATATGTGAAACCATATTATGTAACCATGTAAATCATTAGCAAAGATCATAATATTTATTTCTAGTCGTTACCCGCGTTCCCGCACGCGTTAAAAAAAGTTTTATTATATTTATTACAATATGCCAAATATCAATATTTTTGGAGCTGGAATAATTCTGTTGCCAAATTGACTGTATTTTTTCCTTCAACACAAAATTGTCAGTGAAATATTGGAACGAAACGTTCCACGGACAACAAAAAAATGTCCCTTGTTCGTTTGGTCTTTAGATTTATTCTGCACCAGCGTAACCAAAATTCAAGAAGCGATTCGTAATAATTATTGGAGTGGTAAAACAATAAAATTATATACGCAAACCCCTCCCAGACATAAAATCTGTGCCGTTTACATTATATTGTAAAATATGTGTATAACTAACTTCCTAAATTATAAACATGCAGTATAGCTGTTAGATTCATCGTGGTCTACGTTTCCCGTGGAACCGAGACAGACGACGGTACTACCTACTATTTTTGAGCGGTGGTAGGATTGACTCGAAAATGCTTGTATCGTAAAATGCACCCTAATTCAGGCTGTAGGTATAGTCAAAGATTCAACAATAAAATTTCATATTGAAATAATAACTGCAGCCCTGTATAGACAGTGTTAATTAATATATCAGTTGCTTTTCTAGGTCGTCACTAGTGACGAAAGAAAATAGACCAAAATATTTTGGCACTAAATAACATAAGTATTTAAAGTGTTCTAGCTCTTAAAAACGTTCACTCTTGTGTTCTGTAATCGGTTGTCTGTTAACTGTCGACTGTTTCTAATCTAATATTAAGTCCACTGCACACGAGGCTTGATTTGCTGCTAGATTCATTGCTAGATTTCACTACTAGTTTTCTAGCGCTGGTTTTCTTGTCCTCGCTTCACACGAGACGTCTTTACAAGCTTGTTCTGCAGCTGGATTCGGTGCGCGCGTAGTAAGGGAACGATAACAAAAGTGAACGTTTATTGTCTCCAAAAGTCTAAACAGAACACACACTATGGCATCTCTGCTTTGGCACAGTGTTTGCTTGTGAGCGTTAGTTCATGTCGCCCACGTGACAAGATACTGCTTCCTGATTGGTATTTGCTCATACCTAGCAGACAACGTAGCAAGAAAAATAGCACCTGTTGTAGCAGGCGAGCCCGCAGTGACGTCATTTCCTGCCTCGTACCCAGCTTGCCGGCCAGCAGAAGTCCCAGCAGTGTTTCTCGCCTCGTGTGCAGCGGCCTTTATAAAGAGGTAAAGTTTGGATATCGAAGATAATTTCTAATAATTTCAAAAGTTTTGTCACCAATATTTAGAATAGACCTTCAGAATGGACATAGGCTATATAGGTATAATGTTAAATTTAAGCGTTTTTTGTGGAGACTGGAGAGTAATTTTGCAACGTAAGTCAGCGAAAAAACGGTGGCAATTTACAAATTTGAACATTTAAACCAAAACACAATTTAAACAATTACACAGTATACACATATTAAACTTTCCACATAGTCAATTTAACTTTACTTATTTACATTATAGGTACATATACACAGCACTAATGTTACAATCTTACACCAATAAAAATTAGAGTCAAAAGAGGTAAAAAACTTTATACGTGATACGATATTATACAACATAAAAATGTGTATTGGCTGCGCGCGCCAGTTCACTGCTGGCCAAGGGCAAGCAGATATATTGTTAATTCAAGATTTTACCCACCCAAAAATCGCTTAACGTGCCTATAGAAATTTTTTTCACTCCAAAAATTAGTCAAAAGTTCTAATAAAAAAACAGAACGTTTTTGAAAACTGTGTAAATACCAAGTGTTCCAGAATCTAGAAAGACTTGCTTTTTTCACAAAACGGAAAATTCGTATTAGCAAAATTTCTACAATAATTAATTCCAAGTAATTAGACGCATTTTGACCTGTGTTGTCCAACGTCTATAATCTACACTATTTGCCTATTCTAAGTATTAGTTTATCCCGATTTTTGCCGTAGTATATAACCACAACGTAGAAATACATACTGAACTGTGATATAGGTATGTGAAACAATTTTAAATAAGTGAAAATTTCGATTACGCTTGCTATCGCTAGTATATCGTACTTTCACGACAATCTCAGAGTTTCGAAATCGTGACAGATAAAACGGTTTGAATCTTGAGAGCGGTTATTTTGATTAATCCATAAATAACGAACCATTTTTGAACAGCTTGTAGTGCGCCCCGGCATTTGCACCCTCCCAACGGGTCGGTGCGGCGACGATGCTTTAGCTAATGCACACCGGCAGAGAAAATTAGCCAACGAAGACTGAGAGAGATAGATAGATACACTAGCCACAAAACAAAACACAAACCGTGTATACAACTATATAACTGTAGGGGTCGCAGTCATTTGATTCCACAAATATCAGAAATCAGTCTACCATAAACACCTAATCAATATTATAATAAAATAAAACTAAATTTTCTAATTTTTATGTAAACATTTTAAATATGTTTTATTTTAAGAAAAATTCCGTTTTCTTAGAAGCTTAATTTCGAAAAAATTGAGAATCACTGCTTCATTTGTTCTGTTAATATAATGTGTACAGTATGAAAAGATACATTAAATAAATTAAAATAAACGCCATATGAACCTAATAAATACGGTAGAGTAATATTAAAAATTAAAGATGACAGGGTATGATTACGCCGTACAAGAAAACTAATTCTGTGAATTTCAGAGAAATTTCAAACTCGTCAATTGCACGTTCTATTATAGAAAGGTAGCAAATTTTATAGAGTTAGTCATCATTATAGTAAGGTTTGCTTAATGGAGCGGCAAAGCAACGAAACAATGTTAAGCATACCCGTCCTATGCATAAAAGCATACTATGTCGCTTATATTTACATTGTGAAGTATAACTCACTCCTTAAATGTTGTATACAGTGGAACTTCTTTAATTAGAAGTCGAAGGGATCGACCTAAAACTGCGGATTAACGAGACTTCAATTGATCGAATTATTGAAGTTGACGTCGTTTCTTTCTTTAAAATTGTCAAACCATCCTACGCTGGCCTTGAATAATTGATCTATCTCAATGCTTTTGGCAAACTCCTCAGCTTTACTTCTGACTCTATGCATACATACAGCGTGTCCACGGAAGTTCTTTACAAATGGATTTTTTTTTAATTAATTATTGGAGCAAAAATTTTTCTCTGTGGAAAAGTTCTGATTCGTCCAAAACCTCTAAAACACCAAAGAAAATTTTTTTCGGCCTAAAATTATACGAGGGAAATCAAAAAGTTTTATTTTACTAAAAACAAAAATTATCTGTGATATTCAAGATTTTCGCCCGTAGTAAGCCTGGAAAACCAAAGAATAGCACGTATTAAATGTCAAGTAATTGAAAATAAAATGCCTGTAAAATTAAGTTTACAAGAAAAAATAGAATTAGTGTTAATTGTACAGACAAGCTGCATTGGAAGATATTCTGCAAACCCTTGCCCAGCCAGATCACCCGATTTGACACCCCTAGATTATTTCCTCTGGGGCTATCTAAAGAAAATGGTGTACTCTAAAAGACCTTTTAAGATATTGATCAATTGGAAAGGATTATCACCGAAAAAATCCATAAAATTCCTTCTACAATAATTCAAAATTCAGTGACGGATTTTGGAAGGAGAACCGTTCTTTGCATGGAGAGAGATGGAGGATATGTTGAATTCTGATTTATAATTCTGAATAAATAATTACTTAGAAGTTATAGTTATGCTATTATTTTGAATTAAATTTGATTATGTAACTAATTTTACGAAAATCTTGAATATCACAGATAATTTTTATTTTTAGTCAAATAAAACTTTTTGATTTCCATCGTATAACTTTAGGCCGAAAAAAATTTTCTTTGGTGTTTTAGAGGTTTTGGACGAAGCAGAACTTTTACACAGACAAAAGTTTTTACTTCAATAATTAACAAAAAAAAATTCCATTTGTAAAGAACTTCCGTGGACACGCTGTATATTAAAAAAAATATCAGCATGACATAATAATTATTTATTTGTAATGGCACCACTGATAGGAATTCTCAAATCACGAGCCTGTTTAAACCACTTCACTGCACACTCGTCGAATTCCGGAAAGGCAGGACCTCGGGCACATTTCCTTTTCGAAATTTTAATCTCACTTAAAATTAAATAAATAAGTCAACAGAATGTTCGCTGGTATGGCAAACTGCTTTGCCACTTCTTATTTTTTTCTCTTTCTTCACTTCGCGAATAACCTCTCCTTCTTGGACATTTTCGATTATTAAGATACTCACAGTTTATTTCGGTCAACGATCCTTGCGATATGATAACCGAAAAAATAATTACTACTGGTCGTGTTACTAACGACATTTATAACAGAAAGAACCAACAATTTCAGACTTTTCTAGAAAAAGTATTCTTTGTTTTAGATATTATTTTATTAGTGTCAAGTAAAAACATCGAATAATCCTAGTTGCTGTTCAAATTATCGAAGAAAATATTACATTATGTTATATGGGGAGTTCAAAGGATTAGCTAAGGAATTCGATTTATCGAAAAATTCGAATTATCGGTATTCGAATTAACGAATTTCCACTGTATTGACTACAGTTACTTATAATTAATACTGCGCGTGTTTGAATTTTCGGTTATGATTTTTTTCTTGCCAATGATGCCATGCCACATCCTATCATGCAAAAAAATCACTGAACGCTTAAATGTTCATATTTTTAATTTATCACTTTTAGGTCGTCCTAGAAAATGCTGGGGATTAGGTTAAGGAAATTAAAAATAAATAAAAGTAGATATGTTAGGTGCAAAGAATTATAGAACATGCCCTAACGGTGTGAAAAGTGTCCTTCGTAAGAATAAATGCATGATTAATATCTATCTCGCAGGACTAATATATAAAATATAGCCGTTACGGCCGCGGCTTCGCACGCGATTGAGACGAAACACGGATTCAATTCAATTCTTTCAATTTCAAAATTGATGGCATTCCCGATAAACCTTGAAAATGACACCTATGTTGATTTGTATTGTATTTATCTCTTTTCACCCTCTGAATGGGTTGTTTTTGAAAAAGCATGAAACACGTGTTTATTTATTTGTTGACAGGAGTAATCCTGCGCATTTTCGAATTGATACATCTAATATGATTTCTCCGTGCAAATTTTGAAACCCCGTTACTCTCTTTTAGGGGTTGAATTTTCAAAAATCCGTTCTTATGGGATACCATAATAACTATCTGTGTGCCGAATTTCAGCCCAATCCGTCCAGTAGTTTTAGCTGTGCGTTGATAGATCAGTCAGTCAGTCAGTCACGGTTATCTTTTATATATTTAGATAGCCGTTACCCGCGGCTTCGCACGCGATTGATTGGATGCATTCCCATTATTTGGCATAGATACTCCTTTCTCGACGTAAACTCCTCTAACAAATTTAAAAATTGATGATATTCACGTGATCAACGTCCTGGAAAACCTTGAAAATGACACACATGTTGATCTTTAGATTATTTACCTCTTTTCACCATCTGAAGGGGTTGTTTTTGAGAAAGCACGAAACACGTGCTTCTTTATTTGTTGATACAAATTTTAAACCCCCGTTATACCCTTTTAGAGGTTAAATTTTCAAAAATCTGTTCTTAGCAGATGTCTACGTCATAATAATTATCTGTGAGCCAAATTTTAGCCCAATCCGTCTAGTGGTTTGAGCTGTGCGTTATTCTCCATGCAAATTTTGAACCCCCGTTACACCCTTTTAGGGGTTGAATTTTTAAAAATCCGTTCTTAGCGGATGCCTACGTCGTAATAACTATGTGTGTGCCAAATTTCAGCCCAATCCGTTCAGTGGTTTGGCCGGTGCGTTGTCTGTCAGTCAATTAGTCACATACTCTATCATCATACTCTACCCTCCTCACTCATATGTAATCAATCTCTATCAGATTAGTAGAAACAAATTAGTCCACACGCATACTCTATCACCCTCTTTCTCTATCTCTCTCAAACCAGCGGAAACAGGTTAGACCACACGCATACTCTGTTGTGCTCACTCAGTGAACCGAAAAACAACTACACTGACAATGGCTAGCTATCTCTGAAAACCATATATGTTTTAAATTAGAGAATTAACTGAGATTTGACGGACCGTCTGGCCGTCTATTTTTTAATATAATTATTCATTTTAAGACATAATTGCCAGAACTATCTTGTCAGAGTCCCAAAAAATTCATTGTGCTAATTTAATATTATTAACAAAAATAAATTGAAATATTTTCATAAGTTCTCAGGTTAGGACCTGGGTACTGGAGGTATAGGATAACAGACGAACGGTGTATATGGCCTATTTCTTCAAATTTTTAATATCTTAGAGCTCAGTTTTTAAGAAGGATTAATTTCAATAGAAAATTATGGAAGCAAAACATTATTAATGTTATTGAATAACGAAATGAAATATCAATGATTTGCAAAATAAACTAATTATTCAAAAGTGATGTGCGTCATTTCCTACCATCCAATCAATCTAATAAAATCGTTTTATAATAGAGAGTAGCAACATCAATGATAGCTGTGGCGGTTCAGTTGTGATACGATTTGACAGACAGACAGACAACTCCTCCCCCCCACCCGTGTACCGTCAGACATCCAGCAGTAAACGAATATTAATATGACTCGGCTAACAAATACACCGGGTTTTTATCGTGCTCAATTCAAGTATTAATCATGTCAGCTCTAAAATCATTAATTATACAGATAACAACAGTTCTCTATTTAATATTCTACCGAAACACCTGTACATAGATATGTTTTGTAAGCATTTAGTGTTACACAGGGTAATCCCAAAGTTGACCTGCTCAACACCAACGATGAGATGTACGTATGGAAAGCTAGTCTCCTACTGCTCGTACAAATTTGCTTGTAAGAAAAGGAATAAATTGGCTGGCATCTCTTTCCCTCTTTCTTTCTCCCTCTGACGTTGAAAACAACGTGAAAAATCTGACAAGCAAATTACTTTGAAATCATTCAACAAACAACAAAATAATATTAAAAATCATTAAATAATATTATGTTCTTATGTAGAAAGCATTTTAAGCAAATAAACCTTCACTAAAAATTTGACATTTCATCGTTTTTCAAAATGGCACACTTTGCAAGCCCCTATGACGAAGAAGAAATATTACATTCAATTGCTTCTGTCTCTTTCTACCGTCACTTGGTTCACGCAAACCAGAATAGCAGTCTATCTATCCAAATAGTTGTTTTTCAGCACTGGTGAGACGAAAACCAATTAAATTTGATTATGCTCTGCCATATCGTTAGTACACGCGAATAAAATTTTAGTTGATGTAATACAATATAATAGACTTTACATTATCATTTTTTTTAAATAGAATTCATTGGATACCCACTCCTCTGCGACCGCCCTTGAGGACAGATCGGTACTGGGAAGGTAGCGCTGCAGCGACTATTAAAGACAGTTGGTGCGTAAATACTAAATACCTAGTCGTTTGTCGACAGTCGACGCCATTAGAGGTTCACTTCTGTAGTGTATAATATATACTAATATAGTTTGTAAGTTTGGGTTTAGGAGGCAATCTTCGAAACTACTCATCCGATTTCAAAAATATTTTCCATCAGTATTTAGAATGGACCTTCAGGATGGACATAGGCTATATACTATTAACTATCGCATTAAAATAAAAGCGTTTTTTGTGAAGACCAATTTTGCAACGTAGTCGACGAAAAAACGGTGGCAATTAACAAATTCGGGCGGTTCCGGACTGGGTCGCTATTGTAAAATACACAGTTTTTTTTTTAATAACTATCGGATTTTCATATGAAAATTTCTATCAAGAATATCTCGGAAACTACAGATTATTAGTCTCCGACCGAAACTAGTTTTACGGCTGAAACCGAAACAGAATTTCGGCCTCAGTCTCAGTTTCGGCCGAAACCGAAACCGAAACATTTTGTTTTCGCGGGAAAAATAAAGTAAACATTATCATAATCAGGCTTTGTTATTATTTTTTAATTTTTAAATTAATCACATGTTAATCATTCAGCCTACGATATTTTAACTAACCATTAACTTATCATATCAATTATTACCCCCCTTATTTCAAAAACACAAATAAATATACTTTTTAAATACATATTATGAAATAAAATAAAAGCTCCAAAACAAAATTATTTTTTAATAAAAAGTATTTACCTAATAGTAGGTACACACAACAAAAAAGAAAAGAAAACACTCTTTCATCTTAAGAACAAAATTATTTCTTCTAAACTTTGGTCATTTTATATGGTACTCTTGTTAACGAACTACAATAAAATTAAAATTAATAAGTACCTACCTACCAAATACAACAACTAAATAAATATTTTTAATGCAAATAATAGGTTTCAAAATAAAAAGTTTTCTTTCCAACTAAAAAAAAAAACGCGGAGCACGCAGGCATAAAAGACACTTCGTCGCTCGCAGCTGCACCGCATTTCAGCGCGAAACCTCCCAAATGTAGTTTCGGTTTTGGCCGAAGTTTCGGCCGGATGGGCATCCGAAACCGAAACTAAGCCGAAACCAGTTTTTTGGCCGAAAGTAGCCGAAACCGAAACCGAAATTTCGGTCGGACACTACAGATTACCAAATGAAAATTTGTGCCAAAAATGTATTGTCCTACACATTTTTTATCTAATCTAGATTTTTCGAGTAGAAAAATTTCGCTAGAAATAATAAAAACATTTTGCAAATCAAGACCATTGCAGAAGAGGATCACCCCGAAATGTTGGCAAAAACCAGAGTAAACACGCCGTTTATCTATACTAGATTTTAAATATTAATGATAGAACTCGAAAAACGACGTAGTAAAAATGGTCGAACTCACAAAGTCCTTAGTTTATGTATCTCGCACGTAAATGCAGCTAATATGTTACACAAGAGACAGTGAATTTAACAGTCACACGAGTCATTATAGCAATACGTACAATATACATACTACAACTTTTCGTGCATATAGCCAAAGTTGCTGAGCACGTAATTTAAGTTAAAAAAAAAAAAAATAAATAAAAAAAAATATACATACTACATTTCTAGCAATCGAATTTACCTACTGAAGGATGTATTTAATTAGGTGCAGATGCTGGACTGATAATAATATTGAAATTAAGAAAAAAATATTATTTTTCACATAATAAAGCCACACTGCCTGTGCTAACAAATAAGCTATATTGTAGGCAGAGTTTGGAACCGCGATCCGAGTTTTTATTTATTTATTTTATGCGTCAACTTTTCATTTGAAACCCTCGGTGCATGAAATACGGTTGATGCCTGAGCAACTTTATTATTGTTGTTGTTACATATATTGCAAGTTTAAAATGCGGTTAAGTTAAAAAGAAATAATATAGATTTCTTATAAACGTGATGATAAATCATTCTGAAAGTTGGTGTAGGCCGCCTATGAAGTGTGAGTGTCACTAAGATACTGTTGGGAACTGTGTTTACAAAGTGAATCCAGCTTGACAATAAAATTTATTGTCAATCACGAGTGACTCAAGCAAGATTGATTGAATAGTCTTTACCCAATAATACCGTCTACTTCAGATCGAACTGAAGTCGTTTATTTTTATGCTATACTCTCTCAGCTATTTCCAGGTTCACATTTTTCAAATTAAAAATATTCTTTTTGTATCGATTTAATATTAATGATCTCGTTTTATAACGAGTTTTTATATAAGAATGTCACGTGAATGTTAAACTTGCCAAGGCATTAGTACTTGGTTGCAGAATGCATTGCTTTTAAAGATCTTGAAACTAGGAACAGTCCAAACTATGTATTCACCAACAAAAAACGGAATGATTTACATAGAAAATATTGTTTTCCAAGCTAAATTTTTATAAAAATGTATAGTTTTGAAAGTAAAGTCTAAATCTGTCAAAATCTCAAATTCAATTTTTTTCCAACATTCTAATACTTTCTTCCACTCGACTTACGGTCATTCTAAAGTAAAAAACCGGCCAAACGCGTGTTAGGCACACGCATGATAGGGTTCCATAGTGTTTGTATGACGTATTTATAGGCTATTTATGGGTCGCAATCGTTGCTTAACAAATATCATACCCTCAATGCGACATTAGAATATGTTAATACTGTTTTCTGGATTAATTAATAATTAAAAAGAAGTCAAGTATCAGCTATGAGTTATTATTTGCACTAATAAAATCCCTTTTCGTTTTTCAAAAATCAAGTGGTTTGATAAAATATTGACATTGATACTAATAACATCGGGCGGTTTTTTTATTAAACGCTTTTATTTAGCTTGACTCCGTATATTCAATTGTTTTTTTGTTTTAAATCTTGGGACAGCTTTTTCAACTACTTCCCGTTATCCGATTTAGTTGAAATTTTGCATAGGTATGTAGTTCCGATGGCAATAAATTATTATAATAAACTAACTGACCGTTACAGCTTTCATCCGGTTGCATATCGCACTTGTAATAAATCATACTAAAAACTTAAAAATAAAAGTAGGTAAAACAATTTTTAAGTTAAACGGTTTTATTGTACAATCGATAATGTAGTAAAAACTAGAAAATAAATATGAGTCACCATAGGGGCTTTGAGTAAACTAAAATAAAATAGTGGGGGGCAATATACCCATGATTCTTGTCTTCACTATGTTAACAGAAATATGACATTTATTTAAAAAATATTATAAGGAAAGATCAGTTGGACTTCTTCAACTTGTTAATATATCATGTTCAAATTAATTTTCGTTTTCTTCATTCGACGTTTACTCAAATCCTTTAGTTTTAAAAATAACATCGGGAGAGCTGTAGCTATTTTCAGGCAAGGAAAAAGGATTTAACAGTGCAAGAGATGTCTAATACTCTTAACGCAAGCAGGTTCCTATATCACGAGATTCAAACCGCTAGGATGCTAGAATTATAGTAAAAAAGCGTGGGGTGCTTGATATTAAATGTTACAATTATTTCATTGTTAGCTATTTATAAAATTAAAGTTATACCTAATGAAAATATAGTAATTGGCATTCCACGTTTTTTACTTTAATTGAATTATTTTGTTAATAATTATTTTCTACTTTTTAGTTCGGTTTGCTATTACAGCTTTTTTTTAGTTTTTTTTAAACTATAATTTATTTTCTTAATTTTTAGTCTCAAAACGACATCAAAAGTAAGTAGGTACCTATTTTTTTCAAAATTTTCAAATTCAATTTTTTTACAAAATGTGTAAATTAAAATTTATTTTTATGAAATAATTGTATTATGATCGACCCTTGACACGTGTGCAAATTTTCAAGTAAATCAGACTTCTTGAAATTGGTAAAAATTACGCTGAAAGATTCCTTTACATACAGGTAACAGGTTAAGCTAATATAAGCGTGTTAAAAAGTTTTGTTTTCCATAAAATAATTGGGAATTTTGTGAAAATCGCTAATGCAGATCCACTTTCTTTAATCGGTTTATTAAGTTTCTAGAAATGTCGAATAAAGTATTCTAGATATCAGCCAAAAAGGACTTTATTTCTGTTTTTTCGCAATCAGCCAGAAATATTCCAGATCTGAGATTTCTCTAAACTCGGCAACATCGCTGGAACCTTCCTACTATATAACTACGTAGTATGAGGTAATATTCGACAGGATACCTAATATATAATAAAATACAGCTGTCTAAATGTCCGTGAGTCAATTACACACCATATCGTACTTTCTCTCCTACGGATAAAATAAGCTGCGCTTCCAACTTACAAATTTATAATATTCAATGCGCGTAATGTTGGTGCAAAGCCAGCACGAACCATAACGATTCCACAACAATTTTTGTTCGGTTCTTGTCCACCAATCCGTGAATAACAATTTTTACTTGATAAATCTGAGATCTTTATCCGTACGTAGACTCTAAAAGGCTTCATATAGTTTGAAAAGTAAAGTGCCTATAGATTCGTCGTAATCTCAGAAGTGACGTTTGGTATATGACGTCACATAAAATGCAATATGGCGGACACTAGACGCCATATTGTTCGTACTTAAAAAAGTCGGTAAAACATTTTGTTTGGGATATTAAACGATAAGGTTTCATGAATACACTTCAAAAATGTGTATTCATTGTGAGGGCTATATTGTAGTAAAAATGAATAATGAATCAAAAATCCGAGTGCGTAAAAAGGATTAACTAAAAGGAAGAAAATACAGCTAAATTATTTTAAAAAGACAAAACCCAACATGGTTTTTCTTTTAATTTTTGCGCTGTCGAACTTTTGTATTTTTTTTAATACTAATCCTTGACAGAAATAATTACCTATATAACATTATATAACTAAGTAATCGAAAAGAAGTAGCCCCCAATATGTCTCAGAACTACTGCTGAGGATCTTGAAAGAAAATTTTGATTTAATTTTTGCAAAAACTTGCTGTAAGTTAAGTTAGTGCATTTCACCAACAGAATCTGTCAAACTGTCTAACTATTAACTTGTTAAACGAACATTATTCTGCTACGTCTTCGTAACTTTGTTAACATTGTTGTTAAGTATGTAATTTTTTATTTTTAATTCCATTGATTACTTTTACCTTCCAACATCATAAATGGAGAATAGTACTAATTTATGTCAAAATTCATTTTTCAAGATTTTACAATATTGTTTTATTTAGAAGTCACCCGAATTCAAGAAATATGACAGACAGCGATTTTTTTATACCATGTAGTGATAGTGCTTTTTGACAAAATACCCTCATAGTTCAACCATATTTTGTACAAATTATATATACAAACCTTCCTCGCTTATCGCTCTTTCTATTAGTAAAAACAGTTTCAAAATCCGTTGCGTGGTTTAGGAGAAGTATAAGCGGAGAAACAGAGGGAATCAGCGACTTTATTTTATAGGTACTATGTAATATGTAATGATGATGAATGTAATGGCTATTGCGGCCATCAACAATCATGAGTATTTACTGGGGATGCTTCGGTTGGTTTTTTTATATTTTAAGAAATTATTAAATTTATGCGAAAATAAGTTGGATTGAATCCATTCCGATGGACGCACTTTTCGTATTCCAAAGTGTATTCACTTTTGGTACTCCAAATTAGCAACATGACATTCTGACATAAAATTTCATGTAAAAGTTTTTAATTTCGAAATATTCACAAAATCAAAAAAAAAAAACCATACGCTAACAGAATCACTAAATAGTTTAAATTATTATGACGACAATTTTAGATATCACAGTACATGGTTGTGATAAATTACATTCTTACGGAAATGGCGCCAGAAATTACTAAAATGGCAGTCTGTTTTTAATTTTCCTTAACTTCGTAAGTAATGTGATGTTATGGTTACTTTGTCAAAACGCAGATGGAGTTTACAAGAACTAAGAAACCTTAATATTCCAAATTACCTACTGTATTTCAAATATGCTGAACTGTCTCTATTCATTTTTAGTAAATGAAAAAATAATAATTTGTACTGATTTTGTACTCGGAACTTGGAAGAACATGATCAATAACAAATAATAAAAACACTTGAAAATTGTACAAGATATTTTCTTTCTCGACGATCGTTACGGACATCTTCAGGAGTACAGACATATATGTTTGTATTCCTGAAGACGGACTGACTGTTCGAAACGATCGTCGAGAGAGAAAATATTTTGTAGAATTTTGAATTAGTGTTTTTATTATTTGAAAAAAAAAATGTTTAACATGATTTTTGGCTTTTAGCTTCCTTCCGTAATTAGCCAGGCTCTGAAATTAAAAAAAAAAAAATTGGTTGTCTGTAAAGTCGGTTTACGGACGATAGTTTTACGTGATAACGTATTCCGTAATACATAACCTAAACCTCCCAAAATTTGGTTTCAATCCGCTTATCCTTGGTGTCGGAATGATAAGAAATGTCAAAAGTGACGTTTGCAACTGTCAAAGTATTATGTTCTAATAATAATTAGTTATTCCAATACTTAACTTAGGAGACGTTGCATTTCACAAATTACTAATGTCAAAAAATTGAATTAAACATTAGAAATGCAGCCGTTTTCATGTTAAGGCAAGACATACGTTATCTTCTAATTTCCATGTACGGCAAACAAAGACGACCGACCGCGTCGCGCCATGCATTAGACAACATTGCATTTATACAGCTATTTTTCTATATAAATTTGTATAAAAAAACTGTTTAGGCAAATTCTGTTATACGAAATCAATGTAAAATGTTCTCCTCTTTCGTTTAAGACTGGTTTCAAACCGATCTGATTTAAATTGAGCGAGAAATTAGCAAAAAGCACGCACAGGGTCAGGCGGAACGTTACGCGTTACGAACGTTAGGAACGTTAGGATTTAGGAACGTTACACTTTTTCGTGCATGCAGCCGGTGTTTTATCAATTTATAAGATTGGTGATTCATCAATTTATAAGACGTTATCACGTCAATAAAAAACAGTCCACTTTCTACACAGATCACACAAAAATAAATTCTATTCTCTTCTATAAACGAATTTCTAATTTAACTATAAGCTATTAGCTGGCAACTTAGCTTTATTCTTTGGTATTTTATCAAAACACACGACATGTGGTTTCTTCCCTGCATAAAGACTGTCTGTCTGCCTGTCTGTGCAAGGCAGCAGGCAGCTGGTTATGAACTCACGCACCTTAACCCAGCCCCGCAGACACATGCGTGATGGCTGACCGTTGCGTGTAGGGGTGAGAACCAATATGTCGATGATTCACGCGTTCTCGTCAATCAATTATCGTCTGTAGGTGTCCGTCCACTCATGTTACCATTGAGTTCAACATCAAAATATAGACTGTCGCATTTAATTGTAAACTTGGTGTCGTTTCAGTACAGAATATGAATATTTTTATTTTATTTTTATTACCAAAAAACTCGTGTCGTAGTGTAGAACTATGCCGATGAAATAATGTGTCAGCCAATTAGTTTGTTGTGGTATTAAAACGAGAACTTAAATTTGTTTATGTACAATATCACAAAAGCAACCCGTTAATATAGGTATCTCTTAAATTTCAACAATGAATAGTATTAATTATTATTAATCAATAATAATAATAATAATATTTATTAGTCATGTTGTTAATACAAAAATTGAATATGACAGGTCAGCAATAGAGAAAAATATAAAATTAAACATTCAAATATCATTCAAATATGCATCCACACTGTAAAACAATTTAGTTTGTAAAAATTGTCTCACCGCCAAGTCAAGTATTTTTGATCGGCGAATGTCCGGTGGAAAGTGATTATATAACCGAACAGCCATGGCAAGTGGACCGCTACTATGGATACTACTAGTTACTACTAAGATGATCGGTCGATTGTTGTTTTTTATAATGATCAAACGCCACTTCTATGAAGAGAATTGATTCTTTTTTTAATAAAAAATTAAGAAATAATTTGATCTTGTCAATAAAATTGTATTTAATGATAGACGACCTTTCGACATTTTACTATACATAACAAAGTTTAATCTGTAGTGAAACGATATATTATATTAATAGGCAAATGAATAAAAATATATTATGATGTAAGACTGGAAAGTACCACAATATAATAATTAATCAATAACCATTTCAACAATAATTAAAAAAAAAATCTTTACAAAAGTATATTTTGTATTGTATGCAAATTTTTATTTGTTGTTGAAATGATGATTGATGAGTAATTATTATTGAGGTATATTCCAGTTTTCAATATTCAAATTAATATTATAAAATGCGAAAATAGCTTTATTATAATAGTTTATGAAGTTCGCGTTTTCTCGGCCAGACCACTGGGACGATTATGATGAAATTTAATATGGAGATAGTTTAAACTCTAAGGAAGAACATAAACTACTTTTTTTAAAAATCAACACCTAAGGGGGTTAAATGCTTTCTCATAAATTAAGCTTAAAAGTGGATGTTCCGATACTTTTAATGCGAAATCTTGATGAACTCAAATTGTATAATGGTACACGTTTACAAGTAGTGACGGATTTGCCTTTTCAATTTAAAATGTTACAATTTCCATTAAAAACCGTTTTCGGAATAACTATAAACAAATCCCAGGGGCAAGCACTTAAGGTAGCTGGCATTAATTTGGATAAAATGTTTTTCGCACGGCCAACTGTATGCGGCTTGCTCACGTGTATCGAAATCACAAAATCGTTATATCTTTGCAAAAGATGGTAAAACAAAAAACATTGTTTAAAGAGCGTCTTAAATTATACTCTTGTTTGAATTTATGCATTTTTTAATAAGTTATATCAATTAAACTACACATTGATTCCACGCGGACGAAATCACGGGTAAAAGCTGGTAGAATAGAATAGAATAGAACAGTTTATTTGTGAAAAAGTTTTACAACAAATTACAAAATCGTCAGTAAAGCATATGCATTAATTAAAAGAAAAATCTTTGTTATTATACAGCGGTTGATTTGTTAATATACGCTTGGTTTCTTTTGAATAATGATTAATTGGTAGGTTTCTTATGGTAACTGAGAGCTGATTATACAATTTAAGTGACAAGTAATATACGGTACATATTTTTGTTTAGACATTCTACAGTACAAAAGATATCAATTAACCCTGACGTATACACATGCATCTCTGGTACATTATCCAGTGCACGTCTGGACTCTGGATAGTCCTGCAAAACTTAATTACCTTTTATTTACCGTTAATATTAGCGTTTCATGAATCACCGCATTAAGCCGACAAACACAGCTTTATTGCTACATTCTCCAGTAAACAGCACTTTGTATTTATTAATTTTTTTTTATTAAATGTAGACGACGTTCTCTCTCCCGTTAAATAACATTTTAATTTGTTGTTCTGAAAAGGCAACTCTTACCGGAATAAAACCTGGATTCTTTTAAGAAGTATCTTCTGAACACATGGGCGTTTCATTTTGATATTTAAACGATTCCAAAACTTATTCAGTTAACCAAATTTGAGAATACATACAAACATTATTACATAATTAAACAACGTTATAGCATATATCTCTTATGTGCATAGATATCAAACATCCTCCTAATATTTGGTACAATCCGCTCATCAGACCTGTATCGTGTTTACAGACAAACAGATGCACAGACTTATTCCAAAAATTTGTTTTTTGAATTAGGGGGGCGTCAAAACAAAAAAAAAACATTGTTAAATTTTGAAATGTGAATTTTGAACTAAATAAACTTGTTCCATTCCCCAATCGTGAGGTGGGAATTGTAAAATATTAGCAGATTTATGCCCATTTGAATTTTTTTGATTATCTTAAGCGGCTGAGCATATCTTTTAATTTAAAAAACGAAATGGAGCATCCTGTACAACGAAAAGAAAAAATATCATTCTTTATTATATAACTTACTTTTTTGTCAAAGAAAGATTTCTCAAACAGAAAATATCAAAGCATTTTCATAACATATAGATATTCTTTTCACTTCCACTACGATTCTTTTCCATGAAATTATTAAATTAATTATTAATGATTTTCCTAGTATAGTTATGTCTACCAAATTAACAAAAAAAGTCCAGCCCATTGAGTGACAGAACCATTCCAACTTCAAAAATATTGACATTTGACGTATTTTAATAATGAAAAAAAATTGGTTGTCTGTAAAGTCGGTTTACGGACGATAGTTTTACGTGATAACGTATTCCGTAATACATAACCTAAACCTCCCAAAATTTGGTTTCAATCCGCTTATCCTTGATGTCGGAATGATAAGAAATGTCAAAAGTGACGTTTGCAACTTACAAAGTAATATGTTCTAATAATAATTAGTTATTCCAATAGTTAACTTAGAAGGCTTTGCATTTCACAGAATACTAATGTCAAAAAATTGAATTAAACATTAGAAATTCAGCCGTTTTCATGTTGCATTTATACAGCTATCTTTCTATATAAATTTGTATAAAAAAACTGTTTAGGCAAATTCTGTTATACGAAATCTATGTAAAATGTTCTCCTCTTTCGTTTAAGACTGGTTTCAAACCGATCTGATTTAAATTGAGCGAGAAATTAGCAAAAAGCACGCACAGGGTCAGGCGGAACGTTAGGAAGGTTAGGAACGTTAGGAACGTTACGCGTTACACTTTTTCGAACATGCAGCCGGTGTTTTATCAATTTATAAGATTGGTGATTCATCAATTTATAAGACGTTATCACGTCAAAAATTTGTTGTCTGTAAAGTCGGTTTACGGACGATAGTTTTACGTGATAACGTCATAAAGAAACATTGAAATGCGTACAGGCCGACGCTTGGGCCGATCGTGCCTCTCTATCGCTTATACCGCGCTCTCGCTTGCACGCTCAGGCTCAGGCGGAACGTGACACTTTTTCGTGCGTGCAGCCGGTGTTTCATCAATTTATAAGACGTTATCACGTCAAAAAAATGTCTGTTAATGCATGCGTAGACGCTGGTAACGGCTAGTATTAAATATTATAATATTTGTTATTAGTTTGAATGATTACATGATATGGTATCACATGTAAGAATTAACTAAAGCATGCTTGTCAACTACCTAATTAATTTCTTTTTGACAGATTTTCAGAACAAAAGAACAGCTGATTTTTTCTAATTGCAAAGTATTCCGAAACAATAAATATTAGGAAAAAAATGAAAGGCGCAGTTCGGATCCGCACCGCAAATTTTTCGTGAAAATGTCGAGTATTTCCTGTAACGTCTGCACTTGATCTAGGGACGTTTGGGTTTTTCCGTTCCTTTTTCGACGCTGTCGTATAGCTCTCGCTTTTGCTCGGCCTTGAACTTTTTATTAGGCTTAGTGAATTCCTCTCGATGTGAGCTTTCCGCTGACTGCGTTTTTTTATAATTCCGTGCATATTTGCGAATCATCGGAGACGATATATTTAACTATTTTGTAATTTTCAATTTAATATCAATTTACACTTATATTCCGGCGACTATATTTATTGTCTAACTTTAACTCTTACTAGTGCTCCGCGAGCTCTTTAAAATGACACCCGAATCAACGTCCTGGCTAAACGCGGATCCACGCAACATTAACTTTACACAAAGCTAATTCATGACTATTACGCACATGCGTCTACACTCATGTGACGACGTCACAAATAGAACAAATCTTGCGCGACGAACTCGTAAAGACACGCTCTATCTGTTGTGGTCTCAACCGTTGTTAACGCATTAATAGTCTCATAGTTATTAGCGATTCAAATCTGACGGTATTTTGTAACACAAGAAAGTTCGACCAGCTATCACTGTACTTAACGAGTTAATAGACGTTTTTACACCTAAAAAGTGCCTTTGTTTATTGATAGCAGTCTGTAGAACGACAAGTACAACATAATGTGTTAGCACATTTATTAAAAATAATCTTTAAATGAACCAAGAAAATGTCTGTATGCTTATTTAACCCATATTTAGGACATGATTAAAACTGCTAAGAGCGGAAGACCATTCTTTGATCTTATAAAATATTACCAAATTACAGGGTCACAACCGTGAACTGGTAGAATAATATTGTTCTAATATATTAAGGTTTCTTGCAGAAGATACTCTTATAGTTTCCGACGGGTATGAATTATTTTTTTTAAAGTATTTAATATAAGGTGATCATCAACTTAGGCTATATGCACGTGAATAATTATAGGATAAGTATGAGGTAAGTATTGTAACAAAACTGCTGTAGTCCGTGGCGGAAATTATTTATTTACAAGAATAAATGTTTAACAAAAATAGTAAAAACACACAAACGAAAGCGTACTACTTTAAACTTAACGAATAATAATGTTAACAAAGCTAATAAAACTAATAGTTCTAGATTATAAAATAAAAGACTAAATAACAGAGAATAAAGAGTCACTAAATTATACACAAAATATTCACAACACACAGGAGCACAACACAAAGTTTAACTGCACACTTGTCTATTCACTATAAGTCATTTATTTAAAACCACTCACTAGAGTTATATTTATTTCCACAGTACAATTTATGTAGTAACGCCAGAGCACTGTATCACGAACAGCTCGAATACCCTGAACTGACTTGCTCACTCGGCTTTCTTATATAGTTTCGTCCCCCACTACTTTCGAATGTTCTGGACGATTCGAGATTTCTTGGCTACCTGCTAGGTTTCTTTCTTTCAAATGTGTGGGAGTCTCTAACGGTCGGGCGTCCGTTACCTGCTTTCATTGTTGTTAGTTGACCTTCGAGTATTGTGTAGACTTTTCTAGAAACTCCCATAGGCGCATCACTGTGGGGGAAATGCGCAACAGTATGTTTAGCTCGATATTCAGAAGTTTCAAATAAATTAATGTATGAATTCTTTTCTTACGGTGCTGTTGTCTGGAAAATATTTCTATGACATCTGGTAAGCTGAAAACAAAAATCTGTTTTGTAATAATGATCTAGTTTTTTGCCCAATTTTTTCTGGTAGGTAAGTATATGGCAAAACAATTAGGCTACATTTTTTAGCAACAAATACAAAACAAACTGTGAGCTGGGTCGGATATTAGGACTACAAGTGCGAGCCTTGAGGTCCACACGACTAACTTCCCAGTATGATATTAAAAAATTAGATCCAAGAAATCTTGTTCAAATAATTCTAAAATACTCTTTTTGTAAGAACTACTAGTCCGATTTTGAAAAAAATCTTTCAAATCCATATTTACATTAGTAGGTACCGACGCATCGATTGGCACGCTAACGTAGAGTCGCTATCATTTTATATTCTCGAGATTTCCTATTAGAAAGAAATGGCCAGGCACGTATGTACATACACACACATATTATAGTTCATTTAAAAAATACTGTAAAAATAGTGCAGCGACCTTTTTTTTTAAATTTTCCTAATGTACCGGGAAATTGATAATAATTAATCTGGTTATGGTGCTTAATGTATATGCTATAAAAACCACTAGTTAAAGTTATTTACGAAATATTTATAAAAAAAAATATAGTTTAAAAAAAACTAAAAAACACGCTTTATATCGGACTAAAAAGTAAAAAATAATTGTTTTAAAATAAGCTTAAAAAGCGTTGGGCGCTCGATGTACGAAAATGTGGAACAAAGCGCCCCACGCTTTTTAAGCTTATTTTAAAACAATTATTTTTTACTTTTTAGTCCGATATAAAGCGTGTTTTTTAGTTTTTTTTAAACTATATTTTATTTTTCACTTTTTAGTTTGAGGATCTATAAAAGAATTTATTAATCCTGGGGGTCCTAATAAGGATAATGGGAAACTGTTATCAAATTATTGCATTGTCATCGGTCCTTGATACGTATGCAAAGTTTCAAATTAATCAGACTTCGGGAAATTGGTGAAAATTATGCTCAAAGATTCCGTTACGGACATACATACATAGTTACAACCCAAACTAATATAAAGCGTTTAATAATAAGGATAATGGGAAACTGTTATCAAATTATTGCATTGTCATCGGTCCTTGATACGTATGCAAAGTTTCAAATTAATCAGACTTCGGGAAATTGGTGAAAATAAAGCGTTTACTACAGAGGATCTATAAAAGAATTTATTAATCCTGGGGGTCCTAATAAGGATAATGGGAAACTGTTATCAAATTATTGCATTGTCATCGGTCCTTGATACGTATGCAAAGTTTCAAATTAATCAGACTTCGGGAAATTGGTGAAAATTATGCTCAAAGATTCCGTTACGCATAGTTAGTTACATACATACATACATAGTTAGTTACAACCCAAACTAATATAAAGCGTATAAAAACAGCGTGCTAGGATCAAACTGTCGTGGATTGAATTCCACCTGCGCTCATTTTGAAATTTCGTTTTATTTAATTTGATGTAATTACACGCTAATGGTATTAGTTGTTGAGCGTCTATAATCTACAATAAATAAAACTATAAATCTTCTAACAACAAAGTTGATATATTTTTTTTCAACCTAACACTTTATAAATTGATTAGCACTAGCTCCTTTGATGGTGAAAAACTTTGTGTGTAAAACAATTTGGAATATTGCTTAAAGAATTTTTGCATTCTGTACTTGCGAACGGTAGTGTATTAAATGCTATCGTTCATAATGTAGTTTCGGTATAAAATAATACCTCGTATATCGATAGGTAATAAATGTTTTGATAGTTGGTACTTTATTCAACTACGTTATTATGTTGACATCCCTGCGGCCAAAACTAATTACGATTTAATTTTACAGTTAATGAAATGGACCAAAATTAAACAGAAACATATTATAGGCATTAATGTTTTAACCCTTTAGGTTTCATTTTATATCGGGTGTTCCATTTAAAATTGTCTACATCAATGTTTTATTAATTTCAAATTATCTAGTTGGCCTGTCGTTTAGTTTACGCTGTAACTTTAAAACTAATAAACTTAAAAACTTCTTCAACATAGTCATCGTAGTTTTTTCTTATTTGATACTAGCCGTTACCAGTGGTTTCGCAAGCGATTGAGACGAAACGCGGATGCGTTCCCATTATTTGGCATAGTTACTCCTTTCTCGATGTAGACCACTCTAATAAATATCAAAATTGATAATATTCACGTGATCAACGTCCTGACAAACCTTGAAAATGACACCTATGTTGATTTTTAGGCTATTTACCTCTTTTCACACGCTGGAGGGATTGGTTTGGGAAAAGCAGGAAACACGTGTTTATTTATTTGTTGACAGAAATAATCCTGCGCATTTTAGTGTTGATACATCTATCTTATATATGATTTCTTCATGCAAGTTTTGAACCCCCGTTACACCCTTTTAGGGGTTGCATTTTCAAAAATCCGTTCTTAGCGGCTAAATTCCAGCCCAATCCGTTCATTGGTTTGAGCTGTGCGTTGATAGATCAGTCAGTCATCAGTCACGGTTTCCTTTTTAGACCAGTGCAGTTAGCCCAAAATCAAGTGAAAAATGGACGAAATTAATAGCAGAAAACGAATGATCAGGAGGAAGAAACTGCCGTTAGAAATACAGAAACCAAAAATTCAAATGCCTAAAGGAACGGGGGGCTGCGGGGGGCGCGTTTTAGGGGTCAAACGCGGTTTTTTGTTATTTCCGGCGAAAGTTGACCTCCAATCGAAAAATGTTGAGTGGCAGTGTGGAATTTAAAGGATCTACAACTTTTATGAAAATAATTTTTGACGTGATAACGTCTTATAAATTGATGAATCACCAATCTTATAAATTGATAAAACACCGGCTGCATGCACGAAAAAGTGTAACGTTCCTAACGGTCGTAACGTTCCTAACGCGTAACGTTCCGCCTGACCCTGTGCGTGCTTTTTGCTAATTTCTCGCTCAATTTAAATCAGATCGGTTTGAAACCAGTCTTAAACGAAAGAGGAGAACATTTTACATAGATTTCGTATAACAGAATTTGCCTAAACAGTTTTTTTATACAAATTTATATAGAAAAATAGCTGTATAAATGCAATGTTGTCTAATGCATGACGCGACGCGGTCGGTCGTCTTTGTTTGCCGTACATGGAAATCAGAAAATAACGTATGTCTTGTCTTAACATGAAAACGGCTGCATTTCTAATGTTTAATTCAATTTTTTGACATTAGTATTTTGTGAAATGTAACGCCTTCTAAGTTAAGTATTGGAATAACTAATTATTATTAGAACATAATACTTTGACAGTTGCAAACGTCACTTTTGACATTTCTTATCATTCCGACACCAAGGATAAGCGGATTGAAACCAAATTTTGGGAGGATGTTTGATATGCAAATATGAAGTGGCCTATTGTTTTTGGGGAACATCGGCGCATGCGTAAAAGAATATATCTCTTATAATGATGTTTTATATAATAATAATATAGTTTTTAAAACGGTTTTTACTCTATCTATTTTTACTAGAAATTTTTGTAAATTTTTTGGGGAAAATCGGCGCATGCGCAAAAGAGATACATGCCATAGTTGTTTTTTATATAATAATAGTGTACTTTTTATAGTGTTTTATTATTCTACTTAATAAAATTTACCTAAATTTGAAGCGAAAGATGCAATATCATAGATTCGAATTATTATAATTATTATATAAATTTAGGTTATGTATTACGGAATACGTTATCACGTAAAACTATCGTCCGTAAACCGACTTTACAGACAACCAATTTTTTTTTCACATAACCTCAAAGATTCAGAGAAATATAAAAAAAACCGTGTTTTTCGTTTTTAATTTTTTCTCCTGCAAAAATGATTTTTTTGATGTGATAACGTCTTATAAATTGATGAATCACCAATATTATAAATTGATAAAACACCGGCTGCATGTACGAAAAAGTGTAACGTTCCTAACGGTCGTAACGTTCCTAACGCGTAACGTTCCGCCTGACCCTGTGCGTGCTTTTTGCTAATTTCTCGCTCAATTTAAATCAGATCGGTTTGAAACCAGTCTTAAACGAAAGAGGAGAACATTTTACATAGATTTCGTATAACAGAATTTGCCTAAACAGTTTTTTTATACAAATTTATATAGAAAAATATTTTATACAAATTTATATAGAAAAATAGCTGTATAAATGCAATGTTGTCTAATGCATGACGCGACGCGGTCGGTCGTCTTTGTTTGCCGTACATGGAAATCAGAAAATAACGTATGTCTTGTCTTAACATGAAAACGGCTGCATTTCTAATGTTTAATTCAATTTTTTGACATTAGTATTCTGTGAAATGCAACGCCTTCTAAGTTAAGTATTGGAATAACTAATTATTATTAAAACATAATACTTTGACAGTTGCAAACGTCACTTTTGACATTTCTTATCATTCCGACACCAAGGATAAGCGGATTGAAACCAAATTTTGGGAGGTTTAGGTTATGTATTACGGAATACGTTATCACGTAAAACTATCGTCCGTAAACCGACTTTACAGACAACCAATTTTTTTTTTCATGAAATTTTTGAGATTTCTCAAAATTTTTTGGGCCGAATCATTCCAAATTTTCAGGAAATATAAGTTCAGCAAGGTCACGTCAGATGCCGCAAACTGCGTTTTAATCGGACACTCCGTTCAAAAGATAGAAAAGGTTTACATACATACATACACACACACGCAAAAATCAAAAATCGGAGTGTGAACAGTAACTTCCCGATTTTTTTGAAAACAATTTTAGATTTTTTTTTATAGCGGGAAGTTAAAAATAACAATATATTTAAAACAATCGATAAAATCGCATTAAGAACCATTAAAATAACAACCACAACAAAGACACGTTATAAAAAAACATCAAATACACATTAAACACATAATATACACAGATAGTTTAAAAACAATTTGCAATAAGCATAATAAAATGGTGAAAACACATTAAAATGGTAAACACATTAAAATAGTATAAAGAAAATACATAACAAAATAAAATTTAACAATATGCATATTTAAAAATTCATCTAAATTATAAATAACATTTTCCATTTATTAATACATTTTTTATTTTTGTTCTATTTTTTTTTATTTGGGGTACTTAAAATAATGAAGTAATCATTTTTTGCCTTTACAAAGCAAAGCTAACGGATAAACGACTGAACCCAAACAATAAAAATAACGAAGAAAGAAAAACTAGTAAATCCTCAAGCCGGATGGTCACCGTGAGGATGTTTGACCAACCCCCCCCCCAAACCTATAAGTGACTCAAATAAACCAAAAAATAACGTAAAGAAACATGAAAAGGAAACCAAAACTAGAATTAATGACAATATCAAAAACAAATTAATAAGAGGAACACTAAACGTTCGTACACTATTACCGGAAGACCGATTAATAGAATTTGAAAAAGCTTTGGAAAAAATAAACTATGATATTATCGGTCTTTCAGAAATCAGAAGAAACTCAGAGAAAATTATAGTGAGAAAAAACGGTACAATAAATTGGGTAAATAAAGGAATAAAAATAAACGGTGTGTATCTGTCAAACTTAAGATTTGCAGATAATATTGTAATTTTTTCTAAAAATTATAGTGAATTAAAACATATGTTAAAAGATTTAAATAGAGAAAGTGAAAATCGGGTTTAAAAATAAACAGTGAAAAAACTAAAATAATGTCAAATGAAGAAGGTTGTAACAGTGAAATTAAAATAGGAAACACAATAATAGAGAAACATGGACAGACCTGGGGGGAGGCCTTTGCCCAATAGTGGGATGAAAAAGGCTATATATTATTATTATTATTATTAATACAGCTGCACTCGAAAATACCTTCTACAGCTAGATTATTTATTTCGTCCATTGGATGCAGGTTTTTAAAATGAGACTTGTGAAAAATGATCGTTTCTCCACCTCTAGAGCTTTTCCTATAAAATATGTGTGACATACTAAACTTTTTTAGTTTAATTAGGTTAAAGGTATGAACATTCAGCGAATGTTCAGTAAAACAAACAATATCACACAACAGTCAAAATTCACTTTTTAAAATTTTACAATATTGTATCGTTTTGAAGTCACCAGAATTCAAAAAAAATTTTGTAAAAAGTATGGGCCTCTGTTTTTCTGTATACCCGATGGAATGATGTTTGACATGCAAATATGAAGACATGCTATAACGTTGTCTTTTTTATATAATAATGGTATACTTTTTATGACGGTTTATTATTTTATTTATTTTTACAAGATAAAAATTTTGGAACAAAGCTCCTTATGGGACGTTATAGAAAAAAAACCGTAAGAAAAAGGTGTAAGAAAAAAACGTAAACAAAAGGCGTAAAGAAAATCTGTAACGAAAATCTACATATATACCTAATTACCTATTGTGTGTCTGTCCGTAGACATAAAAAGTTGAAATTTGGCACAGTTATAATATAGGGCATGAGACAGATCCTATAACGGAGCCGGATTTCTGAATTTTGGCCTCAGAGGTTAAGTCAAGTAGGGTAGGAAAATTCCATAATTTAAGATTTATAATTTGTTTTTGTTTTTGTAAAGATATTTGTGGGACTAAGTTTATTATTATTATTATTAGTATTATTATTATCATTATTATTATTATTTTATTATTATTATTATTTTATTATTATTATTATTATTACTATTAATATTATTATTATTAAAATCAGCTTGTTTCGTCTTAAACGAAAGAGGAGAAAATTTTACATAGAATTCGCCCAAATAGTTTTTTTATACATAAAAAATCAAAACTAAACACTGTATCGGTTATCCTTTTCTGTTATAGACATTTAGAGATTGCGTATGTTCTGTCTTCAAATAAAAATTCCAGCCAATTAGGCGACGGGACCATTCCAGCTTTAAAAATGTTGATATTTGATTATAATAAAGAAAATAACATTTCTGATATCGCGTGAGGTGACGCGGGTAATGGCTAGTATTCAATATGATATTAACTATTCGTTGCCATGGTTACCTACATAATATGTTCCACGTCATGTAAAAATTAATCAAAGCATCCCTTACTAGTTTATTTTTGTTAGATCCATAAAACAAAAGAGCGGCTGATTTTTTTTTTTATTTTCAAATTATTTCCGAAACTAAAAAGTTTAGAAAGAAAATTTAAATACAAAACTTTCTTGAAAAAATAAATAGAATAATAAGCCGTTATGAAAAGTATACCATTATTATATAAAAAACACCGTTTTAGCATATATCTCTTCTGCGCATGCGCCGATTTTCCCCAAAAACAATAGAGCTCTTCATATTTGCATACCAAACATCCTACCAAAATTTGGTTTCAATTCGCTCATCCGTTTGACCTGTATCGTGTTCATAGGCAAACAAACTAACAGACTAACAGACGCACAGAGTTTTTCCAAAAATATGTTTTTTGGGTTCGGGGTACCTTAAAACGCAAAGATATAGTAAAATTTTTGAAAAGTGATTTTTGACTTAAACTAATACCATTCCCTACTAATTGTTGGTTGGAATGGTAAAAGATTGCATTTCAAATATTAGTCAGTTTTTTTACATTAATATTTTGTGAAATACAACCGCCTTCTAACTTCATTTGTTATTAAACCTATATATAGCAAGGTCAATAGTCCAATGGTAGAATACTGATCTGCCATGCGGGTGTCCCGGATTCGATTCCCTGACGTGAAACATTATTATGTATTTTGAAAACGAATAGCAGATATCATAATATAGAATACTAGCCATTACTCGCGTCACCGCACGCGATAAAAGAAATTGTATTTTCTTTTTTATATTATATCAATTGTCAATATTTTTGAAGTTGGAATGTTCTCGTCGCCCAATTGGCTGGAGTTTTTTGCTTATGATTGGACAACAAATCTCATTGCGAATCACAATAATAGCAAAAACACATAGCAAGTGATTCTCCTACCTCCGGGATGTTTACATAATCGCGTTCCGCACTCACGTCAATGCGGATGGGATATTCGAGAGGTTTATGTTTTTTTAACAAAACTCCATCTTGCCTCACCGACACGTCTTGTACCACCTTCCCCTATATCATAATTCTAATCATCTACCCTATATGTGTCGTATACACTATACACGAAAAACGTGCATTATTAAATTTCACTTTGTAGTGATTTAATTAGTATTTTGTGTACCTACCTATGTACAGGTTCCGTAACGTAGCTTGATACTCGAAAAACACAGATGTTAAGCTTGCATAAAACTTTAGAACGTTTCCTTTTTGAGTGAATATGTAACAGAAGAACATGTCCGAGAAACGATCTCATTTCACTGTTTCACTGACATCTTCCATTTATATATTATATATAAAAATACTTAATTTGGGCTAAATGCATATTGATATTTTATATTGGTCTGTGTGTTAAAAAATTCTCAATTCTCGAATGTAATAATTTTTATGATGCGAAAAATTAGTAGATTTATTTTTTTAATCGCTTATTTTTCATAATCCGTTTCGCAAAATAAAAATTAAATAATGACGGTGCTGTATTTTCCATGTATTAATGGAATGATTAAGAAACGTAGTAATATTGTGCTGTGTGGTCACAATGTAAGGTCATTGTTAAATTCACTTTCTTACAATGTTTTTTTGCAACCAAGCATAAGTATCTAAAAAAAAATAATAAATCAGCTTTCCAGCATGGATTCGTGCGAATAGGTTTCGTTTTAGGAACGATTTGATATCGTTCCATTGTAACAATGCCAGGTTATATTAGCAGTACTGTACATATTTTTTTCTCTGTTAATTTAATATTTTAAATAATATAATAGTACATTGCATAATAAACTGGCATTGCTACAAAATTAATTTTTGCCTTTTCAAAATTTAAAATCACAGCTGTCTTTGCATTCAACGATCACGTTTAAAATGAAAATAGTCGAAAATTTATTTTCAAAGCAAAAATTGTTAGGATCCAGTCATCAATACAAAAAACTTTGGTTAAAATAAATTATAATTTCTCATTTAAGGACATTTAAAATACGCGAATAAACTCTTTTTTTAAATTTAAAACCAATTCAATTATTAAAGTGAAACAGGGCGTGATCACAGAGTTAAAAGTTTATAATTTGATTTTATAATAAACAATATAATATTAAAGAACACTATTGTTTAATTTTTCTAAAATATAATAATTAACAAAATTAAACTTGCTTTATTTTATACCATTAAAATAACTTCATAAAATAAATAATAAAAAAAATGAACTTAAAATCAATTTGTGGCCAAATTCTGCTATAACCGCCACGCTTCCAAATCAAGCAGAATACAAAATTGTCACACTATTATCCACTCGATATTTATATTGCACATACCGCTAAACTAGCGGTATGTGCTTTATTATCGCTTTGTGCGTCAGAGCTGACTTTCGTTCATATAAGAAGTTATATCTAAGTTAATTTCACACGAAATCCATTCAAATTGAAGCTTTTTGAAAAGAGGAGATTCTAATCTATAAAATAGAACCATTTTTAAATCAATTTGAGTTCATAAATACTATTAAAATTGTAATTGAAAATCACAAACAGCAGTTGTCGGTTGGTCTGTACGTATGTACGTACGTACGTCACGACTCTACAGATCGCAATTTTGGTCGGATTGCCTTGGGTTATATTTTATTCACTTTGTTTACTATCAGACCAGAACCCTATTTAAATTCACTAAAATGTGTTCAGTAGTTTAATTTTTATAAACAGTTTTATTTTTTATTGTTTTTGACAGCTAATAGTTTAAAAACAATATAATAATTGCTGTGTAAATATAGTGTAATCCATAAAACAAGTGCTACACTTGTATACCGTGATAACACCACTACACGTATTAGGCAGCCGTGGCGTAATGGTTATGCCGTTGGATCCCCAAGGGCAAGGTCCTGGGTTCGATTCCTTACGATATCATTGATTTTTTCTTTTTTTTTCTTTTTATTTTGTTTTATTTTTTTCCACTTGATATTAATTATACAGATTGTATCAAATCAAAACGGTCCATAGGACATTCTGTCTGTAAGACAGAGACGATATATAAAGATCTAAAGCAGTAAGTAAGAATGAGATAAATAATCGCTAATATAGTTACTGTGGTTACGTAAATAAATAATTACGTACACTGTAAATCTTTTTACCAATTTATCAATTAAAACAACTACAAGTAAATTTATTATGTTGGCGTTTGAATTACCACCATAAAACCATTTAATTATTTGGATTTTTTCCCGAACAGTATAAATAGCCATTTTATCAATAATTTCACTAGTGAATACTGACATTTGATAAAATTGTGATTTTTACTGTAGAAAACAAAGACGATACTATCAGGTTGTATAACCACAGTAACTATTAGCTATCATTTATCTCATTCTTACTTACTGCTTTAGTGCTTTATATAATATCGTCTCTGTCTTACACACAGAATGTTCTATGGACCGTTTTGATTTGATACAATCTGTATATTATATTAAGTTCTTAATTTTTTTTATTTTTGCAAACTTAAAAAAAAATATTTTTTCAATTTTTAATTATTTATTTCTTTAAATTTTTAAATCTTTTTAAATTTATTAAAAATATTTTTTAATTGTTATTTTTTTATCATACAGTGGAAAACTTGCGGGATGTGCACTTTTGGTTTTGCCAACTATCTTTATTTATTCACTCTATATCGCATGTAGAAAATTAATCATACTTATAAGTATGTATTTTATTAAAAACCCATACGAGATCGTTCCCGAGAACCTTATAGTCTGTGATCCAAATTTAAGAAGTTATTCATCATTATAAGACGGTTCGCTTAATGAAACTCATACACGTCCTATGCACAAAAGCCGCTTATATTACATTGTAAAGTAAGTGTTTGTAATCTCAAACGAATTGTTTGTGTGATCATTTTGAGTGTGACATTTTAAATGTTTTTGAAATATTATCCCGGTATCGTCTCCTTATCAACTCAATAACTCAATACTTCTAATTATTTTGAAGATATTACAATTAAAAAAAAAAACAGAAGTGAAACTTTTGTATAATACAATTATTAGATAAATAATTTTCTAATCAGACGTTAATCAAAGATTTGACAATTATTAGATACCTGTAAATACGTACCGTATCTGTTTATGTATATTTTACCATTCCAACCCACAAGTGGGGAATGGTACCTACTAGTTTAGGTCAAAAATCGCTTTTCAAAAATAAAACAATATCTTTCCGCTTTGAGGTCCCCCGAATCCAAAAAACATATTTTTGGAAAAACTCTGTGCGTCTGTTTGTTTGTCTGTTAGTCTGTTTGTCTGTGAACACGATACAGGTCAAACGGATGAACGGATTGAAACCATATTTTGGGAGTATGTTTGGTATGCAAATATGAAGAGCCCTATTGTTTTTGGGGAAAATCGGCGCATGCGCAGAAGAGATATATGCTAAAATGCTATGTTTTATATAATAATGGTATACTTTTCATAACGGCTTATTATTCTAGTTATTTTTTCAAGAAAGTTTTGTTTAACATTTTTTTTTCTAAACTTAATAAAAGTTTTGGAAATATTTTAAAAATAAAAAAAAATCATCCGCTCTTTTGTTTTATGGATCTGTCAGAAATATGACATGCTTTGATTAATTTTTACATGACGTGGAACATGCTATGTAGGTAACCATGGCAACGAATAGTTAATATCATATTAAATACTAGCCATTACCCGCGTCACCTCACACGATATCAGAAATTTTATTTTTTTTATTATAATCAAATGTCAACATTTTTGAAGTTGGAATAGTCCCGTCGCCCAATTGGCTGTTTTTTTTTTCAGTAGAATTGTCAAACAATAATGCATGCTAACTCATTTTATTTTTATAGCAACAGGAATTAATTTTTTATATTATCATTATTAAAAATAAGTACATTCGGTTTGTGAACATGAGTTTGACATTTCAGTCAGTAGTCGTGCTAACGACTGAGTTAATAGATGTTCTAAACTCTAAATGAATGTCCTGCCATACAAATTGCAGTTATAATTTTATTTTTTACTTGCAAATTTCCAATATGAAAAATTCTGGGCTATGTACTGCAAACTATTCACTTTAAAATTACCAAACACGATATTTTAAAAGTAGTATGCAGTGCCTAGCAGATAATCAGATAATAATTCTGCGGTTTCAAATGCAATCTGCATAATAACTAGATAATTAACATAAATACAGACGTATATTTGTGAATTTTATAGGCAAATAATTAATTAGCAAATGATATTTACAAAATATGTATTTAACAGTTTGGTATCAGTAATCAATAGACAGGTATATCTGACTAAAAATGTTACAAATTATTTTATTCAACTCATGCGCGTTATTCATGTTTTATCATGCCTAAAAACCGAACCCTAAATAGCCATTTACCGACTGGTGACAATTACTTGTCATAACTCAATGAAGATTCCTACTAGCTCGGCCATTGTGGAGTAATGAAAATAAACGTAACTATTTTCTGAGTCGTAACGAAATAGTAGGTAACAACAACTCCGTTGTTACCCATTGAGGCTAAAATTGAGAGGCCGAATGTTTTCGACATGGAGTTTATTCATAACCGGCTAACCTCAAACCAAAACATTGAATCGTGCTGTTTGGTGCTGTTAGTATTGACAGTTTTTTTTTATAAAGAAATAAATAGATATTTACAACATCTCATTATAATTAAAACATGCATAACGCGCAATTGTTGAATAAAATTATGGGCGTAACTTGTAGGCTAAGTCATGACCTGTCAGCGCCATGAATGACTTAGACTACTAGTTACGCCAATAACTATTTTGCACTATCCCTTATAAAATAGCTCTGTTTTACAGATATATAAAGTTGCACTACTGCAGTAAAGTAAAAAAAAATTGGTCACGTTGTACAAATTCCATAATAAACTACCGTTTGTCTCTCAGCTAGTTTTTTTTTATATCTACTATTAGAAGTGCCGTTTGCTCACAAATGAACTGTCAACGATTTTGAAAAGAAGAAAAGCTATTATTTTATAGGAGACACGGTAAAAAATATATAAACCATATATACCTCATAAGAGTAATAGCATTACGACTCGTGTGACTGTTAAAGTCGCTGATCTTCGTTTTAGGTATAATGTCAGACCTAGTCGGAATAAATCCTATTAAGACGCAGGCGATACGATCAACTATTAATGTTTTTTTTTTGTTTTAAATATGCGTCTAATTAGTGATCAGTCAATACAGACTATAAACTAAGATGATAATAGACTTTTAATGTTTTTAGTTATATATTCAATTAGCTTTTCTGCAAAACAAAAAAATAAACAACGCAATATTACATCAATATTAATTTTTAATAAATAGGATTCATGTTACTTATTTTATTTTTAATGAGTGATAGTACCGCTCAAAAGATGACAAATAGTGTTAATTATCTAAATTATTATTCTCATCATACTGATTCATGGGAAAGTGCATCAAAATTATCAAACAACTTTTACGAATGTCTTTAGCACAAGATGTGTTTGGTATATTAGTGCATAGTGTGGTAGCATCAGTTTGTTTTAGCAAGTTCTGTCAATTACAGACATCACGTGTTTTACATTGCACTACATTCCCCTGCTCTAGAGTCGAGATTACTAGTGTTTACACTTTTAGTTTAACACTGAAATATGAAACAGTGTATATATCTTATATTTTTGTATAACAAACGCAATAGTGTTAAGAGTGTTAACACTTTTTAAAATCATTTCGTGTTGGGTTGGCGAGAGGTTGGCAGGCCTTTCATTAAAAAAAAGCAATTTGATTTTTGAATGATTTTTTTTTACATAAATGGAAAAATCAGATACACGCTTTATAGCAAAATTACGTTTATTTTATTTTTTATCCTATAATTAAAAAGTTAATTATCAGATATTTTTGTAGTTGGAATGATCCCGCCGTCCAAGTGGCTGGAATTTTTTAATTTATATAAAAGACAAATCCTCTTGTCTTTAGCATCTCTCGTTTAAGAGCTAATGAACATTAGTTAGTTATTTGTTTAAATAAGTAAATAAAGGCGTGTTCTTAATTGACTTTCATGTTTATTGAATTTACAAAGGCATGAATAAATCAACGCCACATGTGTATTTCTTGACATATATGTTATTTAATCCGATTTAGATTTAAATTACTAGCAATTAAATAGTCAAACGACTGTAATACACAAAGTTATTACAAACTGGTTAAATCAACAATGCTTACAATTTCCTCTGATTTAATTTTCATTTGCCTACTTTTCAGCAACGGCCATTGATGTGCTCGTAGCGTAGAGAATTTTCAACTTAAATGATCTAACTAATAACCTTTTGAAGTTTGCCTACCGTTTCAGGAAACAACTCACTCCATGTAACTTCAGCGGCTCATATAGACAAGCATAATAGGATATTTTCGTGCTATTTATTTTTTTAATATTTCCGCTATTAAAAATTTTCAATAATTCGGGAAGTTTTCAGTCTGATTTTTTGGAAAATCGAATTGTTAACAGATGCCAACGTTTAGACTTTAGAGAACCCAGAAACCTATTTTGATTGTTTTCAAAGTGATGTCGGTATGTGTGCATGTGTGGATGTGTGGATGTATGTATGTATGTTATAATTGTGCGTGCGTGCGTGTGTGTATGTAACTCTTGAATATCATTCGAAAGGATCGACCGGTTGAAATCGTTCTAGCGGCATTCGAAAGGGTTCAGCTGAATTTAGTTTTTCTGAAAATTTAATCTCAATTGATTACGTTGATTTTCAGAAATTTCAATAATTTTATTTTTGACATAACTTTTTTCTCCGTATAACTTTTGGATTTGTTCACGAGATAACGCAAACGAAGGAATTCAAAAATTACAGTTTTCATCATTCTTTACAAATAATTTGTAGTGTACGCGTTTTTCTGTTCTGAATAATATGTCAGATCTTCCCTTTTTCCAGATTTTTTTTGTATTTAAATAATGGAGCAGTAAATTCTGAACAAAAACACGTAATAATAATAATAATAATATAATATAATAATAATAATAATAATAATAATAATAATAATAATAATATAAATAATTCAGTAATACCAGGCAACTTTCGGCTACAAAGTCTGATATAGTTCTTCTTGATAAAACCACGCGAGTTATGTATGTCATTGAGTCCTCAGCTCCTGCTAAAACGAACATAGTCCCGAAGGAGAATGAGAAGCGGACAAAATATCAAGACCTTCTTTTTGAACTTAGGAAGCAGTATCCAGAGTGTTCTGTTAAATTAATTGTTCTTATAATTGGTGTTCTTGGAGGAACCAAATCGTCACTGTTGACAAATATAAAATCTATTCCGACATGTCACCGTAATGCTAATTCACTAGTCTATCTCATGCAAAAAGCCGTGCTTATCGGGTCGCTCCGTGGTCTCTGTACGCACGACCCAAACTCACTGCAATCGGTCATTTCATGGTTTGAGACGCGGTTATAGTTGCACCTTGCTCCGCAACTATCCCTTGTATGACGGTAACGAACCTGAAGTTTTGGGTGCTTGTGGGTGCATAATTCTTTACGGAATTTTTCCTTTTATAATCATAATAATAATAATTTATTTTTCCAGTGGATCTGGTACGATATAGGACATGTCATTTTTTATAGTAATAAGAATAATAACAAATATTACACACATCATTCTAATTTCTAATAAACTCACAAAATGGTATTTGAAATCTTTAAGCTCCGCCTGCTAAGAAGCTTTTTTGCTCATATCCAATCATATTTTTTTATAATTTTGTACTAGCCAGGAAGTTAATGAGCAGGAAAACCGACTTCGAGATTGTGTTAGAGCTGGTTAGTAAAAAAGCATATTAAAAAGTCCTTAATCCTCGGATGGGCCCAAGGAGGATGGGGGAAGAGTACTTCAAAGGTTTGACATACGCCAAGCATCTGTGATGCAAATTAACCCGTGCTTGATATATCGTCGTGAAGCCTAATTTTTGCGCAAACTTTTTTAAAGGATATAGCGTTGTTTGCACACATAGGTACGCACAGGTTAATAAAAGTCAAATTTAAAGGATTTTAAATCTTTGATTAACGCCTGACTACTCTTCAATAAATAAAATTATCGACTAATTGTTCAGACAATATATTAACAAATTTATTTAAACATTTAAATATTTATTTGAACAATTTTATTGCAGTCTTAGATACGTTGTTTTATCCAGGTACCAAAATAAAATAAAACCAGCTCAAAGTGCTCTAGATCTGGGGAGAACTGCGCCTTTCAAACATGCTTGTGGAATAACGTTGATTTTAAAACATACTTGATTGTGTATGGGCCTATTAATTATGTTCATCTACACTTTGATAACATATTAGTTGTGTTTGTTATATAAGAATAGTGTAGATAAACTCAGTGAAATTTACACTGAAAAGTGTGTGTTAGGTTTATGGTTACATTTTTGTATAACAAACGTAATAGTGTTACGATCTCAAACGCATCTACTATAAACAATTTATTTTATCCAATAAAAGTATAAAATTCTTAATTTTTTCATTTCTTATACATTAACTATAGATCAAGATCCCAGACCCGCCAGACTTACGTCATTTCACTACTGCTAAGATTTTATCAGTAACTGTACAATATTTAGTTAAAAAAACGTATGCCAATTTGATAGCTTGAAAGCGGGGGCCTTTTAGAGATAACAGGTTCTTAAGGTACATAAAACACGCGCTTACCTACGTACGCAATGGTTCTATGCATGCATATGAGTGCGACTGAGAGCATTAAATGATTTTTTTTGACAGCTTCATGAATAGGTTGTATATTTATTTTCACAGAGTGTTTTTTTCTTAGAGTCAAGGACTGCTCTATGTGTGTGTGTAAACAAATAAAAACCCTAAATTTCATGAAGCTGTCAAAAAAAATCATCTAAAGCTCTCACTCGCACTCATATGCATAATACCATTGAGCACGTAGTTAAGTACGTGTTTTTCTCACTGTTCAAAGGTGAGCACGTGTTTTATGTACCTTTAGAACCTATTATCTCTAAAAGGCCCCCGCTTTCAAGCTAGCAAATTAGCATACGCTTTCAACTAAATATTTCACATTTACTGATAAAATCTTAGCAGTACTGAAATGACATAGGTTTGGCGGGTCTGGGATCTTGGTGTATTAGCTTTTACATGAGGTTTCGATCCTGTGTACGTCAGTTTTGACAAACGGTACCATCTGAAAAAAACAATTACCAAAATTTCAATAAAATACTATTTTCAAGTAATGACGATACGAACAAACAGAGGGATCAAAATTCTGGAAACCATTTCTTTTTAAATATACGTATCACACGAAACAAAAGTTTATTATCTAACCTTCAGCGGCGGTTTCGCTCGCGTTAATATCCGTTTTGATTAATGACTTATCTTTTATTCGTTAAAAAGTACAATGTATTGTAAGTTTAGTCACCAGTTTTAATCAAAACCGTAGCTAGTGCACACCAGACAGACAGATGGAAATTCTGGCAACTAATTCCAACATCATAGAAGTCTTTTGGAAGAAAATTCTATATTTAAGTTTTCACATTTTGAGAACTGTTGTTTTATTGATCTTGGTCCGGTTTGGCTTCGCCCGAATTTGTAGATTTTTGCCGTTTTATCGTCGACTTGCGCTGCAAAATTGGTCTCCACGAAAAGCGCTTTTATTTAAACGCGATAATATATAGTCTGTATCAATCCTGAAGATCCATTCTAAATATTGGTGAAATTTATTTTTAAATCGGATGAGTAGTTTCGGAGATTGCCTCCTACATACAAATTTTCAAACTTTACCTCTATAATATTATAGCGGTCCGTCCCGTTTCACCCGGGTGCGATAGATATATTATTCTGTAAAATGTATTTCTTTTGTGGCCCGGCGTCTGAATTAATAGCTTTGAGCAAATTGCAAGTTCTAACAGATGTCGCTATTTGGTACTAAACAGTGTTGTTTGTTTCTGAACTATTAGTTCAGAAGCTAACAAACAGATGTCGTTACGTGTTACTAAAAAGGTTTTTTGAGAAAATAGCGCAAGTTTGTACAAAATATTTAATAAAAACTATCCTATAGCCTAAGCTGCACCAAGCAAGACACATTTACAAAATTTTATTAAAATCTGTTCAGTGGTTTTGGAGTTTAGCGCGGCCAAAATTGTGACACAGGAATTTTATATCTATAGATATATAATTTTTTGCAAGCCATCAATTATTTCTGTCGGACCCCGTAGTATACCATCAATTTACTGATCATAATTTATAACTGTATATTGTTTGAAGAGTTTGCACAGTAGACTATCACCATAACATCGAACTGTGAGGCCAAAGCCAGGGTCGTATTATTATATTAAATTGTAATAATGTTATATGCTTTTCAAATGTTAATTTTGTCCTTAGTAAGTACCATTACCCACTTGTAGAGTTAGAATGGTAAAAGTTGGGGAACGTATGAAATCAAAGTCGATGTCCCTTTTGTAGTACCTACTTCAAAAATTATTTCTTTTATTTTTATGTTTTTGAAATTGGACAATAAATAACGGAGTATATAGCATGAGGTTATTCTTTTTCATTGACAATTTAAATTGAATTTTTTTCAAAATATTCTATTGGGATAAATTATATTAACGTGAGCGAATCAACGGGTAAATAATTATTATAATTAACAAAGAACAATATCGACAAAAAAGTCCAATCCTGATATCGAAATTGTTCCAACGACATTAATAATACATTGCTATTGGCGCTATTGGCATTTTACCAATGTGGCCCGACCACAACCGTGCACACACACACACACACACACAAATACAATATCATTGTCTCTCTTTCGTAGAGTGCGCCTCCACCCTTCCCACCTTAGCAACCCGTCCTCCCACCATACCGTACCGCCACCGCCACCACCAGACGATAATGTATATTATTCATGTCGCTTCGTTTTATACAATCGTTATTTTACATAAGTATAAAAGATTCATCGCTTTATTTACTCAAAATATCTGTTAATATTGAATTAACTCGGTTCTCGGCTATGCAAATACGTTTTATAATATTATCTAATGTGGTTATACTGCAGATTGGATTTTATCTACGTGCACCAATAGACGTTTTATTGTGTCGGATTATAGGGACATTTTAAAAGGAAACAATTATCAATATCCAACTGAAGAAATATCAATTGAATTGAATGGATGTAATCTGCATAATAATGCGTTTCATGTTTATCTATCCTGACGAAACTGTTATATAACTTCGAATTTACCTATTTCCTTTTAACGCGACACAGACAAACATATTTTTGTAACTTGAGTGCTTAATGTTGTAGATCAACGATTCCCAAAGTGGGTTTCGCGGAACCCAAGGAAAGTCACCAGGAATCCGCAAAATTACATTTGTCATTGAATCGTTGAATTACTTTTTGCTATTAAATAATTCCACAGATACAAAAAAAATATTTTGGAATAGCGCAAAAAATGTGATGAGAGCGGCGCTACGGGTTGCAATGTCTTGCATTTGTATTCATTTGATGTGAGATTCCATAAAAAATAAAATGGATTTTTTGAGAGTTCCGTTACCTTAAAACTTTAGGAATCGCTGCTGTAGATAATGGAAGCGTATTTTCTTTTCTCGATATAATTTTTGTAATACAAAAACTTAAAAGACATGAACCCATTGCTTATTGACCGGCGAAATACTGCCCTAAAAAGGCTAAGGGCAGTAAGTGACATTTGTTGAAAAATGAGTTCGTACTGAAACCAACGACAGCAGTAAGTGCTGCAGCAATAATTTTATTGTCTTTAAAAAATATTTCCCCCATGTTTTGGTTTCCATAATCTAAAATTCTGGACGGTCAATACATTTTTAGTAAATCTTGATTTACTCAAATTCATAAGTTGGTCACTTACTGCCTTTTGCCTTTTTACGGCAGAATAGATATTACTGTAAAAATTTATTTTTAATATTTATTGTCAAGTACCCATTGAGAAGTTAGCATAGAAGTAGTTCTAACAGTTTAATGGTGGGCTGCAGAAAGTTTGCCAAAAACTCTGATTTGATAATGAACTTAGATTGTGGTCATATATTTAGAGTTTTTGTACATTCAGAAGCAGTCTTCTGAAACTTAACATGTAAAACATTGCAGTCGCACAAAAACAAATTTATGAACTACGTATAAAAATATTGCTTTTCAGATTAAATTTTGGTCAATACGCAAAAAAATGTGTGTTTTGAAGTGGAAATGTATCAAAAAACAATGTTTAATACATGTAGACACAGTTTAAAATAAAATGTCGTTTCAATCGATTGATAATTGGGGAGAAATCTGTATGGTAACAATCTAAGATAACCAATGGCGGATTTGCCCTAGGCCCAGTAGATCCGGGCCTAGGGCGGCCAATCGTTACAAAATACATTATGGAGTATGGCGGGCCGCACTGCACCGCATCGTATAATAAAATCTTCCTAAAAAAGTGATCAGAATATCTAATTATGACCAATATTTTGGATAGTTGAATTTTTTAAAAACAGACAACTTATTAAAACTTATTAAAACTAACAATGTTGAGCTATTGTCGAGGATTTATTTTTTTTTTGATAAATTTGAGTTTAGGTCACATAACGCTATTCTAAGATGATTTTACGTCAGCTTTGTTGATAACGCGCAACGTCTAAGTTCAAAAATGAGTTCGTGTGAATGTATATTAAATGTTTTATTTAAATGTGCAATTATCCCTGAAATCTCGGAAAATATGACAAACTAGCAGCTATTATAGTATACTAAATTTCTGAATCGATTTCGATAAAAGTTGGCAATAAAGTAAATTCATTATGTAGTCCATATGATGGGTGCTGAGAACGGGGCGGCTGGTACTTACTACATAGCCTGGGCCTAGAGCGGCTAAGACTGCAAATCCGCCACTGAAGATAATTGCCAAATTAGATTTTCTGGCAACGCTTTCTGCAACCAAACCTAAAAAAAATGTAAGTGCAAGAAGTCAAAATCACAAAGTATGTATAGTTTTCACTTCATATTACGCACAGTTCTTAAAGAATTCTCAAAAAATATTAATTTTTCGTCTGTATAAAAAAACTTGGCTTATGAAACTTTTCCATCAAACGTAAGACGAAATGAAACTGCAATCTTATGAAATAAAAGTTTTTTTTGGCAGTGTACATATTATAAATCTTTTACCGTTTTACAATAAAAACATCACCACCTTTTGTAACTGAGTCTGAACCATTTTAAATCCGGGAAACAAAAAAATTAGATAAAGAAACTTCTCGGAATCTAACACAAAAAAAGCGGTTACATTTTTTTCTCTGATTTTATTGTACGACCTTTGCTTATCTACGATATAATATTTTATATGAAAAAAATTCTATATTGGCCGTCGGCTTGGCTAAGGGCTGTAGTCAGAGAATTATAATATGTCTCAAAGCCTCAATAAACCAGTAGGGTACTTACATGGATTTTTTTGTGCTAAAACAGTTTTTTTTTCTGAACAATCAACAAAATATACTATTCCCTAGTGTATTTTCATTTTTTTAACCCCATCCAATAAGTCCCCGTTGATCTATAGGAAGCAGAACTCTTATAAGTATAGGACACAACAGGACCTAACGGCGCCGGATTTTTGTGTTTTTCCCCGGAGACTGAAATATAAGTTTTTCGAAAGAAAAAAAAGACGTGTTATATTATTAGCTACCTCTCAAGAACATGTTTATACCAATAGTCTAAGTTCAAAATTTAAGTAGAGAATCATACACTTATACTTCACAATGGAGGTAATATAAGCGGGATGGTTTTTATGGGGAACAGATATATTGTTTCATTGCTTTAAATTTTGATAACTTACATATAATAATAATAATAATAAATTCCTTTAACTCCTAAATCGAGCATAGGACCTCTGCGACAATTTTGAATCTGATCCTATCTTTTGCTATATTTTTTACTTGTAGCCAGGTAGTTCCTTGTTCCATAACTTCTTCACGAACAGTTCTTCTCCAGGATATTTTTGGTCTTACTTTCTTATGATTTCCCTTCGAGTTCCAATCCAAGGTTCTCTTCGCTAAGTTGTCATCTGTCATTCGTGGTGTAATGCTCCCACTGAGGGAAAAGACCTCCTCTAGGTTCTTTCATTAGTTTTCCATAACCAAAGAGGTGCACCTGTGGCAAGACTATGAACAAAATAACAACTAAATAACTTCACTCTGATTTCTAATCCTTAAGCTCAAAAATGAACTTTGAAATGTGTATTTATGTAAACTCACAGGAGTACATGAATTCTTGGAAAACTATACCTTACACCTTGGCGACAAAACCTTACGCGTGGAGACGAGATCAAGCATGTAAACAAACAGCGTATCGGTATGACATATGGCTAGAATGTGTCTGTAATTTTAACTTCTTCGAAAACAAATTAATTTTGAGAATAAAAACGTAAATAAAATTTCATAGATCATGGTGAACTATTTACGAGAAGTACCCGTTACCCTAAATCCACAAATAAAAAACAAATAAATATTTAGACATGGCACTGTAGACTGTAGATTGTAACTAAAAACTCAGCCAGCACGATTCTGAAAATTTCGAATTTAAGTCCCGACAGTGACATTTGTGTAAATAACATTTTTTTGATATTGCATTGAAACATTACGACAACAATCGATAGTTTTCTTATTCTTTACACTAATTTGCTAATTATAGCCAACTATTCGCGAATAAAATTTTAAGTTCTATTAATTTATGTTATTTCAAAGCACCGATCGTACCGACTGTGCTACAGCCTTGTTTTATCGTTACGACAGCAGGAGGATAGCCGCCGAAGATAAAAATCGTTACGTCTCTATATCCACACTCCTTTTAAACTGTCTACTGAGTGTTCCAGCTGACTGACTCTATAAGATACAAAAATATTACTAATAAAAACTAGATTGGAATCAGTGGCGTGCGATTGCTTCTTAAACAAGGAATATATATTAAAATATTTTAACCAATCGCACCAAAAGCTGTCGTTATCAAAGTTTACTAGGAAACTTCATTAATTAATTATTTTAACTCAATTAAGTTGTTTCGTTTTCAAGAGTTTATTGTAGTGTACCCTTTTTGGAAAAAAAATAGGAAGACACTGATTTCACAATTAGTACTAGAGTGTAGTACCCAGAGCCGTAACGTGGATTTTGTGGGCCCTGGGCAAGACCTTCAAATTGGGCCCCCCTCAATAAAAAAAATTGAGAAAAAACTTACCATGGTTATAGTTCCTGTTCTTTCACATTTTTAAAGTTTAGTAGGTATATCACTTAATAAATAAACACAAAATAAGGAATCTTCAAATTGGTCCTGTCCATATTTTTTGTACATTTTTTTTTATTTTATATTTATGAAGAAAAACGAATTAAAAATTTATTTAAATTGCATTCTTATTTCTTCTTGCTTTTTTCTCCGCAAACTCATCAATTATATTATTAAAATCTACTTCTTGCACTATGTTAGATTCAATTGATATAATAGACAGGTTCGACAAACGCTGTTGTGAGAGCGACGATCTTAAATAGTTTTTAATTAACTTCAGTTTACTAAAACTTCTCTCGCAAGAAGCGGTGGTGACTGGTAGGGTTAGAAATATTCTGTTAAATAATTGAGATAATTTTTTATCGGGGTCTTCTTGGGCCCCTCCGGGGCCCCCCTGGGCTCTGGGCCCTGGGCAAGTGCCCCTATTGCCCCTGCCTAGTTACGGCCCTGGACTAGTACCTAACTATCTACTATCGATCTATCCTACCTACAAAGATTCCCTGCATTCTCGCCTAAAAAACGGTTACAGCATTCCGGACGCTATTTTAAAGCTAAAGGGTACGGATAAACGCCAAATAAAGGATCAAGATCCTACAGGCTAAAAGATGAATATAAAATCCTGGAAAAACTTTAAAAAAATATATAGAAATTACGTAGTTCCTAATCTTTCACACGTAGTCAAAACTGTTTTCAAAAAGTTCACCTGTAAGTTTTGCTGTGTGATTCTTGATCCTTCAGTTGGAGTTTACTTGAACCCTTTAGCTTTAAAAATAACGTCGGGGGAGTAAGAACCATGATATACTTGCAATTTTTCTTTTTAGAAAATTACACAGATATATATTTTACATACGTGGTTATTTTTGAGTTGATTTTTTTTTAAACAGCGTGTAGAAATCAAATAGACGAACAAATATTTTAATTAACTGTTTTATTAGAACTCAAAAAAAAAAGATGAACAAGCTTTCAAAGTTTTATTAAATTTTATAAAATTTGGAGGTTGGTCCTGGGGGTTATGTTATGTCACTATGGAAATATGTTATGTCATTATCAAGTATTCACAATAATTGTTCGCCATTTTGTCGGACACAAAGATGCGTGCGTCATAGCCATGCTTGTAGTAGCGGTAAGGGCCTTCCGCGAATTATTTGGGTGCATTTCCGATTTGTGCTATCATTCCTTTTCGTGTGTTAACCAGGCTTTTGAATTAATAAAATAAAATTTAAAAAATTGAATTAAACTTTGAAAGGCTGTTTCTTTGTTATTTTTGAGTTTTAATAAAAAAGTTACTTGAAATATTTGTTTGCTTGTTTTATTTCTAGACGCTGTTAAAAAAGAAGAATCAACTTAAAAATCATTCTGTATATTTCCAAATTACTCACAGACGATAACCTATATGCTTTATAATTAAACTTTTTTTTTGCAATTTTCATAAGACTCTATGCTAGATTATCTAAGTTTATTTACAGCCACCAGGGGATGGCACCAAGAATGCATGTAGCGAATATTCCGTTTCTTATAATGGGCTGAAAGTAGTCACATAATATAGTGAAAGAGATAAAACGAGCGTATGGCAAATCGGCAACCCTAACTTAGCAGTACTACATTCTATTTCTTTTTTAAAGCGGACACATTTTCCATCCGATTTCCCAGTTCGTGGTTCGCTCAACTCCCCAAAGTAGACGGCGTGATCTTCGACTAAAAAAAGTTTGAACATTGCTGGTCGACACGGATCCAATCTATGGTGACAGAAGTTCTTGCGCAACTCCGTGAACGTTAACTTATGAGACACACGCGGTATACACTGCGAGATTCATGTGAAGATGAATCCGACACGACAAAATGTATCTGTCCAGCTGTTCAACAAGCAAAATATAGTGGGATATAGGGAGCACGCGACCCCCGGCGTTTCGTCCACGGAATTAATGGACCGCGACGCGGTATTGGAGCTACACAGTGTTGGTGTTCTCGTGCCAGCGAGCTCTTTGATTCTTCTCGCTACACAAAAACTGATCATTGTGTGCGCATCCCTTTCTCTTGCAACCTTTTTTCGTTGGCTCGCACTCGCTCACTTTCTAGTATAAAGCATTTCCTAGTTCCCTTTATACAGTTACCCTTTCTCTCTGCTGTATGATATATGACCAGCCGTGTTGCACAGCACCTAACTAGTTCGTATTGATGACTTAAGGGTGTGCGCCCGTCAAGGGAAATTAAAAAACATTGTTTTTCTGTCTTTGATTGACTCTTGCTGCTATCAAACATTGCATGATTTGTTCTACAGTAGATATTTTTCATTATCACCTGAATAAAACAGTCATTGCTCGTCTTATTTCTTCGATGTGGATATATTATGGATAGCCAACGCCGTAGTTCGACATCCCATAGCACACCTAGTATAACAGAATGAAGCTGTAAAAAATACAAGAAATAATTAATATGTATGTAATAGTTAAAAATGTATATCCGCGGATACGGATCTGAATACGGATTTTTGGTTTCAAGATCCGCGGATACGGATACGGATCTTAACTTTCTTAGAGTACGCGGCGGTAAATATTGCACATCGATCTTTGGAAAGAGACTATCTGTTATGGGAAAAAGTTATTAACCTCTTTAAGAGTTAACCTCATAACAGATTGTCTCTTTCCAAAGATCGATGTGCAATATCTCATTATAAAGATAGTTAATTTAGTACCTTTGAGTTATGTACTATTAGTATGGTACTCACTACGATAAATGTTTGCAATATAAAGGTGCCAAATACGATTTAAAAAAATAAAAAAATAATCTGAATGGAATTTAACAGGTTTTCATTATTACCTAATCACCTATATATATAAAATTTTATCTATGAATTGAAAATTAATAAGGTAAAAGATCTGTAAAAGATCCGCAAAAAAACTAACGGATACGGATCTTTCTTCTCCCTCGGATATCCGCGGATACGGATACGGATATCTGGCACATCACTAGTATGTAAAGAAAGTAGGCTTTCTTCATTTGAATCTACCGCGCTTCACACACTACATATGCCTACTTCAGTTAACTCTCACTAGATGGAAATAATAGATAGGATGATTATCAAATTTTGACAGATTAGAAAAACACGTTGGAAGAACTGTTAAAACTCGTTCGCGCTCGTTTTAACATAATATCATCAAAATATCTATCATTTGCACATACTAGAAATATCACCTACTATTTATAGATCCATTACTTCACAGTTTCAGTAAAAAAACGCACGATGTACACTGAGTGCTTTGTGCGCAAAAAATGTTACCTACTAAAGGGTGTTTCAAGAAGAGAGCAAAATTCAAAGGTTCAATAAAAAAAGAATTTCTGTGACAAAGCCTTGAAATATTTATTGGGTTATAAAGTAGATATTTGGAAATTATGTATGGATCAACACATCTGGTAAATGGCCTCTACGGCTTTGCTGGCACACGTGTAGTCTTTTTTCAATAATGGTAATGCAGACATGTGGCGACATTTTGTTGATACAGCATTACATTTCGGCCTTTAGTGCTCCGGTGGACGTGGGCTTGTTGGCAAAAACCTGTGACTTCTAATAACTCCATAGTCAAAAGTCCAAAGGTGTCAAATCGCACTGAGAATGAGTTTGTGCACAAAATTAGCATGTACTTCTTGTTGTTCAAGGATCGAATTAGTGAACTCTCTTCGCTGTGTATGGACCGTTGACAGAAGTTGTAGATGCAAATCAGTGGCGGATCCACGGGGGGGGTATGGTTCAACCCCCCCCCCTTCCAGAGAATCAAAAATCCCAAATTAAAATCTTACTGCGCAATAAAAAAAAGCTTTTCATGTTTTTCATGAATTCTCCGCAAAAGGAGTAAAAAATTTTCAAGACCCCCCCCTTGCCGTAATCCTGGATCCGCCACTGATGCAAATCTTCAGTGAGAATACGCTGAAGAGTGACTGTTGTAATGTTCAATTCTTGGGCTCGGTGACGAATCTGGATTCTTGGCCAACTTTCGCCAACTGCCGTGATATTTTGTTCAGAACGACCTCTACGAGCTCGTGTCGTGTATTTCACATCATACTAACTGACCCAGTTTTTTCAAATTTTTCGATGAATTAGGAGCATTATTTCGACCGAAAATTGTATGCATTTTACGAATCGTGGCAATCAAACTTTCACCATTTCGATAATAATGTTTAACAATCAGGACGTGTAATGATCCATATTTACTCCCAACTGTCACCTATTGATTTGTCATGTCATAATCAATTTGGCATTATAACAGCCAAAATGGCGCGCAATTTAAATCTTGCACTCTTTATATAACTTTATCTCCCAGATTATGTTACTTCAAAATACCCTGTCAATAATTTAAAAACATGCAGGTTTTTAGGTATTTCGAATAATATGGTATTACGTACTTTTCGTTTATGATTTTTTTGTGTAATAGTATTATATTCGTATCGATGTTCCACATTGTAAAGATTGTGGAATAAATAAATATTTATTGAAATAAACCATCGTAAAATGTAAATTTAAATTGTCTCGATTTCAGTATTTTCAAAAGCCGATCCTGACTAACGACGACGACGAGACAGCATGGCTGCGGTATTTTACGGCGCGTGAGTGCACACAAATGTTTTTGCTAATGAATTATTACCGGCTATATAATGAGGAGATGTGTTTTGTGTTAGTAAAGAACTGGCGCGATACACATCTACCGCCCACCCGCTCACCCGTTACACTGTATTAAGTGTGCCATTACCGTGCGAAGGTAATGTGTTACTCGACCGCCCGTCTTCCAACCGTCGCTTCTGTAAGAATGTTACCTGTTGGTACGCGAAATCGACTGATTCAACAATCGCATCAAATAATTAACTACGCGTTTAAATACGTAGACGTTCTTTGTTCATCCGCCTTCCAACCGCAGTGTATTTTACTGTCGGCGTACGCGAAATTGATTGACTCAACAATCAAATTCAATAATTAAATGCGCGTAGGTATTCTTCATTCATCCGCCATCCAATCGTAGTGTATTTTCCTATTGAAATCAGTTGATTCAACTGCCATATCCAATAATGAATTACGCGTATAGGTATTCTTAGTTTTCCCGCCTTCCAACCGCTGCGTATTTTCCTGTCGGTACGCAAAATCGATTGATTCAAACCCCATATCCAATAATTAACTACGCGTAACTATTCTTCATTCATCCGCCTTCCAACCGCAGCGTATTTTCCTATTGAAATCTGTTGATTCAACTGCCATATCCAATAATGAATTACGCGTATAGGTATTCTTAGTTTTCCCGCCTTCCAACCGCTGCGTATTTTCCTGTCGGTAAGCGAAACCGATTGATTCAACAACCATACTCAATAATTAAGTGCGCGTGGATATTCTTCATTCATTCGCCTTCCAACCTCTGAGTATTTTCCTGTCGGTAAGTGAAGTTGATTGATTCAACAGCCATATTCAATAATTAATTAACTACGCGTATAATATATTCTTCGTTTACTTGTCTTCCAACCATCTTATCTATCGCTACGTAAAACGTCTAATTCAATAATTTTATCAAATAATTAATTACGCGTATTAACACCTAGAAGTCGCCTTACAACCTCTGCGTCCATTAGATTTTTGTCTATCGGAGTGCAGAATTGACACAATTGTAAAAACAGCAGCTGGAATATATCTCACCCACGTTATCAAAAATATTCTCTATCGATTCCTGAAATCAACTGCAACACTAACATAAATTAAAACATACATATCTCTGATAGAATGTGTCCATATTATATGAAACAAATATTTAAAGCGTATTCTCGTCTCCTCCACCCACGGGCCACGATCTCTGCAAATTAAAGATATATCAGTGTTTTTATTAAAATTGTTTATAATATCTATTAAATCCTGACTACTGTATTCTTAAATATATTATAGAATATCTATAAATGACATATTATAATTTTATGACGTAACTGTTGTAATAAATCCGATCGATTACAAGCGATGCGGCCACCCTTTTATACAGCTAATGCACTTTATTCTTTATTAATTAAGAGTTTGCATGCGTCGACACGAGCTTCTTTACCCCACTCAACAGATAAATTTGTGCAGCAGTCTTTTTTAAAAACGTATACATAATAACGATAATTTTCACTAATGGAAACACTAAGCTTTTGTCTATACTGCGCGCACTCTGTGAGAAATGTCGGGAATGAAAATGTTTAGTCATGCAGGCATGGTATACCTATATCTAAAGGACAATAGTCATAAAAACACTTTTAATATAAAAAAGACAAAAACAAGTGCGAGTAGAACCCGCGACTTGAAGATTTCGTACGATTATAACAATTTAATATAGTTTACAATCACTGCGTAGGATGGTGCCACTTTTGCTTACTTTTTTGATACACGTATAGTATAAAAAACTAATTAGGTAGTTAAAGGTCATATCTATTTATTGCACTGGGTTCGAAGTTTGATTTTTTTATAAGACTATGAGATTGAAGATCTTAGTATCTGATATTAATTTCAGCTTGATAAAAAGGATCTTGATGGAATTCTAAAAATTAAGTTTGTCACGTAAAAATTCCGCATAGAAATGGAAATTAATGATTTTTGGTCTTTTTGCTTTATTTATATATCCTTTGGTGAGTGAATCCAAAGACGTAAAATATAAATGAATCTAACATAACCTATATTAAATTAATACAATGTTATGATGACAACATAGGTACAATATGAGAGAAGTGCTCATCTTGTTCTAAATACCAATAACATAATATAGATATGCAGCTTTGAAGGATATAAAAACGACAACTGATGAGCTTTAAAAACTTAAATATTGTTAATAATTTTAGATTTTATGTCATAGGCTTCAGTAGGTATTTGATATTAATTTTACCAAGTATGTCTAGCCATTCCTAGGAAAAAGAGTCTTGACGGACAGACAGATAGGCGAACAATAAAGTGATCCTAAAACGATTCCGTTTTTACCAAGTTTTATTTAACTCGCTTTCTTGTGTGTCTATGGCTCAGTTGGTTAACCTATGTTAAGTATTATTGAAATACGCAGCTTTATCAAGTCTACAATTGACTGGTTATTGAATCAACGTTTTCCAAGTGGCAATTTTCCATCGTCAATGGGTAGCGGTTCTGGCGACAGATTGGTGCAATGGTATCATGGAGCACCTGGTTTTGTACCCTTGTGTACCCTTCAACGGCCAAGTCACACAACATTAACTATAATAATAAATAAATCGCAGTAAGGAACCTTAGACTTGGCACGACTTTGTATAGATTTCATTACTTTTTAGAGATAAACAAGCAACTCCATCGAGACTTGGCTAGTTTTTTACAGAATGTTTTTGGTGGGATTTCACTTCTTTTTGTAGAAACGTGGGAATTTTATTTTATTAGATTTTCTTATTTGACACAGTTTTTTTTCTTTTTAGGTCGATCTCTAATAGTTTGGTTGGGCTCTTGTGTTTTCTAATCAAGGTCACCAGGTACTCCAGATCTTCGATCATCCTAGTTTTTATATTTTTCCCTTTATGTGGCCATTAAACCCAAACTCTGTACCAAATTTCAGCTCTCTGAGTTTATGGGAAGTGCTAGTTCTATTCTGATGATCATGAGTGAGTGAGTGAGTGAGTGTCATAAATGCGAAACTTTGCTTTCGCTTAACTTTGGAACTAAATGACCTACAGACTTGAAATTTTGGATTTTAAGTATGTGATTATGGCTTACTGGATGACGAAAATTTCTGCGTTCTGGTCTTATCCAGAGGTTCTCAAATAGGGGCCTGAAAATGCGGCGAAATGGTTCCAGTAAAGGATGGAACGGCAGTGTTTGCTTCGCGCTCGACTTGGCGGAGGCACTGCCGTGCCCCCAGATAGACGTGAAAAGGAACCTTTACTATAGTAATAGTACATAAGAGATAAAAGAATGTTTCATTCAATAGAATATGCGCTAATGACCAGTCTTTAACCTACAGCCTATCTATCTACCAATCATTAGATATAAAAAAAGTTCGTATACCTCATAAATAAATAAAGCCTCTTTCATATCACTCAATTTTTGTTCGAAATGTTATTATACGAGAGATAATTAAAGCTTGTAGTGTTTTTACCGGTAAAACCAAATTTCGTGTAGTTCTGTCACGCCTTATACACAAATAAAACATTACAATTATTTCAACTACTCCCGGTATAATCTAAATTTAATAAACTACTCAGCTTGTTGTATCCAGCAATGTTTACAATATCAAGACAAATAATTCAAAAAACAAACCAATATACTTGTAACGAACCACTGAAATATAATAACAAAAATAGAAACAAAAATAGAGAATTTGCAGGCTATTGCTTCAGTTGAGTGTATCAGTGATACAAAATACAACAAAAATAAATTCACAGAACACATTCTGTACGCAAAAATAAATTTTTATTTATGTAAAATTTTTAGATGATACTTTTTTAAAAATCGTGTTTAGTGTTCCGTTGTAGAAGGGCCTAAACAGACCTTTATTATAAAATAGAAAACCAAAAATTCTTTAACCGATAGGATTATAAATATTAAATATAGGTATGAGGAATGTTCTAATATCCGAATATTTTGTAAACTATTTATGGTAGGTAAATAAAACAAATAAAGGAGTGTATTGACTTTTTTTACATTTTCGTATAAATTCCAGATCATCGACTGGAATCATTGTTTGCCAAGCGTATGTAAATTCTCCGTAAGTTTCACTTCTGTAGTGTGTAGTATAAACTAAATTTTACTGTCTAAGTGTTTAAAATTCCTCCGAGTGTCGCGGCATACACATTTTTTTTATTCCAATACTTGGTTGTGTCATAGATTTTTTAGTTGTTAACTGTTTCACCCTGTACATGTAACTAATTAGAGTATTTGTAAATAGCAATTATTATCCTATTGTTACCTTCTTGCTGTTTTCAATTGTTCCAATAGTCAATCAATTGCGATCCTGATTATTCAACCAGGATATTTACAAGTATTGTTTTTTGTTGACAATGTTCTGTTTTTTTCTGAAACCTATACAACAATGATGGAAAATAAACACTTTTGCACATACCGCTAACCTAGCGGTATGTGCTTTATTATCGCTTTGCGCTTCTGAGCTGACTTTCGTTCATACAAGAAGTTATATCTAGGTTAATTTTGCACAAAATCCAGTCAAATTATAATTTTTAAAAAGAGAAGATTCTGTTCTATTAAACGGAACCATTTTTAGATATATTCAGGTTCATAATTAGTCCTAAAATTGTAATTCAAAATCTCGAATAGCAGTTGTCGGTTGGTCTGTACGTATGCATGTACGTATGTACGTACGTCCGAGCTCTACAGATCGCAATTTTGGTCGAATTGCCTTGGTTTATATTTTATTCACTTTGTTAACGATCAGAGTAGAACCCTATTTAAATTCAATGAAATGCATTTAGAAGTTTAATTTTTTAAACAGTTTTTATTTTAATATTTTTTGACAGCTAATAGTTTGATAAAACAATATAATAATTACTGTGTAAATACTATGTAAATTTAATTACCATAAAAGAAGTGCTACACTTCTATACCGTAATAACACCGGCACATCTAGCAAGCTTCGTGGCGTAATGGTTATGCCAGTAGATCCGCAAGGGCAATTCGATTAGTACCGAAATAATTGGTTTATTTTTTTGGTAAATATACATTTTCGCGGTTACCTGGTTTTTTGGCTCTAGAAAATCGAAAAATCATCCGATTTCGATGAATTTTTTTTTTAAATCTTCGTTTTTATGGCGGATTTATGGAAAAAAATTCGAAAATTGAAAAAATCAATATTTCTCACAGTTTCATGACTTTAAATGCAAAAAAATTGTTGACTTTCTACATATAATCCTTTATAACTGTTTCTGACGTCGTGGAATCAAGTTCGTATATTTTTTTTCGCAATCTATATAAAAAAAATGAATATTTTGAAAAAAAAAATTTTCAAAAAAGTTAAAAAAAAAAAAATTCAAAAAAGTTCATAAAAGGGGTATGCGAATTGTAATTCCGGGGTGAACGATAAAGGGGTATGCGAATTGTCTCGCAGTGAAACGGGAAGGGGCAAATGTGGAGTTTTTAAAAAAAACAATTCCGGGGTGAACGAGAAAGGGGTATGCGAATTGTAATTCCGGGGTGAACGATAAAGGGGTATGCGAATTGTCTCGCAGTGAAACGGGAAGGGGCAAATGTGGAGTTTTTAAAAAACACAATTCCGGGGTGAACGATAAAGGGGTAGGTATGCGAATTGTAATTCCGGGGTGAAAGATAAAGGGGTATGCGAATTGTAATTCCGGGGTGAACGATAAAGGGGTATGCGAATTGTTTAGCAGTGAAACGGGAAGGGGCAAATGTGGAGTTTTTAAAAAAACAATTCCGGGGTGAACGATAAACGGGTATGCGAATTGTAATTCCGGGGTGAACTAATTTTTTTCATAAATCCGCCGTAAAATGGAACTTTTTGAGACCGAGATCATTGAAATCCATCTATTTTTCGATTTTCTAGAGCCAAAAAACCAGGTGACCGCGAAAGTGTATATTTACCATTTTTTCTTTTATTCCATTTTATTCCACTTGATATTTCTATAGGTATTATATTATGTAAAGTTCTTTTTTTTTTTTTATTTTTTCAAACTACCTACCAAAATATTTTTTCAATTTTTAATTATTTATTTCTTCAAATTTTTAAACCTTTTTAAATTTAAAAAAAATATTTTTTCATTGTTTTTTTTTTATCATACAGTGGAAAACTTGCGGAATGTGCACTTTTGGTTTAGCCAACTATTTTTGAAATTAATTTGCTTTGTCAGAACAATTGATTTGACATTGACCTTAGATTGTAAACATACATATTTCTCCATATGAAAAACATTTTAGTTTTAATTGATCCTGCTCGAAAAATAATTGTCGATAAATTAAAATTACATTCTTCTTAAGCTGTGAATTTATAATATCACGATTGAAAAAGTTCCGTGCAATTATTTCACTAAGTGAAATTATAATTGCACGAAACTTTGTCAATCGTGCAATTATAAATTCACTACTGAAATTATAATATCACGGGTTTGACATACATCTGTATTTAACATAGTTTTTTTGTACAGTTTCTACTTCAAAACGACTTTTTTCTACGCATTTATTCAAAATTTAGCTTAAAAGCTATATATGGAACAATCATTTATTTTTGTGTTAGTACAATCTAATGTACTTGATGACGGAGAGTTTGAATACGACATTTAGACTGCGCCTGGATGTATGGAAACTGCGTAATTATATGACTACAATCTAAGGTCATTGTCAAATCAAATTTTTAACAATTCTTTCTGCAATCCAGCATTAGTCAGAGAACTTATAATTCTTAACGCAGCTTAACGCTAAAGCCATCGATTTTCGAGATATAGGTACGTAGATAAACACTCAATAGGTACATAAGTACATTCACTAGAAAATATTATAAATTTCTAACCATATTATCTACATACACGTGTTGGATGGGTTAACGACACAGTTTCGTCAACCATAGGCGAAAACATTAATCTGCTTAAAATTCCAAATGATTGGGGTTGAAAAAAAGACATTTTTATTACCCCGAAATATTTATTCCGACCCCTTCATGGCAATGTGCAACCAGTAAAAGTTACGAAGCAATAACAGTGCAACCAGCAGCAGCATAGCACGAATAATAATTATTCATTACACAGTAACGATTTGATGTACAGCACATGCTGAGTACTTTATTTTGATTCTAGCAATTATTCTGCTATTATAAAACTCTTTCCTTTTTACATTTGGATAAATGAATCATAGCGTACGCCAAATTCTTCTGTACTTTTTCATCTTAATCAATAATCACCATCATTTTATTTTTAGACTCCATCTTGAACGACTAGGTACTACATTTTGAATATTTTATTTTGATTTACGAAAGTATTTTGCCATTTTAAAACACTTTCCTTTTTTACATTTGGATTTTATTCTTTAGAATGCTTGAAGTACTTTTTGAATACTTTTTTTTTGAATCTCGCAAATAATTTGCTGTCATAATTTGTTGTTTTTAACACGCTTATATTAGCTTAACATGCATACTATGTATGTATAATGTATGCAAAGGAATCTTTCAGCGTAATTTTCACTAATTTCAAGAGGTCTGATTAACTTAAAAATGTGCACACTTGTCAAGGGCCGATGACAATACAATTATTTCATAAAAATAAATTCAAATATTTTGAAAAAAAAATGAATTTGAAAATTTTGAAAAAAAAAACTTTAGATGTCGTTTTGAGATTAAAAATTAAGAAAATAAACTATAGTTTAAAAAAACTAAAAAATACGCTTTAATAGCAAACCGAACTAAAAAGTAGAAAATAATTATTAACGAAATAATTAAATTATAGTGAAAAAGGATGGGGTACCAATTACTATATATTTTCTTCAAATACCTAAATAAAATTATCGACCAATTTTTTTCAGATAAAAATAATAAAATTATAAACCAATATTTCACTAGATGACGTTTCGATCCGGATTTAGATCTTCTTTAGAAATAATCTAAAAAAATAAAAATTAATTAGTAGGTATATCTACTTATCTATATCTATAAAAATCAATGCCACTTTTCGTTGTAATTTTATAACTCAAGAATGGGCTCACCTATCCAAACCAAATGTTTAGGCTTTGACTATTTAGTAGATGGTTTATGTGAAGTTTGCACGAATGAATTCAAATGATCATTTTGTTAATGGGGATTTTGCTGTCAAATTGAAACTTTTTTCGGATGGGGACTGTGCTGTCAAATTGAAATTTTTTTCAGTGTTGACAGTACAAGCATGTTGTTATGTCATTCATGCGGTCATTTAATTTTGGACGTGCTTCGATTAAAGCAAATTGTCAGCAATAATTATTGCTTTGTGTTTATATTTTTAAACATATTGTGAGTCTTGAATTGTTCAAATGTACTATGTATATGTGTGCGTGTATTTTTCTCAGTTTCTTAGCGAGCCGTCGGTGTTTCATATCGTTTACAGGCTTTTTTTGAATTAAATTGTCAAACGCATTTACACAAACGGTAAGTTTTGAACTGTTGAAGTGAATTACATGTATGTATGTGTGTTCCTTTATTTGAAAAAACATATTGTGTGCATACGGGTGTTTTATTCTTTTGTAACAGATGGAAGCACGTCGATTTAGAAATGAAATATTTAATGACATTTTTATATATATTGATGTATGCAGTCATATATATTTCCATACACACATATACGCACATGTATATTTTAAAATAGCTAGCAATTAATAAAATATTTTTTTGTTTGAATAAATGAATTTGATGTTCCAATTAAATTTTTTTATTATTTCACTTTATACGTAGCGAAGCACGTACCGGGCCGCTAGTTTTCTGATAAAATTGAGTGTGAATTATCGAAATATGAATAAAAAATTAATAACAAACAATTTTTTAATAAGTAGTCATGGATATCTATGTACCTACCTAAAAAGAAAAAAAAATAATTATAACAAAATATTATTTCAAAATAATATTATAAATGTTAAGTTTACTGATATGGATTTACATACTAAAGGGTGTATATAATTTGCTACAGATGTTGAATTGATATGTAGTATTAAAATTAAGTAAAAAAATGTTGTTTTAAGGGGTGTATTAAGGGGTAATTTTTTTATTTTGTCCAAAAACAAAGTTAAGTTCATACAATAGAGCCACACTGCCTATAAAAGCAAATACACTATATTGTCGGCAAGGTTTCGCACTCGACCTGAGTTTTTACAACTTAACATCAAACGTAGTATATCAATTAAAATTTTGATTAAAAATAATAGATTTTAGAGTTATTATCACATATTTGGAGAATAAAATGTATGCTTACATCCACTTAGCTACGCCACATGTCCTATAGATAGCCCAAACATACAAATAGCTCCGAATTTTGTCCCTTTTAGTGTAAGAAAGGTCCGAAGCTAAAAGAATGGGTTAAAAATCGTTAGATGTTCTCACTTCATAGATTTTAAAAGAAAGTAAACAAAAGTTTATTTATACTATATGCCTAAGAGCTTAGTTGAAACAAAATGAACTAAAATTCGATGTACAATATTATGTCCAACGGAAAGCAGCTAATATCCATATTATGACGTATGCTGCATTGTGGAAATTTTAATTTGGAAATGGAACTTCGCCCTCGTGCAAATGAGAGAAATGGAAAAATTATTTGTATTGCACTTTGAAACACACGTTATTATTCCTATGTTACTCCTAACTTTGAAAAATTCAATTTTGTTAAAAATATCGGTATAAATTATATAGTTATATTCTTTAACAAGAAACTGGTAAAGCGAGCAATGTACATAATCAATAAAAAATTAAAATATTGCAAATAATATTATTAACATAGCAGGCATGCTTGATTAAGGATTATTTTCATTTTTCTGTTGAACTAAGAAAATGGCAAACTTATCTTCCAAATCTAATAATCCCGAAATTATTTCGGGATTGGAACTAAAATGATACGTTTTATTCAATAAATAAAATTATCGACCAATTTTTCAGACAATATATTAACAAAATATAATTAATACATTAACGTTTCGATCCCGATTTTGTTAATATATTGTCTGAAAAATTGGTCGATAATTTTATTTATTGAAGAGTTCTAATCAGACGTTAATCAAAGATTTAATACGTTTTATATTTGGCTCTTTTTTTCATGAATTAGTTTTTGGCAGGATTCTATAAACTTGACAACCCTGACTTATACTGCGAGTGAAACAATTTTAGTTGATTATAACAGTAAGAAGATGACGTGATAATCAAAATCTTTAGTTTTGCTTCATCTGTCTTCATTAAAACGTTGCTACTTTGACATTCAAGTAGGCCGTCTGTTCTTCACCGTTCAACTGTTTCACCAATACGAGCAGCAGGACGGATGATTAATATTTGATATGCCGATGTTTCATTTATGAAACCTGTCATAATATGAAAACTGGCTGTCGGGCTTAATTCGCACGTAAAATGTACAAGAACACAGATATCTGTCACCCGAACATGACATTTAATCTGCTGCCACGGGACAAAAAGACTTATGAATCATTTTTGACTTTTTTTGAAAAAAAAAATATATTTGCGCTATGACGTTGTGCAGTAAAAACGTGTTTATTTATAATTCAATAAATAGTGTGCACTGTGCATACTTAAGATCAAAAAAAGCTAAAATAAGGATATTTGTGATATGATGTTGTGCGATAAAAACGTTTTTATTTAAATAAAAAAAAATGTGTATTAAATGACTGTTTACTCAGATTGTAAACAATGTTCTCAGAAAATTTCAAACTGTGGTCACAAACAGTTTTCATAAAATTTCGTTTACTGCCTGAAAATGCCACAACATATTTCTTGTCCTAAAAAATTTGTCAGAAAAAAAGGATATTTGTCAATATTTTACCTTTCCAAACCACAAGTGGGGAATGGTACCAGTTTAGATTAAAAAACACTTTTCAAAATTTTCTAAATCTTTTCGTTTTAAGGTCCTCCGAATCCAAAAAACATATTTTTGTAAAAACTCTGTGCGTCTGTTTGTCTGTGAGCACGATACAGGTCAAACGGATGAGCGGATTGAAACCAAATTTTGGGAAGATGTTTGGTATGCAAATATGAAGATCCCTATTGTTTTTGGGGAAAATCGGCGCATGCGCAGAAGATATATATGCTATAATGGTGTTTTTTTATAATAATTTTCTTAACGGCTTTTTTCAAGAAAGTTTTTTTTATTAACGTGGAACAATTATGTAGGTAGACATGGCAACGAATAGCAAATATCATATTGAGTACTAGCCATTACCCGCGTCACCTCACGTGATATCAGAAATTTTATTTTCTTTAGTAAGTAGGTATACTATATCAAATGTCAACGTTTTGAAGTTGGAATGGTCCCGTCGCCCAATTGGGTCGAATTTTTTAACACCGACATGAAATTTTAATTTAGGTACAAGAAATTTAATTAATATTTTTCTTGAACAGGAAATTTTAATCAGGTGAAAAGACCACAGCCAATTTGTTTTGACTATTTATTCATATATACGACGTTTCGTCGGTTTGATTCCGACTTCTTCAGGTATCTAACAAAACAGACACAAATTATACATTTAATTATCAAGATAAAATAATATTACAAAATTAATAAATAAATAATACCTTGAACAGTCTGTCAAAACTTTGTCAATACTCTGATCATTACAAATCAGGTTCGACTTACAAATTTTACAAAAATCATACGTCCAAATGTAGTCCAACATCAATCATATAAATAATTAAAATAGATAAAGTCTTCAATGATTTAATATTTGTCAATAATTAATAAGTAGAAAATTATTAATAAGTCACAATTAATAATAACCTCATATCTCGCCTGTATATTCTCAACTGTAAAACAGCTGGCAGTCACAGAACACACATACGCTCATGGTGACAATGACAACTAAACGCACGCGGCAAATTCAAAATAACCTAAGTCTTTTTATTATTATATTTATATTTATATTTCTCAATCAAACCTAAATACACCTTACTTAGATGGTCTGTGTCTGTTCTCAAATTAACAGTGTCTGTCAAACATATATGGACCATTTCGCTGATATTTCTTTTAAACCAATTTCTTTCCATGTCCAGAATCTTCACTTGGTCAAAATCAAAAACATGACCAGTTACAAAATGATGATTCGCCAAGGCAGTACGGTCTTCCTTATCCTTAAATCTGTCCTCACAACTATATTTGTGTTGATAGATCCTTTTGGATAGATATTGTCGAGTCTGGCCCACGTATGATTTTCCACACGAACACGGAATCTTGTAAACTAATTCAGACACCTGGCTTAACGATGTCTTGTCCTTAAGCTTCGAATAAACTTGACCAACAGTTCGGATGTTGTAGAACGCCGGTCTCCAATCAGTAGATCGGAAACTCAATGATATTCTATGACTGAGGCCCCTAATAAAAGGGAATCTGAACCTGTTTTCTTGAGTTTTAATTTTATTGACACTCCTGTCGCCCATACGTAAAGCTCTAAACCTCCTCCGACAGACGTCTATGAAAGATCTCGGGTAGTTGTTATTGTCGAGGATTTTTCGAACTTCTCTTAAGTTTTCTTCATAGTAATCTGCATGACTCAGCTTTAAAGCTCTATACAGTAGACCTAAGACGACACTACTTTTTTGTGAAATAGGATGATGAGATTTATAATTCAGCACTCTGCCAGAACTAGTGAGTTTCTGGTACCATTTAGTACGTAATTCACCCCCTACTGTCCTTATCACCAACGTATCCAGGAACGCTAACATATTATCAACTTCTTTCTCCATTGTGAACTGTATTTTCGGATGTATGCTGTTAAACCATCCTAGCAGACCATCCACCTCACTCACAGGAACTGCCAACAAAGTATCATCCACATATAATTTCAGGAACACAATCTTGAATGGCACGATGTTTAATACTTTTTTCAAAATATGATTCATCACCAAGTTAGCTAACGATGGACTCGCAGGATTGCCCATCGCTGATCCATCTAGTTGTATGAAGAACTCATTGTTAAACGTAAAATAACTGGTGTCAAAACATACTCTAACTAACTCCATCAAGTAAGTTTTAGGTATATCAATGGCCACTCTCAACTCGTCCCAGTCTTCATCAATTATTGACAATACTAAATCCTTCGGAATATTGGTGAACAAGGATACTACGTCCAACGATACCAAAACATAACCTTCCGGTAATCTGACGTTCTGTAGAAACTCCACCAACTCTGCAGAATTCTTCACATTTATCTCAAAGGTATTAACAACTGGAAGTAAAACTGAATGCAAAAAAGCCGCCAATTTGTAACATGGAGATTTGATGCAACTTACAACAGGACGCATCTTACAACCAGTTTTATGTACTTTACGTAATCCATACAGTCTTGGTGGTATTGCATTTAAAATAGTTAGACTCTTACCAATTGAATCATCAATTATCTTCTCATCCATGAACTTCTTTACCAGTTTATTAATCCTTATCTGATACTTGTTAGTGGGATCCACATTAATCTTCTTATACACCGTCCGATCATCTAACATCCCTGACATCACCATAATGTACTCATTCTTATCCATTACAACAGTGGCACCTCCTTTATCAGCTCTAATAACCAATAAATCATCGTGTTCATCCAGAAACTTCTTAGTCTTTTTCAGATCAGTTTTTAATAAAAAATCTTCCCTATTCCTGGAATTCAGTTGTCCACTATTATAAAAATTAGTAATGGAATTTAGCGCTCTCAACCTCACAGAGTTTTTAACATTCTCCAACTCATTAACATCTTCATCTTGGAGCTTAATCCTGGAAATACCAAACTCCAGGTCCTTGATGAGCGTAGGAATGGGAATGTCTTTTTTCTCCAACTCCACACCAAACTTTGGAGACAACCTCAATACATCTATGACATAATCGGGCAAGCTGGTACCAGAATAATTATATACTAACTTTTTGTTGTCTTCATTGTCGACCACTGACATGGAACCCTTCAACAGCCTCTCCAACTTCTTTATGTTATTCCGTCTGACTTTATTAAACACTTTCTCATATCTGACTTTATTAATATGTTTACAATAACAAAAAACATTACTAGGTAACTGAGCTGATAAGTTATTCTCAAAACTCGCAATCATACTTAGAATTAAAATTTCCTGTTAATTATTTATAAGACCTGAAGAATTTTACAATGGATTTCAATGGTGGTTTTTTTAACAAGTTACGACTCAGTTTTGGTTTACAAATTTGTACTTTGGTTAAAAGGTGGGCTCGAATGACTAGACAACTAGCAAATGCAAAGAACAGGAAAGTGTTCTTGCTTGAATGCAAAAGACAATGTGTTTTCCCGAGTCATGTGACACATAACCTTAATTCAGTCCAGGTGATATTGTCGGAAGGACATCCGTTCAGTTATATGGTTGATCAGATTATGGATAAATTCCAGATGTCAGTATTAGATGCAGAAATTAAAATTACGCATTAGAAATGTTCTCGACTTCTAAGTATGATTGCGAGTTTTGAGAATAACTTATCAGCTCAGTTACCTAGTAATGTTTTTTGTTATTGTAAACATATTAATAAAGTCAGATATGAGAAAGTGTTTAATAAAGTCAGACGGAATAACATAAAGAAGTTGGAGAGGCTGTTGAAGGGTTCCATGTCAGTGGTCGACAATGAAGACAACAAAAAGTTAGTATATAATTATTCTGGTACCAGCTTGCCCGATTATGTCATAGATGTATTGAGGTTGTCTCCAAAGTTTGGTGTGGAGTTGGAGAAAAAAGACATTCCCATTCCTACGCTCATCAAGGACCTGGAGTTTGGTATTTCCAGGATTAAGCTCCAAGATGAAGATGTTAATGAGTTGGAGAATGTTAAAAACTCTGTGAGGTTGAGAGCGCTAAATTCCATTACTAATTTTTATAATAGTGGACAACTGAATTCCAGGAATAGGGAAGATTTTTTATTAAAAACTGATCTGAAAAAGACTAAGAAGTTTCTGGATGAACACGATGATTTATTGGTTATTAGAGCTGATAAAGGAGGTGCCACTGTTGTAATGGATAAGAATGAGTACATTATGGTGATGTCAGGGATGTTAGATGATCGGACGGTGTATAAGAAGATTAATGTGGATCCCACTAACAAGTATCAGATAAGGATTAATAAACTGGTAAAGAAGTTCATGGATGAGAAGATAATTGATGATTCAATTGGTAAGAGTCTAACTATTTTAAATGCAATACCACCAAGACTGTATGGATTACGTAAAGTACATAAAACTGGTTGTAAGATGCGTCCTGTTGTAAGTTGCATCAAATCTCCATGTTACAAATTGGCGGCTTTTTTGCATTCAGTTTTACTTCCAGTTGTTAATACCTTTGAGATAAATGTGAAGAATTCTGCAGAGTTGGTGGAGTTTCTACAGAACGTCAGATTACCGGAAGGTTATGTTTTGGTATCGTTGGACGTAGTATCCTTGTTCACCAATATTCCGAAGGATTTAGTATTGTCAATAATTGATGAAGACTGGGACGAGTTGAGAGTGGCCATTGATATACCTAAAACTTACTTGATGGAGTTAGTTAGAGTATGTTTTGACACCAGTTATTTTACGTTTAACAATGAGTTCTTCATACAACTAGATGGATCAGCGATGGGCAATCCTGCGAGTCCATCGTTAGCTAACTTGGTGATGAATCATATTTTGAAAAAAGTATTAAACATCGTGCCATTCAAGATTGTGTTCCTGAAATTATATGTGGATGATACTTTGTTGGCAGTTCCTGTGAGTGAGGTGGATGGTCTGCTAGGATGGTTTAACAGCATACATCCGAAAATACAGTTCACAATGGAGAAAGAAGTTGATAATATGTTAGCGTTCCTGGATACGTTGGTGATAAGGACAGTAGGGGGTGAATTACGTACTAAATGGTACCAGAAACTCACTAGTTCTGGCAGAGTGCTGAATTATAAATCTCATCATCCTATTTCACAAAAAAGTAGTGTCGTCTTAGGTCTACTGTATAGAGCTTTAAAGCTGAGTCATGCAGATTACTATGAAGAAAACTTAAGAGAAGTTCGAAAAATCCTCGACAATAACAACTACCCGAGATCTTTCATAGACGTCTGTCGGAGGAGGTTTAGAGCTTTACATATGGGCGACAGGAGTGTCAATAAAATTAAAACTCAAGAAAACAGGTTCAGATTCCCTTTTATTAGGGGCCTCAGTCATAGAATATCATTGAGTTTCCGATCTACTGATTGGAGACCGGCGTTCTACAACATCCGAACTGTTGGTCAAGTTTATTCGAAGCTTAAGGACAAGACATCGTTAAGCCAGGTGTCTGAATTAGTTTACAAGATTCCGTGTTCGTGTGGAAAATCATACGTGGGCCAGACTCGACAATATCTATCCAAAAGGATCTATCAACACAAATATAGTTGTGAGGACAGATTTAAGGATAAGGAAGACCGTACTGCCTTGGCGAATCATCATTTTGTAACTGGTCATGTTTTTGATTTTGACCAAGTGAAGATTCTGGACATGGAAAGAAATTGGTTTAAAAGAAATATCAGCGAAATGGTCCATATATGTTTGACAGACACTGTTAATTTGAGAACAGACACAGACCATCTAAGTAAGGTGTATTTAGGTTTGATTGAGAAATATAAATATAAATATAATAATAAAAAGACTTAGGTTATTTTGAATTTGCCGCGTGCGTTTAGTTGTCATTGTCACCATGAGCGTATGTGTGTTCTGTGACTGCCAGCTGTTTTACAGTTGAGAATATACAGGCGAGATATGAGGTTATTATTAATTGTGACTTATTAATAATTTTCTACTTATTAATTATTGACAAATATTAAATCATTGAAGACTTTATCTATTTTAATTATTTATATGATTGATGTTGGACTACATTTGGACGTATGATTTTTGTAAAATTTGTAAGTCGAACCTGATTTGTAATGATCAGAGTATTGACAAAGTTTTGACAGACTGTTCAAGGTATTATTTATTTATTAATTTTGTAATATTATTTTATCTTGATAATTAAATGTATAATTTGTGTCTGTTTTGTTAGATACCTGAAGAAGTCGGAATCAAACCGACGAAACGTCGTATATATGAATAAATAGTCAAAACAAATTGGCTGTGGTCTTTTCACCTGATTAAAATTTCCTGTTAATTATTTATAAGACCTGAAGAATTTTACAATTTTTCTTGAAGAAAAAAAGTTCTAAAATTTTTATTTTTTCTCGTCAGATAACTCTTTTTTCTCTTTTTTAAAAAAAAGTTTGAAACAAAAGTAGTTTATTTTTAGTCAGACAATACTAATCTGCGAAGAAACGTCAAGATTCCCATTTAAAAATATGATATGGATCTTGAAAAAAACGTGGCACCTCCTCCAAATCATGAAATATTTGGACCATCGGCTTTCCCACTTGATTCCCTGCAACTTTTTTTCGGAAACATTTTTTGTCGAATGGCCTCTCTTCGTGTTAAACGATTTTGTTCATATTTTGTATCTATACTAATATTATAAAGAGGTAGGTTGTAAGTTTGGATGTAGGAAATTACTAATCCAATTTCAAAATGTTTTTCACAAATATTTAGAACGGAGTTTCAGAATGGTCATGAGCTATATATTATCGCATTAAAATAAAAGTGCTTTTCGTGGAGAACAATTTTGCAACGTAAGTCGACGAAAAAATAGTAACAATCTACAAATACGAACGAACCCGGGCCGGGCCGCTAGTCATGCATACATAACATAAGAGCTTTCTGGCAAATTTCACTGAAATTTTTCCTAAATTTAAACAAAGGCATATTTTGACTACAAGTGGTTCTAAACATATATAGCCGACAGTTTTGTCCCTTTCTGTTCTATCAATAACTTTTGTTATACATGCCTCAACCGAAGTGTTCATTCCGACACGACGTAGCCCTTTTGCCTTCTGACTGCAGATATTCCAATTGTTCTCACATTTAGATATTTGTTCTCGACCTTATTGATTTTATCGATCACAACTTCTTTCATTTTCCAACTGATTTATTTTGCGAAACATTACTACAATTTTTAAGTAGATAAATTCAAGTGAATTGTTTCGAGTAACAATTACATTAAAGGAAACTATTAAATGTATTAACGTAGGTATATACATATTTCTCTGGATCAGATTTAGGGAATATGTACTGTAGCGTGCATCTCTTGCTCTTTCTGTCTATAATATACAGAGTGCGCATTTTAATTTAGAACATGTACGTTAATTTGCACAAACCTCTAAAATAAAACTTCTATGGGCACGGTAGGGTAAAATTGTTTAATGAGATTGAATTTGTAACGAACGTGTCACCATGTACGTATATCATATACTACAAAAACCGGCTCTATAACAATAACTAAGGTTGCAGCTTGGTAGAACGAGTGCTTCGGAAAAATATTATTTATATTATTATTTCTTTGTTTTTTTTTAACAATTATACCAATTTTTACTTTCGTAGTGTAAAATACAGTCTCTTTTACCATACCGACCCTATAACTGGTGAATGGTAATAATTTAAGTCAAAATTCACCTTCCTTTTACAATTTTTTTTTTCGTTTTGAAGTCCGTCGACTTTAAAAAACATATTTTAGGAAAAAGTCTGCGATGATATGTTTGCAGATGATATAACTGTGTCGATAGCAGCACCATCCCTAAAAGAATTGAAGAATAAAGTTAAAAAAGTTTTCCAAGACTTTATAAAGTGGTGCGAAAGAAATCATTTAGTGATCAATATTGATAAGACAGCCATCCTACGCTTTGGATTGGAAAGGGATTGCTCATTAAGTGGTACGTATTTTACTGTGAATAATGCAGCAATAAAGGAACAAAACAAAACAAAAATATTAGGTTTGCTTATGGATAATACCTTAAAATGGGATGAACACGTAGATACTGTATGCAAGAAACTAAATTCTCTCCATTTCCAAATCAGAAATCTAAACCGAAATGTAGATCAACAAACTCTATTGATAGATATAGATATTTATTTATTCGTATGGCCTTTAGAGTGTAGAATATGTCAAGAGTACAGATGTAAGATATAATATAACATAAGATAAAAAAAATAAATAGAACATAAGATAAAAAAATAACAAATATAACAAAACATAAAAATTGAGTGTTTATTATTCTTTAGTATTGTCCACGGTAAAATACGGCATTATTTTTTGGGCAAACAGCACAAACAGTGCTAGAGTTTTTATAGCCCAGAAAAGAATAATAAGGCTAATTTTCAACTTGAAGGCTAGAGAAAGCTGTAAAGCAATTTTTTAAAATAAAAATATCTTAACTTCCTGGGGAATTTACATATATGAACTTATAACGTTTCTTTACGATTCGAATTTATTGGTAACTAACAAAAATGAAGCTAAAAACTGCACCGTATAAAAAATGATTTGTAAACCATAATCAATTGTAATTGACGTTTGTAACCAATTTTAATTATTGGATCAGCAATAAATTAATATCTTATCTTATCTTATTGATAATATGCCAATGTGCGGAAATCTGCGCATGCGCAGAAGAAATAAGTACTATACCGTTGTTTGTTTATATATTGGTAATAATCTCTCTCTATATATATAAAATTCTCGTGTCACAGTTTTCGTTGCCATACTCCTCCGAAACGGCTTGACCGATTTTGATGAAATTTTTTGTGCTTATCCGGTATCTATGAGAATCGGCCAACATCTATTTTTCATCCCCCTAAATGTTAGGGGTAGTCCACCCCTAAATTTTTTTCTTCCTTCCCCATTCGTTCTTTTGCACCGGGCACGACGGCGCAGCCGGAGTGCTCGACATACACACATATACGTCCATGTATATTTTAAAATAAATAAAATAGATAGATAGATGTTCCAATTAAATTGTTTTATTATTTCACTTTATACGTAGCGAAGCACGTACAGGGCCGCTAGTAGTATATATACTTACTTTTTATAACGGTTTTTATTTCTATTTATGATTTGAAGAAAGTTTTATTAAAAAAAATGTTTTTCTAAACTTTATACTTTCGGAAATATTTTGTAAATAAAAAAAATCACTTATTCTTTTGTTTTACAGATCTGTCACAAAAAAATAGTTAGGTAGCTGACAAGCATGCTTTGGCTAATTTTTACATGACCTGGCACATATTATGTAGGTTACCGTGCAAACAAATAGCAAATATCATAATATTTAATACTATCTGTTACCCGCGTCACCGCGCGCGTGAACAGAAATTTTATTTTCTTTATTATAATATATCAAATATCAATATTTTAGAAGTTGGAATGATTCCGTCGCTCAATTAACTGGACATTTTTTATATTATATATTATCTTTGTTTACAATCTATTATTGTGATTTTTTTTTTGTGGATTTTACTCCCTCGCATAGAAATCAACAGTTCAGTTTTACTGATTCACCTCTTTAATACAGCGCGATAGTATAATAGTCTATACTATTCATTCATTATATAACAAACACTCTATTAAAAGTATGATCTCAATCAATTCAGTAGTTTTTGGCCCTTCTCACACGAAGCTACTCAAATGAAACTAAACTGATTACTAACTAAAATCACTAACTAGTTAGTAACCAAACTTTGACACGATGGTACTCAAATCATTGTTTAATCACTTGTTTCATTTGAGCTGTCATAATGTTTTCTGAATCTAAATCAAGTGATGAGGATATTATTTTATATTATTATAATTAAAAAAGGCAACGACGAATGAAAAAACGCCAATATTGGATTCATGCTTATATAGAAAAAAAATTAAATTGTAGGGCATTTGTTGCTGCCAAAGAGCTACAGGAAAATGATGCGAAATTTTTGGCATTCTATAGAATGTCCAAAGAAACATTGTATCCACGCTTTTTCCGTCTTATCTTTTCGAGAATAATCACTTAACGTGTAATTATATAGGCAAGGATGCCTTTCGACAGCTTCTACCAGTTTTAAATTTTGGATTGGATCAGCCATTTTTGTTGTTTTATTGGTAACTGGTTAGTAACTAGTAGCGTGGCGACCAGCACGCCGCGCAGCTTGAAACTGATCACTAACTGGTCACAAACTGATTACTAACCGAGAGCGCCGTGTGCGAACCTCCATTGAAATACTAGTGCTAGAGACTGATTTGTAACTCAAGTTAGTAATTGGTTTCGTTTAAGTAGCTCCGTGTGAGAAGGGCCTTTGAGTTATAACCCACAACAAAAAAATTGACAAAATTAAGACAGACAACAATTCTGAAAGTGACTTGTTCAAACTAAGTTTTCTACAAAATGTAACTTAAAAAATTGACATTTCTTGCAATTTGGACAATTATTGTAATATTCGCGTAGGTATGTCGAAGTGAATTCTTCACCCTGTATGTATGTTTGTGTGTGTATGTGTGTGTTTTATGTTACGAGTTTATTAAACCAGCTAATACGCTTGGTGTGCTCGTCTTCTATATCCCCGTTCCATTGTACCCCATGCACCCCTAGATGACACTATCCATGTCTGTATAATACAGAGGTGGTGCGCAGAGATAAAATTAAATTTAAAATAAGTATTGCCAATAAGACCGAAGTTCTGATTAATTGGATTTTCTTTATCTATAGTTACTTTTCTATTTTAATTAAAACTTTACTGCATTTTCTTTACTTTTGCGAATCTTTCTTTTATATTCATCAAACACCGTTACCCTATATTCTAGTTAAATACGATTCTCAAAAAAATATTTACAATATAAACCTGAAGTTCATTAGTGCAAAGTGAATGAGAAAAATAATTGATATCAAGTTGTCGAGACAAATCGAGAATGTTGTACGAATAAAGTTAATAGAACGGAAATATATAGATATTATACAATAAAGAAGAAATTAAAAAAAACAATAACAAAAATAAATTCTCGTCCAATGCGGGGTTAAAATCAACGGGTCTCGTGTTGTACCAACGAGCTAACCTAATTTGTACATAATGCTCGATTTTACCATATATACCAGTTTGAGTGCATTCATTATAATTTAAAATATATTGCTTATTAAATTGTTTTTAACTATTGATAATTTTCGTTCAGTCTACACCTAATTCTCAAAATTCATGATTTTTGCCAATTTTTCTGAGCGATCCTTGTATCAATAAGGGTGGAAACAGCAATTTTAAGCGTTTTTTTTCCAAAAAATGAACAAAAAAACATCGAATTCGTGCTTCAGTAAGCTATTATTTGACACTCGACACGATGTCTTTAAAATTTGTTATTCTATTTCCAAATTCACTCTTTGAAATTAACCACCAGAATCAAAATTGAGCATTCACACTATCGCTGTGTCAAATATCAAATTTTTACATAAAAAAGTTTCATAAAAAATCGCTTGAGACTGACGGACGCCGAAATGATTCCATAAGTGTTCCGTTTGCACGGAACAATAAAAACAACGAAACTGTTGATCTATTAAGATAAACGGATATATTCTTAAATAGCGCTTCTTATTATTTAATGGTAATTTATAGAACTGCAAGTACGGCATCTGTCGCCAAATTGTACAGCGCCAGTCTGTAGATTATAGACGCTCAACAACTTACGTAAATAGAGTCAGTGACGAACAGCTCTTGCTGTGTATGTATCTACAGAACTACTAAGTTTTTGAATTCGTATTCTGAACGAAACCGAGTATTGTAATGTGTTCAGATATCATCGGATGACATTTTAACGAGTCGTTACTGACTTTTACACTATGGTATCACATCGAACTGCACTAGCACACACTGTGTGCGCGCCGCATGCCAAACAGTTCCATTAATTCACATATACTTATTACTTACATACATACATACACACATGTACACAGAGAGAGAGAGAGAGAGAGCACTAGTGTCGTTGTTCTGTGGAGTTGCACGGCTTACACTATTAGTTCGAGATTGTGACACCAGCGCTATCACGCGAAGCTTGTGCACTAAATTATATTACCTTGAGCGGGTATGTCATTTCTTTTTAAGTTATAAAAAAATAATAAAATTTAAATCTCTAGAATTATTTTCAACACTTATAACTGAACCCTGTTGATAGATAGGTAGATAAGTTGCGGACAGGAAATTTTTCCCGTGCACTCAAACCTACAAGGACCCATTGTGTCTGCTCGACAACTAATTGGGCAGTCGGAGTGTTGCCAACAAAACTGATATAAAATTTGCAAACTGCTGTTAAACTTTTGCTAAAATTATGCTAACTGCTTTATAATAATGCTAAAAATTATGGTAACATTTTTCAATGTCAAATAGAGCGTCATTTAATTTTAAATGTTTATTAATCAACAAAATTTAGATTTATTTTATTTTTAATCGACTGTGTTATCGAACAAAATATTAATACCTTGGTCTTCATCGGCAGCTGAAGAGCATGTAGACGTGGAAGCCTCATTGTTAAAACTATAGAACTCCTTGGTACCTATAGAGCCACAGTGCGTTATCCGGAACTGTGTAAGAATAGCAGCATTTCCCTTCCATCTTTAGGCCGAATCTGATGTATAAAAAATGCAACAAACGATTGCGAAGCTTAGTTTTAACAAAGATAAGAGTTATTTTAACTACTTTCATTTGATTGAAAACGCGTTCAATTTCTGTGTTGGAATGTGGTAGTGATAATAATGGTATTGTTAACTGAGATAAAATATCTGCAAATGGGCTATTACCAGCTGCATCTTTAGAATCAATTACTTCATTCCAGAATCCTATGGTGGAAGATGTGCATTGTCATTTCATGTACACTATATTTCTCCATTGAGATAATTTTCTTATCTGCTGAAAAAATATGCTATACCTATGCTAAACAACAAATAATTATGCTAGACAACATAAAAATATGTCAAATCTAGCAACGCTAAACAGTCCTGAGCACTTTAAAGATTGCACGCAGTCCATTCGTGATGGACGTGATGAATGGTACCCAAATACTAAATTCCCAGGCCCCCTTACCTAACGCTTCGATTTTCGCCTTCTCTTCAACAATTAACAGAACCGGCACCTTGTGAGGCTCTGAGGCGCCCTCGCAGCACCTCAGTGATTGTTATTGTTGGGATATGTTTCCGACAATACTGCGAGCCTGTCAATAAAAAAGAGTGGATATTCGCAAATCTACTACGTGGACGGCTGGCTATGTTCAAACCTTGAATAATTTTCGGGTCTTCAAAAATAACGGTGCGAGGTATTCTCTATTTTGCACTACATTTACACAGCGCCGGCCTTAACCCTTGATCACGGTAGAGCGAGATTGTGTTTCAACGCACTTTGGTCAATGCTTTCACATCACATAAATTGTACCTATTTCAAATCTTTGATTAACGTCTGAATAGAACTCTTCAAGTAAATAAAATTTTTTTGTCAATAGGTATATCGTATGGTCTGAGAAAAATTGGTCGACAATTTTATTTACTTGAAGTGTACCTATTTCAGTTTATCATTAGTAACGATTACCGAAATGTAACGAATAAGTCCACCACTACTGATTTGACTTGGCTTACTACAAACCCTGCCGCCTGTTACGTCACCCTCGCCCGGAACTTCTCAAAAGGCACCATCAAAATTTTATTTTTGCTCGAAATTGTTTTTTGAATTTGGCATTTTGGCGCCTTTGCCACCTGACGCCTAGAGCGACCGCTCCTCTTGCTCTACCCCAGGGCCGGCGCTATTTACATAGTTCAGAATGTATAGGCACCTGACTTGGCAATCTAGTGTTTTATTAATCAAAAATCTAATCTGAAGTAACTTAGATGCTAAGACGTTTAGGCTAAAGAACTCGCCGTTTCGAAAAAAAAGGTGAATGCGAAACACTCGTGGGTTTTTATGTTTTTGTGTATCTTTATGCATCGTTGGTCGTGATCATGATTGGACATTTATAATTCATATCACAGATGACAGCATAAAAATTTTACCACAAAATTTAATTTTTAATTGCGCTTCGGAATAATAAAGGTAACATATCAGTTATTATCACCAAAAAAGCCATCACTCGCGTCGCTTGCACGATTAATATGAAAAAAATATATCCAAATCTTTGATTAACGTCTGAATAGAACTCTTCAAATAAATAAAATTGTCGACCAATTTTTTTCAGACCATATATTTACAAAAATTATTAAAAAATATAAATCAAAGTAACAAAGGATGACGTTTCGATCCGGCTTTGGATCTTCTTCAGAAAAATCTAAAAAATATAAAAATTAATTAGTATTAAGTTATTTATTATCTACTGGATTGAACGAATGATAATGTTAGAATGAATCAAAAAAATTAATAACAAACGTCATCCTTTGTTACTTTGATTTATATTTTTATATAATTTTTGTAAATATATGGTCTGAAAAAAATTGGTCGACAATTTTATTTATTTAAAAAAAATATATATCATTGACTTCCTGACATTTATACAGACGCTTCACACTGGCTCATATTTTTCGTATCTATTCCATATTATGTACAAATCCGACTTAGATGCATTCGTTTATAATTCTGAATAAAAATGTCAGTTTGGCGACATGACATTGGGTTTCGTGGTCTGGCGGTAAAGTCAAGTCGCTGTAAAGTCTGTATGGGTATTTTGAACCGGCGCGTGGGGGCGGCAGGGCGGTTGTACCTCTGTTCATATGGGAAGAATAGTAAAGCCGACCGGAGACGTAACAACTCGGTGCGCTGAGAAATGCTCTCACTCCGGCGACAACGGCGCAATAACCTTGAACGTTGCACTGCGCTGTTCAAACAGGGTGTCCAATTTATAATCACTCTGTTATAGGTTGGAGGAAATGTCAATGCAGAGACATTGACTCAAGTTTTAAAAGTAATATTATAATTACACTTTCTGTTGAAGCTTTTTCAAGCGACTTGGCACGTCAACCTGTCGTAGAAATATAGTGTGTTGTCGCCACATCACCTCGAGAAACGCTACGAAGTACAATAATTGTACTTCGTAGCGTTTCTATTATTATATATTATATTATAATCAATCATCGTGACAACAATTATTGTTGTCACGATGATTGATTATAATATATCTCTAACGTAAACACTCGAATTATTAAATTAATTCACGATTGATTATTTTTCCCAAAGTAATCAGAAGATTGATTTTTCTGAAGATTTTTTTAATATCGTTAATTCTTCATCCGTCACTAAGAAAATAAATGAGATAATGATAGAGAAGTGGTGAAATAATAAATTATTGACCAATTTTTCAGACAATATATTAACAAAAGTTATATAATTATAATTCAAATAATATACGTTTCGGTTCCGGTTTTAGGTCTTCTTTAGAATTTCGATGAAAAATTTTTCATAAGTAGTTATGGATATACTCGTTGACACCTAAAATGGGCTATAATTTTTCTTCCATTTTAGGTGCTTACAAGTTATCTATGACTACTTATTAAAAAAATTTTTGTTAGGTATTACTTTTTCTTTAATATTTCGATATTAAAAAAATCTCAAATTGAAAATTCGATTAGAAGCTCGTTACAAATTAATTTTTATTTAATATTTATTGGCTTAATTCTGAAGAAGCCGTAAATCCAGAACCAAAACGTCAATTATTTGAATTATAATTATATAATTTTTGTTTATATATTGTCTATTGCTCGATAATTTTATTTATTGAAAAGTAATCAGACGTTAATCATAGGTTGGAAATAATAAATTTCTGCTAGAATAGGATGACGTGCCAAATGTGTTGCCAACTCGACAGCAAATTCGGTGACCGAGTCGGTAGAAAACGCTTCGTTTGTTGCTTAATCTCAGGATTTTCTTCTGTTTTCTTCTTACACCAATTTTCTTTTATTTCGTAAAGCAAAAAATAAGTTAATAAGAAAAAATTCGCAGGTTTGTGGACAATAGTTATATTTATAATTGTACGACGTTTCGTCTATAAATTTAGACTTTTTCAAGTACAAAATTGAAAATTATTTAAAACAATAATTATGAAAATAAACATTAATTACTAACCATAGCAATTAACAAAAGTTAAGGTACATAAGATAAAAACATGGCAACAAGTTTAGGTATATATAAATTTTTTAAACAATAAAAATTAAAATTAAAAATTAAAAATTCGAAAGTTAGTTCAATTTCATAATATAGTTGTACTGACTACTTAAATTTTGAGTGTCTGTTCTATAAAATCCCGATACTAAAAGTTTATGTGGACGACACTTTCATTGCAGTTCCTGATAATAAAATTGATGACTTATTGCAAAGGTTTAATCAGTTTAATGAGAAGATCCAATTCACTATGGAGAAGGAAGTTGATAAATCAATCCCATTTTTAGACACATTAGTAACACGTTCAGCTTCAGGAAAATTAAGAACGAATTGGTATATGAAACCATCTCATTCAGGCAGGCTTCTGAATTATCGCTCAAACCATTCAGTACAGCAGAAAATTAGTGTTATAAAAAGCTTGTTACACAGGGTAACAAGATTAAGTCACCAAGATTACCATAATGACAATTTTAAGAAAGTTGAAAATATCTTAAAAGCTAATAATTACCCTGTCAACTTTATTCATCAATGCATCAATAAGTTTATACAGGACCAAAATCACCTGAATAACACGTTAGATACTGTGGCTGAAAGAACTAACTCTGCCAAGATGCATGTTAGATTTCCATTCGTCAAGAACTTATCCTACAAGATCAACAGACTATTTTCTAACACAAATATCAAGTTGGTGTTTTATAACTTAAATAAATTAGACAGATTATTCACAAGTCTTAAAGATAAAACACCTATTTTACATCAATCTAATATCATTTACAAAATACCTTGTGAATGTAGTAAGTGTTATGTGGGGCAAACAAGACAGTTACTAAAACATAGAATTTACCAACACAGAATGGACTGTAGAAACAATAATTTATTAAGTGATAATAAGACCGCGTTGTCATCTCATCATTTCGACACTAGACATAAATTTCTATTTAACGAAGTTCAAATATTAGATAAAGAGTCAAATTGGAAAAAACGTAATATCAGTGAAATGTGTTTTATTAGAAAAAACAATTCTATTAATTATAGAACAGACACTCAAAATTTAAGTAGTCAGTACAACTATATTATGAAATTGAACTAACTTTCGAATTTTTAATTTTAATTTTTATTGTTTAAAAAATTTATATATAAACTTGTTGCCATGTTTTTATCTTATGTACCTTAACTTTTGTTAATTGCTATGGTTAGTAATTAATGTTTATTTTCATAATTATTGTTTTAAATAATTTCCAATTTTGTACTTGAAAAAGTCTAAATTTATAGACGAAACGTCGTACAATTATAAATATAACACTATTGTCCACAAACCTGCGAATTTTTTCTTATTAACTATTATCGATGGACACGATATCTAATATATGCAAAAAAGAAGTATCGCAAGGACCAGCACAAGCTTATTCTAGGCCTGGCGAGCAACTTGAAAGTTACTTAATTTTTTGAACCCATTATTGTTGAAAAAACTAAATGAAGACAAAAAAAAGTTTCTTGGTAGCAAAATGCCAACTAATTCACGCCTATTGCTTGGTTTGCTCCCATTAATAATGACATTTTTAAGCCGATATTTCCAGTTCTAACTCATAGGTAGCCCTGCGAAGTTGACGGTATGGTAGAAGATGCTGTGAACCATAAAACAACGAGATAAGACTATGATCTTCGCAACTTAATGGTGATCCTCAGATTCTGACCCGAACGAACAATTTTCCACGATAGCTTCTCTAACATTTGAAATACACAATAAACACTGAAACAAAACCTCTACACACACACAGTAAAGACAAGAATAGATCGTTATTTGTGTCCTTGTCTCACTTTATCTCTTAATATATACGTCGGTCTCTGTTTCTTGGTAAGTTCAAGATAGTTTCTCTATCCCATCTACTTAATGTTCTGTTAAATATAAATACAGGCAAAGCTAGGCCTGAAACATATTGAAAACTTAACTGCTCAATTAATTTTGACACAATTAACTGCCATTACAGTTACACGAAAGACATTGTGCTTTGTGAAGTCGAAAATAATAAACAATAAACCAATACAATATATAAGCAGTATCACAGGAAATATTTTCAATAATGGATTTATGTACCTACTTTACCTACCTTCAACCGTTTTACAGTTCATTGTTTGTCCTTTGTTTCGCGGTTATCAGTTTTGGAAAATGACGTATCCATTTAAGGAGGTTGGGTAGGCACTTTGGCGAGGTACGCGATGCGGGGAAAATTCTAGGCTTATACCATAGATATATATTATATCTATGGCTTATACACAGGTCTCCTAATTTTATATATGATGCTTACAATAAATTCGTTAGATTCGTTACATTTTATTTGAACAAAGGTATTGGCAACATTGCATTTTCTTTCTCACTTACACACTTACACATAGATCGTTCATACTTTCAATTTCTGTACTATTGGACAGTACAAAAGAGAAACACTCCGCATACAGACTTTTATCCCTAACCTCAAGAGAACACAAGCGTAGACGAGCAAGCGGGGTTGCCATTTACTTATTGAGAATTTATTTAAGACTCACTAAATGGTGATCTTTGTGTTTTATTTAATTAGTTACTTTTTCTAGTATAGAGAAAAGCTCTAATTTTTTCTTTTAACTTTGAAAACGTATATTTCATAGCATAGCTATTTTTGCAATTAATCCAATCATGACTTATATCTGATTTTATGAGTTTTCCGTTGTTTTATGTCACTATTTCATTGCCTGTCATTTGATTGCATGTTTTAAAAATATATTTTGAATTTTATGTTTTCAGAAATGAGACTGTCCCAATGTCCATAATGTTCAAAATTTGATATAATATATTACTAAGAAGAACTCTTTTTTTTAAGTCAGGTAAAAACTATTCAATCGATTTTTATGAAAATCTTATGGTATCAATCAGTGAGCATTCTAAACAAAATGAGGTTGAAATTTTTCAAATCTGTTAAGCCCTCGTAAAGTTGTGACTGAACATTTATTAAAAAAAAAAAAACACGTATCGAATATAGAACCTCCTTCTTTTTTAAGTCTGTTAACAAAATTACCACTTCTCAAAGCACACGTCTGTCGTTTCGACTTCTCAGACTGCTTTAAAATGTATAAAATGTACGTTTTTAAAATCCATTTTTATTATTTTCTCCCCATACACTCGGATTTCCTCCCGCGATACTTGTTCCAATTTTCCTGCTACCAATGTCTAGTCACATTAATGATGTTCAATGCCCATTTTATAAATTAATCTCCTATTATTAATTATAAGAAGGTATCTAGCCCCCTACCTCCCGCCTATAACTCAAATATTTGCTCCCATTTGCTAATCGTATTTGTATCATTCGAGATTAGATTTTTTCCGTGTAAATAAAGCAACTGAAAAAGCTTTAAATATTTTTAAAATTTGTATTGTAGCAACCCAAGAGAAATTTATGACCAATCCAGACTCTTCAGCTTCCAAAATAAGATAGGGGGAGTGTAAAAATTGAACGTCCCTTTTTCACTAAAGTGGCAAAATGTTTGGGTTTGGAGCGATGCCAACGTTAAATCCGGCCCCGACTAAACTACAAAAGCAATTTACCCGTAAGGGATACATTAAAGTGGTATATTATGAGAGATTGTGGCTCTTGAAACAAAAATTGACTCGGGCGAAGCTGGGTTCGAAAACTAGCCGTCTAGAAATTGAAATAGTTTTCTGAACAAATTATAATGAACCACTTTTAACGAGATGTTGGTAGGAATATTTTCTAATCAAAGGTCAAACGACATACAGGAATAAATGGTGTTTAGATAGAATAGCTCCATAAATCTACGTTTCATAAATACAGAAATTAATGAAAAACATGTAAATAATCCCGTAAATATGTGTATATTTCAATTTTCAGTCAACAGTTGAATTAGTACGTTTGTTTAAAATGACACAAAACTATTTAAAAAAATCCATACTGCATTTTGAATCCGCTTAATGATTTACTTTTATGACTACAGGAATATTTTGTAAAATAGAATTTGAATAAAAAAATATAGGTTTTACGAAATATTGTAATAATCTTCGTTTTTAAAAGGTTGGCAATATCTTCGTCACTTCACAGTGATTACACAAATAAACTATTGTAATGATACGTAATCTTACACCTTTTCAAAATCGGCCTATTCATATCCAAAATATAAATGTTATTTAAAAAGAAAATCTTCACAAGCTTAGCATATTGTGATAGACAATATTTTTGAAGTTGCGATACCTTTCCTTAATATTGAAACAATAGTAAACAAAAAAGAGACTCTCCCACGTGAGAAGTGAAACTTCTTAGGTTCTAACATTTATTTCAAGATTAGGAAATGGTTCTGTGGAATTTGTTACAGCGGCTAAAGAAAATACTACTTACACACAGAGTACGCACTGCACATATAATACATATGTAGACTGTAGAGTGAGTAAAACCGATTCTCCCACTCTTGCCTCTCATCTGCCAGTTGAAGTAGAAGAAGGGGAAGCGATTCACTTTTCGTCTGATCCAGACCAATTTACCTCACTAGCTAAACGATTCTCCCACTCTTTCCTCACAACAGTCGGTTGAAGTCGGAGAAGGGGAAGTGTTTCACTTTTCGCTTGATCCAGGTCAATTGGTAAATTGGCCTGGTTCAAACAAAAAGTAGCACGCCTAAAATATTTTCACTTCAAAAAGATTTTTTTTAAACTAGCTTTTATTAAGTTGTACAAGCAATATATTTGATTTAGGGTTCATAAATTTTAAAAACGTGGGTCGTAATCCATGATATTTTATGACTGTTACGACGCCCGATTTTAATGACATTTAAGAGAAGCTTGTTTTAAACTTTTTAATTATTAGTATAATAAGTAATTTCAGATTCAGACACATCTTTGAGACATGACAGCAAAGTAGAAAAAAACGGAGACACGTTCTCCCACCATCAATCCCGGGTCTTCCACCACATGTTATCTTCTTTATTATTTTGTTTTTAACCTGTATTTAAATATTATTATAGCCAAAATATCAAAATATTGTATTGTTATCGTAACTATTTACTCTGTATATGCGTTTTTTTCAAAACATTTACGTAAATTCGACCTCATTGTAGATAACTTGCGAGGACCACTGTATTCCATAAAGAAGAGTGATATCTCATACTTAGTTTTGAAGCTTGAGTTTGGCCGCTTCTTAACCACAACAATTGTTGTGGTTAAGGGGTGTCCAGGCTGACGTTTCATATTTGGTGTAAACCTCAGTGTTCTTGACATTCATCAATCATACCCACCTTTAATTGATCTTATGTTTACGCATATAGCCTTAGTTGCTGAGCGTTTCATAATTAAATTAAAAAAGAGCGATATCGAACTCAAATCTTGGATTTTTGAGGGATTGGACTATAGAAACGATATTGAATTAGGATTTTCAAGCGGGTTTAAAATCTAATCACCCAATGCACTTGAGACGCCACCCACGGTGCGATGCTGTGGATAAAAACTTTATTCTATTTATTGTATTGTAAATTTTGACCCTATTGTAAATCATGACAATCTCATAATACTTACATAATTGTATTTATTTTTTAAGGCCACTAACAGCTGGGGGTAAGCATCAATTCACATTTTCAATTTATCACCAAATTTTGTTGAAAAATACTTTTGTTAGCAATTTAACGGGAGCGAAAAGGATCTACAGAAGCCTATCCTTTAAGTTAAAGAGTATTGTATTCGTTTAATTAATTTTATTGAAATCAGATTAACAATTGAATAATTATGGTGTTCCACCGTGAACAGGCATACAGCCACACAGAGAAACAGAAAAAAATCTGAAGTTAATCAATTATGAGTTGATATCGTTCAAAATACCTAAAACAGATTTATCTATACTAGTATATTATATTATATATAATAAAAATCTCTTGTCACTATTTTGGTCGCGCTAATATTCAAAATTTTAATGAAATTTTGAAAATGTGTCTTGATTAGTGCAACTTACACTGTAGGATAGTATTTATTAAATATTTTGTACAAAATTACGATGTTTTGTCAGAAAAACTGTTTTAGTAACTTGTAACGACATCTGACAGCATTTACCCAAAGCTATTAGTTCAGAAGCAAACAAAAAAAAACTGTTTCAGTACCAAGTAGCAACACCTGATAGAAATCGCTCAAAGCTGTTAGTTCTGAAGCAAATCTGGCAGGATTTGCTCAAAGCTATTAGTTCAGATGCCGGGCCGCAGACGAAAAACATTTTAATGAATTATAATATATCACGCCCGGGTGAAACCGGGACGGACCGCTAGTTTTCTATAAAAAAATTACTTATACATGAAAACAGTGTAGGGTATTGATTACTGAACGAACGTGTTGACAGGTCACTAACAGGTTAACTGTGTTTGGTCCCGTGACAATCCAATCACCGGGCGTGATTTGCGTGTAATTTCAATCAGGCTCAGTGAACGATGAAAACGGAACCCACTGTTACCAGTTCTCGTTCCGCCGATGTACCTTCGTACTAGTATACTCATACAGTCACGTCTTTACCACTTTCAGCACAATCTGTGTAGATCCACACTAAATTTTATTCCTTTTCCCAGTCCTGTGTTTAACAATTTGATCTTCAACACTACCCAAAAAGAAGACCATCGAAAAGTTTACAATATCAACATACTGTGCAACTTGACTGATTGGGATGCGCTGCGCTCGTTAGCGACAACAGTAGTGGACTCCACCCTATTATTAGACACAGATAGACAAATCTAAGTTGCCCTAGGTGTTCGGGTTCCATTGCACATCATAATATTATTATCAATTTACAAACATTGAGATTTCGAACTATTTTTTTTTATTAAAATATGTAGCCTATATTAGTAAGGGATACCTACTATCTTTTTATTAGTGAAAGAATTATTATAATTGGTTCAGTAGTTCCATAGATTATCCGTCGCAGGCAACAAACAAATAAACAAATTTGACCTCTTTATAATACTAGTATACTACTGTAACACACGCTTTCCGGCCTTGGCTTCCGTCTCGGTGTCGGTCTAATAATAGCACACAAAACGGCGGCAAGAGGCTTTCTTGGACAAGCAGGAAGCCAAATTTCTTTGTATTGTATTACGCGATTCCGATAAAGACGGGTTTGGAGCACAGAGAGGCCGGCGGAATTTCGGGGAAAGAATATCGCGGCCGGTAATGTTTGACCCACGCGGCGGCAAAAGATATAAATAGAATGGGCCTACAGTGAGTAAATTTGGACGCGATGAAGTAAAGACGCGGACTATTACGAAATAAATAAATACAGCTGTGTGGTTATTTATAAGTATGCAAAGATAAATTTTGGTAGATATAGACATTAAGTCGTGTTATAGTGTATATGAACATTCAGTGTTATAGTGTTTTGTGTGCATAGACATTCAGTAGCGACGTTTTTTTTGTGTATATGGACCTTTAGTAGTGACGTTTTGAAGTGTTTTGTCTACATAGAGAACTACTAGTGACTTTGAATTCTTATTTTGTTACTTAGTTGTTTTTCTGTTACAGTATTGTTTTGTTTTATTTGCCAAGAGAAGTTTGTTTATTTTTTATTTGTGTTTGTTAACGTTTTTATAACTGTAAATAAATATTCTCCACCACAGAAAAAATAGTTTTGTTACACTACGTTATTTGAAACTATTAGCTATTAAAATTAAATTGTTTACAAATTAAACTGCTGAACGTATTTCAGTGAATTTAAATTAAGTTCTAATTTGATAATAAACAAAACGAATAAAATATAAACTAAGGCTATTTGAGAGAGCTCGGACGTACGTATAAATGTACGTACAGACCAACCCGACAACTGCTGTTCGTGATTTTCATTTACAATTTTAGAATTAATTACGAACACAAATCAATCTAAATATAGTTTCATTTTAGAGAACATAATATCCCCTTTTCAAAAAACCTACAGTTTTATTCGATTTCACACGAAAGTAATCTAGTTATAACTATTTGTATGAACGAAACTCAGCTCTGGAGCGCAAGTGTTAATAGAGCACACTACCGCCTCCGGTGTAACGGTGTGTTCTATTAAGAGACAAGTCATCAAAAAATGTATTTTTTTATTACTTTCTTTTCATGGTACGTTAGCTCTCTTAATATAAGTCTAATAAAAAAACATTTAGTCGTGTTTGTACATAAAATCCGTCAATAAATTCATTATTGTAGCACTTAATTACGTTCTTTTTTGAGATAAAAATCACGTCAAAAACGACGTTGACACAAACGTATCTCACTAATAAGACAGTATGAGATAAATAAAGTAATAACTTTTAAATAAAATGTTCAGGAACACAGGACAGTGCCAAATTGCTAGTAATATTTATGGTAATAATCAGAGATGTACAAGATACCTCATAAAAAGTATTTGAAATACAAGTTAGAAGATACTTCTAAGTAAAGTGTTTGAGATATCAGATAAAAGATACTTTTGGAAATGGTATTTGAAATACCAGATACAAAATTCGTATCTTCTAAATACTTTTTTAAATAAGATACTTTTTGAAAAAATATTTTTATTATTCTTAATTAAGTAAAACTTACGGTTTATTTAGCTTATTAAAATATTGCATACGTTTATAATTCAACGTTTCGACTTCTTTTCGGCGATCGCCTTCAAGAATGAAAATTCTTAACTAATCCGCGACAAATTGCCGTAAAAATTAGTTGTGATTAAATATAATAAACACCAAAAAACACTTCGCGATCTTAAGTTCTCTTAAACAAAAAAGCAAAAATTATTGTACATTAAACCTAAAAATAAACATTAACCAAACAAAAAAATTTAAGTCATTTTATTGTAAATGTAAGAAAATATTATATTATATTTTATTATTATATTATAAAGGGTCTTTCAACAAGGACGGGTCGATGTTGACAGTTTGTGGCGGCCATGCTGTTTTGGCGGCATCTGTCAAATCTGTTTTTTCTTTTTCAGTCATTGATGCCAAATCACCATCGCAAGTTACACGACTGAGCAGCATGTCCAAATGATAAAACTTTATTATGAAAATTCGTTAGTGCAAACGTTGCGCGCATTGCGTCAATTTTACGGCAGACGCGGTGGCCCTTCAAAGTCGACTCTCCAACGTTTGGTGGCTAAATTCGAGACGACCGGTTCAGTAAACAACCAACCAACACTCTTACGGCAAAGGATCGCCAGATCGGCCGAGAACATCGCCGCTGTCCGTCAGAGTGTGCAGGAGACTCCGAGGCAGTCGATTTCTCGCCGTGCACAAGAACTCGGCCTTTCGCAGACTTCAACTTGGAGAATTTTGCGTCGGGACTTGGGCCTGCACCCGTACAACATCCAACTGACCCAGGAGCTCAAAGTTAATGATCACAGACAACGCCGTTTGTTCGCTGACTGGGCTTCGGAACGTTTGGAAGAGGACCCCGATTTTGGCCGAAAAATAATCTTTAGCGACGAGGCGCATTTTTGGATGAATGGTTTTGTTAATAAGCAAAATTACCGTATATGGGACGACCACAACCCACATGAGGTTCACCAGGTGGCAATGCATCCACAGAAAGTTACTGTTTGGTGCGGATTTTCGTCAGATTCAGCCGGATCTATGCAGTAGAGTCATTGAAAATTGGACCTCTCGGATCCGTGCCACCATTCGAAGCCGCGGCGGACATTTGAACGATGTCATATTCCATACATAATGACATAAGTGGCCCTTTCAAACAAAAAAATAATTTCGTTAATATCTCACACACAGCTTGTTTTATTCAATTTCAACATCGACCCGTCCTTGTTGAAAGACCCTTTAGTAGACTTTAGATACAATCTTTTGATAGGTTGATAAATTAAAATTTTAGGGTGCCGCAACGTAAAAAATGCATAGGTAAATAGTAAAAGTATCTTAGTATTTACAAAATACTAAGATACGAAAATAATGTATCTAAATACAAGATACAAATACTAGATTAAAAAAGTATTTCAGATACAAGATAAAAATACGTATTTTGTATCTTGTATCTGTATTTCAAATATTTGTATCTAAGATAAGTCACATCTCTGGTAATAATTAAATAACTTGAAAACTATATCCGATAGTTGAACAATATTTCATTTCTTTTTTGTTTGTTTTTTTTCCGTCTGTCTGTTCGTCAAGATCAATAAATTGTTTCTAGAACGGCGAAATTAATATCAAATACTATGATTTTCTACCGCATAGTCCTGTAAAAATTTTAAGCTTCTGACTCAATGCAACAAAATTATTGTTTTCTCCCCGATTTTCGGAAATCGAGTTTTCGTCAGATCTCGACGTTTTGAGGTCCTAGGAAGCTATTCTGATTATTTTGGCGATGATGACCGCAGGGCTGTGTGTGTGTGTGTGTGTGTGTGTATGTAAACTTCTTATTACTTCTGAACGGTTCAAGTAAATAAAATTGTCGACTAATTTTTCTCAGACCATACGATGTATTGACAAAAATGATAAAAATACAAATCAATATATATATATTTGTATTTTTATCATTTTTGTCAATATATCGTATGGTCTGAGAAAAATTGGTCGACAATTTTATTTACTTGAAGAGTTCTATTCAGACGTTAATCAAAGATTTTACTTCTGAACGGTGTCAGATTGAAACGCGGTTTGCGGCATCTGACGTGACTTTCCTGGAGTTATATTTCTTATAAATTTGGAATGATCGATTTTTTTGTAATAAATTACTTTCTTAGGTTAAAAAACTGCGTCGATTGCCGCCAATTGTATTAAAATTGGTTCATTTGTTAACAAGATATCGCGAACGAATAGTTCGTAAGAAAGTGTTTTTTTTTTGAGCTTGAAGAGCTAAAATATAAACTTATTGCTATATTTTATATATTTCTGAGCTACTTGAACTCGAAAATAGCGGGAAGTTTAAGGGATGGCCTGGAGGGTCTAACTTCTTTTCAATTTTTTTTATACTGACTGACTTCATCAAAACCTATAAGGTGCTCTTCGTTGACCTAAATTATTGAAATTTGGCACGATGGTCTCATAATCTAAGTAAAGTAAAAAATCTTAAAATACATAATTAATTTCTAATTTACAGTGAAATTATTACGTGACAAACTTAATTCTCAACGCCACGAGTACAACTGGTTTTTTTTTGTTTACAATTTCAAATGAAACGAGTATTTTAGGATTGAATTATTGACATCAAATATCAAAAAAAAACTAACATTTTGATTTATTTTCCTGTATTCTTCGCCACAAAAAGAGGATAAATGTATCAACATCCAATTACATAAATACAATGTGTAGAACAGAATTCCGAATGAGTTGAGACGTAAGTCGTAGATAGGGTCCGACATAAATGATTAAAATATTTGTATGGAAAAATTGCATTTTACAAAATGGTTTTTAATAAATTTATCAGAGAAATTTTATGCGACACTAGACTGTATTATTAAAAAAAAAAAAAATTTCGACTATTTCTAAAACCATCGATCCGACTAGCACAAGGGATGCACGATAGGTATCTCGAAACTGACAATATTTCGCGTATATCGATTATTATCGAAACTCAAAGGTTTTTCAGAAACACATAATTTTGTTTGGTATCCTGTCAATTCATCGCCCGACAACTCATAGTTGTCAATTCGTCGCACCACAATTCATTGCTATACGACAATTTCTCACGAGACAATGCATCATAAAATATTCTGTTTTCATCATTCCCTATTTTTTTTTTTAATTTACACGTAAATGATCCTTACTAACAACTGCTAAGAAATAATTTTTATTTCTTTAAACCTGCATGCAATTTTTAGCTACAGATTTAACACCCGGTAAATTCGTTTATTTTATTTTTACGATAAATTTTGTACCATCTTTTATAATGATTTTTTCAATAAATTTTTTAATTTACTTGTTCATTAGTTGTGTTTTTGGTATATGTACAATTTTTTAATATAATTTTTACAATTTAATTTTATACTTTACTTGTTCAATAGTTGTGTTTTTGCAGGTATATGTACTATTTTTTATCATGATTTTTTCAATATATTTTTTTACTTTACTTGTTTATTACCTGTGTGTGTGTTTTTTTTTAAGCTATCCATATCACTAAAAATTCATCTATGTAATGTAATAGCCGTAGATTTTCTATCCTTAAATATATTATTTAAGCAGTTATAGATTTTAATATGATTTTGCGAAAAATTTCTGTTGCGAGAAAAATTGTCGTAGCGATGAATTGACATAAACCATTTTGTTTAGCCAACGTGTTCGTGTTCTCTACTCGGTCGTAGTATGTTCTTCTGTGATTGGTCGTTCCATTCAGTGAGTTGGTATTGCACAGTGCTTGTATCCAGGTTTTACTTAAAGTTAAACTTTCGTCTTTGCGTGTTGATCGATTTCGGTTCTATCAAATTATGTATACCTAAGTGGCAGCGGATAATGGTAGGTAGAGTTGAAAATTTGCCCCCCCCCCCCCTCCTAGGATAAAATCGTTGCTACGCCTATGCTCACACCGATAGGTACATCTCGTGGCTCCTAGCCGAGAAAGGATTAAGCTATGCAGCATCACGCTAAGTCAACTTCGGGCTGAACAGCTATCTTATTTATAAGTCAAACGACTGTTTACGTCAGATACTGTATAACAACAAAATAACGAAACAAACAAACGAAATGATAGAGGGCGCGGGAAATCTCGTGAGACTAATTCCGTGTGAGTAGAAGATGTAAGAGAGGTCTGTCTTAAAAACGTTAGTTCTAGTAATGAGATATACAGTAGGTCTGTTCCAAAAACATTCACTTGTGTTGATTAAACTCTAGTAATGCAGCGATCACGTTTATAGCATTTGCAATTTTTGAATAAGACTTCCTAATGTGAACATGGAATATAAAGTTTAATGTGTTTTTTTTTAATTTTTTAACGACTTATTCTTCATGCCTGAATGGCGGTAGTATAATGATAAAACAAAATCAAAATTGGTCCCTATTTTTTGGCGGCAAGAAAATGTGAAAATCACCCCCTAATTACCACCCTAATTGAAAATGAGCGTTACCACTTTACAATTTACTTTATTTATGTACTTGTAATATGCCCTACAAGTTTGACCGGTTTGAAGTGCTTAGTTTTGAAAGAAAATTAGCTTGAAGTGAAGAAAGTTTTTTGCAAGTTTTCAAAAAATTGCCTTTTTTTAAAAACAACTAAAAAACTATAAAAGATACGAAAAATTTTGAAGAGTTAAAAATTGTAGGTTTTTTTATAAAATTTTTGTTTTTTTTTTTTCATTTTCTGTACGTTCTGTACGTTTAGTAATACGGATCTGCAACCGAAGTGGTTTGACCTTTAAATGATCGGTTTAAAAGTAAGCGACGTGTCAACAGTCACGTGATTTCCTGTCGATATACCTGCATAACATAACCTATAACTATATAACATAACCTATAAAAAATTAACCATGTTGACGCAACAGCAATGCATGATTGGAAATCGCGATTTACATGCACTTGAAGCATAGAATACAACAAAAAACTCACATAGAATGATTAAATTATTTTCCTCAACTCTGCTAGCTGACGGTGGAAGCAAAGGTGTTTCAACATTTTTGTAGAAACATTTCAAAGAGTGAAATTTTTTATTCGATTTAGAACTTAGAGTGAAAATATGTCCGAAAAAAAACACGAATACCTACCAATACGACACGCTTAATTCAATTAAACCGTAAAAACTTTTTTAAATTTATCTTTATGTAAAAAAAATACTGTTTCAAAACGTTATCGAGAGAGAACAAAGCTCATTGTTTGAGATTTTAAATGTTTAGTGGATTATTTGACAGATATATTTTTAGTCGGACATAAAATGTCCTCAACGATCATTTAAAAAATCTGACACCGCCTCCTAAATAGTGCTATATTAAAAAATATTAAAAAGTCGTTTAGTTTAAAATTAATTTCTAATGATTTTTTTGTCGTAAAACAGACTGTTTTCGTGATACCGTTGATTTTCGCGAAGTGAGTCACTGAGCAGTTCAGGAAGTAAAACAGTACGTTAACGGGAGTCCCTTCTCTGTATTTTTTTCTTAATTTTAACCAAATATACTGTGAACCCTAACGTATTACAATCTCATTACGAGCAGCACTAAGGTGGAGAAGATAGAGTAGAGATAGAAGCGCTGATTTAACGACCAACGACCTTCCTCAAAAGCCACTGTATTTCTCCAGAGGAAGAAAAAATAAGATCGCGTTTCTTAAAAAAATTATAAATATACGAAAAAATTATGGTTCATCATGAATAGTCTATTTATATATTGTTAGTAAAGTTTTGTTCCAAAAATATGTATTGAATAAGATTTCTTTGGTTGAAGAACAATGAAAAATAAGCTTTACCAGAGTATTGCTTGTGACCAACGTTTCAAAAAATATAATATTTTCATCTTCAGGGCCTATGAACATGTATATTAATTATTACATTTAATAACAGATGGCATTTAGTAGCACCATAGACAAAAATATCAGAAACTAGCTTCTTAGAAACAGGACTTTGCATAAATTTGGGATATTTGTGTATAATGGTCGTTATTATTTACAAAAAAACGGGCTTAGCTATGGGAAATCCCCTTAGTCCTATTATAAGTGACAACGTCATGTCCGAATTACAAAATACTTGTATAAAACAATTACCATTTAAAATACCCTTTTTTAAAAGATACTTATAGTCAGAGTGCCCGTCGGCAAAAATTTTACCGACACATACTGTCCCCAAACTTTGTATATGGCTTCATTAGGCCTAGTCTGACACCTATTTCCTCTATGACTTTTCTTGATTTTGGGGCGTTTTCCCTCTAAATTTTCCGAAAGATGTCGTTTTGACGACATGTAAAAATTTATAGATACTGTTTGTTTTTTTAATTGGATAGCTTAAAAACTTCAACCAAAACGCTGAAATAATGTTCTCTGACAAATAACATGAACCATTTAAAATGTTTGACACCTCGAATATGTTCGACATATTCGAGGTGTCAGATATTTTAAATGGTTCAAGTTATTTTTTTTCTAACACTGTTAATAAGAGAACGGACATAAAAGGGTTTAATAACATTTATGGCAATATAATTAACAAAATTTAACAACTTACAATATTTATTTTTACAAAACTGTTATATGATATTTTAAAATTTAAAAACTGTTGAAATTCATAATAAATGATCATGTATATTACAATAATTTGCACAATTTATCATCTCAACTTGCATTGAGGTATGTATAATGTTTATTTTTATCTGATCTGTAATGTATATATTTGTAATTTAGAAATCCAAATAATATTAAATGTAATGAATATTATACATGTTCATAGGCCCTGAAGATGAAAATATATTTTTCGAACCACAAGCGATACTCTGGTAAAGCTTATTTTTCAATTGTTCCTCAACCAAATAAATCTCCTTCAATATTTATATAATGCATTTAAAGCTTATCTATATAATATATTCTGTAGAATGGGAAATAATTTTATAACAATATCCACATGCATCGTATTTATTTTTTACAAAAAATAAACAGTAGATAGACGAACTTATACTTGTTATAAACCGAAGTCTGTAAAAACCTAAATCACTTTCAACATCAACAAAAACCCAGGACAATTATAACAGTGAATTCTGGCACACAATCTTTGTTTGCTTCTGTAGGGTAAACTGGGGTACACATCCAGAGTTGTTGGTTTGCCGGAAAATTTTGAAGCAGAAAATTTTCCAAGCCCAAGTTAAAAAGTTCAAAAGGTACTGTAAAATTAAACTGTCGTTCACTAGAAGCTACGAGTAAACAAAATTGAAGTATTTTCATGATCTCTGGATGTGATGCCCTTTTGAGTTTTCCCCAAAGAAAAAGACATTAATTATTCCTGAAAGAGTGCAGAATGTTTTTTTTTATCCCAATCTAGTGCAGCTTACATGAGGGGAAATCCCTTTATAACTGCAGAAGCCAGTACAATGATGTTATCTTCTAACCTCAGTTACTACCTCATTTCTTTGTGTATGAAATAATAAGAGAAATGAGTGATTCATTTTCTGAGTGCTCTTTTATAATAAAATAGGATGAATTGATTTGTTATGACTTCCAAATAAAACAACATGATAAATCTTAAGTAAAACAGAATCAAACTTAACTTCATGTGGATTACGAAGTTAGAATTATAACCTGTAGTTTTTGTTTAAATGGTACAATTAACTAATGAAAGAAAATATAGAAAGTTGAAGTATGTCCTATAAAAAATTACTAAAAAATTGCCTTTTTTGACATTAAAAGTTTTCCGAAAAAATATAGAGGAAAATTTGCCGGAAAATTTTTCTTACCACATCACTATAGGTAGGTACACATCTCGGAATTTTTTAGAAACACGTTTGACTTACGGAAACAATTAGTCTGTACACATTTATTTTATTTGTCATAAAATAATAATAATTAAGAGAGAATTTTTTTTCAAAATCGTATAATTGGAATTGGATCGACATACATATGAACTTTTTTGTCTAAAAATTATTCTCTTTAAAGCTGGGATAACTTCGTGGTTCATTTTGTGTAAGAATTTAGAAAAACGTATACTACGTCTCATTCACGTATATAGACACGGCTCGCGCCGCCACATCAATGAAGTTAACACCGACGTTAACGCCGCTCTTTGCAGCTTTGCCACGATTTCTTCGGCGTTTCTTGCTCGGGACCGATCAATGGTCCGTCGGTTTGTCCGAAATCTAATATCGTTTTACTTATTTTCGTTGCAATTAATGATGCGAGTTGCGACATTTCAATAGGTATTAGTTTTTTTCCACTTTTGTGTTGCATTGTGTTTATTAGTCTACGAGTGCCCTATTTTTGCACGTTGATATTGTGAATCTCGTTATTACAAATTATTCAAATGGTCATAACACAAGTGAGGCATCTCCGATTAATAGTGCTAACACACGGTCGAACTTGGTCCGGTCCGACAACGGACATGGTACGGCGGATCTTGCAACAGACGACCGAATCTGTTCCCATCGAACCGGGCGGACACGCAGACTACTCTACAGACGAACAGATTTGGTACGGAGCGGACCAGATCCGCTGTCCGCTTCGAACCAAGTACGACCGTCTGTTAGTACTATAATACCTGGTGCTGTGATGAGTCATTTTTGCTGCTTCAAGGTCAAGGTTACGCGTAGATCTATGGTTCACCACTTGGTACTACTGACATGTGCCTTCGACTATTTTACGGGTATCATTGGGCGTGTTTAGCCGAAGTAAGTACTTACTAAACTTAGTAAGCCAGTTAGCATAAAAAAATTAAAATCTTACAAGCTGACTATAGCGCTTTTCGGCCAGGACAGAATTACTGGCCTTAACATAACACAAAACACCGGTTTACGTTATATCCTGTACATAACATCATAGACTGAATATAATTGACAGTACTAAATTTATTAATATAATTTAATTCATGTAAATAGTTGCAAATGGATAAATGACAGGTCTGTTCCTGTCTGTTTTGTTTACATCAACAATAAGCAAAATGGCGTCTTATATTAAGCCATGCTTATACTACGTTAGCACTTATATTGTGTCCTGGCCGAAAATTTTGTAAGTATAATATTTAGTAAGTACTTACTTCGGCCAAACACGTCCATTAATTGTCTAAAATCTAACCTAATTTCATGTCACTCGATTTTCCGGAACGGCCTTCTATACCTACGCCCAAAAACTGATGGGTCGTTCTAAAAACCCCTACTCAAAGTTACTCCAGAAAGTGCAGAGCATTGCTGTCGTATATATTTATTATTTACTGTATAACAACACCATGTAGCAGCACAATATTTCTATGTCTGTACGTGAAAAGCAAGTTGTATTTTAAAAATGCCATCTACATTAACTCTGTAATATGAACTGTCAGTACTGCAGTGATGAATGAATCCTCTTGTCCGAGCACTGAATCCTAATGCCACCGTGATGCAACCGGCATCTCGTGTCCGAAATTGTCCTACGCGCTTTATATCGTACACCAAATACTTCCACGCATGACACATGAACGTTACTGTTGCAAAATGGAGGAAACGAGAAATGGCGCTGGAAGATGAAAAACGTAACAATATTGCGACAACAATTGGATGTTGCCCCATTTTTACTGATTATTGAAATAAATTAATGGGAAAAAATAATTTAAAAACGTATTTTTGTGTTTTTAAAATATCATCAATTATGAAAGTTCTAGTTAATTAAAAATTGACCACCCATCGAACAAGACTATGTTCAAAAGTGTGCACCCAATGCCATAATTCGAATATATAACAAAGTACCTACTGTAATAAAAAATATTGTATGCAAAAAGCTTTTCAAAAAATAATTTCGAAAGTACTTAGTATTAAACGTCTTTTACAGAACACATGAATTTGTTAATAATTAATTAGTGAAATGATACTGTTGACTCTATTATGTACCTACAGATATGTACGATATACATAAAGGTATTTATTTATCTGTTTATTTATTTATATTTTAACGTGATTGGCTGAGAGAATATGGCAGTAAAAAAATGTGAGCTGTCGTGGGACGCCTGGCATATGTGAAACATAAATTTAAGCCAAATACTTGTTACTAAATGTCGGTTTGTCGAAATTCTAGTAACAAAATTTCGCCTTGTCATTTAACGAAAATCTAGTAACTAAATTAAACGTTTCAACAAACGCCATGTTCGCCGCTCCAACACACAAAACAAGCTCTAAAACACAGCTATTCAACGCAAACAATCAGCAGCCGCAAATGAAACGTAACACGTTCCGTGAACAACGTCGCGACAACTGCACGGTTTTACTTCAAACCAAACGCGTCATTAAACGGTTCACATCAAAATTATTTGAAATTTAAATATTGTTCAAGTGTGTAGGCTTTCACGGCCTGTGTTGTTCCAAATATTCTTGGTTTCCGGGCTTGTAGGCCGTAATTCATTGGTGTTTCTTCCTGACGTTTCGTGTACAACTGTGCAGGTAAACATTATCAAAGGCGGTGTGGTAACGGGCTAAGTGTCCTTCTAGGCTGCTCACAGGTAGAAATACCAATGAACCACGTGCCACAATCCCGGAAACCAAGAATGTTAAAATATTGTTAGCTCTAATTTGAAAATAAACATAACTGGAACTTTTAAAAATAGTTCAGCATAAGTTTGAAAGTGGTTAACTGATATTCTTAGAAGAAGCAGTTGCAGGTTTGCATTGTTGATTGAGAATTGTACACAGAATGACCGGTGATTGCTCGTATTCCTCTCGGGAGAAAAAACTGTGACTATAATTTAAAATGATTTTATCACTTGGGGATCGGAAATGCGTGATTTTCGAGAAAATCTACTTCGGTTGTCTTTTTACAGAAATACGAATTTTGGGAATTAAAAATTAACAAAATGTATTTATATTCTATTTTTTACCCACGACGGAACGGAGGCATGTATATGCGTTTAGGGTGAGAGATTGTGTGTTTGTTTGTGCACTCGATCAATGTCGCCATTTATCTGGAAAACGGTTTGATCAATTCAGATGCGGTTTTCTGTAAAGGGTTTGTAATTCATCTGAGATGGTTCTTAGATAGATATTATTACGATGATTACGCCCCAGGGGGCGCTGCACTGCACAAAAAACCGTAACAAACGTGCTACGCACGAACAGATCTAACAAGCGTTCGGAACTACTGCTTTTTACAGCATTACACGTACATTTAAAATACGATAACAAAAGTGCTACGCACAAACAGATCTAACAAGCGTTCGTTAGTAGTGGTTTTTACAGCAATACACATAGATATTTATTAAAAACACAATTATGAGCACTCTCGCACATAACGCGATTCGACAATTAGGGTATCAGATATGGTTACACTGTGTACGCTAGTTCGGCAAGACGATCAAAACACACTTTTACAAAATCTCTAAAAAGTTTAAAATAAAATAAAATTAAAAATTTTAAAAACCCACGACGAAAGAAAAAAAAGTAAATGTTATAATAGAAAAAGAATTAAATAAAATTCAAAAATCCCCCGACTAAGAAAATCCGTCGCGGGGCTGCCATTCGCTGCCCTGAATTAAGAATAGAAGAATATAAATTGCAATATTTTAGTTCATTTCAATGCAGCCAAATGGCAGCCCCCGACGGATTTTCTTAGTCGGGGGATTTTTGAATTTTATTTAATTCTTTTTCTATTATAACATTTACTTTTTTTTCTTTCGTCATGGGTTTTTAAAATTTTTAATTTTATTTAACCTCAATCTTCCCATGATCTGATAGCTTACTAATTGACCAATCTTCCTAAAGCTAAAAACCAAAAAATTTACTGTTAGATTTTATGTTGTGTGTTAAAACTTACAAATAATAAAATAAAATTCTTCACAGAAGTGTCATTATCATAAAAAATTGACGCATTTCCGACCCCCAAGTGATAACGTTAAATCATTCCAAATTAGTCATAAATTTTTCTTCCGAGAGGAATACGAGCAATGACCGGTCACACTGTATATTCTATAAATAAAGTTCTTTACATAGTCGAAACTGTCTATTTGTGATTGAATTAGTCTCTCTGAAGTGTGGCAGAAGTCTTTCAGATATGGGTTGAAAATACTTTAACAGTTTATCAGAAGCAGGATAAACTTTAACATGACTTCAATGAAAAAATTGACAGAAACATAATCAATGTCATTTAGACGAACTTATCCTAAATATTAAGCTTCAATAAATTACTTTTTTAAAATTAAAAAAAAATTAAACATAAGAACATAAGAAAGACTGTCCCTTTTGTTTGTTTTTTTTTTGTAATAAATAGTGTAGTCAAATGTAGTCTTATTTATCACTTCCGCTTAATAAGCGTTGACTAATGAATACCAGAAATAAATTGTTACGAAATAACACAACAGATTAATATAAATTGTTCAGCATTTGTAAATGTAATAATATTTTAAAATAGCTGAGCTAAGCTCATAACTGATTATAAAGAATATTATATCTTCGGACTCAAGGCTAAAATGTTTATGTTACATTTGTAAAATTACACTGATAGGTAAGCATCTTAGCTCTCGCGCTACGGTACTACGAGTTCAACTCTCAGACGCATCAGGCGTACACAGTATATATGTATGTGTGATTTACCTAATGATTTATGTTTATAATAAAAAGAACAAAAATAAAAAAAGTAAAATTACTTTATTTCACTTGATTAAAAAAAATTCTTAACGAAAAACTCACTACATAATTGATCTGATGCTAGAAAAAAGAGACTGTATATTTTACACTACCCAAATATAGAAGCGAAACTTCTAGTCGAGTCGACTATAGTCACACACATCGCATAAAATGTCGTTTTGCATCTATCACTATCTCACGAGAAACTCTTCACTTGCGAAAAAGTCTACCCGTGTGGGAAACAACTCTATAAGTGTTGAAATAAAGATCGTACAAAAAATTAAAAAAATATATATAATAAATGTAAGTGGAATACGGAACAGTTGATAAAGAAAACAAAAAAAAATGGCGTCAACCTCCGGAATTGAACCTACAACCTTCTGAGTGCAAAGCAGCCGTTATACTTCTCAGCTCTCATAGCCTATCGCTGTACAGCCGGTTTTTAAAGTGTGCGGTATACTAAGAATCAATGTTCATGCATTTACGGGGTTCCATATGGTTTAATGCCTAGTTCATTTTTTTAAAGCTTGGTAACACTTTTCTTCCTTTCACTTTTAGTTGCATGAATCGAGTTTCTGTTACCGTGCGTAAAATAGTTTCACTTAAAAAAGATCCAAAAATTTGACCTGAGTCACTTTTCCGTATGGACTCTGATATATAGAGAACGTACTTAGATATGAGCGCTCTGTTGGCATGACTGTAGAACAGTTTAAAGTAGCGGGTAATTTGAATTACTCAACATAAGATGTGTTCATTTCCGTCTAACAGATTACTGTGCAAATATATACATAAGCCTCTTAAGTTTCAGATGACAGCAACTTAATACATAAATAATAGACGCTATAAATCGTCGTCAACCCTCGCGCGTTCCGAGACTAGCTAGCGAGCTACCGAACGTTGCCGAACCAGTGCCGTTCACAGGTGGGACTGAAACTAAAATTCATGTATATTATTTTCTGATGTTAAACATTTAATGGCGCGCTGGTTGGGAGTAAAACCGTGGGAGGACGTTACGTTTTTAGTACGCTTGCTGTGTGTGTGCGTTGAATTAAACATGGATTTAGTTGACGGCGACATTTAGATAACAGAGCGAAATATAGTTACTGTAATATTTCGTTAGATGACAGCGCGTGACGCTTGCTTTGTGTATGCGTTGGATTATAACTTGTATTTTCTTAAAGGCGACAGCAAGATGACAGGGCATAATTTAGTTACAGAGTGAAATTTAGTTACAGGGTGAAATTTAGTTACAGAGCGATGTTTGGTTACTAGAATTTTGCTTGTTACACATCTGCCAGGCATCCCACGAAGGTTGACATTTTTTACTGACACAGAAAACGCATTATTGGATTATTCAGCTTAAATGTTATATTTTAATTTAATAAACATGAAAATATGAAGAAATATTGGTAATTAGTACACACAAAAAGTAGTCTACTGTTCAAGTGCTCATAATATAATTTTTCAATTGATGGTGGAGATTGAAGATCGTTTGTGGTGGAAGAACGGGTCTTTCTATCAAAAGCATTTCCATGCATTTGTAGCTGGGCCCGGCTGTTGGTATTGTAAAAAATAATTAAATAAAAAACAATATACATATTAAAGAAAATTATTGTAAAGTTAATACTAACTTAATATCTGTATTTTCGTATTTAATCAATAATACGTACTTATTCTATCGATTCGAAGAAAAATTAGGTAATTTAAATTTTCAAATAACTTACGTATTATATTATGTTCCTTGATGGGTATCTCATGTATAAAATATATTTTTTTTTAATTTCCATTCCTACAAAAAGATTATATTATTGGCTGTATCTAATCTGTCAAAGATAATTACAAAATGTAAATACATTACATTGTAATTTGTAATCTATCGTCTTTTCTATAATATGTATATAAATCTTTTATTAACGTCTGAATTGAACTCTTCAAATAAATAAAATTGTCGTCCAGTTTTTTTCAGACTATATATTTACAAAAAATAATGTAAAACAATATAACAAAAGATGACGTTTCGATATGGATTTGGATCTTCTTCAGAAATATCTAAAAAAATATAAAAATTAATTAGTATTAGCTACTTATTTTCTAATAGAATGCAAGATTGAATGATAGTTTGAATGATTGAAAATTAATCAAACTATTATATTTATATATTGAAATTTTCTTTTCATTTTTATTTTCTAGGTATACTTAATAACTTTTAGTAGAGGCACTAATATTGAGTTTCTGGTACCACTTTCAGCTTTTAAAAACGCCATTTGTTCTCAACAAAATGGGGATCTTTATTTACATCAAAAAAGAAGACGTCCTTAAATCTTTAACGTTGAAAGATGTATAAGGAACGGAGTATGTGTTTATTTTATTTTATATGCTTTTTTTACGTTTTGTCTCTAAAAAGAAGTGATCAATCGCAGTGTCACAGGGAACAATTTTTGTCCTGTGTACAGAAAAGCTTCAATTGGTGGTGGAGAGGTACGAGGCCATATTTTATGGAGGAAAAGTATTTGTTGACAAACGCCACTGGTATGTACAGCGCTAAACTTTTTGCTTATAAGTGCACATGTATAACGACCGAGATATAGTGCATGCAATAACGGTGGATTTTAAATGTAACAACAGAAAGATGAAAGATGGCTGTATTGTTGTAAAGCTTTTTCAATTAACAGTTTATACGTGTTGTAAACTTCAATACCTGTATGTCTAAGATAATAATAGCTGCACATATTGTGTACGTGAATCCCGATTCTATGGAAGCTGATCAAGCGAACATTATTGCTATAAAAAAACCGAACCCTATTTACATAATGGTCGCATATTGCGCCCATAAAATATTGTAGTTAATAGTAGATTGTATACCCAGGGTTGTATCACCATGACGCATGAAATATTTACAATAATTTTTGCACGCACCTCCCATAAAATAGCTAGTTTCTACTTCAACTTTTAAAAGTTGCTTGTTCCATTGCCTCATCGTCGAAACTATCGCTCAGAAAAATCTGAAAAATTCATGAACATTGAGAATTGAGTGAAAGAAAATTGCCAGAAAGGTTTTAATTTAAAAATAAAAGTTTTGTCAATCGACTGAGTAGGGATTGCTGACGGATTGTCTAAAGAATTTGGACTTGTGTTTTTTATAGATAGTTTTTATAGTTTTATGGATGAGGTGGTATGCTTTATACATTGTTTCATTGCTTTGCCGCTTCATTCAGCGAACCGTACTATAATTAAGACTTATTCCTTACTATAATATATTGTGTATTTTAAGAGGCTATCAAACCAGTATCATTGTTTTTCTAACGTTATTATACCTATTCAGGTTCTCAATGAAGATATCATTCTATTCTTTTCTATTCTATAATAAGTAAAGGCACCAGTAGGCTGTAAGAACAGAATTGATTATAACCTATGTAAAAATATACAGTATGTAAACACGTAAGGTGCACATAGGGAAATTAACATTGGGAAAAAATGACTGGATCAGAGTGAGCCTTGAAATCTTGTTTTTCAATTTGACAGATAATATTCTTTTGCAAAATGAATGTGTATACTACCGAAGAAAATATTCAAATGATTACAACATAATCGGACTTTTTTTATTAATGGGACATTAAATTCCCAAAAATACTTAAATATGGTGCGAGATCAAATATCTCCGCCTATTCGTGTTGAACCTAAAGACATTTGGATCACTGATTTACCAACGCGCATACGTCATACCAGTCAGACAATTTTTGAATGAAATGTTTCCAAACAGATGGAGTTGTTTTTTTGTTTTATTTTTGTACAAAAAAATTAAAATAATGAGTTATAAGAGCTTTTTATTATTAAAAAAGCCAAGTAAAATAAAAATAAATCAAAATAAAATAGAAATCCTCAAGATTACCACGATAATTTAATAGAAATAACAATTAATGCAGTCATGGCTAACTCTGATCCAAGTATTTTTTCCCAATGCTAATTTCCCTATGTGCACCTTACGCGTTTACATACTGTATACTATACCTAAATATTGTTTTTTTTTTAACTATCCTGTATCTCGTCCTTGGACAGTTCTCAAGATATCTAAAGATTTTTATAAAGTGCGTTTGTTGAAACCAAATATTGTAAAATATTTTTATTCATAATTGTTTTAATAATAAATAAATAGTAAATAACATAATCCGGCATAAAAATGATATAAGTACTCTGATAACCGAACGTATCACATTATACGGGTTAAGTCACTTAAAATTCATGAAATATTAAACTATAAACATTTATTTTCCATCAAAACTTTGAGCTCTCGCTTCCTATCCTATTTTTTATTTGCACGATTCAGAAGGGTGTCAAACGTATCGTAAAAACATACATTCGTATTGTTTTGTAATAAATACAAAGTGAACGTTCAATATAAAACAATTGAAACTCGCTGGCTGTAAAACAATTGAAGCATATAACTTAATTTTAATTTTGTGAAAAATATAATATGTACAAAATCAGAAACATTTAATCTAAATAACAACAGCGGAAACGTTACCGCGTTGCCCGTTACTTTTTATGTTAAGCCATTTGAGTTGTTCAAAAGACCAAACAGTTGAACGGACCTCTCCATATCTAGTTCACACCAGTTTGTGTCGTCGGTGTCCGCTTGATAAATCACGTTGAGTCGACTACAGCGGCGTCGGGTACATGGGAACATTCAGCACATGCAGTTATTAATAACTTCGCGATCAAAAATCAAGACGTAAATACTTTCAGTAGACAGTAAATGTTACACAAAAATCAATCAAACACATAATGGTAATTATTGAATTTAAAACTGTAAAGTTACTTAGTAACACTATAAGAAAATAAAATATTTGCTCACAGGAATGTGCATTGTATTGATTGAAATTCTATTGTCCTAACTTATTTCTACACTGAAGAACAGGAGTAGAGGAGGGCAATTTTTAAAATTCCTATATCCGAGCCTGTTGATATTATATTAACACATTATGAGAACTCTTGCATACAGCACGGCACGCCCGCTAAGCTATCAGATATAGCCACGGTATACAGTACAGTTTGGGTAGTTCATCTAAACTCATTGCAATTATACACCTACTGTTGGTAAACTGACCGCGACCTATATCTATGTATGGGAACCACAGTTTTCCAACGGCCAAGCGGGAAAAATTATCGAGGCTCGATTCCCGTGATGGACGAACTATTTACATACCTATAAGTTTGTACGGAATCCGCGGTGCGTGAATCCGACTCCGTATACTTGGTCGTTTTTTTGCAGGTGATATATGCAAGTTTGTGAAACCGAACTGATATAAAAGCTCACACCTTTTTATTGGCATTATCATTTGGTGCATGTAGATTTGTTTTCATTTGTCTGAAATCTGTATTTTAAGTTCGAATACGCAGTATGCACTGAAGATTACAAAGAGAGAATAATATATCCATCAAATTACTCTTTGGTTACGTTCGATTTTGCACTCGATAGATCGAGCAGATTTTGTTCACGTGACAAGCGAGCAATAGGTCATATGCATGAGACTCCAAATTGGTTTAAATTTTTATTTTGAAATATATTTTAGTTCATGATTATATCGTAATGGTTATTTTATTAATCTAATCACTGAAAAAAATACAAATAATAAAATAGAAACGTAGAAAATACGCGCTATTTTCGAATTTTCAAAACGCAGCGTGACGTCAGAGTATATATCAATAACAGTTTCCATGGCGACTGGGAGAAAACAACAAATAAACTTCATTTAGAACATTGACAATTTGACATCAAAGTTGACATGCATCATATATCGTGACGTCACATAAGCCCGCCAACATGGCCGATTGTTTAAACTGTCTATTTTTGAATGTGAAATTTCATATTTTTTTTCTTGTGATAATATTACATTTTTAAATGATTATTAATTTTTTCCGTATTATGGTTGACTAAATAATCTATTAAAAATATAAAAAAAATACATGCATATGACCTATTCGAGCCATTTAAACAATTCCGAACGCAAACTAGTAGATTTTTCCAAACTTCAAAATAATATCGCGTCGCCAAATTGAATTATATAATATATTTTTTAATGCTCCTCATGGCAAGCTTTTATTTGGTTTCACCTGTCCCGGTGTCTGTCTGTCTCTCTGTCTGTAATCGAATCTTGCAAGTTAAGTTTGACCCACTTCCCGGTTTCCGATGGAGTTGAAATTTTCCATACGTATGTTGTTCCGATAACAATACCAATATAAGAATCACTAACTGACCGGTCCGGCTTTCGTCCGGATGCAAATGACACTTTTCATAAAGCACACTAAAAACTTAAAAATAAATAAACGAAAATTTAAATAAAAACAAGCTTTTATCAGTTGTTAATAAAAGAAAACTAAAAAATTAAAAATATTTTTTTCTCCGATTAGAAATGAGTCGTTTTATATATACTTATTACGGTCTCAAGTTTTCAAATAAAAGCGCGTTACACCGTCTTTTGTTCTCTCTTGTTATTAAAATGAATCACGCTTTTTTTTGAAAACTTGAGACTGTAATAACTAATAAGTACCTATACGTATAAAATGACTTATTTCTAATCGGAATGAAATTGTTTTTTAATTTTTAGTTCATTTTTATTATCAACTAATAAAAGCTTGTTTAAAAAAGATCGTTTATTTTTGTTTTAATTTAATTCAATGTTTTTTTTATAAAAAAGTTATTTAAAATTAAATTTCTGTTACATTTCTGTCCAATACAGACTCATTAGTCAGTACTGTTTGAAAAAGAATATTAAATGTGTTTTATTTATTGAAAAATTACCTTATACCAAACTTCGAAATTTATCCAATCTCACAAGCACGTGTTTCCGCTTATTTTTAAAACGAATACTTTGAAGATGGTTAAATTTGACTGCTCGTTAGTTTTCGTCAGAACTCATCGAGGGTACTTTTGTTCAATCTCCTACAGATGTTAAATCCTAACGCAAAATACAGAATGTTTAATTCGAACGCATCACAGCCCTCGGATCGATCTAAACGCCAAACCGAACGTACCCGTTATCTCTTTATACACTTGATTCGCGCGGCGCTTACTGGCAATACGGGGTACGTTTGGTTTTGCACTCAAATCGATTCTAACGTTCTGCTGCATTCTAATTTAACATTAATATCTGGAGAAGATTCAGTTCGTAGAAGAGTTCGGAGAAAAACAAGCGAATAAACAGATTTTACCATCTTCAGAGGATTCATTTTAAAAATGAGCGAGGTGCTATGAGAATGGATAAATTTTAAAGTTTATTTGTATGGAATAATTTTTCAGTAAATAAAAAAACACGTAAGAACATTTTTTTCAAAGAGTAGTAACAACCAATAAGTCTGTATTCATAATCAAATAAATATTTATTGTATCTATGGGTCAAAAAAATGACAAACGGCACTACAAATAATTTTAAAATGAACGAATAAAAGGAACAAAAGTACACATTGTAGCTTATTATTAAAGCAATGTTGAATTCAATTAAAAATAAGGAAAAAATTAATGAATGTCTATAATAATAATAATAAAAATAATAATGCGTTTAAAGTCCGTTCTCGACTTTATGTCATAACAGACGCCATTCGCACCATTATTTTCGTACTATCACACTTCCCGCTATTTTCTACAATTTTTCAACTTCAACTAATTAATAATAATGGGCGAATGAAGGAATTATGGGATATAAGGATAAGGTAGGCAAATTTTGAGCATAGGAATTTGACAGGTTTTCGGCCATGGCCTTGAATAAGGAACCATCTCGATATTTATCTGGAATTATTGAGGGAAACCATGGAAAACCTTAACAAGATGGCAGGTACAAAAGTTACTGTTTCTTGACGAGAAGCAGCAGGAAAAAGTTCCAGCCACATCTTCACTAGCCGGGAACCAAGTACCTCTCGAATGCCAATCCAGTGTTCTCATCACTAGGTTAAAGAATGTATATAATATAGCGGCTTCAGTAACAAGAATTGAATTTAGTTATACTACATTATTTTGACGTTTGAAAAATCTGCTAGATTGCGTTCGGAATCGGTTTCATGACTCGAGTTACTCGCTTGTCACATGACCAAAAGTCTACTCGCTCTGCTTGATCTATCGTCTGCAAACCGGAACATATCCACTATATATGTCAATGTTTTGAACATCTCATCATAAACGTGACTTCCACGACAGCAGAAATTTTCAGTATCTAAAGATTTTTATAGATCAAAATTACTTGTATTATAATCATTTTGCTTTTAAGTTTTAACAGATTTTATTGGTACCATAGAGTAGGTCCATATAGCATTTTTTAAATCATTCTCGAACTTATGGCCCTATGGTCAGTGTTAAAATTAACTGCACTGTTAACTTTCTGTCTCATTATACCTTATATGAGGTTAAATCTGATAGAAAGTGACCACAAATTTATAACACTGTAAATACGTTCATTGACCATAAAATAGCACTTTAAGATATTTCTGATTGTATTTTCCATACACTGTTATAATTAATTGTAATAAAAAAGCAACGTTCTGAACAGTCTGCAGTTTTGTTGGGTATTAATTTTTACCTGTATTTGAGAAGCTATCGGCAGCCACGAATCTATCCTTGTTCTGAAATACCTGAAAGAAATAAATTATTATTATAAGATATAACGATAAGACATAATTATATTACCAATACTTACCTTTATATCACAAAAATATTGTAACACACTATAGTTTATGTAGTCTGGTATTAGTGACATTCAGTTGAAACCATATAAGTAACTAGAGTACGCTAGTTCGAATGTTTGCCATAAGTGAAAGTATCCTCAGTTGAGAGAGAGAGAACGCTACAGAAAACCCAGAAAACCAGATGTTTGTTTCTCAAATCAGCATTGTTTTGTATCATTAGTTACCATAGAGATAAGGAACTTTTCTCTCTGAACTGCAGACACTTTCACGGCTCACTGGCGTACTCTAGTCTAATATCTCTATGGTCGAAACACTCCCATTTTCTTTTCTTCCTAAACAAAAAAAAGAAGGTTAGGTACCTCTTCTATGGCAGCACTGGAATCTGTCAAAAACTTGAAACCAAAATGATGTTCCCTTATTTCATGATTGACTGTAGATAAACTCGTTAATTCAAACATCCTGTATATAAATTAACGTAGGTACAGCAGCAGCAACTCGCTGTTTTGAATGGAGGCTTAGGGCATAAAATAAACACGTCACAAAGAGAGAAGAAGAACAGAGAAATATAATGCTTTATATTATTTAGGTCATTTTCCAGTACATCGTTCATTTTATTTAGTGCGCCCATCTGTCTGTCCGTAGTCTACATTGTCATGTTTTAATGTTCTCTACTTCCACTCGTGTCGTTCCATTTGACTCGCTTTACAGTTAGAACGATTCATTTTTTGAATCGACGGTAATTACTTTAGGCTCAATAAGGCTGTTTAATAGAAAATGGGGATCGCGAGACAAGTATACACGGGCAAACATGGTTATCATATATTATATGTGCTGACTGCACGCTATAACTTTATTCCTCTACGTTCTCTAATGTGTAAGTTCAATGAGCAGTCCGCATCTCTTTAACAAAACACTTCAGTATAAAAGAGACCTGAGAAAAAAATATTAGTAAAAATAACTTTTTAAAGACTTACTTTTATTGAAATGTACTAAAAAGAGAAAAAAATTGTTATTTTATAATTTATATTCGTTATTATAAAAGCGTGGGCTGTAAACTCTGTGACTGTTCATTAGTCACAACCCACGCTTTTGTAATTATGAATCTAAATTATTTGTTTTTCTTTTTTAACTTATCTAAATATCTAAAAGGAAACCGTGACTGACTGACTGACTTACCAATGCATAACTTAAACCACTGAACGGATTGGGGTAAAATTTGGCACACAGATAGTTATTATGACATCAATTTTGATATTTATTAGGGGAGCCCACGCTTAGAAAGGAGTAACTATGCCAAATAATAGGAATGCATAAGTGTTTCGTCACAATCGCGTGCGAGGCCGCGGGTAACAACTAGTTTCAATATAAGCTTGTCTTTACAAAGTATTTTTATTAATATTTTATTTTGTATTGTTCAGTCTTCCAAAACTTTTACTATTTCAACATTAATTTAATTCAATTTATATATTTATATAAAGCAGGCCTGGGCAAATGGCGGCCCGCGGGCCGGATTCGGCCCGCAGCGCACTTTCATCCGGCCTACGAAGCATTTTAGAAAATTTAAAAAAAATTTTTTTTTTGCTCTCCGAATGCGGAAATGGAATGTGGGGGCCTTGTTTTTTTTTGCTCTTCAAATAAGGAAATAGAATGTGAGGATCTTTTTTTCTGCAAATTTTCGTCAGCCATCCGGTCCGCGGTCAAATTTTTATCACCTCTGTGGCCCGCCGATCAAATGATTTGCCCACCCCTGATATAAAGTATATCGAAATTTAGCCTCGTTTGAGAGATATATTGAAAAAACTTAAAAGGGTGTATTTTCACCCTTTTTCACCCTTATTTACAATTTCCACCCTCTCATTTAATAACACTCCCCGGTTTTAAATGACCCATTGACCGAGTCCTACAATAAAAACCCGTGAACAACAAAATGAGAATGTAAACAATATCTGTATAAGAGGGATAAAAATCGAAAAAGAAAGCTATGTTCGATTTGCCATATTTCAGTCAATTTTTAACCTAAAAATTTTTCGACCCAGTACTTTAAAGGAAATTTTGTTTACTTTTTGTTGTACAAAGAAATGCTTATATATGTATACCTATCTCTGACCAAAATAAAGTTATTACAATAAAACAAAAAAAAAAAAATCGAAAGTTTGGCTTTTTTCCTCTTTGTTTCAAAGTTTTTGGCACAGACATTTTTAAACAAATTCAATTTTCTATAAAAAGTTTCATGTAAAGTATATCGAAAGTTTGCTTCGTTTGGGAGATATATTGATAAAACCGATAAAGGTGCATTTTCACCCCTATCGCCAATTTCCACCTTCTAATTTAATAGAGCTCCGCGGTTTTAAATAACCCATTGACCCATTCCTGCAATAAAAACCCGTGAGCGTCTTAGTTCCGTATTGCCCTGTTTTTTGGGACATAATCAATATCCTATGGGCTATATGCAAGGAATCGGAGTTACAAATTTTTCGATGCGAGCCTTTGTGGTGAGCACTAGGGGAAACTTAAACCTCAAATTTTCCATATGTCAGTGAACAATGGTTATTAAAAGTAAAAATAGTTATAATTTTATGAAGTATTTTTAATTACAAAGAAAACATAGGCAAAACTAAGCGATCTGAAAATGCTTGTTGTATTCCGGGCTGTTGCGCTGATGACGAAGTAAGTAAAATAAAGACCATAATTTGACGTTCCGCTCTCAATGTAAACAAATTATTTATTTATTTATTGTACGTCATAATTGATAAATAAATAATTATAATGGTTTACAATCTGAATTTTATGGTACCGATATAAAATTAACATCAGTTTTCCTTATTACATTTTTTTTTTGACACAGCATGGCCAACTCAAGTTTTTGACTTATCACCATTAGTTAAAGCAATGGTGCGTATTTCAATCGGTGGAAAGCAACCGGATGACTCTTGGTATTTGAGTTCCTGAAGCAATTTGGAAACTTTTTTGTTCAGTACCTCATAACCCCAAAATGGAAGGAATCGGAGAAAAGGGGGGGGGGGTCAAAACGTAAAAAAAAATTGTTTAGAAACCAAATGGAAAGGCGGTAGCATTAAAGTACATGTACTCACTATTCTTTAAAAAAATTGTCATCCGAAACGTGCGGACGGTTTGCGCGAACCGATTTTTTGAAAATCGGAAAAAAAAAAATTGTGTCGCAACCGGTTGCGATTTTGAGGAAAATTCTTGTTTTTGTTCAGAGATGCTGTAAAAAAATTGTCGTCCGTTTCTGCTGGACGGATTTTGAGGAATTAAAGATTTGAGTGGCTAAAATTCTCGATTTTTCACTAGCTTTTTTCAAACATCATAAAAAAATTGCTAAAATTGTTAAAAACGGATGACGTTTCTTATACATGTTCTCAGAGGGTCCAACTATAATATGTATCAATGTCATCCGTTTTTATAACATTTAACCTTATTTTTCAACCCCTAAAGGGGTTGTGTACGTTATCTGTATGCCATCAGAAACGAGTCTAACCTCAATATTCTGATTAATATCGCACAAAAGTAAGGGGTTGAAAAATTGGGTTAAATGTTATAAAAACGGATGACATTGATACATATTATAGTTGGACCCTCTGAGAACATGTATAAGAAACGTCATCCGTTTTTAACAATTTTAGCAATTTTTTTATGATGTTTGAAAAAAGCTAGTGAAAAATCGAGAATTTTAGCCACTCAAATCTTTAATTCCTCAAAATCCGTCCAGCAGAAACGGATGACAATTTTTTTACAGCATCTCTGAACAAAAACAAGAATTTTCCTCAAAATCGCAACCGGTTGCGACACAATTTTTTTTTTTCCGATTTTCAAAAAATCGGTTCGCGCAAACCGTCCGCACGTTTCGGATGACAATTTTTTTAAAGAATAGTGAGTACATGTACTTTAATGCTACCGCCTTTCCATTTGGTTTCTAAACAATTTTTTTTTACGTTTTGACCCCCCCCCCTTTTCTCCGATTCCTTCCATTTTGGGGTTATGAGGTACTGAACAAAAAAGTTTCCAAATTGCTTCAGGAACTCAAATACCAAGAGTCATCCGGTTGCTTTCCACCGATTGAAATACGCACCATTGCTTTAACTAATAGAAGCATGTCGCGATTTCCATAAAAAGTGAGTTCAATAATTCCCTATAACCCACTAGCGGCGCTAGTAGGCTTCGTGTCGCCTCGTGAGCGGATGGCCTAAAGCGAACATTTCATCCAATCAACGAAGCAGGCTTGTTTCTTTAGACATTCACGGTATTAGCGAACCGTGAACGAAACAGTATAAAACGAACCGTCCGTTGAAACCGACAATTTCCAAATATGGACGGAGCCAGTGTAGAGTGAACTCCATTTGGCTGGTCCCAAAGCGAACATCTCATGCCATTCATTAACTCGTAATGTCAACGCACACTGCTTTTTAACTTTATAACGAAAATCCACCACCATACAAATGTTTGCGTTACATTTTTTAACAAAAAATTTTCCCCAGAAACTTTATACAGGACACTAATTATATGTAAAAATACCAGTTTAGTTTTTTTTTATAATTACTCCAGCGTATAAAATATATTGTGTAATTTTATTTCACTGCGTCAATATTTAATTACTGTTGAGAAGTTAATTTTCATGTATATTATTACTTTCTTCTTGGTATAATTTTACACTTCACGTATTGCATTGAAATTGTTATTCCAGAAATTAGAATGTGCAAAATTATTATGAAAAGAATTTTGTACCTTTGTCAGTTCATTAAATCTAAAATTGCATTGTTTTGTAATTTAGAATTTGTGTCTGTACAATTTCAAATTCAAAGAATGGTAAGTTCTTCGTACATTTTATATAAAATATATATAAATATTACTTTAATATATATTTATTTTAACCATTTATTATTTTAAATCTCAAATATTTTTCAATTCAAAATATGTCTAGATGATAAGCGTAAAGTGCAATAAACAGATGAACGGTCAAATATCGCAAGACAAAGAGTTCAAAATTTTGAATATGTTTGAAATAAAACAGAACAGATAGAGAACGGTATATATGTTACGGTAAATGTAAACTTTTGGGAAATGTACACATTTACCGTAAAATGTGCCGGAGAATGTGTACATTTGCCGCAATATCTACATTTAATGTACACATTCTCCGGCACATTTTACGGTAAATGTGTACATTTCCCAAGAGTTTACATTTACCGTAACATATACACACTTAGCATACACATTTAATTCAAGAATTGAATTTAAAAACAGACATTTTCGTGAAAGAAAAAACACACAAGGCTTTAAGAAGGTATTAAATCTTCTTTCATTTTCAGAAAAAATTCTCAGATCTTTTTCAAATTAAGAATGCTTGTAATATACCAAATGGCACGCTGAATTCCATAAACATACACGAACGAACCAAATATGGTAATACAAAGCCACGCTGATATTATATTTTTACCGGATTACAGTGAAGTAGGTACCTGCCCAGTCTCCTCCATGTTTAGTATAAAAGCACATAATGTTATAAAATATATACGACGCTCATACAATTTATGTTTTATTAAATCTATCTGTGTATAAATGTGAACATACTAACATCAATCTACATTACATAATATTATTCATGCCGGACGTATTTCAACCTAATATATTGGGTGTAATAAAAATCTTCTCGAAATTATTTTAAAAATTATCGCTATTATTAAGCTGAATTCCGAACTTCCATAAAAAATATGAAAATCAAAAATAGCATAGATGAAATTAAAGATCGACTTGATTGGAATGATACATTCATGAAGACGACTCCTGATTCCTCATTTAAAATATCGATACCAAAATACTGTTTTTTTTTCCTTTTTAGGCGCGAATAGCGTCAGCTAAAGTTGGAATAGTCCCATCGCCCAATTGGCTCAATTTTTTTTATTTATCTAAACTCTTATCCATTTATCCACTCATATCCCCAAAAAGAGCGCTCAAAAAATCTGAGAAAACCATGAACATTAAGAATTAGGTGTACCTAAATTAACGAAAATGTTAAGGTATATGAAACATTCTAACAGGATCAATTGTTATAAACTGTTTGTTTATTTTTTTACAACTGCAGAACCAAAATTTAACTAGAACCCACAAGTAGGGGGCTGATGGCATGTATAGCTTGCACTGGAACGATTTTTTTTATTCTCAATATTTTCAAAATCAGACCACAATAAAAAATGTTTTTTTAATTTTCATTTTATTGGCCACATAGAATAGACATTTTTTTTTGTAAAAAGATCTCTGAAATATCTGTATGTCAAATTTTCACTCTGCGATCGACCATTTAGAAGTTACAAGCTTGCTAGAAACCCACCACGAGGGGACAATGGGGTTTTACCATTTTGATACGGAGCCCTAAAAATGGATGATCAAAACAACATTTTTATTTTTTTTAAACAATCTTGTTGGATGAAATCGTAACTTAATCATCGTCTTCAAGGCTTGAACTTTTTTGTATTTTTTCAAATATTAAAAAAAGGACGCAATTTTATAAAGTTCACAGTTTAAGTTTGAAAAAAAAACATAAAACTACTAATTTTCACATCATAGTTATAAAACTCTAGAGTAAAACTTGATAAGAATAAAATATACCGATTGTCACAAAACAATCACAATTAATGCGTTCTACGTAAAAAAAACATTGTCAATATATACTTACAAAGTTGCATGTACTTGAAATTTATCATGTCTTATTTATTAAGTATTCTATATAATGATCCTTAATTAATTTAAAAATACTGTTATTATTTTTTTAATAATTATTATAATACCACCTGCTTGCTTAGATACGTTCGTTATATCTCTTTAAAAGTTTCTGAAAGAACCGGCAGCTATATGTACATTAGAATATTATGTTCCTAAGAAATTACATATTAAAATAGCTGTTTTAACTTTATTTTATTGATTTTTGAACAGTTTTGCCTGACTTTTATGAAATAAAAAAGAAAATACGAAAATTTCTCAGCGACTTCATCCGGAAAATGTTTGCAAACAATGTAAAACAGTTGCTATCGCAGTTATGGTATAATATTAAAGTTTCTATTGTCTTAGTGATTCGCTTTCAGAAACTTACTGGAGTGTTCTATTCCTACTGATGTGTTCTTAGATTTAATATTTCATCTAGAGACGATCCATAACAGTCAGCGTCTTTTATTAAAAACATAGTCATAGGTCGATAATTTCAAATATTCATACGGTATAGCTCGTAAGGCTACAATATATACGGTTTGATCTGGCAAAAGTTTGCTATTATTATTGTTAACCTTTCGCACTCCCACCAAATTTTGTGGAAATCTAAGTTCATTTTTCAGATACCTCGCCTTGTGGACGTTAAATACCGTCCGCTACGGCAATTTTTGGAAGCCTCTACGGGGGCAGAAAAAAAGCAAAAGAATACAAAAAAAAAAAAAAGATTAACAGTTCTGATGAGATAGAATTTTGTCTGTGACTAGTTATTCATTAATAAATAGAAAAATTTCGTCTTTGAATCACCCTTAGCTTTCGCATGAGAAAAAGTTCATATCAGCGTTACCTAATGTAAAGTTAGTTCTCGCATGTAACAAAACAGTCATCCTCTTCTACTTTGATGTTGTAAATCTACAATCTCCTTAGTGTAACGTGGTCATAATGCGACTATAAACATTAAAATAAAATTAGAGTTTAAATAACTCAAAAAAAAAAACACTCATTAATGGTAACGTGGGCTAACAAGTAAAAAATAATTTTTAAATATATAGGTTTTGTTCAACAGCGATAGGAAGGAGTTGCGTGAGTTCCTCGCTGACGTTCGTTTTTATCGCATTGTCATTTATGGCTATATTCACCGAACGTAAGTAGTTATTTATTCGGTTTATTTGTTCTTCAGGTAACTATTCCTCCAAATAAATAGCGCTAATTCAATTCACCAACCATACGTATGTTTACTACAGGTATAAATCTATTCTGTCTCACTTCCAGGGCATAAATATTTATTCGCTTGATAAAATAATAGTGGCTGCCACATAGATCATAATACCTAACCTATAAACGTGGAGTTTTATATCTACAGTTTGCTCTTGTGAATTTATTTATGTTCGTGAAGTGTATAGTTGTAAAATATTAAAGTTAGTGGAATTTTTGTGTGCAATTGACAATTGGTTTAGGATAAAACATCATTTTGTGAAACTTTTTTTTGACATTTACACTGACGCCATAGGTCGGATTTTTGAGCAAGGAGTATAGTGCAGTATATATTTATTCTTTAACTAACTTTTCTACCTGATATCGTGCTTGGTGAATTGTAAGTTAATTTTTTTCTAACGTATAAATTTGTTCCAATATTAGCAACTTCTATCCTGATTAGTGTTCGGTGAATATGGGCATTAGTGATGTTATAATATTCTAATTACATTTTAGATACACAAACTACTATTATGGGCTCATTGTTCTATTATTGGCAAAACTATACTCGTGTACACATTGCGATCACGCTGTATTTCACATTTGAGTAAAGCAGTACATAATGTAATGCAGTTGTTATTGAAGTTCGGCATTAATTATGCATTTTATGTATTGCAATTATGCCTGCAGGTGTAACTAAGGCCAAATGCATTGTCTTGTGCGAAGCGAAACTAATGCGATGTAAAATCAACCACGCCCCACTAACACTTATACATTTAACCATGGTTACTTATATTTTATGCGCACCTTCGACCATGAAGACTCATGGACTGCTCAAGCTTAATCTAATTAGAAGTAAACTTACTTAATGAGGTTGATCCGTTACAGTCCCAATGAAAAGTAAATCGAATTCTAAATAGGAACTTTTATAGTTAAATCGATGATACAAATAAATTATTGTCATAAAGGCATACATAAATAATTTTTTTTAATATTAATTATTTATTTCAGTACTTTATACTTAATGGACTAACTTTTGAATTTTTTGTACAAAGTTAGGTTAAAAAAAATAAATTTATGTAAATATCTGTATTTTACATATTTTTTGCAGCAAATAATTGAAAAAAGAAATTAGAAGTAATAAAAATTAAAATTAAATCATTAAAAAGTAGAAAATTCAGTTAAAATTGTTAAATCTGTCAAGAAAAAAAGTCCTTAATCGAAAAGTGCTAAAGTTTAATAATTTTTTTTATTGATTAAAAGTCTCCTAATTAAATTGGAAAAAATATTAAAATATGCGTAAGACATCGATGCTTTACATAGTTAGTTTTCGGAACTGCTGACATTATTTGGTTATTTGCAAAAAATTAAAATGAACAGTAATAATAATAATAATAATAATGCATTTATTTAAATAAAACCTCAGAGAGGTGATTAAAACGTCAAACATAGGTACATTAAATCTTACATAGTTACATTAAAATTGTTATAAAAATAGTTCGTTTGTATTATAAAACATCTTTTCAATAAGCAAGTCTTTAAGTTTTTTTTTAAATTTAATTAATGGCAGTTGGTGGATATTAGAGGGTATATGGTTATATATTTTGATAGCCATATTGTGGGCGCTTTTATCGATATAAGTTCTACTCGTGAAAGGTTTATACTTATTTTGGCACTGTCTGGTTTGGTGGTCATGTATACACGCTGCAGTCTGGAACATTTCGGGGTATTGTTTAACTATTAATTCTGATTCATATTATGTAGATGGATGGTAATGTTAAAATTCTATTGTTTGCATGCTAGCTTCACATATTTTCCATAAGACTACATGTAAAAGTTTTTTTTAATTTTTAACTTTATAAATCTCCTAATGATTTTGGATTTTTTACAGAAAATTTTGTCATAAAAAAGTCTATTAAAAAAACTTTATTTCATATATGTTTCATTATCTTCGTAAAACGGCTCAACCTCCTTAAAATTAAACAGTGTAGGTACGTGCAAAAATACTATATGTATCTCGCGCGTGATAATATTATGACTCGTTAGTATTTAAACTCGCAGGCACTCGTTTTTAACATATTGTCTCATTCGTAAAACAATAGTCATCACGCACTACACCTCTGTTCATGTTCCAGTTCTATAAATCAGGACGTGAAAGAAATTTTTTTTAAGCAGGACGTAGCTCACCAGATAATTCGAATTTTAAAAGAAGCTTCCGTGTCTAATACTTAAGTTTATTTATAAATTAAAATATAAAAATAGATATTCGATATATATAAATGTTTGTTTTGGAGTGATATGCACACAAGCGTGCCTAATTATTATTTTTTGCGTTTTGTTAATCTCAAAATATGTCAACCGACTGTGAGAATCTTTCGTCGATTTATGGATTCCTGATACATTCAACTGCACCTTCAAAGCAAATGCACGGAAGTCGCAGTTGTGAATTTTCCTGCAAACGTAATTACGTATTATGTTGTGATAGATTTTTATTTTCTGTGTGGTACAGTGAACTCCTCAAATTCTGAGTAGCATTGTATTTACTCATCTTAGTTGTCAAAATTCGTATAAAAAAAACTGTGATCGCAATTATTTATTATAATAATAATAATAATAATAAATGTTTATTGCTCTAAATGTACAAATTTAGGCAATAGGGACAGGATCAAACTAGAGTTTGATCTTCCTCCTGCCCCTGTACATAAAACTTTATAAAATCATATTTACAAAAAGAAGAAAAATAAATCTAGTTGGTTAACACACAGGCACGAAAATTGTTAGTATTAAGTTGCCTTTTATAAACAATTATTGTTTTATCAGTATTTTTAGTTTTGCTGGTTTCAGATTCAAAATTTTGTTTGTTATATCTGCCAAGTCAGGTGATTGAGACATGTCATTTAAAAGTTTTGGGGCTACATATGAAAAGGATTTTTGAAATTGAGAGGAGTGAGGTAAAGGTAATGTAAATTAATCATAACGGGGACTATAAGGATTTTGAGTGGCAGACAGTTTTCTAAGTATATACTGGGGCTCATTAGATTTTACTATTTTTACTAAAAAATAGCAGAAATGCATGTTGAGAAGATTATGTTTAATAATTAATGGCGTTAAATTATGATTTCTATATGATATATTATACATAAACCTTAAACATGCATTCTACATCATTTGCAGTCTATTTCTGGTGGTAAAATCCAGTAAACAACGTCACCGTACTCAACTATCGGAAGTATTAGTGTGTTAACCAATATAATAATTTGTTCTTTTTCGTTGGTAAGTACCTAAAATGAAAATGAGCAGCAACATAAGTTGTTAAAAATGATTTAGCTCGTGTTCTTCCCGTATCCGTCATTTTCGTTTTTACGACCGATTTATGTCGGATAATCGTAATTCTTTTCTAAATATCTAAAAGAAAAATATCGTTTTAATGACCTATATCTGGCTGTTTTTAGTGCCTTTCTCGACCAATTTACAATAGTTAAAGTATACTACGCTAACAAACAGAACCTGGCACCGCCACTGACTAAATACAATTTTTTTTCCTTTCGAATCGACGAACCACAGCTAGAACACTTTGAATGTATTCGAAAAATAATGTTATAGGCAGCATATCCATGAAGCCATAAAAATGCCAGCAAATCCAACGAACGCTCAAATCCATACAATGTTAGGCAAATAACTTATGAACTGCCAGCTCACAACACTTCAAATTTTAAAAAAGCATTTGCTTATTTGGCGCCTAAATTACTAAATGATCTTGATAGCACTATCTAAAACCAGGCTATTTCACATCGCAATCAAATGAAAACTTTTATTAAGATAATTAATACGAAGTTCGTAAATCGGCAAAATTTATTGACCTTTACTTAAGACATTATTATTTATGTATGGATTGAATCTGGTTCGATTGCCATAGCAATAAATTGTTATTCTATTCTATTCTAAAATACGCGGATTAAAACATCGGGAATATAACAGAAGCTGTGGTGGGGGTAATCAATCAAAATCGTTCCGGAATATTCAAACTTTAGGCGCGCTGTTATTTGTCGCCCAAGAAATTACTCCACCATTAACATACAGATACTACATGTGTATAATATAATGTAACGAGACACCACTGATGGCGACAACAATACGCACTTTGTTGTCAGAACCGCGCAGACAACAATACAAACATAGTCGCCGGACCGCGTAGAAGAGTGTCGACACTTCGAGAATGTTCCAGAATGCACCTGAAGGGTTATTTAAGCGGATGAGCAACGGACAGGAAAGCAGAATCAGTTAAGTTAGTAGTTCAAGTGCGAAATAAATAACCAGTCAGTACCGAGGACAAGTAGTGCAGTAACTTCCAGAAATAAATAATTGTGACATAAATAATCACCAGTATATTGTTGTTATGCCAAATAAACATTGATTTTGTAGATAAATAATAAATAAGTGTGCTATATAAATTTCGGATGTGTTCTGTGATATAAATATCCCTTGTAAATAGTGTCGTATTTATTATTGCTTATAATTAATTTATTTTTCCGTTATTCCTTTTATTTCATTTTGCATTATTTTAGAGAATTACTTTTTAGTTTGTTTCATTATTTTTGTAAATAAATATTTTTACAACTAGCGGAAAACAGTTTTGTCGGTTTGGTTAAAATAAAATCTATGGTCTGAACTCTAAAAGAGATTAATTTAAGTGACTGATTAATTTGAATAAAAAGTAAGTACTTTAATAATAATAGTATTATTATTATTATTATTATTTGTCTTTATTACATAACACAATTATATGATTTTCTACATGCTGGGTTCCCATGGACCGCAGTTTTGCGGAAATTTAAAAATACGGATACCTGATTTTAATGAATTAACATTTAAAAAAATGGTAGATCATTGATAACGTACGAGAAACCAGTTGAAACAATTTACTAGATTTTTCTTTCTTTTATAGTTTTGACTTTAGTCATAGGTCTTTTGAAAAGGCCCATTGACAACACAAATATAAAAGTCCAGCGAATTAATTTGAACAGATTTTTAAAACTCCACAAACTTTTTAATTAAATTATTTTATAGTCTTAAATCATGATTAAGATGGTCATTTTTTTTATAGAAATGAGTCTCGCTTGACTTGGACTAATTCACTGTGACCTATTTCAAAACACGTAACACTGTACACAGATAACCTTGTGCTCCGTAGATAGGTAAATGTTGTTATCTACCAGGCTACCAGCACTGCATAGCTTAAGTGCACAAATAAATATTTGCACTATATCGTCTTAAAACACTTCAACTATATGAACTTCTTGATGTATGCTATCCTATTCCGTTCGTAGGTAAATTTACGTCACATGTTTGTTTTGTATTTGTAGCTTTGTTGGCTAAAACTTTACGTATGAACTCCTGATAAATGTATTAGAATCAAATCGTTTGTACGGTTTCAATTTTCAAAACGTATAGTCAAAAAAAAATATGTCGACAAATAGTGATGTGGGTAGGAAACTTTTCCACTACATTTGTCCGGATATTTTTTATAGTAGGTAAATAATTCAGCTTTTTCATGAAATGTGTCAGCATCATTTATAAAAAAATAATTTTATTTTTATAAAGAAATATGCAATTATAAAACAAATTTTGTTTTTATATCAGATAGATCAATTTAGTAAGTAAAATATTTTGTAATGAATTAAGTACTGAAACAATAAGTATATGTGCATAATAGTTATTAAAAAACTATTATATTTTAACTTTTCAGCTTTATACATGATTAAAAGTTATAAATCATGATTCATATACTTTATTGATTATTTAATTTTGCTTATTGTTGTTTTGTTGGAAGGAAAAAACTCAAAAAGGCATTACACCAAGAGTTGATGAAGCTACTCCAGTTTTGTTTACTTGTAGCCTCTAATGAACGAGAGTGTAATTTTACAGTACCTTTTTAATTTAGTGGCTCGAAAAATTTTTAGACATGTATATGTCTGTACTCCTGATGATGGACTGAATGTCCGAAACAATCGTTCAGAAGAGAAAATGTTTTGTAGATTTTTCACGTGTTTTTTGTTTTTACTATTTGTTATTAATCATGTTCTACCAAGTGCCGGGTGAAAAATTAGTGCAAATTAAGTGTTCTAATTATATCACTTCCACTTCAAAACCACATACATCCGAGTATTTTTGCCACAATTTGATATGAAAAACGATATTTTTTTTTAGATTCTTAACAAAATACAAAATTTGATAAAGATCGATGTCAAAACTATAACGTTATTGTATCCCAAGGTTATCGTAAAATCATATTTTCTAAAAATCGTTCTAAAATACAACACAAAAGCTGAAAATATTTCTTCTAGCACAGCATCTTAGCTGGAACACTTTATTCATCAGAATTTGAGTTGTTATATCGAGCAATTTAATGTTTATTTTATACAGTAATAAATATTTATTGAATTCAATATAAATGATAAAGTAATAAATATAAAATTGATATCAAGATTCTTTAAATCATTTCCTTTTTTTTCGGTTCAACACTAGTCAATTTTCAATACAACTAATAATTAATCTATACAATATTTTATACTTTATTAAACTTAATAAGAGCATGACACCTTTTCTTATCTTCACATTCTATTGTGGCTACATTGTTCCGTTTTAATTGTATTCTAAAAAAGTTATAACAAAAAAACAAAAAAATCCGACTACTGATTCTCAGCAAAATGGTTGATTTTATATTGTAATATGTCCCAGCAGGACCGTATCGCTAGAATAGAATTTTAGGTGAGGCATCAGAAATTTGAAATAGGACGCAAAATAATGACAAAAGCAGGATTCAGGCTTTTAAATTCTTGAAAAATCGAGGAATTTCAGAACTCCTGGAAAAGCTAGAGAATTCAGTAAATATACTCTGGATAATTGTATGCAAAGTACCTACAAACAACACAATTATTATACTAACTACTAAGTTGAATTAAAAAAGTCAAAATGTATCATGAAATAACGTCTTAATATCGATAAAACTATTAAGAATTTGAAATTTTCTTCTGAGATTTTTTATTATTTTATTATGCCTCAAAAAAACAAATCTAAATATTTTATTTGCTTTTAAAATTGGTAAACATTCATTGAGCACAAGCAAACGTCTGTGTCTAATTTAGTTTAAAGATTTTGACTGCTCAAACCAGAAAAGATTCATACGTTTGCTGTGCTACTGGAATTAGCATGTCTTTTTCTACAAGCATGGTAATTTTGAAAAAGTTCTGACAAATTCCGATTTTTGTCATAAAACGGAATTTTCTTAAATTGTCAAAAATCGCAAAAATCTAAATCATTAATACATTTTACAAATTGTGAATGTTTGCATAAAAAGATTATGCTGAATCCAAAAAAGCACAAGAAAGCTTCAAAGATTTGTTATGATTTTTGGGAAAATTTAATAAGGTTGGAAGTCTGTACTGCATTATCCAAGAATGTTGTTCCTAATGCGGCATGCTATGAAATAAATATAAATTAACCTTTCTGACATAGCAGGACCACGCTAAAATTGGCAGCGACAAAATGACGTATAACAAAATTTTTGGCACGAGAATTAAAAACTATTAAAGGGCTAATTTAGTGCCCTATTTTTAAATTTAGAGCTCTTGTTTTTTTTAGGCAAAATATTTAAATAACTTCTATACGATTGAAATACGGGTCACATATGGTGGAGGAGCGGGTCAAGCTAGCAGCGCCACAATACGATATCATATTAACGATTGCATGAGATTTAACGGCTATTTAAGGGCTAATTTCATACCCATTTTTAAGTTTAGGGCCCTTCATTTCTTCATTCAAATCTCTGATTATATTCGATACGGTGGTAGTACGGGTTCCATATGGTGGAGATACCGGTCACTCATGATGCAAACATCACTACAATATTAAGAGAAGGGAGTCAATTTAACTCCGTCTTTTTTCTTCTGTTGAACGTCTGCCCTCTTTTCTCCTGTCTCACAGCAAAAACTGTTCATCTACTTTTGAAAAGTCTGGACTTTTGAAGTCTCACAGTTTGTACTAACTCGATGGCTATTTTTTTAAGGTTCATAGTACATTGACACGTTGGTATGGCATTACCTCTCTATTCCCCTATAAATACGGTCCTATGTGCAAATCTACGTCTGTAACCAACATTCCGCTGTTTAGTTTTCACAAATTGATTCATTTTTGTTTATTTAAATGTATTTTCAAACAGTAACTTAAATTGTTTTTATAAGCAAAATATCTTGCAGTTAAATAATGTCTATCGAATACAACAGTTGGTTTTCTTAACCGACTTGTACTTTTAATTTCTTAAACATATTCATAACTTTCATATCATAACTTCTTTAAAATTATTGAACATAAAAACTCTTCTATTCGAAGAAATCATGTAAGTTCAGTCTGTATTCTGACAATAATGTATCAGAATTCTACAGTAGCGCCTCACCGCGTATTGCGGCAGACACAACAAATAGTGCACGCACCGTTTCTTCACCCCTTGTATACCTACCTTCATAAACACACGATGTAGTTATTTCGTTCGTTTTGTGATCTCCCAACAGAGTTAGACATCGCAACCGTTGTTTTCGTTGATTAAAATCATCTCAGCGGAGCAATAAAGCAATAAACAAGGTGCCTGCCGCCGCCGGTATAATGTATATCGATGTTTATACAATTGAACGTGTCCCACAAACTCACCGCTATTGACTTACTGACTTAAAACAAAATGCAACCATTGCTAAAACGATTTAGACGGATAATTGCTGTTGATCAGTCAAATTAAGCCTGTTTCACACTTACTGTCGTGTAAACGATGCCGTACAGACGACTGTCGGGAAGAAAAGTGTATGGCAGATTTCATGATTTCCCGGCAAATTCGCGGTCTGCAAACGACACCCGGCTGTCGTACTTTTGCAATTGGCATAGAAAATCGGCAGCTCCCACTACGAGGCGAGGGTCGACTGCCGGTAAAACAAACCGGCGAAGGTAGTGAACGTTGCGACTCATTGAAGAAGTAAATATAGATGACAAATATCGTCAAATGTTTGCAGACTCACCTTAAAATAGTTACGAGTACTAAAATGACGGTCTGACATGCTGCTGTCGGATGCATGTTGGGCAGGTGTTAAGAAAATCTACACTCCTCTCGACAACGACTAATGTCGGTTACCCGACAGCCGGGTAAGTGTGAACAAAGCCTAAAGAAAAATTTTCAAATGTGTAAATAGGTATCAATAAAACTTCAGTAGGTCGAAAACCAAAATCATTAGTGTTTTTAAATGGGTGATTGATTAATAAAATTGCTCCATCTAAGTCCTATAAGATCAGAGTTGGGTGCCTTTTGTGATATGTCGATTTACGATAAACCTTTTAAAAATGTAGATAATTTGATTTTTTTTATATTTCAAATCTTCAAGGTATCAATTTAATCGATAATCTAGTTTATATTTATTATTTAACAGTTCATAATTTCCCATATTAATGTTTTAAAATTCCCAAAATTAGAACAAATGTTATTATTTAAAAGTGAAAAATTCGAATTAAAAAAAAAATATCTTCATACCTCGAACGAAAGTGCATACTTTCGGCATCAGTAGTAAGGCAGAAAGTCTAATATTTACTCCTTGGTGGGATTAAACGCACCAATGTGGAAAGTTCGTACGTTCGAGCAGTAGTAAATAAAAAACAACCAATCAACTGTTGTTTAGATGTCGTTTCCATAGCAACCCTATTATATTTTAGCTAATAGTCGCAAACAGCCGTCATTCGTGTTTTTACGTATAACGTCAAAGCTTCCTGCTTGGAATTTATCGGTGTTTTTATGTAATTAATAAGTAATTAATTAATAAATGTATTCAATAAGCGTGCTTACGACTGAGGTATGAATAAAAATAGTATAGGTACACCACACTGGCCGAAAGTGTGATATCTTGCCCTTCGCGCCATGATGCCCACGGCAGGCTCGTGGCGCGCAGGGCAATAATATCACACTTTCGACCCTTGTAGTGTAATATACTATTAGATCTTCAAAACAAAAAAATACTTTAAATATATTAAGAATAAAATAATAATAGTTGGCAAAACCAAAAGTGCACATCCCGCAAGTTTTCCACTGTATGATAAAAAAATAACAATTAAAAAATATTTTTAATAAATTTAAAAAGATTTAAAAATTTAAAGAAATAAATAATTAAAAATTGAAAAAATATTTTTTTAAGTTTGCAAAAATAAAAAAAATTAAGAACTAAGTATACATAATATAATATATAATTAATATCAAGTGGAATAAAATAAAACAAAATAAAAAGAAAAAAAAAGAAAAAAAAATCAATGATTTCGTAAGAAATCGAACCCAGGACCTTGCCTTTGGGGATCCAACGGCATAACCATTACGCCACGGCGGCCTAATACATGTAGTGTGTTATCACGGTATAGAAGTGTAGCACTTGTTTTATGGATTACACTGTATTAACACATCAATTATTATAGGTATTGTTTTTTTAAACTATTAGCTGTCAAAAATAATAAAATAAAAAATAAAACTGTTTATAAAAATTAAACTACTGAACACATTTTAGTGAATTTAAATAGGGTTCTGGCCTGATAGTAAACAAAGTGAATAAAATATAACCCAAGGCAATCCGACCAAAATTGCGATCTGTAGAGTCGTGACGTACATACGTACAGACCAACCGACAACTGCTGTTTGTGATTTTCAATTACAATTTTAATAGTATTTATGAACTCGAATTGATTTAAAAATGGTTCTGTTTTATAGATTTGAATCTCCTCTTTTCAAAAAGCTTCAATTTGAATAGATTTCGTGTGAAATTAACTTAGATATAACTTCTTATATGAATGAAAGTCAGCTCTGACGCACAAAGCGATAATAAAGCACATACCGCTAGTTTAGCGGTATGTGCAATTCCTATAAACAGAATACCTACTAAAGGAGGGGATGTCGAATGACCAGGCTTGAATTTGTTTAATTTACGGATCAAAATTTTTGTAAAGTTAAAAGTGTACAACCAGTTATGAAATATGATGAACTATTATAAAGCTGTTCTAAAGAAATTTTGACAGCTTACTCCATAAAATATTTTCTTGGACTTGTCAAATTACAGAAATAAATAGGAAAATACCTGTCATTGGGTAAAAAAAAGTCCCTACGACCGACCTTGCTTATAGATTTAAAACACTAGAAAAATTAACAATAAATAGGTAGATGCAATAGTCAGGCGTTACATAACTTTTAAATGATGTTAAATACATTAAGGCCTAGTTTATATGAGAGGCGTTCAACGCGCGTTGGCTCAACGCGCGTTTACAATTTCTATACAATTGTATAGAAACTGTAAACGCGCGTTAGGCTAACGCGCGTTGAACGCCTCTCATATAAACTAGGCCTTAATCGAATTGAAATAAAAGTTGTCCTTGGCCAGCTATATTGCATACCTTCAAACACAAGGGTTTTAAAAATAAGAGACTATTTGTTTTATCTAGTTTCTAAAGTCACTTTCAGAATGCAAGCAACGAATCATATTATGCGCTTGAAACAAGTCTATGATATGATATAGTTTCGAATTTGGACGATGGATTAAAATTATTTCTGGTAGGAATTGAACAACAGAAAAATCTTTATTATTATTGTATTAACAGCTTTTCATCACAAAAAAGTAATACGAAAAAAATTAAAATATAAAAGGGTAGATATTAGACTCAAATAACTTATATTTGGTGGTTACACATTACCAAAAAGATCACATGCTATCACAAAATATCCATTCACAGAGCTAGAACTTAATCCATAACAATCTGCAGTATAACAGTCTAGCACGTTAACCACTATACCATATTGTCCTTACGCATCTAATTTGGCACCGATGCGCTGCAGAAAGCTTTTATTTACCACTAGCCATTACCCGCGACTTCGCACGAGATTGAGATGAAACAATGTTATGAAGCTTTTCCTGTGAATATAATTATTAAAGCTTATTAGCCCAGTCAATACACGGTTTCCTTAGCAATTCTACCAAACAGCACCGATTAGCACCAAAATTTGGCTGTAGGTTCTACTTACTTTCTACTTCAAATTTGTCAACGTGCCGAGGGCTGCTTTTACCCTAAAGGTGGACGCCACCTTTTCTCGGGGATGAAAGTTTATTTATTAAAAATAAGTATGGTAACGGATAGATTGACTAATTCTAAGCAACTTTTGTTCTATAAAGTTTTTACTTAAAATCAATACTCTTTGACTTATTCGAAAGTAGAAACATCAATTTTTCAACAAAAAAAAACACGTTTTCAGACGGTTTTGCATGAATAACTCTGAAAATAAGTATTTTATGAAAAAAATCATTCGTTGTAAAAATGTAGCTTATAAAAAACAAAAAAAAAAAATACTGGGTTTAAAATATCACTAGACCCAATACTAACGGAGTAATAGCTTGTTAAAGATTGGTTCTTCTTCGTCAAACGCCAAAATCAAAAGTTTCAACGTGAAATATAAAAAAAAAAAAACAACGCATTTTTTGGGAAAAATTCATACAAATTTTTTTAAGTGCTTGAAAAACCCTTTATTTTTTATGGAAGTTCCTAGTATCAAAATTAAGCGAGATATGACAAAAACAAAATTGGTCCCTATTTTTTTGGCGGCAAAAAAATGTGAAAATCACCCCATAATTACCACCTCAATTGAAAATGATCGTTACCACTTTACAATTTACTTTATTTATGTACGATTTTTTAATGTTTTTGCAATTTTGGATGTACGAAGTAATCTTCAAAACTGCTCATCCTATTACAATTTTTTTTTATTACTCATGCGGGAAAAGTGGTATGTTTACGCACGCTGTTACGGTTGAAAAGTAGCTATTTTCATTTGCGTGCGGAAACTTTATTTGTCGCACTGAAATTATTGTTTGCCGCACGCAAATTACCATAGTTACCAATACAATAACAATTTGAGCTGAATTTTCAACTTTTTAATGACTTAATTTTTTTTTATTACTTCTAATTTCTTTTTTTTAATTCGTAATAAAATTTTAATTTTAATTTAATTTAATTCGTAATAAAAATAGTATGTCTAACTCGTGCGGCATTGTCGATTGCCCCCTCAAGCGAATTAGCGCTTTCGTGGGCAATCGACAACTTGCCGCACTAGTTGCACAATATACTATTTCATCAATGTTAAGAATGAACATAGGCTACATATTATCGCGTTAAAATAAAGGCGCTTTCCGTGGAAACCAATTTTGCAACGTAAGTTGACTAAAAACGGCGGCAATCTAAAAATTCACAAAAAAAAAAAACCTACATATTTTTGGGATAAAATGTATCTTAGGACCTGAATCACTCTGGCATAGCACTTTACCTGTCTGCCCAGTGCCATCGCAATCTGTTCAGCCGTTTTGAAAATTGTCTAGGAATAGGAAATATCGAGGACTCATATGAAGTGAAATGGGGAAAAATTCTACAATTAATGGTCGAAAAAAATGCCGAAGAAGCGGAAGACAATCGACAGTGGAAAACGAAGATACATCAGCCTCTGAGTGAAGGTGGCCCGCAAAGAATCCGCTGCACGACAAGCAAAAAGGTTCAGCGGGACAGTGTTCAACCGCAGGAAGAGAACATCGATCCAAGAATAGAGACTGAACAACTCCAAGACAACGTGATTAAGGATATTTACGCCGAAAGAGATCAGATGATGTGGAAGAACACAGCGGAATGCGTTCGATTATTGGAAGAAGAACGACGACAAAAAAATAATTTAGAAAACGAGAAGCAAAACGCTTCGCGAATACCTGTACCTGCCGAAAAGAAAGTGTTGGCGAATGGAAGCACAAATGATGATTTACGACAAAAGTTGAATAAGGATATTCGGCGTCGAGTCGTGCATGGAAAGAAGCAGTCCGCTGTATTGCTTCTAATGCCATTAACAAAGATTGTTAGCTCCAATTCAACGGAACAGGACAGTCGACGACGTCTGGAAGAACGGCCGAGGAAGCTTCAAAGGGTGCCGTTCAGAGCAGAGACGCAAAAACAGAACACAGGCAAAGGGCGATGGATACAAAGCGTCTTCGAGACGAAGAAAAGGCGCGAAACAGTCACGACAAACAGGCCACAGAAAATATAGAGCCCGCTCCCAAAAAACTGAAGATGGACACTTCGAAGCCAGGGCAGAAAACTGCAAAAAACAAAAAGGATTCGAGTCTATCGAAATTGCGTCGAAAAATGATCCAACGTCTATCGTAAAGGAGGTCTGCTTTAACGGCCGTGGAAAGTGTCGCAACAGACGTAAACAAGACATTTGTGACAGTGTGAATTATAAAGTGTTATTTGTTTGATTGTGAATATTTATAAAGTGTTATTTGTAAATATATACATACATCACATACACCTACATTGCATACATATACATACATTACACAAAAACATACACCTACATTGCATAGATACTTACATTAATACACGCACACCCCCTCCCTATTGACCGCAGGCCTTGTCACGGCGGGGGGGCTTGCGAGTCACAGTGACCCGATGAGTTATGCCGGCGGGGGAGCGGGAAACCGAACTCCGGAAAGGGCACCTATGCCGGAAAGGTCAAAGGGTAGAGACCAGACCAACGAGCGATCCACACATTAATTTATTGAATGCTCCTAAAATGTACGCGGGCCCAGTAATGAGGTATTGCCCAGGGCCCCAAAAAAGCTTGTTACGGCCCTTTCAGTGGCATAACGGTATATATAGTGAATTCTGCTCAGTTGACGTTACGACTGTATAATGTATTTTGTCACGTGGTGCCATAGCACCGCGACATTTTTTTAATATTAGCATAAAAATTATTATAATAAAATAAATAAATAAGGAAATCTTAAATCACTAAATTCGCGGGTATTTGCATGCGCGGTACGATTTGGATCGCGTGGCTTGGACTTATAAACATAAGTGTGTCTATCGTGTGATCCAGTCGTCTGACTCTAAATACGCGGTATCTGTGATTTTCAAAAGTGAAAAAGTGACAAACAATAGTTGTTAGGTTTGAAATAATTAAAATCAATATTTATTAGTTACGGAAAAATAACAAACATTAAGTTGTTTTCCGGGATTCGGTGTGGTCGCATAAAAAGGACGCTCATGGAATAAACCACAAAATCATCTTCAAGCTACTTCTCCAAACCGAATTTAGACTTCATTGTACTACCATGAAGCGCCTAAATACCCGTAGTCACTCACGAATTATGTAAAGTATTCCTAGAATAAGTATTGTTCAAGTGTAAGTAAGTACTCTTCAGAAAAAGGTATGACGCTCACGCCTAGTTTTCTTTTCCTCTTTCACGTTTTATTATTTTTTTTTAATTTAAGCAACCTTATTAAATGTACTTCCCTAGATAATTAAGTGATCACCTCGTCAGGGTTCTACCCCCAGTTCCTAATTGTCAATCATGATCAAATGATATTGTTAATATTAAGAATGTACTTGTAAATCAGATTTCTTTGTACCTTATCACCGACACGTTTTTTTGAAGTGATTATGAAATATAATTGTTATCGACCAACTGCATATTCTTTTCTTTGTTACATTTCTGCACAAGTTTCTCAGAACAGTAGAAGAAGTGGAGCTGTACCCTCTCTGATCACTATGGGCCCAAAATAACACCGGTACAGCCCAAACAATCCACCGTTTTGAGAAATCTGTCCGTCTTTTTTCTTTTATTTATTCACAGGTGGGAATGGACCTACGTTACCAGAGATCCTTCCACTGCCGTGCTATAATTTATTGCTATTGACCCGGTTAGGCTTTGCATGAATTTGTAAATTTTATCATTTTTTCGTCGATAAAATTACAAAATTAATGCGATAATATATAGCCCATGTCAATCCTGAGGTTCCATTTTAAGTATCGGTGAGAAAATTTTTGAAATCGGATGAGTAGTTTCGGAGATTACCGTCCGCATATACTCAATTTCACATATTATATACTTTCAATTTAAAAATCTATAAAGAGCATATTAGATTTTTAATCCACTTTTAGGTTGATAATCCTCCTTTTTCTTCTGAAACAAACCGTTTCCCAGTTATTTCCAATACCGTAGAAAACAGTGACCTCCTACAGATTTGTGTACTTCCCCCTCCAGTGTTTCTCAATTATCAACTGTAGGCAAAAAATGTAATTCTAATTCGACTGAACTAGTATTATTGAACTTAATATAAAAAAAATACTATAAAGAAATTGAAATATTATCTAAAACTCACTAAAAATATATTGTTCTCTCTTTTCCTTTCAAATCAAATAATTTTTACAGTCCAAATTGGTGATTTACTGCGTGCATTGTAATTGTTTTGACGTTTGTAATATACATTGTTTTTCCAGGGCCTACTCGTAACAAATCATTTATTTTGTCAGGTTCCCCCTTCGCATACCTGAGCCTCTCCTACACTGACATCCCCGGCACCGCCGACCGGTACCAGAATTATAAAAGTAAATTTTTTTTAATCAAATTTGAAAGATAAAAATGGTTTTTGTGAGTTATTCTTAGAAGAAAGATATATGCTGTCGCGGACTTTTTTATTGAACTTTTCAAGAGGCACAATTCAGCGATATATTTTCGTGTAACTATATTCCCGCGGCGGACGCCATGGAAGCTCTTAAGAGGCACGACTTTTTCGGACTTAGTTGACGAATATCAGCTATATTGGTCAGGAGTAATGTACCTTTCAAACGATGAAAGAATTTTTCAAATAGGTGCAGTGTTTCCGAAGATTACCCTCCACATACACACAAACTCACAAAATTTGCTCCCTCTCTTTATAATACAATTAGTATAGATTACATATATAATAATTATCTAAAACAAATACTATATTAGATATTATAATTATCTTTATACTCCATACCAAATGTTATATTGTTAGTAGTGCTAATGATCACATTATTCATGCGCTTTTTGTTTTATTTTTGTGTTTATTAAAAAAAATAACTAATCCATATAGAAAATAGTATATTGCTTAACACGTGTGAAATGGTGCCAAAGTCGCTGTTTTCCTCTGTCTGTTTCTCCGCTTACTTCTAAAACATGCAATTTTGAAACTGTTTTCACTAATAGAAACGATAAACGAGAAAAATTTGTGTCTCTCTCTCCTAAGGTACACTCACACAAACTATTTTGATCTATTACAAATTAGTAAAAAACAATAGGTTATTTGCGAAGCTATTTTCTCAAATTCATTAGCTAATTTTTTTGTGTCGCGCTCGTAATTGTCACGACAAGGTTTATATGAAAAGAATTTTTTGGAAAATCACCCGGAAATCCGGGAATTCGGATGGTATTTTCATATGAAAATCTCAATAAAAAATGTGACGATCAGTTTGATAGTTGTACAGTGTAGATGGGAAAGTGAATATAATATTTCCAGAGAGAAAGAGTGAGAGAGATACTATGTGGGTAATTAATAAGTCTTACAGTTTTGTACCCGGATAAAACCGGGACGGGCCGCTAGTTATATTTACCCGATAATAACACAAGGCAATTTGCCCAATGCATCGTTATTAATACATATAATTTATTGTTTGTTCATGTTCAAGCAATTTGTATTAAAGCCAATCATTTGTTCATGTTATGCAATCAAAGTACATCGTTCAATGTAATGACGTAATTTATTTTTAGTTTACGCAAACAATTGCTACTATAATTTTATAACTAAATGATACTAATGACTGCAGACCGGTTAGCATAACCAGATAGTAAACCGATTTATTTGAAATAAGAAGTTTAAGGTAGAAATCTTACATATTTTATGTTATATATGTTACGGCTAGAACTCGAAGTGCGGCTATACCTAATTTTAGCGGGTTAGAACTAGGTGTAGCCACTTACTCTTGGTTAAATCTAGTATTAGCCGATTGTTTTCGGGTAAAACTAGGTCTAGTCGGTACCATTCCGGCTATAACTAGGTCCAACCAAATCCTATTGGCTGATACTAGGTCTAGCCGGTATCATGCCGGCTAAAACTATTACTAGGAATAACCTATATACAGGTTGGCTACCATGGGTGGAAGTTGTTCTACTAACTCTACAGAGCTACATATTTCTGGCTTTTAAGATATTAAAAAAATACCTAATAATAAGAAACGTAGAGAAAATAAAATTCAACGAATTTATTTTAATAATTAACTTTTACTAAAGTAGGACTACAATTTTAATTTTAACATAATAGGAACAATAAGCAACATTTTTTTAACAACAGAAAATAATTGTATCTTTTATAACTTTAAAGAATATTATTATTATTATCACACTTTTATAAATCAACACAATTAGTTATTTATTAGAACAATTTGCCTGTTACACGTTTGAACTTGTTTGCATCTAGTTTTATCCACCAGAGTTTGGTGGGATCTAGTTTTAGCCGGCATGATATCGGCTAGACCTAGTATCAGCCACTAGGGTTTGGTTGGATCTAGTTTTAGCCGGAATGGTACCGGCTAGACCTAGTTTTACCCGAAAACAATCGGCTAATACTAGATTTAACCAAGAGTAAGTGGCTACACCTAGTTCTAACCGGTTAAAACTAGGTGTAGCCGCATTTCGAGTTCTAGCCGTAACATATACTTACCTTTTTGATGCCGGTACTTTGGACGGAGGTATAAAGAAAAATAAATTGTTTTGCAAGAAATATCAATATTAACTTTAAAAATAGTGTTGTGACGTGATTCTATAAATTTATTTTCTTGTGTATATAAATTCTAGTGTATTATAAGACTATTAGCTGTGTTCTCTTAGATATTTTTTGACGTGATAACGTCTTATAAATTGATGAATCACCAATCTTATAAATTGATAAAACACCGCCTGCATGTACGAAAAAGTGTAACGTTCCTAACGGTCGTAACGTTCCTAACGTAACGTTCCTAACGCGTAACGTTCATCCTGACCCTGTGCGTGCTTTTTGCTAATTTCTCGCTCAATTTAAATCAGATCGGTTTGACACCAGTCTTAAACGAAAGAGGAGAACATTTTACATAGATTTCGTATAACAGAATTTGCCTAAACAGTTTTTTTATACAAATTTATATAGAAAAATAGCTGTATAAATGCAATGTTGTCTAATGCATGACGCGACGCGGTCGGTCGTCTTTGTTTGCCGTACATGGAAATTAGAAAATAACGTATGTCTTGTCTTAACATGAAAACGGCTGCATTTCTAATGTTTAATTCAATTTTTTGACATTAGTATTTTGTGAAATGCAACGCCTTCTAAGTTAACTATTGGAATAACTAATTATTATTAGAACATAATACTTTGACAGTTGCAAACGTCACTTTTGACATTTCTTATCATTCCGACACCAAGGATAAGCGGATTGAAACCAAATTTTGGGAGGTTTAGGTTATGTATTACGGAATACGTTATCACGTAAAACTATCGTCCGTAAACCGACTTTACAGACAACCAATTTTTTTTTCAGGTGAAACTTCTTTAGGCGCGGTGGGGCAAATCGACGAAAAGTAAAACGCTTCTTCTTTTCCGACTTCAAACGGCAATTGAGAGGAAAGAGGGACACAATCGTTTCTCCTTTCTCTGTCAAAGCGTCACGCACTAATAAACGCTTGCGCAGTGGGTACTGTGTCTATGCATAGAATTTTAGCAAAACAAGCTATTTGGTATCAAATGAGTAAGTCAGTATAAGTTTTCATACGTGATAGTGAGTCTAACACAAATTTTAACTTTTCTTTCTCAAAACCGATTCAACTTTAAAATGTTTTGTATTCCCTTCTCCTCAAAGCCTGAACTCTCCTTTACTTAAAGCACAAAACCTCGGTAACTTAAAGAAATATTTTGAGCGTTGGCCCTCGATAACTTAAAATAATATTATGGTGATCTCCATAACTTAAAGTATTATCAGTGACCCATCGTGAATAATTATACAAACAAAAGTTTTTGGAAAGAACTTTAATAATTTTCACTTCAGTCTTTCACTAAATCGCTTTACGTATTACTGTGCGCATGAAACATTAATTAACGAGTGTTAAAATGGACCCCGTTAAGTTAAAAATTGAACTTTCAAAACCTTTCTAACTTCAACTCTCGATAAGTAAAACTTAAATTTGTCAACGTTTTCCTTGAACTTTAACTTATCGAGGTTCTACTGTATAAGCTACTGCTTAAATCACGGAATCGCGTTGTATAAATCAATATATATGTAAGCAGTAATAAAGCGCTAAAAGCTCGATTATATTTACAAACTTGAGGCGTAAACACTCGTATGGTACATTTAAGTACGGTAGAAAAGTACATAGTTTGCAGTACCTATGAGTTGCCGTTTAAACGTTAATGTCTGCGTTGTGGACGAATCGAATTGTTTCACAGACTCATTGAAAGAACAGCAAACATTTGTATTCAGCTCTCTGTAATATGTACGTATCGTGCACATCACGTCACACACACGCAAATCGACATTCTGGGATGAGTGAACGGTAGCCGTTGTAAATAAATGTAAATACGCTTATACATATAATGTACTTGTAAAGCTGTTCACACTTACAGTGTTTCGACGTTTCGGCTTTACGTGCGCGTACAATGACGAGTCAGAGTTCGATTTTACCCGCGTCGTCCGACGCGGAGCGAGATATAGCCCATATAGATTAGATTTATTATTCACAACATTTAAAGCTGACTGTGATATACAGAATATACAATAATAAAAATACAATGTGTACAATTATAATTTTATGCTGACAAAGTCATTGGTGTTATATAAACAAACAGTTAATAAAATGTTTTTTATTGATATTTTGAACAGTTTATAATTTATATATTGTATAATATGCCTTATGGCAGTAGTGCTAATGACCCTGGTAGTCGAGTCTTTCGATTTAGCTTGATCCATTATAAATTCACTGAAAATGTATGCAAGATCTGTTTATCGTGTTAACGTTTGGTAGCCAACGACGGAATTGTTATGTTCCACCGCTGGCACCATTGTTACCCGCACGCCGTAGTCGACCAATCAAGTCAGAAAAGCCATACCACGTGCGTACGGTATTTAAAAAAGGGACGGGTTCTGTCCCTAGTGGATCTTTATCGTTGTTCAGTATTGGTAGCGTATTAAAAGTAAAGCTTCATCACACGAGATCAGATATGTACAATGGTTTATTTACAAGAATGAAATTTACATTAACTATGAGTATACAAAATATATAATAACTACTTCTAATAAATTCTTAATTCCCTATAATATACTATTATGCAGTGGTAGACATTGCTGCAAGCAATGTCTAACCTACCGAACTACGAAACCCAAAATGTACTTACATGATAATCTTCGACAACCAACTTTAACGACCGATGAGCAAAGACTGAATGATCAGTAAAATGAATGAGTGAATAATGAATGAACAAATGATTAATGAATGAATTTTCGCCGCGTTCTGCCCTTTTCTCAAAATTACCCCACTCTTAACTCGTCTGCGAGCGCATGCCTTCAACCAATCGCAAACGGGCATGTAATCGCGTTGCGCCTGCGTAGTTAGTTATACTGATTTTAAGGGGTTGAGATAGGGGGGTTCTACGAATTCTGTTGGTTTTTATGACCTGACCTTCGAAATAGATACCATGTATGTTTCCATTGTTTTCCGTATCAACTAAAGTAAATATTTACGTCTTGGGTTCATTTGGATTTCGCATTCTACTCTTATCTCTAATTTTCTCTATATTCTTTGAAAAACCCTTAATGTATTTTTAGTCCAGTGGCGTACCAGAGATTTTTATTCTTCCACTGTATGATAATGTTAAAAATATGTTTTGGCGTCGCCCGGTTTGGCGCCGTTAACACCACTCCCCCCTTAAAAAAAAATTTTAGTCTCAACAGGGACTAAGATTCTTTTAGTAACTAAAAAAAAAACGAATTTACGGAGTATTGACTCCCCTCTTCTGGTACGACACCGGGCTCATACTTATGTCTATGAATCAACTTATTAGTAACCATTGTTGAACTACAAAAAAAAAACTTATAACTCTTAACACTTTTCTATGACCAACCAATTACGTTTTTAACCTCACAGTTAGTTAAAAAAAAAAGGAAATTATTCTTCTCCACTCCCTGGTTTAGTTTAACTATTTCGGGTTATGTCGTGATGTGCCGGCGTCTCTTGCAGCTGGATTATTACACCCTTGTACGGTGTCACGGCTGGTTCCGGTCGGGCTGCTGCTGGCTCTGGTAGATTTGAAAACTCGGGCGGTCGCTCGGTGGGTGGATCTTGCTGTCGTTGCATCGCCTTGGGTGTAGCTTTTGATCAGCTTGGTCGTTGCTTCTTTGCTGATCGCGTTGCTGAGGTTTATAACTTGTAGGTTTGTCGGAGTACGCGACAAGCTTCTTGTCAGCGTGTTTACTATGGCTTGGCGCTCGGCGCCGAACCCTCCCATCACTTGGGATGCGTGAGAGTACCTCCCGCAGTGTGTGACTTGTCGTTGGACCTCCACCTTGCATTGGACGATCCGTGTAGTCGGCGACTTGCAGTAGCTGTATGCATGCTTCAGCCTACTAGATATTCTTCTCCTGGTATTGACAGTCTTTTATCTCCAGTAGTGATATCGTCGTAATGTTTGACCGCGACCCCGCACAACACCGTTAATATTAAATTCTCGTACATCATAACTTCGCGCTTTCGAACGTCTTGTTAACTAGTATATATTATAACAAAAAGGTCTCTGCCTTACACACTTTTACACAGTTTACTATGCCTTAGTCACTCTTTCACTTCTGATTAATGTATCTCGCGGCACTCATTTAAGTTTTTGAGCTCACATACCGTTTTGTCTCTTTTTGGGTCATAGAAAATTGGTCTCCAACAACATAATATAACATAAAAAAAATATTGGTTACACTCTTCAAACAAGGAGAATTCCACCATTATTAACGTCATTGCTACATATGTATTCTTTCAATTATCTTTAGGTTCCCTCTATTGAAATGGTGTAATTCCCCTTCATATTACAATAAAGGCGTACTATTACTGACTCCCCTCTTCACATTATTAAACTTATCCGTAAAAGTATACTCTAACTGTCCCAACAAGAACCAAGATCTTCACAATAACTATATCACCCGAAAGGAATAATTTTTCTAGATTAAATATGAAGAAAATCTACCTATTATGGAATTTAATACTACCGCTATCTCTTTTTATTTTCGACATCTTGGTTATTGCTGTCCGTTATGACTTATATTATGGTTACGCTCATATTTACAAAATACCCAACAGACAGATAAAAAAAAGAAAAACAACAAAAGCATCGGCTCTGAAACAAAAGAAAGATTATTATTAGATTCTTCTTCTGAGCACCCATGGTGCGTCAGGTGCTGGCCCTTGACTGCGTGTATGATACCCCTCGGTTCCGCTCCGGCTTGGTGTCCGATGGCTCGGTGGTGCCTCGGCAAACGGCGTGTCGTCTTCGGCGTCGTCACTGCTGCTATCGGACCCTGCGGCGCTAGGCGAAGGCCTCCAGGTGCTCCACTGAGGTCCCGGTTGCGGGGTGGATAGAGGGTCGGTTTGGTTGTTACCTTCGCTAGGATGTGGTCCTTCTCCGTTGTCAGCAGGCGCTATCAAAATTTCAAATTGCGCTGGCAACTCCTCCTGCTTTGCTAATCTGTAAATCCGAATAATTATTTTTGTTCCTTGGAATACTTCCTGAATCATCTCTTTAACTCTTTCCCAACTCAGCCCGTCTAGACCAGTGCCTATTCGTGGCATAGCCAGTTTAGTCGCGTGCACCCTTCTCATATGGTCCCTCATTGCAATTAGCGAATTGCGTAGATTCGCTAAGGTGGGTTTATGGTAGTACCCTTGTTTGGTCACTAGATAATATACATACCGGTCGCGATCCTTCAGCCACACTACATTACCAGGTTGTGGTGTCTGTTTCTTCAGTTCGTCTGTCTGACCGAACTTTCGGCGGAAGCACGCGGCGATACCCTGCCCCATCTTCAAGTCTGCTGACACGCAATGTGCTAACGAATAGTCCCCCGGCGCTGTAAAAAGGTCCCCGACAACCTCGGTAATGTCGGGCGGGCCTGCCTCCTGAGCGCTTCGCGGCTCGCGGGCTGTTGAAACTTCTCCCGGGCCTTCTTCGGTTGCGGCGTCTGCTGCGCTCGCGCTGCACTTCTTCAGTCGGTTTGCGTGTAACACTTGCGTCGCACCTCCCTTGACGTTTTTTATTTTGAAGGTCACCGGTCCCTTCTGCTCGGTGATCACATATGGACCTACCCATGGTCGCGTTAATTTCTTCGACCGGTGCAGCTTATTGCTCGGGTCGTGTAAATACACTCTGTCGCCTACCTCGAGGCTAATCTTCTTAAAGCGCTTGTCGTGTTGGACAGTCGTCAAAACTCGCGCTGCCAAAATTCCGTGCACTGGAATTTTGACTGGCTCGATGAGTAGGGACTTCTTGGGCTTTCCAATTTGTTGTCTCGCCTGGCACACACACTCGGTTCGGGCGGGAATTTTGAGGGCCTCTTTCAGCTTTACAAAAGGTCTGCCAACCTTCTGCTCGTTCGGACACCATGGCAGTGGCGCCGACGACGAGTCTTCTAGATCCCCTCCGCATTTGAGTGTTGTGGCTGCTCGACTTCCAGTGTCTAGCCCATTTCGCGCTCCTACGGTAGTACATCTAATATTTTCACGTACCTGTTTAAAACTTCTGAAAATTTTTGATTTTGCGGCCCCGTCATTACTTGCTCGTTTGTTGTTCCGCGACCCCTTTTCGTCACGTATGTTCTGGCTGTGCTGCGAACCCCCATTATAGCGTTTATTCTTCTTTACTCTTCCCCCGGCATTACATATGGCGTAAATTTTGTCCAGTTCACCTTCTGCATACAGTCTTTCTGGCACCCCGTTTAAATAGATCGTGCCGTTTCCCACATCTATCATACCCTGGTGTTCCTGTAAAAAGTCACGGCCCAAAAGTCCGTCTACGTCTATCGGTAACTTGTCGCACACTACGAATAGTGACTGCAGCGTCCTGTCGCCGATAATTAAATTGACCTCCACGGTTCCTCTGCTTTCCAACTCGTGCCCCGTAATGCTTGTTAGTTTAATGTTATTATTGTACTCACCTGTACACCCCGGTATTACTACTGGCTTGATGATAGACACTGCCGAGCCTGTGTCCACCATCAAACGTATGGTTTGTGATCCCACCTCCGCGAACAGAATATGTGGAACACCCCTACGATATTGTGCATTGATATGTATCACCGTCTCTCGTTTGTTCGCGCCTCGGGTTGGGGTAGTCTGTCCGAAGTGCGACTCGCGTTTAAAGACCTCTCCTGCTGAGTTTGTGCTGTAGCTTCGTGCTCTAAATGTCGCGACCTTTCTTCTGGTGGCGGCGCTTGTGGACGTCGCGCCCGCAGCTGAGGCGGCTGGCTCCACCTATTTGGGCCTCGTTGCGTGACGCCATTGCCTTGGGCACGTTTTTTTGAGTAGCACTCTCTCTCCTGGTGCCCCGATTTTTTGCAATAGCGACACACTACTGCTGCTTTACAATCGCGTCTCATGTGTCCTATCCTAAAACAATTAAAACATTCCATATTTGTCCCGCTACTTACCTGCCTGTCCATGGTGTGCGCTCGTTGTTTTGGTGCTGCCGGCTGCCAGTCTGTGTCCGGTAATACGGCCTGGACTGTGCCCCGCGTCGTGTCCAATAATGCTCGATGTAGTTCAGCCTGTTCCGCTATAGCCGCTGCGGTGTCAATCGTAAGACCATCTTGTAGCGTGAGAGTGATGCCGATTGTCTGTTGCATTTCTCGCTTCAACCCGACCTTGAACTGTGTTAGTATGTCGCGCGCATTCATACGCTCTATCCCTGGTTTTTCAGCTTCAGTGGCTGTCTTCAGTTCTTCGTCTAGCAGATCTTGTCCCGCTAATTTCACTCTTGTCGTGAATTGGCGAACTGTTTCCGTGGCCTTTTGGTAAACCTGAGAAAGCTTAAATCGCGCCACCCCGGGTATTGTCGGTGGTTTAAAATGGTTGATCAAAGAAGTCTTTACCTGCTCGTAAGTGGCGGATGCCAATTTTGTATCGCTGCGATAGTATTGGTATGCACTTTCGCTCAGTTTGCACCTCAATACTTTCACCAGTTGTTCGTTCGTGATCCCGTCCAATTCTGCTCTTTGTTCCAATCGCTCAAAATATTCCGCTACTCTTTCTTTACCTGTGAGAGGTTCTATCGTATTCGCGAAACTGCCTAGCATGACACGCGGCATTTGCACCGTAACTACTTGTGGGCTAGTGCTATCACTCGACACTCTAGATGGCGTGGCCATTTTGACTGAATGTTAATTTCTAACCGGGTATTTGAATAGGCAAAACAAAACTTTTCTACAAATTAAAGCTAAATTTTTGAAGCACTCATATACGCGCGACTCGCAAAACCCCTTTTTTTTTGACAAAGTATGAACACAATAAAAATCGATAAAACCGAACTTCTGCTACTTGACACTCTATTAACTGTTTATTATTGTTAATAACTCACTCAAACTCACTTAACATGCCCTTGATTGTCCCCGTGGTTATTTATAACCCGTTTGGCAATACTCGCACTTCAATATCCCGTTTACTCGTTTAGTGTGCCAAAATGCACGTGTTTCTATATCCGCAAATCAACTTATCCATCATACACTGCATCTCGCACGACGTTGCTTACTTGTTTTTTTTTTTCTGAACTACTTAAAGATCCCAAACCGCTGCCACCATTGTTAACGTTTGGTAGCCAACGACGGAATTGTTATGTTCCACCGCTGGCACCATTGTTACCCGCACGCCGTAGTCGACCAATCAAGTCAGAAAAGCCATACCACGTGCGTACGGTATTTAAAAAAGGGACGGGTTCTGTCCCTAGTGGATCTTTATCGTTGTTCAGTATTGGTAGCGTATTAAAAGTAAAGCTTCATCACACGAGATCAGATATGTACAATGGTTTATTTACAAGAATGAAATTTACATTAACTATGAGTATACAAAATATATAATAACTACTTCTAATAAATTCTTAATTCCCTATAATATACTATTATGCAGTGGTAGACATTGCTGCAAGCAATGTCTAACCTACCGAACTACGAAACCCAAAATGTACTTACATGATAATCTTCGACAACCAACTTTAACGACCGATGAGCAAAGACTGAATGATCAGTAAAATGAATGAGTGAATAATGAATGAACAAATGATTAATGAATGAATTTTCGCCGCGTTCTGCCCTTTTCTCAAAATTACCCCACTCTTAACTCGTCTGCGAGCGCATGCCTTCAACCAATCGCAAACGGGCATGTAATCGCGTTGCGCCTGCGTAGTTAGTTATACTGATTTTAAGGGGTTGAGATAGGGGGGTTCTACGAATTCTGTTGGTTTTTATGACCTGACCTTCGAAATAGATACCATGTATGTTTCCATTGTTTTCCGTATCAACTAAAGTAAATATTTACGTCTTGGGTTCATTTGGATTTCGCATTCTACTCTTATCTCTAATTTTCTCTATATTCTTTGAAAAACCCTTAATGTATTTTTAGTCCAGTGGCGTACCAGAGATTTTTATTCTTCCACTGTATGATAATGTTAAAAATATGTTTTGGCGTCGCCCGGTTTGGCGCCGTTAACAATCGTTACCCCGCAAGAGCTGTCAGAATGAATTTTTAAAAATCTAACCTCATTTGATACATTTACGATTTACACTATTTTTTTCTGATCTGAGACCAAATTTTAGACTTGGTATAGTCCATGTAATATTTAAAAACTCTATTTTGGCATTAAATTAAATAAACTTACACGTTCTTAAATTATTTGGAAAATAAAATGAAATTTATTTGTGTATTAATATTTGGAATATTTGCGCTAAAAAACGAACTAAAAATATACACTTCAATTGTCAAAGTCGACTTGTCAAACTGTTTGACATACGTACACATATTTGCATTTCTCTCACACTCATGTTTTGTGACCATCGAAGGATTTTCTCTCTTTACGTTCCTCTTCACCCCGATACCCCTTCGTCAAATTTACTATTATCGCTTGAAATCACCCCTTTTAAAGAAATTCCATAAAAAAAAAGCGAACACATATCTGTGGACTAAAGGCTTCAGTTTAAAAAAAAAATTGTGTCAAACGGTTTAGTAGGGATGGCTGGCGGATTGTCTAGAGATTTAGGGCTTGTGTTTTAAATATATAGATAATTGATACTAAGCCCCCCGGCTACGGATTGTCTTAAATGATTTTGATCCGCTCAGATGATTGACCTGTGTCGTGCTCACAGACCTACACACCTACAAATGGACTTTTTCCAAAAATATGTTTTTGAACTCGGGAGACCTCAAAATGAAAGTGTTAAATACAAAAATTTTTGCGAAAAACATTGTCCTCCTCGGTTTTGACATAATCAGGTTATAAATGAAATTGAATCGAGATGCACGTTTCGGTGTAAACGCGATTTAATAAACAAGCGACACGTTTACCACAATCAGTAAACATATCAGGGATGGTCTGTAAATATCAAACGACTGATGAATTGTTAACAATGACGGTCCTTTGAGAACGTTTTTTAAATTCTCTCTTTACTATTTCGCTTACGTTGTTAAAATATTTCTACTGTTATTTGTCATTTTATTCAATGAATTGGTTCCTACTAGATTTACAACGTTCCAATTATCCTAAAAATTAAAATCAACCATATACGCTTCGCTAATTATGATTTTATTTTTAATATTTAGTGTTCACACTAGTTAATATACTATATCTAAAAAAAACAATTTTTTGAAAGCATAGTTTAAAAACGCCTGGCAGGTGTGAAACATAAAGGACTCAGCACAAACTTTATGGGATTTGGTTCTCGGTTAAATTGATCGAAAATGGTTTTATTTTATAGTTTATAAAGGTCGCTAAAAAAAGTGTCCACGGACGCATAGTCTAAAAACCAATAGATTTTTTTAAGATTGTGAATACAATGGATATCCCTACATCTAAAATATCGCTTAACATATCTATAGCTAAAAATCTATCAGTTTTTAGGCTATGCGCTCTTGAACATTTTTTCTTTGTGATCTTTAAACTACAAAATAAAACCATTTTCGTTCAATTTAATCGAGGACCAAATCCCATAAGGTTTGTGCGGGGTTCTTTATGTTTTCCAAATGCAGCTTTATGATACAAAGCCCTACATACACTCCACGGAAACTTCCTAAAGCCATATGGACACTCTGCAGACACTCTCTCAAGCCCTATGGCACTGTAACTTTAAGTTACTAGCAACGCTACTTAAGTGCCTATTCTAGTAACTAATAAATCTCCGTTAGATGTCGCTATCAAGAAACCATGTTATAATGCAACGTATACACACAGCAAGCGTTACGCGCTGTCATCTGAAGAAATTCTAGTAACTAAGTTAAACGCAATGCTTGCTATCACGGCATTGCAGCGCCGAACGCCACGACATTCGCACGTTTTTACTCTCATCCAAACACGCCATTAGATGTTTCACATCAAAAAGTTTAAATTCCATAAAAGATTCGTCTATATCCAATTCTGATCGCTATTCAAATTTAACTGGTTCAACATAATAATAAATTATTTGCTGACATTGTTTTAAACAAAACGGTTGACAAATACACCACCAGACGTCAATAATATAACTATAATGAGCGTGTTATTATTGTAAACATCAGCTCGTGGCTTCCATTGTTCAATGTTGATATCATGCCCGACTGGTAATAGCCAATGTTGCCAAATCTCAAATAAAACCAAGAAATTTATCATTCGAAGTCACCCAATATTTCTGTCCTTAAAAACAAAATAAAAAATCTGGCTCCGATAGATTTCTAAATTCTAGGTGTACAATGTTTCAGTTTCCGAGGTCAACGAAGCTTCTAGAGAGAGTAGAAAGGCAAACACCCGTACGACTATTTTATTAATACTCCCAGATTTTTATAAGCTTTTATTTTATCTTAATAAAAAATTACAACAAAATATCTAAATTCTAAACACATACAAACGGTGGTTACAAAGATTATACCTATTACTTCAAAATAGTGGTCTTTCTGAAACCGAAATAAAACCAATAATTTTCGTTAAATTCTTTTATAAAATTTAGTATTTGAAAATTTCTGACTTTGGTTTTGACCATTCTTGTGAATTATAAAAATAACAAAATTGACATTTAGAAATCTCTTGTTGTAGGTACTAAACCATAATAGTTGTTTACGTATCACGATTAAATTGCATTATTTCATGCACCAGTGTGACATAAATAATATGTTAAAACAAGCCATTAGCGAGTTCTAAGTTCACTAGACTCATATAAGAGCATTACAATCGAAATAGATACTACATATTTTGTTGCAAGCAACTCCTATAAAATAGCTGATTTTCATAAATATATCTATCTATACTAATATAATAAAGAGAAAATATTTGTATTTTTGTTTGTAATGAATAAACTCAAAAACTACTGGGCCGATTTTAAAAATTCTTTCACTAATAGAATGCTACATTATATCACGGAGTAACATAGGCTATATTGTTAATCGCAAGTAGACGTAACAACGGTGGCAATACAATTTCGGGTGAAGCCGAACCGTGCTGCTAGTATAAAATAAAGTCCCTCCTCAGCATCTGTCTGTCTGTCTGAACGCGATAAACTCAAAAACTATCAAACGGATTTTCATAGGGTTTACACTAATAGGAATAGCAATAAATGAGAAAGGTTTTGTATACAATTTGTAAATATTTTGTACAAGAAAAACTGTATCCGTATCATGTAGCGACATCAATAGGCGTGCGCAAGCTCCTGCAACTGGCTGCGATCAAATGGCGTGTCACTGCAGCGCACCAGGTGGGAACTAGTGACATAAGCTAGCGGACACTGCCACCAAGCGACGTCAGCTCACAGCTATTATTTCAGACATTTTGGCGCTGATGCCGTTTCTTAATGAAATACATTTTGCAAAATTTTCCGATAACACAAAATATATCTCTCGCACTCAGGTGAAACCGGGCCGGACCGCTAGTATGTAATATATTTGACACTTCAGTTCGACCATATTGGAATTATATGTGTACTGCTTACGATGGTACCTAGTATGCTTGTGTCTGTTGCTTGTATGAATTTAAAGGACAGAGATATTTACTATTGGATTGGTAAAATCTTTTTACTGTCCTTTTACTTTACGCACTAGTTCCAAAATAAATGTTATTTTACAGTCGTTATTCAGGCATGAAAATCAGCTCTATTTTATTGGAGATCGTTCAAAAAAATATTTAATTTATTATGTTTACAAACTAACTAATTATTAATTCATTTTTATATTTTTCAGCTCAATTCTGAAGAAAATCCAAATCCAAATCGAAACGTTAATTAATTGAATTATAATTATAATATATAATATATTGTCTAAAAAATTGGTCAATAATTGTATTTAGTGAAGAGTAATTAGACGTTAATCAAATATTTAAATATTTCTATTTTCTTTTCTACGAAAAACATTTGACGTGTTTAAGCTACCGATAACGTGCCCTTTATTAGAACATTATGTAACCGAAGCGGATGAATAATCAGGAAAGGAAAAGAACAAACAGTGTCTGTGCCAGCTCTGAGGTCCGCCAACCAAAAAAAAGTAAATTATTTCTGAAACGTTTCTGCTAGATTATGAAACAATAAGTGTTGGAAAAGGAGCAGTTATAACATTTTAATGGTGAAAATAAACCGATGTTCTTTGTTTGAAACTTAAAGTAAATCTCTACAACGTTTCGAGAATTTATGTTCCAAGGTCGATCCTCAAGTCGTCTCTTCCTATCTATCCGTAAGTTCAAGGTAGATAAAATGTCGATAAAATATATGGAAAACCATACATGACTTTCATGTTCCAAAATTATTTTGTGAAATAATTTTTAATATGTAAAACTGGCCAAGCACGTGTTTGAGCCAACACAATGATATTAAATAAAAATTAAAAATGTTTTCAAATCGGCCGTTTTCTGGTATGACTTAAGAAATAGGTTTCAGATACGTGATAGCCAACATTTTGACGAATATGACAACATGTTAAAAACGAGGTCACTGAATTTTAACAGTCAAATGAGCCAAAATCAAGTAATAAAGTAGCTACTTTTCACTTATAGTTAGGTAGCTAACGCGCAAAAAAACATGTTGTTTCAACTTTCTGTCGCCTAATACATAAGCTATTTAACTAATTTAAAGCATTTTTTCTTACATGACATATAGACATATAAATTTTTGACCAGTTGCACCCTCCCCAAGCCACTCCTAAGAAAGTGGATTTATGTATAAATTCACCTTTTTGGAAGTGGCTTCGGGAGAGTGCAATTGGTCAGAAATTTCTTCCACTTGTATTTCCCGGTCATTTGGCTCTAACAGAACCTAAAAACGAAGCAGCAGAAGTTTTTTAAAATTTTTAACATTTTTTTACCATCTTTGGCATTTTTTATCACTTTTATCTTAAAATGTATCTAGATTTGGCCTATATATCATATAAGAAAAAATTCCAGCCAATTGGGCGACGGGACTATTCCAACTTCGAAATGTTGACATTTGACATAGTATACTACCAAAGAAAATAAAATTTCTGCATTGAATTTGAGATCATAATTATTCATATACCTAACGGATAATACAGTGCTAAAATAGGTATGTTCTAAGCAGCCAGCAAACGGTAACGAAACCGTCACCCGCATGCGCAGTAGCTCAAACGAAACTGTTTGTATCGGTTTTGGAACACGTTTTAGCTACCTGCGCATGACGGTGATGGTTTCGTGTCGGTTTGAAGGCTGCTTGGAACATATGTAATATTTTCAAAATCGATTCGGTATTGAAAGTCATACCCGAAACCAATAATCAAAGATTTAGTATAAAGGTGCTTTCTGCTCTGAAATAATTGTAGTTTTTATTTCAAATCAATAAGAGCAGACATAATTTTTTACTTGTTAATCGTTTTATTTTACAAAATAAACTGAAACTTTTTTCTCTACAAATTTTTAACATAAAAATTTTGTTACATAATTATTAAATATTAATTACTTAATCCTGTACAGAATTATTCAAAAACGTTTACATGCTGTTGGCTGAAGTCGCCACATAATGTTAAAAATCAATGCTATATGTAAATTCGTATCGAAATTTAAGCATTAGTGAATTCATTGATTTCTACATTTGTATTTTTATGCATACCAACAGTATAACAATAAAATAAGCCAGTTTACAGACGCTAGTCGTTTAGTATTTGAGTAGATGATAAATTTAAATAACATAATTTTGGAAATGTGAATCGCGCTTTAATGTATCACGAAGGCGTGGTCTCAACTTTTCAAACTGAAGTTTGATTTCCTCTCTAAGCCTCGTTCAAAGGTTTAGCGAAAATCTATCGTGAGATAAAGGAACCAAGTGTTGGTTTGTCAAAACTTTTTAGTAGGGATTATAGTTTGCTGATAATAAATAGATTATTTGTAAAAATGTATCGGTAGGTACCTATATGTGTTTTAATTTTTAGGAGCATATATTATCCACGCTGTAATAATTTCATTTTTTCTTAAACACTATAAACAAAAAATTGCTATTTTCAAAATAAAATGACAAACATTTTGAATAAATGAAGAACATGTATGAAAATTTAAAAATCAACATTACGTTGATATTAAAATAACAAAATATGTAGAAAGTGCAATACTGAATGGTTTATTTAAAATGAATCGCTTTTCTACGAAAAATCTGAAACACCCATCAGCGAAAAGTGACGTCACTTCATCGATATTATTTGACAGCTGCCTATTTTACTACGTGCGTTTAATTATTTTCCATAGAGACATTAAATTTTTACTTTTTAAACCCAAAATAGCGACGCCAACGACGATCCGCAATAAACCTACGCAATAGGTTACACTTATGATCTGACTTAATAATTCGGTGCAGTGACGTCAGGTCACGTGCCTTGACATATTGGCGCGAATTTTAAAAAGCCGTTTCTTAAATTAATACAGCATATTTTTAATTTATTAGTTTATTTAGGAAATTCTTAAATCGTTTCTTTACGCAAAAAAAATCATGACTTGCATAAAGTTTTGAAGGAAGAAAAAAAGGCTAATCAATAATATATTTCCATATCAATAGTTATTTTTCCACCCTCAATTTTAATAATTCTTGCTTAACTAATTCTGTTTCTTCCAATCTCCTCTCCTGCATCGCTTCTTCTAAACAATCTTCTTTACTTCTTCGCGTACTTCCCATTTTGAGGTTCAGTCTATTACCTTCTTAGACTATTTTGGTGTCCGAACTGAATAAGTATAGTACTTGACTTCTATTTCTTGCCTGGTGTCATCATTTCTTATATGTTCCAGCTTTAATGTTCTACAACTCTCAGAAGTTCATTTTTACGATTAGTACAGAAGTTTCACACTTTCCCATACCTTTTCTCTACATGTTAATACGTTCTGTAATGAGCTTTTATATATCATGGTATTTGTTTTGTTTTTGATAATTTTTTTTAAATATCCGTATTCCGCAAAACAGAGTTAAGTGCCCGCATTATGTTTCTTCTTTGTAGTATTTATGCCATCTGCTGTTTTTGCGGATCTGGTTGTTAAATTAAACAGATACTTTTAAATTGTTTTATTTCAACTGATAAATTATAACTGACTATAAAATAAAATTTAACTGAAAGTTAACAAAAAAAAAGGGAAATAATGTAACAACTAAAGAAATTATGAAATTAATAAATTATTTTTTATTAATATAAAAGCAGAGCCGTAGCATGAGAAGTACGGTCTCCGAACAGCTGATATTTTGAAACAACCGAGGTGTTTGTATGAGTCCACCTTAATAACCTTATTGTCGTCTAAAAGCATATCTCTGTCTCACAGACAGACAAATTCTTTTTTTGATAAATCCATGCTCAGGCCTGCTTTCCCTTCGTAACTTTCTGAACATGTAGCTTAGGTCTAGTCGTCTATTTAATTATTGAGTGCAGATTGTGTGCCCTTATTCTCATACCAATATTTTGAAATTTACGCCACCACAACTGTAGTACTTGATTCAGATAAATATTATCTATGCGAAATGGGACATCCGTGTCTCACACTTTTATGCAGACTGAAATAGTTTGGACCCAATTTTTATTTATATAAAGTTATTCGTTTACAGTTCCTTAACGCAACTTATAATCAGTAATACTTGTTTATATTTCGTTTAAGAATTTTATTTTTTTTTTTATTAAAATATTTTAATACAAACGTTAAGAGCACTGTGGTTGAAACAAAAATAATAAAAAAAAATAGAATAGTTACTTCTTACCACAACAGTTTTATTAGCGGATGTACATTTCGGGAGCTATGCTCTCATCTTCAGCAAACACTAAACACTAAAGTTAGGTGTTTGCTGAAGATGAGAGCATAGCTTCCAAAATGTTTTTTTTATTTTATTTTTAAAATAATTTGATGAGTCCTTCTAACCACATTATGTTAGAATAAATGTAGATAGCATTAATCTTTTATGACCACACAATTATGATTCAAAGTAATTTTTCTCTCGAAGTTGGCAACACCAGTATGGTAGTTTGACCACACCAATACGCGCCTTGCTATGGAGAGAGAATCGCAATCTTGTACTGTGAGCGCAGTGTACATCTGTCTTGAAGCTTTAATCCTCCATTGGTATCACGAAGAGACTGCTGCAGGATAACGGTGAGGAACGAGCGGTGACGATAACGGGCGAAGGATGCGGTCGAGGTGGCGGCAGGTTGATGGAAAGAGAGCGGGGCGAAGCGCTGAAGGATAACGGACGCGAACTGCCCGCGGTTGTCTGATCAGGAAATTATCACCGAAACCCTGCCGAGCGGAGAAAGCTGTGTGTGGAACTCTCTTTTAATCAAGAAACTTCTTCTCGACTTCACTGCATATCCGTGATTTCAACAGTTTCCCAAACTCGATGCACGTTTTACCGGATTGGAATGATTATTACGGGGTGTCTATAAAGTCTAAAATTAGTAATTATATAAAGTACCCATTCAATATATTAGAATGCACATTTTAATTACATAATATACAGTTTTACATAAAGAGCAAAAAAATTTGTAAAATTTACACAAAATTCTTTTACTGATAGTCTTTTAAAATAATCGATTGTACAAGTAGAAATATCTAAAAAGTCTGTATGTTTATTATAATATATTATAACAACCGTTTACCAGAGCTTCTCTGAAGCCATAGTTTCCAAGGGTTTTGCACCACAACTTTTTTCTGTTACAAAATCTTAGTTTAATTTTTATTACATCCTATAACGAACGATTCTTCAGTTACCAATTCCTGGAGGAAGTTAGGATATTATTATGTTTTTATTTTGTATATAAAGTAATATCTTTAAAACCTCATCCGCCATTATGTATTTTTCAAAATGCGTACTTACATACCCAATGTCATTTATTGGACATTTCAACACCTAAATAATTTTTATCACAATCGGTCGCGTATTTAAATATTACGGAGGTGCACACACATGTATTACGTTCTACCCCATTACCTCTTCTTCTTCGATAATCGAGAAAAAAAAGCCTTTCAAATATTTCTAGTGACTTTAATTCGCACACTAAAGAAATATGAAATATATCTGACAAAAGAAGATTCAAGAAATATGTTTCACTTAAAGGTAATTCTTGAAGAGACCTAGCTGAAAGCTCTACTTGCAATAAATATATATACAGTTATATAATATAGGTTTTCTATTATATTACTGCTACATTTCTTGCAATGCTTATTTAAACAGGGATGTCTTTACAAAGAATACGTCTAAAGGCACTGTGGTCAGAAACTAGAAAACACAATGTAATGATTTCTTAACGACAACGATTTAATTATGATGCACATTTCAAAAGCAATGCTCCTGTTTTTGCTGATGACGATACCATTGCGTGCAAATCAGTGGCGTAACTAAAGGGTGGCAGAACGGACAAAATGCCACGGACCCCTAGCATGAGAAATCCCCCGACCCGAGAGTTGACTAGGACAGGAGGAACCTAACATTTGTTTTCAAAATTTGGCAAACACTATTGATTATGTATTTAATAAATTTAAGTTAAGTATTAACTCAAGTTGGAAAATTAGTTGGAAAATGGGTCTAAAAAATTATAATAGCCTTTCGCGTCAGATAATAGCATTAGAAACTAAAAGTTACGAAAATGTGCATTATGAAAAAAAAATATAACGAAATTGGTAAAGTAGATATGCAAAATATAAAGCCTTGAAATGAGATCGTGCTAATTGTTTAGAATCTCACGTTAATTTGTGTAATCAGTCACCCAGTATAACATAATAATAATTTAAACTTATACATTGTACCTTACCGTCTTTATTAAAGTCAAGTTCCGTTCATCTTTCCGTGCTTAAAACAAAAACACTAATTTGGTATTCCCAACAGTTCAGAGCCGCTCCATCCAATTATGAAACAATGCTTTACATTATTATGTAATGCAATTCTTATGAATATTTATGTGGATTTAATACGTTCTACGTACCTAAAACATTATTACAATATTACACGAAAGTATATTGTTATTAGTATATACTGTGCCTCAAAATATTTGAGAAAATTAAAATTTTAAGATCACATTATTTTAAGTCTAAGATAATCGTAGTTTTAATTTTTGCACACAAAAAATGAAGTAGGTACAAAAATTGACCAGTTTCTGTCGGGGACACAAACCGCAGTTTTGGCTTAAATATTCGGTTCTAATGTTGGATCGTGAAATAAATGAAGTAAACGGATTAAGTTGACGATGAATATTGCTCAATATTAATTGGAGCGTACTTCGTTAACTTTCTGACCCAAAGCCCTAAAGGCATCTTGGAATTGCGTCAAATTGTAGATTTCTTCCCACGTCCTAAAAATACGGTTTTTCACTCTGTTCGAAGGTCATCTCACGAACGGACATCCTTTATATGCTCGACGCTATCTTAATTATATTTTGACAATATAAGCTGAAAGATTTTTGTAATATTCGACTTTTTGTGCCTGCCCTCAGCTGTTATATTCCGTTTTTATAGACATATTCGCACTCACTTGATTTCTCGTTTCCATCTTCTTTTTTAGACAAATTTAACAGAAAAAATGTTAATACTGCCCGGATCAATTTTCGAAAAGCAAAAATATTTTCTTATTTTTTACGAAAAAAATTAAAACAAACCAAAAAAATAATTTTCTTTCGCACTAAAATGAAAAAAATTTGATCAGAACATATTTTGCAAAAAAAAACAATTGCAGGGCGCTCATAAAAACAGCAACAGTACGATAATAATTTGAAATGTTGAAAATTATTTTTTAATTTTTGGTGCAAAAGAGAACGATTGTTTTTAAAATGTTTTTTTTAATTATTTTTTTGTTTACTTTTTAGCCTTAATTATTTTTTCATTCAAATTGTTTACGTTTAGTATTTGATTTTTAAAAATTACAAAATCTATAAAAATAAGTTAATTTCATGCAATTGAAAAACTACAATAAATTGTTCAAATTACAAATGACAAAACCATATTTGCCCGACTAGGCATTCAAACTTAAGCCCCCTGCGATACGAATATCATCCTCTACCAACTGAGCTTATCCAAGCCTGCCTTTATGGTACCTTATTCACATCTAATCAATAGGTTAGAAAAATATTAATCAAATTAATCAAATCATTTAATCAATTACCTAAATCTAAACACGATTGATAATTATCGGGTGTTTTTTTTAGAATGATAGAACTTTCGATCGGGATAACTGTGATTTGACAGAAAGTAGAAGCCATGTTGTTTTGACATTTCTGTTTAGTAAGCATTGACAAATTATCATGGAAAGACTTACGCCGCAACAACGTTTAGAAACTGTTGAAATTTATTTTCAAAATCAGGGTTTTATTTGCCAAACTTACAGACGATGGTTTACATAAGCAGCTTATTCGTCGAACTATCGATAGATTTCAGGCAACATTTTCTCTACTAGATGCAAAAACAACAACAAGACAAAAAACTGTACGTACAGAAGAAGATATCGGTGCTGTAAGTGCTAGTGTTAATGAAGATCCAAATTTGTCTATTCGTCGACGTTCGCAATAATTTGGACTCTGTGCATCCACCACATGGAAAATTTTGCGTAAAGATCTTAGTCTACACCCACAAAAGATCCAGCTGGTTCAAGAACTAAAACCACTTGACCATAAAAAGTGTCGTCGTTTGCTGATTGGGCCCTAGAACAGCTTGAAGTTGATCCACTTTTTTCTCGAAAAATTGTGTTTAGTGATGAAGCTCATTTCTGGTTGAATGGCTACGTAAACAAGGAAAATTGCCGTATATGGATTATTTTCTTTGGGGTTATGTGAAGTCATTGGTTTATGCTGATAAACCAGAAACAATAGACGCTTTGAAAGTCAACATAACTCGTGTTATTGAATGAAATAAGGCCTAAATTACTCAAAAAAGTGGTCCAAAATTGGTCTGATCGAATGCGGTTCCTCAAAGCTAGTCGTGGTGGATATATTATGTCGGAAATTATTTAACTAAATGTTTATTTCAATATAAAGTTCTATCACTAAAAAAAACACCCGATATATTGTCGTCGGGAAGATATATGTGTACAAAATTTTAACTCAATCGGTTAACACAAAGTGAGTCAAATTTCAATAACTAAATTTGAAAAACCGTTGAAAAATTCTCGATTTGAAACAAACAATTCTATATTTGAAACTACAATTTACAAAATCACAAATTTGGTGATAAATTGATCGACAGTTTTTGTGTACTTATGAATTATTAAATGAATGGCATTAATGAACATTTAATGATTTCACTGCCCCTAACACATAAAACTTATTCAGTTTTTAAAAAATTCATTTGAAATAAAATTCGTTTTACAATAATTATTAAAAATTTATGTTTCGCTACAATTTAAATTTATACCGGCACCTCTGTGCATCACACAGGAGAAAATTACTTTTTACTGAAAAACTTTATTGCAATATACCTATTATACCAGTGTTTCTCAAACTATGTTCCACCTCTACGAACACCGGAGTTCCGCGAAAGCCGATACGTGCTCCGTGAAATGGAAATATATACCTAAATCTGATATAATTTTAAATTCTGTGCCAAGTTAAAAAAATGTTTGAAACCTACCCTATAAAATAACCAAGTAGTCCAAGGAATAAAGACAAAAAATAAGTCAAATTTCGGAAAAATTAGGGGAAAGCTGAATTTTGCATGAACCTTCCTTTTGTGATTCTAAACAATGTTCAAAAAGTCCCCACCGATACATGTGCCGCTAAAAATGTAACGCGGGTCAAAAGTTACAAAAAACGGATTTCCGCGAAAATCTCGTTAACGGTGACTTTTATAGCAAAAATAGTGATTATAAAATTTGTAGCTTAGAAAATTGCCTACAAAAATATAGTATTACTATAATGCAGTCTTGCCTCACGGAGCTACGTCACGCTTGGCAGTGACAACAATAGTGAAGCCTTCGGCTCCACCATATTCCGAGTCACTTTTCCAGTTTTTCTTTCCCCAAAAATCTTATTCGGACTATCATAAACATATAAGTTCAAAAAATTTAGATTTCTTCGATTTTTCGACTTTTCTTTTGGATTTTTATTGATTTTTGTTTCACTAAACCATCCTTGCATTGAGGCGAACAAAATAAAACAAATATTCAAATCGGTCGGCATTTGATTTTAAATACCTATCTATATATTTTATAAGACGTAGTGATAGTGATTGTTGACAAAACACCGTCATAGTTTAGCCATATTTAGTACAAATTATTCACCAATTATATATTATATAAATCTTCCTCAATTATCGCTCTTTTTAGAAGTCCGTAGAGAAACAGACAGAGGGAAAAGGCGACTTTATTTTATACTATGTAATGATGATGATAATTGTTACAACGTTTTAAATCAAATTTGATCGAAAACTGTTAGTATTACGAGAAAAACGTAAAGTGTGTTTTTATAGGCAATTTTCTAAGCTTCAAATCTTATGACTACTGTTTTTTTCACAAAACTCACCGTTAACGAGAGTTTCTCGAAAACCCGTTTTTTATGACCTCTCATCCCGCGTAACATTTTTAGCAGCACATGTGTCCGTGGGAACTTTTGGTATATTGTTTAGAACCACCATTATAAAATTTCGTTTGGTATCGCTAGATGGTCTAGTCTAGACTCTAGACTCTACAGCTACTTAGTCGTTATTTTTTCTCACTGCTTATCCCCCCTTTGTAACAATATATAGCCTTAATTCGAAATGAATTATACTTCTAAAAAAAACCATTAAAATTTTTTTTATTTTTAAAAACCGTCAGGGTTATTTATCAACAGAGTCATTTTGCGCCCGATACTTTATTATTTTCCTCTCTCTCTCTCTCTCTCTCTCTCTGAGCCGTCATTTATACACCAAGATCTCAGACCCGCCAGACCTACGCCATTTCAGTACTGCTAAGATTTTATCAGTAAATTTACAATATTTAAACGTATGCCTATTTGCTAGCTTGAAAGCGGGGGCCTTTTACGGGATAACAGGTTCTAAAGGTACATAAAATACGTGCTTACCTACGTACGCAATGGTATTATGAGTGCGAGTGAGAGCATTAGATGATTTTTTTGACAGCTTCATGAACTTTAGTTTTTTTAGAACCTGTTATCTAAAAAAAAACCGCTTTCAAGCTAGCAGATTGGCATACGTTTTTAACTATATATTGTACATTTACTGATAAAAATTTAGCAGTACTGAAATCGCGTAGGTCTGGCAGATCGGGGATCTTGGTCTATTAGTAGAATAAATCGGATATCAATTACTAAGGTTATGAAAAAATATGCCGATAAAACTCTGTGCAGGCAATAATACATTCGACGTACACTTAAATTTTCACCTGTGCGTCTGAACCACCCTGTATGTATAAATTGAACCTTGAATGTTAGCTAAATTAATATGGACGTTGGTGGGTTAACGTGGGTTAAACACACACACATGCAAACATACATGTGCATGCACGATACAGTGTTGCATACAACAGTACCACCGAGTATGTCAGTTGAAATAAAGTGACTATATTGCATCCATGTTGAGAGCACTTCCTCATCCTCATCTAACGACAGATCGACAAAACACGATTACTGAATTAAATTCATTGAACTAGTTCATAAAAAGCCAGTTATTTTATTATTTATTATTATTACTAGTGTGACCTGTGCGAATTATTCGCACTAAATAAGTATAATAATTATCACTTTACAAAATTATTTTTTAAATATGATTGCAGGTATTCAATTCGTTTCTAATTTTGCACACTGCTTATAACGTTCTTCTTTTTGTTGTATTACAATATGAAGCTCAGATGACAGATCGAAGAAATATTGTACTAAAATTGTCATATAGAGGCGCAAGTAGCAAAAGCGGTGAGCTAAGCCAGATGGCATCATGCAGCATTGCTGTGACGTTGTTCAGCGTTGCTCGCTGTTTCAAAATTAAAGCCGTTAGATGGTAGACGTTGTTCAGCTTTGCTGTATTTTAATTAATTTACAAACACAAAAGCAATAATACATTTTTTAGTTGTCGATGTCAGTAGAGCAAGCAATTATCTGTAAAATGATATATAATTTATGTGGAGAGATTGTGAGGTTTTTTCCTAAGAAGGGAGGCAATCATCTTTAACCTTAGCGTATTAATATATAATATGATTTTGTTTGGAAACTTATATAAAAAAAAAACAAAAAAATGATAATCTAAAAAAACAGCAAAATTAATTTTAATATAAAAGAACGCAGAGGCCTTGATATCAGTATAGTCGAATATTTTTTATTACAAGTTATTTGTAAAAGTAGAGCCTTTATAAAAATTTAAGTAGAGAGCATCCCATTTTTTTTATATTGAGGTTAATTTTGTCTCCAATCATTTTACGGTTTTTATTTTATAAAAACGTGTTTTAATTTTTTTTTACTATAATTTTATTTTTAGTTTTTTGGTCTTATAATTTAGGTACCTATATAAATTTTAAAATTAAAAAACAAATTGAAAATACACATGTGTGCAAAATTTTAATTCAATTGCTTAACAGGGTGAAAATTTAAATGTTCAATTTGCAAGCAACCGAGCTAAGCCGGGCCGGACAGCTAGTCACCACAATAGTATATTGTGATCGGAATTACACACGTGTGCAAAATTTCATCTCAATCGAATAAGGGACGGTGGATTAAAAGCTGAACCAGTCAGACAATTGCATCGTCATTAAAACTACACATATGAACTAAATTTTAACTCCGGTTACGTCTAGGTGGAATAATTTCCATAATACGAGTGTTCAAAAATCACAATTTTGGACATTCACTGACTGATTGATTGATTTATGGATCATAATAAAGTCGATTATTTTGGGTGATTCTGCGTTCTCCAACTCTAAGCAAAATCAAGTCTGAAATCCTATGGTTGAAAACGAGAGATTGGAGCTAGGGTTAAGGGCTAGGAATTGGAGCTAGGGGCTAGGGGTCGTTTTCTAGCAGCAGCCTGCAACAGATATAACATTACCATATATCTATTAATTAATATATATGAATCATTGCCTATCTACTCAATGTGCGGTTAGTGGACGCAACAAAGCGTATCGAAAATATATATGCGTCTCTTTCTTCGATGTAATTCCCTGATTTCTCCAATAATAGGATTGGTTGATGTACTAGCAATCAATTTGAATAAAGTATCTCTGTTTCAAAAACTTTGTCTTTTTCTATGACGTTAACATGGGCGTACCCAGCTTTTGGCCCAGGAGGGGGCAAACTAGAAATTTATTAAGCCGGGTCCCCTGGGCTTGTTTTGCCCTCCTGAATACGCCAGTGCTTACGTAAAAGTATATGTTTGCACCCTAATAGTTCGATTGCGATTTTATTCCTATGCTCAGTATAGAATAAAAGTATATGAACATTACCTACTGAAACAGCTGTAATAATAATTTGCAGGAATTTCATTCCAAAAAATCTAATGATAATGCAATAACAGTGTTAATGCAAAATCATTGTCCATTTATTACACTGTCCGTTCTAGAACAATACATCGTAGAGAGATTTAAAGTACGTACGCCTATTATAGGTATGCTGCTACATGACACGATGTATTGTTGCGAGCCGACCGTATTTATTGTGTCAGCATAATATCATTTCCATCGCGTGTGATGTATGCACGGGCCCATAATGCACCTCTCTTCATTGCATATCATATAACACACAGACACAAACTCAACTGTAGGTATTATTATGTAAGCTGAACTCATATTTTTCAATAAGTTATTTTATTATGTTTGAAATAGAGCGTAGGTACATATCCGCTTTGTATTTCATTCACTTTGCCATGGTTCGAATTTATTCAATGCAGGGCTGTCACAGTCTCTTTTATATTACCGGAGAAAAGAAAATAAGATTAGGTAGATAACGTTCCTGTCAGAAGCAACATTAACGTAAGCCAAGCCTCTGATGAAAACTGGCTTCAAAATATTAATAAAATACAAATTACATAATGGATATTATTTTTTCTGATGCATATAGCCAGCGTTATTGAGTACGTTTTCTATACAAACTATAATTAAGTAAATATCAAAATAAATTGGGGTAGATTAAAACTATAAACAAATCTTTGATTAACGTCTGAATAAAACTCTTCAAATAAATAAAATTGTCAGACTATAATATATAGGTAGACAAAAATATAATTATAAATCAATATTACAAAGGATGACGTTTCGATCCGGATTTGGATCTTCTTCAGAAATAATCTAAAAAATATAAAAATTCATTAGTAGGTATACCTAAATCTACTTATTTTATAATAGAATTAAGTTAATTAATTAAAAAAAAATAATGACTACTTATTAAAAAATTGTTTGTTATTAATTTTTTATTAATCTTCGATAATTAATTCACTACATTCTATTATAAAATAAGTAGATATAGGTATGCTAATTAATTTTTATATTTTTTAGATTATTTCTGAAGAAGATCCAAATCCGGATCGAAACGTCATCCTTTGTAATATTAATTTATAATTACATTTTTGTCAATACAATATAGTCTAAAAAAAATTGGTCGACAATTTTATTTATTTGAAAACTATAAACATTTTAAATTTCAAATCTTTGTTTGTTATTATTTTTTCAATATTTTGATACTAATTAATAATTTTGAAAGAGTTTTATAAAAAGCGAATTAGAAATTAAATATTAATTATTTTTTATATATTTTAGATCAGTTCTGAAGAAGATCCCAATTCCGGATCGAAACTTTAATGTATTAATTATATTTTTTGTTAATATATTGTCTGAAAAATTGGTCGATAATTTTCTTCATTAAAAAGTTTTAAATTTCACCAAAATCGGTTATTATTCTGAATCGTTTCTCTATGCCTTAAAACGATTATAGCGCTTCGACAAACGCCAAATGAAGGGCCAAAAATCGCACTAAAAAAAAATTTCCCGAAAAAAATTACAAATTGTACGTTATCTTTCATACATTGAAACGAACTGTTTATTTTTTACCGAGCTGCATTTAATTAAAACTCAAAAGAAAGGAATGTTGTAAAAAAGCAGTAAGGGTTTCAAACAAGGAAACATATCCGAGAATGTTAACTTTGACAACAAATTACTTTGATCAACCCTAATGATACTTGAGAGTTTTATACTCAATATTCTAACAAAGTTCGGAAAGCTGATTGCGATCTCATTTTATGTTGTCATATTATGTATGTATATTGTCTGCTAACAAACAAACTTTTTTATCGATAAACAAAATAATAACGTAAAATAAAATCTGTCTCATGTAAAATGTACAGCATAGGTAGAACAATTGATTATCGACATAAGCTTAGTCTACAGACTTCTGTGAATTGTAGAATGGATATTCTATAATATGCAGCTTGTTCAAAACAAAACAAATTTCAATTGATACTCGTCAGTGGATATTGTAAGGTGAATAAAAATTAAACTTATTGGGAGTGTCTCTAAATTAAAACTGTATAATTGTAGATTGCATACCTAGTATTGTAATTGCCTGTACAGTGCAATCACCGAAAGTGGTAACAGTGAATAATTCGTGTAGGTAACCAACTAGATAAAAAAATTGGTTGTCTGTAAAGTCGGTTTACGGACGATAGTTTTACGTGATAACGTATTCCGTAATACATAACCTAAACCTCCCAAAATTTGGTTTCAATCCGCTTATCCTTGGTGTCGGAATGATAAGAAATGTCAAAAGTGACGTTTGCAGCTTACAAAGTATTATGTTCTAATAATAATTAGTTATTCCAATACTTAACTTAGAAGGCTTTGCATTTCACAATATACTAATGTCAAAAAATTGAATTAAACATTAGAAATGCAGCTGTTTTCATGTTAAGACAAGACATACGTTTGCTTCTAATTTCCATGTACGGCAAACAAAGACAACCGACCGCGTCGCGCCATGCATTACACAACATTGCATTTATACAGCTATTTTTCTATATAAATTTGTATAAAATATTTTTCTATATAAATTTGTATAAAAAAAACTGTTTAGGCAAATTCTGTTATACGAAATCTATGTAAAATGTTCTCCTCTTTCGTTTAAGACTGGTTTCAAACCGATCTGATTTAAATTGAGCGAGAAATTAGCAAAAAGCACGCACAGAGTCAGGCGGAACGTTACGCGTTAGGAACGTTAGGAACGTTACGTTACACTTTTTCGAACATGCAGCCGGTGTTTTATCAATTTATAAGATTGGTGATTCATCAATTTATAAGACGTTATCACGTCAAAAAAGTTTAATTAGCTTTTTGTTCAACTCGAGAATTACTATCGGAAATTTTCAAGGTACCTATATTTTTCTTTTGTACTTCAAACTCAACCTGAAGTGTACATGCATTTTTTTCAAAATATATTTTCGAAATCTCCATTTTACCATTTCAATCCACAATTGGGTTTAGGTCAAAATTCACTTTTAAAAATTTTACAATATCTGTTTGTTTTGAGGTCCCCAGAATTCAAAAAACATTTTTGAAAAAACTCTGTGCGTCTGTTTGTCTGTTAGTTTGTTATCTGTGAGCACTATACAGGTCAAACATATGAAGATATTGAAACCAAATATTGAGAGGATGTTTGGTATGCAAATATGAAGAGCTCTATTGTTTTTGGGGAAAATCGGCGCATACTCAGAAGAGATAAATATGCTATAACGGTGTTTTCTATATAATAATGGTATACTTTTCATAACGGCTTATTATTTTATTTATTTTTTTAAGAAAGTTTTGTTGAAAAATGTTTTTCTTAAGTTTATAGTTTCGGAAATATTTTGAAAATAAAAGTCATTAGCTGTTCTTTTGTTTTATATAGAGCTGTCAGAAATAAACTAGTTAAGCATTGCTTTGATTAATTGACATATTCGAGATGTCAGACATTTTAAATGGTTCATGTTATTTGTCAGAAAACATTATTTTAGCGTTTTGGTTGAAGTTTTTAAGCTATTCAATTAAAAAAACAAACAGTATCTATAAATTTTTTACATGTCGTCAAAATGACATGTTTCGGAAAACTTAGAGGGAAAACACCCCAAAATCAAGAAAAGTCATAGAGGAAGTAGGTGTCAGACTAGGCCTAATGAAGCCATATACAAAGTTTGGGGAGAGTATGTGTCAGTAAAATTTTTGCCGACGGGCGCTCTAACTAGTTCTATTCAGACATTAATCAAAGATTTGTACGTAGATATCCATGACTACTTATCAAAAATTGTTTGTTATTAATTTTTCGTTAATAAATTAAAATCAAATTTAATTCTATTAGAAAATAAGTAGATACTAATTAATTTTTATATTTTTTAGATTATTTCTGAAGAAGCTCCAAATCCGGATCGAAACGTCATCTACTGAATTATTGAATTATAATTTTATAATTGTTGTTAATAGGTATATAATCCGAAAAAATTGGTCGATAATTTTATTTATTTGAAAATTCTATTCAGACGTTAATCAAAGATTTGACTTTTGATTTTGTATACTATTTAATAAGTGCTGTTCGAAAATTAGTGTGATTATGTGTCTGATATAGATTATACCTATGTTACGTACGTTACGTACATATATAAAAGTCGTTACTAGCCCTCTTTATTAGTGTATTTGCCATAAGGCACTTACACTATTGGCGTCGGTCGGATGGCGGGACCTAGGGGTCGGACCAAAATTTCTCGACGTTTCATAACTTTCTAAGAAGTTTGGCACCATTTTTGGAAATGTTTATATATATATATATATATTTATATATATATATATATATTTATATATATATGTGTGCGGGCTATAACTTTCGAAGGAGTTAATTGATTTTAACGAAATTTGGACCACATGTTGGAATCCATCACCGCACGAAGCCTATTTAAAATGGGCCCAATCGGGCCATGTTAAGGGTGGTATTTAGGGGTTGAAAAAAGTTTTTGGGCCCAAAAATACCGAAAAAATTTTCGGAACCGTTTCAAATTTGAAATTTAACCCTTTAGTAATTATTAAAATGTGCTGCTAAAATTTTAATAAAATCGGTCCGACAGGACCGGACTTACAAATTTTATGAAAACACAAGTTTCTGATATGGATTTTACATACTGAAGAGTGTATATAATTTGATACAGATGTTGAATTGATATGTAGTATTGAAATTAAGTAAAAAACTGTTTTAAGGGTTGTATTAAAGGGTAATTTTTTTTATTTTGTCCAAAAACAAAGTTAAGTTCATATAATAGAGCCACACTGCTTATAAAAGCAAATACACTATATGTCGGCAGGGTTTCGCACTGCGACCCGGAGTTTTTTAGAAGTGTGATGTTAATTAAAAAAATATCGCTAATAAAAAGTTTAATCCAACTTGGGATCTTTCCTTTTTCTCTAAATCTATAATACCCAAACCCAAAAGAATCTAATATGTTATACAGTAATACCCTGTTTAACGCGGGGGATATGTTCCAGCAAAGAGAGCGTTATATGAAACAGAGTTAAACGAGGTTATGTCACCATGTAAATATTGGGGTAAGGGGATCATTTTTATTAATGAATATGTATTTTGTCAATTAGGTTTATTAAATATGTGTTTTTTTTATAACAATGCAACAAAAGTTTATTTCTTACAAATATAGAAACATAAATAAACATACACATTATTAATTTTAAACCAATCTTTAAAAGTGCGTCAAGTAACAAACAATCGATGCACTTGCATTTTAGTGTCCAGCGAAATGCTCTTTCTTGTCATTTTATTTTCGTGTTTTTTATTATCACCCAAACTAAACCGAAAATTGTAATAATATTTACCTATCACTAAATCATTCACTGTATTTCATCCATTTATACTTGCAATAACGGCAACAAATGTTAAATATAATTAATAATAATTAATAGGTTATATGTAAATGTACGATGCACTCTTATCAGCGCCGATTGGCATACTTTTCATCCGCGTTACGTTTTGGATATCAGGGAATCCCACGCGATGTGCGGTTTTCGGGGAATACCCTATTCAAATAAAATAGCGTTAAACCGAAACAGCGGAGTGGCGCTAAGCGGGGTCTTACTGTACTATCTTATATTAGCAACCCTCAGTATCTCATAAGAGCAAACCATTTGCCTGAGACGTAATTTTTGCATTTTCTTATATTATCTAAAATAATGAGAAAATGTATTATGAATAAAATTGTCGACCAATTTTTCTCAGACCATTATATTGACAAAAAATAATAAAAATACAAATCAATTTTGTATTTTTATTATTTTTTGTCAATATATATGGTCTCAGAAAAATTGATCGACAATTTTATTCATTTGAAGAGTTCTATTCAGACGTTAATCAAAGATTTAAAATGTATTATACTTAGTCCTAAACGGCCTTTATAGATAAATCTCGTTAAATACCCTATCGAATATTGTAATTTTAATAGTGATTAGTTTAATAACATAATATGTTTTATAGACAAAAATAAAAATGGAATCTCATATTCGACATCCCTACCCTACTCAATATAGAGCCGCGAGCAAAAGATAATAAATTATTAATTAATGATTATTATGAATCGATGATTGAACAAATATAAGCATTAGAATCTGCGAAATAAATAAACTGAAGATAAAGCGTTTTAAATAATTCTCAGAACAAGGCTGAACTAAGAATAAGCGTACGGAAGATAAGACATTGTGTGCAAACATGGTGGAGTCACGATACTGTAAATACAAAATGACAGTTGTATATCTCTGAGGCGATGGTCTGAGTCCGCCATCACACTTGAAAATAAGATTAAGACACTAGATACAAGTGTAGCTACTTCGACATACATCTAGTCATAAAGAAAAGTGACTCGAAAAAAGGCATGTATCGAGACACACACAATCGAAGTAAAACCTAAATTGGTATAATTTGATTATTCTAAATATTGACATTATTATATTGTTTTATTTTAAACACAATATCAATAACATATAATATAACAAGTCTTTATAGTTAGATATAGGGTCCAGTTCGATAACTCGATGTGCCCAAATTTTGACTTTTTTTTAGGTCATAGAAAATTCACAAATTTCCTCAAAAATACCTAAAAACTTTTCGTCTTTTACTGTCATTTTTTGAATTATTTAACTAATCAGAAATTACATATACACGTCATAATAACTGGTGTAGAATTACTGTATTACTATCTCACTTTGTATACACGACCCAGTAATTGTTTTTTTAAAGAACTCCCTCTAAACGCCCTCCCCTTTTCACTGCGCAAAAAAAATAATTTTTAAAAATCAATTTTCCGCACTTAAAACGGTTTATAATACTATTATATTTATGTTATTTAAAATAATAATAGAGTATTTCCAATGGATATTTTGCACATCAAGTTATCGTACACTAACCTTAGATATAGGTATGTAAAAAATCTTTCAAAAAAAATTGAACCTTCTTCAAAAAAGACCACAAAAAGCATAATATAGCAAAGATTTAAGGTCGACGCCAATTTTATTACTATAACGTTTTGTGTTTCTATTAAATTGGCGGCGAGCTCAAAATTTTATTATTTTACGCTTTTTAGTAACTTTTTAGGAGGCTCAATTTTTTGTACTTTTTAGTGGTGCATCTGGTCTTCTCTGTCTGTTGTTAAACTTTTAGGAGCACATTTTTATCTGTACTAAAGGATTACATTCCGGTTTTGAAACAATTCCGGTAATTGTTTCGAGCAAATTATATCAAACTTTTTTCACAGTAACATTTTGAAAAATGAATTTGGAACATGTAAACGGTACCGCTATGTTTGTATAGGTAATTATCACATGATTTGAAGAACATTTTTCGCTTATGATCTGTGTTGTTGAGCGTCATTAATTTACAATATCTATTTTTAAAATTTAGTCGACGAACCAGAGATTGTCCGTGTGTACTATATCTATCCAGTAGCAGTCGAATCTCACACGGAACATATAGAATAGCAGAGAAAAGTTGAAGAACAAGAAGATAAAATAGAATGATGGTCGTTTGGTTTGTCGAACGTTCTGCTGCCGTACTCGTCTACGCATGCGTTAAGTTATACATATACAACCTGATCCAAAAAAATAATAACCAAAAATTAAAACCAAGCTTTAATCTTTGCTGATGTTTCTAAGTAAAAGTTACATCAATACAAAACGTAAAATAATATGAAAGTATATCATCAGTTTTGCTCGCAGATCCGTAAAATCATTTTTGATTAGTTTTAATATATAATTCACAGAATAAATAGGTAATAATAATAATTTCACCAAAATGAAAGTCCGGTCCTATCAAATCATTGGACGTTTAGCGTTATGTGCCGGTGCGCTTTCAAAGCGCACTAAAATTCTTACACTTGATCATTGCTAAATCTTCCATGATAGATCATATAAGACCGACAAGAACAGCGCGCAAAAAAAATAACGCAATTTTTGATTAAGACGTCTGCTATATATTCTCAGTCACGGAAATAGAAACTATATACACGTGTTACAGTTCATATTAATTAATGGGTAGTATTTAAACGAGTAACTGTAAATTACAATTTTGGGTGACAAAAATAATCAATTTGGGTTACTGTATTACTAAGTGAGCGACTGACTGCGCGTGACGAGAAAATAATAGTTGGGTGACTAAATTACTAAGTGAGCGACTGACTGCGCGTGACGAGAAATCAATAGAACAGCAACTTACAAACATCCATTTGAGTTACTTAAAATACAAAATGGGAAACTTCATAATATTTGAGCGACCTAATATTTGAGTGTCAACGTTACGTCCTGCATTTTTTTCAAAATTTGGCAAATTATTTATTTATTCTAAGCGGCATTTTGTTAATAGTTAATTGTTTGAATAGAACTGCGTTTTCTAAAAAATATATATGAAATTGACTGTCAATTAAATATACATTTTTTAGAAAACGCAGTTCTATTCAAACAATAAACTATTTAATTCGCATACCCCTTTATCGTTCACCCCGGAATTACAATTCGCATACCCGTTTATCGTTCACCCTGGAATTATTTTTTTAAAAACTCCACTTTTGCCCCATCGCGTTTCACTGCGGTACAATTCGCATACCCCTTTATCAAAAAAAGCGGTGGTTTTCAATCTTCATGAAAATGTGAATTTTAAGTTGTAGTCTCAAAGTGAAAAAAAATAAAAAGTAAAAACAAAATAAGATATCTGCTTCAAATTTACCGAAGGCATTCTAGTCGCTCACTTAGTAATTTAGTCACCCAACTATTATTTTAATATCTCAAGTTATTAAAACAGTATCTCATCATTAGTCACCAAATTTTTTTTTATCGACCGTTTTATAATTCTCCTTAATTAATTCAGCGTCGGACTTTAATCAACAAGCGATACATGTTTTCTTCTTTGTTATAAATTAATATAAACAATTGGATATTCAGTATAATATTGAGACTAACGGTCGCCACTGAATAAGTGATCATATTGAACAGCTGGTGAACAGTCATCTTAAATTTTTTTAACTCAGATACGCTTGGTTTATTAGAGGCTTCTCGTTATAACCATCAATAATGCAAGTGAATCTACGTTCACGCAAGCGAAACTACGGGCATAACTTTCAATACACACTTTGCACAGCTGCATATACGCACATATAAATACCTACAAGCAGGTCGACATACGAAAGGGCCGCAAGATTACTTCCTGTTCCTCTAACGATCCTTCTTCATGCCGCGTGGCCGTTGGCGCGCCGCGGTCCGCCTATCGAAGGTTGTGGGGAGTGGAAGCGCTGTCGGCACGCGCGACTACAGTGCTCTCAAACATATTATGTACGTTCGAATTCGCAAAGACAAATTCCAAATTACATCTAACAAATACGTTTTTTGTTTTATTTCTTTTTTATTAAACAAGCTTTTATGTACTACAGTTCACCATGGAGCCGTACCGATAGGGGTACCCGCTCTTCTGACTTCATCACCAGATCGGAGGCATGAAAATATTGTATTGTCATTGAAAGTACGTACGTATGAAAAGATTTAAGATAATCGGATATTTCTAAGTGAATCAAAATGGTGTTTCAAGATTTGATTCAACAAAACGCGCTCATATGATCAATTTTAGGAGAAAGGGCGCTGAGAAAAATCTCAACTTTTATTCGAAGCTAGCATACGAGTACATTTTAATAAATATTCAATGTACTAAAATTTCGCTGTTGGCTGGGTAACCGTAAATTTTGCAGGTTGAGGGTGGAAGTACATTATTTATTCATTGTTATTAGTGAGAAAAAAATAGGGGGAATTACAAAATCCTTCGTTGTACCTGCTAAAATAAAATCTATCTATGACGTTTGTATCCGACCTCAAACAAAATTTTGTGGGTAATTTTACTATTAATTACTATTGTCTTTGTAAAAATTGTAGGGGTAAATAGGAAATTTCTAGTTGACAAAAATACCAAAAATTCGGAAATCGTTGTTTTGATATCTTTAAATTCAACGGATATACTTACTCAATATTTTTTACGTTGGTCATTATGACGCTCAGCGGCACGATGTGTCATATTAGTAAAATTACGGAAACTATATTAACGTAAATGATATTACATTAATTTTCACTGTTTGTTGCCTTCATGACTTGCTATATTCTTAGTTACCTACTACAAATATGACAGTTGCAGCGCGTGAGTTCATCCGTACTGAGAAGGAATATTGATGAGAAATGTCAAACTTATCCTCTTAAGTAGCATAATTTTGTTATTTTTAAAGAGATTACAAAAATTCTTTCGCAATTAATTTCGTAATTTTAGGACTACGATTAGAGGTTTAAAAAATATGAAAACTTACTAATTATGTCATAATAAACGAATTTTGAGCAGATTGGAGTGAAACTACTATTTGTTGGAATCTAAGTTCACGCGCTGTCCTTTCGACACCACGCGAGCACTCCACGGTTAAGTAACTAATATAAACACAATGGTTTACACCCCAATAAAGGCACCTGGAGATGCAAGTGGTCATATATCCTTATTAATTCTTACTTTAGTGCACATTTTACACTGTCGTATTTTTTATGGTCGATGCAGGTGTATAGTCAACATAAATTCAACTACAATATGTACACATCTAGAAAACAGTCCTTTTAAAGAATTAACAATAAAGTTCACAGCGCTTTAATTTCTTAAGAAAAGGAGGGAGATATCGTTTTTGAGACGACTGTTTGATTTTTAAATCTTATTGTTCACCTACTCCGGGGCTATAACAAAGTGCGTGGATCAATTTGAATAAAATTTAAAGCAAACGACATGCAACTATTTTTAACAAGCTTTTTTCGAAGACATAAAAATATTGTATTGTCATCTGACTAATATTTTATTCCTCATTTAGTTGATAACAAAAGACATTAATAATTGTAGATTTATTGCCAAAAGTCATATCAATAACCTAGCATAAATAACCAGATGAAGTGATAAAAAGCTTGTGAAAAAGATTGACAACGAATGGGGTATACGTTGTTCATCCGTTTGGCTACCAATCCCGAATTAATTCGAAGACAAATTCGTCAAGAGATTGCTTACCTATATCGATGTGTATATCATAGAAATTTATGATTGAAAACTCGTTGAAGCATGATCGACTGGAATGTGGCTCGGGGATTTCCAGACGCACTGTGCAAACGGCAATGCGCAGCTCTCTTTAGCGACGAGAATATATTTGAGTTGGCAATAACCATTAGCTGTAGGATTAACGACTTTAAGGAGTAGTGATATTTTTTTCCAATATCTATCATAGCATCATCTTAGTGCTCTACCTTAAATATTATTGGATGTTCTCTGATCCGCTAAATGACTACGGAAATTGTACTTTTTATATGAGTTCGTTCAAACGAGTCTTGCTCCGTGATGAATAAAGTGTTTTAGATTTGAAATAGGTTAAGCGGTTATTTTTTTCTCATTTGATTTTTGAAGTGTAACTTCTTATGTGCCTTGGGTCAACTAATGGTTTTGTTAAGTATTTATAGGCAAAAAAAAATTCGTGTAATAATCACAAAATGATTTTATCTATATACAGGACCTGTATATAGATGAAATCATCATGAAATACGAGCAATTACCGGCCACCTGGTGGTCGGTAATTGCTCGTATTTCTCTCGGGACAAGAAACTATGACTAATGTGGAATGGTTTTACCTCTATCACTTGGGGGTTGGAAATGCGTCATTTTTGAGAAAATTTACTTTGGTTTTATTTTTACAAAAATTTAAATTTCGGGAATTAAAATAAAAAAAAAAATATTCTCACTTTTTGGCCGGAATTTTCCCATGATCTAATAGTTTACTAATTGGCCAACCCTCCTAAAGCTAAAAACCACGAAATTTACAGTTAGATTTTATATTGTGTGTTAAAACTTACAATAAAAAAAAATCAAATACAAATTCTATTTAGTAAGTTTCACTGTTGTATAGTTTATAGTGTAAATTAAGCCATCGGTTTTATTATCGATTTTTGCTTCAAAAAACATGTATGGCCATCTCATTTTCGCCGTAACTCGGTCAATTTAAATGATAATAACATCTAGCAAAGCTCATTTTCAAGGGTTGTTCAAGCTGTATAAAAAAATCCATTCAACATTTTTTACCGAAACGGTGTTGTCTCCCTGTAAATGACGAAAGGAATGAATATTTTTGTAAGCGAACATACTCTCATGTTTAAACGGTCATAACTTTGTTTCTATTGTACGTACAAAAATATAAAAAAATGAATCGATTTGTAATATTATTTAATTTAAGCTTCATTTTTTTTATTTTCAATATTTTAATAGAGCGTATAGTTTTTGAGTTATTCGTGAAATAGCGCTCAAAAATGTCCATATTTTAATGAAAAATCGATATTTTCAATCGCAAATAACTGGCTAAATATCGATCCAAATAAATACCTTCATAGGATAATATGTTTTGCTTAAAATTAAATGATGTATCGATTCCTGGGGTTACTTTTTCCAAAAAAGTTTCAACCCCTGAGAAGGAGTGGCATATCTACATAATATGTCTAATAATAAATGGGTCAACATTTTAGTATTTTGTGTTTTAAACACATTCTAAAAGCTTTTACAAAAATCCGTTCAGTGGACCCGGGTTACGAAGTATAAACCTTACGGCACTCTACTAAAAGTCGAATAAATAAACTAAATTTTACTGTGTAACCTTTGAGTACTGCGTAAGAAGTTACACTTCCTTCAAGTGCCACGACACGCACATTGGGTTCATTCAGACAAGTCTTGCTTCTTGATAAATAAAGCGTTTTAAATTTTATATAGGCTATTTTTTTCTTATTCTCTTATTGTTTTTCTAAGATTTATTTGTTAGTTTTCAACTATTTTATGATTTTAGAATATTTAGTTTCTAAATTGTGTAAATTATTAACGATATGATAATTATCTTTAGATTTAAGCAAATTTATAAATTATTTATAAATAAATATAATTATAGTTAACTATAGTTTTAAAATTCATGATCATAAATAGAGCCGGGAAGACGCAATCAGGAATGGGGTATGATTGTGTAATTAGAATATATCAACCAACAAAATTTTGAGAGCGCGAAATCACAATCGATTAATCCAGCTACGGCTCTGTTGAAACATACATCGAAATAAACTGTAGATTTCGTAGATCGATTTTTTTTGTTAGCATGTATGCTTTAGAAAAAATTAAGGCTTGGTCTTATTTATTTTTTTATTGACAAAAAATAAATTTGAAAATGTCATCTTTGTTACTTACATCACAATTTTTATAATAATATTAAATAAAAGCAAAATCACTCTCCATTTTTTAGAAACATTTTGATTATTTTTTAAACTCTACTCATTTTTTTTAATTTATCTTTTTAAAACTATTGATACTTGCAAAAATAAGTTTAAAGCAGAAACTCCTAAAGCGGAACTGTGTGTTACGGATTGTAAGTTGAATTATAGGTTGTCCTGCATGAAATATTTAGTTCATTTTTTTTACAATAATGTTATGTATCTTTTGTTTTCATGTTTATCTATATGATATATTATGTAAAAATTTATCAAAGCATGCATGTCAACTACCTAATGAGAACAAAATATCAACAGATTTTTTTATTTTCAAAATATTTCCGAAACTATAAAGCTTAGAAAAACTTGCTTGTAAAAATAAATAGAACAATAAACCGTTATGAAAAATATAGCATTATTATATAAAAAAACAACGCTATGCGGTATATCTCTCCTGTGCATGCGTCGATTTTCCTCAAAACAATAGGGCTTTTCGTATTTGCATATCAAATTTCCTCTCAAAATTTTGTTTCAATCCACCTATCAGTTTGACACAGACAAACAGACGTACAGACTTTTTCCAATAATATGATTTTTAGATTCGGGAAGCATCAAAACGAAAAAAATATTGTAAAATTTTGAAAGGCAAATTTTGACCTTCATTAATAGGTATCATTCTTCACTTGTGTTAGAAAAGTAAAAAAATCTTTGGTAACATCTACAAGATATAAAAATAACAAGAAAGTTTACAGAATTATTTTTAGATTCCTTAAAACTTATGAACACGTCAAAAGATATTATTTTGTCAGTTTTAAAAATGTCTTAATAAACAATTTAAGTCTCAAGGTACGGAAAATGGGAAAACAATAAGAATTTAATTACATTTTCTAACAGAAGTTATCGTTGAGTTATTACATGAAAAGCCTAATCAATTCTTTGTATTAAGATGACATGAAAGCACACCACGAATTGAATCAATCAAATCCAACTGGTTTTCATATACAGACTGTTTAATCTCACAACAGTAAACGTGGCTCAAAAACTTTTTTCATGGATATGTATAAAGAAATCGCAAAAATCAAAGTCTTTAATATATTTATATTAGATATCGTGCCTATTGTGATAACAATATTAAGAGAAAATCACCGATATGTGAACAAAAATATATTTATTTATTTTACGACGTTCCATATATGTATTTGGACATTTTCAAACACAAAAAAATAAATAAATAATAATTATTATAAATATTAACATTAAATTTATACGTTGCATGTCAAATATTATAAGCTCTAGGTACATAAGACAAAAGTTAAAGAAAATTTATTACCTCAAAAATACGATACACAACTAATCAAAAAGCAGCAAATACAACTGATAAGATTTAAAACTGGCCACACAAAATTAACACATACATACCAAATAAAAAGAGGAGATCCTCCTAAGTAAAGCACATCTTAATCAAATACCTCCTGTATAAGCATTAAAAGGAAACTGCAAATTTAAACACCAACCTAAAAGAAATTTTAAACAACTATGACAATTTAAATAAATCATTTCATTATTTAAAAATTACAGACCTAGAAACAAAAATATAACACATAATCTTACATAATATAATTACTTACCATGTTTTTTTCTGCGTTGGCATTGACGTCGAAACACACATTTTTGTTGTACATATTTTTTCTGTACTTTTCTTTTTCTAAAATATAAAAAAGACAAATTTCATGGAAACTGGAATATGCTGACTATAAAGAAAATTTTAACAATAAATAATGCATACAGGGTGAGTTTTAAGTTGATGCTTTTTTTACAGCGTGTAAAAATCAAATAGACGAGCAAATATTTCAAATAGTTTTTTTATCAAAACTCAAAAATAAGAGAGAGACAGCCGTTCGAAGTTTAAATAAATTTTATTAAATTTTCTTTAATTTTGAGGTGGGTCCTGGGGTTATATTATGTCACTATGGAAATAAGTTGTTATTATCAAGTATGTGTATTGTTCTGTTTTTGAGAGAATTGTGTGTGCCTCAATTATTTTTGATAATAATAACATATTTCCATAGTGACAGAAGTTAAAAATCTGTCTGCAAAGAAATTAGTTCATACTTTTACTTCGTTTTAAAAACGTGGTATATTAAAAAAATAATTATATATTATTATTTATATTTAGCACAAGAAATAAGTGAAGATAAGTTTTTGCAAAAATGCATTCAGACTATTTATAAAAACTTTTAAGAGCAGCGTTCCGTGAACAGGCTGTATATTATATCTGCACTGGCAGGAACATATCAAATGGTGCGAGATGAAAATGACGTCTAGAATAAAGCGTCTAACGTCTGCTAATAGAACTGTTGAATTAGTTATACAACGATGACCGAACGTGGAGAGTTGTTCGATTCCGTTCAACGATTCAAAGATACTGTGTCAAAACTCATATTTTAGACTGATTGCAAATCTATGAAATAATGTAAGCTTGCATTCGAAACATCCATTATTTAAAATTCAAGCTGTTTTCTTTACATTGACCGCCTGAGATTTGTATTTAATGACAACAACGTGATGACTTCGCTTCACGCGTCCAAATATGCCTATCGTGGTTCTTCGATCCTTTCACTCAGAAATTCCAAAAATAACCTGGCAGTTCTAGATGGTATTAAATTTCAGTGCAATTTCATACATTTATTTGAACTTTGAAAATGTTTTTCTTTATTAGCAATGACAATTAAAGCCATTAAACTTATAATTTTAGTACAAGTACCTATATATTAAAACGATAGCATAATGATTATAATTGTTTTTTAATAATTAGAATATAATAATAGATTTGAAAAGGTTATTTGCAAATCACTAAGTAAGTGATTAAAAGATTATGCAAGAGAAATTTTTAAAAATCAAACGAAAGTTCCTATCCCTCTTGGTTTTGAGGAAATTAAATTGAACGGTCGTTTCTCTCGCTCTTACCCGCACATTTGAGTTTTACTATTTTACAAAATAGAATTACTCTTAAAGTAATTTAATTGAAGAAATATGTATTAATGATTGCAAAAATTTTAGCCCGTTAGAATATTTTGTGGAGAAAGTGACTTGTAAAAAATTTTCGGGCGGTGTTCCGAATACCGATTATCTTTGATCGGTACGGAACTTCCTATTATTTTGTGTAATGCCGTAATTGCTTAATAGATTTTTCTTCATACCTTGATCAAAAGTGCATACTTTCGGCATCAATTGTAAAGCAGAAAATCTAACATTTACTCTTTGGTGGGATTACACGCACCAATTCGGGAAGTTTGTACGTTCGGGCGGTAGTAAAGCAAAAACAACCAATCAACTGTTGTTTAGTTGTCGTTTCCATAGCAACCCTATTACATTTAAGCTAATAGTTGCGAACAGCTGTCATTCGTGTTTTTACGTATAACCTCAAAGCTTGTTGCTTGGAATTTATCTGTTCTTTTATGTAATTAATAACTAATTTAATATACACCGGATTAATATTAATAGGTATATAAGCGTGTTTACGACCAAGGTATGAAAAAAATAGTGTACACCCTGGAAGAAAGTGTGATATCCGTGCCCTTCACGCCATGAAGCCCTGAACTTTGTCTCAAGCATCATGGCGCGCAGGGCAAGATATCACACTTTAGGCCGTTGTGATGTAATATACTATTTATATTGAATTTATTAGATAAAGTAAAAAGTAATATTAGTACAACACAGAATTCATCCTAATAGGCAATTTTTATTTGATAAAAACTTTTATAAAAGAATTTAGTGTTAAACTGTAGCTGCGAATATGAACGAGTATTTGTGATCCGAGAAAAACTGCACGAAGCATGCCTACTCGATCCTACATGTAAGTGGTCAGACTCTCCATGGTTATTATTTTGTAGTACTTGACTCTATACACAACATACCATTGTGACGGAATTGTGTACACTGTACATGACTCTTTATTAAAAGGTATAATAAACGCTTCGTGAATGAAAGGCCTTCGATGAAAACACGCTCGAAGCATTTTGTGAATGCACAGTGCAAACAATTGCCAATCGTCGTTGACTTGAAACGAACTTAAACGAAGTGACCTAAAATTAACCGAACTAAGCTCAGTGTAACTTTAAATTTAAATATATAAGTATTATTGATGACCATTGTCAGACGATTTTTATAATCATTAACGTTTATTGAGCCATCCTGCTAATATGTTCATATTTTTTAAATGAATACTTCTTTAAAAACGGGGGTAAACTCGTTTCCGTATGTAACGGAATTTGTCACGAAATTGTACTATTATTATTGATAATTATAATAATCTTTATTAGTACCAGATTAGGGCATTAAAAGGCGAGGTTTAACCACAGCCTGTTTTTCAACCCTTCACGCTTACTACATAAATATAATATAATATAATATACAGCAACAATTACTAGGTACGGAATATGCATATCACATTAGTAACCCTGTATTAAAAATTATTCTTTGTAAGCATTGGTAACAGTGGTAGAATGTTGGTATACCTCGCGGCCGTCCCGGGTTCGATTACCGTCAGGTGCGCGCAGCAATTTGTTATTTGTATTTTTTTTATTATTATTTTTAAGTATACCTATTATATATAAAATTTTCAACTAATTTATCAGAATAATACTTGAGCTAAAGAACAATATTTGCAGTAAACCTGCGAAAATTTTGTTGTCTGCTTGTGTTTTCTTATTTATTATTTGCAGTAAACCTGCGAAAAAATAAAAAATGTGTTACGAGAACTCATTTTACAGAAGTGAAACTTCTAGTTGCAAATCATACGAGATAGTTTCACGTTCAGATTAAATTTTACAGACGAAATATCTGAATGTGAAACTATCTCGTAGCACATTTTTTCCACTTGTTCAAATGCAATCGTACGATTTGCAACTAGAAGTTTCACTTCTGTAAATTGAGTTCTCGTTACACATTTTTAATTTTTTTTTTGTTGTTTTTAGATTACGCACACCTGTCAAGCATAAACCTGTACGACCAGCATAGCACAAACTTACATCCTGCACGATGTCGCACACTAGACGAACATATACCAGTACAAATCAGCAAATTTTAGTACCAAGCCAAAGTTGGCAGCACGAAAATGTCCTATGACAACATTTCTGGCATTAGAACTAAGACCTATTTAAAGGCTAATTTAGTTCCCCATTTTAATTTTTTAGGCTCTTATCCTCTTAGGTTAAATCTGTGGAGCTGCAAGCCTTAGAAAAGTTAGCAGCGACAAAGAGCCAAATGATAAAAATAATGGTATATGATTTAAGGGCTACGCTAGTGCTCCATTTTTAAATTTAGGGCTCTTGTTTTTTTTAGGAAAAACTTTTTGCATAACTTCTATACGATGTAAGTACGGGGCACATATGGTGGAGGAGCGGGTCAAGCTGACAGCTCCACAATGCGGAGTCATATTAACGACTGCCTGAAATTAAAGGGGTTATTTAAGGGCTAACTTATCGCCCTATTTTCAAATTTAGAGCACAAATTCTATGATTAGTGCGATTAGTATGATTAGTACGGGTTACATGTGGTGGAGGAGCGGGTCAAGCTGGCAGTGCCACAATGCGAAATCATGTTAACGACTGCATGACAATTAAGGGTTATTTAAGCGCTAATTTAATGCCCTATTTTTAAATATAGGGCACTTAACTTTTTTTTTAAATTTGTGATTATCTTCTATACGGTGGAAGTACGGGTTACATATGGTGGAGGAGCGGGACTAGTTGCAACGTCACAATGCGAAATCATGTCATCAATTGTATGAGATTTGCTGGTTGCAGGTGCTGGTCTAATGTACGCTACTTTATGAAATAACATGATACCTTCACGAACAGGCTTTTCTGCTCCGCGCTGTGCTGGTCGTCCTTGTTAGATGTACGTGGTTTTTAAATGTTGTCGAAATGATTCGTGATAAAATAATGCCAACATTAACCAAACTTGACTAAAACTAATTCTAAATATAACAATATATTTAGCATTAAACATATCTTGAAATATATCTTGAAATATTTTTTTTAATATCTTGAAATATTTTCCCCCTCACTAGGTAATCATATTACCTGTCTCGGTCTCGAGGATGATTTTTATAATCAATATGTTAGTAATAATCAAATGAATTGAATATCACTTAAGCGAGGCTCTGAAATAAAAGTAGGTAGTGTTCGGTGTATCTAAGCATTACAAGGGATTCTGAGTGCGCGAGCACATCTTGAACTTGTCCGATTTTTTAGCATGATTCAATTGTAACCCAAGCTATTAGTGTACGGGCTTAGGGCTATAGCTTTCAAAGGAGTTAATTGATTTTAACGAAATTTGGACCACATATTGAAATCCATCACTGCACGAAGTCTATTTAAAATGGGTCCAATCGGGCTTCTTTAAGGGTTTTAGGGGTTGAAAAATATTTTTGGTCCCCAAAATACCGAAAAAATTGTCCGAATCGCTTCAAAATTAAACTCATTAGTTGAGATAAAAATGTGCTGCCGAAATTTTAATAAAATCGGCTCGACAGAACCGGACTTAAAAATTTTATAAAAACGTTAGTTTGCAGATATGGATTGACTTAGTGAAGGGTGAATTTAATTTGGTAAATTGATAGTAATATTGAAATTAAGAAAAAAATATTATTTTAAGGGATTTAATAAGGGGTTAAACTGTTTATTTTGTTCAAAAACAAAAGAGTTAAGTTCACATGATAAAACCGCATTGCCTGTATTAGCAAATATACTATATTGTCGGCATGGTTTCGCACTACGACCCGAGTTTTTTTAATCTTGCTATAGATAAATTTGAAGATATGAAATTTTTGTAAAATTACATTTTGACAACAAATATTATCACTCAGTCTATCCACTTTTCAAATCACGCAATAATTATTTATTCTTATGACTCAGAATAAATGAGTAAGTGTAGAAGTAATTTGATACTGATCAATTATATTAGCTTGATAACTGTTGCCAACATACAAAATGTTCATTTATGAGTACGATCGCACGATGAAGTAGCATTCTATACATTTGTGTTTATTAAATAAATTGTTACTAAAGTAATACATTTTATATTACCGAAGGCAGAAATAAAACCAACACATTATATTTATTAACTTTTCTGAGAATTAAATTTATTTCCATTTAATGTTTTTTGAAGAAACTTTTAAAAATTTAATAATGAAACGTACCTTTGAAGAAAATTTCAGTTAAAATTTATATTGCCATAAAATTATACATGAAACTTTTGTTCTCCTTAATTAATAAATAATAAATAATAAACATTGTTAATTTCTTAATGTTTTTGACGATTTTGTAATTTATGTGAAAACTAATTCACAAATAAAAATTGTTCTGTACTAATAACCCCTGTAGACGCAAATCGAAACTTAGGTCTGCTTCTTTCTAAATAAATAAAAAAAAAACAAAAAACAAAAAAAATGGAACCCCCTTCAAGAAAAGTCGCTAAAAAACTTGAGATAATGAAGTTTTGAAATCGGCACCAATATAATTACTAAAACTTTTCGATACCTGCGATATCAGTCTGTTTACACCGGCATAACTCAGAAACGGCTAACCAAATTTTGTTAAGACTACTGATACTCAAACTTACAGTGTACTGCTATACAATCAGGTGTTGTATTAAAGTGTGCGTAATAAATCAAATTTAAATTTAAAAACTCGGGTCGCAGTGCCAAACCCTGTCGACAATACAGTCAGTGTGACTTTATTGTGAAAACTAGACTGTTTTCAGCCAAAATAAAAAATATAATAACCCGTTAATACACCTCTGCATCAAATTAAATACACCCTTCAGTCATTCATTATTTCATATTCGCTAACTAGTGTTTTCTTAAAATTTGTAAGGCCGGTCCTGTCGGGTCGTTTTTGTTAAATTTGCAGCATATTTTAATGTATATTATATTTTATATTATATTTTTAATGTATATTATATTTTAATGTATATTAAAAGGTTTAATTTCAAATTTGAAGTGATTCTGAGAATTTTGTCGGTATTTTGAGCCCAAAAACTTTTTTCAACCCCTAAATATAAATGTTTAGGAGGCTACGAAACCTCAAGATATGTTGGTTCGTTTCCTAGATTCCGGCATCCGAGCGTCGCCAATAGTGTAAGTGCCTTATGGTAAATACACTAAAAACCCCGACCCAAAACGACTATCTAATTGATTATTTTTAAAAAGAATGAAATCACTTAAAACTTTTTATTCCTCACAAAATAGCTATACATTAAGGTTGTATAATACGTTTGTGATAATATAATGTCTCCAACGCGTTCATGCATATCACTGAAGTGGTATGCAATCTCCTTAAGAGCAACGGAATACCCACAAATACCCTCTGCACTCTTCATCTGTAATGCCAAAAGATGGGTTGTTCTCAGTTTTTTCCATAAAAATAAAATAAACGCTAAATTAGTTTTATTGCCTTTAAATTGGAAAAATTAACATACTTAATTAATGTCCTGGGGAAATTGTTACCAACACTTAACTTATGTGAATAACTATGTAAATATAAAAAATCAATAAACTATTACCATTCCAAACCACAAGTGGTGAATGGTACTAGTATAGGACAAAAATCATTTTTCAAAATTTTACAATATTTTTCCGTTTTGAGATTCCCCGAGTCCTAAAAACATATTTTTGAAAAACTCTGTTCGTCTGTTAGTCTGTGAGCACGATACAGTTCAAACGAATGAGCGGAATGGAACCAAATTTTCAGAGGATTTTTGATATGAAAATATGAAGAGCCCTATTGTTTTTTGGGAAAATCGGCGCATGCGCAGAAGAGATATATGCTATAACGTTGTTTTATATATAATGGTATGCTTTTTATAACGGCTTATTATTTTATTTATTTTTTCAAGAAACTTTCGTTAAAATTTCTTTTTTCTAAATATTATAGTTTTGGAAATATTTTGAAACTAAAAAAAATAATCTGTTCTTTTGTTTTGTAGATCTGTCAGAAATAAACAAGATAAGCATGCTTTGATTAATTTTTACATGACGTGGAACATATTATATAGGTAACCTAGGCAACGAATAGCAAATGTCATATTGAATACTATAGCCGCGTCTGGTACGCCTGGTATCAGAAATGTTATTTTCTTTATTATACTATCAAATGTCAAAATTTTGAATTTGGAATGGTACTGGTAATGGGCCGGAATTTTTTATCTTATATTCATCTGTAATCCTTTCACCTTGCCCGAAAACGATTACAGCTATCATGGCGCAATTTTTAAAGCTAAATGATTCAGGTAAATGCCAAGGACCAAGAATCGTAGGTAGGTACTATAGATCTTATGGCGTTCAGTTTTAAAAATAACACCGGCAGATTTGTTATTGTTTAGACAAAGGTGAAGGATTTGCGATGAAGAGTGCAGGGGATATCCATTTTACATAAAAGTTCTGCACAGAAGAGATACAAATTGTGTTCACCTGTATAATCTGTGTTGTATTCTCGTATTGTGGAGTGGAGTCGAACAACTAAATTACACTCATTTGCCACACTGCATTATAATTAGCCATTGTCTCCGAGTTTGTCCCATGGCCATTTATTTTGTCCCTATGTTCAGTGCAGTCAGTTTTATGTGAAAGTAAGAATGCTTCGAACCACAACGGGCAACCAAAAGTTCAAAAAATCCATATCTACTTTTTCACCTGCATTTTGATTAGCTTAAGTGTAATTTGAAACTTTCGCGGACCATTTATTGTGGAACGATGATCAGGGAAATTCGTTAAACAAAACGATCAAAAATCACTACATTTTTGTTATTATTAACAGTTTTTATAACTGAAAAGAAATTTTGCACTGTCCTTGATATTCTCTTCAAATGGATTACAATAGCCCACGTTGCCTTTCCTCATAAATACCTGATTTTTCCATGCGAAATTATCCAGACTGCTAATAGTACTACTTCTGTCAACAACACTTTTCTTTATTAACTTACCAGTAGATACATTGTAAAGTTATTGTAATGGTTTCAAAAATCGATAGAAAGTTCTTTACAAATTTTTATGTTTCAAGGTCACTACACTATTTTTTTAAACGATGTGTGTGTGTGCGTACGTACGTACGTGATCTTTTCTTTCTAAGACGAAATGTTCAGAATAAAAAAGGATATCGACTACTTTAGAGCGCCAACCTACGCGTTAAAACGTATGTATGATCAAAAAGAAATTTTTTTAAACAAAAAAACTGTTAAAGAAGTGAATTTTACATGAAATTTCATGAATAAAGAAGGATATCGACCTCGTTAGGGTACTGACCGAAGCGTTGTCAATATGATAAGCCGGTCCGGCTATTTTTTTTTTGTTTTTAACAAAAAGATTGCAAGAGAGAGTACCTTAGTATTTTTTTGAAAAAGATTTCTCGGATCTAATTTGTTGAGATCATACTGGGAATGTAATGATGTGGATCTCAAAGGTTGCACTTGTAGCATGTAGACTGTAGAATCTTAATATCAGACTCAACTCACGGCTTGTTTTGAAAGAAGTGCACTCAGAATCTGACCTTACTTCGCACATGATTTTATTACCCTATAACGACCGACTATAAAGAAAAATAGTTGGCAAGACCAAAAGTGCACATCCCGCTAGTTTTCCATTGTATGATAAAAAATAACAATTAAAAAATATTTTTTATAAATTTAAAAAGATTTAAAAATTTACAGAAATAAATAATTAAAAATTGAAAAAATATTTTTTTTAAGTTTGCAAAAATAAAAAAAATTAAGAACTAGGTATACATAATATAATATATAATTAATATCAAGTGGAATAAAATAAAACAAAATAAAAAGAAAAAAAAAGAAAAAAAAATCAATGATTTCATAAGGAATCGAACCCAGGACCTTGCCCTTGGGGATCCAACGGCATAACCATTACGCCACGGCGGCCTAATACGTGTAGTGGTGTTATCATGGTATAGAAGTGTAGCACTTGTTTTATGGATTACACTATATTTACACAGCAAATATTATATTGTTTTTTTAAACTATTAGCTGTCAAAAATAATAAAATAAAACTGTTTATAAAATTAAACTACTGAACACATTTTAGTGAATTTAAATAGGGTTCTGGTCTTATAGTAAACAAAGTGAATAAAATATAACCCAAGGCAATCCGACCAAAATTGCGATCTGTAGAGTCGTGACGTACATACGTACGTACGTACATACGTACAGACCAACCGACAACTGCTGTTTGAGATTTTCAATTACAATTTTAATAGTATTTATGAACTCGAATTGATTTAAAAATGGTTCTGTTTTATAGATTAGAATCTCCTCTTTTCAAAAAGCTTCAATTTGAATGGATTTCGTGTGAAATTAACTTAGATATAACTTCTTATATGAACGAAAGTCAGCTCTGACGCACAAAGCGATAATAAAGCACATACCGCTAATTTAGCGGTATGTGCAATAGTTATCATGTACTCCATAAGTCTGCCGCTACTGTCACCAGCCAATAGTCGCGAACAATTGTTATTTGTGTTTTTACGTATGACCTCAAAGCTGCTTGCTTGGAATTTATTTGTGTTTTTATGTAATTAACAATTAATTAATTAATATAATTCATAAGCGTACTTTCGACTGAGATATGAAGAAAAATAGTATACACTACACGCACAGAAGGTCTGAGTGGCTTGAACTGCGCGTCATGATGCCCGAAGCGAGAGTGCGCAAGAATCTCAAACTTTCTGCCCTTGTGGTGTAATATACTATTATTACCTCTGTTACAAAATTAAATCAAATTTAGAAAGATATTAATAATTTTTGAGACATGGTATCTGAGAGTAGTTACGTATTCGCTAGATTAAAATGAACCGGATAATAACTCTTTGTAAAAATTGCAGCTCAAAGTTTTATTATTTTTACACCAACTTCATAATCTTCTTTTGAATGAAATGTTGTTAGTTGATAAAGTGCAAATTTTAATTTTCTTTATGATACAGAACAAAACAACATTTCATTCGTGTATATAATTAGCCGTAAAAGTATTTTAATTTAGTTGTAATTTACTTCTCTTAACAAACTGCTGTTTAAAAAGGTAGATTGTACATCTGACTATAATTTGTCGTTGCAAAGATGCATGCAATACAAATGACGTTAGAGAAAAGATATGTTATTTTTTTATTGCTACTGAAACAGCATTTTTGCTTAAATGAAATAAAGTTAATAGTATTAATAACTTTATTAGTTTGAGAAAAGCTCTGTTGAGCATGAAACACAGTCAGAACAGTACACAAGTGCAAAATAAAAAATTTAGTCACTGAAATATTCCATTATATTATAAAAACATTTCTCAGTGAGATACTTAATAAGATATAGTTTAAATTACTTAAAAGATACTGCATTTTTATGAAATCCGGCATTCTATTATAGATTTCAGTGACCATATAGAATAGAATAGAATAGTATTTATTATCCTTATTACTTTATACAAGTGGGTACGTCAAAACACCAAAAATACAATCTACGAACAAAATAATAAATAAAAAAGCAAATTGGTAAAAATACATAATTAAATTCGAAAACCATCAATATTATATAGACATTGAATAAGTAAAGCTGCCTTAATTTCATTTTTAAATTTATTTAATTTCGGATTTTTCATATAATGAGGCAACGTATTAAACATTTTTAGTGCGTGATATTCGGCAGTGTTATTAAATAAAGTCATTGTGGATTTTGGCAAAATCACATTCGAATTATTTCTAGTGTCGTGTCCATGGATAGCCTGAAATGTGTCGTTATTAATGCATTGCTTAATAGACATGGCCACGCTGATAGGACACCAAAGATGCTTTAGGCAATGTTAAATTAGCTTTTGTACGTGTTTGGTAGCCATGACAAGCTGACTCAAATTTACGTGGATGGCTCCTTACATCCCAAACTCGTCCACGTTCAACAAATAATAACTAATTTCTATGGAACAAGTTTGTGAAAAATTGGAGGCTTAAAATATACTTTTTGCACCCCACCTCCCCTTTAAATAGCTGGTCTTCATGCCCGTATTGCGATAGTATACTGATCCATTTCGCGCTAATTAGTGTAAAGTTAAACAAAAGAAATGCGATCTTACAAATGTTTACTTTTACAGGATAAACAGAGATAGCAAAGCAACACAAAGCAGACGTAGTTTTTTTAAACAACCCAAATAAAATTCAATATAGCCTCATATAATGTTAACATCAGTTGTCAAAAATATTATTATGAAGTGAAAATCAGCTATTTCACAGGAGGAACATGCAAAAAATATTGTATGTATCTCAAACGTAATGATGTGTTGACTCTGTAAATGTTAAATCTTGCTGACTCTCGTTTTTCCATAATGTCATAGCTCACACCTGCATACAGTATTTCATGATAGAACAGACGCAGATAAGACGGCCGCATTCAATTGTGTGCAATGCATTATTACCTCGAGTGGTCCGGTATTATTCAAATGAAGTCACAATTCATTTAATTTGTCTATGCATTCGATCGTACATACGATATAATATTAATAATGAATGAATTTAGCTCTTGTTTTCGATTGTGAGACTTAAAAGAATCACGTGCTTTATAGAACAAACTCAAATAAAAAACGTAAGTAATCATATTCAATGCAATGAGTAATGAGTATACCGCCTGATGAGAGAAAATTATTGCAATGTTTTAAAGAGTACATAAATAACGTAGTATAATAATTAATTTATTATAAAAATCATTCGAATGATTTAGAATAACCTCTCAAGATATCTTGAGAAATTTTAATAATCGAATATTTTCACCCGAAATATCCCATCCCTACTTGTATAAGTGGCTAGTTCTTACAGTGAAGGAATTTTAGTGCGTTCAACTCATAGTTCCTTTATTATTTAACATTTCTGATTTATATTAAATTTGTAATAAGGAACTAATTAGCTTTTATTTGGGCACTAAAATTCAGCGAGGTCAGAAAATATCTTTTTGGACAAAAATGCCTAAACGTGACCAAAATTGTCACATCCCTGTGGGGACATTTCACAAAACGCAAGCTTTCCACCTAAATAATACGAAAAATAATTTCATAAATCAAAGATGTTATATTTAATCACAGAATACCTAATCAGTACAGCTTTGCTAAAATCTAAAAAGTAATTACGTGTCTCCCTATTTTTATTCGAATTTCCATGATAGAATAGAGGCGACACGAATTGTGTATCACATTCCTGTCAGATAAAAATATGTTAAGAACACCATCAAATTAAAATATAATGAACGCTGTTGCCAAAATTCCGATACAAAGCACGTAGTGAAATGAGCTTATTGCCGTTTGAACTGCCGCCAATCAGCCAACCAGACAATTATAACGAAGATCTCGTCAACCGCAGACGAGTTTGGGTCAGACAACTGTTCACTTGTATTTACGTAAACAATATTTGGGCTTATTAAAAATTTTTAATTGTTTAGATTAATATCCCTTGTGTTATTAATTAATAACCTCCAAATTTTCACTTTCCTGTGTATCAATTTTATCTCTTCATAGTAAGTACTAGGCAAATAGTAGTTGACTGTCCACATTATTACAGAGATTAGTGCTCGAGTATACTGGCGTCGGGGAAAGTACGTCGAAGGGGAAAAGGACTCAGTCCGCATGTAACAACAAGGATTTTGCGATACCATAGGCACATTCTTTCGACAAGCGCACTTTCTCCGGTCACAGAGTAACTTAGCACCCATGAATAGAATCAGCTTGTTCAAAAGTCAACATAATATATTGCGACTCGAACAATCCACCACAGAACAGACCAACAGTATATAAACACGTACAACACACACATGCTCGGTGGTACTAACATGACATTCTATTCTAATTCTGATTCATACGACTGAACAACGGTACCAAAGAGTCGGTACGCGGGCACACTGCACTGTGCACAGTGCAGTAGCAGTAGAATAGAACAAAGAGCGCGGTTTTACTTTACGTGGCTCTTCAAACTGTCCCATGTCTGACGCATCTACTCTGTTTCATTTAAAAGCCGAGGAGCAGAGAAGTTTTTAGAAATGAAAACTTCGACAGATACGTCAGGCGATTTTTAGATGGGTAAAATCTTATCATTCCTTCGTTCAGTATGATATCATTTTTTGGAGCAATTCAGTTCATACCATGAAGATTTTTGAGATGCAAAAAAAGTGTATCAAAATCATGGCAACTGTGACACCTCGCGCTAGCTGTCATGAATTATTTACTAAACTATCAATTCTCACTGTCTATAATAATTTATACATCATTGAATGCAGCAAATTTATGAAAGATCATCCATATTTATTCAATAGGAACCATAGAAGAAATACTTACATCACTCGTGACAAAAATAATTTGAAAACCGATTTCTCGGCGCTGACAGTCACATATAGTGATGTCAGAAATGCCATGAATAGGATACACAATAAAATATCAAATTATCTACAAGATGAACCAAATTAAAAGGAATTTTTAATTCCTTTTAATTTGCTGGGACCTTGTAGTTATTCTTTGAAAGGAATACAAATAAATAAATGATTATATGATGCTATTTAAACTGTGTGGTAAACCAAATGAAGAGTTTTATTATTATTATGAGTTCGCATCACCGACATGCTAATGTTTTCGTCATCAATAAGTTCGTTCTATTAATTTTATTGAAAAGTTGATATCAATTAATTATTTTTGTCGCATTCATGAACTTCAAGTTTACATTATAAATGTTTTTTAAAGATTTTATATAATTTAATTCCAATACAACTGTGCCTAAATGCAATCGGATTTCAAAGGTTAAAATCAATCGAGATCCCAAGATTTTGGAATAGGCATGATAACAGATTTTGAAATCCCGTTCTATAATGTAGGTAGACGTCTACTATTTCCGAAAAAAAAAATTAAGCAACAAATTAAATTTTAACGCAAATTATTGCATTTTTATCTTTCTATTTTGAAGTAATCACACAAAAGGCTTGTGACGTCATGCCTCTGTGACAGCTGGCATTAGATGTTGTATATATGGATGTAGAGCTGTGATGCAGAGGTATTTCGTAGATAGGTATGTAAATTTATTTAATAATATGATTTATATTAAGTATTTTCTTAATAGTAGGTACCTACTTAATAGTAAAAATAGTATAGCTTTCTATAACTAACCTCAAAAATAACCTATGAGATAAGTGTTATCAAATATCACAAAAAAAACGAATAAACAAAAAATCAACTAATTAAATTATGCAGAAGTGAATGATCGCAATAAAAATTCAAGCAACATGGTGATTATTTACTTCAAGTGTTTATATTCTTTAATTTACAGAGGCGTAACGTCTTCCTGTGTTTCAGTCAACAGCAGAAGTTCAAGCAGTGTTTCCAGCCTCGTGTGCAGCGGCCTTTATATAGTATATAGTTTACGGGGCTGTTCATTTATTACGTAAAACAATTTTAACCATTTTATGACCCCCCCCCCCTCTACGTAAGAAAAAATAAGACTTGGATGAACCCCTCCCTACCCTTTCAATCTTACGTAAGATCAGTGTCTACCAAAATTGAAAAGAAAAAGTAACAAAAATATAAAAATGCGTTGGTCTGTGTTATAAAAAAGTAACGTTTGTGTATGAATCAGTAACACAATATGTTTTACTTAAAATGTGAATCAGTCCAGTCAGCTAGCGTTTTGAAATAATAATTTTCGCTGACTTTTGCGATCTTACTTAAGAACAATCTAGACCTCCTTCCACCTCTATGTGTGAAAAATTAAGACTTGTTCGGACCCCTCCCTCCCCAAATCGGTTTACGTAATAAATGAACATTTATCTGATTTGTTAATAAAAATGTCTTCTAAAGTTTCAAATCAAATTCTCAAAAACAAGTAAATTTAATTATGACAAGAGTGATAAAAATTCAGCAAAAATTCGAACCTAGAAACTTGTCTGAAGAAGTAGACAAACAATCTACGAAACGTTGCAAATCTGCAAAATTTAGCATTAATTGCTTTATTTTGCCCAAGTTCCTGTTATCCTACTGTTCATTTACTATCATGATTCATGGACGATATCAATTTTGAAATAGTAATTTTAGCTGTAATTTTGGAGCTAAACAAACTATAGTAGGGACGTCCGTGTATTACGTAGTGTGTAGTTACCTACATATTGTAATGGTGGCAGTAATGAGCCACTCTCTGTTGGTACACGGATCCGCCATTAGCCGCTATACCGTCTCTCTTTACCAGCGGCGCGGCGACATGATTCATTAAACTTGATCACTGAAATTAATTATGCCTCATTTAAATACGTCGCAAAAATTAAACTTTTTCATAAAAATGTTTAAATTGCAAAGACCTTCCATAATATATTATTTTATTTATCACAGATTTATATGATAGGCAAAGAAATTAGTCTTCATTTTTAGAGTTCTGTAGCCAAATGGCAAAAAAACGGAAACTCAAAAAACAATAATAACTTTCAGCTACATATGTCTTTTATCTTCTTGTGCACTACCAGTTCGAAAGATCTCAGGTACCTACTCGCGTCCAGCTGGAGAAATATGAAATATTAAAGTTTTCAATCTTTATTTATTATCAAAAATAATTAAAAATAATAAGTTTATTATTGAATTTTACTTTAGCGTCCGATGGGCGGTAATATTACTTTGCCGCCCGCCTTTCGTCCCAGGTCTGTATTGGGTTATTTTACGACCGATATGAAAAACAGCTTTTTTATAGGGGGCAGGATAAAAAGATATGCCTATATTTTTAATAACGTAACATTTATATGAATTTGTTCAAAATAGTCGTTTCGTTATTGAATACAGTATTATTATTATTATGAGACATAATATTATGCATTAGTTGAGTGGATTGGGAAAAAAGAGCCTTAAATCCGGTGTGTCTCGAATCGAAAAATGTTTCCTACAAAAACTGTAGAGTCGAGCGCCCCCGACATTTGATATAGTTTGTGACCGCATGTCGGAGGAGGCGGCGGAATATATGCCTCTTTAAAGTTCCGGAAAACCCGTTTTCCCCATAACTCGGCCATTATTATCGGGGGGGAAAAATGTTCCAACGAAAATTTCAGAGAAAAAGAGTCCGCGTTAGCTCGTTCCAAACAAACTATGCCAAAATGTCGGGCGAGCTCCACTTTACAGTTTTTATAGGAAAGATTTATACCGGTTTGAAATTCCCAATCCACTCCACTATATGTGTATAAGAGATTTTTTGCCAATGTTTTGATTGAAAATAATATCCCCACAATGGTGTCGTATAATTTTGTAACACCTCGTTTTTATGAATTTATGTATATATCCGATACACACTATCCATTCGTTTGAGATATCGGATTTTGAAATTCAGCCTTTCATATTTATAAACACGTAATTTATAATTTATATTTTTGATCGAGCAAAATAAAACTGCACAGGCAATGCCTTGTATCTACCGAGCCGCTCCTGATTCAATGACAATACCGACCCTTTATCCCGAATCCCGTAGCGCCACCTCTCGTTCCAGGACCACTTATTCCCGAAGATAACATTACTTTAAACATTACTCCACGCCCTAATATATTTTAATATCTATATTAAGGCCGTCGTTTTCGCTATATGCATTTATTTTTGTAGCCTTTATCGTAAGTGACATCAACTTAAAGGCGTACATGCTGCCTTTTTCAACGCTCTTTTTTAATGTATACTTGTTTTTTCATACAAGCGGTAGGTAGTTTTATTACGATCATGAACTCGTTAATTCCTTATTTTCTTAAATTACGAGTCTTAATAAAATGTCTTCTACTAAACTTGACTGACTATAAATTAGTAAGGTTCTGTGTCAAATATCAAAAATTCGAGTAGTTTCTCATGACTACATAATTTTTCATCAATTTCAGACAAAAATTAAAGACGCTAAACCTACCTAAGACTATTATCGTCAATTCCAACATTTTTTAAAATTATTTTAATTATTAAAATTGTAATAATAGGTTCTTATCATTAAAAATTCCACATGATACTTCTGTGGCATGTGATTTTTCGTACATAATCGATTCGTACTTAATCAAGTTATTTCAAGTATAGCTTGAAGTTAGGTGAAATCAAGTAGAAACGAAAAAATAATGTCAATACAAGTAGTGAATTTTTAAAAATCTCGATTTTCAAGTCATAAGACAAAAACGTGTCAAGTTACTTGATTTGATGAATCCCTACTTGCGTGGTACTTTTTTATATGCAAACCAAAAATATATCAGTTTGAACAACACCAAATTCTGAGAAACGTTGAACGTAATATTTATTAGTTTAGTGCTATTTAAATGAGATGTAACATCACAGGGCCGTAATCAGGAGGGAGCCACTCTCTGCCACAAACAAATACATTAAGTTTATGAAAACACTAGTTGCGGTCTACAGACACCTTAGATTGATAAATAACTTACCGATAATTACAATTTCAAAAAATGTCTTAAGAATTATATTAAGGGCTTATTTTTTTCAAATTCAGATTAATGTAGTAATACGTTTAAAAGTACTGGCAAATAGGGACATTATTTTTTCAACCGAGGTTTGCACTGAAATCCGATTTTTTATTCAATATAGATAAATGTAAAATTTCAATAAATAAAATTATCGACCAATTTTTCAGACAAATATATTAACAAAAATATATAATTAATACATTAACGTTTCGATTCGGATTTGGATCTTCATCAGAACTGATCAGTTCTGATGAAGCTCCAAATCCGGATCGAAACGTTAATGTATTAATATTTTTTTGTTAATATATTTGTCGGAAAAATTGGTCGATAATTTTATTTATTGAAGAGTTCTATTCAGACGTTAATCAAAGATTGAATAAATGTAAAATTTTTGCTGTAGATTCTTGACAATTTATCTACCTTAGTTCCTGTTTAGTTTAGTTTTATCTTTATTGGCAAGTTACGTTAGTCGAACTGTATTTGATTTCCTAAGAAGGTCGATTAGCGGCATACCTTAATCTATTCATTTCCCGTTCACCACTTGGTCTTCACTTTGTTCAAAACTCTCCTCAGCTCCCATCTTCACTACATGCCAACATATCTATCTGTATATTTTATGCATTTATGTATTAAATCGTAAAGATATATATTGTACGAGAGTACATACTTGACTATCCCTTCAGTGTTGCCAAATTAGATGCAGATACCCTACAGACAGGAAATATAAAGTGTTTATTTAGGGAAGTAGATTTTTATTTATTCGCGATAGTAGACGCTCAACAACTATGGCAATTATCCTCAAATTGCGTCATATTACATCTATTTATTTTCTAACATCTAATTAAATTAAACGACTTACTGTGGATATCGGGACACTCTGAAATCAAAGGCAACGAAGAAATTAATGAGCTGGCGGGAAAAGGATCGTCAACTCCACACATTGGCCTAGAACTTGCCCTAGGAGTATCCAAAAGACAGTATGGGGTCAAAAAGGGAAATAGAAATCACCACAAGACCCACTGAAATCAAATTTCTAGACAGCAACGTGGCAAGGTTTTTATTAAAGATCCATCCCAAAAGATGAATGAAGAACTACTACAACTCAGTTGCAACATTCTTTGTCATGTAGTAGACCTCCTGACAGGATATTGTGTCCTGAAAGGACACCTCCAAAGAATTTAACGGAGAATTAAAGTGCAGACAGTTCAATAAGGAGACGGAAACAGCGTACCAGATTCTGTACGAATACAAAACTTTGGGTCGTAGAAGACAGAGATGATCTATGGACAATCTAGAAAGAGTCCAGAAGGTTATATCAACTACCTAGACCACGGACTGTACAAGCTAATACAAGGAACGAGGATACTGAATCGAGGGATTACAAAAAAAATATTTTCAGTTATTCGCTATCTTCCAAGTCTCCAAAAAAAAGTTCCTTCCACTGCTGCAGTTATTACCAGTGCCATAAATAAAAAAAGTGTATTAAACAAGAAGGTATTGCCTATACAATGACCCAGAATTGTGAAAAAAAGTTAAATTTAACAAAATGGCAGAGTTTTGAAAAAAAGTTTAAAATTAGGTTAAAAAATCTGATGACTTTTGACGTGCCAAAATTACATTTTTCATCCAATCGTAATACTGGAGGGTCATTGTATATAGAAACATATACAAAATATGCAGAAAAAAAATCAAATCGATCGGATGATTTATAATCGAGCTATAACTGCAGCAAATTTGAAAAATATAAGTTTTAAGAAAAACGCGTTTAAAGAAAACAACAATTCATGTAGGTCCCGAGGCTTCTCTTTAGAAGGCTGTAGTTCAAAAACTATTTGATATACGCACTTGAAATTTTAATATGTTATTTTTAAAGGTATAGACTATCGACTATCGATTTTTTCAAAATTTCACACTAGATGTGCCCCTTAAAATGAAATACAGAAAAAGTAGATTACTTTAATAGACGGCGCACACTTATTAAGCACGGCCAGCACAGCACCGACCAGAAAAGCCTGTTCGTGAAAGTACTCATGTTATTTGACAAGGTGGCGTATATTAGATCAGCACCTGCAACTAGCAGCCAGCAACAACCATCGGTCGATCGCCTATAATCTGTGCCCAGTCGTGCTGGACCGATCTAGTGTGCTAGTGCTGTGTCTCTTTCATTAATTAATTTGCATTGAAATAATTACTTTAAAACTGTAAAATGTCTGCCGTACACGAAATCTGCACTAAAAGTTGCTGGTTTGTACTTATCCGTGCTGATTTGTGCTGTTTTTTGCTGATCCATACTGGTTTTTGCTGGTCTAGTGTGCGACATCGTGTGGGTTTTAGGTTTATGCTGTGATTGTCGTGCTGATTCATGCTTGACAAGTGTGTGGGATCTTTAAAATCTATTATGTGCACAAAATTATATGTATCCCTAGAGGATCTAAATAAAAAGAGAGAAGATATATATTGTGTCCTTTCTGACTTGACTGAAATACGAATTTTATGTTTTTATCTCCAAAATCTCTTCCAGTTTGAAATAGATTAAAATCATAAATCCAAGCTCATGTTTTCTTTAAGATAACATGGTCAGAATTTTGTCTTTTGACTGCCGTTGAATCTGATTTATTGCTCCAAAATATAAACAAAAACGTTTTATAATATTTTTTGTTGTAGGAGAGATGTTTAGCATTTCATAATTTTAATTTATTCTCATTTCAATATTTTTGGATTTTTTCATGAAATTTCGATTAGTTTGAGTTTATTTTTATTATGAAGAAGAGTAATAAAAAGTCTAAAAAGTCCAAAAAAAAACCGTTAAATACTTAATAACATTAGAAGTTTTTTTTATAGCACTAGTCTATAGATAAAGGTTTTCGTTAAAAATTCCAGACATGTATAAGGGGATTTGGTAAATTTAGCTAATTACAGCAATAATGTTTCGATTGTTAATAAGTCATAATAATTAATCATAAATCAATAACATAATTCTGAAAATTGCCTAAATTTAACGTAAACATATTATGTTCATAAAAATCTAAATCGCTAAATTTAATTGCCGTTGCGCCAAACTAATCTGAATATTTTCTATAACCCCGGCAGGGATTTGGCAACACTGATTTCTATCGCTCTTTGTTGATCTATTGCCATCTCACTTTCCCCTTTTATCTTCTGCTCACCGTTTTCACATCAAAGCTTTTTTCAACACACAATAAATTTTCATATCCTGACGTTTTCAAAGAAAATTTCATTATATGCTAAGTTAATAAAAAAAATTTACTCGTTATTGATTTATTTCGTCGGAAAATTTTCATCGTGTTTTCCACTTCACTCATACATAAAAAATGTAGTGAATTGTTATTATTTCCGTACTAGCATTCAACACTATCAATGAATTTTCCGGTAACAGGAAATAGAATCTTTTTATTCTTTTTTTACTTAAAAAAACGGTTAAGTGCTGGTCAAAATCGCGCCTTGAGGGTTCTGTTTTTATTTTTTTCATTTTGAAGTACGGAATCCTATAAAGAGGGCTTGTGCTTTAGACCACACGGTAAAATTAAAATTTCTTGATTACTTTGTTTGATTGCAGTGCTATTATTCATGCTAACAAACAACCGGACAGACACATTAGGAAATTATCTATATAGCCTAGATGGCGAGGAGGTAAAAACATTTAAAGTGCATTATTCGGGCACAGGCGAGATTATTGTTGGAATCGCTTCGTTTTAGGGTGTAGTTCAACCCCCTAAGTTTGCTTACAAATTTTTGGTGTGCTTGATTTTATAATTGATAATTAGTGACGAAAATAGTGCTTTTTTCTCTATTTCCTTTAATATCTGCGTTCCTCTTGACTTTTAGTATAGCATATGCATTGAGAAAGTTGTTCCTTATGAAATTTCCTAAAAAATGAGCACTGACAGAGGTCGCTAAGTGCAATTGTTAACTTGCAAATAGCTTCGAATATTAAAAAAACACGTTTTTTTCACTATTTTTTTACTAAAAAATGACCTCACATAGATGGCTGAAAATTCTCAAAAATGATGTCTATGTTGACCCAAACATGCATGAATAATTTTCGCGTCATCGGTCAATTACTTCTCGAGTAATTAACTATCACCTTTTTTTTGTTTCCTTAATTGCAAATTGCGCCATTTTTTCACAAACGGGTTTCGCTGGTCGGACCAAGCCATAAAAATCACAAATACATTCAACTTTAGTATCCCGTTGGAATTTTTGGAAAAAATTAATTCTAATCGATTTTATAACATTTTATAACATTTTTAGCATATAATGAAATTTTCTTTGAAAACGTCAGGATATGAAAATTTATTATGTGTTCAAAAAAGCTTTGATATGAAAACGGTGAGAAGAAGATAAAAGTGGAAAGTGAGATGGCAATAGATCAACAAATAAATAATTTTTTTAACAGATTTCAATGGTAGCATCGAGTAGGTACCCAGCCTTATTTTAAATCTTTCCAGCAATAAACATTAAGTAAATAAAATTATCGACCAATTTTTCAGACAATATATTAACAAAAAATATAAAATTAATACATTAACGTTTCAATCCGGATTGAAACGTTAATGTATTAATTTTATATTTTTTGTTAATACATTGTCTGAAAAAATGGTCGATAATTTTATTTATTGAAGAGTTCTAATCAGACGTTAATCAAAGATTTGAATAAACATTAAGACTATTCTGTTTACATATTTTAATATGTTACAAATTGTAATAAATAGACAACATTCAGAACATACTGAGGTACCAAAATAGTAAGAGTGAGTCATCATTATAGTACATTTCTCTTAATGGTGCGGAAAACTAATGGAATAATGTGAAGCATTTCCGATCTTTGCTCAGAGACTTGATATGAAATTGTGTAGTAGTTGGAATAAAAAGATAAACTTTAAAATATAAGAAATAAAATTTAACTTTAAACACTTTATTTTTGATTTATATTCAGTCACTGTATCACATTGATTACTCACACTTCACGGTTTGTTTGGTAGCCCCATCCCTACAAAAAAAGCCTCGAATAGTGCACAATGTTCCAGAACATTCCACATTTGAGAGTGTTCTGGAATGTTTCCCAATGATGTGGGAAATTTCCGAACGTTCCAGACTATTCCGAAAAATTCTAGAATGTTCTGGTTTACTCTTGAATGGTATAGACTGTTCTAGAAACTTATAGAGGGAGAAACTTCCAGCCCTTATATCTTCAAAGATACGGCCTTCAGGTAAAAACGGGAACCTTCTTCATGGATGAGGGATAGATGGCTACCACATCATATAACTCCCTTGATCGTACCGGGACTCGTTTTTGAGTTTTAGGGGCATGCACTTTGTACGCTTACTTTTATAATACGAGTATATATTGATTTATTCTACAGTATCAGTGATATCATTCGAAAACTTCAAACCAAAATTACTTATCTGTCCTTAGGAATCATTTGTGTTCACATTGGCAACCGCAGAGCATTCGCAACATTTTTGACGTCTGTATCCGCAACAATAGTTGCGGAGTTTTTGCGGATGTGGATGGGAAGCAAGTCATGATAATATTGTCGGAGGTGGACCCGACAATTGAGGCGTACTCGATTTAGCCAAGAGATCCTGAAAAGACTGCAATTTTATTATTCTTCAAATATACTTTCCGACTCTGAAATTTGATTAATAAGCTATGACTTTTTTTCTAAAAATTGTAAGAAATTACAATCTCTTTGACTTAGTTTCTCGAAAATTAAATATTTGTCAATTAGAAGTCACATTTATTGCTAAAAATATTATTTTAATAAAAAAAAAACATTATTTCCAAATCCGCATCTGCAGATGTGGACAAACTCGCAACCGCATTTCTATCCATCTGCACTATATCTGAATGAACTGAACTACCTATATTCAAAAGCGTTGCGTAGACTAAGCACCGAATTTATCTTAGTGCCGCCCCTAGGTACTGTAAAATATGGCGCTCTATTATCGAAATTTTACAAAAAATGAATGAAGTTTCGTTATACAATGTTTATTAAATAAATAAAATGACTCATTCATAGAAGAAAATTTATTTTAAATAGGTTAATTACATAAAAAAAATTCTGTACTAAGGAATATGATTTCTCATAAATTGCAATATATTGTTCATATTTTCAGAGGCAAACATACTCTTCACAATGAAAAAATTATTTTATTTATTATAATTTGAAGACGTTTCCAACACGATTACACTATTCAAAGCATTTTCGATAACGCGGAGAATTTTTTTCCCACCCTCCGAATTTTGCCGCCCTGGGTACTAGCCCCGAGCGCCCCTAGTCTAAAGCCAGCGTAGTGCCTATAGTGCGTTAATTGTTGATAGTGTTATATTTCTTTCATTCTCAATCAATAGGTACACCTCTATCATATCATTCATACATAAAATTCTCTGAATTTTTCACATCATTAGTATTTAATACGATTTAACATTTTTATAAAACAACTGTCATGTTGTTTTTTCGTTTCAATAGCTCATTAAATTTGCCCTATGGAAGTTTTACTGCGAAAATATATGTCCGAAGTGAAACTTCTACAGGGTAATTAGTGAGTCGATGAATAGTAAACGCAACATGACAGTTGATTGAAAAAATATTAAATCGTATCTATACATACTATATACATATAAGCGAAATACCATTCACTGACTAACTGACTGACTGACTTATCACGAGATCTCCAAATCTATACGCCCGGTTGACTTGAAATTTGGCATAGCTACTCTCGGCGTAGACACTTGCTAAGAACGGATTTTATGCAAATCCCATTTAAAACGGATTTTTCACCTACCATTATATATACTATATTGTGTGTAAGTTGTTACGTGGATGGTTATGTTAATCGGAAGGTCAATATATTATTTCCAGAGAAAGAGAGGGAGAGAGGAAGACAGAGATAGATAGATACAGAGAAGGGGGAGGGAGTTAGACAGAGTATGTGTGATGGTAGGTGAAAAATCCGTTTTGGATAGGATTTACCTACGTTGAGAAAGGAGTAACTATGCCAAATAATGGGAACGCATGCGTGTTTCGTCTCAATGGCATGCAAAGCTGCGGGTAACGGCTAGTAAAATAATAACGATGTGAAAAAATCAGAGAAATTCATGTGATTAGAATTTCACGTGCAAAATTTACACATAAAGTATTTCAACACCCTATATAATATCGCCGTTGTAACGCGCAAAGTTGAATTTGTTTGATGATATTGAATTAATTAATGAAGATAAAGTAACCAATATGTTATTTCTGTAGGAAAAATGAAAACGAACCAAAATAGTGTAATAGAGAAAAAGAAAAAGAAGCATACAATAAAAAGCGTGTAAAGGTATCAATGTCTGTTAACGGACGTGCTAAAGAGGTTCACGTTTCAATAATAGCCTTTCCTTTGGCGAGAAAGAAAATCCAATTACCAGACCACAGTTTCGGCTAACATCAGTCCCTGGACATTAGTTATACTCCGTTCTACTTGGTGTCCGAGAAACTCTTTCTCATACATCACACTATACTACAGTTTGGAATTATCATTATAGCACGGTTCGCAAAATGGAGAGACGAAGCAACGAAACAATGCAAAGCATTTACGATTCACGCATAAAAACTGCACCGCCTATATTATATTGTTAAGTACAAGTGTATTATTCGCTGTCTACTATTTCCGAACTGAACTATACGTAATATACAGACTGAAATAGAGAAACAATTTTAAAATAATGTCAACTTATTTTTCATGTGTATCAATTGCTAATACATACATTGTGACATTTAAATCTTAAAAGATTATAATGTTTTACAGCAAGTTCTCCTTTGACATTTTCTATACGCTTGCGTAGCGTCCGGGGGAAAACTGTTCAAGAATTGAAAACATTAAAATTGAAAGGATAAAAATTTCAGAGTAGTTCGGTAATACGTCTCAAGTGAGCGTACAAAATTTACTTAAAATTGAAAAATTGTTGTCAAATTGCAAAAATCATAATTATATGTCAATAACACTTGACTACGCACGGCTGCTGCACTGATATTTTCAGTTTAGAGAAAAAACATATTTTGTAGAAAATTTAATTCTCATTTATTTTCATTAACGGATTTTTTACCTATGAGGCAACCAAAGAGAGATACTTCAAAAACATTTTGCATTTTGTTTTATTTTATTTAGCGAATACAAATTCCCAAAGTTTCAAAATTATTCTACGATTTTGGAGTTATAAGGCCCGGTACGAAAATTGTATGAGTAGTAAAACCAATTGGTGAGGCGTTACGCTCCACCGCTTCAAAAAGGCGTTACGCTCGTCCGCTTCAAAAGAGACAAACATATATTATGTCTATAGGATTTAACGTGCTAAAGAATGACATGGAATACATTACACTTGTGCGATGTTTCGTAGTCTCACAGTATAGTTCACTACTTTTTCTTATAACTCGCTCAATTTAAATCATATCGGTTTGAAACCAGTCTTAATCGAAAGAGGAGAAAATTTTACATAGATTTCCTACAACATAATTTGCCCAAACAGTTTTTTATACAGATTTATATAGAAAAATAGCTGTATAAATTCAATTTTGTTTAATACATTGCGGGCGCAAATCGGTCGTCTTTGTGTGCCCCACAATGTGACATGGATATTAAAAGATTGCGTATGTCTAGTCTTAAAATGTCTAATATAGTAATTCAATTTTTTCACATTGGTATTTTGCAACGCCTTCTGAGTTAACGATTTGAATAACTAATTATTAAAACATTATACTTTGACAACTATGCAAACGTCATTTTTGACATTTTTTAACATTCCTAAACGACGGATGAGCGGATTGAAACCACATTTTGGGAGAATGTTTGATATGCAAATATGAAGAGCCCTATTGTTTTTGGGGAAAATTGGCTATATATGCTATAACGCTGTTTTTATATAATAATGATAAACTTTTCATAACGGTAAACTTCAGTTGTGCATTGGAGCTGACACACACACACTTTTTTTATATAAATAAGGAAGTTCGTGTTTTGATCTTTTCTTGCCGCGTGCGTTATAGTAATGATTTAATCGATAACTTACCGTCTTCTTTGTAACATTAAGGAACACTCGTTATATCAACGAAGCAACGATACGCTCCCTCGAGATGTTGAAAACAGTTTGAAATCGATGTGGAATCTGACAATAGGGAAAAGTTGCTTGTGACGTCTTTTTCGCAATGGAAAATTAATTAAGCATGAAATTGTGCTCCAATTTTACCTCCCGACGATATGAATTCCCACACGGAACATCATTCCCCGATCTGCTCATGTTCCGGAAACGCTTCGCCCCACTGACGACAGCGAATAAATTATTTTGCTAAACTTTTTCAACCACTCGCAATATTTTAATACCCACTTAGTTGTAGACGAACTATAAATATGTCGGGAACTATGCATATTATTGTAAATGTAACGTTTTGCAATGAAAATCATATTAGGCTGATGAATTTTCATCATTTCTTTAAAATATAATATCAGATTCAACTATCTAATCTACAGTGTGGAAAACGATACATTAGGTACCTACTTCCATGTTTGTAGATCACTATACTGACAATAATTTTTTATATGAAAAATGTCTATGCCACATACAATATAAAAATAGGCACAAAATTGTCTATATTTCCAAAGCTACAGATCTAATTGGCTACAAAAACAATAAATCTGTAATAATGACAAGCGTTTTCTTCGTCAAGATTTATTTTTTTACAGAATATTTTAAAGAAAAATTTACAAACATCGACAACCTACTTCATGAATAACAATGAAAATTAATTTACATTAATCAAACGATTAAACCCAAATCTATAAACGAATTCACTTTTTAAAGTATTTCCTGTCACTTAAAGTTTTTTTGTTGACAATGCAGAAAGCATAGACGCGATACACCATGGCAACGAGCTGTGCACAAGTTCTATTATTTAACCACAGAGAAGGATACGGAAACAGCTTAGCTCCATCTAGTCAGTTCACATGTCTCTTTTTGATGAATTTCAGTCTTCCTTCACCGAAAATAATGATCATGGTGTCATTCGATTCAGAATATGACATCTAGCAACTTTTTGGAAAAATTAAGTAGGGGACGAAAAAATTGCAAAAGTTATAAGCATTTTAGTAAAAAAAGAGGGGTTTGTTTTTTTGCGAATATCTGAAAAACTGTTGCAGGTATGTGAAATCACAAAAAATATTCTGAAAGAGCAGGAAATTTCCTACAAAAAAGTTCTATCTCCCGGAACTCAATATTTTTAATGTTAATTTACAGTGAAAATAGAGCTAAAAACTGTTACCTATTTCTACTTTTCATACGATAAGCTAAAAAGCACGAAAATATTACAAAATTATAAAAAAAATGTTTAGCCCTATTTTCACTTCTAAATTAAAATTAGAAATATTGGTGGTAGAGTTCCGGGGGATGGGACTTTTTGTAAAAAATTTCCTACTCTTTCAGAACCTTTTTTGTGATTTCAGATATCTGCAATAGTTTTTTTTTTAAATATTCGCAAAGAAAACAAACCCCTCTTTTTTCCTTTAAAATGTTTATAACTTTTACAATTTTTTCGTTTCCCACTGTTTTTTTTAAGAATATTTCTAGATGTCATTCCATATCGAATGACACCATGATTATAATTTTCGGTGAAGGAGGATTGGAATTCATCAAAAAGGGACATGTAAACTAGACTAATCCAATTGCACATAGTCTATAGATGCAAAAAAAGGACTTTTCATTTTAATGGTTATAAGTGGGCGATAACTGTCTATTCAACGTAATAATATAGAAGAAGTTTTATAGTTCTTTTGGCGCACTGTGTGAGCTACATAATTATGCTTTTGTCTAATTTGTAATTCTATTGAATGAAAGATATCGAACTGAATATATTTACCGCGTGGTTGAAGTGCAGTGAGTATGATAAATGTATTCATTGAAATAATACCTATATATAAAATTCGACAAGGTGTCAGTCCTACACTTCCCACCTGGTAAACAATCGTTAGTAACTATTACGAAATTGAAAATTTTCTTTCCTAAACACTGATATTTTTTTAACCAAAATTAGAAAGTTGAATTTTTTACAGGTCTATGGGGTTGTAAACCTTATAGTGGAGTGGATTGGGAAAAAAAGCCTTGAGTTCGGTATGGCTCGAATAGAAATATTTTTTGTGTACCTATACATAGTAGGTATAGTTTGGAGAAAGGTATATGCCGCTTTACAGTTCCCGAAAACCCGTTTTTGGCCCATAGCTCGGCCATTATTATTAGTGGAAGAAAAATTCCAATGCCTAGGAGCTTAATTTTTTTTATTACAAAACTACTAAAAACCTCCTCTTTGCACCGGAGGTTGGACGCGATGGGATAATTTACACCAACAGGAGAGGGGGAAAACGATTTTTTTTAAATCTCCCATAACTTCGGTTCTAATTGACTTATCGATCTAAACCCGACGCCATTTTTTTCGTTTTTTTATCTTCTGTTATCCTATAAAGGTTCCGTTTTTTTTTTTTAATTTTGAGGTTCGGTACCCTGAAATTGAATCAGAATACCTTTAAAATAAATAAAAAAAAACTTTTATTTTTACAATGACCTCCCCTATATTCAAATTGAAATGTTCGTAAATAAAAACCTGTGACTAAATATAGAAAAATAATTGCGCCGACTTCAATTTGAATGCGAGCGGATGGTACCTGTAAAACATTAAGAAAAAATGATTTTAATTTTATTAAGATATTTTAATTTCATTTTTGAAGTGGTTTGATTTTTAAAACAGTAATTTTATTTGGCAATTTAAATTATTCATGAACTGCGGTAACCGCAAATCAAAGCTCGATAGATGTAGGTATACCATAGAATCGTTCAATTCTGAGAATCTAACAAATCGCAATCTAGTGTTGAACGGTCGTTTAATTATTAATCCTGTTGTTTATCAGGCAACGCCGCCAGGCGGTTCCGTTAAACAATCAGTCGATCGGGCTAAAACTTTGTTCTGCTTAGTAGTTTTGACATCCGTTGATGAAGCTGTCAGTGTTTTTGTTTTGTTATGTCTTCAAACTCAACCTACAAAATATCCTATTATATTCTTATAAATGCAGTCAGTCTTTCTTGTCATTTTGATTTACTGCTTCGACATTCATTTTTTTTTTTATCAACTTAAGTTAAAATCACGGGTGGGGAATAGTAAAGATCGTAGGGATGCCGTTTTTCTATACGAATAGTACACAATTCAGACCTCTGTTATCGACCGCATATAGTTTGGAATATCTATCATTAATAGTACTTAAACTGAGACTCCGGGAGACGCAATAATAATAAAAATAATAATAACAACAAAAATAATAATAATGATGATGATAACAATAATAATAATAATGATAATAATAATAATAAAGATGCGCTACAAATTTTATAATAATATTTTATAACCGAATAGTGCCATAAAAACGACTTTTAATTATTGTTTATCATCATGAATTTTCTCGCGAAATCGACTCGTAACGCCATAGTTGCGTCAATGAAGCCTTTTACTTAGAACTTCGCAAGAACAGTTTCGATTTTGATGATTTTTTTTTATTTAGTTTTTTTATATTATTGAAAATCATAAACATTTTGGGGCGGGGAACAAATTAATTATATTGTTTAAGGGGCTAGGGGCAGTCAGAGGCATGAAAAAAAATTTTAAAAACTTTTTTTTCGACAAAATTTAATTTATTTTATAAAGCTATAATAATATTTCAACTTCACTTCACTAAACTTTCAAAAGAAAAAAAAATAATTTTGGACAAAGTTATAGCCATCTGTTGGACCCCTCTCACAAGTAGGTAATGCTTTGCGGTGACCATCATAACTTTGTGCTAGTTCATCCAAAATCAATAAAATAAAGAAAAGTCTATCGAAGATTTTTTTTGAAAATTTATAAAATGGCGGCTTCTAAAAGCTTGCACCTGAATTTGTAAGGATAGATTGTTATAAAAACAAAAACAAAAATCCTTTGAAAAAGAAATTCGGGTCGGTATCACCAAGTACTCCAGATTCTTACTGATGTGGTTTAAAGGAATTATTTCAGCACTTTTTCACAGCTCATTTTAATACATACACTTTCAAGTGTTAAAAACCTCATGTCCGTCATATAAAAACATCTTTTATTCAACTCATGCGCGCTATTCATGTTTTATCATGTCTAAAAACCGAACCATAAATAGCCATTTACCGACTGGTGACAATTACTTGTCATAACTCAATGAAAATTCCTACTAGCTCGGCCATTGTGGAGTAATGAAAATAAACGTAACTATTTTCTGAGTCGTAACGAAATAGTAGGTAACAACAACTCCGTTGTTACCCATTGAGGCTAAAATTGAGAGGCCGAATGTTTTCGACATGGAGTTTATTCATAACCGGCTAACCTCAAACCAAAACATTGAATCGTGCTGTTTGGTGCTGTTAGTATTAACAGTTTTTTTTTTATAAAGAGATAAATAGATATTTACAACATCTCATTAATAACAATAAATAAAACATGAATAACGCGCAATTGTTGAATAAAATTATGGGCGTAACTTGTAGGCTAAGTCATGACCTGTCAGCGTGATGTTTTCAGCACGAGTCGTAGGTGCGCAGGCACGAGCGAAGCGAGTGCATACTGCGCACCTACGACTCGTGCTGAAAACATCGCGCTGACACGCCATGAATGACTTAGACTACTAGTTACGCCAATAACTATTAGTTCACGGCATCGCTTAATAGCCAAAAGCAAAAGTGATACACGCCGTGACAAAACGTATAAACAACTACAGTAAATACACACTTTTAATGATTCCGTGTAAAACTATGTACAATATAAAATAATAATTTTTAATCGTTTCACTTTATACTAAATCTATCAAGAATATATTATTATATTTTTACTTACGTGGCGCAAAATACCCTATTAATATAGCAATAGGCGAATGAAGGCCTTTTAGAACATTATTCCTTGAATAAGGAACCATCTCGATATTTATCTGGAATTATTGAGGAAACCCATGGATAACCTTAACAAGATGACCGGTACAGGCATTATCATTTGTAGATGAAGAATTCGGGCAAACGGTAAATGAAGGACCAATAATCACATTGCAGATCCTAAATTGAGAAAAGAAATTCCCGTAAAAACTTTCAACTTATTAAAAAAATAATCAAAACTTGTACAGTAGAACCTCGATAAGTTAAAGTTCAAGGGAAACGTTGAAAAATTTAAGTTATCGAGTTTTCTACTTATTGATAGTGGAAGTATTTGGAAGTTCAGTTTTTAACTTAACGAGGTTCAACTGTTCTAATAAATTAAGTGAACGACTGAAGTGGAAATTTATAAAGTTCCTGGCAAAACCTTTTGTTTGTATACTTATTCACGATGACTGATAATACTTTAAGTTATGGAGGTCACCAAAATATTATTTTAAGTTATCGAGAGCCAACGCTCAAAAAATTGTTTAAGTTACCAAGGTTTTGTGCTTTAAGTAATGGAGGTTTTAGGCTTTGCAGGGAAGGGAATTTAAAACATTTTTAAGTTACAGAAGTTTTTAACTTATCGAGGTTTTACTATATTTAAATATGGTGTGCAATGTGATTCTTAACTCTTCATTTGGCGTTTACCCGAACCCTTTAGCTTTAAAAATAGCGTCGGTAGAGCTTTTTAGGCGAGGGTGAACGATTGAGTTGATTGGAATATACTCTTAAGAGATGACTGTAAGATTAAAAACTGCTTAATGTAAAGTAATTTTTTTGTTCATTCTTGTCACATTTTGTCATTCATTACTCTTTTTATGGCCTTATGAAAATGTGTCAAACTGTTTTCTGAGCCCCTATAGACTTAAAACGACGAAATTCATTTAACGCAATCGTCGTAGCTTTTCAGCGATCTTACATGACACCAAGATTAAATTAATCGACCTCAAGAACTTCGGTTAACCTTGTTAGATATTTCATAAATTTCTGAATTAATTTTGAAACATAAAAAAAATCTAATTTCACACTATTGTAAACACTGCCTTCCATCTATTATTATTGAACGCGTATAATAAAATGTAATAAAATTAATTGCCTTCTACTGTCGACTGAGTACACAGCATCGTCTGAGAGGATAAAAGACGAGACTTGACGAGACAGAACGAAAGCAGACGAGACGAGTATAATTCAAACAATCATGTTAAATCGATTTTCATTTAACCAGCGGCAATTTTCGTTCAGTTTAATAGCGGGTATTTGATCTTTTATATATGTATAAGAAAAGATCATCAAAATTCATTGTTAAAAGGAAGATAATCAAAAGAACCGACCTTATCACAAAACAGCTGTAAGACGCGGACTACTGTTGATGTATTATTATCTCGGCTACAGCGAAGAAACTCAGTAGCGTCTCAATAAACTTGTATATCAATGAATCTGTTGAAGAGAAATAATACCTTTTATAGAAATACCCAATCACAAATTTGACAGTTATCAAAACACTGATGAAGAAGATTCCTGTTGTAATATAAGTGTTTTGATAACTCGAATAAATCGAAAAGTATTGACTTTCAGTAAAAACTTTATAGAACAAAAGTTGCTTAGAATTAGTCAGTATATCCAGTCCCATACTTAATTTTAATAAAAAAAAATCATCCTCGAGAAGGGGTGGCGTCCACTCCCAGGGTAAAAGCGACCCTCGGCACATTGACATCTTTGAAGTAGAGGGTAATTAGAACCTACAGCCAAATTTTTGTGCTAATCGGTGCTGTTTGGTAGAATTGCGTGCATTGACTGGGCTATTTGTATAAATTGATGTTGAGCAGAACTAAAAAAGTCACCACAAGGCAAATACTTTTTCCAAGTTGCATATTTTGCTATCCCGCTACAAGATGATCAAAATTAGATTTGTGCGCGACCCCCTACGTAAAGTAAAACAAAAAATACGCAACATTACAATCGAACAGTAATTTCTTTGTTAGTTGCCATTTAAAATCATATGAGCAACAGAGAGAGCAAAGTAGGCATAGTATTCGTAATCAATTCAAATAAATTTAAATGCGACCAAACACTCAACTAAAATAAATATATGTACCTATACAACTACTTTTTATAAAGTGAAAATCAGCTATTTTAAAGAGGTATGTGTAAAAATTGTAGTATAGGTATATCTCAAACTTAATGCTATTATGACTCGTGTGACTATTAAAACTTGCTAGTTCTCGTTTTAATATAGTGTCATAGCTTGCTCATAAAAAGTGCATTTACATAAAGTACTATTAATCATTTCTTGATGATGCTAACATAGAAAATGTGCATCGAGAAAAAGTATTAGTATTTTGATGTTTTGTGACCACAAAAAATCAAAATACAAACACTTTTTCTCCATGCACATTTTTCTAGTAGGTACTCAAATTCTCATATTCTAATAATATAACAATAGACATCTGTAATAACGAACTTCAGGGGACTGTTAAAATTGTTTCGTTATATCCGAAACAATAAATAATAATTTGTTAGAGATCATGGTCTATGTATTAATTAGTAATAAATATGAACAAGGGTCAATTGGCCAAAGTAGATCAAGACCAAGCGGCAAATAACGAGACGGCAGTTTTAAGAAATAGTACCGCAAAATAAAAAATCCAGTCAATTGGGCGACGGGACCATCCCAACTTCAAAAATATTGACATTTGATACAGTATAATAAGGAAAATAAAATTTCTGATATCGTGTGAGGTGACGCGGGTAATGGTTTAATATATTTGCTAATTGTTACCATGGTTACCTACATAATATGTTTCACGTCATGTAAAAATTAATCAAAGCATGTTAGATAATTTATTTCTGACAGATCCACAGAACAAAAGAACAACTGTTTTTTTATTTTCAAAATATTTCCGAAACTTTAAAGCTTAGTAAAAACAAATTTTAACGAAAGTTTCTTGAAAAATAAATAGAATAATAAGCCGTTATGAAAAATATACTATTATTATATAAAAAACACCGTTATAGCATATATCTCTTCTGCGCATCGGCAGACTTTCCCCAAAAACAATAGGGCTCTTCATATTTGCTTACCAAACATTCCCCAAAATTTTGTTTCAATCCGTTTATCCCTCTGACCTGAATCGTGTTCACAAACATGACGCACAGAGTTTTTCCAAAAATATGTTTTTGGATTCGAGGGACCTCAAAACGAAAAAAAAGTAGTAAAATTTTGAAAAATGAGTTTTGACCTAAATTAGTACCATTCCACATATTTTATTACTTGGAATAGTAAAGAAAAAAATTATATTTTTGTAAGTGCGATTAGGGAAAAAATATCCAGTCACAACATTTTTCCGAACTTACAAGTACACACAGTTTAAAGTAATTATAGTTTCAATTGATCAATTAATTATTTTTCGAGAAAGATCGATTTAAAATTCTACTATGCTCTTTTCACGGAGAAATATGTGTAGTCACAACCTAAAGTCATTGTCAAAACAGATTTCCTTACCTACAATGCTTTTTGCAACCCAGCATAAATTATGTAGATACCTGTACCCGTTATTACACCGTATAATACCGTTGCTTCCACCATACCAGGTAGGTAGTACTAATTATTTATTTTTGAAAAAATAACGGCTATATCGCAAACTATGATAGTAAAGATTAACAGGAAAATAGCCAATAAATACACAGATGAAATATATATTGATATATTTTTTAATACGTTCGACGTTTCGTGGATATCTTTGTTCACATCATCAGGAATCTAAAGTTTATAATACAAAAAAATTTACAAAGCAATATGAATATATATAATATTTCATCTGTGTATTTATTGGCTAATTCCAGTTAATCTTTACTATCATAGTACTAATAATAGAAAATAACCGATGAGCAAAACATTTTTTACACGTATTCGATCCGACAATTTTAAATATTTTGAGTTCAATCTATATAACGTCCTTCTAAATATTAGATGTTTTTACGCCAGATATAGTGAAAAAGCTTTCCAATGTTTTTTAAAAAGTGTCCGGTACCGCGCCTAGACGCATCTTTTATCTTTAAGAACAAAAAATAGGTCGAGAGGGTGTAAACATCTAGAATTCACATTTTTGCGTTATAAACGACGCCGGTATTATTTTTTTCTCTGTCGCCTGCATCTAAATTCCATATTATATATTTTATTGGAGTCATTTTATAATTTTTTATGTCACGATTGCGCGATTAAGTTTGATGTAGATAATCGGATGCAGTTACCAACAACAAAAGGTCGCACACTATTCGCTTATAAAAGGTGTCCCAACAAGAGCGCCGGATTTAAATTTGCCGCCATTTTGTTAATACGAGATGTACGGTAATTGTTTTTGACAGTTGTCACGTACAGACCACGCGATTCAAGAATATGGAGAAGTATTCAAACGAACATCGTTTAATTATTGTAAAAACACATTAAAAAATGATGAAAATTTTGCGAAAACAGTTTGCCAATTACGTAAAGTTTTCGGTCGCAATTATGCGCCAAATAAATCGACAGTGAGGCATTTTATTACAAAATTTGAGACCAAATTTACGCTGATGGATCAGAAGACCATTATTCGTTATCATCCTTGTCGGTCACTCGAAAATACAGCCACATTAAGGGAATCTGTATTTCGTTGAAAATGAGGCTGGAAATGCACTGACTGTTAATGGTGTGCGGTATCGTGAAATGTTAACGAGTTTTTGTGATTAGTAGAAGTTTTGTTCCAAAATATGTATTGAAGGAGATTTATTTTGTTGAGGAACAATTGAAATAAGCTTTACCAGAGTATCGCTTGTGACCAACGTTTCGAAAATTATAATTTCATCCTCAGGGCCTATGAATGATGTATAGTATTCAGTTATATTAATATTATTATGATTTCTAATTTACACATAAAGTCAGATAAACCAAACATACCTCAATGCAAGTTGATATTGTAAATTGTACAGATTATTGTAGTACACATGATCATTTAAAATTATGAATTTCAACAAAAAACTTTTTAATTTAAAAATATCGTAAAACAGTTTTTTAGATAAAATTATTCTGTTCAATTTGAACATGAATATTGTACTATCTTATGTATAAGAAATTCTCTATATACAGACTACATTTTGTTTACAGGTTACAAATTGTTAAATTTTGTCAATTATATTGCCATAAATGCTGTTTAACCCTTCTATGTCCGTTCTCTTATTGATAGTTTTTGAATTTTTTTTTTATGTAACACATTTCTAAGAAAAGTCTTTTTTGTAAATTTGTTTCTTTATGTAATATTTTTGGTTCATTAAAGTTAAAATTGTGATCATTAGAGATGGAGTGACGAACCAATGCTGAATGATTATTATTAATGTCACATGGTTTTCCTGAAGACTTCTTTACATCATTTTTGTGCTGATAAACACGATTTTTTAAATATTGTGAGGTTTGTCGAACATAAATGGCATTACAATTACTACATTCTAAACTATAGACTAGATTTGATTCTAACATCTTTGAGTGTTTAAATTTTGTTTTTGAGAAGAAATGATCTGCAACTCGGTTACAATTTCTCTATGTTAATTTAATATTCTGTTTAAATACTTTATTTAATTTTTCGGACAGTTATGTGATATATGAAAATATCCTTCTGTTATAGTGTTGTTGTTATCATTGTTATCCGATACATAGTGACGTAGCTTGAATTGGTATAGTCATAACGAAAGTTGCATTGTTCACTCTCGTTTTTCCGGCTTTTTATAAAATCTCTAGATGTTTTTTTTTTAATATAGATTTTATTGGCTTTTGTTTTCATTAACATTTAGCCACGACTAATATGCATTTATTTTTTAACCATTCATTTCTTAAAATTAATTAATTAAATAGACAGGGACACAATAGAGGGATGGACCATGGATAATAGTAAAAGGTTTAATGGAGAGCACGAGCCAAGCGAACAGGATGATACACACAAGACGGCTTTGAACCATGGATCTATGGATTTTGGAGTCACACAAAAGGTAAGTGTTAGTAATGATTAATTGATTATTTATTTTTTCCCCAGTTAAATTTGTAATTTTATATTATTAAGAAAGTGATGTAATGCTTTAAATACTTTTATGTTAATAGCGCCTAATAAATTGGGATTCCATCTAGATGTTTTGTAAAAAGCTTAATTTTACATTACGTCTACGATATATACACAACTTGTATCACGAACGGAGGAGTGCTTACTTAAAGAAATATTCTAAAAGTTGACGTACCAAAAATCAACGAGTTAGCACTGTTTAAAATAATTTCAAATTATGAAACGAACAAGAAAGGAAGCAATTTTCTTACTTTGAACAAGTTTTCTCTTAGTTTAATTTCTTTATGCCGCACCTATTTTCGTTTAAATCAATATTAAATTCAAGATGCAGCTACGTGAAAGTGTACACATTGAAAGTTGATTTCATTTTTATTGAAACATTGAATATTTTTTTCAGATATTAAAGACTAGTCTTTAGTACATTTATACGCTGTACACCATCTAAAATTATTATATCGTTTAAAAGACCTACTTTCTGCCTTACAATTGGTGCCGAAAGTGGGCACTTTCGATCGAGGTATGAAGAAACAGTGATTTTTCATTTCCAATTTCACCTCCTGATATGAACCGCCAGAATCAAAAAATAACTTTTTATACTTCACGTCTATGATTGGACCACCACACTCTATCTCTGTGACAAATTTCAAATTTTTAAGTCATATAGTTTCAGAGAAAATCGCCTCTGACAGCCGAATGGACGGACGGACACTGAAGTGATTCCATAAGTGTTTGGCACGAAATACTAAATCTATCAACGTTACAATATTTATCAATGTTACAAATATTTTTCAATGCACCACCGATTAGATATAAGTGAACAAAAAAACTGTCAAATGCTTTAGAAGAATATTAAACGTCAATATTTTATAGCCCTGCCATGCGATAAGCGCCAATAGTGTATTGTGCCTTATACCATGTGTTTAGTTCGACGAAGATAAAAATTTCAATCGCATGATGACACAATTTGAATAATAATTTGAAAGCTATCATTAATTTTTACTATGAATAGCTGATGTTAAAAAAATCCTTTTGCAAACATCGAAACTAATTAATTTAATGGACTAAGATACCGTAAACAAAACATTCTTTTGTAGGTAGGTACTTTTCAAATATTCTCGTGTTATTAATCATCAAATAATGTACTTAGATTAAAACAAATAAATAAACAAGGCAGACAAGCATTGTCACTTTACACTTAATGTTTTAATAAACAAGTATCGATCCCTGTGGGATACCCTAATATATTTCAATAACGGTTATTACTGTATTAAAGTTCTATTTTTTTCAATAAAATATCGTGAAGACGCTGTAACGCTTCCCCTGGTACGATAACCCAAAATTAAACAAAAACTAAGAAACTAAGAAATTATAAGAAATGGCTGAATGGTCTAGGGGGTACCAGTGGACGTACAAGACTTAACGATAATTAATTGACCACACTATTTGCTGAAATTCTATTTTAAAGAAAAAGGATGCTGAAAAAAAATAATCTAAGAGAAAAAAAATATCTATATCTTTCATCGGTTTTTTATTGATAAAAAAAAATAGATTCTTTGCCACAAAAAAATATATAATATTAATATTCTATTTGTATATTGGAAAAAAAAATATTTAAAACAGTACAATTTCAATCAATATGTATAAATAGTAAATTATTTTATAATGTATATTTATATCAAGGAGACCCTCTGAAAATAAATTAGTTTTTTGGTTAGATTTTTGATAGAAAAAAAATATTAACGATCAGAGGACTAGCCTTCGTGATCGCCAACGCTTACTTTTTACAAAATAAAGAACTGACTCTAAGTTTTTTTTGTAAAATTCAAAAAAATACTAAAAATATAAAACACTGCCCGATCACGTCACTCACTTTAGACTTTCAATTATCTGTTATCGACTACTCACTGAGTGCGGCGAACCGGCGTTTTTATACTAGCTGTGACGTATCACAGCTAGTCGACATAATCAGCTGTCTTTTCAAAAATTTAAAATTGTGCGATCTACCAGGGGTACTGGAACGTTATGTTACAGTACACCCGGCTACAAAAAAAAACCAAAAAAAAAAAAAAAACCTCCCTTATATCTAGGGTAGTTTTTTTTATATTATATGATTATCAATGTAAAAAGGTTCATTTGGGACTATTAGAATTATTGCGTATGGCCGACTGGACACTACTTGATTGATGGGATCTTCTCTCGGTGGATATCCACGACACTTCCATGACCTCCACATTTGTCCGAAGCCACTTGGTCTTCTTCAGCAACCCTTAAGCACTCTAGAAAAAAAAATCCAATCGCAAGTTAAATACAAACCAAAAGTGATCCCCTACTGCGGCAACCTTGGCTCACGCACAAAGTAACGACCATCGCCCGTAATTACGGCCTTCATGGTCTTGCCGCCGGGGAGGTTTATAAAAACCTTGCGCCGGGTCCTCCCTGGCTTCCTCACAGCCTGTATGGCCGCTACCAGCCTTGGTACCTCCGTCACCTCTCTGTATTGAGATTTGGAGATCCTACGCCCCATTTCCAACATTAGTGTTGACAGCGCGGGTTCTGAATTTGGTTCAGCCTCTATCGCACTGGACAGAGGAAGAGAAGCCCGTTCCTCTGCCATATGACGATATTGGTTGAGGGTTAGTTTCCTTTTCGGATGTTGTTCCGGCATTGGTCGTGGTTCCTCGGCGGTACTGGATGGTGGTAACCCGACCATCACAGGTTCATCGATCCATAAAACATCCGGCTCTTCCATCATATTGACGTCGGTCACTGTTATTTATTAACAGTAAAAAAATGAACATTTAGCGGACCACTGTGTTTTTTTTCTTTTTTTTTTTTTTGATCCAACACATTAACCTAGAGCCTCCTTTGGATATAAAACTACTTTAATTTACAAAACAAAAAATAAATTAATAACTAGTAAGTCTTATCAACATCGTTTATCGACGATTAACCTAAAAAAAAAACTATCCTCTACAAATTTAACTGAAATTTTTTCCATTGTACATACATAATATTTTCAATATTATTATATATAATTTTTTTTTTTAATTATTATAAAAAGGTCGCAAAGACCGCACATTAAAGGTGCCACGTACTTCTTGCGTGTCCGCATTTATTACGAGATACGCGTTTTCAGCAACCTTTTCTTTAATTTTAAAAGGCCCTTCATAAATTAAACAAAATTTTTTTGTAATTCTATCTGCAGCTGATGACTGCATATGGCATTTAACTAATACCTCGTCCCCTACCTGGTACACCCTTAACCTTTTTTTATCATTTCTTTTTTTCCGTTTCTCAGCATTATGGTGCATGATGCTTTTAGCTATAACTATCTTAAGTTCCCAATTGTTGTCATTCTCTACCGGCGGAAATTTGACAAATTTTTCTAATATGGACTCTACCCGGCTACCAAACATTAATTCGTGTGGTGTGAACTGTGTAGAGCTGTGTACAGTGGTGTTTATGTATGTTTCGATGTCGGTCAAATAATTACACCATTTTGTGTGTCGATCATGACATAATATTCGAAAGTAATTCCCTAACTCTTTATTGACCCGTTCAACTTGATTTGATGTCGGACAATATACTGAAGAATACCGTACCGCGATTCCTGCATCATCCAACCTATCCTTGTAAAGATTACTTATAAATTGAGGCCCCTGGTCTGATAAAATAGCTTGCGGTTGGCCGACATTTACTACATAATCATTCATGATTTTTCTCACGATCTCAGCCGCATTAGCTTTTCTTAATGGGTACAACTTAACAAACTTACTAAATACGTCTTCCATCACTAATAGCATTATATTCCCAAACCGTCCTTTGGGTAAAGGACCATATAAATCTATTGACACTAAATCTAAAGGTTTATTGACAAGAACAGCTTTATAGGGACCTGTTTGCCCCTGGGTAAAAACTTTACTTTTTTGACAATCGGTGCATTTTCGCACAATTTGCTGAATGCGTCTCTGCATATTTGGAAATATACAAACTTGACTCATAGTATAATAAGTTTTATTGATTCCAGAGTGACCGTAATTAATATGATAAAATGTTACTAATGACGTAACGCTACTAACTGGCACACAAACACGGAAATAAATTAGGTTATTTTTTATATGTCTGTAAAATAAAATTGCATTGAATAACAGGTAATGATCGGCTATATACTTGTTTATGTTAGAATCTGATTCTATCGCTTGAATGATAGTTTTATAATAATCGTCTTGTCTCTGTAAAACATGCAAATTTTTTAATTCTTTACGTAATCTTTTTTCGTCGGTGCTAATAATGTTCAAATGGACTTCGGTATTCTGTCTCGGCTCCTCTATTTCAAATGCGTACCTAGATAATGTGTCTCCTACTACATTGGCCTTCCCCCTAATATAGTGTATTTCTAAATCTAATTCCTGTAGTGCTAAAACCCAACGCAATAATCTTCCCTGCAAATTTTTACTATTATTCAAAAATTTTAGGGCTTTATGATCTGTTTCCACAATAACCTTTCTCCCACAAATATAATTATAAAATTTTTTACACGCAAACACTAAAGCTGCTAACTCTAATTCAGTCACGGTATAATTATATTCGGCCCCTTGTAGTTTTCGACTTGCAAATTCGATGACTTTATCCCCATTTAAATCCCTTTGAAATAGACATGCTCCTAACCCTACTCGCGATGCATCGCAGCTCATATAAAAAGTTTCGTCAAAATTAGGATGTTTTAACACCACTGTCTCCAAAAATCTCTCTTTTATTTCCCCAAAACATTGAGTTTCCTTTTCCCCCCATTTCCATACTTGATTCTTTTTTAATAATTCCGAAAGTGGATGCAGAATTTCTGCAAATCTCTCGACAAATTTTCTATAAAAATTACATAACCCCAAAAATCCCTGTAGTTGTTTCCGATTCTTTGGAACAGGAAAATCCCGAATCGCCTCTACCTTCTCAGGGTTAGGACGCATTCCTTCAGGCGACACTATAAATCCTAAAAACTTGAATTCGCTACAACCAAACTTAGATTTTCCCCTGTTGACAGTAATATTATTTTCTCTAAATTTTTCAAAAACTTGCCGTAAATGATAAAAATGTTCTTGCCATGTTTTTGAAATGATCAATAGATCGTCTACATACATTAATACATATTGATTCATTTCATTACCTAAACAAAATTCTAAAGCCTTCATGAATTGTGCTACGCTAATATTTAACCCAAAAGGAAGTACTTTAAATTGGTAATTGCGCCCTTCAAACAAAAATGCTGTATATTTCCTGGAATTTTTTGCTAATGGCACTTGCCAATAACTCGCCACTAAGTCTATGCTTGAAATAAACTTTATATCATGGAATTTATAAAACATTTCATGTAAATTTGGAGGTGATTCCCTATCAGGAATAATAATTTTATTTAATTCCCTTGCGTCTAAACACACTCGAATCGTGCCATCTGATTTTGGTACTATTACTAATGGATTGGTATAAGGTGATTCGGATCGCTCAATAATTCCTAATTTTGTCATTCGTTGTATTTCATTTCTAACCGTATCTCGCTTATTAAAAGGTATGGGATACCGACGTTTTATTATTGGAGCTTCCGGCCTAATATTGAGTTTGCATTCATAGCCGCGAATTAACCCTGGAGAATCTGATAGTACGTCACTGTATTCTTGTACGAATACTTTCAATTCTGCATCGAATTGGTTTGATAACGATTCTGAACCAGTTAATGACTGTATAATGCGAAAAGCATTCATTGACTCGCATACCGTATGTTTCATTAATACCGTTCCCTTTCTTTTCTTATATTCAAAATTTACCGTTCTGTTTTCATAACTAATACTAAGCTTCATTACATTTAATAAATTATTACCAAAAATAATTTTTTCTTTTAATTTTGGAACTACTAAAAAAACATATTCTATTTTAACTTTACCCAGTTCAAACTCTAAATAAACCTGTTGTTTCACATTTTTTATGATTCGGTTGTCTGCAGATTTAATTCTAAGCCCTGTAATTGGTATTACTGGAATATTATTTACTATTTGTAGTTCGTTAAATAATTCGTCTGAAATTACCGAAACGTCAGCCCCTGTATCAATTAAAGCGGTTTGCACTTTATTATTTATTAAGATTTCAACTATCGGTACCGTAATTTGCTGAGTATTTTGGTTTGTTGATGGATTGTCGTAGTCTTCTAGTAAGCCCGTGTCGTGTTCCCTAAACAAATTTCGCAGTATGCTCCCATTTTCAAAGCGGTCTAATTCGGGAGCAGTGAATATACCGCCTTTTAGTTTTCCGGGTTATTCTCAGTATTTCGCGGCCCTGAAAAATTTCTCCTATTTTCCCCATTGTATGGATACCTGTTATTTGGAAATAGTCGATAAGCTACTATTATTTTATCGTACGCTTGTAAAAATGTTTTTACTTCACTCCCTAAAAGAAATTGTTGAACATTTGTCTCAAAATGCTCCATTAGTAGCTTCACTAGGCTTTGCTCAGGTATTTCAGGCTGTAAATATTTTGCTTGGCTATACCAATATTTGAAATGTCCAGCTCTGGGTCCCGACTCTGTTCTATATAAATGACTAGTGAAAATTTTTTTTCTAACGGATAATTGCTTTTCTTCCGACCAGTAAAGCTTTATAAACCAATTTTTGAATTGTTCGTAGGTTTGTACTTCTTTACCCTGCGAGAGAAAACACTCCGTATCATCTCTTGGAATGTAGTTAGAGGCTACTGCAATTTTTTCATGGTCATCTAAATATTGAAATGAATTGACAAAGTTATCCAGTCTCGTGATGAAACAGGATGGGTGTTCAAGTTTGTCGTACCTTGTAAAATCTTTTTGTATGGGATTTGCCTGATTATTTGAATAAGCCGTGATTCTTTGTTTTTTCTGAATATCCTCTATACTAGAAGTTATTTTCTGTACAGTTTCTTTAACATGTAAAATTTCAGCTCCTTGTTTCCCTAATTTTTGTTCGGTTTCTGTTATGTGTTGCTCTATTTTCCCACTTTCTTTGTCCAGAATTTCCCTAACTTGTCCGACCTCTACTTTTTGTTGATCTAATTTATCCTCAAATTTCTTTGCAAATGTGTCTGTGTGTGTTTTTAATGACTGTGTAACGTATTCCCTCATTTCCTGTCTCCATTCCTCAATTTTACTATTTTGGTACTCGTGTTGTTGCTGTTGGTACTCGTGTTGTTGCTGTAACTCTTTGTGAATTTTATCAAAATCTAGTCTTTGGTTGTGTATTTGTTCGAGTATTTGCATCAATGAGTTACCCTGTTCGTCTGTCCTTTGCGGTGAATTGAAAGATATTCGTGTAGATGAACCTGAAGGTTCCTCTAATTTTTCTACCTGATCTACATCTTTCTTTGATAGTTTAACTTCTCCTTTTCCCTCGTCCATGATTTTTTTTTTTTTTTAGATTATATTCTTAAGTATAGAATAGAATAAAAACGACAAATTTAGTTTTGACAGAATATTTAATTTCTTTATTCACTAAATTACGCTGTACTAGATCTATTATGCAACTATTATGTAATGACAGTTCATCTCTAATCAAATTAGATCTCGGTTGAGCCCCCAACTGTAACGCTTCCCCTGGTACGATAACCCAAAATTAAACAAAAACTAAGAAACTAAGAAATTATAAGAAATGGCTGAATGGTCTAGGGGGTACCAGTGGACGTACAAGACTTAACGATAATTAATTGACCACACTATTTGCTGAAATTCTATTTTAAAGAAAAAGGATGCTGAAAAAAAATAATCTAAGAGAAAAAAAATATCTATATCTTTCATCGGTTTTTTATTGATAAAAAAAAATTGATTCTTTGCCACAAAAAAATATATAATATTAATATTCTATTTGTATATTGGAAAAAAAAATATTTAAAACAGTACAATTTCAATCAATATGTATAAATAGTAAATTATTTTATAATGTATATTTATATCAAGGAGACCCTCTGAAAATAAATTAGTTTTTTGGTTAGATTTTTGATAGAAAAAAAATATTAACGATCAGAGGACTAGCCTTCGTGATCGCCAACGCTTACTTTTTACAAAATAAAGAACTGACTCTAAGTTTTTTTTGTAAAATTCAAAAAAATACTAAAAATATAAAACACTGCCCGATCACGTCACTCACTTTAGACTTTCAATTATCTGTTATCGACTACTCACTGAGTGCGGCGAACCGGCGTTTTTATACTAGCTGTGACGTATCACAGCTAGTCGACATAATCAGCTGTCTTTTCAAAAATTTAAAATTGTGCGATCTACCAGGGGTACTGGAACGTTATGTTACAACGCTGTCAAAAATTTTCCGTATAATTAAATATTGAAGTAATTTAAGAAATTCTCGGGATTTTATTTGATTTTTATTTCGATAACCAATAATGTGAGTGAAATTGGAATCAGTCTATAATTATTACGACCATTTATCAAAATTTTCTTGAAAATTGGGACAACTCTGCTTAATTCGCAACTAAAAAATATATCATTATAAAATTTTTTTTCGGACAGATTTAAAAAATTTATTTCGAAAAATATCTGTGTCATAAATGTGGAAATGTGTAGGCACCTAACTTTAAAATATTTTTTTTTTTTTAGAAAAGTGACTTTATAGAGAAAACATGGATCTGAAATTCCTAAGAAGAAACTGTTTTGCGGAAACGAACAATATTTTCGAACCAGTCTTTTATTTGAACTATGCAGAAAGATTTTTTTGTTTGACTTCTTACACCTTGACGAAAAATGGCGATTACAATGCAACCAAACGGCAAATGTTTTGGATACTATTTAAGTTATTGTTTGATATTTTTGTCGCTATCTATGTACTGCAGGTCTTTAGCGTTTTTGGAAATTTAGCACAAAGTCTAATAACGTTGAATCATTTATATTCTCTGCTACTCGTGACACTAAGTTTATTAAAACAAAATAAACTGATGAATATAACGAAAAAAATTAAATATATTGATGATCTGTTTCTACAATTGAACGTAAACATCGATCGAAATAAACAAATTAAACTTTTCATAAAATATTTGAGTTTTTACGTTCTGCAATACACGATAATGATAACGATAGGTTTATTAAACATAGATTCACAAATGTGTAAACTATCTATTGGTTTTTGGATACTTTATTTATCAGTGGTAATGTTTCTGGTTTCTTTACGTATCAATTATTACGTCGCACTAATCAAATACAGAGTTCAATTATTAAATAAATATTTGGAAGATTTTAAAACAATTACTGAACGGAATTATCACTTAGTCACCACCATTGTGCCAGATATTTACATAACTAAGTGTGTCAATAATATTTCCGAAATTCATAGCGAAATCGACGACGCTATTGACAGCTTCAGCTTCATTTTTGGATGTCCTGTCTTACTGAATGTTATGGGAATATTTGCGACATCATTACAGTCTTTGTTCTTGCTTTATACGCTTCTGTTTTCATGTGACACTGATATCTGGAATTGTCTATCAAATAATACACCTATTGTGGGTTATTTTAGCTGGGCTATTTGTTTGGCGATTGAATTCATTATCTTCATCCAAATTATTTCTGCAGTTGAGTTGGAGGTGAGTGAACTTATTATTTGAATACTTATATAATCATAATAATGATAATGACATCCGTTTCTTGACTTAATTATGTCATAACAGTCGCCATTCGCACCATTACTATTTTCCATCTACCATACTTCCCGTTATTTTCTATATGTTTTCAACTTCCACTTAATAAAAAGCAATTAACGATTGAAGGAATTTTAGGGCATTAGGATAAGGTAGGCTAATTTTGAGCATAGAAGTTTGACAGGTAATCGGCCATGGCCTTGAATAAGGAGCCACCTTGATATTTATCTGGAATTATTGAGGGAAACCATGGAAAACCTCAACAAGATGGCCGGTACAGGAATTACCGTTTCTCGACGAAAGGCAGCATGCTAATGCCTATACTTTTTTGAAAAAAAAAATAATAGCAGGCAAGGACCAGGTGGAAAATGTTGTTGAGGCTCCAACTTTAAGGGAAAAAAATATTTAAACACGAAAACATTCAAAATGGTGAAATGGGGATGCAATTTAGGGGTTGAAGACGGTTTTCTGGGATTTACGACAAAACGTGACCTCTTAGCGGAAATTGTTCTACACAAAAGTTGTAGATGGTAAAAAAATCTAAAACTTTTGTACCAAACACTTTTCGACATAACCTCAAATGAACCGTCAAAATGGCAAAAAACCGATTTTTCAGTATTTAATTTTTTTCTCGCGTAAAAATAATTTAATTTGCATGAAAATTTGTGGAAGTATGTCTTTTTTTATCTTAAATAAGCATGATTTTTTAGCAGTTCAAAATATGACTATTTTCGGAGTTATCTACATTTTTCGAAAAAAACACCCTTATTTTCCACGAACAATTGTCTTGATGTTTTTTTGTATTTCGAAGGTCTATAAGTGGTCATTTTAATCTTTGAAATGTCTACTTTAAAATGGTCTATGTAAGTTGGTGGTTTATTTATCGTTAAACTACTTAAAATTGCGAAAAACCGAAAAGTCTTTCTGTCGTGTATATGCTGTGATAAGGTAAATATTTTACAGTAGTATTGTAACTATAGATACTTAACAAATTTAATCGTTTGGTTCAGTCTAGCAAACTGAGATTTGACAACAAATACACATGATTTGTTAAGTATCTATAGTTACAGTACTACTGTAAAATATTTACCTTATCACAGCATATACACAACAGAAAGACGTTTTTTCGGTTTTTCGCAATTTTAAGTAGTTTAACGATAAATAAACCACCAACTTACATAGACCATTTTAAAGTAGACATTTCAAAGATTAAAATGACTACTTATAGAACTTCGAAATACAAAAAAACATCAAGACAATTGTTCGTGGAAAATAAGGGTGTTTTTTTCGAAAAATGTACATAACTCCGAAAATAGTCGTATTCTGAACTGCTAAAAAATCATGCTTATTTAAGATAAAAAAAGACATACTTTCACAAATTTTCATGCAAATTAAATTATTTTTACGCGAGAAAAAAATTAAATCCTGAAAAATCGGTTTTTCGCCATTTTGACGGTTCATTTGAGGTTATGTCGAAAAGTGTATGGTTCAAAAGTTTTAGATTTTTTTACCATCTACAACTTTTGTGTAGAACAATTTCCGCTAAGAGGTCACGTTTTGTCGTAAATCCCAGAAAACCGTCTTCAACCCCTAAATTGCATCCCCATTTCACCATTTTGAATGTTTTCGTGTTTAAATATTTTTTTCCCTTAAAGTTGGAGCCTCAACAACATTTTCCACCTGGTCCTTGCCTGCTATTTTTTTTTTTAGCGTTAAAAATTCGTTTTGGCACCAGTCTAAGCAGGGAAAAGTCTCAGCCACATCTGCTCCCGCCGAAATGCGAAACTGGTACCTCCCGAATACGAGTCTAGTGCTCTCACCACTATGCTACCCCACTCGGTCTTGAATGCTTATATATTTTTACCTAATATTGTGACAAAAGCCATCGCTCGAACACCACCCCGCGATCGTTTTTATATAAAAAGTTTTATTTCATGTATAAGTTTATGTACAGTCTAACCTCTTTATAACGAATCTCAAGGAACCGAGCATTTTATTTCGTTATAAAGACTTTTCGTTATATGGAGGGAAGAAAAAAAATTACAAAATTTCACGTAATTAATGTATTTCAAACACATATAGTCTGTTAACTTTTGATGACGTTTTTTGCTATGCCAATATTTGTTTTGTATTTATTAAGTATCTTATGCATGCCTTGGAATGAGGTGGAACCATCTTCATTAAACAATAGGACTTTATCGATAAGTTTGGCGACATCAAGTGCTTGTTGAATAGTTGGTTATGGTTCAGAATCGTCCTATTTACGTCTGTAAATATTTGTTGACGTTTAAATATGAACATATTTCTTCGTAAAAGAGAATAGCTATTGCGCTATAAAGAGGGTATTAATGTGTGGGTTTTAAGGTAAACCAATCAAATTGTAAAAATTTCTACGTTATACGGAATTTTTCGTTATATAACGAAGGACGTTATAAAGAGGTTACACTATAATTACCAAAGTTAAAATTTACCAAACTTCATAATATCATATTATTGTGGTCTTTTCTGAGATATCAACGCGAAACTTGGTTACATTTTTTATATGAATAATGTTTTTAATGGCATATTGTAATATATTCTATCCGTTCTATTCTAATCTATTAGCAAAACTTTTGAAGATTAACATTAATATTTTCAGATGAAACGCACCTCTACATTAGCAAACAAACTCAGAGATATATGTAAAGGCGACGAAGGTTTTGATGCTGTAAGTTATCAACATTAACGTGATTAGATTGAAATTACCTATACACGTGGTATTTCGTAAAGTAATTCCCCTCTTTGGTGTTTCCTTTAAGATGATAAAAAATGGATACCATTTCTGCCGCTTCGTTTGTAGGTTCTGTTAAATGACCGGGAAAAGTGAATTAATGAAAGGTGCAATATGTCAAAAATTTCTGTCGCTAATACTTCCCAGTCTCCCGACTCTAACAGAACCTAAAAATGAAGCGCCAGAAATTTTTTTGAAATTTTGATCATTTTTTTATCATCTTTGATATTTTTTATCCCTCTTATCTTAAAATGGGTTCAGATTCCGCCTGTATATAATATATAAGGAAAAATGCTCTCAATTACTTAAATAACTTATGTACCAGACGCCTGCAGAAATTTGGGACGACATTTCTTTTTTGGCACGTCAGCTCCTATCTAACATATTTATAAACATTTAATTTCCAATGGTGACTTCATTGACTTCACAATTTTTCAAATAACTTTTGTTATACTATACCTTATTACTAATTCGGATACTTTTACTCCTTTTTTTAATATTTAGATCCATATATTTTTATTGCAACTCAATCAGCAGAAAGGACAGTTTACGGCGTACGGCTTCTTTCAATTAAATAATGGCTTCATTCGATCGGTAAGCTTACACCAGTATTTTCTAAAACCGAAAATGTAGATATGAATAAAAACCGATTCAAATGTCAAATTTCTGGTACAATGTTGTAGTAAAATTAACAAATTTAAATTAAAATCAAATATAGAATCTATTTTAGTATAGTATGTCAGTTTTTCAAGTAAAACTTCTTTAGGCACGCTTGACTTGGGGAGTAAGCTCGAGGCGAACGGTAGTTAAATTAGTGAGTGCGACAAAGACGGAGCATTAATCGAAATTTTTTTTTTTTTTTTGACAACTATTTGATGTTTAAAATGGAAACAATTGTTCTTGTATCAAAAATACATTTCATCTAATTTGCTGCATTTTGTAGGTTAGTTAGAAATCCTTTTAAATGTATTATAAATTATGCTAATAAATATATATGTTACCGGACAAACCCGATTTCAGGACAAACTAGTTTGGCCTAGGCCAAACTAGTTCTACAAACCAGTTTGGCCTAGGCCAAACTAGTTTGTCCTAGTATGAATAGTAGGCCAAACTAGTTTGTCCTGAAATCGGGTTTGGCCGGTAACATATATACATGTTTTACATATTAATTAATTAAAAATAATTTTAAACATTTCGTCTTTGTATATATGTGCTACAGAGTGAGGTTATATTGTGTCGTTAAATCAGGATGTCTAATCAAAATATGGTGATAATTATCGAATATTATTGTATCATTATTATATAATATTATATATGTCAGGAAGAAGTTTTACTTCAGTCGTGTGATCTAAAGCACACTCGCTTTTTTATTTAATATCTAATATTAATTTTTATACGTTCCGTTTAATAAATTAATATCAAACATAAAAAAAATAACTTACTCTATAAAAGCTGTGAATTATTAATTTCAACAAATCTAATATTTTACGATTGTAAGAAGTCTTGGGTTGATAAAAATGGATTGTAAAGAACGTAAAAACTGTTTCTAATTTGTTTCAGATGGTTGGAACCATTGTCACGTATCTCGTAATTTTAATTCAGTTCAACCCAAATCCATAAACGCAAACATAAATCGAGATTTGTATAATTTTATAATCGATTTTATTTTCGTTGTAATACTACTACATAAGTAGTTATTTTTAAGTGAAATTTATTTATAATACGCGCCACGGATCTAAAAGGTTCGGAAGTTAGTCATAAACAGCGTCGCAAAGGCACATTTTAGAGCCGTTGAGGGTCCCACCACCTCCCAGCTACCTGCACTCGTCGGTGATTGGCCGTGATCACTCGTTGTCTTTGTCAATTGTCGCTTTCCTGTTTTAAAGTACAGTTGAGTACGCTAATGTCAAGTTGTTATTGTTATTTTAGTTTTGTTGAGTTTCGAGTTTGTAGTTTTTCAACAGACTGTACAAGCGCAAGCCCGCATTCGCATCTAACTTCCGAGCCTTTTAGATTCGTGGCGCGTATTATACACACAGTAGAGTGAATTAGATTCATGTGGCTGAACGTGTTATGAACGACGCTAATGAAAAGACCTTGACAAAACGCTGTATATTTACTCATCTGCCCTGCTGACGTATGGATATGTCTACAGTCGACGCAACTAAATCCCAACCACGCTTGTCTCTAAAACTGGTTTACATGATTGTAATGTTTTGTGCATATATAAGTATATATTTGTGTTTGTAATGATTCATCTGACTTGAAGTACTCCATTTTGTAACGTGCACGGTTTGAAATTAAGTGAAATGTAAGTAATTTGTTATTATACATACCTACAGTATTCAATAAATTTCTTAATTTTTCTGGATTTAAGCAAATACTAATCTGTGTTTTGGGAATTACCAAATCCATATCCATTACATAACATACCTAGCAGCGCACCAAGTAAGAAAAATAACCCCTGTTATAATTTTAAATTCTATCTTGTGAGCTAGCAGGCGAACCCGCAGTGATGTCATTTCCAGCTTCGTACTCAGCCTACCGGCCAACAGAACTGCAAGCAGTGTTTCTAGCCTCGTTTTCAGCGGCCTTAAGTTACATTACAGGGTAAAATTTAGTTACAGGGGTAAGTTACATTACAGGACGAAAAGTTACAGGGTAACATTTCGTTACAGGCCGAACTTTTTTCTATACATTAATTTTCACATCGAGGATCAAATCACATAAATGACGTGTCAAAACAGTGTTAACGTACTTCGATGGAGTGACGTAAGTGAATAGACGCAAAGTGTCAAGTTCCATGTAGGCGTTCACAGAGAGAACCACGTGTGACTGACTCAATCAAACCGCGATGTGTCAGTGCATTATACAGTGTGTGCGACGCTAGAAATGGGAAAAATCGTTACTATGTGATCACAGTGATTGTTATTCCAGTTACATAAAAATCACAGTGAAAAATCATCGTGACTTTGTCACGTCGATCCCGACCGGGCAAACACTCGGTAGGACGGTACGGCGGCTACTCGGTTGGAGCGACCGTCATGATGGCGGTGATATGGAACCATACGATACTTCGGAACGTAGTTACCTCTTGTCAGATCACAGTTTTCGTTTTGGACGACTGGTCACGCCGAATGCCGTCCGACCGAGCAGACACTCGGTCGGACGTTACATCGGCGTTGGTCGGCTACTCGGTTGGAGTGACCGTCGTGATTACGGTGACATGGAATAACAAACGTTACTTTGGAACGTAGTTACTTCTTGTCAGATCGCATTGATAATTTTAGACGGCTGGTCACAGTTATTTTTTCATCGTGAAGTTATTTGTTCCCCAACTTTATGCGACCGTCGTCAAATTTTCACGTTCTTATATAACATTAAATGAGCAATAACTATTAATCATGTAACGGTTTTAGAGTATGATTTCATGTGGCCGTCAGATGTCGTTTTCATCACGCTCCCTGCCATATCGTTTATTAAAAGGTTTCGTGGTTTAAAACAATAATAACAAGACAGTTCAATCCAGCTCTATTGCCCGCTAGCGGCGCTAGTATAGTCTTCGTCGAAATAAACGTCGAATAAATAAATTTTTCTTACATTTTCTCAAATAATAAAAACTCCGGGTCGCAGTACCAAACCCTGCCGACAATATAGTGTACCTATATTTGCTTTTATAGGCAGTGTATTATATTGTATGAACTTTGTTTCTAGACAAAATAAAAAAAAATTACCCCTTAGTACACCCCTTAAAACAACATTTTTTTACTTTGTTTCAATACTACATATCAATTCAACATCTGTACCAAATTATATACACCCTTCAGTATGTAAATCCATATCAGTATAATAGTGTTTTCATAAAATTTGTAAGTCCGGTCCTGTCAAGCCGATTTTTTTTTAATTTTAGCAGCACATTTTAATAATTACTAAAGGGTTAAATTTTAATTTTAAAACGATTCGGAGAATTTTTTCGGTATTTTTGGCCTCTAAATACCACTCTTAACATGGCCTGATTGGGCCCATTTTAAATAGGCTTCGTGAAGTGATGGATTCCAACGTTTGGACCAAATTTCGGTAAAATCAATTCACTCCTTTCAAAGTTATAGCCCGCACATATATATAAATATATATTTATTTTGGTCCGACCGCTAATTAAAGCTGTGAACTTGAGGGGTTTGATATTTTTAACAATTAGTAAGCAATCGACTAACGAGCTGAGCTGACAACTATTCTTAATTGACGCTTTTAAAACTAGTACAGTTAAGTGACAATTATTGAGACACTAGCTTAACTTGGGATAATTTGTGACCTTTCACTTTTAACCGTTAGATAACTTGACATTTTCTGTTATCACCTTAAAAAGCAGTGAAAATAAACATTCTGGAATACCTAGTTCCTAAAGCAAATTTTATGCTTTAAGTGTTATACCAAAAACAAGTAATTTTTTGAATCAATAACTCTGAGTGTTCAGGTCAATACCAGTAAGATTCCAGATTTCTTTAGTCTATTACGTTTAAATAAGACATGTTACTGTTTTAATGTTTATGTAACAAATCGCCTATTTATATGGATAACAATTTCTAAAAATTTACGCAGAGGCACGAAACTTGGGGCACTGAGTCTTGTAGGTTTCTGTATAGAGAATAGTTTTTAGTATTTTAAGTAGTTACAGGCGCTGTTCTAACATGAGAAAACAGGCACAACATAATATTTTGTAATTGACCAAAAATTAACTTTAATGTAAATAAGCGTTAGGTGCTTTTTCCATTTTTATAACAATCCTACCTTTACAAATAGCTAGCCATGAAAAATTCAGAACAACTGATTTTTTTGCATTAAAGTTAATTTTTTGTCGATCACTTTATTCTCTTTTTAAACTTATTCATATAAATTAAATTATATAGAGGGACTTCCTATAACTGTTAAACTATATCTTTAAAAATAATTTTTACTTTTTAGTTCACTTTGCTACAAAGCAATTTTTTTTATTTTATAAAACTACAATTTTTGCATTATTATTTTTAGCAGCCTTCATTTTTTTACCGTTTTTTTTTTTGTTTCATTTTGGCTTGACGAATATCTCAATGAGTTTAATAAAAACAATCGAATACTAAGTATACGATTAATTTAGATGGTTCACTCACTTCGTCCTACGCATGAGAAGCTTTTTGTAAAAAAGGCAGAATCGTAATAATATAATATAATGATGTGTCAAGCGTCATATTTTGAAAACCAAAGAAATCTCGTTCATTTAAAATTTTTAACGAGCATTTTCTCGTTATTTAGTGTTTCTACATTGCATGCACTGCATTTTCTTTACAATACGTGCATTAGAAGTACATCACATAAGTACCTACTTTTGCGAGGACAAAATTTGGATTTTTCGTGTCAGTGATCAAAAATAAAAGTTGCAAATGCGTAGATTAGAAAAGTAAAATGGTTTCGTCCCTTGAGCTATTCTTTTCGCGTCGAAAGGAAATGAAAGTGGTGTTATTCTATGATATAATTTTAAATTATACCTGACAGCCTGACCAATAAATGGGCGATTGGGACACGTGTACTTACCGCCCGCGCTGCGCCCTGGTGGGCAAATGTCACAGCCATTTGTAATCACCGACTATCCGCCCTAGTTGCACAGCGTATATGTTACGGTCAATGTCCGGAATACGGGCAATGTCGACAATAGCCGGGCAATGTCGACATTGACCGGTCAATGTCGACAATGCCCAAGCCACATCGGGCAATGTCCGAAATCGGACAAGGTTCAAAAAATAGATTTTTTATAAACATGAAACGCTGACGTTTATAAAACATTTATTTTTTTTAACTTTGTCCGATTTCGGACACTGCCCGATGTGGCTTGGGCATTGTCGACATTGACCGGTCAATGTCGACATTGCCCATATTTCGGACATTGACCGCAACATATATATACTATCTGTTTCAAAAACCCCAGCTAAATATGCCCGATTTTAACGAGTTGCCTCTGCTAGGAATTGGTATTAAATTATGAAACGAATACAGCAAGGAAGCTGATTGAAGTATTAAAACTCGTTAAATTATTTATGTAGATAGATATAAAATATTGTGCAAATTAAAGAATCTTCGTCGGATTCGGCAAAGCGAATCAAGTCGAGGCTAGCCGAATAAAGCTTCAGTCGATGGACTTAATTTTTAATTACTGTCTTGAACAAGAAGCAGATTCGATTAAAATTTTCGTTATAATGAATATAAAGTACATAACAAAAGAGAAAGTATTAAAAAAGAGCTACTTTATAATAAAGTAATGGCGGGATAACTCTGGCATTTATAAAAAATTATTAATAAAAAAGTATATCAAACTTTCATATAGCTGAATTAAAAACTCTAATAACTTTTACATAAAAATTGAAGTATCGTGTGGAAAATTTTAAAGTACACTCCCGGAATTTTAAAATAAAGAAAATAGTTGATAGATTAAAAAAATGATTATAATGATCCATTATTTAATATTTAAAAAAACGTTTTAAATTAAACGGTTTTGTTGCACATTCGATAGAATACTAAAAGTTAAATACCATTATTGTTATTAATCAGCGGCTTTGATCAGACTGAAATAAAATCGTGGAATTCATTTAATAATATTAAAATCGAAGAAGATAATCAAAAGCCAAATATGATTTCCAAGCTTCAGCGTATGAAAGTTTTCTACTTAATGTGCCCCACGTTTTTATTTTAATCTGATCAAAACCGCTGACTATTGAAAGTGTGATTAGCATTTGGTCGAAAACTGGATCGGTCATTTAGTTACCATAATAGTATATTCTCATCGAAACTACCAACTCAATTGGTAAACGGAAAGGGATGAATAATCGGTGGAAAAATTTTAAACAACTAAAAATACACACGGAACGTGAAATTAAATAAAATCGTTTAATTGCAGACAGATACAAAAAAAAAAACTTCTTTCTAAATATAAATTATTGCAAAAGTGATATCATTTCAAGTTAAATTTAAAATGCTCGTTGGTTAACAAATTTCGTTCGACTCGTATGTTACACTGAAAAAATTGGTTATTATACGACAATATTTATTTAAAAAAAAATTAAGAAATACGTTCATTATATCAAATAAAACTTAATTTTTATAAATCAAATATAAATAAAAATTTTTAGTTAAAAAAATATAAACACGCAGTAAATCAATATAATTAATAATTCCATGTGATAATTATATTGTTCTATTAATTGTTGTTTTGTTTGACTCAAGCGAAGTGCATGAACGTCCTTATATCAATTTTTTTCAAATTTGTATTTTTTACAAGATTGGCAGAATGTTTTTTAGAACGTTTGGCAACACCGGTATTCAACAGTAAGCAGGTGGGTTGGCCTAGACAGTTGTTGAGGGATTTAATTATAGCGAGTAAAAGAAGAAATGGAAAAGACAGATATGGTATATAAAACTCGTTACGGTAGATTTCAATTGGATATAGACGAAGGGAACAAATTAGTGAAGTTTATAAGGACAAGGGTTTTAGTGTGAAAAGGTATGCAGTCTGTCAATACCTACATAACTATACCGCGTCTCGTGAAACTTGCGTAATCCGATATCGATCGCTTTATTCTTCTATACCTACACTAATAAAATTCGAGTTAAAAAAAAAAAACTTAAATAAACACTCTTTGGATTAAAAAGTAAAAAATAAGCTTTATATTTCATCTACGTTGGTATAGAGATTTTTTTTGAGATTTTTTAAGCTCAAATATGAATTATAACCCTTAAAACCAATACTCACAAATGACTGTGGAGCAGGCAACAGCAGGCAACAAATTAGTTATTTATTTATGTAAATTATTGTACTGTCATGGGTTCTTAATACGTGTGCAAAATTTCAAATTATTCAGACGTCCGAAAGTGAGTTAAAATTAAGTTGAAGAATGCCAATAGATGGATACATGCAAGTGAAGTTAATAAAAGAGTGTTAAAATATAGAATCAGCATATTGATGATAATAATAGTATATTGTGCGACTAGTGAGAGAAGAAGATTCCATGAGCGTGAAATTTGCCGCACGAGCTTAGCGAGTGCGATAACATGCGAGTGGAATATTCTCCTTCGATCAATGGTCGCACATAATACCTATTTTATTCAACTAGCACGAGCAATATCATCAATATGTAATCGGGGCCCTGATAAAGAGGGAAAAATAATAAATCACTTCATTGATTGACGTACACACCGTCCTCGATGCATACAAGATGGCCATGACTTTCATTGAATTGTGATGCTGTTTTCATATATACAATACCGCCTACCACGTTCCTATTGGTCCAGAAGCAGTGCAGTTTTTTTTTCATTATTGCACGCTTGGGCTTACTACTGCGTTCCTATTGGTCCAGAAAATTCATTATCGCACAGTACGGCTCATTATTAGCACTCTACGCGTCAACATGAAGTAATTTATTATTTCTCCCGAATTTAGCAAGGCCCCGAAATTACATATTACTCACGCGTGTTGAATAAATTAAATTAACGGTACATAGAATCAAAAATTGTCTAAAGACTTTTTTGTTCAGAACTGCGTTTTCTCTAATTCAGTGTACTATCCTTGGGCGGTAGATAGACACTTGTATAAAGGAAAAAATGTGCATCTATACTGCCTCTAAACTCAAAACCTTTCAACTCAGGGGCCGATCTACATAAGGACTAATAGGGCTTAAGCTCTCCAAGTAACAAGGGTCCATAATAATTGATTATCATCAAATATTTTTAATACTTTTTCATTAAAAATGAGCACTTATCGTATCGTAAAAAATAGTTAATTTGGGTGAGTGTTGACAATTTTTTAGGTGAATTTTGACAATTTTTTTGGTAAATTTTAACAATTTTTGAAGTGAATTTTGACTATTTTATTTTAATTTGACAATTTTTTGGATTTATTTTAACAACTTTTTGAGCCATTTTATAACATTATTTGTTTAATCAAGGCACCAAGTTTCACCTCTGACTTTAATGTTATTAAAAATTAATTTTAAACACCAAGTTAAACATTCTATAGCTATAAAAAATGGGGCCCCATCGACTTCAATAAGCCATTGACCCCGAAAACCTAGATCCGCCTCTTCCTCAACTGATTTTTCAATTTTTATAAACGTACTTTTTGTCGAGTAACATACCTAAACTATGACAAAATAGCCTAGACGGCGAGGAGGTAAAAACATTAAAAAATGCATTATTCGGGCACAGGCGAGATTATCGTTGGAATCGCTTCGTTTTAGGGTGTAGTTCAGCCCCCTAAGTTTGCTTACAAACGTTTGGTGTGCTTGATTTTATAATTGATAATAATTAGTGACGAAAATAGTGCTTTTTTCTCTATTTCCTTTAATATCTCCGTTCCTCTTGACTTTTAGTATAGCATACATATTGAGAAAGTTGTTCCTTATGAAATTTCCTAAAAAATGAGCACTGACAGAGGTCGCTAAGTGCAATTGTTAACTTGCAAATAGCCCCGAAAGTTAAAAAACACGTTTTTTTCACTATTTTTTTACTAAAAAATGACCGCACATAGATGGCTGAAAAATCACAAATCCATTCAACTGTAGTATCCCGTTGGAATTTTTGGAAAAAATTAATTCTAACCGATTTTATAACGATTTCTTTAGTGATACCAATTTTAGACAAGCGTATAAAACCATATAACTTTTCCAATATTCAATCGTTATAAAATCGGTTAGAATTAATTTTTTCCAAAAATTCCAACGGGATACTAAAGTTGAATGGATTTGTGCTTTTTCTGGCTTGGTCTGACCAGCGAAACCCGTTTGTGAAAAAAAATACAATTAAGGAAACAAAAAAAAAGGTGATAGTTAATTACTCGAGAAGTAATTGACCGATGACACTAAAATTGTTCATGCGTGTTTGGGTCAACCGAGACATCATTTTTGAGAATTTTCAGCCATCTATTTGCGGTCATTTTTTAGTCAAAAAATAGGGAAAAAAACGTGTTTTTTTAACTTTCGGGGCTATTTGCAAGTTAACAATTACACTTAGCGACCTCTGTCAGTGCTCATTTTTTAGGAAATTTCATAAGGAACAACTTTTTCAATGCATATGCTATACTAAAAGTCAGGAGGAACGGAGATATTAAAGGAAATAGAGAAAAAAGCACTATTTTCGTCACTAATTGTCAATTATAAAATCAAACACACCAACAATTTGTAAGCAAACTTAGAGGGTTGAACTACACCCTAAAACGAAGCGATTTCAACAATAATCTCGCCTGTGCCCGAAAAATAATTTGTTTATATTGCGTTTCCATGACTCCTTTATTATAACTTCTCAGTTCCCAAGCCCCTCTAAGATTTTCATTTTATCATGGAAAAATAATAAACTGGAATTATGAATTGATCCTAGGCCCTGAGGTAGGCGAATTTAAAAAAATACGATAGCAGTAGTCGGGTTTGTTTAGTTTTATTTTACATTTTTTTAACAATTTTAACATAAATCAACCCTCAATTTTTGCTTGCTGTTTAAAGCCTAAGTAAACAGTATTATTATATCATAATTAACCTTATTTTAACGAAAGTCTTACATGAATCGTTTGATCTTTCTTCGTAGAATTGAAAATAAAATAAAAAAAATAACCGTACAGTTTCTCGGAATAAAGTCTACATTCTAGAACAAGATGGGCGAAAAAACAATAAGAGAGAACCTGAAGTTTTCTGAAGGATGTCGCGACACTCAATTTTAAAACGGAATTTTAATGATTTATATACTTATGTTTTCAAACAAAAAGTCTTTTTAGATTTATTTGAAATTGAACTTCGTGTACATAAATAATTTATTAACTGAAATATTACGCGTTATGAATGATGGGGATACTTTGTTTACATTTCATTTGAAAAGTTCTCCCCTTACTTTTCTTTTTCCTTTTCTTTAGGTAGTATATAATATGCTATTCACCAGCGATTTTTATTTCATCTTATTATTAAAGATATAAATATAGCAACGATGAAATAATTTCGAACATAATATATAATATACTCTTTCTACTCTTTAGCGACCATAGAAGTAAAGAAAGTCTTGTCACTGTGAAAAAAATCGAATTTGATACTTTGGACTTTATGGTTCCTACTAGACTTGCAACGAAAATTGGTCGGAATACCTCCGAGGTACGCCCGAAGGGGGGGAGCACAAAGAAGGTCCCGTTTTTGGTTTTTTGCTTTCATCTCAAAAACGGTACGTCGTACGAAATTTTGTTGGAATACATAATGAAAGCTGATAAAATTCTCTACAACTTTGACTTTCACACTTTTTATCTATCTCCAATCTTTGCCTAGCTATGAGCTCCGAAAAATGGTCGATTTTCAAAAATGTGTTAAATTCTCTTTAGCACATTGTAACAATAAGAATTTGTCAAAATCATTTCGTATTGCTCATCCACACTATTAAAAACACCCACACACTTAAAAAATAACATAAGCTGGGAGTACCTTCACGCAGGGCCCTCTTTCCCACTGGGCACTCTGGGCACGTGCCCAGGGCCCCGCGATCGATAGGCACCCCCTAGTTCCTGCCAGATCACCAAACGATAATCGATATTCATTACCGAAAACATATTTATTTCGAATGACTGACTAGAACACCTATTTGCTTATTAGCTTTTGTATGCGCGACGCTACTCTATTCTCGCCCGAAAATCAGGCTTTTCGATTTCAGCATGTTTAGGTAAATTTAAATATATAAAACTGCAATTTAATGGTATACTAAGTACCTAAACTGTTTAAAACAAAAATCATCATTGAACTAGTTTTTCATATACTTAATTTTTCGGAGCTCATAGCTAGGCAAAGATTGGAAATAGATAAAAAGTGTGAAAGCTAAAGTTGTAGAGAATTTTATCATCTTTCAATATGTATTACAACAAAATTTCGTACGACGTACCGTTTTCGAGATGAAAGCAAAAAACCAAAAAACGGGACCTTCTTTGTGCTCCCCCCCTTCGGGCGTACCTCGGAGGGGTAAGGACTTTTAGTATGTTTATCTCCTAACTAGTACAAACAAAGTTCCTAAGTCAAATGTTCTGCTTTCAACTTTTCCATCTAGAAATTATTCGTTGCTTAAGCTATGTAGGTACGATTTCCGAAAAAAACATTATTTCAGCATTAAATGAAATTTTACCGCAAATTATTGCATTTTTGTCTTTTTGAAGTAATCGAGACAACACGTGTGACGTCTCGCCTCAGTGACAGCTGACATTAGCTGATGTATTTATGGGTGTAGGGCTGTGTTTAAGAGGTATTTCTTAGAAATGTATGTATATTTACTTAATGATATGATTTATATTAAGTATTTTCTTAAAAGTAGTTACTTAGTACTAAAAATAGTATGGTTTTCTTTAGTTGCAAGTTAACTAACTTCAAAAATAGCCTATGACATAAGTGTTATAAAATATCACAAATAAACGAATAAACAAGAAATCAACTAAATAAATGATGCAGAAGTGAATAATCGCAACAATAATTTCCACACAGTGATCATTTACTTCAAGTGTTTAAGAAGGTGTGTGTCTTCCTGTGTTTCAGTCAACATGGCCGATTGCAGTATTTTATACTTTCATTTTATTAAAAATCGCGCAAAATCATCCCGATATTACCGTCTCTCTCTTGAATTTTCTGGAAAAGACTGAACTCCTACCTCTAATTTAAAAAATAAATAAAGATTTATATGAAATAAAAATTTTAGCGGGTTGTACTTACTCAGTAGTTTTTTTAATATTAAATATTGATTAAGGCCAGTCAACTCAAAGCAAGTTTTAATAAATGAAATCAATATGTCAAAGAGCACACCCATGTTAATTATTGGCGCCTAGCCTGCCGAATATTTTTACCAAATATTTGGTCTGCGAATCAGCTGAATATACGATATGCGACCAAAAGCTAAATATACAATTCATTGCAAGCCTTGTAGTCCCTGTATACCGAAAAAACTAGTTTTCTACGTCAGTTCATATGTACAGAGGCCTAACAGACACACTGTTCAATGGATCGAAACTTAAAACTTTTAGAGAATTCTTTAGAGATTTTTGACGTGATAACGTCTTATAAATTGATGAAACACCGGCTGCACGCACGAAAAAGTGTCACGTTCCGCATGAGCCTGAGCGTGCAAGCGAGAGCGCGGTATAAGCGATAGAGAGGCACGATCGGCCCAAGCGTCGGCTTGTACGCATTTCTCTCTCTGCTCGCGTGACGTCAGAGAGTTCATCAATGTTTCTTTATGACGTTATCACGTAAAACTATCGTCCGTAAACCGATTTTACAGACAACCAATTTTTTTTCCTATTTTCTTCCTGCTACCCTAAATGTGGATAGTATACTGATGAACAAAAATAGAAAATTGAGCTTTTTTCGAAATCGATTTTTTCGATTTTAAGTTTCCTAAATGAAAATATCATTAATGACGCCTAACATTTATTTTAGATAAGCCCGCGGTCGATGCATTTCAGCAAGAAATTCCGCGCGTTGAACTCATATCGTTTTACCATTCCAACCCACAAGTAGGGAATGGTACTGGTTTAGGTCAAAAATTACTTATCAAAAATTTTACAATATCTTTTCGTTTTGAGGTTCCCCGAATCCAAAAAACATATTTTTGGAAAAACGCTATGCGTCTGTTAGTCTATTAGTCTGTAAACACGATACAGGTCAAACGAATGAGCGGATTGAAACCAAATTTTAGGAGGATGTTTAGTATGCAAATATGAAGAGCTCAATTGTTTTTGGGGAAAATCGGCGCATGCGCAGAAGATATATATGCTAGAACGGTGTTTTTATATAATAATGGTATACTTTTCATAACGACTTATTATCTATTTATTATTTCTAGAAAGTTTCGTTAGAAAAGTTTTTTTTATAGTTTCGGATATATTTTGAAAGTAAAAAAATAATCAGCTGTTCTTTTGTATTGTAGAAATTTTTACATGACGTGGAAGATATTATGTAGGTAATTATGGCAACGAATAGCAAATATAATATTGAATACTAGCCATTACCCACGGTACTTCACGCGATACTTTCCTAGCGTATTGTACTATATCAAATGTCAACATTTTGAAGTTGGAATGCTCCCGTCGCGCAATTGGCTGGATTTTTTTTAAATATATTGTAACTAATAATTATAATACCTGGAAGGATGCTTGACAGTGCATAATATATTTTAACCAATTTTGACTGAGCGGTATTACAACTCCAAAATTAATACATATCTTCTGAGTAACAACTAAACAAAATAAAATTCATTCCAGCTTGTCCGAAATTGCTCCTGCTATAATTCCCCGGTCTATCAGCCAAAATGCTAATTTGATTAGTGTGACAGTAATGTAATAAACAATTTTTAAAATCCACACATAATAACCTTACTGAATTACACGCAGCGCATTTTCTGTGTTCATATAGAAACGATTCTTGTTATTTTATTATAGTAATATATTCACATTTGTATCAGAATCAGTATAAAGTGTCGCTTCATAAATAAACCCCACTGGGGGCTGGGGTGTTATATCACACATGCATAGGACATGTGTAAAACGTACACGACTGGACAAACAACACAACACTCATGAATGAGACTCATACATTTCACTTTTCAACTGTTTTAAATTAAGTGCAAGGTCTATTTTCAAATTTAATTTTATTTCATTATCTGGATCTAATAGGCTCTTTCCGGTGTCTGCCCGCCCGTCCGGCTCTCTGTCTGCCACAAGCTCCCAATACTACGCGACACAAAATAAAGACTTGAAATTTGGTCATGGTCCAATGCTGTGACTTAAAACTGAATGCATAATTATGATTAATAATATACGTAATGAAATAATAAAAAAATATTAAATCCATCGAATGGAGTGTCATTATCTAATGAAAGTTAGAGAAACATAGAAAACATTTTTTTTTTATAATTTTGATAAATAAGCTGTTAGCAGCAAATCTTCGCAAGCACCTGTAAAAAAGTTGTTTTGCAGTGTACTCTGTAACTCAAAATCTAATGCACCGATTCCTTTAAAATTTTGTAAACTATTTCTACAAATAAATCACCAGGTAATGCTGTCGAGTTTTTTTTATCGATTTTCTCATTTTCAGTAGTACTTAGAGGTCAAAAACACGATTTTTGTTTAAAAAAATCGGTAAATTTATTATTCTAATATGAAAATAATTATAAAAAAAAAACTCGACAGCGTTACCGGGTGCAGAAACTGTATTGCTGTCTAGCAAATAGTACCGAAATGAGAATTTTTTGTAATATGCGACTATGAACATACTTTTGTAAGTCAGTAAGTACCTAAGTTTATTATATCTTTTGTGTGAAAGCCCACATAGAAAAAGTCAAAGTAATACATAAAATACAATAGTTAAAATTGTTTAAAATTAATATTAAAGAATTCCTCAATCGAATATTAGCATTCCTTTAAACACAATGTTTCTAGTTCTTTCTTAATATTTTTAAAATTTAATTGTCTTAATGTAACAGGTAAAGTTTTAAAAAAATGATAACTTACATAAACATAATATTATGTAGCTTCTCTCAGTCTGATCCAATCTCACCCTCGGTATGCAGTAAGGTAGTTGTGTTGATCAAAATGTATTTTTTGAATGTTACTTTTCGCAAACAGCAAACAATAATAAATAATTACAAGAATCATTCCACTGCGTTTTAGTAATTGTCCTTATGGCTCGCTTTTGGAGCTTAAAAATACGATCACAACTTGGAGAATTACCCCAGAATATCAACCCATACCGAAGATGAAAGAATGACAAGCTATTTTGAGCACTTTGTTGTCTACCAAATTTTCAAGTTTACGTAACACCTAGTTTGAAGAACACAGTTTACCGGCCAGTTTATCAATATGACATGCCCAATTAAGATTGGAATCTTATGTCACTCCCAAAAAATTAACTGAATTAGCTTGCTTAATTAACTGAAGCTGGTTTTTATTTCTTGTAGTGAAGTTGATTTGATAAGTTTTGTATGTGATTCATTAGTAACTTATTAACAGCGAACCAATTTTTTGCAGTATTTAAAGATATGTTTATATTTTCTATTAATTTAGTGCTATTGTCGTTACAAATAAACATATTTGTGTCAACAGCATACTGCGTGACTTCAGCTAAAGGTATATTATATGCTAAGACGTTTACATAAACTATGAAGAGTATGGGTCCCAAGATAGACCCTTGGGGTACCTCTTTTTCAATGTCTAGTCAAGAATACTGGCAATTGTTTATTTGAATACATTGACACCTTTTGGGTTAAATAAGACTCGAGAAGATCCAGTACTGTGCCTCTGTTTATGCGACTGTATATCTCACACATCCTTAATTTCATAACTTTGCCGTAACGCCAACGGTTGGCGAAATATTTGCGTATAAATTTGTGCAGAGATAGCAGCTAATGCACATCCCTTTCGACCCTGTGTACTTGGCAAAAAATAGAAATATTTACCTACGCGCTATTTGCTAAAAAAAAGTTCTTAGATACTGATTGAAATATAAGTCGTGAAAACCAAATTGAAATTTGGCCAGCCAAACGCGAAATTGATTTTATAAAAAATGGTAATGAAGTAAAGTTTATTTAAAAATCAGTTTGATTTTCCACGTGACTTCTCCAAAAATCATTTCGCTAATAAAGAAAAAAAATGATTATTATTATGCTAGCCAGCACTGTACAAACGTGATAATACTATGTACGTGCCTGGTCGACATTAAAATAAAATATCAGAGAGCGGGTGCCAAATCGCATGTATAATTTTATCCCGGAACGACTCCGGGCTATGGACGATGCGGATGTAACACCGTACCGCATCATTCCGGAACGACTAATGTGGCCTACTTTATTAATGCAATAAGATCTATCTTCTCTTATTTAATAACAGAATCTATTTACAAAATACATAAGTAATAACACGTAATACATATATTCCAAAATATACCAGGATAATTTATTTAGTTACTGGCAAGGCATTAACTAAAGAAACCGCAATTTTTTTCCTGGAAGTAAATACAAGCGGAAATAAATATAAGAAAGATTTTACAAAAGATTGTTCAGTAGATTACAATCGTTTCGAACAAGCAATTAAACGCATTAAAATTTTAATTTTTGAATCGGAATGTGTAAAAAAAAGCAAATACCTTCAAACCTGGATAAGCAAGAGTTCAATATTTATATTATATTTATATTTTTACATTTATTTGCGGACCTATAATAAAATATAAATACAAAACGTCAATACAAAAAACACAATACGTAATTATGGTGACATCAAATCATTTAGATCATAAGGCATAGATTGTAAAAAAATAATGCTTTCTTTTATATCCTAAGTATACAGGTGATTTTTCATAAAATTCCGTTTTATGCTTCATGGCAACGTCGCTATTGTGCCGAGTATTGTAGCATTTAACATTGCTGTAAGTATCTGGCATTGAAGTCTTCTAATCCGCAAACTCTTTTTCGCTTATGGGTTTTTTTTATTTACCTGAGTTTCTACTTTCTAGGTTACAGAGGTAAAGGAGTGGCCTTTCTCACTTATAGAGGTCTAAAAAACTATATAAAAAAAACCGGTCAAGTGTGAGTTGGACTCGCACACGAAGGGTTCCGTACACTATGTACTTTTTAAATACTTTTGTAAAAGAAATAAGAGAGGCGCTATAACAATATGTAACCAGTGGGAGTATGCAAGTAGTTCGAGAATTTCAAGGCGTGAAATTTTACATAATTCACCCCGGCGTTTTTATATTATAAACACTTTTTTAACAAAAATTTCTTGTAGAATAAAATAATATAAAGTTTTGATAAATATACCATTATATCAAATAACAACGTTATGGAAAATATCTCTGTTGCGCATGCGCCGATTTCCCAAAAAAAAAAGTACAAAACTTTAGAATAATAAACCATTATGAAAAATACACCATTATTATATAAAAACAATGTTATAGCACATATCTCTTCTGCGCATGCGCCGCCTTTCCGCCTAAAACTTTTTACAAAACTTTCTTTTAAAATAAAATAATAAACCATTATGACATATATACTATTATTATAGAAAACAACGTCATTGCATATATTTCTTTTGCGCATGCGCCAATTTTTCCCAAAAAAATTTACAAAACTTTTGTAAACATAAATAGAATAATAAACCGTTATGAAAAGTATACCGTTATTATATAAAAAACAGCCTTATAGTATATATTTCTTCTACGCATGCGTCGATTTTTTTCAAAAATTTATTTTACAAAACTCCTGTAAAACAAAATAATAAGCCGTTATGAAAAGTATACTATTATCTTATAAAAACAACATTATAATATATATTTCTTTTGCGCTTGCGCCGACGTCTCTCAAAAACAATAGGCCTCTTCATATTTGCATATTAAACATCCTCCCAAAATTTGGTTTTATTCCGCTCATCCATGGTGTTGGAATGGTAAAAAATGTCAAAAATGACGTTTGCATCTGTCAAAGCAATATGTTCTAATAATTAATCAATTAGTTATTCAAATCGTTAACTCAGAAGGCTTTGCATTTCACAAAATACTAATGTCAAAAGACTGACTAATACTTGAAACGACATTCGTTTTTGAACAAATGCAATCTTTTTTTTAAGACAAAACATACGCAATATTTAAATTCCCTTAGTACACTATGCAACAAACGAAGACAGACGATCTCCGTGTATGCTATGGATTAGACAAAATTGAATTTATACATTATATTTCTATATAAAGCTGTACAAAAAAAGTGTTTCGACAAATTCTGTTATACAAAATCTATGTAAAATTTTCTCCTCTTTCGTTTAAGACAGGTCTCGAAACGATCTGATTTAAATTGAGCGAATTATAAGCAAAAAACTTAGTTTGCTCCTCTTTTGGGAGTTTTGGGGTTTTTTTAATTATTTGTTGTTCTAGCGGCAATAGAAATACACACTCTGTGAAAATTTCAACTCTCTACCTATTACGGTTCTTGAGATACAGCCCGCTGACAGACAGACGGACAGACAGACAGACGGACAGCGGAGGCTTAGTAATAGGGTTCCTTTTGAGCACCCTTCGGGTACGGAACCCTAAAAACAATGTAGTTAGTTCGGCTATTTATGACTCATTCTTAAATTTCATCGAACTAATAATACGCTCGACAATCGCTTATAGACAAGTAAGTAGTCTCACTTTTAGAAGTCCAAGAGTGAAAAACGTCTTTCTCTTAATAGAGGTTTTTGTTTCTCACTTAGGTATAGAGGTTTTAGAGGGTTACAAAAACGGTACCTTGCAATTACTCTCACTTAGAGAGTTTTCTCGCTTACCCAGTTTTTACTCACTCAAGTTTGACTGTAATAAAAAAAATTTGAAAAGAAGTTTGACCCTGCAGGCCATCCCTGTAACTTCCCGCTATTTTCGAGTTCAAAACGCACAAAAATATATGAAATATAGCAAGAAGTTTATTTTTTAACTCTTCGAGCTCAAAAAAAAACACTTTGTTACGAAATTTTCGTTCACGGTATCTCATGAACAAATGAACCGATTTTAATGCGATTTGCGGCAGTCGACGCAATTTTTTAACCTAAAAAAGTAATTTATTACAGAAACATCGACCTCATAGGAATTTTACGAGTAATTAAGAAAAAAAGTTTTTTACAAATTTTTCGTTCACGATATCAAATGAGCCGATTTTGATGCGGTTTGCGGCGATGAACGCAGTTTTTTAACCTAAGAAAGTAAATTGTTACAAAAAAATCGATTTGATAAGAATTTTTCGAGTAATTTTAAAAAATTACTTTTGACGTGATAACGTCTTATAAATTGATGAATCACCAATCTTATAAATTGATAAAACACCGACTGCATGCACGATAAAGTGTAACGTAACGTTCCTAACGCGTAACGTTCCGCCTGACCCTGTGCGTGCTTTTTGCTAATTTCTCGCTCAATTTAAATCAGATCGGTTTGAAACCAGTCTTAAACGAAAGAGGAGAACATTTTACGTAGATTTCGTATAACATAATTTGCCTAAACAGTTTTTTTTATACAAATTTATATAGAAAAATAGCTGTATAAATGCAATGTTGTCTAATGCATGACGCGACGCGGTCGGTCGTCTTTGTTTGCCGTACATGGAAATTAGAAAATAACGTATGTCTTGTCTTAACATGAAAACGGCTGCATTTCTAATGTTTAATTCAATTTTTTGACATTACTATTTTGTGAAATGCAACGCCTTCTAAGTTAACTATTGGAATAACTAATAACATAATACCATAGATAAACGTATTATACTTAGGAAGATTGGTAACCTAGTTAACCAAAATGAGACCACTTTTATATAGTAAACCTCTTACGTTTCATACCCCTGGCCCACAAACTGAATGTTGTTTTGTGCTTCCACCTACATTATGGTTAAACTAAAAGTTCAGATAATCTTAAAGCTACCTATAATACTGATCCTAATTACGCGCTCAATGGTTTATAAATTGTTAAAAACCATCAATGTTTTTTTTTATTTTTGACGTAGGTATGTGATAATTTTAGTTTTCCGTGACGACAGTTCCGTTTGTTTCAAATCATAGAAACGCCGCGTAAACAGCGGCACAAATAAATTTCTAAAATAAATAAAAAAACCAAATGTAATTCAAATTTCTTGAATTTTCAAATTTTATTTTGAATAGTCGTGGTAACGTTTTTTTAGTCTGTTTCACATTTTAATCAAAATTTATTATTCATCAAGGATCATTTCAACTTTACAAATAGGTACTGACATATTTTGTCAATAGAAATAAAATAAAATTTCTACTAACGTGTGCAGTGACGTGTATAATGGCTAGTAATAAACATTTTGATATTTGAATCTTTGATTAACGTCTGATTAGTACTCTTCAATAAATAAATTATCGACCAATTTTTCAGACAATTATATTGATAAAAATATATAATTATAATTCAATAAATTTATTGAATTATAATTATATATTTTTGTCAATATAATTGTCTGAAAAATTGGTCGATAATTTATTATTATTATTATTTATTATAATTATAATTTATTATTATTTATATAATAAAATTGTCAAAAAATTGATCCCAATTACTCGCTCAATGGTTTATAAATTGTTAAAAACCATCAATTTTATTTTTTTTTACGCATGTGATAAATGATAATTTACAGTTTTCCGTGACGACAGTTCCCAGTTTGTTTCAAACCATAGAAACGCCACGTAAACAACGGCACTTAAATTTCTAAATAAATGTAAAAAACCAAACATAATTCAAAATTTTTGAATTTTAAAATTTGATTTTGAATAGTCGTGGTAACGTTTTTTTTGGTCTGTTTCACAGTTTAATCAAAATCATGGATACGAATTCATTTTAATAATTTAAGACAATTCATTATTCGTCAAAGATCTTTTCAACTTTAAGAATACTGACATATTATATTGCCAATAAATATTCCAAAAAAAATTTCTTAAAATTTTTGAAACTTGTATTTCTGTGATTTCTCAAAATTTATTGGGCCGAATTACTCCAAATTTTCAGGAAATCTAAGTTTACGAAGGACTTTGTCTTTTAAAGGTAATCTGTAAAAACTTAATCCCGGTGAATTTCGTCTACAATTTTTACAGTTAACGTAACTGCACGAATTACTAACACAAGCCATTATTGAAAAATTCTCGGAAATGAAATAAGAAATAATTTTTTGACACAATTTATAAACGTACCGACAGAATTTTTTCAAATCATACATAATGCTGTTTATATTTTGAAACCATGAATACGAATTTAAAAAAAAATAGTCGAACATTCTCTTTATTATATTTCTTGACTGTAGATACCAAAAAAAAATATCATCTCTGAAAAATCTTTAAAAAAAAATTCAACTGTCAGGCCGTTAAATAATTAATCATATATTTTTTCACCTACGGATTTTAACAAATTTATAACATGTAATACAGGGTGCATTTTTCGTCCACTTTGGTTATGTATTCTACTCTACAATTGTGAATGACATATTATTTTGTAGCATCGAAGATCATGTCAATTATTTTATTATGGGAGAAGTACAGTGTCGGTATAAGCATCTAATTAATTAAGATAATAAAAATAATTTAAAACTAGATGGACCTGTTCAAAACTTTTTTGAAGGTGACTTAACACAGTCTTCTAAGATCAATTTATGGCATAGGCTGTCGCCAAAAATTTTTTTGCCACAGGCTGTCGCCCAAAATTTTTTTGTCAACACAAAACTTTTTAACACGTGCTTTTGGGTTAGTTTTCAAATATTCATGTGTTTTGGTACAGGCTCGCGGCGCAACTAACCGTTATTTATTTACACAAAACATTTTGATTTTGGAATAGTTTTAAAAGCTTGGTGTGTTTTGATGAACGCCTGCCAAATTACCATAACAGGTGTACGCGAAACATTTTTGAATGTGTTTTTTGAATAGTTTTCCAAAATCGATGTGTTTTAAATCTGCTGTCGTTAAGAACACTACTCGGCTCTTCGAGCCTCGTAACAATAATTCAAGTACAAAATTCAGGCCTGCGGCCTTCATAATTGTAGTTTTTCTGAAACAAAACATGTTTGCATGTATTTTTGGCGTAACTTTAAAAAGTTTGTGTGCTTTAATATACTCCTGCACAATTGCAATAACTGCTTTTTTTAAGAATTTTCGCTTCCCCCCTTCTCGTTTCACTGCGAAAAAATTAGCATACCCCTTTATCGTTCACCCGGTAACACAATTCGCATACCCCTATATCGTTCAACCCGGAATTGTTTTTTTTAAAACTCCCCCTTTAACCCTTCCCGTTTCACTGCGAAACAATTCGCATACCCCTTTATCCTTCACCCCGGTTTTACAATTCGCATACCCCTTTATTTTTCACTCCGGTATTACAATTCGCATACCCTTTTATCTTTCACCCCGGTATTACAAATCACATACCTCTTTTCCGTTCACTCTAGTATTGCAATTCGCATACCCCTTTTTCGTTCACCCCGGAATTGTTTTTTAAAAACTTCCCCTTTAATCCTTCACGTTTCACTGCGAAGCAATTCGCATACCCCTTTATCCTACACCCTGGTATTACAACTCGCATACCCTTTTATCCCTTGCCCCGGTATTACAATTCGCATACCCCTTTACTTTTCACCCCGTTATTACAATTTGCATACCCCTTTATCGTTCACCCCGGTATTACAATTCGCATACCCCTTTATCGTTCACCCCGAAATTGTTTTTTTTAAAAACTCCCCTTTAACACTTCCCGTTTCACTGCGAAACAATTCGATGCATGTCAAAGTAACATTATTCAATCATTGTTTAGATTTATAAGAAAATCAACACACTAATTTTTATACAGTATATTTAAGCAATAACCGATCATTACATTATTTACAATTTTAAATCTTAGATTAACGTCTGAACTCTTCAAAGAAATAAAATAATCGACCAATTTTTTCAGACTGTATATTGACAAAAAATTATAAAATTATATTTCAATAGATGACGTTTAGGTCCGGATTTGGATCTTCTTCAGAAATAATCTACTTATTTTCTAATTGAATAAAGATTGATTTTTTATATATTATTGAAAAATTTTATTTATTTACAGTTTCATTTATGTATATATTTACTGGCATTTAAATAATAATTCTAAAATAAATGTATGTAAGTGAATACACTTGTCACAATCGATTCGAGCTAGGTGTGATTTCTCTTCCGGTGGTTGTTGCATTCATGGTGACTGAAATTTTCACTGCTATTTGCGGCTGCTCCTTAACCTTTTTCTTGATCCAGAAACCCATGTTTGGAATCAAAGAAACCTGGAACAATAAAACAAAAGCAAGCAGACATATCCTTCTAATTTTATTAAATGTTTTTACTTTTAACTTTTTAAGCGTGCTTTAATTTGTAAAAATTTTTAAATTAAAATTCTATGACAATTTTCCACACCACCTATTGAGGTATTGTCGGGGCGCGTTACTCCTTTTTTTTACATGGTAGAGTTCCCCAGGAGGCCTATACAACCATGAGAGTTAAAAAGCGATTTTTAACTCACCTATTACGTGCTTCCGAGAACAGCTGACGAACGTCGAGGACTCTATGCGCATGCTGTGAACCTGTAAAAAACAAAAATAAATTATTTTTTTGGTACTATTATTTTGTATTATACTTCATCACGTTTTTTTAATGCACGTTACAATTATTGTAGTTTGCAACGTGCCATATGCATCCTGTCGCTACTACACATTTCGATAAATCGACTATGGAGCAAACAGGGCATATGATTTTTTTTTTAATTTTTCACTATCACGTATTTTTAATGACGATACCTCACTGATCACCGTAGCGACTGCGAGGCATAGGGGACGCATGATTCTTTATTAATTTTCTAACACTTCATTATAGACGACATTCTCGGTATAAAACGTAGTACTTCCCTCGATGAGTTTCCCTTGTTTTGTCGCTTCTAAAATTTGAACGCGTACGGCGTGCATTGCGCGCGCTCTCGAAAACGCGACGTAGAGTTGACCGTGCGCGAATACCGGCTTCGAAAGATATATGCCCACTTTTTCGAGGGTCGATCCCTGGGCTTTATTTATTGTCATCGCGTAGGCAGGACGAATGGGAAACTGACGCCTTTTCAATTTAAAAGGCAAGTCGCTATCGGCCGACGTCAGATCCAATCTCGGAATAAAAACTCTGTTGCCTTCAAACCGTCCCGTTATTATCTCTGCATCTATGCAGTTTTCCATCAAGTTTTTAACAATCAGTCTGGTACCGTTACACAGACCTTGTTTCACTTGCAGATTCCTCAGCAGCATTATTATTGCGCCGGTTTTCAACGTCAATTTGTGAGGCGGCAGTCCGGATGGCGTAATTGAATTGAGAAATTCGACGCTGAAATTGCTCTGTTCTTCCTCATCGTCGGTCACTATCGAATCCACGCTGTTGTAGGATTTTGCCAGACCGTCGAGCGAATCTATAATTCTGTCGTTCAGTAACGTGCAGTCGTCATTTCGCGGACACAATATGGCGCTCTTATGGATCGATCCGTCGGTCGCCAATGCATTTTCGCCGAATATCTCCGATACTACGTCGTCTACCATGCACACGTCCGGTATAGCAATGGTATCGTTCGGTAAATCGACGTGGTTTTCGAGTTTTCCTTCTCCGAGTTCCCGAAGCCAGTTCGTAAATTCCGTTTCGTCTGCGTTCGCTCGCATATTCCTCGTGAGTGAGAACGTTTTGAATTCCGTCCATAAGTGACAGTTCTTGACGCAATTTTCCACCACTTTTGTCCTGTTTGCGTTGCGGACGACAGGCAAGCACTGGCGAAAATCACCACCGAGAAGGACGACTTTTCCGCCGAATGGTCTTTCAACGCGCGTTATGTCTCTTAGTACTCTGTCGACGGCTATCAGAGACGCGGCCGGTGCCATGGTAATTTCGTCCCAGATGATTATTTTTGCCGCGTTGATTGCTTGTGCCTGAGCTGTGTCGGGCTTTAAACCGGAAGTCGACGTGTCCAATAACGGTACCGGCAGTTTGAACTGTGAATGGACTGTCCGGCCTCCCTTCAACAGCAGCGACGCAATTCCTGTCCACGCAACCGCGATTACGGAAATGTTCATTCCTCTCAAGGTGCTGATGAGTGCGTTATACAAAAACGTTTTTCCAGCGCCGCCTACACCGTCTAAATAAAAGTACCGCGCGCGTATTTCGGAGTTTTCGACTGTTCTCATCACTTCCGCGAAGATTTTCAGCTGATCTGCGTTCAGCATTTCCCTCATGCGATCGGCTTCCGTACGCTCGATCTCCGCATTAAAATCGTCTTCGGGACGTTGTGCAACGTGCACCCTCGGTTGTTCAAATCCGAAATCCGTTAATCTACGTCCGTGCAAGGCGAGGTTGTTCTGAATATCGCTCAGAGCTAAATCTTCCGCGACCCGTCTTTCGTGAATTCGCGCGAAATCGTCGATTAGATCGTCCTTGAACTGCTCCCACAGTCGTTGGGGCTCGTCGAGTTCGCAAAAAATCATGATGGTTGCGAACAGAGATCTTAACTGTCGAGGCATTGCGAACGTCGCCGCTTCTCGCATGCACCTCGTCCATTCGCTATCGTCGGCCAACAGATTTCTTTGCCTCGCAGCATCTTTAAATGTCGGACACACCTCGCCGTTTACCGTTCGCACATCCTCGAATGATGTGGCTCCTTTCACGTGTAATAATAAAAGTCGAAGATAATATCTTTCCTCGTCTCGAGGGTTGACAGTGTACATACGCGAAATCGTGTCGACGAACCGTCTTCGACTTCTCCAAGCTTTTTCGGTAAATACAAAATGCGTCGGAATCTCAGTATAAAGATATTCTCTGGCAGCAGGATTTACTATGTTTAATTTGAACCAAGCCGTTAGCGTCGTCTCTCCCGCGGCTGCCCTTTCTACGGCGTGCTGTTCGTTTCCCTCCCGAAAGTAAACGGCTTGTTGAAACGGAAGATGTACCGCCAGTCGTTTGATAACATGGCTTCTGTCATGCATCTTAAATTCGAAGATTCTCCACAACGCTTCCGGTGCGCTGACGTAGCGCGCGTCTACAAACGTTTCTAGTTCGTCCCAATTCAAAACCGCGTCTTCGTTACCGATCTGTACGCAAGCGCAATCGTGTCCTTTGTACACATACTTGCATATGTACTTGACACTCTTTATCGATGAACAAATTTCCACATTTATGTGCGCGTTGTATTTCCTCAACAGCCATTTGTTATACGGCACGACGTACCTGTTGTCGAGTTCGTGTCCTCTGACATGAACAGTGCGACCCGTGTCGCGTCGTTTATATTTCGGGTATCCGTTTTCGTTGACCGCGGTCTCATTCCTAAATTCTTTAGGGAACTCCTTGCTACATTTACCATCACTCATACACGGAGAGTTGGGAGCAAGTGTGCCGCAGGGTCCGTGTATCATCGCGTTACTGACGATCGCGTAAAGTTCGGGTTCGGTGACCTGATCTGGAATCTCGGCGCAAACGATTCTGTCGACTTGTTCTGGTTCTCGCGGTTTGTCCTCGGCGCGTAGAATTATTAAAATATGACAATGTGGTAAGCCGCGCTTCTGAAACTCGATGACGTGTAGATACGCGACCGGTACACCCAAAACGTGTTTGACTCGAATGTCATGTAAAAATTCCCCGAGTTTCAGGTGAAATACTCTGGCTGTCAAATCCGGTCTATGTTCAGCCTTTTGCCACGGTTCTAAATTTTCTGTAATCTCCCGCCATTTCGGATTACACGTAAACGTAATAAATAAATCTGGTCGACCGTACTTTGTCACGATTGTCATTGCATCTTGGAAATTCTGGTGCATATTCCTAGGGCTTCCTTCGAAAGTCGGCGGTAATATCACCATTCTTCCGACTCTTGCCTGATTTTCCACCGCGACATCGTGCAAGTAGTCCATCAGTCCTTGATACAATTCAACGCGCAATTTTTGCTGATTTTCTCTAAAAAATTGAAGTCGTGAACCCTCGATTTTAACATACCAGTCCACCGCGAGCTGTTGCGTAAGTTTTCCGCCGTTTAATATCGCATTGAAATATCCTACTCTAATCGCGAAGTTATAACTGCAATATTGAAGCATCGAAACGTTTTCTCTTCGCGCCGTTCTCTGCCTGTACGGCATATTCGGTTGCCATCCTGGTTCTCCTCTCGGAAATAGCAACGGATAGCTCATCGGATCGCAGTTTGGACTCAGTATCGATATTTTCCGAAACACTCCTCTTCGTGAGTATATCCTTATGTCGCGTTCCAAAGGGGGAGCTCCGTCGTCGCTTCGAAATACCACGGCGACTTCGTTTGCCGTCGGTACGTTGTACCTACGTCGGTCGTGTCGACGATCCTCACGAATGCTCATAAATATTTCCGACGCGTCTCTTCCTTCAACTTCGGCTCGTCGATTTTCGTCGATTTCGACCTCTCTCAGGAATTTATACGCTTCGGCGAACGGGTTTATATCACGAAAGAGTCTATCTAGCGCTTCCACCAATTCCGGAATACAGTCTTGGTTTTCTCGACGTTCCATTCTATGATTTAGTGCATCCGCTGAATCTAGAAAATATAGTTGACCGTAACTTACATTACCCACGGGTCGTTCGATGTGGGCTATTTGGTGGTAGATCTGTCCGTGAATTCTGAAACAATAGGGTCCGCGTCCTGCAGGGGGAGCGATGTCGACACCTGTCGATGCAAACGCCAACGCACTATTGTACTTCCTTATATTTTGTATAAAATTATTCGAGTGTTCATGACGTCCGCACAACAGATCCTCTAGTAATTGTGGGTAATCTCTCGGCTCGAACGCTATCTTTCCTTTTCGACAACAGTGTGTAAATTTTCTGTCGACTGGCCGTTCGCCAGAAAAATGCTTCGCCCGACATTCGATACAAACGGCGTCCATGGCACCTAAATAGAACTCTTCGGCTACGTGTTCTAGCGCGGTGAGATAGGTTGCCACTTGACCTTCTCTTCGACGCTGTTCCCAGTCATCTCGTTGTAGTTCTTCAATTACGCGAATTGCTACGTCGTTCTCTTCAACTACCATCGGTTCGACGATTGGTCGCGGTTGTGTCAACGCGGGCTCGTCTTGGACGGACACGGACTCATCGCTTGACACTTCTCGCTGTATCGGAGACGATTGCAGTACGTTCTGCATAGGTCCGTCCGGACGATGAGAGGGCCCCGCAACTGGAGATTCGGGCCGCACGATAATATTCTCCAGTTGATCAACGACCGGTTTGTCAGCATGGCTAGAAATAGAAAGATTGTTATTTGTTCTTAATGATTGCACGACGATCTGAGCTGGCTCTCCGGCGGCAGGAGTTGGTCTCGGCACATCCGGAACGACTGGATCTGCTTCCTGTTGTGCAGGCGGAATTTTAGGGACTTTCTGACTTCCTTTACGGGGAACATTGATGCTTCTCTTCTTTGGCGGCATTGTGTTGTTGGAATTCTGAAACAATAAAACAAACCCAAACACACGCACAGTCAAAACCTTTCACACGGATTCAAACTACCATTCACACCAAACAATCAAACGATTAGTGATTATATCTATTAATAAATCAGTAAAATTTTGTCATGTAGTACACAGCCCGCAACTGATGTTAATTATCGTATTAAATGTTTCGATAAATGTTAGTTTTTGTAAAAAGCCAGTCAAAATTGGTTCAAGAAATTTTTCGATACTTTCGTTAATAAAAGATTCCAACCAATTGGGTGACGGGACCCTTTCAACACAAAAGAAAATTGATATTTGACATATAATAAAAAAAAAAATAAAACAGCTAGTGCTAAATACTTTGATATTTGCTATTCGTTTGCATGATTATCTGCATAATATGTAATAACGTCATGTAAAAATTAACCAAACATATTTGTCAGCTATCTAACTAATTTTTCTATGGCGGATAAAAAAAAAACAAAAACACAACTGATTTTTTTCTATTTTTAAAATATTTCAGAAACTATAGAGTTTAGAAAAAAATATTATGTACATAACTCTCTTGTAAAAATAAAAAGAATAATGAATTGTTACGAAAAGTATACCATAATTATACAGGGTCCGGCAACGGTCCGAAATTTCTTGAAGTATAGGTTTCCGAGAAAAAAAAAGTTTCGAACAAAAGTAGCTCAACGTGGAAGGTTAAATCGTTTGCACATAAAACTACCCCCCTCACAAAATTTTAAATGTCAACCCACATTTTTTTCTGCTGGATTATGCAATATCAAACTTTTGCTCAAAAATGTTTTTATCCCAAGCTCTCCTGCAGCCCCAAATGAATGCTCACGAAAATTCGGTATCCCCAAAAATCTCAAAAAAGTTTAGCTCAAAATTTTTGTGGAAAATATTTGCAAAATTTGTGTTGAAAGTAATCTCCTACAGAATCGACTCACCGAGTACATGCTAGACCAAGATAAGCCGACTATTCACCTCAAATAACGGAATATGAATTTTCGAGAGCATTCATTTGGGGTGCAGGGAAGCTTCGGATAAAAAAATTATACGAACAAAAGTTTGACATTTCCCTTCGGGAATCATAATCCGTGAAAAAAATTAAGGTTATTTGAAATTTTAGATTCACATCTATCCTCTCACCCCCTGGCAGGGGGTGGGGGTGAGTTTTGTGTGCAAATGATTTCACCTTCTAAGTTGAGCAGTTTTTGTTCGAAACTTTTTTCACGAAAACCTACTCTTCAGGAAATTTCGAAAAGTTGCCGAATTTTTGCCGGATCCTGTAAAACATAGTTATAGTAGGTAATATTATATCTCTTCTGCGCATAACGCCGATTTTCCCCAAAAACAATAGGGCTCTTCATATTTATATATCAAACATCCTTCCAAAAATTGATTTCTATCCGCTTGACTTGTATCGTGTTCGCAGACTACTATATATTTCATTTTAATTTAAAAAAATGTTTGAGCTTAATTTTATTTTAACATAGTAATTAAAAAGTTGTGTTTTTTGATAGTGGAGTGCCGTAAGACATAAAAATCTAAAAAAACCTTGGAACCCGGTTTCACTGAATGGATTTTCGTAAAACCTTTTCGATGGCATTGTTAAAAGCTTAAACAAAAACGTTTACCCATCAAAATTTGCCGCTTTCGATTTCAACAGTACAGGATGGGACGTTTATCTTGAGACGGTTGATCTCGATTATTTCGATAAAAGTTTCAGACAAAAGTTGTTTAGTTTGAAGGGGGAGATCGTTTAGAGACAAATATCACCCCCTACCCTTATCCTCTGCGCAGAGATGAGGGTGACTTTTACATTTTTAGTAGGAATACCTATTTTTTATTATAAATGATGATTTTTCTAGAAAAAATATGCAACATTTGTCTGAAACATTTTTTTACCCGATGCCTCCCTCAACCCTTAAAATGCATGTCAAAAATCGGTTTCCTGAAACAATAAATTTTTATGCGTAAACAACGACTTTGCACAGAAAATTACGTGAAGTAAATGTTGTTTGATTTGGGAACAGTCATTGATTAAACATAAAAAACCACCGCCACCTTTAATCATTAAAAAATTTAGTCACCCCCACCCCCGCACAGGGGGCGGTGTTTTTTTGTATGTTTAATCGACGACCCTTCCCAAAACAAACAACACTTACCTCTCATAATTTTCTGCGCAAGGTTGTTGTTTCGATATAAACATTTAATGAAGTTTCGGGAAACCAATTTTTGACATGCATTTTAGGGGTTGAGGGAGTCATCGGGTAAAAAAATGTTTCAGACAAACGTTGCGTATTTTTTTTCGTTAAAAAATCATAATTCATGATAAAAAATAGGTGTTTCTAATAATAATGTCAAAGTCACCATCATCCCTGCACAGGAGATGATGGTGGGGAGTGGTATTTGTCTCTAAACGATGTTCCCCTTCAAACTAAACAATTTTTGTCTGAAACTTTTTTCGAAATAATCGAGTCCAACCGAGATATCAGCTTGTCTCAAGATAAACGCCCCAGCCTGTATATGTATAACAACAATTAATTGAAAAATAAAGAGAATATCTAGAGAAAAAAGTAGTATTTTGACGATAACTTTGTCAAATTTTGAGATATCTTAATTTTTCAAACAGCATTTTGTAGGTACGTTCCGGGGCTACAGAACCTGTAGAGATAAACTGTTTTAAGGCTTTCGTTTTTAAGATGTCTGAGCTGAAAGGACTCCCAAAAGGTGCCTCTTGCCCTGTAAGGCGAAGTTCTTACGAATATATCTCAACAAACGTAAGTCCTAAAAGAAAAACAAAAAACACTAAACGTAGGCCTTTGTCTATAGAAAATATAGACAAAGGTCTACGTTTTTTGTATTTTGTATATTTCGCGTATGTCCCTTTGTTTAAGCTTAATCGGCAACAGAAAGATATTTTTTTCGGTATTCGGAAAAAAAATTCAAAGTTAAATCAATTTTTTTTAAGCATCCAAATTGCTGCTAACTCCCCATACATGTTGTTAGTACCCAAATGAAGTAGATCGTAAATGAAGTACGTTTAAATTAGATATTTTCAGTTAAGCCATCGGTTTTATTATCGATCTTTGCTTCAAAAAAAAAAACCTGTATGACCATCTCATTTTCGCCGTAACTCGGTCATATTAAATGATGATAACATTTAGCAAAGCTCATTTTCAAGCTTTTTCAATCCATTTAACATTTTTTACCAAAACGCTGTTGTCTCCTTGTAAATGGCGTTGAAAGGAATGAATAATTTTGTTAGCGAACAAACTTTCATGTTTGAACTTTGTTTCTATTGTACGTACAAAAATAGAAAAAATATGGAATCGATTCGTTATTTAAGAGAGAGAGAGAGATTGTGAATTATAGACGCTCAACAGCTGAGGTCATCAGCGTCTATCGTTATTTAATAAGCTTAATTGTTGCTATTTTCAGTATTTTGATAGAGGGCATAGTTTTTGAGTTATTCGTAAAATAGCGCTCAAAAACGTCCATATTTCAATGAAAAATCGATCAATCAATCAATCGCAAATAACTCGATAGATATCGATCCAAAAAAATAACCTCATAGGACATTTTTTGCTTAAAATTCAATAATGTATCGACTCCAGGGGTTACTTTTGTCAAGAAAATTTCCACCCCCGAGAAGGGGTGGCATATATATATACAAATATCAAAAGCGGCAAAAATAAATGGGTAAACATTTTAGTATTTAGTGTTAAGAGCACATTACAAAAGGTTTTACAAAAATCGGTTCCGACTTCCGAGGTATAAACCTTACGGCACCATACTATGATTCAGGAGGCCTCAAAACAAAAAAAGAAGATTGTAAAATTTTAAACAGTGAATTTTTATCTAAATTAGTACAATTCCCCACTTGTGGAGTTGGAATGGTAAACTTTAAAGAGTTGGTCAAACTTATATTTCATAACGACATAAATTTTATATAGGTACATTGAAAATAATATATTGAAATGATATTTTAGCTTTAAATTAACACAAATTACCACTTTTGAAGGTAATAATTTGCAAAAGAAAATAGAATTTTGTAACATACAATTGATTTGAAAATTCGCGCTGTTTACATGCACGGCCGATTTAACGAATGTCGGTAATATAAAAAAGCTACTATATCGACTTTTCGTACCCAGTAATAAATTAAAAATAGCCATAGAACCAACTTCATCTCAGACAATAAATTATATGCAAAAAAATACATGTATAAAGAATTTTATTTTTTACAACAATGAACAATATGCAAAATAGTTACGGTTGCGTAATCTTTTAACAAACAATATTTTCTCAGTTTTCATTCTGCACATGCAATACCTATGCTCGCTAAAATATAACTCAGTATCAATAAACATTAAACGTAGGTATTCTAATAAATATTAATTGTCGAAAATTTACATCAAAACATTTCAACAAATGGATGTTTTCGTGTTGGTATTTATATAATAATACATTTTAATTAAACCGCAATATGACTGACTTTATATGAGGATGAATTCTTTATTAATTTTACGAAAAACATGACAAAATATTTAAGTGCAGGATACGGACAACAATAAAACATAAAAAATAGTGTTATTCAATAGTGTAAACAAAGGGCAAATAACATTTTTCATTTTTTTTCAGAACTAAATTTAATTCTACCTGATTTTTAATACTGAGTATATTAGTAATTTACCCCACATTTTCATTGCACAGAATGTGGATATTAAAATTAGATTGACTTGAATATCATTTTCATTGTTGAAATTAATTGTCTATATATTTATAAATGTACCATTGTATTGTTTTTACGAAATATCTTTTCTCTGAGCTTATTCTGTACATGTATGTACACCAAAATGTTGGTTTTTGAGCTTTTTTTTGACAATGGAACAAAATTTACATAAAAATATGAAAAATTTTTACTTACCGTTAACACAATCACACAATTAAATCCAATCGATAAATATAGAAACAGTCTAAACAAACCGACAATTCACAATATTTTACTTTGAATAAAACTAAAATAATAAACACTTCTGAAGAACTATGTCAACGCACGTGAATTAGCTTCAGTACGAATTTCGACTGATCTGATATTAGTTCAGTACTTACTACTGCCAACTTTTAATGGCAAACAACACTTAACACAGAACCCAATAATAAAAAAATATTACAATAATTATTTTGCTATTTTCTACAATCTAACTGGAACTCATAACTGTCAACTTTGGCATGTATATTATGACCGAATAAGTTAATTAACATATTATATATATATAACGATTTCGCTTGAAAAAAATATTTTAAAATACAATTTCAAAACTCAGTAGCGCTATCTCTGAATAGCGTGACAAATCAAAATTTTCTGGGAGAAAAAAGAAATCTTTTTAATTTTACACAGGCCGCTACACCTGAGTATATACGACTTCTCCTGTACAAATCCCTTTGTTTTTTGGAGCAATAAAAATTATTTATATTATAGCGCCGACATAAACATTTTTGTATTGCATTGATTAATTAATATTTTCCCATCTCTCGTTTTATCTTTTCAGAATCCTATAAAATGCATCGAAATTAGGTTTCTAATTTTCGCGGTAATTTTACTTCAGTTCCTGTTCATTGCTTTGGCCGGATGTATTTTTAAAGTTTGCCAGCTAAATTCAAAGTGTCGACTACGCGCGACCATTATGAGACAATCTAAAATTGCCATTTCATTCATATTTGTTAAAATATGTACGCTCAACAATTACGTTGCTGAAAATTACCAATTTCTTTACGTCAACTGACAGCTCATCAAAGGGAAATAATTTCATTATCTATTGTTTTCAATTCAAATGTCAAATTCTAGCTATTGAAAACAGAAGCGAAATACTTTCTATTGCATCTCTCTCGCACGCGTTACGTATACGTCTGCCCCTTGGCGGTTTTAAGATTTGAATATTTATCATTAAAATTCGGTTAATCGGGCGTGGGGTGTCTTTCAAAAGATTCTACATTTCTCAATTTACATAATGTTGACAAAAAGTTTCGATCCAAATTCCACAATAATGCTTTTTTATGCGATTCAAAGGCAAAGTGACAGCTAAAAATTTTTCAATTTTTAGACAGTCAGTTATTTTTAATTTCGATATTCAAACAAAAATTGTCTCATTTCGCCGAACGAATACGCGACAAACAATAATTTTTCTGTCTCACTCGTACTTGAGGATAGTTTAGCGACGTGAGTCATACAATAGTCTCGATTCGTCGTCGCATGTTAAATTTCCGTAAAGGTTAGACGGTGCTCTTTTCAAAATTTTGACATGGTCCTAGCGAAACCCACCGTTTCACAGTCATAGGGACGCCGAAAAAAATCAATCACGCCGACTTTTGTCGGCGAATAAATCGCTATAAAAAAGTCGTTTTCAACGCTTCTTTTGCACTTTCCAGTTACACTTTTTCATTGTGCATCGTTTAAAACGCGTCTCGACGTTGTCCGATAAATATCGAGCGAGATATGAGCGATTTCCCGCGCCGGGTTAATCTTATGGAAAATTTTATTTCGAAAAAAGTCGACCGAATTTCAGCCGAAAACCGTCCAGACTCGCATCTCATCGAAAGAGCGCAAAAATGTCGTCAGTTTCCGATAAAATTCAACCGCGAGCGATTTTTTCTCGATTTTAGCCGAGCGTTTGAAAAGTCGTCCCCGTGTTATCCTTACCTACGCGAGGGTCCACTTTGAAAAATCACAGGGGCTACGCCCCTCAAATGCAAGACACGCCAAAAGCCTATTCGAAATTTCAAATAGTCCTCTCTGACCAATTTTTTGGATGAATTTTTTCCTCCAACCACTTCCAATTCCATAAACTTGCAAAATTTTTTTTTTCAAAATTAAGCGTTTTAATTAATAGAGACTAGATGGACCTGTTCAAAACTTTTTTGAAGGTGACTTAACACAGTCTTCTAAGATCAATTTTTGGCACAGGCTGTCGCCAAAAATTTTTTTGCCACAGGCTGGCGCCAAAAATTTTTTTGCCAACACAAATTTGTTAACACGAGCTTTTGGGTTAATTTCAAATATTCATGTGTTTTGATACAGGCTCGTGGCGCAACTAACCGTTATTTATTTACACAAAATATTTTTGCATTTGATTTTGGCATAGTTTTCAAAGCTTGGTGAGTTTTGATGTACGCCTGCCAAATTACCATAACAGGTGAACGCGAAACATTTTTGAATGTGTTTTTAGAATAGTTTTCCAAAATCGATGTGTTTTAAATCTGCTGTCGTAGGACACTTCTCGGCTCTTCGAGCCTCGTAACAATAATTCAAGTGCAAAATTCGGGCCTGAGGCCCTCATAATTGTCATTTTTCTGAAACAATACATGTTTGCATGTGTTTTTGGCGTACTTTTCAAAATTTTCTGTGCTTTGAAGTACGCCTGCACAATTGCCTTAACAGCTTTTTTTAGAAATTTCCCCTTTGCCCCTTCTCTTTTCACTGCGAAACAATTCGCATACCCCGTTATCATTAACCCCGAAATAGTTTTTTTAAAAACTTCCCCTTTCCCCCTTCCAGTTTCTCTGCTAAACAATTCGCATACCCCGTTGCCATTCAACCCGGAATGGTTTTTTGAAAAAGTCCTACTTTCCGCTTTCCCGTTTCACTGAAAAACAATTCGCATACCCCTTTGTCATTCAACCCGGGATTGTTTTTTTAAAAACTCCCCCTTTAACCCTCCCCGTTTTACTGCGAAACAATTCGCATACCCCTTTATCCTTTACCCCGGAATTACAATTCGCATACCCCTATATCCTTCATCCCGGTATTACAATTCGCATACCCCTTTATCTTTCACCCCAGTATTACAATTCACATACCCCTTTATCGTTCACCTCGGTATTACAATTCGCATACCCCTTAATCGTTCACTTTGGAATTGTTTTTTCAAAAACTCCCCCTTTAACCCTTCCCGTTTCACAGCGAAACAATTCGCATACCCCTTTATCCTTCACCCCGCAATTACAATTCGCATACCCCTATATCCTTCACCCCGGTATTACAATTCGCATACCCCTTTATCTTTCACCCCAGTATTACAATTCACATACCCCTTTATCGTTCACCTCGGTATTACAATTCGCATACCCCTTTATCGTTCACTTTGGAATTGTTTTTTCAAAAACCCCCCTTTAACCCTTCCCGTTTCACAGCGAAACAATTCGAATACCCCTTTAGCCTTCACCCCGGAATTACAATTCGCATACCCCTATATCCTTCACCCCTGTATTACAATTCGCATACCCCTTTATCTTTCACCCCAGTATTACAATTCACATACCCCTTTATCGTTCACCTCGGTATTACAATTCGCATACCCCTTTATCGTTCACTTTGGAATTGTTTTTTCAAAAACTCCCCCTTTAACCCTTCCCGTTTTACTGCGAAACAATTCGCATACCCCTTTATCCTTCACCTCGGTATTACAATTCGCATACCCCTTTATCGTTCACTTTGGAATTGTTTTTTCAAAAACTCCCCCTTTAACCCTTCCCGTTTCACAGCGAAACAATTCGCATACCCCTTAATCCTTCACCCCGGAATTACAATTCGCATACCCCTATATCCTTCACCCCGGTATTACAATTCGCATACCCCTTTATCTTTCACCCCAGTATTACAATTCACATACCCCTTTATCGTTCACCTCGGTATTACAATTCGCATACCCCTTTATCGTTCACTTTGGAATTGTTTTTTCAAAAACTCCCCCTTTAACCCTTCCCGTTTTACTGCGAAACAATTCGCATACCCCTTTATCCTTCACCTCGGTATTACAATTCGCATACCCCTTTATCTTTCATCCCGGTATTACAATTCGCATACGCCTTTATCGTTCACCCCGAAATAGTTTTTTTAAAAACTCCCCCTTTTCCCCTTCCCGTTTCTCTGCTAAACAATTCGCATACCCCGTTGCCATTCAACCCGGAATGGCTTTTTGAAAAAGTCCTACTTTCCGCTTTCCCGTTTCACTGAAAAACAATTCGCATACCCTTTTATCATTCAACCCGGGATTGTTTTTTTAAAAACTCCCCCTTTAACCGTTCCCTTTTCACTGCGAAACGATTCGCATACCCCTTTATCCTTCACCCCGGTATTACAATTTGCATACCCCTAAATCCTTCACCCCGGTATTACAATTCGCATACCCCTTTATCTTTCACCCCAGTATTACAATTCGCATACCCCTTTATCGTTCACCTCGGTATTACAATTCGCATACCCCTTTATCGTTCACCTTGGAATTGTTTTTTCAAAAACTCCCCCTTTAACCCTTCCCGTTTTACTGCGAAACAATTCGCATACCCCTTTATCCTTCACCTCGGAATTACAATTCGCATACCCTTTTATCGTTCACCCTGTAATTATTTTTTTTTAAATTCTCCCTTTTACCCATCCCGTTTCACTGCGAAACAATTCGCATACCCCTTTATCGTTCACTCCGGTATTACAATTCGCTTACCCCTGCATCGTTAATCACGGAATTGTTTTTTTAAAAACTCCCCTCTAACCCATCCCGTTTCACTGCGAAACAATTCGCATACTCCTTTATCGTTCACCCTGGATTTGTGTTTTTTTTAAAACTCTCCCTTTCCTCCATCCCGTTTCACTGCGAAACAATTTGCAAACTCCCTTTATCGTTCAAAAATAAATAAAAGAAAAAAATATATCCATGTATTAGATATTGTCGTCCAGTATGACGTTTTCAAAATTTGGTGTGCAAAGTATCCGTTTTTGGTGTGGAACATAATCGTTTTTGGTGAGGAAAATAATCGTTTTGGGGTGGACAGCATCTATTTTGATGTGCGGAATATGACATTTTTAGTGTGCATAGCATCTAATTAATTTAAATATTCCCCATAGGCAATGGGTGATATAGTAATTACTACACGTACCTACTATGATTAAAATGCAATTCGACATATAAGCCCACCCCTTTTCACTGTGCCAAAAGAATGATCCCGGAATAGTATTAGTCAGTTTCTTTTGAGAATTTGATAGTGATAAAGTTGAGTTGAAATAAAATTAAAAGCCAGTTTTTTTTCCTAAGAGTATATCATAATTGGCAGGTAAAATTTGAGACCCTTTTGGCCATGTTTTAGTAATTTTAACTCGTCAGCAGAATTATTGAGCTTTAGTTGCTATTTTTTCTGTATAAGTTCACAGAATTTTTTATACTGTTTGTAATTTGCTCTCAGATATGAATTTATTTTGTTTCGAAATTTGAACATACGGTGCATGGCAAAGTAAAACTATTCAATCATTGTTTAGATTTATAAAAAAATCAACACACTAATTTTATACAGTATATTTAAGCAATAACATAATAATTAAAATATTTACAGTTTTAATCTTAGCTGAACTCTTCAAAGAAATACAATTATCGACCAATTTTTTCAGACTGTATATTGGCAAAAAATTATAAAATATTATAAATCAATAGATGACATTTCGGTCCGGATATAGATCTTCTTCAGAAAAAATCTAAAAAATATAAAAATGAATTAATATCTACTTATTTTCTAATAAAATAAAGATTGATTTTTTATTATTTTTGAAATATTACTGAAAAATTTTATTTATTTACAGTTTTTTTTTTATTGAATTGAGAAATTCAATGCTGAAATTGCTCTGTTCTTCCTCATCGTCGGTCACTATCAAATCCACGCTGTTGTAGGATTTTGCCAGACCGTCGAGCGAATCTATAATTCTGTCGTTCAATAACGTGCACTTGTCATTTCGCGGACATAATATGGCGCTTTTATGGACTGATCCGTCGGTCGCCAATGTATTTTCGCCGAATGTTTCCGATACTACGTCTTCTGCCATGCACACGTCCGGTATAGCAATGGCATCGTTCGGTAAATCGACGTGGTTTTCGAGTTTTCCTTCTCCAAGTTCCCGAAGCCAATTCGTAAATTCCGCGTCTTCGTTACTGATCTGTACGCAAGCGCAATCGTGTCCTTTGTAGGCATACTTGCATATGTACTTGACACTCTTTATCGATGAGCAAATTTCCACATTTATGTGCGCATTATATTTTCTCAACAGCCATTTGTTATACGGCACGGCGTACCTGTTGTCGACTTCGTGTCCTCTGACATGAACAGTGCGTCCCGTGTCGCGTCGTTTATATTTAGGCTTCGACCTCTCTCAGAAATTTATACGCCTCGGCGAACGGATTAATTTGCCGAAAGAGTCCATCATTCATTTTTCTCCCTACGAAAACATCAAGATAAATTACCATTTTCTGTTTAATCTAAAACCGAACTTTATGCTCAATCCAGTGTTTTGAGTATATTGAAACGATATTTTAGCTTTAAATTAACACAAATTGGGGCAAACCTGCAGTTTACAGCGCTTTATATATAAAAAACATTACGCAATAATCATTTAATATTATTATTATACATTCACTATTTCAGTGAAAAAGATGCGGTATAGGAATAGCAAATATAGCTGCACTTCACCTTTTGGCCTAAATTTACTGCGCATTTTATAAATTACGTTTTTTTAATGATACGACCCTATTCTGTGTAAAGTGACAACTTCCAATGTGTTTTTTTTTTTTTTATATGTAAAGTGACAAACATCTTATTCCGTGCATTAGGCTAGGTATAGTTCGCAACCAGACAAATTACAGCAACGTCATTCGAACGATTAAAATCTGAAGTAGGGATCACTAAACTGCAGGTTTGCCTAAATTTGCACTTTAGAAGGTAATTTGCAAAAGAAAATAAAATTTTGAATCATAAAATTGATTTGAAAATTAGCGCCGTTTACGCACCCTTTTTAGTTTTGCCTGTAACTTTTTTTTTGGATCAGATATACATAGGCATTGCTTTGTAGAAAAAAAGTAGACAAAATTTCCTTATAAATGCTGGATCGAAAAAATTTTTAAGTTACATATTGACCGAAATATAGCCACTCGAACATAGTTTTCATTTTTTTAATTAAGTCATTTCAATGAGAAATTCTATTCTCTACAAAAAAAATCGTATAAAGTATATCGAAATTTTGCTTCGTTTGCTAGATATATTGAAAAAGAGCGCATATTCACCGTTATTTTTAATTTTCACACTCTAATTTAATAACACTCCGCGATTTTTTTCTTTGTAATTCCTGCAATAAAAACCCGTGAACGTCATAGTTCCTTCTTATATCGCATAATCAATAGCCTATATTATGCAAGAAAAAAAATATATATACACTGACCGGCAAAAAAAACGCAACACATAAAATGATGACCAGTTTAAAATTGCAATAACTTTTGAACGTATTGCTCGATTTGAATGGAGTTTTTTTTTATTTGAAAGGTCTATGCTTTGTCAATGTTTCTGTACGTACTCTGCCCATTTTGGCGCTCTTCTATTTCGGCTGTAAAGAATAACGCTAATGCGCGTTTTTTCACACTTTGAAGCTTGCTGTGGGGCACACCGACAAAAGAAATTAATTTTATGCAAAAAGAACTTGTAACCTCGTCTGTTCTGAGCATTTGTTTTTTTTATTCATGTTTCTATTGCTTTTAACAGCAAAGTTACCCCACAGCAAGCTTCAAAGTGTATGAAGAAAACGCGCCTTAGCGTTATTCTTTACAGCCGAAATGGAAGAGCGCCAAAATGGCAGAGCACGTACAGAAATATTGACAAAGCATAGACATTTCAAATAAAAAAGAACTCATTCAAATCGAGCGATACGTTCAAAAGTTATTGCAATTTGAAACTTTTCATCATTTTAGGTGTTGCGTTTTTTTGCCGGTCAGTGTATATACCTATATAAATAATATTATTTTTCCCAACAATGAAAAATTACGGTTTACCTATGTATTCTTATAATAAACTGTTAATTTTTAAATGTATAATCTTTTAACAAACAATCTTCTCTCAAATTTCATTGTACACATGCAATATGTTCTCTGAAATATAACTCAGTATTGGACAATAAGCGTATTCTAATTGATGAAAGTTATCATCTAGAAACATTTCAACAATTAATGGATATTTTCATGTATTAATTACCTATAATACGTTGTATTAAACCATAATATGTTCCTGACTGACTTTATATGAGGATGAAATTTTCGTTGATTTTACGATAAACTGACAAAGTGACAAACCATTTAAGTATATACGGACAACAATAAAACACAAAAAATATTGTTTTTCAATTATGTAAACAATGGTCAAATAGCATTTTTTATTTTTTTCAGGACAAAATTTAATTATATGTTTTTAATATTAAGTATATTATAAATTTACCACACATTTTCTTTAGACAGAGTGCGGATATTAAAATTAAGATTGATTTGAATATTATTTTCATTGTTGAAATTAATTGTCTTTGTTTATAAATGTATTATTTATTGTTTTTACGAACAATTTTTCCTCTGAACTTCTTCTGTACATGTATGTACAGTGAAATATTGAGTTTACAGTAGAAATAACACTTTTCTGCGAAAAATGTACCAGCTTTTTTGACAAAGGAACAACTTAGGTATATATATAAAAATCTGAAATATTAACTTACCGTTTTTTCACAAATTAAATCCAGTCAATAATTAATATAGAAACGGTTTGAACAAATTCACAAATCACAGTATATTACTTCGAATAAAAACACATTTCTGATGAAATTAGTCAATACACATGAATTAACTTCAAGTACGAATTTTGACAGATCTGATATTAGCTAGGTTTTGAGAATTGCCAACTTTGGCAAACATCACGCACACATAACTCATAAGTAATAAGATATTATTATATTATTTTGCTATTTTCTACAATTTACTGGAACACATAACTGTCACCATCGCCGTGTATAATATGACAGAATACTCAATTAACATATTAACGATGTCGCGACGTAAAAAAAGAATATTTTAAAATACAATTTCAATGTGGTGCTATCTCTGAATACCGTGACGAATTAAAATTTTCTTGGAGAAAAAAGAAATCTTTTTGATTTTTATACCGATCACGCCGCTATACACCTGAGCTTAGCGCCGATATAAACATTGTTGTATTTAATTTGGAATAGATTAATTAATATTTTACCATCTCTCGTTTGAACTTTTCAGAATCCTATAAAATGCATCAAATTTAGGTTTCTAAGAGTCAATTTTTTACCAAACAAAAAATTACCCACACTACACACGACTATGGCAATTTCTGTCAGAAAACATTCACGTGGAGGTATATATTATTTTATGATTTCTGTTCTGATTTACCTGATACGATCATACGACTTCTGGTTACCTTAACGATGTTCAATGTCCATTGAATAAATTAATCACGTATTATTATTTTTTTCAAAAGAAATCAAACCCTCCGTAATTTTTGTTCTCTTATTAAAGCCACTGAGCAAACTTTTCATTGTTTTTCGTACAAATAGTATCTAATAATACCTCATAACATCGTCCGTAAAAGCAACAATACAATAATATACAATCATGTATAGAGTTTTATTTTTATAATAATACAATCAACAGATGAAATATTTAAAATAAATTATTTGTCTGTAATTAAATTCCACAACCTTACATACATCGGATTTCAAAATTCAAAAAGTTTACCTTCAAATATATAGAATAATTAATCCATAAATAGTGTTCTGATATCTGAAAATTGAGAATAAATTATTTCATAATTAATATCTGTATGAATCAGTGCTATCACAGCCACAAACCGTACCTAAGTCTATCAGCTGTCAGAATAGGTATATTATGTAAATGAAATGCGCAAAATGTCACTTTTTTGAAGAAAAATGTATTCAACAGTACTACACAACAACGCTAATATTTTTCCCGCTAAATTATATCCATTTCGATTATTTGTGTAGAATATTTTGTAATTTTATCCAAGATCAGCCATTTTGATTTTTACAGATGACATTACTTTTTTTTGCATTTTACAAAAGGAGTACCTATAGTAGATTTTTTGTGATTTTATTTTTGAAATATATTCGGTCAAAAACCGTATTGAAATTATGAATCGATATTCAATAAGCATTTATTTACAACAAAAACATCGCGTAGCTGGTAATTTTTATGTAATTTTCTAAATATAATATAAATTTAACATACCTCCAATGATTTGAATTTTCGCGGCAATTTTACTTCAGTTTTTGTTCATTGCTTTGGCCGGGTGTATTTTTAAAGTTTGCGAGCTAAATTCTAAGTGTCGACTACGCGCGACCATTATTAGACAATCTAAAATTGCCATTTCATTCATATTTGTTAAAATATGTACCTCTCAACAATTACGTTGCTGAAAATTACCAATTTCTTTACGTCAACTGACAGCTCATCAAAGGGAAATAATTTCATTATCTATTGTTTTCAATTCAAATGTCAAATTCTAGCTATTGAAAACAGAAGCGAAATACTTTCTATTGCATCTCTCTTGCACGCATTACGTATACGTCTGCCCCTTGGCGGTTTTAAGATTTGAATATTTATCATTAAAATTCGGTTAATCGGGCGTGGGGTGTCTCTCAAAAGATTCTACATTTCTCAATTTACATAATGTTGACAAAAAGTTTCGATCCAAATTCCACAATGATGCTTTTTTATGCGATTCAAAGGCAAAGTGACAGCTAAAAATTTTTCAATTTTTAGACAGTCAGTTATTTTTAATTTCGATATTCAAACAAAAATTGTCTCATTTCGCCGAACGAATACGCGACAAACAATAATTTTTCTGTCTCACTCGTACTTGAAGATAGTTCAGCGACGTGAGTCATACAATAGTCTCGATTCGTCGTCGCATGTTAAATTTCCGTAAAGGTTAGACGGTGCTCTTTTCGAAATTTTGACATGGTCCTAGCGAAACCCACCGTTTCACAGTCATAGGGACGCCGAAAAAAATCAATCACGCCGACTTTTGTCGGCGAATAAATCGCTATAAAAAAGTCGTTTTCAACGCTTCTTTTGCACTTTCCAGTTACACTTTTTCATTGTGCATCGTTTAAAACGCGTCTCGACGTTGTCCGATAAATATCGAGCGAGATATGAGCGATTTCCCGCGTCGGGTTAATCTTATGGAAAATTTTATTTCGAAAAAAGTCGACCGAATTTCAGCCGAAAACCCTCCAGACTCGCATCTCATCGAAAGAGCGCAAAAATGTCGTCAGTTTCCGATAAAATTCAACCGCGAGCGATTTTTTCTCGATTTTAGCCGAGCGTTTGAAAAGTCGTCCCCGTGTTATCCTTACCTACGCGAGGGTCCACTTTGAAAAATCACAGGGGCTACGCCCCTCAAATGCAAGACACGCCAAAAGCCTATTCGAAATTTCAAATAGTCCTCTCTGACCAATTTTTTGGATGAATTTTTTCCTCCAACCACTTCCAATTCCATAAACTTGCAAAATTTTTTTTTTCAAAATTAAGCGTTTTAATTAATAGAGATGAAATACATAATCTTATTTCTTGAATTTATATTTTTGTTCGGATTTTTTTGACTCAACATCAGAACTTTGTTTAAAAATAAAATTTTAATTAAAGTTATTCATTTACTTATGTCAAAAGAAAAATATTTAAAAGCCCAATAATAATGTCACCGCGGGATATTGTACAATACAGTCGAATGACGTAAGAGGATCTTTGAAGAACAAATGTAATTATGATGCTAGTCACTAGAGGAACAAATTGCCTGCACAATTCACTACAGAAAACATATGTAGTTATGATGCTAGTCACCAGACGGCCGAACCATTATCAGCACAATTAACTACGGAAACTCTACATATTCTACACTCGCAGATTAAAAAAATTTAGCTTATGATGCTCGTCAATAGGTGGCCACCTAGCGGCGAGCATCATAAGTGGTCTCATTTTGGTTAACTAGGATACTTATCTTCCTAAGTATAATACGTTTATCTATGATAATACTTTGACAGTTGCAAACGTCACTTTTGACATTTCTTATCATTCCGACACCAAGGATAAGCAGATTGAAACCAAATTTTGGGAGGATGTTTGATATGAAAATATGAAGTGGCCTATTGTTTTTGGGGAACATCGGCGCATGCGTAAAAGAATATATCTCTTATAATGATGTTTTATATAATAATAATATAGTTTTTAAAACGGTTTTATTCTATCTATTTTTACTAGAAATTTTTGTAAATGTTTTGGGGAAAATCGGCACATGCGCAAAAGAGATACATGCCATAGTTGTTTTTTATATAATAATAGTGTACTTTTTATAGTGTTTTATTATTCTACTTAATAAAATTTACCTAAATTTGAAGCGAAAGATGCAATATCATAGATTCGAATTATTATAATTATTATATAAATTTAGGTTATGTATTACGGAATACGTTATCACGTAAAACTATCGTCCGTAAACCGACTTTACAGACAACCAATTTTTTTCCTAATTTTTCGTTTACGTTATCTCATGAACAAATGAACCAATTTTGATCTAGTTTGCGGGGATCGACGCAGTTGTTTTAGCCTAAGAAAGTAATTTATTACAAAAAAATTGATCTGAAAACAATTTTAAGAGTCATTTTAAAAAAACATTTTTTTACAATTTTTTCGTTCACAGTATCTCGTGAACAAATGAACCGATTTTGATGCGGTTTGCGGAAATCGACGCAGTTTGTTAAGGAGAAGAGCTGATTAGATTTTGGAATTAATCGGTTGAGTAGTTTAGAAAATATTTTACAAAAACAAATTTTTGAAAAATTCTGAAACTTGTTTTTTTAAGATTTCTCAAAATTTTTGAGCCGAATCATTTCAAATTTTTAGGAAGAGTAAGTTCACCAAGATCACGTCAGATGCCGCAAACCGCGTTTCAGTCGGACACTCCGTTCAAAAGATATATAAGGTTTACATACATACATACACATCATCGCCAAAATAGTTTCAATAGCTTACTAGAACTTCAAAACGTCGAGATCTGGCGAAAACTCGATTTTCGAAAATCGGGGTGAAACCCATAACTTCTCGATTTTTGAAAAAAAAATTTTTTTTTATAGCGGGAAGTTAAAAAAAGAAGTATAAAAATGGTAAGAGATAGCTATATTTGGAAGGTTACAAGCGATCGCTCAACGAGTTATACAGAATTCTGTTTAACTTATCGTTTATCACCTGTTCCACCTGCTTTATGTAATTTTTAGGGAGGACTGAATAAAATAGAAAAACCTGTTGTAACAAAGAAACTAAAAAAAAAATACAAACTCCAACTCGTATATATTGACATTACTGATGGATTCTACTTTTTTTATCATTTAGGTGCATCAATACCGCCCATAGTCGAAAGATTATTCAAACCAATTTCGAAAAACTCAACAGCATCGAAAATTCATTTGATTTTTCACCGTTATTTAGTAACCTTCAGACCGTGAACGAAAAAGGCGTCAGTTAGAAGAATCACCATTTACGGTATTGTCGATCGATCACAAAGGACACAGAATAATTTTTACAAAAAAATTACCGTTTTTCTTGTTTCGTTTCTGTCAGAATACTAGGCTCAAGACACAATAGAGCATTATGTTAAAGGATAACTGTAAAAAAATTCCAGCCAATTGGGCGATGGGGTCATTCCAACTTCAAAATGTTAACATTTGATTCAGTATAATAAAAAAATAAAAATTTCTGATATCGCGTGAGGTGGCTAGTATTCAATATGATATTTGCTATCCGTTGCCATGGTTACCTACATAGTATGTTCCACGTCATGTAAAAATTAATCCCATCAAAAACATAAATGTAAAAAAAGGGGCCAAGTTCTCTAAAAAACTGTGTTTTGTTATCTTAAAAAAAATAACTGAAATGTAGAAATTTTTCCAAGTTCCTTGATACACGTTTTTAACAGTGTTTTGATAAGCGGAAAAAATATTGTGGGAAGGGATAAATTTACAGACAACCTTGGCAAGTTTTCAATGTCTCACGTACACTTCTTTAATGAAAACTTGCCAAGTTTGTAAATTTATCCCTTCCCACAATATTTTTTCCGCTTATCAAAACACTGTTAAAAACGTGTATCAAGGAACTTGGCAAAATTTCTACATTTCAATTAATTTTTTTAAGATAACAAAACACAGTTTCTTCGAGAACTTGGCCCCTTTTTTTACATTTATGTTTTTGATGGGATTTCATAACTTTTTGTTGAGATTTATGTTAAAATTTCTATTACGCTTCCAACTCCCACAAGAAATTCTTCCATTGCAATAAAAAAAAATTGGAAAATGAAGTAAATAAATATCAAATCGAATATGAAATACTTAGTTGTCACAAATAAAAAAAATTTGAAAAGATTTGGCCTATGTTATCTTTTTTTATTTAATTAATTATTTTGTGCTTTTTAGTAATGGTTTAATTTATTAAAAAAAAAAAAAAAACAAACATCATAAAAATATTTCTCAACTTGGCCGGGATTTGAACTCGGATCGCGAGCTTGTAAGCCGTCTACGTTAACCATTACACCAAACGAATGCTGCCGAGGCACGCGCCTTATAACAGTATACACCATACGAATGCTACAGTATAGTAGCTGTCACATTTTACGTGTACTAGATGTGACCAACCCTTTTTAATTTAAACGCTTTATATTAGCTTGGGTTGTAAGTAACTATGTATGTATGTATGTAACTAACTACCGTAACGGAATCTTTGAGCATAATTTTCACCAATTTCCCGAAGTCTGATTAATTTGAAACTTTGCATACGTATCAAGGACCGATGACAATGCAATAATTTGATAACAGTTTCCCATTATCCTTATTAGGACCCCCAGGATTAATAAATTCTTTTATAGATCCTCTGTAGTAAACGCTTTATTTTCACCAATTTCCCGAAGTCTGATTAATTTGAAACTTTGCATACGTATCAAGGACCGATGACAATGCAATAATTTGATAACAGTTTCCCATTATCCTTATTATTAAACGCTTTATATTAGTTTGGGTTGTAACTATGTATGTATGTCCGTAACGGAATCTTTGAGCATAATTTTCACCAATTTACCGAAGTCTGATTAATTTGAAACTTTGCATACGTATCAAGGACCGATGACAATGCAATAATTTGATAACAGTTTCCCATTATCCTTATTAGGACCCCCAGGATTAATAAATTCTTTTATAGATCCTCACTAAAAAGTGAAAAATAAAATATAGTTTAAAAAAAACTAAAAAACACGCTTTATATCGGACTAAAAAGTAAAAAATAATTGTTTTAAAATAAGCTTAAAAAGCGTTGGGCGCTCGATGTACGAAAATGTGGAACAAAGCGCCCCACGCTTTTTAAGCTTATTTTAAAACAATTATTTTTTACTTTTTAGTCCGATATAAAGCGTGTTTTTTAGTTTTTTTTAAACTATATTTTATTCATCGTAATAATCGCATGGTATAGGAACGCGTAGGTGCCGAACCGAACAGAGAGACGACAAACGAATGAACATTTATTTTTATAAGGTGAGGCAAAAGTCCCGGAACAGTTGAATATCTCGCATACTACGCATCATATCAAAAAAAAAAAAATACGTGTCAAATATTTTTCGCAAAACTATTTTTTGATACCACACATGACTCCCCACCCCCCACCCAGTTGGTGGGGGGAGGGGCAACTTTAAAATTTTAAATAGGAACCCCTATTTTTTATTGCAGATTCGGATTCTACGGGAAAAATTACATCAATTGTATGTATTTTTTTTTTATTTTAATATTACTATCAATACAACAAATTAAATTCACCCTTCACTAAATAAATCCATATCTACAAACTAACGTTTTCATAAAATTTTTAAGTCTGGTCCTGTCGGGCCGATTTTAATAAAATTTTGGTAGCACATTTTAATCATTACTAAAGGGTTAAATTTCAATTTTGAAACGATTCGGAGAAATTTTTTGGTATTTTCGGGCCCAAAAATATTTTTCAACCCCTAAAACCCACGGGAAAAATTACATCAATTGTATATAATTTTTCCCGTAGAATCCGAATTTGCAATAAAAAATAGGGGTTCCTATTTAAAATTTTAAAGTTGTCCCTCCCCCCACCAACTGGGTGGGGGGTGGGGAGTCATGTGTGGTATCAAAAAATAGTTTTGCGAAAAATATTTGACACGTATTTTTTTTTTTTTTATATGATGCGTAGTATGCGAGATATTCAACCGTTCCGGGACTTTTGCCTCACCCGGTATATTATTAGATATAATTATACTTCATTTGCGGAACTCAGGAAGTCAATCACTTAAAACTATCAAATAGATAATTTGGTGACCCGTTGAACATAGGTGTTGTTCACGCCTTTTTGATGATCTATGAATCAGTCAATCTATCCCCAAAATCGTGATTTTTGGACACACGTATCTTGGAAACTATTCCACTTAGACATCTGAAATTTGGAATACACCTTCTTTTTGGTAACCTTAACTCACCTGCAAAAATTCAGTTCTGTAACGTGACTAGTCTCGGAGATATAGGGGGGTCGAAAACGGCTTGAAATGGTTCGTGTAAATATAGGCTTGAGTGCGAGAACTTGGCCGGGCGCACTCTGTGCGCTATGATCAAAACATGCTTAGCTAGTTTATACAAAAAGCAATGATACCCTATCAAATACATGAAAGTGAAAAAGGCAGCCAAGTTCAATTTTAAGAATATTATTTTCATACTGTGAAAAATGGGGTCATACCTTAATACAAAAAGAATTGAGATCTAAAAGGGTGCCAATTTTTCACTTGGCAAGTTTTCAAGTTTTATATAATAATAGTTGATTGTAATTTAGCTGTTTTTAATTTCTAAAATGATTTCAATATAAAAATTATCAAATTAATAATATTATTAATTAATATTAATTTGAAAAAATACAACAATTGGTAGGTGAGAATCCAAATAAAAATTTACATTCTTATGATTTAATTATACCTAAACTTCATGTTTATATGTGTGAAAACTTGGCTCCCTTTTAGATCTCAATTCTTTTTGTATTCAGGTATGGCCCCATTTTTCACAGTATGAAAATATTATTCTTAATATTGAACTTGGCTGCCTTTTTCACTTTTATGTTTTTGATGGGTCATATTATACACTAGGACTTAACGTACTACGGTATGATAAAAGAAAAGCATAGTAAAATCGCAGCCGACTGCTGTGCTTTCATCGCGGCGCTTCGCAACGTCTCATTAACACACCGTGTCGTGGCACGTAGACATAACACTGACAAAAGAGATAACATAGAGCCGGAGTTAAAGAGGTGTGATATGTCGTCCCAGGGTGTGTGAGTAGTCTATTGTGTGTGAGTGTGACTGTGTATGCGCCTCCGGGCCACAGTTAACGGGCCGTAATTATGTTACGTGTGGGGCGGCGACACAGGTGAGTTAATTGTCACTTGCACTGTCGCTCGCGATTCGTTTATCTCGCACCGTGCACACATCTGACTGTGCTCGCACGGCGTGCTGTGCTATTATTCCTAAACCGACAAACAACAGGACCGAACCCGACGAAACAAAATCTTACAACGCAGTTTCACTTGAATACAGTACAGCCAGAGCCAGAGTTTGGGAGGACGACTGAGACTGAGTGCTCGGGACCGCCACATAACATGTTCGTAAATTATTTCATTAATGAAAACACAAAGCTTTGCAAAAAGGGAATAACTAAATGTTTTAGCCTAATTTTTATGTCATGTTTTTTTTTTTAATCGTAGAAAATAGTTTAATACATCAATATCAGCCTGGTCCGGCTTCGTCCGGATTTGTAGATTGACTATTAACGATGGGCGTATTTTGTTGATGCGGACTTTCACCATTCCAACCCACTAGTGGGAAATGGTATTAGTTTAAGTCTTAAATTCACTTTTCAAAATTTTTCAATATTTTTTTCGTTTTTAGGTTCACTGAATCCAAAAAACATACATATTTTTGGAAAAAATCTGTGCGTCTGTTTGTCTGTTAAACGGATTGAAACCAAATTTTGGGAGGATGTTTGATATTTAAAAATGAAGAGCCCTATTGTTTTTTGGGAAAATCGGCGTATGCACGAAAAAGATATATGCTATAACGTTGTTTTTATATAATATTGATATTCTTTTTATAACGGTTTATTATTATATTTATTTTTTTAAGAAATTTTTGTGAAAAAAAATTTTTTCTAAGCTTTGTAGTTTCGGAAATATTTTGAAAATAAAAAAAATCAGCTGTTCTTTTATTTTGTAGATCTGTCAACATTAAACATATAGTGTAGGTAACCATAGCAACAAATAACAAATATAATATTCAATAAGTACTAGCCAGTACCCGCGTTACCCCAAACAATATCAGAAGTTTTATTTTCTTTATTATACTATTATATCAAAAGTCAAAATTTTTGAAGCTGGAATGATCCTGTCACCCAATTGGCTGGAATTTTTAACAGACCTATGTTATGATAGATGAAGTTAGATAGGAAGCAAAAGTCAAAAACCGTGCAATATAAAATATGTAATATACTTAATAGTTGATAATAAGAATGAAAGTAACTAAATACAAAGCAATGTCATATGGGAAAGCATTTATTAAAAAGAATCATAATATGTAAATCAGTAAACAGTGGTTTACAATCAGCGTCATAACTAGCACCAGAAGACACCTTATGGTTCGAAACCAGCTGCTAGCCCTCGTAACAACATCGGTGACCTTCAACTGTATGTTCTGTAAATCAGCACTCACTTGCATAAGGGTAGTGTCGTCGGCATATTGACAAATAATAACCGAATCAATGCAGCTTGCATTTTTATATATTATATAATAAAAAGAGCGGGATCCAAGACAGATCCTTGGGGGTCACCGTTTGATATATTCAAGGTTGAAGATCTTCCACTAGGAAGCACCACCAACTGAGACCTGACAGTCAAATAACTTTTAATGAGGTTTAAAGCTGTATTGTTAGATCCATATTTGGAAAATTTTGCATAATAATTGAATATGCAATATTGAATCGAATCTGTTTCTTATTAAAGGCATCATGTATATTTCCAACTAAATAATTAATTGCTTCAATTGTAGATTTAGAGTTTCGGAATGCAAATTAGGAAACAGCAAGTAAGTTATTATCTTCAAAATATTTCAGTATTCGATTTTTTATTTCCATTTCAAATATTTTTGAAATAGCTGGAAGCACCAACATCAGCCTGTAGTTATTCACATCATCAAAATCACCTTTCTTGTGAACCGGGATTACCTTGGCCAGTTTCAATAAGTCAGGAAAAATTTCACTTTCAAGACTACAGTTCATAATATGTGCCAACGGTTTTGCAATGTCAGTTTTAATCAATTTTAGACACATACCTACTATTTACTTGACTGCCTATTCAATATTATCAAAGTAAAAACGTGTTATGTATGTTTATTACTCAGACATGCCGCGACAGCGCAACGGATCTAAGTGAAATTTTGTACGCAGATAATTTGTGAATTGAATTAACATATAAGCTACTTTTTAACTCGGTACATTAGGTCATTCGCGAGGGACTTACCTGCTCGGTTATTCCATGTCGACCATTGCCCATATTTCAATTGCTTTTCCCTCTAAACGTAACACTTGCAATCACTCCTGTCTTTGTCACGTTTTGCTGTCTTCTCTTATTATATAATGATTTTTTAAGGCGCTTCCATATCCGAGCGGGCAGAGTCGCAGGTAAAAGCTACAGTGTTATAAGTTGTTATAAACAGTCTTTTACTCATTTACATGATGTAAATTCTACATGAACCAACTCTGTATAATAAGCACATTCCTAGTTTCTACTAAATCTAATTATATCAGCTTGACACTGGCAGTCACCGCTAGGCGTGTCACACTGCACAGGTAACTCAGTTGTGTAGTTGTTGTTGTTCTTGCACTAAAGCCATTCATGGACATTGCACATTAATTTACTTTTACTTTTTTATATATTTTCTATATAGTGACATAATATTTACTCGAATAAAGAAATATCCTTTTTTAACTACAGATTCCATAAACGTAGAGTGAAATAAAAATGTCAAATAAAACAATAAAAATATTGATACTTCTTTGTGAAGACATTATTATTTATTAAAACTAATTTTTTTCCTCTAAATGAATTTTTCATGACACAATGTATTTCAATCAATGGACGTTCATTATTTGAGTGTTTTTTGATGATGTATATAGACTTTAAATTTATAAACAACATTCAAATTCTTTTCATGTTCCGTAATAAAACGAAACCATGATGATAGGGTCGGAAAAACATGTTCAAGATAAGACCCTATTCTGATTGTACTACACTCAAACCGTAATAAATTCGACTGAAATATTTCATATCAAAGATTATTTGGAACTTGATAGCTATACACCTCTTTCATTTCTCCGTACCGATATTTTTAATTATTGTTTATTTAAGACCAAAAACTATCATGTGACCTTAAGAGCAATTATTTTTTTTTTTTTTTTTTTTTTTATTATAGAAATAATGCTTCGGCTAAAAGCCATTAGCATACAAAAAAAAATATAAAAATATAAAAAAAAATATACATATAATAATATACAAAGTAAGGTAAGTATTGTGATTTACATAAAATGGGGTTATACAATGCCAAATTGATAGGGTTTGGGGTAGGTAGTTGGTAGGGAAGGTAAGTATTATAGGTTATTTATAATTCCTGTTTCTGTTATAAAATCTATTAATTTTTTTACGTTTTGTGTAGTGTTATTTAATATTTGTTTTAAATTTTCAGCTAAATTGTACTTCAGTCTGATTTGAAAGTACTTGATGCAGTCAACGAGGATATGCTCTGTTGTCAGTCTCTCGTGGCAGATATCACAGTTTGGTAAGTTTTCTTTTTTAAATAAGTAGCTATGGGTAATTTTATTATGTCCTGTTCTTAGTCTGATCAGTGCTATTTCTTGTTGTTTTGTAAGGGCTATGGGAGGTTTCCAGTAATCGGTGTCTTCTTTTATTTTGTTGAGGGAATTTGATTCAATTTCTTGCCAGTAGTGGGTCCAGTTTTTTTTGCATGTTCTTTTTATTAAGTCTATTGTGTCTGTCAATGTGATGTTTTCATTGATAATTTCAGCGGAGGAGATTGCTTCTTTAGCGTTGAGGTCAGCTCTTTCGTTTCCATATATACCGGTGTGTGAAGGTATCCAGATAAGGTTTGTTGTACTTTGGTTTAGACGAAGTTGGTGGATGTGGTGCTGGATTTCTTGGATTATAGGGTTTTTTGGATAGAGACTGTTTATTGCTTGTAGTGAGCTGAGGGAATCGCTTAAGATGACAATGTCCTTGCCTTTATTATTTGGATTGTTTTGTATTTCGGTTAGACTTGATTTTATTGCCTGTAGTTCAGCTGTGAATATACTCGCTTCTTTGTGTAGGGTGATTTTATTTATTTTTCCGTCGATAATATAGGCGCAAGCCGTGCCACTTTCTGTTTTGGAGCCGTCGGTATAAACTTGGATTGAGTTTTTGTAGTTTTCTAGGAGTAAGTTTAGTTCTGCCTGGATTATTTTGGGGTTTGTTTCTTGTTTATTGAATTTTTGTAGTTCTAGGTGGAGTTTCGGATATTCAAACATCCAAGGTGGGAAGTTTATGCTGCTTGGTATAATTTGCAGGTTGTCTATTTTGTAAATTCTACTTAGTCTATTTGCTGCGATATTTGCTGGAATTTGTAAGTTGGCGTTATTTTCATAGGTGTGTTTGTAATTTGGGGCTGTCATTTTCTTATGATTTAAATGTGATGGACTGGATTTTATTTTAGCGTAGTATGAAACTGTTATCATCTCCCGACGAGTTGATGGAGGCATTTCTCCAGATATTGAGTATAGACTATTTAGAGGTGTGGTCTTGAGGGCTCCTGTAGCGATTCTTAGGGCGTTGTTATAGACTACTTCTATTAATTTAAGGACACTTTTCTTGGCCGATGCGTAGGCTATGCAAGCATATTCTATTTTTGACCTTATTAGCGCTTTGAATATGTGTAGCAATTGTGTTGTTTCGCTTCCCCATGTGTGGTGGGAGAGTGTTTTAATGAGGTCGATATTTTTACAGCAGCTTCTTCGTAGTTCTGTGAGGTATGGTTTCCAGGTAAGTTTATTGTCAAGGATTACACCCAGGTATTTTATGTTGGTCAGGAGTTGCAAGTTGGTATTGTATAGTTTTAGTTTAGGTTTTTTTACTCGCCTATGTTTCGTGAATAAGATGCATTTGGTCTTTTGTGGTGAAAAGTGATATCCTATATTTTTAGACCAATTTTCTAGATGGTTAAGCGCTGTTTGTAGTTCTGTTTTTATATTTTCTATATTTTTTCCACAACAATATATGACTGCGTCATCGGCGAACAGGGCGATTTTGACGGGATAGCGTATGTTTTTAACAATACCATTTATTGCTATCAAAAAAAGACTTACGCTGAGGATTGATCCTTGAGGAAGGCCATTTTCTTGGTTAAAGCTATCGGACGTTTTGTCTCCTATTCTAACTTTGAAAGATCTGTCCGAGAGGAAGTTTCGTATAAAGTTGGTGATGTTGCCTTTTATGTTCCATTCCACAAGACTGTCTAATATATTTCTCCTCCAGGTGCGATCATATGCTTTTTCGATGTCCAGGAATATGGCTGTGAGGTGTTGTTTTGAAGCGAAAGCATTTAGGACTTCTGATTGTAGATGGGTTATTTGGTCGATTGTGGAATGTTTTTTTCGGAAACCACACTGCTCAGATATGATAAGATTTCGAGATTCTAATAGCCAAACTAATCGGCAGTTTACCATTTTTTCCATGATTTTACACATGCAGGAAGTAAGTGCAATTGGTCGATAGCTGTCGATGTTTGTTTTTTCTTTGTTGGGTTTTAGGATGGGCAAAATTATGCTTTTCCTCCATTCAGAGGGGAACAGTTGTTTGGTCCATATCATGTTGTAAATGTTGAGAAGGGTTTGTTTTTTTGTTGAGGGTAATTTCTTTAAAAATTCGTTATGAATTCTATCTGGTCCTGGAGAGGAGTTGTGGCAGTTTGACAAAGCTGCGTTTAGTTCGCTTATTGTAAAAGGTATGTTAAAATTTTCTTTGTTTTCGGATGTTTCGTTAAGAATTTTATTTTCTGCAGCATTTTTCCGTTCAATGAATTCTTTTGTGTAGTTGTCGGTTGCGAAGGTTGATTCAAATTTTTCTCCCAGTGATTTTATTATATTTTCTTTATTTGTTTCTATTTTATTGTTAATTTTTAACGCAGGTATGTTGAAAGATTTGTTATTACCTCTCAGTCTGTTTATTTTATTCCACACTTCCTTCGTTGATGTGGATGCGTTTATCGAAGATACAAAATTAGACCAAGATTCTTTTTTACTTGTATTAATTGCAAGTTTTGCTTTTGCTTTTAGTTTTTTTAGTGTGAGTAGGTTTTCTTGAGTCCGATGTTTCCTGTATTTGTTTAGGGCAGTTTTGCTATCTTTTATAGCATTTTCAACAGTTTGGTTCCACCATGGTATGGTTTTTTTTTTATTTATAGTTTTTCTTTGTTTTATGGTTTTGGTTGCAGCATCTAAAATCATTTTAGAGAATTTGTTTATTATTGTATTTATGTTTTCATTTTCGTTGAACTCGGTGTGGTCATTTTCAATTTCATCCTGGTACGCGTCCCAGTTTGCACTTGTCAGGATCCATTTGGGAGAGCAGTAGTTTTCTGTTCTTGTGGTTGTAGTAAGTTTTAAGGATATTGGAAAGTGATCACTGTCGAATGTTTCGGATAGGGTAGTCCAGTTTGTTAAGGGGGTTAAAGAAGGATGGCACATTGTGAGATCAATAGCCGATAGAGTTCCCGTAGTGTTATTTAAATGGGTCATTTGACCTTCATTGAGTAGGGTTATGTTTTCTGATTCTATAAATTTTTTTATAATTTTACCTCTTGTGTCTAATTTGTCACCCCATATAAAGCTATGAGCGTTAAAGTCGCCCAGTATAATGTAAGGTTTGGGTAACTGAGACACTATATGTTCTAAGGCTTGAATAGTTATTTGTTTACTGGATGGGGCGTAAATATTACATATTGAAATTTTGTTTGGGGCATAAACTACGATCGCTACTGCTTCTATGTCTGTCTGTAGAATTATGTGTTCTGAGTGGTAGTTTTTGTTTACTAATGTTAATACTCCTCCACTGGCGTGATTTGTATCTTGTCTGTCAGTTCTGTATTGTGTGTAGTTTTTTTCGAAATAAGGTGTAAGTGTGTGGTTTGGTTTGAAATTTGTTTCTTGAAAGCATAAGACTGATGGTTCTTGTTCATTGATTAGTCTATAGATATTTGGTAGTCTTCTATAGAAGCTGTTTAAATTCCACTGCACTATCTTGAAATCCATTTTTGTTTAGTTTTTATTCGTCAGTTTCGGAGCTGTAGGATGAGAATGACATTTGGGATGAGCAGGTGTCGTTATCTGAGTTGTTTTCTTTTAATAACATTTTGCCAATGATATTTGTTGTTTTGGTGAAATGGTATTTCATAGTACGGTTTTCAAGGGCTTTGTAAAGGTCGAGCATCATTGTTATTAGGCTTTCGATGTCAGTCGTTATAGTACGAGCAAAATTTAATGGGTTGTCTGCTTTTTGTACTTGTGTGATGAATTGTTTCAGTTGATCATAAGTTAAAGGGTATTTGTTGTTGGGATCTTCTATAATTGGTTGCAGTGGTTTTAAAGTTTTCTCTGCTATTGAACTTATGTTATCAGGCTTCTTTTTGTCATTATTTTTCCTATCTTTTTCCGTTGTAGCTAGTTTAGGTTTTTTTGCTTTGGGTTTTATAAACTTATGTTCTAATTTTTCTTTTTTTTTCTGTTTCAGGTTGATTTGCTGTAGCTGTGCAACGTTCATGGAGAAGGGGATCCTGTTCTTCAGTGGTGGGTGAGTCGATTGACGGTATCTCCGATATTGTTGTTGAAGAGCTGGTCGACGGAGGTGGCGGTCGTTTAACAGCTTTATTATTGTCGGTCGTTGTTTCTTCTAGCATAGGTGTTTGGTTTTGTTCCGGTGATTTGCAGTTGTCCGCTATGTGTCCGGTTTGGTTGCACTTGTAGCATTTGGTTTCTTCTATGCTTAAATAAATTCTATAGTTGTCTCCATCATAGTTTATGAATATAGAATCTGGAATATATATTGAGTCGTCGGGGACAACGTAAACAAAGCGTCTAAAACAAATGATGTGGCTAAGATCGGATTCTGTATTTCCGGCTTTTACATAATTGATAGGTGAGACCAATTTTAGATTGTTTATGCTTTTTAATTTTTCTTCTAGTATGTTGTTCGGGATAGTAGGGCTGATGTTTGATATCATCAATTTTTTAGCGGGAGTTACAAGCCGTCTAATGTTGATTTGGTTGTCTTCGATTATAATGGAGTTGTGTTTTTCAATAAGTTCATCCACAATTTTTTTATCAGACAAATACATACATATTCTTCCATTGGATATGCGTGACGCTGCTAAAATATTTTTTCCCTGGACAATTTTTGCGATCTCGACAATGTACTGTTTGATTTTTAATCCATCGACTGAGTTGAGGATAATGCCCTGGTCTTTCTTTGGAACATTGAACGTGGTTGGTTTTTTCAGTGCTGCAGCAAAGGTTGGTTGGTCTGATGAGTTATTTGCAGTGTTTTGTGATTGTTGTGGGGTTTCCATGTTTGGTTTGTATGATACAGTAGGGGTAGGTGAGATAGTGTGGTTATTATCTAATATAGTTGTCATTTAGTGTATGTTTGGTTGCCTACACAGAGCATTATAAAATGCGTGACGTCCGCAAAGTGCGGACGCGAACCAGTAGCGATAGCAGCGCGTTGCTGGAAAGATATCTAGATGTCTATAATACAAGTATATTTGATAATAATTAAAGAGAGAAAAAAAGAAAAAAAAATAACCTAAAAAAAAATTGTTTTAGAAAATTAAAGTTAAATTTCAATCCGTTTAGTAAGAGAATAAAAAAATAACTTACTGGATAAAGAAAAACTTTATAACTTAAAGAACGACGGTTTTGGTACGAAAAATGCAGTATAACTACAAGAAAAGTACAAAACCTATCAGCGTAAAAAAAATACGTGCACTCAATATCAATCGGCGATTGACCTCCAATTATTTTTATCAATACTTATTTCATTATTTTTATTAATAAGCTGAAAACCTATGATATCAGTTATACTAAAACTTCTTAACTGGTTTTGTATTTGAATGTAAATAATAATATAAGATAAGATAAGATAAAATTTATTAGCAAGAAATTATACATATTATGTACGGAAAAATAAAACAATTTCCTAGACAGCGGGCCCAATACCTGCTGCTTGACTAAACAAAAACAAATGAATATTAATATCGAACCAATAATGTTTTGAATGGTATGGTTTCTAGTTTTTAATTAATATCCACTAATGACTAAGAGCATTCCACTAATTATCTGAAAAATCAATTTTAAAAAAGTTTAAAAATTGTTATAGATAAGAATATTGGAAGAAATAACAATAAAAATCTTAAACAATTTTCCAGCTTTAGTAATAATTACCCGCTCTTCCACCACATATACCCGTGCATACACCATAACTGACGTTTCTTAGCCGTGGCCAAGGAATTGGGGGTTTGTTATAAGCAAGCCTTACTCAATCAATTTTAATGACATTCCTATAATGATCTCAAATAATCTCAGGCATTTTTGTCACACAAAATAGAGTTAAAGAACCTCTCTAAAGACATAGAGAAATATACTCTCTCAAGAGTTGTGTAAAATTTTAATTTCAAATGTGATGACAGCAACGTTATACCTAAAAGAAATTTACAGCTGATCAAACAAGGTGGAATATAATATATTACGTTATCAGATATTATCTGATAACGTAACTTTACTTAGTAATGTTACTTCTACGACCCGCGTTCGAGACATTTCAGCAAGTTGTTTTTTTTAGTAGGATTTTTTTTGACCCTCCAGTAAGATGTTCACACGTCAAAAACGACATATATTTGCTTTTGGTTCAAAAATTTATTTAACGAGATTTTTATACTGTTCACTTTGCTGGTCTCCAGCTGGATTGACGGTCGTTATAGGCTGAATAAGGCGAATATATTTCGAACTGAATGCATTAAATACCATGTTAGTTTATTTGTGGTGTTATAGTAATTGTCCGACTACGGCGAAGTAAAAAAGGAGGGTTATGAGTTTGACCGGTATGTATGTATGTATATTCATCTGTTCCATCATAACTTCTAAAATACTTATCATAATTTGACAAATGAGGTATCGTTGGAAGCGTTTTGATCGTCCGCTGGTTATAGGGTATGTAACTTCACATTAAATTAAATATGGCGCCCTCCAGAAGAACTGAAAAAAATTTTTTCTTCATACCTCGATCGAAAGTACATATTTCGGAATCAATTGTAAGGCGTTTTGGTGGAATAACACACACTGATACGGGAAGTGTGTACGTTCGGGCGGCAGTAAAGTAAAAATAACCTATAAACTGTTGTTTAGATGTCGTTTCCATAGCAACCCTATTACACTTTAGCTAATAGTCGCGAACAGCTGTAATTCGTGTTTTTATGTAAAACATGCAAGCTTCTTGCTTGGAATTTATCCGTGTTTTTATGTAATTAATTAATAAATGTCTTTAATAAGCGTACTTACGAACGTAGTATTAAGAAAAATAGTATACACTACAAGGACCGAAAATTTGATAACAAGAATATCAAACTTTCGGCCCTTGTGGTGTGATATACTATTAATGATGCCTTGTTGGGATCAAATAAGAGGACTTAATAAGCACATATCAAAAATATATATATGTTACGGTAAATGTAAACTCTTGGGAAATGTACACATTTACCGTAAAATGTGCCGGAGAATGTGTACATTAAATGTAGATATTGCGGCAAATGTACACATTCTCCGGCACATTTTACGGTAAATGTGTACATTTCCCAAGATTTTACATTTACCGTAACATATATATTGTTAATTGATGCTCGCAGCTTTGCTTGCAAGCACCCGATAATTGGGAATAATCACGAAATTACAACACCCGCAAATAATTTAAATAACGAGTAAGCTCACAAACTAAAACCCGACTACTGAAAAATCACGCTCTAAAAAGTATGAAACAAGAAAATATGCTACCTCATATATATATATATATAGCGCCCTCTTGATGTATGCGTGATACACTTTGCCCTAAAGCTTATGATCGCTTACTACTGTTAAAATGTATTGTTTTGATAGAGTAGGCCACATACGACCACGTCTATATTCTTGTTTCATACTTTTTAGAGCGTGATTATTCAGTAGTCAGGTTTCAGTTTTAGAACTTACTTTTACCCACTTACTATTCATCATTATGTCAACTCAAAGACATTAGTTCGAGAAGATCAGTTCATCACAATACAATGGTGTTTCACAAGTCACAGATTCGTGAATCCCGTAAGTACCTAGTATAGATATCAGCGGGTCGTTTTCTTTGACCTACGCCTGTGAACATTTTACGGCATTGTATCGTTTATATCTTGTTTTTAGTGTTTTTCAGACGCCCTTAACAAGTTAAATGCACCGGGTTTTTAGTTCTGTTTCCGTTTGTGCTGCGTTGTGTTGGGCATCAGCTGCCGAGCGCACAGCTAAACTGGATTACGTCTTTTTATAATCACTCGCGGGGCCTTAATGTCGCCTCCTCAAACAGAACACTCTGAACGTATCTGCGATCAAAAAGCAAAACAGCGCATGTCGATTTTTCGGTAAAACGAGATCTAGGTGTGCGCTCAAGATCTTGCAGCAACTGAAAATTGGGTTTTTTACGAGTAAAACCTAAATTATGGTAGTTCATATTGTAACAAAACTACTGTAGTCTGTGGCGGAAACTATTTATTTGCAATAATAAATGTTTAACAAATCAGTAAAACACACAAACGAAATACAGAAATAAAAACGTTAACAGAAACAAAACTAATAGTTCTAAATAATAAAAATAGAAGACTAAGTAACAGAGAATTAAGAGTCACTAAATTATATACAAAAAATGTTTACAACACAGGAATACAACGCAAAGTTTATCAGCACACTTGTCTATTAACTATATAAATCATTTATGTAAAACTACTCACTAAAGTTATAATTTATTTTCACAGTATAACTGAATAATTTATGTAGTAATGCCAGAGCACTGTATCAACACAACTCACGAACAGCTCGAATACTGACTGACTGCCTTGCTCACTCTGCTCGCCTTATATAGTTTTGGCCCACGCTTCTATCGAATGTTCTGGACGAATCGAGATTTCTTCATTTACATCTATTTTCCTCTCCAAGCGATTCTAAGAAATCGGGTCTAAAGGTCGGGTGTTTTTTTACCTGTTTCCATTGTTGTTGGTTCTAGTAGTTTTTACCGATTCCATAGGCGTCCCATCAAGGGGCACGCAACAATATATTTAGGGTGGAATGAATGATATTACCCGAATTTGTGACTTTATGTTGAAACTAAGGCCTGCGAGTTTTACCAGTCACACGACTGATATACTTCGACCCGAGATATTTACGATAAAACTTTTAGACCACAATTTTCTGACGGCCTAGCACACATAAATTTCTCAAAAGTAGTCCACGCATTTCATCCCACCTCCACCATTTTTATTTAGTCTCCTTCTCTCTGTTATAAATTAATTTGGAAGGTGTAGGCAGTGACTAATACCAAGTCAACCAGTTTTGTCACTCGATCAGTATTTTTGTCTTAAAAAATGCAGCACGTCTGATTGAAATATCATTCAGCTACTCTTGGGTAGTGCATTTGATCAGCCACTCGTACATAATTGGCTAAGCTAACTCAAACACGTGCGTGATTGTGTTGCAAAAAAACAAAAGTTGGTGACAAAACATTAAAGGTTTTGACAGTATCTAATTCGTCTCCCGGAAGGACTCTATACTGTGCTAATAAAGGTGTCCCAAAATTAACGCAAGATTTGAATTAAATAGAAAACACAGTTTTTAGTCTTCAGATTATTATTTTACCATTCCAACCCACAAGTGGGGAATGGTACTAGTTTAGGTCAAAAATCACTTTTCAAAAATTTTACAATATCTTTTCGTTTTGAGATAGCCCGAATCCAAAAAACATATTTTTGGAAAAACTCTGTGCGTCTGTTAGCCTGTGAACACGATACAGGTCAAACGGATGAGAAGATTGAAACAAAATTTTGGGAGGATGTTTGGTATGCAAATATGAAGAGCCCTATTGTTTTTGGGGAAAATCGGCGCATGCGCAGAAGATATATATGCTAAAACGGTATTTTTTATATAATAATGGTATACTTTTCATAACGGTTTATTATTCTATTTATTTTTTCAAGAAAGTTTTGTTTAAAAATGTTTTTTCTAAACTTTATAGTTTCGGAAATATTTTGAAAATAAAAAAAAATCATCCGCTCTTTTGTTTTATGGATCTGTCAGAAATAAACTAGTGAGGCATGCTTTGATTAATTTTTACCTGACGTGGAACATACTATGTAGGTAACCATGGCAACGAATAGTTAATATCATATTGAATACTAGACATTACCCGCGTCACCTCATGCGATATCAGAAATTTTATTTTCTTTATTATAATCAAATGTCAACATTTTTGAAGTTGGAATGGTCTCGTCGCCCAATTGGCTAAAATTTTTTTATTGAATCATAAACTACATACGATATTTATGGAATAACACATCGGAAAAATGGCCTCCAGGGCTTTGCTGGCACATACGCACTCTTTTGTCGAAATATTCCATGAGCATTTGCATAAATGTGGCTGAATTTTGTTGATGCAGCATTTAATTTCCTCCTGTAATGCACGGGCGATTGTGGGCTTGTTGACATAGATTTTTGACTTCAAATAACACCATAAAAGAAATTTAATTATGTTAAATCACACGATCTAGGGGGCCAATTCTTATCACCGAAACGAGAGAAGACACGACCAGGAAATGTTTCATGCAGTAATTGAATTATTTCACGGGTTGTATGGCATGTGGCATCGTCTTGTTAAAACCGCATATTGGCCACATCAATATCATCCAATTTCGGCAAAAGAACTGTGTTATATTTTGTATGAAATTTTTGAACTGTGGTCATCAAAGTCTCAATATTTTAGAGATATTGTTCAATAATGAAAACACGTCGTTGTATCGTTTAACGCTCTATTTTTACTAACCTAGTGTTAGTAAAACGCTCAGCTATCACATTGTTTTTATTCAGGGTTACCAACAGTTTACTGCACAAATGGCGGCAAATTCAAAACTTGTATTAATTTTGGGACACCCAGTATTTAATTACTAACAAGCTTAATGGGGTGGCAAAGCCATAAAACAATGTAATGCATATCCGTTGTTAGATTTTTTCATGTCGCTTATTTACGTTGTGAAACTATAAGGATTAGTTGCTGCCTGCAATTTCTACTACAGCTTCTTGATCTGAAAATATAGACAAAATTAATCAAAATTTCGACATAAGATGTTTTGTCGTGTGGTCACACATAAAAATTATAACGATGCCACTCTTGAATATGACAAGCAGACTGAACGTCGCTTACCTTGTCACTTTTGTTTTTTATTATTGTTTGTTTTTTGTTTCTTCTTTTAAGGTTATGTTTGCTGTACTTAAAGTCATCTCTGTATAGGATTTTCAAAGTTATTAATGCGACAATTAAAATTTTTAGAATATAATTCACTAACGTTTTTATGTATCATTCATTGCTATTGTTTTTATCGTGTGTTTATATAGTTTTAATATATTATTCTCCACTTTCTGGTACAGGTGCCCTCCTGATACATAATAATCCAAGCACCCACCGTAAAAAAGTTTACTGGACAATTAGTTAAATTTTACTACATATTGCATTTAACAGATTGTATGATGAAAAACATATAATTGGTGGCAAACTAATAAAAAGTTTTTAATCGTTTTTTATCATTAGTATCTCAAATACGGTTCAGTACTGTTTGATAAAAATACAAATAATAGAAGTACCAAATTATTTACAATTATCAGCGTCTGCAGAGCATTTTTTTTTTCATACCTGGAAGACTTCACCCTATAGTTGAATAAATGTTACATTTTCAATATGAAGAATCAAATTCACCGTGTCAAAAGAGTTTTACTTCAAAAGATTGGAAGGCAAACAATGATAATTGTATATAGCCGGTAGGTACTTCTGTATAATCTATATAAATTTCGTCAAGTTGTGTTGTCATACTCAAAATACCGACAGCAAAAAATTATCAATAATATTATCAATAATAAAATTTTAGTAGTGTTCTTTATTAGACTTTTGTACAGTGGGGGCTTGAACGATAAAATATCGATATATATTTAACAATCATATACCTACGATAATCATACTAATCAATATTGAATCATAAAACAATTAACAAAATTACGTTTTTTTGTTAAACCACTAGCCGCCGCCCTCGGCTCCGCACGCGATTGAGAACAAACAATTTTTTATAGCATAGTTTTACAGTCGGCTCCATCGTATTGTAGTCTGGGTCCCGCTCGGTAGCGACATTGCAGTAATGGAGTCTTTGGCTCCACCGTATTACAGTCTTGCCTTGCGGGGCTGTACTACGCTTGTCAGCAATATCGCAGTAGATGGAGCCTCCGGCCAGGTTATATCTACCCGTACTTCCACCATAAAATTCCTCTATTTCCACCATGTACTCAAATTTAATTTAACCAGTTTATTTGGAATTTTTATTTTTATCAAAGTAAATTATATGGTGTGCTCGTTTTAGTGAAAGAATATTTAGAATCGGTTCAGCAGTTTCAAAGATTATCCCGCGCATAGAACAAACAAACAAATTTTACCTCTAAAATACAAATAGCATAGCTGATAACACAACAACAAAACTTTGTTGTGTCGTTTCAACGTCTTTATTTAAATGTTCAAGGTTATACGAGGAAATCGGTGAGTGTTTTCTTTACTGGCGCTACGAACATTCTATTATTTACAAATGTATAAAAAATGTTTATGTTTTTAAAGAGTTTTTTATTTTGTAATTATTGTTTGTTTTTGTTTCCATTTTCAAGACTGTTTGTCTTTCATCTAGAAAATTTCAATTTACGAAAGCTATTTATATCTTGTAAATAATTCTTATTAAATAATAATGTAAATAGTTTTAATGAAAACTTAAATCAAACAAAACTTTCTTGCTACAGGGACGCGCCACCATGAATGACATAACAAAAAAATATATTTTCTCACAGTTCCTTCTAAAGTAGTACTTATATGTATATATATGTGTACAGGACTGTAAAGTAATACGCACTAGTGTGCTAAAGTAATACAAAACTGGTGGCGCTATACCTACTCCAAAGTGTCAGGTATTTTTTAACCGACTTCAAAAAAGGAGGAGGTTCTATGTCCGCCTGTATATTTTTTTTTTATGTAAGTTCACCGATTTCTCCGTCAATTATGGACCGATTTTCAAAATTTTTTTTATATTCGAAAGAGTGCATTTCCGAGGTGGTCGTCAGGACCTGATGGTGGAATCCAGAGAAATCGAGGGAAACTCTCAAATTTCAAAGGCACGCATATTTGTCCTACCCATTGCAATACTTTATCTAACACTAAAAAAAGAAAAATAAAAAGTAAAAAAAAAAAAAAAGTAAAAAATAATAATTATTGTTATTTTTAGAGTCGGTGTCACATCGGAATTCGAAAGTAGCAATTTAAATCTTACATGTCTCTAGTTCTCTGAATAGATTTCATTTTGGCTGACACTGACTCCAAAAATAACAATAATTATTATTTTTTACATTTTAGTGCATATTTTGAAGTCGGTTCAATTTTTTTGTTAAAAATATTTTATTATAACGTACTATTAGCAGTGATGTTTGTTCACAAGTGATCTGTCCATAATTTTGAAAATGAAGTGAAACCAGTTATTTTATAGGAGGTAGGTACGTGCAAAAATATCATATATATCTCGTGGGTAATGATATTACGACACATAACCGGACCAAACCATGACCGTGCTATGAACGTATCAGGCACGAAAAGAAACACGACACGCACTACTACTTAAGCCCACTGCAACGGATCGACAGCGTTTTATGCCCGTATACAACCCGTATGATGCCCGTATTCAACACGTATTATGCCCGTATGCAATGCATATTATGCTCGTTCGGTATCCATTCAATATGCAGCACCAAATATGCCATTTTCGCATAGTGTTGCGTGGACACTTTGAAATGTTGCCAATTTTTTTTTAATCAAATATACTATTAGAAAATGAACTGTTAGACATCCGGTAATGATTGTCATGATTTTGAACGAGGAAGAAGAAAAAGAAAACCAAAAAAGACTACGCTATTGGATTCACGATTCTTTAAGAGAACGGAAAACCAAGAGAGAATATTAAACATTATTCATGTACTTAGTAATTGATGACGTACAAAAATTTGTTCAGTATTTTAGAATGTCTATAACATACCATTTTACCGAATTGCTGAAGAGGATTGAAAATGATACGCGGCTTTAACCCGTAGCATACCCGGTTGGACAACGTCGCGTGTCAAGCACGGAGCGTATCAGCACCGACAAAATATTCTAACCGTAGATTTGTTGCCGGCCCGGTCATGGCACGTTAGGCCGTTTGTCCACCGCCGCCGTCACCGGGACATCATCGAGAACGAGATTACTTCGGGCCGAGAGTTTAGATGACGTGACGGCGATCGTGTGTCCACCGCGAGCTCAGTTCTAGAGCTTCGTCGCGCCACGCAATTTTTCTCAAAATTTTATCTTTGGACACATCCTTTGTTTTATCCCACAAACAGTCTTTACTCTCTCCAAGTTCAATAAATGTATAGGTAAATATAATATTTTAATTTGTTAGCCATTTTTTTACAAATTTTATGATAGACATAACAAAAACCGGGCGAACGGCGCGGTGCGACGGTAGTGTGTGGACAAGAACAAACGTGTTTTTGTATTTCCGGCACATCGGCCCGTCATAAAACCGTGCCGAGTTCTAGCGGTCACGCCGAACTACTCGAAAAATCGGCGGCCGGGATGACGGCGCTCGGGTGACTGGCGTGCGGTGGACACATGGCCATAGTAAATGTATGTATCGCTAAATCGGCTCCGTCATCTCGTTCTCGGTGACGGCGGCGGTGGCCAAACGGCCTCACGGTGTTAGTCAGTGACGGAACGGTCCAGTTTCATACTATTTCATGGAATGAATATTTTTTTGCCTGACACGTTCCTATTACGGTCATGGTATGACACTGTGTAGTGGGCAGAGACCTTAATGTCTCAAAAATCCAAGCAGACTTTAAAAAATACTATTATTCCTTCGGAACCATATTGTTGACGATTCTTGTGTAGTGGAAAGCTATATCAAAATATATATAGCCAGTGCTATATCTTTCAATTGAAATGAAAAATAAACGTCTGACTTGACCCACGCGCCCGTTAAAAGGTTAAATATTATAACAAGCTAAACTTTGCCCAACTTTAACATTTCTTTTTTGCCGTCGTTTCTGTATTAAGAGTATGTCGTTGTATTTAGAAGTTTTCCTCGGATAGAGGGTTTAAATTTTTATCTGTTATGTGGGCTTCTAATATTTATATAGTTGCACATATCGCGTGTTCTGGAAATATACACTTTTTAGGGATCCGTACTAAAAGAGTCTAACCGGAACCCCATCGTTGTGACAACGTTGTCCGTCTGTCAGAGGCTTCTAGAGTCTAGAGTTCTTTACAAAATGAGAAATCGACTTGAATATCCTTGGTTCAAGCACGAAAATAATATTTAAAAAATTGAATTTTTTTCTGAGAGGGTGTCAACTGTCAATATAAGTATGCAAAATATTTATTTTCGACCTAGGCGTGTGCGGTACCATTGTGTAGAGTTCGCTAAGTAGAACACGACCGAATTTTAATACTAACTGTACCCGGCCACGCGTTTCTGTGGCACAGTTGATTTGCGTGTGTTGCTGTTACCCTCAACAGATGGTGCTCCCGTTGCCGTAAAATATAGCATATGTTGCTTTAATGTCATATCGCCATAAAATAATTAGTATAGCGTGTGTTGCTTTAGCGTCCAACATATGGTGCTGTTTTTCAAAAAAAGCATGTTTTCACCTGTCACAGGTGTGACATCTATACAATAGGCATATAAAACACGCGCGTATTCAAAGGCAATGTTGTGTTAAAATTTCAAAGCAAAGAATTTTCCGAGATTTCAGATTTTAAACAATATATAGATTATAAAATGTTATTGAAAATTGTGATTAGTAATATTAGAATTTTTTAGTTTTTTTTTTAGGGAAACCCTCAGTGCACTCGTACTTGATCAGTTATTTTATGTATACGACAGTACTTAATCTTGAAAAATGATGTGACGAAAAACGGGACAGATATTATACCCAGTAGTGGGAGTAGTAATTATTGGATACATACGCAAAATGTTTACACTTACTATGAGAGTACCAACTGAATTCACACATACTAGTGGTTAAAAGCATTTCAAGAAAGGAGCAGCAACGTGAAACGTGAACCGGAAAATTTAAACCGTAGAACTACGTTCGTTAACGAGAGCGGTTCGGGGTATAAATTGACAACGACTCATTTATACTACAAAAATTCCCGTTTTTAATTTTTAAATGTGTTTTGTGCAATGTTCCATAACAAGAGTTTCCAGAGAGCTAATTATAGTGTGCTAAATTCAGTTTAGACAAATTGTTGCGATGTTTTAAAAGAAAAAACAAAGAAACACAATATAATAACAATATAGTGTTTAACATCTTTCACAATGCTTGTGTACAGAATATTAAAACCAAAGGATATATTGCGAAAGTATTTTATATCGTGTGAACATAGAACTATAAAATATAGTTTACTAGCCACTACCCGCGATTGCGATGAAACACGGCTCTACCGTATTGCAGTTTCGCCTAACGGGGTTGTATCCCGCTCGACAGCGATAACAGTAGTGGAGTCATTGGCTCCACCACCGTATTACAGGCTTGCCGCAGCAAGGCTCCACCGTATTCTGATGCCATTTTCAAACACAATTTTTTAACCATTTTAATTTTGGGAGGAGGACGCACAACAAATCACCAAAGTTTCATCGTAGTCGGAAGAATGGTATAATAATAAGTAGTAATAATAATAATAATGCTTTTAACGTCCGTTTTTAACTTCCCGTTATTTTCTACAATTTTTGAACTTCAATTTAATTAATTGCAATGGGCGAATGAAGGAATTTTTAGGAAATTAGGATAAGGTAGGCAAATTTTGAGCACAGGAGTTTGACAGGTACGGCCATGGCCTTGAATAAGGAACCATCTCGATATTTATCTGGAATTATTGAGGGAAGTCATGAAAAACCTCAACAAGTACAGGAATTACCGTTTTTCGGCGAGAGGCAGTGGGAAAAACTCCCAACCACATCCTATCTCGCCGGGATTCGAACCCGGTACCTCCCGAATGCCAGTCTAGTGCTCTCACCGCTACGCCACCCCGGTCGGTGACGAATGGTATAAAAACGCATTCATGATTATATATTATACTAGCCGCTACTCGCGACTTCACATACGATTGAGCTGAAACACGGCAGTAACAACAATAATAGTGAAGACAATCGTATTGGTCTTGTCTAAAGAGACTGCGCCCCACTCAACAGGGTAAATCTTGCAAGTGTAAGTTTTGAACAACTTCCACATATTCCAAATTTTTTCAATAATAAATTGAAAATGTAATAGATACTTTTGTAATTTTCTTAGATTAGAACAGGAGTCTTGAAAATGCTATGCAAACAAAAGCCATTTTTAAAACCGAGAGCTCGTTTCGTTTGTCTATAGCGGACCTTCTCAATAACCGACAACTAGTCAAATAATTGGTTAACTCGCCATCAAAAACAAACATTATTTTGTGGAAAAATCTAAAGAAAAGAAATAGTTAATCTAAAACTAAGTGAATTGGTGTAATCGATTCTTTTGTTTTCTTTGCCGCTTTACTGAAGAGGAATCGAGGATTCGCCGGAAGTGCATTCCAGATACATATACATAAATGGCTTAAAAAGGGCGAGTCACAGAAACTGTCCAGAAGAGAAGATTTTAGCTGTCAGCGTTAAGAGTGGGGTAGTAAATACGTGACTAGTTGAAAATTGTAATAAGTCAGTCTTGACAAAAATACATAGGGTTATTAACCGACTTCAGCAAAAAGGAAGAGGTTCTATGTTCGACTGTATATTTTTTTTGTTTCTTTTTTTATGTATATTCACCGATTTCTCCGTCAATTATGGACCGATTTTCAAATATTTTTTTTATTCGAAAGAGTGCACCTCAGAGGTGGTCCCATCGGAACCAAGTCAGGATCTGATGATGGAATCCGGAGAAATCGAGGGAAACTCTCAAATTTCAAAGGCACGCATAATGTTTTTTATGTATGGTCACCGATTTTTATTAGTGTTATATTAACACTAAAAAGAGAAAAATAAAATATTTTTAACAAAAAAATTGAACCGACTTCACACTAAGAAGTAAAAAAGAATTGCGTATTGAAATGTTTTGGAGTCGGTGCCAGCCAAAATGAAATCTATTCCGAGAACTACACCGACTCCAAAATATTTCAATACGCAATTCTTTTTTACTTTTTAGTGTGAAGTCGGTTCAATTTTTTTGTTAAAAATATTTTATCCGCATTGCTATGCAAAAAGTCATAGGTACTAATTTATCGTTTCGTTTGGCAGTCGAGGCAAATCGTCTCCAGAGTTATTTGGAGTCGGGTAAATGGAAAGCATTCAAGGCAGCTTTTTGGAAAGCTCAGCGATGTTGCTGAAGCTTCACTCTGTATAAACTGCAGCAGGTATACAGTCCACACAAATATAGTGAAACTTGAAGTTTCTGTATAAACTTTATTAAGTTTTATGTGTCCCCGGTGACACTAGACAGAAACAACTGGTGACTTTAACAGTTCGCTACATCAAATGTGTTGGTATTCTATTTACAGTTCATAGACCTGGCTTACTCTGTAACAGAATCGAAAAACTGTCAATAATGACTGCCATCAAAATTCCATTTTAAATATTACAAAGTACGGTTTTTTTGTAATATTATATTTATGCTAATTTACAATTTGCATATTGTATAATATGTATTATATTTTTATTCGGAAAATGGATACACATCGACGAAGTCGTCTGCATCTACTTCAATATGCAGTATATATCGGTTATAACGACTTCTTCTCATATCCGATTGTCATTTTAAAACAACAAATGGACAACCATGTGAATGAGATGACACACGACAGCGAATTGGCTCCATTGTATTACAGTTTTGCCTCACGGGGGCTGTGCCCTGCTCGGCAGTTACAATAGTAATGAAGTCTTCGGCTTTACTATATTACAGTACTCTTCTTTAAAACGCTATTTTTATATACTTTGATTTTTTTCCAGAAACCTTCGCGACCGCGTCCACAGCTCACTAATGTTTCATCTTTATTGGATGAATGTTAGAGGAACGCAGAGATCTCGAACAGACAGACGAACGAACATACATTTTTATATTTTATATGTTCATATAAATTTAACGACTTCCTAAAGTGGAGTGGATTGGGAATTTCAAACCGGTAAGTCACGAATCGAAAAATGTTTCCTACAAAAACTGTAGAGTCGAGCTCCCCCGATATTTTTGTATAATTTGTGACCGCATGTCGGAGGGGGCGGCGAAGGATAGGCTGCTTTAAAGTTCCGAAAATCCGTTTTTACCCCATAATTCGACCATTATTATCGGGGGGAAAAATGTTCCTACAAAAGTTGTACAGAAAAAGAATCCGCGTAAGCTCGTCCCAGACAGAGTCTGATCAGATAACCCGTTCGCGAGATATCAACAATTTAGTGCACAAAATTTTAAAAAATTGAATCCATTTAAAAAAAAACATTGCAGCTAGAAATTTAATTTTCTTTTTATTACAAAGGTACTAAAGACGCGGTGAGTCAATTAGAACCGGCAGGAGAGGGGGAAAACGATTTTTTTTAAATCTCCCATAACTTTCAATTCAATTGAATTTTGCTGTGTAGCTAAGAAAAAGTAATTTTGACGATATTACATAAGAGAGAGTTTATATAACAATACTTTATTTCGCCCACCAGCAGTTGACTTTTAGAGAATTTTTTTTCACTTGTCACATAAAAGTAGATAAAAAAAACGAAAAAAATGGCATCTGGTTTAGGTTGACACGTCAATTAGAACCAAAGTTATGGGAGATTTAAGAAAATTCGTCGACAATTTTATTTATTTATTTATATTTTTTATACTAAGTCTAGTTCTGCGGATTTCATTGTGTCAGGCGTTAAAACCGAAACCATATGATTGAAAATCAGTTATTGTAACCGGTTTGTCGTTATAGCCAATGTCGTATTATTCAATATATTTTGTTCATATTTAATACAAAATTTAGACGGAATTCTTGTTTGGTCGTTACAGTCGGCAAATGGCAATGTCGTTATACACAATGTCTAATATTCGATATTGTACTGTAATAATAATTTATAGAAAAATTTCTTTATGAACAGAAATCTGTTTTCGAGTGTCAGCCTATTTTATAGTATGCCTACAGCTAAAATATTTTGTTCCTTTTATCACGTTGTTGAAAATGTTTAGTTATCAAATTGGAAAAATTTTAAATATACAACCGGTTACCATCAGGACTCAAACCTGAATTGTCTAATTTCGCGTTGGTTGGTTTTATCAATTATTCTACATAGTCTCTTTTCAAAAAGCTACAATTTGTTTAGATTTCGAGCAAAATTAACCTAGGATTTAACTTCTTGTATGAACGCACATTCCCGCTGTTGTCGAGATTCAAAAATTTTTTTTTTAATTTTCCGACTATATTTTTTTATATTGTATTTGAATTTTTCAGATGAAAAACATTAATACGATAATTTGTTTTTATACTCGAGGTCTGCAGTGGTAGGACAACGTTTGTCTATTGGGTCTGCTAGTATTCCATAAAAAAAAACAATATTAATTATAGTGTCACCTCGGTATATTCAATGAATTCAAAATACAGAAATTGAGACCAAAAAGAAAACAATTTTTATTTGCTTACTTTATTGATCAACGTTTCGGCATCTAATTGTAGCTTATTTAAGATTCTGAAGAAGATTATAATTAGATGCCGAAAGGTTGATCAATAAAGTAGGTAAGCAAATAAAAATTGTTTTCTTTTTGGCCTCAATTCCTGTATTTTGAATTAAAAAAAAAAACAACGTAATTTTGTTAAGTTAATTGAAATTGAAAAACTGTAAACTGAGTTGTAAATTTCATTTGATATTAATAGGAAAAAAATTCTAAGAATATTTTTTTAAATTTATTTTCTAACCAACATAAAATATAAAAAAAATATAAATTTCAGATATAAATATTGAAGAAATTCAACAAACGTACTGGATACAAATGGGTACACTACCTACAGAGACATAGTACCTACACTACCCACTATGTATGTAGTCATAGACCTAAACGCACACATAAAAATAATATGTCATAATAATGTCAGTTAGAAGATAAAACAATGCGAAAGTGAAATGTGCGTCTGGGGACGGCCAGGCTCCATTACTGCTTGGACGAACTATACACACACTGGCTATAGAGTATAGTAGTAACAACGCAGTATCTAACCAGTAACCACCTTAGTACCTACTATAGTTTAATACATATAGTACCACTTTTCTGTCCGCCACTGCAGTACACTGAACTCCGATCTTGATCATGATACAAATAAACATTGTTTCAGATGAACATACGCGTGCGTCCTTCGGAAACAATATATTTTAGATGAATTCGTAATATCGTGAAACGTTAAACCAATAGTAACGCTAGAAAATTTTCCGCGCGGATGAAAAATAATATGCATGTTCTCATTTCTGTTTTAGTACTAAACGCTAAAGCAAAACGTGTCTAAGCTCATGATCAAATTGCATACTTAAGAGTAGGTATTTGTGTCATCTGTGATAATTAGTATATTAACTATAAACGACCATTGACAAAATCAAATCGAGGTCAGAACAAGCCAAGTATATAAAACTGTTTACACATAAACATAGAAATCCACGAATGGTTCGCAATATTCATTTTTTAATGTGTATATTGCAAAGTCGAAATTCGAGTTCCTTTAATAAAAATTGGGACAACGAGAATGAAGATCTTTAGTAGCGAACCTCCCCAAATTTCTGCTATAGTGACTCGCTGAAATGCCACGGAGACATATCGAAATGTGTCGCGGAAGTAATGATTGTGATAGACAGTTCGAACAAATGTACAGAGCGCATGATGGTCAGTTGATTATAGCTGGGTCTACCAATAGAGAGCCTTTTATCTATACTCTAGAGTCTAGACAGTGATGTCGCATATTATTTTGTGCTATAAAAATAAACCTTTTTTGAGGTTATATATAGCTGCCATCGTATTCGAATATGAATATATTTCTTGAGAGTACAGTGGTAAGATCGATAGCAGTTACTATTAATGTTTTGCCTTTTGAGCCATACTCTAGAGCAGCGGTTTTCAAAGTGTAAGACGCGATCACCTAAGGTTATCGTGCAGCTGTTTCAAGGGGGTCGCGAGCTATAAAGAAATGTGACCAAAAAAGTTCAATTATTTATTTTCCCACCCAAAATACAAAATAGCTTGTAAAATATTAACATTTAAGTGTATAGCTACCCCGCAATACATCTAAAAATTTGGCTTTTTGAGTGCATCTAGATTTTCAGGAAGGAACCCACGAGAAAATAAATCGGTGTTTTTTGTTCCTAGGAGCGATTGTGGTTTTAAGACGATTGAAAAACACTAGAATGTTTTGCAAAAGTCGGCAAATTGTCTTTCTAAAGCAATCCTAACGGAAAAAAAACTCGGGTCGCAGTGCAAAACCCTGCCGACAATATAGTGTATTTGCTATAATAGGCAGTGTGGCTTTATTATGTGAATTTAATCCTTTTGTCTTTGGACAAAATACAAAATTTAACCCCTTAATACATCCCTTAAAATAATATTTTTTTCTTAATTTCGATATTGCTATCAATTTAGCAAATTAAATTCACCCTTCACTAAGTAAATCCATATCTACAAACTAACGTTTTCATAAAATTTTTAAGTCCGGTCCTGCCGGGCCGATTTTAATAAAATTTTGGCAGCACATTTTTATCTTTACTAATGGGTTAAATTTCAATTTTGAAACGATTCCGAGAAATTTTTCGGTATTTTTGGGCCCAAAAACATTTTTCAACCCCTAAAACCTACCCTTATAGTGGCCCGATTGGGCCCATTTTAAATAGGCTTCGTGCGGTGATGGATTCCAACATGTGGACCAAATTTCGTTCAAATCAATTAACTCCTTCGAAAGTTATTGCCCGTACACTTATATATATATATAAATATATATATATATAAATATATATATATATAAATATATATATATATATACATATATAAATAGACTTTTCCAAAAATGGTGCCAAAGTGTTTAGGAGGCTATGAAACGTCGAGAAATTTTGGTCCGACCCCTAGGTCCCGCCATCCGACCGACGCCAATAGTGTAAGTGCCTTATGGCAAATACACTAATTAGCTGGTTCCATCAATGGCGGTACATCGAAGCTTCGAGTTAAATGGACGATAGATTAAAGTTCAGTGCCATCTGTATTTTAACATAAAATGGCTGTTGGGTTATTGAATCCTAGAGTAACCACATACAGAGCCGTTAGGCGTAATCTATTGTACATGCATTCAATTCAGCAATGCACTGCATGCAACAACTATGCAACATCTAATCTAACCAACCATCGTGATATTCTATTATACATGGAAATATTTATACGCCTTGAGATAGTCTTTCGGATGAAATTGCAACTGTTCAACAACAACCTAGTGTATACAAGCTGTTCGATTAATGTTTTATAATATACAAGGTGATTTAGACCAGGAAGCAAAAAAATCGTATTTATGATTGAGTTTTAAGCTAAACATTTTGATCAGATTCGTTCCGGTCAGCTTTTATTTTGAAGGTTTTGGAACAGTTTTTTTAACAGATTTATTTATTTTCAAAAAAAAAAAACTTTTACCTTGTATACCTACTTGAAGTTCGTGAGTGCAACAAAATAACTGATATCAAATTTCGAGAGTGCAGTAATATTGCACGAACTTATTGACGACGAAAAATAAAATCATGGTTTTATAAAGCATTTAATAATTTATGATGTCGATCGATGAGTTTGTTCTATTAATTTTTTTACTCGAAACTCGATATTAGTTATTTTTAACGCACTCGCGAGCTTTTAAGTTTAGATTGTAAATATTTTTGCTTTGTTGAGAATATCAGTCATTTTTGTTTTATTGATATAAATATTTGTATTTTAAATTTTAATAATAATTGCCAGTTTTTGTAATATATGAAAAAATATTCATTTATTTATAATCTATGATGACACAGATACTTAATATGTAAAAATGAGCAGTTACGTCATCTCTTGGTATAAAAATGAAATGCCAACGTGTATTTATCTGTGGTCAAAAGGCAAAGAGACTTATGTCAATTTTATATGTTTTTCAATATGGCCAATTTAAGATTTAAACATTAACAGAAAATCAGTCGTTAAAAATTGCTGCATAATATTTATAACGTTTGACGAACCACACAAAAGGCAACATTTTTACTGGTTTTTGTTAACCTAAGTGCAATATTGTGCAGAGAAAATTTAAAAAAGTGACTTAAGCCTGTCTTCAAATATTAAGTTACTGAAAAAAACAAACCTAACACAACATAAGTCTATTTACTAATTTGATTGTTATAATTAAAATGAATGCAAGTATATATAAGCCATTTTAGCAAAACTTTATTTGCGAAAAAAAACAACTTATTTTATAATCAACACACTTGTATAATAAAAAATTAAAAATTCTTCATAAAAAAGATAGAAATAAAAGGGAAAAAAATAAACATTTTTATATGATGCAAGTTATTAATCTTCGTCATCGGTTTCTTGTGTCAAATCAGGATGATTGTTCGGCATATTTGACGTAATTAAATTTTGATAGAACTAGTGAAATTCTTCACTAATTAATGGCAGAACTGAAATCAAGTCGCGCTTTTTTTCTGTAGATATGGGAATTGAACCAGAATAGCATTTTTTAATTTGAGTTTCTATATTTTTGTTGCTTACCCCTCGTCGTTTTAAATTTAATTTCTTAAATGGCTCATCGTCGCTAAGAGAATTTTTGTACATAATAATACCAAGATCAGCTTTAGTATAACGTAACCATTTCACCTTTTGCCATACAAACTTGTTGCCTTCTTGATCGACCTTACGGAACATAAAATGAGTTGTTAAAAGAGATGCAAAATCTAAGAAGCTATTTTGATCCATTTCAATGACCTCAAATTGCTTTTTTGTTCCGGCTGTCCTCACGAACTGGTACCAGTCTCTGGGATGATGTATTTTTATGGAGGTCTTTCTTTTTTTTCTTTCAATCACGGAATGGTCGACGTCGCACTCCATGTGGGAATGTCCGGAGACAAGAAATTTGTGGTCAATGGTGTCAATATTTTCGTTTGAATACATGGATACTAAAAACATTACAGCAACGTGAGAGTTTTTGTTTTGTCCTCCGCATGTATCACTATAGAAAGTAATATGTTTTATGTCTTCAGTTAAAGTTTTTAAATGTTTAAAAAGACATGAAGCAATCTGGTTCCCGCCTCTCCCGCCAATAGCTTCATGCCACATATAGCAATATGGCTGATTGGAAACACAGTCGTGGACAGTCAAATTGAAAGTCCACAGCTGACGTTTGTAAAATGAAATTGATGTGCGGAGAAAAGGTGTCGGCAGGCACTGTTGGAGGTCGAAAGTATAAACCACAGAAGATTTATCAGAACGAGATTTTTCTTTGTCCTCATCCTTTCTTTTAAAAGCCATATCTGCTTCCCTCTGGTGCTCCTCTGTTTCCTGTTTTATTTTCTCTTTTTCATCACCTTCTGTTACAGCTAATTTTGAAGCAAAAAGATCGCACTTATAACATGTGTCAGCCTTCGGTGATTTAAATTTAAGATTTAAACTTTTAAATATTTCAGAATATTTTTTAATAGAAACAGGATTTTCATATTTTTCACGGTATAACTGATACATTGTAGATAATGTTAAATCGCTGGAAAGATATTTTTTGGATGTGTCTCTTCTTGTGTAGTGGCTTTCGTAAGATGGAAAGCTACAGATGTGTTCTTTTATTTGGGCCAGTCTTTCTTGAGATATTATGTTCGAAGGTGTATGCTTGCCTCTTTGATCAGGAGAAGTAATCCCACCAGGAGACTCAATCTTTTTTCTTATAACAGTTTTTATAAATTTATCACTCTCACCAAATGTTTTTTTAAAACATTTTTGGCATACATCAGTTTTTTGAAAATCATTTAGTTCCAAGAAATAATTGTACGTCCATTGGCGATTTCTAACGACCGTTGAACTTTTGTTCAGTCTTTGAGTTTTTTTGTCATTTACTGTAATTAAACTAGCCATGTATGCGACTCTAAGATTGTAATTGCCTAGGGCCCAATACTTATGGAAAATTTCAGATTGCTGTTCAAAACTAACCTTATTCTTGCACTGTTTTCGGCATTCTTCTAAATGCGAACAAACTCTTGGTTTTATAATTTTACCTTTCTTCGTTTTATATTCTTCATCTTGATTACGTTTTCTCTTTCTAGTTTCTCTAGTTTCCTTTATATTATCAGTTTCTATTTCCGACTCGTGATTTTCTTCAAGACGTCGTTCTATTTCTTCTGCTACCGCCTGAACATCAGATAAATCTGATTCCGATGGCTGGTAATTAGGATCAGCATCACTGTCATCAAATGGCTCGTTTTCAATTTCAATGTCAATAATATTTTCATACATATTTTTTACGGTTGTAATATCAAACATTTCAGTATTCACAAAACTGCTACCGGTTTCGTTGTTAGCGTATATTTTAAATATCTGCCCATCCACGAATTGCGTATTTACTTTTTCATTGGTGCTACCTAGAAAAATAATATAATTATTCGAAACGCGATTTAAAAAATGAAAACAAAGTTTTAAATAATTTACAGTTTATTAAGAACATTAATTTAAAAAACTCGGGTCGCAGGGCGAAACGATTGTTATTAAATTAAAGTTCTTAAGTGCAAATTATTTAAAACTAATGTAAATTGTAATTATTATTAATATTATTTATTATTACCTGAAGGTTCCGGTTCAGAGTTCCCACGATCAACCATTTCCAGCATTTTCCTGGCCCTACTCATTGTTTCACAATAATACACAAATAAGTTCAAATATATCACAAATAAACTGTAGTTATTCACAAACAGCCCTTTTCTGTTACTCGCTCACTGATTAACATAACAGATATTGCATCAGGAAAAAGGTACTAAATTCGACATTAGTACGTTAATTTAAAATGTATCGAAACAGAAAAGAGGCTTATATATGTTTTAAATACAGTCACTTCCAAAGAGAAGAATGGTAAACGGACTTATGTACACTTAAAACCGTACAATTTGTAAAGTAGAAACAGCCAACAGTATATCAGATCGACATAGGCTTCTTTGTAACTATACCTAATTATTTCTTTAAAAAAAGAAATAGTTTAACGGACAAAACAGCCTATGTACACTTATGATCTTATTTTATTAAATTTAAATGTGACTTTAAATCTTATTTGACATAGTACCTTTTTCCAGTTGCTATTTGAATCACTTCTGACTTAAGCCTTTTGGCATACCTACATCAATTTTACAAGAAAACAGCTACACTTTAGCCCTTTTTACAGTAGAAAGAGTATCAAAAATTACATATACTAATATAAAAAAGTAAATTTCCAAAAAATCGACTTAAGCCCGTTTGCCTCTTGACCACAGTTATATTCCTGTAAAGAAGGCTCTTTTGTAGATCACCTGTCTCACGAATTCGACGACCTACTGATTATAATGAGTCAAACAAATAATCACATTTATTCTGTAGTTACAAAGCGCTTGGATTTTTCTCGATATAATATCTAAAATTTCGCTTTACACGAAACCCCTTATAGAGGGGTACTACGCTATTGTGATTACCCATATCTGACTATCGATATCGTAACGCATATTATATATCTATTCAGAGTAAAATGAAGCAATAATGGTAAGTGAAACTCTAGGATTCGGAGCTTATATTTTTCAAACAGACATTCAGCCTTTGACTAATAGAACTGGACAGCTAGTTGCAGCTTCTTTTCTCATAGAAGCAGTGTAAAACGATCATCGTCAACATCTTTCAACTCTTTTGGTATATTGGGCATGACTCAACGTTCCAAAGAAGCGGTAGTTATAAAATTATGTGGTTCTTTTTTTTCTGTGTAAAATACCATCTGGTTATTTTGTTTATACTGTTTTGTTTTAAGTGAGTGTATTTGAAAGTCAGAATATTTATTTAGAAATTATGTAAGCTAAATTTTTGTGATTTAAAAAATCAGAATAACTTAACGTTTCAAAATTTGACATAATGTTCTCTTACATTATAGAGGTTGATGCGTTACAGTTCCAATCAAAATTAAGTCGAATTCTAAATGGGAACTTTTCCATAATACATTTTTACAAAAGGTTATAAGTTGATGCTGCCAATAAATTATTGTCATAAAGGCATAAATAAATCATTTTTTTAATATTAATGAATTATTTCAGTATTTTACATGGACTAACTTTTGAAATTTTTGTACAAAGTTAGGTTAGAAAAAATAAATTTATATAAATTACATATTTTTTGCAGTAAATAATTAAAAAAAGAAATTAGAAGTAATAAAAATTAAAATTAAATCATTAAAAATTGCAAAATTGTTAAAATTGTTAAAATTGTTAAAATTGTCAAGAATAAAAGTCCATAATCGAAAAGTGCTAAGGTTTAATAATTTTATTTAAGTATTGATTAAAAGTCTCCTAATTAAATTGTAAAAAATATTAAAATATGCGTAAGACATCGATGCTTTAGATAATTAGTTTTCGGAACTGCTGACATTATTTGGTTATTTGCAAAAAAATAAAATGTATCTACGGTTTGCATGCTAGGTTGACATATTTTCCATAAGACTACATATAAATTTTTTTTTTAATTTTTAACTTCATAAACCTCCTAATAATTTTGGATTTTCACAGAAAATTTTGTCATGAAAAACTATCAAAAAAACTTTATTTCAGATTTTTTTCATTATCTTCGTAAGACGGGCCAACCTCCTTAAAAACAGACTGTAATTAGCAACCGCTCTTTACATAGCGTTTCCGTAGCAGCGCCATTATATTTAAAAGCTGTAATTCTTAGTTTGGCCAGAGAATAAAGACTGTGTAGAAGATTTTCTGTGTTACATTTGGCGATCACTCCAAAGTGCAATTCCCACCCCAATTGTCCAGATGGCAATGCGGCGCACTCAAGCTTTGAAACCGCTACGCCAGGTAGCGATAAATATTAAATTCAGTTTCACACCATGATATTTTTCATAATTTTCTATCAACTTAAAAAAAAATTCGACAATAATTGATTAAATTTTTATATTTATTTTCTACGGTGTTTAGATAAACGCTCAAATGTACTTCTGAAAATGAGAGATACACCTCTGTACACCGCCACTAAACCTCAATCGTGTTATTATCTAACAGAAACAAGACAAACTAAAACTTATGGCCACACTGTTCCATTAGAAATAAACTTCTATACAGTATCTCTTCTCTGGTTTTGCTGCAACTGGAAAAATATGTCGTTAAAAGTCTTGACAGCAAGACGTGTGAAGTTCCATTTCTAAATAGTCAAAGCATTTAGCACTCTTCACAATTATCATATCGTTCTGTGACTCGTATATAATGAACAAAATAATTACACTGTTTGACATTTGTCCTGAATCAATTTTTTACATTGTACCATGGTCGTCGTGACAACATAAAGCTTTTTGTTTGTTCGTCGTGTTGACGCTGCTCACAGATAGCGTCGTTCAATTTAACTCGTCCGCTGCACACATCCGAGAGCCTGCCGGCGAACTGCAAAGTACGCTGATGGAGTTCGTCACGCGACGACCAAACCGAGAAAGCACTGCGCAGCATCATCTACCGGCAGAACTGCAACTGTATTCCCGAGTTTCTGCATTAGCAAGTACATACTGTATAAAATCAACGGTCACAAGGCAAAGAGGCTTAAAGGTAGAATTTTTTATTTAACTAGGGACGGAAAATGAAGTTTTTGATGTTATAGTTTGGCGCGTTATATGAAGAAACGATGTAACACTAAACTGTAACACGCACACTGTAAAACTAATGCTGTGTTACAAAAAGCGTTGTCAAAAAATTTAATTTGACAATGACCTTAGATTGTGATCATACAATTACAATTTACGTTCACATGAACAGCCTAATGTCGTATTCAAACTCCCTGTCATTAGGTACATTGTAGGTACTCACAAAAAACAAATATAGAAAAAGACCGCTTTTCAAACTAACTTTTGATCAAGAACCATAATATAAAAACGTTGTTTCGAAGTGGCAACTGTACAAAAAATGATATTAAATACATGTGTACCTACACTGCAGTTTAAGAAAAATATCGTTTCAATCGATCACTAATTTTTCGAACAGGATCGATTAATTACTCTACTATGCTTTTTATATGGAGAACTATATGTATGTTCACAATGTAAGGTCATTGTCAAATAAGATTTGTTGACAACACTTTCTGCAACTGAGCATTAAGTTGTAACACGCACACTAAGCTGTAACATCTATAGTCTTCGAGGAAAAAAATCAGGAAAAAGCCAAAGATAGAATTCGAGGTTCTTTATTGTACTAGGCGGTGGACGATAGGTGCGATTTTTTAAAGAGGTCATCGGCATTATTTAAAACACACTAGCTTAAATCGTAAAAAAAAATCGCACAACGATGCGATGTTTGAATGATTTTTAATCATTTTTCTATTTTTATGAGACGATTCGACGGCAAAATTTGACTGTGATTCGGCTGTGATTCGGATGCCAAAATTTCGAACGTGCACAGGGCCTTCATTTGATAAACACAGCAAGTGTTTTTTTTACTCATATTTCGCTCAATTTTGGTTGTACGACCTCGGGAGGCCTCTTAAACGAATGGAGAGGAAACACTCTACCTTATATGTATGTCTGAAAGACGCGCTCAAAACGTTAATTCGCAGTTTAAAATAGTCGGTATGTTTTTTTTTTTTACTTAGATTTGACTGTGCAAATATGTATCCAAGAACCACTAGAAAAATCATCGTCTAACTTAAATAGAGAAATACCATCAAATAAGTCCCATTCGTATGACTGAAACGACAATATACCAGTTTGTTGTAGATTACGCCGACATTTTCGGAATAAAAATCTAAAACCTGGTGCATCTAAAAACTCTCAGTTCTAAAAACAGTCAGTGGTCGATTACAAATGCCAAATACTCGTCAATAAGATTACCGGGAAACAACTTTTGGACAATTTTACGTCAAAGTTCCCCAACTTTGACGTAAAATTGTCCAAAACTTCGAACTTAATATTTTATATACTTATAGGCTGAAAAAACTTACAAATTAAAAATTAATTTTTAATCATGCCAAAGAAATATAACTTCCAATGCACCCATGTTTCTTAAATTTAATATCTGCGGAACACGTCACTAACTGCACACCAAATTTTATGTCCCAATGGTTAGAGATCGGCCAGTTAGGAGTGTCGTTCTTTACCATTTTGGTATGAAACCCTAACCCCACTTTATCTTACTAGTGTGCAACATGAAGGTCTATCCAAATTCCAATATATCGAAAATTGGCCATTATTTCAAGAGCACTCAGTTTTAAAGCACGCCAAGTTTCTAGAATTTCTCAAATATAAGTAATAACATAAGCCCTGTCAAAAATAGATTTTTAAAAAATGTTATCTTTCCCGTGGTGCTGTCAACCCTGGCGTTGGCTTTTAACGAGGAGTAAACAAAAATCCGAAGATACATAAAAAAATGTATATACGTCATTTGGTTTTGAGACCGCAAATAGAGTATATTATAGTGAATTGAGACTCCTGGCATGACGATGGGAGCGCATTAGCGCCGGAGCTCGGGTTCATATCCGGCCGGATGCCGCAGTTAGTTAGCTGCTTGCACGTAAACATTCACCGTCGCCGCACTAGTTTATACGGAATGTTAATTTGCAACGGTCACGAAACGTGGAAAGTACAACCTTTTCGCGCGCATAGAGCTTCATTATGTTTGTTATATTGTACACACAATCTTGTAAACATAACCTGCACGTTATGTGTACCTATCCCGAAATGAATACATAACCTAACTGTTATGGTGCGTTTCATGGGGATTTATTAGTACCTTTTTTACTGTTGAAACTGTGATCGTTCTAACAAATGGCCAAACCGACTCAATCACTGGATGATTGTGAAATTTTTTACCCGACTGCATCAAAGCTAAAAAGGAAGGATATATACATACATGTGTTTCGTCGTAATGTATGTAACTATGTATGTATGTCCAATTCTGTGTTCCCTTGTGAAACAAAAACCGCTCGACAGATTTTGACAAATGAGGTATCACTGGATTCGTTTTAGCGCTGAGAGTTTCTTAGGCTAGGTGCATAAGGTTGCGAAAAATGTAATATGGTGGATGATAGATATCAAAATATAAAACAAATTGCTCATATCTATATATGAATTCTAGAACTAACAATTAGAACTAAAATAAAAAATAAAAAACATTATTAAAAAAAAAACATAAAAACACGACTAAGGCCTCTTGTTAACGACAACAGATAACGGCCCGATTTTTATGACGCGCGATGGGCTGACGCGCAGTGTTCAATAGGTTAGTTAGGCATGTAACCGTTGCAACAAAACTCAACGGATACTTGCACGTCGCCCCTGGGCGCGACGGCGGTCGGTCCGATGCAGTGGACCACGTCATTTTATAGAAGTCTGTTGACGACGACAGATGTGCGCGCACGTTTTTACCTATACCTACCTACCTTGTTCTGCTTATTGTGAATATGGAGTTTGAAATTGATATTGATATGGATTTATTAATTAGCTTTGTGCTGGGACAAGACTAGAAAATTACAAAAATAAACAAGCAAGACATAATATACTTGCACTTCTTCGCCCTTCAAGTAGAGAACTGATATCGATAACAATGGGCGCGCTTCACGTATATGTGGATCGTGTACAAAGGTAATCGTTTCGCGTCGGCCCGTTACCCGTTGACAAAACGGTCGTTAACAAGAGCCCTAAGATGGTCTTACAGAAACTAAACAAATAAAAAAAGTATATTAAAAAAAACTCGAGCACGCATAAGTGCGTCTAACTAAAAAGCATGTCGGAAAACCTCAAGACGCAGCAGGTGAAGAGATAATTTGTCTCCTTATTCTGCTTTTGAATGGGTCCCCACCTTCTGCGTCTTGAGGTTTTTCGATATGTTTTCTTCTTTTTAGTAAGTCTCATCTGTGTGCAGTTGAGTTTCTGATTTGTTTAAAATAATTTCTTTGTAGGGTTCCATACCTCAAAAGAAAAAAGGAACCCTTATAGGATAACTTCGATGTCCGTCATTCAAGACCCTTTTTCTCAGGAACGCGTGGAGGTGTCAACTTGAAATTAATATCAAACACTCAGGTGGGTAAGTCCTTGGAACTTTGGAAAATTCAAACTTCTACATCAACAAAAGATATGGTCAGTTTATGTCGTATATTTTGACACTCGCAAGGGAATCAAAACCTACAGGGTACTTTCCGTTGACCTAGAATCACTAAATTTGGCAAGAAACAATGTCTTGTAGCACAAGTAAAGGGAAAAATCCGAAAACCGTAAATTTGTAGTTACATCACAAAAAAAAATATTTTTTTGCAATTATAAACTTATTTGCATCTTCGAGACTCAATTCCCGTGATGAACGAACTATTTACATACCTACAAGTTTGTACGGAACCCTCGGTGCGCGAACCCGGCTCTCTGCACTTGACTGTTTTTTTATCCATTTGATCTGTTATTAGTGTACTTGCCTGTACATCTTAACTAATAAAATAGAAAATACTCGTATCTGTTCGTCAAACAAAAGCACTCCAATGGTGGAGCTTTGGCATTAAGAAATTTACACAGTACATTGTGCTTATGGCAAATCCAGATGAATGATATCTACGTCATTCCCTTATGTTAGAGGAAAGACCGGGCCGGGGAGTTAGTAATATACAGAATCACCGACAAACGTACGGAGATCATCAGCGTCGAACTGGCCATATAGTCAAGGTGGCGTTTGCGCGGGCCCCCCACGGGCCTGTCTAGCCGCGGTAGGTAGGATAGTATCCTATCTACCATTATGCAGTCTCGGGTCCCTGGCTTGTGAGGAGCCACTCGGGCCCTTCCGGACCCAGTCCGACCCTGGAGATCATTCCTTAGTTCATTTTAAGAAAAGCAAGTTTCTATGTAGAAAGATCCAAAAACGCATTGCTACGTAGTTCCAGCCTTCTACCACCCACTTCACTGCAGAGATTACGAAAAATTGTAATATTCAACTGGAATGCACTTTAATAATGCGTTTTCGAATTTCCATCAATAGAGTCTTTTTTGTTAAAAAGCATCTAAGGAATTAATTCCCGAAATTCGTCAATGCCATACGATATATGGCGGTCGGAACGTGGAACCAGAAAATCTCGACGGTTTGACGTCATCCTTAACGATTTGGTACTATTTTTGAAAATGCCTATTTGAATATGTTTAAATGTAAAATGTGCGCATTCGGATTATTTTGGAGGTTGAAAAAAATGTAGAGCTCAAGGAAAGTGAAAATTTTAACGAAATCTCGTTGCAAAATTGCAAATTAATACAACAAAGTATGCTCTTAAAATATCAAAATCATGCAGACAGGACCGGAGATGATTAAAATTGAAGACTAAACTTAATGATTTGCCCTATTTATACCTGTTATTGTCTCGAACTACCTACAAGGCTTGAGTAGAACCTGCGTATATTAGTGTAGTACAAATAAGTCAAGCGAAAGTTGCATTGAAAAGTGTAAGTATGGTTTACCGAAAGTGCAAACTGTTGGTACACCTATAACAAACGAACAAATGATTCTGAGCATGTTCTGAATAAATTGTACGTGCGCTTACCAAATATATAAATGACACATACGAGACAGATTTCACTGAATACAGGTCAGTGTATCTTAAGGCCAATGCACACGAGGCTGATTTTGCCGCTGAAATTGTTGCTATATTGGTTGCGAAAATTAAAATGACGTCACTGCAATCTCGCGAGCGTGGTCGCAAGGTGGATTTCAAAATTAGAACCGGGATTATTTTTCGTACTGGTTTGTCTGCTTGTTTTGAGCAAGAACCAATCAGGAAACAATATCTTGTCAAGTGGGAGACATGGGCAAGCGCCCGCAAACCAATATGGCGTCAGTTCAGAGACAATAAACGTTCACTTTTGTTAACATTCGAACTATCACTGCACGCGCACCAAACTCATCGAGAAATCCAGCTATACACGTATCGTGTGAAGCGAACACATACCTAAAAGCCATCACGGAACCCAACGCCATAGCACGCACGAAACCTAGCAGCCAAATCTAGCAAGGAATCTAGTGGCAAAACCAGCCTCGTATGCAGAGACCTTTACACGTTTCTAATATTCTATATTTGTAAATTTCCAAACTCTTAAACACATCTCTCAACGTGCGTTAGAAGAAAATTATGCATTCGCTTTTTGGTGTTTTTAAGTAATTTTTTAAAAATTCAATGTTTTCACACCAAAAATGCCATCTCTCTTTGAGAGATTTTTTAATAAAATTGTTATTATGAACATTTTTTAAATCTCGTACTCTTTTCAAAGTATACTTACTTGCCATGACAAGTTCAAAACCGTTATGTAATTTTTTTACTCATATTCATAGCTTCAAACAAAACCTTTGAGATTTCGAAACATTTATACTATTTTAGGAAGTTTATCGTCGACGTTACAGAAAAAAATATTTCAATATAAAAATTTATAATGCAATCTAAAAGAATAAAATATTTAACGTTGCGCCTATGATGCGTTGGTTTCCATTTTGAAAAAAAAATATTATCACCCTAGAGAGTTTCTGCCTGAAACTGAAAGAGTGCTTTCAACAATTTTAAAACTTTTCACCGTTCTTTTTTTTAACACTTGTATGAATAAATATTGTGAGAATAGCTATTATATAAAAGTTCAAAATTTACAATTTTATTGCACTTTAGGAATTGTACTAAAATTTTATATGACTTTAGAAACTGTATAGTTGATAAAAGTCACAAAATTCCTAGTTAGCATATTCACACGTAAAAACTGGATAATAATATTTTTAAGGTCACTAAATTCTATGACGATCTGGGTCTAGTGCCAATTTACATTTTCGATTTGTGATTATTTTTAATAAAATACCCTGACATATTTTTACCAGTTCTCAAATTAAAACCTGGGAGCTAGGAATTTGCAGAACGAAACACCATATAAACACGATTAGTTGTTACATTTTTCAAATTAGTGACAAAATTATTTTTCTTTCGACAGATCTATCTTTAATTACTAGTCATTAAAGCGTTTGTCTCGTCAAACCAATTCAGAAAACCAATTTTTAGTGCCAAAAATGTATCGAAAGAATTTTTTGAAATATGGAAAATTAATGTAGTTATTGTGTTTCGAATGGAATAACTATACACAGGCCGCTGCAACACTAGGCTGGTTTTGCTGCTAGAATCGTTCCTGGCTGCCGCGCTGGCAATGAGGATGGAAACGACGCGAGCTCGCGTGCCTGGTCACAAGATGGATTTCTAAATTAAAGTAAGTAATTTAGGAAAGACAAAGCGTGAGTTCAGTTCCAACGATAAGTGTTTACTTAAAAAATAAAAATTGAAATAATGTTTTAAAATTGATTTTCACACAGTGTCAATGCCGATTGATAATTTTAAGTAAGATGATGCTTCGATAGAGATTTTTAACAGTCTTGGCACTAAGTAACATTGTATACAAAAATTTAGCTTGTAGGAACTTAACAGATTGCCTACTTTTATTGCTTGAATGACTGGATTTTAGCTAGTATCAATAAGTGGACTGATAAATAAAATAATGAGAAAGAGGGAGAAGGATGGGGGATGGAGGAGAAGAGGTGATCAGTAGCCACTAAATGAAGTTTTTTTTTCTCTTCCGGCGAATCAATGATCAGTAGCCAGCCTGATTGTATGCCGAAAAACGATTCCAGGGTGACGGTACGGGGAAGATAGAGAGGGTTTTAGTGTGTAGGGGGTCTTATCCTGAATCCCACACTACGCCATGAATGATCGTAAAAAGAATTTCTCCCTGACAAAAAAAATATCAATAAACCAAACCACTTATAAAATTGCGGTACTGGGAATCATTAAATCTATTGTAAAAAGTTGAAGAGATTTTTTTAAACGTTGTCGAGAATATCGATCAGTACCATTAGAATGTTTGCGACAAAAAAAACGAAAGAAAAACAATAAATATAAACGATTAACAGTAACGTGGATGGTTTAACAGTTCGAGTAAAAGAAAGAACAGTTCCCCGGTTTCTTCCGTTATTTATTGATGTTGTCAAAAGTATTTAAGTTGTCGAGATCTGAGATATCAGAACAAAGTTCTTAGGACAGACAACGGTCAGTAAAAGTTTTAATATAACAAGAAATAGAAAAAATAATTATTGAGAAGTTGCTTCTTGATCGCTATCTTTCTTCTGTCAGCCAAAAGAAAATAAGCTGCAGACAGACAAACGAACGTGACGTGTTAACAGATTAAGGTGCGGATTGAATATATTTGTTGGGCCTAAATCTAGTAAGAATTTCAAGAATAATATCAAAATGGTTTCTTATTCGTCCTGTGCTCAAAATTTGCCTTCCTTATCCAAATGTCCTAAAATTCCTTCATTCGCTCATTCCTATTTATTAAATGGAAGTTTAATAAATGTAGAAAATAACGGGAAATGTGATCTATAGAAAATAGTGATGGTGCGAATGGCGTCTGTTATGACATAAAGTCGAGAAACGGACGATAAACGCATTATTATTGTTATTATTATTACTATAATATTTAAATGACAAGCTCTGAATTCCGGAATTCTAATCTGAACAGTTTATTTCATACAGTAACATTTGACATTTGATGTAATCTGATTGGAGCAGTCTAGCCAAATAAAATTTAGCAGATTCACAATCGAACCAATGGTGTTTACAGGGATTCAAACTCGGACCAACGGCGCTCAAAGGGATTTAGACTCGGGCCAATAGTGTTCACGGAGATTTAGAGCCGGACTAATAGTGTTCATAAAAATTCATTTTCGGATCGATATAGGGTTCAATAAGATTCAAACTCGAACGAACAACAGCCACTGTATCTGATCTCACTCACACAATAAAATTAGAGAGAATGCACAGTCAGTTTTCTATGTCAATGATTGAAACAAAGATTTTCAATATTAAATGAAATTGAATTTATAATAAATGAATAGCGGTATACGATATATTAAGTATGCTCGTCACAACAAGAGCCCGGTCCTATATTTCAGCGTTCACGTGCAAAAGGGCAGAGAGAAGCGGCGGCGTGTGTCGGTCCGCTAGTCTGCTGGAGGGCAGCGGTACTAATTGGCCCGCGGCACCGATAGAGAACGGCTCAGCTCAACAACAAACACGTCCCGATCGTGACCACCCCCACACCTCCACCCCTTAAGTTCTATGTCCGGGGCCCTTACTCGAAACAGCGAATTACTGCTGCAGTTTGTTTGTTGAAATATAGCTGTAATGGTATAAGACCAAATAACGCATTTATGTCTCAATTAAACATTTTTTAGACAAGATATTAAAACCAAAAAATCTGATTTTATTTTTGACTTTTCGGAAACTTTTTCCTAAATGGTGATCCGTTCGCCACTGTTTTGTGTTAAATTTTCAGTAAAATAAGATTAATAAAATTTAAACATTTAATCAGTATTTTATCAACGGGTGAATCTGGAATTGCGAGTCTGGCAGAGCGTTTGCGGTTATTTCGCTTCTGCGCAGCATATGACATTTGCAAAAAAAATAAACCAAATTGATTTTTTTTTAATCTTTTATTTTAGCATCTATATAATCCAGAAATAAAAATCCCAGACTATTTTGTCTGTTTTAAAGGACCTGATCCGCCCGAATATATTTAATTAATACGTATTCGCTAAAAATATTAACGTCTCGATAATGATAATTATGCGTAGCCATACCTACGAGAGAGAAAGTTTATCGAGATGCTTATATTTTTTGCGACAAAATAGTTTGTGATTTTTATTTCTGAATTATATTATAAATGCTAAAATAAAAGATTTAAAAAAAATTGGTTGTCTGTAAAGTCGGTTTACGGACGATAGTTTTACGTGATAACGTATTCCGCTCGAATATCATATTTAATAATTACGCACAGGGTCAGGCGGAACGTTAGGAACGTTACACTTTTTCGTGCATGCAGCCGGTGTTTCATTTTTTTATATTGACGTGATTCATCAATTTATAAGACGTTATCACGTCAAAATGTGAAACCCGAAACTTTCTGAATCGCACTAGCCGAGTTAATATTCAGTTCGATATCTAACATGAAGAATTGAAATTTAAGTAGATATTACCTTTGGGCACAGTTAATTGTATATTATACACGCTTAGCAACTAAGAGCATAAGAAATTTCAGTAATAGCGCTGCTAAGAAACCTGGTCGGCTTTATTTAAATCACGTAAAGTTAAAGTGCTTTTAACAACAAGAAACTGTTCTAAACTGAAGTTCAAACGAACGACTCAAAGGATTCTCAGAGACAATGACCTACCTATATCTGCTGACACACAAGAACATTGGTAATTAAGACCAATTTGCACCTTAAAAAACGAACTGAAACACCGTCAAGTGCCGGACACTTTTTACGAAACCAATAATGGTTAGGCAGTACCTACCAATTTAAAAATGTTTTTTAATATAGTTCAAAGTCATCTATTAAATGTCACTTGATGGTATAGTTGGTATCCAAATCTAAAGTAAAGGGTATATTTGTTACTCGCAGCATCGCCTACCGTTCGCAATTTTTCATTCTCCTATAAAATTGTGCGTAAAATGACCATTTTTCAAATAACTAATAATAATTAAACAAAATCTTTAATTATCAAAAATTTTATGTCTAATGAGATATAGTTGTCGGTCTAAAAAAAACATAATATTAATTATAATTATTATTTGGAAAAATACAAAAAATATATATATTATTTGACGTTTACTTTCACGAAAACTACTGGCGCCGCTAGCGGACGATAGAGCGGGATTGAACTGCCTTGTTATTATTGTTTTAAACCGCGAAGCTTCTTAATAAACTATATGACAGGGAGCGCGACGAAAACAACAAATGATGGCCACATGAAATCATACCATTGCATGGTGTACCTATTGCTCAGTCCACAAATCACGCTGCGATCGATTCAGTTGTACCCACTTTATACTCTACACCCGACCAATACACAAATGTACTCCGAATAGTACGGAAATCGCAATCACACAATTAGAGTGCAATCATATATTTGTCTTTTTTTGTGATAACAGCACGTTGGTTCGAATTGATTGCTGTCATAGATAACAGCATAGAACTTTTGATAAAAAGAAATATATGTAAGTCAGTATTTAATAGGCACAGAATGACGACAATATATTATGCGTTAAAATGAGATTGTTTTCTGTTTAGAAATTAGCATCTTTTTCACCGCACGCGCCGTTTGCCGGATCGCAAATACGATAGGTGAGGTCTTTTACATCATGGTGTACCGGATTATCACCTCACATTGTATGCAAATGGATCCCGTTACTTCTGTTAAGTTATTTCACAACTGACTTGTTGAAATTGTAGACATTAAAAGCTACAGTGTATAAAAAAAAAATAAAATATTGTATAGACAAGTGCCTGTATCAAATTTTTTGACCGTTGAATTTGCTTTTATGTCTGGCATTTTATATTGTACTTTCTGACCGACGCATTCTTTGTAATGACAAAGAATGTGACATGTTTTTGAAAGTGTGTATTGTATTTTGTTCTGTTCGATTCTATACTCCAGGCCAGCGGGTTGGCACAAGCTCCCCTTCCACTTTCTTGTTTGCATAGAGTCTACCACAACAACAAAAATAATGTTATAGAATGAGATCAAGTGGTAAGAATGGTATAAATTAGATAATAATGGTGCTCAAAAATAATTAAAGATTACATGCTAAACATAACATTGAAAAATAGTGATTGTGATAAAAGAAGGTGTTATAAACTATTATGAAAAGCGATTGTGCACTAAAATGAATCAAAATAAACTTGGGAAAACTTAAAAGTTCTACTGATATTTAGTTAGTTATACTTTTAGTTAATTATACTTTTTTATCCAACTCAATTCAGTTGGTAATGACCTATATTCTATAGCATTACCAACTGAATTGAGTCTATTTACAAAATTCACTTTTCAATATTTTACAATATTTTTTCGTTTTAGGGACCCCTGAATCCAAAAAACACATTTTTGGAAAAACTCTCGTGTGTTTGTTAGTCTGTCTGTGAGCACGATACAGGCCAAACGGATGAACGGATTGAAGCCAAATTTTGGGAGGATGTTTGATATGCAAATATGAAGAACGATATTGTTTTTGAGAAAAATCGGCGAATGCGCAAAACATATAACTATGTTTTTAATGGTATACTTTTTAAAACGGCTTATTATTCTATTTATTTTTTCAAGGAAAAATCAGCTGTTCTTTTGTTCTGTATATCTGTCAGAAATAAACTAATTAAGCATGCTTTGATTAATTTTTACATGACGTGGAATATATTATGTAGGTAAACATGGCAACAAATAGCAAATAACATATTGAATAATAACCATTACCCATGTGACCTCACGCAATATCAGAAATTTTATTTTCTGTATTTTACTATGTCAAATGTCAATAGTTTTGAAGTTGGAATGATTCCGTCGCCCAATTAGCTGGAATTTTTAAGTTTTGTTGCACAATATTTCTTTCATACAGCTATAAATTTATGTATAAACGTACATACGTGTATTTTTTTCTCAATCACAAACTCACGTTTGTCGCACAAAGTGTCACATAGGGATAGTTAGCAATGGTTTGAGAGAGGCACTTTCTCTGTTAAGGAAAGTCTTACCCCTCACCGTTCAGTTCCTTGCTAGCATTCCCTACAGCAGTGACGTGCCCAAGGGACAAAGGAATGTGGGAGATTGCAGGCGGATTGAACCCTTTCTTAACTTCAGCTAATGGGAAAAATGTCTTGCTGAACGTTATGATGTGAAAAGAGAGCGAGAGAGAGGGGGAGAAAGAGAGACGCGTGACTTTACCCATTTGAACCACGTTTAGTTGTGCCATCAGTGCTGAGATTAAATCAAACATTTACCCTTGCTAATCTACACACATACTAGAACTCTCTTTTATGTTTGACAAGTGTAAGTTTGCATTTTATGCAGTTAGTAGTACAGTCACATTTCACACCATGTAAAATTACAGTAGAATCTCTCTTTAAATTTAAAAACTTTACACAAAACGGGTATAAAAAATTTACACTTGTAAATAGACCTGCCTTTAATTTATTAGATTTATTTACTAATTCACCACATAAGATGAAAAAAATGTCTGCTTAATACCACACGGTAGAAGTGAAACTCTCTCACTCATTTACCGATATTCTTCTGCGTCCTCACTCGCTCACTTATTGCTAAAAAACAATGCACAGTTTTAAGTAAGGTCTACCAAGAGCATTTAAATGGAATAAAAGAAATGACTTCTCGTTTAAAGTTACTAGATTTGACAATGTACCGAAATCGTCCACCATTTCGAGACGTTATAGACCAAGAACACGAATCCGCTAGACCTACATCATTTCAGTACTACTAAGATTTTATCAGTACCTAAATGTAGAATATTTAGTTAAGAACCTATCCCAATTTGCTAGCTTGAAAGCGGGGGGCTTTTAGAGAGAACATGCTTCTGAAGGTACAAAAAAAAATGTGCTTACCTACGTACGCAATGGTATTATGCAGGCATATTATGAGTGCGAGAGAATTATATGATTTTTTTTGTTTGACAGCTTCATGAAATGTAGATTGTTAATTTGTTTCCATGAAGTTTCTCTCTCTTAAACTCATGGACTACTATGTGTGTGTGTAAAAAAAAACCTAAAATAAACCTAAATTTCATGAAGCTGTCAAAAAAAATCATCTAATGCTCTCACATGCATGCATAATACCACACGTTTTATGAGCCTTTGGAGCCTGTTATCTCTAAAAGGCCCCCGCTATCAAGCTGGCAAATTGGCATACGTTCTTAACTAAAGATTGTACATTTACTGATAAAATCTTAGCAGTACTGAAATGACATATGTCTGGCGGATCTGGAATCTTGCTATATTAGATTCAATTAAAATATATAAAAGTTTTCGTAACTAAGGAAAAATTCCAGCCAATTGGAGGACGGGACCATTCCAACTTCAAAAATGTTGACATTTGACAATAAAGAAAAGAAAATTTCTGATATCGCGTGAGGTGACGCGGGTAATGGCTAGTATTCAATATGATATTAACTATTCGTTGCCATGGTTACCTACATAGTATATTCCACGTCATGTGCAAATTAATCAAAGCATGCCTAACTAGTTTATTTCTGACAGATCCATAAAACAAAAGAGCGGATGATTCTTTTTTATTTTCAAAATATTTCCGAAACTATAAAGTTTAGAAAAAAAATGTTTAACAAAACTTTCTTGAAAAAATAAATAGAATAATAATCCGTTATGAAAAGTATACCATTATTATATAAAAAACACCGTTATAGCATATATCTATTCTGCGCATGCGCCGATTTTACTCAAAAACAATAGGGCTCTTCATATTTGCATACCAAACATCCTCTCAAAATTTGGTTTCAATCCGCTCATCCGTTTGACCTGTATCGTGTTCACAGACAAACAGACGCACAGAGTTTTTCCAAAAATATGTTTTTTGGATTCGGGGGACCTCAAAACGGAAAGATATTGTAAAATTTTTGAAAAGTAATTTTTGACCTAAACTAGTACCATTCCCCACTTGTGGGTTGGAATGGTAAAAATAATTACAAATTTAAATTGTGTGTAAATGTAATTGTACTGTAAATTGTTGTGATTTTTTTAACTGCAGCCTGAAGTCACGCAAGACTTAAAATTCACTATTTTGTCAGTTGGTCAAATTGGGGCGGTTTTATTGTTATCATGTATTTTTCTAGCATGTGGGTAGAATGGATTGATGGTACTTTGTAAATAATATCATTCTCGTTTGTTTTGACTGTCATTTGTTAGTCAGTTAACTAATTTCTCTATATTATACTATCGCAGCTGTATTCCTTGTTGCGTTCTCTTTATTTTTACTGCCCTCTGTTAACGAGCTGACTGGTTCCTCTAGTGTTCCTTGTTTTGCCTTTTCATTTCTTTTTTATTATACTATATAGTACCTACCGTAGTTGTGTCTTTTTATTTGTTTTTTACTGTCATCTGTTAGAGAGTTAGCCGTGGGCCCCCAAGTGTTAGAGCCCACAAAAATTGCATTGTTATTATGCTTTTTAAATACTTTTTCATTAATAATGAACATATATCTATTCTGAAATTTGATTAACGTCTAATTAGAACTCTTCAATAAATAAAATCATCCACCAATTTTTCAGAGAATTATATTAATAAAATATAATATATAATAATAATAATTCAATACATTAACGTTTCGGTCAGGATTTGGATATTTATTAATTTTTATATTTTTTAGATCAATTATGAAGAAAATCCAGACCGAAACGTTTAATGTATTGAATTATTATTATATATTTTTGTTAATATATTTGTCTGAAAAATTGGTCGACAATTTTATTTGTTGAACATATCTATTTCATTATATTCTATGGGATAGTAAAAATAGTTAATATTGATGGCTATCATTACCATCGGTGAATTTTGAGAACCTTTTGGATGAATTTTTACACTTTTCTGGGTGAATTTTGACACTTTTTTTGGTGAATATTTGACAATTTTTTGGGTGAATTTATAGTAGGTACCTATTATTTGTTTGATTAGATCTGATTTTGATGTTTTTAAAAAGGAACTTCAAACTCCAATTAAAAGATTCTTAATCTAACAAAAAATGGGGTCCTGTTGTGCTAATAAGCCCTAGACCCCATAAAATCTATAGATCCGCCCCTGGAGTTACCAGATTCCTCTACACTAGTACCGCGGTTGTTTTCTTTTCTCTTTACCCCCACCACTATATCCGTCGCGGAATATTTCCTACCTTACGCGCCTTAAAAAGTTTCATTTAAAAAAAATAAGAATGTATTTTTTCTTATCATTATAATTGAAAAATGTACGCCAGTGAAGCACAGACGCTATCGGCAATTTGCGACACGATGAAGTATAACCAAGAGTCATTTGAAATTTAGATTAGATTCATATACATTTCAAGTGCGTTTTCTTTGACAACAAAACTTTGTATTAGTTAGTGAAACTTTGTGTTGTTATACGATTGTTAAATTCGCGAGCATCCGCGCACCGCACGAAACGCTTCTTCATTTTCACTATCTACATAAATTCATTTCGTTTCTTCTTCTTTTGCACATTGCTGCACAGAGTTACATTCAACTTTAAAAGTTATTGTTTCGAACCAAAAATTATATTTATCTCGTCTACTTTTGCCGTTCACCTCTTCCCAGTTTATTATCTGTGCTTTTATCAACTTTGTAGGCAATAGACACCCGTTATTCCTGACTGACCGCCTTCTATAAATGCTACATTTGCTATTCGTCTTCGGGTCCTCGGAAAATGGGTTGAAGGTCTACCGATGATCACAAGAGTTTTTCAAAGTGATTTTAAAAATTTTGTCAATTGATTTAAAAAGGTTACGTTTTTTTTAAATCTTTACTTTTTAGGATTCCGTACCCGAAGGGTGCCCAACGGGACCCTATTACTAACCGTCCGCTGTCCGTCCGTCTGTCAGTGGGTTGTATGAAATTTTCACAGAGTGTGTATTCTATTGTCGCTATAACAACAAAAATAATGAAAAACCAAGATGGCGAATTTAAAAATGGCCGCCATGCTAATTAAAAAAAATCTCCGATTAAGCTGATAAGCATGCGTGTTCAGTCCTATTAACAATATACGAAGATCAAAGAACAAAATATGGCGAATTTCAAAATGGCCGCCTTACAAATTAAAAAAAAATCCGATTAAGCTGATATTGGACATGCGTGTTCAGTCCTATTTCAATTACACGAGAATGAAAACCAAGGCGACAATTTTCAAAATGGCCACCGAGTAAATTAAAAAAAAATCCGATTAAGCTGGCATTGGTCATGCGTGTAAAAAGTACATAGTGTTATAATATCTTGTACGATGGTACGGAACCCTTCGTTTGCGCGTCCAAGTCGCACTTGACCGGTTTTTTTAAAATTGCAATATATCGAAGTCACTGAGTATAAGTATTATTCGACTGTTAAAATTTATTTATCAGGAAAATATATTTTATTTTACGAATGAAGTTATCATTAACTGAGACACTAATGTCCAGTTGTAGAAAGCACTTTGTCAGAAAATGATTCGTTTACGCACTAGTCCGTAAAGTATTACAAAAATAATTTGATTTCACCATTCCGATGGTAATAGCTTTGTCAGTTACCATTCAAACCCAAATATGACCAACAAAGACAAGCATAGTGGGAGTTTCCATCGTAAACAGCCAACATATGATTCCAATATGGCCGAACTGATCTACTTATCAAAAATAATACAAATATACTTATTATGATGTTAAAATCAGATATTTTGTAGGAGGTACGTACAAAAAATGTAGTATGAATCTGATTGCAATATTTTTTATTACTCGTGTGATTGTTAAAAAGCTGACCGCTCGTTTACGATCTCGATACCTAAACTACTATTTCGAAATATTTTTTGACCTAATTTTAAATAATAATCGTTGTCTGTTTGTATCAAAGTAGATGTTTTCACACTTAGAGTTTTCTCGTCTGCTAAAATTTATTTATCGAGAAAATTAACATTAAGAGCCACGACCAACATGTTACTTTTTGTCGTGAGGATTTGTGATTAAGTCACTTGAAGATCATTAGATGTAGCTACTAATGGAGTACAAGCGTAATGCCGTCTTTGCTGAAATACACAACTGATGTATTACGAGATATTTCGATTGTTGTGTTGTGTTTGCATGGTTTAGAGAGCATCTTTTTGTATGTAATCAAGCGGATCGCGTGCACATTTCTCTATTGTGTTGTGTCGCGATGCAATTATCCCTTACTCTTGATTTTCGCTACAGAGAAATGTGTTTGTATTTTAATCATCAAATTGCGAAATATCCAAAATCGCTCGTTTACGATACAAAATTTAACATGTGTGTGCTGGCCCTAATAATAATAATAATACTTTTCGTGCATATAGCCAAAGTTGCTGAGCATGTAATTTAAGTAAAAAAAAAAAAAATAATAATAATAATAATAATAGACTATCATAAGCCGTGTATACATTTGCGATCCGAACCGCTCACGGAAGGTTCGTGTCATGTTCGTTAATGTCACACACTTGAATTCGCTCGAGAAACATTGGGAAAAGCCATATTGCACATACCGTTAAACTAGCGGTATATGCTCTATTATCGTTTTGCAATTTTTTTTGCATACCTGGCAGATTTCATATTCCAAATTTATTCATTTTCTCTCCAAATGAATAAATTTGCAATATGAGATCTACCAGGTAAAAATGTTCAAAACAGACGATGATAATTGTAACTAATTGATACTTCTCTTCTTTATAAATTTCAGCTCGTAGTTGTTGAGTCGTATTCAAAAGGTATAAACAATAAGGAGTGACAAAAAAATTTTATTCGTCTGCCATCGATTTGATTTTTTTTATTATAATATCTGGTAAATTTTACAATAAAATTTCTGTAGTGTTGTTCACAGAGCTTAGACTATTATCCTACCAACCAAAGTAGTCTACCAAAAGAATATAACATAGAGTTCTTTATTCAGGGAAAGCGACATGATTTGTACTTAATATGTGTTAAGGTATACAAAACCCCCCTGAATGGTAACCGGAGACGTTGCTTATGCAATATCCAGCTGTGTCAATATAAGGTGTGGATTCACTGATGCACATCTTAGTGAAGTGTCAGAGGCGTAACGGCATATACATCATTGACTGAACTTGTAGTTCACGGGATTTGTTAGAGAGATGTGTGTGATTTAATGCAAAAATGCCTATAAATATTAATTATTTATAAGCAAGAGCTTTCCCGTGTCAATAATCGCATCACCCACTACACGAAAACTTCTTCTCCGCCTATCATTTCACAGTATTTTAGCAGTCTTACTTCTCTTTCGCACAGACATTCTTTGGTTGGACGCACAGTATAATCGAAACAGTAAATTAATCGAACAATATGTAAAACATTCTTGCCGAATGCACGCACAAATAACTATTAGTCTATCTATAAACTCCTTTTATACTAACACTTGGTTCACTTTTCAGTGTTATTTCACGCTGTCAAAACTTTTAATTTATCGTACATAATTTATTTCCATTGCGTTGTAAAGACTTTATTATGTGCGAAAGGTTGCGATTCTACATCTACTCAAGGGACGACAAAGTACAATATTTTATTCTTGTTTTATGTGATTTTACAGACTCTAAATTAAAATTTTCTATACTATTTACAGATTACCTCATGTTTCCAATAAGTTTCAATTCCCTCGGGCTTCACTGTTTCGTTTGATTCCATTCGATTTGATTTTCATATCACATGTTTTATATTGTTAATATTAAATTGTTTTGTTAGCTTTAGTTGAGTTTTTTTTAACATAAATATATTTTAAGGATTTGAGGTTGTATACCTCAAATCCTTAAAATAGGCAAAAGTATTCTCACCGCATATTATTGGTAACGTCTAAAACTTCTACTCTGCATGGTACAGTTTGTTATACACCAATACAGAGATATATATTAGTATTCATTATACATATTATGAATGATTTCTAAAATAGAAGATATCGCGAGAGCGTCGCATCCTAACTGCAAAGAAATCTTTCAATTTCATTGCGGTTAGTTGACAAAAGATGGCGGATGTTAAAAATGTTTGAATACGCTATTGTCAAGTGTCGACATGCATTTCATAATGTATGCTGTAAGTTATTTTTTGAAAATATTTTTTTCGCATTAATAAAATTTTTATGTTTTACCGGTATATTTTTTTAACAATTTAGTAAACCGTTCTAAAGTCTTGGATATTACTTACTTATACCAGATATAAAATTAATTCATTTTTCGGTGATTTTATATATGTATCCGTTACATATTCTCAAAATAAAACGCAACGCTTTGAACTTTTATTTTATAACAATTGTTTTGCTCATACATTTGTAATATTATCAACAGGATCGTTTTTAGTTAATTTGGTGTTCTAAGCAAACAGGTAGGTTTTCAGCATCATCTCTCTGAATTCTTCCATAAACAAGTATATCGCATAAGGAGTCGTCCTTAAATGAGCATGTAAACGACTTTCTTTTTTATTAAATCGTTGAAATGAGTTCCGTCTAACTAATTTGTGAAGTCCAATAAACACTTATTTTTGTGAAATGTCTAATTTATGGACCCAATCCTAAGTGTCTTTCCCAGAAACAAGCATGAAGAAATAATATAATATTTCTTTCGTTGCAAATTATAACAGTATAAAAAAATTTCTTCATCTTACTTTGTAAATGCAAACATGAATCAGGCTGGATGGTTACGTTTTAGTTTGAACTAAAATCCTAGCTGAGCCCCTGAGCACACTAAATATATTATTGAATCAGACAGTGTGTTTATTTTGTCTTGTCAAATAAACACGATTTTTTTAACCCTGGAATAATTCTCCTAGTCATTTTCATATAATTTTAAGATAAATATAAATTTGTGGCAGGCGGAATTGCCATTATATATTTTTTTTAATATATTTTATAAATGAATTAATGTTTGTTTTAAATAATAATTCTCATGAGAGAAAAAAAACAGCTTGTTTAAAAACATACGCAATATATTTTCATAATAATACAAAACGTAATTTTTACAATGTACAACAAGTTAAAATTACAAGTGATAACAATTATTGGGTCTATTATACGTATTCTCATTGGACAACATAGGTCATAGAGTAAAATATCGGCGCTGTAATTAACTGTCGTTTAACTAATATATAAATAACATACAGGTGTTTCAAACCGATCACCTACGGACAGTACAATAGATAAATAAGAAAATTATGAGCAGAAAATCCTTAGACATTTTTTAATCCGGTGTATCGATAATTTCTTTGATTAATTTATACCAATAATAATTTAAGTGAAATACAGACAAATATTAATAAACCACTCCTACTCCCCAACTTATTGGTGACAATTACGATACATCGGATGTCTATGCACTTTTAGCTCAAAAACTTTTTCTCTGTTGCACATACCGCTAAACTAGCGTGCTCTATTATCGCTTTGCGCGTCAGAGCTGATTTTCGTTCATACAAGAAGTTATATCTAAGTTAATTTCACACGAAATCGATTCAATTTGTAGCTTTTTGTAAAGATGAGATTATGTTCTATAAAACAGAACCATTTTTAAATCGATTCGAGTTCATAGTTACTACTAAAATTGTAATTGAAAATCACGACTAGAAGTTGTCGGCTGGTCTGTACGTACGTACGTCCGCGCTCTACAGATCGCTATTTCGGTCAGATCGCCTTGGTTTATATTTTATTCACTTTGTTTACTATCAGAGTAGAACCCTATTTATATTCTATGAAATGTGTTCAGTAATTTAATTTTTATAAACAGTTTTATTTTATTATTTTTTGACAACTAAAAACAATATAATAATTACTGTGTAAATTACCATAGAATAAGCGCTACGCTTCTATACCATAATAACAGCAGCACAACCATCAAGCTTCCGCGTATAAGCCGTTAAATCAGCAACGACAAGAACCCGGGTTCGATTCCCGCCGAAATCACTGATTTTTAATTTTTTCCCTCTTCCATTTAATTCCACTTGACATTTATATATTATATATATAATTTTTTATTTTTTCAAACTTAAAAAAATATTTTTTCAATTTTTTAAAATCTTTTTCAATTTGCAATTATATATTTATTTCTTTAAATTTTTTTATCTTACTTTCATTTTTCAATTATTTTTTTCAATTTTTATCACAGTAGAAACCTTGCGGGATGTGCACTTTTGGTTTTGTCAACTATTTCACTGTACCGTCCTTAAACCATCGATCTGAGACACATACCTATATAATTATAGTGTATTCATGGAGATTCATCACAGAACTGAAATCAAATTAGTTTTTTTGATAGAAGAATAATGACCAGATTAAATAATACCACACTCATTCCTATTTATTTAAACATTTTATTTTACACTTCTAAATTATAGAAAATTTTCCAGAACTTATTTCAAATGAAAATTAGTATTTCAACGCAGTTTTCCGAAAAGTTTGTATTGTTTTTTTTTGCCTACGGCACTGTACATGTAGTTACTATAAGCAAATATAAAAAATGTAATTAATTTTTTTAAAGTCTGAATTATTCTAACAATTTTTTAATCCGGCCCTGTTTGTTTGTTGGTTTGTATGTGCACTCGAAAGTTGCCATTTATCTCGAAAACGGTTTGACCGACTCAGGTGTGGTTTTCTGTAAAGGGTTTGTAAATCATCGCCGTTACAATGAAAATTTTACTGTCAACGCGCCTAAAGAAGTATAACTACAATAATATTTTGCAAGAAATCTCTAAAAACTTTAAAATAAAAAAACAAAATTTAAAATTAAAAATTTAGAAAAAACCCACGATGGATATAAACGTAGACGTTGTAATAGAAAAAGAATTATACCAAATTTTAAAATCAAATAATCAATGAAAATCCGTCGGGGGCTGCCATTCGCTGCCCTGAATTAAGAATAGGAGAATATCAATTAAAGACTACAATTATTTACGTACCAAACGTGATTTCAATCAGCCACATACTCTAAAATATCAATATTTTAGTTCATTTCAAAGCAGAAAATTGCAGTCACCGACGGATTTTTCTTTGATTACTTACCTCCTTTAAGTCGGGGGATTTTAAAATATTTTCTATAACCACGTTTACATCCATCATGGTATTTTTCAAATGTTTTAATGTTGTTTTTTATTTTTATTGACCATTAATTTCAGTGTTATTAGAAAAAATACCATGTGTTACTCAGGCAGAAAGTTGATATTAGTCATTCGTGTGATTGCAACCGTAGCTTTGCACATGTGGCAAACTTCACACTTGTGACATAAAACAGAGTAGGTACTAGTTTTTTGCCGCCGAACGATATTGGGTATGACGTGCCACTATGTAGCGTACAGGTACCTAAGCTACCAGAATATGGCTATGGTTAAATAATGAATCTCCATCGAACGACACCAGCAACTAGCTCTTTATAATTCTACGCCGGTGGTTCTTAACCTTTCAATTTTTTGCACCAGGCCTTATAGAAGTGCCACACAAGGCTAGTTTTCTTTTTTTTTGAAGTGAAAACTTCTTTAGCGGCGTTATACACTTTTTTTGTAATGGGTAAAAAATGTTAAACTCGCGTCAGGTGTCAGGTAAAGTAAGAACTGGGTAAGCGAGAAAACGCTCTAAGTGAGAGTAATTGCAAGGTACCGTGTGGTTTATTACTGTTAGTATGTTATGCCACTACACTAATAGCCATCGGTGGCCGAGTGGTCTAAGGCGCTAGTCTTCGCTGACGTCAACTCTCGGCATCACGGGTCGTGGGTTCTAATCCCGTCCACGCCGAAAACAAAAATTGTCTTTTTTTAATCACGAATCAAAATCGTTGTCAAAGTTTAAGTGTGCGTACTACCCGCAAGTGGTTTTACCCCATCAACACGTATTACAATTTCTATACAACTGTATATAACTGTTTACATGATAACGCGCGTTCATGCGTTACATGATAACGCGCGTTGAACGCGCGTTATCATGTAAACAGTTATATACAGTTGTATAGAAATTGTAAGCGCGCGTTGGGCCAACGCGCGTTGAACGTCTCTCATATAAACTAGGCCTAGTCATATCATGATGTACTCAATTTTCGCAAAACAATTATTCTAACGATATTTTGACAGCTAACTCCACAAAAGGTTCCTTTTAGATAAGTCAAATTTTTTAAACAAATATAAAAATTTGTCATTGTGCAAAACAGATTTTTGGTGGTAAGGCAACTAAAAAAACTCGGCCCTGAGTTAAAATCATGAACGCCAGGTTCAATGGCGTAACAATAGGGTGACAGAGAGGTCCGAGAGGTCGTTAGGACAGGAAAAATCCAACATTTAATTACAAAATTTGGTAAAAAATATTAATTGTGCATTTAATCAATTTAAGTAAGGTATTAACTCAAGAGCATACACGAATTATACAAATATCTACTTTACTTCGCGATTTATAAAGATGAAACTACAACGTGAGCAGGGGCGGACCGTGAATTTATGGGGCGCTGGGCTAACACTACTTGGGGGCCTACCTGTCAAAAAAAGTGTTTTCTATAATGATGTATACTATAGGTGTTTATTTTTATTTTTTTTAATTTTTCAGTCCCATTAGCATTGGACCTAAAAAAATTCTCCCAAAATTTGAGCTTTCTAGATCAAACTTGTGAACGACGCAAAACGAGTTTGTTTCCCACTTAATTAACATGGGAAAAACGACTTTTTTACTCAAACATGGATAGCTGGTAGGATGTTCGTTTAAACATTTCCATAATAATGAATTAACGAATTTAGTGTACCTACTAAGGACCTTTTTTGTGGGAAATTCAATTCTCTTCAAATTGCTGTTATCAAAAATAAATAAAAAATATTTTTTATCAGCCATCCATGTTTGAGTAAAAATGCCGTTTTTCCCATGTAAATTAAATGACAAACAAACTCGGTTTGCACCTTTCACAGGTTTGATCTAGGAAGCTGAAATTTTGGGAGAATTACTTTAAGGTCCAATACTAAAACATGAGCCAATGGGACCGAAAACAACCACATAAAATAATGTATACGGTATAGGAAAAAATTAGGTCAATGAAATATTTTATTTATTTAATATAACTTAGACACACAAACAGCAACTGTAAGACATTATTGCAAAAGAAATTAACATACTATGTCTAATTATTTTTTTTTTAATTCGTAATAGTGTCCATTGTCTTCAATGGTGACTGGGGGCCCTTTATATCCATGGGGCTCTGGGCTGCAGCCCAAAAAGCCATTATATAGATCCGCCCCTGAACGTGAGGCTTTTTTATATTAAAGGAGGGCCGCATCCGATGAAGTTGCCACGGGTCAGGTTAAGAATCGTGGCTCTATGTTATATTATCTAAAAATTCAAATAATAGATTCTTCAGATCTAGCTAGCAGATTCTCGTCTATTACTATTCTATTCGTAGGACAATCAACTGCATCAGTTGTCTTTTGACCAACGTCTACTACGCTTTTCCTATGCGGCGGTGGATCTTGTAAGATTAGCGTACATTTATTGTTCTCGTCTTCTTCGACCTTCAGGTTGCCGTCCAGCTGCACTACGTCACCTAGAAACATTAACACGTTAATAATAATTTATACGTCCTTTTTGGCAAATGCAAAGCGACAAGCCACTCACAATTTCATTATAACAGTTGTGACAGCCATAGCCAAATCTAGAAATACATTTTTATTCCTGATTTCTAAGTGAATTCATCTCGCGACAATACGTTGCCGACAAATTATCACTATTATTTATATCCATAACCATTTTAATAACATATTTAAGGCTATGATATGACATAGTGGCATTTTTAATGATATGTATATAGCTTATCAAAGCACATACACAGGTTATGATCAAGGAAAGTAAAAAAGTATATTGTAAAAATCATAATAAAAAATTGTATACATATACCAAAAACACAGCTAATAAACAAGTAATTTTTTTAAGTCATAAAAAATTGTACATAATATACCAAAAACACAATTAATGAACAAGTAAAGTAAAACAATATATCGAAAAAATCCCTATAAAAAATTGTACAAAAATAAATGTTTAACTATTATTATCGTAAAAATAAAATAAATGATTTACGTGTAAATTTATAAAAAAATTAGGGAATCATGAAAACAGAATATGTTACAATGAATTGTCTCGCAAGAAATTGTCGTAGCGATGAATTGTCGTGCGACGAATTGACTGCTATGAGTTATGCGATAAATTGACGGGATACCCTTGTTTTTGGTAGGTACGATTTTCAAAGCAGAGAAAAAGTACTTTAAATGTTATCCTACTCCCTATAAAATACTTGATTTTCATACATGTAGGTAAACTGATTTCAGATCAATGACTATCTGGGCGCTAATAAGCACAGTACAACTTGGACAGTCGCTAACGCAGACACTCCAGTAATCCGGATTCTTCTGTTAACATTTAAAATTTAACATTTTTATGAACAAATAACCGGATTTGACTGCCTTGGTAAATTCAAGAAAACATACGGCATACGTTTTCTAAAGGTTTGTGGTGAAAAACTTTCCTGTGATGTAATTACCGTATCACAATTACAAGAAAAATGTCGAGCTTTGATTCACGAAATGGGCTTAAACATTAAACAGGTCTACAATAAGTTCGTTCCGAGCAGCCAGCAAACGGTTTCGAAACCACCACCCGCATGCGCACTAGGTAAAACGAAGCTATTAGTGGCAATTTGAGAACACGTTTTACCTACTGCGCATGCGGGTGACGGTTTCGGAACCGTTTGCTGGCTGCTTGGAACGAACCTAATGCTTCGAATCGGCGGCCATTTAGAGAACTTTATCTAATACTGTACTATTGCACTGTATCTAGAACATAATGGAGGTTATTATGTTACGAAATTATGGAAAAAATTAGCGTCAGCGAGTTTGAAGTTAGTCGAATCGTAATATCATTACGTTCGAGATACATACTACATGCTTTTTCAATATAGCAAAAGTCGATTTCCAGTCGAAATGTATCTAATAATAAAGTAGGATTTTTTATAGTCGTTTAAATTTCTAAATTTATACTATCATTCATGAAACTGTATTTATGATTCTCTATCAAGCTGAACATAAGATTAGTAGCAAACAAGCAAAATAAATGAAAAATTTTTAATGGATGTAACACATACACGATAAACAGAATGAGTAAAGCACCGTTTCCAACGATACATGTAAGAGAAGCATCGTTTACACCGCAACACTGTCGCTATCAATAGCTGCTTGAACTTCACTTGGTATACGACGAAGAGACATGGAATCAATATCTGTGACCACCAAAGAAATAAAATAAAAAAAAATTAAGCAATATTTCTAAAAAATAATCACACTTCTCATGGATTATAAATAGAAAAAATTACTGTCGCAGTTTCGAGTGTAGTGCTAAGGTCTCCAAAGACCATTAAATTTTTTTTTAATTACCACTTTAATATAGTCTAAATATGCATTTATTGAAATACAGTACTCTCTCTTCAATTCGTCGTTCGATTATTCAACGAACCTTTTAATTCGTCATTTTTAACTGATTGAAAGCAATCCAAATTCTTAAATTCATCACGTCGCTTAAATTCGTTGATATCTGTCTCAATAAAGTTAATATTGCTAAATATCTGTGACTCTTTTTTGTCACTATATATACAGTGCAATCCGACAAGAAGTTGGTTTTCGTGAGGGCGTATCAACGAAAGAGTATTGTACGTAATATATTCTAGAGTTAAAAAATGCATATTATTCTAAACAGCGCAACACGTAAGATTGCATAATATATTCGACTAAACTGCATTTTATTTTTTATGCAAATAATAAAGGTCTGATTAAAAATTCAACCTTAACAATGAAATAAATCATAATGAGAGGGGAATTTGATTATCATACTGTCAATCTCACAATAATGTGAATAGAATTTGATTAAATCCATGATTAAACAATATGGTGTATGAATAACAATGAAGATCTGATTTTAATAAAACGACCAACTTATAATCTCAATAAAACAATAACAAAAAATCAAATGGTTTTTACATCTGATTTATTGCGATTGTGACTAAAGTCAATTACACTATTTCTACAGGTTAACCATAGAAACATACTTGTATATCAGGATCTATCAGAACCTGTCGAATTTTAAAACGGTGTTACAATAAAAATATAATTTTGTTCACAACCTGCTAATGCAGTTCCATGCAAATAACAAAACTCCAGGCCTCTCTAATATGATAAGAAAAATGATCTATTCACGCAAACAATTTTGATTGTAACTTGGAATTCTCTTCCGAGAAAGTATGAATTTTTTTCTCAAATTTACGTAGATTTTGAGATTAAATTTTTAAATTCAAGAATATAATATGCAGATAGTTGCATACATCTATAATTAACTACATCTTAATGGTTCCTAGGGGGCGCCGTTCATATTTTGAGAAACACTGCACTAGTGGATCCATATTTTAAGAAATCATATCTTCAACAAATTATTGGATATCTATTGAAAAGAAGACTGTTAAACAATGGTGGGCAAATATACCCATATGTTGGCAGATTCTGTGTGTGATATGTATGGATTAAAGAAATGATTTTTATGTTACGAGTAATTCTTATAAATACAAAATGTTACCAATAATTAATTAATATTTATTTAAGAAAGTTCCCAATACCACTTAATGAATGTATCCCATTTATATTAATTAATTTAATGTTTTTAGTTTCCTAACATAGTCTCCAAAGTAAACCTTATTCAAATCCATGCTCTATAGTGTCAGTCTACAAGCAAAGGCACAATAGTCTTTGAATGTTTTTACTTGTCAATTTTTTACTATCGTCTGAAGTCAAATTATTTTTTTTTTCTCTAAGAGCGGTGTAATTTACTTTACATATTATATTTAGTACCACAAAATCTTTGATTCTGAATTTTTTAGAAAATTATAATTTCTGCGATAGCGTTGATTGCTTGTAAACTGACAATATACAAAACGGTTGCAAAACATAATAGTACTATTATCATTAAATTAAAAGTCATAATTGTGTTGCCAACTTAACATTTCTATGTATTTGTAAGTGATTGCAGAATAGTAGCTTACCTAAAGGTCTAAATTCATCTTGAGCTCTATAAAATTCAGCGAGATCACGTCCTGAACACAAAGGAGTATCAACTTGAAGCGTATGATCAAAATTTGAATAATCTACTTCATATCCTTGCCTTTCTTTATTATAACTTACAACTGGATCAAACCTGTGACCCCACAAAATTTCCGTAGCCAAATAGCTTGACCTGGCTTGGGTAGTCTGACCAGTCGATTCGATCGTTCCTTCTAAAATGACTACAATTTCAAACCTTTCTTGCAACAAATCAGCCGCGGAAAAATTATATAACGGCGAGTCTTCATTTATTTTATGGACTATTGTCAATGGCCAAATAAAAAACAGATCGTTGCTACAACCATCAGCTCCGACTTCTAGTTCACTCTGAAATTGACTTAATACTTCGCCTTCTTTGGTGGTTCGTGAACGGATTAATTGGGCTCTGATATTAGCACCGATAATATGCGATTTGCGCATGTCGCCCACACGGAACATGAAGCACAATTGGCCATCGCGTTGACAGATTACTGCGTTTCTTGAGAATAACAAGGTTTGAGTTCGATGTTTGGGTCTGGTCATTTTGGCGAAAACAATGCCGACCATGAAAGCTTGAATCATGACACCAGTGATACTTTGCATGCACATTATGAAAATAGCCTCTGGACATTCTTCGGTGGTACTTCGAGAACCATAACCTGAAAAATTTTATCTGTAATCTAATGTACGAAAATTGCCTCAATTTGAATGAAATATTCAATATCAACTCCAAGATAAGAATATTAAAATTTATTAAAAAATTTCTGAAAATATGAACACTTTAGTGACACTTTAAAATTATGCACCAAAAAACGGGAAAATTGGTATTTTTTGCTATTTTTATTAATTCATAAGAAGAGTACGGAAGTAATTTTGTGAATAAACAAAAAAAATACAGCAAATCCGAACAATCATAAATGATAATTATTCCATTAACAGTCAATCCAATACGGTGCTTTCTAAAATGACTAAAATAACCCTTGTACATTTAGTATAACTTTTTTGATATATCTAGTAAACATTTTAGAAATCCTCCCCATTTTAGAAAACTATAAAATAATGACAATTAGAATCATCCAAAATTCTTAATTACTAACATTATATAATTTCACAACAATAATAATAGATCCTTACCTATGGTATGTTGTGTTTCTATACTAAACAAAAAACAGGAGGCAAACGAATAAATCTCATTTATGCAAGGCGTCCAGTTGGCATCTTCTTGATTCGGCGGTAAATGCTGTGGTTCAAGATCACCGTGAGTGAAGGCAATCAACCACCAGATGGTGGCGAAACAAAGCCACGATAGAATGAAACTTGCTGCAAATACCAAAAGCGTCCAGCGCCACTGGGTATCGACCAGCGTTGTGAAAATGTCCTGCAGGAATCGGACCCGACGACGTGATATCCGCGATTGTAAAACATTGCAATCACCGTTCTTGAATACGGCGCGTCGACGAATCTTTCGACTTACGCCATAACGAAATCGGCTTCTAGTGGAAGAAATAAAAAAGAGTTAAATATCCTGAAATTATCCACAAAAACATAGCTTTTAACGCTCCAAAGAGTATAATAATCATTCTCAGTTAAATCATGTCAATTCGTAATGTTATATTAAAAATCTAAATCCCGACTTTCATCATAACTAGGTGTCCACACCAATAATAATATCTACCATGCCAACAACTAAACAATTCTCTAATATATGATTATTTGCTCAAATGAAACTATTTTTTCTTAGCAAGATCAATTAATTTTCTAGGCTCTATTGGAGTAGAATCTTTAGTAATCTAGTATTAATTTATTAATGCATTAAAGCTGTATAATTTTGAACAGTAAATTAAACACAAACATAAGATAAACATTGATTAGTTATTTAAAAATTCACGGATGCTATAAAAATAATTTTTGATTCAAATGCTATTTCAAATCTTTACACAATAATTTTAAGACATTAATTTCATGTACCTAATCTAATGGGTAAGTTTTCAAAAATAAAAGGATGATTAGTTCGCCTTGTTTTGAATTTTGAGAAAGAACACGTTATTTCGTATCATTAAGAAATAGTAGAAATAATTTTCAGCTTAATTTTGTGCAGTCAATCAACGCCAGTACATTTCGTTAATATTTGTTTAATATCACGAACTTCACTCTTTGCTTTGCTTTTCATACATTCGTTGATCTAATCGAAAAAACAAAAAATACTTAAAGTAATAATAATAATAATAATTATTATTATTATTATTATTAAAATACTTAAAGTAGAGGAGCACCTTCTGACACAATCTCCCAAACGTGATTTCGCAGGATAATATACCCCCGGTGATAATTCACCCGGACTTCCAGGTGTATATGGTGATCCGGGAGTAACTGGAGTAGCTACTATTCTTGGATTTTTTATATCCCATTGCATTAATGGCTGTTTAGATGGTGAGCCCATTTTGTTTTATCATTACAATAGTCACAAATACACGCACACTGACTACTTTTTCTTATTGATTTATTTATTTATCTTTTAATTAAAATAGAACGCCGACCAAGCATTTTACGTTATTAATTCCAAAATTAAAAATGAGTCAGTTCTAATAAACATAATATTTACACTTGTTCCACTATTGCAATTTATAAAAACACAATTAATTTTAAAACATTCTCACGTCCACAAATAAATAACAACTGAGACGTAACAACTGTTGAATGCATTGAATTTTTAAATATCCCTCCAGTTATTACGACGTGCGAAACTGGCTAAAATAATTTGACTATATTCTTCTTAGCATAAAATTGCTAAAAGATGATAATTTATTGATGTTAAACAGATGTGACGTCAATTATTTGAACTAGTTATTACAAGAAAATAAAGTAAAGAATATCACACTTAAAAACGATAATTTGACTAAGTTGACTAAATAATCCGCAAAATTAATAAGATAACACTAAAAACTTTTTCAAAACTATGATTAACACTTAAAATTTCAAATGACCGAAAGGTTTTAATTTTTTTTAAATTTTATATACATTATTCAAATCTTTGATTAATGTCTGTTTAGTACTCTTCAATAAATAAAATTATCGACAATTTTTTCAGAAAATTATATTAACAAAAATGTATAATTATAATTCAATAAATTTACGGTTCGGTCCAGATTTGGAGCTTTTTCAGAATTGAGCTAAAAATATAAAAATTAATTAGTAAGTACCTGGGTGACCGAGCTTTGCTCGGAAAGTTAAATAAAATACCTACTCAAATCTTTGATTAACGTCTCATTAGAACTCTTCAATAAATACAATTATCGACCAATTTTTCAGACAATATATTAACAAAATATAATTAATACATGTCTGAAAAATTGGTCGATAATTTTATTTATTAAAATACCTACTGATATGCTGATATCGCCAAAACTTTGAGAACCGTAGGTTCTCTGTCGCTTCCCTTTGTGGAGCCTACGTCTCCACCTTGGTTACAGTCTTACCTCGCGGGGCTGCGCTCGTTTAATAATATAGGGATTAGTTTCTAAGAGAATTCAGTTCCAAAGAAAGAAAAAAGTAATTTTTTCTTTCTTTTAAGGTACTTACAATTAATATATTATCTATGACTATACGTCTATACTGATTAAAAATTGTTTGTGTTTATTTTTTCATTAATATTTCATTAATTTAAAAAACTAAACTCAATTCTATTAGAAACTAATTAATTTTTATATTTTTAGCTTAATTCTGAAGATCTAAATCCGGACCGAAACGTAAATTTATTGAATTATAATTATATATTTTTGTAAATTATAATTGTCAAAAAAATTATTTGATAATTTTATTTGTTTATTTACATTATATTAATATTTGCGTATTTTAAAATAACACGCGCACTTGTCCAGCATGGACCATCACGACCAGCACAGCACAAACATGCAACTTGTCACACAATAGACCAGCATAAACAAGCACAAACTAGCAAATTTTAGTGCGGGATCACGGACGACACATCTCTAGCACAGTGGACAACTTGCAGACGACCGACTGACGGTCGTTGCTGATTGCAGGTGCTGGTCTTATGTGAAATATTACGTTAAATAACATGGGTACCTTCAGAACTGTGCGCAATCTTTAAATCGTACTGGAATAAAATTACACTGCTAACTGGGAAAAAATATCAAAGTTTAAAAATAAAATAAAAATTATAATTCGAAACCATTGATTACCAAGCAGTAATTAAAAATTTGAAACAATGCTGGTGTTATCGGCTATTTTGAAATCAGATAAAGTTAAAAAACATACCGTGCACATTTTTTTTATTTGATAAAAAAAGAACAAAAAAATACCGCATGTGATAATTCAGAGTGTGAAAATGAATAGCGACTGAACAGATTTTTAACAGGTGGAAGTTTCAGTCTGAAAAGTATTAAATTAACTACGTTAATAAAGCTGGACCTTTTACTAATGTATTTAATTACATAATCCAGGGTTGAACAATGCGTTATCAACAACAAAAAATGTATATTATACATTTTACATATCGATTCCAATCTATTCCAATATCACAAAGTTTGGTATTTGTCATGGATCAGTAACTACTAAACCGATATGTTGTTAAATGTTAAGACAAAAGGGCAATGAATGGTGAGCGAAAACGTAAAGCAAGTCGAGAATCCTGCATGCGATTTTGGAGCGAAGTTGGCGAAGGTTGGCATTAAACTGCATAGAGGATAAATGAGAAATTTGTTGCTCTTAATTTTTCATTACCAAATTAAAATCTACCCGGACGAAACTATTAGATAATGGATAACATATACATATTGTACATAATAGATGGTCGACATAAATATAATATACACACAACGGTATTGGGATCTTTTATTTCGTTTTTTGTTTTTTTTTGTATTCTGTTTAACGGGGAAACGGACATCAAATTTTTGTGTCTGTGTGTTTGCACCGGGATCACTCCAAAATGACTAGACCAGCCTTGAAAACACTTTGTATACCTGCTATCAGTAAGGCTAGTTTACACAGTGCGAGCTGCTGACCAGACAGTAGACAGCTACTCGGCTTGTCTACTCGTACGCCAGTAGCTCGGCTCGCCTTTGCTGTCTACACAATACGAGTAGCTGCTGTCCAGTCTTGCGAGTTGCCACGATGTCGAATTCGTTAAACATTACGCAGGCGCAGCACAAAACACGGGTTCCGCTTAGTAGACTATCCCGCTCGCACTGGCGAGCTACTGCCGAACGCGTCCAAACGATGCGAGCGACGGCTGAGCTGCTGTCATGTACGAGTTGCTGGCGGGCGAGCATGCGAGTGAAAACAAAAAATGTTGAAGTAACTCGGATGCGAGCTACTGTCTAACTCGCACGGGCGAGTTACTCGTAAGTGACGTCCAAACAGTGCGAGTTACTGCAGTGCAGCTACTCGGCAGGCTGACTCATACGCTAGCTCGCACTGTGTAAACTAGCCAGTACCTAAGCGCAAGTGACAACGATCAAAAGCTACTACAGTGTGCTCTCTCTCTATCTAAGAAAACTCTCGCTTAGAACACCATTCTTTTTCTATTCATTACAAATAAGGAAGAGGTATAGCTGCATCGATGCACACATCCTTAATTCGTTCTCAGCCAAATAGGGTACATGCTTTGTATAATTTTAATTATGCTAAATATTACATACATAAGCTCTGCCTAATTTATACATAAATTGACAGTGAGGACCTCTCTGAAAAAGTTCTGTCAGTATATATGAATTCATAATCAAAAAAATGTACACGTAAAGTATTGAATACAAAATCATAGTATCAGGAGAACATGTACACGATGAGGGATGGTACTTTACATTTAAATTAATATTAGGAGAACATAAGGGCATAGAAGGTATTCTTAAGCAACGATGATTTCTTGTAACAACTTGCTTTTGATAATGGCACACAGTGTTATATAAATTTCTTTCCACTTCGTCTCTAAGCTAATATTTGCTTTTTTATTTGGAAGAAAAAAAAACAAGAACTTTGATTGCCATAATCATTAACACATACTTACAAGTTTCAGCAGTAGGCATCAAATATAATAATAAATGCAAAATCGTTAGAGATAAATCATTAATTAATTTTTCCGTTTCAGACGTACTACAAACACTAGGATGGCAGAAATGTTGAAAAGAAGAGACCCAAGAAAATTTAGAAAGTAAGATAAAAGAAATATCGTTGATTTTGTCAATTAAAGCTAATCTAAAAGCTCACTTGTTCGAAAACAACTTTTAAAAATTTAAATTTAGATGCCTCTTGCATATAAATCCAGACACCTGACGTATCTTTAAATGTTGTTGTATCTGTGTTGAAATATACTGTTAAATGCGTTAATTATTAAAGTAATTATCCATCATACGCCAAAATAAACAAATATATGATATGGCGGTAATTATATCATTCTATTTTTTTCACATCAACCTATTAAAAATCTTTCAATGTTGTTACTGGACCTTGTATTTATTATTACCAGATAATCGAGCACAAAATTGAAGTGCGTAAATAAGTATATCTGAATGGCCAATTATTAACATGGAGCAAATTTATTTTATTTTAGCGCGTTTATTTTATTTTTTTATTTATCAGAACCGGAATCTAATATGATATTAATCCTGATGATAGCTAATCAATACTAATAATAAAACTTTAAAAGAGCGTGTGTCTGTCTTTTTCCGGTTTCAATGAAAGACTCCTCAACTCAAAGAAAAATACTACTTTATAATCAACTTCGTCCTCGTTAAGGTAGAATTCTCATCCAAAAATACTAGTTTACATATCTAGGGATGAAAGTTGAGTTTTTTTGTAAGTTCTTTCCATATAACATAAAAAAATAATATTCAAACATTTTAAAATCTGAAAAATGACATTAAAAATCCAGGGTGGTAAATGGTGCCAACTAAATTATGTAATGCCTGCGTATATTTAATTCAATAAATCTTATCTTTATTATCTTATATATCTATTATTGGATGAATCTCATATTATACGAGTATGTAAAGGCCACTGCACACGAGGCTAGAAACGCTGCTAGATTCCTTGCTAGATTTGCCTACTAGTTTTCTAGCGTTGGTTTTATTGATCGCTGTTAAGTACTCGCTTCACACGAGACTATTTTTCAAGTTTGTTTTGTGGATAGATCTGGTGCGCGCGCAGTGATAGAATATAAACACAGAGCAAAACGTGTCTGTTGTCTGGCGTGGGCGTTTGTCAAGTGCCCACGTGAAGATACTGCTTCCTGATTGGTTCTCGCTCATACCTAGCCGCAAATCTAGCAGGAAAAATAGCCCCTGCTCTAATTTTAAAACCTATCTTCTGAGCTAGCAAGGCAGCCCGCAGTGACGTCATTTCCAGCTTCGTACCCAGCCTACCGGCTAGCAGAACTCCTAACAGCGTTTCTAGCCTCGTGTGCAGCGGCCTTAGCATTATGTTGAAACAGGACCAGCAAGTTTTAATAATCGCACGAGGTATATATAGTATTATTTGCACGTTACCTTCTATAAAACAGCTGATTTTCACATCATTTCTAAAATTATTGACAGTTCATCTTTGAACAAACAACATTTCCAGTAGTAAGTTATAAAAAAAAAGACATCAACTGACAGACAAGCATATGATTTACTATAGAATTGGTATAGCGCTACCAATTTTGTTTTACATTGCAGCACTAGTGAAGAATGGGTCACTGTAGGTGTCTGCATAAATGCATGTAAGGCAGCTATTTTATACAGGGTAGTAACTATATATATATATGTAGCAAACATAGTCGCGAGTACAGGATAGTTTTAAATAAATTGGAACAGGTTAACTACAAAGTAATTTTGTTTCGCATAATAATTTGTAAATTTTCTCACATTATTCACGAGTTTTAGCAAAAGAAATATATTCTGAAGTTTCAATTAAAACAGAATATCAAAAATTGCGAATTATGAAATCAATTAATAATAATTACCAATATTTCAATGATATGCAAGCACTGTGAAGAATAATTATCTTAATACAATGTTGAAATCAGAGTTCAGTGAACGTGATGATACTTAAATAAGAAAAAAGTACGAAAAAGAGATACGAGTTGGTAATAAAAATGTACGGCATGTGCTGTTATTGTAATCAAATTAATTATAGTGGTGATTTAATAATTCCCGTGCTTCAATTGTTCCAACATAAAGCGCTATAAACAAGTGCCATCAAAATAAATGACTGTACATAAAAGAGCTTTTATTGCAATGGTCTTGAAGAGCGTGGAAAATACAAAACGATCGAAAAACATTACTAGTTAAAGTTTCAACCTTTGAGTATCCATAAAATTTATTAATGATTAGTTTTAAGCGTCGTATTTATTACATAAATTAATATAACAAAAGAAAACAGTAGGTAGGCTATAGACTTATTATACGATGTGGACAATTTTTAGTTGAACTAGCCAGTTCCGTTGGCCAAACAAAATATGAATAAAGAATATAAAGCTCGACCCCTACAAAACAGCTGCTTTTTATGTCTGTAAAGCGGTTATAATATGACCCTTTTTTGGACTAGTGCATAAAATAATAGAAGTTATAGAAGACCAATTCCAAGAATAAATAATTTTTATATCTCTGTTAGTTGCCATTTAAATCCATAATATGATGGACAGAGATCAGAGCAGACCCTGAACAGTACACATAAATACCAATAGGTATGACCGAATGTAAACTCTCAAAAATATTAAAAATACACCTATTATGACGTAAAAATCAGCTATTTTATAGTAGGTAGTTGAAAAAAATTGGTTGTCTGTAAAGTCGGTTTACGGACGATAGTTTTACGTGATAACGTATTCCGCTCGAATATCATATTTAATAATGCACGCACAGGGTCAGGCGGAACGTTACGGCGGAACGGAACGTTACACTTTTTCGTGCGTGCAGCTGGTGTTTCATCAATTTATAAGACGTTATCACGTCAAGAAAGAAAATATATATCTTGTACGTAATGCTATTATTACACGTGTGATTGTTAAGTTCGTTGACGCTAGTGTAACACAATGTCACAACTCGTAACATAATAACTGCATTTACATACGAGATGTATAAACTATTATTTTGCACTATACTCCCTATAAAATAACTTCTTTTCATAGACGTATAATTGTATGCCTGTTTAAATGCATTTAAGCAGTAAATTATTTTGTATTAGTAGTATTGTAATAAAAAAATTGACTGACAAATAGTGATTTACTATGGAATTTTTTAGCACGGTAAAGTTGTAAATTTTACTGTACATATCACACTAGTGCTGTATTTTTTTTCTTTCTCTCTTTAAAATAAAAAAAAACTGATCGTGATATACCAATTCCATAGCAAATCACTGTTTGTCTGTCAGTTCTTTTTTTATAACCTATTAGCGCCCCGGTCCGGATTCACCCGAAATTTGTAGTTTGTCACCGTTTTTTCGTCGACTTTTATTACAAAATTTGTCTCCACGAAAAGCCATTTTATTTTAACGCGACAATATAATATAGCCTATGTCCATACTGAAGATTCATTCAAAATAGTTGTAAAATAGTTTTTCAAATAGGTGCAATGGTTCCGGAGATTACCTACCCTCCACTTCACATTCACACAAACTCACAAAATTCACACTCTCTCTTTATAATATTAGTATATATGTTACGGTTAATACAAGAAAGTAGTTAATTCGCGAATTAATCGGCTAATTACCCGAATTAACCAATCCTTGACGTTGGTTAATTCGGGTATTAGCCGGTTAATTCGCGAATAAACTACTTTCTTGTATTAACCGTAACATATAGATTCGAAGTGACGTCAGCTCAGAAGTGAACTGTCCAAAGTTTTGAAAATGAGGTGAACAATAGCTTTTTTATAGGAGATATGCAAAAATACCATATATACCTCATACGAAATGGTATTACGACTCATGTGAATGTTAAAACTCGTCGGCGCTCCTTTTAAACATAATGTCATAGCTCGTCAGATAATAACCATTAATAATTATTTGTACCCTATACTTATAACACACAATATATAACACATGACAATTTTCTTACTCATTCACCACAAAACAAAAATGATAGAACGCCCCCACATAATAATCTAAGAATAATGCATAACGCAAACACAATTTGCAATCTTAATAAATTCAATACATTTAAATAATGCTAACGTAATAAATAACTTTTCAAAAATGCAAATAGACTTTTAATCAAACCACTAATAAATAAAATTGCTATTGTAAACTATTTTCCACAAAATTAAATAATCAATTAACACTCAATTCGCTCTAATAAATTTATTATAACAATTCACAATAATTTAATTTTTCACATTTAAAATATATTAAACCGGTACGTGCTAATATTTCCCAATTTATTCACAAATCACACAAAAAAATGAAAACACAATCGTACGCAAAACAAACCAACATTAATTTGTTTACAGTCGAATTGCAACTGACACATAAAACAAATGAATTGAAATAAATATTACATCGTGTGATATAGGTGATATTTTTTTTTACTTTTTTCCATGTATAAGTTGCGGTTATCAGTAGTCATTGCCTCTCCTTGAAAGATTATCACAAATATGTATTAAAAAGTCTCGTGATTGTCGCGGTTTGCTCATTTGATGCGATATTGTCGTTCGCGCGCGGAACATCTGAACGTCAGAAACATATGAATATAGTTTGTGTACCTATTTACATGTGCATATAATATGTTCACTTGTTTGTGTTGTGACATTTTCTCATATGAGAGACATTTATTGACTGAGTAAATGTTATACGAGAAGCGATATTGTTATTTAAATTTATTAAACTACTCGTTATATAATAATGTATATCCGACTTCCAACGCTTGGATATTAATAACGTATGCGTGATCGTAGCGTAGCTGCGATTATAAAGGATTTCCTTTATAAGGTCAAAACCTGCGACACTTTCAGTTCCAATAAACTTTTATATAGTCCAGCAAAAGTTTCTCAAAATTCGGACTTTTCTAACTAGGCCTGAACGTTTTTTGACGTGATAACGTCTTATAAATTGATGAATCACCAATATTATAAATTGATAAAACACCGGCTGCATGTTCGAAAAAGTGTAACGTAACGTTCCTAACGTTCCGCCTGACCCTGTGCGTGCTTTTTGCTAATTTCTCGCTCAATTTAAATCAGATCGGTTTGAAACCAGTCTTAAACGAAAGAGGAGAACATTTTACATAGATTTCGTATAACAGAATTTGCCTAAACAGTTTTTTTATACAAATTTATATAGAAAAATATTTTATACAAATTTATATAGAAAAATAGCTGTATAAATGCAATGTTGTGTAATGCATGGCGCGACGCGGTCGGTTGTCTTTGTTTGCCGTACATGGAAATTAGAAGCAAACGTATGTCTTGTCTTAACATGAAAACAGCTGCATTTCTAATGTTTAATTCAATTTTTTGACATTAGTATATTGTGAAATGCAAAGCCTTCTAAGTTAAGTATTGGAATAACTAATTATTATTAGAACATAATACTTTGTAAGTTGCAAACGTCACTTTTGACATTTCTTATCATTCCGACACCAAGGATAAGCGGATTGAAACCAAATTTTGGGAGGTTTAGGTTATGTATTACGGAATACGTTATCACGTAAAACTATCGTCAGTAAACCGACTTTACAGACAACCAATTTTTTTCGATATATCGATAATTGAATATATCGATGCATTAATGTTTCGATATATCAATTTAGTCGATAATTTTGATTATAGCTATTATATTATTATTATATTATTTAGACCTTTAAATAAATGAAAACTATGAACTAATTATAGTAAAATAATATCTGAAAAAAAAACCATTCAGGGACGAAACATTATAACATTAATTGAAAAAGTCTAAAAAATCAATTAATTAACCTATAATTTTTATAAAGAGATTCAGATGTTAACAAATTATGATACCGCGCGTTTTCGTCCCCCGAAAAAATATCCTACGGACAAAATATCCTATCAGCAAAATATCCCTTGACAAAATAACCCTAACCGTTGTAAACACTAAAATGAACATCACCTCCTAACAACTGGTGTAGAATTACTGTATTACAATCTCACTTTGTATATACGACCCCGTAATTGTTTTTAAAGAACTTCCCCCAAACGCCTTCCCCTTTTCACTGCGCAAAAAAAATGCCATCGCATCGACACGACCCCGTAATTGTTTTTTAAATAACTTCCCCCAAACGCCTCCCTTTTCCACTGCGCAAAAAAACGCCATCGCATCGACACGACCTCGTAAATTATATTTTATTGAGGGTCATTACATCGGGGGATATTTTGCCTATAGGGTATTTAGTTACGATGATATTTTGTGGGGGGATCAAGAGACGCATTACCCAAAAGATTAATAAATTATTTAGAACTTTGTTTCAATATAACTATTAAGCCGATATTTTCGATTGTGTTGATATAATATCGACAAACGGGATGTAATAGACACCAAAATATTGTTAACTACTCGAGTAAAAGTGGGCTTTAAAAAAAATCAAATCTTGTTAGTAGTTCTTGAGATATCCGCGACAAACAAAGACACAAACTTTTCCTCTTTGTAATATTTGTACAAATTATAAATTTTAAAGTGGATAAAATTCCAATGGCTAGCCGATAGCCGTGTAGTTTCCTGTTTTAATCGTTTCTTCATATATTACAGAATTTATATGAAACGCCATATTACAAACAATGGCGTCCACATCATGATCTCTGTTGTTACAGTCTATGGAAAAGCCAAACTGTCCCAAACATCTGGCATATAATTATAATATATATGTTACCGGCCAAACCCGATTTCAGGACAAACTAGTTCAGCCTAGGCCAAACTAGTTTGGCCTAAGGTCGATAGGACAAACTAGTTTAGCCTAGGCCAAACTAGTCTGGCCTAAGCTCGATAGGACAAACTAGTTTAGCCTAGGCTAAACTAGTTTAGGAAAATAATCATGATTTTTTAAAATAATAATAATAAAGTTTATTGTCATTCGTACAATAATTAATGTACATATTGACAGTCAAAGAATTCTTTTATGCTGGAGAAACAATTTTCTAATAAAAATTTCTTGATTCTAAAATTCTTGTTTCGAGTGGTAATTTATTAAAACATTGTAGGTATACCATTATAGGTATGTATGTAGTCTTAGCATATTTGTGTAATGGTAGGCAGAAATTTAACTTTTTTCTAGTATCATGACTATGAATCACAGTATGATCATTAAAATTGTTCATATTATTTTTAAACAGCTATATATGTATTGACATGGCAAATTTGACATATACCATAAAGTTTTGATTTTAGCAGTATATTTAATTAAACCCAATGTGCATGAAAGATTTTATCTTACGGTTTTGTTTTTAAAAACCTTTGAACCGTTAGACGTATAGTTTTTGAGTTATTGGATATTAAAAATTCAGTTTCTAATATTAAATGAGTTAATATCCAATTTTCAAGTTTTAGTTATGTACATTATCTGGTTTTCATGGTGATATAATTCAAATCTAGAAAATAGAGATTTTGTGAGTTGTTTCGAAAATTTTTAATTAATATTTCTCCAAAACTGCACGGGAAAGTTTAGTTTTTTTTTAATTTTTACGTTATCTAAAAGAGTCAAACTTTCGAATAAGCATTTTTTTTTTAATTTTTCTATTGTCAATTTGTTTTAATCTTATTTTTATATACACTTCCGGTCGGTCTTCTCATTTACCATTGTGTTAAAAATCTCATTTTTAATATTTGATTACTTGAAAACTAGACGGCCAATGTTTTATAAAAAATGCAGTTGAATGTATGAGATATCCATAATTACAAAATTTCAGCGTATACTCTATACATTGCTCTATCGGGTGTATAACCTTAAAACTTTCTTTTGTTGCAAAAACACTTCCTATCTTTGTCTTTCTATACCTATTCGATTCGGCAACATTAGTCCGGAGTAGGCCATACTAGTTTATCCTAGGACAAACTAGTTTAGCCTAGGCTGAACTAGTTTGTCCTAGGCTAAACTAGTTTGTCCTATCGACCTTAGGCCAAACTAGTTTGGCCTAGGCTGAACTAGTTTGTCCTGAAATCGGGTTTGGCCGGTAACATATATATGCACAATATGAAGTACATAAAAATCTATTTACACATTACCTACATAATATGTAAACTGTACGTTGTGTAATATAAGTGTGTACCTACGTACAAGATTGTTAATTATTGTTCGAAATAAAAGACATATTAGCTAAACGTTATTCAAATTCTCGCTTTATCAAATAATAGGCGTGTTCCAAGCACCCAGAGAACGGTAACAGAATCGTCACAGTCTTGCACAGTAGCTCACAGTCTTACGCAGTAGCTCAGAAAACCGATTCAAGCAGTTTCGTTTTAGCCACTGCACAAGACTGTGACACTTCTATTACCGTTCTTTGGCTGCTTGGAACATGCCTAATGTGTTTTGCGTTCCAAGCCAAAAATATTTTAGATTTTACCATCTAACAACCTTACTTCCAATGCTGGGTTTCTAATATGACTTTTACCTTATCCTATGGTGAGAAAATATGTAACTATAATATCTAATAAAATAATATATAGTAAAATTAGATATATTTTCTCCAAAACAAATTCAAATTTATTTTAACACCTGATTATACTGGCGACTTCGTTCGCGTGGAATCAGTGTGTATAATTGATTAAAAAATTCATAATTTCAAGCAAGACTCTAATTTAAGACGACCCTATAAACCAGGGGTGGCCAACAAGTCGATCTCGATCGATCGGTCAATCGCAAGGCCAATTTTGGTCGATCGACGATCGCTCACAATGTCTGGGGTGGAATTCCGTGTACCAATGACTTTGAAGCGATTGTAGAAGACCAAACTCCCTAGCAACAGTTCAATGCATTCGGGGATTTGCCACGGTCATAAATTCCTAGAATTCTGACAGACTGACACTGTGATCTCCGCCCTCCAGCACAATACATTTTGACACATTTTACACCCTTTTTTGCCCCTTAAACTACGCCTATGACACCACGTCGATCGCGACACACTTTTAAGATAAAAAGTAGACCTTATATATAAAAAAGTTGGCCACCCCTGCTATAAACAATGTTTACCATCTTTTACAAAAACAAAGATTTTTTGGATTCGATACACGTGAGCAAGTCACATACAGCTAACTGTGCAGAAAACTTTTTTTTTAATGAATGTCAACTACCTGGGGTTTGTTAATAAAATTATTACGAAAACAGTATTTAATGGAAATTGTAATCTTTAAAATTGAAGAGGCAAATCCATTAGTATAATTGGTATTCGTGGTATTACACACGGTCTCCTTATTTGCTACTAATTATAATAGCCCTAACAATATTTCGACCCAGATGAGAAACTTGTATAGGTACGTGTATCTTTACACAATTTGATCAATATTTCGCATCAAAAGTACCGGAACACCCATTTATAACCTTAAGTTATGAAAACACATTTAACTTATTGTGATCATCAGGGGACGCCCACATTCGACAAACACAGTGGGTGTCCATTTGATGATTCGCTTACAAAAATTATGCCAAAGTGCGAGATTTTACTGTACATTTGCACACCGAGGACAGTAATCCAAATTGTTCTCTGAAGTGATATTTCGTATTAGAATTCATTTTTGCATATCTCTAACATCCACGGAGCCGGTACCCCTGGTCAACACTTCAGATCAATTACAGTAATTAATGCTATCAGCGCAAACATATCTATGTTATCTTTTATCAGATTTTAATTAGTATTAATTAATAACTTTTGATATTGACGAGGATGAGTTTGTTGGCATTCGTTATCAGTTTTGATATTATGAATAGATAACGTTAATGCAAACTTAATCTTCCTCTAAAATTACTAATTATATTTTATGTCATCATATAATACTACATTATCCATTGATATCCGTTAAATCTGTCGAAGACGGGTGGAAGATTTGGTGTGAAAACATCGAATATTAAATTAAATCACCAGCATCTTTTCTCTATGTAGAGAGAAAAACAATATATTTTTGGATATTTTTAATTTGGATATTTTTAATATTACCAATTACCATATCGCTAAAGGCTGTGTTCCTACAAAAATCGAAAGCCATCACTGGACGTCAGAAGTGAAGAGTAATTTTGATTTTAAAAACTGTATTTAACATTTCTTGTTTCATGAAGAACAATCCTTTTTGACTTTTACTTTTCAAAAATTTAGTTTAATAAAACAAAAAAATTCCTGAAAAGAGGAAAGTTGAAAAGTACTTAACAACAGACCCCAATTAATCAATCGTGATCTTTTAGAGAATTAGTGCTCAATATACCAGGGGGGACCGTCCCTGCCAATTCGGATTCAATTTTTTTGATGAAATCAGTTCAGAAGAACGTACTGGTTGTTATGAAATCCTATGTAATTAAGCAACCTGTTGTGATATTACTTAACTCAAAATTTTTATAACAATAAGAAGAAAACAAAATCCAATTTTTTAAAAATCTTTTTTATTAAATTTGATAATTTTAATGTTTTTAATTTTTAAGAACTAAAAAAAACACCAATTTCCCGTTTTTTGCCACTCTAAAAGTATAATAAAGAAATGTTTGTATCGTGATCACGATATCTAAACAACAGAATTTCCATGATACGCATAAGACCAGTGGGAGTATAAATAAGTAATTTTTGCATACTTATATAAAAAATTAAAAATCATCAAATGTTTTATTTCTAAGTTATTATGCAAAATCTGAAGATATTATAAACAGTAGTGTCAAAACATGTTTCTTTATTACACTTTGATTATATAACGTCAAAAGACGGGAAATTGACGGATTGTTTTGCAATTATTAAGAATTAATAACATTACATAGATATATAAATTTTACGATAAAAAAGTTTTGAACATTTCATGTTGGAAATCGGGCAAAATATATTTCAAAAAAATTATCTGATTGAGAATATTTTGTTCTTATTATTATTATAATAAAAGAATTAATGTGAAGTCATCTAACATGGTTTTTAATCTTCACTATCTCCTGACCTGGTCTACAAGTAATAACTGAATATTTACAAATAATACTAGTGGCCCGGTCCGGCTTCGCCCGAATTTGTAGATTACCTGGGTATCAAACATAGCCTTATTGTACTGGATCGGTCTTTTTTAAAGAATAATAGCGGACCCGATATAGGCAAACGATCAGTTATGAATAAAGCGTCGATTAATTATTTAAGTCTTGAATATAAAAAAGTATTGAATTCAAAAATAGTGAGAGGTGTTGGGAAGCTGAAATTTTGGGATTATATTTTTTTATGCGAGAAATCCAAAATAATATGAATAAAAAAAATGGGTTCGAAAATAAAAAAAATAGTCTGGTTCTCTACAACACCGCCGCCAACCGGATTCGACTATAGCTAAGAAAAATCCAGGTAACCCCATAAGTACAAAAAATAATTAATCAAAATCGGTTAAACCGTTTAGGAGGAGAGGAATTACGGACATCGGAATTTTATTTATAAAGATATACATAATACTTAAAGAAAACGCGTTTTATGACATGCTAGGGAATTCTTCATAACCGTGAAACAGAAAAAAAAACAAATATGTACCTCTTAATATTTTTTCAACATGTCAACTGATCACAGTTTTTAACTACAGCAGGTGTGATTAAATTTGCATAACAGACTTTAAAATATTTCCATACTTCTTATGGAAAATTCAAAATATTAGGTACAGTTCAACACAAATAAACGTGAAAAATGACAAATATCTGAACCTTCATTTTTGAAATAGTGATTTTGTTAATACATAGGTACATTGTGACATTTAAATGTTTTATTACAATCTTATATTTTTTTTTCAGAAAAAATAGAAATCGTATTCCTTTAGCAGATCCTTTGAAGTGATAAAACATTTCTTTATTTCAATATTCGCGCGGAATGCATTTTATCAATTCAACATCGATTACCAAATTATATACACCATTTAGATAGGAAGCCTGGCCTAGTATAGAAGACTGTTTGAAAAATGCACAAATTTTTTCGCTATTTTAACCCCTAAATGCAACTTTTAAAATACTTTGATCATACCCATTTTCTTGCGATGATTAATTCCAATATGTATACCAAATTTCATAAAAATCAATTGTCTTTCGCATTTTCAAGAAAGCTGTGAAACATCGGGATTTTATGGTCCGATAGGCTATGTGCAAGGAGGCAAGGAGGCAACTATTTCGATGCGAGCGTTTGTGGTGAGCACTAGGGGAAACTTCAACCTCAAATTTTCTATATGTCAGTGAGCAGTGTTTATTAAAAATGAAAATAGTTCTAATTTAAGAAGTTTTTTAATTACAAAGAAAACATGGGCAAAACTAAGCGATCTGGAAAAACTTGTTGTGTTCAGGATGTTGCGCTGATGGCGAATTAAGTAAAATAAAGATCATTGGCGCTATAATTTGACGTTCCGCTGTCAGCTTAACAAATTAATTATTTATATATTGTACGCCAAATTGATAAATAAATAATTCTCACATAACTTTTATATTATGTTATTTATATAATGGTTTACAATCTGAATTTTATGGTACCTATATAAAATCTTTGACACATCATGACCAACTAAAGTTTTTGACTTATCACCATGGAATCATGTCGCGATTTCTATAAAGAGTGAGTTCAATAATTCTCTATTACCCACTAGCGGCGCTAGTAGGCTTCGTGCACTCAGCTTATACCAAGGTTCCGCTACCGACCGACGCCAATAATGTATGTGCCATATACTATGTACAATGTACATGCAAATACACTAAAAATATGTTATTGTAAAACACTCTAACTAATCGCTCATCAACAATAAGAAGTTTGAAACTAAATTTTAAAAAACGTCAGCCGTCATGGGACGCCTAGCAGATGTGAAACAAAAAGCGAAATTCTAAAACCTAAATATCGACCTGTCAACTAACGAAACTCAATATAGTAACTTAATGTTTCCCTGTAACTAAATTTTGCCCTGTCATCTACTAAATTTCGCCCTGTGAACTAACGAAATTCTAGTATTACTAAATATCGCTCTGTAACTTAATTTTGTCCTGTCTTTAACAAAAGCCAAGTTATAATCCAACGCATACACAAAGCAAGCGTCTCGCGCTGTCGTCTAACGAAATGCTAGTAACTCAATTTCGCCCTGTTATCTATATGACGCCTCCAAATAAAGCCATGTTTAATCAAACGCACACAAACGTAACGTTCTCCCAAAAAATGTCATCCCATAAAAGTGTCACATCAATTACACGGTTTTACTCCCAACCAAACGCGCCATTAAATGTTTCACATCAAAAGATGCAAGTGAACTGCCTTATTTTAAAAATAGTATATTTTTCAAAATCTAACCTGGTACTATCCGTTCGGTTAAACTGTTGATTCATTCCGCTGCCGACAGTCGGCGATCTACCGAGTTCGGCAATGATACAAACCGGAGTACCGGATCTTTGCTGAAGGAGCGGAGAATCCAATCTCGCTGGTCGAGTTGTCAGTTCTAAGGCAGTTGATCTGATCGAAGCGGGAGATCTTAAAAAAAGAGATCTCAATTATTAAAGCTGTAATAACTATACCTTATAAGACGTAATTATTTATTTGATCGATGAGTTGTGACATTATGTTATAACGAGAGTCAGAGTCACACAAATCATAATATCATTACGTTCGTGATATACAGCGCTGAATTTAACTTTTTGGTGCCTTAGATTTTAATAGTGATCAGTGTCTTCTACAATTTCAACATGTGTCGGAATAGTACCTACCTACTAATTTAGGTCAAAATTCACTTTATAAAATTTTATAATATTTTTTTGTTTTGAAGTCCCCCCAATTTAAAAAATATATTTTGAAAAAAGTTTGCGGATCTGTTCGTCTGTGAACACGACACAGATCAAATGAATGAGCTATGAAAGTGTAGTGGGGACTACAGCGTTGTCTATACAGTGAATTTCATTTAAAATGCAATGTAGATATGAGTTTTGTTGATATGGTAGCTATCACAGAACAACCTATTATTGTTCTGTGGGTAGCTATGGAAATCGTTCATGCATTACAGAAAATCGCTCCATATAAAATGCAACAGAGGCGAAGCTTAAAGAGAGGCGAACGATTTTTTGTAATATTATGCATTAATGATTTCCGTAGCTATCATATTAACAAAACACATGTATATATTGCATTTTAAATGAAATTCACCGCACGAACAGTCAACGCTGTAGTCCCCACTCCTGCCTACTCCCTTAGAGGACATAATTTTTCGGTTCTGTGGCGTAGCGAACTTGAACGCATGTCCAAACGATCTTTTTTGCGTGACATGAAGGATTTATTTCGTATCGATTGCACATGCCCCATAAAAGGTTCATACAAGATGTCGGACATTCTAATATTCTTTTCTCACTCTAATATCATCGGCTATCTCTAGATTTTAGATATACATATTCGTACATCTGTGCTTTAGATCAAAAATAGTCAGTTTGATCAAAAAGTAAGATTGTAATTAAAAAACGTGAAAATATTTAGTAATCAGTTACCCTCGGTTTTGTTGCTTCAATAAAGGAACAGTTGCTGCTGAAGATAATTTATTTCCGACAATCGGAGGAGGCACCGATGGAGTGACACTGGCAACAGTAAAGCTAGGCGGTTCATCTTCGTCATCGTCAACTTCATGCTCTTCTTTTATTGTAACCGGAAGTAACAAACTGGATGATTTCGGTTGACTTGCGCAATCCGCGTCGTTTGGAGATGTTATCGAATTCCGCATTTTTGGGTCTTGATTTTGGTGGCGTTATTAAACAACGTCATAATTCATTCTGTTTATTTTTTTGTGTAAGTCAACATTTACTGTACAAAAATAGACTTTCTGTTAATTAATTACATTAACAGAATAACCACAAGCCTGGAAAACCTAGAAAAGTTGTGGAATCAAAAAAATCGTGATCGTGGTCAAGGAAAATATAAAAATATTTAATGTATAAAATAGACTCAAGAACATAACATATTTTCATATGTATTAAGTTTTCAATTTTTAGGGTTCCGTACCCTAAAGGTACCCAACGGGACCCTATTACTAAGCCTCCGCTGTCCGTCCGTCTGTCTGTCAGCGGGATAATCTCATGAACCGTTATAGGTAGAGAGTTGAAATTTTCAGAGTGTGTATTTCTTTACAATACACGATACATTCTATACTACATATTGTTGCGCGCCCCATGTTGGGATGCCTATGCTTTCTGTCGAATGCTCTAGATTCTTAGAAGACAACAACAATGAACGCAGGTACAAAGGTTTTTGTGGCGGCCGTATGCCAAATCCCAAACTAGTAACAACAATAAATGCATGTAGAGAAGGGACCAGAAGATTCTGTGAAACGCTGGAAAACCTACCAAGCGCCTATAAATACGACGAGCTCGGTGACTCGGGGAGTCAGATTTCGTGTGTGAGTGAGTTCTTAGGGCAAACGTACAGTGAGTTACAGCTGATAGTGTGACATAAATTGTTCAGTCGTTGCATTAATACCGAGACAACTGTAAAGATATAGCCACGATATACAGTACAGTTTGGGTAGTTCGTCTGAACTCATTGCAATTATACACTTAGTTGGTAAACTGACCGCGACCTAATTCGATGTATGGGGACAAGTTTTCCAACGGCAAAGCGAGAAAAATGTCTGAGACTTGATTCCCGTGATGGACGAACTATTTACATACCTACAAGTTTGTACGGAACCCTCTGGGCGCGAGTCCGACTCGCACTGGGCCGGTTTTTTTATAAAAACATCTTGACCATGTATAAAGAACATATTTTTAAAAATGTTTTCTTTTTATATTATTTGGAAATTGAATGTTAATTTCTCATTTTTTAATGACTTAAGTATAGCTAAGTATATAATAATGTTCTTTTTAAATTTTAGTGTCGCGGCTAATGTTTTTTTACAAACGAAACTAGTCGAGATATTATATCATATATTTGATTTTGAGTCTGTTTTATAACTTAAATATTTATCTTAACACATATCTTTCGTGTCATGGAAAGTACCCAACCGAAAATATTATCTAATATTTCCGATGCAAATATACAATACTAGTAGATACCAGGGACAATATCGACGTGCAAGAATTTAAAATATTATAGTTTTTCACATATAATATTGAAATCGACATATTTTTTAACACCCCCCCTTCCTGTTTCTGTCACCGGTCAGAAAATGTAACATTCGACTCCGATAGGAATTGTTCTGTGTTTTATACTGAAAGCGTGCAAAGTTTTAGTTTTCTAGATGCACGGGAGCTCTCTGGAGAGTCCGGAAAGACAGACAGACAATGCATGAAATTTTCTGACATTAAGAATAATATCGTTATAAAAATTTTAAACAAGAAAAACAAACTGCTTGACATTTATAAGGGAGAGAACTGTATTAGGCTGGTGCGAGATTTATTGCCTGCAATATCTGTGACAGACATAGTGCAGGCGAATAGTTCCAATACAGAGAATCTCTGAAATGGAACCATTCAATAGTGGATAAAGAATATTGTGGGAATGCATTTACTTCAATGGGAGGCAGCAAACCATTCTTCAGGCTTTCGTCATACTCATTCACGACCATCTGATAATTTTAGGGGTTATCCTGATTTCACCAGAAAACAAAGCAAGCTTCCCGTTCAATTACCCCCAAACCCGAGTGATATATATAGTTAATTTTTACAGGAACTGTATTTGGGACATAGGGAATTAAACATATAAAATTAAACATTTACAAATATCGCCTTTCCTGTATATTTAAGAGCTGAATGGTAAAGAAATAATTCATTCAAAATTTTAAAATTTAGTCAGAATGAAAAACCGGAACTTGCCTGTCTGTCAAGATCCTTTTTCTCAAGAACAATTACTAGAGGTTTCAAGTTGAAATTCACACTACAACCCCACTATCCTATAAGAAATTAAAACTTCTACTTCAGTGAATAAAAAGTTTAAGATTAAAAAAAATGTTTGATAGTGACTAACTCGTCAAAATCTATAAGGTACTTCTCGTTGACCTGTAATCTTGAAATTTGGTACAAGTGATAGACAAATCCGAATATCATTAATTTTTAATTATTTCATGAACTTATCACGCAACAAACTTATTTTTTATGGTTCTGACAAGATTCTTTTTTTCAGAAACGTATAAAATTAATATCCAAAGAGATTGTGGATTATAGACTAAACAGCTGAAATCACCCGCGGGAATTATTATCAAATAATAAGATCTATAACCCGATAGTTCTGTAAAAAAATCAAACTTCTAACTCACAATATAAAAATGCGCCCTTTAACTACATAATCAATTTTTGTAATAGATGCATCATTGAAAGTGTCGGAACTAGGCGAAAGTGGCGTCATACTACTTACTTATGCGATGACTGTAAACTACGGAGTGTCCCATTTTAAAGGAACACCTTGAATAAATTTTACAGTTTTCATTATATGGAAAAATTTCCCGAATAAAAGTTGTTTGGTTTGGAGGGGGACATCGTATAAAGACAAATACCACCCCCTACTCTCATCCTCTACGCAGGGATGAGGGTGAATTTGACTTTTTTAATAGGAATACCTATTTTTTATCATAAATTAAGATTTTTTTAGAAAAAATATGCAACATTTGTCTGAAACATTTTTTTACCCGATGCCCCCCTCAACCCTTTAAATGCATGTCAAAAATCGGTTTCCCGAAACTTCATTAAATGTTTATATCTAAACAACGACGTTGCGCAAAAAATTATGAGAAGTAAATGTTGTTTGATTTGGGAACAATCATTGATTAAACATATAAAAAAACACCGCCCCCTGCGCGGGAGTGGGGGTGACTGAATTTTTTAATGATTAAAGGGGGCGGTGGTTTTTTTATGTTTAATCAATGACTGTTCCCAAAACAAACAACACTTACCTCCCATATTTTTTTGCGCAACGTCGTTGTTTAGATATAAACATTTAATGGAGTTTCGGGAAACCGATTTTCGACATGCATTTTACGGGTTGAGGGAGGCAGCGGGTAAAAAAATGTTTCAGACAAATGTTGCATATTTTTTCTAGAAAAATCTTAATTTATGATAAAATTCCTATTAAAAAAGTCTAAGTCACCCTCATCCCTGCGTAGAGGATGAGAGTAGGGGGTGGTATTTGTCTCTATACGATGTCCTCCTCCAAACCAAACAACTTTTATTCGGAACATTTTTCCATATAATGAAAACTGTAAAAGTTATTCAAGGTGTGAGTTCTACTAGCACTTGATCGCTTTTTTCTGGTTAATTTTACTTGAAATGTGAAAACACAAAACAAAAAACGTGGAGTGTAAAAAATACCTCAGATTTCAATATAATCTTCCTTCGAAGAAATAAAAAAATATTTTTTTTATTATTTTGAAACTAAAGGGCTGTGTAATTTTAAAATTTAATACGGCCGTATTTTAAAATTCGGGACAAACTGTTTCTTAGCAATTTTAGCTCTAAAATATACAGGAAGCCGTTAATAAGGAATATTTTGGACTTCCATGATAGTTTTCTAATCCTACATAGGTATATCGCGCTCATACTGAGAGAGGAGCTTACGCCCGATAATTTCGCCAGACATGTAAACGGAGGAAATTGGCTGGATATCCAAAGCACTATCACAAGAATTATGAAAGAAAAAGAGAAGTACTTTTAACTGAGAGCTGCCGCCCATATTGACAATATGCTAGGCAATACCGTGATGGGGTACACGACGAAGATCGAAGAGGGATTTTAGTGGGTATACTTCATTGGGAATCCCACACTACCATTCATTTCTTTTTTGTTTGGTGCCTATAAAAGGTTTCCCCTGCTGTGGCAAAAAAAAAACATATATCCCAAATTTTAAGGCCGCTGCACAGGAAGCTGGTTTTGCCGCTGGAACCACTGCTGGGACTTGCGCTTGGTGCGAGGATAGAAACGTCGTCACGGTTACAAAATGGATTTTAGAATTAGAACCAATACTATTTTTCGTGCTTGTTTCGAGCAAGAACCAATCAGAAAACAGTATCATGTCACGTGGGCGACATGAGCAAACGCCCACAAATAAACATGGCGCGATAGTGTGTGTTCTATTCAGAAACAATAAGCGTTCAGCTGTCACCAAACCCATCTATAAAGCCCAACTTCAAAAGACGTATCGTGCAAAACGAACAGATAACGCCACATCACGAAACCCAGAGCCACAGAACGTTTGAAACCTAGCAGCAAAATCTAGCAAAGAATCTAGCGGCAAAACAAGCCTCGTGTGGAGCAACCTTTTGATGACTGCAGATTTATTTTAGATGCTGTTTCTCAAATTAATTCTATACTAATAAGGCCGCTGCACACGAGGCTAAAAACACTGCTTGGACTTCTGCTGGCCGATAGGCTGGGTACGAAGTTGAAAATAACGTCACTGCGGGGCTATTTTTCTTGCTAGGTATGAACAAGAACAAATCAGGAACAAACGCCCACAAACCAATATGACGTCATTCTGCTCAGAGTCAGACAACATATGGGTTTTGCTCTGTGTTTAAATGCGCGCACCAGATCTATCCCCAAAACAAGCTTGAAAAGACGTCTCGTGTGAAGCGAGCACATAAAGTCAAATAAAAAAAAAACAGCGCCAGAAAACAAGTAGTCAAATCTAGCGGCAAATCCAGCCTCGTGTGCAGCGGCTTTTACATAATATAAGCATACACACATTTTTCATTTTTATGAACTATCCTGAAAAGAGTGCAAATATTGTATCACAAAATTGTATTTACCAATTTTAATAAACTTTCACATATTTATTACGCTTCATAAATTTGTTATGTCAACATTAAAACGAACCTATAACTAAATTGTAACTGTTTTTTTTTACAAACGTCAAAACATAGTAAACAATATTAATGAGTTCAAACATAATAATGACAATAATAACCAACTGTCTAAAAATTAAAATAACAAAACTGCAGCCACCGTAAATTCAATTACGGAAAATAATAATAAAGGTACCTCCACAGTTATTTTTGTGGCCGCGTAAGTCAAAATTTATAAATGATAATATTAAATCACCTATTTCAGGGGTGGCGAACCCCTACATGCCATTTTTTTTTTAAATGTTTAATGTATTTAATTTAGTTGTCAAAAAAAAGAATTAAACATAGATAAAAATAATAATTTAGATAATACATTGAGCGCCATGAAACTTTTACGTATTTGTTATTGGGGAATATTTAAATGAACATCAAAATCACCACCGATGCACACCAAATTAGTAGCTACATACACTAAAATGGACACATCGGCACCGTCAAAAGCACGTGAAAATAGAGGCTGGACACACCAAAACGGTGGTTTGCACACCAAATCTTGAAAACATCATACTCGACGACAATATCTAATATATATATATATTTATTTTTGAACGATAAAAGGGTATGAAAATTGTTTCACAGTGAAACAGAAAAGGGGAATTTTAAAAAACAATTCCGGGCTGAACGATAAGGCGTATGCGAATAATGTTTCGCAGTGAAACGGGAAGGGGGAAAGGGGGAGTTTTTAAAAAAACAATATTAATGTTTTGAAATATTATTTATGGTGTTACCAGTATCAATTTTAGTGTGGGTTGTACCAAATTTAGTGTGAGGTTAAATACCAGCCTTTGTTATTTGGTGATAGTCAATAGTATTCGGCGTCTAGCATATTTTTACCCGACTGCGGCGAAGCAAATGAAGGCTTATGTGTTTGACCGGTATGTATATATGTTCATCTGTTCCATCATAACTTCTAAACTACTTATCATAATTTGACAAATCAGGTATCGTTGGAAGCGTTTTGATCGTCCGCTGGTTATAGGCTAGGTGACGTAACATTAAATTAAATATGGCGCCCTCTAGAGGAAATAAAATAAAGAACTAAAAAAAAAATATTGTTTAATGATGCTATTGGGTATCAAATGAAAGGGCTTAATTAGTACATTTCAAAAATATATACAGGCTGATCCCTTTTAATCTGTATGGAAAATTATTAAGACAGAGCAACATTTTCGGAAAAAAAGTTTGAGGCAAAAATTGTTTTCCCCAACCCCTACGCAGAAATGAGGGTTAATGAGGGTTAATAGGAATACTTATTTTTTATCACAAATTATAATTTTTCAAGAAAAACAAGCAACAATTGTCTGAAACATTTTTTTATCCAATGCCTCCCTCAGCCCCTAAAATGCATATCAAAAATCGGATTCCTGAAACTCCATTAATTTTTTATGCCTAAACAACAAGCTTGCGCTGAAAATTACGAAAGGTAAAAGTAGTTTGGTTTGGGAAGGGTCATCGATTAAACCTGCGCAGGGTTTGGGGATGGGGGGTGGTCTTTGTCTCCAAATGATGCCCTCTTCAAACTCAACAACTTTTATCTGAATTTTTTTTCGAAAATGTCTCAATAATTTCCCCTATAGATTAAAATGAATAATTCTGTATATCGTTAGCGGTTGCGATAACCCCAAAATAATAATTCAAATAAAAGTTCAAAAACTAAAACCCGACTATTGAAAACTATGAAACAAGAAAATATTCTCATCTGAGGATATCCGTTCCACCTACCTTAAGAAAACAATACATTTTAACAATAGTAAGTGATCATAAGCTTTAAGGTAAAGTGCATCACGCTATACATTTATAGAGGGTGCCATTTAACCATATATATGAGGGACATACGACCACGGCTACCCTCAGATAAGAATATTTTCTTGATTCATACTTTTAAGTAGTCGGGTTTTAGTTTTTGAACTTAATTTTTATTAATTATTTCGATTTTGCACCTCAATCAATAATAATAATAATAATAATAATAATAATAATATTTCTCTTTATTTGTTACATCTAGAGATAACAAATAGTGTCAAAGTCAAATATTAAGTGGGATTTCCAAAGAATTCATCGACACAGTAAAACGCCTGTTCAATTAAATAGACCTTTAGGGAACTTTTAAATTTATTATAACTTCCAATCTGTCGTATATCAGAAGGTAAGTTATTATATATCCTTTGACACAATGTCTAGGCCCCTTACTGCCTAATGTAGTACTGAAAGACTGAATGTAAATATTTTCAGTTTGCCTGGTATTATATTATGAATGTACAGTAGAGGTCAAAGTAAATAAAGAGATATTCTTTTTGACAAATAATGCGCTCTGCAAAATAAAAAGCGATGGTAGAGTCAAAATTCTATAGAACTTGAAAAGCCCTCTACAATGCGCCAACCGCTTAACCCCACTCAGAATCCTTACAACCCTTTTTTGCAACCTAAAAACTCGTATTGCTGACGTCGAGTTTCCCCAAAATATGATGCCGTAATTTAGTTTGGATTGGAAATTTCCAAAGTACGCCTGCATAATAACATCAATACTTACATATGTCTTGAGCTTCTTAATTAAATAGCACATTTTAGTGAGTTGGGAAATTATGTTTTCTATATGTACCGACCAATCCAAATTCATTGAAATATGTAAGCCTAAGAATTTGCATGTTTTACTCATCGGCGTAGAGGTGTTCTGTGCGCGAATTAATAAGCTGCAGTTATTTAGATTTGAGCGAGAGTTGCAAAACTGAACAGCAGAAGTTTTGTTCTCATTGAGGACGAGTCCATTACTGGAGCACCAATTTGTCATTTGAGTAATGCCGGAGCGCGCTAAAGGACCCCGCACGGAACATACGGGAATCGGCCCTCGGTTAAAATCTTCCATACTCGGGGATATTATCCAAAAATCAACGCTGATCAAAAGTCTCCATGGGCACGAAGTCCGGAAATGCGATAACGGGGAGTTATTTTTATTGCAATTGTATATACTGTATATGATATATCTATGTGATGTAGATATGTCTATAATAGACTATCACAAGGAGACGGGTGCATTTGCTCATTTTCCCTATTTTGATTGCAATAAAAGTAACTCCCCGGGATCGCATTTCCGGACTTCGTGCCCATGGAGACTTTTGATCAGCGTCGATTTTTGGATAATATCCCCGAGTATGGAAGATTTTAACCGAGGGCCGATTCCCATATGTTCCGTGCGGGGTCCTTTCTCATCTCTACGACGTTCCCAGTATTTAAAAAGTGGCACGTATCATCAGCGTACAAACCTACATACCCCTCGGTGATGCTAGTTAGCAGGTCATTGTTATACAAAACAAACAAAATAGGCCCTAACATGGAACCCTGGGGCACCCCATAACAGTTGGAAATGGAATGAGATCTAACATTCTGTAAGACATTGTCCTTCATATGATTTAAGGAAACAAATTGTGACCTGCCTTCTAAATAGGATTTTAGCCAGTCGTTAGCCACTCCTCGTACGCCCATTCTTTCTAATTTAAATAATAATCGATCATGTGGCACACAATCAAAGGCCTTTGTTAGGTCGTAAAACAAACAGACGGATACTTTATTCTCATCGACAGCTTTATAAATATTGTCAAGCAACGCAAAAATAGCTGTATCAGTAGAATGCTGTTCTCGAAAGCCGTGTTGGTTGTTATGTAATAATTTATTTATTTCTATAAATTGTCGTAACCTATTGACATACAAAAATTCTATTATCCTAGAAAATACCGACAGGTCGATAATTATTTATTTCTAGTGTAGATCCCTTTTTGTGTATTGGTACAATCTTAGACACTTTCAAAATTTCTGGGAAAGTCCCATTCTGGAATGATTCGTTAATAATAGAAACCAAGACCGAAGCAATTTTATGACTACAATGTTTTAACAAATTATAAGGTATATTATCGGGACCACTAGATTTTTTACGTCCCACATATGAGATGGCATGTTCAACTTCACATAAATTAGTTGGATACAAATAAATTGTTTTTTCATTTATGGGAATTTCCTTTATATTGGATTCATCACATTTTAAATCCCTGCACAGTCTAAGAATTTCATTAACAAAAAAATTGTTAAAACTATCAGAAACTTCAACTGGCTGATTATAAATGACTCCGTTTACATTTAAATGTACATTTTTAATATTTGTGGGCGATTTATATTTATAATCTGCCAAACTACTTGAGATATTTAAGAAAAATTTTGTACCACCCCATTTTAGTAGGGAAGTGCGATTGTTTTTGGACGAAACTTTTCCAAATAGATGGATTCGTCGAAATGGTCCAGTCTCTCCGTAACTGATCAGCATATCCCCTAATTCATATTTTCATAAACATGAGCCATTGTTGTATCGATAGTGTTAATAAAATTACGAAGAAAAACTTGACAATCGAGATCAAAAACAAAATTTTCCAGCAATCTTTGATCAAAGGTTCAATAGTTAGACTTTTCAAATTAAAACAGCATTTAATTTTAAGTGCGCATTAAAACGGTTTTTATTTTTTTACTCGAACAGGGTGCGCCGTACCACAAAATAATAGAAGAGCTTTTCTTTTTATAATTAAACAAGAAATTCAATAACAATTATTATTTTTAGAAAAATCAGTGGCTTGCCATTTTTTTCTTAAAAACATTAAACAACTTTTTTCTATGCGCGCCACTGATCAACACAAAAATATTTTATTTATTGAAGAATTTCCCTCCCACGTAACTATTGACAGTTTCAAAATTTTTCTTAAATATCTCAAGTAGTTTGACAGTTATAAATAAATTTTAATTTTTTAAATAAAACTTTGACACCCTATATCTTCCTTGACGTTGATATTTCGAAAAAGCGTCAAAGGAAAAAAAATCTTATTTGTTGAAGCCCTATTCGCTGGTGAAAGGATAACGTCAACTTTGGAATCATCCTGTATAAAATTAGGAGACATTTGTATAAGCGTAGAGTTTTCCCGGCACTGCCTACCTCGCAAAGGTACCTTACCCAACCTCCTTAAGACTAGACTACAAGAGAAATTAAACATATTTACATAATTTGAACTAAAAATGGGTATTCTCATAAATTAATCATTCATTTTTTATAGCGTCAAATATACTGTTACCATAGTAGAGCTTTCAGGTGGGAACTAAAAAGAGATAGATAATAAAATTCGGGTGTATTACACAACCCGAATACGCATTTAAAAAGGGTAAGCCTATTATGGGCCTTTTGTAAACAGTGTCTAGACGTGCCTTACAATCAAATTGCATGGAACAAAAAGCTGTCAACCGTGTATAAAAAATGTGAATAGCGAAAGAAAATATCACTGTAATTAAATTACAAAGGCGAACTGGTTTATCGGGATATATTTCAACGAGCGGTTGTCGCGTTTTAAAAATGCTCCACCTCATTCATAATGATTGACCTCTTTTATTTTATAATTACAAAAACTGTCGCTTGTGGTTAAATATACCAAAAATTAATGATTGAATAACAAAAAATGAAATAAAAGATGGAAGTGTATATTGCAGGTTTATCTGAATATTATTTGACCAAAAATAAATCTTTCAGAAATTAAATTTAATCAGAATATCCCTTACGACACTGATGCTTGGCTAAAGAAAACGTAGAAAATTTGATTTGACAATGACTATAAATTGTGACCACATATGAAAAGCATATAAATTTCGAATCAATCTTCCTAAAAATATATCTATAGATTGATTAAAATGATATTTTACCATTCCAACCCACAAGTGAGGAAATACCACTACTAGTTTAGGTCAAAAATCACTTTTCAAAATTTTACAATATTTTTTCGTTTTGAGGTCTTTGAACCTAAAAAACACATTTTTGGAAAAACTCAGTGCGTCTATTAGTCTGTCTGTGAGCACGATACAGGTCAAACGGATGAACGGATTGAAATCAAATTTTGGAAGGATGTTTGGAAGTTAGAAATTTGAAGTTGGAATGGTTCCGTCGCCCAATTGGCTGGATTTTTTTAAACTGTGTTATCTCAGGAAATTCAGCTAATTAAAGTATAGGTAGTAGATTTTTTTGACAGTGAAATCTCAAGAGCGTTTGGAATATGGTAGGTACTGAAAAGTTCCCACATATATATCGTTTCCCAAACATAGCTTTTTTGGCGAAAAACATTTCCTCATTTAGCTTCTAAGCCGCTACTCGGACGAAAAAATATCGTACGAAATAAATTGCAGAGCAGACAAAGTACATGAGTAGCAGTTATTTTTTTTAAGTTCTTCACTGTTGTTTAGAGTTCGAAATTCACGCGCTTATTACTACAACAGTAACAAATGCACTGGCGCCAAACTATTGCCCTAGATATTAACGTAAGATTTATAATTTATGATAACTATTGAATATTTAAATTCAGATTTAGTGGTACGATGTTTATTACGGCACGAATTCATCTAGGTATATATTTGTTGTATTTTTATTTTTCATTTTGACGTGATAACGTCTTATAAATTGATGAATCACCAATCTTATAAATTGATAAAACACCGGCTGCATGTACGAAAAAGTGTAACGTTCCTAACGTAACGTTCCTAACGTTCGTAACGTTCCGCCTGACCCTGTGCGTGCTTTTCTCGAAAACGGCCCTAACGATTTGGATGAAATTTACTGAAAAGGGATTTTGGGGGGCAAAAAATCGTTTTAGCTAGATCTCATCTCTCGAAAAAATCGTTTTCTTACAAGTTTTATCATTATAAAAATCAATTTTTTGACGTATGAAAATACTTAAATATTGTAAGTAGGTTTTGGAATTTTATATAAACAGTGAAACAATTGTTTTATAAATATTATGACAGCTAATCTTTGAGACTTAAAATAAATACGAAAGAAAGAAAGTTAAAAAAAAAACAATTATATTATATGGTGAGTAATTTAAATAAATAAAATTAACCTAAATTTGAAGCGAAAGATGCAATATCATAGATTCGAATTATTATAATTATTATATAAATTTAGATTATGTATTACGGAATACGTTATCACGTAAAACTATCGTCCGTAAACCGACTTTGCAGACAACCAATTTTTTTTTTAATAATTTTTGGATAAAAACGTTTAAAATTGATGTCCTCTACTCTTATCACCTAAACCAGAGGTCCCCAAACTTTTTTGTCTCATAGACCACTTGCCAGGTTTTTGGTTTTGGGTAGACCCCCCGCTTACCTGGTATTGATTTTTTTCAAATTCATTAACTTCAAATGTATTTTTGACAGCCGGTATAGTGCTACTCACTTTGAAAGATTTAAATTTATAACGGTAGTAAAGTGTAGTGTGAAATACTTAGAAAAACACAAGTTAAGTTTTATATAAGGGATAAACCTGATGCTTTAATAATAAATTTTCAACATTTGGCATCAATTTAGTTAGGTTTAATCTTAAATCCCCTCGGATAACGATGTCCAGTTTATTACTTTTTTTTTGTTAGGAGATCCACTTATGTTGACCCCCATTTTCATTTCATGGACCCCTAATTTTTTTTTGCTGACATGTACCCTTTGCAAGTTGTCGTCGACCCCTGGGGGTCGATATAGATCACTTTGGGAATCACTGACCTAAACGATGGCTCATAAAAATCTATGAAAAATCATAAACACTGAGAATCAGGTGTAGATTGAATACAAATTTATGGATAAATGTAAAATTAATATACCGTAATATCAAGCACTATAAACAACCGAAGCGGTAACTCTGTGGTTAAAGCTCTAGTTGGACGTTGGTATGTTTTTTAATAGAACAAAAGAAAAATAATTCGCAATTAATTGTTATAAATAAATTATTTTTTTTATTTTTTAATTTATTCATGAATGTTTACTGAAGCACGAAATCAGCAGTATGTTGTATTTTTTAAAATGTTTTCTTTAATTTACTCTTTAGTGAATTAAATATCCATTTTGTAAAAAATTTGAAAGCTTAAAAAGAATAAAAAAAATTTCAGGATTGAAAAATTCTAGTGCGGTCGTTTGTTATCAAAAATTTTATTGTTTATTGCTTCATAACTACAGAACCAAAATTTTGAAAACACACAAGGGCGGTGGACTGATGGCACGAAACACTAATTGTGCAAGTATAGCTTGCACATCAATTTTAATTTTAATTAAGATGACTCTTAGATTACGTGATGACTAAATTCTGTCATAATATGATTCTAAAATGCATTATGCATAGGTATACTACATCATTCACGTTTCTTTACAAAACACAGCACAAATACTAGGTGTACAAAAGAAGTACACCGCTAATATAAATACCACACTACTATCAAAAAATTCAAAAGAACGGAAAATAAAATGATATGTAGGTACCTACTTATTTTGCATTTAAAATTCCTTTTTAGACATAAAAGCGGCATGAAACATGTTCGTTATATTATTATTAGTAGAGAATAAATTTGAGACACCACTTTTTCAAAGGAATGAAACGATACTAATTTAAATGAGCTACGTCATTTTCATATTCTTTAAATTTTATATATTAATATGGTGAAATGTTTGTGGTTCGCAAAAAATGCACGTGCGGGCCGCATCCGACAGGCCAATCACAGTAATGGCGCCAGTATCATGTATTTTATTTGTAAATCAAATTTTCAGTGTGGTGACAATCGTAAAAATATATGCTAACTATTTGTGTTTGATCAATAATGACTGTCAAATTTTCAGTCTTTTTAATATTACCGATAAGTAATATTTCAAATAAACAAACCTACATTTTGATTTACATAAAAATGAAACAAGAAATTAATATAACTTATATAACGTACAAAAAACTGCTTTTAAAAGTGCTAATTGTTTTAAAATAAATGTAAACAAAAAAAATATCACAATTTTTGTTTATAAATGCAAGAAAAATCTTTCATACGTTCAAATAAATGTTTATTGTTCATTTTAATATTAACATAACAAAGCAATTAATTTCAAAATAGACGTCAAACAAAGCAAGTCCATTTTTACTACTTCAAACCTTGTAAGCACTAAAAATAACAAAACACTGCTGTAGTATTGACAATCAACTTTTTAAAAATATATACATTAATATCACTAATACGTCAACATTAATATTAAGTTACCCTGAAAAACCAGACACAACTTAAATTCAATCGTTTAGGTAAATGGAAACAAATGTCAACTACTACTTGAAAACAAAAATCAACACCAATTATAACAAAACACACACAACAACGCGATCTTCAGATGTTAAAACAACTGATCATCTGTTTTCTATAAAAACAACTGTAACTTTGCAATTAACACACACATTTTCCCAGAACTCAGAACCAGTAATCTTCTAATATCATTCACATACACACTAAAATATAGTTGGGATTCCGTGTCTGATGTAATTTAGTTTTGACGATCTACTAGATCCGCGGTCTGATGTGTCACACTGACTGATTCTGTATTCTGATCCGCAGTTCATGTCATTTATATCTCTCAATACGTAATACAATGTCCATGCAGGAAGACATGCTTATGTTCAGAATGATAATTGACGGCCGTATCTTGTTCATTTAACTTGTTCATGGTTGACCATCACGTATTGTGTTCGAGACTATGGTATTTAATAATTAAAAGAATGTTTATGATACCGACAAACTCCGGGAAGTGATTACTTAGTTTATTTTAACAAGAAAAATCTTTGGATATGGATCTGAAAACGCTTTGTTACATCGAAACAAAACAATGTTTGTAGTCTCGCATTTCGAGACGAGATTGAGATAAAATTGTCGGGATCTCGTCGAGACAAGATACGATCGTCGAGAAATCTCAACAGAATTGTGAAATATAATAATAATAAAATCTGTTCAATTCAGATTAAAAGAAAAGTAATTAATATTCTTCATTACTTTATAAAGTAGGTAATAAAATGACCCACAGTAATATTAAATATTCTTTTTGATGATTGGTGGAACGAAGCAATGGACCTATCTGAATCCCCGACATTCCCTGACAGGAAACATAAACCTGCAACGCTTTAACCACTTCAAAAACGCAATTTTTAATACTATTTATTTATCCTAGATATAGACGATCGGCAAAGTCATTAGCGCCTAATTACATCAAATTAAATGAAACAGCATCACAAAACACCCATACAGCGGGCCACGATAGCTTGATCCAAAGATCACTTCTCTACTAGAGATGAATTCTCCGAACGAGATTTTGTAGAGATTCTCCAGACGGGAAAGGCAGATGAAAGTAACAAGACGTAAGTTGTAAAATGTCTCGTCTCGAAGTACGACAACAGTAAAATTCTCATATTATGCTATCTGTGTTTTGCAGAATTTCAACATTTGTACAAACCTGCCGAGTTGTTGTATACGTATAACGACATTGTGAACCGAAGCTAAGTATGAAGAAAATAAAAAAACATAGAATATCAACTCAAAACTTAGATTTTACATGGAATGCAACTCTCAAGACACATTATGTACTTATTTCATTTTTTCCAAATTTTTTTATTACTGCATAAAAGGAGTAATGCAAGGTAATTTGCTTCCCAAGAGTCAAGCATTGCAACACTTCAATTTATTTATTGTTTTGTTGATGACAAATTTAATCATTGAAACGTCACATATATACTGTTGATTTAGGTTAAGGACTTTGCATTTAGAAAAGCTCAGTTTAAAAACATGACAATACTTCTGGAAAATACTTAGAAATGTCCGTAAGAAAACGAAATTAAAGACGATAATTATCTCCTCACGTTTTATATAGTAACATGCTTGTGTTAATTTTGATTTTTAAAATTAACTTTATCTTAATAAGAAGGAACAAAAAGTACTCCATACCCTACTTGGGAGCCAATCGATAGTGCTCCAAGTCTCATCAAAATCAATTTAACTGCTTTCGAGAACACTGAAAAAAACATAAGAAACTAAATTTACAGCCATACTGCCCTAAAAAGGCAAAGGGCAGTAAATGACATTTGTTGAAAAATGAGTTCATGCTGAAACCAACGACAAAAATGTTTCCCCCATGTTTTGGTTTCCATAATCTAAAATTCTGGACGGTCAATACATTTTTAGTAAATCTTGATTTAGGTACTCAAATTCATAAGTTGGTCACTTACTGCCTTTTGCCTTTTTACGGCAGCATAGTGGTTACATTAAAATTTTATATAATAGTATTGATAACGCTCTATTTATTGCACTACTATTTCTAGGAGAGTGCAGTTGATCTATGATACAGTAATGATCCTCTCTTGATCCAACCGCGATTCGTGTGTAATTGTAATCAACCCACGCGTTGATTTACTACTACAAAACATAATATAATACATATTATGGAATGTGTCGTGCTAGTTGTCACCTTCAATTGACGACTTACTTGTAACCCTGCAGTGCTGCCAGATTCTCTGAGCGTATATTTGAGACGTTGGATGGGTAGGATAGAGCTTCAAAATCCGTAGAAATCCATACACCCTTATTTTCATTATTTGTATACGTAAAATCGATTTGACATTTAATTTGCCGTTTAATGTGGTCTCGTTACAGTTCTGAACTGTTTAAATCTATACGAATATATAAAGCTGAAGAGTTTGTTTGTTTGTTTGGTTGAACGCACTAATCTCAGGAATTATTGGTTCAAATTGAATTTTTTTTTGTTGGATAGCTCATTTATCGAGGAAGGCTATAGGCTATATAATATCACGCTACGGACTGGAGCATGTATGAAAAATGTTGATAATGTAATTCAAATTTGAACAGTAACTCCGATCATCATGAAATTTGGGCACAACATTCATCTCGGTAAACTAAGATAAATCTGCGTACTCATGCCCCCCCCCCCCCCATTTGTTCTTTTGCACCCGGGCGGAACCGCTAGTGTAAGAATATAGTGAATATTTCAATTCTGTTATGGATTCCATTATACTATTTGTCTTTATTCAAAACATGTCTTTAAAAAGAAATGGCAACAGATTTAAATGACTGAGACAGTTCTGCAAGTATACCTGTAGCAAAACCGATCTCAGTTCAACCCAGTTAACCTGACGTCCTGGACACCATAATAACCTGACTGTATGCCGTTTCGCTAACAGACTTATCAAGAAATCTTAAGTGACTCTAAGAAAAGAATAAATGATGTCTATATGGTGTGAATATTGATAGCAGATCATGTTTTCAGAGCATATTCTTAGATGACAACTACACCAAACATTATTAACGGCGTACCCCTGGTTTTGTCAATTTTGCCATCCTAATAAATGGTCACACTGCGCTGAACACCGTTTCGATATGCGTTCTAGCAATGTTGTCACTTTGTTTATTTGAATACCTATATCCTTTACTTGGGCGAATATGTTAGTATATAATTTCCAATTTGTTTATTTATTTAGATTCTCATCCAACCATGAAAGAATATTAAGCCAATGAACATTCACTGAAAAAATAAGGTTATTTTATGAAAGAAATTAGGAACCGTCGTGGGATGTCTGGCAGATGTGAAATATACATTTAAGCAAAATTCTAGTAACTAAATTTCACCCTGTAATTAAATTTCACCCAGTAATTAAATTTCGTCCCGTCAACTAACGAAATTCTAGTGACTAAATATAGCCCTGTAACTAATACAAGCGGTGAACGTGTCAAGCATACTATAGTTGCACACGCAGTATAACAGCGTTTCTGTGTAAGTTGCGACAGCTCACACAGAGAATCAACGAGTGTACAGTGGTATGCGCGCGCGCGCACACAAGAAAGACGAGAGTGGTGGCGTAGAGGAGGCATACGCAAGCGTGATTCCATTTCCATCACGGCATGGTTTTGCTGCCAAACGCACCAATATATGTTTCACGTCAAAAAGCATTGAGAGAGAAGAAATCTTCCTTACTTAGTAATAAATATCAGTTTCATTCTGCGTATATTAAAAAAAAATCCAAAAAGATATTGCTCGCTATAACAATAATAATACTAATATTAATATTAATTCATTTTTTTCTGCCTAAACAAGAGATACCTATGATTTTAGATGGATTTTAGTAGATCAACCAAAAAATGAAATTGACATACTTTTTATAAAAAAAGAGATTTGTTTTGCTGGAACAAAATTCTTATAGGCAGGATCGTTCACTTGGTGGGAAGTATAATATAGGACTGGCTATTTTTGTTTTGTTTTTATTTTCATAAGTTTTGTAAAAATGTGACGCTATCAGGCTTTGTGTATATAGCGTGTGCGTATAAATAAAACAAGTGAACAAATCAAAAGAACAGCATACAAATACAAATGAATGAAATATGACAAATTTCACATAAAATTTAATGAGACCTTGTACATAAAAATGTAAAACAATAAATTTGGTATTAAAACACCACAATTCAAAGCACACGGTGGTATTTTTTCCCTCTCTGAAACATTGCTATTCAAACCATTAATTATGTTGATTTTGGCAAAATTTGGAATAAACGAAAATGTGCATTATACATTACACAATGGCATGATTAAAAACAATTGGTAGGTATGTTGCATTTGACAATTGACATAAAAAATAGAAAAATTACCTTAAATTATAATAGCAGAGGATCTCGCATATTATTCGATTCAGCAAACCTACAACATCCGCAGGAATTACAATGCTGTCATTAAGCCCATTGTTCACCAAACCTCGATACAAAATTTCAATCTAGAAGTTTGTTTTTTTGTGTATAGTGTGTTAATTGCATTTTTAACAGTTAACTTGTAAGTATCACTGAAACTAACATCACCAATTTCATTTATGTACAATTCACAGTAGAATATCAATAATTCAAACCTCGGTAACATAAAAATATCTATAAATTTACGTAAATAATTGAGCATTTAACTCTCAGTAGCTCAAAAATAAAGTAGGTACTTACCTCTATATGTAAGAATTGCATTTAAGGGGCTAGTCGCTCAAATTTTCGGAAAAAATCATACATTTTTGAACGGGTGTCAAAGAAAAAAGAAAGCAGATAGAGAATTGATTTTTTTTAATTTTATTTACGTATCCTTCTACCACATGTTCATTTTTTTTGACACGCGCGCTCCACGCGCATTCGCACAGCTGTCTGTATCTCAGGAGACAATTAACAAAAGTTTCGAAACGGTGGGTCCGATCAGCGCTTTCCAGAACATCCTAGAACAAAAAAAAAATTATTCTTAAAGTAGAACAGTCAAACTTCCCATTGACGAAACCGCTTTTTCTTCAAATTTTTCGTAGATGCGCCATTTCTTTAAAATCGATTTTTTTTAATTTCCGTCCGTCAATGGGAAGTTTGACTCTTCTACTTTAAGAATATTTTTTTTTTTTTGTTCTAGGATGTTCTGGAAAGCGCTGATCGGACCCACCGTTTCGAGACTTTTTTTAATTGTCTCCTGAGATACAGACAGCTGTGCGCATGAGCGTGGAGCGCACGCGTCAAAAAAAATGGACATATGGTAGAAGGATATGTAAATAAAATTTTAAAAAAATCAATTCTCTGTCTGCCTTCCTCTTTCTTTGACACCCGTTCAAAAATGTATGATTTTTTTCGAAAATTCGAGCGAGCAGCCCCTTAACCTAGACTCTGTAAATCCTCAAAGCAATAAGTTAAAATATGGGCCTGTAACAAAACCTCCTTAACTGTTTTAAACTTTTGAAAGCTTCCCTTGAACTTCAATTTATGAGGATTCCACTGTATTATATCTCAAAAATTTCTTCAATAGATCGATTTTGACTAAACTTATTAATTATTGCAATTTTTTTTATTATCGTTTTTTTTATAATTTTATTGTACACAAATTCTTCAATAATTAAGTATAATGCTTGATTATAACTATGTTTCCTGCCCAATTTGGTGCAGTGAAGATTACTATACGTATATTATCTAGTCTACCAAATTTTATATTTCATATTTCAAATATTTCTCAGAAGCGTTAGGGAAACAATATTGATCAAGATTGGTCAATTTTTTCATTAAAAAATGGAAAGGTAGGTGATCCGCAACACCCACGTTTCCATTTTTAAATGAAAGAGAAATGACAAAAATCTATAACGCAAAAAATTTGGATAACCGAATTCTTCGATAATATTATGCAAATTCGAATGTCAAATAAAAAATATCAATTGACCATTTAAAAGTTTGCTTTTAAATAAATTGATAGGAGATAAAAAAATAATATTTGTTTTTTCTTAAATACATAAAAATATGTTGTTTTCTTTATTCATTAACATTGCAAAATTCTATACATAACAAAGCATCCAGAATATCCTTATGAATATGTATACTGCAAGTCGGTGTCACGTCATAAGGCTTTGAAATTTTTTTATTTGAAGAGAGGTCCACGTAATATATGGGGGATCCGGAAGCCCCCCCCCCTCACTTTCCTGGTTGTGAAAGACAAACAGACAGAAAAGTGAAAACAATACAAAAAATGTACCCTAAAAAATGGAAAGCGCGTTTTTTTTTGCTGAAAGCAGAGGATACACATGAAAACTAGCGGTCGTCAAGTGGTAGAAATTCAACCGTAATTCATTAAATTTTTAAGTGTGAACGTTATTGAGATTCTTATATGGATTTATTTTGAAATTGTACAGCCCTGTTCTATATCTAAATGTATGTATATTGTATACTAGCGGTCCCGCCCGGTTTCACCCGGGTGCAAAAGAACGAATGGGGAAGGAAGGGACATGAGTACACGCATTTATCTTAGTTTAACGAGATAAATGTTGTGCCCAAATTTCATGATGATCGGAGTTACCGTTCAAAAGTTTTTGTCGATAAAAAGCAGTAGAGATTGAAACTTTTTTAACTAATAATTTTTTTTAAACGAATTAAATAAAATTAAAATTTTAAATGTAAGGCTTAGAAGAAAGCAATGTAAAAAATAAAAAAAAAATAAAAACATACTTGCACAACGTGGGGCTCGAACCCACGACCCTGAAATTGACAGACGCATGCTCTACCGATTGATCTACCTGATGTTGTGTTCTTGTATCACTAATATGAGTATATCTAGTTACTGCATTTCACATAAATAGAAGCTTATTTTTGAGACACATTTTGCAATATTTTTCATTAAAGCTCCGCTCCTAATGGTCGTAGCGTAATATTATATAGCCTATAGCCTTTCTCGGTAAATGGGCTATCTAACAAAAAATTTTTTTTTCAATTTGAACCAGTAGTTCCTGAGATTAGCGCGTTCAAACAAACAAACAAACAAACTCTTCAGCTTTATATATTAGTATAGATAAATACGGGAAGGAAAAAAGTAATAGTACCGATTAATTCGCATGCATCGTGCAACATATATTGTGCACACCCCCTCATTGCACACTCAAATCAGTACCATCACTTTTTTCCTTCCCGTATTTATATATGACTAGCGATCCCGCCCAATTACACCCCGGTGCAAAAGAACGAATGGGGGAGTACGCACAAAAACCTTAGTTTACCGAGATGAATGTTGTGTCCAAATTTCATGATGATCGGAATTACCGTTCAAAAGTTTTTTTTTCGGACACATTTTGAGTTACATTTTGCAACATTTATCATTGATGCTCCGCTCCTATTGGTCGTAGCGTGATTTTATATAGCCTATAGGCAAATTTCAATTGAATATCAAAAATATCAGTACAAATAAGTTCTTAAGAGTTAAGCGCATAAACCATTTTTTTTCTGAACGCCATGAACTGTTAACACAACATATTTACGACAACGCTTTGGAAGGCAATAGGTGAATGAAGCGTGAAATAAGTGCACATGCATAAATAATGCTCGCGACTGTCGAATGTTTTCATTCATGAAGAGAATACGTCGATAACATAGAAAGCATGGGCGTTACAAATCGGTGAAAATTTCTGTGTTCATACAAAATTGAATTTATTAAGAAGCAGGGCAGTGGTCGCAGGAATGCAGTTAAGACGGAAAGCTGAAACTTAGAAAAACTGTTGTCTGTCCTTATACCCTGTGACAATGCCGGCCCTGGGAACCACTGATTTAGGCTATTCTTTTCTTTATGAAATATGTATTTTCAATTTAAAATTCGATAATATAATAAATTCACTTGTTAAAAAGCATAATATTATTACGTTTTTCCTCAAGACGATTAATTTCCGTGTGGTTACGAAGTTGAAATTTTTGGCCTATGATATTTTATTGTACAAGTTACTGTTTAGAAGATGAATAAGAAAAACTTAAAAATGGTTCACTCCAGAGTTAGTTTTTTGCTCAAAAGAAAATGTTTCATCCACGATATAAGACTGCTTTATTTCTATCCCTTTTAAGAGTTCATTGTCAAAAAATCCACAGTTCGCTCATTATTTCTTCTATTTGATTAAGTTTCATCTAAGTTGGATGTATCAGAATTAATGGTCTTTTTCATAAACAAGAAGATTGTTGCACAATCGAACTGTCAAAAATGGAGTGGAAACTAGCTATTTTAGGTAGTATATATATACTTACCTACCATACAGATCTCCTGCGTGATGATGTTACGGAACTAGATCTACTAATAACGTGCTACTTTTGGAAGCAATACATTATTATCTGAGTCTACATTTCCTTCAATTATCAAATGACTCTCAGAGAATTTACATCAACGTATGACCGATTTGGTGTTTTGACTCAAAAAAAAGAACTGAAACTTTTGCCTTATTTAATAACAGAGGTAACGGAAAGTTTTAACTTCAATAGTGTAATTTTTTTTCAAAAGCAGTATTTTGTGATATGATATAGGTAGTTACCAGTTAATATATAAATAATTATTATTTCGGTCACAATCACAAATATTACGAGTTCAAGAATTATTTATATGCTAACTTCTTAGTTTTCATATGAACGTGTTGTGTTGTGAGGATTCTTGAACCCTAGATAAACCCATCTGTCCTCCTTTTTCGTCGTACTCATGAGGTTGGTAACGTAATTCTTAGTTTTAAATTTAATTCAACAAAACGTGTAAGCTTACTTTTCTACACTGAAACAGTGCCTCATTTACGTACCCGTCACTGTAGTCAGCATGACTATCGGCTTAGAAATCGTCTCTCCATAATATATGCAGTACCTATACTTAACAATGTCGGGCAAATAGGGCACCAGGTTATGTTACATATAAATGACAGCATCAGACAGGATACAATTTTCTTTAATTTCCGATTCGCATTCATTCAAGTGGCGAATTTTAACACTTCAATATGATTGGTTAAACACGCGCGCTCGAATTCACGTTGTATAAAATTATCATACAGATGAGTCGCGTAAAATGGGTTGTTGCCCACTTATATTTCAAAAATGAGTGAAAAGCAATGAAAAAACTTTTCTGAAGGTCATAAACAAAATTTATGAACGCATGTTCTTAACGTAGATTGATATCAAACAAAGTGTAAAACACAATCGTGATTTTTACCATTCCAATTTCCAACCCACAAGTGGTTTATAATAAGTATGGTGATCATAAGGTAACTTTGTTTTTTTAAAGGCAGGTTAAATTTTTTTACAGATTCAGATAAGCTCTGGTAAAAGAAATAATTTTGTTTCAAACATTTTTTCCTTTGACGTTCAATTTTTGAGATGTTCTTGATGGAAGTTTTCAAATGAACACGCGATATGCATAAGAGACTATTTATTTTATCATTCCAACCCATACGTGGGGAATGTCACTAGTTTAGGATAAAAATCGCTTTTCGAAAATTTCGTTTTGAGGTCCCCCGAATCCAAAAACATATTTTTGGAAAAACTCTGTGCGTCTGTTAGTCTGTGAGCACGATACAGGTCAAACGGATGATCGGATTGAAACCATATTTTGGGAGGATGTTTGGTATGCAAATATGAAGAGCTCTATTGTTTTTGGGGAATATCGGCGCATGCGCAGAAAGGATATATGCTATAACGGCGTTTTTTTGTATAATAATTATACACTTTTTTGTTAAAACATTTTATTTCTAATCTTTATAGTTTCGGAAATATTTTGAAAATAAAAAAACATTCAGCAGTTCTTTTGTTTCGTAGATTTGTCAGAAACAAATTAGTTAAGCATGCTTTGATTAATTTTTACATGACATGAACATATTATGTAGGTAACCACGGCAACGAATAGCAAATATCATATTGAATACTAGCCATTACCCGCATCAACTGACGCGATATCAGAAATTTTGTTCTCTATACTATATCAAATGTCAATATTTTTTAAGTTGAAATGGTCCCGTCGCCCAATTGACTAGAGTTTTGCCCTCAGGGCGGAACACCCTTAAGTTATTATTGTTTTACAAATAGAACACAAGTTTATAATATAGTTATGACATGTTAAATGATCAAAAATGAAAATAAGAATTATAATCTAAGCTGAGCTGACTTTTTATTTTTTTTTTCGGTTGAGAAAATTTGCTTTTAGATATTATCAGGTTTATTTTTTAAATATGAATAGAACTGTTGGCATGGCTCTAAATTACCCATTGTTATCAAAATGACTTCTGACACCGCGATTTCTAATTGTGTTTTTTTACTCGTCCATATTTTATTCATATGGGAAAACACTCTTTCGACTGGAGCATTACTGCCAGGCAGACATAATATGTTCTCGATTATTATACGAAAATTCGTACAAATGTCAAATTGTCTTTCAGCCGATTAATTTCATTCGCGGTCTGTATTGCAGACACGGTCAAAGCGGGACGTATGGTCTCGTTAGATATATAGTCTGTAGATCAGTGATTCCCAAAGTGGTCTATATCGACCCCCAGGGGTCGACAACAACTTGCAAGGGGTTCATGTCGGCGGGAAAAAACTGGGGGTCCATGAAATGAAAATGGAGGTCGACGATAGTGAACCTCCTAACAAAAAAAGAAACAAACTGGACACCGTTAACCGAAAAGATTTAAGATTAAATCTAACTAAATTGATGCCAAATGTTGAAAAATTATTAAAGCATCAGGTTCATCCCTCACACTTAAAGCATATATTTTTTGCTTAGTTATTTTATGTAACAGAAAGTAGGTAAATTTTAATTTGATTCGTTTAATTTGAATCTAATTAATAAATGCATAAAAATAAACATTTTGCACTATATTTCACTGCCGTTATAAATTTAAATCGTTCAAAGTTAGTTGCACTATACCGGTTGTCAAAAATACATTTGAAATTAATGAATTTGCAAAAAATCAATATCAGATAAGCAGGGGGTCTACCCAAAACCGAGAAACATGGCAAATGGTCTACGAGACAAAAAAGTTTGGGGACCTCTGTTGTAGATGTACCACAGCGCACGGAGTGCCTCATCCAAGTTCTCGCAAAGCACTGTACACTACCTATATTTATACGAACCATTTCGTTCCCTCTTCGACCCCCTCTATCATCGATGTTAAATTATTATACTTTACAGAACTGATTTTTTTCAGGGGGATTAATACTACCATAAAGAAGCAGTATTACACATTTCATTCGTTTAGGTCGAATAGTTTCCAAGATACGAGTGTCCAAAAATCACGATTTTGGGCATTTAATTTACTGATAATGGACATCACAATAATTCACAAACGTCTAGCCGGTGCTGAGAGCACCTACACGAAGGCATCAATCGGTCGTCTAAAGACTATTGTCTCTTCGCGTCTAGTCTGTGCTGAGATATAATGAACTATAGAATATAATATTATGTGCCTAGGTAATATTTCAGTAAGATACGAGTAAGTAAGAATATAACTTTACAAAAAGTATTGAAATCCCACCAAACAAACAAATAAGAAAAATGAGCCTAGTTTGATACAAATAACAAGTCGGTTTGCCGGATTTTCCGAAAAAATTAAGTAAGATCCTGTAGCACATTATGCAGTGGTGAATTATTACACGAACACGGCATAAGAAACGTACAATGGAGGCCTCAGTATCGCAAGGGTCTCAAAAAATCAAAAAGAAAACCAGATTTTATTTTTAACGTTTTCCTTAATTGATAAAAAGTATAAAATATTTCGAGGGAATCTCAAAATCAAATAGCATTTAGGGACACTCAATTACTTTAATCCGCTACTGCCTGTATGATTATGACAGTGATGTACTTAACCCCATGACTGATAAGAGATTGTTCGAAATTCAGATCCCCACTTAAAGTTGTCTGTCAATTGTTAATAATTGAATAATCGTCTAATAATTGCAGTGCTCCATTGTTATGCATTCTATTAATTTGTTTATTGTTGTGTATTTCTAAAACTAAAGTACGTGCCAGTTTTATTATTAGCTAATTATTGGACCGCTTTAACCGGATATCATATTAATATTTTCAAATAGACAAATAAAATAAATATTCTGTATAGATTAAATTATTTTTTATGATTCAATTATATCAACTAAGGCATAGCCCCAATGGTTTTCCTGATGAGATTTTTGTAATAAACTACCGGGTTGTAAATTTCTGTTTTCGCTCATTGCTTATTCCCCCATACTAACGTAATTATGCGCAATATGTTGTTATTCTAGAAAGTATAAAGTATTTTTAAATCCATTTGTCACTGAAAGAGTATTCAAATCCCAGCAAACTGTTATGACACTATTCTGTATACTCATTGTTAAAATGATTAGCGCTGTTAAATTTCAGTCTGATTTTAACTTATAAATGTTATGTTAAAGTCAGAAAGTTTCATGCTCACTTGCAGAAAGCATTGTCAGAAAATCTGATTTGACAATGCATGATTTTTTGAGACAATACATATTTCTCCATCTGAAAAGCACTGTATATAGAATTTTAAATAGATCCTGCTCTAAAAATAACTGACCGATTGAAGCGATATTTTTCTTAAACTGTGTATACATTTATTTAACATCGTTTTTTGTAGCTTTTTTTGTGTAGAACAATCATTTGTTTTTGTGGGAGCCACTGAGTACACTCTAATGTTCTAAATAACAGGGAGTCTGAATACGATATTGCTTTTGATGTATGGGGACTGTAATTTATATGATCACAATCTAAAGTCGTTGTCAAATAAATTTTTGAAGTAAAACTTCTTTACGCACCCTTGACTTGGAAAGTAAGCTGGTGAATGCGTAACGAGAGATTTACGGAAGTGTGATCGGGCGAGGCGAACGGAGGTTGAGAGGGAGATAGAAAGATAGAAAGAGGATGACAAATACTTCACTGGCTAGTGGCGCCATCAGGTGGCCGACACAAATACTTCACTGGCTAGTGGCGCCATCAGGTGGCCGAAAATATAAGCAGTACTAACAATAGAATGACACATACTTTACTTGCCAGTGGCGCTATCGGGTAACAGAAAAAAGTTTTGTAAACCTACTTAATTTGCAGAGCTAAATAATATTTCATAAAGATTTACGCTTAAAATCCAACGAGAGCTAAGTAATTGCAATGTATTACTTTTGTTTTCATTATCTTTATGTTTATATTTCTTTCTTCTTACATTAGACTGTACATTTCGGTCTTGAACAATTTTATAAATTAATATTTTGTTCAAACAATAAATATTTTACGTTTAAAGTAAATAAAATTGTAAATTCATTTTAAAGTTCATATTTTGTGAATTTTCGGGTGAATACAAATTATAGCAGGAAGAAGTTTTAATTCAGTCGTGTGGTCTAAAGCAGACTGGTTTTTTTTTAGAATCCTTTCTGCAACCCAACATCAAAGTGATAAAAAATTAACAACACTTATTCTCACAGTTACATTGACCAGACAAAATAACACCTTGATATAATATTACGCTATTGAATGGAACACTAACGCCTGTATGTTAGATTACTGAACTAACAGCGAGCAAATATTTTGTATGCAGAGAATACTCAGAAGAAAGCTTCCAGACAATCTAAAAGAATGTTTCACTGAAAAAATATAAAAAATATAATAAATTACATATATAATACAAATATAATAAATAAAATATAATTAACTAATTTAGATTTACTTTACCAGCTTACCTGTAACATAATATTGTAAAATACTTACCTTACTACGTAACTCTTTATATGCATTATACGATATATAGATTTTGTGCTAATGACATCGAGTCGATGCACCTTTCTTTTTAAACTAAAAAAAAATATTTTGTGTCAAAACTGTAAATTTTGCTAATGAGCCACTAAAAACATGCCGACGTTATTATACTTCTCTATGACCTATTAGAAAACACTGCCAGGGTTCGAATAAAAATATTTGTCATAAATGTTTTTATCAACATAACCCATACACTTGGGATTTGGGAAGCAGCTGTTTCCTCCCCTTGGATACAAGACCGTAGGCAGGCGGGGGTGTTTTGGGGGTCCCCCCCCCGAAATGCCTTAGCCAACCCACCATTACGCAAACTAAAATATGTTCGACTCTTTTTTCGAACCTGTGATACAATAATTGGATTCCACGTTTTTCGGAACGAGTAAAATCGAAATGTAATGCATTGTTAATAAATTAAATGCATCATTAAAGTCTTTCGTTGAAATCTACGTCGGCTGCCTTTTAATTAAATTTGTATTTATGTAAAATTATAATATATTATGTATGCTTCTTTTCAAATAAAGTTATTACTTACTGTCTCTGGTCCAGAGCTTGACTTCCCCCGAAGTGAATTTCTAGCTACGGCCTTGCTTGGATCTTGAATACAGTGTGAAAATTCCTTTTTTATTTCCCGTTATTGAACTTTGGTGTTTGAAATTTCCCCCAATTTAACTTAGAACATTTGAACTACCGTTTGAACTTTATGATCTAATTTCAATATAACTGATGTCTATGATTCTTGCCCCTTCTCTTAGAACAAAATTCTGCCTACACCCTTGCTCATATAAAAAGTTAACGTGTTTAACAAAATTTTTTACTTAAATTTATAGTGGCGTGTGTGAGTCGGACGAACATGTAAATATTTAGAGCCGGAACGAGATTACCTCCCCCCCGTGTTGATGGTGATATTAAAATTTTTCTTAGCGGTAGCGAAACCTCCCAAAACGGTCAATAACTACCTCCGAACGGGGTTAAACGCGCATTACGTTATTCCCTTTCCGACAAAAAATGTTTTTCCCTTTTTTTGAGTAGGTACTATATGCTGAGCACGGTGGTGGTGTTGAAAATTTCCACCGACTATTAATATTCTGTGTGATAATTAATTAATTATCTGATTATACTTTTTTTGCTCGAAATAATAAATAATAAAGAATTTAAATAAATATTTTTGGAATTGTTTTTTTTTTTTATTTTCACATTTACAATTGAGATGTGTCCAAATTTCCATTTCTATAATACGTACCATACTTCTGTGGCCACTTCCATATCATCATGGATTGCCCCATGACTAGCTTACGTAAACATTTTGTCTGTGTATTCATAGTTCATACATATAAAATCCGGCGGCCAGCTCTGGCACTATTTATATAATAATTATGTAAAAAAACGTCAAATCACATCTTCAAATAATATATTTTTATTTTTCACAAATGTTTTTTTAATCAATAATTTAAGTTATCCTAAAGCTTAGAATAAAAAATATTTTTTTAATTACATAAAAATATTTTAAATAATTTTTTTCTACGTATCGTATAAATTAAATTTATACTGTAGATACAGAATTTTTTAACTTTACTAATTTGGTAAATTAATCGTTGTTAGGAAGTTTCATTTACATGAATTATATTTGTCTTTAAATGATTTTTGCTTCCTTTAAAAGGAAATTAGATTGGTATGTCGAAATATAATTTTTAGTTTTTAAGTTTACTTTGAGATATTGCATTATTAAAATATAAATTATGATTTTTACTTAACAATAAAACAAACCGAAGCAAAGTAATAAAATCTTATCTTTTTGAAACAGAAAGAAAAATATTGTCTGTCGAAGTCGACGTTAACAATTTTTTGTTTCTTTTATGTACACAGTGATTTTTTCCAGTTCATTGATCAAATCTAAATAAATAAGTTTTAGAAATCAGCAATTTCAGTTCTCAAATAATATAAGGTTCAATATGCCATATAGCAGCTGTTCTTAACGTGACCCAGGAGTCTGCAACTTCTATATTATCAGGGGGGCAATATTTTTTTTAAATATTATATCGATTTTTACAAAACAAAATTTTAAAAAACTGTGTATTTGAACAAAAGTCTGCAAAATATCAAAAGTTAAGAACCACTGGCACCTGCACTTTTTAACTGATTTTTTCCAATAAAAGTTACATTAAAATCAGAAATTCAAAATGTATGGTGACACGTCAAAAAAAGATTTTATAAATGATGTTTTATTTATTAAAAAATCACATACTTACACGTCATATTGTCGTAAATTCACTTTTTACTTAAATTGTCATAATTTAGTCTAAGATATTGATTTAATATCAAAAATCAAAATCTAGGTAAATTTCGTAATAATTTCAAATCATTAAAATAAAATTTTGTTTTTCGGTCCCATTCGCTATTGTTTTAGCATTGGGCCTAAAAAAAATTTCCCAAAATTTCAGCTTCCGAGTTTGTTTCCCATATGGGAAAAACGACGTTTTCACTCAAACTTGGATAGCTGGTAGAAAAATATTTTGTAGAGAACGAAATTTTCCACCAAAATATCCTTAGTACTAAATCCATGAATTCATTATTTTCAAAAATATGTTCGTTGAAACATTCTCATAAAAATCGGATTTCATTTTTATGAAAATGTTCAAACGAACATATCTATGAAAATAATAAATTCATGGATTAAGTACCTATCAAGGACCTTTTTTGTAGGAAATTTAATTCTTTACAAAATGCTGCTATCAAAAATTTAAAAAAAATCCACAGCTATCCAAGTTTGAGTATAAACGTCGTTTTTCCCTTGTTAATTAAATGGGGACAAACTCGATTTGCGCCGTTAACAGTTTTGATTTAGGAAACTGAAATTTTGGGAGATTTTTTTTAGGCCCAATACTAAACATTAGGACCGAAAAAAAAAAACACCCTAGCACACACATATAATGACAACATTTGTCAGTTAAAAATAAAATCATAGGGTGCGTAATCACTTAAAATACAAAAGGATAAATTATTGTAAACAACGCGTAGACAATGTATTTTACTTAGTTTATGCTCTTGAATATTTTATCAACAGTATATTTCTAATAAAGATGTAAAGTTTGTATGCATCTTTGTTTGTTTGTATGCTCAGGAACTACTTAATCGATTTGAAAAATTATTTCACTGTTTACTCTTGATTATTTTTTGCCAAGCCAAAACCTAGAGATGGCACACAGACACTACTTAAACTACTTGGTCCCTAAATTTATTCAATACACTACACAAGAACTTCGTATAATACATTCTGTTAATTGCTTCAAAAAACAAGTGAGAAAGCGGTTGCAAAATCCAAATAGAAATGACTAATTGAATAACTTTTCTTTAATAATTTAGTCTGCATTATAACACAAAAGCTCTTCACAACCACATCCATACGCTACACATCACGCTCACACAACACAAACACATACACATTTACACGTCAGGCATTGATATTTGGAAATCTCTAAATAGTATAAGACAAAGTCGCTATCACGTCTGTCTGTTCGTTTAGTTCGCCTAAACTACGCAATGGATTTGGATACGGTTTTCATCGTCATTTGGAGAATTTCTTCCGAGAGGTTAATATCAAATTTAAATATAATAGAGAAATCTAGAGGGTTTTTAATCACGTCGGAAAAAGACGCTTTTAGGGCGTTTACATGGCTTACGCTGAAAAACCCATAAGAGATACATCAAATTAATGTAGGTACCTACCACAGGAATTGTAGGTCTTAGGAAGAAAGTTCGCGATAGCATATGACGTATATCTTCTAAGAAAGACCCAAATTAACCATTTCTATCTTTCAAAATAATGACTTATTTGCAAAGCTATTTCTTTAATATGTTAGTCATTTAATTTAGATCAAAATTGACCTTTAGGTACACTAAATCATTTAAATGCATAAGTACCTACCTTAGAAGATGTCACAGTTTTAAAAATTATTCGCAATAAAATAATTGTAGTTTAATTACAGTTTACTTGCTTAATGCTTGGCGAAACTTCCAAGGCTATTTCGACCGAGATAATATTAATCCTTATCCAATTAAACATGTTATAACAGGCAATCTACAAAACCGGACGAAGTCGGGGACCGGAATGCTAGTTTGGAAAATAAAATAAGTATAGATACTTACATACATTTAAGCTGTTCGTATAGGTATTTCTACAGAAACTCGTTAAAAGAAACTATGTCTACATTGCCTACACATTGTTTACATATAAACGATGTAGATTAAATACTACAAAAAAATCACTTCATACAAAAATAATAAAAAGTACTTACGTCACTACGAAGAAACGTTTCGGTTTCTTTAATACCAATTAGATCAGATCTTTAGTAAACGCATTTTTGTAATACGTGCATTGAAAGTGCAACATTAGTATATATGTTACGGTTAATACGAGAAACTAGTTTATTCGCGAATTAACCGGCTAATACCCGAATTAACCAATACAGCCGGTTATTACCAAAGAAAGAAATATGATTTAACAATTTTCGCAAATTATTCGGTTAAAACGCGAATTAGACAATATTATCGGTTATATCCGATAGCTCTTGGCTCTTTCGCGAATTAGCCGGATAATATGTTAAGTAAGCAATTAACCTCAAATTCATAGACGTGCGTATAAGTAGTGAGCTGTAATTTTTATAAAAATAATACAAAATAACAAATGTTCTCCAAATAAAATAAAACAACACTGATAAAAAACAAATAGATTTATCATAAAAATAAGAATACCTACTTAGGAATCAAAACTAATGACAATAAACGTTTTATACGGTTGCTTTTGGATAATTCGCGTTTTAACCTGCTTGCACTTGATAATAGGCGAAAAAGCGAGAAACTAAGACATATTCGGCATTTATCCTTGACGCCGGTTAATTCGCGAATAAACTAGTTTCTCGTATTAGCCGTAACATATATACTTGTTCTCGGGGACGAAAGTTGGTTTTAGCATACTTAATAAATGTAATGCATGTACAAATCAATAGTAAAGTGCTTTCGTCCCTTGGAAAACTTCGCCATCCTGCACAATGATTGTCAACTATATCTCAAAGTTCTCCTAACCTGCAACATCCATTTAGGGTGTTTTTTAATGCTTTTAATGCTGTTCATTCACGCACTTATAGGTAGAGAGCTAGTGACCATTTTACTTATAGTATTTCCTCAAACCTGAGTTTTTGTACATTCATTAAGGGCACTACCCTGAACCGCAGTCTCGCAGGTGAGACCGGAGACAATGCGTGGATGGACTCGGTAAAAAACGTCAAACTGGAGGTGTCATTTATATTTATCATGTTTGAAATTTCCTGAGCGATAAGTTTAGGTGCCCTTGAACACAAAAACTCAATTCTGGCATTTCGTAGCCGGGACAAACTCCGTCTGGCATAGGGTTTTCAAATCTAGTACAGGCACTGTAGACTGTACAGACACTGAAGAAACAACGAATTGTTGCTAATGTCAGATCAGAAAAAATCTGTCTTGATGAAATATTTTGAGGGAGCTACGAATTATCATATGTTCAACCCTTTGCCAGACGGAGGTTGTCCTGGGTACAAAATGTTAGACTTCAGTTTTTGTGCTCAAGGAAATTTCAAACATGATAAAATATAAGTTCGGCATCTTTGACCGGATCCACCCACGCATTGTCCCTGGTCTCAGCTGCCAGACTGCGGTTTTTTACGTTCAGGGTAGTGCCCTTAATGAATGTACAAAACTCAGGTTTGAGGAAATACTATAAGTAAAATGATCACTAGCTCTCTCACTATTAATACAAAAAGTGCTGTGTGTGACTCGGGCGGAATGGGCGATTGCAACTCGTGTGATAGCCGCCCTCGTTCGCAACGGTCAACTTTCCACCCTAGTTACGCAATTTACTCTATATAATAATATTATAAGTTAAGATCACAGCCTTTCATTTATAAGAGAACCTTAACTCTGATCCCGTCTGGGGGCGTCACGCAAATTCTACAGGCGGCGATGCGTCGTCACGACACGATTTCAACGGGCGCCGCGGTAACGGTAACAGGAATGGGTGAGGTAGGAATTGGTATTTCTATGGGACGATCGTCTAGCGATAAGGAATCCACGCTAGACATGTCGAGAGTGTCGCTTGACGGCGATCTAACATAATCGCCGGGAAAAAGATGGTCTGAAAATCAAATAAAAAAACGTATTTACTGCCTATTTATTCGAGCGCTCGAAAAGTTAGTTCATGTTGTTTTGGTAGCAACAACGCGCGAATTGACGATTACTTAGCTACACGAAATTTCTCGTTCTATTGCACATAGAGATTCAATCGCAATTTCGCACATAGAAATTGCATGGTATCATGCGAATCTGCGACTTATGTTCATTGCACACATGCTACTTTTGATGATTAAAATTGTCTTCTTAAAATAAAATCCGCAGTAGACTTACGCATATAAAGCTCTTGTCAATTTTCACTGTAAAACGGCCTTCAGACGATCAATATTTATTGTCAATACACCAACATTATTGATTTGGAGGTCTGAGGACAAACATTAAAGAATTAGAAAAAATGGTCATATTATAATGATTTAAAGTTTGTAAACGTAACGCATGTATATAGTTGCTATTTTACTTATTAACCTTTTCACTGCGTTAACCATCCGAAGCTGCACAGCAAAAAGTACAAGTCAACGTGCGGGAACTGCGTAACTAAGGAAAATAATTTAGACTAAATTATATTAGAAACAAACAATGTAATCAATTGTTGCTACACCGTTGACAACCCGAGTTCCTAGATGAAGCTATTTTTTACCGCCATAGGAATGTAATAAAACTGAGGTGCGATTTTTTACTCTATCTATAGTGGAGTGAAATTAGCCGAAAACGGGCCTTATATTCGGAATAATTCCCCCCTACATATTTTTTGATGAAACCAATTGCATAGCCTCTAAATTGTGTTAAGAAAAAATGCCACCTCCAGTTTTTTCGGCAAATTGTTTTTTTTTTTTTAATGAACAAATAACTGATAAATAAGCTACATAATGGAATATATCGAGTATAAATCGATTAAAAATTATGAAAATCTGTATACTGCCGTTTTTATGTATATGCTGAACACAAATCTGAAGTCAAATTTTCGAAATTATGAATGGTTTCTTTGTCAATTTATATGATTATCAACATGATATACTGGATGGGGCAGTTAAACTATTGATGATATTCAAAAATGTTTCAGATGAAAGTTATATTGTTCTAGAAGACCGTCATATTGGACCCTCCTATTTTATTTTTTTTTTATGGAGTCGCTGAAGCTACATCAAGGTCAACTTCACTTTTTTAACTAAAAACCCATCTTTTTTGTTTTGAATTTTAATCCGATCGAAAAATGTTCGGAATAAAATGTATTTTCTTTAACCCAAAGAACAATCATCCGAGACAAAAAATATGGGTTTCTAGTTGATGTAGCTTCAGCGCCTCCACCGAAAAAAAAATAGGAGGGTCCAGAATGACGGTCTTCTATATAACTTTCATCTAAAACATTTTTTGCTATCATCAATAGTATAAGAGCTATACTAACATTAAAGATCAGGGGCATGTTTAAAATGTTGAATCACCTAGGCTACGAAGTGAATGCCGCTCTTTTTTACAACAATTTTTAACAAATGATTAAAAGAATTTTACACAAGTTTGCATTCTTATTCTTGTTTAGCTTTCAATTAAAATTTCCTCGAAACGTGCTGGCCCACGAGTATAAAGTTCTAATTGGTTGGCCCATTGGCAAATTCGCCCCTATTGATAATAATTTATATTGATCATCTGAAGGTTCAGTTGTGCAAAAAAGTTTAATGATCTCGACTAGTTGAGAAATAGCAATTTTTATCTCGTTTAGTAGAACGAAAAATTCTACAACTCTCTTCTCAATAGTGACAAAGTCTCGACTTTTAACCTCTATCTCGAAATACTAGACAAGAAAATCCCGTGTCGAGATTTCTCGTCTCGACAGAAGCACTAATTACCTACGTTAATTGAAGTTTTTACCTGTGTCATGCTGTTGAATATACGCATCCCTATGCTCGTCTAATTGCTTTGCACTACACAGTGGCGTATCGACTTCTTTGGTATTGTTGAATAAAGTATAATCGACCTGAAACAAGCAATTTTAATGGACCTCAAATAAAAAGGAGGTTATCAATTAGACATGCATATATATTAAATTATATGACCACGGTTTTGTGTTTAAAAAATTACTTAACTATTTAAAGGCACTCAAATTTAACATGGTAGCAGTAGAAACTAGAAATTGCCTCGCCATCGATTTGATTGCGGGAATATAGTTCCATAATCTTAAATTCGGCACCATATGGAAATGTTTATAAAATCTCTTCCCCCTCTCTCTGTGTAAGGATGCGACTTCTTTTATGCAGCGAAGTCACTTGTCCTTTATATCGAGCTTTGCCCTTTTTCACATTTATGTTTTTGGTGGGATAATAACTTACCTCATACTCTCCAGTATCTTTCTTGAAAGATACGACAGATTCAAATCGATGTCCCCAAAGTATTTCTGAAGGTAGATAACTTGACCTGGCCTGAGTAGTCATCCCTGTAGATTCGATGACACCCTCTGAAACCATACAAATAAAGAACTATTTATTACTGCATTTTCCAAAATGCCATTTTTAAAGTTTGTCATTTTATTCTTTCAACTCTAAAATCACATACTAGATAAGATTACCAAATAAGTTGTTAAAACTATTAATTTTAATTACATTTCGTACGATCACACATTCGATTATGTAAAAAAATACTAAAAAATTGAAAAACCAACCATTGAGTTATATTATGATGTTCATAGTGATTCAGTGCTAAAATTATATGAAGGTAGATTGTTTAAAACCAAAAGTTGTTCAACAAACAGCAAGAAGATCTCACAAGTCACAGGACCTGACAGCAACGCCATACCCTAGAGATTGGTGGGGATAACCCACGTCAAAGGAGTTCATGCAAATTTCAAACAGCGTAAGATAAGCATTTTAAAGCCGTTTGTCAAAATTACGCCGTTTTTTTTTTTTTAATAGCCCTGATCTCAGTTCAGCCTTGTATAAATTCTAAGTATTGGGAGGTCGTCAAGTTTTTACTTCAACAAGGGCGTCAAATTCTCCTTTCGCTCAAAGTCCCAATTAGAGGAGCACGAGGACTCCTAGATACGGCACAGTCTGGCAGACTTAGTGTGTGGAAGCAAAACAAAAATGTGTAATTCTAAGTCTTTGTGACTGTCACCGTCAATAAAATTATATAATCTTAACAAATTGTTTTTTTTTCCAAAAACAGTTATAACTATTCTTTAAGAATCTTCTTCAAACGCCTAGTTATATTTTTTTATTGAAAAGAAAGTTTCTGGTTGAATGGAATCTTACCTAATATCACAACAATTTCAAATCTTTCCCTAAGAAGATCCGTGGCAGACAGTTGGTATAAAGGCGAAGTACTATCTATTTTATGAACAATGGTAGTTGGCCAAATGAAGAATATTTTGTCTTCTTCTCCGTCACCTCCCACCTAAAAAAGAACAATATTTTTTAATGTAATTTAAAATTATAAACAATTATGTTCCGCTTATTGTAAAATGAAGTAGAATTAACAGGAATAGGTATCTGAAAGGGTTACAGCGTATAATAATAATCAATGCTTCGCCGTCGGTAATGTCAGTTTTTGGCTATTAAGTACTCACTGCTTAGCCCTATTTATTAGCGGCGTGATGATAATTTGATATTAAAAAAAAACAAAATAAATACTTCTTATGTTTCGTTCAAATTGCAATAATAAGTATTTTCCTCCGATTTTTAGCATTATGTATGCAACACACTCAATTTCGGACAAAGCTGAGGAAAACACCATTAATAGTAAGCCTTAATAATGTGTCCTACTGTTATTAACAATAAGTTTTTAAAGCAATATGAAAAAATACAAACTATTTTTTTTTCATATTGTTCTACCACTTCGAAAATTTGAAAAAATGCCCGAGTATAGAGGAGTATAAAGGCATTTTCGAACAAAATTTGGTGAGTGGCACATTTCAAAAAACGTGGTCAAAAAATGATTTTAAATTTATTTCTTTTCTTAAGAATTTTAACTTTAGGTAACCAAGGGCGTAGATATTTTTTCTGAGGGGAGCGGGTAAAGCAAAAAAAAATATTTTTGCAACTTAACTTGAAAAATTTTGCCGTGTGCACATTTAGAGAACAAAAAAAAAACAAGGTCCTTTCATTTCCGAAACAAAATAGTATATTACATCACAAAGGCCGAAAGTTGAATTTTCAGCCCTGCGCGTCATGATGCCCTTGGCTTCGTCTCGGGCTCATGACGCGAAGGGCCGAGATTTAAACTTTTAAGGCCCGTGTGGTGTATACGATTTTTCTTCATATCCGCTCGAAAGTACGTACTTTCGTCAACAGGGAGGAAAGATTGACATTTACTCCTAGTGAGAACGGCGGGAGGAAAAAATTTCTCATGCGCATTTATACTCGTAACTAGGGTTATCGCTGTCATTTAATATAATAAATAACAGGGAGTAAATGTCAAACTTTCGTCCCTGCTATAAGGGACGAAAGTACGTACCTACTTTCGATCGAGGTATGAAAAAAAAGGTCTTTTTTTTCGTTTGTTATGGCTGGGTACCTGCGTTCCTGATGAATCCTTGCGGGAGGGGTGTTAATTACTCCCTGCACCCCTCCCATATCTACGCCCTTATAGGTAACCTTCAATAACTTTTGATGGAGTGAATTTATCGAAAAATCATAAGAGACCCTTTTTGTAGAGTGTTCAATTCCCTACAAATGTGTATTGCTCTTTGCTATATACGTTAATTTATTTCGGAGAAAAAAATTAAATATAAAAAGTGAAATAATCCCACGTTATTTAAATAAGAAATGTATCATCTTTAGGGAACGGTTTAACATGAATATTAAGAGCTATTTTTGGTCTGATATTTTTTTTTAGCCAATAAGCTAAAAATGAAGGGGGCGCTGCAAAAAAAACAACTTGGTAAATAGCGGACACCTTAATATACAGTATACACCCACTTACACGCACCTTCAATTCCTCCTGATAGAACGGCAAGTGTTCGCCTTCGCGCGTCACCTTGTTCCGTATGAGTTGCGCTCGAACGTGCGCTTCAATGATGTGCGACTTGCGCATGTCACCGACACGGAACATGAGACACGGCCGACTGTCGCGCAAACAAATGACGGCGTTGCGCGAGAACAGCAGTGTCTGTGTGCGTTTTTGTGGTCGCGACAATTTGGCGAACACTATGCCGACCATGAACGCTTGAATGAACACTCCCGTTATACTCTGCAAACACATCACGAATATCGCTTCGGGGCATTCTTCTGTAGTCGATCTTCCTCCATAACCTGCACACATAATATTACTGACACTAATAATAAAGCTGGAAACGGGGATTTAATATACAGGGTGTCCCACGACATGACTGCCATAGCCTGGGACTGTGTTGCTGTGGTGATTTTAGTCAAAAATGTCTAAAGAACGCTATCCTAACTGATCTAGAAGCATTTGAAATTTTAGATAAGTAGTAGTAGGATTTCCCTACTAATTTAAAAACTATTTAATAAAAAGAAATCGCTTTATTGAATTAGTTCCTCAAAATGTTTACCCAGTTGCTGTATACATAGTCTAGCTCTTCTTAAAATTAAAGTGGTAGATCTGCGAAGAGTCTCAGGATCAGCACGAATAAATAGTAATGGTGATTCACAGCCACTTGGTCTTTTTAATAATAGGTAACAAAAGCAACAGTCGAACCTAATACCTGCATTAGTGGGCTTACTTATTTAAAATATCAAATGCTTCTAGCTCAGTTAGGATAGCGTTCCGGGTATATGTTCATTAGACATTTTTGACCTGAAATCACCCCAGCAACACAGTTCCAGGCTACGGCAGTCATGTCGTGGAACACCCTGTATGTACAGGATGGTTTTTTTTGAAAACTTTGGACGTTTTTCTTTAAAAAAAAGTTCGAACGAAAGTTATTGAGTTTCGAGGGGGAAAATCGTTGGGACACAATAACCACCCCCACCACCTCACCCGTAGCAGGGGAAGGGGGTGCCTTTTGTTTTTTAAATGGGAACCCCCATTTTTTTATCTTCGAATTTTTGGAACAAAGTACCTTATGGGACGTTATAGATATGAATGGAGAGGGCTGAAAAAAAAAACGTAAGAAAAAAGCGTAAAGAAAATCTAATTACCTATATTGTAGATAAAAGCGTAAGAAAAAACGTAAAGAAAAATCTACATATATAATTACCTATTGATGTCTGTCCGTATAGACATAGAAAGTTGAAATTTGGCACACTTGTAATATAGGGCATGGGACAGATCCTAACGAACTCGGCTTTTTGAATTTGATCTCAGAGGGGAGCAAATTAAAAACAAAAAAGTTCGCAGAAACAGCTCCGATTTTGATGATTTTTTTTAATTTAGTTTTTTTATATTATTGAAAATCAGAAACATTTTGGGGCGGGGAACGAATTATTTATTTTGTTTAAGGGGCTAAGAGCAGTCAGAGGCATGAAAAAATTTAAAAAAAAATTTTGACAAAATTTAATTTATTTTATAAAGCTAATAATATTTCAACTTTTGACTTCACTAAATTTTCAAAAAAAAAAAAAAAATTTTGGACAAAGTTATATCTGTTGGACCCACTTTGTGCTGGTTCATCCAAAATCGATAAAACACAGAAAAGTCTTTAGTTTAATAGTAAATCTAGGACTTTATCGAAGATTTTTTATTTATTTATTTAAAGATGTTCATTTTCACATTAAATTCCCATTAAAAAACAAAAGTCATCCCCTCCCCCTGCTGCGGCTGGTAATATTAAAACTATCTCACCTATAGTATGTTGAGTTTCAACACTGAACAAGAAACACGACGTGAAAGTATGAAGTTCAGTGACACAAGGCACCCATTCGACATCTTCAAGGGTAACGTTCCCGGTGACGATGAAGCCGTGTTGTCTCTGGTAGTCGAGATCACCGTGCGTGTAAGCGATCAGCCACCAAACGCACGCGAAGCCGAGCCACGACAGCAAAAAGTTAAGAGCGAACACGAGCAACGTCCATCGCCATTGCGCATCCACCAACGTCGTGAAAATATCCTGCAAGTATCGCGTGCGACGCTTGGATACGTTACCCTGCACCACGTTACAGTCGCCATGTTTGAATACGACGCGTTTGCGAATACGTCGTGACGATAACCGCGACTGACGATATCTGCAATTAATTAATTATTATTTAATCAAAAATTTCCTGTTTAGTTGAAAGAGATTTATTTGGTTGAGGAACAATTGAAAAATAAGCTTTACCAGAGTATCGCTTGTGGCCAACGTTTCGAAAAATATACTTTCATCCCCAGGGCCTCAAGCTATACTTATAATTCCTATAAGCACTGGTTGACACCGAGTTGGGAGGATAAAGGCCGACTTAACCATTGTACCACCGGCTTTAGAAGGGAAGTCGAGATTGGGCGATCATTCAGGGTGTTGGTCCAAAAGGCCAATGGAAGATTAGATTTTTTCTATTACGAATCAAAATCGTTGTATAAAGCTACAAGTTGATTTACAATATCAACACAAAATAGTCATATATCACGATCTAATATTTTTTTACAAAAAGCTGTTCTAAAAACATAATTATTTTTACAAATATTAAGAGCACTGTGGTTTTTGGTAGACTGTTGCAGTTAGGTAAAAATAAATTGATAGCTGACTTTATAAACCATAGACTAGTCAAATTACTGAAACAAATAGGAAAATTGGGGGGAAAAATGTTGTGGGGCGATTAAAAGTACCTTGTGTGGGACGTCATGTCGGCCCTGTATTAGAGGTACAATAAGCACAGTGCTTTGGGTCCAGTAGGTTACTATGGGTAACGAAACTGAATAAATATCAAAAGAGATATTAAATATATCCAGCAAAATCTGTCAAGTGCGAGAATAACTCGCACGTCAAGAGTTCTGTATTTAACTAACATTAATAAAAATATATTATCTAATGTATAATAAACTTACTAATAAATAATACATTATACATTATTAATATAAGCAGGAAAAAAACTGCGAAACAGAGATTATAATAAAACGTCGTAGTTAAGTTAGATAGATATTTTAAAATGAAAATACAACCTTTTAAAAGATTCCATTCCATGTTTCACACCGCATAACGTTTAAAATTTTCCAAAAAAACTACAAATAACAAGCTAAAATGATTATTGTATCTTTTCAAATCAAAAACAACAAGCATAATGAGTTGGTAGCTTTCATCAAAACAGTAAATACATAAGATCTAGACTTGGGATTAGACATATATACCTATACAGCAGGTCATCGTCAAGAGTATTTCAGTACCGACTAAATAAACGTAGAATTAAAAATAACACAAGTGCCCAACGTCCCGCTAGCGCCTAAAACACACAATTTGCCAAACGTTTTTCATCGATAACACAAATGAATTGAAAGATAAGAATACCCGGCCCAATATAAAAAAGGTGCTTTCACATCATCGACGCAAGAAAGTAAACTAGCGTCGCAGTGCAGAACCCCGCCGACAAAATAGTGCTGTTGTTAATACATGCATTTTTGTATAATGCGTGGCTATATGCGTTATATTATTGAGTTAAGTTGTAAAACACTGTTGGATAATGAGAGATCAATTTTTAAAGTTGGATTCACGTCGAGAACAACTAGTTCACATTGTCTTTAAGGTGGGTATCCGTTAATCCCAAACGATATTAATTTTCGTCAAATATATTGTATTTATCTTTCACAAGTTAAAATCACTCAGTCGATCAGTGAATGCCCAAAATCGTGATTTTTTAATACATACTCGTATCTTGGAAACTATTGCACTTAGATATATGAAATCTGTAATACTGCTTCTTTGTGGTAGCTGTAATCGTCCTGTAAAAATGCAGTTCTGTAACGTAACTAACCTCAGAGATAGAGAAGGCCAAAAGGGGTTTGAAATGGTCCGTGTAAATACAGTGCACAGTTATTGCCAGAACTTGTCCGGCACATCCCGTACACTTTGATACATATCAATTTCATCATTGCAGTACTTATAGTTAAGCTTGAAAGCTATGACGAACGAACAGACAGAATAGTGAAGGCGTCAGGATTCTTCACCCTTTGAATACGGAAACCTAAGAATTATCTGCAAAGTCGTGGTGTGAACGCAACCATATTTCAATATAATAATATTATCTCATGTGTAACAAAATTTGGCACCCATTACCATAATATTCAATTAGCCGTAGCATACTCAGCTCGCAACATATTTTCTCTAAGCAGATATGTGCTCATAAAAGATTTGTTTTATTTGAGCAGCGATTTTGAGCCGTACATTATTTAAAGAAATACCTATATATTTTTGTTTTAATACATGATAGTTAATCTGTTGAGAAAATTAAAAAAAAAATAATACATCCTCCTGTGAGATACCTACCGCTACAAAAAGCTTTATAATTGTTAACTTTGTTAAGGTAGTGAAACGGATTTTTTAATTTTTCACAATCTGTGTAACCAGATATTAACAATCAAAATGTGCATAATTAACATGCTGCAGGTATCTAAATCAAGTATAATAGAAAACGAGTACATTCCAGAATAGGTATCTCGAAAATAGTTCTTAGTATATTTCTTAAAAACTAATGCATTGCAAATTAAAAATCATATTTTCTTTAATTTCTGAATTTCTTTACCGATTTGTTAAAAAATATAGATGTTTAAAATAAAAATACTTGCAATTTATTGTAATTGTATATATTTGTATATTAAAGCTTAGATATGCTGAGAACAGTCTCTTTCAAAAATGCACGGAGAATCTCTAACTGTTGGTACTTACTACTATTTTTGTCTACGACTGTCGCGAGTGAACTACTTTAGGTTACAGTTGTATTTTTTTCCATTTTCAGTACAAATTTTGAAAACATGTATGAGAAAAACTTAAATTTATGTATCAAATATCAGTCTAGCTCTTGGTATTAACCATATCTCTAAGTTAAAGGCAATTTCAGCACGCTTTTCACTTAAAAAATAATAAAAAGGTACAAACGTAGTTAAAAGTTAAAAACACTATTCTCTTCTAAAAAGTTTATTATGAAATATTTATTGAGTTAAATATTTTACTTATAACAATATCTTTTACGGCAGCAAATAACGCATTATTTCAGGATTGAAAATTTGAACTTCCCAGTACAGTACGGTGTAATGGGTCCAAAAACGAAATCAAAATGTTTTACTACCCAATTTTTACACTACTTTTGAAAATATGTCGAGGTGTGTATATGTATTTGTCTGAATGTACGTACGTACGTGCTCATTTCTTTCTAAGACAAAATCAGAGAATACAAAATGATATAAGTAATCATGTTACAATAACAATCGACGCGTACTAACATAAATATAATTTGAAGGAATTTTCTTCAAAATTGGTCCACTCGTTTTTTAACCAAAAAAGCTAAAAAAATAGATGTTACACGAATAAAAAACTTTATCGATTTCGTCAGTGTGTCAATCGATGCGTGTTAACGTCATTTTGATCCGAAGGAAATTTTATCAAAATGTGTTCAACCGTTTTTCTGTTTAAACAAAAAGCCTGCAAAAATTGTATTATAAATTTTTTTGAAAAATATCAATGTATTAAGCTATACGAGTAAATTCAATGTTCATCATACAAAGGGTCTCACTTGTAGAGTACCAATAAACAACCCACCCTACGGCTTGTATTTCAATTTAATAATGCTGAAATCTGCATTATGGATTATTTTCAAAAAGCAATAATCCTGAAATTTGCAGTGCAGGTGACTTATTTTTTTAATGATTAATTCCATGTAATCAATTACGTATTATTTTTTAATTAATCTCGTATTTTTGAAGGTGATTTAATTAATAATAATGTAAATTATCCATTAAATGCGTTATTTGTGGATAATTATTTTCGCAATCTTGGATTTAATCAAAAGTTATTTGACACCACTGCCAAAACAATGTAAAAAAACTTATAATAACCATAATAACCCAAAGATGTTTTTAATTTTATAACCACTCCGCTTCAAATCTTTTTTACGTATTCTTTATATAAAATTCAAAGGAAAAAACTTAAAGGGTTAGCTTAAGTAAAATGTTAATGAACACAAAAATGAATTGATAATTACTCTGGAAATTTGTCAGCAAGTATATATTTACATTTGAAAAATTTAAGTTTTGAGTTACAATTTGTCACAAGGTCATGAAAGAAAGATATGAAATTTGGTTTAAAAAAAATCAAATACTTACAAAAATACAACTAAAAATACACCACGCAGCAAACACATACTTCTTATTTTATACATCACTAAAGTAAAATGCAATTCAGATATCGTCAGAAAACTTTTCAGAATGCTATGTTGATTGATTCTTCATTAATCAACAAAACTTTATTGAACAATCAACAAATTTATGATGCTGTGACGACTTATGGGTATGGAATTATTTTAAAGCAGATATTACAATAACCAGTAGTATTTGCGAAATTATTAATATATTTTTTCTTTTGGTACTTGGCAAAACACTTTTAAGATCACGAGTCGACAGATGCTATTGAGTATTTACTTACCGTAAATTTCTGTTCTTTCAGTATCACGGTACAGTTCTTTGTGATTACGATACCGTAAAATATTCTGGATATTTAAAAGGTAAGGTTCTACAGTCTAGCTCTTATTTAAATATTCACACTGCCACCAGATAAATAAGTTTTCAAGTGATCTACTGACCTTGTCCTCTCCTTCTTGTTTCAAAATATTGTTTTGCGTATAATTGAAACTAATTGTTTTCTCTTGGGGTGCTACAGGTCAAATTAAAAATAAAATACGTTCAGACCACACAACGAGGTGCGTGAAGTTGGCTCAGAAAAATCCTGTCTAAGGGATAAAATATTCCTTTCCCTAATTGGGTTCGTTTTATCTCTTCTCATTTTTTTATTAAACAACAAGCCCAAGTAAAACGTCTCATTCAAAAGCCGTTCGTAAGTTCATGTTTCTCCCACAGTTCATATCGTTTTACTCCATTTTGACTCCTTCCTAAAAAAGTTAATTCAATAACATTTTTCTTTCAAAAATACCGCAAATCGCTGTAAAAAATTAATGTTTTGTCTGGGAAAATTCATAGGGGGGGGGGGTGTTGAAAAACGAAATTATGTGGGGTAAAATCTTCTAGTGCATTTCAGATGGGTAAAACGTTTTTAAGCCCTAAAGATCAACAACTTCAATTTTACTCACTTTGTGAAGTTAGTTCGGATTTTAAAAGTATATGAGTCTTTTGCGCTGTCTTAGGGGGTTGTACAAATTACCTTAGAGATAGAGAAATGTTTTTTTTCGCTAAGATCGATCGTACTTCCACTATATCAACCAAACTTTCCCTTGTCTTATTACAGCAATTTATGGTTGTTTTGGAAAAAAAAACTTTATTATTAAATTAAATTAATTTTTTGGAAGGGGATAAAACGAAATTTATTGTGTGAAAAACACGGATTAACGAGAGGTTTTCAATTGCAGCGTTTTACTCCCCAGTCCGGCAAATTTTCTAACGATAGATTACCGATTGGAACGTTTTACCTGCAAGACGTGCGGATGTTTTCTGGATCAACTTCACGCACCTCACACAACGTCCTATACCGACTATTAGATGGATTGACGCTAGATCTATTAAAAAAGCTCTTCAATCTTTTTAAAAAGTATCTTGTAGCTAGTGCCGGATTAAGACTTATTGTTGCCCTAAGCATTTCTTGCTTATGGGCCCCCATCTCTAATATGTTCAGTTTATAAAAAAAAATCAAATTGATAGAAAAAAGTTAAAACGCGTAGATTTTTAGGGAAAAAAAGTGAATTTTACAATCAATGCTCTCATTGAAAATTTGTCTGTCTACAAAATCGGACCTTAGGCATTTTTATATAATTACCTACTAGAAAAAAAGTTTCAAACCTTTAAAATTAAAAAAATAAAACCCTTAAGAAATAATATTTATTTCGTTTTCATTTTCAAAAATAAATTATTATTTAGTTTTAACTTCTATACGTCTAAAGACATATCAGTAAATCACATTTTTGAGAACATGACAAAAAGAAAAAAAAATTGTTGACGCGGTCTGGTGAGGTACTTTTCATTTCTTCTTGGTGCTCCCTGAGATGTGATGCCCTAAGCAATTGCTTACTTTGCTTATAGGTTAATCCGGCACTGCTTGTAGCACGCCTAGAATCATCCTTTATATTTTGGACTCTAAGATCAAAAATAAATTCAGGAAAATGTTTGCGTTACACTCGACTGCGACACATTGTTATTGTCCAAGTAAGATGCATTTTAACTAGGAATGTTACAGATCACGGAGCATTCGAATATTTTTGACATCCGCATCCGCAATATTCGTTGCGAAGCGATTGCGGATGCTGATGTGATGCAAATCATTACGAGATTTTAGGGAGCGGGCTCCCGGCTCTTGGCGCGCGCATTTGCAGATGCGGACGTCAAATGTCCACATCTGCATTCTGCAGATGTCAGCAAAATTCACATCCGTGACATCATCGATTATTTCAGAGTTTATTTTTTTAGTTTTCTTATGACGTTTCGACCGAAACGTTAGATTAAAGAGCAAAAAAATAAAGTCTGAAAACTTAGTCGAGTTTTTTTATTTATCACCCCATAAGGTAGATTTTATTTGAGTCGTTTTTAATCCAGTATTTTTGTGAGATTTGGTTATCAGTGAAAAAACTGTAAAAATTGAATTAAAAAAAATTTGTTGTCTGTAAAGTCGGTTTACGGACGATAGTTTTACGTGATAACGTCATAAAGAAACATTGATGAACTCTCTGACGTCATGCGAGAAGAGAGAGAAATGCGTACAAGTCGACGCTTGGGCCGATCGTGCCTCTCTATCGCTTATACCGCGCTCTCGCTTGCACGCTCAGGCTCAGGCGGAACGTGACACTTTTTCGTGCGTGCAGCCGGTGTTTCATCAATTTATAAGACGTTATCACGTCAAAAAAAACTGTAGGTACTTCACCATAAATTATTTTTTATAGTCTATTGAATTTTTTTTTACTTTTATTATTATTGTTATATATAGGTATATCAATGTACCTTTTAGTGTTCCGTATCGAATTGGTATTTAAATGGAATACTTACGGGATCGCATCGACGTCTGTTTGTTCGTGTGTCCCAGACATTTTTTTATAATGAGTTCATTATATTATATACTTATCTCTGTATTGTTTTGAAATAACAAAATATAAACAAAGCAAAAAACAGTTTTAACCTTTTTAAAAAGAGTGCAAATATAGTCCAAATATAGCTACAAGATTAAAAAATAATAACAAGATAAATACATTTCTGAATATTAAAAAAATAATTATTTAACAACATAATTTGTTTTGTCTAGGTCTTGTAAAACCTGTTTATTTGTTATAATTTTGTTAGCGAACAGCTAAATAAAAAAAAATTGCAATAATGGAATAAAAATAATTCTCTATGGTTTTCTTCATTGTTTATGATATTGTCTATACAAAAACGTGCAACAATGTAAAATGGCATTCAACATTTCTGAGATCAAGCACGCTCTGAACATTGTTCAAATTATTAGGGACTAGCTTTTACCCACGACTTCGTCCACTTGGAATCACTAAGTACAATTGATATAACTGATTAAAAAGTTAATAAATTAAAGCCAGGACTAAATGTTTTTTGAAAAAACATAAAAATTTTGTAGATTCGATAAACATGAGCAAGCCGTGTGAAAAACATGTTTTTTTTCTAAATGAATACCAGCTACTTTAGTGTTTGCCCCCGGACTTTGATTATAGTTATTCCGAAAGCAGCTTTTAATGGAAATTGTAATCTTTTAAATTACAACGGCAAATCCGTTGGTATAATTGGTATTCCTGCAGATAGTTAAACACTATCTCTTTCAGATTTGCAACTAATTATATAATAATACTGCCCTAAAAAGGCAAAGGGCATTAAGTGACATTAATTTGTTGAAAAATGAGTTCATACTGAAACCAACGACAGCAGTAAGTGCTGCAGCAATAGTTTTATTGTCTTTAAAAAATGTTTCCCCCATGTTTTGGTTTCCATAATCTAAAATTCCGGACGGTCAATACATTTTTAGTAAATCTTGATTTACCTAAATTCATAAGTTGGTCACTTACTGCCTTTTTACGGCAGAATAGTCCTTACAATATCTCGATCCAGATGAGAAACTTGTAAACACGTACCATTACTCAAGTTCGCAATAAAAGTAGCGGAACACCCGCTTTTAACCTTAATTTATGAGAACGCATTTAACCTACTTAGGAGTTAATGTTTAAAAAAAAAATAGTTTGTCTTTTCCCAGATTTTAAGCTATCTCTATATTAAATTCCATCACAATCGGTACAGCGGTCTGGTCGTGAAAGCGTAACTTCATTCAATATTACAACTCCTACTTCATCCCTAACGGGGTTAAATTTTTGAAAAAAGTAGCCTATGTCCTTTCCCAGTCTTCAAACTATCTCTATATTAAATTTCATCACAATTGGTCCAGCGGTTTGGCAATGAAAGCGTAACAGACAGACGGACAGACAGAGTTACTTTCGCATTTATAATATTAGTATGGATATAATGAAAGAGGGGGTGAGTGACACTATAGTGTATTCCACGAACCAATATAGCAAAAAAAATTGCGAGATCAGCATCTGATTGGTCGCTTGAAACTCAACGCAGTAGAAGGCAGTTAGGGATGTACAAAAACATTTTCAACTTGAGTGCGTTTATTTGAAAGAGAAATTGAACAGAACTTGTGCTGCTCATTTTCCAATCTACTAATAGTAGCGGTGTGATCCGTTTGTTTTTGAAGTATATGGTTAGGAACAAATTTCGTGGCTTATTGGATCAAAGAAAGCAGTACTTTTTTGATAATATTGACTTATTCTTAAGGAAGCACCCTCGGTACGCAGTAAGTCAAAGAATTTCAGTCTTCTACTTGAGTAACGTAGTATATAATTTGGAAACACCACATGCCTTGCCATAGTTACAAGTGCTTATGTACGCAGCTATGTCCATGACGCAGCATAAGTCAGCATGCGGTGTCAAATTCGCATTAATTTATGAAAATGCTTTTCTTTATTCCTGTCATTTCGGAAATAATAATATACTATCATTTTTTTGGAATACTATGCTTTTAGCATTTACTCAATTTACGTATGTTTTTACGATATCAAAACTGCTGCAGTTTGGTAACTTACCTTTAAATGACGCGCCACAAACTATAATATTGCGGTGTTGTCATGTTTGTGAATTGCTAAAAAGCTCGGCTTTGTTTTAGTTATTTCTATTAACATAAGCAAGCTTTATACGTTTTGGAAAAAGAAAAATGTTCATAGAATATTCGTTTATATTTCCTGAAAATTTTATCAAAATCTGTTTGTCAATTCCAACGTAAATAAATGATGGAGTGCGTTAAAATCACAGATTTCCATAAGACTCCATGTTAAGTGCAGCGAAATAAAATTATCAATATCTTTTTTCAAAGTCAACCAAAGATCACAAAAATTTAACTGAGTTATTTTTGAAAAGGTTTCGACATATTTGCAAATTTTCGTAATTTTCTGTTTGTTAATTCATTTATCGAGGGTACTTCCTTAAGTCGGCAGCATTCCTGCCATCCTCAAAGAATACAAGCCGTCAAAACAGATAGTAATACAGTTGTTAAACTTAAATTTGATAATATTATCTGATCGAGAAATTTCTTCATATTTTATGTGATTGACAATGTTTTATATTTATTTAATTTCCAATGTGCGTTTTATCTTTTATAATTTTAGCCTTTAGTGTTTAAAGATTATGCGCGAAGTGTTCAGATGTAGGTCAGATCTAAGATGAAGTTTTATTGTCTGGTACACAAGAATAAAAATGTTCTATGCGTTTGAATATCTAGTAAATTGTAAAATTATGTACCTAAGAAATTCTTCGCGCCACGCCACTTCGCCGGAAGTTGTAACGCCAAAAAGACGCATGGAAACGTTAGAAAAACAACGTTTCAGTCCGGTCACTCCTGGCATCGCTTTGACTTAATTTTAAACTCCTCTTTTCATTGATTATAACTTTTTATTTAAACACATTTTTAAAGATAAAAAATATGGGATCAACTGTTATTATTAACGGTTATAAATCAATAATAAAACTTATATTATCAGTAATTTTAAAAATATTTTGTAATCACATAATTTTAACTCCTCTCTTCCGTATTGTAAATATAGTAGCAACATTTTAAAATTTTTGAAGTTTTTATATTCCCTCTATTTCAATATAGGTATAAAAATTCTACTATTAATTTCCATGGTAATTTTCTATCATACAAATGGAATGACAAATACAGAACAGTAAATAAGATTGACAAATCAAACAAAAATATGATTTGTCCACACATGATATTTGCAATTTCGGTTAACATTGTTTCCTTATTTGCTTTACAATATTGTCACGAGTGTGTTGAAAACTTGGCGCCAGCACATAACACTACGGTTATTATTATTACAAATTTTACTTTTTGAATGTATTATTTGAAACTGCTATTATTTTTTCTGAAAATATAATTAAAATAACAATTTGATTATATTACGTACACGATATATGTAATAGTTTTATGTCTTGTAACAAAATTGAATGATTTTAAAGTAGTTTACTTACTTTATTTTTAAAAATACACTTTCGTGTGAATAAATAAAAGACAGTTTATATCTACGTTCAAACTTTGTGAAAATTTACTATTTAATCAAAGGGGCTTAAAAAAACTCATATTTCGATTATTTATTTGAAGTTAAAAATTACAGCTAATTGGGCAACGGGACCATTCCCACTTTAAAAATATTGAAATTTGATATAGTATAATTAGTGAAGACAAATTAAATTTAGAATGTTTACTAATTGTAGACAGAACTTTTATCACTGGAAACGGTAAAGAGGCTTATAATGAACGTAAAAATAAAAAAATCCAGGCCGGGGGTGGTATAAGGTTAATTTGGTGGGGGAAGGGTGAAAAGGGGTGCAAAATATATTATTGCGTTTTCCCGCGAAACTTGACATTTTATCAACAAATGTTTTACAGAACAGTTGTAGAACATAAAAAAATCTACAACTTTCATAAGGGTTCTTTTGACATATACTTTTCGCTACAATAATGAAAATTTATAGTAGGTAAATAAAAGCTTGTTTTTAAAAATGTTTTTTTCTATTAATTTTATTAAGTAGGGGGAGATCACTTCTACAAAATTGTTAGTATTCGTATCGGTATTGTACTTTGTCCAAATACGTGTTGCATCTTTGTTGCACATTGGTTGTTTCATTTTTCTCGTCAACACATTTCACGGTCATACATTATAAGGACGATATAATTGTTTTCATATTTCCGGTAACCTATTTATGAATGGCCTGTAATAAAGCAATGTGCATTGAACTGGGGGCAACACCCCAATCCATTTATTTTGATTGACTCTTAATATTGCAGCATATTCAAGAGGGAAATATCAAATTAAAATGAAGTTAACTGAGTCCCCTTTTTGTGTATTAAAATATACAATAAAAATTATAAAATTATCATCGGTTCAATTCAATTCATTCATTTAAAACAAGAACATGACTTGTCAATAAATAATTCAATTAGTTAATCCATATTTTCTTATTATTAGTAAACTCGTGATTTAGAAAATCACAATTTTTGTATGAGCTATGTGCAACTCGGTGGAGCTAAACTGTTGTCGAATGTCACGCTCGCGATGGCAAAATAAGAAAACTTGGGTTGTCGCATCTATTTTTTTTTTTTGCATTTCCAACACGATTCAAGTCAGTATAAAAATTCCAGCCAATTGTTGGCTTGACATTTGATTATAATAAAGAAAAGAAAATTTTTGATATCGTGTGAGGTGACGCGGGTAATCGCTAGTATTCAATATATTTGCTATTCGTTACCATAGTTACCTACATAATATGTTCCACGTCATGTAAACATTAATCAAAGCATGCCGAACTGTTTATTTCTGACAGATCCATAAAACAAAAGAGCGATTGATTTTTTTTATTTTCAAAATATTTCTGAAACTATAAGGTTTAGGAAAAAAATTTTTAACAAAACTTTCTTGAAAAAATAAATAGAATAATAATCCGTTATGAAAAGTATACCATTATTATATAAAAAAACACCTTTTTAGCATATATCTCTTCTGCGCATGCGCCGATTTTCCCCAAAAACAATAGGGCTCTTCATATTTGCATACCCAACATCCTCCCAAAATTTGGTTTCAATCCGTTCATCCGTTTGACCTGTATCGTGTTCACAGACAAACAGACGCACAGAGATTTTTCAAAAATATGTTTTTTGGATTCGGGGGACCTCAAAACGGAAAGATATTGTAAAATTTTTGAAAAGTGATTTTTGACCTAAACCAGTACCATTCCCCACTTGTGGATTGGAATGGTAAAAAATGAGCGGAAACACTAGTAAATAAATAAGTCTATAATATTACAAATGAATTATTTTATAGATTTGGGGTGTAATCATGTAATTAATATAAATTAATTTTTGTTGATCTTTCTTTAAAATATTCTTCAAAAAACTTGACGTCAGACGAAATCGTGTGTTCGGTCACACCACATTTAATTTTAGTTTGCAAAACTGTAAAAATGTGAAGCATAAAATGGTAATTAAAAAATTGAGAAAAGTTATTTTTCAAATATCAAATAATTAATAAGAATGACACAATTCACTGGAGAGAATGCATCTTTTTTTCTCTTCGTAATTTATCGTAGGTACAAAAGAAATTGCGACTGTTTCCAAATAAAACCGCCAGTTAGCGCCACACGGCGAGTTGCACAAAGCCCATAAACGATGGAATATTAATTTGGCGAATTCAAACGATATATTGATGATTAATATTTAAAAAATACATCACTGTAATTGTAAATCATTTATAAGTATAGGTGTAATGTATATATGTATATCGATTTATCACCTAAATTACAAACATGACTCAACAATAATTAGTTCAATTAATTCCACGCACATTGATTGCATATTTTTAATTTATAAAATAACTTTATACCGATACATAATGCTAAAAAAAAATATTTAACATTAATTGTCATACTGTGTTTTATTATTAGAAAAATACGTCATAGAACAAGTTTGCACATACATAGGTAATTGATTTATTCTCCATAGAACATAATCTAGGACGATTTAATAAAATGTCAAAAATGAGTTTTAAGAACTTACACCAAAAACTGACACTAGCGATCTATACTCAAAACGCGTTGACGAAAACTATTCGATGCGCAATTATTTAAACGTCTATAGATACTTTGGAACGACGCCAGCCTAATGCAATTGTTTCTCCGAGAAATATTAACGATTTATTTTTTTTTTTTTTAATATAGGTGATTTTTTTATAATAACCCAAAATATCGATACATAGTTCTAATTTAAAGACTGGGAAAAGTGTGTTTTAAATTTACAATTTATTAAGGAGGTTGATGCGTTACAGTCCCAATCAAAAATAAGTCGAATTCTAAATGGGAACTTTTCCATAATAAACTTTTACAAAAGGTTATAAGTCGATGATACCAATAAATTATTGTCATAAAGGCATAAAAAACATTTTTTTTTAAATATTAATAAATTATTTCAGTATTTTGCTTAATGGACTAACTTTTGAATTTTTTGTCCAAAGTTAGGTTAGATGTAATAAAATGTAAATATTTTACATATTTTTTGCAGTAAATAATTAAAAAAAGAAATGAGAAGTAATAAAAATTAAAATTAAATCATTAAAAAGTTGAAAATTCAATTAAAATTGTTAAAATTGTCAAGAATAAAAGTCCATAATCGAAAAGTGCTAAAGTTTAATATTTTTTTTTATTGATTAAAAGTCTCCTAATTAAATTGGAAAAAATATTAAAATTTGCGTAGGACATCTATGCTTTACATAGTTAGTTTTTGGAACTGCTGACATTATTTGGTTATTTGCAAAAAATTAAAATGTACCGTTTGCATGCTAGGTTGACATATTTTCCATAAGACTACATGTAAAAGTTTTTTTTAATTTTTAACTTTATAAATCTCCTAATGATTTTGGATTTTTTACAGAAAATTTTGTCATAAAAAAATCTATTAAAAAAACTTTATTTCAGATTTTTTTCATTATCTTCGTAAAACGGCTCAACCTCCTTAATTATTAGGTAATCTGTCAGTAGAGTGCGCCAATGTTTATAAGGCGTTTCCATGGTTTCTCTATGACAAGCCCCCAATTCCCGGTTCTCATCTGCAAATTTATAATTTTACCATTCCAATCCACAAGTGGGGAATGCTATACTAGATTAGGTCAAAAATCACTTTTCAAAATTTTACAATATCTTTTCGTTTTGGGATCACCCGAATCCAAAAAATATATTTTTGGAAAAACTCTGTGCGTCTGTTAGTCTGTGAGCACGATACAGGTCAAACGGATGAGCGGATTAATTTATCCAATTTTTGGGAGGATGTTTGGTATGTAAATATGAAGAGCCCTATTGTTTTTGGGGAATATCGGTGCATGCGCGGAAGAGATATAATATGCTATAACGGTGTTTTTTTTTTGTATAATAATAATATACTTTTTTGTTAAAACATTTTTTTTTCTAAACTTTAGTTTCGGAAATATTTTAAAAATAAAAAAAAATTTTATAGATAAACAACTTGATGTATCAAGCTAAATCAAAAGAAAAATAACTATAAATGGAAACCAACGCAAGAGGAATAAAATTATTGTCTGAGGTCTGTGTCAAAATATCGATTATTTGAAACAATGTGAAGAGTACCTACTTGCAAAAAGTTTTGCGCGGGTACACTAGTAGACTTTATATTCAATTCGTTCGCACGGACATAATATCTTAAATAAAATTAAGTTTCTGTCAACGGACGCGATCCCGCGAGTAACGACTAGTTATAATCTTTTCACATTATTCATTTAAAAATTATTCCGTATACTAATCGAAGAAAAGATCAAATTATTATTTTATTATTACACATACCAAATGCATATCAACTAGCACAAAATATAATTTTTATTTATACTTTTATAATTTTTTTTTAAATAATTTTTTTTAATCAAAGAGACACAACTCTTACACCACATTTATTTAATTTTCTTATACCGATGTAAACCATCACTATAATTAAAACCGAAATCGAAAGTGCAAGTGCATTTTTTTTTATATAATAAACATTCGCACCACGTAAAAATGTAACACTTTATGAACGGATACTTAAGATACAATTTAAATTACTAAACTAAAAAAGCAATTGATGCAGAAAAAACATGTGATTTGAAACAATTGAGGCATATTATGAAAACACTGTCGTACTTGTGTTTTGTTTTCAAGTGCCAACTTTTAAATACAAAATCACATCTAAGTCCATGACACAACTGCAACAATCAATCGTTTAGCATATTGTTTTTAAAGCGCTGGCGTTAATTTTCTTTCTATAAGTACGATAAGTTAGTTAATCAGCTGCTGCTAATGAACTGCTCTGCTTTGATTATAATTAAAAATACCGTCCCTACGTCAGCCATTATTAAGGCAGTGTGATTGACATATTAAACAACAGTGTGCCAGATTTATCAGCTTGTTCAATCAATATCGATAGTACAAAATCAATTCACAGAATTTACTTAACCTGAGTTAGATGGCATCTGAGTAGGTAGGACATTCATGCAGTGTTAAAGATCTAGAATATATTATACTAGGAACGCTGCTGACAAAATCTTTGTTTTTAATTTGTAAATAGAATGTAAATTTTTTGTTAATAAATTTTATCTTATCTTATCTTATATTATACTAGCCGTTACCCGCGGATTTGCATGCGATTGAGACGAAACACGGATGCATTCCCATTATTTGGCATAGATAGTCCTTTCTCGACGTAGACCCCTCTAATAAATTTCAAAATTGATAACATTCAGGTGATCAACTTTCTGACAAACATTGAAAATGATACCCATGTTGATTTTTAGACTATTTACCTCCTTTCACCCCGAAGGGGTTGTTTTAAAAAAAGCATGAAAAACGTGTTTATTTGTTTGTTGACAGGAGTAATCCTGCGCATTTTCTTATATGATTTCTCCATGCAAATTTTGAACCCCCGTTACACCCTTTTAGGTGTTGAATTTACAAAAATCTGTTCTTAGCGATTGCTTACGTCATAATAACTATCTGAGTGCCAAATTTCAGCCCAATTCGTCCAGTGGTTTGAGCTGTGCGTTGATAGATCAGTCAGTCAGTCAGTCGCGGTTTCCTTTTAAATATTTAGACTATATTTTAGGGATGCAAGTCTGAAAAGTTTGAGAAGTTTTATACCGTCTTAAAAGTTTTCACTTTTTTTGAAAAATAGCATTCAGTAGGGCCGACTATAGCAAGTCTGGAGCCCCAGACAAGATTTTTTAGCAGAACCCCCCTCCCTGCTTTTTAAAGTTAACAAAAAGTGACAAATCTATCATTTTTTGTTAACTAAAAATTATAATAAACAAAGTAAATAACTTTAAATATTTATATGACGTAATCTTGTTAAGTACATAATATTATGTAAAAAATGCTCCACGAAGTAAAAAATGTATAGGTCAATTATTTAAACATTTTGTTGTTATCAATGGAGGCGTTTTTTTCAAAAAAAAATAGTTAGTTGACAATAGTAACTCTTTTTTAAAAACAAATTTAAAAATGATTTTTTTCAACGGAACTTTATTATTGCAAGTATTAAGATGACACCATAATTATTCAAATTTTTAAATTGTTATTTAATACTATAAAAAAAATATTTTATATGTTGCATGCTCTTTCAACAGGGCTGTGCGCTCGAGCTGTAACGGCCGCACGAAACTCTATTAGTCCAAGAGACGGCTGCAGAAAATGTGTCGTCATAAGGTGGACGAACGAAAAAATTAGAGATGATAGTTAAGACCATAATTAAGAAAGATCGCTAAGGTTGCCTGTGAATATCCTGCCGAAACAATGTTTTTTTTTAATTTGTTTATCAGTTAATAGACTAGTGAAGTTAGCTTTTGACAAGGACAAAATTAATAACAGAAAACGAATGATGAGGAAGGGAAGAAACTGCCGTCAGAAATACAAAAACCAAAAATTCAAATGCGTAAAAAGCCGGAGGGATCTGGGGGCGCATTTTAGGGGTCAAACGCGGTTTTTCGTTATTTCCGGCGAAAGTTGACCTCCAATCAAAAAATATTGCATGGCAATGTTGTAGGTATTAAAAGGATCTACAACTTTTATGAATATAACTTTTTCACATAACCTTAAAGATTCAAAGAAATATTGAAAAACCGTGTTTTTCGTTTTTAATTTTTTTCTCCTGCAAGAATGATTTTTTTTCATAAAATTTTCAGGAGACTTACCTTTCTATGTCCTAAATATGCTGTAATTTTTTATTTAAAAACGAAAATCATGGTTTTTTCAATATTTCTTTGAATCTTTAAGGTTATGTGAAAAAGTTATATTCATAAAAGTTGTAGATCCTTTTAATACCTACAACATTGCCATACAACATTTTTCGATTGGAGGTCAACTTTCGCCGGAAATAACGAAAAACCGCGTTTGACCCCTAAAACGCGCCCCCCACAGCCCTCCGGCCTTTTACGCATTTTAATTTTTGGTTTTTTTATTTCTGACGGCAGTTTCTTCCCTTCCTCATCATTCGTTTTCTGTTATTAATTTTGTCCTTGTCAAAAGCTAACTTCACTGGTCTATTAACTGATAAACAAATTAAAAAAACATTGTTTCGGCATGATATTCGCAGGCAATCTTAGCGATCTTTCTTAATTATGGTCTTAACTATCATCTCTAATTTTTTCGTTCGTCCACCTTATGACGACACATTTTCTGCAGCCGTCTCTTGGACTATATTTTGAACGTTAAATTAAAACTTAAATAATAGAGATAGAGATGGGACTTTTTTATTAGAAATTTTCTCTTTACGAATCTTTTACGGTTCTTTTACGATTACGATTTTGGCTATCACTTATAGTTTTTGAGATATCAGCGAACTAAATGCCTCTTTTTTCTTTAATCTTAATTTGCTTATTACTTTAGCAATTTCTTATGTGCTAATAAAATATTTTAAGCATTTTTTCTAGACGTCATTCCGAATCCAATGAGCCATCGGTCATTTTTGTACTAGCTGTTTCAAGCATTAACACGTTCTAGAGTTTGTGAACTAGACTATAACAAATTTTATTTTTTCATAACACTCAATTAGGAGTTATAACCACCATCTTTACAGTCAACAGTAGGTTTGACAAAACAACGTCATTTTACCATTCAGTCGCATTTTCTGTCCGACACAATTGTTTCGACTTTGAATTTTCAAATAAAAAATGTATTTTTAGTTGGAATCTATTTCTTTTTTTTGGACTAACTCCATGTGGCGTTTGTTTTTGTTAAAATTGCAATAACACAATAGTTCTGCGTTTTCACCTATTTTTATATTTTGTGTTTTGATATAGCATAATAATAGTAGGCTTTGAAAAATTTTTGGAAGTAAAACTTCTTTTGGCACGGTAGAATAAAATTGATTCTTGGAATTGAAAATATATTAACGAACGTGCTGCAATGTACGTAGATATACTGTATAGTGTATACCAGGGATAGCGAACCTATGGCACGTGTGCCACAGGTGGCACGCGACAGATTATTAAAAAAATTGACACGTAGATGTAAAAAGGTTCGCCACCCCTGGTGTACACTATAAAAACCGGCTGTAGAACATCAAGCCAAGTATCTGCGAGGTAGAATACTTGCCTAGTAACCTTAAGATTGTTGGATCGATCCCGACGATCGATGCAATTATTATTAATTATTTTTTGCAATTATACCAACTTCACTTGTTTGGTGTGTGATGGAAAGTAGTAAGACTCTTTTCTTATCGGTTCAACGTGTTTCTTGAGTTTTGGGGTAACATAAATACAATTTTTTTTTGTATACTTATTATTTAGTAGGTATAAATATTTGTACGAGTGCCCAGACAACAAGCCAAAATCGTTTCATCAGCAGTAATTCTAAATATTGATACCGTCAAGACCGTAACTTGCTTTTTTGAGACCCTGGGCAAAATCTCATCACTGGCCCTCCCTACAATAAATTTTATTAATTAAATAAAGCTACTTATTTCCCCAAAATAATAGTTTTAACCTGTATAGTATCACCAAAAAAAAATTAGCTAGGTATGTTTCCAATGATTTTTACGGACAATTTTTAAATATACGTGTAATTTTCTTGTTCTTTTTATAGCTACTATGTTGTTAGGACAGTAATAGGGAGGGGGGATGTGGTCTACTATTTCGAACAGGTTCCCAAAAAGTTGTTGAAAGACGTACAATTTTTTTATTACAATGCAATTTTTTTCTATCTTTCTAGGACTTTTCTGAGACCCCTGTTGCCCCTGCCTAATATAAGACCCTGCGTACCCGTGTGGGTCGAATCGAATGTTCTGCTTAATGGAGCTATTCTATTAATGTTAGAACTAACAGCGCTGTTAAACTTCTATTTTACTTACACTGGGTTGCAGAAAGCATTATCAAAAAAATTACTTTGATAATGACCTTAGATTGTGATCATTTAATTTCAATTTTTATACATGCATGAGCAGTCTAATTTCGTCACACACCTTAACATATAGAATATTAGACCCAACAAAAACATAATTATGTGAAAAAAGGACCAAGCTCGGTACCTAGACAGAACGGCTTCGCCACAAATAGAGTTGAGATCTAAATGAATTGCCAAGCTGTCACTTGGCAAATATTTACACGAGTCATTTATCTTCTAAATATAATATAAAAGGAAACCGTGACTGACTGACTGAATGCTCTATCAACGCACAGCTCAAACCACTGGACGGATTGGGCTGAAATTTGGCACACAGATAGTTTATATGACGTAGGAATCCGCTTAGAACGAATTTTTGAAAATTTAATCCCTGAAAGAGTGTAACGGGGGTTCAAAATTTGCAATAATAAATCATATAAGATAGATGTATCAATTCGAAAATGCGCAGGATTACTCCTGTCAACAAATAATTCAGAGGGTGAAAAGAGGTAAATAGTCTAAAAATCAACATGGGTGTCATTTTCAAGGTTTGTCAGGACGTTCATCACGTAAACGTCATCAATTTTTAAATTTATTAGGGGAAACTATACGTCGAGAAAGGAGTAACTATGCCAAATATTGGAAATGCATCCGTGTTTCGTCTCAGTCACGTAATTTAAGAATTACAAGGCGCGATATTTTACAAAATATACCTACCCGGCGTTATGTTTGAAAATTGGTGTATATTTTTAACGATACTTTGAGCTTAATAATATAATTTAATTAACTTAATCTATGAAAAAAATAACAGTTAAAAATATTGAAACACAGAAAGGAAAAAATCTTTTTAATAATTTATTAATAAAATTTAGGTTCATAAATTTGAATATAAACTTTATGATCGTTTATTAGTCACAACCAACTTTTTTATAATAATTACCCTAAATTATTAAAATAATTATATTTCCTTTTTGGTACATTTCAATAAAAACTTTCTTTTTATTAGTATTTTATTTTTCTTGTTTATAGTCTTTCAAAATTTTAACTATCATGACATTAATTTGTAAAAAATATTTGATTATTTTATTCAAGATAGTTATGAAGGAAAATGTATTCCGTCATCTTAGGGCATCCGCCATATTGGATATATGCATTGTCACCAGACTTATATACATGTGTGTGAAATTTCAAAATTTTAGTAATTAGATCTAGTCGAAAAAATTGCAACAAATTGGACGACGGGGCCTTTCCAACCAATAAATAATAATATTGGCATTTGACATATAGACCACTGAAGTTAGCTTTTGACAAGGAAAAAATTAATAGCAGAAAACGAATGATGAGGAAGGGAAGAAACTGCCGTCAGAAATATAGAAACCAAAAATTCAAATTTCAAAATTTTAATTTTTTTCTCCTGCAAAAATGTTTTTTTTTCATGAAATTTTCAGGAGACTTCAATGAGAACTTTCTATGTCCTAAATAAGCTGTATTTTTTTCGACAAAAAAATTAATTTGCCAATGCAATATTAACAAAAAACCGAAAAATTACCCCTAATTTCAACTTAAAAAAGTAATGTAAAAATTTCAGATTTTCAAAAATTGTAGTATGGGGTTTTCTTCGTTAAAATGTCTACTTTCAGATGGTGTATTACATTTGTTAATGTAACATTGAATTCCCCTTTTATGAACAATAATGAACAATATTGTTCAAATTTGGAAATTATATATGAAAATGTACAGTTAAAATCTTTTCAAACATCCGAGATGAGTAAAATTTTGGAAAAAATTTAAAAAATCACTATTTTTCAAAATGAACCCACCGTGTTTGGTATCGTTTCAATCTGTGCGATTTCAGGAATGTGATCACATCGTTAAAAGTTTAATTTTCCCAATTTTGAAAAAGTTTTAGTTTTTATATTGAATAAAAAAAAAAGATAACAGATGCCATTTAGAAATGCAACTCTGTTTATCAGTTATGAAACATAAATTGTGTAATCCCAACACAAAAAGTTAAAATTTTGAAAATTAACGTCACCAGGCTTGGAGGCCGTGCTGTTGCGATCATTTTGATACCAAACACGCTGTGTCTATTTTGAAAAATAGTGATTTTGAATTTTTTTTCCAAAATTTTACTTTTATTAGAACTTATTTTTTATATTAGATAATAAAATAAAATAAAAAAAATTTAATAGGTAAATGAAAGCAAAAGTCACAACTTTTAATTTTTCTCTACTTTATTAAGCCAATGTTTGCAATTTATTATAACTAACATTTTTTTTTTACTGTACCTACAGTTCATTTCGCCTGTAAGCAATAATGGGACACTGTGGGTGAAAGGGAAACAAAATCTAATATATAAAATTCTCGTGTCACAGTTTTCGTTGCCAAACTCCTCCGAAACGGCTTGACGGATTTTGATGAAATTTTTTGTGCTTATCCGGTATCTATGAGAATCGGCCAACATCTATTTTTCATCCCCCTAAATGTTAGGGGTAGTCCACCCTTAAATTTTTTTTCTTCCTTTGATTATAATTATTATTAAAGACACGAATTTTTTTTAAAATTCGTATCCATGGTTTTAAAATATAAACAGCCTTATGTATGATTTGAAAAAATTCTGTCAAAAATTAAAAAAACATTGATTTATAATAAACCATTGTGCGAGTCATTAGGATCAGTTTTTCTGACAATTATATTGACAAAAATATATAATTATAATTCAATAAATTTATTGAATTATAATTATATATTGTCAATATAATTGTTAGAAAAATTGGTCGATAATTTATTTATTGAAGAGTACTAATCAGACGTTAATCAAAGATTCAAATATCCCCATTCGTTCTTTTGCACCGGGCACGACGGCGCAGCCGGAGTGCTCGACATACACACATATACGTCCATGTATATTTTAAAATAAATAAAATAGATAGATAGATGTTCCAATTATACAGATATATATATATATTATACTGTTAGGCGGTACGAAGTTCGCCGGGTCCGCTAGTTATATATAAATTTGAGAATTTTTAATTTTCATGTATAGATAATATTTAATATAATAATAATAATATAATATAATATAATAATGCGCTCTCACTCTGTAACCAAGCAAAAATTAATAGATACAAAAAAATCTCGTGGAGACCAATTTTGAACCTATGTCAACGAAAAAAAGTAGGAACCTACAAATTCAGGCGAAGCCGGACCGGGCCACTAGTTGATTATAAAGTATCAAAAAATTTACAGCACTCTAAATTGACTATACAGAATAGCACCATAAGTAATAAGCATGTTTGTAATTTGACAGTTAGGTTCATACTTACCATTTAGAAATTCTTATTTTTCCTGAGATAAAAATATATTTACATTCTTTCAATATGATCACAAATTACACAGATATTTCACTCATGGTTTAAAATAGGTATAAAAAGTCGGTTATTAATGAAGACATTTCTACACTATTTCATATTTATATTATAAATATGAAATAGTGTAGAAATGTCTTCATTTCATTTATATTTGCAATTCCGTACACAGAATAAAAAAAAAGTGTGGCACTCGGGGACTGCCGCGGTAAAGCTATTGCATATTCTTTTTAGGTCTTTAAGTTTTTCCTCTCTATAAAACGAAAATAGCTAGGTATAAATAATAAGGTATAAATAGTGTAATTACACACCAAAACAATTATTCATTCAAAAAATTTGAACAAAAAGAACGATATTAAACATTTATATAGATATAATATCATATATACTTTCTCTGCACATAACCTAAATAATTTAGGTTTTTTTTATAGCAGTATTATATATAAATTCATTTATACACAAATAAAGATAGAATCAGTTATGAGCAGTTATGCAGTTATGAGCACACAAACACCGTGCCGAAGTCTGCCGAACTGAAACGACGTTAGACGATGTACGGCTGTCAACGCCGCACAGCTGTGCCGGTCGGAGTGGGGGGTGTTTTTCGTTACGGAATTTCTTGATTCAGTCGCCGCGCTCAAAGCCCGCGATAGAAGCTATGCAATAGCTTAAAAGTATGATGCAACCTTAAAAACCTTCCGCTGTTTGTAATCGATAAAATTTAAATCGACTATAAAAAATATATATATTGCAGAAATACCTATTGAATACAGTATAGATACGTGCGTCTAAAACTTCATAAAATATAGATATGCTTTTTATGAACCACAATAACGCCGACACGTTTTCTAATGATTAAAATGCCGAGTTTTCTGTCTGTTATTGTTACTACTAGGTATTCAAAATTCATTAAACTGGGATGTTGGTCTTATGAACTTTTGGGCCGCATGTCTTTATAACAAATTAAATGGACTAATTGAGGTTCTTTATAGGCCCCACTCACGATCACACTTCATGCAACAGTTCAGTGTTCAAACTTATAGTTCAGTGAAGCATGATAGTGTGTGGGACAAATAAACACTGAAACCAACACTGAAGTCAAGCATGAACTCATCAAATGCATCTTGATTTTTGAACGACTTCAGTGTTCAGTGTTCAAGTAAACTGTTGTGTGTGTGGGTGTTTTTCAGTTCAGTTTTTGGAGTTCTGTGTTTTGTACAACCAGAAGCCAAAAATCTCAATGTTGCTGCCTTTCTTGTGCAGAAATAGATTTTCACATATTTGTGTCCTGGTTCTTAATAAATAGGGTAACTAATTCCAGTAAATAATTGTAAGTTAATTCATTCATTCGTAAATAATTATTGCAATCAAGCGGCTCAAGATGTAATTCATTAATCAAATAAACATGACTTCTTGAATCACGCATTTCTAACCAATTTTTCACCCATATATTCTTCTTTTTTTTTCTTATTTCTCTGTTTTAAATACAATCCCATAGCTCTGAACAGCCAATCCTCACCATTTAAATTACTCATTTAGTTCTTATTAATGAATTATACTCTATAGTATAATATTATAGTGTGTATATAATATAATATATCTTATGTATCTATACTCGACGAGTGTATGCCAACAACTGAACCAAACTGAACACAAAAAATTTAAAAAACTGAGCAGTTTGCATGAACTGTGTGTGGTGCCAGTCAGTCTTTCGATTAATCTGTCCAACTTCACTGAACACTGAACTGTGGCATGAAGTTTGATCGTGAGTGGGGCCTATTAGGCCACTACTGAAAAAATCTCACAATCGCATAATTTTTTTCTTTATGGTTTATAAAAAGATATATTAAAAAAAAATATTTAAAAATAAATAATAAGCTCAAAAACTAAAACCCGACTACTAAAAAGTATGAAACAAGAAAATATTCCCATCTGAGAGTAGCCGTGGTCATACGCCACCTACCCTTAACAAAACATTACATTTTAACAACAGTCGTAAACTCTATAAGAGCAAAGTGCATCACGCTATAGATCTATATAGGGGCCTCATTATGGTATTATGGCTTACGACCACGGCTATCCTCAGATGAGAATATTTTCTTGTTTCATACTTTTCAGTAGTCAGGTTTCAGTTTTTGAACTTATTTTTTATTTAAATTATTTTTTATTTGTTTTCAATTTGATAACCTCTGGGACCAAAATTCAAAAATAAATGTAGCCTTTCATACTTTTCAGTAGTCGGGTTTTAGTTTTTGAACTTATTTTTTGTTTAAATTTTTTTTTTGAACTTATTTTTTTATTTGTTTTTAATTTGCTCACCCCTGGAACCAAAATTCAAAAACAAGTGTAGCCTATGTTACCCGGGTCATAATAACAAATCGATTGACACCTTATTTATCAAAATGGGATGAATATTTTAGGCGATACGGTGGAACTTCCGTAAATACAAACATGCATAGACTGCTAAACTCATAACCCATCCTTTAGGCTTCGCCGCAGTCGGGTATAAATGGCCGAGAGGTTATAACATCATTACTTTACAAAAATATATTTGAAATTTTTAAATCTATCAACCAAGAACAAGAAAAGCATACATACCATGAGACAGCAGTAATTATCCAGCAGTAGCCTAAATCTATTTAATTAAGCCCTACAGACTGATGAGGGCACCTTTCCAGCAAAAAAAACTCATTTAATTTATTATCTTAGTTAAAAAAATCAGGTGTATAAAAGTCGAAGAAATAATGTGTACCTAATGGATATTTTTCCTTATTTTTAACAGTATACTCCCTAAAAAAATTCCTAAAAACATCCATTTTCATCCTCGCTTGCGGTATCAAGAAAATTAATGTGCAATGAATATTTTTACATATTTTTAACAATAAACTCCCTAAAAAATCCCTTAAAACATTAATTATTATCTATGTTAGACTCAACAAGCAACTGTTTGTGCTCATTCCATGTCTTTATCTCCGACGACATTATCCCCGCGACTTTATCCCCGCGTCATTATCTTTATTATTTTTATAGTAATTTTTATAGTTAATAATAATATTTACTACTGAAAAGTGTTTTGGATTGTCTGTGGAAAAACCTAAAGTGAGATTCTACACTTTTTTTCTGGTAATCACAAAGTAAGAAATCTGTTTTTATTAATTTAATATCCCCGTCAATAAATATCCAAAAAACAATACTCTCATGTAATATTCCGAGTATTTTATATAAATATAATATCCAAAAAAATACGCATTTAATATTTTTAGATACATTTCTTAAAAATTCTTGTTGACTTGAAACCAAATTATTATAATTTTGTTCAATATGCAACCCATTTTAATACAAGTTTTTCTCAGTATTCGCTTTAATCTTCTGATTTTGTTGCAGGTTCACGTTATGAATATTAGAATATGCAGCAGCTGTAGATGGAACTAATTCACAGGCCCCGGTTCGAATTTATATGTCTGCGAAATTTAAATCACTGGATAATAATTTTTTTCGTGTTTGAGATCAAATATTTCTTTTTTATAAATGGACTTCCATAGCTAATTTTTTAAAAAAGATGAAATAGTTACCATAAATAAAGTTAACAATTTGTAATTTAATATTCAATTGATAATGAAACTGTAAATAAGAAATTAGTCTAAATAAATCATCATTTGGAAGAGAAGTAAGAATTTATATTATTCTAAACCTACAAATATTATCCTTTCAGGTGTCTATTCAATTTATTTTTTTATAATGAATTGAAAATCCAATTGATAATTTTAATAATTATCAGTTTAGTACCTGGGAATAGGGGGCTTGTAATAGTCTAATAGAGGAGCCATGGAAACGCTAGTAGCATCAGTAACGCCATTAGCATCAGTGACCTAAGGAAGAACTAAAAACTAAATTTGACCTTGAACGTCAAGTGAACTATCTATAAAAATATGTAATCTATGCTTGGGGCATAAGTTAAAATTGAAATTGGCTACATTTTTTACATTTATTTAGAAACATTTGAGCCCACTGAAGCATTAATATTCAAAAAGGATCTTTTGAAGGAGTATCCCTTATATTATGTCATGAGTATTTTATCATTAATGAAGTACTACTAAGTTAATAGGATTTGCCGCACTCCTGACGATCGCTTTGGTTTTAATGTTTTTAGACTGACACATCCTGGATCTAATAATTGTGATGTACAAAAGCGAAAATACTTTATTTGTTTATACATAAAACTGATTATAAAATAATATTTATTTGATACACACATAATGTGCCAGAAAATTGTCTGACAGTGAGGAATGAATAACAGTTTTACGGTTAAAATTATTAGCAAGGGATTTGAAGCTTTTCAAATCATTTATTCAAATACAAACAATAAAATTAAATTTATTCCCTATTTTATGATAAAATAAATACCTCTCACACACTACCCAATTTTATCAAATTTGTGTTGACAAAATTCACAGTATACTTTTCATTTTAATGAAATAGCTTCGTTTACAATAACATGTGAAACAACATATTTGAAAATTTACATTAAGTGCCCGTACTACTTTAAAAAATGATTTTACAAAATAATTTTATAAGCAAAAGTTCTTTATCTAGACCGCGTGCCAACAGTACAACAAGAAAATTTTGACTTTTACGAAATTTTTAAATTTTGAAAATTTACATTAAGTGCCCGTACAACTTTAAAAAATGATATTAAAAAATAATTTTATAAGCAAAAGTTCTTTACCTAGCCCGCGTGCCAACAGTACAACAACAAAATTTTGACTTTTTACGAAATTTTTTAATTTTCAAAGTTTTCTTTAAGTGCCCGTATTTCTTTAAAAAATGATTTTACAAAATAATTTTATAAGCAAAAGTTCTTTATCTAGACCGCATGGCAACAGTACAACAACAAAATTTTGACTTTTTACGAAATTTTTTAATTTTCAAAGTTTTCTCTAAGTGCCCGTACTTATTTCTTTCAAAAATGATTTTACAAAATAATTTTTTTAGCAAAATATTTTATAAAATAACTATAAGTAAAAAATAATTTTACAAAATAATAGTAAAAGTTCTTTACCTTGACCGCGTGCCAACGGTACAACAAGCTTTAGATTTTTCTCGAAATTTTTGAATTTTAATATTTTATGAAATGCCCCTTCTACTGTAAAAAATTTTTCTACAATGTAACTTTATAAACAAAAGTTTTTTATCTAGGCCGCATGCTAACGAAACACAAAATAAATTGAATTTTTTGAAAATTGTGAATTTTGATTTTTTTTTTGTTAATTTTATTTTTTGTTGTTGTACCGTTGGCACGCGCAAATGTACTATATTTTTTCTTTATACATTTTCTTAATTGAAGTTAGTGCTTGGCTTGTACGAGATTTTGAAAAATTGAAAGTGTGAACTTAGCACAGTATTTTTTATTTTGGATTTTTTATGGCTTAAATTTACGGTACATTTTTAAAACTTAGTAAGTACGCTAGTACAATTTGGCGTGCTACAAGTACACTTATTTTTTTTTTAATTTTCCAACTTTGCTGTGCTAAGTTCACCGGCCGTTATAATGTGTGTAATCAGATATGTTGACATCTGTTGACATTACGAAATGCTAGATTCAGTTACCGATTTTATAACTTTATTATAGTAGGGAGCCCAAGCGGGGATTTCGGTAGTTACTCGAGCGCGGCAGATTAACATAAAGGAAGATACCTTGTACCCTGTTGAGTACCTCCACCATATATAGACCCTTTATATAGGGTCGCGCGTCTAGGGCAGCTGATCAGAATAGTAAAAAAAAAATCGATCGTTAGAAATACTCGAGCGCGTCAGATTAAGGTAAGGTGGGTTATTTACATGCTGAAAAGTGTACATTTCAATAATCTGACAATTTGAGCGTAACGTAAGGGAGTGGGAGAGTCACAAACAAAAAACGTCACCTTGAAATATTCGAGCGCGATCGATTTTTTTTTATACTGAAGGAAATAATTCAAGAATAACGGAAAAAATATAATCTGACGATTTCCACAAACCGAAGAAGTACAAATCGCCAATAAAGTTTAGTGCGTGCAGCTGCAGTGAAGCATGTATTCCCCAGTCCGCGCCTCTCATTCCCTTTCACGTTTTCTCTATCTATTACTCTCTCGCACCGTCCTCACACCAGGGTTGCAACTTGGGGGTTTCCCCCTAAATTTGGGGGGATAAAATTTAGAATGGAATTTTTTCGGGCCCCAATATTTTTGAGGGTAATTTTAGGGACACAAAAAACTTAAAATTTTATAAAAGACATTAAATGATTTTTTTTTACATTTTTGAAAATTCGTACACGCTCTCCCCACCACTAAAAAGGCAACATCATATAAAATTTTTTTCGTTTTAGCATCTAATCTTCGTGATTCAATAGGTCTTCAAAGGGCTGGAGTGACATGGCATTTATCCCTCTGGGCTCCCCCTACAATCATTTTTTATTGTTAACTTTTTTTTTCAATTTGTCAGATTAAGAAAATCCCTTCAAATAATCGTCAGATTATGGGTCAGCATGACTTAGGACATCAAGCTGAATCGCCTGTATAAATAATCTGACGCGCACGAGTATTTCCAAAAGGGCGATTTTTTTTGCATTTTCAAGAAGCCGTCACGAGCTTGCGTCATGTCCAAATCGTCAGTCTTTAGAATGGGAGCTTTTTTCGGGTTCACTGAACATCCCCTTTGAATATCTGACGCGCTCAAATAAATTTTTTTTTTCGTTTTCAACCCTTCCGTACAGCCACCCCCACCATGCAAACTGTCAGATTAACATACCTTCAATATCAGAGACACGCGGCGCATATACACTATGAATATCTGACGCACTCGAGTATTTTCATGTGACTATTTTTTTTTACAATTTTGAAAACCTGCAGACGCTTCCCCCACCGGTGAAAGGATGTACATCATATAACCTTTTTTTATTTCTACCATCTAATCTTCAAAATCCAATAGGTCCCTACGACGCTCGAGTGACTACCAATTTAGCATCGTAGCCTTACCTACTATTAAAGGCATTGTACATATTATTTTGTGCGGTATTTCGTTTGCGGCCCGGCGTCTGAACTAATAGCTTTGAGTAAATTTTATCGTGGCACGATATAGATATACTTTATATATAAGGATAGTCCGCTCCCTGTTTCTTGCAATAAAAAAAATTAAAAACTATCCTATACCTAACGTAAGTTGGACTAAGCAAGACACATTTAAGTCAGTTCAGTGGTTTCAGAGATTAGCGCGAACGAACATCGTGACACGAGATTTTTATATATTACTAGCGGTCCGTCCCAGTTTCACCCGGGTGCGATAGATATAATTCTGCGAAATGTATTTCGTTTGTGGCCCGGCATCTGAACTATTAGCTTTGAACAAATTCTATCAGATTTGTTTCTGAACTAATAGCTTTGAGCGAATTCTAACAGATGTCGCTACTTGGTACTAAAACAGTTTTTTCGTTTGCTTCTGAACTAATACCTTTGAGTAAATTCTATCAGATGTCGTCACATGGTACTAAAACAGGTTTTTTAAAGAAAATACCGTAATTTTGTACAAAATATTTAATAAAAACTATCCTTTATCGTAGACACATTTACAAAATTTCATTAAAATCTGTTCAGTGGTTTCGGAGATTAGCGCGGTCAAAAATGTGAGAAGGGAATTTTATATATCTATATAGCTGATACAGTCTACAGATATAGTTATCGTAAAATATAACAAAAAAAAACATGTTCTCAGAAAAACGTGAGCCGTAGTGGGACGCCTGGCAGATGTGAAACATAAATTTACGCAAAATTCTAGTAACTAAATTTCGCCCTCTAACTAAACTTCGCGCTGTCATCTAACGAAATTGTAGTAACAAAATTAAACGAATCAACAAACGCCATGTTCGCCACTCCAACATTCACACACAGCTGTCCAACGCATACACACAGCAAGTGCAAATGAAACGTAACACGTCCCACGGACAGCGTCTCGCCACATGCACGGTTTTACTCTCAACCAAACGCCTCAGTACACGTTTTACATCAAAATAAACTTTATTTATGCTGTCTCGTCTGGCACAACTTTCAAGTAGACGCGTTGGAAATGCTTTTGACTTTTTGACGCTTTCATCTTGCTCGACAAGATTTCGCCCCACAACAGCATAAATAAAGGCGATAAAGTTTAATTTTTTCAAGGCAAAATATTTGCTAAAATGTATTACTACCGTAGTGTCCTCGAAATCAGGACAGCCTGTATAATAAAAATTGAATGTCACCGTGATAGGGACATCACAGTAGGCGCAAAATTACATGACACTATAGGGTGTAGGCGTCACGAATAATCTTATGCAAAGAGATATTTATTTGGCAGCAGTTTTTTTTATCCGAAGATATGCTTGCAATGTTATGTACAAAGTACAAACCCATAGTATAGCGGTAAGCGTACAGGGTGTGGTAGAAAGTGATAAAAGAAAAGTACATTTTTATTTTTCAAAAAAGAGGTTATCAATTCTATGCGCATACACCTATATATTTTTTATGTTTGTTCAGCCAGAACTTCTCGTGGGGTTAACCGATTCAGTAAAGTTTGACTAAATGGTCCCATATAGTTTTTATTAAAATCGATTCAGTAGTTTTTAAACAACTGTAATAAAGACGACTTTTTGAGTGCGTTACCTCATATCTTCTGCATTTGTGATCGATTAATTAAATCACACCAGTAGTTTTTTTCTAGTTTAGTAACCAAATATCAAGAAATATCTGGAAAGAAGAAGTTAAATAATCAAGGTTTCGAAATATTTTTTATTCATAGCTAATTTTACAGGCCAACCCAAGGGTTTCAATATTGTTCACTTCTTTAATGAAAACTTACCAAGTTTGGCCTGTTTTATTAATTCACACATTTTTTTTTGTACTTATCAAAGCACTGCTTAAAGCATGTAGGCAAGGAACTTTGCATAATTTCTACATCTCAATTATTTTTTTAAGATAACAAAACACACTTTAGATGAGAACTTGACCCCTTTTTCATATTTGTATTTTTGGTGGGATTCACTTAACATCTGATGGCTCGTATGATGTAATCGACGAAACTAAAATGTTGTTCTGAATATCATGAGTCACCACCAACTAAAAAAATAGCTTTGAAGTCTTTTGTGTAATCGCAACTTTAGCATTGAGTCAACAATTGTTCCGTAGAATAATGTGGTGTAAAGTTATTAATATAGCACATGTTACTATTTCTGTATTTACGAGAATAATATTAAATTGTTCAATGCTCTTACTGGAACAGCAACCTAAAGATACAGACTGATTATAAAGTAATTGAATGTACTTTATAGTAAGTCTGTATTTATAATCTGAAGCCATTAAATTTCACTACATTAATAGCTCTCTATGAACGGTAACAGAACCGTCACAGTCTTGTACATTAGCTTACAGTCTTCTTCAATAGCTCAAAAACCGATACGAACAGTTTCGTGTTAGCTACTGCGCAAGACTGTGACGGTTCTCTTACCGTTCGCAGAGAGCTTGGAACAGAGCTAATATAACTATAACGTCCACATGGATTGTGATACATTAATGCTGGGTTGCAGAAAGCGTTATCAAAAAATTTGGTTTAACAATGACCTTAGATTGTGACCATACATATTTCTTCATATGAAAAGCATTGTTAAACTTTAAAAGGACCCTGCTCAAACAATAATTAATTGATCAATTAAAACGATATTTTTCCTAAACTAAATACATGTATTTAGCATCGTTTTTTACAGAAGTTTCCACTTCAAAGCATTTTGATGAAAATTTAGCTTAAAAAGCGATCTTTTTCTATGTAGATCAATCATTTGTTTTTGTGTGAGTACAATCTAATGTTCTAGAATCTAGATGACAGAAACTTTCACAACGATATTAGACTGCCCTTGGTGTATGGAAACTGTAGTTGTTTACATTCTAAGGTCATTGTCAAATCAAATTTTTTGAAAATCCCTTCTGCAACCCAGCAAAAGGTAATTAATTTGAAATAAGATTTAACGTTGACAGTATCAGAAACCAATCATTAGATTAACAGTCGATATACTTCGTAAAAACCACATCTAAAATACGTTAACGAAAATTTCATACTCCAAAATATATAAAACTGGAACTTGAAAAAAACAACTTGATTTCTCAAATAAGAATAGAATAAGAATAATTTTATTATTAATAATTATTAAATAAAACTTGCAGCAACTCGGAATACTTAATTTTCAAGGTTCCGTATCCAAAAGATCCAACGAAGTCTTATTGTTGTGGTAACTCTTTCTGCCAGCCTGCCAAAGACATATAGTTATACGAAACCAGATATAAATTTAAAATTTTTACAGTTTATGACTGAATTTTTTATTTTTAGATAAAACATAACGGTGGGAGAGGTTGTCAAAATTTCCAATTTTAGATCGTTTTTGATATGGCTCTATCTTGAAAACGGTAATAGTATCTATAAGATTACAAAATTTGTATCCAATATAGAACATTCTATACTAGCCGCTACCCGCGGCTCCGCATACGATTGAGATAAAACACGGCAGTGACACAATGTCACACCTCGTCGTAATATATACCGTTTCGTATATTACGGAATCCTCAGTGCGCGAGTTTTTTTTCTTCCCTGCTGGCAAGATTTGGTGGTTATGAGAATGTAAAGTGACTTATGAATGAACCGTGTTATAAAGCTATTTAAATCTGACCTCACAATAGTAGTCTCGCCGTGCAAGCGGCACGTGACGTCAACGCGGTCTATTTTAATGCTGTTTAAATATTTTTTCAATCAACAGAAATTGACACAATGAACACAAACTTTTAAGTATTTCAAAACATTGCATAAAAAAGTTTTTAAGTGGATATAGTAATTTATAACGACAGATTGACTCACGTTTTGTGCGATTTTTTGAAAATTGTTTATATTTAAAACTTGACGTCTCTCGCTGACGTCGTTTGTCGTGAAATGGATTTTGTTTTTTCTTAATATAAAATAAATATACCTTAACAAACGGGACCTCTGTGCTGTATATAATTATGAATACTAGTGGTCGCCAAGTGGTCGAAATTCAACCGTAATTCATTAAATCTCTAAGTTTGAACGTTGGTTCTTTTGTCATTATATAGACTTCTTTTGAATAGATTTGACCTGTGTTAATTCGTACACATTGCGATGAAACGTATATCGTACACTTCCACTCATTAAAACAAAGAGATCGATGTATGTTTCATCACAATGTATGCAAATTAACACACTCAAATCGGTACCACACTCTTTTTTCCTTCCCGTATAATTTATATTTAGATGTCCTGTCGCTACCAGAAATTGATGTTTTTTTTAATTTGTAAACGCCCAGCAGCGTGGCTATATGCGTTATATTATTTAGTTAAGTTGTAAAACACTTTGGATGATGATGTATTCCGATGGAGTTCTGTAGTTGTAAGATGAGATCTTGATTATGATGTAGAAATTGATTTCCTACCCTAACACTTGCATTGTTGCGTAGGAAGATAAGTGCCCGTACTAAAGTTAGTATTTTGAAATTCCTAGAAATTGGTCTGCAAGACATTCTGCTGACTATTTTAGCTATCGTTCGTAGACATTTCTTTTGTACAGTACGTAGTTCATTTTCTAATTTAGAGTATTTCCGAGAATTATTATACCGTAATTCCAACTATGTAGATTCGACAATATAGACCAGTAAAATTCGAAAGTTAGACGAACTCTGAGCGAATAAGGAGACAGTTTTGGCCCGATTTTTAAAAATCAATAAAAAAATCCAGCAAATTGGACGACGGGACCATTCCAACAATATTGACACTTGATATAATAAAGAAAATAAAATGTATGTTATCGCGTCCGGTGACGCGGGTAATGGCTAGTTTAAAATATGATATTTGCTATTCGTTGGCATGGTTAGGTTATTATCTACACAATATGTTCCACATCATGTCAAAATTAATCAAAGCATGCTTAACTAATTTCTTTCTGACAGATCTACAGAACCAAGAGAACAGCTGATTTTTTTTATTTTCAAAATATTTCTGAAACTAAAGTTCAGAAAAAAAATTTAACAAAACTTTCTTGAAAAAAAATAAAATAATAAGCGATATGAAAAAAATTCCATTATTATATAAAAAGCAACGTTATATCGTATATCTCTTCTGCGCATGCGCCGATCTTCCTCAAAAATAGTAGAGCTCTTCATATTTGCATATCAAACATCCTCCCAAAATTTGGTTTCAATCCGTTTATCCGTTTGATCTGTATCGTGCTCACAGACAAACAGACTAACAGCCTAACGCACAGACTTTTTCCAAAAATATGTTTTTTGGATTTAGGGGACCTCCAAACGAAAAAATATTGTAAAATTTTGTAAAATGAATTTTGACCTAAATTAGTACCATTCCTTAGTTATGGTGTTGGAATGGTAAAAAAGAATACACTCACGATATACCTAGATGTAATTAAAGTCATATCAGAATGGGTTTTTCCGCTAAATAGCTAGCTAGATAGGTTTCAAGCATGCCGTGGGTTTCGTGATGGCTTTTATATGTTCGCTTCACAGGATACGTGTACTGAAACTGATTTTGTAAATGGGTTTGATACGCGCGCAGTGACAGTTCGAATGTTAACAAAAGTGAACGTTTATTGTCTCTGAACAGAACAAACACTATGATGCTACGCTTGTTTGTGGATGTTTGCCTATGTGACAAGATACTGTTTCCTGATTGATTCTTGCTCAAAACAAGCAAGCAAACAAGCACGGAAAATAGCCCCGGTTCTAATTTTGAAATGCATCTTGTGCACCTACGCCCGCAGTGACGGCATTTCCATCTTCGTAGTCAGCCCGCCAGCCAGTACAAGTCCCAAGTGTTTCCAGCGGAAAAACCAGCCTCATCTGCAGCAGCTTTTAGTTAAGAGATTTTAAATCTTTATTAACCACGAAAGCCACTATCATCAACATTCCTTTAAATTTCTTTGAAAGAAGTTATCGCCCCCTTCATGAAAACGTATGACTTATGATGACTTTTGGAAATTCGATATACCAATTATGTAAATCTGCACTTGCAAAAACGTCATGTGAGTAATAGGAGTAAGTGAAACAAAGTCACTTATCTTATCAGTTGTGTGAATAAAACAAATGAATGTTGTCTCGACTAACAGAATTAAATTCACCAGATGGCGACATAATACGTTTGTTATTGGACACAACAATAATAGGCGTAATAGGACATAATGATGGATTGTTGATATAACTCCCTTCGAATAAGAATCATGTCTGTCTGTAATTTAGTCTTTTGAATGATACTCGGATAGAAATCCGCGTAACCAAAACTTTTGTCCATCTGTCTGCTTGTTTGCATCAGCGTCACTCGAAAACAGCTGAGTTTATTTTGATAAAAGTGGCTCTACTGGTATCTCAATTTAATCTTGATTATGATTAAAAAATATTTATAATGAAACTACGGTTGAGAATATATGGCGTTTCCATGTTTCCTCTATTACAAGTTCTCAATTTCCCGGTTCGAGAACTAGTAAACTGGTCAATTTATTTTTAAAAAGTATATATCGGTTCATTGATAATAATCGACGGTCATTTCACCGGACAAGTATACTTAATTTTTCTACAGAATTGCTTGCAAAACCTATTAAAACTTATGTTCCACTTAATGTATTTACATTTTACAACATTAAGGAACCCCTGCAGACTACAGTTTACAAGTACGAATTTTTTTAAACAACTTTCCAAACCGGTGGATTGGTCGAGGTGGTTCGCATAATTGGCCAGCTAGATCGCCAGACCTTAATCCTCTAGATTATTGTTTTTGAGGGTGGTTTCAGTCATTGGTATATTCAAGTAAAGTAAACACTAAAGATGCATTGCTCGATCGAATAATAAATGCAGCAAGAAACAGACCCGCATCCATTCATAGAGCGACCCGAGAGCTGACGTGTTTAGAAGTAAACGGTGGCATTTTTGAAAACTATAAAACCTAGTCCACCTGTTATAAATAATTTAATTTGAATATTTTGTTTACCCCTGCATCTCTGTAACAGTTGTAGGACCCACGTTTATAAGAACTTTTATGTTTATTTTGGATCCCCGAACACGTACCCACCTAAAATAATTACAATTTTCTCATGAATCACCTGTATAAGTTGAAAATATGAATTGGTGCTATAGGTTCAAAATATATTGCTATAGCTGCTGTATTATGCCCATATTCACCGAACACTATTAAAGATAGAAGTTACTAATCTTGGAACAAATTTATTCGGTAGAATAAAATTTACTTTCAATTCACCATGCAAAATATCAGATATAAAAGTTATATAAAGAATAAATATACACTGCACTATACTCCTTACTCTTAATGTTGAATATTTTGACGTTCACCCAAAATCCAATCGATGACAGTGTAAACGCCAAAAAAAGTTTCACCAAATAATAATGTTTTATCCTAACCCAACTGCACACGAAACTTCCACTAACTTTAAAGTTTTACAACTATACACTTCAGAAAAGGTTAATAAACAACAATAAATAAATTCACAAGAGCAAACTGTAGATATAATACTCATCGTTTATAGGTTAGGTATTATGATCTATGTGGCGGTCATTATTATTTTATCAGGCGAATAAATATTTATATCCTGGAAGTAAGACAGAATAGATTTATACCTGCAGTTGCCTGCAGTAAACATAATTATATTTTGAGAATTGAATTATCGCTATTTATTCGGAGGAATAGCTACTTGAAGAACAAATGAACCGAATAATTTACGTTCGGTAAAAAAATAAATACCACATATATTGAACTTCCGAAGCAGGACTTTTTGGTACGGCCGTTTTGGTCCCGCCGTTTTGGTCCCGCCGTTTTGGTCCCGGCCGTTTTGGTCCCGACCGTTTTGGTCCCGGCCGTTTTGGTACCGGCCGTTTTGGTCCCTGTTATTAGGTTATGACAAATAAAATTACCGACTAATTTTTCAGACAATATATTGACAAAAATTAAATCATATAATTCAAACAATTAACGTTTCGATACGGATTTGGATCTTCTTCGGAATTGAGCTAAAAATATAAAAAATAAATTCGTAATTACTTTATATAATAAATGTATGCTGTGTATCAGTATGAAAATATTAATGAAAAAATAATAACTAATTACTTATTAATTTTTTATTTGAACGATTTTTGGTAAAGGTAAACTGATGGATTCGCGTCACGGTGATTCGCGTCAGATCGTCACGGTGTTTAGCGTCACGCTTTAGAAGAGATATATGCGTGCAGCCCAAACGGCTTAACCGATTTTGAAAAACCTTTTTTGTTCAATTCGTCTCTAGGTAACTTCTTAAATTTTAGAGTAAATCGGCGCATGCGCAGAAGATATATATGCTACAACGGTATTTTTTTTTAATATAATAATGACATACTTTTCATAACGGTTCATTATTTTATTATACAAGAGTTTTGTGAAAAATTTTTTTGGAGAAAATCGGCGCATGCGTAGAAGAGATATATGCGTACAGCCCAAACTGCTTAACCGTGAGGCAAGATTGCAATACTGTGGAGTCGAAGACTCCACTGGAGAAAATTTCTTATAAAAAAGACTCATCTTTCATTCGTATTTTTTATAGTTTTAATTTAACATTCAAAATAGGGTTCCGCGCTGCCCCTACAGCCCGAGCACACAGCCCTGTTGTTAGAGTACAACACATAAAATAATTTTTTTATAGTAGGTATTAAATAATAATTTAAAAATTTGAATAAATTATGGTGTCATCTTAACACTTGAAAGAATAAAGTTCCGGTGAAAAAAATGTTAAAATTTTTTTTAATTGTTTTTATTTATTTTTTTTTTATTGTTTTTCGAAAAACCGCTTCCACTGAGAACAACAGAAAATATTTAAATAATTGGCCTATAAATTTTTTGCATCTTTAGAAGTCCGCCATATTGCATTTAGAGTGACGTCACTTTATTTACCAAAAATCGTTCAAATAAAAAATTAATTAGTAGTTAACTATTATTTTATCATTAATATTGCACAGCATAAATTTGTTATATAAAATAATTACTAATTTATTTTTTATATTTTTTATTTTTTAGCTCAATTCCGAAGAAGATCCAAATCTGGATCGAACGTTATTTGTTTGAATTATATTATTTAATTTTTGTCAATATATTGTCTGAAAAATCGGTCGGTAATTTTATTTGTCATAATCTAATAACAGGGACCAAAACGGCCAGGACCAAAACGGCCGGGACCAAAACGGCCGGTACCAAAACGGCCGGGACCAAAACGGCCGGGACCAAAACGGCGGGACCAAAACGGCCGTACCAAAACGTCATGTACCGTGAACTTCCACGTTGATTAATAAGGATCTGATGATGGATAACGTGTTTTCCGAACAACGTTTAATATATATTATATAAACAATTATATCTAAATATTTGTTAGTTACTTTTGTAATTTCACAAATGTAAGCCCTGAGGAAGGAAATATATTTTACGAAACGACGGCAACATATATCATTAGAAATCATTTTTATAGTCTTCTCCGAATTAATTCATCCTTTCATTATTAAACTATATATATTCTGGTTTCGGATAAGTTCTGCTATTACGAATGAATAGTTGTTAAAATAATTAGAACTATTAGGAAGTTAATAATCAATTAACAGCATCTCTGAAATCACTATGAAAACCAACAGCATAAGCTTAAATTTTTTCCAAGAAAAAAGAAAAGTCAATACACTCATTATTTATTTTTTCTGTGTTACGAAAGCATACGTGATGAATCCTAGTTCCTACCAAACGGTGCAAATCAATCGAACAGCTACCTACTTTAAATTTAATAATAAACAGACTTTCGTACTCAATTTTCTCTCATTTGTCATCTTTTGTAAACTGGTACAGTCTGTACTATTTTTCGATGCAACAATAATATTTATTTAATTTCGATACACTAATTACTTCCTTTTGCTAATATGTGAGCTACGGAATAAATTTAACATAAGACAGCTGTAAAAATAGGAACTTAAATATGTTATAAACGAAAACAGCCCGTAGTTTATTTTGAATTAAGAGCCCGTTTTCCCTGGTTTTTACAATGCAATACAGTGGTCTGCGGTCTCCTATAAATCTGATCGTAAAACGAGAGATAAAATTTTGAAAAATTATTTTTCTAAAGATTAAAGGTCAATCTATGCCCCTATTGTACCACTTTTTTAATTTTTTTAGCAGAAAATTTTTTAAACAAATTTTAAAAACCGTAAAAAGTGTCTTTTAAAAGCATTCGCCATTAATTAACAAAGTAAAAAATGAAAAATTTGTTACAATACAGTCATAGATTGATCCTTAATATAACTAGAAAAAAATATTCCATAGCCTGTTTTTCAAAATTACGACCCAGTTTATAGGAGAAGCCGTAGCTCTGCAATGAAAAAATATCCAATATTGGTAATTTTTCGTGGCATTGCGACCTAAGCAATAAACATTCCCCCTCTGTCAAAAAACTACAAATAAATAGGAATAATAAAATATATTTAAATAAATAAAAAAAAATATGAAATGAACTGTGGTGGTTTCCACCGGCAGGCCAGACAAGAGAGTAGAGGAGTACGGGGTAATTTACACCATACTTTTTTGAGGGGACGAATTTTCCGACACCCCGTTATTTTCGAATAGTAGTCTTCTTTGTTTGTAAAACTGAGTACAATTCGATTGAAAAAATCTTCTCGAGCCCAAATTTTCTCCGTAAAAATATTTAGAAGGAATATTGACAAAAATGAAACATTCAAATATTTTCTTTTTAAGTAGTAAAATATTTACCTGTTAAAACTATATCTGAAATCGTTTTGCCCTTTGGATGCCCTTCCTAGTTGTAAACTAAGGTGTCTGTGTATGGTTCCCAGCGGTCCCCCAAAGGATCGACGTCTGTCTAAAGGCGGCGGTCTATTGTGTGTGTCACTGACCGACGCCGTGCGTCGGGGCAATAATTTAGGGCCCGGTGTCGTTAAAGTCATCTTGTTGACTCGATTTTCATTTTCAGCTGCCTCGTCTTCGTCGTCTAGTTGCTGTTGCGTTTTGACGACAGTTATCGTCACGTTATCGTTGCGTGGGGCATCTTCTCCTGTTAACAAACGATCCCACGGCTGAGGACCCGCACAGTGATTGTTTGCAATTAACTCGGGCATTTTATAATTTATTTGTTTAAGTACTATAAAACAATCAATAAATGAATATTTTTATAATTAATTGTTCACAAATGCACCCGAATTTTTAACATATTTTACCCACTTCAATAGAACACATAACCGATTATTTTTAATCCACTTATTCAATTGTTTTACACTTTCAATTGTTTTTTTACGTATGCGTTCGAATGTTTTTTCGCACAACCGATTGTTTTCCATATAGATAAAATTTTATAGTAACTGTTTCCGGTTCGAGCAAATTTAGCCAATAAACATCTCACCACTGAATTGTGTAGAATGTAGATATTGTTTTTAATTCGATATCTTTTGTTTCATAAAATATATGTAAAAACAAATAATTGCACATCGACACTTTATAAAACAATTACAGTATTACAATAAACTCATGCGCACTTAATTAGATATTCGCTGATTTTATGTATTTAAATTTAATACCTTTTTACTTTTATTATCACAGTGGTGTTACAATTAATATTTTCACAGCCAACAATTTTCTGTAAAAAAGAAAAATATTATCAGTTTTTGTTTTGAAAAATAGAACATAAAATGGCGTTGCATAAAGATTGTTTTTTTAACACAGTAGCTCTCTTCGTATTGCCAACATAATGTAGTTCAGTATGGAAATTGGAAAAGCGTATATTTGGTTTGCCATCTTGATGATATCATAACATCAATATCCCATTTCTACAATTTTACAACTCCTCTTAAACAACCGATTGGATATCGATATACAAAAGATAGTGATATATCATATTAGTACTCGAGACATTGAGTTTTATATGGGGTGGAGGGGTTATAGTTCTAGAATTAAAAAAAAATGTGTTAACGATTGCATTTGGACAAGTGGAATAAATGTGTTACGAGATAGTTTCACGTTCAGATATTTCGTCTGTACAAATTAACCTGAACGTGAAACTATTTCGTAACACATTTTTCCTACTTGTCCAAATGCAATCGTATGATTTGCAAGTAGAAGTTTCACTTCTGTAATGCATTCTCGTAGTAACACATTTTTAATTTTTTCGCAGGTTAACCGCAAATAAAAAATAAAAAAAAATCAAGCAGACAACAAAATTTTCGCAGGTTTACTGCAAATATTGTTTTTTTTTTTTATTTTCGCAGATTTACTGCAAATATTTTTTTTTTTTAGCTCAAGTATTATTCTGATAAATTAGTCAAAAATTTTATATATAATAGATATATTTAAAAATAACACAAAAATAAAAAAAAAACAAATTGTTGCGCGCACTTGACGGTAATCGAACCCAGGCCGGCCGCGTGGTAATACCAGCATCCTACCACTGACCTACCAATGCATACTAATAAATAATTGAAAATTAATAAAATCTGGAATTTACTAAAAACCAAGACCCGAGCCAAAACCCTAACCCGAAATTGCTTGTCTGCAGTGGTAGGGGAAAACCATGAAAAACCTCTACTATTAAAACGACAGTTCGCGAATTTAGATTTCGTACATCCGGAATAATTTGTAGCACAATATCATCGGTGACATTAATTTTTAGTGATAACACAAATTATTTAATGACAGCTTAAACAAGTGCGTATTACAAATATGTTTACGTAAAATTACGTTCAATAAGTAACTAAGATTATCCGCGTCGAAAATTTGTCTATACTTCGCTCGTGTCACCATGACATCAGCAGTTGGTGGTCTTTACAATAAAGATTTACGTTGTAATCTAAAAAACAATTACTTAATTAAATACAGTTTGAGAACCCACGATTTGTTTTATCACGATGCTGGACTAGTTTATTTTAGCATACGAACTATACACACAAGTTAAGTACAGTAAAACTTAACAGTCGCGCTTTGTTTTCAATAATTTTACATATCAGTTTTCAAGAAATCGCTGTAATTACCAACGGATTTGCCTTTTCAATTTTAAGAATTATAATTTCCATTAAAAACTACTTTCGGAATAACTATAAGCTAAGCCCAGGGGCAAACACTTAAGGTGGCTGGAGTTCATTTAGAAAAACCAATTTTTCGCACGGATTGCTCACGTGTATCGAATCCATAAAATCTTATTTTTTTGCAAAAGATTGTACAACAAAAAACATTGTTTATAGAGCCGTCTTAAATTAGAGTCTGGCTTGAATTTATGATTTTTTTAATCTATTATATCATTTGTACATATGACTCCACGTGAACAAAATCGCGGACAAAAACTAGTTATCTACAAAAACATATACTTAAGAACCTACAGACCTAACTTTCAGATAAAAACATTTATGGTTTCGTCATTCTTATTTTTGCTCCTGAATACCTATATTCCATAGAAATAAGGCGTACCTTATACACTCTGCATGTAATTATTTTATCATTTTTACGTACGTATAATTTTACACAACATACCTTTTTTAATTGCACTCAAAATATTTTTTCTCGTTTACATAATTAATCTCTTGAAGAGGGTTGGAGCCTTTATTGTTGAGAGTGGAAACACTAAATAATTGAAAAGTAACCACAATACACCACCATGTTTTTTCGACACAGGTTTCGCTAGTCATGATCACCAGGGGAAGCCAAGTTTTAATCGTCTCCTGATGATCTAATAGTGCAGTCAAATAAGCTAAAAAAAGAGGACAACCTCGGAATGAAACGGAATAAGCTGAATGTTTTTATGAACCTTTATTTTGCCATTCTAAATGTTATCTCAAAAGTCTCATATGGTCACGTATAAGTGTCCTTAGATATTTAAGGTCAAAGGTCGCGAAAATCAGTTTTTTTTTGGAAATATCTCACTTCCTTTGCCACAAATCATATTTGCATTTATTATAAAAGTTGTAGAGTATAGAATTCTCTACAAATTTCGTCTCAAACAATTTTAACTGTTTTTGTGATGGAGCGCGAAGAGTGTGGAGCACTCAGCCATACATGCCAAGATCAATCGCGAATCCCAGTCCACGATTTTTCAACTTAATTATTTTTTAAATATTAGATAATTAACTATAGGTATAATACATTATAATATATATAATTATAATTATATAATTTGTATTTATATTATATTTATATTTAGGTATATGAACTAGAATTCGTGATTAACATTACGCTACGGAATGTATGGCTATCTCAAAAACGGTTAAACGATAAAAAATTAGTTACGACCAAATTTGTAAAGAATCTTATATTATAAAAAGAAAAAAGGAACCCTTATAGGATCATGTCGTTGTCCGTCTGTCTGTCAAGTCCCTTTTATTCACGCACGCGTAGAGGTATCACGTTGAAATTAATATCAAATATTCAGGTCTGCAATTCCTTGGAACTATGGAAACATCAAACTTCCAAGTCAACGCATTATTTGTAACTTCCATGTACAATGCGGTACTAGTCTTTCCTTTTTCAGTCACCACTTACAAATCTGATTCAAAATTATTACGTATAAATAATAAAATAACTTTGATTTCCAATTTTGGTATGAATTGCTACAAATCGCTTGTACGGAACCCTCAGTGCACCAGTTCTACTCGCACTTGGCCATCCTTTTAAATCTAATAATTCAACACCGAAATTACACGTTGCTAAATAAATAATGTTTGTTCCTACCACAAGCGGTGCATCGTGGCTAATCAGAGGAGCTGCTCTCATGAAAAACGCTCATTAAAACATAACATAATTAAAGTGAGAGAGAAATTTAACAGCGTTAATAATTAATTTTAACATTGCTTATACTGATAGCGCCGTAAAAGTTTTCTGGACTGCGCTTCCCAAATACCTGAAACTGACGGAAAACTTAAAACTGCAATTGGTATGAACATGTGAACGAGAGTTCACTGTACACGCGATGTGTTTACATAGTTTCCTGTTTCTATATGAATCTGTGATTAAGAATCATTTACATATTATTATGTTCTTTCATGGCACAAAACTCGTTGGTTATAATTTTATAAATAAAACACTCGCACCATTCATTTTAACGTTATCAGTTCATAGTTCTTTAATTTTTTATGTATATACCGCAAAAACCAAACCCACATCCTCTATCCACAATACGGAATAAGTACAATAGCTTTTATTTATTGGAACGAAGTTCCTTATGGGACGTTATAGATATAAATGGAGAGGGCTAGGAAAAAAATCGTAAGAAAAAACTGTAAGAAAAAACGTAAAGGAAAATCTACATATATTATAATTACCTATTGTTGTTTTGAATTTTGGTCTTAGACGGGAGCAAATTGAAAACAAAAAAGTTTTTCGGTTATAATTCGCTCAATTTAAATCAGATCAATTCTTAAACGAAAGAGGTGAACATTTTACATAGATATCACATAAAAGATATCGCGCAAAAAGTTTTTATTTATACATAAAAAAAAACACAAATAAACACCGTATAAGTTCGATTTTGCCTAATTCATCACACACGCGGATCGGTTGTCCTTTTCTGTTACATAGTGTGTTATGGACATTTAAAGATTGCGTATGTTCTCTCTTAAGAGTATTCGTCCCTGCAAACACCCCCTGCACCCTTCATCAAAATCTTTTCCCCTCGCCTAAAAACGGTTCGCGCTCTCCCGACGCTATTTTTAAAGCTAGAGGGTTCTAGTAAACGCCCAATGAAAGACAAAGAATCAGACTACAGATCCTTCAGGCGAATTTTTTGAAAAAAATTCCTGAAAAAACTTACAACCTTTTGAAAAACATATTAAGTTACGTAATATTTCACACGTAGGCGAAACTGTTTTTCAAAAAATTCGCCTGAAGGATCTGTAGTCTGATTCTTTGTCTTTCATTTGGCGTTTACCAGAACCCTCTAGCTTTAAAAATTGCGTCGGGAGAGCGCGAACCGTTTTTAGGCGAGGGGAAAAGATTTGAGATGAAGGGGGTGTTTACAGGGACGAATACTCTTAAAATAAAAAGATTTAATTGTTAAAAAACGGATGTCATTTCAAAAATTAGTCGGTTTTTTTAAATTAATATTTTGTGAAATGCAAAGCTATCTAACTTCACGATTTGTTATTAAACCTATATAAATAGCGATTTCTTTGCAAGGTCTATAGTTCAGTGATATAGTACTAACAGACGGTCGAACTTGGTACGAAGCGGACAGCGGATCTGGTCCGCTCCGTACCAAATCTGCTCGTCTGGACAGTAGTCTGCGTGTCCGCCCGGTTCGATGAGAAGCACATCGTACTTGGTCCGGTCCGGTACAATATCCGTGCGTGTGTATAGCAGTACGACGGACTTGATACATAATATAACCGTATAACGACGTCATTGTAATTCAAAACGTTGTGCATAATGCCGGATTTAGAGGTCTGGAGGCCTCGGGGCAACAAAGGAGTGGAGGCCTCCTGGCCCCAAACTATTTTCCAAATTAAATGGACAATTTTTTTCAGTCGATTTTTCCAATAAATAATTTATTGTGAAACCAAGTATAGATTCTTTTATTATTTAACAAACATATAAATATAATCAGAAACAAGAATTATCTAAAAATTAAATTTTAGCATTAACGAACAGAACTTTCCGAGCTGAAATCCAGTTCCCGAAATAAATCACTTTCAATGCTCAGGAAATTTGAATTTTTTTTCCAAAGTCTCTATTGTGGGGGTCCCTCTTTTGTGGTGGCCCCGGGGCTGTATCCCCGGTTGCCCTCCCCTAAATACGGCCCTGGTGGTGCAACATGACAGAAATTTTGACAGAACGCGAAGTTCTTGGTGGAGTATTGGTATTATAAAAAGATTTCTCATGTTTGTGGGATCTATCAGATAAGTTATATTGTAACAGAGAAGCGCGTAACAACGCTCTAGAAATTCTTCGGGAGTGTTATTCAAAATATGATCTTCGCTATCAAGCTATTTTATTAACTTCATATGACTAAATTCATCGCGATCTTTCAAATAGAATTTTGCCCACTCCTTTCTTTTCTTCCTTGTTGTTTGTGGCGGCATTAACGTTGCCGCTAGAACAATCGCAATTTTCGCGCGCTTAATCGGTCGCATGATTACGTATCTGTGTACACAAGGAGACTGACAGATTCGGTCGTCTGTTGCAACCAGCGAACTTGATCCGCCGTACCATGTCCGTTGTCGGAGCGGACCAAGTTCGACCGTCTGTTAGTACTAGTAGAATACTCATCTGCCATGCGGGTGTTCCGGGTTTTATTCCCGATGCGCAACAAATGTCATTTTTATTTTTTTAGAGTTGCAAATGACACGATTAATTTTTGTTTAATAATCATATTATTATATTATAAATAAAATTATCGAATAATTTATCTAAAAAAATTATATGATACATGATAATTTAATAAATAGCGAAAATAACTTCGTTCCAACCGGGTACTACACAACACCTCTCGTCTTTTTTAATGTTAATTCTTTATCTTTTTTTAAGACCATAAATTCTGTAATTCTCGAAAAACATCACAAAATTCTAAAGAAAAATAGTTTTGAGATTCTTAAGAAAACCATTGCAGTTGATATCTCGTATGACTGAATACAAAGAATTTACGAGAAAATGTTTCTATTGGAATATAAGCGCGTTAATAAGCTTTATAACTACCAAAATTTCAACTTGATAACTTTATTAAGTACAAATGATTTAACTGTGATAGGACAAAGGAATGAATGCATATAAGGGTTCCGGGTTTTTTCCCCTTTTACAGTACGGAACACCAAAAATAAAATTAATTATTTCAACATCACTTTAGAAATCTACAGGATCTGATGGACACTGGCGTGTGATTGTCGGATTAGTATAGTATATAATATAGTTATTGAAAAATAAAACACTCATTAATAAAAATTAAAAATTCAAAGCGTTGTGTGACAACTAATATAAATAATAATAATAAAACTTTATTAGTTAGATATTATAAATATAAAAATAGAACCAAGAGTCAAGACAGCCAACTGCATAATTTTTACCATTCCAACCCACAAGTGGGGAATGGTACTAGTTTAGGTCTAAAAATCACTTTTCAAAATTTTACAATATCTTTTCGTTTTGAAGTCCCCCGAATCCCAAAAACATATTTTTGGAAAAACTCTGTGCGTCTGTTTGTCTGTTAGTGAGCACGATACAGGTCAAACGGTTGAACGGAATGAAACCAAATTTTGGGCAGAAGTTTAATACGCAAATATGAACAATCTGCGCATGCGCATCAGAAGAGATATTTGCTATAACGTTGCTTTTTGTATAATAATGGTATACTTTTCATAACGGCATATTATTCCATTTATTTTTTCAAGAAAGTTTCGTTACATTTTTTTTCTAAACTTTATAGTTTCGAAAATATATTGAAAATAAAAAAAAGTCAGCTGTTCTTTTGTTTTGTAGATCTGTCAGAAATAAACTAGTTAAGCATGTTTTGATTAATTTTTACATGACGTGGAACATATTACGTAGGTACATGGCAACGAATAGCGAATATAATATTGAATACTAGACAGTACCCTCGTCACCTCACGCAATATCAGAAATTCTCTTTTTATCATTATACCTACTATATCAAATGTCATATTTTTTAAGTTGGAATGGTCCCGTTGTCCAATTGGCTGGAATTTTTGCTTTGGCTGTAACTTGGGAAAATACGCCTGTCGACAGAATATTGCCTATGGTTATTCAGAATTCTCGTTATTACATGCCCAGTGTAAAACTATAGGTATCGGTAAACATATTTAGATAAATAAATTACGCTAATGGGGACAAAAAGGTTACAACGTATAAATAATATATTATTTTAATGCCCAATGTTTGTTAATTTAAAAGCGAGTATAATGATAAGGGGTAACACCTTATTATTATACAATGTCCTTTATTATTATGTAACTAGATAATAACAATAACCGTGATTACGCAAAGAGTTTTTGTAACATTTTTAATTATTATTAATGAAATAAAAATATATAACAAATGAAACAAAAACAGCCGGATAAAATATTGTAAGTAGGTGCACGCGATGGTACTTCGACAAAACTGTGAATTTAATTAACTTACACATCGATAGAAAACACCATAAAGCTGCTTTCACACAGATGCCACTTAATGCATAGGTACATGCAGCTTTCTCAATTAAGTCGTGATCGTACTTCCACCTTTTCTTTTCTTCTTTGCATCTTTCTCTTAGATATCATTCCATTAATAGCTTTGCTTATTTGTCAACACTCATTCTTGCTACATGCCCTGCCCGTGCCGATTTCATATATTTATTTTTTGTTTAACGCCTATATTTTTTATTTCTGTTTAGTGATATTTGAATTAAATTTAGCTTTAAGTTTACTGTTGAGTATTGATCTTTGACAATATTGCAGTTTTTTTATTTTACACTGCTTTTCAGTTAGGGACCAAGTTTGGGTACCATGCGCAAGAGACGGAAGAACACAAGAGTGATAGAGAGAGGAGGAAACCGCAATATTTGTAGCGTGTATTCAGGAGATCAAAGTAAACCGCGACATTTTTAGTTCACAAGGTTTTTTGCATACTACACAAAACATAAACGACCTTTTTTTTAATATTTGCCTGTCTGTCTGCCTGTCCGTGCTAATCTTCAATACAACTGAACCGACTGTGATGACACTTCACAGACAGCTAAAGGGCTATGCCAAGAGTGATCAGGGCTACACATCCTAAAAATACGTAGTTATTTAAGTGAAACCGAAAAATTGGTAGAACTATCAGTTTATCATTGTGTTTTCATTTATGTTCTCATAAACTATAAGAGTTGTCGAGTTCAAGAAATTTTCACAAAACAAGGCTCATACACTTTATTCCCTATCTCCCATAAGTTTCGATATAGAATTGTTTTTTTTTTGTAGAGATTAGAAAAATTTATTTGCCCCGGGAAAAAGCTATATAATATCGTTTTTTTTTGACAATCGCGTGCAAAGCTGCTCATTTTCTTCTTTGATTCGGAATTTTCTTTGAGAAGCAAAACTACGAAATCTTCAGGAGGCGCACACGCCGAAGAGTTGATTTGCTCCTCTCTAGAAGCAAAATTTAAAAAAATCGGACGATGTTAGGGTCAGCTGGAATTGGACAGAGTCGGTTAAAGCGAGTGTATACAGGGTGAGGCACATAAAGTGTTACAGAGCAATAGCACTCAAACTATTGATCATATCCAAAAATGTTTAAGACAAAAGTTTTAGTGTTCGAGAAGGGAGTCATACTGGACCACCCTATTTTTTTATCGGTGGAGACGCTGAAGCTACGTCAAGGTCAACTTCACTTTTTTTTAACGAAACCATGTATTTTTTTTCGATGACATTATTAGTGATTTTAAGTCGAATTCAGCAACCTACATACAAGGTCATTCTAATCACGCAAAAACGTAGTCGAAAAATCTAAACATAGATGAAGATGCTCGAAATGATGGCATTTGTGGTGTAATTTCGGTACATCCGTGACTATTTTGAATATTCTGAATATTGAACAGAATATTCTAAAAATAAATATTTTTAATTTTTTTTAAATAAATAAAAATAAAATAATTTTAATGACCTTGTGTTGTAGGTTGCCGAATTCGTCTTAAAATCGCTAATAATGTCATCGAAAAAAAAATACATGGTTTCGTTAAAAAAAGTCAAGTTGACCTTGACGTAGCTTCAGCGCCTCCACCGATAAAAAAATAGGATGGTCCAGTATGACGGCCTTCTCGAACACTAAAACTTTTGTCTGAAACATTTTTGGATATGATCAATAGTTTGAGTGCTATTGCTCTGTAACACTTTATGTGCCTCGCTCTGTATATAGACGCTTTGGCTATTCGCGCCTAAAAAGCTGAAATAACGCACAAATAATATTAGCCTGTTCTCATATTCTAACACTCTAGAGTATATAATATATAACAGATTCATAAATTATTAAAATAAATAAAACTGGGGTCGCAGTGCAAAACCCTGTCGACAATATGGTGTATTTGCTCATACATGCGTTGTGATTTCATTCTTGTAAACTCAAGTTTTTTATTAGACACAATAATAAATGTGTCCCCTTAATACATCCCTTACTATAATTACATTTTCATAAATTAAAAAATTGAAATTGATGTTATTTATGCAAAATCTGCACCAAATTAATTATATACACCCTTCACTATCTGCAAGGTAGTGTTTTCATAAAATTTGTAAGTCCGGTTCTGTCGGGTCAACTTTAATAAAGGTTTAAAATAATATACAAAATGTAAAAATTATATTATATTCGCAAAATTAATTTGCCGCGAGAACAAACTATATAAAATTGTTTCACCTCAATCGCGTGCAAAGTCGCTGGTTGACGCTAGTATACGTACAATGGTGTCAAATTGTTCAGAAGATTATGAAATGTGGAGTAATAAGGTTCAGCTATCCGACCGACGCCAATAGTGTACGTGCAATGTGGCAAATACGCTAACAATAATAATAATAGGTATTTTATTATTATGTACCGACACAGCGTAGTGCAATGTGTATTTTTATTCGTTTATTACGCCATTTCATTATAATTATCATTATGCACACAGTAACCATGGCTATCTGTTGTCTTTGTCAGCTGCTCATATTCTCATCGAACCTTGGTTTACCTTAACAATTCTTTGGTGTCAGGTATAAATGACTTATGTCGAAAAATTTTGTTTTTACGCCATTAATATCAAACGGAAATATTTTAAAAATAAAAAAAAAATAACTGTTCTTTGTTCTGAAGATTTTTCAAAAAAAAAATAATAATGTAAGCAGGCTTTGGTTAATTTTTACATGTGAAAGGATATTCATTAACCATGCAAACGAATTATTAGCAAAAGATCATAATATTTATTACTAGCAGCGTTGGCAGAAATTTTATTTTATTTATTATATATTTATTACTGCCACCGTTTTTTCGTCGATTTACGTTAAAAAATTAGTCTCCACGAAAAACGCTTCCTTTTTAACGCGACAATATACTAGTATAGCCTATGCGTCCATCCTGAAGATACATTTTACATAAATATTGGTGAAAAGAATTGGAAAGGTCTTGTTACCCAATTGGCTGAAAATTAAATAACTTGAAGTACTCGATATAAGCATACAACCCTGAAAATAGATGTTCATGTTTTGGGATTTTCACGTTACCCATAGTCAAATGTATTGTCATAGATATAATAAAATGCCCTTTTTTTAACTACAAATTATGTTAATAGCTTCACTTATCTACAAAACTTTAACTATCAAACAGAAAATGTGAGAAACGCATTACTGGGAGCAAACTAACAACAAACTGACTTTACGATTTCGTGTAATTATTGCCTCTAATTAAAACCACATTTATATGCGTGGGATGTTTTAAAACTTACGAAGCAACCCGCGTTATATAAATGCGCACTTTGAAATGTAAGACTTACACTTATAGCTCTGCAGGCATTTTAAGTAAATTTCAGGGGAAACTTCACTAAAGTTGTTGTGATGATTTTTCTGTCACAAATGTTCCTTGCTACCCTGGGGACTAACCCTCAGAAGTAACCACCTCTGAGGTGCCGACGTCATTTATTTTTTTGCGAAAGAACAATAACCTTTCCTAGCTGAGAAGTTTAGTTTTGAAACGGTTAATCTGGAAAATAAGTAAAGTAGATAGAATATAGACGCTCGTCAACTAACGTTATTAGCGCGGACATTAGTAATTTTTTTTTTATTTTACATAACATTTTTCGTTTATTTATAGCTATAACATTTAGCCCTCAAATAGGCAACTTTAGTATTTTTAGGGCTTCGTACCTCAAAAATGTCTCAAGAACCCGTGGAGGTATCAAGTTAAAATTAATATCAAATACTCAGGTCTGAAATCCCTTAGAGCTGTGAAAAATCAAATTTCTAAATCAACGCAATCAAAAGATACGGCCGTTAATGCCGCATATTTTGGCACTTGCTGGGAATCAGAACCTATAGTGTACATCCCGTTTACATAGAATCAAGAAATTTGGCAAGAAGCAATGTGTCATAGCACAAGTAAAGAGAAAAATCCGAAAACAGTTTGTTGTTACATCAGGATAAAATTTTTTTTTTTTTGCTATAACGGTGTCAATTTTTATAGGTAGGTACATAATACATTCACAAAACCCAACAATGTGCTACGCACGTACACACAAACAGTTCTAATACAAAACAAGCGTTCGATAACGGTGTGTTTATACAACAGTATACTCGAATATTTTTTAAAAAACAATTTATTATGAGAACTCTCGCATACAGTACGGTACGACCGCTATACGACGGTATACAGTACAGTTCGGGTAGTCCATCTCATTTACCGTCACATTGCCATTATGAGCTTATTTGCAGTTGGCAAGCTGACCTTGACCTATATGGCGATGTGTAGGGACAACAGTTTTCCAGCAGTAAATCTTCGAGACTCGATTCCCGTGATAGACAAATTATTTACATACCTACAAGTTTGTATGGCGGTGCGCGAGTACGACTCGCACTTTTCAAAACTTGGTTTTAAACAAACGTCAAACTTCCGCAAACTAAATTTTAAGAAAATCGACGACATGCGGAATAAAGTTTCTCGTAAAAATTGAAATCCAATCATCATTGATGAGGAAAACGGAAATATGCAATGTAGAGCTTTTATTTTAAATGGTTTATTTTAATATTTAATTGAAACGATATTAACATTTTGAAGTAAATTACACGAGTATGTTAAAGCGATATAAATTCAATTTTTGCCAGTGACAATTTTCCTATTAATTCATAAGTTAGACAGGATGCGCTAATCAAAAATCGTCAGCTAGTGTTTTACTGCTTGAGCAAAAATATATGCAATTGACTCATAGCCGTTATCCGCCTCATCGCAAGCCTCAACATAAACTGAATACGCTTTATATTAGCTTTACTTGTATGTTGTATGTATGTATGCATGTAAAAAAATCTTGCTACTCGTTTTTCACCCCCTTCCAAATGTTCAATTGACGTAAAACTTTGCAGTCGTATGGAGTTTTGACGACAAAATAAAGTTCCGATTTTTAGCTATAATTTATATTACAAGTTTAAAAAAAGTAGGCTCGCTGTATCAAACTGTCCGACAATATTTTATTTTTGCTAATACAGGCTTTGTTTTTGGACAAAATTAAAAAATTAACTCTTTAATACATCCCATTAGATAATATTTCTTTTATTAATTTCAATATTACTACCACTCCAACCTTTACACCAAATTAAATACACCTTTCAAATCCATATCCGCGTTTTCATAGTAAGTCCGGTCTTGAGGGGCCGATTTTATTAAAATTTTAGCAGCAATTAAATTTCAATTGTAAAATGATTTTTTGGACCCAAAAACATCTCTTAACTCCCAAAAACCACCCTTAAAACACCCGGTTTGAACAATTTTAAATGAGCTTCGTGCGGTGATGGATACCAACATGCGGATCAAATTTTGTTTAAATCGATTAAGTCTGTCGAGAGTTATCGGACACACACATACATAATCATTTCCAAAAATAGTGCCAAAATGTTCAAGAGAAATTTTGCCAATAGTGCAAGTTCTACATGGTAAATGATTTGCACAAAAAATGGAAATAAAAACACATGGTGGAAGTGACGGTATTGATGGTGGCAAAACGTGTCGTCATTAAATGAAGTTCAGAGCTGGACTACTCAAAACTAAGCACCTTGTGACAACAGAGATGTAGAGATTTTGCGTAAAGATACCATCTAATGAAAGAGCAACCTTCTTCATATCAAATAATTAATTACATTGTAGGTACTCTAGTGCCACAAGTATTTAAATTTAAAAAACTAAAAAGTAAAATTTGTAGTCTCAAAAAAATCTAAAAAAACGCTTATATCAACACACCAAAAATAAAAAATAAATTTATCTTCTGTAATGTTTAAAAACATGGAGCACGCGTTGAATTAAACGGGATATAGATACAATGAGTGTCCCACACTTTTGAGGGCTTACATACTCCTGAAGTTTTCAAAAAATCTATACATTTTTTACAGACTTTTATACTTAATACTTTTAAGAACTCCTCAAAAAAAATAATTTAAGGTGCCTGCCCACTACACCGTACCATACCATGACCGTGCTAGGAACGTATCATGCACGAAAAGAAACACGACACGCGCTACTATGCCCACTGCAACGGATCGACACCGTTCTATGCCCGTATACAACCCGTATGCAACGCGTATGATGCCCGTATGAAACGCGTATGATGCCCGTATGCAACGCGTACGCCCGTTCGGTATCCATTCAATATGCAGCACCAAATATGTCATTTTCGCATAATGTTGCGAGGACTCCTTGAAGTGTTGACAATTTTTTTAAAATCAAATAGGTATTAGACACTAAAAACTTAAAAACAAATATCTTTAAAAAAAATGTAACCTCCTTCAAAAAAGGGTCATTAAATAGGGTAAAATAACAAAGTTTTTAGATCGGTACCAATTTGATATACTTGAAAACGTGATAGTAATTAAATTGGTGTCGATCTCAAAATTTTGTTATTTTACCCATTTCAGTGACCATTTTTTGAAGGAGGTAACATTAAAAAAAATTTTTTTTTAGGGAATCCCTGAACATGTTTTTCGCTTTTGAGCATAGACAAGTAGAGTTGCCACATCATAATCCATTAAATTTTGCAAATAAATCAGAAAAAGTATATTTATAAATATTGCTGACGTAATCACCATCTAGACCCCCCCCCCTCCCCCATGTCATTAAAAATAAGCTAAGCAAAGACCCCCTCCTCCCTTTGGTGCTTACGTAATACTTGAATGACCCCACAAACCAATTCAACGAATTGCTGAAAAAAATAGAAGATAATACGCGGCTATAACCCGTAGCATACGCGGTTATAACCCGTAGCATACCCGGTTGTACACCGTCGCGTGCCATGCACGGAGCGTATCGGCACCGGCAAAATATTCTAGCCGTGGATTAGTTGACGGTCCGTTCATGGCACGGTACGGTGTTGGTCGGTAACGGAACGGTGTAGTGGGCATTGAGTCATATGATTTCATGGAAAGAATATTATTTTGCCTGACACGTTCCTATTACGTTCATAGTATGGTACGGTGTAGTGGGCAGAGACCTTTATAAGATTCCAGTTCGTTACAAAGTTATTGCAATAAATGTGACCGGGCATCGGGTTGGGGCGGTTACCTGGCTAATTGCCGCGCCCCCCTCAACAGCTGCGTTTCGTAGATCTTTTATTTGAAAATGAGGTCGATAACCTAAAAATATAGGATCACCATAAAAACACGAAAAGAGGCAGAAGGTGTACAGTACAAAGCTGGAATGGAAGACTAGCCGTAAGTTCACATTGTACCTACCTACTAAAAACTAAGCGCGTTTATCTCGAAACTGTGTTTTTACACAGTGTCGGTACGATAACTCGGTCAATTTTCAATATTTTTTAACTTTTTTTTCAAAATTTGATAATTACTTTCTCTATAGTCTGACAAGGTACGTTTTCTTAATTTTTTGGTTAATCATATTTTTATAAATTATTATTAAGCACTTTTTTTTTATTGCATAGTACTATTTATAAAGTTTGAAATACTATAATTCATTGTTAAAAAAAATATTACCGTTAGACTATAACTACTACATTATTTTACAAGAATGTTTTTATTTTTGCAGATTGGATAATTTTTGGCGATGTTTTGATGTCCAATGGTTTTCATCTATAATATAATGCATTCATATAAAATAATGTTAATATTAAAATGTTTTTTTCTATTATTTTTCCTTATAGTTAAAAAGTCAATAAAGGATGTTAAATCAGCAATTTAATTTTTTTTTTCAAATTTCAAATTGACTATATTTTCAAAACGCGCAGGGGTATGCGAGCCGTTAAATTTATAGAACAAAAAGAAATTCATTTTCTACTTTTTAATGTATCGATATAGATACCTAAGTGATTTTTTTTTATTTATAAATGTTTTGCTTTGAGTATGAAAGCCTCACAATACGTCATACAATCACGAAATTTTACTGAACAAATCAGAAAAAAATATAATTTATTATGACCTAATATCGTGCAAATTGCCTAAAAAAGATGGAATTTCTAAAAAAAAGTAACTTACCTACAGAAAACAGGTTTATTATTAGATAATAGGTACTGATTTACGCTTTCCCCCATGCTAAACTTTATGTAATTTATAATACTTTACATCCGGTATTTCACTGTTTGTCAGGTTTTAACAATAAATAATATTTTATTGTAACCGGAACTGTGAAATTGAATCATAATAATGTTTCAATTACAACATAAAAATTTTATTATGTCCTATTTGTCGCGAAATATAATCAAACAAAACACCGCGGCAACGACGATAAAGCATTCTAATTTGTATTTCATGTTTGGCAGTTTTATAAATATTATGAAAACGGGATAACAGACAGTCAAATATTTATTTAAAAATTTATTTCGCTGCAATAATTCCAAACAAAAAAGCTATACAAGGACGATTTTAACACAATAGTTTACAGAAATAGAACTTTCATAAAACGCATTAATAATTCAAGGAAACTATTGAAACAATTTACAATTTTATGCATGCAGACTTTACAGCCTTTATTTAGCTTGACTCCGTACCTATATTTCTTTATTTCTTTGTTTCTCTTTCTTTGTTTCAAATCTTGGGACAGCTCTTTCAACTTCTTCTCGTTATCCGATTGAGTTGAAATTTGACATAGGTATGTAGTTCCGATGACACTACAATACTATAATAACTAACTGACCGTTCCGGCTTTCATCCGGCTGCAAATCTCATTTATAACAAAGCATGTGACAGCTTTTCCAATTGAGTTTTCCGATTGAGTTGAAATTTTACACACGTAGGTATGTAGTTCTGATGACAATACAATACTATAGTAGCTAACTGATCGGTCCGGATTGCAATCGCACTTTTAATAAAGCACACTAAAAATAAATAAATAAAAAAAGGTAAAAAAACTTTTAAGTTAAACGCTTTTATTGCACAATCGAGAATATACTAAAAACTAGAAAATAAATATGAGTCAAAATAGGAGGCTTTGATTAAACTAAAATAAAATCGTGGGGACATTATGGTCGAAGAAGACAGTCGAAAGCTAAATATGATTTCCAATCTCAAACAAATGAAAATTTCCTGCTAAATGCCCCCCCAAGATTTTATTTTAGTTTGATCAAAGCTCCCTATATGATGACTCATATTTATTTTCTAGTTTTTAGTACATTATCAATTGTACAATAAAAGCGTTTAACTTAAAAGTTTTTTTACCTATTTTTTTAAACGTCAAAATTTTAATAAAACAACTGCAATCGTATGCCCATCGACTTTTTGCTTCGGCCGCCGCCTCAATGCGCTTGAGACTTTTTCTTTGACAAAAATCTCCAGGTTACACGCGCTGCTTTGACTTATGATGAAAGTCGCCACAAAAAATATGAGTGAAGGTTATACGCATGACTAATGAGTTTCGTAATTTTTCTCAGAAAAATATAGCCGCCTAAGGAAAGAAGCTTTGTTTGCAAAAGGAAAATCGTCATTGTCACTGCTGAATATTCACGGTTTCTCTATTCGTGGCATATTTACGGAAGGTAAGCCCAACACCAAATCTCTTCGGCCGTGTACCCCTAGTAGCCTAATTTTTCGAGATTTGACAAATAAAGGGGAATTCGGTTTCCGAAGCTATAACCACACCTCATATGTTAACATCCATCAAACCGTTTAGGCTGCAGAGCGTGCTAAAGAAATTGATATACATATATATCCACATACATAATAATAAATAATAATGCGTTTAACGTCCGTTTCATAACAAACGCCATTACTATTTTCTAGCTATCACACTTCCCATTATTTTCTGCATTTTTAAACGTCCACTTAATTAATGGCAATGGGTGAATGAAGGAATTGGAGGACATTAAGATAAGGTAGGCAAATTTTCAGCGTAGGAGTTTGACAGGTAATCTCGGCCATGGCCTTGAGTAAGATATCATCTCAATATTTATCTGAAATTATTGATGGAAACCATGGAAAACCTCAACAAGGTAGCCGGTACAGGAATTATCGTTTCTCGGCGAGAGTCAGTAGGAAAAAGTTCCAACCACATCTGCACCCGCCGGGATTCGAACCCGGTACCTCCCGAATGCGAGTATAGTGCTCTCACCACTACGCCACCCCGCTCAGTCTATCTACATACATACGTTCATACAAAATACACACACTAGAAAAACATGACCCTCCTTCTGGTGCAGTCGGTTAAAAAACACGGTTAACAGAAATATTCATCAAATACTGATTAATCAACAGACAGATCATTGTCACCGTTATTTCTTTTGTGAAGGTGAAGGTTGAAACACCACAATTTAACCTTAATGAAACAAAAAGACTAAAGTAATCTAAAAAATGTAACGAGCAAGGCCATTTTGCGTCAAACAGGTAACTATAAAACCGGTCAAGTGTGAGTCGGACTCGCACACGAAGGGTTCCGTACACTATGTACTTTTTAAATACTTTTGTAAAAGAAACAAGAGAGGCGCTATAACAATATGTAACCAGTGGGAGTATGCAAGTAGTTCAAGAATTTCAAGGCGTGAAATTTTACATAATACACCCCGGCGTTTTTATATTATAAACACTTTTCTTACAAAAATTTTTTGTAGAATAAAATAATATAAAGTTTTGATAAATATACCATTATATCAAATAACAACGTTATGGCATATATCTCTGTTGCACATACGCCGATTTCCCCAAAAAAAAAATACAAAACTTTAGAATATTAAACCATTATGAAAAATATACCATTATTATATAAAAACAATGTTATAGCACATATCTCTTCTGCGCATGCGCCGCCTTTCCCCCTAAAACTTTTTACAAAACTTTCTTTTAAACCATTATGAAATATATACTATTATTATATAAAACAACTTTATTGCATATATTTCTTTTGCGCATGCGCCAATTTTTCCCAAAAAATTTACAAAACTTTTGTAAACATAGATAGAATAATAAACCGTTATGAAAAGTATGCCGTTATTATATAAAAACCAGCCTTATAGTATATATTTCTTCTACGCATGCGCCGATTTTTTTCAAAAATTTATTTTACAAAACTCCTGTAAAACAAAATAATAAGCCGTTATGAAAAGTATACTATTATCTTATAAAAACAACATTATAATATATATTTCTTTTGCGCTTGCGCCGACGTCTCTCAAAAACAATAGGCCTCTTCATATTTGCATATCAAATATCCTCCCAAAATTTGGTTTCATTCCGCTCATCCATGGTGTTGGAATGGTAAAAAATGTCAAAAATGACGTTTGCATCTGTCAAAGCAATATGTTCTAATAATTAAAATTAGTTATTCAAATCGTTAACTCAGAAGGCGTTGCATTTCACATAATACTAATGTCAAAAGATTTGAAATGACATACGTTTTTGAACAAATGCAATCTTTTTTTTTAAGACAAAACATACGCAATTTTTAAATTCCCATAGTACAGTATGCAACAAACGAAGACAGACGATCCCCGTGTATGCTATGGATTAGACAAAATTGAATTTATACATTTTATTTCAATATAAAGCTGTATAAAAAAAGTGTTTCGACGAATTCTGTTATACAAAATCTATGTAAAATTTTCTGCTCTTTCGTTTAAGACAGGTCTCGAAACGATCTGATTTAAATTGAGCGACTTATAAGCAAAAAACTGAATTTGCTCCTCTTTGGGGAGTTTTGGGGGTTTTTTAATTATTTGTTGTTCTAGCGGCAATAGAAATACATACTCTGTGAAAATTTCAACTCTCTACCTATTACGGTTCTTGAGATACAGCCCGCTGACAGACAGACAGACAGACAGACAGACGGACAGCGGAGGCTTAGTAATAGGGTCCCGTTTGGCCTTCGGGTACGGAACCCTAATAAAAAACAATTCAAAGAAATAATAAGAATAATAGATGATTTCTTTTTCGTTAAATATTTGACTCAAACTCATATAAGAAGTTGCACTAAACACCGAAAACGAAATTAATTTCGCTTCGATGATCGGTTTTTAAGAAAGCCTAAAGTTTTCGGTTACGGTTTCTGTTTTATGTTATTTCTATTTTTGTTTATGGTTTGACTTTGAACTGGATGATCGGCTAGAAAAATTAGAACCAAAGTCTAGTAGCAAGCTAATGAGAATGGGTACTGCCAAACTTGACCGCTACAGGCGCCATTATCTTGATTTGTGAACTATTCATAGTACTGTGTACAAAATAAGTTTATTTAAAATAAAAAATCATTGACAATGCCGATGTGTTGTGTTTATCAATGTTCAAATTATACAGTTTTTTTTTTTGTTTCTAAAGGATTTGGACCTGAAAAATAAGTGGTTGCATGCTTTCAGAAGGGAAAAAAGCACATTTCTCATGTGCCCATCTTTATTCCATCAATAGATTACATATTACGCATATAGCCCTAGTTGCTGAGCGTTTTATACTTAAATAAAAAAAAAATAGATTACATGAATGGTAGTATCGTCAAATTTATCAGTTTTGCATTTGTATATTATTGGCTGCAAATTTTGATCGACGGTTTTATTGAGGTGGGAAAGTAACAATATTTATATTTCGATTTCGGCTTTTTGGAATTAAGTTTGCGGTTTTAGTGTTCAGTTACGGTTTAACTGAGATTTCGTTTTTGATTCCTGTTTCAGTTAGCTAAAATGATTAATTACGGTGCAATTTTCTGTCTCGGAGTGGTTTAGTCTCTGGTATCCTTACAAAATAAATCATAGCCACATCGGACACTTACCATCTATTTTTTATAAGAGTTGTGTTTTTTCAATAAATTATATATTTATTCAATGATCTTATTATTAGTTAAAAAACCGGCCAAGCGCATGTTGGGCACACATATGATAGAGTTCCGTAGTGTTCGTATAACGTATTTATGCAGCTGTTTATGAATCGCAATCCTTGCTTGACAAATATCATAGCCTAATCTAGAAATGGCGTCTCTGAAATATGTCGATACTGTTTTGTAGATTATTAATTGAAAAGAAGTCGAGTATCCATGAGTTATTTTTTCACTATTAAAATCACTTTGAGGCCTTCCAAAAATCAATTAGTTTTAACAAATATTAACATGTACACAAGTGACACCGGAGGTTTTTTTTGATATAGTCGTAGTTCTTGTCTCCGCTATATTAATTGAAATATGACAGTCATAGAAAAATACTGTGACGAAAGATCAGCTGGACACCCATAACTTGTTAATATAGTTTGTTCAAAATAATTTTCATTGAAAGTATTTGATTTTTTCAAATTTTCTATTTACATTGCTGCAAAATTAGAGGCGGACACATTATTAACGACTTTAGGAGCTTATCTTGGAGAATATTTACCTAAGAACTTTACCTAATAACTATGATTGCATTTTTAAAGATCTCTCCAGCGATACCCCATTCAATGGGGTGCGCGAAAATACACATTTTCATATCTCAGTTCTATCTATGGAAAGCTACCTCTAAATTTTTATTTATTTTTTTATAATTTCATTACACAATTGTGTGGTGGTTCATATAAAATTTCATCCGAATCGATAAAAAAATGGCGAAGTTATAAGATTCAATTTTTTTGCAATTTGGCAACGGAATCCTAAAAACAACTCACTGAAACAGTTAAGTTTGAGTTTCCTGCAAATTAACCTGATGTTTACCGACTAAGAACAAAAAGGAAAATAATATTATGCATCTGCAGAACAGTGATGTGTAACAAAATGAGAGCACAACTATTTGTTATATGCTGGCAATATTACCTATGTAAGCTTGTTGGTGATGGTCAGAACAGAATCTAATGAAATTACAATTGCAAATGAACCGCAGGTAGATTATTACCGTAACTATATAATGAGAAATAACAACACATAATACATAATTTGATGTGAATACAGTATGAACGAGGGTCGACCAAATGTGAACCGACGCAAATTCCAGTGCAAGATTTATAAACTAAATAAGAATATAGCTTAGGACCTCAAATTCAAAGGGACCTAAAAAAATCAGATGTTTGGGATGTTCCTAATTGAAAATATTGAAAAAATAAACCAGATCGACTTTTAAAATATAAACGGTAAATTTTTAATATGCTTTCTTGGGTCTCTAAGAAATTTGTAACTTGTGGTCTAAACTCTGCACTGGAAATTTCATAGTATACTCCTGTTTGGGTATAATCCTACAGTCAAGGTTATTGAAAAATGTTTTTAAGAATTTAGGTTTTCTCGCCACTGCAGTAAAGGCCGCTGCACACGAGGCTGGATTTGCCGCTAGATTTGACTACTAGTTTTCTAACGACGGTTTTCTTGATTGTTTTTATGTGCTCGTTTCACACGACACGTCTTTTCATGCTTGTTTTGGAGATGCATCTGGTGCGCGCGCAGTGACAGTTCAAATAAACACAGAGCAAAACGTGTCTGTTGTCTGAACAGAATGACGTCATGCTGGTTTGTGAGCGTTTGTTCATGACGCCCACGTGACAATATACTGCTTCCTGAGTGGTTCTTGCTCAGAGCAAGCAAAGGACTAAGCAAAAAAATGGATCCTGTTCTAATTTCAAAATCTATCTTGTGAGCTAGCAGGCGAGCCCGTATTGACGTCATTTCAAGCCTCGTACCTGCCATCAGAAGTCCCAGCAGTGTTTCCAGGCTCGTGTGCAGCGGCCTTAATACTATGCCAGGCAGCTCGAACTAATTTTAAAATTGAAAACTTTTTAAACGATCCTCATAAATACAACACAGTTCAAGGATCGCAGACCCTACAGTCATTGACACAAAGTTTTAGCACGACAAGAACATTCAATATGGGTGCTTATATGCATATTCAATAAGGGTGTACGGATTGTGGATTTTCTGTTTTGAATCGAATATTTAAATAACATTTATCTGAGCGAAAGACGGTACAGGGAAAAAATCAGTGTTCTGTCAAAGGTAAGTTTTTTAGCCGAAATTCGGCTCTTTTTCTCATCTTTGGTCGAATATGTTTAATGTTTAATATATATAACAACTAGCAGGTATAACACGTATAAAGTGAAATAATAAAACAATTTAATTGGAACATCTATCTATCTATCTATCTATTTTATTAATTGATAGCTATTTTAAAATATACATGGGCGTATATGTGTGTATGTCGAGCACTCCGGCTGCGCCGTCGTGCTCGAAAAAAAATAGCGTAAAGTATTCGTGGATAACTGGTCTTTAAAACACTTGCTCTATTTCGAGCACTCCGGCTGCGCCGTCGTGCTCGAAAGAAAAAGCATTTGTTTTAAACGATATTCAGTTTTTTTACATCCTCGATCTAGATATATGGTTGTTAAGTTCGTTGCGCCATCTATTGAATATTCACTCAATCCAGTCAACAGGTATCGCCATCTTATATGGTTGTTAAGTTCGTTGCGCCATCTATTGAATATTCACTCAATCCAGTCAACAGATAATTATGACTGTCAAGGAATAGACAAATAATTTGCAATAAAATAATATTGCGACTATAAATTGAAATGTAAGCTATCCTATCTTTCAAGTTGGGTCGAATTGCACACGGTGTGCAAATCAAATTTAAAATCGGTTCAGTAGTTTAGGATTTCATCGCGGACAAACATGTGACACGTAATTTTTATATATAAAGATGAGTTAACAGACATTCAGTCTAATAACTCACAAAATTAACATTTACAAATAAATATTTTTTAATGATCTTAAAGATATATTCAAAATATCAATACTATTCTCATCAACTAAATTACACATAACATATAATGGTGAATTTGCCATTCTTACTGCCTTATCATTGTCTAAATAAAAAGTTAAAGTTATGTGACTTAGAAATATGGAATCATCTATTTAGTTTGGTCAATGAGTGCTCATAAGGGGAATGTAGATGGAAAAGTAGAAAGCAGAACGTTTGACTTAGGAACTTTGTTTGGACTAGGTAGGAGATAAATATACTAAAAGTCCTTACCCCTCCGAGGTACGCCCGAAGGGGGGGAGCACAAAGAAGGTCCCGTTTTTTGGTTTTTTGCTTTCATCTCGAAAACGGTACGCCGTACGAAATTTTGTTGTAATACATATTGAAAGATGATAAGATTCTCTACAACTTTAGCTTTCACACTTTTTATCTATCTCCAATCTTTGCTTATCTATGAGCTCCGAAAAATTAAGTATATGAAAAACTAGTTCAATGATGATTTTTGTTTTAAACAGTTTAGGTACTTAGTATACCATTAAATTGCAGTTTTATATATTTAAATTTACCTAAACATGCTGAAATCGAAAAGCCTGATTTTCGGGCGAGAATAAAGTAGCGTCGCGCATACAAAAGCTAAAAAGCAAATAGGTGTTCTAGTCAGTCATTCGAAATAAATATGTTTTTCGGTAATGAATATCGATTATCGTTTGGTGATCTGGCAGGAACTAGGGGTGCCTATCGATCGCGGGGCTCTGGGCACGTGCCCAGAGTGCCCAGTGGGAAAGAGGGCCCTGCGTGGAGGTACTCCCAGCTTATGTTATTTTTTAATAGTGTGTGGGTGTTTTTAATAGTGTGGATGAGCAATACGAAATGATTTTGACAAATTCGTATTGTTACAATGTGCTAAAGAGAATTTAACACATTTTTGAAAATTGACCATTTTTCGGAGCTCATAGCTAGGCAAAGATTGGAGATAGATAAAAAGTGTAAAAGCTAAAGTTGTAGAGAATTTTATCAGCTTTCATTATGTATTACAACAAAATTTCGTACGACGTACCGTTTTCGAGATGAAAGCAAAAAACCAAAAAACGGGACCTTCTTTGTGCTCCCCCCCCTTCGGGCGTACCTCGGAGGGGTAAGGACTTTTAGTATGTTTATCTCCTAACTAGTACAAACAAAGTACCTAAGTCAAATGTTCTGCTTTCAACTTTTCCATCTAGAAATTATTCGTTGCTTAAGCATAATATAGAAAAAAAAATAGAATTATAATTTTGTCGGTTACCTAGGGATCTGTAATTAAATTTTCCTAATAACATACTATGGTCATAGCCTTGATAGGGATACAACCCATGCTTTCTAAAATACAAAAAAAAACTTTTTTTGAACATTTTTTAAATTGTAGATATGAACATTATAAACCGGACGCCAGGTTATTGAGGCATATTCTAAAAGTGGCAAAAGTAGACTTTTAAATAATAAGGAAATAGTGTTGATATTTTGAAAATATTTTGTGTTATATAATAAACCCAAGTACTTATATTTTTAAGTGCTCATTAAAGTCCAGTCTTTTGTCTAACAAAACACCTAAGTCTTTAGTTTCATTTTTAAAATCCAGATAAGAGCAATTCATTTTATAATTAAAATTGACATTAATCATTCTACGTGAAAAACACCTGACATTACATTATTTTATATTAATATGTAATTTATTTTTCAGACTTCATTTATACAGGGTGTCCCATTAAGAATGGGACATAGAACAACCGCAGATTCTCCAATTCAAAATAAAACGATTAAGCGAAATATGCTTCGATAAAATGTTGCTCGTTTCCGAAATACAGGGTGTTGAAGTTGAAAACTGAAAAATTATTAATGTCCATAATTTTTTTAATACACCGTATAATTTTACTCAAATCGGCACACTTGTTAAATATCATAAAATGCACCTAACAATAAAAAAAATTAGTTCAGTACGCTCTACCAGTGGCGTACGGCAGGAGTAAGTAATGCTTGTACCCCTTCTAAATGTTACGCCGCTGTCTAAATTTTAATTTTGACTATAATTTTAATTTTTTTGATATTTTATAAGTCAATAATGTACACTTGTTAGTTTGTTGTAAAGTCATTGGTTTTCGAGATATTCGCAGTTAAAGATAGATAGACATGTACTTTTTATTTGTATTATTATTAATAATATTCATTTTTACAATTTTGTCTTAAAACCAAACAAAGTAGAAACTAATGTAATGAAATTTTTAAAAAAATTTTAAAAAATTTCATTACATTAGTTTCTACTTTGTTTGGTTTTACGACAAAATTGTAAAAATGAATATTACTAATAATAATACAAATAAAAAGTAGGTACATGTCTATCTATCTTTAACTGCGAATATCTCGAAAACCAATGACTTTACAACAAACTAACAAGTGTACATTATTGACTTATAAAATATCAAAAAAATTAAAATTATAGTCAAAATTAAAATTTAGACAGCGGCGTAACATTTAGAAGGGGTACAAGCATTACTTACTCCTGCCGTACGCCACTGGTAGAGCGTACTGAACTAATTTTTTTTATTGTTAGGTGCATTTTATGATATTTAACAAGTGTGCCGATTTGAGTAAAATTATACGGTGTATTAAAAAAATTATGGACATTAATAATTTTTCAGTTTTCAACTTCAACACCCTGTATTTCGGAAACGAGCAACATTTTATCGAAGCATATTTCGCTTAATCGTTTTATTTTGAATTGGAGAATCTGCGGTTGTTCTATGTCCCATTCTTAATGGGACACCCTGTATATGCTGTCATGTCAATTTGTAATTGTTTACAATCAACAGCATTTCTGAATTTTTATCACATCTACTGTGTCATTTATAAATATAAGAAATAAGAGCGGTCCAAGATTTGATCCTTGTGGCACACCAGACGTTGCACTATAGGTTTTAGACAAAGCACCATTACATTTCACGACTAAGTGCCTATTTGTTAACGCAACAGCTTTGCAATTTTTTTCATATCTTATTTTGTTTAATCTTCTTTATTTCAAGAGTCATATGATTGTGTGTAATTTAAGTAAAATAACACAAACACAATTTTGTCTTTTATTTAATAATTTAGACATCATATTTAGACTGATTTTGAGCGAAACTGAATGATTTGCTGAAGGTTAAATTTCTGACTGAAAGTGGTTGAAACCGAAGCTTCGATCGGACTTTAGAAAAAATTTACGCAGTACTAAAAATGAACTTTTGACATTCTCTAGTATCTAAAACTAAAAGAAAAGTCGACTACATTTATAAACATTGAGTTCAAAAAGGAATATTCATTACTTGTAGACTCCGTGCAGAATGTCTGTAAGCTTCAACGTAGCTATTTTCGAAAGCTTCTATTGGGTGTTTTGTATTGTTTATACACGTCATTATTTATTTATAGTTTTAACAACTTTTAAATAAATAGTATTATTAAAATTGCTAGCCAAAAATACAAATTTTCTTCGCGTTCACTGTTTTCTGAACAAAATGATATATTATGTCTTGCTTTTATTTTAACAGATGACAAAAGTAATATTAGAAACTATAAGCTTTTCGGAAATAATTTTTCGGTTAAAAAATAAAGCGACCAAATTTATACATTCCAAACATTTGACACTACTCAAGGATTTCTCAATGCCAACAAAGCCTTTCATTCTTAAGACAAATTGTCAATCAATCATTTACTAGTTATTTTATTTTTCTCTGCTCATATATATAAGGTTTTACGGACAAACGAGTAATATTTAACATCTGTTTTTTCAAATTGTTCCACACAGGAAACATTACCGTAAAAGTTTTACCCATTTGGCATTTCCAGGTTATGGCACAGCACACAAATCAAAATAAAAATCATTATTCGCGCTAATAATACCAATGGAATAACACAACGCGATAAGTTACTGATTTGCAACTGCGATCGCTAGTAGTCCAATTCTAGTAAGCTCCGCCTTTCTGCGAAGGGTCCATCATAAAGTCAATCAAGCGAATAGCTATTGAACTGAATTTTAGCATGGTTTCCACGGTTAAGTCTACATTATTGTACTACACTGCTCACTAATAACCTTAACTGTCGAGCGTCTATGTTAATATACAATTTCTCTAGGATTATTGTTGCAGATTTAGCAGTCGATTATATTTGATTAAATTTTTTCTATTCTTTTTTTATTTAATTTCACGACTAAGTAATTTTGAATACACGCACAGCCCTAATTATATTGATCAAATTTAATCCAACCTGCATTAAAATTATAAACTATAATTATTAATTATTGCCTGTTTAACTATGTTTTCCAAATGCAGCAAAATTTAATTTCAATTAAACAAAACTCAACTAAAAACTTTTCCTATATCATTTTACAATATGAATAAAATCTGTATACAGTAGAGCCTCTGTAAGTTGAACTTCAACGTATAGTCGCCGAAACTTGAGCTTTTGCGAGGTGAGAGGGCCGCCTTTTTTTAAAATCTTCTTTACGAACATTTACATACCAACCAAAGAAAAAAATCTCTAACATGATTTAACTTCCCAGTATATAATGAATCCGAACATCGAATCGAATTCATGTGTGTGTGTGTTTGTACGTACATATGTACGTCCGACGCAATAATTTTTTCTAGTACGAAATCTCAAGAATAAAAAACTTAGTAATAGGGTCCCGTTTGACCTTCGGGTACGGAACCCTAATGATGTGACTACGTCAGGGTGCCAATTAACGCGTATTAACATAAATATGATCTGAAAAAAATTCACATTCGCTCCAGTAGTACTTTTTGTTTAAACAAAAAGACTGCAAAAAGTGTATTTTAGAAGATTTCTCAGATCTAAATTGTTAGGATCATACTGAGAAGTTGGTTGTGCCTCAAGGTTCGCACTTGTAGAGTTCTAATATACAGGTACGACTCAACTCACGGCTTGTTTTCAGTTTAAATAGAAATAAGTCAAGGATGCGCTTCTTTCTAGTTTAATCCAAGAAAAAACAAAGTTTTCAAATGTATCGAATCGGAAATTGAAAAGAAAAAGTTTTTTTTGTCTCTAATAATTAATTAATATTGTGTGGGTCGTCACTCGTAGTCCGTAATCTCAGATTTATACGAAACAGTGGAGTTATACGGAATACATAAGCTCTGTTCCAAGCTGTCTGAGAACGGTAACAGAACCGTCACAGTCTTGCGCAGTAGCTCAAAAATCGATACAAAAAGTTTCGTTTTAGCTACTGCGCAAAACGGTGACGGTTCTGTTACCGTTTTCATACAGCCTTGAAACATAGCTATAATTAAGACTTGACCCTACACCACTTAGTATCTAACAAAGCTAATCGATTAGATTTCTACTATTCCGACTACAAAAGTGCATGGGAATGATAATTCACTTTTCTTCATACCTCGATCGAAAGTACGTACTTTCGTCCCTTATAGCAGGGACGAAAGTTTGACATTTACTCCCTGTTATTTATTATATTAAATGACAGCGGTAACCCTAGTTACGAGTATAAATACGCATAAGAAATTTTTTCCTCCCGCCGTTCTCACTAGGAGTAAATGTCAATCTTTCGTCCCTGCTGACGAAAGTACATACTTTCGAGCGGATATGAAGAAAAATCGTATACACCACACGGGCCTTAAAAGTTGAAATCGACGCGCAGGTCCGAAAATTCAAATTTCGGCCCTTGTGATGTAATATACTATTTCAAAATTTGACAATATTTTTTCATTTTGAAATCTCCCGAAGTCCAAAAACGTATTTTTGGAATATGGTATACCTTTCATGACGGTTTCAATTTATTTTTCAAAGAATGTTTTGTAAAAGAAATTTTTTTCTTAACTTTATAGTTTTAGAAATAATCTGAAAATTAAAAAAAATCAGCTCTTTTTTGTTAATAAGGTCTGTCAAAAAGATATTAGTTAACTTTGGTTCATTTTTTCATGTGTCAAATTTCAATATTTTTGCAGTTGGAATGGTCCTTGTAACGTTCCCCGTTGGCCCTTACGCCGTGTTGATAAGGACGAAACGCTACTTCTTCCTGAACAAATACCAACGCTATTGTTGATATCTGTAGAGGGCAAAATCTTTAATTATCTTCCAAAAAATGTATTTCTTTTCTTTTTTACATCAAAAACAACATTACTTTTAAATTCAAATTTTATTCAATCAAAATATATTTTAAACCAATTTCATTTATTTCACTTAAAACTAACTTAACCTAAAATCAACTTTAACTTTTTTAACTTTTATTTTCAAAAATGATTTTACAATTTATTATATTTCAAATTTTACTTTAATAATTTCATAAATTCAAATTATTTCTTAACTTTGCTAATTTCAAATTATTTTCCAATTTACATATAATTTCTTTATAATTTTTCCTTTATCTTATAATTTTTCATTTAATATTTAATAAATCAAAATATGACTTTATTTTTTAAAGTAATTCATATACCTCTTCGTTATCTTCGGACTTTGCTAAATCTTTCTATTATATCATTATTTCTATGCGATATTATGCGTTATCTCTCATTCATTCATTTCAACTTTTATACCATTTTTATATCATCATAATTTCTGTAGTTGCCCGATCTTTGCGGGTCTACAATAATAATACCTTTTTAAATACTTTATAATATTTCATAATTTCATCATAATAATTTTTTATAATTGCCCGTCTTTGCGGGTCGACAATTATATACTTTTAATACTTTATAAATTTTTATCATTCATTCTTAATTTTTAGATCAAACGCATTGTTTCTTATATTAATACTTCAATTCTATAAATATTGAGCAAAGTTCGATAGCAAAGGAAGAAGTATATGGCAAACTTCTCTAAGCATTATCCTATTCTTTTCAATATAAATATTCGTATTGAATCTTTTTGAATTTAATATAAACAAAATTTATCATATCCAAAAAAAAATGAAAATTAATATTCTTTAATTATTTGAAATCAAAATTATATAATTTACTGTGGAGATATATTCTGAACTCCATTTTTTATATTTAAGGTATTTACAACTTACAACTAATACTTAATATGTATATTTAAATTGTTTCTTTTATTATTTACAGTCCCTTTTTGGGTATATTTATTTACATTGACGCGTTAATATTGATAAGAGTAAAACCATCGAACCAATATTAACGGTATTATTTATTATATTATATAAGGCATTTTTTGATCAATTGATTTTATTTTTTGTGCTCTCTTTTCCTATTGTATTTTTATTTAATTAAAAATGTTATCCAAAGTTTTATTACCTCATGATGACCAGAAAACTCCGTTCTCCAAGATTGATGAAATCATGTAGGTAACGAAAAAGTGAAGATTTACTGATTTGCAAAAATTAAATTGTAAACTTAACGCGTGTACTTCTTTCTAAAGTTCGCAAGCAAGAGAGCTTCTTATCATATTTTAGATTTCAAAAACTATCAATGACGGCGTTATTTCGCCCCACCTAATCTTGATTTACCAATCAGTGCGATCGAAATTTTCAAGTTTACAGCGATATCAATCAGAATCAAACTTAGATAACATCTTTTTGAAAAGTACATTGTATTCGTAAATGTAATTTGATTTAATAGCGTTTTGCATTTAGAATACTAAGTGTTCAGAAATAAGTGAATTTAATTAATTGATATCATTTTATGTTTCGATTACTCAAAATAATGATTGGGACAATACCTGTAATGTTGTCACATTACATCCTGTCGCCCAATTGGCTGGAATTTTCATTAATAGAACAGTATTATTTGTGAATATAAAATGTATAATTAATGCACCATGAGTACCTACGTCACTATTTTATATTTTTTTCAATATACTGTTTTTTTTGGCTTCTGCACCGATAAGTAGGTATAATTAGCCACGTCAAATTATTTTAGATAATAATGGCAGTTAAAGTGCTAAGTAAAAAACATATGCAGTGTAACGTCTTACAATTAGTTAATTATTATCGATTGATTTTTTCAAGTATAAACATTTATCAGTTGGTTATTTAAAAATTGTAAATACAATAAGCACGGTTAATAAATATTTATTTTTCATTTAAATTACGATTTTACAGAAAAAAAGTTTAAACAATGCCTGTGGCTGTAGAACAACACAAATAAAATGGCAAATATCCAAAGCACCGCAAGGTCTGAATGCTAACAATGGTTTTCATACTATAACATTACAAATTATATTACCAGTGAACATCATTGGCGGGGGATGGGGGTCTAAGCGGCTTTCATATTCAAAAAGTGCACAAAAACTGACTTGTATTGGAAGCATTGATAAAGATTTTTTAATACCATTAATTACCAGATTTATTTTGACTAATGATAGTAAGCTAACAAAATTTAAGCACGGTTTGTTCAATGGAATGGCAAATCAATGAAACAATGTAAAGCATACAACATCCCATGCATAAAAAATGCCGCTTATATTATATTGGGAGGCATCAGTGTATTCCTGAATTTTTTAATAGTATTGGGTTCCTTTAAATGGGTGGAGCTTTAAAAACATGGCGACGATGCGGTATCATTTCCCATGGTTTCTATAGTATACAGTGCAATTGTGAATTTTTGGAAATGCAATAAAATGATAAGTATCAGTACAATATGTGATTGGGCTGATACAAATCATCGAACGAGGAATTTTCTTGAAGCGAAACGTGTATTTAATGCCGACCATATCATAAAACTAGGAAAAAATTCTACTGAAACAGAACCTTCAAGTAAGATATTTACTTCTTTCTGTATGCAAATTTCCGATTTAAAGAGTAAACCACATGAAATAAAAGGTGTAAATAGAAATATTATATCAATGCAGTGTTGATGAACGTTGCAAACATATTATTAAAACATTACTTTGTTGCAACAGGTAAGTTCCTAACTTAAAAATAGTATTTAAAGTTTGAAGTTAAATTAAAGTGAAACTTTTATTCTATCGCCCCGAATTTTTCTGGCCGTCTGTTGCATGTCGCATTACAGGCGGCCGCGGAGTAGGGGTAAAGTGAAAGGCGTTCGGAGTAGGCGCTCGGTAGAGCAGCCAAGGCCAATATGGCGGCGCCCATGGTTAGCATCAGCTGACCGTGTAGTATGTAAAACACATAGTCAGTCTGTCATGCGGGCTAGTGCTGTACAGTGTTTACATGTTTTTATTCGTGTATTCATGTGAATATTGTTGTTTATAATTAATCGTGATGGATAAGTGTCTACAATCCAACGCCTACAATCCAATAAAAGTTTCACTTGCGTCGTGGTTTCTTAAAACCACACAACTTTTTTTTTTCTATCAAAATTCGTAATATTAATTAATAATACTAACCATTCAATTAATAAATTTAGTTTTCAATATTAAGACTAAGTATAATATCTACTTACTTGGGAAAATATAATTATCTGCATTAAAGTGACGTGGTACTATTACAGCCTTTTACTATTTTTGTACGAGGTGAAAACTTCGCAGGTTCCATAATGAGTCATTTATTAATTTATTCAACGTTTTTTTATTAATATAATAAAAAGATCTCGATTAACAGTACTGATTCACAGAACGATTTATAATCATATTTATCCGATTTGAGTTGTAAATTTCGCCGCCAGATAGAGTAGTGCATATAACGGACCACAATAGAACATCTAATTTATTAACCTGCGTTAAATCGTTAAAAAGATTGTACAAAAACATTGTTATGATTTTTTTGGTCTTATCACAAATGTGGACTTCCTCTATTGCGTTATATTAGAAGCACTATTAAAATTTCAGCAAAATATACTCCATAATAAAAAAAGTTTTTAAATTAGAATTTTATTACATTCAAAGTATGTAATTAAAAATGTAATTATAATTTGATCCTCGTTTAAATAAAAATCAATTATAACTGGTTCATTAAAAATTAACTTAACCTTATCTAAATTTAAATTTATTTTGAAACAATGCGGAAAAGTATTAGAAATCGATTAGTATTTATGTTCTACATACTAGGGCTTTATTTCCATAAAAATACGTTATCTTAATGTTAAACTGAAAGATATTGGATGGGGGTTTCAAATTATTCTGGTGTCTTTCTTAGTTACGTTTAGGTACATCTCAGCAGTTTTTTACTCGGCTATCCCCTCCTTAACTACTGGACCAATTTCGACGATCGAGGTGTCGTTTGAAAGGACTCGGCGTACAGATGTGCAATAGGATGTCAGAACTGCGATAAGTGGATTTTAAGGATTGAAAATCGATTTTCAAAAAATCAATTTTAACCTTACAAAATACATGATTATGAAGGAAAAACAATCAAGAATTTAAGTTGAAAAAATATAGTTGATCGATTTCAGAGCAACAGGACGGCTAGTAGCTTTCTAATACAGATTGTTTCTTAAATATTAAAATAACAAAATTATTAGAATAATATGTCGCAGTCGGTTAAATTGATATAAATATACTGCCACATTTTTATTGCCCGCAGGAAATATTTCAACCGAGATTCATTTCATACTGATTTTTTGTGGAAATGCTACTTAGATTAAATTATTTCAGATTATAGATGACCGACAACTAAGACCACAAACGTCTAAAGAATGTTACTTAACATTAAACTATCAGATTTGTGAAAGATAAAATTTTGCTATTTTTTCTACAGGTAAAATTTTAGAAAAATTCGCCATTATTAATGCTAAAAAATGTCTTGAACCTGCAAGTAAACTTGACATAAAAATAATTTTAAATACCTATTTATAAAAAATGAAACTCCAAACTGAAGTTATTTCGTCACCAAAAAATGTCGACATTTTAAAAACGATTTTAATCACACGAACTTGTTGTCAGAAACTATGATAATCACTAGCACTTTGTTATCAGTTTGTGACAGATAATAACGATAACTGTACTGTCTGCAGAGGTGCCTTCTATCTAACTGTCTTGGATTGAACAAAACTGACAACAATAAATAAACCGGTCTGAAATGTGGAGAGAGGAGATCTCCGGAGTCTGCACGACCCATGCACTGGACCACGCGGTATTTCGCAATTCTCTGTACAGCGCTAACAGTTTAAAAGTCGGCGCAGTTTATTTATTACTGCACTGCAGATTTGCTGAAAAGGGGAGCGAAAGTGAAACGAGAACAGCTGTGTTCTAACAAAAGACTAACTGTAAACAAAAGAAAAATCCTCATATGAATGACAAACAAGAGAAAAACGAAAAGATATTTTAATATAAATGGAGAACACTAGAATGTTTTAAACTGGAAAAGATCGTAGTTTTTTAAAAGGGTTGACCACAAAACAGTATAATGTCTGTGGGGTTGACAAACTTAAACTATAAAGCGTTTTTCAAAATTATGTATTGGTAACGGTTTCATAGTATTTTTGGTTTCAAAGAGCTAAATACGTAAAGAATAGTTTTTGTATTACAAAATTTGTAATTTTTTATGCTCAAAACAGTTGCACACTGTAACTAATAATAATATAATTTGATAATGAGGAGAAGAATAATGAAAAATGTCAAACATACAATACAAAGCATGTGAATGATGACTCCAGAAATGAAACTGAAGAATTTAGATGGCTAAAACTTTCAGAGTCGTTAGGTCAAAACGTCTCATATAAGCACACAAAATGTTGTCAGGATTTAATAATTATTTGTAATACGGCAAACGTTTAATAGGTATCTTATACGCGACGCGAGCGTACCTACAGAACAATTCGAGGAAAAACTTGCTGTAAAACTGAAAATAGTGTAAATAACGTGCTCAAAGTTTTTGGCATGTATTTTGAACAATTTTGCAAGAAGTTATTATTATACGTTCAATATTTTCCACACAGCAAAAAATCTTTGCGACGGACGCACCAATGACGCGCAGAAATTCCGGTGTAAAAGGCTAAAAAATTCAGAATCGTTAGATCAATATACGTCTTAAATAGGCACACTTTTAGTCACATCTGAATAATTGTTATTTGCCGAACAGCAAATATACGCAGTGGCGGATTTGCACTCTTCGCCCAAGGCCATGTAGTAAGTATCAGCAGCCCCTTTCTCAGCACCCATCATATTATAGACTACATAATGAATTTACTTTATTGCCAATTTTTATCGAAATCGATTCAGTTTAGTTAACTATAATAGCTGCTAGTTTGTAATGTTTCAATATACACCCTCACGAACTCATTTTTGAACTTACACGTTGCACGCTATCAACAAAATGACGTAAAATCATCTTAGAAGAGCGTTATGTGACCTAAACTCAAATTTATAAAAAAAAATCCTCGACAATAGCTCAACATTGTTGGTTTTAATAAGTTGTCTGTTTTAAATGCATTTAAAAACACTCAACTGCCCAAAATATTGATCTAAATTAGATATTCCAACCAGTTTTTTAGGAAGACTATTGATATACTTACGATGCGGTGCAAACTGCACGGTGCAGTGCGGCCCGCCATACGCCATAATGTGTTTTGTAACGATTGGCTGCCCTTAATATCTGGCCTACTGGGCCTTAGGGCAAATCCGCCACTGAATATATGTGACACGAGTGTATAAGAAAATTAGAAAAATAAAAATCTTTGAAACGATTGATTCAAGAAAAAAATGTCTCCTAACAATTTTCTTCTAAAAATCAATCATTTTGAAGATATTTACTAAAAACAAGAATTTACTCCCTTTCAACCCCTGAGAAAAGCCCACGGTTGAAATTAAGGATACTTTTCAGAATATGCTGAGGCAATCAAAATAAAGGTCCCTACAAAAAATCTACTTGGACGAAATGTTTTCAAAATCAAAGTCTAATTTCCTGGATCGCGTAGTTACTGGTGATCATAAATCATTTTCTGAATAATTTGTAACCGGTTCTGTCGCGAAGTTGTGTGTTAAATGAGTGATTCATACCATCCCTTCTCAAACTGAAATGCCAACTGCCTGTTGTAAAAAAAGGTTACCTATACTAAGACCTTTCTCTACCGAGAGTCAAAACCCCCATCGATTCTACAGAAGGCCCCAACCGTATTTTTCGTATTTTAATACCCAACAGTTGACGAAGATAAATCAAATTTATTGAGACTTTATTTTTAGAAAATTATATTTATATAAAAACACGTGGTTTCAGTTTGTGTCAAGTTTTTTTTTTTTAATTAGGTCAATCAGATGCATTTCCACTTTTTTGCGTTATCCTTCAGCAAACATATAATTAATCCATTACGAAACGAATTCAAATACCTATTTACAGATTAGGTATATTAAAAAGTTTAATCACAATAATTATAATATCAGGGTTCGAGGATTACAGGATATCAGTTGATATTTAACGTGATAATGATAAATACAATATGAACCCCCCTTTTAGTATTCGGTTGCAGATTTCCCCTTACCAACAGATTCTTCCACTAATAATAACAAAGCTATTTTTAAATTGTTTCTCTACGTGGCTAATTATACTAATTAGTGTAGAAGCCAAAAACCAGTATATTAAAAAAAAAGTTTCTCTCACTTTAATTTGTTACGTGCCACTCAATTTTCATGGAAAACATTATTAAAGTCGATTTTAAAATAACATTTTATAACACCTAAGTCAAGGCCGCTGCACATGAAGCTGGTTTCGCAGAATGGAACTAGTTTTGACCAATTGAAAATGCGCAAAACTATTTTGCTCATTTTATAACACTCAATACCCGTTTAAATGTAAGATTTCGGGTTTGGTAAATTAGGCCAGTCATATCTAACATTAAACTTGCAAACTAACATGTAGTTCTGATTTTTTAATATATTGTTAGGACCACTACCAGTAGCGTATATCCAAGTTTGCAGCTTCGAAAGACCTGTGCTAACTTTGCAGCACTCAAAAAACTGCGAAATTTTTGCACTTTTTTTGGTATTCTCAATATAGGTCTTAAACTATGCATTTTTTTATAAAATATTTTTTATACGTTTTTAAGTAGACTAAAATTGCTACAATCTGAGACAAGAACCAGCTCTGTAGGTTCAATACTTACCGAGATACAGCTTTCCAAAAATTGACCAGTTTTTTCAACAAAGTGAAATTTTAAGATTTGGTCAATTTTTGACCCCGATATCGGGGAAAATACTCATTTTAAGGGAAATATCATAGGAACATATATTGTAGCAAATGTAATTAGCTTTAATTTAAGCAGAGAACGACGTCTGTAGGCCATATAGTTTACTCACAAATTTTAAAAATCCAAAAAAAGAGAAAACTGCATTTTCGCAAATTTAAATTTAATACCTAATAATCGTTATGTAAATCCATTCAGTGGTTTTAATGTGGTTGAGTAACCAAATTGAGTAGCATAGTAGCATAAACGAGTAACATAATAAAAAAAAATAACATAATTGATAACATCATAAAAAAATTATGCAGTTTTTGACAAAATACCGTCGTATTTCAGCCATTTTGTAAAAAATGTTTACAAATTATATTCATGAACCTTCCTCGTTTATCGCTCTTTCTATTACCGAAAACAATTTCAAAATCCGGTGCGTGGTTTAGTAGAAGAGAGCGGAGAAAAAGACAGAGACTTTGTTTTTAACTGTGCAGTCTTTGACAAAATACCGTCGTATTTCAGCCATTTGAAAAAATATTTACAAATTGTATACAGAAACCTTCCTCGTATATTGATCTTTCTATTAGCGAAAACCATTTCAAAATCCGGTGCGTGGTTTAGAAGAAATGACCGGTGAAAAAGACAAAGACAGTCTGAGACTCTGATTTTAACTATGTAGTCTTTGCTAAAATTGCGTCGTAGTTCAGGTATTTTGTAACAAAATATTTATAAATTATATACAGAAACCTTCCTCGTTTATTGCTCTTTCGACTACCGAAAAGCATTTTTAGATCCGGCGCATGGCTTAGAAGAAGTGAGCTGAGAAAAAGACAAAGACAGACAGAAGCTCTATTTTTAACTATGCAGTCTAAGCTAAAACACTGTCGTAGTTCAGGCATTTTGTAAAAACTATTTACAAATTATATACAGAAACCTCCCATGCTTATCACTCTTTCTATTACCGAAAACCATTTTACGATCCGGCGCATAGTTTAGAAGAACACCGACGTTGTTTTGTCAAAGACTGCATAGTTAAAAACAGTCTCTGTCTGTCTTTGTCTTTTTCTCCGCTCACTTCTTCTAAACCATGCGCCGAACCTAAAAATGGTTTTCGATAATAGAAAGAGCAATAAACGAGGAAGGTTTCTGTATATAATTTATAAATATTTTTTACAAAATAACTGAACTACGACGGAATTTTAGCAAAGCCTACATAGTTAAAATCAGAGTCTATGACTGTCTTTGTCTTTTTCACCGGTCATTTCTTATAAACCACGCACCGGATTTTGAAATAGTTTTCGCTAATAGAAAGATCAATATACGAGGAAGGTTTCTGTATACAATTTGTAAATATTTTTTCAAAATGGCTGAAATACGACGGTATTTTGTCAAAGACTGCACAGTTAAAAACAAAGTCTCTGTCTTTTTCTCCGCTCTCTTCTACTAAACCACGCACCGGATTTTGAAATTGTTTTCGGTAATAGAAAGAGCGATAAACGAGGAAGGTTCATGAATATAATTTGTAAACATTTTTTACAAAATGGCTGAAATACGACGGTATTTTTTCAAAAACTGCATAATTTTTTTATGATGTTATCAATTATGTTATTTTTTTTTATTATGTTACTCGTTTATGCTACTATGCTACTCAATTTGGTTACTCAACCACATTAAAATCACTGAATGGATTTACATAACGATTATTAGGTATTAAATTTAAATTTGCGAAAATGCAGTTTTCTCATTTTTTGGATTTTTAAAATTTGTGAGTAAACTATATGGCCTACAGACGTCGTTCTCTGCTTAAATTAAAGCTAATTACATTTGCTACAATATATGTTCCTATGATATTTCCCTTAAAATGAGTATTTTCCCCGATATCGAGGTCAAAAATTGACCAAATCTTAAAATTTCACTTTGTTGAAAAAACTGGTCAATTTTTGGAAAGCTGTATCTCGGTAAGTATTGAACCTACAGAGCTGGTTCTTGTCTCAGATTGTAGCAATTTTAGTCTACTTAAAAACGTATAAAAAATATTTTATAAAAAAATGCATAGTTTAAGACCTATATTGAGAATACCAAAAAAAGTGCGAAAATTTCGCAGTTTTTTGAGTGCTGCAAAGTTAGCACAGGTCTTTCGAAGCTGCAAACTTGGATATACGCTACTGGTAGTGGTCCTAACAATATATTAAAAAATCAGAACTACATGTTAGTTTGCGAGATTAGCGATTTTTAGTGTAAAATATGACCGGGCTAAATATTCATTGGTCAAAACTAGTTTTGCGCATTTATTTCGGTCTTTGGCTGAATTCGGGTATAGACCGTAACGTCCGTAACATTTACACTTTGTTACCAGGTGGCAGCCATTTACAATATGAATGCATATAACAAACTTCTGAATCAATTTAATTCGTACGCATCGTAATGAAATATAAGTTGTGCACTTCCTCTCATTAAAACGAAGAGAACGGTGTACGTTGCACCACAATGTGTGCTAATTAACACACTCAAATCGGTACCACAACCGTTTTCCTTCCCGTATTTATATATAGGTACTAGCGGTCCCGTCCGGTTTCACCCGGGTGTAAAAGAACGAATGGTTAAGGGAGGAACATGAGTACACACATTCATATTAGTTTACCGAGATGAATGTTGTGTCCAAATTTCATGATGATCGGAGTTACCGTTCAAAATTTTTTGTCGATAAAAAGCAGTATTAATACTTTTTTTAACTAATAATTTTTTTTAATTAATTAAATAAAATTAAAATAAATTTTAATGTAGGCCTTAGAAGAAAGCAATGTAGAAAATAAAAAAAAAATAAAAATGAATTCGCCCAACGTAGGGCTCGAACCCACGACCCTGGTATTGACAGGCTTGTGCTCTACCGATTGCGCTAGCCGGCGTTGTATACTTACATCGCTAATATGAGTACTTATACTTAGTTAGTGCATTTCACCTGAATAGAAGCTTATTTTTTAGATACATTTGGAACATTTTTCATTAATGCTCCGCTCCTAATGGTCGTAGCCTGATTTTATATAGCCTATAGCCTTCCTCGATAAATGGGCTATCCAACAAAAAAAAATTTTTTCAATTTGAACCAGTAGTTCCTGAGATTAGCGCGTTCAAACAAACAAACAAACACACTCTTCAGCTTTATATATTAGTATAGATAGATGTAGTTTTAATTTCGCAACACCTATTTTGTGTACCACCATGTATCTTATCGTACACGCATGTATACAAAAGAAAAATGTTACGTCAGATTTATTTAAGTACCTCATACATTCCGATTAACCATGCAGGGTTCATGACAACTGACATTTGGTTCCAAGAGCAAAATAATTATTCAGACATGTAAATATTATATAAATTTATGTTAAAAGTTATGTTAAATGAAATGCAATTAAGATAATGATAAATGCAAGAAAGGTAATTTAAATGCTTTTAAGTTAAGGAATAGCGCAGTCCGTAAAGGCGGCGCTTTTAAAACACGATTAAATTTTCATGAGGCTTTTTACAGGATATCCGTCAATTTCTGAATATACCTACCTACATAAATTCATTTAACGAACGGCCAGCCGTTAAACCATCCTGCGACCGTCCTGCTGTGCCAACAGGACAGCTCCGTTTATACTCTGTCTCCTAAAACCGCCCCGCATCTTTCACTTCCTACGCATATCTGGTTTGTGTTAAATCAAAAAGGTACGATGTACAATAAAAATGTTTCTAATTTTTTACGCAATAACTTTTTAAAACCCTTGAATTATTCCTTTCTTACAGGGTAATTGGATTTTATTAAAATTAAATTTACTTGCCCTGAATGAATTTTTCATACACAAATTTTTATTTGTTAGTTGTTGCCAAGTGATCGAAATTCGACCATAACTAATTAAATTTATAAGTTTGAACGTTATCGAAATTCTTTTGTGATTATACAGATTTTTCCTGAATCGATTTTACCTGTATTAATTCGTACACATCGTAATGAAACATACTTTGTGCACTTTCTCTCATTAAAACTAGCAAAACGATATATTTTTCATCACAATGTATGCGAATTAATACACTCATATCGATAATCGGCTATAAGTATATCGGTATTGGTCGATTATTGGTATTGGCGAAATAAGTCATTTTTCGAAAAAATGTATTATTATTATATAAAAAAACAACGTTATAGCATATATCTCTTATACGCATATTACGCCGATTTTCCTCAAATGCAATAGGGCTCTTGATATATGCATATCAAACATCCTTCCAAAATTTGGTTTAAATCCGTTATCCGTTTGACCTGTGTTATGTTCACAGACTAACAGACTTTTTCCAAAAATTTGTTTCTTGGATTCGGGTGACCTCAAAACGAAAAGTTTTGTAAAATTTGACCTAAATTAGTATACCATTCCCTATTGACTGGTAAAAGTAATTAAACATATTACCCATTACAAGAATTACTGTAATTATCCTAATTTTACATTAATGTTTAAAGAAAACTATTTTTTCATAGTTCAAAAAAAAACAATAATGGCACTATAAATAAAGAAAAATAAACGAAATTCAAGGTTATTTATTACTTAAAGGTGTTTACTTCATCGATTGTTAAAACCGGAAAGCAATGATTAAAAAATAAATGAACTATAGAAATTTTATATATTACTGATCTTTTTTCTTTTAGAAAAAAATAATTAATTTGATTTCAATTAATTGAATCTACAATAGTTCATAAAACCTGATTCTCGAATACGTTTTAATAAGGTGCTAATCTCTCTAAATTGTTAGTTTCAGGAAAACGTTTTTATAAGTAGGTACCTTATGGATAATTGATAATGTCAAGTAGGTGCACTTACTGTAAAGTGTACCTATAATATATTTTTTGTTTTCTTAATCTAGTGCTTTTACTGCTTTCTAGAGTTGAAAGATAACAGATATTTTCATAATAAACCTAAGAATATGAATTAACTTCAAATGAGGGAAAATAGTGATAGTTAGGTACTACTTTTTAGGTAAGAGCTTTTCCACAACTTTTAATTTTGACGTATCAGGAAATCTATACCTACACTCTAAACATATTTTAAAGATAAAGAAGAACATGTAGAATTAGCAAAACTCACAAAATAAATCGTTACCGTGAATTAAACTAACATATTCAAATAAATATAATTGGTCGACAATTTTATTTATTTGAAGAGTTCTATTCAGACGTTTAATCAAAGATTTAAACTAACATAGGTATGTATCTGTAAAACTATTGTATTTAGTTTCAGACACCATTATAATTCAACAGGTGACTGATTACGTAATACTTCAATGCAAGTTGCCATTGGTGAAAGCTTATCATGACCTATACGATATGTTTCAACCAATCATATTTGAATTTAATTATATTTAATATAAGCTTTAGTAACTGCAGTACTTCGTGCATTTCAATTCAAAATAATAAACAATTCATACCTTTGTTTTAATCACTGCTTATTAAAAAGTTCTTATGAAACGAGAACTATGCACAAGCACTAAAACCTAATGTAATTAATTATACAAGATACTCAAAAAACAATAGACGCGCATATAAAAAAAAACAATCGCGAAACAAAACACTACTGAGCAAATCCTGAGTAATTGGATATTTGAATGCAGATATAAGCATGCATAATATATTGTTGACTATTGTTTTTTTTTTTTTTTTTTTTTTTGTTTTCCAGACAAAACACAGTGCAACTAATGGTCTGCGTGTCTTTTAACACCTGGTTGCACGTTTCGCGTATAACTTATCTCTCTTCACAACGTGTTATGCCGGTTTTAAATAACAAAAGCCTATCGATAGACCAACACGACGCACAATAACATTGCACACGTGCTCGTATAAGTATGTGTTAATCGCGCGGCCTCGATTTAAATAAACAACGAACTAGCGCGATGTTAAAACAAAAGACACACTCTACCATCTAACGACAAAACTACAAACAGACTGGATAAACTGGTCTATGGAAAACTCAATGAAACTCTTAATCTGGGGGCACGGCAGTGTCCCCGCCAAATCGAGCAAAAGCAAATAAACAAAGACACTCAACGCAATTTCGACCCCCTGTAACTTCGTTGTGGAGATAGAAGCCTGAATTTTCAGTGACCAAGAGGACATACTGGAACTGTCTATATTACTAAATTACCTACTATTTATAAATATAGTTTACGTACGTATCGCTAGTCGACAAAGTTAATTAATTTTGTGACTGACACACTCACCGATCATTAAAATTTTAAGGTACTTCCCGTACTCCTAGAAAACTGAAATTTGGAATGCAGGCTGAGTTTCACTTGGAAGTAACGAGAAAATTGAAAAATTGGTAATTGTCTCTCCCCAACCCCTAAAAATGGGAGCACAGATTTCTATAGGTCCGTAGTCCTAAATAGCTGAAATTTGGTATGCAGGCTGGGTTTCACAACCACTCAAAGAGGGTAGTGTAGATTTCTTAGATTATAAAAAGACATATTATGTCGGTACACACACGGCAGAAGTAAAACTTCTATGTAGGTATAATATTACCCTACAAAAATAATTGAAATCCCATCAAACACATTTCCAAGTTTATCCTTGATAAAACATACATGTGAGAAAAAGAGCCATTCTTTGTGCAAAAAAGAATTGAGTTCAAAAAAAGTGCCAAGTTCTCACTTGGCAAATTTTTATGAATTATATTATAAGTAATTGACTAGTGTCTGAAAACTTGGAACCCGTTTTGACCTCAATTCTTTTTTGTACAAAGCATTGCTCACTTTTTCACATGTATGTTTCTAATGGAATATCAAGGCCAGACATGGCAACATTTTTTACAAGAAATGTTTTTGAAGGGATGTTATTATTTACAAACAATAAATTAAATGTTTTATGGCAGGCAACTTCTTTTACATCGCTGCGAATTTATTGGTAATGCTATTCAGCTGAAGCGTTACATTCAATTTTAATATCTTACTAAAAAGAATCCATTACAGAATTACATGTGACATAATATTATCATTCAGAGCAAGATTGTAAAATGCTGCTAATGTTGTCTAGCGTTTCAAAATGACTGCATTATTTAATTTTAATATCTTGCTCAAAAGCCGCTATCGCAGAATTGCATGTAGCGTTATCATCCAAATGCACATACCGGGATTATAAAACGACACTAATGTTATCCAACGTTTCAAAAGAAATGCATCATCCAATATTTCAATCTTTTTCAGCTTGCTAAAAAGGCGCGGGTTTACATTTGACGTCATAATTTCAAGGAATACAACACATCAATCAGTGCGAACTAAGGAAACGGCGTAGCAAAATTCTATGTGGCATAACGAGCTATTTACTGAAAAATATTCAACTCATCAATTCCAATTACTAATTTCATAGTCTCGATCCTGGTTTTTACACAAAAAAAAATTGGTTGTCTGTAAAGTCGGTTTACGGACGATAGTTTTACGTGATAACGTATTCCGTAATACATAACCTAAATTTATATAATAATTATAATAATTCGAATCTATGATATTGCATCTTTCGCTTCAAATTTAGGTAAATTTTATTAAGTAGAATAATAAAACACTATAAAAAGTACACTATTATTTTATAAAAAACAACTATGGCATGTATCTCTTTTGCGCATGCGCCGATTTTCCCCAAAAAATTTACAAAAATTTCTAGTAAAAATAGATAGAGTAAAAACCGTTTTAAAAACTATATTATTATTATATAAAACATCATTATAAGAGATATATTCTTTTACGCATGCGCCGATGTTCCTTAAAAACAATAGGCCACTTCATATTTGCATATCAAACATCCTCCCAAAATTTGGTTTCAATCCGCTTATCCTTGGTGTCGGAATGATAAGAAATGTCAAAAGTGACGTTTGCAACTGTCAAAGTATTATGTTCTAATAATAATTAGTTATTCCAATAGTTAACTTAGAAGGCGTTGCATTTCACAAAATACTAATGTCAAAAAATTGAATTAAACATTAGAAATGCAGCCGTTTTCATGTTAAGACAAGACATACGTTATTTTCTAATTTCCATGTACAGCAAACAAAGACGACCGACCGCGTCGCGTCATGCATTAGACAACATTGCATTTATACAGCTATTTTTCTATGTATAAAAAAACTGTTTAGGCAAATTCTGTTATACGAAATCTATGTAAAATGTTCTCCTCTTTCGTTTAAGACTGGTTTCAAACCGATCTGATTTAAATTGAGCGAGAAATTAGCAAAAAGCACGCACAGGGTCAGGCGGAACGTTACGCGTTAGGAACGTTACGTTACACTTTTTCGTGCATGCAGTCGGTGTTTTATCAATTTATAAGATTGGTGATTCATCAATTTATAAGACGTTATCACGTCAAAAATACTGAACTGATGTTGATGATACTTTCACTGGTGAATAGGTCACTTATTTGACATTAACATCAAATACGTATATTATTATAATACTACTTACGAAAATTTATAAAAACAAAATAGCGGATTCAGAACTTACTGTTTTTTAGATCATTGAACCTTTTAAATGAATATAAACAATTTATAATAGATATCATGTCCATCGTAATAACAATAATAAGAAAAAATCGCAGGTATGTGGAATAAAATATATTAAATTTACTTACTGTACGACGTTTCGTCTATATGTTCAGTTTTTTTCAAGTACTGCAAAATAAATAACAATAATTATAAGGTCGTACAATAAATAAATCTAATATATTATATTTGTACACATTCCTGCGATTTTTTTCTTATTGTTAATTATAAACAATTTTTAATTTGAAAAGGAAACTAAAAAGCATAAATCCAAAATGCAGTGAAAAACTAAAAACTGATTAGGTACTGCTACCCGAAATTATAAAAGTTTCCAATTTGAAAAATAATGAGATAACTAATATTTTACCGTACTATTTTTCATATCGGAAGCTTCTTTGTAATTTTCTATTAGCAATAGTTGATTTTTTTTAGTGTATGAGTGTTTTTAAAGTGAATACTTCTTTAAAAACGGGGGTAAACTTGTTTCCCTATGTAACGAAATTGATTTCCTTATGTTACGGATTTTGTCACGAAATTGTATTATTAGTAACCCTATGTAAACAATGCAACTTTGTAAGCATTGGTAGCTCAGTGGTAAAATACTGGTATGCCACACGGCCGGCCCGGGTTCGATTACCGTCAGGTGCGCGCAACAATTGTTTTTTTTTTAATTTTTTTTTATTATTTTTAAGTATACTACCTATTATATATAAAATTTTCGACTAATTTATCAGAATAATACTTGAGCTAAAAAAACAATATTTGCAGTAAACCTGCGAAAATGTTGTCGTGTGCTTTTGTTTTCTTATTTATTATTTGCGAAAAAATTAAAAATGTGTTACTCGTTATTATAGGACTTTTCTTATTTTTGAAACGCATTGCCATTTTCAAAATTACGTTGTGTGTACCATTTATCGGATGTAAACAGCATGTAGACAACTTTTCATACGGTAGTGTAAATAAATGTCTAGCTGAAGGCTCGGTAAACGTGATCTATAAAAACACATGAAATGATGGCCAGTGCGAAACTTTCCACATCGTAAAAACATTTTAACGTATATAATTTATTATAATTTCTATAAAAAATGTAGTTGACAGGTTTACCTGTTGTATGATTCGACCTAGGGAACTTAGTTTTTTTAGAAAAAGAAATAATCCTGCTATAAATCAAAAATAATATCGACGAATGAAATAAAAAAAATACCAATTTAAGACTATTCTAATTTCTATTCGTTAAAATTAAAGAAGGCGCTTAAAAATCTAATCTTGATTTTGTTTTTATTTTTTTAATTTCTCCTCAAACTGGAATACATAAATTTTATATATTTTTCACATAAAATATGAACCAAACTCTAAATGTTTGCTTATATTTTACCATTCCAATCCACAAGTGGGGTATACTAGTTTAGATCAAAATTCACTGTTCAAATTTTTACAATATTTTTTCGTTTGAAGTCCCTCGAATCCAGAAAACATAATACGCTAGGAAAGTATCTTTTAACACGCGATCTTTGTGCCCTTTCTTGTTTTTTTCTTTTTTAATACTGGTTCAGCCAAAACCTTAGTATCATAATATGTTATACGTGCATTTTAATGAGAATTAATTGTTAAATAAAATGTTGATGATTGTAAATATACACCAACTAAAAATCCAGAATTACAATTCCACCGTTTTCTTGGATTGTCTTATGAATTAGAGAGGAAAAAAATGGACTGCACCAGTACGTCGTCAAGGGTAATTAAACATTTTTTACGCCTGTAATCATTATTAAATACATGAAAAATATCATAATTGTTATTTTGTTAACAAAAATAAGATTTTAAAATTTTGAAATAAAAAACGAATATCATTTATGTAGTTTTTTTTACTGACATTGTGCGTAAATATTTTTTTATGGTTAAGATAAAACTGGTTTACATGTGTTTGTAAGTTTTGAGTGAACCAGATTTTAAGAAATCAAACACGAGATGTCGCAAAGATCGCATGTCAAAGATACTTTCCTAGCGTGTTTTCGAAAAAACTCTGTGCGTCTGTTTGTCTGTTGGTCTGTTAGTAAGCACGATACAGGCCAAATGGACGAGCGGATTGAAACCAAATTATGAAAGGATGTTTGGTATGCAAATATGAAGAGCCTTATTGCTTTTGGGGAAAATCAGCGAGTGCGCAGAAGAGATATATGCTATTACGTTGTTTTTTATATAATAATGCAATACTTTTCATAACGGCTTATTATTCTATTTACTTTTTCAAGAAAGTATGTAAAAAAATGTTTTTTCTAAACTTTATAGTTTCGGAAATATTTTGAAAATAAAAAAAAATCAACTGTTGTTTTGTAGATCTGTCAGAAATAAACTAGTTAAGCATGCTTTGATTAATTTTTACATGACGTGCAACATATTATGTAGGTAACCATGGCAACGAATAGCAAATGTCATATTGCACACTAGTCATTACCCGCGTCACCTCACGCTATATCAGAAATGTTATTTTCTTTATTAGATATACTATATCAAATGTCAACATTTTGAAGTTGGAATGGAACCCAATTGGCTGGATTTTTTTATTGGTTTAAATATAGTTGATGTACAAGGCATGAAAGGGTCTAGCCGATTAAGCATATGAAAACTGCCCCAGTGTCTAATGAAGAATCCTTACCCTGTATTTACTGCTTTTTATCTAAAACATCTTTACACTTAATTTCAGACTTCTACTTCCGACAATTAGGCAATGTATATGAATTACACATTATAAGTATATTTTTTTCCGAATTTGGCATTTTGCAATCGATATTTAAACACCCAAGTAATATAATATTTTCATAAGTGACACAATAAATTAATTATGATTTTAATGGAACTGATAATCTTCTTATATGCTTTCATGTTATGTGGTCACACTTCTCTATCTTGATAACCTACTAACTCGAATTTTGACTACTATAACTAAATTTTGTCTTATGTAGAAGTTATCAAACATTTCTATCAGTTATTAAGTTTTACAGTAGGAAGGATAGAACCAGTCGTCATCCTTATCTCTCTTAAAAATGTCTTTGTCAATTCTTGCTCTACTTTTCATTTGCGTCTGGTACCAAATGTGTTTTGATCATCCTTTCTTTCAAGGCAAACCTATTTACTAGGTAAGGGCAATAAGAAGACTTGTGTCAAAGATCTACGATGTTGACGATGTGACAATTTTTTTAATGAAAGGTTAAAAAGGTAATTCGTTAAAAATGAGGCGAAATTAACAATGGAATCATTTTAGGCCTAAAGTGCATAATTTTCATTCTCGCTACATCAACATCGTATTTTTATTTGCAACATTAGTTTTTTAATTGCAACATAAATTGCGATCTAAAAAAATGTTTTGTGTACAGTTTTCTTCAAAATAATTAGAAAAAAACGGTTTTTTTTATTTAAAAACAAATCAATCAAATAAATCAGTCATTCGATAAACCAAAGTGATAAACAAAACATTATAATTACGTGCTGTTGTTTATAATTGGAGAAATCAGAGCAAAAGCAGAGATAACTGAAAATGCAAAAAGATTTACAAAAAGAGGAAAAAAAGAACATTTATCGGCTTTCTACAAATAATTTTGCGATTTATAAAAACAAATAAACGAAGTTAAATCATAGACGAAATAATGGAAAGTCACGCATCATTTCTTATAATCGAAACCACAAATTGTTACAATTATTATTGCGTTGTATAATCGCCTTTACAATTCCCATCAGGTAAATCTGTAGGTACAGATCAAAGAAGCGTATGCCAGTTTTTTGGTGAATTAATCCTATGAGGCTGGTTTCACCGCTAGAAACACTGCTGGGACTTCTGCTGGCCGGCAGGCTCGCTACGAGGCAGGAAATGACGTCACTGCTCGCCTGCTAACTCACAAGATGAATTTCAAAATTAGAACAGGGATTATTTTTCTAGCTTGGTCCTCTGCTTGTTCTAAGTAAGAACCGATCAGGAAACAGTATCTTGTCACGCGAGCGAATTGAGCAAACGCCCACAAACACTGCGTCACAGCTTGTGCTCTGTTCATAAACAATAAACGTCGACTTTTGTTAACATTCAAACTATCACTGCGCGCGTACCAAACCCATCTACAAAACAAGCTTCAGTACATGCATTGTGTGACGCGAACAAATAAAAGCCATCACGAAAACAAAGTCTGAAAACTATCACTTAAATCTAGCAAGGAATCTAGCGGCAAAACCAGTCTCGTGTGCAGCGGTATCATTATGGCGTGTCCATTAAATCGAGGAAAATATCAACTCAATATTCAATTTAATTTTAAACATGATAATAAACAAAAATATGAAATTTTTATACTGGAAATTTGTCATCGACACTTGCGATCTTGCATATTATGATGATCTTAGTTTTCAAGCGCCTATAAGTTACAATCTTTAAAACACAGTCTTTAATCGGCTATGATCGAACCTAAAACGTTTTTAAACAAAGTTGATCTAAACAAATTTGACATATGTAATTTAGTCTTACGACCGCAGAAATGTACATACAAATTATCTTGGCTTTTGATCAATAGGTACTTACTTATTATTATGCAAAAGAGATCTTGTGTATTTCAAAGTCGGTCAACATTGTGTGGATACCATTCAAGGTAAAATTATAGGGATTGTTAAGACAAAACAGCATCGCACTAAACAATTGCTGAAACCATGAAACAAATGATTTACTGTTGACATAATGAAGACCATGGTTTATGATCACTATGAATAATAAGAAATATTTACATATTTAGTGAGTACTGTGACACAATTTGTTCAAAGCAAATTTATTGTCAGTAGCAGTGCGTTGTGTTGAATGAAAATACTGAAATAATATCGTTATTCTAACTACTTGTACCCAATATTAGAATACAAAAAGCTGCGTAAACAAAAGTTCTATCCGAAATCGGCCGCCATATTATAAAACGGCGTCCGAAAATCAATTTTTCACTAGTAACTCAAAAACAGTAAGTTTTAGATACAAAAGTGCTATCACTTTTACCAGCACTAAAATAGACACTAACCTTTTTAATCCTATAAAACTGTTTTTCAGTTATTAGAGAACAACTGGTTTTCGGCAGTCATTTATCAAGATAGCCGTCTAAGTATTTTGGATACAAACTGTGTTTCAAATATCGTTTTGATAGAATAGCAATATTGATCTTCTTTTTTTACTGAATTGTTTGATGCCTCAACTGCTTCAATTTTCAATTTGAACAATAAACATAATCGGGCATAATTTAGCGTAATTTATGCGTTGTCAGGCATCAATCTTGATGGAGGACAGATCAGGCATCATATAACATAGAAAATGACTTCCATGACTATCGATATCTATTTCTGGGGAATTTCCTTATCTTTTATTCGAAGTTTTATTTTTGGCTTAAAATAATAGGGAAAGCAGGAAATTACGAAAAATGATTTTGCATGTTAAAGTTCTTTCATCCGTCACGCTCTCCATCCTGTATGTTTCTGAAGTAAAACTTCTTTTAGCACGTTAGAGCCAGTTTGAATTGTGACTGAAGTGTAATGAAACGCTGCAAAGAAAATGGGTCTAAGCATCAAACTAGGAGGAACCCCACCGATGGCAGCTACCTCGTACGCAGGTCATAGAGTCGATTGCGATGGTCGGTGCCATTGTTTTTTTATTTCTCTTTACAATTATTCCATATTCAATTTATGTTTATGTACCTATTATTATATTTCTTCAATTTGAACATTCCAACTCCACAAAAATATGTTTTTTTAAATTTGGGGAACTTCAAAACGAAAAATTATTGTAAAATTTTGAACAGTGAATTTTGAGCAACATCGGTACCATTTCCCTCCAAATGGTACCGATGTAGCTCAAAATTCACTGTTCAAAATTTTACAATAGTTTTTCGTTTTGAGGTTCCCCGAAATTAAAAAACATATTTTTGAAACAAATCTGTCTGTCTTTCAGTTTGTTTGTCTGTCTGTGAGCACGATACAGATCAAACGGCCGATCGGATCAAAACCAAAATTTAGTAAGCTGTTTGACATTTAAATATAAAGATCCACATTGCTCTTGATAAAAATCGGCGCATGCGCAGAAGAGATATGTACTACAACGTTTCTATAATAACGATATACTCGTCATAACTATTTTTTATTATTCTATTATTACAAAGTTTTATAAAAAAGTTTCTGGATGTATGTGTATCCAGTTTTACCTACATCTTCAGTGTGTAATGAAAAACACACAGTGTCTTTTTTATCTTATTATAGGTAGCAAAAAATTCAACTGAGAAGTATGCAATTTTATAATATTGCAATTTGCGTGTATCACCCAAATTACCACTGAAAGACATAAAAAAATATTTTTCAGTAATTTACAAGTAGGTATCACAAATGCAATAATATTCTAATTATCGTATCTATGTTAAATCAAACGTATCTTTTGACCTCCAAGTAATCGGTTTTTTTTTCAGTTTATGTGTCAAGCTTCATTTAATTCAATTGATTTTTTTACTACCATTAACAATTTACCTCATCGAAATAACATTTTTAATATTATATCATAATCACAGCGTTACATTATCAACCATCCTTAAAAATCATTCTAAGAAGAATCAATGAAACGAAATCAATTTCTAAAAGTAGACTTGTACAGTAATCAATGTAAGACACCCGAGTAGCTTGTGAATGAAGGTCGCTGCACACGAGGCTAATTTCCTTGCTAGATTTGGCTGCTAAGTTTCAAGCGTGCTGTGACGCTGGGTTTTGTGACGGCTTTTATGTGTTTGCTTCACACGATGCGTGTTTTAAACCTGGGCTTGAAGACAGGTTTGGTGCGCGCGCAGTGACAGTTCGAATGTTAACAAAAGTAAACGTTTATTGTCTCTGAACAGTACACACACTATGACACCAGGTTATGAAAACTTAATCCGCAATGGAAATTTTAAAATAAAAATATGTAGGTATAAATAAAATTGTACATATTTAAAAATAAAAAAATCGATCTCACAGTTGTTTCTCCCAACACTTTTCTCTCAAATATCCGTCATTCTACGTTAGAAATCACACATTTCGACTGAAAAAATATTACGTAAGATGGACTTTGGCCCCCCTCCCCCCGAGATAAGGACATGTAAAGATTTTAAAAACGCTCCTCCCCCTCGGAACCCTTACATAATGAATGGTCCCTTTCCTGATTGGTTCTTGCTCAAGATAAGCACACAAACAATCACGAAAAATAGCCCCAGTTCTAACTTTGAAATCCATCTTGCGACCATGCACGCGAGCACGCATTGACGTCATTTTCATCTTCACAGTCAGCGCGCCAGCCAGCACAAGTCCCAGAAGCGATTCCAGCGGATAAACGCCTCGTGTGCAGTGGCTTTAAGGGTATAGTTTATAATTAATATAAAACCAAAGATTACACGTAATAACCTCAATTCACAATCAATCTTACTTCCAAACGAATGTTTAAGTTTCCACACAACAATCATATACTGCTAATAAAAATGTCAAAAGAAAAATAGTAATGACACTGCCGCGACTCGAGTTCTAAACTTCTAAGCTGGTTTGCAGAAAGCATACTCAAAAAATATGAATTGACATTGACCCTAGAATCTAGATTGTTATCATATAATTACAATTGTTACACACACAGAAACAATCTAATGTCGTAGCCAAACATTGAAATATAAAATTTGTATTCACGCAAAAACAAATGATTGATCCTACAGAGAAAAAGGTCGAGTTTCAAAAGTAAATTTTAATCAATATATAAAAATGCTGTTTTGAAGTGGAAATTGTACAAAAAAACTATGTTACACAGTATTGAAAAAATGTTGTTTCAATAATGTTTTTTTATTGTATGTGTGAACACATTCGAGGCCATTGTCAAATTAGATTTTCTGAAAATGTTTTCTAACTTTAATGCATTACTTGCTCAGCGTTGTTGAACGTTTTAACAGCGCCAGGCGGAATATTACTGTAATTAATTTGGACTTTCAAAGTGGAGGTATGATTGTGATTATTAAAATGAATATCAAGTCCCCTTAATAAAATTAATTGTTTTTAATAGCCAGGGTGTCAGTCAAGATCGCTTTACATAATACGTACTTAAAATACCCCCACTTGTACGCTACTGTATCGACACAATGACAGGTAACACCTATGTATAGTATTTTTATGTCAGAGTCAAGGCCAACTACGATGTGACTGAGTGATGTGTACGGAAAATCTGCGAAATAAAATCAGAACCGTCTTTTGAAGTCCGAGCTCTGACAGTACAAAAGTCTATTTGGACAACACTACTAAAATTTTATTATTATTAAAACATAAAATGATGAAAAACATTAAATCGATAACAGACCAATATCAATTTGTTTACTCGTGTTTTTGTTGTCAGTATCTCCAAGACGGCCCAACACTACATGAAGTTTATACGGATTATAGAGAAGTTCATTTATTTACAATATTACAATCGTCTGTGCTGCAACTTTTTTTTAGCATACTTGGCAGACCTCTCCCCAAGTGAGATCTTTCAGGTATCAAGAAAAAAAAAAGATTGCCACGCAGACGATGATATTTTCAAGCGATAGATACTTCTCTATAAAAAATAAATGTTATGAAGTAGTGTTGAGCCGTATATGAGACACAAACAACAACGAAAATTGATAAAAAAAATTAAAAATGTGTTAAGAGAACGCAGTACAGAAGTGAAACTTTTAGTTGCAAATCATACAATTGCATTTGGACAAGTGGAAAAAATGTGATACGAGGTAGTTTTACGAACAGACGAAATATCTGAACGTGAAACTATCTCGTAACACTTTTTTTCCACTTGTCCAAATGCAATGTATGATTTGCAACTAGAAGTTTCACTTCTGTAATGCGTTCTCGTAACACATTTTTATTTGTTTTGCAGGTTTACTGCAAATAATAAATAAGAAAACACAAGCAGACAACAAAATTTTCGCAGGTTTTGCAAATGTTATTTTTCTTTTATTTTTTCAGGTATTATTCTGACAAATTAGTCGAAAATTTTATATAATATAATAGGTATAATACTTAAAAATAATTTAAAAAAAACAAAAATCAATTTGTTGCGCGCAGCTGATGGTTATCGAACCCGGACCGGCCGCGTGATAGGTATACCAGCATTCAACCACTAAGCTACCGATACTTACAAAGAATCGATGTTCATACAGGGTATATACAGGGTATATACTAATAGTACAATTTCGTGACAAAATTCGTTACATAGGGAAACGAGTTTACCCCCGTTTTTAAAGAAGTATTCACTTTTAAAATGGAATTAGTCTGTCACTGATTTGATATTTTTCATCTTACTATCTGTTAAATTCAATAATAAATTTTTGGTAGTGTTGGCCAGTAGACTTGTATTGTCAGAGCTTGGCCTATTAGACAAGCCAAAATCAAAAACGCAGCTTTTAATTAAATTAAAGGTATAACTACGATGATACTATTTCTAAAATATTAGAGATATATAAGCTTTATTTTTTCAAACGCAACATTTCAACATCACAGCTAAAAACCCTTGGACCTTATATTGTGCTTTTGTACAGGTAATAGGTTTAGCTTGAATATATAAAAAAAGTTAACAAAACTTCTCCCAAATTTGATCAAGAACTGATTTTTGGATTTCACCTGATTTTCTGAATGCAGATGCAAACTTTTGACAATATTCATTTAGTAGATTGAGCTCTAGAAAGATAAAAAAACTTAAGACGATTTTTTTTAAACCACTTTTGCGTTCAGTGGTTATGAAAACGTATAAAATCGCTAAAAACTCAAAATTTAACACAGTAGAACCTCTTTAAGTCAAACCTCGATAAGTAGAAAAACTCAAAAACTCGAAAAAATATTTTGTTCCCTCCCCTTCAAGCCCCAAAACCTGTATTACTCGAAATTTCAACCCTTTATAAGTCGAAATCATCAGTGAGTTCCTACAAGCCAATTCGGTAAATATTTTCCTTCAAAAAAATAGATTAGAGCTCTGTATCTCGAACATCGAAACTCTAAATTAGTTAGAATGAATCTTAATCTCTACAAGTCGAATATTTACTTATAAAAAATCCGCGTAAATCGAAATCCTTCATAAGTCGAAAACTCTATAACTCGAATTTTTTGGCGTCTTTCTTGAAGTTCGACTTATAGATGTTCTACTGAATGTGCTCAAACACAAAACTTCCCCTACACAAGTCCGTAAATAGGAAAGTAAACAAAGAAAGAGGTGTGTCAGTTCATGGACATAAGCAAAAGCTATATATGGTCCTTACGTTTAAAATTTATGTAAACACAATAAAGAACAATATTTTTTTTTATTATAAATAAAAAAAATTGTATTAAAAAATAAAAAAAAAAATTTATGCTAATTTGAATTTGAAACTGAGAAGTTTGACATATTTAATAATAATTTGTAAACAGAAAACGTTTGTTCCGATTCGGCCCTGGCAGTTGAATCCTGAAACAAAGAAGTCATATAACAATGAGGATCGGCCAAATGTTTTTCTTTCAAGTGCCGTCATCAGTAAAATCATTTAAGACGCATAAATTGGACACGGCACACCCACATATTGTATGTCCATGTCATAAATCATAACAAACAGGTGAGCAAAAAATGTTATGTAAACTAGAATTTGTTCAGTCATTTTTCATTACAAGTCGTATTTTCAAAATGTAACCTTCTTAATTCACATCAACCTATATAACATTACCGTATTACTTATGTCATATCCAAGGAAAAATAATATTCTATAGGGAATTTCCGCTTTACACAGGCTTTTTTTCAAGTGTTAATTATTAGGGTTGAAACGAATGTAGGTAGATACCCCAAGGTTACGTGATTAGTGGGGCTGAAGAAAACCACGTAGGTCGAATTCGTGTAGGGGTTCAATTTTGCATTTAAGTGCATCTTGTCTTATTAGGACCAAGTTCTAACTAAAACACAAGTGCATAGATAAAAAAAATCTAGACAAATAAATAAAATCGAAGTGTCTGTTTGTAAAATAACAGGTTTTTACTAAATGACAATGAAAGTATAGGTATACGGTACATACCCATAACAAAAAAAAATAATTTTTGTCTGTCTGTTCCCGCTAATCTCCGAAACGACAGGACCGATTTTGACGGAATTTCACTGGAAGGTAGCTCATGTTACAAGGAGTAACATAGGCTACTTTTATTTCAGAAAAAAAAATAGGGTTCCGCGTAAAAAAATTAAAACCGATGAAATTGTGAAAAAAATCCGATTCAAATAGGGAAGTATTCTAGTTACGTCCAGCGAAGCGGGCGGGTAACAGCTATTATAAAAAACTTTTAAAAAAAGTTAACCTCCTTTAAAAAAGGGTCACAAAAAATCATAAAATAACAAAGTTTTGATGTCGGTGCTTATTTACTATTACATTTTATGCACTTAGGTATATTAAATCGGTGCCGCCCTCAAAACTTTTTTATTTTACGGTTTTTAGTGACTCTTCTTTGCAGGAGGTTCAATTTAAAAAAAAAGTTTTTAATTTTTAACTTTTTAGTTTAAATTTATACATAAGTAAAGGCAAAGTATTGATCTCAGTTTTTGTTTTTTTGAGAAAAATATTTTTTTCATAAAACGTTGCTGAACCTATTTTGCTAAAATTTATACGGGACCAATTTTGAGACATACTCTATTGACTAAATAAAGAAACATCGAAATTGATTCACAGCCGGAGAAGACATCGACAGACACACATATAAAAAAATACAATGGAACATATAACCTCTTTTTCTTGGAGTCGGTTAAAAGTGCACATTAGGATTACCAAAAGTATCAATTTGGTCTAGAAATTGTCAAATTGAGACATTTATCACGTGATCCACACAGCTACACTACGTTCCTCCATTCAACAAGCTGGTGTTTATATTTTTTGCCGATACTGAAATTTCAAACAGGTCAGTTTATCTCAGAGTTTTATATAACACTTTTTACACAGCCTAACCCCATTAGCTATTTTTTGTCGGCGAAAAAAATAAAAAACTAGTCTTTATCAGAATATTTTTCCGAATCGAATCTATTCCACATATTTTTTGGAGACTTGTATCTATTTTTCTTAAGCTACGTAAGGCAAGACTGTTGTCACTGAATACTATAACTGTTGTCGCTGACATTCTCATCTCTATCGCGTGCGAAGCCGCGGGTAATGACTAGTTATTATTATTTATCGAATAATTAGGCAATTTAATAACAAAATTATCATTATATGTGCATGTATGATCCACATTAATATTCCCAATCAAAACTGAACATAAAAAAATATATACCTATTCATATTATAATTTTCAACGTAGGTGTAATCGATGGTCAACTATTTGACCTAAACAATAGACAATCGCAATCCGGTTTTTATGAATTTACAAGCATGAGAAAAATCTAAATAAGCATGGAATTTGGCCAGTTGGACGGCCGCATAATTCGTGCTAGTGAACAATTAAAAATAATTGTTTAATTGTTATATATCGTATCATAAACGGATGTGTTAAAAACAAGCAACAAAATTATTTAAATATCAGTGATGAAATTGATTTGAAAGTAAAAACAGCAATCGCAAAGCATTTTCGAGAATACTGTATATTTATGGTTTTGTATAACTTGCGCTGTAATACCATTACGCCCGAGAGATATACAGCGTGTTCACCGAAAGTTGTAACACTAACAATGAATAATTCGTGTATCCTATAGACTAGATACAAAAAGAGTTTCAATAGTTTTTTTTTTTTACTACCGGAAACTGCTGTGGTATTTTTTTTGTACTTCAAACTCAACCGGAAGTGTAAATAATATTACTATTTCAACCCACTAGTGAGGAATGGTACCTACTAGTTAAGGTCAAATTTTACTTTTAAAAAATTTTATAATGTTTTTTCGTTTTGAGGTCCCCTGAATGCAAAAAAACATATTTTAGAAAAAACTCTGTGCGTCTGATAGTCTGTTTATCTGTGAGCACGATACAGGTAAAACGGATTGAAACCAAATTTTGGGAGGATGTTTAGTATGCAAATATGAAGAGCCCTATTGTTTTTGGGAAAAATCGACGCCTGCGAAGAAGACATTACGCTACATAGGTGTTTTTTTATATAATAATAGTATAATTTTCATAGCGGCTTATTATTCTATTTATTTTTTTTAGAAAATTTTGTTAAGAAATTTCTTTTCTAAACTTTATAGTTTCGAAAATATTTTGAAAATATCAGCTGTTCTTTTGTTCTGCGTAGATCTGTCAGAAAAAAATTTGTTAAGCATGCTTTGATTAATTTTTACATGACGTGGAACAAATTATGTAGGTAACCATGGCAACAAATAGCAAATATCATATTGAATTGTTAGTAGAAGTTTTGTTCCAAAAATATGTATTTTAAGGAGATTACAGTACAATATTTATTTTCACATTGGACAGAACAATTTTATCTAAAAAACTGTTTTATGATATTTTTAAATTTAAAAACTGTCGAAATTCATAATTTAAATGATCATGTAGGTATATTACAATAATTTGCACAATTTACCATCTCAACTTGCATTGAGGCCCTGAAGATGAAAATATGTTTTTCGAAACGTTGGCCACAAGCGATACTCTGGTAAAGCTTATTTTTCAATTGTTCCTCAACCAAATAAATCTCCTTCAATCATATTGAATACTAGCTATTACCCGCGTCACGTCACGCAATATCAGAAAATTTATTTTCTTTATTATACTATATCAAATGTTAATATTTTTTAAGTTGGAACGCCCTTGCTTGACTAAAGATTTGACGTTTTGGAAAATCTTTCGCCTCTTTAATGTGTGGACAAAATTCGGAGCATGAATATTTCATAATATATTTATTTGAACAAGTGATTCATATTTCGTCAATTTAACCGGAACGAAACATCATGAAACTACCAGTGTCCTGAACGAAATGTTCAATTTAGCTCTAAAATTGATTAAACTGTATCTCCAAGTAAGAGTGACTGAGTTACACCATAAATGTAAATTTTAATTCAGCAGGACGAGGACATTCTTAAACGATTTAGAAAAAAATAGACATCTGTTTAAGTGCAGCACCTTATTAATAGAATTTCGTCAATATTTCAACGTAATTGGGCATACTTTCGCTATTATTTACAATTTAAGCATCCATTGCTTTACACATAAATGGTATTCTAATTGGTGTAATAATGAGCCTAACTATAAAATTTATTATTGGTATTCATTACATGTTGCGATGATATAGTCGCGACATAATTTTAATTCAAGAATGTTCTTGAGCACGCGCAGAATACTAAAAATAAAAGACAACAGATGAACACGTCATTGCAAACAAACACACAACGTTGTGGTAATTATTTTATGTAGGTACATAAAAACAAAACATAAGAACAACACGACCGTATTTTGTTTTAAATGCATATTCAGAAGTAATTTACTAATTACAGATGAGTGTAAGTGTATCTATTTTAAATGTAAATGTATTCAAAAATATGCATTTTGTCTTTGGAATCGTATACAATAACTCAGGGCTACCAAAAAATATCACTTTCTTATAATATGTTCATATTTTGAAAAGATGGTACTTACAGGCTGTTACCATAGTTACCCTGCAGTCATAAAACTCTCATAACAGCATCGCTCGCGTTGCCGTCGCGAAATTGTCAAAATACGCATCTGTCATTTCGTTCTTTCAGAAGACGTGAATCATGCTGGGTTGCAGAAAGGATTGTAAAAAATCTGATTTGAAAATGATCTTAGATTGTGACCACACATATTACGCGATAAAAAAGACATTGTAAGAATTTTAAATCAATTCTGCTCGAAAAATATTTGATCGATTGAAACTAAATTTTTTGTAAACTAATGTATCTGTTACGGTTAATACAAGAAAGTAGTTTATTCGCGAATTAACCGGCTAATACCCGAATTAACCAACGTCAAGGATTGGTTAATTCGGGTAATTAGCCGATTAATTCGCGAATTAACTACTTTCTTTTATTAACCGTAACATATATACATAATATGTATTTAAAATACTTTTTTGTATAATTTTCACTTTGAAACGACATTTTTCTAGGCTTTTTGATCAAAATTTAGCTTAAAAATCGATTTTTTTCTATGTAGATCATGCATTTGTTTTTATGTGAGTACATTACTTAATGTTGTAGGTACATGACAGGGAGTTTAAATACGACATTAGATTACTAGCTTGCACGCATGAAAACTGGAATCATATGATCAGTGGATCATAGCCACGAAGTCTGTAACTACAAGATCCAGCTCGTGCGTAGCGGTGGACCGATATCTGTCGCGTGAACCAATATGGCGTCAGCTACTGGGTAACGCACGCAGTTTCACAGCTTACATGTATGTAGTGTCTGTGAAGTTTAACAATTTTGGTAATTAAGGCGAAAACTGATGGACATTCAGAACCCGCTTTCCCATCGCGTGCGCCAGAAAACGGATCGTCTCGATACACAGCAAGCATAGGAAGCTAGGTTTCATGGTTACAGACTTCGTGATCACAACTTAAGGTCTTTGTCAAAATAAAAATTTTTGACAGTATTTTGTGCAATCCAGCATCATTCTGCCGGACCAAAATTAGTTTTCTTTGAATTAGTTAAATTCTAAAAGATATTTAACGCAAATAAGCTTGAGAATGGCCAAGGAATGCTGTTGTTTATATATGGAGTTTCCATTGCTCGTATGTGATAAGCGAGCATTCTCAAATTATTCTTAAAAATATATATTGTAGCCTTAAATAATAATTTAAATCTATAAAACAGAAATAGAAATTTAGAAGTAAATGTTAATTTTAAATTATATAATTTCAAAATAGTTGTCAATTTTCAACATTTCAAAAATAACTTTGTTATACTTTTGATTAAAAGCGTAGGTACTTGTGAATCCAGTTTTATAGAAAATAAATGACACTAAAAAAATTTTCGTAATAAATACTACAATTTTGATAAATTATCAATTTTTTAAAATTTTTAATTATAGCTAAGCCAGAACTTACAGTAAAATAAATGATATATAGTGACTCAAATGATAGGTAAAGAAGGAAACCCTTTAATAACGTACCTAATCCATGTTTTTTTATATTGTAAGAAAATTTTAAAGTTATTAGTTTATTTTTGTAATCTATGTATATATGTAAATACGGGAAGTAAAAAAGGAGTGTGGTACCGATTTGAGTGTGTTAATTCGCACACATCGTGATGAAACATATTTCGTTCTCTTCGTTTTAATGAGAGGAAGTACGCAATATATGTTTCACTATGATGTGTGCGAATCAACACAGATAAAAGAAATCCATATCATGACAAAATAACTTCAATGACATTCAAACTTAAAAATTTAATGAATTACGGTCGAATTTCGACTGGTAACTAGTTACTGTTTTTACCGTTTAAAATATGACGATAGATTAATGTATAATGTGAAGGACATGCATATTATTGAAAATTTCTGAAATGTTTGCAAATTACGTAAAATTTCTTTGATACACATCTTAATTTTCTTAAAACACCCTGTTTGAAAGTTTTTTTTTCTAAGAATAGGGCAATAAAAAAAATGACTGTAATTATCTGATAACTCTTTAATGAGCAATGTTTCAAGACTATTTACACCTTCGTGAGGATCTTAAAAATTAACAAATATTTCTTTAATATCCATTGTTCAAAAAATCTGTAATTCTATAATATTACCAGCGGTTCGTCTCGGTTTCACCAAAATGTATTTCGTTTGCGGCCCGGCGTCTGAACTAATGGCTTTATGCAAATTCAACCAGATTTGCTTCTGAACTAATAGCTATTTCCTTTTTTAAAAATAACTGATAAAATTATTGCCAATTTCCAACGTCTAACGATTAAGCGATTGCATGTTATTTTTTGATCAGCTGAACCTGCATCCCATTTTATTCGATTTATAATTTATATTTTTGGACCGTTTGGGACCGTGTACAAGCTTTTTTTAAAAAGTTTTAATTTCAACGACTATCGGTTATCATTTAAAAGTTGTATCGTCAAAACACACTTTTTATAATCGGGACGTTGTTCTATGGTCAGCCCTGTTACAAAAAACAATAGACTGTCATCTCGTTTTCATTACAACAACGGCGGTAATTATGACACCATAATGAACATGACGTTATAACGTAACGACTTTAGTGTGTGTAAGTATTTACACATCGTGCGTACGACGGACCGACCGCGAGTAAACAGAGCGTTTTTCGCGATCGAACAACTCGTTTACATTTGAATAATATTCATAAGATTGCCTCAGCGTGTCGAGGAAAGTTGCACTCTCATAATTGAAACAAATAACAATATTACAGTCAGACTCGTATGTTTCCAACTCATGTATTTTCAACACCATCTATTTTCGATTGATTTTACTCACGCGTATTTTCAAATTTTTATTTCCTATTTCTCACGCAGTGTCTCTTCCTTCGCTGCCCAGTCAATGGAAAAACCTGCAATTAAATAAGATTTTTTTTTAATTAATCTATGACTGCAGCCACATAGTGAAGATGAAGAAGAAGTTGAAAATGTGAAAATATGAGTCAATTAGTCGCGACGGGTTGAAAATATTTGAGTTCTAGTGTAGGTATAAGTTCTTTTAATCGAATGTAATTTCAGGGACGGGTTTTCCATTAAGCTTATGCCAATGAGGTCTGTTGATTAACGTCATTCCGCACCACCGCTTGATACCTACTATCATTTTAATGTGCAGTTGTATCACCGGATTAAGAATATAAGAAATTAATATGGGTGCAAAAATAAAACCAAAAATATAATCAGTAACGCGACAAAGAGAAGTAAATTAAATTAATGATAGTGGTTTTTACACGAAAAACGAACAGAACAAATCACTGATTCTTAATGATGTTCTGTACAGGTGGTTGCACTGTTTTCAATCTTGTGATACACTCTGTAAACAAATATTTAATTTATTTCGATAAAAAAACATTTTGAGAAATACCTCGTCAGCTCGTTCGTTCACTTGGACTCAATAGATCAGCTTTCCTCTACGGAGGTGCGTACCTTACATGTATAGAAATGTATTTAACCAAGCGAACAGGGCGTTAAAACGGACACTGAATATACACATATCTAAACTAATGTATTCACACGCTTGTATTGGTGCATTTCAGAATGCACGAAACAGTTTCGAAAGGTGTTTCCCGTTCACACATCACTAAAAAGTAAGTTTTATAAGAGGCAACCACACTGACCGGTTCCTTTGATGCTTAATATTGACCTTGCAAATAATTAATATTCCAAGTACCGGTGAAAGCGTCAATTGAGTTTCCAATTTAGTATTAAAAAATAATAAACTGAAAATATGAAACGGTACTAGACCCAAATAATCCAAGTTCAGACTAATTTAAGATGAGCAGTGAGCTAAAAATGTAAGACAACCCGGAGATAAATTGGTATCAACCAGCATAACAAGAGACAGTAATGCGATACAGTCGGACTCATTTATTTTGAACACCGTCTATTTTTAACTGATTTTACTCACGTATTTTCAAGTTTTTAGTCCCTACTTCGCATGCAAAATGTCTCCTCCTATAGGCTGCTCAGTCAATGAAACAATATGTTTGACTACGTTTAACCTCAAATTACTGAAGACTTTTTCTGATTGATCACGAAGTGAGGATGAAGAAGAAGTTGAATGAATGAATGATTGAATAAATTAGGAGTTATGGCTTAATAGCCTGTTATGCCCGTCATCCTAAAAGATTTTTTGTGCTCCCCCTTGTCCTTGATCTAATCCTCCAATAGTTGGGATCTTCTCATGAACTCCAGAAGACTAGTGACTACATTGTCTTGACGAATTACTCCGCTCTCATCAATGTTTTCAAAAATGGTTGTTCTCCTGTTGGCTAGGACCTTATATTCAAACAGTAAATGGTTGGCTGTTTCGCAAAATCTACACTGTATCGATTCCTGGCGTATCCCTATTGTGTGTAGATGCTTTCTCAGGGGTTAAGAGCCCAACTACTTTCCTGAATTTAAGTCTACTGAGTTTGACCAAGTCCTCAGTAAGCCTGTTTTAAGGGCCCACAAGCATCATTATCCCATATAAGTTTCCTGGATTCAAGCCCCAGTCAGTGGTTTACGGGTCCAGCTTTTGACAGTTTGTTGAATATTTATATAAGTAATTCCACAAAGCGGTTCTGATTCAATGAACTACTCAGAGGCTCCTTGTCGAGCAAGGCTATCCGCCATCTCATTGCCTCAGATTCCTCCATGACCCGGAAACGTACTTTGTTCTTAGTTCCCAGGTCATTGAGTAAACGATCCCATACCAGCTTTGAGCTGAATTTGTGGGATTGCAGTGATTTTATTGCCACCTGGCTATCAGAGTGAATGTGGATGAGTTGGTTTTGATAGCCTTTTTCAATATTCTCCTGCGCACATACAGTAATTGCCATTACTGCAGCTTGAAATACAGTGGCATGCATACCTAGGCTCAGATTAACATCTCTCCTTGGTCTCTTTCCATATATTCTAGCTCCAACTCAACTTGTCATCTTTGAGCCATCCGTGTACCAGATGAGGCCTTTTGATAATTGTGGAATTAACTTCTTCAATTCCTCTCTCCTAATAGTAGTATAGGTTCTTTTAAAGCTGTATACTGGGTTCATGTGCTCGAATATCGTGTTTAGTATGTCTCCGCTTATGGCTAGTTTTTGTGTCTCGCCACTGCCCTGTTCTCTGTAACCGGGACACTTCCAGCCTCGTTTCTTCCATTACACATAGGTGCAATGCAGGGAGGTTTAGAAGGACATCCAGAGCTGCAGATGAGGTGCTTCGCATGGCACCTGTTATGCCTAGTTTTTTTAGGCGTTGCAGAAGTTGAAAATAGAGGAGTCGATTAACCCTAGCAGATTAAAAATACAATAATTCTACTGTATATGAGAAAGTTGCTTTTGATTATTTCGCTGCCAAAACAAAATGCACCTAAGCAAATCAGTAGACTTGCATGCCGTTAACATAGGTAAGACAGCTTAACCAAATAAATTTCTCGAAGTAAACGAGTTCGCGTATAAAATATACATGCCGTGCAAGTGAACGCCATGTTCTTAGCAGGCACATGTGCGAGTTCTGATTTAAACTGTATTGATCATGTAGTAAAGTTACTGCTGTAATTAGCGGACGCTTAACACAGCTTTGTTCAAGGTTTTCAAAACTGACTAACAGATATTTCTATATACCATTTAGTTTTCGTTCTGAGAAACAAAGACTTATGTTCGGTTTCAGCTTTAAATCCATATTAAAGAGTGTCATTTGTTTTCAACTAAATAGAGACCATTATTAAATATAGATTTCCAGCTGAAAATCGTATCAGAAACTCAACATTAGAGACAGAAGTACTAGAAAAAGCTAGATTACGTACCAAGTCAAATGTTAGCTAAAATCTACAACTTTTTTAAAAAAGATCTATTTCCTTATACAGTTGTCGTCTTTTGTAGAACATATCTACTCTCCGTTCATAGCACACAAAGTCAGTACATGTTATGCAGCGGTTTATGATAGTTTTATGCTATTGTAAAAATGTTCCCAAATATATTTTCAACAACATTGTGTTTTTTATTTAAATTTTGTGAGCAATGACTAAGAACAACAATATTTAGATTTAAGATGATAATTACATAACTGAAGATTAAAATTTCTTAAATTTTCGTAACTGTCGTGTCAATAAAGATAGCCGTTCATTGAACTCAAAGATCTTAAGTATAATGTCGTATTCACTTACCGGTGAAATGACAGGTTGGGATAATTATTTCGTAATTTCTTATATACATAGCACCTCTTAACCATCTTTAAATAGTTTTTAAAATCGTGGACAGTTAAGAAACAGTTTACAAAAATCACTTGTTTATTCACAACAAAATCGCAAAAAATGTCGCTTTTGAAAAAATATTAAAATAAAATAATACTCACGTGAGCGCCATGGTAATTTGGCTGATACAGAGAGACAAATTTACAGCCGTAGCAAACAGCTTAGAGAAAATTGAAAGTTATAAAGTGTTGGATGCAAACTAGCTCTGCTCATTTCAATTTTTTTTTTTTTATTTTAATTGTATCATTGATAACATCAATTACAACCGACTTTAATGTGTCATTTCTATATTAATCTATGATTTATCAATTACATCATTTAGTGATCAGTTGCAGTTTTCACCGTATTAGTTTTCACCGAGTTCGTTTAGAATGTGCGGACCGCAAAAAATGTGAGCAAACCCCTTCAATTATTATTATTTATTTGAGATTGAACTGCATCTGCCTCGTTTTTTTACCACGGTAATCAATTCATATTTTTAATGCATTAACCGATAATTCATTTGCAAAAAATAATTTAAAACTGTGATTTAGTATAGTTAGAGTGCCAGCGACAATAATTGTCGATGTGTTCGCAACGTCCGATGAGGCGGCTGTAGATAGCATCAGCTCCCCTCTACAACTTTTTCCTCTGGCGTTTCTCTCCAAACCTTCGGCGGACCGCGCTAGAGCGCGTTTTAATCGACATGAGATTGATATTCATAACCAGTATTTGCGATGTCAGAAAATCATCTTATACCATTGAGGAGGGTCCAATAATCATGAAAATCATATTTTCTGATAAATTCCCCCGATCAAAAACTTACGGGAGATCGCCGAAAATTTGCAAAAAAATGGTATTTTTTGAGCATTAGTAAATAAAGCGAATTTTGAGCTGAAATTCTCTACAATGTTGCTATCAGCGTACAGAAGTCAGTAAAAAAAATTTTGACCCGCTAACTCTTACCATTTTTAATAACAATTTTTTTTGATTAAAAAAATGAAAATTCGCAAACAGTTTTCGCAATGTCAGAAATTGATACCGTGTGGCTTCTTTGACATCCCAATATTGAAAAAAAAAGGTTTTCTGACAAAATCCAAGTCCGCTCAATTCCTGACAAGATAAAAACTGGAAAATCAGAACTCATTTTAGAAATTCTTGGGGGGGGGGGGCAGATTGCCTGTTATAAAGGTGCGGGTATAACAATATTATTATTATTGTTTTAAATAATTTTCAATTTTGTACTTGAAAAAGTCTAAATTTATAGACGAAACGTCGTACAATTATAAATATAACTTTTGTCCACAAACCTGCGAATTTTTTCTTATTAATTATTACCACCACTTTGGCCATCCTGGAAAACGGTCGATCTTCAATTGTCAGACATTCTTCAAGAGTCCAAAGTCGGTTACCCTATTACGGGGGTGGTTTTTGGCCAATTCACAGAGGTTTCCGAGGGAAAAAAATTGCGGGACCATCGCCGTCAAATTCAGCAACCTCAAAAACGGGAAAAAAGGCGATTGGTTGCATCTTTAAACATTTTACCAGTGTAGGGATTGGAGAATATGCTACTGCATACAATCTCCGAGCGCCCAGACTTTACATGGAAAATGCTAAAGCTGGTGAAACCGTATTTGTCATAAAATTATATTTCTGTGATTTTTATGTAAAAACAAATCGATTGAGTCTAATTTTGTCCGTTGCAAAAACTTTCTATGAAATTTTTGCCTTGCAAATTTTCGGCGATCCCGCGTAAGTTTGTGATCGGGGGAATTTGCCAGAAAATATGATTTTCATGATTAATTATTGTACCCTCCTGAATGGTATAAGATGATTTTCTGACATCGCGAACACTGGTTATGAATATCAATCTCATATCGATTAAAACGCGCTCTAGTGCGATTCACCGAAGGTTTGGAAAGAAACGCTAGAGGAAAAAGTTGTAGAGGGGAGCTGATGCTATCTACAGCCGCTTCATCGAACGTTGCAAACACATCGACAATTATTGTCGCTGGCTTCTAACTATAAGAATCATAAGCCTTATAGTCATGTTGGCTTTAAAATCAAATCTTATGTTTTATTGAAAATTATCTTTCAGAAATCACGATTCCTTACACTTGACAACACTAATTAGAATAATACTGAATAATTTAGACTTTAGAGCGTATCAAACAGTAAGCCTATAGGTACTTCCCCATCTTGCCTATAATTTGAACATTGTGAACAATACCAACCTCGGGGCATTTCACATGTAGTTCACGTAACAAGGCGTGTTCACTACTTCTTTATGATACTGCATAATGGGCGCTAAGCAAGCGATTGCGAATCTCATACCAACGTTACATTCAATAAATTCGCACAATTACTTTCATTTTAATGCTTACGTTAAAATTAATAAACTATACCGAAGTATTTAGCAACGCATTGTTATCTTAATAAGAACTGGGAACCAAGGGCACTAGCAGAATTGGCTTATAGACGATAGAAGTGTCGTGAAATGCAGCCGTGGCACAGCAAGGGAAATTTTTTGACGCGAATACGTCTTCAAATATCGGAACACTACAGGCCCCGTGCACTAAAAGACGAACGTCGTTAAAGTGGGTGATAATGTTCCATTTTATAATTTTGACATCAAAAGCAACATTCAAAGAATGTAGTAGACAAATGATGTACCTGAGATAACTTTCGACCGAATGCGCTGTCGCAGTGTACGCGGATAAAAGATCCGCAATATGACGAAATGCTACGGTACCCGGCGGGCTGGTGTAACTTCGGATTGTGTCGAGTGAGGGCTGCGAAACGAACTACGCTACAAATTATCGTCTATTTCATTCAATTTATAATCCAACATTAGAGCTTGATAACTAGTGACGCTGTTTATAATTATCCCCTTGTGAGAAACGTTACATAATATTTTAATATTCCATTATATAAAACTTGCAAAAATAAAAAAAATATAAAAGTGGCACTTCACATGGCTATTTGTGTTCGCTATTGGGTGTTTGTAATTGTATTTGGAAAAATATATGACGTTCAAGACAAACATGCAAATAGAGGCAAATACGACCATCCACATATGGCAGTCAAATAGCAAACACACAAACATTTGGCAGCAGAAGGCAAGGTTCAAAATTCCAGGAATTTTGACACTGTTTCATTGTCCCAATTCATTTTCAATAGTAATTGTTCCAGTTCTCGCTCACAGCACAGACACAAAAATACTGCACGTCCGTACAGGTTCACGGCGCGTGCGCTTCTGAATATGGCCATTGTGTGGACGGTTTATTTGCCGTATTTGCCTATTTGACTCCTTTGATGTGCTTCGAAAAACCGACAAGCGCACGGTAACGCGTATTTGGTATTGGCCTTACTTGTCAAATAGACCCTCCACACTTGGTAATTGTTTGCCAAATATGCCAAATATACACATACAAATAGCCATGTGAAGTGCCGGCATAAAATATGAATTTTTCAACAAACCGACCAATTCAAGCAGACAAATCTCGGGTGAAAATATAAGACAAAAAAATTTACTATTTTTTTCTATGTTTAAGAGCAGTCGGAAAACGAATGGAAAATAGACTTATATAGTGAACAAGAGACGAAAAATGATAAAATTTCCGCCTTGTTTCCGTCTCTTTTCAGTATCTTGTTCATACTCATTAAGGGTAACTGATATTTCAATTTCGATTCAGTCTGGTATAAAACTTTCAGTCTCGACTCAGTTTCACTTCTGAGTGAAAAAATATTTCCGCCTTATTTCAGTCTGAATTCCGTCTTCACCTTCTTCATGTAAAACGTCTCCAGTCTATTTTCAGTCAGTTTTCAGTCATCAGTGCAAATAATAATTTCCGCTTTATTTCAGACTGAATTCCGTCTAAAATTCATTTTTTAGTTTCTTTTTATTTTGTTTTCAATCTTTTATTTTCACCCGGGATAATTATAAATTAAAAAATGTTCAACGTTTGGGCCAGCGTGATGACTTTTTTTAAGAATATATAAATGTCAAAGAAAATTCATAAATGAAAGAGTTAATTTAATAAATTAAATGAATATTTTTGTGTTTACTATATTCTTGAAAATGAACATCAAGTTAACTGATTTATATCTGTGTTTGAATTAGCGATTTATTGAAGAACACTTTTTACTCAGACGTTAATCTACTAAAAAAAATTTAAAAAGAAGTTTGACCCTGCAGGCCATCCCTGTAACTTCCCGCTATTTTCGAGTTCAAAACGCTCAAAAATATATAAAATATAGCAAGAAGTTTATTTTTTAGCTCTTCGAGCTCAAAAGAAAAACACTTTGTTACGAAATTTTCGTTCACGGTATCTCATGAACAAATGAACCGATTTTGATGCGATTTGCGGCAGTCGACGCAATTTTTTAACCTAAAAAAGTAATTTATTACAGAAAAATCGATCTCATAGGAATTTTACGAGTAATTTAAAAAAAAAACACCTTTTTACAAATTTTTCGTTCACGGGCTCTCGTGAACAAATGAACCGATTTTGATGCGGTTTGCGGTAATCGACGCAGTTTGTTAAGGAGAAGAGCTGATTAGATTTTGGAATTAATCGGTTTAGTAGTTTAGAAAATATTTTACAAAAACAAATTTTTAAAAATTTTTGAAACTTGTTTTTTTAAAATTTCTCAAAATTTTTTGGGCCGAATCATTTCAAATTTTCAGGAAGTCTAAGTTCCCCAAGATCACGTCAGATGCCGCAAACCGCGTTTCAGTCGGACACTCCGTTCAAAAGATATAAAAGGTTTACATACATACATGCACACACACACCAACACACACACATACAGCCCTATGGACATCATCGCCAAAATAGTTTCAATAGCTTCCTAGGACCTCAAAACGTCGAGATCTGGCGAAAACTCGATTTTCGAAAATCGGGGTGAAACCAATAACTTCCCGATTTTTGAAAAAAAATTCTTTTTTTTATTTTTATAGCGGGAAGTTAAAAATTGACTAATTATAGAAACTGAAAAATAATGGGCAAAAATTGATAACCCATCTCGCGTTAAAATATATATGATTTTTTTAAAATCATTACAATCCCGGAGGTCAATAACTAACCAGCTGATGTGTCACACAATTAATGTATACAAAATACCAACAATGTCTACGTCATCGAATATTTAAGGAAACTCTTCATGCTACGACATTTTACAATGCGTGTGTTGTTTGGTATCTCCTTGCAAGTCAAGTGCAAACAACTTTGCAAGTTGTTATAAAAGTTTATTGGAAAAGTGACTTTTAACAAGTTATACTTGCTACTTTCGTTTTTGATACTTACATAATATATAAAACCGTATCTAACTAAATTACGAGAGACTTTCTTGACCTTTATCAGGTGGCTGTGTGTTCAATCGAAGATGTTTATATATAACTGCTTGCTTTTAGTCTCAGCTTCCCTCGGTTTTGGCGAGAATTTTGTCTTAATGCGAGTCTGAAGGTACCGTATACTAGGGGCGTTTTAACTTTTAACTTTAGATAAAAGTAAATATGATGCTTTTCATCAATAAATAAAATTATCGACCAATTTTTCAGACAAATATATTAACAAAAAATAATAATTAGGTAAGAGTATGATAACTTGCTATACAAAATATCCACTGGAAATTCACAATTATTGTTTTATATAACATATAACAGCGTTATTGGTCGTTTTAAGTGCGGAAAATTAATTTTTATAAATTAATTTTAAAAAATTAAATATGGTATAGTAAGTTGATTTAGAGTATATTATTTACTATAGCGATCGCTATCTTGTCTTATATAGTGATAAGAAAAGAGAAAGTTAGGTATATATGCCTGTATCTATGATAAACAAAGATAGAAATATCAATTGGTTGGAATGAAATACAATTGAACGTTCAGGGCAGAGTCGTATTTGGAAATTTTAATTTATAAAACGAATTTTAAATTTAAAACTCACATTTTCATGAAGATTGAAAACCACCGCTTTTTTTGATAAAGGGGTATGCGAATTGTCTCGCAGTGAAACGGGAAGGGGCAAATGTGGAGTTTTTAAAAAAACAATTCCGGGGTGAACGATAAACGGGTATGCGAATTGTAATTCTGGGGTGAACGATAAAGGGGTATGCGAATTGTCTCGCAGTGAAACGGGAAGGGGCAAATGTTGAGTTTTTAAAAAAACAATTCCGGGGTGAACGATAAACGGGTATGCGAATCTAAATACGACCCTGCTTCCATAACACAATCGAAAGCTGCATACAAAGTGAGATAGTTATACAATAATTCTACACCAGTTGCTATGACGTGTATTTGTGATTTTTGATTGGTTAGATTAAAAAAATGACAGTGAAAGACGAAAAGTAGTTCCATTTTTTTTCACGTATTTTTGAGGAAATTTGTGAATAATCCGCAAAGTTTTTTTTTTTTAAACGTCAAAATTTAGCGTTTTCTATGACAAAAAAAATTTCAAAATTTGGGTGCATAGTGTTATCGAACTGGACCCTAATAATTAATACATTGACGTTCGGTCCGGATTTGGTCTTCTTCAGAACTGATCTAAAAAATATAAAAATAATTAATAATTAATTTCTAATTCGTATTTAAAAATATTCTTTTCAAGTTTTTAAATTATAATAAAAAATGGAAAAATTATATAATTAGTATTAATTATCTAATTAGTATTAATTGAAAATACAATTCAAATTATTATTCCGCGAATTGCATCGTAAATCACCGATCTGTTGATATAATTGCACTTATAAATAAAAGATACGGCTGAGTACTTATTCGTGTTCTTTACCTTAATATGCATGATGGGCGATGGCAGATTGTTCCTGTAACCCTGATCGGATGACTCATTGCAGACATTGTAACAAGTTGATGACCACGACATTAAAGTATTTACACGGCCAGTTCAATAAGACAATAATGACTAGTCAACTAATAAACATAACAATGATGTCCGTTTTAAAGTTTAGTCGTATTAGAATCAGAGACATTTAATATAAAGAGACACAACATCCCATTCATAAAACACGATTTGTTTATAATCATACATAGTTTCACAGTTTTAAATAAGTTGGAAAGAGATGGCTTTAAAAAGGCAACGTTGTAACGGAAGCTTCTTCAGCATTATCTTAACCAGGGGCGTATGGTTTTTTCGGGATTATTAAAAACAAGAATTTTTAACGTAAATTAAAAATATATTTTGTGTTAATGGAATATTCATATAACATTAGAACATACCTAACAATTGTAAAGCCAGGTTTTACAATATTTATTTAATAAAAGGAGCAAAATTTAGTTGAATATCAGTTAGAAGTAATTAATACTGGAGAGGTTCTAGACGCAATAAAAACTGATTTTACGTTTTATTAAAATAATTTACTCTAGAAGATAAAATTTGGTATGTAATTTGAATCATAAAGATTTTAACGTGATTTGTTTTATCGCATATAATCTGGTGGTCAAAGCATTTTAATTGCCAAACGTCACTGTGTAGTAAAATGGCATTTTACTAAACGATTTTAAATGCAATAATGTGCCTTTACTAACAAATGAGAATAATAAACTGGCCACGTGCGAGTAGAACTTGCGAAGAGAGGGTATGTACCATTCCGTTTTTTGTGAAAACTTTAATACTTAAGATTTTCGTTTTAGTTTTCCTGTAAACTATAAGAGGGGGCCCTATATTCGCTATTTTTTCCAAATTTTAGACTCAGTAGTTTTGGAGTGAAGGATTTCGGTACATATTAAATATTTATTCTTTCTTTTGTACCTGACCGCTAAGGTAGGGCAATTTCCGTATCTATATATTTTTTAGTTATTTTGAGTAGGTAATAAAAGACAACATCGGATTTTTCTTATATTATTTATTACATATTATCACAAGAATTTTTTAGACAATAATCAGTCTTAAATATAATAATTATTAATGGCATAATTAAAGATTACTGCAAATAAGTTGAGTTTATTTGTTTTACCTGTAAGATAAACGATCAGTAAAAACTGTGGTATTAAATTGGGGATCAGCATCTGGTCTTATTTGCCTTCGTCCAGTTAGTTGAGTAGTCATAATATCGCTCCGATCAAAATAATCTGAACAAATTTGAGCAAACTTTTTGACATGCTGGTTTCGTAAATCCAAAATATCATCCATCTTTGTCTGCGCTCATGATTTACTGGAAAGCTACAACAATATAAATAAACATTAAAGTATACTAAAATGTGCTGTAAAAGGTAAACGAAATGTTTACCTTCGAAAAATCTAGGTTTTGTAAATAAGTCCAACAAAATTATCTATTCAGCTTAAAGATGGGAAATCTAGCTTAGAATTTAACAATCATTTTTTTAATCCTCCATCAAGATATTTTTTAAAGAAGTGCACATGTAAAATTGTTTTTGCAATAATTTAATAAAAATAATTTTTAACTACGTCTACACCACTGCTTAACTTAAAAAAAACATAATCTTACTTACCGCCGAAATATCAATCCGGGATTAGAATAATCCATTTTTTTGCAAACTACGCACTGCCGAACCATTGTAAATTGTCAATACTAATAAAAAAAAATGAAAAATACTTGATTTTCGCAAAATGTCACACAAAGCACATAGCAACACTGCAACTTCCGTAATGACAATAAAAGGAATGCATTGAATGAAAAGTGAATCATGCGTTCATGCAGTGTTGTCACATGTATTTTCCAACAGATGCATTTAATATAAGTTATATACCCTTCGTCTTCAGCTCGCCGAAGTTTGTCAACGTTGAATTCTGATAGAAACGGTGTATGATCAGGTTAAAATGTAAACAGTTGGATCTGCTTATATTAAATATCTCTGATTAGAATCGAATCTGATAGCCTAGTCGGCGAGGAAGTCAAAACATTAAAAAGTGCATTATTCGGGCACAGGCAATATTATTGTTGGAATCCCTTCGTTTTAGGGTGTAGCTCAACCCCCTAAGTTTGCTTACAAATTTTTGGTGTGCTTGATTTTATAATTGACAATTAGTGACGAAAATAGTGCTTTTTTCTGTATTTCCTTTAATATCTCCGTTCCTCTTGACTTTTAGTATAGCATATGCATTGAGAAAGTTGCTCCTTATGAAATTTCCTAAAAAATGAGCACTGACAGAGGTCGCTAAGTGCAATTATTAACTTGCAAATAGCCCCGAAAGTTAAAAAAACACGTTTTTTTCACTATTTTCATACTAAAAAATGACCGCACATAGATGGCTGAAAATTCTCAAAAATTATGTCTATGTTAACCCAAATATGCATGAATAATTTTAGCGTCATCGGTCAATTACTTCTCGAGTAATTAACTATCACCTTTTTTTTGTTTCCTTAATTGCAAATTGCGCCATTCTTTTCACAAACGGGTTTCGCTGGTTTCGCCAGAAAAATCACAAATCCATTCAACTTTAGTATCCCGTTGGAATTTTTGGAAAAAATTAATTCTAACCGATTTTATAACGATTGAATATTGGAAAAGTTATATGGTTTTATACGTTTGTATCGCTAAAGAAATCGTTATAAAATCGGTTAGAATTAATTTTTTCCAAAAATTCCAACGGGATACTAAAACTGAATGGATTTGTGATTTTTCTGACTTGGTCATTTTTTAGTAAAAAAATAGTGAAAAAAACCTGTTTTTTTAACTTTCGGGGCTATTTGCAAGTTAACAATTGCACTTACCGACCTCTGTCAGTGCTCATTTTTTAGGAAATTTCATAAGGAACAACTTTCTCAATGCATATGCTATACTAAAAGTCAAGAGGAACGGAGATATTAAAGGAAATAGAGAAAAAAGCACTATTTTCGTCACTAATTGACAATTATAAAATCAAGCACACCAACCATTTGTAAGCAAACTTAGGGGGTTGAACTACACCCTAAAACGAAGCTATTCCAACAATAATCTCGCCTGTGCCCGAAAAATGCACTTTTTAATGTTTTGACTTCCTCGCCGACTAGGCTATCAGATTCGATTCTAATACGACTAAACTTTAAAACGGACATCATTGTTATGTTTATTAGTTGACTAGTCATTATTGTCTTATTGAACTGGCCGTGTAAATACTTTAATGTCGTGGTCATCAACTTGTTACACCCTAAAACGAAGCTATTCCAACAATAATCTCGCCTGTGCCCGAAAAATACACCCAAAACTCCTCGCCGTCTTGCCTATGATATTTTGTACCGGATGTGCAATTTTAAAGAGCTTGCATATACAGTGATACACTGACCACTTCTTAACATTTATGTGTACTTGATGCGGAACGCAATTGGCAACTTTTGTTAATTCTTAAGATAATGATTGTCTTTTTTTATATTGTTCATTAAAATGTATAAACTGACTTTTTTGGTTAGGCATGTCACATGTACGTACTGAAAAAAAATTCAAATGATTTCTCACACTATACCTGCACCAACTTTTAGTGCGGGCACGGTGTGCGGTCGACATTTTGCAGTTTTCAAGTAGTACGCAAGGACGTGTGTAGTTTTGTGAAAGAAGTATTGTGAAGAGGAGGAGGAAGATGCCAGGAAGAAGAAGGATTTAGATTCACTTTATCATGAAAAGAGGAAGCTATATGGTGAATTTTACAATTTTTTTCCTGAATTATAAAGAGAAATCAACAAAATATTGTTCATAATTTTCGAATGTCACACACAAAAGATATCATTCCTTCTTACAGTTTCAAAACAGCATTAAAACACAACATTAAGTCGTTCATAGAAATTGCAAGTCAGAATTGTTTCCCGATCGACACGATTGAGTCCGGCGATTGTTTTTGGTTGATGGTTGCAGGTCTTGATCTAATTTCTACTACTTCGTTAAATAACCGCATGGGTACTTTCTTGAACAGGCTTTTCTGGTTAGTGCTCGTATAGTGTGCGCGATCTTTTAAAAGGGAAAACCTTTTTCCAACACACGCACACAAATCTGTAACCAGAATGCACTGTGTCTTTGAAGGCTACTTACAAACAAGTGTTAATTATGAAGCATTCATCATATTTATTTCTCAAATAGAAGTTACTAAAATAATAAACAGCAAGTAAATAAGAATGATTCATAAATGCTCACTTGTAATGTAAATAAGTGTTTTTTCCAAGCTAACCACAAGTTACTAAACAATCAATTGACAAAGAGACACAAAATAAAATTACTCATTCAAAATAAAAAATTATTCATTCAACTAGCATAATACAACGTGATTTAAAAATTCTATAGTATTCAGTCAATCAATCAATTCTTTTTCGCTCCTGAGTACGGCAAAAAGTTTCCACAAAAAATGTCCATTTGACGCGATTCTGTAGGTTTAATTTTTTGCCAGAACATCTCGATGCTAAATATCACCTCCTAGTACTCTGAGAAATTGCATCTAATGCTGGTGCAGGAATGTCTACTTGATTGCACCTCACAGTGTGGCCGTCTCCATTTTTTTTCTTCACTTCTACGTGACCTTCACTTTCTTGGTGTGATGTTTCTTATAGCTCTTCGTTGGAGATGACTTTCGGTCTGCGCACTCCCAAAATAGTTCTCAGGATCTTGTTAACAAAGATATTATTGAGTCTGTGAGTGTGTTCGTTGGTCATCTAAATCATAGTTTCTCAACCGTTTTACAACCGCGGACCACCAAAAAATCCAAAAATGTTTTGCGGACCATCAACATTGGAATAAAATAACAAATACAATTTATTTTTTATTCAAAGCAGTTCATTTTGCAACACCGTATGCTGATATTACAGTAGCTAGATAGATAGATAGATAGATTTATTTTGCACTAATACAAAGTATATTAAAACAGACAGCAACAAAAAAGTATAGTTTAAAAATCCATAAAATACAACTTCCCAAAAGTCTTCGCGGACCATCCAAAAATCTCCGCGAACTACCGGTTGAGAAACTATGATTTAAATGATGGGAGACGCACGCGCACAGTTTATTTTCTGTCATCATTTTGATGGAAATAATTAATCAAAAAGAAGAAACTAACAAATACATTCATTGTTACAGAATTTGAATTTTGAGTTCTATAAAAATTGTGTAAACGTCAGTCTATCCTTTAAGATTTAAGTAATTAAAAAATAACATATTTTGGTAAGAATCAATAAAAGCATTTACAAAACTGTATTTTAGTAATTGTGAGGCAGACGAAACAACAGACAGCGTGTAGGAGTCAGACAATATTTTACATACCAAGACTAATTATATTCAATCATTGTTTTAAAATAATCACAGATACGTGAGATCAGTCTGATGAAGCCGAATTATTATTGTCTTCAATAATACTGATAAATTTTCTTATTTTTTCTTCTAGGGTCATTATAATAATAGTCATCATCTTGTGTGTAGCGTAAAAGCGGCTGTCTGCATATTCGATGCTAGTAATTTCGATGTCTTGCAGGTACCTAAGTGTGACGATGCATATTCAGATTTTGGTTTTTGATTGATTTTTTTTACATATAAATGAAAATATTGCACAAGTATGGTTCTTGTATCGATGGTCACAAACATTCCTTGGAGAGTTTTATAGTCACGTAATGATGTATAAAGTTATGACTTTAAAATGTTATTCCTTTTCCGGATTCAATGTTATCTATACTAATTATATAAAGCTGAAGTGTTTGTCTGTTTGGTTGAACGCGCTAATCTCAGGAGCTACTGGTTCGAATTGAAAATATTTTTTTTGTTGGATAGTCCATTTATCGAGGAAGGCTATAGACCAGTGATTCCCAAAGTGGTATATATCGACCCTCAGGAGTCGACGACAACTTGCAAGGGGTCCATGTCAGCGGGAAAAAAATTGGGGTTCCATGAAATGAAAATGGGGGTCAACGATAGTGAATCTCCTAAAAAAAAAGAAACAAACTGGACATCGCTAACTGAGGAGATTTAAGATTAAAGCTAACTAAATTGATGCCAAATGTTGAAAATTTATTATTAACGCATCAGGTTCATCCCTCACATTAAAAGTATTTATTTTTTGCTTAGTTATTTTATGTAACAGAAAATTTTTTAATTTGGTTCGTTTTAATTTGAATCTAATTAATAAATGCATAAAACTAAACATTTCACACTACATTTCACTGCCGTTATAAATTTAAAACGTTCAAAATGAGTAGCACTATACCGGTTGTCAAAAATACATTTGAAATTAATTAATTTGCAAACAATCAATATCAGATAAACAGGGAGTCTACCTAATATGGCAAGTGGTCTACGAGACAAAAAAGTGTGGGAACCTCTCGTATAGACTATATAATATCACCAATAGGAGCGAAGCATCAATGAATAATGTTGCAAAATATAGCTCAAAATTTGTCCGTCCGACAAAAACTTTTGAACGGTAGCTCCGATCATCATGAAATTCGGACACATAAATTCATCTCGTTAAACGAAGATGAACGAGCATACTCACGTCCCTTCCCCCGTTCGTTCTTTTGTACCTAGATGAAACCGGGCGAGACCGCTAGTTTATGATAAATTATTTTAAATAAATTAAAAAAACATATTTTTTTTTAATTTAGAAGCGCAATTGTTGTCTACGTGTCTGTTTGTAATAGCGTCTCTCGAGAACGGTTGAATTGATTTTGATAAAGCTTGGTTCACTACCAATATTGGTACCTTAAGTTAAAGTATAACGCACTTTTTATTCAGCTCGGATTAAGATAAAATCGAATAAATTAAGACCTAATTCAATACCGTACCTTAGTGGACCACGGTCACCACTCATTAGCCATCATATTGTGACTAAACCAACATCAGATTTAAAAGCGTTGGGACCCCGAGACAAACAGGAATTGAAAGTTTTTGAAATTATCTATTGTCATCATTTTTTTACAATAAAAAATAACTTTTCCACACCTTCCATATTATCAAATAGTTGCTTTACAACCGTTTACACACTGTATAAATATTATGTAGTAAGTAATGTTTCTAGTGCGTTTTGTGCCATTATGTTAACGAGTACCAGCGAGGTCTAACAATCGCATGAGCCGCAATATCAACACTCACGAGATACATATTATATTTTTTTGCACTAACCCTGCATAAAATAGCTGATTTTCATATAATTTCCAAAATTTTGACAGTTCAATTTTGAGCAAGTTCAGTTCTTATTTGTAGACTGCGTTGAATATTTGCACTTTTACTTTAAACAAATTTAATCTCTTTCAAAAAAGCCAGTAAAAGACGTAAAATAATATAGTTTTGAAGACGGCGCCAATTTAATGAAAGAAAGTTTTGTAAACAATTTTTTTTAACATCATAGTTTCTAACTATCTGTCAAAAAGAAATTAGATAGCCTACAAGCATGCTTTGGTTAATTTTTACATGTGAAACAAAATGTAAACATGCAAATGAAAAAAAAATATAATATTTATTACTATAGCCGTTTCCCCGGGACACAGTTAATAAAAGTTTTATTTTATTATTATATGAGTAATATGTCAAAAGTCAATATTTTTTAAGTTAAATTTTAACAATTTTTATATCATTATTTGTAGGGGTCTCTGATCGTCTGGAACGATCTCTCCCGCCGTATGTTCGCCCCTGTACACAACTAGCTGCTTGTTTATGTCAAAAAAAAAATGTATTCTTAGTAATAGTTGATCAATTAAAAAGATTTTATAAGCAAAGTGATAAATTGAAGCACACACGTTTATCAATGGTGGATACGCAGTGCGGGTCCGCCGTACGCATTATAAAAGACAAGCATATGTTTTATGGGACGTCATAGGACAATGCACTTAATTACAATGCTAGCATGTTCTTCATTATTAATGACTACTGTGTATACGGTTAATTGACAATAATATGCAAGCACTGCAAGAAGGGCGATTCACATTGATCGTTGCGACGAAATTTTATTAGACCGAAGTTCATTTTTATAATCAACTATAGTTTTTCCCACTAGCAGATATAATTATCACCAAAATATGCTTGGATAAAATGCACAAAGTATTTGATTGGTTGTTCTGCAGTGTTGTATTATAATTATAATTAATTAATGATTGCTATATTGATTCATGAATTTAACATAAGATTTCGATTAACGCACCCCGCACAAACCTTATGGGATTTGGTTCTCGGTTAAATTGATCGAAAATGGTTTTATTTTATAATTTAAAGGTCACTAAGAAAAAAGATCTATGGACGTATAGCCTAAAAACCAATAGATTTTTAGCTACAGATAAGTTTAGCAAGATTTTTGATATAGGGATATCCATTGAATTTATAATCTTAAAAATTCCTTTGCCCCTTGTGATTAAAGGGCGTCCGGGCTCACGTCTCATAATTGGTGTAAACCTTATAGTGCAGGCAAATTAGATTTAGAATGTGTATTAATTGTAGACAGAACTTTTATCATTGTAAACGGTAAAGGGGCTTACAATGAACGTAAAAAATAAAAATGCCCGGCCAGGGGCAGTAAAGGGTTAATTCGGGGGGGGTCAAAAAGGGGGGCAAAATATCTTATAGCGTTTTCCAGCAAAACTTAATGTTCTATCAAAAAATGTTCTACAGGACAGTTGTAGAACATAAAAAGATCTACAGCTTTCATAGAGGTCACTTTTTACTGTGATCTAAAAATGTCCGTGAAAATTGCAAAATGTGCGAAGAAAACGATTCTTTTGTTTTTTATTTTTTATTTTCGCATAAATAACTCAATTTTGATGAAATTTTGTGAAAGCATGCCTCTTTATGTCTTAAATAAGCAAAAATATTTTTACATAAAAAAATCGAAAAGTTTTTGTGATATTCAGTTCTTTCAGTCAAAAACAATTTTTTTTTCAAAAGAAAATTCTACGGTGAAAATTCATCGTACAGAGTTCTTCCTGTGGTTATTTTTTGTGTTTTTAGATGTACTTTCTGATACAATAATAAAAATTAATAGTGCCTATTTAACAACACCCTCAAAAATTGGAAAAACTAAAAAATTACTTTTGTAACTATGAATTTTTCAGTAATTGTTGAAAATTTGTTTAGATTTTTAAGAAAATTGAAAAACGGATTACACCATACAATTGTACGAACAAATATACAAAAGAAACTGTCTTTCATTGTTTGACCGGAAACCTAATTTTTTCGCAGTAATGTTATAAACATTAAATTAGAATAATAAAGCTTCACATAAGTAAGCAAAATAATCTTTTTTTTGTCATAGAACAAAAAAATATCCAAAACAAAAGTTGTAGATCATGAAAAAATCTGCAACTTTTGTACAGGTTACTATATAACATAACCTCAAAACTTCCGAGAAAAATGCAAAAAACCCTATTTTTTAGTATTTTTTATTTTTAAATTTTCATTTTTGAGCATGTTTTTGAGTTGTGATTATAAATTTTCATTATTTTCTGTGTTAATTACACACCGTTATGAAACATTATATTGTGTACTTGCCTTCATTAAAACGAAGAGAACGAATGTTTCATCACAGTGTGTGCGAATTAACACCCTCAAATTGGTACCACACTCTTTTTTAATTGTACTTATATATATTTATATATTCAAATTTTTGATTAACGTCTGATTAGAACTCTTCAATAAATAAAATTATCAGCCAATTTTTCAGACAAATATATTTCGGTCCGGATTTGATTCTTCTTCAGAACTGACGTAAAAAAATATAAATAAAAACTAATAAGTAATTAGTATCTAATTAATTTTTAGATTTTTTTAGATCAGTTCTGAAGATGGTCCAAAATCCGGACCGAAACGTCAATATTGAGTTTATATATTTTTTGTTAAAATTTTTGTCTAAAAAATTGGTCGATAATTTTATTTATTGAAGTATATTTATATATACTTGATGTATTAGTTTGAATCGAGCATTATTTTGGTTCATATTCATATATGTCTGAACCATCATGAAGCAAAATTTTAGTCTAACAATACGTCGGTTATTAGATAATTATATTAATTTAGCGGCTTAATAAAGTGGAAGTACAAATACCCCATCGAGAATTGAGCATCATTCTTTTATTCGACCATTAAACAATCGGATTATTGTCTATAAGAGACTCGTCATAGTGTATTTCTACTTGTAAATAAATCAATCTAAATTGGATATGTGATTTTTTCTATAAAAAATGATTTACAAATGAATATTCTAATTAGAAATACTATTATATTGAATATACGAGTATATAATCCACTTATTAAGCATGAAAAGCATCTTTAAACTGTGCTGATGTTTAAACGTTTCAGAACCCGCCAAATTCGTAAACTGCGGTGATGTGTATCCATAGCTGCATTATAAATAATAAAATAAACAAAACAAAGTTCACACCTCAGAATAATTCCGATAGAGACCTTCACTTAAATCACATAAAAAAGTTCTTTATCTCGAAGATGGTGGTGGAAAAGAGTGCAGATCATGAAAAATATGATTTTAAAATTTAAGAAATCGCGACAGGACCATTCCAACTTCAAAAATATTGACATTTGATATAGTATAATAAAGAAGAGAAAATTTATGATATAGCGTGAGTTGCCGAAGTTAAGGGCTAGTATTCAATACGATATTTGCTATTCGTTACCATGATTACCTAGATAATATGTTCCACGTCATGTAAAAATTAATCAAAGCATGCTTAACTAGTTTATTTCTAACAGATCTATAAAACAAAAGACCAGCTGATTTTTTTTATTTTCAAAATAATTCCAAAACTATGAAGTTTAGAAAAAAAATTCTTAACAAAACTTTCTTGAAAAAATAAATAGAATAATAAGCCTTTATGAAAAATATACCGTAATCATATAAAAACAACGTTATAGCATATATCTCTTTTGCGCATGCGCCGATTTTCTCCAAAAAACAATGGGGCTCTTCATATTTGCGTATCAAACATCGTCCCAAAATTTAATTTCAATCTATTCATCTGTTTGACCTGTATCGTGCTCACAGACAAACAGACGCACAGAGTTTTTCCAAAAATATGTTTTATAGATTCGGGAACCTCAAAACGAAAAGTGATTTTTCATCTAATCTAGTACGATTCCCCACTTGAAGATTGAAATGGTAAGAGTATAAGAACCATTTTTGTTGAGAAAATAGTTGATTTCCATTTTTTTTTTCAAAAGTTTTTACAGTGCAATTTTGAGCAAGTTCACTTCTAATCGTAGTCTGCGTTGTATACGCATGTGGTGGGACACGTCATGACTATGATTAACGGCCTTAGTTCCCAAAGTGGTTCAGGTGAACCCCCAGAGGTCCACGGGAGACTCGATGGGGATCTACGTGACAAAAAAATGGGGGTTCACAATTCGTAAGCGGGGGTTTACCAAAATGTATCTGCTTTCGATAGTGAAGAACTAAAATGTTGGCTTGACTTTACCTATCAATGTAGGCAGATAATATTTTAAGAAGCTCAGCGACTGTTACTTGTAAAAACTTGCATATTCCATATTCAGTTACCACCCCAAATGGGGAGTTTTCTAAATGAAATAAGTGAGAATTGATTGATTCCTTGTGCTGTAAGTAGATGTCAAAAAAGTAAAGCTGGATGGAATCGGCCAACTTTACTTTTTTGACATCCACTCACAGCACAATCAATTAGTTAATTTACCAATCAAGTCTCACATTTCATTTAGGAAACTCTCCATTCGTGACTGGAACTCAGTCGCAACGCAAATTTCCATAGTTAGATCTAATCTTCACATTTTTTGTCGTTTTGGGAATATGGCAGAAATGTAGCTGTAGGGAGTCCACCGAAACCAGCTAAATTTTAAGAAAAAAAGTCTGGGAACATCTGAAAATATTACCACTACCACATTCCTCTTATTTTACGCAACTTTACACCACTAGCGTTAAATGTGTCATTTCACGATCGATCCACAGGCATGAAAATCAGTTATTTAAAAGGAGGATGTGCAACAGAAACAGTCTTCTTGGTGTCAAAAATTAAAATAAAATATTAAAAACAAGGTTTATCTATAAAAGAGAAGGCAGTATTGTTTAATTGCATTCAAAGTATATCTATCGTGCAAAACCAAACCCATATAAAGGTGAGCATTGTTAATAAATCATCGATATAATATGACTTCTTTCCTTTCCATGATTTATTTTTTAAACCGTTTTATTTAGCTTGACCCTGTATATTTGCTTGTTAATAACTTTGTTTCAAATCTTGCAACAGCTTTTTGAACTACTTCCCGTTATCCAATTGAGTTGAAATTTTGCATACGTATGTAGTTCTGATGACAATACAATATTATAATAACTAACTGATCGGTCCGGCTTTCATCCAGATGTAAATCGCACTTTTAATAAAGCACAATAAAAACTTAAATATTAAATAGGTAAAAAACCTTTTTAAGTTAAACGATATTATTGTACAATCGATGACGTACTAAAAAGTATAAAATAATTATGATTCACCATAGAAGGCTTTGATTAAACTAAAATAAAATCGTGGGCGCATTTATCGTTACATTATGGTCGAAGAAGGTAATCAAAAGCTAAATATGAGTTCCAATCATAAGCAAATGGAAGTTTTCTACTAAACGCGCCCCACGATTTTATTTTAGTTTAATCAAAGTCCCCTACGGTGACTCATAAATATTTTCTAGTTTTTGGTACATCATCGATTGTACAATGAAACCTTATATTAAAAGTTTTTTTTACCTATTTTATTAATATTCCAAACTCTACTTATAACCAAGGTTAGTAGATTAGAGAGGTTGCATCATTCCGTTGGATAGTGGGGGAGGAGGTGATAACTTCATCCGGTGATCCTGTCAATTGACTGCGTGGCTGTTGTTTAGACACTTTAATGGCAGTATTTAACAAATGTCAAAGAAATCAATTAAAAAATTTGTGAAATCAATATATTTCTCATATATCATAATTTTAATTTATAAATTATATTAGAAAAATTAACGCATGACAGATATAATATTGTATTATGAGAAATTTGTTGTTCTTAATTATTTAAATTTAGTTGGGCAAAGCCAGGCCGAAAAACTATTTAAAAAATGGGAGATAGTTTGAGATTTATGTCCAAAGGAAAGCACCTCCGTCTACAGTGAGTACCCCGCATACACGTCGTTTTGACACTGCCTTTCCCATGCCTCGGGCGAGACATTTGATCTTAAACAAGGGCATGCGATCTCTTAACATCGTATTAATCGTATTTATCTCGTTCAATAGTTGCAGCGTGCATCGTGATTCTTGCTTTTTTGTAAATTGAAATACTGGTTACTTATATAACTTATATATGTTACCGGATAAGTCCGTTATGAAGTCATACCTAGGTTTGCCTAAGCAAAGTCCGCATTGCCGGGCCACTTTAGGCAAAGTCCGAAATTATTCGATATTTCGGACATTGCCTACACTGTGGTACGACAATCTTAGGTTTGCTAGATGTGTAGCAGGCAAACTACGATATAAGTTGATATTCCGATTCCAGGCGACGTCACTGAATTCTCATTCTGCATTGACTTTTGTGTTTAGTTGGGTTAAGCGGCCGTTGTGTTCAGTTGGGTTTAATCTTTATTGGATTTGTGACCAACAAGATATATGCAAGTAGATATGAGTGACGCGGGTGAAATGAAGGCGAGATTTTTGGAGAAATTAGAGAGTATGCAGAAACCAATAAATTCTTTTTACATTCCATCGATAGAGAAGTACGAGGCATTAATTAAAGAAGTTGAAGAAGCCAAGGGTCCACTCTGATTATACCTCAATATGCTTTCAGTTGTTTTTTTTTTTAGTATAAAAGTTTATTTTATTTGTGATTGTTCTTTAAAAGACAATGAATTATTAATACAAATTAGTGTTTTTTTTTTCTATTTCAAACTGTGCTTCTTACTCGTACATAGGTATAATATTGACAGTAGGTAGGATAGTAATGCGGTAGGTTATTTCGGAGTTTGCCTGCTACATGTTTGGTAAACCTAAGATTGGCTTACAACAGTGCAGGCAATATCGGAAATATCAACTAATTTCCGACTTAAGGTGTCTGCCCACTACACCGTACCATACCATGACCGTGCTAGGAACGTATCATGCACGAAAAGAAACACGACACGCGCTACTATGCCCACTGCAACGGATCGACACCGTTCTATGCCCGTATACAACCCGTATGCAACGCGTATGATGCCCGTATGAAACGCGTATGATGCCCGTATGCTACGCGTTATACGCCCGTTCGGTATCCATTCAATATGGAGCACCAAATATGTCATTTTCGCAATGTTGCGAGGACTCCTTGAAGTGTTGTCAATTTTTTTAAAATCAAATAGGTATTAGACACTAAAAACTTAAAAATAAATATCTTTAAAAAAAATGTAACCTCCTTCAAAAAAGGGTCATTAAATAGGGTAAAATAACGAAGTTTTTAGATCGGTACCAATTTGATATACTTGAAAACGTGATAGTAATTAAATTGGTGTCGATCTCAAAATTTTGTTATTTTACCCATTTCAGTGACCATTTTTTGAAGGAGGTAACATTAAAAAAAAATTTTTTTTAGGGAATCCCTGAACATGTTTTTCGCTTTTGAGCATAGACAAGTAGAGTTGCCACATCATAATCCATTAAATTTTGCAAATAAATAAGAAAAAGTATATTTAAAATATTGCTGACGTAATCACCATCTAGACCCCCCCTCCCCCATGTCATTAAAAATAAGCTAAGCAAAGACCCCCTCCTCCCTTTGGTGCTTACGTAATACTTGAATGACCCCACAAACCAATTCAACGAATTGCTGAAAAAAATAGATGATACGCGGCTATAACCCGTAGCATACGCGGTTATAACCCGTAGCATACCCGGTTGTACACCGTCGCGTGCCATGCACGGAGCGTATCGGCACCGGCAAAATATTCTAGCCGTGGATTAGTTGACGGTCCGTTCATGGCACGGTACGGTGTTGGTCGGTAACGGAACGGTGTAGTGGGCATTGAGTCATATGATTTCATGGAAAGAATATTATTTTGCCTGACACGTTCCTATTACGTTCATAGTATGGTACGGTGTAGTGGGCAGAGACCTTTAGCCTAAAGTGGCCCGGCAATGCGGACTTTGCCTAGACAAACCTAGGTATGACTGCGTAACGGGCTTTGCCGGTAACATATATACGTCCTGTACAAAACATTCTTTCAAAGCACATACCAAAACAATGCAATTAATTTGGCAGAGTATAGCAGAGTATCTAACGCTTTTCACCCACTTACAGAGGAACAGGCCTTTGTAGTATAGACAAAAGTAAAAAATCTTCTCTTTTTAACATTTCTTTCATTATCTAATATGAAAAAAGTATAAGCTGAATCATTAAAAATTGCCGTCGTTTCTTACTTTTACCATTTCAACTTTACAAGTGGGGAATTGGTAGCAATTTAGGTCAAAATTCACTTTTCAAAACTTCTCAATATTTTTCCTTTTAAGTTCCCCGAGTCTAAAAAACATATTTTTTTTAAAAGTCTGTGCGTGTTTGTCTGCTTGTCTGTTTGCCTATAAACACGACACAGGTCAAACGGATGAACAAATTGAAACCAATTTTTGGAAGGATGTTTGATATGCAAATATGAAGAGCCGTATTATTTTTGGGGGAAATTGGCACACGCACAGAAAAATAATATAAGTATTATGATAGGTATAACGTTGTTTTTTTTATACAATAATGGTGACTTTTCATAACGGTTTATTATTCTGTTTGTTTTTCCAAGAAACTTTTGTAAACAATTTTTTTTTCTTAACTTTATAGTTTCGGAAATATTTTGAAAATAAAAAAAAATCAACTGTTCTCTTGTGCTGTAAATCTGTCAAAAAGAAATTAGTTAGGTAGCTAACAAGCATGCTTTAGTTAATTTTCACATGACGTGCTAACAAAATATGTAGATAATCATGCAAATGAATAGCAAATATAATATTTAATACTAGCCGTTACTCGCGTCATCGCATGCGTTAACAGATATATTATTTTCTTTATCAGAAAGGGAGACTGCTTGGTCTCTGCATCCCCATAGCTGGTTTCTCGACCTACGGCTTCGATTTTTGTCTACTATTTGTCTCCTAGATGGTCCCTTCTAATCTTAAGTCCCCAGGCTACAGTCCTGTCATCTTCTCCCTCTTGTGGAGCCATGGAAGGCTATGAGGATGACAATTAGCCGTATTCTGCTATTTGCATTCTAATCACTGTGCTTAGGTAACCACAGTAATAAAAAAATGCATACAAAAATGATTACACAAAGTGTTTATTTTGATAATTGTCCAAGAGACGGCTGCAGAAAATGTGTCGTCATAAGGTGGACGAACGAAAAAATTAGAGATGATAGTTAAGACCATAATTAAGAAAGATCCCTAAGGTTGCCTGCGAAAATCCTGCCGAAACAATGTTTTTTTAATTTGTTTCTCAGTTAATAGACCAGTGAAGTTAGCTTTTGACAAGGACAAAATTAATAACAGAAAACGAATGATGAGGAAGGGAAGAAAATGCCGTCAGAAATACAAAAACCAAAAATTCAAATGCGTAAAAGGTAGGAGGGCTGTGGGGGGCGCGTTTTAGGGGTCAAACGCGATTTTTCGTTATTTCCGGCGAAAGTTGACCTTCAATCGAAAAATGTTGTATGGCAATGTTGTAGGTATTAAAAGAATCTACAACTTTTATGAATATAACTTTTTCACATAACCTTAAAGATTCAAAGAAATATTTAAAAAACCGTGTTTTTCGTTTTTAATTTTTTTTCTCCTGCAAAAATGATTTTTTTTCATGAAATTTTCAGGAGACTTACCTTTCTATATCCTAAATAAGCTGTAATTTTTTATTTAAAAACGAAAAACACGGTTGGTTCAATATTTCTTTGAATCTTTAAGGTTATGTGAAAAAGTTATATTCATAAAAGTTGTAGATCCTTTTAATACCTACAAGTACAACATTGCCATACAACATTTTTCGATTGGAGGTCAACTTTCGCCGGAAATAACGAAAAACCGCGTTTGACCCCTAAAACGCGCCCCCACAGCCCTCCTACCTTTTACGCATTTGAATTTTTGGTTTTTGTATTTCTGACGACATTTTATTCCCTTCCTCATCATTCGTTTTCTGTTATTAATCAAAAGCTAACTTCACTAGTCTATTAACTGGTAAACAAATTAAAAAAACATTGTTGCGGCAGGATTTTCGCAGGCAACCTTAGCGATCTTTCTTAATTATGGTCTTAACTACCATCTCTAATTTTTTCGTTCGTCCACCTTATGACGACACATTTTTTGCAGCCGTCTATAAACACTTGGTAATCCCGGTGGTTAACATTAGCGGAATAGCCCTGAATGTGTATATTGTAGGCCCACTATAAATGTTGTGTCGGCTCAAAAAGTATATTCTTCTATAAAATCTGAAGTGTTTAGGTAAACTTCATGCAAAAAACATGTAAATATATTCCATAATGATTAAAGTGAAAAGTTAATATGCGCAATAACATATTAGTAAAACAAACAAAAAGCAGGTTTTACGGCTATTAAATTAAATAATATACAGTGATGTAACTTAGCGATGATTGTACAACTATTTTCAATTGATTGGTAAATGAATACAAAAAAAACAATAGTTCACAATTCAGTTTATATTGTTTGGAGCAATTCTTTACATTTTATTTTTAACTAAAAGAATGCATTAATTAGCCCGGTCATATTTTACACTAAAAATCGCTAATCTCGCAAACTAACATGTAGTTCTGATTTTTTAATATATTGTTAGGACCACTACCAGTAGCGTATATCCAAGTTTGCAGCTTCGAGAGACCTGTGCTAACTTTGCAGCACTCAAAAAACTGCGAAATTTTCGCACTTTTTTTGGTATTCTCAATATAGGTCTTAAACTATGCATTTTTTTATAAAATATTTTTTATACGTTTTTAAGTAGACTAAAATTGCTACAATCTGAGACAAGAACCAGCTCTGTAGGTTCAATACTTACCGAGATACAGCTTTCCAAAAATTGACCAGTTTTTTCAACAAAGTGAAATTTTAAGATTTGGTCAATTTTTGACCCCGATATCGGGGAAAATACTCATTTTAAGGGAAATATCATAGGAACATATATTGTAGCAAATGTAATTAGCTTTAATTTAAGCAGAGAACGACGTCTGTAGGCCATATAGTTTACTCACAAATTTTAAAAATCCAAAAAATTAGAAAACTGCATTTTCGCAAATTTAAATTTAATACCTAATAATCGTTATGTAAATCCATACAGTGATTTTAATGTGGTTGAGTAACCAAATTGAGTAGCATAGTAGCATAAACGAGTAACATAATAGAAAAAAATAACATAATTGATAACATCATAAAAAAATTATGCAGTTTTTGACAAAATACCGTCGTATTTCAGCCATTTTGCAAAAAATATTTACAAATTATATTCATGAACCTTCCTCGTTTATCGCTCTTTTTATTACCGAAAACAATTTCAAAATCCGGTGCGTGGTTTAGTAGAAGAGAGCGGAGAAAAAGACAGAGACTTTGTTTTTAACTGTGCAGTCTTTGACAAAATACCGTCGTATTTCAGCCATTTTGAAAAAATATTTACAAATTGTATACAGAAACCTTCCTCGTATATTGATCTTTCTATTAGCGAAAACCATTTCAAAATCCGGTGCGTGGTTTAGAAGAAATGACCGGTGAAAAAGACAAAGACAGTCTGAGACTCTGATTTTAACTATGTAGTCTTTGCTAAAATTGCGTCGTAGTTCAGGTATTTTGTAAAAAATATTTATAAATTATATACAGAAACCTTCCTCGTTTATTGCTCTTTCGACTACCGAAAACCATTTTTAGATCCGGCGCATGGCTTAGAAGAAGTGAGCTGAGAAAAAGACAAAGACAGACAGAAGCTCTATTTTTAACTATGCAGTCTGAGCTAAAACACTGTCGTAGTTCAGGCATTTTGTAAAAACTATTTACAAATTATATACAGAAACCTTCCATGCTTATCGCTCTTTCTATTACCGAAAACCATTTTACGATCCGGCGCATAGTTTAGAAGAACACCGACGTTGTTTTGTCAAAGACTGCATAGTTAAAAACAGTCTCTGTCTGTCTTTGTCTTTTTCTCCGCTCATTTCTTCTAAACCATGCGCCGAACCTAAAAATGGTTTTCGATAGTGGAAAGAGCAATAAACGAGGAAGGTTTCTGTATATAATTTATAAATATTTTTTACAAAATAACTGAACTACGACGGAATTTTAGCAAAGCCTACATAGTTAAAATCAGAGTCTCTGACTGTCTTTGTCTATTTCACCGGTCATTTCTTCTAAACCACGCACCGGATTTTGAAATGGTTTTCGCTAATAGAAAGATCAATATACGAGGAAGGTTTCTGTATACAATTTGTAAATATTTTTTCAAAATGGCTGAAATACGACGGTATTTTGTCAAAGACTGCACAGTTAAAAACAAAGTCTCTGTCTTTTTCTCCGCTCTCTTCTACTAAACCACGCACCGGATTTTGAAATTGTTTTCGGTATTAGAAAGAGCGATAAACGAGGAAGGTTCATGAATATAATTTGTAAATATTTTTTGCAAAATGGCTGAAATACGACGGTATTTTGTCAAAAACTGCATAATTTTTTTATGATGTTATCAATTATGTTATTTTTTTCTATTATGTTACTCGTTTATGCTACTATGCTACTCAATTTGGTTACTCAACCACATTAAAATCACTGTATGGATTTACATAACGATTATTAGGTATTAAATTTAAATTTGCGAAAATGCAGTTTTCTAATTTTTTGGATATTTAAAATTTGTGAGTAAACTATATGGCCTACAGACGTCGTTCTCTGCTTAAATTAAAGCTAATTACATTTGCTACAATATATGTTCCTATGATATTTCCCTTAAAATGAGTATTTTCCCCGATATCGGGGTCAAAAATTGACCAAATCTTAAAATTTCACTTTGTTGAAAAAACTGGTCAATTTTTGGAAAGCTGTATCTCGGTAAGTATTGAACCTACAGAGCTGGTTCTTGTCTCAGATTGTAGCAATTTTAGTCTACTTAAAAACGTATAAAAAATATTTTATAAAAAAATGCATAGTTTAAGACCTATATTGAGAATACCAAAAAAAGTGCGAAAATTTCGCAGTTTTTTGAGTGCTGCAAAGTTAGCACAGGTCTCTCGAAGCTGCAAACTTGGATATACGCTACTGGTAGTGGTCCTAACAATATATTAAAAAATCAGAACTACATGTTAGTTTGTAAGTTTAATGTTATATATGACTGGCCTAAATTTGTGTAAGTTTAATCTGATATTCAAGATATAATTATATTTCTGAAAATAAGTATTCGTCAGTTTTTTACTCTAATTATAAAAATTTGTGTCCAAGGTAAGGTCAGATTCTAAATATACTCAAAACGTGAAAAAAATTAGGAGCCGTCGTGGGACGCCTGGCAGATGTGAAAGTGAAACATAAATTTAAGCTTGCCAAATGCAACTTTAAGTTACAAAGCCTATGGACACTTTTCGGATACTTCCTAAAGCCCTATGGACACTGCGATTTTGTTACTAGCAGTGCCAATTAAGTGACTATTCTAGTAACTAATAAATCTCAGTCAACAAAAACCATGTTACAAACCAACGCATACACACAGCAATCGTTACACGCTGTCATTTAACGAAATACTATAGTAACTAAGTTTCGTCCTGTTATCTAGATGTCGCCTTCAACTAAAGTCATGTTTAATCCCATGCACGCAAACGTAACGTCCTTCCACAAAACTACGTCCCATAAAATTGTCGCACCAATCGCACGGTTTTACTTCCAACCAAACGCGCCCTTAGATGTCTCATATCAAAAATTTGATTTCCCGCGTGGCTGCTGTGTGTGTACATTTTTGTCTGTCTAGTTGTGAATGTGTTTCTGTGTGTACCTGTGAAATATTCTTTCTTTAAATAACTTTTGCAAAAATAAATCAATTTTTTATGCAATATAACAATATCGTCGAACTATCGTATAACGTCTTTCTGGAAAATCGCACTGAATTTTTTCATTTAAAAAATTATTTGGAAAAATGGTTTTGGACATGGAAGTCATGGATAGTAAATTCATTATACCAATATTTTTCCTGTTTATTTCAGTGTTCCCATTAAATTAAATTAACCACTAGATGTGAAATTTTGTGTAAACAAAAATTTTCTTAATTAAATTTGGTTGAAAAAATTACCGACATTTTTAAGATAATTTTCTGCACCAAATATCTGTATCAGTTTAATTTGACAATCAGTAAACCATTAAACGCATGCGATTCGTTCAAGATAAATCGACGAAATTGGAGCAGAACAAATTAATACGTGTAAAATGCATAAAAAAAACAGTTTTATTGGCATTGTTATGCTAAATGTGAGATTAGAAACTATTATAAATAAAGTAGGTAGAAATTTTCTTTGACTAAAATATTTCAGCAAAAAATAGTTTGAAGTTTAGTTTCAATATAATTTTTTGGGAAAAATATTTTCTCTAAAATACTGTATTCGGAAAAAATATTTTATTCTTTTGAGAAATTTATATGAAGGAAGATATGTGTATGTACTGTGTTTGTACTTTAGGTCAAACCTCTAAAACTGCTGAACTGCTTTGAAAAATTATTTCACTGTATAAAAGTCTTCTTCTCGACGAGTAACACAAGCTACATAATGAAACTATCACATGGTTCTATTTTTTTTTTTTTGAAATAAAACTTCTTTAGACACGCTTGACATGGGGAGTATGCTGGTAAATGCCTGACGAAATCGTTTACGGAAGTGCATCATATCGCTTTGCCTGACGACATCGTTTACGGAAGTGCATCATATCGCGATGCCTGACGAAATCGTTTACAGAAGTGCATCATCGGAGTTGAGAGGGAGATATAAGTTAGTGAGTGCGACAAAGACAGAGCATTAAGTTGAGAGGGAGATATAAGTTAGTGACTGCGACAAAGACGGAGCATTAATACAACTATTTGACGTTTAAAATAAAAACAACTGTTTTTTTTGTATCAAAAATACATTTCATCGAGGTTCCTCTATGACTTTTCTTGATTTTGAACCATTTAAAATGTCTGACACCTCGAATATGTTCGACATATTCGAGGTGTCAGACATTTTAAATGGTTCATGTTATTTGTCAGAGACCATTATTTTAGCGTTTTGGTTGAAGTTTTTAAGCTATCCAATTAAAAAAACAAACAGTACATATCTATAAATTTTTACATGTCGTCAAAACGACATCTTTCGGAAACTTTAGAGGGAAAACGCCCCAAAATCAAGAAAAGTCATAGAGGAAATAGGTGTCAGACTAGGCCTAATGAAGCCATATACAAAGTTTGGGGAGAGTATGTATCAATAAAATTTTTGCCGACGGGCACTCTGACTAATATTTTGCCTATTAATTAATCAAAAATTATATTTTGTAGATATGTGCTACAGAGTGAGATTATATTGTGTTCGATAAACTTTGAGACGAACCCCGACTGCATATTGTTGTTCGTTTATGAATTTAACATGAGCGAATTTGAGGTATTTACGCATTATTCTTAATAAATATATTTAAAGTAATTATGGCAGGAAGAAGTTTTACTTCAGTCGTGTGGTCTAAAGCACACTTGCTTTTTTTTAAGTAAAACTTCTTTTGGCACCGTAGACTAAAATCATGAGATTGAAAATGTTATAAAACGTTGCATATTATACGTATACCCCTATATGTACTATAAAACCCGGTTATTTAAGCTAAGGTGACAGCGAAGTAAAGCGGCTGCCCTATACGCAAGACGTGTAGTTGGTTCGAATACGGCGATCGGCGCCTATATTTTGTGTTTTTTTACATTTATTCTATATCCTCTCTATATTTATTTATATGTTTTTTCAATCTTATCATTCCAATTCCACAAGTGGGGAATGGTAGTACTAATTTAGGTCAAAATTCAATTTTTAAACTTTGCAACATTTTTTCTTTTATTAATATTTTTGAAAAAGTCTATTCGTCTGTTCTGTTAGCCTACGAACACGATACAGGTCAAACGGATAAGCAAATTGAAATCAAATTTTAATTTAATTTAATTTAAATCGAATAACTGATCATTTGAAATGGAATACATATATTTAACATTCTTTTTCTTATATTTCGCACTTCGAAAACACATTTTTCTACGCATTTTTATTAAAATTTAGCTTGATAAGCGATATTTTCTATGTATATAAAGGATTTGTTTTTGTGTGCGAACAATCGAAATGTTCAACATGACATAATATTGTTACACACTCCCCGTTGCGACGACAAAGGATTTCGTGAGACAACAATTAGTTCGTCATTCTAACAATGACACACAGATTGTTGTCTAACAACAATCGACTCGTCATTCTTACAATTATACACAGATTGTTGTGGGGCAACAACAATCGGCTTGTTGTTCTAACAATATGCGTAGGTAAAAAGGGCCTTTTTGCCAAATTTCAGACAACAATGAATTCAAGAAAGGAAAGAACGATCCAACGCATATATATAAACCACGGAATAGCTCAGTCGCCAGGGAGTCATACATGACAGTCATACATGGTGCTTCATCGAGTTAACTATCGACAAATATTAGTTGTGACATAAATTGACAGTCAGTATCGTGAACAGTACTGAGGTAACTGCTGGGATAAATAGATAAATGAACTATGTAAACTATGTGTACATAAATAGTGTCTTAGTATTCATTATTACTTATTATTTTATTTTATTGTTTAGAATTGTTGTTTTGTTTCTGTTACGTTACAAAGAAGTACTTTTGTTTGTATGTTTAACTATTTTGTTAACGTTTCACTATTGTAAATAAATATTTTCCACCATGAACTAGAACAGTTTTGTTACAATATTTATATAGGGTGTAGAAAATAATCTTTTTTCGTAGTCGAATAAAAAAGAGCGACAATCCTTTAATCGCAGATTGACGTAGCTGTAGTTTTAGTTAGCGACGTAATCTGGAAATGACAAAAATTGATTTTGTCAAAAATTGTTTTTATGTCTAATGTTGGGTTGCACAATGAATTGTCAAAAAGTTTGATTTGACAATGATCAAAGATTGTGATCATTTAATTACAGTTTTCGTATATGCAGGAGTAGTCTAAAGTGTATTCAATTATTTCAAACGCCCTATTCTATAGCGTACTGTACATGTAAGCTACTCAAATCAAACCTCAATTATTACCTATTGATGCTTGGTAAATGCTATCAGTCACAAATGCACTAGTCGCAATTTGTAGGTATGTGCTATATTACTTAAAACCTTTAATCGGTGAGTAATTTGTAATTATAAAATATTATTAATTTTTCCAGTAGAAATAACCGCAGTAAAATTATTCATACATGACTAAATAAATTAACAAAACGTACAATTTCAATTTTGTTATAAAAAACAGCAAGTCACTCGAATTGTTTTCCAGATTATCTCGCTTATATCATTTGTCACGTTCATCAATTGTTTTATAACATAACGCGGCCTATAAAACAGAACAACTGAACTGGTTTATTAGACAAGCAACAAAGTAAACAAAACAGACCTTGACGTGCACAATTTTTTAAAATGTATATCTGTGTATTATTTTGCGGTGTTCATTTTGTGGAGATTCCACGGTTTTGCAGCAAATTTTCAATGGACCATGACCGCTGTTGACATGACAATTGGACACAATAACAATATTGCATTGTCCTAGCAGTAATCATACTTGAAAGTTGAAATAAATCATATCAACCAGTTTACAATGGGGTCGTCCCACATTTGTTTTTGTTGGAAAATACATTACAAATAGGTTATGAGGCAATTTTTTTGAGCATTTTTCGGTAGCTTTTTCTATAATAAAATAAAATTAGAGTTCCAAAAAACTACAACGAACTAAAAAATGCAAAAATATTTGACAACAAAATTAACTTTAATAAAAAAAAATGTGAAGTGCTTGCTATCAGTAGTCATACATTTTTCATTACTAGCTATTTGTTAAAGTAGAGCCATTGGAAAAATTTAAGTATAGAACACCCCGCGGTTATTTATATTAAAGCTAATTTTGTTGTCAATTTATTTAGTTCATAAAAACGTGTGGTTTTAGTTTTTTTTAATTGTATATAAAGTATAAAACTAAAAAGAAACAACCTTTTAAAACTAGGACAGATAACGGGAGTTTGGTAATAGGGTTTCGTACGGAACCCTAACGAACAAACAGACAAGAAAACGAGTAAATATTATATTATTGTCAAACAGTTCTCTGCTGCGTTTCTAATTCATCGGGAAGTTGATTTAAAATCAATTGCAAAGTTTCGAACAGACAGACAAGAAACGTGGTAAAAAATTTCTAAAAGTGTATAGTTTGCAATGAAATTTTTAACATAGAACTATGCCGCTACCTACCGAAATGATGTAGATAACATTCTGTCTATGATTGGCTGACTAGATGATTTAATTCTTCATTGTTGACCTAGTGAAGATCGACTGTACAAGATCGACTGTACAATGAAAACAGCATCGTAATTCAGCGAAAGTCAGGGCCATCTTGTGTGCATCGAGGGCGGTGGGTACGTCAATCAATGAAGTGATTTATTATTTTTCCCTCTTTTATCAGGGCCCCGATTACATATTACTCGTATTAGTTGAATAAAGTATTATATGCGACCATTGATCGAAGGAGAATATTCCACTCACGTGTTACCGCACTCGCTACGCTCATGCGGCAAATTTCACGCTCATGGAATCTTCTCCTTCTCTTACTAGTCGCACAATATACTATTCTTGCTATAAACATTCTTGGACTATGCCCTATAAAAGAGCTTCTTTACATGCATGTGTGCAGTGTGCACGCATGTAAAATGAACCATTATGCACTGGTGATGTAACGAAAAACAAAACTATATCAATTCAGATATTTTATAGAGAGTACTTTAAAAAATATAGTATTTATTTAACACCAACCCCGGTCCGGCTTCGCCCGAATTTGTAGATTGCCACCGTTTTTTGGAGTTTACTTCTTAAGAAAAGATTTTGAATTATAAGACCCGGTACGGAAATTTTATGAGTAGTAAAATCAATTGGTGAGGCGTTACGCTCGTCCGCTTCAAAAGAGACAAACATATATTATTATATCTGTAGGATTTAACGTGCGAAAGTATGAGATGGAATACATTACACTTGTGCGATGCTAGACTAATCTTGTTTATATGTATGTTGTATATAATATGTATAATATATCTGTAGGATTTAACGTGCGAAAGAATGAAATGGAATACATTACACAGCCTATCTAAAGAGTGAACTCCAATCGAATGTCGGAACAGACACACGCACACTTTTACCATTCCAACCCACAAGTGGGATGGTACTAGTTTAGGTCTAAAATCACTTTTCAAAAATTTAACAATATCTTTCCGTTTTGAGGTCCCCCGAATCTAAAAAACATATTTTTGGAAAAACTCTGTGCGTCTGCTAGTCTGTTTGATATGTGAACACGATACAGGTCAAACGGATGAGCGGATTGAAACCAAATTTTGGGAGGATGTTTGATATGAAAATGTAAAGAGCTCTATTGTTTTTGAGGAAAATCGGCGCATGCGCAAAGGATATATATGCTATAACGTTGTTTTTTCTCATATTTTTACATGACGTGGAACATATTATGTAGGTAACCATGACAACGAATAGCAAATATCATATTGAATACTAGCCATTACCCGCGTCACCTCACACGATGTCAGAAATTTTATTTTCTTTATTATAATCAAATGTCGACATTTTTGAAGTTGGAATGGTCCCGTCGCCCAATTGGCTGGAATTTTTTGTTGACTTACGTTGCAAAATTTGTCTCCACGAGAAGCGTTTTTATTTTAATGCAATAATATATAATCTACATATTTTGTCCATCCTGAAAGTCTATTCTAAATATTGGTAAAAAAAATTTGAAATTAGCTAAGTAATTTCGGAAATTACCTTCTACATCCAAACTTTACCTCTTTATAATATTAGTATAGATAATGCCACAATCACATACCTAGACAGAGTAATACAATTCATTCCATCCTAGATATAAACTACTATTACCTTCTCAATTTTTAATAGATTCACATAGCACATTATAGCGCTACTTAATACATGCGCAGAGCGTCAAAAGTATACTTCATACGCACTAGCCGTAACCATGCATGCTTGCGCAGAAATACGTATTGTGTTTCTGCGTATTAACGACACTAAGTAGCGGCACTAAACTGTAATCAAATGTCGAGTTCCTCAAGTAAGAGTTGACACATCAACCATTGATACGGATAACGGAATTGGAGTGTGGTACTCTTTATAAAGACAATTAATCCATACGAAACTATTTATCTAATACTAGCGATCCCGCCCGGGTGCAAAAGAACGAATGGGAGAGAGGGTATGAGTACGCACATTCATTTTAGTTTACCGAGATGAATGTCGTGTCTAAATTTCATGATGATCGGAGTTACCGTTCAAAATTTTTTGTCGGACGGAAAAATTTTAAGATACATTTTGCAACATTTTTCATTGATCCTCCGCTCCTATTGGTCGTAGCGTGATATTATATAGCCTTAGCCTTCCTTGTTAAATGGGCTATCCAACAAAAAAAAATTCAATTCGAACTAGAAGTTCGTGAGATTAGCGGGTTGAACCAAACAAACAAACTCTTCATCTTTATATATTAGTATATAGATTGATCTCTATTGAAACAATATTAGTTAATTTAGCATATACAAATGTACTTAATACTCCTATAATGCTAGTTCCAAGTGGAAGTGTTACCCACCAAGAGAGACATCCAACTGCATACTTCTATCTCACTTATTTATACTCGATCCTCCGGGGAAATGGGCAAGTGCATGCTCCATTAGCGGACATGCGCACAACATTTGAGGTCTAAATGACGGAGACAGACGTATGTATGTTGGCACCGTTGGATCGTCATCCTTTTCCAGATCCCTACTAGCAATATAGGAGTGTTAAGTATATGATAAAAAGCTATATTCAATTTTTTGTTTGTTGTTTCCCTATTACACATGGTAGATCCGTTGCATCACTCAAAATCTGTTACACTGTGTCCAGTAGTCAAAACAAAATTACCAGAATATTTTCTAAGGAGCAATTAAAGCTGTTTTATACAGTTGCAATCCTGCTATCAAATAACTTAGAATGTAAATAAATGTACCAGCTAGCAGTCGGGACATCAAGCGTCGGGACGCTTTTAAAAGATGTAAAAAAACTAGTAATTTGTGTAAACTGAAATTTGGAACAAGGCTAATTTGCTGAATATAATTTATAAAAAAAAAAAAAACAGTCACACCTCATTTTGATAAAATTGACCTATGGTGCTATTCTGTATAGTCAATGTAAGAATTTTTTTAAGGGACTTAAGGACGTACTCTTGTGTTTGGTTTCCGGAAAATCGAATTTATTTTTTTTACATTTATAGTAAGTATAGTATATTGAGAAAATACTGTAAAAATTTGAAATCGAAATATTAAATATTTACAAAACTATATAGCATATAGTCGAGAACAGCAACGGTCTTACGGTAAGACTCTTACCTGCTCTTACCTCTCAATTGTTATCGCGTTACCCTTTACTCTCGCAGAGTAGAGCAAAAAAATTAGCAGAAAACGATGCCTTTGAAGAAACGGAAGGTTTACTGTACACCAGGCATAGCTGATTAGTGTAAATATTCATTTTTATTTTTTTGTAAGAAATCTGAAATCAAAACTTTAAACGCGTTTTTTCTCAAAACTACGTTTTTGTAAGCGGCGCGGGTGATTGAAACAATTGTATACAACCGATTGCTTTCAATTTTGCACAGGGTATTCTACCCAACAATAGCTCCGTCCGGTACCAGAATTACTTATTTATAAAAATTATTTATATTTTTTTTAAACCGATTTTCAACAACAAAATCACGATTTTCTTGTTGTTTTTTTTTTTAAACTCGCCATTTTGTTATTTATCAATAAAAATGTTTTTTTCTAGTAGATACGGGACAGAGCCACAAGCCTACGAATAAATAATCAATTTAATTTTTATAATTTAGATGACTCCAAGTTTAGTTATCACCCGCGCTACCCACCTACCTCCATTTAAAGTTGTCTACTTTAGGTTAAAAAAACAATTATAAAATGGCGTCAAATTAAGCAAAAAATTTTTTTTTTCTTAGCTCACGATGTCAGTAATAACATGTAACAAAATTGAAATAATTGTACATTATTTTGTTATTAAAAAAAATTCTGAAAAAAGGGTTGAAAACGAGCTTGAACATAGGACTACGTCCTTAAGGAACCTGGGGATATTTTGTCAGGGGATATTCTGTCTAGGGGATATTTTATCTGGGGATGTTTTGTCTAGAGGATATTTTGTCGGGGGATCAAAACGCCTAATACCATTCAGTCGACTGCTGACAGGTCGGCTCGTTCAAAATGGAGTCTGACTATTTTTGTTTTTATCACATTCACTAAATTAAACCTGTATCAAATTTAAGGTTTTACAAATCACTATTTTGTTACATCCCGCCGCTTGGTGTCCTACTGATTTGCTGACAGTTGAATATTTGTTTACACCCTAACTTCAAAGTATTAGCCTACCTGAAATCCTTGGAATTTTTGACCACGAGCTCTTGGACTATAGTGTCTCCAGTTCACGTTGTACGCACTGTACCATGTTACCATATCATACATAATAAATTTTCACGGTAGCCGCATTTTCGCGTTACCTGTTTCACGTAATATTCATGGTTGCCTTGTTAAAATGCTGTGTGATAAACAATAAACAGTGTCATTTGTCAAGGACACTGCCGACATTCAAAGATGAAAAATAATTGAGTCCGGGGTCCCTGTGCTGAATTTATTATGTGGGAATGGAAAAAAATATGCTGGAAATATTCTAGAAGGATTCTACGAATTGTAATGTCTTATATATTTGTTTAAATGCTTCGAAGGATGTTTTTTAATAAAAAGCAAGTTTATCTTCAATTGTTTAAATTATTAATTTAATTTAATAAGAGTATTATAATAAATTATATGAAAATAAAACACAATAACACAAAATACATCATTATACTCACAAATTAATTAGTTTTACCCTGAAATATATTAATTTATTAAAAAAGTCAGTCAAATGAAATCTCAAACACCAAACTTCAGAAGTTTACCTGTGACACCACATTGGGAGACTTCGCAACTACGCAACCACTTGTTATTATTCTGCATTTTTCAGGGTACATATAAATTCTATCAAGCATACGGACTTCATGCGTTGAGGGTTCTGTACAGCAATCGCTGTATAGTTTCCCTGTAATCTTTACCAGCCTTTTTATATGTCTGATTTTATTTCAAAATTTTTTATTTACTTCCAGAGATAAGATACTTATTTTTGTGCGTGATGTACCAAAAATTTCCTCTCTATAACTCCAAAAAAATCAGATCTAAAATTTTGAAAAAACATCAGGCGTATTAATAATAATAATAAATGTTGAATCTAGTCCTGCCTTTTGCCATATTTTTGACTTGAAGCCAGGTAGTTCCTTGTTCCATAACTTCTTCACGAACAGTTCTTCTCCAGGATATTTTTGGTCTTTCTCTTTTTCGGTATCCCTGTAGGTTCCAATTCAAGGCTCTCTTCGCTATGTCGTCATCTGTTTTTTGCAGCGTGTGTCCTATCCAATTCCATTTCCCACGCCTTATAGTTATACAGACATACGTTTCCAAACTTCGTTGTTCGAGACGTGTTCGTACCATTTCACCTTGAAAATTGAGACATTTATTTATGAAAATTTGCAGTCGAGTTGTTATGGCTTTCGTCATTTTTCAGGTTTCAGATCCATATAGAAGGACCGATTTCACATTCGAGTTAAATATACGTAACTTCGTTTTTTCAAAAATCATGCTTGAATGCCAAATACGATTTAAACTTCCGAACGCTTGGAATGCTTTTTTGATTCTGCTGTCTATATCTGCTTCTGCCCCTCTATCATTACTGATTATACTGCCTAGATAACAAAATTCTTCCGCTTCTTTAACAAGTATATCGTTTATTACCAGCTGTTGTCGACTCACCTTACCGACTTTCATAGCGACTGTCTTATCTACATTAACACGAAGACCTGCGACTTCTGCCTGTTCCACAAGGAGATCTATTTTTGCTTGCATATCCGCGCTATTATTTGCTAAAAAAACAGACATCATCTGCGTAGTTTAGGTCTTCCAGCCTTCTAGTTAATGTCCACCTAATTCCTCTTGGTGTACTAATAGCCTTTTATTAAACACTGGTGGAAATTACAGGAAAACTAGAACGAGAACGATGTACGGAACGCTCGGCGCATACGTATACCTACGTCTTTTTTATATTATTGCATGGATTTACTATTTTATACCGCACTATAGCAAGGATAGAATTTTGTTCTTCCTAAAAAACATAATATATATAGTATGATTGTTAAAAAAATAAGCGCTCTAATGAGTGATATTGAAGTTGGTTGCAAAAAATTGGTTGTCTGTAAAGTCGGTTTACGGACGATAGTTTTACGTGATAACGTATTCCGTAATACATAACCTAAATTTATATAATAATTATAATAATTCGAATCTATGATATTGCATCTTTCGCTTCAAATTTAGGTAAATTTTATTAAGTAGAATAATAAAACACTATAAAAAGTACACTATTATTATATAAAAAACAACTATGGCATGTATCTCTTTTGCGCATGCGCCGATTTTCCCCAAAAAATTTACAAAAATTTCTAGTAAAAGTAGATAGAGTAAAAACCGTTTTAAAAACTATATTATTATTATATAAAACAACATTATAAGAGATATATTCTTTTACGCATGCGCCGATGTTCCCCAAAAACAATAGGCCACTTCATATTTGCATATCAAACATCCTCCCAAAATTTGGTTTCAATCCGCTCATCCTTGGTGTCGGAATGATAAGAAATGTCAAAAGTGACGTTTGCAACTGTCAAAATATTATGTTCTAATAATAATTAGTTATTCCAATACTTAACTTAGAAGGCGTTGCATTTCACAAAATACTAATGTCAAAAAATTGAATTAAACATTAGAAATGCAGCCGTTTTCATGTTAAGACAAGACATACGTTATTTTCTAATTTCCATGTACGGCAAACAAAGACGACCGACCGCGTCGCGTCATGCATTAGACAACATTGCATTTATGCAGCTATTTTTCTATATAAATTTGTATAAAAAAACTGTTTAGGCAAATTCTGTTATACGAAATATATGTAAAATGTTCTCCTCTTTCGTTTAAGACTGGTTTCAAACCGATCTGATTTAAATTGAGCGAGAAATTAGCAAAAAGCACGCACAGGGTCAGGCGGAACGTTACGCGTTAGGAACGTTACGCGTTAGGAACGTTACGCGTTAGGAACGTTACGACCGTTAGGAACGTTACACTTTTTCGTGCATGCAGCCGGTGTTTTATCAATTTATAAGATTGGTGATTCATCAATTTATAAGACGTTATCACGTCAAAAAATATGTGTCATAACTGACAATACCCTAAATATTTCAACAGTTTTTTTGGTACCGCTACCACAGTGTTATATAATCTCGAGTTAAATCAAAATTATATTCATACGGTTTTTTTATTTCATTTTCTTATAAAATTATTTTGCTTTGTTAATATTCATAAGCTTGTGTTAAACAAAATGTTTACGCATACAACGCTTGTATATATAATTAGTAACTATATTTAAAAACATTCTAATTAAACTAATTAGACAGTCGAATTGGTACTAAACACTGTCAGTGTCACATCATTTATTAATAGTTCAGTTTAAGAATATAGTCAATGAAGCGAAATATTTTTTCATCCGAAACTTTAAATGATATTCACCAATTTTTTTTTCAGTATAAATCCATAGATATCTACTAATAAATTTACTACTGATATTTTAAAAAGGAAACGTTTTTATGTATGTTGTTTGTGTGTCGCGGATAATTTCAGGAACTATTGAATCGAACTGAAAAATAATTTCTCTGTTTAAGGAGGTTGGGTACTAGTTCTGTCGATAAAAAAATTATAGAGTGCGTGAGCAGGACCCTAAGCTAAAAAATCAAAAGTGATGCCTTCTTTGTGTCCTCCTCCCTCCGGCTCATCTCCTAAATGTCAGAGCTTTTGATATTTTTCCTCCCTAAGCACCCTGAACAAATTTTTCGGAAGGAATCGTGTAGGATTCTGTTCACACTCCCTTTTGAACTTTTTGACTATACGGGGGACGTCGTGCGGGGAAAACTCGAAGCTTATAGGTAAGCTACCAAATTTTATATATGGTTGCCATATACATATTGTACTGAAATTTTAACTAATTATTTTGAATTTTTGGCCCAATCTTTTTAAATTCCTACTTTATTTCCGAATAAAACAGGTTATATATTACTACGTTAAAACAAAAATGGAATATGCAGCTAACTAAAATGTAAAGCACGCAATATCTGAGCTAAAATTGTACCATTGTCTAAACTTTGTGATATTAACTGTAATTTTTGGTGTATACTTTTTAGTTATACTTTTTATTTATATCGCACAAATTCTAAATTCCATAACTTTATTTATGTATTTTAATTCTATATTACAAACATCATCACTTTTTAACTCGACCTGATGGTGACAACTAAATTGTCTAAACATGTAGTAATAGGCAACTCCAACTGAAAAATCTCCGATATTTACTTAGAACGTTTTAACTATAGGTAAGTACATGTAGTTGATGTTCTAATTACAATATTCGTGTTTCCTCTCAATCTCATGATATTGCCCCTCCCTTGAATAAAACTCTGCGTACACAATTATAGACATTTTTTGTTATAAAATGTTTTTTTGTGTAAATCTGCTATTTGTTTACTACAAATTAATGTAATAAAAAGTTTGGCAACGACCTCAAACTACTCGTACATCTATAAAAACCATAATTATATACGGTCACAATCGGAGGTCATTGTCAACACAGTTTTTGTGACAATGCGTTGTATAAATCAACATAATAGAATATTTGCAAATACAATAGATTCTGTGAGAGTTTGACTACACTCATATCTAACCATTCCTGAACGATAACAAGTTTTTTATGGAGTCCAGAGTTCAGGGAAGTTGGCGAAACGACACCAAATTTGTTTTCTTTATACATTGACTATTATCCTTTGGAAAAAATGAACTGGATTAAAACTCCTTGATGCCTTAAGCATTTCTTGCCTGTGGGCACTCATCTCTAACAGCAGTCTAAAAAAATTCAAAAAATTCTAATATTGTCTGTCTCTGTCATGTTAAGTTTATACAAAAACAATTCAAATTGTGAATGTCATAAGCTTAAAATTGAGAGATAAAAATTAAAACGCATAAAATTTTAGGAAAAAAAATTGAAATTTACAATAATTAATGCTCTCATTGAAAATTTGACTGTCTATACAATCAGTCCTTAGACATTTTGATACAGTTAAAATAGTTAAAAAAATATAGTTTAAAAACACGATTTTAGAGCACATCGAACTAAAAAGTGAAAAATAATTCTTAATATAAGCAGAAAATAATAATGAACAAAAAATATTAGTATTATTGTGAAAAAAAGCGTAAGGCGCTCAATATACGAAAAATATGGGTTTTGACCCATATTTTTCGTATATTGAGCGCCTTACGCTTTTTTTCACAATAATACAAATATTTTTTGTTCATTATTATTTTCTGCTTATATTAAGAATTATTTTTCACTTTTTAGTTAGATGTGCTATAAAAGGTTGATTATTATTATTGAGTAAAGATGGTTTACGTAATAGTCATAGAGAGGTCCTTGATAAGTGTACAAAGTTTAAATTAAATCTACCCGTTTAAAGTGGCTCAAAATCGAGCCCAAAGGAGTCGGTTACAACATAAGCATGTTTACGTGATGCCCTAAGCAGTTGCTTATTTTGTTTATAGATTAATCCAGCACTGACTGGACGTCTTTTCGTAAAGACCTAGGACTGCTCAAAGCCTGGTTTGGATATCAGAGATGCACAAATTCCCAAATACTTCTATCGACATATTTATCTATATTATATCATTTGCAGCCGAAAATAATTGTTAACAATATCTATATATTATACTAAGGACTTAAAAAAACTGATTTTCTCACCTAAAATGGAACAAAGAAGGTATACGCGTTTATAGTGTGAATGATGCTTTTTTAGCATCATTTTATTGAGACCTATATAGTATCTATTCACATTTTCTATTTATTATTAATAAAGATAATAAATTAAAAATCCAATTCCTGGATTAACTGGGAGATTTTATCAAAGATGTTACAGATATGGGTTTTACTGACATCTGAAAATATAATAAGAGCAATAGATAATAGTTTTTGCAATAAAGGTGACTCCTGATTGCTCAACATTAAATTTTCATGAAACTAAGTAAAAAAGGTTTTAATTTATTATTTTTTTTACAGAAAATCACTATTTTCATTACTTAATAATCAAATTTCAGGATTAGTAAAGCATATTTGAAGAATAATAGCATTGCAGTCTTTTCAGCATTAAGACGACTTCGCAAAAGTTCATTATATATTTATCCCTATTATGACCAAGTAGTCAAAGAACTCGAGCACGTGTCAAGTACCGAGTCCGCCCCCGATAATCTTGTCATGGCTTGCATTGCGTTCGCAAAATGCCCACAACGGCTGTTGCGGATGCGGTGCAGATGTTAAAAATGATGCAAACGCTCCGCGGTTGTGAGGCGGATGCAGACGTCTGCAACATTCTTGGTTTATATAATAGAGGAATCGTAGTAAGTCCCTGTAAGAATTAGATTATGAGTCCAGAATATTATACCAATCGACCAGTCTACAGACTGCACAAGCTAGTGTAAGGAACGAGGATACTGGATCGAGTGATATAAGAGATTGGGAGATGGCACAATAAGCCATAGAGGCTGCAGTGTTCCCGATGACAAGCCGATTTACGTTAATTAAAAAAAAAAAAAAACAATAGATTACCATCGCGACGAACTTGGCTAATGTGAAGTTTTTGGTATTTATTATTTCTTACAATAATCAGGCTATAAATGTCTTAACACGATGTTCTAAATAAAAAAAAAAAAAACGATATTGATTATTTCACCGTCATTTTGAGAAAGTATAATAGTTGAACACCTAAGTTGTTTACTAAATATATTCAGGAAACATAAAGAACGTTTTTCTTTGAAGCACATTTTCTATCGCAAAAAAATCACCACAAATACTGAAATTAACAAAAATTCCCACTGTATCTTCATAAATCGTAAAAACTGGAGTAAAATATGTACTTTTAGTTCGCAAAAATGAGGGTGCGAATTATACTCGTGTACAAAAAACGCACATCCCCACCCCTCAAATGATGATAATAATCATAGCGATATAATATTATGGCAACACCAATAATTGTGGCGTGGACGCAACAACAATATATGGGCTGTATTCTAGTGAAAGTGATTAAGACTGATCATTTGACAGTAATGTTTGTTTTGAATTAAAAATTTTGTATATATAATTTGTAAGTATTTTGAACTAAATATGGCTGAACTATGGCGGGGGTCAAGTTTAGTGTCGGTGAATAGATCTTTTAAAAATACTGGACACTTTTTTTTGTTTTTTTAATTCAACGTGCAGTATTCGAAATAATTGGTGGTTGTTGGCCGTTGGGGGGTGTGGCCAAGTCGGTGTAAAGATGTAAAGATGCTTAGCATCCTCAAAAACGGAAGATGACGCAGGTTTTCTTGGTTACACGAAAAAAGCATTTTCACCCTGTACAGGAGAACTCTTGACCGTTTGGGGATTAGGTAGAAAATAATTTTAGGTATCGTCATCGTGTTCAGCATCCTCGAAAACGGCGGGGAAAACATATTTTGTCAGTGCAAGACGCAGAATTCGCGATTCTCTCATTTTGGGGGTGGTTTTTGGCCGTTTGGGGGATGGGGTCAACTCCAAAAAAATGTTAACCACCGCCATCGTGTTCAGCATCCTCGAAAACGGGGGGAGAGGTGGTTTGGTAGCTGCTTAAATATTTGTATTTTTCAAGTTTTTTTCCGACTTACAGAATGCACTATTTATGCATTGGGATTACACGCACTGATGCTGGAAGTACGTATACTTTCGACCGGCTATAAATAAAAATAGTTATCATGTACACCGCTCCATGAGACTGCCGCTACTGCCGCCAGCCAATAGTCGCGAACAGCTGTCATTCTTGTTTTTATGTATATAACCTCAGAGCTGCTTGCTTGGAATTTACCTTTGTTTGTATGTAATTAATAAGTAATTAATTAATTAATTAATTAATGTAATTAACAAGCGTACTTCCGACCGAGGTGTGAAGAAAAATAGTGAATAATATTACACCACACGGGCACGTGAATCTCAAACTTTCTGCCCTTGTGGTGTAATATACTATTTATTTCTCCAGTAAATTTGTGGCAACTAAACATATAACAGCGCAATCGAGGTGCAAGACTCTTCACTCCTATGGTCACTCGAAAGTAAAAATATTCTATAGCAAATACATTCGGGCTCATGTATTTTCAATTGATTTTACTCGTGTATTTTCTAGTATTTAGTGTCTACTTCTCACGCAAAGTATTTCACCCTACTCTGTTCAATCAATAGCCCAGGCAACGAAGCAAAAATAAAAATAATAAATACGTAAGTTTTGAAATTTGGTGACAATGTTTATACTGGCTTCCTATTGAACGTGTTAAAAGTCCTGAACAATCGAAGGTCCGGAATCGCCGCCATCTTGGATCAAAGGTGCATTTTTATGGTTTTTGACGCATAACTCCTTAATTATTGACTTTATTAGAGAAATAGTGGTTACAAAAGTTGAAGAGCATTAAATTCTCTATAAAAAAGATTCAATTCATTTTTTTGTAAAATTAATAATTGTCTGAACGAATGGACGATGTACGTGTGCATGTGGAAATTCTGCAAACAGAAAGTTACATTAATTACGTTAGATTTCATTATTACAAAGTTTTATTCATTTTATACACATTTTTATATACTCTCAATATTTTATATGAGTGTCACGGTTCGCCAGGATCAGTTTTTAACCGACGAAAAACAAAAACGGAGGAGGTTCTCAAGTCGACGCGTATATTTTTTTTTTATTTATTTTTTTTTTATGTATTGCAACGATTTATATGTTCGTGTATAATAATTGAATTGTAATATTTGTATATTTATTGTCATCAAAAAAACCATATCGTAAATTCCCTTCAGGGTAGGCTACTTATTAAACACCTATCAAAATTATAATTTCTATAATAATTTTGAAAGGTAATTATAATTATGTAATATTTAAAAATTCTTGAAATCAAAAAGTTTTTTTGAAAAAATGCCTCAGTCTTTTAGTTGCGACCGAGGAATACATTTAAAAATTTAAATTATAAATTCTTTCCATTATTCATCAGAAGTTTTAATAACTTCTATTGATAACTTTCAATAACTGTTTTTTTGATATAAATTAATTTTTGACTAATTCTTGTTAAAATCTGGTAATTCGCGATATGGTAAAATTTAAATAATTATGTTTAATATGTAAACCTATTGTATTGTAAATTGAATTTGTTTTTGGTATTAAATTTTAGTATATATTTTTTTTAAATAGATTAATTTTGTTTATTCTATTCTTAAATCGATCTACGGATCCGGCGTTATTCCTAATAATTTTTCCATAACGCCTCAGAATGGTAGCAGAGCAAGTTCCTTTTTTACTAAAATTTAGTTTAATTTATAGAATTAATATTTTGGCGATAATTCGTGTTTGATAAATTTAAATTCATTTCAATAAATTTGTACAATTGATTGCATAATCCGTGTCAGATAATAGGTTTCATTTTTCAAGTTTAAAAGGTCAATATAAATACGTTTTTTCTCCTTGAAATATAATTTTTTTCGAAAATAATTTTATTTCTTACTCGGTCGCACTAATTTTTTAAAAAAGTATTTGTGTTATTGTCAATTTTTTGTGAATTCTGTCAAATATGCCACAAACTCGAAGTAAAAAGAATGACATGGACTCCTCGGAAGACGACGATAAGTTCACTTCGCCAGAAAATGTTAATCCATCAACGGTCAAGACCTCACAAGAAAAAGAAAATTCGGGATCAAGTTCTACACACACACCGTCACCACTCGCTATGGCCACATCGGTTCATATGCGTTTAACTTCAAGTTTAGTAGATCAAGTTGTTGAGCTGCGTCATTTGTCTGAAACTCTCACGAAGCACATTTTAAAACAGAATCAAGATGTCAAACCAGAATACAAAGCCTTAATTGATCAAATCAAGTTGTGTTCTGGAGAAGATCCAAGACTTGTTATTGATTTCATTGAACAAGTTCAAGGATTAATTGATTTGAAAATAGCAACTGAATCGTCTTTACTTGTTGCTTTGGTCACACGTCTCGAAGGCGAACTTAGAATCTGGTGGGCTGATGCTACGTCGAAGGGTTCCAACTGGACATTGTTGAAGTCACAGTTACTCGACACTTTTATTCCGATAATCACTAGAAGCCGGTTAATCGAGTCGCTTGTTCGAAGATATCAAAACCCAGAGGAAAATTTCAAGAAATACATTTCAGATATTCATAGAAAAGCTCAAGTTCTCCAAGCTAACATTTCAGAACAAGAATTAGTACTGCACGTGTGGACTCATGCGAATGTGACAACCTTGCTTAAAATTAAAAATGAATCAATTCCAACTTCATTAATTCACCTGCAAATTATGGCAAGACGAATAGACGAAATGGAGTCTCTAGTTGAAGCGGCAAGAAAACGTGAAGGCGAGGCAAATATCAAGACGACGGCTACCAGCATTCCACGTCCTCATTGTGCATATTGCAAGATGGAGGGACACTCAATACGAGAATGTCGTCGGAGATCAAGAGCAAGTGAAAACAGAAATTATTCGCCCAATTCAAAAAACGAATAATACCGCAACCTGCGACGGGTTGCGTTAATCAAATAAAAGATACCAATCAATTATTGACTTTTCAATTACCCGTAATTAATTTAAAAGTTAAAGACCTTTCCTTTCTGGCACTACTGGACTCTGGAGCTAATATCAACTGTTGTAACGAAAATATTGCAGATCGCATTGTGAAATATCGCTACGGATATTTTCGATCCACGTCGTCGTCGGTTAAACTTCCTGGAGGACATACTATATGCATAAATCAAGAATTAATCACAATTATTAAAATTTCCAAATATACCTGGAAGCTATCCTTTGCAATTATTCCTAATTTAAATCCAAATTTCATTATTGGTGTTAAAACGCTTCGATATATGAAATCCTTCCTAGATTTTGTTGATAACTGCCTTCGATTTCATTTCGATCCGGAAATTTTTGTTCCTTTTACCAATAAATCGAATGCTAATTGTTACGATCTTGCGTCTATGTTGGAGCAGCCGGTCCTACTGTCTGAAGATCTACAGCATCGTCTACAAATGTTAATAACAGAATTCAACGATACGATCACAACTACTCTTGGAAAAGTCAGAAATTATAAATACAAAATTATTCTAAAAGATCCTACGCCGATACATCAACCTCCGTTTGCACTTACTCCTCCAAAAGCAGCGGCTATGCGAGAACATATCAAAAAATTAATTGACTTGGATGTCATCGAGCCTAGTTTGTCACCGTACTCAAGTCCTTGTTTTCTGATACCTAAGAAGGATGGTGGACGTCGTCTAGTCGTTGATTACCGTAAAGTGAACCAGAGAATCTGCTATGACGCATATCCAGTACCTAGACCGGAGTCGGTTTTTCAATGCTTACAGGGAGCAAAAATTTTTAGTAAGCTGGATCTCAACATGGCGTATCATCAGCTAGAACTGCATCCTGAATCAAAGCCAATTACGGCTTTTGCGACTACTTTTGCCGCATATCAATATAAATTCTTACCTTTTGGATTAGCGGTGTCTCCAGCGGCACTAAACAGAATCATTAATCATATTTTTGGCGACTTACATTATAAATTTGTAACGAATTACTTCGACGATTTGCTAATTTATTCAGCCACGCCCGAAGAGCATCTTCAACATCTACATACAGTTTTCTCTCGTCTTCGGCAGCATGGATTTACAGTCAATCCTAGTAAAATTCATTTGTTCATGGCAAGAGTTAGTTGTCTGGGATTTATGATATCAGAACAAGGCTGTCATATAAATCCGGAAAAGGTGGAAGCAATACAACGATTACCTATACCAGTCAATTTAAAGCAACTTCAAACATTTCTGGGAATGACCTCGTATTTTTCCCGTTTCATCGAAAACTTCAGCGAGAAAGCAGCGCCTCTAAATAATCTTAAACGAAAGAATATCAAATTTGTCATGGGGCCGCATCAACTCCAAGCAGTACACGATATCAAAACAGCGTTGTCGACTGCACCTGTCTTGAAATTTCCCGATTTCGATCGTACTTTCATTCTGCGATGTGACGCATCCGACATAGCGCTAGGAGCGGTGCTACTTCAAGAGTTTGAAGATGGACTCCATCCAATCATATACGCTTCGCGAAAGTTATCAGAAACAGAGAAGAGATATATTGTATTAGAAAGAGAAGCGCTGGGTATTATATACGCAATCGAAAAATTTCAAGATTATTTACTGGGCAGACACTTCATTCTTCAAGTTGATAACGAAGCGCTATCCTGGATGTTACGTCATCCAAAACAATTGGGAAAAGTCGGTCGATGGGTGTTGAAACTATCACGATTCGATTTTACGGTTCAACACATACGAGGCCCATTGAATAATGTTGCCGATGCTTTAAGCCGTCTTTATCCAGACACTGAAGTCAATTCCAATCCGATTGTTCAAGAAGACGAAGTAATTAATAATTTACATGAAATACCGGATAGTTTTTTAACATTGAAGCGTCATCAGGAAGCCGACCCGGAGACACAACTCATCATGCGCCGTTTACATAGGCGTGAAGATGTCACAGGTTATGTCTTACGAGATGGACTCCTGATGAAACTAATTGGTAAAAACAAACTTAAGAGAATTGTGGTACCATCATCGGTCCGTAACATGCTCCTGTATTATTTTCACGACCTCGATGCTCAACATCCTGGAGTCACTAAGAGTTACAGAGCAATAGCTCGTCGTTTTTGGTGGAAAAGCCTTTTTCAAGACGTGAGACAGTACGTGAGAAGCTGTGAAGCCTGTCAAACATGTAAGGCATCAAATTTACCTGTGGGAGCGCCGATGTGTTCCACTGTCCCGAACACACCATTCCAGCGTGTTTACATTGATTTCTGTGGACCGCTCATTCGATCAACTGCTGGAAATCGTTACGTTCTCGTCGCCTTGGATGCATTCTCTAAATGGATTGAAGTCATCCCATGTTCGAGGGCCTCAGCCAACATAACAACAAAGAAGTTGGTCGCGCTCTGGTGTCGCTATGGGCCACCTCAAATGATCGTCTCTGATAATGCGTCCGTTTTTCGCAGCGATTTATTTCGTCGCATGACGTTGTCCTGGGGCATCAGACATATATTCACTGCGCCTTACCAGCCAACATCGAACATGGTTGAAAGATCCATGCGCGACTTGAAAGCCTCGCTGTCCGTAATGATGCGTACCTGCGCAGATAATCATAGAAACTGGGATAAATTTCTTCCACTATTTTCTTATTCGCATAATAGTAATGTGTCTGAGTCCACTAATTTATCTCCTGCTAAAATTTTTCTAGGACGAGAATTGCCGAAGCCGCTTGATTTGCAGTGGGAAATTCCCAATTTTCTTGATCCAGATCCACACGTGGCGCCAGAAGAAATTCATCAAAATCTCCAGAAAGCTCATCGCAAGGTGAAACAGCTTTTCGATCTTAAACATCCAGAGCGTCATCAATTCCATGAAGGTCAGTTGGTATTGCAGCGCCGACATATACAAGTGAAACCAGGTGACGCAATGGGAGCCAAGTTTGTGGCAAGATGGAGTGAGCCTCGTCGTATTTTACATTTCACTACGCCATCTTCCTGCGTAGTCCAGAGTACAGAGGATCCTACACGGGAGTATCGAATTCATGTTAGTCAACTCCGGCCATTCTTCCAACGCTAAAAGCCGCCAAGGCGCTTTTTTTTGAGGGGGAGAATGCAACGATTTATATGTTCGTGTATAATAATTGAATTGTAATATTTGTATATTTATTGTCATCAAAAAAACCATATCGTAAATTCCCTTCAGGGTAGGCTACTTATTAAACACCTATCAAAATTATAATTTCTATAATAATTTTGAAAGGTAATTATAATTATGTAATATTTAAAAGTTCTTGAAATCAAAAAGTTTTTTTGAAAAAATGCCTCAGTCTTTTAGTTGCGACCGAGGAATACATTTAAAAATTTAAATTATAAATTCTTTCCATTATTCATCAGAAGTTTTAATAACTTCTATTGATAACTTTCAATAACTGTTTTTTTGATATAAATTAATTTTTGACTAATTCTTGTTAAAATCTGGTAATTCGCGATATGGTAAAATTTAAATAATTATGTTTAATATGTAAACCTATTGTATTGTAAATTGAATTTGTTTTTGGTATTAAATTTTAGTATATATTTTTTTTAAATAGATTAATTTTGTTTATTCTATTCTTAAATCGATCTACGGATCCGGCGTTATTCCTAATAATTTTTCCATAACGCCTCAGTATGACCACGCATAACTTTTAACAGAGTAGTCCGATTTTGATAATTATTTTTTTGTTTGAAAGGATATACCCCGAAGTTGGTCCCATATAAATTTGGTAAAAAAATTCTAACCCTAATGGTAGGAAAACAGGGGATGATTGATTGTTCACTCACTGATTGTAATGTATGACCACACATTACTTTTTACAGAGCAGTCCGATTTTGATAATTATTTTTTTGTTTGAAAGGGTATACCCCGAAGTTGGTCCCATATAATTTTGGTAAAAAAATTCCAACCCCAAGGGTAGGAAAACAGGGGATGATTGATTGTTTACTCACTGATTGCAATGTATGACCACACATAACTTTTTACAGAGTAGTCCGATTTTGATAATTATTTTTTTATTGGATAGGGTATACTTCGAGGTTGGTCTCATATAAATTTGGAAAAAAAATTCCTACCCTAAGGGTGGGAAAATAGGGGTGATTTATTGTTCACTCACAGATTTTCATGCTAAGTTGTGTATTACAAATTATTATAAATTATATAGCCACAAAAAATTATAAAATAATGGTTTTTGACGCATAACTCCTTAATTATTGACTTGATTAGAGAAATAGTGGTTACAAAAGTTGAAGAGCATTAAATTTTCTATAAAAAAGATTTAATGAATTTTTTCGTAGAACTAATATTTTTCTGAACGAATAGATGACGAACGTAAAGAAGATAAATGAATTGCTACAAAAACCTTTTTCCGCACGTACACTTACACAGAACGAATCATAACAACATAGGCCATGTAAATATCGATAGTTTTGAGCCAGGTATAGAACCGGTACTCGTCTTGGGAGGATTGTCGTATGTTTTTGTTTGTATAGAACTCACATCTCAGGCATACGAGTTTGGGGACGATAATATAGCTAGGAAAGGGCAGGTCTTGACGGGACCTATGTATATCTATATCTGCTACAGTCGCTAAGAGGGGGAAGGTTGTATAAGGTCCTAACCAGTGGTGTTGTCGATCCGAAACGCTCCGGAACATCGTTCCGGTACTTCCTTTTTGGACAGGAACGCGTTCCGGAACTAAAGATGATTTCTGATAACGAGAATTGGCTGACGTATTGAAAAAAATTAAAAAGAATTGCTGATTTTTTTTTCTAATTTTTGACGAATTTTTATATGTATTATTATAAACAAGGGTTTAGCGCGTCTGATTATTTGGAAAAAAATAATGTAAATCTTACTTTAGGATTTTATTAACGTAATTTGTTTTTTTTTCTCAAATCGACATAACAATTGAAAAAATTTGTAACAATGTGCCAACAAATAGAAAAATTCCAAACAATGAAAAAAATAATGTTAATGTAATTAGTACAACACCACTGGTCCTAACCGACAGGCTGCTGTTCTTGAATTCAGTGCTACGTATTTTGTTGCTGGACTCCATTGCACCCGAGGCTCTATTGAATCTCATTTTTTGCAAATGTACAACTGGCTGTGCAGGATTATGCGGGTGCAGAAAAGCGGGAATCGAATGCACAACCGTTTGCAACAATTGCCACGGAGACTGTTTCAATGGACCAATTATAATCGATGATGAGGATGAGGATGGAGACGAAGACGATTATACCAATGAAGAAAGCGTATCATCAATGTCAAGCTCAAGACGATCATTTTGTGCGGATGATCGTCTTGAGCTTGATGTCGGTTCATCGGTTTATCCTGATGTGGTTGAGGATAACTCAAGTCATTCTGTGAAGAAGCTTCGCACACAGACATAAAAATACTGTCAGTACATATATAAAAATGTGTATAAAATGAATAAAACTTTGTAATAATGAAATCCAACGTAATTAATGTAACTTTCTGTATGCAGAATTTCCACATGCACACGTTCATCGTCCATTCGTTCAGACAATTATTAATTTTACAAAAAAATGAATTGAGATTTCCGGCGAAGGATTGTTGACGCCGACTCAAAATTACTTAGATATACTAGACTGTCACATACGTTCAACTACTTAAATAGAACTTAGTTAAATAAAAAGATTTATTATTTTTTGCTTTTCAGTTTTTCGGCGGTTTAATTTTTTTGTTAAAAAGTTTTTATTTTATAATTTTTTGTGGCTATATAATTTATAATAATTTGTAATACACAACTTAGCATGAAAATCTGTGAGTGAACAATAAATCACCCCTATTTTCCCACCCTTAGGGTAGGAATTTTTTTTCCAAATTTATATGAGACCAACCTCGAAGTATACCCTATCCAATAAAAAAATAATTATCAAAATCGGACTACTCTGTAAAAAGTTATGTGTGGTCATACATTGCAATCAGTGAGTAAACAATCAATCATCCCCTGTTTTCCTACCCTTAGGGTTGGAATTTTTTTACCAAAATTATATGGGACCAACTTCGGGGTATACCCTTTCAAACAAAAAAATAATTATCAAAATCGGACTACTCTGTTAAAAGTTATGCGTGGTCATACATAAAAAAAAAAAATAAATAAAAAAAAAATATACGCGTCGACTTGAGAACCTCCTCCGTTTTTGTTTTTCGTCGGTTAAAAACTGATCCTGGCGAACCGTGACACTCATATAAAATATTGAGAGTATATAAAAATGTGTATAAAATGAATAAAACTTTGTAATAATGAAATCTAACGTAATTAATGTAACTTTCTGTTTGCAGAATTTCCACATGCACACGTACATCGTCCATTCGTTCAGACAATTATTAATTTTACAAAAAAATGAATTGAATCTTTTTTATAGAGAATTTAATGCTCTTCAACTTTTGTAACCACTATTTCTCTAATAAAGTCAATAATTAAGGAGTTATGCGTCAAAAACCATAAAAATGCACCTTTGATCCAAGATGGCGGCGATTCCGGACCTTCGATTGTTCAGGACTTTTAACACGTTCAATAGGAAGCCAGTATAAACATTGTCACCAAATTTCAAAACTTACGTATTTATTATTTTTATTTGATGAAATTTGGCCTTCGTTGCCTGGGCTACAATGGAAAAATACGTTAGACAACGTTTAACCTCAAATTAATAAAGATTTTTTTTCTGACTGTCACGAAGTGAGGAAGAAGGATAATTTGAAAATGGGAAATAATTTTCCAGGCGACTAACTATTTGCAACTAAAAAAATAACTTGACAGCGATTAAATATTTTGACAATAATTATATTAGATTTAAAACAAAGCTTACAACAGATTATTAAGCTGCTACTTTGTACTTAATACTATCCTCCTCAGCAGCTGCCAATCTACTATTTTTAACCGACGAAAAACAAAAACGGAGGAGGTTCTCAAGTCGACGCGTATATTTTTTTTTTTTTATTTTTTTTTTTTTTTTTTTATTTATGTATGACCACGCATAACTTTTTACAGAGTAGTCCGATTTTGATAATTTTTTTTTTGTTTGAAAGGGTATACCCCGAAGTTGGTCCCATATAAATTTGGTAAAAAAATTCCAACCCTAAGGGTAGGAAAACAGGGGATAATTGATTGTTCACTCACTGATTGTAATGTATGACCACACATAACTTTTTACAGAGTAGTCCGATTTTGATAATTATTTTTTTATTGGATAGGGTATACCTCGAGGTTGGTCTCATATAAATTTGGAAAAAAAATCCTATCCTAAGGATGGGAAAATAGGGGTGATTTATTATTCACTCACAGATTTTCATGCTGAGTTGTGTATTACAATTATAAATTATATAGCCACACAAAATTATAAAATAAAAACTTTTTAACAAAAAAATTAAACCGCCGAAAAACTGAAAAGCAAAAAATAATAAATCTTTTTATTTAACTAAGTTCTATCTAAGTAGTTGAACGTATGTGACAGTCTAGTATATCTAAGTAATTTTGAGTCGGCGTCAAACAATCAATGAACAAAGATCACTAAAAGAAATAAACAAATCAAATTAACAATGATACGTAAAATCTCTAGCGATAAACATTAACATTCCAAACATGCGCTCTCCACACGACCACTCGCAAAGACGTGTGCCCTCAGTGTGTGCCCGTTCGGGTTGCTCTGTCGCTGACATTAACTTCGTGAACGCTCAGAGATTTTCGGCGAAGGATTGTTGACGCCGACTCAAAATTACTTAGATATACTAGACTGTCACATACGTTCAACTACTTAGATAGAACTTAGTTAAATAAAAAGATTTATTATTTTTTGCTTTTCAGTTTTTCGGCGGTTTAATTTTTTTGTTAAAAAGTTTTTTTACTACCCACTTTAATTTTTTTGAAGTGAAAACTTCTTTAGCGGCGTTGTACACTTTTTTTGTAATGGGTAAAAAATGTTAAACTCGCGTCCGGACACGTGACCTGATCGAAAATTCGTAAGACGGCACGTGACCTGATCGAAAATTCGTAAGACGGATGGAGAGTAGAGGTAATATTCAAGTTTTCACTTTTGCCAGCACTCCCGGAGTGCTTTTGCCTTTTTTTTAATCCATAATTCAGATTAATATGTCACCGCGTTAAATTCTAGCCTTTGAAAACTATAGGGGAAGGGGGGGCATGACGGGTTAGCAAGGTATGACGGGGTAACGCACACTTACAAGAAACTAAACGTTTGCGAATTGAAATCAACAAGCTAATAAGAAGCCATACTCGATCAACGGTTAGCGTGACAGAAACAGTGCGTGGAAGTGCACGCGTTTTTCGTTTACAAACGAAAATCATGTTGAGTGTCTCGTCGATCTAATTTTTTTAAGTTTGAAACGTCTTAATTGTAAGGTAATAATGACTATCCAAATGATGTGTCTTCTGGTATATGGTTGCTAGTGTTGTTTACTTTGTTGTGGTATAATCAAATAAAAATTCAATTAATATTTTTATTTTTGAGTATTTATTTTTTTCTAAGTCAGCCTTTGGGGCAAGACGAGATATAGGGTATGGGGCAAGAAGGGGTACGCAAGTCACGCCTACTTTGAATAAAACATCTGCTCCTGAAGATATTCTTTTGCTTCTAAATCTCCCATCCGTGCATCTAGCTTTGAAAACGCATCCCCTAGTGATGTTTTGCCAATCCCTTAAGTCCAACGAGATAAAAAGAGGAAACAATACCGGAGAGATAAAATAGCCATCATTACCTCAACTCCTTATAAAAATGAGCTAGACAATTTGAAAAAACCCAGAAAAGTATCCAATTCTAATGATCCTCGGCTCAAAAAAATGCTAAGAATAAACAAACTTGTGATAATAATTAGCCTACTTCATTTTGCCCAGTGGTACGGGGCAAGATGATTTTTTGCATGTTCCTAATAAATCATTTATTTTAAAAAAAATGTAGTATTTTATCTCCCAAAGACTATGCCAAATTGTACTCAGATTAATTAGATATCGTGCCATAAATAAATAAGAATAATAAACGTAATGATTATGCTGTATTTTTGATATTTTCCTTAGGTACCCCATCATGCCCCCCTTCCCCTACATAGATCTATTAGTCCCGACGCGACAGGTAGAAAATACATGAGTTCCATACTGTAACATTAAGCTGGTATTATGTTTACGTAAGTTGCACCCTTATAGCAACATGAAGTCTCTGATCTTTAAACAATACGTTGCATTGTTAATTAAAATGTATACAAGTTAGAGATAATGAGCCTGTATATACCTACAAAAACATATTTCGAACATTCTGTTTCCCTTTTCCGACAATTGATTGATGCACAATAATTTATGTTCTAAAAATAACAAATTTTATATCTGCGTGGATACTAGAATGAAATTCGCAATTGAAGTGACTAATCAATACGATTTTTCTTATAAACCACCGTTTAATATTTAAGGGTGCCGCTAAACAAAAGTGTGCATATTCTTATATTTCCGGTTTATCATGAATATAAGAATCTCGTTATGTAATATTATGTTCGACGTTGCCTTTAATCCGACATCTGATGTAACCTGACGGATATCTCTGTATCTTTCCATTAATCCGACATTCCCGATAATCTTGCAGTGCCCCGGAACGGAAGGTTTCGGATGAGTAAGATTCCTTTGTACTTAATACCTTTCAATCATATTTTGAATTTTCTAAGGTCGATTCACTGCCTATGCCTGTCACCTCGCCCCGGCATTCATGTTTTGTAATACTTCCTATCGTGTCTCCTGAATTTTGTCGGATGCATTTCGATAGATTAGATTTTTTCTAAACAATCAAATGATTCCAGAAAACTATTTATACGAATACCATGTGATTTGTCAGAAACCTATAGGTTTTGGTTACTAGATTTTGTGAAAATGGCATGAAGATAACATTTTTTTGTGCACACCCTCCTAAAAAATTGCTGTTAAACAAAAGAAATGCGAAACGTAGTCATACTACTATTTCCATAGAAATGTATGAAAATCCAACAAAGTCTAAAGTTGGAAATGAATTTGCTCAAAATTGAACTCTCAAACATTTTGAAAATTAAGTGAAAATCAGCTAATTCATAGGGCGCATGTGAAAAAAATTGTACGTATCTCGTGCGTGATGATGTTATGGAATCACTCACTAGAAACATAAACTACTATTATGCCACCTCCTCTTTGAAACCACATTTTTGCCAAAACCTGGTTTTACAGACTATAAAAAAAAATTAAAGTTACTGGATTTAAATTAGTAAATCATAGGTTCCAGCATGGTGCACGATTGCGCACTTTGTTAATCTATATATAGTGTCTCTAGAAACAAATGCTTTATCCACACAGAAAATATCGTTTTTAATTATTATTAAAAACGATATTTTTTGTGTGGATAATGAATTTTTTTTCTGTGGTTACAAACTATAATAATTTGTCCTACATAACAACAATATTAACAATGACCTTAGAGTTTACACTATTTTTAAATCCATTAAAACTATAACCACCAACCACTCTTAAGATATTGTTAAGTATTGTCATTGGTCAAACAGCGCGTTGTGCAAAACGCAGCAAGATTTTCCCCTACCATCATTCTGATAGCTGATCCGAATTTACCAAATAGTACAAAATTATCTAAACAATACACAATCTGTTCGAGAATTGCATTTGTTTGCATACGCGATTTTCAGTTGTTTAGTAGTTCATACAATAGAATTAAAGACGCGAGGTATATAAGAATCAACGAAGCGCAAATGCCGCTTAGTTGCGCGTTTAAATCTCTAGCGGTCATACGGCAGTATAAATCATGCCTATATTATATTGCATAAGTTAAAACATCGTACGCATTTGTTTCTGTACAACAGTTGAGCGCGGGTGTGTACAACCACCGATTGTTTCAATGTTCGTAAAGTATGAATGAATTAACTGACAAGTGAATGTATATAACAAAACGTGTTGGTGAAATTTAATAAATGACAATCGCATTGGTTGATTAATATATTAAGTAATATAAAGAACGTATTATAGATATTATTATTATAGGAAACTGCTTATATATAGAAATTTATTAGTTCTGTTTGTGAGTCAGTGTGTTACTATAAAAAAAAGTTATAAACTGTGTGCAAACGAAGTTTTTGCAATTTTTTTTAAGATTTAAATTTCTTGACATTTTAATGTGTTTTTTACGCACATCATTGATGGACTTTGACAAAACATAAATTATTGGATGATATCATAGGTTTGTTATTAGAAATTATTTTTTTTTTTAGTTTATCACCTATATGTAAGAAATATTTTAATTGATGAGTAATGTATTTTTTTATTCCATTTACATCTTCACCAATAAGTATTTTCAAAATTTACTAATTGAAGTTATAAAACATCACATAATATTATTGTTTTAGTCAACCAGTCTTCTCTGTCTGTATTTTAGTTTCACTTTATATTTGTGTGTAAATCACGCTGGTAATATTCCCTTTACTTATTTTTATTAACTTACTCTATTTTTACATATTTTCTGAAAAATAGACATAAAATTGTAACAAAACTACTCTCTGAAATATGGTTTTCTTGTGAGTTTTTAAAAATACGTGAGTACATTTGCAATGGGAAGCAGTACCTACAGAGTAGCTGCTCCCTCTGGGATCTGGAATAATAGAAAAAAGTATGAAAATTCATAAAGTTTACTTCAAAACAAATTTTTTTTATTTTTCGTTAGTAATTGATCTTTGACCCTTGAAAACTTCCCAAATTACACTTAGGCTGTTTGTACTTTGTACTATCGTTTACCACCTAATCGGTGTATGATACCCGGTTCTCCATATTTTCGCTCATAGATCTTGCCCCACCTCTGAATAAAATTTTGTGTGCGCCCTTATCTAGAAGGAAGAATGCGTTTCCATAATTTTCATCCGTTTTTACCGTACTTGCTGCAATACTTTTAGACTTAAAGTATGGCGTACTTTTTGCTTGACTCTTACCAGCGCTGGAATAAATTGCACTTTTCTTAAATATAGGCCGATGACTTTCTGCCGCCCCTATTTTTGAAAAATTTTAAATAAGCAAATTTGCTTTGTTCCAATTATTTATTTAGGTAAATTTATGTAGATTGAAAAGTAATAGGTGTATAACTATAAGAAGCAAATAATTTGAAATCTTCTACATCTATTAGAGTAGTCATCACAGACTCTTTTTCGTAATACGATACGGTCCTGGCCAAAACCGATACTAACGCAAACGAATCTGCACACAAAATCAAAGCGGACCAAATACTTGGAAAAGGCTAAGCAATAATAGAAATTCTATCATTTACACGATTCGCGTTGTACAAAGATATTTATTTTTATTTTAAATATTTACATATGCATTAGTGAAAAACACAGACAACACTAAAGGTACGGACTTCTCAACAACCCCAAGGTCATCTGGACATCTTTGTTTACACATGTATTTTGCTTACTTTATAACACTAGTGCCAGTTCTCACTGAAACATAAAACTAAGAATTTTTATTTTATTACTAGCGGCCCTGTACGTGCTTCGCTACGTATAAAGTGAAATAATAAAACAATTTAATTGGAACATCTATCTATCTATTTTATTAATTGCTAGCTATTTTAAAATATACATGGGCGTATATGTGTGTATGTCGAGCACTCCGGCTGAGCCGTCGTGCTCGAAAAAAAATAGCGTAAAGTATTCATGGATAACTGGTCTTTAAAACACTTGCTCTATTTCGAGCACTCCGGCTGCACTGTCGTGCCGAGCACTCCGGCGTGCCGAGTACTCCGGCTGCGCCGTCGTGCTCGAAAAAAAAGCATTTGTTTTAAACGATATTCAGTTTTTTTGCATCCTCGATTTAGATATATGGTTGTTAAGTTCGTTGCGCCATCTATTGAATATTCACTCAATCCTGGAGCTAACAGATAATTATGACTGTCAAGGAATAGACAAATAATTTGCAATAAAATAATATTGCGACTATAAATTGAAATGTAAGCTGTCCTATCTTTCAAGTTGGGTCGAATTGCACACGGTGTGCAAATCAAATTTAAAATCGGTTCAGTAGTTTAGGAGTTCATCGCGGACAAACATATATAAAGATTAAAACAATCGTATCTTCAAATATTTTTTGTGCGAATCCAAGCAGCTGCGTGAGACGCTGCAGAGCCGCCTCCTTTGTCAAAACAATATTTGTAACTATAATGTTTATCTAATTGTTGTTACATACATAAAAAATGGCAATACATTTCTCAGTCTTATCCTCATTTCAAAAGATCCTTAATAAACTTTAACGATAAATGGTTTTAATACACGCGGAAAATATTCTTATAGAGGCAAAAAAAACATGATTGGTTCAAATAGATTATGCCTCAAAGCATTCTTTTTTTGTATAAATTAGTCCAAAGAACTAATAACAATTTCGAAATATGAACTAGTACGAGGTTCAGAAAATCCTGTCAGTAGATGACTATTTTGTTTACATTTGATCCGTTGTTTACATTTTTATTGATTCATTTCTAGGATTTGAGAATATAGCAGCAAAGCGTACAGCAGTTGCCGTTGTTTATATGCCGTTTCCATGACTTCTCTATTACAAACCCTCAGGCGCATGCTCCAATCTGACTGTTATAGTGACCTTGACCAAACCTAGCTTTTACCCGCGGCTTCGCTCGCAGTAATATCAATGTTCAGTCCTATTAATAGAATATTAGTAGAATTGCAATGATATATTATTCTACCCTATCGTCCTAATTTGTAACAAACACTATAGCGAAACATTCATCAAAATCAGTTCATTAGTTTTTACCCGGCTGCGCGACATCAAGGGCACAATAGATTTTAATGAATGATGTGACATTAAATTCGCCTCAATCCTGAGAGTGACATAAAATTTTCAATTTATTATTTGTCAAAAAATATATAATGGTAACTAAGCGCGGATACAGAGGGGGGCAACGGGTGCAATTTTTACAATAATTTATCTTTACCTATATATTATATTATTGCATACATCTAAGTCCTTTCAATAAAAACTGAAAATTATAACTGACAGTAAATGAAGGGCGTACATTGTACACGGACGGCAGCAAATCGAGTCAACGTCGATTCTTTATCAATGATGAAGTAATATACAAAAAATATAGGTATGAGCCGTTGCGGAACGCCAGGCAGCTGTGAAACATTTAAGCGAAATTCTAGTAAAAATTTCGCCCAATCAGCTAACGAAATTCTAGTAACTAAATATCACTTTGTAACTAAATTTTGCCTTGTCATCTATTGAATTTCGCCCTGTCAACTAACAAAATTCTAGTAACTAAATATCGCCCTGTAAGTAAATTTCACCCTGTAACGAAATTTTGTCCTGTCATCTAGTTGTCGCCTTTAACAAAAGACAAATTATAATCTCACGCATACACAAAGCAAGCGTCACGCGCTGCCATCTAACGAAATACATAAGTAAGTAAATTCGTAACTAAATTTCGCCCCATTAACTAAATGTCGCCTTCAACTATATAAATCTCATAGAACATCATCCCATAAAAGTGTCGCACCAATTGCACAGTTTTACTCCCAAACAAACGCGCCATTAGATATTCACATCAAAAAATGAAATGGAAAACATAGATGGGGAGGCAAATTCAAGATTGCACGCGCGGCACACCTGATTACAAAGATATGATTTTATTTACACGTTGTATCACAGGATTGAGAACATTGTGAAATCACTGTAGGGAAAATCATTAAGGATCAATGATTGCTTTGGCCTCCATGCTTAAAAACTACGATAATTTATTTAATCTGGTTACCCATATTCTGTATAATAATCTATTTTTATCGTGTTAGTCATTTTATTTGTGTCTTTCTTGCACTCGCATTAATTTTCTATACGTTCTCAATTGATTTCTGTAAAAAACGTGCTTTTAAAAGCATTGGATCCCCTACACCCTTCATCACAAATCCCTCCCCCTCGCATAAAAACCCAGCTTCCCCGACGCTATTGTTAAACCTAAAAGGTTCGAGTGAACGCCAAATGAAAAACTAAGAATCACACTGTAGATCCCATAGGCGAAAAATTGAAAAAATATTTCGTGGAAAAACTTATAACTTTAAAAAAATATATATAAATTTCGTATTAACACGTTGTCAAAACTCGTTTTCAAAAAATTCGTTTGTAGGATCTGTAATGTGTTTCTTGATTCTTCATTTGGCGTTTACCTGTACCCGTTAGCTTTAAAAGTAGCATCGGGAGAGTTGTGATCGTTATAGGCGATGGGAAAGAATTATTTTTGATGAAGATTGTAGGATATTTGTGTCTTATCCACAGAATTTATACTTAATAATATTACATGTAATAAACACAATTAACATTAAATTAAGATAAAATTGTCCAGAGTGGCTCCCCTACGATAATATTTAGTTTATATATTTTTATTACAAAAATATTTCGAAAAAAATTAAACAGATTTACAATACCTACACTTTAGAACGAATTGCGTGAAAGAGTTCTGGCAAGATCGAGGTAAAATCTTCACATTAACTTTTTTATAAAATAAAATAAGACACCTTGGTATTATGTTATGATGAAATTAACGGGATACAAGGCTAAATTAATAAAGAAATTGTTTTTATATTTAGCCTTGTATCCCGTTAATTTCATCATTAACTTTTTTTGAAGATTTTGATTAAGAAAATCAAAGATGGCGCCAGTGGCACGATTTCCTCAAAATTTAAAAATATAAATAATACAATTCTTTTCACATGATTTCAAATTTTGTATTTAAATCGGTAGATAATCATTAAAATTTCGAAATGATAAAAGATCATTTACTTAATTGAAATTACAAAGAAGTATACATAATATATTACCTATATATATACCTATATCGTTGCGAAAACTTTTTTTTGTAATTTCTATAATTATGATTTATAAGACATATGTCAATTCCATTTTAAATTACACACATTTAGCAAAAAAATAAGTAATTAATTATTTCAAAAAATAATTAAATATTTCGAATATATCAATTTGTTTAAAGATGGTGTGCAGTGTGCACCTATTAAAAGTAATTAAATTAAATTATTAGCTGGTTGTAAACATTTCGTCAAAAAAAATGTAATTACATAGACACTAATTGGTTTATTTTTAGAAATATCTAAATTACACATTGCAAAACTAAAACGTGTTAAATAGAAAATACAATACAGTTTGCTGGGAGTCTTAAATCATGTTGTAAATACCTAATAGAAGATGAATCATAAATTGTTTTTAAACTGTTATCTTATGATGCAAAAATGTGGCCAGTAGATCTTCAGGCTAAGCAATTAACACGTTTAAGTCATTCAAGAATCATAAGGGGCTACTACGTAGTTTGGCAACTATTTTATTTATTTTTTTATACATTAAAATAGTAAATAGAATTATATATGTTGATTTCTATACAAGTTTAAGCAAATTTTACAAAGAAAATAAACTGAAATAAAATGCAGAAACATACTCGCTAATTAAGGGATGTACACTTACGACCGCGCACACTTATCAAGCACGAGCCGGCACGACCAGCACATCAACCTGCAACCTACACGATTTCATACACTAAGCCAACACAGACACGCATCTTTTAGTACAGGTTCCGTTTGCGGCGGACATTTGGCAGTTTTAAAATAGTGAATATGTGCAACACGGACGCGTGAAGGTTTGGTGGAAAAATTTTTATTTTCGACGATGTTATGTGAAGAGGAGGAAGAGAAATAATGCAGAAAAAATAAGGGTTTTAGGTTCACCCTATTAATGAAAACGACACATCACTAGCACACTGGATCCGCTCCAGCACGGCTACACAGCAGTTGCAGGCGACCGACTGACAGTCCCTGCTGATTGCAGGTGCTGGTCTAATGTGCGCTATTCCGTAAAATCGGCTTTTCTAATCCATGCTGGTTCAAGATCGACCTTTTTCCCTCTAAAACGACCAGTAATTCCAGAAAATTGATGTGACGAAAACTCGAACGGATATTGTCATGCGCAGCAATACACCAATGCGTATACATCAGCTATTTCACTGTACTGTAAACACATATTTATACAAAATTAGCGGTCACGCCCGGTTTCACCCGGGTCCAATAGAACGAATGGGGGGGACATGAGTACGCACATTCATCTTAGTTTACCGAGATGAATGTTGTGTCCAAATTTTATGATGATCGGAGTTACCGTTCAAAAGTTTTTGTCGGACGGACAAATTTTGAGTTCATTTTGCAACATTTTTCATTGATGCCCCGCTCCTATTAGTCGTAACGTGACATTATATAGCCTATATCCATCTTCGATAAATGGGTTAACCAACTTAAAAAAAACAATTCGAACCAGTAGTTCCTGAGATTAGCGCGTTCAAACAAACAAACAAACTCTTCAGCTTTATATATTAGTATAGAATATAGATGTTTACACACACTATGTGTGCGCTATGGTATAGGTATATCTATGCTTGGTTGCACCTTAAAAATTATTTTCTCGTGGACAAGCAATTAATAATTTAATACGCAAGTCTATTAATTAATTATTATCAATATTGTATATTAATTACTAGCTTCCACGCGATTGAGATGAAACACGGCAGCGACAACTGTAGTGGAACCCTCGGATCCATCGTATTACTGTCTTGCTTCACGGGACTGCGCACGGCTCAGCAACAAAAACAATAGAGGAGCCTTCGGCTCCACCGTACTACAGTACTACTTTAAAACACTATGTTTATAGGTATATAGTTGGATTTGTTTTTTTGGGTCAGAAATCGTCGCGGGTGTGCGCACAATAGATCATCGCAATCGCATAAATGGTATAGGAACGAATAGGCTCCGAACAGAGACATTCGTTTTTTTTATATACTAGCCGCTACCCGCGGCTTCGCACGCGATTTAGGCGAAACATAGATGCATTCCCATTATTTGACATAGTTAGTCCTTTCTCAACCAAAACGCTAAAATAATGTTCTCTGACAAATAACATGAACCATTTAAAATGTCTGACACCTATTTCCTCTATGACCTAATGAAACCTATACAAAGTTTGGGGAGAGAATGTGTCATTAAAATTTTCGCCGACGGGCACTCTGACTAATCCTTTTAGGGGTTGAATTTTCAAAAATATGTTCTTAGCGGATGCCTACGCCATAATAACTATCTATGTGCCAAATTTCAACTCAAACCGTCTAGTGGTTTGAGCTGTGCGTTGATTCTCCATTCAAATTTTGAACCCCCGTTAGACCCTTTTAGGGGTTGAATTTCCAAAAATCTGTTTACTGATAATAACTATCATAATAACTATATCATAATAACTATCTGTGTGCCAAATTTCTTGTCAATCCGTCTAGTGGTTTGAGCTGTTTGTTGATGGATCAGTCAGTCAGTCAGTCATGGTTTCCTTTTATATAGTATATAGATTAGATTAGCTATGCTAGATTTGTTTAAGAAAAATGTGTAATTTAATCGTATAGCAACAATAGAATTCGAAATAGCAGAAACAATATTCTATTGAAAGGTTACGCCCATGTAAATGATATATCGTTCAAAATTAAACCCGACAGCTATAGGCGAACGAGATTCAATAGTCGATATAGAAAGTGAAAACGAATTGAGTTTGAAGTAAAAGTAACAAATTAAATAATATTGAATTAATATATTTATAGACTGTTACCATTAATCAATTTTAGTAAATAATCAACACATTTGTTATTTTCTCTAATCAAAATACTCATAAATTCTATGAATTAAAGAATACGATCGACGTTATGGCTGTTTTAGACAACTAAAACGCGTTTTGAACATTCGTCAATCGTCCACAACGCGTTTGGCTGAATTAAATATTAATAATAATAATAATTATTATTATTGTTATAATGCGTTTAACGTCCGTATCTCGACTTTATGCAGTCATAACAGACGCCAGTCACACCATTAGTTTTCTATTTATCACACTATCCGTTATTTCCTACATTTCCACTTAATTAATAGCAATGGGAGAATGAAGGAATTTTAGGACATTAGGATAAAGTAGTCAAATTTTGAGCATAGGAGTTTGACAGGTAGTCGGCCATGACCTTGAATAAGGAACCATCTCGATATTTATCTGGAATTGTTGAGGGAAATCATGGAAAATCTTAATAAGATGGCCGGTGTAGAATTAACCTTTCTCGGCGAGAGGCAGCAGGAAAAAGTCCCAGCCACATCTGCCCCCGCCGGGATTCGAACCCGGTACTTCCCGAATGCGAGTTTAGTGCTCTCACCACTACGCTACACCGCTCGGTGTATGGTTGAATTAAGATGACCACTCACCGAAATAATATAAAATATCGGTGTTTAGTCGTTGAGCACCGGCGCTTTAGTGACCTTTTTTTTCATTCACTGTGCGGTTTCGCCGTTTGAGCGTAACAGTTTTTAACAAATAACAGCTGTTGTTTTATTTTTTATGTTGTTAAAAAGTCGATACATTTTAGCTTTCGATACCACAATAATAATCTAAAAAATATAATAATTGGTAATTGCCATACCTATACTAAAACTAATACAGTACTTCTAAAACAATATTACATTCATGCGACAGTACTAATAATATCAAATATACATACGTTCTAAAATATTATAATATAGTTTCTTTTTTCCAGAAAATTTCAAAATGTCAGCAGCAATAAAATCAGTACTTTTCTCGTGTGTACTTGCGGTGATAACATTTCAACATAACGTTGCTCAAGTCCCAATCCGTAGAGGCACACAGTTCCACGTGGAATTCGAATGGAACGTTCCGAATTTCACTTGGCCATCCCAGTACGACTACACGCAAGCTTTGACAAACGGCTCGTACATTCCAGAAAACAACTTAATCACCGGCATTAAGAGTTTTAACAATCTGCTCTTCGTATCAGTTCCAAGATGGCGATACGGTGTCCCAGCAACGTTAGCAGCCATACCGGCACCAAACCGAACCAGATCAACAGCACCGCTTTTGGAACCGTTCCCCAGTTGGGAAGCGAACCGCCTCGGCAATTGTCGTGCTTTACAGAACGTCCAAAGTATGGAAATAGACACCAATGGTGTATTATGGGTTATTGACGGTGGGCGAACAGCTATCATGGAAGAACAATCAGATAATAGTTGTCCTCCGAAACTCGTATTGTACGATCTTCATCGGAATGCCGCTTTGATTCGGGAATACGTATTCCCTAACGATATTGCCCTACATAATGAAAACTTCTTGAACGATTTGGTGATAGACGAATTTGGTGGACGCTATGCCTATATCACCGATAATAGTGGCATTGATCCTGGCTTAATTGTATACAGTTTGTCAGAAAATACTGCGTGGAAAGTTCGCGAACCGACAAGTATGATGGCTTCACGTGATGCATCGGATTTTACGGTAAACGGAACTCGCGTTTCTGCGGCTATACCCATTGACGGGATCGCATTGGCGCCTGTATCACGTGGACCAGACAGGGACCTATATTACTCTCCAGTGAGCAGTTACCACATCTATGCTATCAGTTCGGCGGTGTTGAAGGATCGGAATTTGGCCACGAGTCGAACTGTCGCAAGGCATATACGTGATTTGGGAGAAAAACCGTCACAGTCTGATGGTAAGAACTATTCTTAATTTTCTTGCCACTTAAATATTCTTTGGTAAAAATTGCACGCAAACCAATATTTTAAATTTCTAAACCGTCAAAATGGGCACCAAATTATGTCCTCGTGCCTTTAATAGTCCACTCCCATTCGATCTTTGCAACAAGCCTTGAAAAGATCAGCGGAAGTCCTCTACTTTCTCTTAGTTAAGACTAAATAAACTTTCTTAATTTTTATAACAGTCTGCGTACAATTAATATTTTCTGGTTTTTCAATAAGGTCATCAAGGTTACTCACTTTGAGTAATAGAGGCAAGAGAAATCTTGCACTTCGTACTAAGAATACGTCGTGTTTCCTTACTTATAAGTGTGCAAAACCACTGTCTCAGAGGACTGTTTTTTTTAAACAATAGTTATTGGCATAACTAGTAGTCTAATAGTGCTAACACACGGTCGAACTTGGTCCGGTCCGACAACGGACATGGTACGGCGGATCTTGCAACAGACGACCGAATCTGTTCCCATCGAACCGGGCGGACACGCAGACTACTGTACAGACGAACAGATTTGGTACGGAGCGGACCAGATCCGCTGTCCGCTTCGAACCAAGTTCGACCGTCTGTTAGTACTATAAGTCATTCATCGCGCTGACAGGTCATGACTTAGCCTACAAGTTGCGCCTATAATTTTATTCAACAATTGCGCGTTATTCATGTTTTAATTATAATGAGATGTTGTAAATATCTATTTCTTTCTTTATAAAAAAAACTGTCAATACTAACAGCACCAAACAGCACGATTCAATGTTTTGGTTTGAGGTTAGCCGGTTTTGAATAAACTCCATGTCGAAAACAATTTTATGGGTAACAACGGAGTTGTTGTTACCTACTATTTCGTTACGACTCAGAAAATAGTTACGTTTATTTTCATTACTCCACAATGGCCGAGCTAGTAGGAATCTTCATTGAGTTATGACAAGTAATTGTCACCAGTCGATAAATGGCTATTTAGTGTTCGGTTTTTAGGCATGATAAAACATGAATAACGCGCATGAGTTGAATAAAGAATATTATGCACACTTTTTTTAATTTCAGGTATGATAATGGACGAAAGAGGATTTCTTTACTACGGTATGTTAGCCGAAAACGCAATAGCCGAATGGGACTCGTCACAGCCATTCATGACCGGTCAAAGATACATAGCACGCGACTCAACATACCTTCAATGGCCGGACAGCTTCACAATAGACGACGTCGGAAACTTGTACGTGATCACCAATCGAATCCAGAACGTCCTGGCGCGTCGTGTCAACGTTCGCGAACCAAACTATCGCATTCTCGCTGCTTACATCGGTGCTCGCAGTTACTTGTACGGCGAAAACATTCCTCAGCAGCCATTCCCATCATCGTCGCCATTTGCTCCAATGCCATCGCAAGACTATTCCCCTATCTTCACATCGACGCCAATGTACTCCCAACATCAAGGAAGATCATACACTCCTCAACAGTATCCCGGGATTTATCCAAACTCCGAACAAGGAAGACTTTATCCAACAATTCCGGTTACGGATAATGGATTAATTTACAATCCGTCAACGCCGCCTTATTTCCAGTCGACCAGTACCCCCAGTTATACAGCAAGATCGACTGGTATTCCTGAAGGAACATTGGCCCCCGGGAATGAATATAATAGTTACAGATACAGTGCGGCTACAACATCGAGGACAAATGTTGCGTTGGCAGTTTGTATCGTGATAGCATGTTTGACTGTGTGAATTGAGAAATTAAATCAAAATTGAAACATTTACAAATTATTATTTATGATATTTAACATTGGAATGCATCTATCCAATCCTATATAATTATAATTATTGCAACTTATAGCTTAACTGAAACTGTAAATTTAAATCCTGACGTTTAAAATTTCAGAACCAATAATAATAATTAAACTGCACTAAGAATCCCGTGCTGAATTTCGAACTTAATTATTTATTATGATGGCGTAGCTTAATATACTAATTTTGATAAAAAACATTGAAAAAAAATTGTCAATCGATCTTATATTCACAAAAACATTTGTCTTACTTCAATTAAAACATAATCGTCTATACTACGATTATAGTACGGTCCGCATGAAACGACAGAGCAATAAAACAAGCATCCTACCCAGACATAAACACTGTGCCGCTTATATTATGAAATATACCTAGAAGTTTATCGGTAACTAATCTTATTATTTATGTGTTTCTAATTGCTATTGAATTTCATATAAGTTTACATTGACAATTTTATAAAACAAACGTTACGATATTTTAGATAACTTATTTCAGATAACATAATAATATGATGCATTCCAGATTAAATTTCAATATAAATAGTAAAACTAGTCTTTCAAAAGGGTATTAAATAACGTGTTTACTTGTTATACTTAACAGATTTTCTATGTAGTATTGTACAGTGTTAAATTAAATTAAAGGTTTATTTAAATTTTAACTAGCTCAGACAATACCGTAGCTAGGACTTGGCAACATAAATAAGTGCAAACCCCGAAGGACGCAATCAGTAGTATTGGTAGTATCAAGTACAGAATTATTATTGAGGACGCTAAATCAGAACATTTCTCTGGATGCCGATGAACCTAGCTATGACACTGAGCTCAGCCATTTTTATGACAGTCAGTTTGACATATTCACCAAGTAAAAATTTCTTTGTAAGCGAACTCAGATCAAAAAAGAACTAAGTTTTGACTGCCTATAAGTAATTCATAAGAAATGGACACCGAACAGCCCATTCGGTGAATCAGTGAATTAAATTTCAATCACTTGACTGCATAATATTTAAGAAACAATGCTAACAAAAATGAGCATAAAAAATAGTATGGTTATTTTCTTAAAAAATATTCTATCACCTTAGTCCTTTGCATTAACAATCTTAGACGGATCTTGGGAAAAGAGAGAGGGTGTCAGTCCCGCCCACCTGCTAAATATAAACTATATTATAGTAATACCGCCAACAAAATAAATTATTAATTCTTTAGTTATTTATGAGATTGGTCTCACACAAACGGGGATTATTGAAAAAGTGACTCTTTGAGAGACACGAGTCACCCCCGTATATGTCAGTAAACGAGTTACATGTCCGTGTGGCTCTTGATGCTAAAAGATTAAAAGACTCAATGGCTGATTTTGCTCTACACACACCCCTTCCAGTCTAAGGCAACTCAAAATGATAAAATGAAAGATAAAATCGAATGGATTTTATTATATAATTATAATAGGTATTTACGAGTATGTATAAATCAGTTTCCAGATTTTCTTTTTTTATGTTAAATTTAACGTATGTTATATTTTGTAAACTGTAGTGTTTGAATTTTATGATTTTTTTTTCAAAAACGAAAAATAAATTTGTTATGAGACACATTTTTAAATAATATATATTTTATATTTATTTTAGGACCTGCAAAAGCCCAAGACTATTTTGGTCTTGTGTCCGTTCATATTTTAATTGTATTTCTGGGAACTTATAACAAACAACCATTGCTACCTACAAGTGATATAACGAATACTCTCATTTGCGAATATTCACATATTTTTTTGACGTTCGCATTCGCAAAATTCGCGCGAGTATTTAAATAAGACAAAGTATTAACTTTTTAGCATTTTTATTATAAAAGTTTTTTCTTACTTGTTTTTCAAAAAATTACTTAAATTTTTTCGCTAAACTAACCTTGCAATTATATCTTTTATCATTCTTCACTTTTAGGTAATAAAGACTTCGACTTAGTAATCTAGTACCCAGTACCACTACAAATGTGTGCGTGCGACTTGCGCAGCCACTCAGTGGCCAAATTTTTACCTTGGACAAATGAAGCCAGACTTGGCAACTGAATATTCGCGTTTGCATTCGCGATTGGCTGCCAAAAGGAAGGAGGATCTGGACAGCAATGTTTCCGGATCAACTGTATCTCTGAAACGATAATAATCCGACTCCCATGACAGAAGTTAATTGTAAAAAAATTTAAATATAATGTCAAAAATTTTATTAATTAAAAATATACACATCTTTACCAATTTTCATAATCAAATACAAAATGCAATACATTTTTCAAATTATAAACAATTTTCAAATAACATTATTATATTTTTAATATTTTAATGTGTGAGATTGAAAAAAATGATGATTGTGTCACAATGAAAAATTATTCCAAAAATAAAAATATATTAATATAAGACAAGCTATGTACAAAGAAAGTAAGTATGTGAAAATTAAATAAAAATATGGGAGTATTTCAGGTGCACAATAACCAATAAAAATCTAAAATACAATTTTGCGTGATGACATTTGACTAGCAAGAGGCACTTTGTGATATTAAAAATTGATGGTGGGTCTTTTTATTTAAATACGTACATAAACAGGGCAAATCAGTTGTGTCATTAGATTAAAACCAAATTAAAACTAAACCATTCATTTAAGTCACTTTCAGGATTTAATTAACCAGACGATACGGGAATAACTAATCAAAACTTGACAAAAAAATTTTTTAGTGTCATCTCATCGAATTTGTATCAGCTGTTTCTTTTAGGGCACATGAAGTGCGTAAAATTCGAAATTTTTACGTTTATTCATTCGACACAATGCCAAGGGCTTATAACGCTGTTAAGTTACACTTCTTCTGGCTCGTTATGAAAAAATGAGAGTAAATTTTTACGATGGCGCGCACACTGTAACATCAAAAATAACAGGATGAAGTCACTCGCAGAAAAAGGCTACCGACAGGAAAGAGGTAGCGAACCATTAGTAGACGTGCATTCGCCATATAATATCGTTGTAGCTATTTCTCAGTTCGCTGAATAAGGAGGATAGAGTATGCTAGACACCATTTCGCATTCACGTACCGTCTAATAGCTGTATTTACGCAAACCTCACTCCTGTCCTTTTATTATTTTATTTCAATAAATTATTTGCAAGCAAATTAAAATTTCGTTTTAAATCACGCCAAAGAAGTATAACTTTTAACGCGCGTACACGCGAAACCTGTTTCCAGACCTCTCCCATACTCGTTCACGATCATCTGACGATTTTAACCGTAGCTTGATTTCATCAGAAAACCAAACATGCTTCGAGTCCAATTATTAGAGCTGTAACAAACCGTATGTATTCGTTACTGAGTAACGGGTACATCGTCTGACTCGAAGTACCGAATCGTTACTTACAAATTCATTTCGTTACTCGCATCTGTCGTATCGAACTGACATGGAGTCAGTTCGACTCGTTTGATTCGGTTATACGTTATACGAACGAAGTCATACCGTATCACAATGCGACGCGCTTCGATGGGATGGGTACATGCTTGATGCCAGAGAACATACACTTCTTGATGCTGTTATACACGATTGTATGCCGTATGAAAAGTAACGAGTAAGGTAACGATACGAAAGTAACGGGTACTGGTTCTTTAAGTAATGAATACATACGGGTACACAATTTCTCGTTACTTTTACAGCTCTACCAATTATTCCTTCCATACCAAAAATATATCAGTAAAAAACGAGTGGTGTGTTAATTTTAACCTGTAGAATGCGCATAAATGGTCACTATTCGACTCTATAGCCATACATTTCTTTGATTAAGAGATGCTAAATATATCGGTAGTCGATGTAGCACATCCAACTCTAATAGTTGGTGACAATATAATGGTTTAATTCCAATCTGAAGTAAAAATACACTAATGTCGGTCAACGTACACATGTTACATTTTGCAGAAGCATTTTGCAATTAAGTCGCTTGGAGATCGCCAGATGTGACCTCCGACAGCTCAAAGTTTCACACTCTCCGTTGAAACACACAACTGATGTATCAAGAAGGCGCGATTTCCGAATACTCTTCGAATGAAACAAGAATGCATCGGTCACTAGTAATCGTCTAATCACCATGAAGTATCGATATAATTATTGAACGTTTTTGTAGCATGTGTGCGTTGATCCTTACACTCAGAGCGCGTTTTCATCGGAAATTGCGGCAATGTTTGGAAGAATCCACTTGTTTTCTACGACGCTGAATTTTGGCCAGTGCCGGCAAATCAGCAACTATTAGTTTTATAACCACACTGCCACCGATGAATCTGCGCTGTGATATTTAGCTTATTGAATTTATTTACAGGCGAACGAATTAATGCAAGCAAATAAATACCCAATTGGGACACTGGGGTTAAGTTGCTATTATTATAAAAGAAAATAATAATAATGTCTCGACTCCAGTCGGGTGAAAAGTTGAAACAAGCCAAGATAGACTTTTTTTCTCGCAACATACTCCAAATGGAAATTTATTTGCTAACAAGCGCCCAATATAAATTCTTGACGCTTTGCAGAACTTTCTGGGAAACTTTGGGCGCCTTCTGCCAACCACACAACTTTTCAACCCCATTCTATCATTTATATTACTGAGTTTTCAACTTAGAAGCACATTTAAAAACTAAACTAAAACAATTAAGTATTATTGGAAGAAAACTGTTAAATATTCATTACCAACACCATCAGTTGTACAGAATACAAAATGAGCGGATGAATCATGGAAAAGAGGTCACTAGACTTCGGAGAGTAATATCGCTAACCCTTGTATTTATGATGAGCACAAACTAAAGGCTTCAATATCAATAATCGTTCGTCCAATCATTGGAGCATCTTTTTTATACTTCTAGCGCTCAGTGGTAGATCATCGCAAGCGTTTGGAGCTTTAATATTGCAGACGATAATTTTTTTTTTGTTTTTAACGCCATTAATAAAAAATTAATAATTCAATAAATAAAATTATCGACCAATTTTTCAGACAATATATTAACAAAAAATATAATTAATACATTAACGTTTCGATTATTATTATTATTATTTTGATACTAATTAATTATTTTGAAAGAATTTTACATAAAGCGAATTAGAAATTAATTATTAATTATTTTTTATATTTTTTAGATCCGTTCTGAAGAAGATCCAAATCCGGATCGAAACGTTAATGTATTAATTATATTTTTTGTTAATATATTGTCTGAAAAATTGGTCGATAATTTTATTTATTGAAGAGTTCTAACCAGACGTTAATCAAAGATTTGAAAAATTAATAATAACCATTTTCTTACCAAATCGATAAAAATTAATTGATCTAGCAAAGAAAAATTCCAGTGTTTTTTTTTTAGAGAGGGGTCTTAAAACCATATTGCGTTTGGGGACATTCAAATGCTTAATAGACCACTGAATGCACACTAAGAATAGGGGAGTTAGGAGACTATTATCCAAAGTCTAGCGATGACAAGAGAAAATATACATTGTGTGTAAACCAAGAACATCAGTGATTGACTAAATATAAAACTGACGTAAAAATTAAAATGTGAATGAAAAAATCCAAAAAGGCACTCAAAGGCACGTTACGAAAAACTCATCAACTAGCTAATTGTACAAATTAGTGCGTGTCTTTCTTGTGTTTATGTCTCAATGCCCCTCATAACATTTCACTACAATACTTCTCAATTAGTTTTTATTCCAGAACAATTGAATCACTGAAAACATTTGAATATGGCTAGCTGCCAAAATTGTTCAATTAGCAGTTATTAACATACTTGATTTGTGTTTTAAAAAAAAGTGAGCTGCCTTGAAAATAGCCTGCGATACCTCCTGGATAGCAGAACGAATGCAGGTTTATCTCCATTAGGTGTTGTAAGGTGCGTGAATACCAAATTCAAAACGTGCAGGGATGCAACTAGCGTCATAGCGGATCAACTCACAACTTTCGACTACCTCACGAAAGGAAATCACATAACTGTTCCACCATCCAGAATGCAATGTAAATGAACAAATGCAATCTTTTTATTTTAAGACAGAACATACGCAATCTTTAAATTTTATTGCACTGTGCAACAGAGAGAGATAACCGAAAGATGTTTGCCATCAGTTATATCAAATTTAATTTATTTCTATAAAAAACGGTATAAAAAAAACTGTTTGGGCAAATTTGTTATATGAAATTTATGTAAAATTTTCTCCTCTTTCGTTTAAGACAGGTTTCGAATCGATCTGATTTAAATTGAGCGAGTTATAAGCGAAAAACCTCGTTTTTTCTTTATTGCTCCCCTCTGGGGTCAAAATTCAAAAATAGGACACTACTGGCCAAAAGTACAGCGACTAAGTAATTTGAATATTAAACTTAGTCGCTTTACTTTTGACCAGTAGTGTACATTTATTAGTGACTTGCTAATAACTTTTTTTTTCGGTATAAACGCTGAAATTTTGTAGGCGTCAGGTACAAACATAGAACAAACGATTGGCGTTGAAAAAGTTGAAAACAGTGGTTATTAGGACGTGGTCCATACAACTTGACGTCAAGTTGGCTGGCCACCTATTATTGCTAATAATTTTTTTATTTTTTCCGTACAAACGCTGAAATTTTACAGGCGTTGAAAAAGTTAAAAAAATGTAAGTTGGTCCATGCAACTTGACGCGCATAGAAAAATGTTATTTTTGAACACCTCCAATCTTCATGTCAAATCCCTTATGAGAATTTGATAGTTAAAGCTGATATCTGGTACCATAAAATCAAAGTATAGCGTTGTTGCCACGCCTCCATGTCAAACCCCAATGTTGAATTTTTATGTAGCTAGCATTTTATATGTCATTTCATGAAAAGTCCAGTTACATCAAATTTCCAAATTTCAGAATCGATAATCTTTTTTTAAACAATAACCAAATGGCTCAAGGGGCGACCGAATTAATAATTGTTAGATTTAAATACAAGTTCAAATAGTTCACATTTCAATCGAATATGGCAGAGCTAATCGCACAACAAATGATTAGTATTCACATTACTGCGTTCTAGATTTTTGGGTACATAAAATACCATGAGACAAGATTTTAAAAATAAAGGTTTTAGTTGCACGTTAGACAGATTACTTTTTTTAAGTGCGGATAATTTTTTCTAACTCTATAATTTACAATTCATGCATTCATTCTTTCTAGCTCGAATTATAGTACAAGTTTTCAAGTAAGTGCATCCGATCTATACAGATATTTTTCTCAAGTCGATCATTGATGATGACTTTTAATTACCAGATTTATTTTGGTTTTATAGTAAAGCACCAAAATTTAAGGTGTTAGTCATCATTATAGTAAATATCGCTTAATGGAGCGGCAAAGCAATGAAACAATGTAAAGCATACCGTACATTCTGAAATATAAGTATGTGATTCAGTCAAGTTTTCAATTCATAGTGTGTAGTACCAATTCATATTTTGATTCTTTTATTGAAATAATTCTCAATGGAAATTGACAATTCAACTTAAAAAGAACCGACTGTACCAAGAAAAAATTAACTGTACTGAGGCCGAATTCTTTAAATTACAATGGATTACCAATGAGAAGTATTGTTCAGCATTAAAATTAAAATTTCAACAAACATTATATTAAAGCTATGACTGCTAGTTCAATTTTCGATTTAAAATAATTGACGATAACAAATATTATCGACTGTCATTTGTCCTACAAAAACAGGTGATGGCGTGAACTGTCACAACTATTGTTTATAACAAATAGGTACATGACAGCAATTAACACCTCCACTTCAATGTCAATTGTATATTTTTTGAGATTGAGATTCTAAATCAAATGTTTTTTAAAACAAATGCAGAAAACAACTAGCAGTCATTTTTTATTTCGTTTTAAACGCGTCACCGATATTTCAATGCTTAATATATAAAAAATATGTACATACATTTTCGAATTACATTATTAATTAAATTAAAATATTAATATTTACAACATTATTAACTTTTTTACGATTTCATCTTATTATAAATTTAATCATTTATCAAAATATTTCAGTGGATGCGAGAAGCAAATTTACTGTAATTTAATTCTAGGTTAAGTTTTATTTACAAAAAAAAAATAGCGTTTATTCAAATTTACTTCTGAAGCGGATTTTCCACTGAAATGCTCTGAAAACTGATATTTTATACAAAATAACAATTTGAAGATTTCATTATAATGTATTATCACTATTTTTATAGATATTTTTACTATTTATATATATTTTTTTTAAATTGCTTTCAAATATATCACTGTTTTGATTAATGTTTTTAATGCACAATAAAAACGTTAAATAAGTTCTTGAGAGCAATACTTTAATTACAAGCAATGAAAATCTATGTTGGCTACCCTCTACTTCTACATTAAATCTTTACAGTTTTAACTCAGCTACTCATTACGCGGCACTTGACAAGCACTTAGTAGTGTGCATAATCTTGAGTAGCTATAGATTCAGACTTATGCCACCCACGGAGGCGAAAAGCGAAACATGTGGACTAAAAAAAGGACATTTGTAAAAAATTCCTCTTGTATAATTTTTTATTAGTTAATGCGTTTTATATTTCCATTTTTAATGAAAGTTATTTTTTAGCGAGACTTGTTCATAATGTTTTGTTTGAAATAGAAATACAATATTGCTGTGTATACGTCCACCAAAAATGCAATAATTAACCGCGCTGTGACGCTACTTAGCTCCGTGCACTTAGCGAATAGCTAAGCGAAGCCTGTAATGCGATACTTGCACTTGAACTACATAATAGTCCAAATAGTTACTCAGCAAATAGCGCGTAGTTGAGTAGTTGACTTCAGAATTCCAGCACGCAATTTGAAAATTTTATTAAACTATTAATGTACGTCGTGGAATCTTTTTTTCTGCTAAAAATATATTTATTTAGCCCATATCTAATTTGTGTAATCAATATTAACATGTAAAATAGAAATGGGATCTGCCTCTGCATGGAACCGGGAATCGTTTCATAGGTTTTTCAAAGTGCCAAAACTGAAACTGAACTGAAATTTTAGTTCTTGTTCAGATCTTGGGTTTACTTACACAAATAAAGCATGAGACGACTGAGGCTCTCGGGCAGTAATTTTTATGACAACACATCGGCGAACACATAACCAAATTGTGAACTGGAATAGTCTTACTACAATTCAATTGTTTATAAAATGTTATATTCTATTTTCATTTTTTTGTGAATGAAAGAAGCATATTCATTTATAAATATTTTACTTGTACTTCAATTTTCGAAATTCAAGTGAAATGTAGTAAAGAGGCTTATTTTCTGTAGAACAAATATTAACAACTATTTCTTAACCAAACCGCATTTTTTCTACAAACTTAAGCACGATGAATTATGAGAGACAGTTAAAAACTGCAAAAAAATTGCGATTGTCTTAATTTTTAAGCATTGTCAGGAAAAAAATTAATACTCTTTTTATATAACATTTATATACTTTTCAGAAATATTTAACTGGAGAGGACTATTTCAAAAAATCAATGAGAAATAAATGTCAGATTAAAAATACATCTGGACGATAAAAACTCTTGAAAGTGTAGCTTCAAATAATCTTCAAAAATTTTTTAGCTGTTTTAAAAACTCTCCTAGTTCTGAACACAAAAAACATGGATACCCTGATTAAAAAATAATTTTTACCAAATTTCAGTCTTTCGAAGTTTAATAAACATCGAAAAAAATCACATTTACTATTCTGCATAATTTGAAGCACAGAAGCGGTAGTGTATCTTAAGAGATGAAAATTACTTATTAATTACAATGTACAGCATCGAACAAATATCAAGATAAATATTAAAAACTGAACATATCAAATACATTCCTATTTATTAAGACTGTATTTAGATGCAATTATTAATAAGAAACCATCAGCAAAATCCATCTACATATGAATGCAACAGCATTGCAACTGAAGCAGTTACTAATTTTTAAAAAATTTTAAAACCTAGAGTATCAAGTAAACAAACATTTAAATTAAAATCACGTTTCTGTCAAACCATCATGCAAAAGCATTTTGTATTATAGGTCTGTTGCGTATCATCGGTGGCGCCATTATTGTGGGTGTAAAAAATAAAAACATTAATATTTTTGTGGAATACTGCTTATGAACAGTTTTTTTTTTAATTTCAGTAAAACGGCTGTCACACGATCAGTAATACTGAAAGTATATCAAAATACTATCAATATCACTGACCATGTGAGGACTAACAATGACAGACCATCGGTACACACTGATGATACTACTGCGATCCTGAAAGAATTTGGGCGGAGCTAAAATATCGATATAAATACTGATCGCGTAAGGTGATATTAAAAATACTGGTGAAATACTGACAGTAACAATTACTATCAATATTAGTGATCATGTCCCTTTACAACCAGCAAAACTTTTTTTGTTTGTAATTATTTAGGGACCAAAGAACTTAGAAAAATTATAACAAAAAATTGTTTACCCCTGCTTAGCAGTGTAAATAGCCCGCATGGAATAACTGTGCAAGGCCGGTTGCGTTCAAAAAAATTAATGTTTCGCCACAAATGATGGCACACATGCCGCTTTCTAACTACCAATAATCGGTTACAGAAAGCATTATCAAAAAATCTTATATGACCTTAGTTTGTGACCGCACATATTTCTTCATAAGAAAAACATTTCAGAATTTTAAATCGATTTTGATCGAAAAACAATTTATAGATTCGAACGATATTTTATTAAATTGATTTATTCATTATGCCAATTATAGCGTAAACAGCGTCATAACAATCGATAAAAAACACGTTAAAAACCATTAAAAACAAAAAATGTATTTAAAATGTATTTAATATCGTTTTATGTACAATTTGTACTTCAGAGAAACTTTTTTCTACGTTTTGTGATCAAAATTTAGCTTGAAAAGCAACTTTTTTCTATGAAAATCAATCATTGGTTGTTGTATGAGTACAATCTGATGTTCTAGATATCCCTATATTATTAAACGAGCTAATCTTGTATCTACCTATGTACCTATCTATGTACCTATGTCCCTAAATATTTTCTCGAAAACGGCCCTAACGATTTGGATGAAATTTACTGAAAAGGGATTTTGGGGGGCAAAAAATCGTTTTAGCTAGGTCTCATCTCTCGAAAAAATCGTTTTCTTACAAATTTTATTATTATAAAAATCAATTTTTTGACGTATGAAAATACTTAAATATTGTAAGTAGGTTTTGGAATTTTATACAAACAATGAGCATATAAGTATTTTATTTAACTTTCCGAGCAAAGCTCGGTCACCCAGCTACTACTATACTTATATGATCACACTCTAAGGCAGGCCTGGGCAAATGGCGGCCCGCGGGCCGGATCCGGCCCGCGAAGCATTTTAGAAAATTTTAGAAAAATAGTAAAGTGCGGAAATAGAATGTGGGGACTTTTTTTTTCTTTTTTTTTGCTCTCCAAATGCGGAAATAGAATGTGAGGACCTTTTTTTTTGTCTGCAAATTTTTGGCCCGCGGTGAAATTTTCATCAGCCATACGGCCCGCGGTCAAATTTTCATCAGCTATGTGGCCCGCCGATCAAAAGATTTGCCCGCCCCTGCTCTAAGGTTATCGTCAAAACGAATTTTTTGACAATGTTTTCTGCAATCCAGCATAAGTCAGGTTGTTAAGTTGTAAGGTCTGTCTGAGTAATAGAATTGAAGAACAAATATTCTCAATTTTGGAATAAAAAAAAAATAAATAAGAAACAATACTCTACAATAAAAACAACTACTTGATACTCTACGCTCAAACTTGTATCTCATTATTATTGCATCGTCTGCCGTTCTGCAAATCGAGTAACTACTCGACAGCAAAACCGCAAGTTTCTTCAACGGCTTGCGTAAGTTTATCGGCGAGTTTTTTATATGAATCGTAAGGCGGTATGTCGATACGGTTAAAGCAGGTGTGTGCTTTGGGAAGATTCTCTGGCGGCGCTTCGACACAATGTATTGTAAATAGTCTAGGACCGGCCGCACCTGTCGAACCTTGCAAAGCACGAAAGCCTTGTAACGGAACCCTAGAAGAACCGGTGACGAACTGGAGAAGGCGTGCGCGCGTTTCTTCTGGATACGATTCAACAACCTGTTTAAAAATAACAAAATTGTACGATTCTGACAGACTGCTTATCAAACACTAACTACCCTGGATAAAAGTGGATAATTTTCAGCAGGGTAATGTCTTATGGGACATCCAAAAAATATAAGAAGCCATAATTAATAATTATACATATCGATTACTTTTTTTATGTACACATTACCTTATGACGTATTTTAACCTGAACTTTTTATTTTACAAAGGTAATGCATTTGTTATACGAATATTTTCTCGTTTGAATTACATTTCGGCTGAAAGGGAAATGTTAACTAAAGATAGCGACATTAGATATGTTCCAACCTGCTCTAAATTGACATTTATAAAACCGTAACGAAATTATTTGAGCCGGTTTTGTACGCATGCGTCGACTTTGCATTGTTTTGTGACGGTAGATACATTGACAATGGTTTAAACGCTTTTGTGAGCGTTTTGTGATCAAAAAGTGAGAGGGAGGGATACTGAGGTAATCAGCACTTTGACATTTAGGGGGGTAAAATACAAAATGTTTGTTATGAAACTAAAAATGCGTCATGATAAATGACAAATTTGTTTGCCACAAGCATGGTTTCTGTTTCATTTTGGTCGTGTGTCCCACAACAAAGCGTTATTTACATTTTTTTAACATCAGAAAAAATATCGCCATCATCTTCGTCAGTCATATTTTTAATTTAATTCAAGAAGGAAAGCACGTGTTTTGTTTATAAACCAGAAACTACCTAATTATTAAACAGACATAAATCAGAAAGACAAATAATTTACAGAGACAAACGTAACAAAGCGCTTAATGTGTAAGTCAGTTGCCACAGTTTCATGTTTAGATCATGAACCAAAATGATAGTATCGAAACCGTTACCAAACTGTCACAAATTCCGTTGGAACGCCTAAAGGATACTTCAACAACAGTCCATATCTCTGTTGGAACTCGTTTTAGCTACTGCGCATGGCCGTGACGACAATATTACCATTCACAAAGAGGTTGGAACATAGCTATTTAAAACACGAAGCTTAGATAAGGTTTGAAAAAATGGCGGCAAGTTCTACTACATATTCTGAAAAAACATGTTCTCCAAAAATACCCGATTTTCTGGACTACAAATTATGTACACATAAAAAATTTCCTCAAAAAAAACATATTAACAAATAGTGAGGTTAACAGTGAATGGAATATGTGCACTCTTTACCTAACTCAAACTAATAAATATAGTTTAAAAAAAACTAAAAAACACGCTTTATATCAAACTAAAAAGTGAAAAATAAATATAGTTTAAAAAAAACTAAAAAACACGCTTTATGTCGAACTAAAAAGTAAAAAATATTTTTTTAAAAATAAGCTTAAAAAGCGTGGGGCGCTTTGTTCCACATTTTCGTACATCGAGCGCCCCACGCTTTTTAAACTTATTTTAAAAAAATTATTTTTTACTTTTTAGTTCGATATAAAGCGTGTTTTTTAGTTTTTTTTAAACTATATTTATTTTTCACTTTTTAATTTGATATAAAGCGTGTTTTTTAGTTTTTTTTTTAAACTATATTTATTTTCCACTTTTTAGTTCGATTTATTTTCAAAAATTTGCTGAAAAAAATCAATTTTTTTTCGGCGTGGACGGGATTAGAACCCACGACCCGTGATGCCGAAAGTTGACGTCAGCGAAGACCCGTGCCTTAGACCGCACGGCTGTCAGTGTACTTACTGTGATGGCATATTATACCGCTATATAAACGACTTGTTGTAGTCAAAATGAAAGTTACAAACATACATACATACATACAAACTTACAAATGAAGTTAATATAAAGCATGTAATAAAATGTCACTTGCCTGCCAAAACCATTGGACTACAGGAGTTTCAGGTGTGCAATGTTTGAGTCGCGTATGCTGCCTCCAATCGGCCACATCGATACTGCTAATGCCACCTATCAGCAGTTCCAGTTCACGTTCATCAAACGGTCTTAACAATGCTGCCGGTATTAATTCAGAAAATCCTTAAAAAAAAATAGAAAACAAAAAAATATAATCTACATTTATTCAACCGACTTACATATTTTCTTTTATTAATTGAAATTTTTGTTCACAGATGTGTCATCATTACAGTGGAACTTCGTTAATTCAAAGTCAAAGGGATTGGTCCAAAACTTCAAGTCAATGAGACTTCGGGTTATCAAATTTTTTAAGTTTATGTCGTCACTTTTTTTACAAGGGACCAGCCAAGAAATCCGTATTATCAGAGTTCAAATTAACGAAGTTCCACTGTATTTTTCTTTTTATGTTATTTCATCTGGACGGCTGGGAGGCGTTCAAAACTAGCAACCAAACATATAACTGTTCACAATTCTACAATTTCCCATTTATATTTAATCTTATCAAATTTTTATTTCAATAATGTCAAAGGCTTACCTTTTTGTAAAGCAAGGAACTGTTGTTCAATACCCCTCATAAATCTATAGTTAACATACAGTTTGACGTATTCTCTTTTATTATCTTCAGTTACTTGTATAGCGGCTCCACCTGGCTTCAACTCATGCGTTTTGAGCACTCCGAAGCTACTGCACTCGACACTGAACGTTGTGTCGATAACGCCATCGATTTTGTTATCCCTTACAAATAAATAACAAGCTTATTAGAAAAATTTATTATTCAAACAATGTCACTGTCGGGATTCCAACCCGAATGTTCCACTATCGCGGCGATTGAATTATCAATTATTCTACAGTGACACATCTAAACAAATCAACTTTCTCATAATAAAGCATTTTGCAACAGTATTCCACATCCTCTGAAAGCTAATTTTACATTCGGCATCGTTAGAATATGAACATCTACTCAATCTAGAGCTAAGTCTAAGATTGGATCAAAAGTGACACTTTTCCTATTATTAATTTAATATCGAAAATTTTAATAATGATTAATAAATTACCTAAATCCTATAAATTAATAGCTTCATTCAGGAACAAGAATGTAGGTTTAAATATATATTCGCAAATACTAAACGCGGCTCCTGTATGGCATGCAGCGACAGAGAATAAAACACGAATAAAGAAGTTGACACGACTCCAACGGCTAAGGTCAATTAAAATATGCAGCGCATATAGAACCATCTCAACAGAAGCGGGTATCCTACCAATAGAATACATAATATGGGAAAGAGCTGGCAAATATCATGGAGAGCAGACAGACGATCCAATCTCAAATTGGCAGGAAAAGTGGGAAACCGCAACTACCGGTAGATGGACCTACAGGTTAATATCCGACATTCTGAAGTGGAAGAACCGGCCCTATGGAGAAGTAGATTACTTTTTGACTCAGGCTCTGCCAGGAAATGGATGCTTTAAGAAATACCTTTATGATAGAAAGAGAGCAGATACTGTGGAGAGACAGACGACGCAGAACATACTCTGTTCATCTGTTCCAGATGGGATGTATGCAGAATTAACTACAATCCTCAAACAGGACACACATTTAATGACACGAACAAAACAGACTTGTGCGCATCTGAGAAAGCATGGAAACTGGCATGCGATACATAATTGAAACCAAAGAGATAGAAAGTCGATAGGGTGATTTCAAGGCAGCTTCCCTACTGAAGTAATGCGAGAGAGGTTTCCAGTGGGAGAAGTCAGTGAGTGAAGGGGGTTTTAGCCAGTAGGTGTCCGGCACTACCTGATGGTGTTCATGAAGGATTTCCCCCTCACATAAAAAAAAAGGTTTAAATATATGAGTCTTGACAGTAACATTGTTTGAATAATATTTTTTTCTAATATTGTATTAAATTGTCTACAATGGGTGTTTCATAATACAATACTATAGCTATAAATTAGCATAATATTTAAACCTAAGTTTTTATTGCCTAATGAAAGTATTAATTTGTGATTTATGAAGTTTCAGTGAACTTTCAATTATCTGGAGAACCGATTATACGAGTGCGGGTTAACCGCGAATGTATGCGCGTGTTAACAAATATCTCTGCTGACAATTATATGTGTATCAGAGACTATTTTTAAAATATCATACTTTACTGTATTTATTTTATAGATAGTTATATTACTAGCGACTTAGGTCTCGTTTAGAACAGCTTTATAGCTACCACGCAGCTTCGTTTATCCATGGTGATATAAACTAGTCTAGCAACCTTCAAAATATAGCCACAGGAAAAAGCTGTACCAGGCAGTACAATCAGGGCCCTCGTAAGGCCTCACGCCGCCCGCGTGCGGGTTCATAATTGACGCCCCTTATTGGGGATAAACTCACTAGACGATATGTCAAATTGAAAAACGTTAAAAATCCTAAATAACTAATACTGTAAGTGCAATTAATAGAAACTTTATTTCTTATAAATAAACTGTAAAAAAAATTATTTAAACATTGTTATGTAAAATAATTCAAACGAAACACAATCATTGTAACATAGAGCTAAATTTAATTGTGAAATATATTCAATTAAAATGAAACACATTAAACAGTGAATTTTGAAAATTCACTCGTACAGAGTGAATTTCAAAAATTCTCTCTTCACGTTAAAAAAATCACTCCGCGGAGTAAACTGTTCTCTACAAAAACAGTTTACTCCGTGCGATTTTTCACGGCGTTCTTCTCCTGTCGTAATGAGAGACAAATTTAGTTTCACCGCTGAGCTGAGAGAATTCATTAAGTCAAAATAATCATTAGTTTATCAATTAGGAAAAATGAATACCAGTGCAATTAATAAAAACATAAATACCATTACGACTGAATGTGAATCCCCTGAAATTAACTTGCAATTTTTTCCGTATTACACTCACATGAGGGAAAGAATATATTATCAATTATATCATTCAGGTGCACAAGTCTTACGTAAAAAAGTATTTTGTTGATTGTAAAATACTTTACTTCACTCGCACTCTTGCAGGAATCGACAGGAAAATTCAAGATATAAACATACGCGGGAGTCTCCCAATAGGGGCGCCCTGTCTACGCGCTGATGTGAATTAACTATCGAATCGAAAATTGCGCGCGAAATATTTCGAATTCGAATTTCATTAAAAAATAAATAACTACTCGTAAGAGTTTTTACGCAGGCTTCAGTATGTAAATAAAATTGATATAATATCAGTTATATATTTTTTCTATACAGTACAAAAAACATAACACAACCAGGCCATTTGCCGCCCCTTGAATGTGCCGCCCGCGTGCATCGCACACATCGCACTATAGGGCGCGAGGGCCCTGAGTACAATAGTTCCAATAATAATAATACACCGCGAGCAAAAACTGTATTACATCAATTTGCAACCAGGCGAAACCGGAGAAGGCAGCTATGTCATTTCTAATAAAAATTATACTTACAGCATCCACGTAAGTGATCGATGCAATTCAGGATCAACATATTCAATATCTTGAAGTACGATAGGTTTATTCAGAAGTTGTTTGTAGAACGGCATTGTGAAACCGCCCTCGAGATGGTGGCCATGAAAAACAGCCATTCCCAATATACGACCGACAAAATGAAAATATGATAAATGTTCTGGATTTACGCCTGAAAAACGAAACAAATACAAAATACTTTAATATTAATTACTTACTTACATATAACATAAAAGTTGATAAAAAAACGGAGTTAAAGATACTGTGTCATAAGTGTTATAAATAATCCATGCTACATGGTGCAGACACAATGTAATTTTTTCTCGTGCACCTACACCTTAATATATTATAGCAATTCGTTACAGCCTTTTTTTAGTTATGGCACTTTTTTGATTTACAGCCCACAATGTTTAGTTATAACAACCAAAAAGAAGCAGAAAGCAAGAATCAATATTTGTTAGATGGCTTCTTGCTTTACAGCCAAAGGAACGTATCATGACCATAAAGCGCGGTATAGGGATATTTATCAATCGCGTATAAACAATAACACATAAGACAAAGCGAATTATAACAGAAGATACTTTTTAAAAAGTTGCTATACCTGAATCGGCATTAATTTGAAGAGTGTAATGGTCATCCCTGCTATACTGAAACAATCCGTACTGAGGATTTAGCATCTCTCTCGATAACAAATGTAGCCATTCACGAGCAACGCCTCCATAATCCAAACCTTCTTCACCTCGAAACTTAACCATAAGCCGTTTCCTCATATCTTTAGGTCTCATCTTCATTATTAAACGGTAAGACTCTTCAAATATCTCGACTCGAGACACTTCGAGCCTACAATGACCACTTTGAGGCTGCAAAGCATTTAGTTCGGCTCTTAATGCACGCATTTTGCTGACAAGGTCTCGTCTATATTTGGGTAACAATTCGGTGTCTTGCGGCAAGTCGGATATGTTATTTACATTCGGATTGTTTTCGTTTCCATTAGTTACAGTGGCCGTTGTTGTCGTAGTAGTGGTTGTAGTAGTTGCCGGTGTTGTTGTTGTTGTTGCCGTTGTGCTTCGAGAGGCTGTAGGAGACGTGGTGTTGTTTGTAACAGTTTGCCCATTAGTGTTTGTTACATTTGCTGCGTTATTATTTCTCTGCTGAATTAGAGAACACAGAATTTCACTTGTCAATCGTGGATCAGTGAACTGTGTCGTACGATTATTATGATCGACGAAATAAACTCTTCCAGAAGCTGTCTGTCTCATCTCCCAACCGGGAGGCAAGGGACCCAACTGATTGAGAGTTAAACCATTTGGTGCTAAATCTCGAGGTATTCTTGGATCGTGCCATGTGGACACTCCGGACGGTATATGATAAAAGTAAACTTGGCCTTGCTGTGTTGTACGTAATTCTATCAAAACAACAAAAAAAAATATTATTGTTTAACAAAAACATACAATAACCCTAAAAAAATATTATTTGCGATTACAATTATTTATAATGCAGATTAGACATAAAGGTAAAACTTTACTTACAAACTTTTAAGCAATGAACAATTGGGCTTTTGAATGAAATTTTTTTTTTGTCATAAATGGAAAGATCGTATATAAGTTTTATAACAAAACTATTTTTCTTTTTTTTATTTTCGTTATAATTCAAAAGTTATATCAAATTAAAAATAAATTTTAGTACCCAGTTCCGAGAACGCGCCGACATTTCCCGAACATAATGTGACGTCATAATGTTTTAGTCAATACACGTCATGTAGAAGCCATTGATAGTATACTGCGTATATACATTTTACCATTATGACGTCACAACTGTCAAAAACAATTTTAGTGTGTTTGCAGTCGCGTGATTTTTTTAAATATTTTATCAATTTTAAATTGCTTAGAATTAATTTAAAAAAAGTTTTTGAAAGTTTTTCGCATCGATTATCAATATTATCATATTAATATTATAAATGCGAATGTAAGTTTGTTTGTTATGCTTTCACGCAAAAACTACTTAACCGATCATCATGAAACTTTGCACATACACTCTTCAAGGTATTAGAAGTAACATAGGATACTTTTTATTAAAAAAAAATAAAAATTTTTTACGAAAAATAAGAAAGGGTTGAAAACATTTTTTGGGCCCAAAAATACCGAAAAATTTCTCCGAATCGTTTCAAAATTGAAATTTAACCCTTTAGTAATGATTAAAATGTGCTATTAAAATTTCATTAAAATCGGCCCGACAGGACCGGACTTACAAATTTTATGAAAACGAAATATTATAAATGCGAATGTAAGTTTGTTTGTTACGCTTTCACGCTAAAACTACTTAACCGATCATCATGAAACTTTGCACATACACTCTTGAAGGTATTAGAAGTAACATAGGATACTTTTTATTAAAAAAAAATAAAAATTTTTTACGAAAAATAAGAAAATTGTTTGTCAAAATATGTGCAATACCTCAACCCCTGATATGCATGTCAAAAGTCGATTTCCATCTCAATCGCGGGCGTAGCCGCGGGTAGCGGCTAGTTTATAATAAAGTTTTAAAATACAATAAAAACATGATAATTATTTTTTTTTCAAAAGCCGAATTCGTATTTTTAGACACAGCACGAGATAATAAATTGTAACTTCCAATATTTAATTGCCAAGGAACTAAGCTTTTACAAATTTTATATCAAAAATGACTGTATTTTACACTGCTATACACAGCTATAGAAGTAAAGCTGGTATAATTGTAAAAAAAAAATAATGGCAACGATCGCCAGGGTCGGACATGAAATTAGAGTCTCGGTACAATTCTGTATTTTAGTATTGATTAACGACATATTGATTCAGTGGGTTGTTAAGTAGTGTAAAACGGGGTATGCCTGTTTTATCAATAATTAAACTACGTACCGTATCCTGGAGGAAGTTCCAATTTCGAGGTGGAAACTCCTCCCACAGGTGGCGAATTTGGATTGTTGGTATGATGGTGCAATATTGCACCGTGTAGAGAATTGCGCGCCCTCTGATTTCTAGATCTCCGACTACCACCTTCAGGCGTTCTCGTAGATCGATGTTCACGCGGCGGAACGCCTGGTGCAACAGGTGTCTGCGCTGGCCTAGGCACTGTAACCGGAGGCTGATTTACAGGACTCAATGGTGACTGAGGAGAACAACCACTACTGACTGAGCTTACCTAAAAGAGAAAAAATAAAAAGTTATTAGTACAAAACTTCTTGTAAACGCAAATTTCTCAATTTAAAAAAAGGTAAATATGACTCTGTTGTTTGTCTGGGTGATTTCGCACAAAAAAAGTGTATTTTGCTGGTAGATTCACTTGCTTTAATGGCTGCATTCATTGATCTCTTCTTTTAGAAGATTTACATCAAAATGATGGAAACGTACGCACAAAGTCGCAAGAAAAGGACTGTCATCGTGCGCGCCCAAAATTTTGACGAAAATCTTCAAAAAGAAGAGATCAATAAATATAACTATCATGGCCCATGTTAACGAAAGCCTAAGTTCATGTATTTGCCACACAAAATTCAACCAGCCGTTTTCAAATGATACGGGTACAAACGAAAAAGAAAAATTCAGAAAAGTCCCGTCTAAGTATTACAAAAGAAAACCTTGAAAAACTTGCAAGAAAATGAAATTAAAGATGAAGGTTCCATTACTATTTTGTTTACACATACTGATTATTCAGCATACTTACATTGGGGCTCAACGAACTATCAGTTGCGACACCATTAGTAGGGCTGTGTACACCTTGTAGATTTGGCGAATCAGGACTGTTTGCCAACACCGTGTTAGGTTCAGCTGTGTTCGTAACACCATTTGTAGCGGGCTTATTAACCACAATCCTATTGGCGTCAGTTATTTCTGCCGAATTCCTCGAAGGCTCCGTCAAACTCTTATTTAAAGGTTCGTTTGAACCACCGCTCACTTCAGTCACAAAACCGTTAGTCGAATTCGATTCATTTCTATTAACACCGTTAACCGATTCGTTATTGACACTTTTAGTAGGGCTTTTAACATCGCCTTTCTTTCTGGAAACATTATTACTACCACTCGTACCGTTTAAAATATTCTGTTCGGTTATGGAACTTGGACCGCTCGTCGTACCCAGAGTTCTGTCACTAGAATTATTATTATTTATCACTTCACTGTTGCCGTTAACATTGAGGTTAGCTACATTTCTTGTCACGTCGATTACTGTATTAGCCGTTGCGCATTTTGTCGGTCTTGTCCAATGAGAGGTTCGGGTAACGTGATTTACGTAATAGGGCCTTCCGTTTGTTGTACGTCGTTCCTCCCAACCGCTCGGAAGAAGCACGGTCGTCGGCGATTCATAATTTGGGCGTTGATCGTCAGTCGGTCCTCTCAACTCACCGAGCGGCCCGACAACTGCCAACGGTGTGCCACTACAGGGACCGTCGCGCGATAACAACGATATCACTATTTGACCTTTGACGGGTTCCGGATCATCTGGACCTGCTTTGCATAGCTCTAAACGTTGATCTGCAACAGAAAACGACTTTGTTTAGGATCTAGGAATCAGGCACTGACTCAGATGTTCTGTTCCTTACAAAGTGCATAGTTTAAAACAGGTGGTGCTTAGCAGTAAAAACGCTAGTCACATTCAAAAATATTTTTTCAGTACATATTCCCACCATAATTTCGTGGGTATCAAACTGGTTAATCTTATTTTATAAAAAAAAATTCTATATCGTCAGTAATACTGCAAAATCGATGAACATAAATCTTCAACACAGCGTAACTGCTTGAAATAGAGATTGTGAACAGGCGTGATCTACAATCTCATTGGTGTACAAAATGAGATGACGCTCATTTGAATTAGCCAATCAAGAGGTGTTTTAAAAACGTACGATATATGCCCCGTATAAATCATTTACTCGAATTTTTGTTTGAGTTGCGTAAAATTTTGTTTCTAATAGGCACCTTACACGATCAATATTACTGTCAAACGTTTTGCTTCAGTAATATTGTCAGTACTCGATTATTTCAAATCGATTCTTGTTTTATTAGAAAGCACCTTACACAATCAATATTACTGTCAATACATTATTGCTTCAGTACTAGTTGAACCATCGGTGTATATACAGTGATTTTTGGTTTCTTCCGAAAATGGATATTCTTAAAAACTACTTCCGGATGAATGAATAAATTACTACAAATAGTTACCCCTTTCTTAAGCAGGGAAAATACTACAATGCGGACCTGTTTACCAGTGAATGAACGACTAGCTTTAACTCTAAGATATCTAGCAACTGGTGGAAACTTTGAAGACATGAAGTTTTCAGCTATAATGTCACCAGCTTCAATAGGCTATCCTCCATTGTTACGTCTGTACTGGCGCAGATCAAACGGGTACTGATGGAATATTAAAGCGCAACGTACATGGTCAATACTATTGATAATTAATATTGACATTATCCCCTCCATTCTCCAGTATTGATGCGAGAATATCAAAAAATCCGGATTTGCATCAATACTGGTCGTCAATGCCTGTATTGACGATCGATTTGACTTTACACATTCAATAATACTGTCAGTATTTTTGAGTATTGACAGTAATATTGATCGTGTAAGGTGCCTATAATACTAACGCTTTAATGTAGCATAACGTTACGCGGTAATGCGAAATAACATTACATGGTACTGCAACATAACGTTACAGTATTGCAAGTATAGCGTCACGCTGTTTGGAAACTTGCGTTTAGCGGTTTTGAAGTATCGTCAAAGGATCTGGATATGTAACTACACACTCACGAATAGAAAATTGACATTTTTGGTAACTTACATCCCGTATCCTTGAGACGCTGTATAGTGCTGCTCACAATCCTTACACAGCCGAGGAAGCCGCCGCCCTGCTTCTTGTGTATCTTCCGATGATTCCAAACCGAAATAGTTATATTGTCCGTCTTCGCCAGGTATAGATCGTAATGTGTATTCCATTTTGGATCTAAAGTCGCCCGTACCGTCTCTGTTGAATGACACTGACCACTGCCGTCAACCGATATTTTCGCAAACGGATCCGGCAACCCTATTGAAAACAAGTTGAGTTAATCTTTTCCTAGCTCATATATACAAACAACATCTTAACTAGGGCTTCCAATTTCGAAATCTCGGGTTCCCGAATGATTTTAATGGGTAGTTTACACGGTGCGAGCTGCTGACCTGACAGTAGGCATCTGCTCGCATTGTGTACTCGCACGCCAGTAGCTCGGCTCGTCTGTGCTGTCACATAATTCGAGTCAACGTGCTTTGATTAAAAAAACTGTAATAAGGTCTGACCGATGACCATAATATTCAGGGGCGGATCTATATAATGGCTTTTTGGACTGCAGCCCAGGGCCCCGTGGATATAAAGGGCCCCCAGTCTACATTGAGGACACAATTGCAAAATAAAAAAAAAATTAAATAGACATAACCTGCTAATTACTTTTGCAATAATTTCTTACAGTTGCTGTTTGTGTGTCTAAATGATATTAAATAAATAAAATAGGTACTTTGTTGTCATAATTTTTTTCCTATACCGTATACATTAAGGTATTGAACCTAAAAGTAATTCTCCCAAAATTTCAGCTTCTTAGATCAAACCTGGGAAAGGCGCAAACCGAGTTTGATTCCCATTTAATCAACAATGGGAAAAACGACGTTTTTACTCAGGCATGGATAGCTGGTAGATTTTTTATTATTTTTTAAGCAGCAATGTAAAGAGAAAAAAAAGGTCCTTCTGTACTAGATGCGTTAATTCATTATTTTTAAAGATATGCTTGTTTAAACATTAATTAATTAAATGAAATCCGATTTTTATGGGAATGTTTAAACGAATATATCTTTGAAAATAATGAAATCACGGATTTAGTTCCTATACTAAGGACCTTTTTTGTGGGAAATTTAATTCTTTACACAATGCTGCTATCCAAAATTTAAAAAAAAATCAACCAGCTATCCATGTTTGAGTAAAAACGTCGTTTTTCCCATGCTAGGAAGCTGAAATTTTGGGAAAATTTTTTTTAGCTCCAATGCTAAAACATTAGCCAATGGAACCAAACAATAAACATAAACACTTTATACAGTATACATCAATATATAGAAAACACTTTTCTTGACAAAATGGCAATTAGTGTAATTAATTAGGTAGGCCCTCAAGTAGTGTTAGCCCAGGGCCCCAGAAATTCACGGTCCGCCCCTGATAATATTATGCTATGAATTGGAAAATGACTATAAAAAACTTCAAAAAAAGGAGAGAAAGAAAAGGATTTGGATTCAAGATTGGATGGCGACACTGGCGAGCCACTGCCGAACGTGTCTGAATGATCAGCTGCTGTCAGGCTGCTAGGCGAGTGAAAACATAAAAATGTTGAAGTAACTCGCATGCGAGCTACTATCAAACTCGCACTTTGGAGTAACTCGTAAGATACGTCCAAACGGTGCGAGTTATTGCACTGCAGTTACTCGGAAGCCCGACTCGTACGCTAGCTCGCAACGTGTAAACCAGCTATAAGAGTGTAGAGTGTATCGGGATTACATTTCTATAGTACCGAAGCTCACATCGGAATCGGGATTCGTAAATATACACAGTAATCGGTTAAATTGTATTCGAATTTACCGCTCTATATTAATTTACCGTTATGACGATTTTATACACTACGCCGTGCGGGGGCGTTGACCTCGCCGCACGATTCGAGCAATAACTATTAATATTTTTTTCAATAAGCAATGCTAGTGATCCAATTCATTACAAACATAACACGCGAAAATCCAAATTCCAGAAAAATTCCCAAAATAGCGGGTCTAAAATATTGATACCCAGATAGAAGTCCTAAACGGTTCCAACCGCAGGCAAACGACAAACATAAATTTTTTAAAACTTTCTTTTTGGGTTCAAAATTAAAATTCGAATTTCTGAACGATCACAATACTTCCTTTATATAGGTATATATGGTATATGGCACGCAAAAAAAATACTGTTTTACGCAAAGGTTTTTTTTTCATTTGTGTTAAGGAACCGATTGCCAGAGTCGTTTGTCTGTAATATTAATGAATATTTTCAATTTGTTATTTGCAACAATCAATTGAAAAAAAAATTATCAGAACCTCATGCTTGTAATAGAAGAGTAGTTGAAATAGTTAAAAATCAAATACCTAAAAACAAAATGCAAACGTTTATAGCTTGATAGGAAGTAACTACTGACATGTGTTAATTGTTAAGTTACATAATTTCGTGACAATTAAACGTTGCACTTGACTTAAATTGAGTCAATTTATTTTATATCATCACACTTTCTAATTTTAACCCTTTTGTTTTTAATACAATTATTGTTACTCAGAGAAAGTATAATAATTAAAGAAAGAAAACTTCTGGTATAATTTAAGATTATGCAAACAGACATAATATATGGATCCACCCTACAATTTTTTAATTTGATCGAAACAAAGCAAATGACTCCCGCAAATCAAAAAAAGGATTTACCAAATAATCAATCTTCTTTTTTACTGGAATGTGAACAAAATTACACAAGTTAAACTATTGTGAAATTGCTACGTTTCGTATATTTTTTTATACTTCCTCAGGCAACTAGAATAATTACAATGGCAAAATTAGTACAACCAAAATATTATAAAAGTTGATAGCTTTATTTTATTCTAGTTGCCTGAGGAAGTCTACACCTGGAAAAACACTACAAATATAATATTAATAACTGCTTTGAAGACGTCTTCAATGGCCAAAGAATCCAAAAAGAAAGCAATTACTGGGATGAAATTTGCATTTAATATATAGCTAACAAATGCAAATTTCATTCCAGTAATTCCATTCTTTTTGGATCCTTTGGCCATTGAAAACGTTGTGTTTAAAACAGTTAATAATTTTGGATCGCTTGTTTCTTATCAACACAAATATATAAAATCAATGACTATAACGTAAAGTCTCTGTATGAATTATAAACGTTCGATAACTGAGGTCATAAGCCAAAGTCTGTGAAATTCCGTCTTGTAACGGATTTCAGGTGACAGAAAATTTTAAACTACCATCATCCGAAAGCTGTCGAGCATATTTTAATGAAACTCGGTAAGTATAGACTAGTTTCACTAGAGTATAGACCAATGTTAACATATAAACAGGTTACATTTTTACCAACCACGCAATATCAATTGACAGGTCCGCTGAATGACGGTGTATCTCCCCCATTACTATCCAACGGAACGGGGTAACCTCTGTGTCTACTAGCCTTGGGTATCGACTATGTCACCTATGTCACTATACGCATGGAGGCAGTGGCGGATCCACGGGGGGGTTTTCGGGTCCAAACCCCCCCCTTCCAGAGACTCAAAAATCCCAAATTAAAATCTTACTGCGCGATAAAAAAAAGCTCTTCATGTTTTTCATGAAATCTCCGCAAAAGGAGTAAAAATTTTTCAAGACCCCCCCCTTGCCGTAATCCTGGATCCGCCACTGCATGGAGGAGAATGACAAATCGCATTCATAGTGTCAAAAAACATACTATCTAATAATATACTAATATATAAAGCTGAAGAGTTTGTTTGGTTGGTTGGTTGAAGGCGCTAATCTCAGGAACTACTGGTTCAAATTGAAAATTTTGTTTTGTTGGATAGCCCATTTATCGAGGAAGGCTATAGGCTATATAATATCACGCTACGACCAATTAGAGCGGAGCATCAATGAATAATGTTGCAAAATGTAACCCAAAATTTGTCCGTCCGACAAAAACTTTTGAACGGTGACTACAATCATTATGAAATTTGGACGCAACATTCATCTCGGTAAACTAAGATGAATGTGCCTGCTCATGTCCCTCCCCCCATTCGTTCTTTTGCACCCGGGTAAAACCGGGCGGGACCGCTAGTATACAATATAATTATTAATGTATTTATTCAAATTTACATGAACAGACAAAAGAAGTTTCACTTCAATCGTGCACTTATGCGAATGAGGCACGCATAGAAAGGTTTAAGATTATAGACGCTAAACAGCTGAGGTCATCAGCGTTGGGAGCTAATTAAGAATTCAGTAGATCTTGAGATTATCCGTGACAAACAAACAAGCATACAAACTTTTCCTCTTTTGTTCTTTGTTTTACCATCTTTTGCAAAAACATAGATTTTTGGATCAGATACACGTGAGCAAGCCACATACAGCTGGCCGTGCGAAAAACATGGATTTTCTAAATGAACTCCAGCTACCTTTAGTGTTTGCCCCTGGGCTTAGCTTTTAGTTATTCCGAAAGCAGTTTTTAATGGAAATTGTAATCTTTTAAATTGAAAAGACAAATCCGTTGGTATAATTGGTATTCGTGATATTAAAACACTGTCTCCTTTAGATTTGTCACTAATTATAATAGCCCTAACAATATTTCGACCCAGATGAGAAACTTGTAAACGCGTATCTTTACGCAATTTGAGCGCATCAAGATTTCGCATCAAAAGTACCGGAACACCCACTTTAAACCCTTAATTTAGAAGGGTTAATTTAGGGTTTAAATTTTGAAAAAAAAGTAGTTTATGTCCTTCCCCAGAGTTTAGCTATCTCTATGTTCATCACAATCGGCCCAACGGTCTGGCCGTGAAAGCGTAACTTCATACAATATTACAACCCCCACTTCATCCTCATAGGGGTTGAATTTTGAAAAAAATAGCCTATGTCCTTCCCCAGTCTAAAAATGATCACCATATTAAATTTGATCACAATCGGCCCAGCGCTTTTGGCCGTGAAAGCGTAACAGACAGGACAGACAGAGTTACTTTCGCATTTAAAATATTAGTATGGATTTAGTTTTGGTAAAACTGCCCACAATAGATCCATTGCGAAATGATAGGTGACGAAATCGACGTACATATTTCTGGTAAGTTATCATTATACTTGATATACCTTTAGACACCTGTCTCACTCTCATCCCCCACGGCGATGTTCAGGTGACAAACAATTTTTATCCAAATCATAAATAGACCCAACTGGTCGCGCCATACGTATAAATTATTACAGGTACTTAACACTCAATTAGACACTCACTGAAAAACGTACGTAAGTACAATTGAATTTAAAATTTAATATCATTACAATGGAAGGGGGCTAAATTCGCTAAGGCCGGGCCTGATTCTTTTCGTCCATTAGCGTGCCTACGTTATGTTTGGTCAGACTGAAAGTGAGTTAATTTTTGGGTGGATCCACAAGCTGAAACCGCGCCTAGATTGCTAGCACGAAGAGCAATTATTAAGGATAACTTCTTGGTTCAAATTAATCAATCAGATAAATTGACTATCAAAACAAACGCACTACAATAAAACTGAAAATAAAATGTAAAAACAATTGAAATTCATTGGCCGTTATTGATATTAATTTCCTATAGTCTCCAAAAACATTTGCGCATTGCTCAATCTTGCAGAGCAATTAATAGTTTATGTATCTAGACCGTAAATGCAGTTTTATGTACGAGTTGTAACATTATTTTGAAACGAACGACTAACGACTTTTAACAGTTACGCGAGTCATAATAGCATTACGTTCCAGATACATACTACATATTTTATTGCACGCACCTCCTATAAAGTAGCTGATTTTGGCTTATAAGTATATATTTATATATCTGACAGTTGAGTGATCGGTCATACTAGAATCTATTTCGATTTTCGATTATTTACGAAGACTACGCCTACGTTGCTGCCTCTGTTGCTCATGTGGATTTAAATGGCAACTGAGAGGAAAATTTCTACTGGATTGGTAAAATGGCATTTTTGTTTTTTTACGCACTAGTGTGAAATGGATCATTTTATTACAGATACACTACATTGCTGCCTCTGTTGCTCATATGGATTTAAATGGCAACTGAGAGGGAAATTTCTACTGGATTGGTAAAATCGCATTTTTGTTTTTTTATGCACTAGTGTGAAATGGGTAATTTTATTACAGGTACACAAGCAGCTATTTTATAGGGCGTCGTGCAAAAAATAATTACTTAGATAAAACATTCACGGTTTTTACTTTTGCTACAAGGAAAAATGTTTATATGAAAACAAATTTTCCTCGGCTGTGAAAAAATTCTCAGTAATTACATAATGTAGGTCATTGTTTCAATTCATTCATTAACGTCCATGTCATTAGAATATGAGAGAGGGTGTTACCACACATGGAAGTAAAAATTTCCTGCTTCCCGTTTTATTTAAAAACAAGTTTAATACGAAAGCAGGTTTGGTTTGTTTAAATAAGTAATAACTATTACAAAACATTACACAACACAACAAAATTTTTACATTTCTTACAAATTACAATATTATGTTAAGTAATAGTATCGCAAGCGTTCAATTTATTAGAGCTTTGTCAAAAAAAAAAAGCTAAAACCAACTCGCCTTAAAGCTGGAAATGAGTTCACAATAGATGCTGTTAATTAAAACAATACTAAAAACAAAACAAAGCAATAGATAAAACAATGTTTAGGGCCAAATAGAAAATGTATAGAAATCGGTCGCTCGATCTGAAGACAATTCCCCGTACTGGGTTAAATTAATTATTGGTTGTTTGCAATATTCTAGGCGCCACGACAAAATATCTCGACGATATACTTCAGTAAAAATTTCTAGACACCATGGCGAGACTTCTACGCGCCATTATACAATCTGGCGCCTGGGATTTGTTGTACCCTCTTCTAAATACAGAAAATTATAAAAGTTTATATACGAATCCTACTCACAAAATAAACTTTGTTCTAAAATGAGAAAAGCTGTAAGGTCAGTCCCATTCGTGTTAGGAAAAATATGAGATAGGCATATAATTTTTAAATAATAATTGTATATAACATTTACAACTATTGTATTCTCCGGACTTACCCTATGTCAGTATAGACAAATTAGGAATAAATAAATTATTATTATTATTATTTGGTATTTGTGGGTCACTGAAACTTAAAAGGAAATGCTTAACTTCCGATTTTTCTCGTTTTTAACAATTTAGTACAACATTGCATGAACCTGCGACATGTATTTAACATAACAAAAAAAAGTAAATAAAAGAAAGCCATAGTTTTCTTGTAGAACGTCGGTAATCTACAAATCTCTTTGGAGTCATTTTTGTCAGAATGTTACTAGAACAATGTTTTGTTTAAGGCTAACATTTGTTTTCTGTAGAAACATAATAAAAGTTTTATTTATTTTGATAATTTTAAAATCCATCTTACTTATCAGCTTATTGGATCTTTGAGACCGACTGTCAAACAGAAATCAGACTTTGAAAGGAATAAATACTTTAGCTAGCCTAGTACATGAAAATTCTACTACGTTAGCATCCAAAAACGATCAACGATCTCTTTATGCAAGCTACCTTAATTTATTAATTACAAAAAAGCAAAATTGAAAGCGTAATCTGCTTACAATTAAAAATATAAAACATGTTTGGTGTTATAATGAAAAGAAACATCAAACAAACCATCTATCCAGAAAACTAAGTTCAAAGTATTACTCACACGACGAAATAAGAATTATAAAAATAGCTGAGTAAATTTATTAACGCAATAAGCATTTATAATTTACAAATTTCAAACAGGCACAAGAGTTGCAACAACCATGACCACAATTCAAAGCATTGAAGCGTAAATTAAGAAATGGTACTTACTAAATAAATCTTTCCGGGCCAAATTTCGCGCGCACAAAACTGCAACATAAACAAGATGCTATTAATATCAATTAAAATTGACTACATCACAATATTAATTGTACTTTTAATAAATAAGTTAGGGAGGACCCCCACTGAAGCCATATTGCCACTATACGTATGACAGGTACATCGTAAAAGGGTCAATTTTACACTAAATATATGACAATAAAGCATGAAATAACACTTTCAATAGATACGTACTTGTTAATCGTATTTTTTGGGCGCCGTTTCGACGATTCGAAGGCGTATTGAACATTTTTTTTAAATAATAACATGAAATTATTGTCAGCACATCATTCAATAAAAATAATGACTTCCCACTGATTGCATGTTTGTCTCTCTCAAGCAATTTAGGAATTTTAATTTAACAGGTTGTATAACTGTTCTCAGTATGACCATCCTTTCAAAACAAAACATTTATTTAAATATGAGCGGCTGTCAAATAAGGGAAACATTTTTATTATTTATTTAAGAACAAACCACACATTTTAAATACTTTTATTTTTGAGTTAGTTTAAAAGTTTTATATATAATGTTTTTTTCGATTTTAATTACTGCAATGTATTTTAAATGCTGGAATGATGTTTATTTTATCAAATAATTATTTATGTCTGTTAATTTACTTTCCAGATGCTTAATTCTTTCTGCATCAGTTTTATGCTGTAAAGAAGAAGCAACTTGTTGAGCGTTAAGCAATTTACGATAACGTTCTTCTAACTGAGATACGATTTTTGTTAATTCAGTTTGTCGATCGACACTTGCATTTGCTAAAATTTCAGCTTTTTGTGAGCTTAACTGTACCTGAAAAATATTAAATAATAATGTTTAATATTATTTTATCTACTGTTCTTTTTATTCCTTTGAAATATTATATCGGTAAAAGAACTAACGGCGCCACTCAACTCCGTCAGCTTAGAATTATAAAAAAAAATATTTATAAAAACAGGAATAATGCAAATAACAAATAAATAAGTAAAGGAATTTTTAAAGTGTGGTGTTTTTTGACGGTTTACCCGATTGGAATTGTTCCAATTTTAGTCGTAAGATAATGTAAGTAATTAAAAGTCACTTTGCAAAGAAAAGAAGCTTTCATTGTTATTGACCTGTAATGTTTTTTCTTGTAGTTCTTTGTCACGCTTAAGTTCTGAAATTTTTCTGCAATATATTTTGTCAGCTCTCTTTTTTTCAACTAAAAGTTTACTTATATAACTTCTCAAAGTATTTTCCAAAATGACCGAGTCATTTGTTTTCGATTTTTCAATCTCATTTCGAATTATTTCAACTTCTTTTTGCATTCTGTAAAAATAATATTTTAACACAAAGCTGTAATAGGTACACACTACACAACTAAAATAATAACTATTTTATAATTTCAAAACACCTCACGCATTGTTCTTTTACTACTGCATTCAATTTTTCAATTTCCAAATCTTTATTTTTAATATCATTTTCTTGTTGATATTTCATTTCCTCAATTTTTAATTCATACATCTTTTTTAAATTAAACATTTTTTGTAAACATTCATCATCTTTCTCTTTCAATTCCATTTCTAATCGTTTTTCAAATAAATTCATCTCTTCGGCATGATGCTGATTTAATGTATCAATTTCTTTTTTTGTATTTTCACAAAGTTCTTTAACATATTCATTCTCTTTCATTTCGGAACCCTGCATAAAATTATTTATTAAAATGAAAATACTTTTTTTAAATTTTATTCCATAATTTATTTTTGTCAACTGACTGACCCGGTTCGCCCAGGTAATTAACTTACATTCAAATTTGGCAAGTGCATAAATTTCATGAATTTTTGTGTGACGGACAGATTTAATATTTTATTAACCGACTTCAACAAAAAGGAGGAGGTTCTGTGTTCGTCTGTATATATATATATTTTTTTTTTTTTTATGTATGTTCACCGATTTCTCCGTCAATTATGGACCGATTTTCAAATTTTTTTTTATTCGAAAGAGTGCACCTCAGAGGTGGTCCCATCGGAACCAAGTCAGGATGTGATGGTGGAATCCGGAGACATCGAGGGAAACTCTCAAATTTCAAAGAAACGCATAATGTTTTTTATGTATGTTCACCGATTTTTAGTGTTAGATTAACACTAAAAAGAGAAAAATAAAATATTTTTAACAAAAAAATTGAACCGACTTCACACTTAAAAGTAAAAAATAATTGCGTATTGAAATGTTTTGGAGTCGGTGTAGTTCTCGGAATAGATTTCATTTTGGCTGACACCGACTCCAAAACATTTCAATACGCAATTATTTTTTACTTTTTAGTGTGAAGCCGGTTCAATTTTTTTGTTAAAAATATTTTATAATACCTATTAAGCGTTAGCTTGGAATGAAAAGCAAAATTTTTAAATATTTGCTTCACTTTAAATAAATTATTATGAAATCTATACAAATAAAATTGCAAATATAAATAACAACAAAAGAATCATACTTGATTTTTTAATTCTTCAACACTGTTAACTCTGCTTTCCAACTCGTTAATTATACTTAGTAGTTTATCGTTTTTACTTTGAGTATCGTGTAGCTTTTCTTCAAGTCTTTCTAAAGCTCCACCCCACTGAGTTGCAACTGTAGCATGACTAGCTTCAAGCGCTACTTTGATTTGCATTAATTCTTGTAATCGTTGTTTGAGAGATGCAGTTTCGTTTAACAACATATTGTAATTCGGTATGCCATTTTCTAAATGTGTTTTATCGAATAAACTACGACAATTTTGTTGATTTCTTATTGACGTCAATAAATTTAAAGTTAAATTTTGAATATTATTTGAAAATTTTAATAATTACATAGAGCAGCTGAACAAAATTAACTACAGTTAATACCACTACTAAGACACATTGTTTATCGAAACAATGCAATTTTGTTTTTTAACCGACGAAAAACAAAAACGGAGGAGGTTCTCAATTCGACGCGTATATTTTTTTTTTTTATTTTTTTTTTTTTTTTTTTTATTTATGTATGACCACGCATAACTTTTTACAGAGTAGTCCGATTTTGATAATTATTTTTTTGTTTGAAAGGGTATACCCCAAAGTTGGTCCCATATAAATTTGGTAAAAAAATTCCAACCCTAAGGGTAGGAAAACAGGGGATGATTGATTGTTCACTCACTGATTGTAATGTATAACCACACATAACTTTTTACAGAGTGGTCCAATTTTGATAATTATTTTTTTATTGGATAGGGTATACCTCGAGGTTGGTCTCATATAAATTTGGAAAAAAAATTCCTACCCTAAGGATGGGAAAATAGGGGTGATTTATTGTTCACTCACAGATTTTCATGCTGAGTTGTGTATTACAATTATAAATTATATAGCCACAAAAAATTATAAAATAAAAACTTTTTAACAAAAAAATTAAACCGCCGAAAAACTGAAAAGCAAAAAATAATAAATCTTTTTATTTAACTAAGTTCTATCTAAGTAGTTGAACGTATGTGACAGTATAGTATATCTAAGTAATTTTGAGTCGGCGTCAAACCATCAATGAACAAAGATCACTAAAAGAAATAACCAAATTAAATTAACAATGATACGTGAAATCTCCAGCGATAAACATTAACATTCCAAACATGCGCTCTCCACACGACCACTCGCAAAGACGTGTGCCCTCAGTGTGCCCGTTCGGGTTGCTCTGTCGCTGACATTAACTTCGTGAACGCTCAGAGATTTCCGGCGAAGGATTGTTGACGCCGACTCAAAATTACTTAGATATACTATACTGTCACATACGTTCAACTACTTAGATAGAACTTAGTTAAATAAGAAGATTTATTATTTTTTGCTTTTCAGTTTTTCGGCGGTTTAATTTTTTTGTTAAAAAGTTTTTTTTCCTCCCAACAGACAATTCCTGTTACAGTGCCAGTAGTTAATTTTCCATTTTGAATAGAATAGAATTGAATGCTTAATAAATACTCTATTTGCGGGTTTAGAGAAAATTTTACCTACTAAAAAAAGTTTGGCATTTTTCAACTCGAAAATAAAAATTCATGTATTTATAAAATACTCGATTAGAACTTTTTAAGTAAGATTTTTCTTTGATTCGATACAATTCATAGATCGAATAGGTAGTGATAAGGCTGTTCCTCAATTTACTGCTGGACGTGAATTTTTTCAAGTATATTTTCTAATCGGCTCTTTAATCGATTAGGTACTTTAACTTCTCGACTCGTATTGGATTTGTACTCATAAGTACACCTCAAACTTTTTAAAAATTCATTTTAAAGAATATAATCTTACGCTTTTCCATAATTTTTTTCAAATGCTCTGTTTCCATCAGCAAGACCTTATTTTTATTATTAAGATTTTTGATAATAGAATTCATCTGTGAAAATTTTCTCTCATAGATTTTTTGTAACGTTAACATTTTATCATTTACTTCTTCAGTGTTCATATATGTCCTAAAATTATTCGTTGTGAAACTAAGGATAACCTTATCGATAATTAATTTTTAACAATCGAAGATTACCTATCGTCATTATTTATATCGCCAGCACATTTTGAATTGTCATCTATTCCAGTAGAAGCAGTCCATTCCGAAACATCTGACCAAGAACTAGAATGTTCTGTTTCTGAACCTAAGCTTTGCAGTGACCCACGGGGTGGGGGATGAATAAATGGAAAATTTAATTTACCAATTTTAATTTGTTTGCACATTTCTGATAAATACCGATTTCTAAAAAAATCAATATTTTTCATATAAACTTATTATGGTCCAACCAAAAGTGATTTTTTCACTCGAAGCCAGACTTAATATTTTTTTCAACTTCAATTATAGTACTGTTGGAACTGTATAAAGCAAAAAAATCAGGTTCATTTGAAAGTAAAGTGTTTATTTATACTATAACTGCACACTAGCGTTAGTAAACTGTTTACGTTATGCTTGCACTTTTTAGCATGCTAGTTGATTAGTGCAATTATCACAATTATCACGTGAATAGCTCTGTTGCTGTCTGACCAGGATCTGATTGATTGTTTTGCTGTGTTGAGTTTCAAGCGACCAAACAGATATCAGATGCTGATCGTGCAGTGTTATTGCTATATTGGTTTATGGGATTGATTAGAGTGAACTAGTAATACCAACGCCGATTTAAAATCACCTTGTCTCTTTAATGCCTCCACTACACACGTGGCCAGCACCGCCACTTACAGGCACTCACGATTGTGTAGAGGGCATATTCGTCGGTGCGTGGACATAATCGCCTGTAATCGGCAGTAATCAGTTGATTGTCGGTACATCAAAGGAATGCGTGGCCAGCATCGTGCGCCCGTACACACAATCGGACCGGCACGATTGTGTGGAGGGCTAGGCAATCATCGCGGCGATGATAGGCACTTATTTGAGTGGCGGTGCTGGCCACGTGTGTAGTAGAGGCATAAAACCAACATGTCTCTTTAAAATGTTACAAATAAAATTACCTCATAAAGACTATTGAGTAACAATTATATTACCTAATCAGTCGCTCATTAGAAGGACACGAACTAAGACGTTCAAGCCACATACGACACAGCATCACGTATTGTTTCGATGTTAAAGAAAGCACATATGGACGCATACATTTTAAAATCCATTTATATTCGGCATCCAGTTTCAATGCTTTTTGTTCGTCCGGTTCTTTAAAATTGTTATAGAAAGTACTTAGCTGATTCATTTTGTAGTTCATTGTTCGCTGATTTTATAAATATTTAAACCCACATTTTAAATTAAAGGAGTCAAACAGTCAAAAGAAGAGTCTGAAAAACATGTTTTTAATATTTAAATTCGTGACGAAAATATATATTACTGAAAATTTCTTAACAACTTCTAACAAACATAGTTATTATAGTTTCTTAACTCTTTAAGATTTTATTTTTGTAAATGTACAATCAATGCAATATAAAAATATTTTATAAAATAAAATAGAAGTTTAAAAAAAATGTCAATATTCGAACTTGCATAAATGTAAAAATGTTACTGTAGTAATGTTAAATTGCCCAAGATCAATAAATCTTTTTTATTTACTTATTTTCTAAAAAAAAAAAAATAGTGTGTGTGCAAAAAATAAACCCTATTATACAAACATAGCTCATAAGATTGACCGCTAGTTCTGTTAAAATATAAAATCCACTAGGTATCCATTCTGACGTTTTCTCGTAATTCCTGGTGAGTTAGAAGATTGAAATTCGGCATGGAGTTTCCTGGAGACCTGAGAATGATGTGAAAATTCCTAAATCCAAAAATTATCCGAAACTAGTCTCAAAAAGTCGCCATGCTAATAATGTGGACCAAAAACTAAAGTTTGTTTCATCGCGTTATGGAGGGTTCCATACATCGCGCTGAAGTTCAGTAACCGGCGCCCTATTATTACCAACAAATTCCGTTAGAGAGTGTTGACCGTCAAGATCTATAAAGAAACTCTAAGATTCTAGCAGTTAGAGTGTAGACTTTTTTAAGAACCAATTTCCTTATCACCAAATAGGTATTACTGATTTTTTTTGTTACAAATGAAAAATGCCAAGTAAAATTAAATTTATATAAAAATGATACATCTAAAATTATTATTTATAATGGGTGTTTTTTTTAGAGGTATACAAGTTTAAAATGATATAAAACACGTAAAAATAAGGTTGCTGGCCACGTTGTTGGCTTTGTTTAAATTATAATTTTATGCCATTAATGTTTAAATATGATTTCGGGCATATGGGCGCCACGGCTAGCTTGAATGAAGCGCAATCGGGAAGTCCAATTTTCGATCACTTTATCGAGCATCTAGGGCCGTATATCGCCAATAGCGCGGCGAATCTTGACTTCCAAGTGATCCAACGTCTGTGGTTTATCGGCGTAGACTAGTGACTTCACGTATCCCCAAAGAAAGTAATCCATAGGTGTGAGATCAAAATTTTGCGTTGAAAAAGAAGATCAAGCTGAATATTGTTTCCGGCCCATTCACCGAACGTACGGCGCGCATAATGGTCACGCGGATTTAATTCTTGCACAAGCTGGATATTGTAAGCTCGTAAGCCAAGATCTTTTCGCAAAATCTTCCACAACGTGGATGGGCACAGTCCCAATTGCTGTGCACGATGGCGTATCGACTCATTCGGGTCCTCTCAACACTACGCACCACAGCAGCAATGACATCTTCTGTGCGCACTGCATGGCGTCTTTGTGGATGCGTATTATCAACTAGAGTATGCGTAGTTCGAAAACGATCCATGGTTTTCCGAATAACTTGCTCGGATGGACGATTATGTCGACCGTAAAATGGACGTAGCGCACGGTTAGTTTGGCAAACTGAACCATAATTTTCAAAATAAATTTGCACAATTTGCAAGCATTGTACTGATGTAAGTCTATTCATGGTTAAATGGCAAAACATACTGACCACAAATCATCTGTCAACTGTCAAATTAACTGTCACTTGAAACGGTGTTGGCAATTTCAAAACCAAACCTCCAAAAAAAACACCCTTTACAAGTTCAAATATTTTTTCGATAAAATTTTGAAAAGACTTCTAATACTATGGTACACTGACACTACAAATAATTGTCCAATATAGAATTACTGATATTATTTTTATTTTTTTTAATTATCTTGACCCTGGCTGCAGCTTTAAGTATACAAACATAGGTAATACAGAGATCGACGAGACTTGAATTTCAAAATGCATCAAATAAGTATCTCTTCGCTAAGACGCGATTGATATTTCATGTTACATCGCTAGATTTGCCGTTTGCCTCTAGTCTTATCACTGCAGTTCTATATTTGTACCGTAAAAAACTGCCATGATCAGGCTTGAATAAAACCAGCGGGCGACCGGGTAATCTTTGACTTTTATATATATTATACATTTTTTAAAACAGCTGTATAATTCATGCATTTATGTAATGTCTAACACAGGGGTGGCCAACTAACAGAAATTCATATTGTTTTTGACAATAAATCATAATAGTTAATACCTACTCTGAAAATATTTATTTCAGTAACAGTAAAAACGACTCTATGCAGAAATGTGTTTAACCTATTAAGAAAGCCGACACTTTAGGTACAACAGGTAGACTTGGAGCATTTTTCTTATGTGTTTCTACAAGCACAGATTTGAAAGAGCCGCGCTGTAACCACCCCTGGTCCTAATGTAAAACTTATTTGTATCGCTAAGCATACTAAAAAGTATCAACTTCGAATTTGCAAACATAAAAAAATAAACATATATTAATTAAGTACAATTAATTTATGGCTACTTTTTAATTACTTCAAAAAAATCACTTTGTTTACCCCTAAAATAACAAGTTTTTAATTGTTACTTGGAAAAAGTAACGCATAGTAAATACGTAAACAAATCTTTGATTAACGTCTGAATAGAACTCTTCAAATAAATAAAATTGTCGACCAATTTTTCTCAGACCAATAATTTCAATCATCGTGCATTCTATTACAAAATATTAAATAAGTAATACTAATAATTTTTATATTTTTTATATTTTTCTGAAGAAGATCCAAAGCCAGATCGAAACGTCATCTTATGTTATATTGATTTGTTATTTTTCTATTTTTTGTCAATATATTGGTCTGAGAAAAATTGGTCGACAATTTTATTTATTTGAAATACGTAAACATGTGTTGTCGACCATACAAAAGAAATTACAGTACAGTAGGCTTTCATAAAGTCAAAGCCTATAGAGCTGGCTTAACAGTAGCCCCTTATATTTATTTAAAAAGTCGTCAGGTTCTTCTGTCGTATTGTATTAAAATTATCACCACCATATAAAGAAACACATTTGAAAAAATCAAATTACATTACTTCACAAACTGACAATGATGTATTATATTTTAGTATTATAAGAAAATACTAACTATATTAGGTACTCAAGCACTTACGAACAATAATTTAAATGCGCAACATCGAATTTTACAACTTACTAATAATTACGAATAAAAAAATAAATGTTTACAAAATACATAACAATTGACACACGTTATAAAAAAACATCTTCCCATATTACTTTGAGGACAAGATCTTACTTACTACGTTTATTTTTAGTAGGAAACATTTAAGCAAACTGACTGTGCAAAGAAAATTGTCTTAATTAAATCATGTGTATTCAAACTAAATGAACTACAAACAATGGCCTAATTATAGTAATGTACTACTCTTGGTCAGTTAAAAATGAAAAAATTATGCTTAATATTTACCTAATTATTTATTAAAAATCTATGTTTAGAGTTATATCATTCAAATAAGTCATTCATCATAGAAAAGTTAACGCCCTCATATGATTTTATTTCTCGACTCCTCACAACATTTTGCTTTAATATTAGCTAAGCAAAAGAAACAAAAGAAAAAAGCAATAGATATCGAACATAGTAGATATTAGTCAGTAACACAGATGGAGTTGATTCAATCCAAGTAAATATAATGATACTCTTCATTTGACAAGAGTAAAATTAGTTAACTGATCAGAAATTAGAATAAAAAAAAACTACATAATAACACACAAAATATTTCTGCGTTGAACATAAAAATACATCAATTCACAGCCATAATAACATTCTCATCGGTTATTCAAAGAATATAAAAACATTGAAACCTAACTAAAAGTTACTTACAAAATTTGAAAGATATATGCATTAGACGCATTTCCGATAAGTCCCTAAAAACGGATCAATACAGCAAATTTTCAGTTTTGTTATAGATACACAAAAATATCGACTTACAATTAAGAATTAATTTTAACTTTATGCAAAAAAAGTTGAGAATTTCTTGACTTTTGAACGAATATTTGAGTTTTTATATCATAATAACAGCAAAATATTTTTATCTGTTCAGACAATCTTGGGTTTTAACCCACGTGGTCGACATCCTGATTGACACTGAATTTCACAATCATTCTTCAAGCGCTCTATGTGTTGTATTATTGGAACCAATAGAGTACCAATTATTTCATCAGATACCGGTGTATAAAAATGTGTATCTAATTGATTCTTCAAAAAAATTTCCAGTGACGAAGCATCAGTATGTAAACTAAAATTACAACGTCAATTAATTAAATGAAAAATATTTTTACAGTCAAAGCTAACAGATTACATAGTTGAGACGCAGAATTTCATTTTAAGAGGCTTTACGAACGTTTGTTTCATGAGTTCCCAGTTTTACAGAATCATTAAATGTTGCACTTCAATTAACTACGTGCGTCGGTTTTGAGAGGAATGTCACAGAAATTTATTGTGCTCGTGTTTATTCAGTTAGACAATGGTGACTCGCACTGACTCACATAATAATACATTCCTGCTGTACATGTTTTCGCTTTAAAACCGTCCACTAAAAACGCATTTTAAAAAAATAGTTTCGTTACGGAACAAGAATTTAAAGTTATAAATATACAAAAAAATTAAAAATGTGTTACGAAAACGCATTACAGAAGTGAAACTTCTAGTTGCAAATCATACGATTGCATTTGGACAAGTGGAAAACATGTGTTACGAGATAGTTTCACGTTCAGATATTTCGTCTGCACAAGTTAATCTGAATGTGAAACTATCTTGTAACACATTTTTTCCACTTGTTCAAATGCAATCGTATGATTTGCAGCTAGAAGTTTCACTTCTGTAATGTGTTCTCGTAACACTTTTTAATTTTTTCGTAGATTTACTGTAATAAAAAAATAAGAAAACACAAGCAGAAACAAAATTTTCACAGGTTTACTACAAATATTGTTTTTTTAGCTCAAGTATTATTCTGATAAATTAGTCGAAAATATTATATATAATAGGTATACTTAAAAATAATAAAAAAAAAAAACAAATTGTTGCGCGCACCTGACGGTAATCGAACCTGGGCCGGCCGCGTGGTATGCCTGCATCCTACCACTGAGCTACCAATGCTTACAAAAAGTTATTGTTTATATAGGGTTAGTAATAGTATTTTTTCGTGACAAATTCTGTTACATAGGGAAGCGAGTTTACCCCCGTTTTTAAAGAAGTATTCACTTCAATAAATAGCTATCTGCGATAGTGGAAGATACACGTTTGTGTCCCAAGAGTGATGTTTGAATAATAAATTTTTCTAATATCGCATTGTAATGTCAACAATGAACGTTTCATATTACAATAGTAAACTAATAGCTATGTATTATGAGTGTATATTATTTACAATCTATCTATCTATTGTAATAGTTAGGTACGCGGTGACAAAAGTGCCTTGCAACTCCCAAACGGATGATAAGCACGTTTTTGTATAGTTCGAATGTCGTTCTCGAAATCCGTGTTGTCGAGTAGGGGTCTGGCGTCTGGCGTTGAGCGGCTATAGTATTTTTTCCGAATTTTGCCCAGCGGTTCCAAAAATCATTTCCCAAACGGATGAAAATTACTGGAGGGCATCTACGCAAACCCCCAATTACCGGAAAAATATTTTCATCCGATTTGATCCTTGCCGTAGCCTGCAGTACAATTAAATGGACCCAGACTCCGAAATGAAAAAAATCATCAGCCGCATGCATGCAACCGGACTGATATGAATGGTTATTATTTATGTTATTAGAAAAAAAAGTTTTCATCCAAAATGCGCCTGGCTAAACTATGCCAAATAACAAAAAACCCCGCCAGCGCGCGTGATTTTGATCCCGGAGTTCTCCGTAAATTTTCTGATAATATGTGGCTATACATATATACTTTGGTATCAATCGGCCTATATAATAACCAAATTTAATTCACGAGCAAAGCGAGTCAAACGCTAGTAAAGAGATACTAGCTAATTTGTGGATGAAGTATGCGCTTGGAGCGTTCACACGGTCCAAAAGTCGGAGTGTTCCCTTCATAATCGTCAAATCAGAGGAAAATAGTCTCATCAATGTTTAGGACAATAATACACAATTTGATTGTAATCGGCCTTTCCACATTAAAGATTGAACATTCAGATCCTGCAGTTTCCCGTGATAATGAATATATCGGAGCATTATTATGGATGATCTGGACTTGACCGCAACAAATTTGGATGAAAATAATTTTTCGATGTTCTGTAGGTGTCAAAGAACCTGTGGGCAAATTTTCATCCATTTGGGAATTACTTTATCAAATTTGGCCCATTTAAATTTTGGAAAATTGTTACAAAGCGATCGCGATACATAGAGCAAAAAAAATTTTTTTACATATTCTCAGACACGAACTATATCTCCCTGCCAAATTTCAAGTTCAAATGAGGAAATTTTTTCCCCCCCTTTTTTCCATTTTTTTTAGAGCTTCTGGAAGAGCTCTTTGCAAATATCAAATCGGATGAAAATATTTTTCCGGTAATTGGGGGTTTGCGTAGATGCCCTCCAGTAATTTTTATCCGTTTGGGAAATGATTTTTGGAACCGCTGGGCAAAATTCGGAAAAAATACTATAGCCGCTCAACGCCGGACGCCAGACCCCTACTCGACAACACGGATTTCGAGAACGACACTCGAACTATACAAAAACGTGCTTATCATCCGTTTGGGAGTTGCAAGGCACTTTTGTCACCGCGTACCTAACTATAAAATATAGACGCTTGGCAACAGAGATCATCAGCGTCTTTCTATATACATGTCACTTATATGAAACCTAAGAATGTATTAACTCACAGCTTTGACTGATAAAACTTTTACTTACTCTTTTAAAATTGGAAGAAGACTTTCAATCTGCATAGGATTTGTATAATTGTTTCTTATCTGCCAAGTGTTAAACCACGTTTGCATTTGATCACTTTCGACTACGTTTTTATATTTGCACTTAACGTTAAGTAACCATTCGATCGCTACTAGCACCTGCCAACCGGGAAAGGTCAACTGTGTAGCAATTGGAAATGGCCGAGGTGAATATTCGAGTTGCAAAAGTGGGTCTGTGTATCCCAACATTTTATTCACAAATCTGAAATGACATTTAATAAAACTGAGCACAATTAACATTAGTTACTGACGATGTCAAATCTGATCCATTCTTACATTAACACATCGTCTGTATAGCCACCAGAAAGCCAAGTTTTCATACAAAGAGCTAAGGTTGGTATTGCGCATGGCAAAAGTTCACAAAGTGTAGCGTAATGATCATACCTAGAAAAAACTCGATTTAGTAATACAATAAGTACTAAGAATTAGAGAGACAGCAGGTCCGTCGCGGTTCGGAAAAAGCGCGTAAATGGTCAAATACCAGTTGAAACATGTACACACAATACACATAGGCATGAAAACTTGTCGAAACGCGCTTATTTTGCTAGATGCGTAAACTTCTACATGGTAAGTAAAAGCTATAATATATTATATAAGACTAGCGGCCCATCCCGGTTTCACTCGGGTGCGATAGATATAATTCTGCAAAATGTATTTAGATTGCGGCTCGGCACTAATGTAAGATTCCGATTTCGCGCCCTCAAACTTTTATTGGGTAATATAATATTTACACCCCCTTTTAACCACATTATTAGGGGTTGAATTTAAAAACGCTGAAACAAGGGTTTGTTTATTTGAATGTCTCTCATTTTAACGATTTTTGATATATTGCCATTCTATCAGAAACATTTTCACCCCCTTAGGATGCGAATTTCAAAAAATCTCTTCTTAGCTTACGTCATAAAATGAGCCTACTGTCCAAATTTCAAGTTTATAGCGGTTTGACCTGGGCGTTGATGAATCAGTCAGTTAGAATAAACTTTTTATATATACACAGATTTAAAAATTACATCTGCAGGAAAAGCTATATGACATTGTTTCATCTCAATTGCGTGCGAAGCCGCGAATAGCGGCTTGTTTAAGAGTTTATTGCAAGTTTTTTCTACAATAAAACAGCCAGTCTGTCTAGCTGTAGTCAACTTATATTTACAATCCTGCTCTTTGATCTCTCGCATTAAGCAAACCGTAACCCATATATTTCTATTGAATTTAAGATTAACTTTTAAAAAATACACCTAAACCAATGAGGATTAAGAAAAAATTGGTTTATTTTAACTTACCTTGACCATCCTGTAAAAACAAGGCCTCGAAACGACTGTATTTTACCACCATGAGCACTTAGTTCACTTAACCATGTCTCATGATTGCTTAAATGATATTTACTATTTGGTACAATCTGTTCAAAAAACCAAAATATAAATTAAAACGTAACTGCCTTAATATGTATAGTATCCAAATATGCACGTAAATTCTTACCTGACAGCTTCCAGTCGCCCCTTTGAACGCTGAAGCAGCCCACACATGTGAAAAAATATTACTATATTTATCCCACAAATTACCCCCAAGTTTAAATGTTTCCGAACTGTTGTAGTGCCAAACCATCGGTTCAACTAAGCTACCGATTCCATATTCTGATTGCATGTAACAAAAAAAAAAAACAAAATAAAGAAATCAAATGGCTATCAATTTAATCGTTTGTTTTGTATGTATCTACAGTGTCTCTCAGGGTCGGTCTGGGACCTAAAAAGTTACCGGCAAAATTGTCAAACGCCTCTACGTGACCGTGTAACTAAGAAGAAAAACATCCGGACTGAACCTTATTGGCTCACAGAGGACCGGCGGCCCACTGGGAAAAGTCTCAGTATTCCCTGAGGCCAGACCAATGCTGGAGTGTCTGCATTATCTCAGAAGTGCTTTGGGATTTAGACGCTAACTCATGGCAGCCTCGAATCTGAGGAGGGGGGGCAAATCGGGGCTCCCGCCCTGGGTGCAGTTTCAAAGGGTGCCAAAATCATAATATAATATGGTTGAAAACCACATCCAATTTGTCTTTTTTCCGATTTACTCAATCTGCTTGTTTTCTGAGGGTTTCCCGTTCACGAAAAATGCCAACCATTATATGTTTGTGAGTTTGTTTAAGTAATTTATCTCAAATGCTAGAGAGAGGGGGCACCATTATCAAGTTTCTGCCCCGGTTCGAAAAAATCGTAGACCCAGGGCTGATTCATGGCGCGCGTGGGTAAAGCCGGACTTAACAGTACGAAATTTATTATAAGCTCTCAGCAAAACATTTTAAAATGATAACTACTCAATGTTATTGGACATCTAGGGAACGCCGAACTTAACAGCTAGCTGAATATAATACAGTGTAACCTCTCATAACGGACACCTCTAATGAGCGGACAGCTCTATTAGGCGGACACTATGTGATAGTCCGGAATGAAGTACAAGAGAATTCCATAAGACATAATCTCTCTTGAGCGGACTCTCTCTTGGGCGGACGCAATATTTAAGTACAAAACTTGTAAAAATCTCTCTTAAACGGACACAAAATTAAAAATGTTGCAACACGTTGCACTATAAAAAAATGATTTAGGCGAATTTATTACCATCGATAATAACTTATTAGTGGAAGATGATGATGACACCTCTTTTAACGTAAAAAAAGGCGACAACCTGACGTTAGTTGAATCTGACGAATCCGATGAAGAAATAACCATAACTGATCAATCTAATGCTATAAGCTATCAGCAGGCCATTGGTATGTTGAAAACAATTAAAGAATTTGCCAAAACTAAAGGAGATTCAACAGCAATGCAGATGTTATCTGACTTGGAATTACATTTTCAAGACAACATGCTTAAAACTAATACGCGTCAAACTACCATAATTGATTTTTTCAAGCCAACTAAGTTATATTTTTTATGTTTGATTTTTTGATTTCATACGTATGCATATTAATGTATATGAGAAGACAATAAAATTCTACCCTATTATGTAAATAAAAAATATGTATGTACATATGTAGTATGTATGTATGTACATACATAATAATATGTGTTTTTTAATTTTTCCCATACACGGACACCTCTCTTAGGCGGACATATTTTAATAGTCCCGAAGGTGTCCGCTTAAGAGAGATTTCACTGTATATTGAATTTACCTTGTATCACAGATGTGTCAATGTTCCTTAACATATCATCCCAAATAATAATTTTCAAAGATGGATATTGATCTCGGATGTACTGAGCTACGTTTCTTAAATGTTCAAGATACAAGTCATGTTTTCCGTGTTTACTAGACGACATTCGACGTTCGCAATTTGAGCACATTCCCATATGCCAAACCTGAAAGACAATACTTTTAACAAAATGAAAAATAAGCATCAGCTATTCTAGCTAGATTTTCATATTTAAAATAAATTATTAAACACTAGAAGGAAATCAAGTTTTCAAATAAAGAAACGTGTTAATTGGTAACAGTGAAACTTAGTTTAAAAAATATTTTTAGCAATGTAAATTAGCTAAATAAAACGCTTTCACTTATGAAAGTTCTAGGGCGACACTCTGGCACAGTTACATCTCTGATTATCCTGTATGAAATGTATAACGCTTAGGTATATATAATTTATAAGCAGGTTGAATGATTAACCTACCTCGTCAGCTCCTATATGCAGGTATGTAATATCGGTATGGAAGGCAACAATTTGTTTAATCAATGAACAAACCAAAGGCAAGGACTGACTATTCGACGGGCACATTGAACTCGGAAAATTTTCTACTTCACGTAAATCACGCCATTGGTCATGTTTTAAAATAAATTCCATGTGTCCAAAAGTTTGTACAAGAGGTATCTAGAAATTAAATTGATTTTTATTTATACGCAGTGATTAAATTTGGTTCTTGTTCACCAAGACAATATCTAACAAATAACTAACCACAGATAGTCCGCAATCAGCCGCTAAAACCAAAATCTGTTTAGCTTCTTCGATCGAATAAGGCGCTCCAAGAGCTTGAGCTCCTAAAGATAAACCACCTATTGGTTCAAGCTCTTTGGTGTAAGGAAATGTGTCTTCCCATTCTATCAGAAGTCCGGTAGCCCCAAGATCTCTCAATAACGGAAATAACTACACAGAGAAATACTCCACTTTCGAAATTTGTCAACATAACCTTACAAATTATCATTTTACCTTTTCCAAGTATGGTACACGGGGTGGTGCTCCTTTGAAGTCCAAGTGCACCAGTCTACAACAAAAAGAATTTCATAATAACTACCATAGCATTCCCTGCCATATTTTTACGTATTTACAAAATTTCACCTTTGAGACTCAACTGTCAAAATATCCATTTTTAATGAAATATTAGCCCTAAAATAGAAACATGTATTATGAAATTACACAAACATCAACTCAATAATACAAAATAATCTTTCAAAACTTGTATTATGCTTAATAATAAAATTCATTTAACTTTTATATTATAATATTTGTTGCGTAATTAAATGTCAAAACTAAAACGTCAGTTTGTTGCAATGTGTAAATAACAACAAAAGGAATAGTACCTACTTGCTTATCTCTATTTTTGATATGGCCAAGCTACTCTTTGCCCATGCGTTGAGATCATATAGGTATTATATTATTAAATTGGTCGATAATTTTATTTATTTGAAGAGTTCTAATCAGACTTTAATCAAAGATTTTCATATATATTATACATATATGTATAATTATTATTATCATATATTTAATAATAACATTTATAAATCATTGCCTATCTACTCAATGTGCGGTAAGTGTACGCAACAAAGCGTATCGAGAATATATCTGCGTCTCTTTCTTCGATGTAATTCCTTGATTATTTCGACAATGTATTTTAGTAGAGCACTTTAATTTTAGGTTGGAAAATAACTTTCTTTATCAAAAGTTTTACGTCTTTATACTTAAGTATATGACGTTAGCCAATTAGAACCAAGAAATTCTTACCACTTAAAAAAAGACAGAAATATCTTTGCACCTTAATGATTCTATTGCGATTTTATTCCTATAATACAAATACAAGTTTTAATATAAATAATATATTACATCCCAGATAGACAAGTATGAGACTCATGGGTATGATGAAAATGAATTATCCAAATTTTACAGAATATTGAACGTATTTTATTTGACGAAATTAGTATATGAGAGATTTAGATCAAATTGACATCATCAGAAAAGTGTAATGTAAGCACCGAAAATGTAGAAAAGTATTGAATGAATAGTGTATCAACAATGTGACAATTTTTTGGGTCATTTAATTGAGACAACATTCATAATTGAATTTGAAGCATTTATGATACATCTGATGATGGAAAAATGCAGGTAATTGTGAATGCATTAGATGCATAGTTTTTGTAAACATAATGAGACATTCGCATGAACTAAGTTGATAGATCAACATTGTTGGTTTTGTTTGCAGCAACTTTGATACATCTCATGACGACAATATGTAACTAATATTAGATACATAAAATATATTATACTTTGCATCCAATGTGTGACATTCCGTGTATTCATTTAATGTAAACAATGGTGTCGACTCCATTCATGATTATAAATTCAATACAAAAATATACCACAACTATTTTCTCTTACTCTTATCTTATTTTGACCAATTAAAATGCATCCCCTACCAATAAATAAAATTTTTCTAAGAATTTCGACCAAGAAAATATATTTGAGTGTCAGTTTGCTGTAAGCTTTAACGAGTTTTGCTGTCCAGAGCTCTATCGTGGTGCAAGTTATTATATAATAATTATAATTATGTATGTAAGAACGTTCGTGTGATTACACCAGATGACCAGTGAATTTAAGCGAGACATAAATTAAAACTGCAGACCAAATTGTCTAAAAAAAGGAAATTTTTGGGGACAAAAATGATGAAAGTATTCATGAGTAAGTATGGCTTCTTATTTGGCGAAGAAAGATATATGTTTAATAAGATTTAACAAGTTATTATGGTATTCCACTAGATTTCTTATATTTTATCTTTATTACAGGCGCAGCAAAAAGAACAAATTTACATTAGCTGAATTCGCGACTGATTTCACGGAAGTATTACACACGTTTAAGCAAATGTCCAAGAATGCAAAAAAGAAGAAAACGTTGATTAATCAAAGACAAAAAGAAACTTCGTATTTGTTGTCAGATGATGAGGAACATAATTAAATATAAGTTTTTCAAGCAACGATATGTTAAATACGCAATACACTTTAATCATTATATTTTTACTGTAATTGTCTCACTTTGTATTTAATTAAAAAAATAAAATCAAACGTCAGCTGAATAAAACTTTTGTATATTTTATTATTTATCTGTGTGTATTCATCTATGATTATCATATTGTGATCATTTCATGAAGCAAAAATAATTCAAATAAATTTTTCATGGAAATGAGTATATTTTTAGGAATTTTGAAATTTTCTTATGTTGTCATGGTATGCTCACAATATGAAGCAAATATGAGTCAACGATATTCATCATAGAAATAAGCAAATTTGAAGTAATATTTAATCTTTTTAACACCATCATAGAATGTTCGTAATATGAAGCAAATATGAGTCAACGATATTCATCATTAAAATAAGCAAATTTGAAGTAATTGTCAATCTTTCTAACACCGTCATAGAATGTACATAATATGAAGCAAATATGAGTCAACGATATTCATCATAGGAATAAGTATATTTTGTAGGAATGTTGAATCTTTCAAATATTATCATGATCTACTGTTAATATGAAGACAATTTTTAGTTGAAGATTATTAGTATCCATTTGATTCAATATTTCTACAATATATACTCAACGAATTCTGTCATGATTTTCATTCACTATGAGCTCACTCAGGCACTCATAATAGGTCCATGGTGAGTTCATTTCATGTATCAAAAATGATCTAAATTTGCAGTAAATTTGCTGTAAACCTGTCTATCTGGGATATCTCTGGCAAAAACTACCTATATTATAATAATATGACCATCATATTTAATATTATAAATGCGAATGTAAGTTTGTTTGTTACGCTTTCACGCAAAAACTACTTAACCGATCATCATGAAACTTTGCACATACACTCTTGAAGGTATTAGAAGTAACATAGGATACTTTTTATTAAAAAAAAATAAAAATTTTTTACGAAAAATAAGAAAGGGTTGAAAACATTTTTTGGGCCCAAAAATACCGAAAAATTTCTCCGAATCGTTTCAAAATTGAAATTTAACCCTTTAGTAATGATTAAAATGTGCTATTAAAATTTCATTAAAATCGGCCCGACAGGACCGGACTTACAAATTTTATGAAAACGAAATATTATAAATGCGAATGTAAGTTTGTTTGTTACGCTTTCACGCAAAAACTACTTAACCGATCATCATGAAACTTTGCACATACACTCTTGAAGGTATTAGAAGTAACATAGGATACTTTTTATTAAAAAAAAATAAAAATTTTTTACGAAAAATAAGAAAATTGTTTGTCAAAATATGTGCAATACCTCAACCCCTGATATGCATGTCAAAAGTCGATTTCCATCTCAATCGCGGGCGTAGCCGCGGGTAGCGGCTAGTAATATTATAAATGCGAATGTAAGTTTGTTTGTTACGCTTTCACGCAAAAACTACTTAACCGATCATCATGAAACTTTGCACATACACTCTTGAAGGTATTAGAAGTAACATAGGATACTTTTTATTAAAAAAAATAAAAATTTTTTACAAAAAATAAGAAAATTGTTTGTCAAAATATGTGCAATACCTCAACCCCTGATATGCATGTCAAAAGTCGATTTCCATCTCAATCGCGGGCGTAGCCGCGGGTAGCGGCTAGTAATATATAAAAGCACACCTCACTGAATATCTCAAATTTAAATGGAAAATGGTTGGAATACATGTGAGAAAAAAACGTCCAAATTTAGAAAACCTACTAATTTTTATAACTTATTGATAAAATTTTAACAGTTAGTAGTAATGCCATCGATTAAAATATTATTATAAACCTTACTCAATGGTAATACTGTAATTTATTATATGTTAATCGCAATCGTTTTTACACTGATAAAATACCTAAACAATAGGATTTCAATTATTGGATGTAAATGGGACCTATTTGTCTAAAAATCTGAACCCTATTGAGTTTCCTACTGTGATATCTAGATATGACTTCGTTACGCTTCTTGGTCTAACAGGCGTAAGAATGCCGAGTCTGTAGATTTAATTATCACAGCACGAAAAACTTGTTCAATGCGATCAGACAAAATATTAAATATATTTGTATTGGAATTGTTGGGGTTATTTTATACTAAGAACAACACTAAACGAAAAAAAAGGTAAACAGTTATATTCCGGTTTGTATTTGTATATTTTATTCTTTATAGAAAAGTATATTTACGATAATTATTATAACATTATTTACTTCATTCAAATATACATTTTAATTATATCGTAACGCTGATTTTCAATTAATTAATTAAATACGTTTCATTATTAGTTCTTGCGAATTAGTTATAATCATAAAATAGTCACAATATAGTACAACAGTACACACGACTTGACAATAGTCTTTCAATATAATATTATAAACAGTTAAGTCATAATCATCAGAATTAAATTACTTTGAAATAGCGCATTAAATAGCATTGATCTGTCCAGACTGCAACTGTTTTTTGTTCAGTCACTACTTGTCTCCATCATTATCTAATAATATTTAAAATTAATCGCGATTTGAAAGGGAATGCAAAGTTTTTTTTTTCGAATGTGTTATTACTTACCAAGAGACTTCAAATTATAAGAATATCTACTACAAAAGGGACAGGTTGATCCTGAGAATAGGTGAGAAAATTTCCAATGAAGACGATATTATATTCAAGTTAGCTGAAGGATCCAGAATAAAAATGCAATTACTGTAGTGAATTTCGCATTTATTAGCTAATAAATTCAGTTTACTAGCTTTAGCCAATTTGTAGACATCGTCTTCAATGAAATTTTATGTCTCCACCAAATCATAGGGGCTAAGGGTATTTTTCACTGACCAACATCACCGATATTGATAATATGATATTGAGGAATTTCCAATGTATAGAGTACATAAAATGCTTTTTCACTTGCCGATATAATGTTAGCGCTGATATGAAAAAGCTTTCCACATATTTCCGCACATTTGATCAATATCGTTATAAAGGCATCGGCAATGACATATCAGTATTGTGTCAGTCATTGTAAAACAGCCTAAGATTTGGATGCTTTTAAATATTTGCAAAAAAAGTTTCAAATTGTCACTGAAAATTGGAAATCAAATTGACTATTAAAAAGAGTGCGCACTGTAATGATAAAAAATGATTCAATTATGGATAGAGCTTCGCCAGACCCTTTCAAGATCAAATTCCTGGGCTCTCGAGACATGAGCTGTTTTAAAACAGAGCCATTTCAAAGTAACTGAATTCAACATCTACACAATATTCACAGAAAACATTAAATTTACAACCAATTTAAAATCCAAAGTGTCATAATTCTTTTTGTTTTTCACTTATTTCAATCATCAAAAATATTTCACTTTGCTATCAAATTGAGTCATAAATAAGTTCGAAATAATTTTCTACTTACAAACTAGTAATCGGACAGGGGTCAAACATAGATCGTCAAAAATACAATCAGTCGAATAGTTAAGTTAATGTTAAATATATACGCGATAATAAAAGTTAACAAATAAAAAACGACAGTTAGTTATAATACGTTTCCTTACTCCTAATTTGACCAATAATTAGTGCAACCGTGTATCAATAACTTTAATATAACGAAAGTAGTACATGGATCACTCAAGAACATATTCACGACAATAATTCATAGCGAAAATTAGGAGATAAGAAAATAAAAAAATCACTCACAACTAAATGATCACTTTTAGAGGATTCGTTTTATCAACGGAAATCTGTCATGTACCAAATATTAGTACAAGCATAATGCTGCCATCTTCATACATAATTTTCTTCTTATAATAATTCATCTTCTATAATTTATTAGAGAATTAGGAATGCAATGTCTTTACATTTTTGTGTTTTGTTATTAGTAAATTGATTATAATGGTACACTACTTAAAAGAGCATACTGACCATTTCAAAATTCATTATGCTTTGCCGGTTGACTTTAGCTTATCACTTGTTTTAATTCAATTAGCGTATTAAAAATTTTTAATCACCTATAAGTACATAATTATTTCATAAATGACAGTTGATCCGATTGCGTTAATTCATAAACTATGGTGGCGTCCTCAGTTCACTTAACAATGGGTGATCATTTGTTAGAACTCATGTTCTTAGTAAGCCATATATAGTCCCGAGAGCTACCAACGTTTTCAAGAAAAATTTTAGGTCGGCTGATCTTTAGATATTAATTTTCTTATTGAAGGTATGGATGCAGAACGTCTGGCTGCTGGGAGCGGTTGCGTTTACCAGTACGCATCCCATTTGTACAGGTACACTTGTAAGTTACCTATAATCTGTACCTGTACAAACGGAATGCGCAAGGTAAACGCAACCGCTTCCAGCAGCCAGACGTGCCACATCTCTACCAAGCTTCAATAAGAAAATGAATATCAAAAGATCAGCCACCTAAAATTCTTATTTTCGCTATGTTGCTAGCTCTTAACTAATAATATCATAAGACAGTATACAAAGCAGGTCGTAAGTGAAAAAAAAAATACTATCTAATGACCTTGTATATAGTTGTCATAAAAGAACGATAGAAATTACATTGAGCTGAAGTCACTTTACATGGACTTTCAATAATATTACTTACGGTTAAAAAGTAATTATTAAGTAAGCAAAAAATAGGATTTACTGCTAAATTTACATCAGTAGATTTTTTTATTTGCTCAAAATTTCATACAAATTTGTGATAAATGATTACCAAATATAATTCAGTCTCAAAATAATGCGATCTTAATTAATTTCACAAAATGGACGCTTGAATTGTGCAAAAAAGATATTTCTTTGTAATTTCAAAATCTACAATTTTAATTTATATTTAACTGACCACACAACCAACAAAGTAAAATGAATATATTATTTAGTCATAATTAGCAATTTAAAATAATTATAAAGCTAACAATTAATTTAATCTACGATTAGTTTATCACAAATTTGTCGAAAACTTACTATATACTTTTTTTAATCACTTGAATTCTTAAACTCCAAAAGGACAGTAAATATCAACTATCACGGAAAAAATTTAATGAACTAAGATTTTACTAAAATAGCATTTCTGCGACAGGTTTGAGACATAATACCACAAATATTTAAAAAATACAGTCACCAATAGAAACACTGTTCTGGAAGCGTTTTTGAAACTGCATCATTTGGGTACAATTTACGACAATAAATGCTGCCAATGCATAGCCTTAATAAAAACCAAAAAAGAAAATCATATTTAAAACGATTTTCTATTTTGTTAATTTAATTGTACTTATATAAAAACAGATAAAAGCTGAAACTCTAAATACAGTTGAACGTCGATTGATGGGTCAAAGTGAAAGAATAACAATTGAAAATTTCACAAAAAACTGTTACATAGAAAAAATTACTCACATAATGAAGATTCATTCGTATTCCATTTTAGTTTTGTGATAGAATAATAAATATCTGAAAAGAAAGTCATATTTTAAAAAGATATTTGTTAGATCAAAGCAAATGGAATGCGCCGGCCAAGTTCCCGTAAAGCACTGCAATATTCACATGAACCGTTTCGAGCCTTTTTCCACCCCCTCTATTTTCAAGGCTAGTTATGTTACAGAACTGATTTTTTTCAAGGGGGTTAAGGTTACCAGAAAATAAGTTGTATTCTGAATTTCATACATCTAGGTGGAATAGTTTCCAAGATATGAGTGTTCAAAAACCATGATTTTGGGCATTTACTGACTGATAGATAAACCCAGATGCATCAATCGGCCATCTGAAGACTACTCGCGTCTGGTCGGTGTGATATATAATATTATGTGTCTCGATAATATTTCATTTAAGTAGAATAAGTAAGAATATAACTTTGCAAAAAGTATCGAAATCTCACCAAAAACATAAATGTGAAAAAAGAACTAACTTCGACCATTGGCTAACGTTAATCAATGGGCGTGTTTGGCCGAAGTAAGTACTTACTAAATTTAGTAAGTCACTCACTATACTTACAAAATTTTCGGCCGGAACACAAAATAAGTGCTAACGCAGTAAGCATGGCTTAATATAAGACGCCATTTTGCTTATTGTTGATGTAAACAAAACAGACAGGAACAGATCTGTCATTTATCCATTTGCAACTTTTTACATGAATAAAATTATATTGATAAATTTAGTACTGTCAATTATATTCAGTCTATGAGGTTATGTACGGGATATAACGTGTTTTGAGTTATGTCAAGTCAGTAAGTCTGTCCTGGCCGAAAAGCGCTATAGTCAGCTTGTAAGATTTTAATTTTTTTATGCTAACTGGCTTACTAAGTTTAGTAAGTACTTACTTCGGCCAAACACGCCCAATGCTTCGACACAAAGTATGTTGTCTTTGCCGAAAAAAGAAGTGTCGAGATCTAAGAAGCAAGTGTTTATGTTTTATATTATAAATAAATTACTCGTGTAAGTAAACTTGCCAGGTGAAAACTTGGGACCTTTTTAGATCTCACTTCTTTTTTTCGGCAAAGCCAACAAACTCACGTTCTTTGTATCAAACTTGAGTTATTTTTTCATATTTATGTTTTTGGTGGGATGTTCTTCTTGACCAGTTATTTGATTTTAAAAATTAGATCAATGACGGCATTTTATTAGTAAGGAAAAAACATTTGCAAGTACAACTGTGAGCAAGTATGGCTGCTGATGAGAGAAGAGGACTATTTCAAGGTATTAATATTTTTAAATGTCTTACCCTTGAGAACTCAGTACTTCTTTGAGATTGGATCTAGTGATTTTATGGTCATCACATTTGAACCACATATTATGTTGAAATCTTACAAACGCCGTATAATGACCTCCGTTAAAATCTCCTCTGTGATTAACAACAGCAAACAATGTGTAACCGTTATTTTCAAATATCTGTGGCTGTCTTCCAGGCGCTGTATTTGGTCTGCTTAAAAATGGAGTCATGTCCAGATATTCAGGGAATGGTATAAACGTAGATATTTTTTTATTTGATACTTTATTTAGCTGCAAAGTAAAAGTCGATTCGATTAGTTCTAAGTATCAATTTAAAAAAATACTGAAATTTCCAGGGATGTGTAGATCTAAAAAAATAGTGTCACAGCACAAAATCAGGACATTTGGGCCTCTATACTCGCGATGGCAAACCAAATCCTAAAAGGGCCCTGAAAATTACGAATGAATGAGTAAGTGCATATTTTAGATAAATATATTTTCAGAAACATGTTAAAAATGTTATAATTATTGTGAAATTCAATTAAATATTTTTCTGCTAATGGTTGTGTGTTTTGACATACATAGAAAATATCTAGCAGAATACCAAGTTTTGGAAAAAAAGTGACTATAATATTTTTTATTATATTTTTCTCTTCCACTTATAAAAGGCTAGGAGCGATACTCTGACACGACTACATCCCTGAAAATGTTCCTTAAAAATGTTATTATGATCACCTGTATAGTTTGTTTAAATCGTTTAAGATGAAAACTAGCAACAATAGGCAAAGTTTTGATTGTATCTTGTTTAGTGCTTTCTTCTCTAGATTTGCAATTAGAACACATTATCTTATCGCCGTCATTATGGCCAAGATGTTCCAATCTCGTAAAACATTCCAGACATTCCTTCAATGATTTTCCACACGATATATCCAAAGAAATATCCCAGCAAGGGGCGATCGTAGTTGACACATTCCTTACAAAGGTACAATTTGTCAATATTTTTTGCACTATCCATTGCTATCCATACTAAATATTTAATTTTAAAAGACCATTAAGGATGTCCAATTTATATTAGTGCATGAAATTTTACATTAGTTTTATTGACATGATATTATTTATTCCACTATCAGATTCAAAATATTGCAAAATATACAAACGAAGGAGACTATAGACCAGGAGAAGAAACTCAAGTGGAGGGAATGGGACGAAATACGTCGCACATCATGGTATCCCTCAATAGCATGTATTATGCGACACTGGCGCGCATTTGTTGTCTAGTTTTCGTTGCTCGCTGAGTCGCTTACAAGACAAAGAGCCAAATTATAAAATGCAACCCATGTACATACTACGCTTTCTCCTTTTTCTCAATGTGCGGTGATCGAAGACAACAAATATCTCCGGCCCTTTTTTTGAAGTAATTCCCTGGTTATTTTAAGCATGTCTGTATCTATAACAGTACCCAATCAGAACCAAAGAACTGTTACCACAAAAAAATGCAAATGTATGATTTGGTTGAATCCTAATAAATTGTGCTCACGCGGTTTTTCACTTTGGTTCACACGAAATAAAGCAAAAACACCCTATGCTATTTCATTGACATAGATGATGCGCAAATATTGAACTTCCAAAACCTCTCTAACTTCAACTCTAGATAAGTAAAAAACTCGATAACTTAAATTTTTCGTTTCCCTTGAACTTTCACTTTCTACTGTATATAGGTATATTTTTCAATAATCAAAGATTTATATATATTTTTTTAGTGATTATTTTCATAACTTACTTGCATTTCTGACATACAACATCACTCTGCAACCTTCCTTTGAAAACTTTATCAATAATACAATTGCAGTCTTCATCGGGTGGTGTCGGTGGTGCTACTCCACTATCAGAAGAATCGACAGGAGATGAAGGAATAGCAGCAGCGGCACAATATCCATGCATCACATCTAGCATTGCAATGAAGAACTCTTGCGCATCCTGTTGTTGATTACTTGTAAATTCGTGTCTGTGCATCCATATTAAATACAATAACCGATGAGGTACTATCGAACCTCGTTCGCCGCAATAAAATTCTTGAAACAATTTAGCTACCTCACATACTACACAATTATCAGATGTGTTTTTACATTCGTGTCTTTCAGCCATAAGAAAATTACGCAAGAGTGGCGTACGCATAAGTACCTGAAATTCAAATCAGATGTCGCTGATTTACAAAGTTGATTCTTTTAAAATGTTTTTGGGAAACTGATATGATACCTGAACGATGCAATTCATATAACAAGTGTTATCAAGATTTACAAGCCCACGTAAACCTATGATAGAGGACGGTAAAGCTGGCAGTCCTTCTGGTCCACCGCATCGAGCTCTTTTAGAGGAACCATTGCCATCATCTTCGACATATGGTATGGGATGCCCTAAGGATCGTGCCGTGGCTACCTAAAAAAATATTATTGTAGATTAATATTTTAATCTTTGAATAGAAGTATAACCATATTAAAAAATAATTTCATAGATTTAGATTGCTGCTAGACCTGGACTGGACCGGCCCAAGCAAATGTTTGGTGGACTGGTACTTTATGGGGCCGTTTAGAAATGAAAATTGAAAGTATAAAAATTATGCGTTTTTTTGTACTGGTTATAAAAAAAAATGGCCTGGTTATGTGGAAACATTACATGGTCTGTCTTGGTCTGACTGCAATCTGCAACTTTAATAAAATTTGCAAGGATTTTAGTACAGTATAATTAGACAAAAAACACACAAACGGGTACTTTAAAAAAAAAATAACGGTTTGAGTGTCACAAATTTTTTACTGATTTTAATAGTCCACAAATATGTCTAAAATATCTGTATGGGAATTTCATATCTAACCAACACCCTGCTTACTAGTGAACTTCGAGTCAAGTGTTTCCGTTTACACCAAAAAGTTCTATCTTGAAAAAAAAGGTGGTTGCGAACAGACTTTCTAAATTTTTTTGACAGTTGTTAGCTCAGTTAGCTTTTGGTGCCTACTTGAGAATTGAATATTTGTTCAACACCCATCTTACTACAGAACTTGTCGTCAAGTGTTTCCATTTTTTGTCAGAAACTAAGTATGTATTATATTTTACGAACTTCTCTAAGGGAACATTGATTTTTCCAGATGTGGGAATTTAATATTTCTTGAACACATACTAGAACATTTCGCGTATGTATATAACAAAATTTCAAAAAACGTACAAAAATATACCTATATTTCACCTCTTCATGTCTCCGAAACTATTGAGCACAGCAAGAAAATGTATTGTTATTTAATTAACGTACTTTAATTTTGTCACGATAATGTAAGCTCTGCATTGGATGGTCTCCGAGATATTTGCGAAGAAATGAGAAACCATACCGATCTGAGACCTTCCCCCTTCGTATCTCCCAACCCTGACAGTATTGCTGTGAAGATTTTTTACAAAATTTTAAGCAAAGAGTAACAAAGAATGTGTGATACTTAAACATGTCTTGTTTGTTTTTGAGTTCCCGGTTTGGAGCTAATTTTACTGTACGCTGTGTGTCTGTATTTTTACCAGAACTACGAATATTATATTTACCACATTATTGCAAGCTATGGATGCAAAATCATCATCGTATTCGAAATCTTTGCAAATAGAACAATATATATTGCCATATGTAAGGTCAACCGAAAGATAATGTCGTTTGAGACGCAAATGTTCTTGTATATGACTTCCATAGCAAGCAAAAAATACGCAATGTAAACAAGAATGCAAGAGATGACCGCTCTTGCTGCAAGTAAAACATCTCGCATTTAATATCTAAAAATATAAAAGAAAACATTTTATTTATATAAGAAGTACGGAACTCATATTCATTTGTATATAACTACAGGTAAATAAATCATCGTTCCTACATTTTAATCTATAATCAAAAGATAATAATTACTTTTCATAAATTTGGCTCATGACAGATTTTTAACGCTATGCCACAAAATTTTTCATTAGTACCTAAGAAATGTCAAATTATGTATTTACTTTTTACGTGAACAATCTAGTTTGACTTCAAGTTAGATTGTCCAAGAGTCCGGACACGTGTTTTACACTTTGTTATTACGTCCATCGTTAGTGCTTTAACCCCAAAATTTCGTCGTTAAGGCTCGAAAAAGCGTATATAAATAAATTTGACATTTTTCGAGCATTAATTAAGGAAACAATTTGAGGGTATCGCAGCACTAACGATCTGCTTAAAAAAATTAAAAATCTACCATCGCCAATCTAACTTTACGCCAAGTAAAATTGTCCATGAAAAAAATGTACATAACTTCAGGATTTTTCGAGCACTGACGGAATTTTAGGGTTTTACAGCATTAACGATGAACATAAATAGGCGTCTGTACCCGTGGGCAATCTAACTTGAGTTAAGCTAGATTATCCACATAAAAATATCCATAATTATGACAAGTTTAGAGCACCAACGAGAAAAAATTTGGGGCTTGGCCCTAACGATTGAAATAAAAAAATTAAAAAATCTGTCATGGGCAAATTAACTTGTACCTACGTAATTTTGACCTTCTATCAACATTAGGGTTATTAACCTACTCCAGCATGTAAACAAAAAAAAAATCGAATCTAATGTTTTTTTTTTACATTTAACTTGATAGTTAAATACTTTTAAATCGCATTTATATTAAATTATTTATGATTAAATAAGTGAATGGGCAAGAAAAAAACAAAACCTTTCGTTTACGATTCTCAGCTGTTGTGCATGCAATGAACTTGGAATGAACAGCATTGTAGATTTCAAGACCCCCGTTCGATTTAAAGTTGATTACGTGTCCACAGGCATATTTGCTCATTGCAGAACTAATAACACAGGTTAAATAATTTTTTATAATGTTTTGCTCGAAAATTTTGAAAAATAAATTGCACAAGCCGTGCCGGCACTTGGCAGACACACCGCGGCAAGGCCTGCCTGGCTTATGCAAATTTATACTTCTGCCAGTACTAACCAAAAGTGCTATGGAGCAGCTACTTATAATATTTTGCCGCATCTACAAAATCATGAATCGAACTATATTTATTTGACAGGTTTGACAACTAAACGAAATCTTCGTCAATGAAAATGTTTTTAAAAACATTTTTGTAATAATATCTCTGCAACAAATACAATATATGGAATTTTTTGATAAATATTTTTTGAAATAAATATTTAAATCATATTCCAATTTTGCAAATTATCTATCAGATGAAGTTTGTCAGGTTATAAGAAAAGACATACGTGTAACATACGTGTCACTGATAGTTCAGAAATTAGAAAAAGAAGGCGAGCCATACATAAGTAAAATATAAATCGCTATTTGCCACGATGGCGAATGAGATGGCCGGCGATGTAAACACAAAATCAAATGAAACGTCCGAAAAAATGGACAATTACGAAGAAAATGTCAAAAATGTGTCTGCAACAGACGTAAGTCAACATTTACTATTACGTTATAAATTATTTAAAAAATATATGTCCAAAAATGACCGCGAATTGTTGTGATTTCTGTCCGATTGTCACGGGTTCGATTCCAATTATTAAACTATTTTGCATAAGAAATGTAAATTTTATTTAGTTTCCAGTAATGATTTCAATCATTTTCGTCGGTAAAACTTGTTACGCGTAATCCTTTGTGCTGCTACAAATAATTCTAATATATACTTACATAGGTATTCATAATAATATATCTCCCTTTATTTGACACGGCTAAATTAGAACAATTGAATAATAGAAATCTAATTTATTATAAATTTAATACATTCTCAATATTGTAAAAACCTATGCTAAAAAAATTTAAGTGCCACTCAACTTTTAAATTAATAAAAAAGAGGTAGGTAACTTTATATGTTAGCAGGTAGCTCCAAATAGGTGTACCTATGAAGTCTGCCAGGTATGCAAAAAAATTGCAAGGCAGACGATGATTGTAAATGAAAGATATGTACCTATTAAATTTAATCAAGTAGGTGCCTAGGTTGAGCTTTATTCAATATATTCACAACAAAAAATAACTGATGTCTCCATCATATCTCTTATAACTATATCCAATAATAAAATATTAATAGTGTTGTGCGGTAGACTTGTACGGTCAAAGCTTGGATTATTAGTATGACATATTATAGCTCAGTGTTTAAGTAAGCACTACCTACATGGCTTCAAGTCAAAAACATGGCAAAAAATAGGATCAAATTCAAAATTTTCGCAAAGCTCCTACGCTTCACTTAGGAGAGAAATTTTACATTCGTTTCAATATAGAAAATAAACTTTCAGTAAGCACAGAGAAATGAGAAATAGATTATTGCATAATAAGAATTTTTATTGTATTTTAATGCCATGTCATTGTAAGTAGGTTTTTTATTTTACCATCCATCTACTCAATAATATAGATATATTCAGGGCCGTAACGTGGATTTTGTGGGCCCTGGGCAAGACCTTTAAATTGGGCCCCCCTCAATAAAAAAAATTGAGAAAAAACTTACCATGGCTATAGTTCCTGTTCTTTCACATTTTTAAAGTTTAGTAGGTATATCACTTAATAAATAAACACAAAATAAGAAATCTTTAAATTGGTCCTGTCCAGATTTTTTGTAAATTTTTTTTTATTTTATATTTATGAAGAAAAACGAATTAAAAATTTATTTAAATTGCATTCTTCTTGCTTTTTTCTCCGCAAACTCATCAATTATTATATTATTAAAATCTATTTCTTGCTCTATGTTAGATTCAATTGATATAATAGACAGGTTCGACAAACGCTGTTGTGAGAGTGACGATCCTAAATAGTTTTTAATTAACTTCAGTTTACTAAAACTTCTCTCGCAAGAAGCGGTGGTGACTGGTAGAGTTAGAAATATTTTTAAAGCAACAACGATGTTTTGGTACGATTCTTTTTAAATAAAAATTCTAATAGCATATTCTGGCCTTTTTGGGCCCCGTCTATCTGAGCCACCAGTGGTGTTACTTATATATGTGATTTGTAATATTCATTAAAATACGAATGAAAATAATTGAGATAATTTTTTATCGGGGTCTTCTTGGGCCCCTCCGGGGCCCCCCTGGACCCTGGGCCCTGGGCAAGTGCCCCTATTGCCCCTGCCTAGTTACGGCCCTGGATATATTTACAGTTTTTTCGGATTCATTTTTCAGATTTTTTAGTTGTGACTTGTAAGCTAATTTAATAATTTCTTTTTGAATGAATATTCAAGAAAATGCATAACTTGCGAAAAAATACAACCGCATCTGAAATTTCAGTTCTGAACTGGATATAATATAATCACTTTTTGCCAATTCTAATCTACGTATTATTATATCATTCTATTATCTAGGTATTATACATAAAAGAAGTCGATATATGTGTTACCTCATAATAAGAGAGCCACTGAACCGATATTAATAATTCTTTCAATATTCAAAAATTCGCTTCTTGACGAATAATATATAAACTACAAATAATATTATTGCTTTACTACAAAAGAGGGATGGCCAATGAGTGAAAATAGCAATTTTCATTTTGCACCCAAGGAAAGATGTATAACAAAAAATAATTAGCCCAAATCACGAAAAATTTCAAGCACTTGGTCGGCACGACAACTAAAACTTTTAACGCCTAAAATTTTAAAACTAAGAAATTATTTTGCTAACTCTCTATACCTGGTCTTATAGGTAAATAGGTAATGCTCGTTTCTACCTGATTACCTACAATAATTTAATACTCCATACACTGCGTTCATCTCAAATCGTTTCCGCTCGCCTAAAAACGGTTAGGTGCGGCTCTCCCGCCGCTATTTTTAAAACTAAACGACTCAAGTAAACGCCAAATGAAGGATAAAGGATCGCGTTACAGATTCTACAGGCGAAAAATTAAAAATAAAAAAGCACTTAAAACATTAATATTTTCGAGAACTTAGCCCTTTAAAAGTATTAAATACCTCAATAAGGTAGGTTTTTGATTTTAAAAATTGGTTGTCTGTAAAGTCGGTTAACGGACGATAGTTTTACGTGATAACGTCATAAAGAAACATTGAAATGCGTACAAGCTGACGCTTGGGCCGATCGTGCCTCTCTATCGCTTATACCGCGCTCTCGCTTGCACGCTCAGGTTCAGGCGGAACGTGACACTTTTTCGTGTGTGCAGCCGGTGTTTCATCAATTTATAAGACGTTATCACGTCAAAAATGGAAAGCAGTTGAATTGCGCGCAAACAAATTGATGCTATTGTATTCATAATACATTAAAATATTGAATAATGTTGATTAAGAACTTTTCTGATCATCCTAGAAACAAGTAGATTAGGAGTTATGCGACAAAAACGTGAAAAAATGTTATTTTTCTTTGAATAACTTTGAAACCACTTGACCGATTGACTGTAAAATCTAGTCTCAATAAACCCTTTCGAATCTCAATCGCTTGAGTCATTCTAAAGATATCGTACGATAAAAATTTTGTTTACAAACTTAAGACCTCAAAACGTCGAGTTCTGATCAAAACTCTATTTTCGACACTCCCGTTTTTTCATTAGTGAAAGTAAAAAATTCCTGGAAAAGTTTACAACTGAAAAAAATTTGCATGTGTGATTCTTGGTCTTTAATTTAGCGATTACCCAATCCCATTAGCCTAATTAGTGAACTGAATGCAAAAATAATTTTACGGTAGCTACATTGCCATGGGCGTACCCAGATTTTGGCCCGGGAGGAGGGGGGTTAATTAGACATTTTTAAGCCGTGTTCCCCGCGCTCTTTTTGCCCTATACACATTTCACGAAGAAACCTACACGAAACATGATAATTGTATACAGTGTGTAGGGGAAACGCCCGCGGGAGATTCTGTTATATAGGTAGTCAAATCAATAAAGATAAATATTAAATATGCATTTATTTAATTTAAATTAGACATCTATTTTAAAAGTAATTTTCAATGATCTTCAGCAGAACGGCTTATCAAAATCCGGGGGGAGGAGGGGAAGCTGCCCCCCCCTGGCTACGCTCATGTACATATAGCTGTACATAAAGAACAAAAGAAATATATTATGTATCAAACTTCACTGTAAAATGTTTAGATATTTGTGCAAATTTCGTTTGGGATCTTTCGTTAGAACACTAATCACTTTTTACTTTTCAAATATTTTTTTAATTCAGCCTCTACCGAGGTCGTCCATTATTTATTTAGGGTTGAAATTTCTATTACAAATATAATAAAACCATTTTTTGATAATCTACCGTAAGCAATTTCTGTGTTAAAAAAATCTTTAAAAAGTGTATTTTTCAATGGATTTTAAACATAGAGTTATGTTGCTACACGAATGACGTAGATAATAATCAACACGTGATTGGCTGGTTAAATCTACTGTCACGCCCACTGATTTGTAATTTAATGCAAACTACAAAGGAGATAATTTATATAAATCTCTTTCCATAGATAAAAAAGTATGACTAATCTTCTACGTCATCGCCGTTTAAAAAAAAATATTTATATATATTTCATTAATTCCTGTTTCCATCTAAAAGGAAGGATATAACGACGAAAAAGTTGCTTAAATACATTATTTATTTATCTATGAGGAATAATTGTGTAATGTGAAATGATTGAATTTTGATCCGTGGGACGGCACTATTGTCAATGAGAGGTTTACATAAATTGCATATATTTTTCCTTATTAATGACACAAAACAATACATTTTGCTACTGTTCTTACCTTATATTCCAATTTGTGGCTTTCTTTTAAATTATTTATCGCATTTACGTCCATTTTAAATAGTATCTGATTTACAAGACTAAATAAACTTGATAACTAATAGACATTAAAAAAGCGAACACAATTTTTAAACGCCCTGTATAATGTTTAATTGAATCTTAAAACAAAAGATAAGAAATAAGTCGCGGTTGAGCTAATTAATGCTTACATAGTAATATAAATAATTCATAAGGCGTACCTAACTGAAGATTTTATGAAAACATGTTTTATTTTTAAATTGCTATTATTGTAAGTACAGTGCAGTGGGATAGTTTAATCCGGCAGGGTACGCGTGGTTATATGATAATAGAGTTCCGTTGTACCATCCAGCGTTCATTAGTCCGGCGATATTTGTACGGAAGCATTGAGTAATCTGGCATACCTAAGTGTCTTGATCTGTATGTAATTACAATACTTCTGAATTCCACATTAATTAATCCGAAACCTCTAGTGATTCTATTAATCCCGTTTCCTAACACTCCTTCCTGGGATTATATGGGGGCCGGATTAACGCGACCCCACTGTATATGATTAACTACTTCTGTTTCAAAACTACTCCCCCGTGCCACAGAATCACTCAAATATTTTTAAAAAAATGACTGATGTGTTGAAGCAAAGAAAAAGCCTTAACCTTTTCCCGATTAGGAGCCAAGAAACGTATCAGTGTGAACGTGGAGGTAGAGGAACTAATTTATTCGTCTTTTATCAAAATATGTGGAGTTTTGATAGTATTAGTGCATACATGAGATCTTCATTCCGCCCACTGTCATACTTCGCAGTGTGCTGTCATAAATAAACTTTCAATTGTTTCAATGACCTATTTTATTCTGATTCTATATAGTCTAAAAGAAAACTCATCAAAACCAGATCAGTGGTTGTCTAGTTATAAACGAACACACAAAGTAAAAAAAATCCTTTCTATATCATTACATTAACTTTTATCTGCGGATTCGCTTCCGCCTTTGACAGAAACAACTTTGTAGCCGACCAAAAGGCAAGAAGTGTCCTATACTTGATATATAGGTTATAGACTATCATTAGCGTCTATTATTTTCTTTTTAAATTTGGGTATTGATTAACCTACATTTATCAAAATTAGTTCATTCATTCTAGAGTAGTACCTACTGGTACTATAGATAGACAAACGAATACTCTGGAAACACGTTCTGTTGTTCAGGTATCACACAAAATATCCTAAGACTCCGAAAACTCCCTAGGCAAAAGATATTACTGACAAAGATCCTATTACTATTTTGCATATTATTATTTAGGCTAACCCAGTTGCCGAAATTGAAATCAAAGCATCGCAGATTATCACGCGCTTAGAACAAGCTGCTGAAGGTCACGATCAAGAAGAAAATTCCAAGCCTACAGGTGAAGCTTGGACACATCCAACAGTTTTTCTTGGTCCAGAACAAAAATCAGCCGAAGATATTCTCAATACGCTCGAAGACTTAATGATATGCGACGAAGAAGATGGAGATTGTGTTCCGCTTTGTTCGTTGGATGAAGTATCCATGCTGACAATTGTATCACACAGTATTTCTGCATACGCAAGCACTCTCGATAGACAACATTTACAGAAATTGAGTGCTAGACTTATCACTGAAACTACAAGATGGCTCAGTCACATGTTCCGGTATAAAATATAACTTGCTACAAATTATTTTATGAGCTACTTTTATATAAAACTAGCGGTCCCGCCCGGATGCAAAAGAACAAATCGGTTAGGGGGGCATGAGTACGCACATTAATCTTAGTTTACCGATATGAATGTTGTGTCCAAATTTCATGATGATTGGAGTTACCGTTCAAAAGTTTTTGTTGGACGGACAAATTTTGAGTTATATTTTGCAACATTTTTCATTGATGCTCCGCTCCTATTGCTCATAGCGTGATATATAGCCTATAGCCTTCCCCGATAAATGGACTATCCAACAAAAAAAATTTCAATTCGAACCAGTAGTTCCTGAGATTAAGTCAGATATCTTCTGTGACCTGCGTAGGATTTCCGCAACTATCTATGTAATATCAGATCTTCTTTGACACTATTTTTGTATATTGCCTATACATAAATAAAGACTTATTATTATTATTATAATTTTTCTTGAATAAGGTGTAATAAATTAATAATGTTTCTTATCTGATCTGGCAGATTTTTTGATTGTGCGGCATGCTACCACGACGACCACTTAGAAGGTTTGGTGCGAGTGACACGTATGACGCTACATTATAAGTATCCTCGATACTTGGATGAAGGAGGTGGCGCTCTGGCCTCGTCCCCACCCTCTATATACAGCAGTGTATCAAGCCCTCTGGGTGTTGTACAGCACTTGTGTCGTCAGCTCGGTTTGCCCTTATCTTGCGTGAGACCGGTACCCGTCAACACCATGTTTGGTGAGTACTTTTTCAATGTCCCTCGGGAGAAATATTGGAATGTAGTTTGCATTCCAATGTTTTTTTTTTAGTGAAAACTTCTTTAGCGGCGTTGTACACTTTTTTTTTAATGGGTAAAAAATGTTAAACTCGCGTCAGATCTGACGCGTCAGGCGTCAGGGTCACGTGACCCTGACGAGTTGTTGAGACGGTCTACCGTACTTGCTTCGGCAGTACATATACTATAAAAACTTTTTAACAAAAAAATTAAACCGCCGAAAAACTGAAAAGCAAAAAATAATAAATCTTTTTATTTAACTAAGTTCTATCTAAGTAGTTGAACGTATGTGACAGTCTAGTATATCTAAGTAATTTTGAGTCGGCGTCAACAATCCTTCGCCGGAAATCTCTGAGCGTTCACGAAGTTAATATCAGCGACAGAGCAACCCTAACGGGCACACTGAGGGCACACGTCTTTGCGAGTGGTCGTGTGGAGAGCGCATGTTTAGAATGTTAATGTTTATCGCTGGAGATTTCACGTATCATTGTTAATTTGATTTGGTTATTTCTTTTAGTGATCTTTGTTCATTGATGGTTTGACGCCGACTCAAAATTACTAAGATATACTAGACTGTCACATACGTTCAACTACTTAGATAGAACTTAGTTAAATAAAAAGATTTATTATTTTTTGCTTTTCAGTTTTTCGGCGGTTTAATTTTTTTGTTAAAAAGTTTTTATTTAATAATTTTTTGTGGCTATATAATTTATAATTGTAATATACACAACTCAGCATGAAAATCTGTGAGTGAACAATAAATCACCCCTATTTTCTCACCCTTAGGGTAGAAATTTTTTTTCCAAATTTATATGAGACGAACCTCGAGGTATACCCTATCCAATAAAAAAATAATTATCAAAATTGGACCACTCTGTAAAAAGTTATGTGTGGTCATACATTACAATCAGTGAGTGAACAATCAATCATCCCCTGTTTTCCTACCCTTAGGGTTGGAATTTTTCTACCAAATTTATATGGGACCAACTTCGGGGTGTACCCTTTCAAACAAAAAAATAATTATCAAAATCGGACTACTCTGTAAAAAGTTATGCGTGGTCATACATAAATAAAAAAAAAAAAAAATAATAAAAAAAAAAAAATATACGCGTCGAATTGAGAACCTCCTCCGTTTTTGTTTTTCGTCGGTTAAAAATTCGCTAGATGTCAGTAGCAATATAAGTTACATGCAGTGCAAAAAATTCCTTAAGAGATGTCGCCACGTACTCAGGTTCGTAAAACTACAAATTTAAAAAATTACATCCAGTGACTGGCTGCATGTAATTTTATAAATGTGTAGTTTTACGAAACCTGGATGCATAGCGACATCTCTTAATGTTTTGTCAAAGCTTATAGCTTATAATTTTTTGCACTGCATGTAACTTATATTGCTACTAGCGAAATTTAGTTTAAGTACATCTAGGTTTTCACTTCTGCCGGCACTCCCGGAGTGCAACCCGTCTTTTTTTTTTTTTGGGAATCAGCGCTCCCAAGAGCCCGAGCTCGCACCAGTCGGTTTGTGTATGCCGACTAATACATTATCTAATACACACACAAACGCTGATGACCTCAGCTGTTCAGCGTCTATAATCTATCTTATCTTTTTCAATGATGACTACCGGACTTTTTTTTATCAACTGATGGCGCCACTAATCTGTCGTTCAAATGTCAGCATTATTTATCTACTCATTTAACCCTAAATCGCAGCTTTGTATACATGTAATAAAAACAACCGTTAATGCCATTTGTAGCGACAATTCCACTCAATGCCGTTACCAACACAAGGGCGTAAAAAGCACTAGTGACCACTAGAGGCGCTGCGCCACAATTGGCGTGGCGATCTTCCGCCGTTTCCGGCAGTAGAGTTTGTATATAACTTGCTGCAACAACGGAAAGCGGTCTCTCTCTTCTCTTCAACTGCATCACTCGTCGCGCTACAGTCAACATGTGCTTACCTTTTGCACGAGCACATTTCGTATACGTTAACATACTATAATGTATTAATTTTGTTATTTAATGTGAATAAATCTATAGTTGTTACGACTCCCGCTTTGATTCAAAATCCACACGCAATACTCCTTATAGCCCGACCGCTATAAATTGGTGACCCCGACGTGATTTTGAATCGGCGGATGCGCGGCGCGAACACGTGTTTTTTTGAAATACTGGCATACCACGTGCGTTACGGTAAAGCCACGCGATTGTGTTTTTGTTTCGAATAAAAACGACAAACAGTGTTTCCACGATACTGACTTACCACGTGCGTTACGGTAAAGCCACGCGATCGTGTGTTCCGTTCGAATAAAAACAACAAACAGTGTTTCCACGAATCCGAACTTTGAAAACGACGCACGTGCACGCAACTTCGACTCACCACGTGTTACTCCGAGTTGAAAGTGAGTACAACGCTTGCGGCATACCGAACGCTTATCCCGCGACAACGACACGAGTGTTTATAAATGCCCACGTGCAATACGGGACGCGAACAAAACGCGCCACGTGCGAAACAACCACCTACCAAGACACCTCCCAAAATGGCCGACGACGGAAGCGAACACGTGGGAGCCGATGGCCCACAACACGGGCCCAAAGAAACGGTTGAGGCCATCAAAAACGTCAAACTACCAGCGCAATTCTGGACCGATGACCCGGCGCTATACTTCAGCGTCGCGGAAACACAATTCGCACTGCACAATGTGACATCAGACCTAACGAAATACAGGCTGCTGATCGGAAACTTGGACCCGAAAATCCTAGGAACCGTGGGCGACATTATAAACAACCCACCGGAACAGAACAGTTTATTCCTGGAGCAAATGCCCGAAAATATCCGGGGTATTCTCGCCATCGCCGAAGCCACGGCACTGACGGACGTCGCAACACAGGCCGACCGCATCTTAGACGTCGTGCGACCGTCGCAGATCATCGCTGTGACCCAACAAAACACCTCTTCTGGCGAACCCCCGACTGGTGAAAACACCCGTATCACCACACCTGGTGGAGAGAAAGCAATCGACAGAATTCAAGAACTGTCACTCGCAATCGAGGCGCTAACGCGCAAATTCGATAGTTTCTCGAACGCGAGCCGAGGCAGGCACCGGTCCAGATCCCAATCCAGGAGACAAAACAACCAACCAGGGCGCTCAACGTCCGAAAAACGCGAATCAAACGGAATTTGCTATTACCATAGCAAGTTCGGAAAGGACGCGCGTCGTTGTCGTTCACCGTGCAACTTTACCAACACGGGAAACTAGATTCGCTGGTTCGTGTCGAGGCAACGACCGGCGAAGCTCGACCCTCAAGACGCCTCCTAGTCACAGATCGGAAGTCGGGCGCAGCGTTTCTCGTGGATACGGGAGCGGATGTGTCCGTGCTTCCTCCCCAATACGCAAAAGGGACGACCACCAGCGACAGACTCTTATACGCAGCCAACGACACGCGAATTAAAACACACGGGGAAACAAAAATGACGTTAGACCTCAACCTGAGACGAGCGTTTCCCTGGACGTTCATTGTTGCAGACGTGACACAACCGATACTGGGCAGCGATTTTTTAGAACACTACAATTTGCTCCCAGATATCCGACACAAACGACTGATAGACGGAACGACCAAACTTTTTACAATCGGACCTATTTCCACGACCGACATGCCCACACTGACGACACTTAGTAACGACTCACGATACCACGATACCATACGTAAATTCATCGACATTACGAGACCCACACCATTCCGGGAACCCAAACACGAGGTGAAGCACCACATCCTGACTCGAGGACCCCCCTGCACCGACAGGGCACGGAGACTATCTCCCACCAGGCGACGACAAGCGCAACAGGAGATCGAAACGTGGATCCGTGACGGAATTGTCAGCCCATCTAGCAGCCCTTACGCAAGCGCCATTCTCATGCGCAAGAAGAAGGACGGGTCCTGGAGACTTTGCGGGGACTACAGGCAACTGAACAAAATAACAGTGCCTGACAAATACCCTGTTCCGAACATCCAAGATTTTGCTCACCAACTCCACGGATGTCACGTCTTCACCACTCTAGATCTCGAACGGGCATACTTCAACATACCGATGGCACCAGACGACAGACAGAAAACAGCCATCATCACGCCTTTCGGTTTGTACGAATTCAACGTGATGCCGTTCGGTCTAGCCAACGCAGCACAAACCTTCCAACGTTTCATGGACACAGTCCTGAGAGGGTTGGACTTTGTGTTTTGCTACCTAGACGACATCCTCATCGCATCAACGTCCGAAGAGCAGCACCAGGAACATCTACAAGAAGTCCTCAGTCGACTCCAGCAACACGGTTTGAGCATCAAGCTACAGAAATGCCACTTTGGCAAACCTGAAGTTGAATACTTGGGTTTCCAAGTCTCAGCTGACGGGACACGACCGCTGCCTCACCGAGTCCAGGCGATCAGAGACATAAAAAAGCCAATAACCGTTTCTGATTTGCGTAGGTTCCTGGGAATGCTTAACTTTTACAGACGCTTCATCAGAGACGCCGCGGCAGTTCAAGCCCCCCTGCACGCACTCACAGCCGGAGCCAAGAAACGGGACAAACGACCAGTCGAGTGGACCGAAGAAGCCGAGAGATCTTTCGAAAACTGCAAAGAGCAACTGGCCCGAGCAACGCTCATCGCCCACCCCGCAAGAGACGCGCAGCTGATTCTGGTGACAGACGCTTCAGACACCGCCATGGGAGCCGTCCTGGAACAAACCATCGACGGGATGCGACAGCCTCTCGGGTTTTTCTCAAAAAAGCTCACACCAACACAATCACGCTACAGCGCATACGATAGAGAACTCCTGGCAATCTATTCCGCTGTCCACTATTTCAGGTACATGATCGAGGGCAGAGACACGGTGATTCATACGGATCATAAACCGTTAATCTACGCCTACGATCAACGACCCACAAAAGCTTCGCCCCGACAACAGAGACACTTAGATTTCATAGGGCAATTTACGACAAAATTCGTCCACGTACCCGGCAAGGACAACGAAGTGGCGGACGCATTGTCTAGAGTTAACAACATCGGACTCCCAGTCATTGCGTCCACCGAAGACATCGCCACAGCTCAAAAAGCGGACACCGAACTCCAAGAACTGCTCGCGAACCCGGGAGCGCTTTCGTTGAAGCGCCTCCGGGTGGACGGAACAGAAACAGCAATTTATTGCGACGTGTCCACCGACAACATCAGGCCATACATCCCGGGCCCATTACGGAAACGAATGTTTGACGTAGTGCACAACACGGCACACACCAGCGCGAGGTCAACACGAAAAGCAATTGCAAGTAAGTTCATTTGGCCATCGCTTAACAAGGACGTCACCGAGTGGTCCCGCACGTGCCTACCCTGCCAACGGTCAAAGATCAGCAGGCACACGAAGAGGCAGCCCGAACACATCAAGGTTCCAGACGAGCGATTTCACCACGTCCACCTGGACATCGTCGGACCGATGGCCGTCTCCCGTGGTTACCGATATTGCCTGACCATGATAGACAGATTCACCCGGTGGCCAGAGGCCACACCCCTCAAAGACACCGCCGCCGAGACCATCGTCGACGCCTTTTTCGAGACCTGGGTGGCCCGTTTCGGAGCACCTGCAGAGCTTACCACCGACCGGGGATCGCAGTTTTGTTCCCAGTTATTCGATACACTGGCAAAAGTAATCGGCAGCAAGACGCGCAGAACCACTGCTTACCACCCGCAATCCAACGGCTCGATAGAACGGTGGCACCGCTCCGTCAAAGCAGCCATCAAATGTCACGAAACAGACGACTGGGTACGCGTTCTACCGGTTGTCATGCTCGGGTTGCGAAACAGCTTGAAAGAGGACATCGGAACATCCGCAGCCGAACTCGTATACGGCACGACCCTCAGGGTTCCAGGGGAATATTTCATCGAAGAAGAACCGACACAAGATCCGCAGATCTTTCTGGAACACCTACGCCAAACGATGAGGAAGATCAGACCCCAGCCCACGGCTCACCACCACAAAACCCGAATCTTCACACCGAAGACTTTGTACACATGCACACATGTATTTGTACGAGTCGATGCCGTGAAGAAACCGCTAGACCAGCCATACGAAGGTCCGTTCAAAGTGGTCGAGAGGCTGAACGATTTTTGCTTCCGAGTCAATGTCAAGGGCACAAACCACGACATTTCAGTCGACCGACTGAAGCCAGCTTTCATTGCCACACCGCACAACGACCCCCCGAGTCAAGCCACAAACGACACACCGGGACGCACCATAAACCTACCACCTCCGCTAAAAACATACTCCGCAGCGGCAGCGAAAGCGAAGAAAATTAGATTCGCGACCGACTAGGTCGCTGGAGGGGGAGTACTTGTAGCGACAATTCCACTCAATGCCGTTACCAACACAAGGGCGTAAAAAGCACTAGTGACCACTAGAGGCGCTGCGCCACAATTGGCGTGGCGATCTTCCGCCGTTTCCGGCAGTAGAGTTTGTATATAACTTGCTGCAACAACGGAAAGCGGTCTCTCTCTTCTCTTCAACTGCATCACTCGTCGCGCTACAGTCAACATGTGCTTACCTTTTGCACGAGCACATTTCGTATACGTTAACATACTATAATGTATTAATTTTGTTATTTAATGTGAATAAATCTATAGTTGTTACGACTCCCGCTTTGATTCAAAATCCACACGCAATACTCCTTATAGCCCGACCGCTATACATTACTTGCCACTAGCGCCATCTTACGAATAAAAAATTTAAACGTTTAACATTTACCTTGCCATTAGCGACTTTTGATGAATGTAAAAATGATAACCCCCATTCTGAATAGTTTTGCCAGTGGCTTCACTCGCATAGATTTTTGCTGCAATTTCGCTTATGCAAATGTTAATTTTTAAAATAATTCTTTCTTAACTTGAGCATACTGTAGTTGAAGTAGGGACATGTTAATTCTAGACAAAGATAGGAAACATCTCTAACAGAGGACTTCGTTGAGATATACAAATCTGAAACTACCCAAACCGAATCAGTTTTGATGGAACTTGGTACACTGTCAATCAGTACGCAAACTTTACGTTTTGTACAAGCCGCACTCGGTCTTAAATAGGGCTCCCGTCAAACCGACATTAACGTGGAAAAAACTGCGTGTAAAAAACTGGTTATAGAATAAAAATTCTAGAAAAAATATTTCACATCTGCTGAGTAATTTCGTAAAAAATAGGAAAGTCTTTTTCTATACTTGTTATATAATAGGATCACAACACACTATGGACATATCAGCACTCCAGCGAATGGTAGGCGAGGACAGTGCGTGTGGACGAACACCTTTGTTAGTGTTAGCCGATGCCGGAACACCTATTACGGGACATTGCGATGCGTTGCCGCGATTGGCAGAGCTTTGTTCTCAACACGGACTGTGGTTGCATCTGCAAGGTCATACTCTTGCAGCGCTTGCCCTGCCACCGCCAATGACGTCGCCACCGTCGCCCGATGGAACTGTATGTATATCCTGTCATTCACCATATATCTGCAAACTTCTGTATGACGCGCTTTGTTTTGAAAATGTGATCAACACAATCATGCATATTTTTCTTTTTTTCAGAACAATAGAATAGCAGATAGTTTTACTTTAAATTTAGGGACATGGCTTGGAGTTCCTGGTCTTCCAATGGTTGTATCCTTTTATAAACTGTTGTAATGTTTGGCTGGACGTTATCTGAACTTAATCTAAATAAAAGATGGTAGTAAAGATTTTATTATGAGAAAGAAAATACGCTGATATTTTACAAAAAAAAAATGTAATCTTAATGGTACCTTATTGAGAGAGAGCAAAATGAAAACACATAAGATAAATTTATTCAGTCTTTTAAGAGTATTGCTCGAAAAGATTCTGATTACTCACAACTAAACAACTTAATGAGAAAGCTGGCAGTCTCAAGAAAAACTATTTCCAATAATTTTTAACGAGTTCCAATAATTATTTGTTTAAAAATTTTTTTTCTTTATTGTTCGTACTGTGTTCAGACAACTACTACAAAAAAAATGCACGTCTCTGCAGTGGAGTTGGTAACCTTGACAAGGTCACAGTGTAATCCCTAGCTCTGTTTCAACTCTCGGCAAACGGTAATATTATCGTCATAGTCTTGCGCAGTAGCTAAAATGAAACTGTATCGGTTTTCGAGCTACTGCCCATGCGATGATATTACCGCAGAGAGGTTGGAACAAAGCTATTGCAAATAAAGTTTGTAACAACAAGCATGGGAGCGTTCAAGTATTGCACAACGCATTTTTTGTAGATTTTAGAAACTCCGTCCCCCCGTGTAACGCATCGTAACGTTTTTCTGTACCCCCCCTCCGAATGTTACGTAACATCTAAGTGACCATTTTTACCTAAAAAGTTTTTGCAGTGAAGGAATACTGACAATGAAAAAAACAAAATAAAAATCACGTACAATACAATCGAGGGATTCCCCGTAAAACGTAAACGAAAAGGGCTGCCAACTTGGGACATTTTAATTTCCTAGTTTTTTTAAAAATAAAAAAAAGTTACGTGACGCGTTGTTCCAATACCCCCTCCCGCCCCTGTAACGTACCGTAACGTTTTACAAGACCCCCCCCCCGCCCCCCAAATTGCGTTACGTAATACTTGAACGTTCCCCATGTTACACTGTGTATATATTTTCCGTATTTAAAAACAAGTATTAAGTTGCAGAATATTTACCAGATAATTATTTTTCGCAAGTACGGTAGTTTTTTAATATTCTGTTTTTTAAACAGACTCAAAAACAATTGAATTAATGAATACATTTGAGTACATTGCACTGATATGTTATTAGTCAATAGTTGGCAAAACCAAAAGTGCACATCCCGCAAGTTTTCCACTGTATGATAAAAAAATAACAATTAAAAAATATTTTTAATAAATTTAAAAAGATTTAAAAATTTAAAGAAATAATTAAAAATTGAAAAAATATTTTTTTTAAGTTTGCAAAAATAAAAAAAATTAAGAACTATACATAATATAATATATAATTAATATCAAGTGGAATAAAATAAAACAAAATAAAAAGAAAAAAAAAGAAAAAAGTCAATGATACCGTAAGGAATCGAACCCAGGACCTTGCCCTTGGGAATCCAACGGCATAACCATTACGCCACGGCTGCCTAATAGGGCAGTGGTGTTATCACGGTATACAAGTGTAGCACTTGTTTTATGGATTACACTATATTTTCATAGCAATTATTATATTGTTTTTAAACTATATTAGCTGTCAAAAATAATAAAAAATAAAACTGTTTATAAAAATTAAACTACTGAACACATTTTAGTGAATTTAAATAGGGTCCTGGTCTGATAGTAAACAAAGTGAATAAAATATAACCCAAAGCAATCCGACCAAAATTGCGATCTGTAGAGTCGTGACGTACGTACATACGTACGTACATACGTACAGACCAACCGACAACTGCTGTTTGTGATTTTCAATTACAATTTTAATAGTATTTATGAACTCAAATTGAATTAAAAATGGTTCTATTTTATAGATTAGAATCTCCTCTTTTCAAAAAGCTTCAATTTGAATGGATTTCGTGTGAAATTAACTTAAATATAACTTCTTATATGAACGAAAGTCAGCTCTGACGCACAAAGCGATAATAAAGCACATACCGCTAGTTTAGCGGTATGTGCAATACATTAATTTAAGCCTAATATAATTCGTAAAACCATTGTTTTCCTTAATATGTAAAGACTTTATATCGTCTTTATGAATCAAAACCATTGTCGGCCAGTTCAGGTGGCCGACCGCAAGTATCTACATCGCGGGAAAGTACACTGCCATTGGTGGCCGGTCTTAGCGGAGCAGAACACCAACTTCAACGGGGCGGCCGAAGATTACCGTGCCTACCATTGTGGGCTGCACTTCAATCGCTCGGACGTAACAATATACATGCCCGCTTGCGTAATGCTTTTCATACGAGTGAAATGGTTTGGCGGGCAGTCAATGGGTATAGAAGTTTACGTATCTTGGTATGTAACTACTATTTGTAAACTTTCATCGTACCTCTACTCTTGCATTTTTTACAAAAAAAAAAAAGAAACACTGCTGGTCTAAATTAATAACGCACGATTCGGTTTTCCTGTTATATTTTTGGTGTTGAAAGAATAATTGGACTGGAAAAGTGGAAGCATGCTTTGTTTCCTGGTGAAACTAGACTAAGATCGAAACCATCAAATGTTCGTAAATGAGGAAAGGAAGTGCAGTATATCGTTCGTTAACATTGTTAGGTATCTTTGTTGTTCGTGGCATATAAAGAGTTAGTTAAGGTAGTTCACTCGTGAAACGGCTTTTCTTAGAAATTTAATAAAATTGAAGTAAAATGTTAATAAAAGTGCCTTATATATGATTTAAAATTGAAATTTTTTCATCGTCTGTAAAACGAGATATTAACAATCAAAATGTGCATAATTAACATGCTGCAGGTATATCGCATATAAAGAAAATGAGTACATTCCAAAATATCTACGAAAACGATTCCTAGTATGTCTTAAAAACTTATATGATTATAAATTTTTTGAAAAAAACTCTTGATTTTTTTACCGATTCGTTTTAAAAAGATAGAATTTAAAATAAAAATATTTTTATTGCACTTGCAATTGTAATTGTATACGAGTGTATCTGTATTTTAAAGCTTAGATGTGTTGGGTACAGTCTCTTACAAAAATGCACGGAAAATCTCCAACTGTTACTATTACGCTATACCTACATTTGTCTACGACTGTCGCGAGTGAACTACCTTAAAGGGACGAAGTAGTGCAGAATTTTATGCTCATTAACATTTCGTTGAGAAGACGGTTGCATTTTGACATATTATAATAATCAAAATAATTTTAGACATTTTCTAGATTGATATAAAATAAAATTTGTTTTAAATACATAAATGCCGATCGTTTAAAAATCCGGGAATAATATAATACTGTTTCATTTCCAGAGCCCACCGCCAGGAGGCGAAGGTAGTTTTTACGCTGTGGCGGATCTTATTTCCAAACCTGTAAATACCGCGGTGAGCTACAAAACTATATAACTGATTATGAACTGTTTGGCTAGAATTTTGAAAATCATTAAATATTATTTTTTAGTTATTGTTTGAAGCTGCCGTTTCATGTGTTGTATTTCAATTTATTCCGGAAGTTTCCGAGGGCGACGTTCTCCATAGGGTTCCGACTTACTTTGATAAATTAAATTCATGGTTCGGACAGGTGCTACAGCGGGACATACCACAGGTAATTTCAGCGTTGTCTTTATCTAATTCATTGTTATTATTCAAATAAATAAAATTGTCGACCAATTTTTCTCAGACCAATATATTGACAAAATAATAATAATAATAACTAAGAAAAATCTTGCGATTTTTCGTGTTTATTTTCATTGTTATTCTCAGTTATAAATTGAAAATTCAATTCATACTGACAACGATTCTCAAAACAAAAGCTGGGAATTGGAGGTTTGTAACAACGACACCTACAATTCTTAAAGTCATGAAACAAATGAGTATTTTAGAAGTTTAAATATAATTTGTTATATTCGCAGGTTCCTATACAGATATGTGAGGTAGAAAATTTCGGCATCGTTTTGAGATGTTGCCCACTAGAAGCTGGCCCCCAACAACCAACCCCAGAAGAATTGGACTTGTTTGTACGATTAATTGAACAACATTTGGAAGTAATGAGTGCTACTGTCCGACACAAAGTGACTCTTAAAACACTTATAGAAGAATCACCTGTCTTGAAATTGGTCGATATACCAGACTGGGCGGGTATGTTGAAAAATATTTCAGTTTTTATTTTAGACACTAGTGAAAATATGAGTAAACATTGATAGAGTCTAAACGAAATTTGAAGATTGGTCGATTAGTTTCAGCGCTAGACGAGATAACGGATTCACATACAAATACACATACATTTTTCTAAATTTATCTTTGAGTATCTGGAAGTGATATAGAATCAAAATCTCGAAGCCAAATTTTCTGATAATTACAATACATTTCTGCTTAGTGTCGCGAGGAAATGAAAACAGGTTTTCATTATTTTATAGGTTTAGGAGGAGTGCGTTATGTGCCTGAAGCATGGGAGCAATTACTTACAGATCAAACAAAAGAAGAACTAAACCGTTTAAATATAGCATTAGTAGAGCATTTGAAATCAACAGATAATGCTTTCTCACTCGGCGAAGGCGACGATGGTTTGGCGTGTGTTCGATTCGGTCTCGTTACAGACGAAACCGATCTCGAATCATTGCTGAGTCTCGTCATTAATGTCGGTCGTTCGGTAGAAGAAAATTGCAGAGTGTTAGATTCGATGACAGAAATAGTTAAAAAAGGTATTGAAACAGCAACGATGGATCTTCAAAAAGAAAATGAAGAAAGAATGTGGCAGGAGGGAATTCTTCGACAGGTGCCCGTCGTTGGGACTTTTGTAAATTGGTGGTCACCACGAAATAAGGATACTGGCGGCGTACGAGGAAGAAGCCTTAATTTGACTCAAGGTGTAGTTGAATCAACGGAAAATATATATCGTTATCACATGCAATTGCCTGGAGGTCAGCCGCCAGTACCCGGAAGTCGAGTTCCACCCCAACCGCTCGTACAAACGCAGGTCGGCACAGGAACTCATTCTAGGTTTGTCCATACATTATTTTTTTTTCTATCATTTTGCTTGCAAATGTCTTCCTATGTGAAAAAGTTGTTGTTAGCTGCAGTACAAGTACAAAAAAACTTACATTGAAGCCCGGACATTGTATTTCAATTTTTTACTTTTTAGAAGTCCTAATAGGACTTGTTTGTTTTTATGTATTGATAAATTCATAAATTGACTTATCCTGAACAAACTAATTGCTTGCAACGAAATTCTACGATTGTTTATAGAATTCAGCACTAGAAAGCTCTGTTTAGAATGATGCGTTCGGCTAATTTCGCAGTCTACATGTCGGATCGAGGACTTCTAATATAACATTTTTCATTTTCTAGTTTTATTTATGTCCATGGAATGCTAACAACCGCCTTTCATTCACGAAGTCTGTAACCAAAAGACCTAGCTTCCTATACTTGCTGTGTTTCGAGACGGACCGTTTTCTGGCGCGCGCGAGATGTCGTTCTTATCACTACCTGGAAAAACTTCGGTTCTTTCCACCTGTTTTCGCCATAGTTACCAAAGTTGTTTAATTAAGTCATGAACGTTTGTGAGTTATCCAGTAGCTGACGCCATATTGATTCATGCGACAGATATCGGTCTGCTACTATGCTCGAGCTGGGTCTCCTGGTTACAGACTTCATGCTTTCATTGATAAAGGATTAAATACATGTTTTTATATTTCTTTTCTTCCGATATAGATCCAGTAGTCACAGTTCAAGTTTGGGAGGTCTTGGACAAATCAATACGACTGTACTAAGTAACAATATTAATTCGACACATACAGGACTCAGCAACAGTATTAGCATTCCTACAGAAAACCCTACAGCAAATTCTAACACAACAGATGCTGCTTCCATTAAGTCATAGTTTTTGTTTAAATAATTTTATTATACTGTTATTAATTTAAATTAATATAATCTTTATACAATTTGTTTTTAAATCTCCAGATATATGACTTTGTTATCGAAAGATTTTCTTTTGCGTTGTTGTTTTCTTTATTTCTCTTAATTTTGATAGTTTTGTTTTAAGTAAGAACTTTTACAAACTATATGATGCGTATAATGAAAAAATCAGTCCATTTGTACGTGGAGGGTTTCATATTTGCAGTGGTCAGAAACCAATCGATGAAACTTATTTGTCGCTAGTTGTAATTGTGAATATCTACATCTACCAAGTTTCATGTTTCGAGGTGAAATAGTTTTCAAATGCAACTGGAAGAATATTGCATCAAAATTGGCCACTTTGAATTAAAAATGTTTTTTTTTTTACTCGAGAAAACCTATTCATTGACACCACACATGGTTAACTAATATATTATTGTACCGTTTTTAGTTAAGGAACTAGAAGGCTGTGACAGTAAGACAGAATAGTGAGAGCAATAGGGTTCCACCATTAGGTAGGGAACCCTAAAAGTCATTCGTATAGTTTGTGATAGTCTTTTACTAATACTTCATCCAAACAAATAATAATAATAACAGATTTATTCTCAACAGATGTTCAAAGACTGTTTCTAGGATCTATGAATGACAGATACATCCTAAATAATACGTATACTGCACCATTTATCGTTCGAGGATGAAGCCACTTTTTAAAAAATCTTTATGTTATCTGTGTTTGTTAGCTAGTTCTGAACTGCTAAAGCATATTTCAATAGTACAGAACTCTTCGGACACAACTGCTTGTTTGTTGGTTAAAGGCTCGGACTGTTTGAACTTGGTTCTATCAGTTCTTGCAGCCTAAAACAGCCAGAACCAAGTTCAAACAGCCGGGATTGGGAAGAGTTCGAGAATTTGGCCGAAAAACACGCAATTTTGTTCGAAGAGTTCTGTATTGCCGACAAGTACTTTAACAGCTCAAAATTAGTTCAAAAAATTACCAACATACACACCTATTGCATAGCGTATAATATAATGTTATAAATTATTTCATTATCTAATATCTTTTATTTTAGCAGTCGTGAAAAATTAATCATTGTAGATGATAGCAGTGTACATACTAACCGCCAGTGTTCTATGTAATTTGACAGATTCAACATCGTTATTATGTGAAAATTAAGTTATTTTGTCCCACTAGAGTCAAGTCGCCGCAATATGAAAATATTAATTTGTTAATAATTTCCTACTGGAGATTGAAAAACAAATTTAGACCAGAAATTATCATTGAAATCACATCAGTTAAAGTTTTTTGAAATACTGTTTTCAATATTATTATATATTATATATGACTTTGAAATAATATAAATATTAAATACGATTGATCTTTATAATAGCTGAATAGATGAATCTTGCGCTCATCAAGCGCCTCAAAACAAACGATAAGAGATAAGTAGATTTTTTGTGCGCTTGTACGAAATGTATAACTCAACTATTGCGCAAAGAAGATTGAATAATAATTTATTTCAACGCTTGCGCATAAACGTTGTGTTTAGTACTTTCTGCGCTTAAGGAAGGCACTGGTGTGTTTTTGCATTCAACGCATGGCTGCTCCGTGGAATGGGCGATGCAGTTAGAGATCAGACATCAGTGATAAAATAATTAATATGGAAAAACATTTGAATCCTGGTTTTTGCGTCGATTATATCTTATATATAAAAATGAATGCTCGTCTGTTCGGGATATATGCGTTCCTATAGGCTGTGTGCACGAAGCCTACTAGCGCCGCTAGTGGGTAATAGAGAATTATTTAACTCACGTTTTATGGAAATCGCGACATGTTACTATGGTGAAAAGTCAAAAACTTTAGTTGGCTATGATGTGTCAAAAAAAAAAAAATGTAATACGAAAAACCATTATAAAAATAGCATAACATAAAAAGTACGTGAGAATTATTTATTTATTAATTATGACGTACAATATATAAATAATTAATTTGTTTACACTGACAGCGTAACGTCAAATTATGGCGCCAATGATCTTTATTTTACTTAAATCGCCATCAGCGCAACAGCCTGGAACACAACAAGCATTTTCAGATCGCCTAATTTTGCCCATGTTTTCTTTGTATTTAAAAATCCTTATAAAATTATAACTATTTTCACTTTTAATAAATATTACTCACTGACATACGGAAAATTTGAGTTTGAAGTTTCCCCTAGTGCTCACCATAAACGCTCGCATCGGTAAATTTGTAACTCCACCTACTTGCACATAGCGCATACTAATAATAATAATATTTATTTAATATCATTAGAAATGAGCGCATCGTTCTGCCATAACAAATCATATCATCGAGCCATATAACATCATAGATGAGAGTTTGTCAAAGCAAAATACAAAATTTACAGATATAATATAAAAAATTTTAAAAAGTTTAGAAGTGATCAGTATTGATTTTACTTTATCTTTAAAAGTGTTAAGATTTGTCATCCAATTACGAATTTCGTGAGCTGTTGCGCGCGCACCCGCGAAACTTTCAGACAAAAAAATTCTAAATGTATAAACATTGTGTTTTAAAGTGGTAGTGCAATATGGTGGAGTTGAAGGCTTCACTGTTGTTGTCGCTACCGAACGGGACGCAACCCCGCGAGGCAATCCTGTCTAGTAATATATATTTCACTAATTATTAATCACACTGTAACTGTTGTGATTTTATGATTTTATTTTAAAAAAATGCTAATAGTAACTTATTTTGCCAGTTTTAAAAGGGATATGATGCAATCTGTATTATAATTATATTTTTAAAGTTAAATTAGTTAACATCTGTTTCATTTTTATTTAATTTTTTTTGTAATTAAATTTCATAATTAAAATGGCTTTCAGTTGTTATTAATTATCCGCACAATAATTACTCAAAATGTATAGTATTATTGAAATAATATAAAATAGAGAATGATTTACACATAAATAACAAAAAAATAAATAGTATTAAACTTTTACCAAAGAATACTAAAAAAAAGTGAGTACATAAAAGTGTATGTCATTATAAAAAAATAAACAATCATATAAAGAGTAATTGTGTTTTTTTTTATTTTAGTGTTCTAAACAAAATAAGTGAAAAATTCCAGCAGATTGGGCTACAACTATTCCAACTTCAAAAACATAGAAATTTGACAAAAAATAAAGAAAATTCTGTTTGCGTTTTAGCGTATATCTCTTCTGCAGATACGTCGATTTTCCCCAAGAACAGTAGGGCTCTTCATATTTGCATAATCCGCTCATCCGTTTGATCTGTATTGTGTTCACAGACGTACAGAATCTATCCAAAACAAAAAAAATATTTAAAATTTTTGAAAATTGAGTTTTGATCTAAATAAGGCCTAGCACACATGAAGAGCGTTCAACGCGCGTTGGCCCAACGCGTGTTTACAATTTCTATACAATTGTATATAACTGTTTATATGATAACGCGCGTTGGCGCCGCGTTGAACGCGCGTTCTCATATAAACAGTTATATACAATTGTATAGAAATTGTAAACGCGCGTTGGGCCAACGCGCCTTGAACGCTCTTCATGTGTGCTAGGCCTTAGTATCATTCCCCATTTTAACTCTTGTTGACAACAGCTGTTCAGAGCCGTTTATTCAGTTGGCGGCGCGGATACCTGAAGAAGTGCTGGGTTCTAGCAGCTATCTGAGGAGATTGTAAATTTTGTATCGTCCTTATTACCATTCCAACCCACAAGCGGGGAATGGTACTAGTTTAGGTCAAAAATCACTTTTCAAAAATTTTCGTTTTGAGGTTCTTCGAACACAGAAAACATATGTTCGGAAAAGCTCTGTGCGTGTGTCAGTCTGAACACGATACAGGTCAAACGGATGAACGGATTAAAGTCAAATTTTGGGAGGATGTTTGCTATGCAAATATGAAGAGCCCTATTGTTTTTGGGGAAAATCGGCGCATACGCAGAAGAGATATATGCTATAACGGTGTTTTTTATATAATGGTATACTTTTCATAACGGCTTATTATTCTATTTATTTTTTCAAGAAAGTTTTGTTAAATTTTTTTTTCTAAACTAGTTTTGGAAATATTTTGAAAATAAAAAAAAAATCAGCCGCTCTTTTGTTTTATGGATCTGTCAGAAATAAACTAGTTTAGGCATGCTTTGATTAATTTTTACATGACGTGGAACATATTAATGATATTATGTAGGTAACCATGGCAACGAATAGCACGATATGGTCCTGTCGCCCAATTAGCTGGATTTTTTTTTAGACACATCTTGATCGATCTACTGTAGACTACGAAATACATCGCGTTTCATGACGATACACCTATTTATAGGCAAACACCCATACTTATCTGTACTTCTTTTTCGAAGTTACAGATGATACAATGCCAATTCAGAATCAATAAATTGAAGCCTGAAAACTGGGGGTTTGGACTGATCAGCTCAGGGGCCATTAACGGATCTAGGCAAGGGAAGAATGAGGAGCAACACTCAAAATCGAAATTACAATATTTTGTCGTATCAACGTTGCACATAGTAGGTATCCAATATCTATGAGAAAAGTAGCTTACGTCGGGACCCACAACCAGCGCACTTGATAAATCAAAATGCATAAATAATCGTGCATTGTACAAGAGCACAAATTAATTAATATCAAACTGTTCACACGACTGGTATATTTGGCAAATATTTGTCCGTGGTCATACTTGTCAAAAGTTTGTTTTAATCAGTGACTCAGATGACATCACAAGCCATCTATGAGACAGGTGGGATTCGAACTCACGACAGATTGATTCAAAAGCAAGCACGCTGACCATTACACCAAGCTGTCCTCAAGTTGCAAATGAATAGACGACTTATCGGGAGAAAGGTAAATCTTTTGTACATCCATTATCATGACGTGACAAATTGAGTTCAATCGAAGCCAGAAAGCTAATTTTTAGCTGAAATCGAACCTTGGCTTTTTTCTCACTTTCAGTCGAGGGTATTGTTCATTCGACTGCGCTTCCTTTTTGTTGCTCGCTGTGTCTGCGTTCCCTCATCATCGCCGACCCATCATTCGATAGCTCTGTTCCAAGCTCTCTGAGAACGATAACAGAACCGTCGCCGCCTTACGCAGTAGCTAAAACGAAACTGTTTGTATCGGTTTTTGAGCTACTTCGCAAGACTGTGACGGTTCTGTTACCGTTCTCAAAAAGCTTGGAACAGAGCTGATTATTCAGTAAATTTAACATTTGGTTTCGGCCTGACTTTGGCCGAAGTCGAATATTTTGCCAATAGATTTTGCCGAAGATTGCCAAGACTAGTTGTGGGATTCTTGATATAGTCGTAACTGCGACAATATGAGAACGAAGCTGTGTAAGGTGATTATTTTGCTAATATAATAATTATATTTTTTCATTAAATGCGACCACATTTTTTAATGAAATATAATCGTTGCTGACTAGAAAAAAAATGGTTGTCTGTAAAGTCGGTTTACGGACGATAGTTTTACGTGATAACGTATTCCGTAATACATAACCTAAACCTCCCAAAATTTGGTTTCAATCCGCTTATCCTTGGTGTCGGAATGATAAGAAATGTCAAAAGTGACGTTTGCAACTTACAAAGTATTATGTTCTAATAATAATTAGTTATTCCAATACTTAACTTAGCAGGCTTTGCATTTCACAATATACTAATGTCAAAAAATTGAATTAAACATTAGAAATGCAGCTGTTTTCATGTTAAGACAAGACATACGTTTGCTTCTAATTTCCATGTACGGCAAACAAAGACAACCGACCGCGTCGCGTCATGCATTACACAACATTGCATTTATACAGCTATTTTTCTATATAAATTTGTATAAAATATTGCACATACCGCTAAACTAGCGGTATGTGCTTTATTATCGCTTTGTGCATCAGAGCTGACTTTCGTTCAGATAAGAAGTTATATCTAAGTTAATTTCACACGAAATCCATTCAAAATGAAACTTTTTAAAAAGAGGAGATTCTGATCTATAAAACAGAACCATTTTTAAATCAATTCGAGTTCATAAATACTATTAAAATTGTAATTGAAAATCACAAACAGCAGTTGTCGGTTGGTCTGTACGTATGTACGTACGTACGTACGTACGTACGTACGTATGTACGTACGTCACGACTCTACAGATCGCAATTTTGGTCGGATCCCCTTGGGTTATATTTTATTCACTTTGTTTACTATCAGACCAGAACCCTATTTAAATTCACTAAAATGTGTTCAGTAGTTTAATTTTTATAAACAGTTTTTTTTTTATTATTTTTGACAGCTAATTAAAATAAAAAAACAAAAAACATAATAAATATACTCAATTAATGTAGTATGATACGTAAAATAACTGCTACACTTCTATACCATAATAACAAAGGCGTTGTACGGCATCGGTGTGGCCGAACGGTTAAAGCGTAAGTCCTGTAATCCCAAGGTGCCGGGTTCGATTCCCGCTGACATAAGAATTTTTTTTTTTTATATTCCATTTTATTCCACTTAATTCCACTTAATATTTATATATTATATATAATATATTTCTCATATATTTTTTTTATTATTATTATTTTTTTTTCATTTTATTTTTTTCATTTTAATTTTTTAATTGTTTTTTTTTAATCTATTGCACATACCGCTAGTGTAGCGGTGGGATATTCTTGAAAAATAGTGTTTTGGGATATTGTGTCTATAAAATGCGTTCTTCGATAAACTAGAAAGTCAATAAACTAGGACAAGAAACTCAAAAAATCGGGATTTTTGAAAGCAAAACCCGTGCATAATTGCTAAAAAAAATTTCTTATTTTACTAATGTTTCTCGTATATTTTTATTTTTTTTTATTTGTTTTAATCTATTTTCTCAATTTTTTTCATTATAATAATATAATGTACAGTGGAAAACTTGCGGGATGTGCACTTTTGGTTTTGCCAACTATTTTTCTATATTTTGTATAAAAAAACTGTTTAGGCAAATTCTGTTATACGAAATCTATGTAAAATGTTCTCCTCTTTCGTTTAAGACTGGTTTCAAACCGATCTGATTTAAATTGAGCGAGAAATTAGCAAAAAGCACGCACAGGGTCAGGCGGAACGTTACGCGTTAGGAACGTTACGTTACACTTTTTTGAACATGCAGCTGGTGTTTTATCAATTTATAATATTGGTGATTCATCAATTTATAAGACGTTATCACGTCAAAAAAAATTTTAATCTAAATTAATACGGTAGATCCCTTTTATATATTTTAATACATTTTTCATCAAAATATTGTTTTTTATCATGCCAGATTCAATTTTTAAGCGCCGTGACAGTTTTTTTGACGTGATAACGTCTTATAAATTGATGAATCACCAATATTATAAATTGATAAAACACCGGCTGCATGTTCGAAAAAGGTAACGTAACGTTCCTAACGTTCCTAACGCGTAACGTTCCTAACGCGTAACGTTCCGCCTGACCCTGTGCGTGCTTTTTGCTAATTTCTCGCTCAATTTAAATCAGATCGGTTTGAAACCAGTCTTAAACGAAAGAGGAGAACATTTTACATAGATTTCGTATAACAGAATTTGCCTAAACAGTTTTTTTATACAAAATATAGAAAAATATTTTATACAAATTTATATAGAAAAATAGCTGTATAAATGCAATGTTGTGTAATGCATGACGCGACGCGGTCGGTTGTCTTTGTTTGCCGTACATGGAAATTAGAAGCAAACGTATGTCTTGTCTTAACATGAAATTAATTCAATTTTTTGACATTAGTATATTGTGAAATGCAAAGCCTGCTAAGTTAAGTATTGGAATAACTAATTATTATTAGAACATAATACTTTGTAAGTTGCAAACGTCACTTTTGACATTTCTTATCATTCCGACACCAAGGATAAGCGGATTGAAACCAAATTTTGGGAGGTTTAGGTTATGTATTACGGAATACGTTATCACGTAAAACTATCGTCCGTAAACCGACTTTACAGACAACCATTTTTTTTTCATAAACAAATCAGCTTTTACAAGGGCCGTGTCAAAACACCACCTTAATTTTTTTTCTGAAAGAAGGTTTGACATCTATTTTATGCATAAAAATTGGTCTGTCAGCGAAAAAATGTTTTTTACTATGACAGACTTCATAAAAAAAAATGTATAACAAATGAAGTCTGACCAATTTATTAACAAAAATTGTCAGCCAGACAAGTTGTATTAGATAGAAGAGATCTTAAACTTTATTTAAAAAAAATTCAAGGAGGTGTTATGAAATGTATTTTCATAAAAAAAAATAATTTATAACAAATGAAGTCTGACAAATTTATTAACAAAAATTGTCAGTCAGACAAATTTTTTCAAAAATGTTACATTATTTACTACAAATTGTATAAATTTCAAGCAGGTGTTTTGGAAAGTAAAATCATGTTTTTTTTTTCAAAAATTCCTAAAAAAACAATTAACAAATTTTTACTAGTTTGGCGGGCGTAACATGTTTCTGACATGTTTTTCAGCCATTTTCACTTTATAATTTTGACGTGTTCTTTGGGGTAACTTTTTCTGTCATGGGAGCTTAATCTATTAATCTTACTTATCATAACAAAGTACGGGAAACAATGAAACTTAAATTGTTAAGCGTCTATAATTTTCAATAAGTATGTATATGTGTGAGACAATTTGCTCAGTTGAAGAAAGCATTATCAGAAAATCTTATTTGACAATAACCTTAGATTGTGACAATACAAATTTCTCTATATGAAAAGCGTTGTAGAACTTTAATCGATCCTGCTCAAAAAATAATTGATCGATTGAAGCGATATTTTTCGTAAACCGTGCATACATGTACCTACCTACTTAGCATCGTTGATTGTACAATTTTCACTTCAGAACAACGTTTTTCTACGCATTTTATTCAAAAAGCTTTAAAAGCGATCTTTTTCGATGTGAGTACAATCTACTGTTCTAGAATCTAGATGACAGGAGGTTTCACAACGACATTTTAAGACTGCTCCTGATATATGAAAACTGCAATAATATGATCATTGCCAAATCAAATTTTTTGACAATCTTTTATACAGCCCAGTATTATGGACTTAAACCAACTGAGATAAAAGTGTGAAAACAACGCTAAGTAGTAAGTAATGAAAACAAAATATGAAGTGCGGTGTGAAGTCAAGGCCGCCGAGTGCATTGTACGCGGTCAGTAGAACGCCTAAAGCAATACCATTTGCATCCTATCGATGCATCTCAACTCTTAGTAAATATGTTGTGGTTTATACTAAGTCGCTTACTTCGGAATTCGGGGGCGTTAATTGAACGGATCAGATTAAATTACAGGTCACAAGTGTAGTAATTAATATTAATAAACTATTCTCGCCGCAGAAATGAAACTTCTAGTAGCGTCGACTATTATGACAGAGACACATCGCAAAAAACGCCATCTCGCAACTACACCCCCTCGCGAGAAACTCACCCCCTGCGAGAAACAACTAAATTCATTGGTTTGATTAGTATATGAAATAAAGACAATATGTTTAAAAACTGAAAAATATGTATGCTTATTTCTGGAATTGGCAAGAATGATAATTATTATACAGAGTGTTTCAAAAGTCCCGGAATGGCTTAATATTTCATATCGGGTTAGCCGGATAAAAAATGTTAAAATGGTTTTTAGTATAACTTTTTACGGTCTATCTAATGGCAAAATTCGATTTTGAGTCCGAGGGCCCTAAAAGGATCCTGTAGGGTCCAACTTTGAAATTTTAAATGGGATCCATGCTTTTTTATTTCATATTCGGATTTTGCGGGAAATTTTACATATTACTACGTCTTAGTATTTCTCTAACCCTCAGACCCTTTGTAGAGCCTCTAAAAATAAGCCCTGTACAATAAATATCTAAATTTGAAATGATTAACTTACTTTCACCTAAAATATTCGTTTTGAGGAGAAATTTCACTAATCGATACTTCATAGGTCTCTAAAGCTCAATTTTGAACTTAAGGTTCCTTTGTAGTGCCCCCAAAAAGTTCTAAAAGGCTCCAGAGTTGAATAAATCTTAATTTGAATTCGGTTACTTAATAATATCTTAAATACTTTTTTCTGGATAAAATGTTACAAATGTGTAGGTACTACTTAATAGGGTACAATTTAGAATTTTGTAAAATTTCATCCCAAAAAAAAGTATTTAAATAAGATAATATAAAGAACCGAATTCAAACTAAGATTTATTCAACTTTTAATCCTTTTAGACCTTTTTAGAGGCCTTACAAAAGGGCCTCAAGGTTCAAAATCGAGCTTTAGAGACCCGTGAAGTATCGATTAGTGAAATATCTCCTCACAACGATAAAAGTAAGTTAATTAATTCAAATTTAGATTTTAATTGTGCAGGGCTTATTTTTAGGGGCTCTACAAGGGGTACGAGAGTTAAAGAAATATTAAAATGTAGTCTTATGAAAAAGTTCCCGCACAATCCGAATATGAAATAAAAAAAAATTGGTTGTCTGTAAAGTCGGTTTACGGACGATAGTTTTACGTGATAACGTATTCCGTAATACATAACCTAAATTTATATAATAATTATAATAATTCGAATCTATGATATTGCATCTTTTGCTTCAAATTTAGGTTAATTTTATTTATTAAAATTACTCACCACCTATAATATAATTGTTTTTTTTTTAACTTTCTTTCTTTCGTATTTATTTTAAGTCTCAAAGATTAACTGTCATAATATTTTGAAAACAATTGTTTCATTGTTTATATAAAATTCCAAAACCTACTTACAATATTTAAGTATTTTCATACGTCAAAAAATTGATTTTTATAATGATAAAATTTGTATGAAAACGATTTTTTCGAGAGATGAGACCTAGCTAAAACGATTTTTTGCCCCCCAAAATCCCTTTTCAGTAAATTTCATCCAAATCGTTAGGGCCGTTTTCGAGAAAAGCACGCACAGGGTCAGGCGGAACGTTAGGAACGTTAGAAACGCTAGGAACGTTAGGAACGTTACACTTTTTCGTGCATGCAGCCGGTGTTTTATCAATTTATAAGATTGGTGATTCATCAATTTATAAGACGTTATCACGTCAAAAGTATGGATCCCATTTAAAATTTCAAAGTTGGGCTCTACGGGACCCTTTTAGGGCCGTCGGACCAAAAATCTAATTTTGCCATTCGATAGATAGTAAAAAGTTATACTAAAAACCATTTTAACATTTTTTCATTTTTGTTCAGCTTACCCGATAAGAAATATTAAGCCGATCCGGGACTTTTGAAACACACGGTATATCGCTTCCATTTCTGATAAATTGTTATCGGAAAATATTAGATATAGATCTATAATCTCAATTTTTATTAACCACTTTTGCGATTTATTTATCTTTCTTAATAATTTTACGTGTCAGGTTGGAAATAAATTTGAAATAAACAATCTCGACTTTGTACAAATTTCAACTCAACGTCGACTCTACAACTCAAACTCAAAACCTCAATTTTCAACTGTAAAACTATCTTTTAAAAAATCATTCAAACCATGTTCGGACATACTCAAGGTGACCAATAACATTCAAATGTTTTCCAGCTGCCATTTTCTTTCAACTAATCACACTAAAACACATTGCAACGGTCATTCATTCATACAAAATGTCGCGGAACCTATTTTTAATTGCGTTTGCGTAACAAATTTGAAGCAGTTAATCAGTTAAAGGGTTCAACTGGCAACCCAATACTGTCGAACTTGTAACATATGGCTTGACCCCATATCGCCTGTTATTCTAATTTCCAAGAAATAATCACTCATAGTGCAAACGCATTTTAAAAGTTATAGCTTCTGGAACTTTTGAGTAAAAAAAACAAAATAACAAAAATAAACAACGGCACCAACCGTCGGAAATGAACCTACGACCTTCTGTTACGAGACAGCCGCTATACCTCTCAGTTACCGTAGCCTTTTGCGGTACAGGGGGTTTTTATATATAGTATCGAAGAAGAAGAAAAATTATAGAGGTCATCAGCGTCACCAAGTATTGATAATCAACATTCGTGCATCTACTGGGTTCTTCATGACTTGATCCCTATTGACAATTCTTGCAACATTTAGTAATATTTTTTCCGTTTCACTTTCGCATGAATCAAACGTTGCCCTACCATGCGTAAAGAAGTTTCACTTCAAAAGTATAAGAATATCCGTGAGGCGGCAAAAAGATAAATCTGGGTCTGCGAGTAACCATGTAAACATATTGCGTCAACCCTAACTACTATAGTGATGGTCTGCGAGTAACCATGTAAACATATTGCGTCAACCCTAACTACTATAGTCAAATCATGAATACTTGTTAAATCAGAGTTCAGTAAACGTAAACAGTGGTTATTAACCGGACAGTTGTTTCGTGTAAAGACGAAGACAGCCATATTAATTTTAGTTGTTTACTACGCACATTGAAAACACACTCGAATGAAAATTATAGACTGTCTATAAACAAGATATAAATCACTGAACACTACACGATATAGATGTAAACAAATCGGAGTAAAATTAAAGGTGAACGCACATTCTTTATAATTTGTAGCGATGGTGGCGCCTCGAGGTGAACTTGGTCGTCCTAAAAAAAAAAAAAACGAAATAGTGCAATTTTATAGAGTCGTGATCTAAATTTCTGATCAAAATTATTAACCGCTCAATTATCGCTTTGCGCGTCAGAGCTGACTTTCGTACATACAAGAAGTTAATTTTAAACAAAATCCATTCAAATTGCAGGTTTTTGAAGAGGGGAGATTTTGTTCTAACAGAACCATTTTTACTATCAGACCAGAACCCTATTTAAATTCACTGAAATGTGTTCAGTAGTTATTTTTCTACTATTTCAGTGTTAAAGGAATAATTGGACTAGAAGCATGTTTTACTTTCCGATGATGGCAGAGTAAGATTGAAACCATCAGAGATGGTCATGAACGAGTGTGCAAAGGCCTGGAGAAAGATTTGCTGCCAGTGTCAAATTTTGCCCAAGGCTCTTCAAGCTCGGACTTGGGGCGGCAAATATTCAGAAAAGGCAAATTTTTAGAATTTTGAAAGAAAATACTTAAGAACAAAGTTATCACTTAGCAATGCATATTTTTCGTTTGGACTTCTCACAATGTTTTAAAATACACTAATTAATGTACGTTTCTAAGTAAATTTTATCAAAACTTTATCCCTCCACACATACACGGGTCGTGTCATTGGTCTCTTCTGCAACCCCTGTTCCGATTTTTCTGCTGCGAAATCTGGTCACCTTGATGCTCAGTGTTCATTGTATAAATTAATCACCATTCACCTATTAATTATCATATATTGGGAGTGATCTAGGATCTAGCTATCTCTCTCCTATCTATAACTTTAATACTTGCTCCCATTTCTCACTCTTATTTTTTCCTCCAAGAATAGATGTTTTGTGTCAAATTATTGCCACTGAAAAAGCTTTTAAATATTTGTAAAATTTGGCGATTAGCGTCCCAACAGGAAACCATTGCTTTAAATTGAGACCAATCCAGACCCTCTAAGTTCAAAAATAAGATCAGAAAAGTATAAAAACTGAATGTCCGTTTAGACATTTGACATCAAGGAACGTAATAGCTAATTTTTTGAATTTTCAAGACATTTACGAAATTACAAGATTTAGAAAAAAATTGCAAATTTTTTTTGCAAAAAATGAATAGAATAACAAACCGTTATAGATACACTGTTATGATAAAAAACTATTATGATATTGAATAATAAAAAAAACAAGTGTGCTTTAGACCACACGACTGAAGTAAAATTTCTTCCTGCCATAATTTGTTATTATTCACCCGAAAATTCACAAAATATGAACTTTAAAATGAATTTACAATTTTATTCACTTTGAACGTAAAATATTTAATGTATTGAACAAAATATAAATTTATAAAATTGTTCAAGAACGAAATGAAATTACGAAAAAATATGAACTTTCAAGAACGAAATGAAATGATGAAATAATCAAGAAATCACCGTTCGCGTAACGCTATTCCGTTCGCTTCGCCCGATCACACAATTTTCGTAACGCTCTCGTCACGCATTCACCAGCTTACTTCCCAAGTCAAGCGTGCGTAAAGAAGTTTTACTTCAACAAAGTTACAGTACATATCTCTTCTAGGCATGCGTCGATTTTCTCCAAGATTAATTGGACTCTTCCTATATACATGTTGAACATCTTATCAAAATTTGGTTTGGATCCGCTCAGTCCTTTGACCTGCTCACAGACATACAGACGAACAGATTTTTTTCCAAAAATAAATAAAAATGAATGAAAATTTTTTGTAAAATTCTGACTTAAATTATTAGTACCATTCCCCACTTGTGAAGCTGTAATTGTAAAAGCCATAACAATGCGATAATATGTAACTAATTTAACGAGGTGTGACGAGCAACATTTAAAAACAAACAAAAAATGGTCGAGATTTTGTTTTGTTTTAAGTTTCGTTTTTGTTAGTTTTTTGCTAGAAAAATGTGTGCCTGGATGCAGGATGTTCTATTGTTTCATATACGTTATCTTGATAAGATATGACAGATTTCATCTTTTTAGACAAGGACGTAATATCATCACTGTTATTTATTACCTTTTATCATTGTTCAACAAACTGAGCAAATGTTAGACTAGTCTTTTTTCTTTCAAATCTAAACAAAATCTACTGATTTGTACGGATGATATCGAAGTCGAAAATATCCATGGTCACACATAATATTATAAAAGGTTTCTTGTTCTTGTAAGAACTGTAATTATGTAATTTAAATTACCGTTACAAATTTACAGATTTCTAGCTAATAAGACCGCTATTACACTATTAATAGTATCTATAGTTTATGTATCTAGTTTGTAATGCATTATTTTATGACGCACAGCTCAAACCACTGGACGGATTGGGCTGAAATTTGGTACGCAGATAGTTATTACGACGTAGGTATCCGCTAAGAACGGATTTTTTAAAATTCAATTCCTAAAAGAGTGTAGCGGGGCTACAAATGCGCAAGATTATTCTTGTCAACAAATAAATAAATACGTGTTTCATGCTTTTTCAAAAACAACCCTTTCAGAGCGTGAAAAGATAGTCTAAAATTCAACATGGGTGTCATTTCCAAGGTTTGTCAGGATTTTGATTACGTGAATGTCGTTAATTTTTAAATTTTTTAGGGGGATCTACGTCGAGAGAATCGTAACTATGCCAAATAATGGAAATACATACGTGTTTCGTCTCAATCGCGTGTGAAGCTGCGGGTAACGGCTAGTATGATTATAAACCGTGAAACAGCCAGTGCACTGGCAAGCCATTAGACATTCGGATTCTGATATCGCATGACGTGCAGTGTACAAGCTGCTAATATGTGGGGTGGATTTAGGCTATATCTCATTATGCTATCATAAAACGCCGCACAAATACGGCTATATTCAACAAAAAAAAAGTCCTCGTCGGAATGGGCTGCACGTCCTAAACATGAGTTCCCTATATCTTATCAAAATCGGTTCAGTGACTCTCAATAGTGACATGCCTAATAGTCGGTCCTACTAAGTGGAGGTTGTACTAGACTCGAATGTTTTGAAATGTAAAAACCGTTTGTGACAACTATGTTAATTTATTCCACTGTTAAAAAACAGTTAAGTCATTGTGAAGGTTAATAGCTGATTCAGACGAATCTCTTAACCAACTGATCTAGTTACTATGAATCGTAAAATCATTTCCCCACAAAACTGTCAACAGCTGTGTTTGATGTTTTATTTATTTAGGCGTATGGAAATGGGATATATTTAGCTAATTGTCATTCACCATTGAATTTTATATAAACAATATACATACGTAACACACCTATTTCATGTGCGTTCAATATACTAGATGGGAAAACCTATAAGATTATTTTTTTGTCCTAACTGAACAAAATAACTGCTTTTCATACATGTACCTAGAGCGGTCGTAAAAACATCCATTAAAGAAATATTCGATAATATTTCATATTACTCCAAGCTGGACAATAACCTGAGATCTTATGAGCAGTAGGTACGTAATACAGACGGCACGCCTTTAACCACACGGACACCAGACAGAGTGATGTGCCGGATATCCGTATCCGTATCCGCGGATATCCGAGGGAGAAGAAAGATCCGTATCCGTATCCGCTGATATCCGATGGAGAAAAAAGATCCGTATCCGTATCCGTTAGTTTTATGGCGGATCTTTTACGGATCTTTTACCTTATTAATTTTCAATTCATAGATGAAATTTTATATACAGCGTGTCCCATTTTAATGTCCCACCCCGGATAACTTTTGTCAGTGACCTTGAATGAAAAATTGTTTGGTACAAAAGTTGTACAACTTGGAGGGGGACATTCGATGGCACTAATACTTTTGACCTTGGGTATAAGGTTCTAGGTCATTCAAGGTCAACTTTGTTTTTTTTAATGGAACGTCTTATTTATTTTAAAATATGAGACTTTTGTCTGAAACTTTTTTCGAGAACAGGCAAAACTCTGTGCGTCTGTTAGTCTGTTAGTCGGTTATTCGGTTAGTCTGTGAACACTATACAGGTCAAACGGATGAACGGATTGAAACAAAATTTTGGGAGGATGTTTGGTATGCAAATATGAAAAGCCCTATTGTTTTTGAAGAAAATCTCACCATTCTCGAGTTGAAAATTCAAAAATTTTCAATTTTGAAGGCTAAATTAATTGAAAAAATTTGCCCGTTCTCGAAAAAAGTTTCAGACAAAAGTCTCATATTTTTTCACGCGCAATCGATTGCCGATGTCAAAAATAGGACGTTTCATTAAAAAAACAAAGTTGACCTTGAATGACTTTGAACCTTATACCCAAGGTCAAAAGTATTAGTGCCATCGAATGTCCCCCTCCAAGTTGTACAACTTTTGTACCAAACAATTTTTCATTCAAGGTCACTGACAAAAGTTATCCAGGGTGGGACATTAAAATGGGACACGCTGTATATAGGTGATTAGGTATAATATTGAAAAACTGTTAAATTCCATTCAGATTATTTTTTATTTCTTAAAATCGTATTTGGCACCTTTATATTGCAAAAATTTATCGTAGTGAGTACCATATAAAGAATACAATCCCGGGATCCCAAATCTCGGGATCCCGGCCGTTTTCTGGTCCCGAAAATCCCGGGATCGTACTTGGCTAATCTCGGGATTTTCGGGATATCCAAAACAGATCTAGTTTGCATTCCGTAATCCGTTGCGCCTTAACAATTACCTTGCCTAGATTATATTAATATTATTTATTACGCATAACGACAAAAAACAATCCTTAAATACGCGGTACGATATGTAAGAATATGAAATCTCCAGATCCTGAAGTACAAGTACAAAATGAATCAGGATTGGCAAATAGTTAGACGTGAAATAAGCCTGTTCGAAAATGGAGGAGTTCGTGGATATCACTTAGAAACGGCATATAAGTATCTATTGTCTATTCCTCCAACGAGCGCAGAACCTGATCGAGCGTTTTCAGCGTATGTTGGCAATAAACTACGAAGCAGGCTTGGAAGTCAAACATTGGATGCTTTGATATTTCTGCGATTGTATTTTCTAAATTCTAAATAGTTTTTTTGTGTTGTCTTTTTGATTTCTTGCAAAAAATTTTCTTTTTGTTTTGTCTATTTTCTTTTCTTACTATATTGTGATTTGTGTTGTGCAACGATTTTAAAAACATTTTTTAAGAAATACTCAAGTTTTTTTCATTTGAGCCCAATTAGAAACCACATAGTCTAATCCCGGGATAGCCCCGGGATCCCGGGATTACGCATCAAAAATCCCGTAATCCCGGGATTGAAAAACATTCTCGGGATTGTATTCTCTAGTACCATACCAATAGTACATAGCTCAAAGGTACTAATAAAAAACTATCTTAATAATGAGATATTGCACATCGATCTCTAGAGACAGAGTTAACTGTTAAAGAAGTCAATAACTTCTTCCCATAAGAGTCTCTCAAAGGTCGATGTGCAATATTTACCGCCGCGTACTCTAAGAAAGTTAAGATCCGTATCCGTATCCACGGATCTTGAAACCAAATATCCGTATCCGTATCCGTATCCGTGGATCTTGAAACCAAATATCCGTATTCAGATCCGTATCCGCGGATATGCATTTTTAACGATCCTAGACAGAATGTACGTAACACACTACTTAGTAGAGATGAGTGATATTTCACTACCTGTTACTTAGTCGCTAATATTTTGAATTCACGGTTCACTGCAGTGACTTCAGAGTAGCTACCTGTTACCAACCAGCGCGCAGCGGCTATAGCGAAAAAATAATCGTCACATTTTTTATTTATTTCAATAAATTATTTATATCAATTTCGTTATGTATAGGTATATTTTATTATCACTGAAATGCTTATTGTTGAAAGGGGCCCAGTATAATTTATAAAACTTACGGGGAAATTTGTTTTGACTAAAGGTATTAGGTACCCATTTTAATAAAGAAATGTGATCACTAATGTAAAGTATGTACTTATAACTTAGTCGTACCTTTCAATAATGCATCATTACATGCATTTTTTAGGTGTAATGTTATACTAATACATAATAATATTGTGCATGGGCTGTTTTAGCACCGAACGATATTTTACCTGTGATCACTGTTCGCTGAAATCAATATATTAACATCTCTGCTCTGCACGTGCATAGTCATTCAAGTGATCGGCGAACGCTGGTAGCTTGTATAATATTATCTGCACTGCATGCGCATAGGTTACCAGCGATCACGGGTCGCAGTTAAAAATCACAGGTATTTGGAAGTCGCAGTCGCCAAAGTACCTGTTACTTGAAAGTAGCTAATAATCTCATCCCTACTACTTAGTACTTATATCCACTATGTACAGTATCTCAGTACCTACTATTAGAAGTTAAAATTTCTTCACAACTGAAATGTTAAAATGTTGAAAATATTGGAAATAAAAAAGACGCTTGTGAACAGTTTGTAGAAAAGAAAAAACAATGTTAAACTAGGGCGCAATGATATTTTGACCCGTATGTAACTCAAACTTGCTGCGTTTTTTTATATTACAATTCACATCTCATCAATAATATGCTTCATATGTTATATATGTCAATAGATATTATATAAAATGTAGACATTTTCACTGTATGCCCACAAACAAATATTAGCCGAGGAATGCAAAAATCCGTTGTGCGCCACTGTTTTTATGTTGGAAATTTCAGTCGCCGTTGATGTATTCACCTACACTTCTTATGTTGCAACTTACAGTCAACTATAGAGATTCCAAAACACGTTTAATTAATTGGTAGGTGGTTTACAGTGGCGACTAGGGTAAATCCTATCTGGAAATCAAACGCATTAATCATTCAACTTTCCGCATTCTTAGATATATTTATGCAGAAGACAGTTGAACGTCGGCAGAGATGTTGTAGGTGTTTGGTGTCGTGCTCAACTATAAAAAGTGTTGACACTTTTAACACTATTGAGTTGGTTATCTTAACCATGAATTATATACCTAACGTACACTTTTCATTGTAAATATCACTAAGTTATTTTATACTACCCTAATATATTCAACACATCCATTACTTCATAAATAATTAGAGTTCATAAACCTTAAATGTATTTTACAGTTCGAAAATGAGCACACTAATCTTTCCCCCAACGAGCCTTACTAATTTCAACCATTTGCAGTCTCCACGTCTGCATGCCATGATGACTGCGGTAAGTTAGATCTCAGTATATTTGGTTTTTTATTCCGAATCTTTTCTGCTACTTTTCCGTCGATAACGAGGATCAGGCCTATACGGATTATATAGGGTCTGTCATTATGTGCTTCCTATCTTTAATTTTAAATAAAACATAGTGTGTGTGAGATATCATCGAAATTTTTTATTCGTTTGAAAGCCCTATCGATGACATTGCGTGTGGAATATAACATCGATCATTCTCCGCCGCAGCTTCTCTGGGTGGCGCCCATCCGCAATGTCCATTTTTCCATGACTCTGGCACATAAATCAGGCTGAATTTGACGGATGGCATGGGTTATGTTGGATTTGAGGGCCGCTGTGGTTTGTGGCTTATTCGCATAAGCCTGCGATTTAAGAAAACCCCACAAGCAAAAGTCTAAGGGGGTCAAATCACACGATCTCGGTGGACAGTTCACATAATCTCCACGTGAGATAACCATCTTCAAATCGCTCGTGCAGAATGTCCAATGCGGCATGAGCTGCAGTGTGGCACGTAGCGCCGTCCTGTTGAAATCATGTCGTTGGTGTCCATATCATCAAATTCAGGCCAAAAGAAGTTGCAGACGGTGATGGCCTAGCCAGCGTTGTTTTCAAAGAAATATAAACCCATGACGCCGCCAGCCCAATTGGACGCTCTTGGATTTCATGTGGAATGGCATCGTCCCAAATTTGACAATTTTGTTTGTTCACGTACCTATTCATCCAGAAATGGGCCCGAACAGAACACCCATTTTGATAAAACAATTTTATCATTGGCAAGTGTTGTTGAACGTTATATTCGTCCATGGTGATTTGGCAAAACAGATTGAATAAATGACAGCCAATTTGACAGATGTAGCTTCAACAAGATTGCCGCTATCAACTGTCAAACTTCGGAAGTCCCTATTGAAAGACCCTTACTATCATGATTCTTGTTAATTATTATTAGTATATCTATTTGTAGAAATATTTTTTTTTTAAGAAAATAAACAAGACAATGGTATTATTGACAACTTGTACCTCGACTTTACACTAATGGAAAATCGATGTTAACTTGAAGTTTGCATTTTAAACGTCGTGTGATCCACAAGACACCTGTTTATTGTAACCAGTGTAAACATCTCTTATAAATACAAAACAAAAGGTCACTGGTAAGCTGTACGAAAATGACCGCGACCTTGCAATCCCACTCCAAAGCCGTTGCAGCCAAGTGACACGTACAATACGCGGAAATAAATAAATTATTTGGTGCAGCCATGGATGTAGTCGTGCCAGGGCGTCATCCCAAAACTTTAATAAGTGGAAGGGTTCCAACCTTGCTACAAAACATTGCTAAAAACCATTCATTCTTAATTTTAAATTTCAAGATTTTGTCCAAAGAATAGAACAGAAATAGTTATTGGCGTAACTAGTAGTCTAAGTCATTCATCGCGCTGACAGGTCATGACTTAGCCTACAAGTTGCGCCCATAATTTTATTCAACAATTGCGCGTTATTCATGTTTTAATTATAATGAGATGTTGTAAATATCTATTTATTTCTTTATAAAAAAAACTGTCAATACTAACAGCACCAAACAGCACGATTCAATGTTTTGGTTTGAGGTTAGCCGGTTATGAATAAACTCCATGTCGAAAACATTCGGCCTCTCAATTTTAGTCTCAACGGGTAACAACGGAGTTGTTGTTACCTACTATTTCGTTACGACTCAGAAAATAGTTACGTTTATTTTCATTACTCCACAATGGCCGAACTAGTAGGAATCTTCATTGAGTTATGACAAGTTATTGTCACCAGTCGGTAAATGGCTATTTAGGATTCGGTTTTTAGGCATGATAAAACATGAATAACGCGCATGAGTTGAATAAAGTTTATTATCATTCGTACAATAATTAATGCAGTAGGTACATGCTGACAGTCAAAAAATTCTTTTATGCTGTAGAAACAAATTTCTAATAAAAAATTCTGTACATTTCTTGATTTTAAAATTCTTGTTTCGAGTGGCAATTTATTAAAAGAAATGATACCATAAAAATTTGGTCCTTATGTAGTCTGACATATTTGTGTAATGGTAGGCAGAGATTTAACTTTTTTTCTAGTATCATAACTATGAATCCACAGTTTGATCATTAAAATTGTTTATATTATTTTTAACAATCGATAAACAAGCTATATATATTGACATGGCAATGACGAAATATTTAACTGCTTAAATAATGGCCTACATTCCTGTCTAAACCCAGCATCCGAGATCAAACTATAACTTTCTTTTGTTGCAAAAATACTTCCTATCTTGGTATTTCTTTACCTATTCGATTCGGCAACATTAGTTCGGACTAGGCCATACTAGTTTAAAAAAATACTAGTTCAAACTAGCTAGGCTATACCACTTTATCCTGAAGTGTACATATACATAATAGGACAAACTAGTTCAACCTAGGATAAACTAGTTTGTCTGCCGAGCTTATAGGCCAGACCAGTTTGGCCTAGGCTATACCGGATTATCCTATTGTATATAGGTAAAACTAGTTTGGTCTAGGGAAAACTAGTTAGTCCTGAAATCGGGTTTGACCGGTAACATATATATATTTTTACATACTATAAAAATAAATAAAAGTAAAATCACAACAGTTGAAGATAGACATAACTATGGTATTAGACACAGAGAATTGCTTTATTTATTTTCCAATAGCACTTTTCATTTTGTCGTGAGGGTTCTTTGTGCACTGCGTTAAAATTATGTAAAATCATGTGCCAAATGAAATAATAAACATAGAATTTAAAAATGAAAAAAGTTTTTACTGTAAAATTGTTTTCATTCCACAAACGAATTTCTAAATTTGGAGTAAAAGATATGCTATTGTTATCATTTTTATTATTATGAAATATTATACTATTTTTGATACTAGCTGTAATAATAAGGACTTAAATCTTTGATTAACGTCTGAATAGAACTTATCAAGTAAATAAAATTGTCGACCAATTTTTCTCAGACCATACGATATATTGACAAAAATGATAAAAATACAAATCAATATAACATAAGATGACGTTTCGATCTGGATTTGGATCTTCTTCAGAAAAATCTAAAAATATAAAAATTAATTAGTATTAAATTATTAATTATTATTTATTTACACGAATGATGAAGTAAATAAATAATAATTAATAATTTAATACTAATTAATTTTTATATTTTTAGATTTTTCTGAAGAAGATCCAAATCCGGATCGAAACGTCATCTTATGTTATATTGATTTGTATTTTTATCATTTTTGTCAATATATCGTATGGTCTGAGAAAAATTGGTCGACAATTTTATTTACTTACCTAATAAGGACTTAAGTTGTAACTTTTGGAGATTTTAACGATCAGTCAAGAATGGAAACTTGAACAATTTATGTTAAGTTTGATTTATTGTACCTATGTACATTAAAATTTAAAAGTTTTTCATCACAAAATATTTAGGGTTCTATTTGTTATACAAAAAAATCGTGTTTATTATAAATTATTATTATTACTATTACTATTTCAGTTTCTAACTAATAAACCCAGAAATACTTTGTAATGAAAGTAAGACGCTATAATTTCTGTCGTTTATCTTTACAATAAATTCTGCGAAAAAATACCAGTTTTAATATACTATAATACCTATAACATCGAATCTTAAAGTAACAAAAATATTTTTAGATTCAAGTATTTAATTCTCCATTTAAGATGAACTCTAGAATACAAATTGCCAACATTACCGCCTTGAATAAAGTAAAAAATGCATGTACGTCAAAGAACACTTGCAGCATGTATGTACATTGTACGCTCGCTGCGAAGTCTTCCTGAACTTCCAATCTTATTTATAATCCTGCAATTCGACAACATTTTGCAATTTAACAGTGTCGTACAAAACATTTTCAGATTTTCCTTCGATAATAATATAATCAATACATATAGTAACAAAAATGTTTCTAGTGGCGTTAAAAATACTGATTTATCAAAGTAAAATTTAATTCTATCCACAAATAAAATGTAATGAATAAGTAAACTATAAAATTTATGTTCACGCCACTGGCTTTAAACTGTCTATATACCTTATGGGACGTTATACATAGATATAGGTAAATGGAGAAGGCTAGGAAAAAAAATCGTAAGAAAAAAGCGTAAGAAAAAATCGTAAGAAAAAAACGTAAAGAAAAATCTATACAGGGTGTCCCATTAAGAATGGGACATAGAACAACCGCAACTTCTCCAATTCAAAATAAAACGATTAAGCGAAATATGCTTAGATAAAATGTTACTCGTTTCCGAAATACGGGGTGTTGAAGTTGAAAACTGAAAAATTATTAATGTCCATAATTTTTTTAATACACCGTATAATTTTACTCAAATCGGCACACTTGTTAAATATCATAAAATGCACCTAACAATAAAAAAATTAGTTCAGTACGCTCTACCAGTGGCGTACGGCAGGAGTAAGTAATGCTTGTACCCCTTCTAAATGTTACGCCGCTGTCTAAATTTTAATTTTGACTATAATTTTAATTTTTTTGATATTTTCTAAGTCAATAATGTACACTTGTTAGTTTGTTGTAAAGTCATTGGTTTTCGAGATATTCGCAGTTTTTTTAAGACAAAATTGTAAAAATGAATATTATTAATAATAATACAAATAAAAAGTACATGTCTATCTTTAACTGCGAATAACTCGAAAACCAATGACTTTACAACAAACTAACAAGTGTACATTATTGACTTAGAAAATATCAAAAAAATTAAAATTATAGTCAAAATTAAAATTTAGACAGCAGCGTAACATTTAGAAGGAGTACAAGCATTACTTACTCCTGCCGTACGCCACTGGTAGAGCGAGTAACATTTTATCTAAGCATATTTCGCTTAATCGTTTTATTTTGAATTGGAGAATCTGCGGTTGTTCTATGTCCCATTCTTAATGGGACACCCTGTATATATATAATTACCTATTGTATGTCTGTCCGTAGAAGACATAGAAAGTTGAAATTTGGCACACTTATAATATAAGGCATGGGACAGATCCTAGCTCGTTTCACACTACGGTTACTACGGCTACGGAGCCGGAATTTTTAATTTTGGTTCCAGAGGGGAGCAAATTGAAAACAAAAAAGTTTTTTGCTTATAATTCGCTCAATTTAAATCCGATCGGTTCGAAACCTGTCTTAAACGAAAGAGGAAAAATTTTTACATAGATTTCGTGTAACAGAATTGGCGCAAATAGTTTTTTTTTATACATAAAAAACAGAAATAAACACTATAAATTGGATTTTGCTTAATACATCACCCACGCGGATCGGTTATCCTTTTCTGTTATATACAGTGTGTTATGGACATTTAAAGATTGCGTATGTTCTGTCTTAAAATAAAAAGATTGCATTTGTTTCGAAAACGGATGCCATTTCAAATATTAATCGGTTTTTTGACATTCATATTTTGTGAAATGCAACGCCTTCTAGCTTCATGATTTATTATTAAATAGCGACATCTAGGCAAGGTTTATGGTTCAGTGGTAGAATACTCATCTGCCAAGCGGGTGTCTTGGTTCGATTCCCGATGCGCAACAAATGTTATTTTTATATATTTTTAGAGTTGCAAATGACACAATTATTTTTTTTCAATAATATTACATTATAAATAAAATTTTCAAATAATTTATCAGACAAATTAGTAAAAAAGTTATATGATACATAATAAATAGCGAAAAGAACTTCATTCCATCAACCGGGTGTTCCACGACACTTCTCGTCTTTTTTTATTTATGTCAATTTGTCAATTGTCAGCTGAGACTTGGGCTGGCTGCCGTGCGGTTTACGAAGATGGAAATGACGTCACTGCGGGCTCGCCTGCGAGGTCAGAAAATAGATTTCAAAATTAGTACCGAGACTATATTTCTTGCTTGTTCGTCTGCTTGTTTTGAGCAAGAACCAATCAGGAAACAGTATCTTGTCACGTAGGTGACATGGACAAATGCCCACAAACAAACATTGCACCATATAGCGTGTGTTCTGTTCAGAGACAATAAATGTACCTACACTTTTGTTGACATTCAAATTATCACTGCGCGCGTACCAAACCCATCTACAAAGCAAGCTTCAATACATGCATTGTGTGAAGCGAACTCGTAAAAGCCATCACGAAAACCAGCGCTTGTAAACTAGCAAGGAATCTAGCGGCAAAACCAGTTTAGTGTGCAGCGGCCTTAAGACATATATTACATAAAAGGTTAAATACATAACAATGAAAAGCGTAGGATTTTTCCTGCCCCCTACCATACGTATATTTAATATTGTGCACGCCAATGGTATTGGTGCGAGACTGAGAGTACTGTTATGGGGATCATCATGAATAATGTATGTAGCAGACAAAACCCAACACGCTATACAATGATTGTGGCTTATTTTTATTTAATAAGTTGCTATCAAGAACAAAAAGAATTATTATCAAATTATCAGTAGGTAGGTAACTATGAAACTGCGCAAAATGCGTATGGGCTATGTGCAAGAAGGCCGAGTTACAAATTTTTCGTTTGTGGTGAGCACTAAAAGAAACTTCAAGCTCAAATTTTCCGTACGTCAGTGAGCAATGTTTATTAAAAGATAAAATAGTTATAAATTTATGAAGTTTTTTAATTACAAAGAAAACATGGGCAAAACTAAGCGATCTGCAAATGCTTGTTGGGTTCCGGGCTGTTGCGCTGATGGCGATTTAAGTAAAACAAAGACCAATCGCGCTATAATTTGACGTTCCGCTGTCAGTGTAAACAAATTAATTATCTATATATTGTACGTCATAATTGATAAATAAAAAATTCTCACGTACCTTATATGTTATGCTATTTATAAAATGGTATACAATCTGAATTTTATGGTATAAAAAATTAACATCAGATTTCCTTATTACATTTTTTTGTTGACACATCATGGCCAACTAAACTTTTTGACCTATTACCATAGAAACATGTCGCGATTTCCATAAAAAGCGAGTCCAATAATTCTCTATTACACACTAGCGGCGCTAGTAGGCTTCGTGCATACAGTCTATAGGTTCATATTTTGTGAGCATTAATATTCACTGTGTGTTATTTCTTTTTTTAAGTTGAATGAAAGAATTTAGTCCAAGAATGATCCTCAGGAAACGCCTAAAATCTCAAAGGGCTAAAAATTTGGGTGATCGTTCTTGGGGTTACAAGAAACTATTATGAGTTTTATGACTAAAAAAATGTGCTCCAATTTGCAGTTAGGGTAGAAAGCACTCCTTTAAACTTTGTTTTCTAATTATCTTATAAACTATGAGATATATGAAAAAACGTTTTAATCAAAAATTGTAGATTTTTATATTTGCTACAAAAAAGTTCTCCACCCTCTTATTTCTATCTGCAATAGTTAACCCGTAAACCGCTCCTAAAAGTGAGAAAATTGAAAATCATTTCTCTCCGTAATATTTGGGTTTTCTGTAACATTTTAAGAAGAAGATACTCTTGATATTTTCTTTGAAAAATGGAGATTTCAGAAATTATCAAAAAACGGTACCCCCTTTGCACGATATACTGAAGTGAGAGAAATAACGCAATTGTCGGCGCTTGTCCCACTCATGGGAGCCTTGGGATCATGCGCAAGATGTGTGGAAATCGGCAATGGGTGGGACAAGCTCCCACAATCGCGCTATCTCTCTCGGGAGTACCGGTTTTTTTTAATTTCTAAAATATCCATTTTTAGAAGAAATTACCAAGAGTATCTTCTTCTTAAAATGCCACAAAAAACCCGAAACTACCGGGAAAATATGGGTTTCGATTTTTTCACCTTTAGGTGTGGTTTACGGGTAAATTATTACAGATAGGGGTAAGAAAGTAGAGCCATTTTTTGTAGCAAATATAAAAATCTACAATTTTTTATTGAAACATTTTTTTCATATACCTATCTCATAGTTTGTGAGATAATTAGAAAACAAAGTTTAAAGGGGTGGTTTCTACCCTAACTGAAAATCGGAGCACACTTTTTCAGTCACAATAATTTCTTGTAACTCCAAGAACGATTACTCAAATTTTTAGCCGTTTGAGATTTTAGACATTTCTCGAGGATCGTTAAAATTTCGAAAAAAAATTCGGACTAGGTAAATCCAATACTTCCCTATACCATAGTTAGAAATGGAGAGTAAAAAAGTTTTGTTGTACTTATATTGTCAGTTTCAGCTTTAGTAGATCAAGAATGTCGTTGATTCTATAATGTGAGTTCAATATGTCATTGAACGCTAATTGAAAAAAAAAATCATATTAATAGGTACATATTATAGTTAATAGATATAATAGATACCTGGCGTATTGTAATCACATAATATAAAAACAAATGTAGTAAAAAGACACACAGAATTATAATGCTTTGTTCACAAGAATAATTATAACCATAAAAATATAATTACCATAAAATACAAAAGTTTTAAATAACATAGTTCAGTATTTCATATCTGAAGATTTTATAGTGTATCTTGTTAATAAGGTGAATTAAAACATATTTCCATCTTCAGTAGGTACAAAGACCTTTATCAGAATGTTCACTGTTTATGAGAAAAAAAAAAGGATATTGTGTATTTTACATTACACACTACAGAAGTAAAACTGGTAAAAATGTAAAAAAAAAAATATTATAATAGCACCTACCGCCGAGATTGAACCTACGACCTTAGGTTGCGAAGCAGCCACTCTAAGTCGCCGCCCCCTTAGCTTAATTTTTTATAGCATCCGGTATACATAAATTGCAACGTTTCATTACATATTCAATCTCATGAATCGATTTTACCATACCGTGCCAAAAGAAGTTTTACTTCAAAAAAATACACGGCTTTTCCTTCACCCTGACCAATGACCATACAGATATTTTTCCCGATTACTTTCCCCATATTAAAATAATTTAAAAAAAAACGTAATAGTAGATGTGTTTTTTTTTTGTCTCTCTGTGTTAGGTTGTCGTACAACCTAATTATGTAGAAAAAGTCATATTTAGATCATATAAAACCTGAAAAAAATCATAGAATTCCCTTGACTTATCTAGGTTACTCTCTGGGATTCCTGGCTTTCTCTGACTACTCTGAGCGTCCCTGACTTTTCCACGACTTTCTCTGATTTTCCAGAAAGTGAACGCCCTGCATTGAATATTTTATATAAGCGCCAATATTTAACTGTATGCTTTTCTAGCAAAACACGTTATTGAAGTTGTGGTTGTGGCTATATATTGTCAATAAAAGTAAAATGGTTCGTTATTTGAGATCAGCTATTTTATTCTGGGACATTTTTCTTTTTTTTTGGGAACTGATACTTATTATTCATATATGCTATTTTAAAACTCTACATCAGCGAGTTGTTTTTTTAACATTTATTAATTACATCTTCTTTGTTTCAAAGAGCAATTACATTATACATATTTGTTCTAAAAAATAATAGTTTTGTTCATCAGTAATTCGTAGGTGAAATGTGGATACTCCAACATAAACTTAGAAATATTTAATTAATTTATCAAATCAAAATATTAATCTTGGTGTTGTTATTAGATTTTAAAGCCATAGTTATAAGACGGACTATTTTCTTCCAAATCGGTCGCCAATTCAGCACGTCATCCTATGTTGATAATATAATCGTGTATCGACGCGATGTAACGGAACAAAGCTATCGCTGCAGATATTGACTGTATCTATACTAATATATAAAGCTGAAGAGTTTGTTTGTTTGAACGCGCTAATCTCAGGAACTACTGGTTCAAATTGAATAAAAATTTTTTTGTTGGATAGCCCATTTACCGAGGAAGGCTATAGGCTATATAATATTACGCTAAGACCATTAGGAGCGGAGCTTTAATGAAAAATGTTGCAAAAAGTATCTCAAAAATAAGCTTCTATTCATGTGAAATGCACTAACTAGATATACTCATATTAGTGATGGAAGAACACAACGTCAGGTAGATCAATCGGCAGCGCATGCGACTGTCAATATCAGGGTCGTGGGTCGAGCCCCACGTTGGGTGAATATATTTTTATTTATTTTTTTTATTTTTTACATTGCTTTCTTCTAAGGCTTATATTTAAATTTATTTTAATTTTATTTAATTCATTTAAAAAAAATTATTAGTTAAAAAAAGTTTAAATACTGCTCTTTATCGACAAAAATTTTTGAACGGTAACTTCGATCATCATGAAATTTGGACACAACATTCATCTCGGTGAACTAAGATGAATGTGTGTACTCATGTCCCTTCCTTCCCCATTCGTTCTTTTGCACCCGGGTGAAACCGGGCGGGACCGCTAGTCTTTAATATAAGATTACGTGTTGAATCGACAGAAAACGTTCCGTTCCTTATTGTCATTATAGTGCAAGTTCCGGAATTAGAAATATATATGCTCATCTGTTATTTGATGATGGCAAAGATTATATATTAGATAATAATATTTGATAATTGATAAATCGCAAATGGGTTGCCTAGCTAAATCGCGTACCGATGCTGTTAAATAAATTCTAATTCACTTTTTTGGATCAACTTCCCCGATTTGTAAATCATAAAAATATAGCATTAGCTGAGAGAATATGACATAAGAAATTGGAAAAATAGAGGTTGTCTACTTTTTAGAGTTCTTCTGATAGAAGTGACTTGAATCAATGGAGCGCACTTACACAATCGGAAAAATCTTCTTTCAGAAGAACACTAAAATCTAGGCAACCATCGATGTAACAAAATTTTGCTGAGGCAGCCTAATACTATTGGGTTGTGAATGAAATAGTCTTTAATTTCATAAAAAAATTGATTGATTGACTGATGAGGGTATATTAATAACGCTTGTTTACCTGTTTATACCTGACAACTTCACAGTTGTGCTGTGGGGAAAGTAGGCAACCTCTATTTTTCCGATTCCTTGTGTCATATTCTCTCAGCTAATGCTCGATTTTTATGATTAATAAATCGGGGAAGTTGATCTCAAAAAGTTAATTATAATTTATTTAACAGTATCGGTACGCGATTTAGCTAGGCAACCCATTCGCGATTTATCAATGTAAATATTATCTAATAATTAATATATTATAATCTTTGTCATCATCAAATAACAGATGGGGGTATATAGGTATTTCTAATCCCGATACTTAGACTATTATTAATCGCTGCTTCCACGTCGACATACCCCGAACAGAATTTTATCCCGCGGGCTGTCAAACAAGCGTTGCGTGTAATATTTATGTGTATTGTATTGTTCGATGCGACTCCCACACAATGCGTTCCCGGGACCGGAAACTCGCTGAGATCACCGCGAAAATTAAACTGCCGACTTATAAATATATTTTACAAAACATGCTTTTAAAACCTTTTTATAAGTGTAGCAAGTATTCTGTTGTTTTCCACGCTTTGTTGAACGCAGATCATGATCATTTTGTTTATTGTTGAAAAAAATTAATGACGGCCGTATCTCTATTAATATTATAAAGAGGTTAAATTTGTTTGTTTGTAGGGAGTCATCTCTGGAACTACCGAATCGAATCTAAAAGTTCTTTCACTAAGAAAAAGCTACACTATTCCCGAATAATTTTTGTTTTAATAAAAATACGTTTTTAGTCCGAAATCTCAATATTTATAAATCAAGTGGGAAGGAAAAGCGCTGCTTGACTGTTTTGTCGACGTGCGCTGAATGAATATAAAATCAGCTGCGAAAACATAAAGGCAGATATTGGTCACACCGCACACGGTGAAAAATTCAACTAAGAACGATGGTATAGAAAATCGTTGGCGTTCATAACAAAATTTGTCAATTCAATTGATTATAATATCGGTCATAATTAAGTCATTGTTTATCGGCTACATAACATATCAAACTTATGAGATTATTTTTATCAACGTAATGCTTAATAAGAAAATGACACGCATACATTTTTATGCTGTACCTACGAATGAATTTCATTTCGATACATTTTTATATTCATTAACTCAGAATTCAGATGACACCAAGTGAATAAGAACAAAATAAAATAATAATTCTAAAGTTAAATGACTTGTATTATTTCAATTCTCTTAATCCTTCTAACGAAAATCATCAATATTGAGTGAACGACCTGAACGCAAACAGATACATCCTGGTGACAAACCAAATTAGTGTGTGTGACGTTTGCAATAATCGGCTTTCGCACTTAAGCGATTTATATATAGACACAAACGTACGTAAATTGATGATAAAGGCCGCTGCATACGAGGCTAGAAAGGCTGCTAGATTTGCCTATTAGTTACGGATTTAGTACTAATGACTTTTTTGTGGGAAATTTAATTCTATACAAAATACTGCTATAAAAAAAAAAATTCTACCAGCTATCCTGCATATTTGAGTAAAAACGTCCAATGCTGAAACAATGGCGAATCGGGCCGAAAACAAAAAAATAAAATAAAATAAAAAGCACTCTAATATACATACTGGTGAGAAACCGTATACGGAATAAGTGTAACGTTTGTAAAATGCATTTTACTCGATTATACCATTTAAACACACAATCAGCGGCACTTTCTACGCCTAAGTGCAACTCGATTTTTCTACCTCCTACTTTCTACAGTAGTAAACTTGAAAATGATCGGAAAAAAAAATCACATTCTCGGGAAAAAATACGTAAAACTACAAATCTTTTCTTTTACATTATTATCTGTAACTGCAGAAAGCAAAAAGTTAAGATGTGACATCATGACGTGTAGAAATCTGATCATAACTTCTATCCACAATTTGAGATAGTATAAATATGCATTAATGTCTATACTTATCACCAGATTTATGTAAGTCTGTAAGTGCCTTAATTAACCAAGATGGCCAATTAAATCCGCTAATTAAAATGCAAACAAGTTATACAGAAACATTAAAAAAACTTACAAGTGCTATTTTCTAAGTTGCATTAAAATTACAGAACTTATATATCATAATCTTAATAAATAAAAACTAGCGGTCCGGTCTGGCTTTGCACGGATTTATAGATTGCGTATTTAAGATAGACATATTATGCTGCATCGGACTTTTTAAAAGAAAAATAGCTGTAAGTGTTCAAAATCATGATTTTTGAATAATTATATTTTGGAAAGCAGACTCGCATTTGGGAGGTACCGGGTGCGAGTCACGGCGGGGGCAGATGTGACTGGGATTTTTTCCTGCTACCTCTCGCCGAGAAACAGTAATTCCTATACCGGCCATCTTATTGATTTTCCATGATTTCCCTCAATAATTCCAAATAAATATCGAGATAGTTCCTTATTTAAGGCCATAGCCAATTACCTGTCAAACTCCTATGCTCAAAATTTACCTACCTTATCCTAATGTCCTAAAGTTTGTTCGTTCGCCCATTGCTATTGTACTTAGTTGAAGTTGAAAAAAATGTAGAAAATAATGGGAAGTGTGATAAATGGAAAGTAGTAATGGTGTGAACTGTGAATGATATCTGTTATGACATAAAGTCAAGAAACGGACGTTAAACGAATTATTATTATTATTATTATTACTTTGACAGGATTCCACCTAGGCGTACGAAATTTGGAATACTGCTTCTTAACCCTCCAGTTCTGTAACGTAACTAGTTCGTAGATAGAGTGGGGTCGAAAAGACCTCGAAATGGTTCGTGTAAATATAGCAGAGTGCTTTGCGAGAGCTTGGGCACCCCCCAAACACATACAGTCGACATGAGAAAAATCATATTTCTTTACTTTTTGAAGGTATGACAACCTCTGACTTTATCTGGGACACGATTTTTTGATTTCATCACCGTACTTCTACTTCTTTAAAAAAAAAATGGTTGTCTGTAAAGTCGGTTTACGGACGATAGTTTTACGTGATAACGTATTCCGCTCGAATATCATATTTAATAATACGTATAACCTAAATTTTAGTAGCTGTCAAATTTGGGCCGATCGTGCGCGGAACGTGACACATTTCGGAACGTAACACTTTTTCGTGCATGCAGCCGGTGTTTCATAAATTTATAAGACGTTATCACGTCAAAAATAAGTAACGCAATTTTTTATGAATAAAAAATAAAGAGACACCTTACAGCGTTTTTGGCTTTTGATACACAGGGTTGACCCTGTCAACAAGCAGTACGCGGCAAGAAAAGGCCGTTCTAATTCTTCTTATATACCTAAACAGTACAACTATATAGATATACCGACCTATTTTATGTTAGCAGTTAAGAAACCTATTTAGCTGCCTACTTCGTTTGCATGTTAATGTTATGATAGTCAACTGTTTTACATGCTTACCGCCGGAACTACCGTGCATCTAGGTAAAATATCTCGTTAGCTATTAAAATTAACGGCAATTATCTGATTGTTAACTTGCTTCACACATCTTTCCTTAACGTCGTTTCTTATATACTTACGTCATTTTTAGTGTATTTGCCCTATAGCACATACAGTATTGGCATCCGTCGGATGGCAAGACCTGAGGGTCGGACCAAAATTTTTCGATGTTTTATAGCCTCCTGAACAATTTGATATCATTTTTTGAAAATATTTATATGTATATACAATTATACATGTTTGAGCACGATAACTCTCGACAAACTTAATCGATTTAAACGAAATTTGGTCCACATGTTGAAATCCATCACCGCATGAAGCCAGCTTAAAATGGGCCAAATCGGACCATTTTAAAGGTGGTATTTAGGGGTTGAAAAGAGTTTTTGAGCCTAAAAATATCTTAAAAATTTCTCGAGACCGTTTCAAATTTTAAATGTTACCCTTTAGTAAAGACTAAAATATGCTGCTAAAATTTAAATGAAATGCGCCCGACAGAAATGGATTTACAAATTTATCGGTGTGAGCATGGAGCTGGAGAAATCAATTGATTCGTAATTTATACAAGTTGTGTGAGGTTTGAAAGTAGTAGTGTGTACGTGAAATATTTATTCCATTCATGGTCATCCAAGTTACGCAGGGACAATACCATGAATAAAACAACTCCCTAAATTTGATAGTAACCTCGCTCTTTAATAATATAATATAAATAAGTTACTCGTGAACTTGGATAAATATGATTTAATGCTAAGTTTTCAAATTATACAACGTTTCGTTGGTTATTTCCAACTTTTTCAGATAAACTTGATGTTAGCATCGCCATTAAAATAAATATGTTATACATGTCAATAATTTTTTCATTAATTTGTCAAATTATTTTAATAGTAATGAATAAAATAATTTGACAGATTAATGAATAAAATAATTTGACAGATTAATGAATAAAATAATTTGACAGATTAATGAATAAATATTTACATGTTCTTAATATATTTATTTCATTGGCGATGCTAACATCAAGTTTTGCCCGAAGAAGTTGGAAATATAACCAACGAAACGTTGTATAATTTGAAAACTTAGCATTAAATCATATTTATCAGTTCCCGAGTAACTTGAATGAGATGCAACACATTATAGAGTTAATAATATAGTTTAAGAACATTGTTCATTGATTCATTTAAAAATTCTCCGTTATTTTCAAGAACTTATTGTTTTGGGAAATAAAAATGTTTAAAGGGTAATTTTTTTAATGACATACTTTATTCTGATTATTACATATTTTATAAGAAATCGAAAAAACCCGTGTAAAAAATATCAAACCGTGTAGAAAAATAAATAAACAATTCCTGAAACGTTTTTAATAAAATGTTATTTTGACCGTTCCCACGTAATAGAATTGCGCGCCTTTAAAAACTTTTAGAATAAAAACAAATAAAAAGCGTCCTACGACCTTGCTTTATCGTTATTAGTGTCACGTAAATGTAAAATATAGAAATATAAATGTCTAATCTCACAGATGAAACAAGTCCTGCTAAGTTTCAGAACATTGTAAAACAACATACCGCTGTCTTTAGGATTTGCGAAAGCGATAAATATTTTGATCGCAGTAGTCGTCCTTGCACTTGCGGAAATACGTCACAGGACATTCACATTTCTTCTATGAAAATATTTATAAAGTCATTCACCTGTTTCATCATCGTAAATATACGATTCACCGCGTAAATATTTTCGGCGAAGTGCGTAAATATATTCCATATCACAGTGCGTGTCTATAGCAGATCGACTTTGTACCTATACTATATTCTCTGAATCATAATACAGTGTTTTATTACAACACATTCGGTTAGTACATGGATTTCCGATTTGTTCATACACGATCGATTAATCTGCACTAATATTATAAAAAAAGTTTGTAAGTTTGAATGTAGGAGGTAATCTCCGAAACTACTCATCCGTTTTCAATTTTTTTTTTTCACCAATATAATTAGAGTGGACCTTCAGGATGGACGTAGGCTATATATTATCGCGCTTAAAATAAAAGCGCTTTTCGTAGAGACCAATTTTGCAACGTAAGTCGACAAAAAAATGATGCCAATAATACAAATTCGGGCGAGACTGGACCGGGCCGGTAGTAGAGAAATAAAATCACTAGAATATTAAGTCGTTTAAACTCATAAGTGATTTTTTACTTTACCACCGCCGTTGATGTCACGTTTCGTCATTATTTATGAATTTCTTCCATCCCTTCTTTTTGAGGCCATATAGCACTAACACAAACTATTGTCAAATCAAATTTTTTAACTATACCTACTTTCTACAGCCCAGCATAACGTTGTTTAGGACTATAACCTGATAACTCAAGAACTAGCAGTTTCACAGTGTAAAAAAATTGAAAAGAAGTTTGACACTGCAGGCCATCCCTGAAACTTCCCGCTATTTTCGAGTTAAGCACGCTCAAAAATATATAAAATATAGCAAGAAGTTTATTTTTTAGCTCTTCGATCTCGAAAAAAAAAACACTTTCTTACGAATTTTTCGTTCACGATATCTCGTGAACAAATGAGCCGATTTTAATGCGGTTTGCGGCAATTGACGCAGTTTTTTAACTTAAGAAAATAATTTATTATAAAAAATCGATCTGATAAGAATTTTACGAGTAATTTTAGAAAAACACTTATTTACTAATTTTTCGTTCACGATATCTCGTGAACAAATGAACCGATTTTGATGCGGTTCGTGGAAATCAACGCACTTTTTTAAGGAGAAGAGCTGATAAGATTTTGGAATTAATCGGTTTACTAGTTTAGAAAATATTTAAAAAAACATTTCTAAAAATATTTAACTTGTATTTTTGAGATTTTTCAAAATTTATCGGGTCGAATCATTTCAAATTTCCAGGAAATCTAAGTTCAGCAAGGTCACGTCAGATGCCGCAAACCGCGTTTCAATCGGACACTGATCCGTTCAAAAGATATACATACACATACAGCCCTACGGACATCATCGCCAAAATAGTCAGAAAAGCTTCCTAGGACCTCAAAACGTCGAGATCTGACGAAAACTCGATTTTAGAAAATCGAGGTGAAATCAATAACTTTCCGATTGTTTTGAAAAAAAGTTTTGATTTTATTTATAGACGGAAGTTAAAAAACTATTCAGTACTTTTATTTATCAAATTCAATTCAAATGTTCTCGAGTGATACGGAGTCAAGTTTACAGTCGAAAGACAGACACACGAAAGCTCCAGAAACAGGTTTTCCCGTCTAGATGCCTAAAATCTCTAACAATTATCAAGAAACTACCCAACACTTAAAATAACGGACTTATTTACTAGAGTTTTGCAAAAAAATTACTTATTGATTGGACTATTTACCTATATAGTCTATTACCAAAATTCAAGAAGTGACTCATCATTATAGTACGGTTTGCCGAATGAAGCGGCAAAGCATGAAACAATGTAATGCAAACATGTCCCATGCATAAAGTCTATGCCGCTTATAAGTTATATTACATCGTGAAATATAACTGCATAATCTAACTTCTTAAATTTTTAACATGCAGTATTATAGTATATCAGGTATTTAAGATGTTTTAAACTACAGTAGTGACTGTATTATGCTCTTTTTTTGAGTCGGTTCGATGAATCAACTATACACGCACGTACAATTAATAAAACAGTTTGTTATCTTAACGCAACAAGCGTATCAATATTACTAATGACATTTGATTTAATTAATACCTAATGCCGCTATCGCTCAGAAAACGACAAATGATAAATTGTGTCAAATCCATAAAATAGTTTAACATTCCATATTGTATACAAAAATAATTTAAAAAATGTGATTTAATTTTACATACGAATACGTCTTAGTATTTTTTGAAACCCTCGGGTACTTAGTAGAGCCCCTAAGAACAACATAAAAATAGGCCCTGTACGATAAATGTCTAAATTAGAAATGATTGATAATCGATATGTCATAAGTGCCTAAAGCTCGATTTTGAATCTTAAGGCCCCTTTCTAGGGTCCCTAAAAAGATCTAAAATTGTCCAGAGTTGAATAAATCTTAATTTGAATTCAGTTACTTAATGTTGTCTAAAATACTGTTTTCGGTATGAAATTTTATAAATTAGTACTTCATAGGACCCTAAGGGCAAATTTAGAAATTTATAAAATTTCATCCCGAAAAAAATTATTCAAAAGATTTATTCAATTCATTTTTAAACCATATTTAAACCTTTTTAGGGGCCCTACATAGGGGTCTTAAGGTTCAAAATCGAGCTTTAGGCACCTATGAAGTATCGATTAGTGAAGTTTCTCCTACAAAGAGCCCGAGGTTTAAAAAAATACTAAGACAAGAAAAAGTTATTAAAAAAAACCATTTCAACATTTTTAGTCCGGCTTACCTGATAAGAAATATTAAGCCGTTCCGGGACTTTTGAAACACCCGATATATAATTAACATTTTGTTATGTCCAAAGTCTACTCTAAAGTTATAAAAAGTGGCACAAATAAATTGTTTTTAACTTCACGGCAATGCTTAACCACAACAACGCAATATTTATGATTAAGTGCAAAATTTTTGTCTACGACTTTTTATCTTAATTACAGATGACTAGATATCGGTTCGGTGGCAAGGATATTTTTTAATTGGATTGCTTGGAAGTGCATTCAAAAGTGGTTAGAATGTCGAATCTTCCTATCACATAATTGGTTTAGTGGCTCTGGGGCAACAAAACCTTTGGCGCCCACACTTTGGGACCAAATAACTCGCCTTGGAAAAAAGTTTGTTTTTTAACGACTTTCTGCTTTATTAACCTGAGACACGAACAACGACTTTTTTATGTGGTGAGGATGATCGATATCACATAATTGACGAGTATGCTGTTTTGACGAACCTTTGATTCTAACGCTTTGGAAACCAATTACCCTGAAAGGATTGCCTGTTTTTTGCTCAGAACTCATTAGACATAGGTAACAAATAACAAGGTTCTATGCAAGATCCACCACGGATGGCCAGGGCGAATTCCCATGAAGGTTCAGAACTGTTCAGAACCTGGTTTAGATGTGGAGGATGCACAATTGCAGCTGGAATCTTTTCTTACCACTAATTTCATCTACCTACCTGTCTATCTTTGATGTCAAATGTCTATAATTTTTAATACATATATATCTATCATTTACAATTTTTGTATATAAAATAATATAATGATGTTGTTCCATCCAACTTGGTAATCGACTGCTGGGATAAGAGAATAAAAATCTATCAACTCCTTGATAAATAAATGATTTAATCAGGTTACCCTAGAGTCTAGACTACTTGTTGATCTAAGTACATAAAGTTAATTTTCCTGCTCCTCATTGTCAAGAGAATTTGAAGTTTACGTTCATGAAACATTAGTCTGACGTTTAACTGGAGCGATTATGGAAAACCGTAAAAACATTTAAAATCAGTTAAGATGCTCAACCGCGGGACCTTCCGCTTATAAGGCCAGCACTGCATTATAATAATATTTATATTTTATTTGTATACAATCTAAACTGTCAAATTAATGAATTCAAATAAAAAAAAATACGCCATGATTCGCAGTAATCTCCGGAAACAAGTCAATAATAATAGAACTGAAAAAAAAACTTCTATTCTGCTGCAAAATATTTTTGCATTTTTATGTCCGTATCATGCTTAGTGTCTCAACTAAACCGCATTATTTATTATTATTGCAGTAAAATTATTTTTTATCTGAGAAAAAAATCTATAATGATTATATATTGTGCAGTTTAAAAAAAGACAAAAATGTCAAAGAACAGTTATTTACGAATATTTTGATGTAGCAAAATATCCTGAAGCTGGCCACAAAATATTAAAGCTAAGCCCACGCCATATTCGTATCGGTAAATTATATTCAATTCATAGCAACAAATTCCGTAACAAGTTTAGATTAGGGATTTGCTGGTATTGTTGGTTTATTTTTTTAGTGTGAGGGACCAGATCTGGTTACTTTGGTTACTGTTTTGTTGTAACTGAGGATTTTTTATAAAATCAGCTTTATTTCGATGTGTGTTGTAAATTAGACTTTAGTGATTTTAAAAATTGCAGTTGTAAAAAATGAAACCCTACGGATGTCTTTGAAAGGGTGTTATAAATTGTAAATTTTTATAAATTAAAAAGAGTACCATACCAAATCTAATGTAATACTACCGAATAGGTAAATCATTTCAAACAATATTTTTTCAGCAACATTTTGCTTCAGCAAAACGTGTTTATTGTCTGACTCTGATCAGAATGACGCCAGGTTGGTTTGTAGGTGTTTGTTCAAGTCGCCCACGTGACAATATACTGCTTTCTGATTGGTTCTTGCGTATACCTAGCAGCGTACCTAACAAGAAAAATAGCCCCTGTTCTAATTTTAAAATCTATCTTGTGAGCTAGCAGGCGAGCCCGCAGTGACGTCATTTCCAGCTTCGTATCCAGCCTACCGGCCCGCAGAACTCCTAGCAGCGTTTCTAGCCTCGTGTGCAGCGGCCTTAATACATTAGTGATTTTCGTAGCTAGCAAATTCTCGATTATGTTGCATCTTAACTGACTGTATATACATTCATCAGTCGCACCAGATATTATGTAATCGCAGAGAGTTCCACCTATTTAAAGACTCAAAAATGAAATAAACATGTATGTCCATTAATTATTAATTATTATCATTTAGTTCAATTTGAAGTTCCCATCCCTGACTTAGTTTCGAGTGTTGAGTAGCAACTTGTTTTGCAGACCACTGTTAATATTATACAAAAATGCTCTAGCGTAATTAAATGCCAATATGTAGTACCTACCTACACCGCGGAGCCAACAACGAGAACTGACGGCGTAGCTCATAAATTATTGTCAACCGTAGCGCGATAACCGCAGGCAATGCCATAACGCGTAAACAACGAAAATAGATCAGTGGCGCACTTTGAAATTGATATTGTCTCTATTTGGATAGAACAAGAATGTCTAATCATGAGATTTATTTGCGTTTATTTTGTTTAGTTCTGGCAGTTTACTATTGAATAGAAACGTCGAGATTTGAGCAGGCGCGGTCGCAGCCTGAAATTTTGGAGGGGTCACTCACTACACTAATAAAAAATAGGTATCTGGAATAAAATAAACATTATTGCACAAGACACAATTTTATTTTATACATTACCTATAAAACAAATGGAAACTATGTATAAATTTATCGCTGTTAGGGGATAGCTAAAAATTTCCTTTTATTATTTGGCAATTTTTTGAGATTTTTCAATTTGACCTTAGATTTTGGGGGGGGGTCATTTCCCCCGTGACCCCCCTTTGGACCGCGCCTGGATTTGAGACTAGAAATTTAGCATATCACTCGACTTGTTACTTTATGAATTTTTTCAAAATGTCTTTCTCATCTTAATTGCGAGACTTCTCGAAAAATATCATATCTGCGATTACTATTCTTTAGCAGACTAATGCTGAGGTGCAGAAAGTATTGTCAAAAATTTGATTTGACAATGACCTTAGATTGTGATCACATAATTACAGTTCATACATCAGGAGCAGTCTAATGTCGTATTCAAACTCCCTGTCATCTAAAACATTAAATTGTACTCATACAAAAATAAATGATTTTTAAGTTGATTTTTTTTAACAGCATATAAAAATCAAATAGACAAACAAATATTTCGAGTAACTTTTTTTTCAAAACTCAAAAATGAAAGAGAAACGGGCTTTCAAAGTTTTATTAAATTTTATCAAATTTTGAGGTCGAATCTGGCGTTAGACTATGTCACTATGGAAATATGTTATGTCATTATCATATTCACAGAAATTTTTCGAAGTTGTCCCCGTTTTGTTGGGCACAAAACTGCGTGCGCCGTATAGCGATGCTTGTGTACATGCTTGTAGTCGCGATAAAGGCTTTCCGCGAATTACTTTGTGATGCATTTCCGACTCGTGCTATCATTTCTTCGCGTGTGTTAACCAGGCTTCTGAATTATTTAATTAAATTTTAAAACATTAAAATTGGTCTCCATGAAAAGCGCTTTTATTTAAACGCGATAATATATAGCTTGTATCAATTCTGAATATCCATTCTAAATATTAGTGAAAAAAATTTTGAAATCGAATGAGTAGTTTCGGAGATTGCCGCCTATATCCAAACTTACAAACTTTAACTCTTTATAATATTATAGCGGTCCGTCCCGGTTTCACCTGGGTGCGATAGATATAATTCTGCAAAATGTATTTCGATTGTGTCCCGGCGAGTGAACTAATAGCTTTGAGCAAGTTCTAACAGATGTCGCTATTTGGTACTAAAACAGTTTTAGGTCGTTTGCTTCTGAACTGATATTAGTGGTGTATGTTGGGTGAGAGGTGACACATATAGACGCCTGGCGGGGATAACTGATCGATTGATAATTAATTGATAAGTTTTCGACCACATTATAACAATCGCACTTTCTTCAAATCTTTGATTAATGTCTGATTAAAACTCTTCAATAAATAAAATTATCGACCAATTTTTCAGGCAATATATTAACAAAAAATATAATTAATACATTAACGTTTCGATCCGGATTTGGATCTTCTTCAGAACGGTTCTAAAAAATATAAAAAATAATTAATATTCGCTTTATATTATAAAATTCTATCAAAATAATTAATTTAGTATCAAAATATTGAAAAAATAATATTTAATATTTTTATTTTAGGTTATAAGTATTTTTTAATGACAAATCATAAGAATTATAAACAAAAATTGTGCAAAAAATAAAAAAAAAATCTGGAGAGGGTCACCCTTATCACGTAAGGGTATAAAAATAGCCTATGACCTATTCTCAGAGCTACCAAGTATACACAAAAAATTTCATAAAAATCAGTCAAGCCGTTTCGGAGGAGTTCGATAACAAACACTGTGACACGAGATTTTTATATTTCTATACCTAGTATAGATAGAAAAAATCACCCAATATCATCAAAGATATTTTTAGAACTAGTTATTATCAATAACTTAAATAGTTGTTGCATTGTGAAGTCAGTCACTTTCAAAGTCAATGAACGTGCAATCAATATATTATCGTAATTCGACAGGTTCGTGAAGGTACAACGTACACCACACTTTACAACAGTATAGTAAGTTAATTTTTTCCAGCTTTCATTTAATTTGTTATAACTCATAATCGAATTTTAGAGGCAAACCGATCTTAAGAGTATTCGTCCCTGCAAATACCCCCTGCACCCTTCATATCAAATCTTTTCCCCTCGCCTAAAAACGGTTCGCGCTCTCCCGACGCTATTTTTAAAGCTAGAGGGTTCTGGTAAACGCCAAATGAAATACAAAGAATCAGACTACAGATCCTTCAGGCGAATTTTTTGAAAAACAGTTTCGCCTACGTGTGAAATATTACGTAACTTATTATTTTTTTCAAAAGGTTGTAAGTTTTTTTCAAAAAATTCGCCTGATGGATCTGTAGTCTGATTCTTTGTCTTTCATTTGGCGTTTACCAGATCCCTCTAGCTTTAAAAATAGCGTCGGGAGAGCGCGAACCGTTTTTAGGCGAGCGGAAAAGATTTGAGATGAAGGGTGCAGGGGGTATTTGCAGGGACGAATACTCTTAAGGGGTAGTCTTTAAACCACGTAACGCTCTTAAGAGCGGCCTTCGAAGTATACATGGCGTTGCAAGAGACAGACTCCTTGATGCCCTAAGCATTTCTTGCCTATGGCCACTCATCTTTAACAGCAGTCTAAAAATACTCTAATATTATCTGTCTCTGTCATGTTAAGTTTATAAAAAAAATTTCAAATTGTGAATGTCATTATAAGTTTAAAATTGATAGAAAAAAGTTAAATAGCATAGAATTTTAGGGAAAAATATTGAATTCACGCTCTCATTGAAAATTTGACTGTCTTTAAAATCGGTCCTTAGACATTTTTATACAGTTTACTGAAAAAAAGTTTAAAAAAATGTAAAGTTAAAAAACATTACGTTTTCATTTTCAAAATTAAATTATTATTTATTTTTAATTTCTCTATTTCTGAAGGCATTTTTATATCAGTAGATCACATTGTTGAGAACATGACAAAAAGAAAAAACAATTTTTTTTGACACGGTCTCTTGATTTAGAAAAGCATGATGGAGGCTAGGTAGCCTCCATCATGCTTTTCTAAATCAATGCTTACCGTATGCCTCCATAGTTTATCTGTCAAAAAAAAAAACCCTTAGGGCAGTTCGGCACATTTCTCACCAGAGGTCTCACCATTCCTTTGGGTTCCGAATTTAGAAGTCGATATCATCAAAGTATACCGGTAATCTGAAAGTAACCAATAAGCTCATGTCTACTACGTAGCTCCATCCATGACATTGCAAGCAGAACGTTAAAGGCGAGTAGGTACCTAAGTAAATATTTCTGAGTTGACAAAGGGCAAGGTCAAACAGTGAAATACGAGTAATTGAAGTCAGTACACTTCACAAAAAACTGTCTTCGTCTCCATTAAAACGGTACTTAAAAATAAAATTCCTGAATATTTAACTTCAATTTATGTAAACAAAATGCATTCACGACATTAATAAAGTCAGTTGACATAACGGGTTGCCATTTTCGTTTTTCTTTTTTCGGGAGTCTCGATTGGACAACGAGTAAACAATTGAAGCACTAGTCAGTAAATATGTGTCAAAAACAAGTTCTCTTCCTTTTAAAATGCACGTATGTGAAATAACGGAATATGTCAACTGTTTTGCAAGTGTGCGATTGCTATTTGTTTTGTTTTTTATTGCCGTTCTCTTTTTTCCGTGCATCGTTTTATAACTCAAGTGAGCTTAAAATGCATTTATTTTCTGAGAAATGTCCATTTATCATGCATTATTTTTGTTTCAGCTTTATTTCAGAATGATCTTCTGTTGTTTGTTGTATGTAATTTTAATTGAACCGTTTCATTATTTGAATGTTTTAAGTTACTGAGCCACTGTTTGATTTATGGAACTTTCGCAATATAAAAACAACAAGTTCAAAAATTATGAAATTTTAAAATTAGCATTTCAATAATGTTCAGATTTTACAGTTCGTCATTTGTGAAAATGAGGATCTGAATTACAAATTACTTTCAAGTGTAATTTATGCTAACATTATGTAAAAAATATTTTTGTGATCAATTAGACCAAATTAAATCCATTGAAAAATTTTTTTCTTTCGATGTTCTAAATTAAAATCCCGTGTAAGGGAATATGCAGACAGTGGCAACATAGCATTATTGTGAACCGAGCATCATCAGATTAGCGATCAGCGCAGACTATTATTGTGTTGAGAAGGATTTATTTAACGGTACTTTAATTTGAAGTGCGGGATAATATTTCGAAAATTCAATGCGTACTGGTTGTTATTTTTGATTTGCAATTTAAATTCGACATTGCAATTGCATGACCTGAAATCTAGTTACATCTTAAGTGCCTACCCAAATTTTATAGTTTACTAGCGGACCCGGCGAACTTCGTACCGCCTAACAGTATTATATATATATATATATATATATATATATATATATATATATATATATATATATATATATATATATATATATATATATATATATATATATATATATATATATATATATATATATATATATATATATATATATATATATATATAATTGGAACATCTATCTATCTATTTTATTTATTTTAAAATATACATGGACGTATATGTGTGTATGTCGAACACTCCGGCTGCGCCGTCGTGCCCGGTGCAAAAGAACGAATGGGGATATTTGAATCTTTGATTAACGTCTGATTAGTACTCTTCAATAAATAAATTATCGACCAATTTTTATAAGATCAACAACATTTTCGATATGAATAAAAAAAAGTATACTTACAACACAAAATCCGTTGTTATTGGAAGCTCGTGTCACGTGTTGAGTACTTTTGAGGTTATAAAATCACTTGAAAATTATTTAATGATGAAAAATGTTAAAAGTATATAAATCAATGTTTTTTTAATTTTTGACAGAATTTTTTCAAATCATACATAAGGCTGTTTATATTTTAAAACCATGGATACGAATTTAAAAAAAAAAATCGTGTCTTTAATAATAATTATAATCAAAGGAAGAAAAAAAATTTAAGGGTGGACTACCCCTAACATTTAGGGGGATGAAAAATAGATGTTGGCCGATTCTCATAGATACCGGATAAGCACAAAAAATTTCATCAAAATCCGTCAAGCCGTTTCGGAGGAGTTTGGCAACGAAAACTGTGACACGAGAATTTTATATATTAGATTTTACCAATTCAACTCCACAAGTGGCGAATGGTATTAAGGTCAAAATTCACGTTTCAAAAATTTTCAATATTTTTTTGTTTTGTTTTCCCGAATACAAAAAGCATAATTTTGGATAAAATCTGTGCGTCTGTTAGTCTGATAGTCTATTAGTCTGTGAATACGATACCGGTAAACGGATGCGTGGATTGAAACCAAATTTTGGGAGGATGTTTAGTATGCAAATATGAAGAGCTCTATTATTTTTGGGGACAATCGACGCATGCGCAGAAGAGAAATATGCTATAAAGTTATTTTTTATGTAATAACTGTATACTTTTAATAACGGTTTATTATTATTCAATTTATTTTCACAAGAAAGTTTTGTAAATTTTTTTCCCTAAACTTTATAGTTTCGGAAATATTTTGAAAATAAAAAATCAGCTGTTCTTTTGTTCTATAGATCTATCAAAAAGAAATTAGGTAGCTTTGGCGAATTTTTACATGACGTGATAACATATTTTAAGTAGGTATTACCTACCATACAAACGGATAGCAATATCATAACACATAATATTTAATATTAGCCGTTACCCGCGTTACAGCAGGCGTTAGCAGAAATCTAATTTTTTTATAATAATTAGGTTTTCCCAAAAATAATATGACGGACAGCGTGATGTCATCTTGGCCGCCACACTTCGTCATTAAACGTAAATAGACGGTCGCTACATCTCTCAATAAATTTATCAACTAAAACTGGACATCGAGGATCTTATTGCACAAATGTCTTCCGAAGATGGCCACACGCACGAAGACTCGACTGTATACATATACTTAAACTTTTTTGTTTTTTGAATTATTTTTAAAACCTGTAAGTAATATTTTTTGTGCACGGTGCTTATGTAATTTATGTTCCCACATGTTGCGCTCAGAACGCTCTGGGGTTATACATCCGGCCCCAGCTGTATGTGATCTGACTACTTTGACTTTATATAGGGTAAAGGCATCGGCTCTCGATCATCAGTGGCGGATTTACACATTTCCCAAGTATAGACTTTTAAAGTGCCGCCCTTACCTCTACAATTGTCAGTTCCTAGATTATTTTTACAATCCAACAATTAGATAGATAGATAGATAAAGGCCTTTATTTTTTTGGTACAAATGTAGGTACATAAATAGCGTCAATATAAATACTTAGTTATAAAAATTCGACCAAATTTGTAGTGAGCCTTAGCTAATAAGTATTTTTTTTAGATTTTTCCTAAGCTTTTGTTTGAAAATGCACAAAAATAGTTTTTGGGTATATTTCTGATTGAATCAAAGCATAACCATGTGCGACTAATAAGGCGGGGTAATGTATGCTACTTACACAATAATGTACAGTTACATATACGGTAAAAGTAATTAATAAATAAATTACCTTTATTTGCCGCCCCTAAAATCTGCCGCCCTAGGCTCAAGCCTACTCAGCCTGCTGGTAAATCCGCCACTGTCAATCATCCCTCTGTGTTCAACTGCAGATTTAGATTTATAGTTGATTGATAATTTATCACAATATAGCATAGTATAATATTGCAATAGAGAAAATTGTAATGTTATTACTATAATCGACTAATATTTTAACTCAATACCTATACTCTATCGGTGAAAAGAGAATTTTGAAAATAATTATTCGTTATTAGGCTGTACCTACTCAAAGCTGGGAAATATATGTTGTATCTAAAATATCTTGTATCATACTTTGTGTATCTTAGATATCTACTAATTTTATATTTCTTATCCGAAAATAAACAGACTGCTCAAAAGTGTATATTTATTTCGAGGGCAGATGCAGGTATATGTGTAAGTACAGTAGAACCTCTTTAATTCGAAAACCTCAAAACTCGAAAAAATGTTTTGTTCCCTTCACTTCAAGCCCCAGGAAAACCAGTTCGCGTATCGGTGGACCAATATCTGTCACATGAACCAATATGGTGTCAGCTACTGGGTAACGTATACACGTTCATGGCTTACTTGTGTGTAGAGTCTGTGAAGTTAAACAACTTTGGTTACTATGGCGAAAACAGGTGGAAAGGACCGAAGTTTTCAACATAACAGCGCCATCTCACGTGCGCCAAAATAACGCTGCATCTCGAAACACAGCAAGCATAGGAAGCTATTTCTTGGTGTTACTGTTATACAACATATCTTGTAAAGGCCCCTGCATACGAGGCTGGTTTTTATCCCTGGAATCGCTGCTGATTTCATTGCTAGGTTCCAAGCGTGCTGTGGTTAGGGCTGCCACCTTTCAAAAAAAGCAGACCCGGAGATTTTGGAAAAATGTTGTTTTAATTAAAATAAAACATTTTTTTTAAGTATGAATTGTTTATTTATAGTAACGGCAACGTATTTTTTTACATTTAAATAACCTAGCTAGTGCCAGGCTGACTTGGACCAGCTTGACACTTAAAACTATATTTTTAATTCTGTAGGGATTGTTTTAGCATCTTTTCTTGCTCAGGTTTTTTAAAAACTTCAAAAACGCTTGACAATTCATATTGTAATTAGCCTTCACCATGTTCACTGACAAGTAGTTTCGCTCGTCTGTCAACAAATTTCCCATTAAAGAAAAAACGCGTTCTACGAAAGCATTGCTTATACTTTATAGAGATTGAAAAATTTTTTCTAATTATTTTCGACAGTTCGGTGAAGTTTGCGGTGACTTTGAATAACTGAACCCATCGTTAATTAACAGACAATGTTGAATCATTAGATTGTATGAACTGAGGAAATACTTGATTTAATTTATTGATCTTGTCATAAAGCCTATGTATCTTCATCCAAATTTTTCAAACCAAGTGATTCGACAGCTTCCACAGCATCTGTCTGACCCGGAGACATCGATGATAAACCCGTAGCCCGGATATGCACTATTCAAACCCGTAGACTCCGGGTCAAACCCGGAGGGGTGGCAGCCCTAGCTGTGGTGCTGAATTTTGTGATGGTTTGTATTTGTGTTGGCTTCATACGATGTGTGTTTTGAAGTCGGATTTGTAGATGGTTTTGATGCACGCTCAGTGACACTTCGGATGTTAACAAAAGTGGATATTTATTGTCTCTGAACCGAGCACACACTATGACACCATGTTTGTTAATGACGTACGCCCGTGTCGCCCACGTGACAAGATACTGTTCTCTGATTGGTTCTTGCGCAAAGCCAGCAGAGAATGAAGCAGGAATTTTGAAACAAAGCTTGCAAACATGCAGCGGAGCCCGAAGTGACGGCATTTCCATCCTCGTCGTCAGCACGACACCCAGTACAAGTCCCAGCAGCGAGTCCAGAGGCAAAACCAGTGTGCAGAGACCTTAAACATCAGGTAAGTGGGTGGTAGCCGGTGTCTTTACCCAACATTTTCAGTTTATTCTAACTTCAGAGCTGACACTCTATCGATACAAATCCCTAATTAATTTAAAAAACATTTTTCGATTAATTAGTCTTAATTACGAAAACTTTTAAGGTAGTTGCTTAACAGTTGGTGGTCTTAAAAACTTTAATAAAGATTTTTTCATTGATTGTTTAGACGTTGTTGAACCTTGAGTATGTTTATTCGCATTTAAAAGTAATAAAATAACTAATTTTTAAGCAAAATGAAAATGCATTAATGAGTCACAGCAGGAAATTTAAATGAATAAAGAGAGTTTATTTACATCCATGTACTTGTTGCAGATATTTTATTTTCTTTCGATTTATGAATGTCCATTTCAGAGCTCAAACAATACCGATAATAATCTGTAAACAAAAGTCATATATCATAGACTTGATAAAAGCAGTGTTGATCATATTATATTTAATAACTTCTATATTGCTAGTGGCCGTAAGTGGAAGCGTGGCCCATGAAGTGTGACAGAAAATTATTGTTTCTATCTCTTTCTTTTTATTTGACCCGTTGTGCGCAAGCGTTGCGTCTGTAGTGGGGTAATAAGTAAGTGAAATAGAGCAAGCCACCTCCCTTTCACAGCTTAGTTACATAAGTAAACTGACGCTGCAACTGACGCGCATCCATTCACGGACATGCGCATGAGACTCAGAGTATAATACATGAGACAGTCGTATGTCTGCACCGTAGTGTTTAAGTCTTTCTCTCCGATCTTTGCTAGCAATATAGAAGGTATTAAATATACGGTGTTGATGCTGTTTCATATTTATCATTATAAATACTAACTTCCGTGAAAATATGTCATTCTTACGGAATCGGTTAATTTATTCATGCCTGACTCTCAACCTTTTTGTTCCAAATGAAATTATAGTGATTAGCAATGGGATCGAAAAATCATATACGTTCGCGTATAGAATTAGAATCAAAAGTAGAAGCCAAAAGGTTTACACTGCTATCAACAGGGTCTTACGCGTGTGTGTTTTTGGAATTTTCATGTGGTTGCAGTAACAAACGCGGTTTTGATTGATTTTGGAACGAAGTTCCTTACGGGGCGTCATAAGATATAAATGGAGAGGACTAGAAAAAAAACGCAAAGAAAAAATGGTAAAGAAAGGCGTACAGAAAATCTGTAACGAAAATCTACAAATATAATTACCTATTGTATGTCTGTCCGTAGACATAGAAAGTTGAAATTTGGCACACTTATATAATATAGGGCATGGGACAGATTCTAACGGAGCCGAATTTTTGAATTTTGGTTCTAGAGGCGAGCAAATTGAAAACAAAAAAGTTTTTCGCTTATAATTCGCTCAATTAAATCAGATAGGTTCGAAACCTGTCACGAAAGAGTAGAAAATTTTACATAGATTTCGTACAACAGATTTCTCGCAGACAGTTTTTTATACATAGAAAAATTGAAATAGACACTGTATAAATTCGATTTTGCCTAATACATCTCGCACGCGGGTCGGTTGTCTTCGTTCGTTGCACACTACGTTATGGACATTTAAAGATTGCGTATGTTTTGCCTTAAAATAAAAATATTGCATTTGTTCAAAAACGGATGCCATTTCAAATATTAGTCAGTTTTTTGACATTAATATATATTTTGTGAAATGCAATGCCTTCTAACTTCACGATTTGTTATAAATTAATGTGTAGTATCAAGCATGTATGTTGTAGTTATAGGTAATGGTGTACGGGTACGATTCTCGCTTTGGGTGCGAGAAGTCCCGGGTTCAAATAATCCTGGTTGTGCCCAGTATTGTTTTTCCTTTTTTAGCAAATATTTGATAACATTGTTTTATTATTTTTCAGTATTATGTTTTTTTTATAGTATGTATTTTGCTCTAGATAAATGTTAGGGTGTCCCGGGTTCGATTCCCGACAGATGCGCAACAAATGTAATGTTTAAATTTTTAGAGTCAAATTACACGATTAATTTTTGTTTAATAATCATATTATATTATAAATAAAATCTTCGAATAATTTATCAGACAAGTTAGTAAAAAAATTATTTGATACATAATAAATAGCGAAAAGAACTTCGTTTCACGGCAACTCTCGTCTTTCTTAAAAATATTTGTTTTCAGATCTACTGATTTTGGTGCCAAGCAGATAAGTGGTTTTGGAAATACAGCTATTTTGTACATATGATAATATTGTCTAAGTAGTATAGTATGAGAACTTTCTGGAAATGTCCACTGACAGTTTTTATACAGTCGAACAAATCTGTATTTTGCTTATTAGAAATTATTTTTATGATTTTTAACAAATATTTCAAAAATCATAAAGAATGGTTTTGAGTTACATGACAAGTTTAAGTACGTCTTTGTCTTTTTATCTACAATTTTCACCCCGTGAAATGTGCCGAACTAGACTGATTTCTTAGCCTATTGGTAAATCCTTTTCTGTGTACTATAAAAAAAAATAATGTCCAACTCTCTGACTTAAAACGTTGCCTTTCTAGTACGAAGATAAAAAAGATATCGATTCCAGTTTGCAACGATAGTTTTAAGTTGACAGTCTATGTATGTAAAATATAAAAGGAAATATCCTATTTTGTAAATAAAACGTTCTTTATTTACAATACTGCAACAATAAGAACGAACGATGCACACATTAAGTGATTGTATTGAGAACCAGGGTTGGCCAACGTCAATAAACATATTTCAATTACAAAAAAAACGAATGTGCTTTAGACCACACGACTGAAGTAAAACTTCTTCCTGCCATAATTTGTTATTATTCACCCGAAAATTCACAAAATATGAACTTTAAAATGATTTTACAATTTTATTCACTTTAAACGTAGAATATTTAATGTATAAAATTGTTCAAGAACGAAATGAACAGTCTAATGTAAGATGAAAGAAATATAAACATAAAGATAATGAAAATAAAAGCAATACATTGCAAGTACTTAGCTCTCGTGGGATTTTAAGTGTAAATCTTTATGAAATCTTATTTAAAGTAGGTTTACAAAACTTTTTTTTGTCACCCGATAGCGCCACTGGCAAGTAAAGTATGTCTCATTCTATTGTTAGTACTGCTTATATTTTCGGCCACCTGATGACGCTACTAGCCAGTGAAGTATTTGTTCGGCCACCTGATGGCGCCACTAACCAGTAAAGTATTTGTCATCCTCTTTCTATTTTCACTAACTTATATCTCTCTCTCAACTTCCGTTCGCCTCGCCCGATCACACTTCCATAAATCTCTCGTCAGGCATTCACCAGCTTACTCCCCAAGTCAAGTGTGCGTAAAGAAGTTTTACTTCAAAAAGGCATATGTTTTGTAAAGAACACGGCTGAGGTGAATACTTCGTACACTAAGAAAATACACTTTCAAAGTAGCATATGAAGTAGTCCCATCAAAAATATGTGTTTCTTCTACGTGTCTTGTTTTGTAGACCATTCTCAATGTTAGAACTAGTTCCAGAAATCATAAACTGAGTGTGATGCAATATTGGATGTCCTAGTCAAGACATGCTGGCTCGTCGAATCAGTGGACCCATTTCTTTTTCTAATCGGTGCACGAATTATGTAAAAATTGTCCTGTCTATATTGGCCGTGATGCGTATGATACCGATATACGATTTTGAGATCAAATCGTTTTAAGATCGTCAGATGTAACTACCAATAGAGTAAAGGCCGCACACTCCACGCTAAAATACACGACTGATGTAGACGGAAAACTTTGAGGAGCTGCGTACGATAAATCATCCAAGATCGCGCGTTGTCGAAACAAAACATAGAAGTAGAAATCTGAATCATCGCATGCAATCATCGTATAATTCTAAATAAGTAGTTTTCATTTTCTACAGATCATTTACCCAACCCTGCTGAACAGGTAAGGTCGTCTCTCCAGCAGTTAGCAGAATGCAGATTACTCCGCAGGAGACGTGGGTAGAATTCCTGCAGCGACAAACGCAAACTTCCAATCGCTTTGCCGCGCGATCCGCCGGTTGTGTGAATCGTAACAAGGTGGAACACACGTAACAACTGTAATGTTATGTTATGTTACATATTATGTATGCAATGCGTATTTTGTATGTCAATTTTTTGTAGGTTTCTGTGACAGGTGTGATCAGTTATCTGAAATTCGTAAGTGTCAATAACTTTTAAGTATTTTTTTTTGCGTTATCTCTATTGATTAGAAATAATTTCACGTAACTAACGCGGTTTAGACGTCTCTATACAAGGAAGAAAGTTTTGTACGTATATTACGTACCATTTGTAAATTATTTTTCGCCAATTAGATTGCATTTTGGTGCCTCTTAAGGCTTATCTTTAACTGTCCGGCATTTAATTCTGTTTGTTTGTCTATATGTTCTGTTGTTTCGTAATTTAGCAATTTTTATTACATTTGGCAAGGATATTGTTCAAATCCAGGACGAAACCAACTTTTTTGTGGTTAAAGCCGCCGTGAATTGAGAGTGGAGCAAAGTTTCATAAATACAAAAAATACTGTAACAAAACTGCTGTAGTCCGTGGCGGAAATTATTTATTTACAATATTAACTGTTTAACAAACAGTAAAAAACACACAAACGAAAGCGTATAACGTTAACAGAAATAAAACTAATAGTTCTAGATTATAAAATAAAAGACTAAGTAACAGAGAATAAAGAGTCGCTAAATTATGTACAAAGAAATATTTACAACACACAGGAACGCAACACAGAGTTTATCAGCGCACTTGTCTACTCAAACACACAGGAACACAACACAGAGTTTATCAGCGCAATTGTCTATTCACTATAAGTTATTTATTTAAAACCACTCACTAGAGTTATATTTATTTCCACAGATTAACGGAATTTATGTTGTAATGCCAGAGCACTGTGTCAACGCAACGAACAGCTTCAATAACTGACTGACCTCACTTCCTCCCTCTGTTCGCCTTTTTTAAAGTTTTCGGTCTATGCTTCCAGAAAGTTCGAATCGAGATTTCCTTTCCTCTCCATGCGGGCGAGTCTCTAAGATCGAGTGCTGGCTACCTGCATCCATTGTTGCTTGCCTTTACATGCGTGGGAGTCTCTAACGGTCGGATGTCCGTTACCTGCTTTCATTGTTGTTAGTTAACCCTCGAGTATTGTGTAGACTTTTCTAAAAACTCCCATAGGCGCATCACTGTGGGGAAATGCGCAACAATACAATAAACTTTAATGCATATAAAATGTAGAAAACTATCTTTCTTTTAAAAATTCAGATATCGAAATTAGATTCCATTTTGAAAAAATCGCCTGATACTGGAGCCGGAGCTGACCCTCATTCCTTATGGAGCTATTCTTTCAAAAAGTCGGATACTGGACCCAGACCTAGCTACGACTAAATCCACGAATTGGACGGTTACCAGAACCCTATTTAGCTTTGACAAAAATGTCAAAATGCGACTCACAAGTAACAGTCCCAAAACCGTTCCATCTATGATGGTTTCATCATGTCGAATTTACATAATATGTGCGCAGAATTAAAAAAAGTAAACTTTTTTTTATCTGATGCATAATGTAATACATGGGAGGTTATAAATAATAAAGATATAAGTAATTGAACAGCTTATTTAACGGGTTTGCTTAAATTTATGCGAAATATTTTTTACTTTTTTTATAGAGTCACTTACAATTTTCAAATACATTATTGATGTTTATAAAAAAATTAAAATATTACAAACATATTTTATTTCTATAACAATAACTGACATTTAATATTTTTTTTTGCAAATACATAATACATGATGCCAATTTGGACAAATTGTTCTTTACTTTGTTCAAGAGTATGAATGGTACTTACCTCGTAAAAAATTAGATTATAAAAATTGCTGTGCTGTTTAAACACTGTGACGTCAATAAACCGCGCTGACATCGAAGGTGTTGGTAAATTAGGTTTCTTGGCCACGTACTTTTTAATACTTGCATTAGAGTGATCACCACAAAAATAAGCACTTTTGACGTCAATGTTACCAAATAATAAAACCATGGACGTATGCAAAGAGAAGCAGGGGAGAGCAGTTGCATGGAATACAATGTGAAAATTTCTGAAGTTCAAGTTTATCTCATACTAATTAATTTTATTTTCTGTTATTGAACTTTGACGCCTGGGAATTCTCCAAATTGTAGTATCATAACCAGATGGCATTTACTCTCATAAGTTCTGCCCCTCCCCGTACGCCCTGAATACTGTTTAAAATGCAGGTAGGAACACAGACTTTAATAAATTACTAGCTCTACGGTGTATGTTCATTGAAAAGTTCAGTGGAAGCCACTGAAACTTTCCTGACAAGAGAAAAGTCTTGAAGGAAACATTTAATAATTTTCAGATTTTACAGTTTTGTTTAAATCGATTTATTTTCGTTTGGAGAAATAAAAATATGATAAAAAATGTTTCTTCATACCTCGGAAAGTGCACCAATTGCAAGGCAGAAAGTCTAACATTTACTCCTTGGTGGGATTACACGCAGTATGATGCGGGAAGTACGTATGTTCGTGCGGTAGTAAAGCAAAAACAATTAATCAACCGTTGTTTAGATGCCGTTTTCATAGCAACCTTATTACATTTTAGCTAATAGTCACGAACAGCTGTTATTATTGTTTTTACGTATAACCTCAAAGCTTCTTGCTTGGAATTTATCTGTGTTTTTAGGTAATTAATTAATTAATGTATTTAATAAGCGTGCTTATATGACCGAGGTGAAGAAAAATAGTTTACACCACACTGGCCGAAAGTGTGATACCTTGTCCTTCGCGCCAGGCATCATGGCGCACAGGGCAAGATATCACACTTTCGACCCATGTGGTGTACGTACTCTTATGCAAGTACCGTATTGGAAGGTTTTGACCAGATTTTGATATTTACAAAATTATAGTACTCGGATATTGCCGAAGATAAAGTATTTTAGATCGAATAATGTAATATAGTATAGTTTGTGTATTTCGCTAGTAAATGCAGTTTTATGTACGCGGTTCATATTATGTTAAAACGAGAGACTAGCGAGTTTTAACCTTTACACGAGCCATAATAGTATAACGAGCAAGTTATATATTATAGTAGAACCTCGATAAGTTAAAGTGCAAGGAAAACGTTGAAAAGTTAAGTTTATAGAGAGTTGGAGTTAGAGGGGTTTTGGAAGTTTAATTTTTAATTTAACGAGGTTCAACTGTTCTAATAGTGAAAATTAGTAAAGTTCTTGGCAAAACCTTTCGTTTGTATAATTATTCACGATGACTCACTGATAATACTTTAATTATGGGGGTCACCAAAATATTATTTTAAGTTATCGAGGGCCAACGCTTTAAATATTTGCTTGTTTCCAAGGTTTTGTGCTTTAAGTAATGGAGTTTTTAGGCTTTGAGGGGAAGGGAATTAAAAAAAATGTTAAGTTACAGAGGTTTTTAACTTATCGAGGTTCTACTGTACTACATTTTTTGCACATACCCTCTATAAAATAGCTTATTTTTACATAGTTCTAAATATTTTTGGCAGTTCACTTCCAATTGTAGATTGCGTTGGATATTCATACATTTACTATGGGAATGGTAGTATGGTTACGTTTCGCATTTCTTTTGTTTTACTTTACGCACTAGTGCACAATTGGTCATTTTACTACCGCTAAACAGACAGCTATTTTGTAGAAGTATATTATGTACTACGATTTTACCTAAAAACGGATAATCAAAACTGACGATATAAGGTCTTCCCATTAGTTAGAAACTTATATTTTACTTTTTTTATAGAAAATATGAGCAAAATTTTAAAATATCAGGAATTTAAAACTGAATCATGTCACATGCATATTTACCGCTGTTTAGACCCAAACATGCTATTTAATTATTACCTAATCAAAAAAACTAAATTCAAAGTTATTCTAAACTTTTGTTGGTGCATATATTTTAATAAACTTGAACCTGTTACCAACATTTAATAATGATAACATTATTTGTATTAAAAAAAAAACTGACTAATTTAAACAACTGACATGCGAACTTATTTCAAGGCCATCTACTTACGCACTTACGCATAATTATACGGCAGATTCTGAATAAATAATTATGGTTATCAATCAACATGTTAAACTGTGGCCTACGAGTACTATACGCTGGAAACGCACTAGAAACATAGGCGCCGTGTGGCTCAAAATGTTGTAGGAGAGGGAGCTCAATTAGAATATGGTATTTGAGCTAGGCAAGATTATATTACACCAACTTTGTGGTCGGATTCGACAGAGCAGTTTTTGATTTGAAAACAAAATTATCAAGAACTAAACATTTCTCATTACACTTTAATTGTATTATAGTTTAGACAGTAGCCAGTAGCGTACATCAGTTCAGATCAGACGAGTGCGTAATTTTCGACTTTCTTTAAATGTTTGCTCTTAAAATTGTTATTTATAAATCAAACCAATCATTTCTGATTTTATATTCGGCAAATTACCGTATTCACATAATTTAATTATAATTTATTTTTTATAGTATCAAATATAGTATAAATACCTATTCTATTTTGTTTTACTATTCCTAACTAGTGCGTAATTACTAATGAGTCACTTTATAAACTTGTATACAAACATGTAAATCAGTTATTTGATAGGTGGTAGTGCAAAAAGAGTTTAACAAATCAGTGCATCCAAACAAACATCTTTATCGTATATAATATGCAGAATACTTAGTAGATATAAGTGCCATTTTAATGTTAAATCTGAAAGTAATTTTGTAAATTATAGTTTGATTGGTTATATAATTTTCATTTTCAAATCGCAAAACAATATTAATTTCGAATGATATGTCCAATTTTAACCTTAAAGAGCATCATAATTAATAAAACTTGATAATTAAATGCAGGAACTATAAGGAATAGGGGCGCCTACATCACGATTTGTCTATACTCCATTTTTTCCTAAGTTCTCTTAAAGTAGCACCGGACATATTATTTTGCTGCACCATAAAATAGACATAATTCATCAATCAAATTCATGCAGAGCTTTCGGCAGATTTGTTAAGAATAAATTGCTTGGGTTCTTTATTATTTCTGATGCTAATTGACGGATGTAACATGATGAGGCGTATAAAAACTGCCGGTATACAAAAAATAAAAATAATTACAACATTAAAGTTAGGATTGGTTTATGAATTTCAGACACGAACACAATATTATGTAAAACTTGTTAGTTTTTTATGTGTTAATTGCTTACACTTGGGTGAAACATTTATCATGTGCCGAAATAATTATTATTGCAGTTGAAACTAGCTTGTTTTATTAGTTAACCACTGGAATATGTATATTTTAACGTAACAAAAAAAAAAAAAAAATTACGGACAAGTGCGAGTACAGCTTGGGTTTGAGGATTCCGTAAATGCAAAAATACATTTGTAATGCATCAATGTATGAATTACAATTGTATTTTTGCATTTACGGTATTCACCGATAATTCTTCTATCCTACTAGATACAAAAAAGTATGAATAGTTTTTTCTTCAACTCGAATTTTACTATTGGAAGATATATTTTTTAAGTGTATATGCATTTTTTTAATAGAATACTAGAATAACTTACAGGTGTAGCCACCGTTCGCACCATTGTTAAGAAACACCCATTGTTACATTGCATATTAGAAAAATTTATTTCTCAAACAATGTCACCATCGGGATACGAACCCCGAATCTTTCCACTATCGCGGCGGACTGAGTTACATTACTCCACAGTGACACAACAAGATCGATTCATCATTCTAATATATAGCAATTTGTAACTGTTTATTTCACATCATGCGAGAGCTAATTTTATTTTAGGTAACGCTAGATATGAACCTTCACAGAAGTGAGAGTTATAGGTGAATCAAAGATGAAATATGTTTCATTAATTAATTATCAGTCTTAAATCACAGATTTTATTTCTGTTTTAATTAAGACATCTAATGTTGAAACTTATGGCTGAAAACTTTTTCTAAATATTTATGGTGAATTTTCATACGATATAGGACGTATAACTATAACAAATAACTTACAGGTGTAGCCACCGTTCGCACCATTGTTAAGAAACACCCATTGTTACATTGCATATTAGAAAAATTTATTTCTCAAACAATGTCACCATCGGGATACGAACCCCGAATCTTTCCACTATCGCGGCGGACTGAGTTACATTACTCCACAGTGACACAACAAGATCAATTCATCATTCTAATATATAGCAATTTGTAACTGTTTATTTCACATCATGCGAGAGCTAATTTTATTTTAGGTAACGCTAGATATGAACCTTCACAGAAGTGAGAGTGGGTGTTTCTTAACAATGGTGCGAACGGTGGCTACACCTGTAAGTTATTTGTTATAGTTATACGTCCTATATCGTATGAAAATTCACCATGAATACTAGAATTATTATATCGGTGAACACACTATATAAAAAATCGTCTTTTCTGAAGTCAACTAAAAACGACTAAACCAATTTTAGGAGAAATTATATGGGACCAGTCCAACAAAAATGTGAACATGACGTCGAAGTTCTAATCAGTTCAAAACTGGCGAAGTTATCGCGGAATATACAATTGAATCGAATTGTATAACCTACTTTTTTTGAAAGCGGTTAAAAATAATCAAAAAAAAAAAATAATAAAGAGAGGTGTAGCGTCTTTAACAATATAATTGAAAAAAGGTGGACCCTTATTCGAATTATTTGATGTTTGATCAGTGTTTATAATATGGGTTGATAAAAAACTTTTCTTTTTATTTTAATACCTATAAATTTTACACAAAAGTTTGTTTCAACTTAGTAAATAATTTTGTTCCTTTGACACTTTTTGCTCACACATTCTCTTTTTTAAACCGCCTATAAATAAATAAAATTATCAACCAATTTTTCAGACAAATAAATTAACAAAAAATATAAAAATTCTTCAGAACTGATCAAAAAAATATAAAAATTAATTGATAATTAGTTTCCAATTGGTTTTTTATCAAATATTGAAAAAATAATAACAAATTGGTCGATAATTTTATTTATTGAAGAGTTCTAATCAGATGTTAATCAAAGATTTAAATATTGTTTGTTACATTCAAGAAGTCTTTAAATAAACATTTTATCGTAAACAGATCAATAAACCCATCTTTCTATTTTATTTCTAATATTTTTTTGCAAATGTGAAGTTTGCGATAGAGAAATGTTTTTTTTTTATTTAATTTAACCGGTTAGACACGATTCGTGATTTGAATGGTTTATTTAAACTTGCATCACGTCAAATGATGTTGAACATTTTTATTTTCTTCAAACAGCAATATTCAAATACTAACTGTATAAACAGAAATAACATGGAAATGCTACTGCGCTTGTGACAGCCAATCAAGCTTCGGCTTTCGATTGTTATAAATGATAAAGTTGTACGCATAGATTAAAGATGATAATAATAATAAAATTATGAATAACCATTGATTTATTTAAATAAATTAAATGATTCTTTCGTTCAAATACTTGTAGTCGTCCTGTCAATAGTAGACTTCGCATCCTCCATGTGTTTATTATCTACCATTTCAACCCACAAGTGGAGAATGGTACTAGTTTAGGTCAAAAATCACTTTTCCAAAATTATACAATATCTTTTCGTTTTGAGGTCCCCCGAATCCAAAAAACATACTTTTGGAAAAACTCTGTGCGTCTGTTTGTCTGTTAGTCTGTCAAACGGATGAGTGGATAGAAACCAAATTTTGGGAGGATGATCGTATGCAAATATGAAGAGCCCTATTGTTTTTGGGAAAAATCGGCGCACGCGCAGAAAGGATATATGCTGTAACAGTGTTTTTTATATAATAATGGTATACTTTTCATAACTTTATAGTTTCGGAAATAATCTGTCCTAAATAAATTAGTTAAGCATGCTTTGATTCATTTTTACAAAACGTGGAACATATGTAGGTAACCATGGCAATGAAAACCAAATATAATATTGAATACTAGCCATTACCCGCGTTACCTCACGCGATATCGGAAATTTTATTTTCTTTATTATACAATCTCAAATGTCAACATTTTGAAGTTGGAATGGTCCCGTCGCCCAATTGGTTTAAATAATCTTAACGTAACTACCTTTCATAGACACTACATAATATAAAGAACTAGGATAATGATAAACTTTTAATTATCACGAAACATGAAATGTTTTTACTGGGATAATGAAGGATCTGGCGAATAAATTCTCCAAAAGATTAAAAAGTTCCTAGCTCTTTTTATCCACGACGAAACGGAGAAGGTATATGTGTTTAGGGTGAGAGATTGTTTGTATGTTTGTGTGTGTAGGTACTCAAATGTTGCTATTTATGTCGAAAACGGTTCGACCGATTCAGATACGATTTTCTGTAAAGGGTTTGTAATTCATCAGTGATGATTCTTAGATAGATGTAACGGTGGGATGGACTGCGCTGCACTCTAAAAAAGTCTCTAAAAATTGGTTGTCTGTAAAGTCGGTTTACGGACGATAGTTTTACGTGATAACGTATTCCGCTCGAAGGTCAGGCGGAACGTGACACATTTCGGAACGTTACACTTTTTCGTGCATGCAGCCGGTGTTTCATCAATTTATAAGACGTTATCACGTCAAAAGTTTAAAATACAAATCAAAATTATTTTTTTTTAAATAACCCACGACGGATGTAAACGCTGTGATAGGAAAAGGGTTAATAAAATTTTAACCCCCCCCCCCCCGCCTAAAAGAAGGTAAATAACCAAAGAAAATCCGTCGGGGACTGCCATTCCCTGCCCTGAATTAAGAATAGGAGAATATCAATAACCAACGTTATTTCAATCAGTCATCCCTACAAAATTGCAATATTTTAGTTCATTTCAGGGCAGAGAATGGCAGCCCCCGACGGATTTTCTTTGGTTATTTACCTTCTTTTAGTCGGGGGTTTGAAAATTTTATTTAATCCTTTTTCTATTACAATGTTTACACCCGTCGTGGATTTTCTCAAAATTTTTAATTTTGTTTTTTACTGTCCTATTCACAGAAATATTTGTTTTAACTTTAAATAAATTAATTAATATGTGTGTCTTTAAGCTAATTAACCAAAAATTGTAATACAAAATAACACATTTTTGTTAGTTATTTTTGGTGGCCATAACGCCGCATTCATCGTTAAAATTGGTGCTCGAATTTGACCTTAATTTTGGAACAAATAGATGAACGATTTTTTAATCATAATAATTATTATATAGGTACATGACAAAAAGTTCTTGTTTTTTGCTTCCTTCGCTGAAATTATAAATGATCAAACTAAACCACTTTTGGGATGTTTTTGTTCAGTAAACATTAATTTCGATTTATGAAGGTATTTAAAGTATTTAACTTGTTATATTCGTCCGACGTATTTCAGTTTCCGCTTTAATACAATATTTTAGCATACATTCCTGAGGATTAAAGAAACGAATTAAACCCGCGATGGTATATGTTTGTAGTAGGTAATAATAATTTAAATACAAGTACATAATTCATCGAATTTTCTGCTTCTTACCATACACGTTGCTTAAAAATGGGCGCATTTTTCTTTCTACTACATATATTTACAACCATAGGCGCACGGTGCAGGCACGGAAGAACGGCTGCCCCACCTTTCTGGGACCTGGGCTTAAGTATGAAAATTTATTAAACTTACTTCATAATAATCCTCTTATTGAGCCTTATTGCACTTATTACATTTAGACTTACGTTTATTACATATAGAGATACACGATTGCAATATGGTAACCGGATATTCATTGTTCATGTTTACTCTTATAATAGTCCTCCCCTGAACAAAATTCAACGTACGCCCTTGTACATGACAGATAAGTGTCGCCACCACATATATAGTGCGATAAAAAAACTCTTCTCTCAAAAACTTTAACAAAAAATAACGATTTCTTTATCATTTATTCCACGTTTCATTACAAATTTTGATTGAAATGGTGACCGTGATTCTCAATACACAGTATTAATCATTTTGGCATCGGTTTCACAAATAAAACAGGATCTGTAGCTATGATTCTGTAGGAGTATTTAAGTACGGAGATTTTTTTTCTGATTTGGGTGGATATCTGCTACCATGCATGGCTTTAACTCGACATTGTTTTAGCAACTGAGTGCGAGAAAGACACAAGTAGCAGTAGACTTAAGGCCGCTGCACACAAGGCTAGAAACGCTGCTAGATTCCTTGCTAGATTTGCCTACTAGTTTTCTAACGCTGGTTTTTATTGATTGCTGTTAAGTGCTCGCTTCACACGAGACAATTTTTTAAGTTTGTTTTGTGGGTAGATCTGATGCGCGCGCAGTGACAGTTCGAATATAAACACAGAGCAAAACGCGTTTGTTGTCTGACTCTGAGCAGAATGACGCCATATTGGTTTGTGGGAGTTTGTTGAAGTGCCCACGTGACAAGATACTGCTTCCTGATTGATTCTTGCTCATACCTGGCAGCAGATCTAGCAGGGAAAATAGTCCCTGTTCTAATTTTAAAACCTATCTTGTGAGCTAGCAAGCCAGCCCGCATTGACGTCATTTCCAGCTTCGTACCCAGTCTACCGGCTAGCAGAAGTCCTAGCAGCGTTTCTAGCCTCGTGTGCACCGGTCATTATAGCCAGAGAATCGATAACTACTTGCATTTCTGTCGCACCCATGCGTTGCACAGCATCTCCGCAAAAAAAAAAACAAGGGTAAAAATGAAAAAATATGAAATTTCTCTTGAAGAGATTGTTCAGCATAGTTGAAGAAAAGATGTAAAAAATAGTAGCTGATCAAAAATATAATTTTTAATGAACCTGCAAGAAGTTAAAAATAGGCAAATTCTTACATTTTCATTTTTTAAAAAATGTATTAGGTACTCGAAAACTATAATTGACTTACAATAAAAATTTAGTGAATAATTTTTTGTAATGATAGTGTTAAAAAAATATTTTCGAAGTAAAAAAAAAATGTTGTTATTTGTTATAACTGTTTATTCGGGAAAACGTACAGCTAGTGGCGAATGTCCACCCAAGTCAAAAATGCTAGATAGCAAAGCACAACGACTCATATCCAAGTTCTGGAACCGAATATCAATTTTTGGAGAAGGCGGCTTTCATCCCATTCTGTACATATCGCAAGCCCTTGTCAATCTTACATGAAGTTGTATCTCAATATTAATGTAGGTATTTATTCAAATTCCTGCGGGAGTGTGGTGACAAGATGTTACAAAGAGTTTGTGGCAGAGTATGACATGCACGCGTACAAAATTGTCTCTTAAACTTATTTACCAAATAGATAGTATTAAGAGTATTCGTCCCTGCAAACACCCCCTGCACCCTTCATCTCAAATCTTTTCCCCACGCCTAAAAACGGTTCGCGCTCTCCCGACGCTATTTTTAAAGCTAGAGGGTTCTGGTAAACGCCAAATGAAAGACAAGGAATCAGACTACAGATCCTTTAGGCGATTTTTTTGAAAAACAGTTTCGCCTACGTGTAAAATATTACGTAACTTATTATTTTTTTCAAAAGGTTGTAAGTTTTTTCAGGATTTTTTTTTCAAAAAATTCGCCTGAAGGATCTGTAGTCTGATTCTTTGTCTTTCATTTGGCGTTTACCAGAACCCTTTAGCTTTAAAAATAGCGTCGGGAGAGCACGAACCGTTTTTAGGCGAGGGGAAAAGATTTGAGATGAAGGGTGCAGGGGGTAATTGTAAGGACGAATACTCTTAAAGTAAATGTGTTTTATTGTAATAAGCTATAATTTAATTTTAATGAAACACATGTGGCAGTTTAATACTTTTATATTATAATCGTAGAAAAACGAAATTATTTAACTTTTCATTCAAACATATAGACTCTTTAAAAAAAGCTACAAAAAAATAAAAAGCAGTCTTCATGAACAAAAAAAAAAAAAAAAAAAACTACAAAAACTATACCATGAAAACAACTAGGTACCTATATAAACTTAATATAAATTTTAGGAACATCTTAGGAACTGAAGTCTAAATCATTAAAGTTTTTGCAAAAAAAATGCATATCGCTTTTCACTTTTCACTGCGATCACGCCACTATACCCTCCCGAATTTTTTGAATAACTAAATAAAAACAGACACGCATAAAAGTAATAGGGTAGGTAGAGCACATCCGGCCACACTCTCGCCGGCTTAATCAACAAATTAACCAAAAAGCTGTATCAGATTAACAAATATATCTATATATTTTTGATTTTATTCCGGTGAAATTTTTGAACAAGGAGCATCCAAGCTTTTTATAGCTTAGGGCCTCACCAAGTCTTAATACGAAATTGCCTAAATTCTTTGTTACCATCATCAATACCGAACGATGGAAATATATATTTAGTGCAATAAATGTACAAAACGCCGTAAGATGTTAAACACGCTAATAACGCTTGATTTACGTCTTAACTAGCGGCCCCGCCCGGTTTCACCCGGGTGCAAAAGAACGAATGGGAATGGGAATGGGACATGAGTACGCACATTCATCTTAGTTTACCGAGATGAATGTTGTGTCCAAATTTCATGATGATCGGAGTTACCGTTCAAAAGTTTTTGTCGATAAAAAGCAGTTTAATAAAATATAATAAATATTTAATTGAAAACACTGTAGGAAAATTATTTTTATATAGGTCCCTATAGTTATAACAGTTTTCAAATGAGCTATTAATTAGAATTATTTAATTTTAATTAGTCGTAAATAAAATTAAAATAAATTTAAATGTAAGAAAGTAATGTAGAAAATAAAAAAAAATTAAAAATATATTCGCCCAACGTGGGGCTCGAACCCACGACCCTGATATTACCGACTGAGCCAGCCGACCTTCTGGATTTGCAACGCTAATATTGGTATATTTAGTTACGGCATTTCACCTAAATAGAAAGTTATTTTTGAGATACATTTTGCAACATTTTTCATTGATGCTCCGCTCTTATTGGTCGTAGCGTGATATTGTATAGCCTATAGCCTTCCTCGATAAATGGGCTATCCAACAATTTTTTTTTTTTATTTGAACCAGTAGTTCCTGAGATTAGCGCGTTCAACCAAACAAACAAACAAACAAACTCTTCAGCTTTATATATTAGTATAGATAAAGTCCATAAAACTTACACTTTCGTGTAAAAACATAAATAAAATAGGTGAATGAATCAACGGTGACGATGACCCGCCGTGACATCTAAATCCAACATGGCCACCCACGGCATTGTTCGCCAAGTCAAGTGTGCCGTGATCTGATACACTTCTCTGTTGTCATGGAGGCGGCGTTATGACACTGACCCAGAGTGGCCCACGCCTGCGCCGATAATGTTCTTAAAATAAAAACACATTCATCTACCTTGTGTTTCCTTATTTAAATAAACTAGGCATTTTATAATGTTGCAAAGACGTCATCTCAAAGTGCGTAGAGTTCAGTGAAGTTATTTAACAGCTTTCTGAGTATTATGCTATTTGTATTGATGGAAAATATCAATATGTATACGCCTACAGGTTATTCATTTGAAAATGTACTGGCAGAAGTTAAAATAGCTGTCTATTATATCTAGTGGCGTAATGAGATTTATTACTCACATGTGTTGACATTATGTTGAAAAGAGCGCAAGAGAGTTTTAACAATAACACGAGTTATATCATTACACACGAAATACATACATATTTTTTGCACGTACCTCCTATAAAATAATTGTTCTTCACTTTATTTTTGGTATACCTACCTATATTTATAACATTTTTGATATTTCAGTTCTGTAGTAAACGTCACTTCTGGTATACACCTAGTTTATGAGAAAAAAAGGCGGACCTAAGTTCACATAAAAAACTGATAGTGCCCAAAAAATTAAACTAAAAAAAATTTTTCATAGTGGCACATTTCAGCACACACGGTATATTATAGCACTAAATCTAAGATTAGTCGAGGTTAGGAGTCGGACCGCCAATATAGAGACACCTCCCGCCCTCCGTTTTCAAGGTCACTGAACATGATGGTGAGGGTCCCACATTTTTTCCTTCGGAAACCCCTTCAAATTGGTTCCTCTGATTTTAATTCTTTGGAAAAAAATTATAAAAAATTTTGAACACAGCAATTTTGTAGAAAAAATACCTAATTCTTTACAAACAATCTTTCATGTTATTTTTCCTGTAAATGTGATACTTTGAAAATTACAAGCCTTCAAAGCTGATTATTTATAGAAATTTTACCTAAAATTTCCATAAATGATCATCAAGGGATGCAAATCACGGGGACCAATTTGAAGGGGTTGCCGAGGAAAAAAATTTTGGGACCCTCACCGTCGTGTTCAGCGACCCCTATATTGACGCTCTGGCAAAAAAAGGTACCCTTCCGAGTCCTGACCTCGACTAAATGGCGGGGCTAGCTTCACACATATATTGGAATCCTCACCTTTAATATTTATTGTCGATACGAAAAGAAAATAATATAAAAATTACTTCTTAAAATTATACATTTACAAATCCAGCTATACATAGTTATACGATTTATAATAATTATCATTAGATGTGTTAATTTTTGAAGCGACCTACCGAACATGCTGTCGCCAGTTACCGGAAACTCGCGATCGACGGTTCGGCGACCACTGGTCTATAAGACCGACTTGTACTGATATGTTGGTTACGCATCTTCCTGTGAGACAAGATACAACTTAGGCAGTTCGTAAGAGTATAGTCGAAATGTATAAAATAAGCGTTAACGATATCGCTATCATATAATATATAAGAATAAACAGAAATCGAGTGGTCGTTATGTTATAGCAGTAACCGTTGCCAACTATCAATAAATGCACTTTGAATTGATATAACGAGTCGAACACGTCGTATTCGTACTCAAGGTAACACGTAATTTAACTTTTTTTATAAGCTACCAGCTTTACTCCGCGGCTTCGCGCACGTGAACATCAATTTTAGAATTTGATGTAGCTGCAGTATAGATTTTTTACGGGTTTTTAACTAATTTTAACTAAAACTTAATCGCGTAAAAAGTACAAGATACTTTAACTTTGAGTATCATTTAACAGTGTACTAAATTTAATCGAAATCGGGCGAACCGTTTTCAAATGAGGTCCGTACAAACAGAAAGACAAACGTTCTGGATATGCGATGTTGAGAAACTTCAACGATGCGTAAAGCGACGAACTCCTAAGCCACGCGACTAATTTTAATTATAGATTTTTTTTAACTAATGATAAGATGATGTGCGTAATATATTAAGAACCTTATTATACGTGCCGCCAAAAAAATTTGGAAAATTAAATAGAGAAAAAGTGTGCAACAAAAAATAATGAAAATCTAGGATTCATGTTATTTAAATAATTATCAACTCTCTCCAGTCATATTTCAACTGCAAGGTATGATAATTTCTACAAATCATAAATAAATAATGTTTACACCGAATACAAAATCGTAGCTCTTGAATTCAAGGTATAAAATTATATTTTTTGAAAAAAATTGGTTGTCTGTAAAGTCGGTTTACGGACGATAGTATTACGTGATAACGTATTCCGTAATACATAACCTAAACCTCCCAAAATTTGGTTTCAATCCGCTTATCCTTGGTGTCGGAATGATAAGAAATGTCAAAAGTGACGTTTGCAACTGTCAAAGTATTATGTTCTAATAATAATTAGTTATTCCAATAGTTAACTTAGAAGGCGTTGCATTTCACAAAATGCTAATGTCAAAAAATTGAATTAAACATTAGAAATGCAGCCGTTTTCATGTTAAGACAAGACATACGTTATTTTCTAATTTCCATGTACGGCAAACAAAGACGACCGACCGCGTCGCGCGCGCGCCATGCAATAGACAATAATGCATTTATACAGCTATTTTTCTATATAAATTTGTATAAAATATTTTTCTATATAAATTTGTATAAAAAAACTGTTTAGGCAAATTCTGTTATACGAAATCTATGTAAAATGTTCTCCTCTTTCGTTTAAGACTGGTTTCAAACCGATCTGATTGAAATTGAGCGAGAAATTAGCAAAAAGCACGCACAGGGTCAGGCGGAACGTTACGCGTTATGCGTTATGCGTTACGCGTTACGAACGTTAGGAACGTTAGGAACGTTACGTTACACTTTTTCGTACATGCAGCCAGTGTTTTATCAATTTATAATATTGGTGATTCATCAATTTATAAGACGTTATCACGTCAAAAAAAAAAAATAATGTCATATCTTGATTTCGTCCTCGAGGAGAAAATCGATAATCCGACTTCTGTAAGTTCTGTCCCGTGCACTATAACTAAAGTTTCAGCTCCATATTATGTCCACCGAAGACTTTTGGAGAATGGACAGACAGACACAAATTAGAAAATTATATACGCAGATAATAATATCGTGAGCACGCTTATAGCGGAACAGTGTTCGGATTTGTTTTAACAACAATCTACTCGATATTCGAAATAAATAGTTACTCGACTAGCAAACAGCGCAAGACAAGATTACATACGCATATACATTTTATTGAAACGATGTAAATAAATAATTGTAACTGTACACAGGCAAAGAAAGACAGGCGGACATGCCATAGCGGGCCGGGAGAGGGGCACCGATCGACCCAACGGCGGTGGGCCGCACCTTCCATCCAAGTCGATGATGAAGTCAGGATTATGCGCTTCGCTTATTCGTCGCTCGAAAAGACCCCGACGTCACATTGTGTCAGCAACAGACAATTTTGAAATACCATTCGATAAAAAAAGGATACCACTTTTTCCACATTTAGGTACTAAGTATAGAACCGATTTTCTGATTTCGTGTTGAAGTGTTCTGAACACACATATACGTAATTTGAGTCAAATCGATCCAGCAAGGTTTGGACGCTATATAGGTGCGATCACACAGGTAGACATAGGTACTACATTTTATAAAAACCACTTTTTTCGGTTCAGGGCAACTAAAAGAGAGTTGTTTCATCAAAAAATCAGAATCTAATTTTTGCACGATCTGCACATGTGTGAAAACACATAACGTTAAGGGGAGACGTGTTCCCGTGTCGCTTCCCATGGTGCTTAAAAGTAAATTTTCCAAGCCTCCAGTTTTAACCTGGAAACTCCAGAAAAAATTGAGATTTCTTCAGACTCCAGCTTATCGAGGATAATCTCCAGATTTTTCGATTATTATGGAAAAAAATATAGATTCTTTATTTGGGTACTTCTTAGTTCACATACCTACTATAAAAGCGTGTTGTTTTTAGATTTTTTTTCTATTTTTAATTATAAGACTGAAAACAACAGATCAAATGTATATGAATAAATGAATTGACTAATTATCTAATTATTTTATCATATATCCTAATCAGTTTTTTTTTAGTATTTACATATTGAATACTAGCCGTTACCCGCGTCTTCGCATGCGATTGAGACGAAACACGGATGCGTTCCCATTATTTGGCATATAGTTACTCTTTTTTTGACGTAGACCTCCCCCTAATATCAACGTCTTGAAAAACCTTGAAACTGACACCTATGTTGATTTTTAGACTATTTACCTCTTTTCACCCTTTGAAGGGGTTGTTTTTGAAAAAGCATGAAACACGTGTTTTTTATTTGTTGACGGGCGTAATCCTGCGCATTTTCGAATTGATTTCTCCATGTAAATTTGGAACCCCCGTTACACTCTTTTAAGGGTTGAATTCTGTTTTTAGCGGATGCCTACGTCATAATAACTATCTGTGTGCCAAATTTCAGCCCAATCCGTTCAGTGGTTTGAGCTGTGCGTTTATTCTCTATGCAAATTTTGAACCCTCGTTACATCCTTTTAGGGGTTGAATTTTCAAAAATCCGTTCTTAGCAGATGACTAAAGTCATAATAATACTATATGTGTGCCAAATTTCAGCCCAATCCGTCCAGTGGTTTGAGCTGTGCGTTGATAGATCAGTCAGTCAGTCACGGTTTCCTTTTATATATTTAGATATAATATCTCCAGTTCAGACTTTTTGGAACAATCTCCAGACTATCTCAGATTTTGGTTTGACAACCCTATTAAAAAGCATTTCTCTACTATGAATTGATTTTGCATTCCTGAAATGACAAGCTCAAATCGATCATTATAATATATACATGCAGTTATAATTATTATATAATGTATATATAGATATGCAAATATCGTGTCAGTTGGCCCCGGGCCAGATCAGACGGAGCTGCCAATATGTGAAACGTTCATCTATTTATCATAATATACGCCGAGTTGATTTATTATGGGGCGCTATATTTAACTATGTAATCGATGACATTATCACGCTTTTACGATCGCGATTTTCACTTATCAGTTAATGTTACATTTGTATCATATTATATACTTTTATTTTATTTTGTTATGTGATTTCAACATAGCACTCCTACCAACTTTGGCATAACGGCTTTTTTGCAGACATCGTAAATGTAATTTTGTTTAATACTAAATCGTGCATTGTTTTGTGCTATCAACATAGTGTTCTTTTTCTTCTTTATTTTATTTTCTAAATTATTGTTTTATTTAACGCGTAAATATTAACTGTTTTTAGTGTATTTACCAAAGTCCATAAGGCACTATCACTATTGGCGTTGGTCGGTATACATATTATACTCGTATATAGGTACAGGCAATAGCTTTCGAAGGAGCTAATTGATTTTAACGAAATTTGGTCCACATATTTAAATCCATCAGCGCACAAAGCTTATTTAAAATGAACCCAATCGGGGTATTTTAAGGGTGGGTTTTAGGGGTCCAAAAACATCGAAAAAAAATATTTTTGTCGCCTTTTGGCTAAATCGGTATTTGCCACTGCTCATTAAAATGGTCTCACCCATCCTATGTTACCTCCCATAATTCCTTCCCTGTACCTGACTTCTTTTTGTTTTCTTCTTTTTTGCCGCCCCTACAAAATATGCCCTTGCTTGTTCTTTTATTTATTTTCACATTACATTTTTCTTCACATTGAAATTAATTACCTATTCGAGGTTTCAACGTTTACGCAGTCCCTACTCCGCCACTCTTCGCTACGTTACTGAATACTGAGTTCATTCTTCAAGACTGTGTTATTTTTGAACATTTTTCAGGAGGGGTAACCGTAACGGAAACATACCTTCACCTTTTCATTAAGTTCAAAAATGATAAATTAAAAGCTGCACAAAAACAAAGACATAATATGTTGAAACCAAAATGGGTGGAGTAAAAATTAATGTCACCGATTGGTTACAACACTCGGAAAAAATAACAACTTGTTATCACATCTCGAGTGAATGTAATAAAATTTCCAACGGTGTATGGCTAAATATAATGTAGACAAATCTTCACACTCTATGAATAATATATAAACAAGAGTATTATAGTGTTGAGTCATTCATTATCAATGAATTAACAAGTACGATGATCATTTATGTCTCGAGTGATTTCGATAGCGAAAGGTATTTACCTGTCATTCTCTTTGTCTAGCATTACTTATAAGTTATATCTTCGTTTAAGAACGGTACTCTATTACCACATTGTGTTAATTAATGATCGAAAACAGCCGCATTTGTGACGCGTTATTTTAACTGGCACCCTCTCCAAAAAAGTTTGTTAGAGCGACTCGTAGAAATTTCATGAAGTGGTGTGTCACGGAGCTTCACTGCCAGTGCCGGATTAATCATTAGGCAGAGTATAGGCAACTGCCTAAGGGGGCCGCATCGACTAGGAGCCCGTGCACGCACCGAGAAAAAAAACTTGTCATTGAACGATAATTTTATTTGATTTGTATGAAATTTCCCAACAACATTATACGCATGTCAATTGATGAAATACTTCATACATACCCAACAAGATAAAATTTAAAATAACTGCGTCACGTCTCATTTCTCTTTCCTGACCCATCAAAAAACCTGGATCATCAATTATCTATAACACTATAGCCTATATTCATTAAGACCATTTCAATAAAGCTAACGAGTCAGGTAAGGCGATGCTGCAGCATCAAGTCAAAGTAATCATGTTGTTACAATATCACATAAGGCATTGAAGTAACAGGATGCCTGGAGCCGATCATCTGGAAGTTACTCATATCCCTTCATCAACTTGAAAAGACCTGATTTCATTGATTAACAAAACACACAAACGAAAGCGTACTTCTTTAAATTAACAGTAATAATAACATTAACAGAAACAAAATAACGACAGTTCTAAATAATAAAATAGAAAAATAAGTAACAGGAAGAATATAAAGTCACTAATTATGTACACAAAATATTTACAATACAGGAACACACCAAAGTTTATTAGTACACTTGTCTATTAACTATATACACACGATTATTTACAACACAGAAGCTATTTATGTAAAACCAAATTTATATAATTGCACTCAATGGTTTACACAGCTCATTTTTTTCTATCTTAGCAGTTACTTTAGCCTTGCTGTACCGACTGAACAATTTATTTTACAGTTGTCTGTAATCCACTGTACGTACGCTGCAACTAACCAACTGACTGACTGACTGGCTCGCCAACCACTCCGCTCGCATATTATAGCTTCGTCCCCCGCCTGTCGAATATTCTAGAAGCATCTCTTTCTTGACATGCATTGCCTTCTCTAGGCAATTCTATGAAGGTCGGGTTTTTACCTGCTTTCCATTGTTGTTGTGGTCTGGAACATTCTATGGAATACATTATCGTCCCAACGGGGAGCACGCAACAATATCATTGATAGAAAAACGACAATATAGATATGTTTTCGATATTATTTTACTTAACAAGTTTAAATATCTGTCTAAAAAACTTAAAGAAACTGTCAGCTTGCAGAATAAAAGCCTGAAGAAGTGATAGTGTAATAATTTATTTCTGAACTTATGTTCCAAATCTCATTTTACGAATTTGGCATTGGAATGGCACCGTTTTAGATTTTTGTTCATTTGGTGGCCGAACAAACTGGTGGAAAAGAACTCATTATTTCACATTTATAATATTTTGGTAGGGCAGGATTTTTCTGCTGCCTCTCATCGTAAATCTATATTCCTGGATTTACTATGGTTAGTTCTAATTCATTATATTTAATAATAATAATGCCATCATTAATTAACAGAAAAAAAACAATCAAAATGTGAAGTTTTGCATGAAATTACTGCTTTTTATATAACAATACTATCACTGATTCTTCCCAAGGTAAATGACTACTGAATTACACGTATATTATATTTGTAGTAGTTAAACTATCATATTACTGGAATAAGTAGGTATCATAAATTAATCTTCTTAAACCAGGCAGATAATTCAAATAATACCTACCCAATCAAGTGCGTGTTTGTTTGTCTGGGAGTATGATACATGCATTGCGCGTACAGAAAGGTATTTTATCTAAATGATTAAACCTGCTAATTAACACCTGACGTTCTTTTGTTCATCCGCTGAGTGGGATATTCTAAAAATTAATGTTATCAATCATAAGTCGAATTTTAACATCTTCATAAAATTTTTCATAATGCTAAACGTCAGTAATTTAAACATAATGGTTGCTTTTTAGAATTTTTCATAAATTTTAAAAATAAAGTCCAGTGTTCACAAATAAGGTATACTCAGTATATTTATGCAAAATCTTAGAAAAAATTTATTTATGTTTTATAAGTAATCCATACGATCATACGAAAAACTTTTTTTAATGTGAATTTTGTTAGGGATGTTGCAGACGTCTGCATTCGCATATTTTTCATATCTGCATTCGCATACGCAACAATCGTTGCGGAACTTTTGTGGGGGGGAATGTGATGCAAGTCATGAAAAAATTATCAAATTTGAGATTTAACCCTGTAGTGAAAATTAATATGTGGTAAATAAAATCGGCCCGACAGGATCGAATTTTATGAAAAAACGAGGATTTAGGTAGTAAATGACTTACTGGAAAGTGTATTTAATTTGGTGCAGATGTTGAGTTGACAATAATATTGCAATTAAAAGAAAAAAATATTATTGTAAAGGCCCCCATACACCTCGTTCTTTTTTGGCAGTTTTAACCGCACGGGCAAAACTGTACGGGTAAACACGAACAACGACCATATCCATACACTAGGCGTTGTTTCGTTCAGTTTTTCTGAAGTCGTTGCATCATCTGATCTGCTTTGATGGATCCTACAACGTTACAGAGTCGAACAAAACCCGCCCTTTTTAACTGTGTCGTCACACACACGGGCCGACTTGAACGCCACGTTTAAAACGGACGGTTTAAATCAAGCAGCAGCAGATATTTTTGAACGCCGGTAAGAAGGACGGTTTTTGGCCACACACCGACCGCTTTACCCGTACAGTTTTACCCGTGCGGTTAAAACTGCCCAAAAAGAACGAGGTGTATGGGGGCCTTAAGGGATGCATCAAGAGATTAAATATTTTATTTTTCCCTTAAATGTGAACTTAAGTCTTTTTTTTGGCAAAATAAAAAAATTAACCTCTTGATACATCCCTTACAATAATAATTTTCCTCTTAATAAAGCTATACTGCCTATATTAACAAATACACTATATTGTCGATCCGCATTTTATATAGATTATATAGACGATCGACAACTTGTTTTTTTTTATTCCTCTAAAAAATTCAGCCACAATCCATTAAAGAAGATTTATAACGAGTTAATAGGTAGTACCTAAGCCTGAGTAAATATCTATAAATAAGTAGTAATTATATCAACATACAAATAGTTATAAGTAATATATAATTTAGTAAAACACTAGTTGCCAACATACAAAGACAAAAACACTCAGATACTCTTAAATAGGAAAATAATTATATAATATTATGTAATTTATATATTTTGGCGAGTTTACATAACGCACGAATCTCAAGCAGTTCAGATCAATGACCCTGTTATTTATACGTTGCCTTTATTAGCTATAGGTACTTGTTCTTAATTTCAGTATCTTCTTTGTCCAATGTGACTGTCGCAATTACATTTCCCTCTTAAGAGAACCAGGGCCGGATTTAAGGGTATAGGCAGACTCTAAACTCTAGGCACGCCTAGAGTTTCGCACCACAAAAAAGAGGCTGTTTATTATACTGGGTAGTGTATAATAAACAGCCTCTATATAGAAGTGAAACTTCTCGTCGCATTCACATCACGAAACGTGTCACACTACTCCTCCTCATAATAAATTCTTACCGTGCAAGAAATATTTCTTCAATAGTTGATTATACGAAATTAAAACTATTAAAAATAATTCCAGCCAATTGGGCAACGGGACCATTCTAACTTTATTATTGACATTTGATATAGTATATAACAGGCTTGGGCAAATGGCGGCCCAGCGCAATTTTATCCGGGTCGTGAAGCATTTTAGAAAATTTTAGAAAAATAGTAGCGGAAATAGAATGCGGGGACTTTTTTTTTTGCTCTCCGAATGCGGAAATAGAATGTGAGGATCTTTTTTTCTGCAAATTTTTGGCCTGCGGTGAAATTTTCGTCAGCTATCCGGCCCGCGGTCAAATTTTCATCAGCTATGTGGCCCGCCGATAAAAGATTGCCCACCCCTGGTATATAATAAAGAAAATAAAATGCCTAATTTCGGCTAGTTTTAAATATGATATTTGCTATTCGTTAGCATGGTTACCTACATAATATAATATATTCCACGTCATATAAAAATTAACCAAAGCATGCTTAACTAATTTCTGCAGCTGATTTTTTTTTAATTTCAAAATATTTCCAAAAATATAAAGTTTCTTGGAATCTTTTACACGTAACAAAACTTTTTTTTTGTACCACGATGCTTGATTCTTCATTTGGCGTTTCTCCGATCTCGTTAGCTTTGAAAATAGCGTCGGAAGAGCTGTAAGTGTTTTTAGGTATTTGTATGTAGCATATACTCTTTAAAATAATCTCAACGGTTGCCACTGCCCACTGTTTTGAAGTCTCAATTTTCCATACTTATGATGTCCTTTCTATTAAATAAGACTTGGCGCCATCGTTGTTGTCATTCAGAACGAACATCGCTTTTAGGTGAGATGATATTACAAATAGAAAATAAAGCTTCAACTTATCCCTTGGGAACTGCTGAAATAATCGTAATAAAAAGGAGCTTAGTCTGGGCATACATGCAAGATTTCATTACGTCATTGAGACGCGATTGAATAACAAGCATACGTACAGATTTTCATATGTTAATAATATCTATATATCTATACTAATATATAAAGCTAAAGAGTTTGTTTGTTTGCTTGGTTGGTTGAACGCGCTAATATCAGGAACTACTGATGGGAATTGAAAATATTATTTTTATTGAATTACCCATTAATCGAAAGGCTACAGACTATATAACGACCAATAGGAGCGGAGCATCAATTAAAAATGTTGCAAAATGTAATTCAAAATTTGTCCGTCCGACAAAAACTTTTGAACGGTAACTTCAATCATCATGAAATTTGGACACAACATTCTTCTAGGTAAACGTACTCGCGTACCCCCCCCCCCCATTAGTTTTTTTGCACTCGGGTGAAACCGGGCGGGATCGTACCTATATATTATATATAAAATAAAATTCCTCCGTCACGTCTGTTTGTCTGTCTGAAAGCGATAAACTCAAATACTACCGAATGGATTTTCACACGGTTTTCACTAATAGAAAGAACGATAAACGAGGAAAGTTTTTGTGTATAATTTGTAAATATTTTGTTCAAAATAACGGTATTTTGTCAAGAAAAACCGTATTCGTATCATGTAGCGACATCAAGTTATCAACTGGTTACGTTCAAATGACGCGTCACTGTAGCACACCCAGCGGCAATTAGCAGTATGAGCTCGCGGGTACTACCACCTGGCGACATCAGTTCAAAGCTATTAATTCAGACATTTCGGCGCTGTAATCGTTTCTTAATGAAATACATTTCGCAGAATTTTCCGACAACACAAAATATACCTATATTATATCTATCGCACCCGGGTAAAACCGAGCCGAGCCGCTATAGTTTGTTATAAATTAGAATAGGTATTACAAGACATTCTTACACGAAGCCCAAGGCATTGAAAATTATAGACGCGCGACAACTAATGTTTAATTAGCGAGTAGAGATTCCATTAGTTTTCATAAATCGCATATAGAAACCGTCACACGGTATGTTTAACGATATTCAAACTGCATACACGTTGTCCATGGCAATGACTTACGTTCGCATCGCATTGACTGTCAAGAATCAAGGGCTCCGCTTTACACACACACACATAACCTCACAAAGCCAAACAGGCGACACCGCAGCGTCAGCAAGCAGTGGTGGTGAAACATGTTGCAGATCATCATAGCACAGTCAAGTTCATTGCTATCCCCACCTGTCCTGTCGGTATTAGCTTATGTATATCATCGTCGCGACGCTTAGCGTCGGTTTAGGAGCTACACTTGGTGGGGGCTCTATATAAGTACAACGATCACAATGATGGCGTTTACACAAATTGTATGGTGGTGAGTGCGGTGCCTTATCAAGTGTTGATTCAAGTGTCCTGCTGACCGATATTAATTGTGAATAAATAATATAAAGGTATATAATATTGAACCTTAATAATTGGTTAGGTTGACGGCTTGTTTTTAAAACGGTATTGTTTCCCGAAAAAACTGTACGGTCGAAACTGCGATTTAACACAAAAAACAAACATGAATTTATTGGCATTTTCAAACTGACAATAAAATATTTAGAGTGCTTGTAGTTGCAAATTAAAAAAAACCGATCATTTTATCACTTGTGGTTAAAAAGTGACTGCATTGTTTTCTTTCCCTATCTTTAAGTTAAAAAATGGTTTTCAGAATTTTTGTACTGAAAATTAAAGACGAAATTGGTTTCTGAAACAAAAAAACAAATTACTAAACATACGTAATAATAAATGTGTGCCCCTTTACACAATATAAATTTACTTTCATTAGCGAATTGCAGTTTCCAGACAACTAATTTGCCATTAACGCTACGAGGTCATATAAAAAAATTAAATATTTTTTAAAGTGAAATTGAATGAATGGAACATGGATGGAGAAAGATGAAAGAAGAATGGCTGTTCGTTTAGCACACAGAGATTTAATAGAAATTTGTGGCTAATTACGCATAGCTATAGGCGTAGAAGCCAAAAAGCAATATATGTATTAAAAAAAATAAAATTGCATTATGCTGCAACTCGAAGATTTGGGGAATTAAATAAAAAAAAAAATGGTTGCTGTAAAACGTCACGATAAATGACATATTTGTTTACCAAAACCATGATAACAGTTTTAGGGTTATAAACAATAAATTGTTTTAATACCGTTGTATTGTCAAAATATAAACAAAAGTTATGAGCTAATTAAAACCGTGTAAAAACAGCCAAAACGTCTATTATATTATTATAAAGAAGCTTCACTTCGGTCGTGTGTCCTGCGACACACTATACACCCTTCTTAATGGCAGTTTAATTATTTGGAAACTTTTGCTTATAAATATGAGTTTGTATTGTGAAAAGAGCTTATAAAGATTGACAGTTGGATAAGTTTCTTAATTTGTAATTAGGAGATCACAATATTGAAAAGTAGTGGGTTGAACTTTGCCAAAATAAATACATATTAATTTACGTAAATTGCTAATTACATATTAGTGACCTTTGACCTGTGCACGTCCAGAGTTTTGATTTTTACATATTTATGCACGCACCCTAACTTTTATCATGAATTGTGAAAATGAAATGTTTCTTTTTATTGGATATCTCTTTTTTACTTAAATCTATATTTAGATTTTCATGCCCGTAATGTTTGTATTCACATACTAATTAAATTTAATATAATCCATTTCTAAAATATCAATACTATATGCAAGACTTAATATTAATTATATACTTAAACATTTTAACTAAGATTGATGAAATAGGGGTTTTGATACTTTTTTTGCTTCACTATTGCTTTTTATTGATCCTATTGCCACGGATTTTTCCAAAACCTTCCTCCAATATAATATACCTACAATAATTTATTTTCAAAATATCTACAAATATTATGCTTGGATTGTCGTACAAATATAATACTTAAATTCAACAAAAACAGAAACCCGACAGCTTCGACAGTACAGTGAATTTACTTATAACTAAGACCTAGAGTGGAAGACATATTTTATTAACAATAACCTATTAATTAAAAACATATTTTGAGAGTTTTTATGAAAAAAATAAGAATTGTAGTATCAACCTATCTTTCAAATTTTGAAACATACGCCATACAAGTTTTGGCACAATTAATTTTTTTGTTTTGATTTTTAAGTAAATATGCTCCCATTTTTAGAAAATACAGTAGACTAATAATTAATTTATAATTTATATGAAAACAAAATTCGCGCTCATTAAAATTTTATAACAGAATAATAAATAATTACATAAAAAGTTATCTACTTAAAAAATTAATGACCTTTTTATCGTATAAATCTAATTTAAATACCCATTGTTATATATATATATATATCTGTTATTGGATAGCTTAATGCTTTTTTTCCTTTAATTAACAATTTAACAAAAAACTTATATACGAAGGACTTCATAATTATTTTAAGAAATCATAATATTTCAACTATTCATTTTATTAAGTTTGAACTTTCCAAATTTTAACCCTATCAAGCCGTAGCTTAAAATACTGACACTTTAGATTTATAAAAAAAATATAAAACTATAATTTCAGATCTAAAAATAAATTTAACGTTTTCTAAAAAAAAAAAAACAGTTCAAAGAACAATTTAAGTGTTGTTTCCTAAAAATAAAATTATAACTTTTGTAGTGCATCTATACGATATTTCTGCAGACTGAAGTTTAAATCACAGGATAATTACAGAGCTAACAAGGTATGTTTAAGCTTTCCTATTAATTAAGTTTACAAGTAGTGGAGAGTTTTAAAGAAAAAAAAAACAACAAATTAACAAAAAATATTTTTATTTGATATCTTTTGATACAAGTGACATCAATATTTTAAAATTACTTACTATTTTGTAAGAATAATACGTTTTTACATAGCAAATCGTTTTTTGTACTATACCCTCTATAAAATATTTGTTTTACTTGCATGTATTCAGGAATGTAAAACTGCTCATTACCCCCTGCCCCCCCTCCTTAACGCAAAAATTGTAGACTTTTATGCATTTGGGAGCTGAGAGAGGCCTAAAAACGTATGCAAAAATTCGGCGAGGTAGAGTATATTTCCAGCTCAAACTCCCTACCGCCTGAACTAAATCGACTATAGTTCAACTTGCTTCAAAATATATTTATATTTATAATGTTGCTCACCTCAAACAACACATTGACGTAACAATTTCAATAACTTATTATTTCTTCCCAATTTTTCCGTCAAAATTTTTGGGAATTTTTAGCATCAGAAATATATTTTATCTACTTATTTAAAAAAATGTTATAGATACTGGGTAACTGGGGTTTATAAAACCCCAATGTAAGTTACAAATTAATATTTTTAAAATACCTCTCCGCACTGACAAAATATATTAGCAAAAAGCAAGAGATTAAAAATAGTAATAGTTTCCCTTATTAAATTATTACGTATTATGTTACAGAAATAATCTATTGTTAATTATAATTAATAATAATATAATAAATAAAAACGGCCGACTAGTACCTACTGTACTCATTAATCGACCATTTTAATTTAAGTGAAAAACACTCTGTATAACGCATTTTTTGTTAGTCATGTTGTTCTTTTCGGTTCATCTGGAAAACCAGGCGTGCTCCAAAATCACGTAAAACGTACAAAAAATCTAGTATTACCTACATGTGGGTTCAAACGTACATATCAATAACTTAGCACGCAGAGAATTCAGTGATAGCATAGGCGACGAACCCGTACAATAAATGTAGGTTTATATACGCGGCCACAAGGCAAAGTTACTATTGAATTGTTTTTGTTTTATATTTTGTGTATACAACATAAGTGATGCGTAAAGCAGTTTTTTTTTAAGTAAAACTTCTTTACGCACGCTTGACTTGGGGAGTAAGCTGGTGAATGCGTGACGGAACGTTACGAAAAGTGTGATCGGGCGAGACGGTTACTTTTCGTATATCTAAGACACCGTGCAGGCCTATTGTCTGTATCACACTGTAGGAGCAAGAGAGAGCAGTGCGCGCGCATATTTTCTTTCTCTCTTCCTCTCAGCACTAGACTGGGATAAAAAAATTAATTCTGCTCTCTTTCAGGAATAATTATTATATTTTGTTGGAAGGGAAAAACTCAAAAGGACATCACATCTTAAATTTTACAGTGCCTTTTTAATTTAGTGGCTTGGAAAATTTTCCGGATTTTTCTGTTTCAAAATTTTCCGGAAACCAACAACTCTGGTGTGAAATAAGAATCTTGCCTGGGCTCCTATGACTAGTTACTTGCTTACGAAATTTATCCATCAAGAAAATGTCATGAATCAACAAATCTCTTGAAATCAGAAGATTATTATTTAATCATCGCCTGATGATTAGCGAAACGTGCGTCGAGAAAAACGTATTATGATTGAATATGGTTTGCATTGCCAGAAAATCTAGTTTGACAATGACCTTAGATTGTGACCACACGTATTTCTCCTTACGAAAAACATTATAGAATTTTAAATTTATTCTGCTCGAAAAATAATTGAAATTTAGCTAGTTTTTTTTTGAACAGATTCCATTTTGAAACAAAATTTTCCTACACATTTTGATGAAAATTTTGTTATAAAAGCGATCTTTCTCTATGTAAATCAGTCGTTTGTTTCTCTGATAACGACATTTCTGCGTCAATTCAGATTTTCCGACAATGCGTTCTGAAATCATTGGTATTTCATACTTACATTATTTAGTTTTTAATAGCTTGCTATATAGGATATTAGTAAACGGGATATAACGTCGTTCAATAGATTTGACATGCGCTATTTTGCCTTGTGACTAGATATACGCCTCCGTATGCAACTAGTTATTAGGAATATCGTATGGGAAATAATCCATAAATATTGTACAAGTTCTATTGTATAAAGTCCAAGAGACGTGCAATATAATATTATAATTTGCGTGTAGAGTTCAATAATACGTCAAGTGACAAACCCGTGAAAATGCCTGCGATATTATGTTCATTTCTTATTTATTATTATATGCATCTATTGTGTAATTTTATACATCTTATTATAACTGTATGTAATGTTAACATGGTTGTTATAAAGTTTCTTCTGAGTGGCAAAATTGATTTATATTATTGTCAAATTATATTTGCCACTGTATATCATGAGTTCTATTCCCAATTAGACAAAAGTGTAGAATATAATCTGTACCTACTAATATTATTATATAATCTCAGTAACTACTGAACCGATATGAAAATTCTTTCACTATTTAAAATCATACTTTTTCCCGAATAACTATATATAGGCCATATATAGGGTAACCGATAATTGCTCGTATTCCTCTCGGGAGAAGGAACTATGACTAATTTGGAGGATTTAACCTCTATCATTTTTGTGAAAAATTGTTATTTTATTTTTTTTACACGCAACATAAAATCTAACAGTAAATTTCGTAATTTTTATAGCTTTAGAAAGGCTGGCAAATTAGTAAGTTACCAGATCAAGGAAAAATTCAGGTTGAAAAGTGAGAATATTTTTTTTTTATTTTTAACTCCCAAAATTCGGATTTTTGTAAAAAGAAAACCGTAGTAAATTTTCTCAAAAATGACGCATTTCCGGCCCTCAAGTGATAGAGGTTAAATCATTTCAAATTAGTCTTAGTTTCTTCTCCCGAGAATAATACAAACAATTTCGCAATGACAAACAAGGGATGAGCAGTGAACGAAAATATAAAGCAAACGGGTATTGAGCACGCAATTTCTGAGCTAAATTTGTGTAAGAGATGTATGAGAAATTTTTTACTCTTATTTCGTTGCCAAACCAAAATCTACTATTACATTATTTGACTGCTCAATAAAGCTTTTGAGGAAATATCATGTTTTTCGTTTATTTCTAATGTAAATTTCTCATGCAATAATGAATTGTATAAGTAATATTAGTTAATTTTAATAAAGATATTTTTAGAAAACTGATATTAACAGATATTCAAAAACACGGTCAAGTGCGAGTTTGGTTCGTGCCTTGAGAGTTCTGTATCGTTTTAAACAATGTATTAGGTATAATTTACAAGCATTGCATAGGATGGCGCCACTTTCGCTTACTTTCGATGATGCACATATTACAAAAACTAATTACCTATATATAGTTAAAGGTTATATCTTTTTAATCCATTGAGCAATTGAATTCTTAACAGAACTATGGAAATTCAGATTTTAGTATTTGATATTAATTTCAACTTGAAACCTTCAGTCGCTTCTTAGAAAAAGAGTCTTGACATGCAGATAGACATACAGCCGAACAATAATGTGATCCTACAAGGGTTCTCATTTTTCATTTGGGGGTACGGAACCTTACAATATATAATAAGGGTTTTCAGTTACTCCAGTCTATTAGCGAAATGAAATTAGAAATCAAATAAAAATAATTTATAGGTACCTATTAAACAAAACGCTGTTAAAAAAATAAAATGAATGAAATTCGTAAATTGTTATTTATTACATGGTCAAATTCATACAAGGTTTTAACTTAAAAAAATTGAATTCTTCATTTAAGTTTTACTGATAAAACAATTTTATGCCTATATTAATTGTTATGTTTTATAATTTGCCACTAACAAAAATAATATACCTACTAAAATAAATACTAATAATAATTAATTTCTCGTATGGTTCTCGAAAGATGCACTGACTTATTAAGGACAAAGATTATATCTGCAAAATGGTAGCTATAGGAGCAAATTGCAATTTACAGGGTTAATCGCAATTTACAGGGTTAATTGTAATTTTCAATTTACTTCTAAATAAGTAAGTAATATTATATTGACGTTATGACTTTGTTAAACCTATAATTTCTTTCTATAACCTTCTTTTAAAACAATAAGTTTGCATTTATGAGAATATGAAACAGCAGGGCAATCCTGAATCGAGAAATGTTCGTTGATTGGGTGAAGGATCCAGAGTATAAACGTATTTAATTGCCGTAATAAAAATAAATTGAAAATTTACTACCTACAGTAATTTCGTTTTTATTCTGAATCTTTCAGCCAATCAACAAACATTTCTCAATGAGTATATTTCAGAACTTCATATAAAACGCGGGTTGCTTTACAAACATTGATTTGACAAAAAAAAAATAAATTCGACATTCATAATATAATATATAACTAGCACTAGCTCATGCCGTGCTGCAAATTCCTTGAATTGTAGATTTCGGCTGTTTTTGTGATTCTGAGTGGATTTTTTAATATTTTATTTCTATGAAACTAGCCCTACTATGCTAGTTTTGATCGCTAGGGACTTACAATTTACTAAAGTTTTAAATGGATCATGAAAATAACTAATACATTAGAAACATAATATGTAGACGTATGAAGGTGAGAAGGAAAGAAACAGTCTGCTGCACGTTACATAAATAAAATAGGATGACATTTAAGAAAAGTGCGTTTTTCAATTTTTCTTTAAAACAATGATTTTATATACAGCGTTAAAATAATAGGCACATAAACATTGCAGAGATATCAACGCTACATCAAGAGTTAAACCCGATGTATAATAGCTATATATTGTTCTCATATTTCAAGCCATATGTAATTATAAGCATATAAAATGCAAACGGAGATTTTAATTATGCGTTAAGTAACTAACCTCAAGGGCCCCGACATAAGATAGGAGGAAACTAATAAAACGCTGTGAATACAAATTAATTAGTTTTATAAATTATTATTTAAAATATTACGGATAAATACCTTACAATCTCCAAAAGTTTAAAAATAGGTAAATATATATGATAGATAGTGCCTATATGTATAAAAATAGCTATATATTTTTTAACTTTTTATTTTGTCAATATGTCAGCACTTTTAAAGTTCTATCAACGCACTGGACGGATTGGGCTAAAATTTGGCACACCAATAATTATTATGACGTAGGCATCCGCTAAGAACGGATTTTTGAAAATTCAAATCCAAAAAGGGTCTAGCGGGGGTTCAAAATTTGCATGAATAATTAATCAACGCACAGCTCAAATCACTGGACGAATTGGGCTGAAATTACGCACACAGATAATAATTATTATGACGTAGACATCCGCTAAGGACAGATTTTTGAAAATTCAACACCTGAAAGGGTATAACAGGGGTTCAAAATTTGCATGTAAAAATCATATAAGATAGATGTATCAATTCGAAAATGTGAAGGATTATCCTGTCAACAAATAAATAATCACACGTTTCATGCTTTTTAAAAAACAACCCCTTCAAAGGGTGAGAAGAGGTAAATAGTCTAAAAATCAACATCGGTGTCATTTCAAGGTTTGTCAGGACGTTGATCACGTGAATTCACCAATTTCAAAATTTATTAGGGGGGGTCTACGTCGAAAATGGAGTAACTATGCCAAATAATGGAAATGCATCCGTGTATCGTCTCAATCTCGTGCGAAGCCGCGGGTGACGGCTAGTCTAAACTGTATATAGTTTAGGCACCTAGAATCCAAACGCTGTACATTATACGCATTCATAAATACGAATACGTACAACAAATTTATCGGCGCAGGAAACTCTTCAGAGACTCTGAAATGAGAGTTCGTAATTGGAACTGGTCGTGTATCGCGTTCGATTATGAAGAGGATGCATACGCAATATCGACAAGTAGAGTTTAACGACACCTCAACTCAGTGCTCGAAATATTCTGTAAACACGTTCATTAACACACGTCTCGCTTACTAACTACCGTGAAAATTTAATTATTATTGAACATTCAGTGTGCGAGACGCTGCACAGAGTTCACGAATTTACAAACGGCATTATATAAACAGCTCTGCAGGTTAAATTTTACAATTATGCAATGTCTTTCGCTTTTAAATCTGTTGATAACCGTTTTGAAGGTCGCAGACTCGCTCTTGATACTGACAGATGCTTTTTAGTCGATGGATCGCTTATAGTAGCATGAAAATCAAACGTTCAAATCTTTGATTAACGTCTGATTAGAACTCTTCAATAAATAAAATTATCGACCAATTTTTCAGGCAATATATTAACAAAAAAATATATAATTAATACATTAATTATATATTTTTTTGTTAATATATTGTCTGAAAAATTGGTCGATAATTTTATTTATTGAAAAATATCAAACGTTATTATGGACCGATTTTAGACGGGCGACTGTATAGTTCAATGAATGTCTATCAAGCGCAATTAGTCCGAACGCTGACAGCTAATTTTAAGTCGACCGATTGCTTATAGTTACATAAATTTTAAGCGTTATTATAGAATATAGACCCATCTTAGTCGACCGATTGCAGAGTTGAATGAGTGACTATCAAGTGTTATTAGTCCGAATGCTAACAGGTAATTTTAAGTAAACCGACCGCTTATAGGTGCATGAATACTCAGCGTTTTTAAAGATCCATTTTTAGTCGCCCGATTACTTAGTTGCATGAGTGACTATTAAGCGTTCTTAGGTCTGGTGCTGACAGGTAATTTTTTGTCGACCGATCACTTATATCCCAGGCGTCTTATAGGCCAATTTTTAGTCGGTCAACTTTTTAGATGCATGAATGAATATCAAGCGTTCTTATGATCATACGATAAGCGCTCATCAAACTGTTCTATATTATTACGTACGAAGTTACGAACTAGTTACGTCCTCGTTTGTTTTATCAGTCACAGTGGAAGGGTATAGGTACAGAATTCGGTTCAAGAATGTGAATGCATTTTTTAAGGCTATTTTGTAGTAAATAATATATTACACCACAGGGGCCGAAAGTGTGATATTTTTGCTCTGCGCGCCATGATGCCTCATCATGACGCGAAGAGCAAGGTATCACACTTTCGGCCCCTGTGGTGTATACTATTTTTTTTTCATACCTCAGTCGTAAACACGCCTATTATAAATACATTAATTAATTAATTACATAAAAACAGAAAAAATCCAAGCAAGAAGCTTTGAGGTCACACGTAAAAACTTAATGACAGCTGCTCGCGACTGTTAGCTAAAATGTAATAGGGTTGATATATGGAAACGACATCTAAACAACAGTTGATTGGTTGTTTTTGTCGTACTACCGCCCGAACGTACGAACTTCCCGCATTGGTGTGTGTGATCCAACCAAGGAGTAAATGTTAGAATTTCTGCCTTACAATTGATGCCGAAAGTGTGCCATCGAGGTATGAAGAAAAAATATATGTGCCCGGCTGTTTGTTTTAATGGATCTTATTTTTTAAAAAAACGACTTCAAAATTTTAAGTTATCCGTAACACATATGGTATAAGTATCAAGGGGACTTTATAAGGAAGAAAATAATTTAGTTTCGTTTGAAGTAAAAAATAATAAACAGAATGAAAAACTGCATGTAGCAAAAATCACAACCACGATCTTTCATGCACGAAGCGTAGGTACACTTTACTCACAGTACGTATAGCAGAGCGTTTTTATTAAAGACTTATAATTTACTAGTGGTTAAGCCGGTCTTCGCCAGGCGTAATATCGATGTCTAAGATTTGAAATTGTGTTTCAAATCTTCAAAGGGAAAACAGAGGATCTTGTCTGATTTGATTGATTTTCGGTTTGTACCTATACGTAAATTGGGCTGCTGAGTATAATTTTGAAGTAAAAATTAAGTTTGTTTGAGTTTTTGCCTATTAATAGTATTTAAACAAGTCTTCGTCAGGTAGCTAATAATAATATGGGGTGTGAAATACTAACATTACCTACATCAATTTCAAGTATATGTTGTTAGCTTATTTTTTTAAACTTCGGGGAAGAAAAACGTTAACGCGCCCTATACTATAATTGTGCAAAGTTTCATATCCCTGGGTCTAGTGGAAACCTTTTTTAAAACCCCGCTATTTCTAACCTCGGGGGAAAAATTCGGCTTAGATTCTACCCTGGGTCCAATAAGTGTACAAAGTTTTAATTTCGCAGATTAATATGGAAGTTAACACGTTTTTCTTCTTCTTTTTTTACTTGATTATAGAAAACATTAGCTCATGAAATTGTTATTAATTCTTTTCCTTTGTCTCCCATTCTCCTAAAACGAAGAAATATATGGAACGTCAATAATTACTGTTTAATTTTATGTAAATTTACAGAAGAAAATATGTATCACTTTTCTGTGACATCTTTTTACATTAGCATTCAAATGTTTATAATTACGTATCTATGCATATAGAGATAATCCATTTGGGTACCTATATACATTGGAGTATACAAAATGTTACATATTATAGAACTTCGAAATTCCAAAATGAACGACTGTATAATTTAATGGCGCCCAAAACCTGATTTAAATTGCGAAGCCGCCGCAAATCACAAATTCACAACTGAACACCCAGATAGCATTCCTTCAACAACATTAATGAGGTCAGTGACGTAACAGATTGATAATTTTTTTTGGACGCCTTTTAAATATTCCAAATTCGTATGTCAACATTACAAAGTAAGCGACTATTTATTTATAATACCAAATGTTTGGTTCAAGCGCGGTCTGAATTTCAAATGAGTCAATGTGTGGGGATAATTAAATCAATTTGAGGTAGATAAATTAGTGTACGATTCAGAACTATAATCTAACTAACAAAAATCGTATGTATACATTTGCGGCCTCAATATAGTTTTCACTTGAGTTTTTTTACACGCTTTATATTAGCTTCATCTGTATGTATGTAAACACGCTTATGTTGTAACTGACTCCTTTGGACTCGATTTTGACCCACTTTAAACGGACAGATTTAATTTGAACTTTGTACAATTATCAAGAACCGGTGACAATACAATAATTTGATAAGTTTATCTCATTATCCTGATCAGGATCGCCAGAATTAAATAATTAAGTTTGTATCTATGTTTGCAACCGACTCCTTTGGGCTCGATTTTGACCCACTTTAAACGGACAGATTTAATTTGAACATTGTACACTTATCAAGAACCTCTTTATGACTATTAGTTAAACCATCTTTCCTCAAAAATAATCAAGCCTTTTATAGCACATCGAACTAAAAAGTGAAAAATAATTCCTAATATAAGTAGAAAATAATAATAAACGAAAAATATTAGTATTATTGTGAAAAAAGCGTGTATATCGTAAGTTGTATATCGAGCGCCTCACGCTTTTTTCACAATAATACTAATATTTTTTGTTCATTATTATTTTCTGCTTATATTAAGAATTATTTTTCACGTTTTAGTTCGATGTGCTATAAAAGCGTGTTTTTTAGTTTTTTAAACTAAATTTTTCATAAAAATCTGTGATAGCAACAAAAGTAAATTTAAGTAGGTAAATATTATAATATACAGGGTTTTTTTTGAAAACTTTGGACGTTTTTCTTTATAAAACGTGTTGAATAAAAAAAAGTTCGAACAAAAGTTGTTGGGTTTTGATGGGGAAATCGTTTGGACACAATAACCACCCCACCCCTTAGCGAATGGAGGGGGTGACTTTTGTTTTTTAAATGAGAACCCCCATTTTTTATCATCGAATTTGTTTTTATGTATAAATGAGATTATTTTATAATTTAACTTTTAGTTTTTTTAAAAATCGCTAATGTTAATGTTAAAAATTAAAAGAAATATTTATAGTTTAACCCCTTTATATGCCAAAACTGATTCATACTTTTAAGTTTTAATTTCAAAGTTTTTAGCACAGTCACTCTCTAGTTTATGCAACTGGGCACAAGTTTACTTACGAATCAAGCAAGCAACAGTTAGTTCTACACATTGGGTATCATCTGCCAACTAGAGCTGTGTGAATACCGCAACACAAAAACAGTAGGTATATTTAAAATCGCAATTCATCACGCGTTCACCAATCGCGTATTTAACAATGTAAGTTTGAAACAGAAACGCATCAACAACAACCTCGACCCTCAACTATTTTAAATTATGTACATTGTTTTGTTTAAAAGTAATTTACCGTTGTCTATCCTAGTTTTGAATATCGTCATCTGAAACAAACAAAAAAGTCATAGTTTATTGCTTATATTTTATGCACTAAGCTAACTCTGACATTGGCAGTTATTTTATCCTTAATTCATAAAATTTGCTCATAAAATGTAATGCTCGGTTTCTGATACGACTTTCAGCTTTAAATCGGGATTTAATAAGAATGTGACTTTTTACACTAAATGAAAATCTCCGTTTAGTTCAAAACATTCTTAAATCTACATTTAAAGTTAAATGTCGTATCAGAAACAGAACTTTAATGATTTGTTACAGATAGATAGATAACAGAGCTAGATTTTAGAGTAACTATCTGTTGGTATAAACTATATTACTTTTAAGTATTTTTTATGACATTTTCCTACAAAGTATCTTTCAATCTTTGACTGTGCGGTATAGGACCTATGGTTCGAAAATAATTGTCAAAATTTGTAGACATACTTTACAATCGGCAGAGTTTTTGTGCATGGGACGGGTATGCTATACATTGTTTCATTGCTTTGCCACTACATTAAGCTTATTTTGTTAGTAACTGTGTATGACTCTACCGACAATTATTACCGTACTATAGATGCTTCTCCAGCTCTAATACTTGATAGATATTCTGAATATCTTTATTCTGTAAATATGTACTACTGAGCTCTGTATAGGTATTAATATAAAGCATATACATCTTCAGAAATGAAATAAAGGACCTTTCATTAAAGGTCGATATAAAATGTTAGGAACCCTGTGTAATGGATAAAAAATCAAATTCGAAATAATATTTTTTAGAATAACTATTTTTTTTGTTATTATAATAAGTGGGTAGGTATATTAAGAATCAAATAATTTATAAATAAGAATGTAAGTCTTCAACGGTTTGTTCCAATATCAACAAAGCTTTCGTGATTTTTGTGCATATTTCTCTGTACACGCGCTCCGGCACCGTAACCACGTTTTGACTTGAATTAAAATATAGCTTCATATCTAGGAGGTTCCCCCATTTTCCGGCTCACTGTAACCTTCCTCTGTTCTGAAAAAATACCGTACCCAAGTTTTTGCCATATTATACCAACTTAAAAAATAATAAAAATACTTGTTTATTATTTTTAAGTTGGTATGACAAAAACTTGGGTACGATATTTTTGCGTGAAAAACATCATTAAAATTTCTATAAAACAATTATCTTCTAAAGTCAATTCTGTAAACAAAGAAGCGTTAACAATGTATAACGCATGAATAGCGCGGCATTTCCTTTCAAAAACAGAGCGTTCTTGATCTTGACTCCCGCCGTACGCACAACAATGTGAAAACAAGTGAGGGATCAATCGATCTATCGATCCGCAAACGCGATTGGTCGAGCTGAAGGTAAGCGCGCGGGGCGCGTTGCACACACGTTCCCATGATGCGACAGCAGACAGTCGCGCGTTCAATGCACGACCTTCTTCGATAACCGCTTGGATCATCCACATTTAGCGCCTTGACTTGTCGAAGGCCTCGGGTACAGTGAGAGCGTTTTAAGATGCGATATTTTACCATTCCAACTCGCACTAGTCGAGAATGGTAAGCCTCGTGTGCAAGCAGAATTTATACGTCGCTTGCATGGCTCCTCTATTACAAGCCCCCAATTTTCAGGTTCCAGTCCGAGTACTGTTATCAATTTGATTTTCAATTTATCATTAAAAATATTAATTCGTACTAGATGCAAATGAGTCGTGCTATTGGTGGGCTTAAGAAAGATATTGTTTATGAGGAATAAGACCAGTGGCGGATTTACAGATTTGCCGCCTGTAGGCTTTTCAATTTTTGACGCCTCTGAATCAATAAAATTCCAACTTTACTTTTTGTTCTCCATCATCCTCGTTACATCAACTTTTCCCGTATGGTTAGTATCATTGAGAACAAGGTACCGTGTCAGATCCTTGATTATTTTAGTGAGTGTTTTTTACGCATAAAGAAATAATTTTCTGAAATTGAATTTGACAATTTTGCTGCAGCAATCATGATTAGACCATCGATATTATATCAAGATTGAGTTGTGTAAGCAGATCTCATAATAATTAGGTACATGGAGAAAAAATTATAGTAAATATCAGTGAAGAAAATATGTAAAAATAACTAAATTTCGATTATAATATCGAATCGCTATTGCAATATTCTAAAAATTCATGATGATCATTAAAGTATATTTTAAAAAGCGTTTGGAAATTGTTCATGTAGAGATGTTGAAATATTTAGTATTTAGCACTGTATATAGGACTATATTTCGATTTTTGTTAAATATTTTAATTTCTCTTCAATTTTCAAAATTCGTATTTTGTGTGTATAATATTTTTTTTTAAAATTTTGTAAATCGAAATAAAAAAATGTATAAACTAAATCTGCCGCCCCTTAAAATTTGCCGCCCTAGGCTTCAGCCTACTCAGCCTGCTGGTAAATCCGCCACTGAAAGACCTTATTCGCATTATCTGGCCGCTCGATTTCTGTATTTTAAAATTTTCATTCTCTAAATATTCTAGCTTAGACTATCCTATTTTGAATCGATTTTACCATTCCAACCCATAAGTGGGGAATGGTACTAGTTTAGGTCAAAAATCACTTTTCAAAAATGTTACAATATCTTATTGTTTTAAGGTCCCCCGAATCCAAAAAACATATTTTTTTTAAACTCTGTGCGTTTGTAAGTCTGTTTGTCTGTGAGTACGATACAGGTCAAACGGATGAGAGGATTGAAACCAAATTTTGAGAGGATGTTTGGTATGCAAATATGAAGAGCCCTGTTGTTTTTGGGGGAAATCGGCACATACGCAGAAGAGATATATACTATAAAGGCGTTTTCTGTATATAATAATGGTACCTATACTTCTCATAACGACTTATTATTCTATTTTTTTTCGTTAATAATTTTTTTCTAAGCTTTATAGTTTCGGAAATAAAAAAAATCAGGTGTTCTTTTATTTTGTAGATCTGTCATAAATAAACTAGTTAAGCATGCTTGGATTAATTTTTAGATGACGTGGAACATATTATATGTAAGAATAGTAAATATCGTATTAAATACTAGCCATTACGCGTCACCTGACGCGATATCAGAAATTTTTATTTTCTTTATTATCAAATGCCAACAATTGGAAGTTAGAATGGTCCCGTCGCCCAATTGGCTGGAATTTTTTATGGAAATTTAATTTAAATCGAACTCTTCGACTTAAATAGACGTTGGATGTGGTCGAATCTTTAAATTGATGAATATTAAAGGACCACAGAATTCGATTTTGCGTTGTTAAATTATTCTACAATAACATATTATTTTATTTACGGCAGCGCAGTAGTCATCAGGGCATCGAACCTATCATTATGAGCGCACATGTGAAACCTGCGGGTGTCGCCCAATCTTGGGTTCTTCCAATTTACAGATACCTGCTTTAGCTACACATAGCGCGATGATTAAATCTTCTTGGGTTCAAATTTCACAGGAAATCGCTTTAAATAAATCGTAAACATGTTTTGGTAGAAAAACATAAATGTATCAGAAGATGATTTACGTTCAAATTAAAACCCATCAGGCTATCAAATTTAATTTATTTGACATTTATTTGACTTGATTATTTAAACATAGGTTTATATTATTAAAAAAATATTAAATAAATGATGCAAAATAATTAAAAACAATATATTCCAGAACAGTTTTTGTTCCAAATCGAATCAGATTTAAATTAAATGCTGACAAATTCAACAAAAAAGCTGCGTGGTCCCGTATGTCATTCCGTTTTTCGAAGGAGAAAAATGCGACAATTACTCTATGCAAAGCCATTGCACACGCAATCATCAATCTGAAACGTAGGATTCGATTAATTAAGTGAACGTACAGCTACCGGTGTGCTGGATTTTCAGGGACAGTCTCACATTTTCAAAAAAAAAAAATGTTATTCGATGTCGCAGTTGCTTATTTTTCAAAGGCAGGTTGTTAAAAAAAGGTGATTAGTCTTTGCACGTGCTGATGTTTCGCATAAGAAATAACTTAAGCTACTAAAAAAAGGTTTTTCGTTAGTGAACTGTTCCGCATTGTGTTGTAATAAAAATGGTCACCCTAAGTTAGGGCCCAAGTTTCTTTTTTTTTGCACCAGGGCTTTTGGTTACCTAGCTACGCCTCTACTATTAAACTATTAAAATCGAGAAAAAAAATCGAAATGATTCCAATACCCTCCTAACAAAAGCAAAATGATTAATATATATCGCGATCATTTCTAAACTTAACTTTTTCGCCATGGATTCATTAAAGATTATCAAAATTGTCATTAAATCAAGAGTAATTTTTTTTGAAGTTAACATTTTTACACACGGTAGAGTGAATTGGATTCATCTAACGAAAAACTGCAACGATGTAAACGCGACATCGAAAAAGAAATCATACATTATTCTGTATAATTAATGTCAATTTAGAGCATTTAAAGATGTGGATGTTACCTAAGTTTCACTTCTGTAGTGTGTATAAATGTATGAACAATATATTATATTGTTTGCCGGCCCACTTACGTCACTGATTATAGAATCATTGCTGGTGTTCATACAGTTCGACCGTCGCTGGTCAAACCATACAGCTTTGTCCACTTACTCCAGAATCTGCGGACTTTCTCGAATATACAGTTTACGAACCATAGTTTAGGAAACGCTGATATTATAGTCTTAAAAGTTGACATTTTAAACGGTTGCCAAAAATCAAGGTCCCCCATAATTAATTGGTATGCGAATAACCATTTAACCAGTTTTAAACCAATTTAGAGTAGCACTGTGATATATAGGTAAGTCCGAAAAAAATAAATTTACGCCAAATAAATTTCTAATTTAAAAAATCAGACTCAAACGTCAATTACAATAAAGTTTAGTTTTTTTTTGCTCGTAAAAAGTAATGAGTTATACAACTGCAGACAAAGTATTTCAGTGAATTTAATTAGCGATACAGTGATAGGTAGTAAGTTATAACTTATATAATGTAGGTATATATCTACGTAACAAATAGCATCTATTTATAGCGACAGCATATAATTGCTATGTAATATACAGGTGACCAATTTAAAATAAAACGTTGACCACCAATGATTTGAAATATTTTATTAGAAACTAGCTTAAAGCCGCTGCTCACAAGCCGATAGGCTGGCTATACGAAGCTGGAAATGACGTCACTGCGGGTTCGCCTGCTAGCTCACAAGATAGGTTTTGAAATTAGAACAGGGGCTATTTTCCTTGCTAACTACGCTACTAGGTATGAGCAAGAACCAATCAGGAAGCAGTACCTTGTCACGTAGGCGAGTTGAACAAACACCCACAAATCAACATGGCGTCATTCTGTTCGGAGTCAGTTTTGCTCTTTGTTTATAAATGAACTGTCATACTGCGCGTGCACCAGATTTATTCACAAAACTAGCTTGAAAAGATGCTTCGTGTTAAGCGAGCACATATCAGCAGTCAAGAAAACCAGCGCTAGAAAAATAGTAGGCAAATCTATCTAGGAATCTAGCAGCGTTTCTAGCCTCGTGTGCAGCGGCCTTTAGACATAGAAGCGGCATAAAGCAGTTTATGTGACTATTTTATTATACTGGTGACCGGTAATTGCTCGTATTCCTCTCGGAAGAAGAAACTATGGCCAATTTGAAATGATTTAACCTCTATTACTTAGGGGTCGTTATGCATTAGTTTCGAGAATATATACTTCGGTTTTCTTTTTAGAAAAATCAGAATTTTGGGAGTTAAAAATTAAAAGAAAAATATTCTCAGTTTTTGGCCTGATTTTTCCATAATATGTTAGCTTATTAATTGGCCACACTTCCTAAAGCTAGAAACCACGAAATTTACTCTTAGATTTTATGTTGTGTGTTAAAACTTACAATAAATAAAAAAAAATAATTAAAATTCTTCACAAAAGTGTCATTGTTATAAAAAAATTGACGCATTTCCGACCCCCCAAGTGATAATATTAAATAATTCCAAATTAGTCATAGTTTCTTCTCCCGAGAGAAATACGCGCAATTACTGGTCATCCTATATGAGTAAGTGACAATATGTTAAAAATACCGTCTCCGCGTTTTAACAGTCACACGAGTTAAATTATGGTTACGCCCGAGATATTTACTACATTTTTTGCACGTACCCCATATAAAATAATTGGGTTTCACTTCATTTTTGACAGTTTCATCGTAAGTTCAGTTCTATTAAGTTGTTTATTAAAATTACTATTCGTGCTTGCTGTTGTTTTACATATACCTATTTATAATGGTAGACTTATATGGTTTATGAAAATTACTGTCCAATTGATTAGATCGCGTACATTTGTTTTACTTTATGCACTAGTCTTAAATAGGTCATTTTACGACTTCGATACAGGCATGAAACACAAATATTTTAGTGTGCAAAAAAGGCATTATACTGATAGAATAACTGAGCATAGGTACCTATATGTAATAACCCTTCAGTCATAGAATAGAATAGACTAGTATTTTATTTGTCACAACTAAAGAAGATCGACAAAACGTCATATACCTAACATTAGTGTTTAGAAAAAATCCATAAAATTATAGGTATAGACTATAGAGCATTATATAATCTTAGAGGTCCATATTTCTGTTTGTTTACAGAATGAAAAGAAACTCTTACATTTCTCGCACCACGTATATAGACTGTCTGCATGTAAAATTTCATTCAAATCGGTTATCTCATAATAGTATGTATTAGGTAATTTTATCCATCAAGATACCTAAAATGAAATGAATTTTCATTAAAATGTTGTTACAACGAATTATTTATAAACGCAATGTTCATCGGTAGAATATTTTTTCCGGGGCAATTTCAAGCCTGTTTTTTTAAATGGATAGCCCTGTGCGGCCACACTCATCAGGTGTCAGAATTTAATGTTCTGAAGACTGAAAATAGAAATACACATTCGTGCTGCATGATTGTGCATTTGTTGATCAGTGAACATATTAGTTCAATTATAAATAATAATTTACTGAATGATTTAATATCTGATTCAAAGCAGTGACAGCGTAATTAATAATGATTAATATGTAATTTATTTGTGCTGAAACAAATTCGTTGCTAACAATACGAACAGGCGTAACTCAAAATTTGGCGGTTTTGAGTTAAGCCTATCACGAAATTCGCGTATATCAAATCTATTATATGACGAAGTGGCGTAGCTCTTCTGCACCTAGAAACCTACTTTATAGAAATCGTTGCACGGGCACATCTTAGTTTAGTGTTAACTTAAAAAACGACCTACCGGCGTAACTTGACTTACGACCATTCGTTTTATTATAGTGAGTACTTATTGTGAGTTGTTGTGAGATACGCCCTCCTGAATAATTACCGGTAAGTGTTTTCTTTTACATAATATTGCGTTTTCTACTTTATAAATTCAAAATATAGTGTGCCATGTTGATGAACTTACTCATCCATTGGAATAATGAGGCTAAGAATGATTAATTAATAATTATCGCTGTTTTTATTTCTAATATTGCGTTTTCTATTTTGCAAATTCGAATAGTGTGTTTGCCGTAATGATGGACGTCCTCGTGCATTGGGATGATGGGACGAAGAATGTAGTTTCCCAATCAGACATAGAAGCCGTTATAAAATCAGAAAAAATTGACGTAGGGGTGCAAATTAAAATGTACTGGAAACCAGACAAAAAATGGTATTTTGGAACTATTCTGCAAGTTGAAGATGAAACAGTTAATACAAGTTTCGACACTGAGGATGATGATGATACACCTCTCGAGATTTTGAAACAGGCGATTCTTATTGAAAAGAGAATAGTGTCAGATACAAAAACTAATTATCCTCATGATGCTAAAAATAGATACCAAGAAATGGAGAATACTGCAGAAGACGATGATATTTATTTGTCCGAGTTTGATGATGCAGACAAGGATCCTACCTATGGTGATCTTTGTCAAGCTAGAAATTGTCAGAGAGAAGATGTGTTCAGCACTTGTGTTCCTTGTTTATGCTTGCTATGCTGGGAGCATTTCGGTTAAATGGGACCTTGCGAAAATAATCACAATTTAATAGTAATAACACCAACAGATACTCCAGAGAAATATATCGTTGACGGTTGTGAGAAAGAACAACGTGAAGAGAAAAGGGTTCGTGAAAATAAGAAGAAAAAAGCTCAAAAGCTAAAAAATGAGGGAAAGAAGTATGTAAGCTGCAAGATGATTTGAAATATATATCTGCCGTTTTGATCTACAGCAGGTTATTCTCTTACCAAAAAGTAATCATAGCCAGATTTTCTACAGTCGTAGACTCGCTAATTACAATTTTACGATTTACAACCTACAATCAAAGCAATGTCAATGCTATTTTTGGCATGAAGGACTCAGCAAGCGGGGTTCGTGTGAAATCTCAACTTGCCTTAGTATGTATCTTAAAAAACTTGACCTAGATGGATTCCACACTGTACATTTATTTTCCGATGGGTGCAGCGGGCAAAATAAAAATTCAATCGTTGCTGCCATGTTGCTGCATATTATTTCAACATCGAAAAATATTAAATCTATTACCTTGTCGTATTTTGAAGCTCATCATGGACAGAATGAAGGTGATTCTGTGCATAGTACAATCAGTACTGCAATAGAAAAATCAGGGGACATTTTCGTGCCTTCACAGTTGGTTTCCATTATCCGTTTAGCACGCAGGAAGAATCCGTATATTGTCAATTGCCTAAATTCTCAAAATTTCCTGGATTTTAAAACTCTTGCGCGTGATTTACGAATATTAGCGATTAGGAAAGACGATTTAGGAGATACTGGAATTGACTGGAAAAATGTGAAAGAAATTATGGTTACAAAGAATACTTTGAACAAGTTATATTTCACTGAAAGCCATCTGACAAACCAGACCGCAGCACCACTCTGAATACGAGATCGTCAGTAACTCCAAACAGCGATCCACCTATTCTAAATACTAGTACTACAATTTCTATAGAAAAGTTCAAGGACCTAATGTCACTTTGCCAAGGATCAACACCTGTAATACAACTATCAGAGTATGTGCAATTTTATGAAAATTTACCTCATTAATATTTATTTACGTAATATTGTTTACAAAAAAATTGATATTTACTCGTATTAAACTATTGACTTTACTTGTTACGTGTTTCATTTTATTATTTTAAGCTATTTTCAGCTCATTCCCGACATTTAAAGCGCAGTGGCGTAATTAAAGTTCTGGACATGTGAAGTAGCATATAGTAAAAAGACGAAAGGGCGTATGTGCTTTAGGGGTGTATATCACCCCTGTGTGTTCAGTTTTTACTACACACAATCACTGGTTCCTGAACCTTATAATATAAACTACACTGTGCCGTTTATTTGAGATTGATAACTCAATAAATAGCTCAGTGGCGTTTAACAATAAAACATAAAAAACTTTAAAACGTTATACTGAAAAATGTTAGATTTGGAGTTACGTCTGTTCGTATTGTTAGCGACGAATTGAAGAAGACGTTTTATTCTACTGTATTTGTTAGATACATCCTTTTTACATTCGGGCGTGAAAGTTTTATTGAATCAAAAAAAAGAATTTGAAATTTCAACGGATTAGACGTTTCTTGGTTCCTACTATGCATTGCTGACGAAGAACTATGTCCATGTTCGTGGGTAAACGCCATTTCGACTTACTCGTGAACGCTCTTTTATGAAATAGGCGGTATTGCTATAGCTTCATTTGAAAACTAAAGGAGTCTCGTTCAATTATTATTAAAAATGCTGTTATTTTTGCCGGGCGGTGCTATCCCCCGCGAGACAAGTCTATAATACGGTGGAGCCGATGTCTGTTGTTGCTTTCGAGCGACGTGTAGTCCCGTGAGGCAATACTGTAATATTTCAAATAAATAAAATTGTCGACCAATTTTTTCTCAGACCATATATTGACAAAAAATAATAAAAATACAAATCAATATAACACAAGATGACGTTTCGATCCGGATTTGGATCTTCTTCAGAAATATCTAAAAAAAAATATACAAATTAATTAGTATTAAGTTATTTATTATCTAATAAATTGTATGAAAGATTGAAAGTTTGAATGATTCAAAAAATAATGAAAAATACTGTAATATGGTGAAGCTGAAGGTTCCTCAACTGTTGTCGCTGCCGTGTTTCGTCTCAATACCGGATAACGACTATTATCAATAAATATATGACAAATACGGCTATTATTCTATAAGAAAATCCGGTGCAGCATTATATTATGTCTACGTTAATAAGCAATCTACAAATCCCGGCGAAGTAGGATCGGGCCGCTAGTATTAGTATAAAAAACAGGATCTGGGCCTATAATTTGTATTCTTCTGATTTTTTTTTGTGATTTTTGACTGTTTTGTACGAGTTCCACAAATTTTGTCTGTTTGCTGATACCCAAATTTAAATCGTTTTTATTCGGTTACGATCAGGTTAAGATTATTGTCAAAGTCGACATTACGTTGAGCGAATCTGTAGGCATAATCGACGTTCAGGCGAATTATAAAAAAATACTAAAAGGCTGCTATAAAACAAAAACATTTACCTAATACAAACAAGAATGCTAAAGAATCAGAAAAACAATCACGTTAAAATTACTTTCAAGTCGTAACTCATTATATATAAAATACAAGAATTTCACAGAGAAACAATTTTATATCGGAACAAAAAGTTCAACCGACAAAAAAATATCGAAGAATTCGAAACAACAACGCAACCTGCAACAGAATTACGGTCAAGTTAGTCATTACGTTCAAAGTACAAGGATTTTACAGAAAAACTAACCCCTTTTGTGTACAGCAACGCATGATAATCTTAACAAATAAATTTTGAAAAGAGACGCAATTACTAAAAGTAATGCAAAAATGAGAATTCCTCTTTATCTGACGTTAATCCAATTCACATAAATAACGCATGTCAGGACGAGTTTGTACAATAAAAAATCAGAGTGGCCTTGGCAAACGACAGTTGAACATCGCGAATACATATCGTTTCGATTTTTTCTGAATGAAAATAATTAACCGACAAAACAAAAGAAACGTTATTTGTTTCTGTGAATTGTACTTAGCACCGATAGTGAGATGAAATAAAAGATAAAAACATATAATTGGTACAAATGCATTGGCGTAGATCGAATTATATTTTAATGGGTGTTTTCTCGTCCAATTTAAGTTAAATTTCTTAGCTTTGGGAGTCGTCCTATCACCGTAAAGCACATCAGCGTCTTGGGCTTATTGTGTTCCGAATCACCAGCACTAATATACGCGAAATCTTAGACATGACTCCCCTGCAGACCTATGTATTTCGATTATTTTTAAAATAACCCCTTCGGTGTCAGTATATTTGTAAATGAGATTAAATTCCCTATAAGATGTCGGTAAATCATAAAATAGATCTCTGTATAAGCGTCTCTGTATAGGAGTCAACAGTCAACTTTTTTTCTTAAATAGGATTAAAGGTATTTTGTTAGCTATTCGCATAGCGCTTTTTATACTATTTTTAAACATACAATAAAATATCAGTGTTGCATTATAAAATTGTCGAGACAAACGTAATAAATTTTACATAAAATGCGTAGGAGTATAACTAATTGATTTTATAATTTTGTATTGTATGCATGTAATCTTTAATTACGATTATCTCGAAAATTTCATAATATACATTAATTACAGAATTGGAAATATAGTCCCATTTATGGCAACAAAATCCACCTAATTGGGCGAGGGGACCATTCCAATTTCAAAAATATTGTCATTTAATCTAGTATAATAACTAAAAAAATAAAAATAAAATTTCTGTATCGTATGCGATGACGCGCGGAACGGCTAGTATTAAATATTATTATATTTGCTATTTGGCATGTTCCGTGTAAAAATTAATCAAAGCATGCTAAGCTAACACAAAACAAAAGAACAGCTGATTTTTTTATTTTCAAAATATTTCCAAAACTATAAAGTTTAGAAGAAAAATTTCTGAACAAAACTTTCTTAAAAAATAAATAAAATATTAAATCGTTATGAGAAGTAGGTATACCATTACGGTATATAAAAAACAACGTTATAGCTCATACGCCGACTTTCCCCAAAAACAATAGGGCCCTTCATATTATTTGCGTATCAAACATCCTCCCAAAATTTGGTTTCAATCCGCTCATTCATTTGACCTGTATCGTGTTCACAGACTAACAGACAGGCGCACAGAGTTTCTCCAAAAATATGTTTTTAGATTCGGGGGACTTTAAAACGAGAAAAATTGTAAAATTTTGAAAAGTGAGTTTTGACCTAAATTAGTATCTACCATTCCACATTAATAAGCAGGAATGGTAAAAGTAAAATGCTGTACTCTGGTCAACGCAGAGATATCGTCGGTGATTTAGCGTAATCTTGAAGATAATTTTATCTCTTTTACGGATATAACATAAGCTTTACCAGCATTATCTTTAAAAATAATCGACATACAGACCTAAGAAGTTTGTCAGATGTTTCATTAATTTTGAGTGAATTAGCGGGTAAAATAGGAATTTCGCAGAACAAAAGCTAGTTGCTAATTATCCTCAAGATACGACAATTATTATTAGTAGTGATAATTAAGATATTATATCGCCGCTTACTTTAAGGCTCGTCGTTTTATGCATTGAAGTTTCTCAACGCGTTTCACGAATTTTTGTCGTTCTATTCATACCAACATTACTCCAAAACGACAGGACAAATCTGATACTTCAGATAATGCCCACCCTCAGATTAAGATAGAGTTTCCGTAAAAACAGATCTTAAACCAAGCGGATAACATTAAGTTCTTCTATAATTATAATTCGCTAGCGTCCCCTCTATTTCTAGAACAACAGTTTTCAGGAATCTAACACACGTTTCTGTTTGTAACTTTATATTCTGCGTACACTCGTTACAAATTTCAATTGTTTTATGTAGTAACCTTGACGTTCAATTAATGATTGTATTTTGTTTTAATTCGCATGTCGCGTTTAAAGAATGAAGATCTTCAATTATTGAAGGCCTCGAGCCAATATTTTACTCTCGATTTCTATAAATTATACGTAGATACTACTTACATTGGTAGTTATTATATAATTATGAGTTTGATTTGTATTTACATTATTTATTAAAGGCCGCTGCACACGAAGCTGGAAACACTGCTTGAATTGCTGCTGGCCGGCAGGCTGGGTACACAAGATATATTTTAACATTAGAGCAGGGCCTATTTTCCTTGCTAGGTCCTCTGCTTGATCTGAGCAAGAACCAATTAGGAAACAATCTTGTCACGTGGGCGACATGAACAAACGTCAGACAACAGACACGTTTTGCTCTGTATTTATATTTGAACTGTCACTGCGCCCGCACCAGGTCAATCCACAAAACAAGCTTGAAAAGACGTCTCGTAAAGCGAGCACATAAAAGCAACTAAGAAAACCTACAGCGCTAGAAAACTAGTAGTCAAATCTAGCAGCAAATCCAGTCTCGTGTGCAGCGGCCTTAAGTTAAGGCTGCAGCACACACCTCTGGTTTTGCGCTGGTTGGCTGCTTGGACTTGTACTGGCAACCGCGCTAGCTGCAAGAGAGGAAATGACGTCACTGCGGGTGCGTGGTCACAGGCTGGATTTCAGAATTAAAACCGGGACTATTGTTTTTGCCTAATTTTTTAGCCGCCTTGACCATGAACCAATCAGAAAACACTATCTTGCCATGTGTGTGACATGGCATGAAAACATGGCATCATAGTGTATACTTTTGCCACAGTTTGTAAGTTTTTTTAATGCAAAATCAATAAGTGAACCCAATATTCGAAAAGTGGTCGACGCGTTTAATTTTTTTGATGGTCCAGCTGACACTCTGCACGCAGCAAAAGCATCTACAAATGTAGCGTTAAATTGTGTGAGGCCAAAATGCATTCAAACCACCATAACATCCAGCCTCACAGTACTCTTGGAACCTAGCAGCGAAATCAAGCAGCCAATCCAGCTGTAAACCAACATTAATGTATTAATTATTATTTTTTGTTAATATATGTGTGAAAAATTGGTCGATAATTTTATTTATTGAAGAATTCTAATCAGACGTTAATCAAAGATATTAATACAAAGTATTAAACTCTGTAATCATTTATCGTACAGACTATAAAAATGTCAGCAGAAAAATAGAGAAGTGAGACTAATTCAAAATCACGAACAGCAGTTGTCGCTTTGTTTGAACGTACAAGGAATTTGCCCCCGACGGATTTTCTTTGATTACTTACTTCCTTTTAATAGGGGGGTTTTAAAAGTTTATTTAATCTTTTTTCTGTTTCAACGTTGCGGGATTTTCAAAATTTTTATTTTTGTTTCGGTTATGCAAACTTAGCGGAAGGTGCACTTTTTGGCATTCCTATTAGCATTTTTTTTTAATTTTATTAAAGGCCACCAACAGGTCGGGTTATTATACAGTAAAATTGTTGTTAATTTAGATCCGGTGATCTATTTAAAATAAAACAGATAATTTTATTGTGAACTCGCCAGTAGAAGAAGTACTTTTTAACAAGATTTGTTTGTTTTGAAAAACAGACATGATTTTTATGATTTATAGGACATTGACTTCGTTGTATTATTATATATATTTCAGATTTTTTTAGAATGTTTTAATGTTCGCTATATTATGAAAACAACTCATCAACATATGGAAATTTCAATAAACGAATCTTTGCGAACTTTTCTATTAAAAAATTGTGTTTTTTATGGAAATGAAATAACAGTAAAACATATTTTTAAACGAAATGGAATACCGAAATAAAATTTCTTGGACAAACAAACAATAATTTATTTTGACCATAAAAGATAGCAAACGTGTCTTAAAAATGTCTTTTCTGACGATATCGATAGCTTAATGTTAAAATTTAAACCGATGATTTAAACCAGTGGTTTTTAAACAGGTTTTATTAAAATTAACAACAATGAACTCGGAGTCGTAGCATGTTATATATCAATTTTAATTTTGATCTTCAAACTGGTGTCCGTAAGGTGAAAAAATTATGCCAAAATGTTTTGCTGCAATTTTAACTCAAACCGGTCTGAGAAGTTCAAGTAGATCGGACAAAATGGAAAATTCTTTTTTTTAGAGATTAAAATTCTCTACAAAGAAGTCCGCGATGCCAATAACATCGTTATCTCATACTTGCCGGGAAAAATTCTTTCTTGTTTGTGTGTTATTTAAATGCTTTAAAATGTCATCATCAAGAGTAGTTATTACAAAAAAATTGTCTTCAAACACAGGCATCGACCGCCCCCGCTGTCCCTCACTTGCACACTTTTATATACGTTTTGAACATTTTAGCTCCTATACACTTTTGTACCGCGCAATTAGCGAAATAATTAGAGGGAACATTGCTTGCCGGCTCTGTCATAAAATTCGGTTTTTTTCTGCAGAGTGCAGACTTGTGTTGTCGCACGGACACTACTACCAAAAAATGTTCATTAATTATTAGAATATGAATTGGCGTCAGCCACACATGACCCTCAAATAAATGAATTAGAAAAAAATATATGTGTTTAAAATGTTGGATATCACTGATTCAAGCGCGGTTGAGTCTTTTTACCGCCATAACAGTTTGTCCGAATATGGATAAAAGTCTGTTATAAAGATAAATTTTTCTGAAGACGGCTATAAAATTAAAATTACGCATAAAACAGGTTCCTGCAACGGACTATACAGGAACTTAAATATTTTTGCCGAAATTAATAATTTAATATTAAATATTTTGCGTATATATTGATGTAATATTAATTATTCAGCAAAATAAATATTTAAAAATGAAAATTAAGTATCGATATCTTAGCAAATAAGATCGAATATTTCTATTTCGTTTTATAGAAAGTGAAATAAATGCCGGCGTCAATTATTTTTATATCAATGCTCAAAATTCATTTTTGTTATGCCAACTTCAAAAAAAGACAAAATAATTTTTTATTGTTTTTAAAATAGCCTTCCCTACCTACATTCATTAAGAAATTAGCGCAATTATTTTCTTATTATATTGTCACATAAAATGAATCCATTCAAATTTCAATATCAATACTATAAAATAATATATTACTCGATAATTTATTCCTTGAGGAATATTTAAATCTTTAATAAATGGCCGGCCTGAATTACCCCGGATGAAAATTGAATTGAATTCGCTATACTGGACTGATTTGAATGCGGGATTTTTTTCATTCGATAGCTTATTTCTTGATTCACCCAAGTACAAATAAGATTGTCTGTAAATTAGAGATCGAACGAGCGAAGCAACGTAATAATTATAATTATAAAGAGCAAACAAGCGAAGTGAGTGATTAAGACAAACGAAATACGATCCCTAAATTAAACCACTTATTTAAAGGAAAGTTGAACTGAGTCGCTAGCATGTGTGTGGTAGGTAGTGTCCGACCGAAAATTCGGCTTCGGCCACCTTCAGCAAGACCTTCGGCTTTGGTCAAAATGGGCCGAGGTTTTGGCCGAAGCTGAAGGTTTCTAACAAGCGCTGAAATAGAACGAACTGTTACGAATGAGCGAGAGTACGATGGACGTGGTGACTTCTAGAGATGATTAAAATTACCTTTTTTACACGCTTTATATTAGTTTTACTTGTAAGTTTGCATGTGTGTATGTATGTATGTTTGTAACCTCGTTTGGACTACAGCAAGTGGTTTATTACTGTTAGTATGTTATGCTGTAAGAGCAATTGGTGACCGAGCGGTCTAAGGCGCTAGTCTTCGCTCACGTCAACTCTCGGAATCACGGGTCGTGGGTTCTAATCCCGTCCACGCCGAAAAAAGAAATTGTTATTTTTCGGCAAAATTTTTGACAATAAATAGAACTAAAAAGTGGAAAATAAATATAGTTTAAAAAAAACTAAAAAACACGCTTTATATCAAACTAAAAAGTGAAAAATAAATATAGTTTAAAAAAAACTAAAAACCACGCTTTATATCGAACTAAAAAGTAAAAAATAATTTTTTAAAATAAGCGTGAGGCGCTCGATGTACGAAAATGTGGAACAAAGCGCCCCACGCTTATTTTGAAAAAAATATTTTTTACTTTTTAGTTCGATATAAAGCGTGTTTTTTAGTTTTTTTTAACTATATTTATTATATTATACAGCGTGTCCCATTTTAATGTCCCACCCCGGATAACTTTTGTCAGTGACCTTGAATGAAAAATTGTTTGGTACAAAAGTTGTACAACTTGGAGGGGGACATTCGATGGCACTAATACTTTTGACCTTGGGTATAAGGTTCAAGGTCATTCAAGGTCAACTTTGTTTTTTTTAATGGAACGTCCTATTTTTGACATCGGTTATTCGGTTAGTCTGTGAACACTATACAGGTCAAACGGATGAACGGATTGAAACAAAATTTTGGAAGGATGTTTGGTATGCAAATATGAAAAGCCCTATTGTTTTTGAAGAAAATCTCACCATTTTCGAGTTGAAAATTCAAAAATTTTCAATTTTGAGGGCTAAATTAATTGAGAAAATTTGCCCGTTCTCGGAAAAAGTTTCAGACAAAAGTCTCATATTTTTTCACGCACAATCGATTGCCGATGTCAAAAATAGGACGTTCCATTAAAAAAAACAAAGTTGACCTTGAATGTCCTTGAACCTTATACCCAAGGTCAAAAGTATTAGTGCCATCGAATGTCCCCCTCCAAGTTGTACAACTTTTGTACCAAACAATTTTTCATTCAAGGTCACTGACAAAAGTTATCCGGGGTGGGACATTAAAATGGGACACGCTGTATAGTCAATGTAAACCTTCAATTTAAAAGTTTTAAAATTACTTATATTGTAGCAGTTGTAGCCAATTTAAACTGAATTTCTTAGGATTTTTAAGTCTTCGGCTTCGGTTTCGGCCAGAAATCGACCTTCGGTCGGACACTAATGGTAGATTAATTAGATGCTATTATATACTAGAGTCAGGAAGATATCACAAAATTCATAATACTATATTTTACTATGCATAAAAAACAAGTTGGTAGGTACTGTGTCAATATATTCTAATTTTAATTGCGTTTCTCATGTTACACGTGATATAGATTCTCGTATCAATATATTTAAATGTTTCTTTTATAAAACCTGATTACTATTTTAATTAACTGCAAAAAACATCTTATAAAAATACTACAAAAAAAATCGTAAAACCATTTGCTCGTTTGTGGACAGAAATAACTTTAACGATAACGAAATTATATACATTTTAGTTCAGAATAGTTTACTCTTCTCGCTTTGACGGAGTATTTACCCACACCAGGGTCGGGTTAAGCATTTGGCGGTCATTAAAAGCCACCTTATTTTGTGATTCTCTTATTTAGGTATTATGTATCTTGCATTTTTGTTCCCCGCTAACTGATTTTCATGAAACAAAAGGCATATGATTTCTATTTATCGTGAAAGTAACACGTCTGAGTATATGAAAACTGAAAATGTAAAAATTTTAACAGGTTTTATTTTAAACACCAGTTATTTTTGGAATTATTTTGTCATTTTTTACAAGTTATACACCCATGAAACCGCGAAATCATTGTCAAAAGTTTCAAAATTCAGCAGCATGTCAGCACATTCCAGGAAATGGCGTATTACTGAGGTCAGAGGCGACTTTTCATTTCGAAGCTACTAAAAAAAATGCGCGGTAGCTAGATTCATTAGCGCCCATGGCAAAATTCTAATTTACCGCCCTCAAAAATTTATTGGTTGATACTCGTATATTCAAACAATCATAGTTATTGTATTGCTGATTGCGCCCTCCCGTGTTTGTGCCACTGGCGCGAGCTTCGTTTGCCAGACCCTAGTTATAATTAAGTAGGTACATATAACATGCTTTAGCAATGTTACTATTAATAGGTTTTTCTTTTAGCAACATTTAGGAAGGTTATTTGTTTTTTTTTTTTGGGTCCGGGGCGGGTTGTTTTTCCGCGTAAATTCGCTACTGATCCATAGTACTATCTTCTATACTAGCAAGTTTACAAGCTTTTCTGACAACATAATGTGAACTGAGACAAAAATATCACCTTAGACTTTAGAGATTGCCATATTAGCATTTAACACCGATTGTCATCTGTCTTCAGTTTACCAATCCCATTATTTTTGTTTATTGCCAGAGCACTTTTTGAAACATGTATCAAAAGACTATTTGCAAGATATATTGACAAACTGGTTACAGTCACTGCTGCAAAGCTACTCAATTAATGGCGACGAAGTCCGAAGTGAAAATGTCACTAGATTTTTACTTTTGCATCAGTTTTAATATAAAGTCACTTACTTTTTACCATAGGCGTAGCAACGATTTTATTCTGGGGGGGGGGGCAAATTTTCAACTCTACCCACCATTGTCCACTGCCACTTATACATAATTTGATAGAAGCGAAATCGATCAATACGATTTTCTGGATAAACACGACAAAGAAAATATGTAGATTATTGTAGATTTATCCTGTTATTTGTACGTGAACAATACCTTTTACCCGACGGCACACGCAAAGGATAATCTGTTTTTAGGGTTTATAAACTAAAAATTGGCTGACTTAAATAACCCAACTAAACACTTAATTCTATACCAATTCCATCACAGTACACAATACACATTTACACTTTGATCGGATAATGTACGCCTGTCGAAAGAGTATGCATAGCCTATGATTTCGCAGAATTCTTGTTGTTACTTGCGGACAGACGTTCTTTTCTTGAGCGCAGTATATTTATTATTACCTGCGTATTAACTATTATTATTAACAAATTATTCAAGTTTGATTTCAAATAATTAATAGATGCTACTTGACTCAGATGTCAAGCATCTATAATCGAAAATAATTGATCTATCCAGACAAATAAATGAAAAGGCGTTTTTTTTTTGTTCCAGTAAATTATCCTAGGTAGCGTTTTCTTAAAAATTTGAAATGTTTTTGGTGTATGTGAATGAGAGAGGACGCGAAAGTATAGCGGCGAGTGAATGAGAGAGTTTCAATTGTACCGTGTTGTCTTAACCATATGATTTTTTCTTTATATAAACCGTAAAAAAGCGAGTTTGTCTCTTTGTAATTGAACTATATTGTTAGGGTCTTAATTTTTTTGTTATTTAAGAATCCTCATTGCCCCAATTTTCGAATTACTTGCTTATAAAACAAGTTATTAATGTAAGCTTACGGTTTATTAACGTAAGTTTAAAAAGTTTATTTTTAAATTATTAATATTTAATAAATATCTGTATAGTTTAATGACACCGAAAATTATTAAGTATATTATATACCTACTAGCGGCCCCGGTTCGGCTTTGCCCGAATTTGTAGCTTGTCGCCGTTTTTTCGTCGACTTGCGATGCAAAATTGGTCTCCACGAAAAGCGCTTCTATTTAAACGCGATAATATATAGCCTGTAACAATTCTGATGGTCTATTCTAAATATTGGTAAAAAAACTTTGAAATCGGATGAGTATAGTTTCGGAGATTGCCTCCTATATCCAAACTTACAAACTTTACCTCTTTATAATATTATAGCGGACCGTCCCGGTTTCACCTGGGTGCGATAGATATAATTCTGCAAAATGTATTTCGATTGCGTCCCGGCGTGTCAACTAATAGCTTTGAGCAAGTTCTAACAGATGTCGCTATTTGGTACTAAAACAGTTTTAAGTCGTTTGCTTCTGAAGTGATATTAGTTCAGAAGCAAACAAGCAAAATTGACTTCTGATAGAATTTACTCAAAGCTATTTAGCTGGCGGGGATAACTGATCGATTGATAATTGATAAGTTATCGACCACATTATAACAATCGCACTTTCTGTTTTCACTGGGTTAAATATATAAAAATTTACCGTTATAAATTTACTGTTATATTGCCATTTTGCAACCCTATTGCGCCTCTGTGGATGAAAGTAAAAATACTAATATCGCTATTAAAAATAGGAGTTGGTGGTAGAACGGTGAAAATTTAGGGTTATTAGTATTTTTTAATGGCAAATCATAAAAAAAATGTGGAGAGGGCCACCCTTATCACCTAGGGGTATAAAAAATAGCCTACGACCTATTCTCAGACCTACCAAGTATACACAAAAAATTTCATAAAAATCGGTTCAAAGCCGTTTCAGAGGAGTTCGATAACAAACATTGCGACACGAGATTTTTATATACATATATATAGATAGATATCTTTAAAAAGTCCACAAAGAAATACTTGTTCTACCATTTTAAACGAAAAACCTTTCAATATTAAAATAACACGTAAGTGTATTCAAAATATTGCCGAACCTATTAATATCCATAATAAAAAAACACTAAAAATACCTTTTATAATAAATTACAAAAGAAAGAATATATAAAAGCATGAGCCCAATTAACTAGTAGTCAAATTCTTCAACAAATTGTTAACAGGTACCAAGAATCTGCCTACACATAAAATGAACAATAACAAAATTTGCAAATATAATAATTATAATGAATTTTAAAGTCTCGCGTTCTGTAGGTATATTAATTTCAAAATAAAAATAAACAAATTAGACAATACAATTTAAAAAAAATTAGTATGGCGGGGCCATATACGTGACCAAAATCATTTTTATATTTTCAAAATTGCATATTTTCAAACCTCCGAGATCAACCTAAGTAAAAATCATTACATTTTTACAGTTGGTACCTACTTATACCAGTGGCGTAACAATAGGGTGGCAGAAAAATGCCACGGGCCCCTGACCTGAGGGGGCCCCCGGCCCGAGAGGCAGGAGGAACCTAACATTTATTACAAATTTTGGTAAAAAATGTGAATTTTATATTTAATCAATTTAAGTTAGGTATTAACTCAAGAACATCATGAATTATACAAATATGTATTTTCCTTCGTGATTTATAAATATGAATCTACAACGTGAAGCTTTTTTATATTAAGGAATTGAATTTGTCATGGGCCTCAGATAATATAATTTGACCGTAGGCCAAAAATTTGGAGAGCAAAAAAAGGTCCTTTTATGTTCGCAACAAAAAGGTCTTTTTTAGTTTTTTCGTCTGTTGTGGCCCTTGCTATTTACTATTTATCTAAAAATTTTTTTATGCGCCAATTTATATTGGCAAACTATTTTCGCTCTTAAAATCATTTATAAAATGCTTCGCGGGCCGGATCTGGCCCCCGGACCGCCATTTGGCCAGGCCCGGTTTATATAGGGTATCTACCTATAAGGCTATAACCTAGAATCTAGACCAAAGTATCTATGGGTAGTATATTAGAGAACATCTTTGAGCAATAGATTAATTTTCAATATATGCACGGTTTAATCTGTACTTAATATTTGTAAGTTTAGGTGTAGGAGATAATATCCGAAACTACTCATCCGATTTAAAAAAAAAATCACAATAATTAGAATAGACCTTCAGGATGGACATAAGCTATATATTATCGCGTTAAAATTTAAAGCGCTTTTCGTGGAGACCAACTTTACAATGTAAGTCGACGAAAAAAATGGTGGCAATCTACAAATTCGGGCGAAGCCGGACCGGGCTGCTATTATAAATAAAACCATAATTTCTTGTAATTGTTGTGAATCTGTAACATTTTTTTTCTCGAAAAATCACAGTTTCAGTCACGTGGAAGAAAATAAGAAACAGAGAGAAAACAATATGAAAACCAATCGAATGAAGCGAAATCAAGTGCACAATAAGAATAACACGTGACAGACTAGCACTAACAACAGGACGGTATTAATAGCATAGTATAAAGAATGTTCAATATATTATGCTAATACATTGATAATTAATTAATTAACATAACAATAATTATTGTTATGTGTAATGCACATTTAGTAATTTCAGGGAACATTATTATTTTTATTACTCTTAATCCTCCTATCATTTGTTAAGTATATTGCACATTTAGTTATTTTAGTCAACAAATGAACAAAAATTCTAATGTATATAATATCCAATTAATTTAAAAAACCCGCTCAAAAAAGGTTTGTTTATTTTTAATGAAGAGGTAGTATATGTTGAATTGAACTCTCACTTTAAGGATTTGTGAGATATGTTGATAAAAAAAAAAAATTTTCATACTCTTTTGACCCTCTTAGGGGTTGACTTTTGAAAAGTCTCTTCTTAGTGGGTGATTATTTCATAAAAGGAACCTAGTGTCTAAATTTCAAATTTATAGGTTTTATAGTTCCTGAGATTTTCTGATGATTGAGTGAGTGAATGGTGTTTTTCTTGATATGGACAACCAACAGGATCTATTCCAGATATTTTCTATTTTTCTCTTCTTCCTCTCTAAAGGCCACTGCACACGAGGCTAGAAACGCTGCTAGATTCCTTGCTAGATTTGCCTAATAGTTTTCTAGCGCTGGGTTTCTTGATTGCTGTTATGTGCTCGCTTCACACGAGACGTCTTTTCTAGTTTTGTGCATAAATCTGGTGCGCGCGCAGTGACAGTTCAAATATAAACACAGAGCAAAACGTGCGTGTTGTCTGACTCTGAGCAGAATGACGCCATGTAGGTTCGTGGGCGCTTGTTCAAGTCGCCCACGTGATTCTTGATTGGTTCTTGCTCCGAGCAAGCAGAGGACCTAGCAAGAAAAATAGCACCGGCCAGCAGAAGTTCAAACAATGTTTCTAACAGCGTTTCTAGCCTCGTGTGCAGCGGCCCTAAGTCAAAATCGTGTAATCAAACCTCCTTGCACCTTCTTCACGACCTCCTTCATCATTGATATTCGCAAAATTGGAGAAATCCAAACAAAGAACATCTGATGCAGGTACATCTGGGTGCCACGAAGATGCTGAAACAGACTTGTACAGGATGTGATATCGCATTAGTTATTACAATTACATACTAACAAGTCCACGTTGCTATACAATTAAATTACAATAGTTCAGTAAACACTTACTAGATGTCACTTCAGTAGAGTTAGTTTAGTGTTATATGCATATTCATGTGTGCTTATTTAAATCACTGATTGCGATCATTGCCAACTTTAATTTTATTACTTTTTATCGTTTCTTTTACCGCACGATGATGCGTTTTAAGATTCAAGGTTCGTATGCCATAACCGGTCACTGAACGCTTTATTGCAAGACGGGTTCCCCGTGGTCAGCATCTTCTTAACCCTTTCTTCGTTAATGTATAAATAAAACAGTACAGCAGGATATGATTTTTTAATAATGATTCGTATAACATTAATTCTTTTCATTATACCTACTGAACCAAAACTGGTAGGTACGTACGTTATATTGCGTTATATCTACGAAACTGTTAACTTTTTTTTGTTTCCATAAAAATATTTTTTATAAAGAGGATCTTTCCTTTCTCCACATAGTTTAATAAATAAAACTGATTCCTTTCTTAGAAACAAATAAAACTTATTTACATTATTTTGGTTTGAACAATATTGTTCAAATTTGGCAATTATATAGGTATTATATGAAAATGTACAGTTAAAATCATTCATTAAAAGGGAATTCAATGTTACATTAACAAATGTAATACACCATCTGAAAGTAGACATTTTAACGAAGACAACTCCATACTACGATTTTTGAAAATCTGACATTTTTTAGGTTGAAGTTAGGGGTAATTTATCGGTTTTTTGTTAATATTGCATTGGCAAATTAATTTTTTTATTCGAAAAAAATACAGATTATTTAGGAAAGGTAGCTAAGTCTCCTGAAAATTTCATGAAAAAAAAAATTTTGCAGGAGAAAAAAATTAAAAACGGAAAACACGGTTTTTTCGATATTTCTCTGAATCTTTAAGGTTATGTGAAAAAATTATATTCATAAAAGTTGTAGATCCTTTTAATACCTACAACATTGCCATACAACATTTTTCGATTGGAAGTCAACTTTTGCCGGAAATAACGAAAAACCGCGTTTGACCCCTGAAAAGCGCCCCCTGCAGCCCCCCGGCACTTTACGTATTTGAATTTTCTGATGGCAGTTTCTTCCCTTCCTCATCATTCGTTTTCTGTTATTAATTTTGTCCCTTTTTCACCTGATTTTGGGCTAACTGCACTGGTCTGTTCAACTTGATAAAAATGACAAAATGCGGGCAATGAATCCCGTTTTATAATATTGCATGCATAAATAAATACGGAAAAACCTGACCTCTAAAATAGTCGAGTTTAATGATTCACGCATGTAACAACGCAAAGGCGTGGGCCGCGAATACCGTACGACAAAATTAATACACTAAAACAGCAATGCAACAGGTGTGATTTGTACTGTAATCTGGTAGCAGGAGTGTCGAATATTTATGAACTTGACCGCATTTTAATTTGCGCATATTGACTGCTTCTTAATGTCCAACAATAAGTTCAAACTTAAAGTTATCACAGTTAATCCTTTAGTATGCACTCTAAATTATTATCGGCTGTGTAATTTCTGTGCATCATAGGCGGATCAATAAAGTCACAAACAAGAAATATTTAACAATTTTCTAAAAATTACATGAAACAATAAAAAATTTTCATGCATACTAAGAAACGATAATGCGCGCCTTGATCCCCCGACAAAATATCATTTTGACAAAATATCCTACGGGAAAAATATCCCCCGACATAAAAACAATTACGGGGTCATGTCGATGTGATTGCGTTTTGTTTGCGCAGTGAAAAGGGGAAGGCGTTTGGGGGAAGTTCTTTAAAAAACAATTACAGGGTCGTGTCGATGCGATGGAGTTTTTTTTTGCGCAGTGAAAAGGGAAGGGCGTTTGGGGGGAGTTCTTTAAAAAGAAATTACAGGGTCGTGTATACAAAGTGAGATAGTAAAACAGAAATTTTACACCAGTTTTGCTGATGGGAAATTTTGTCGGGGGATATTTTGTCCGTAGAATACTTTGTCAGGGGATGACAACGCGCCGGAATCTTCAGAAACTACTGACCCGATTTGAATGTTTTTTCATTGTTTTAAAAGTCTATCTTTTTCAGAGTAACTCAATCTATATATATTGCTACGTTGGAACAAAAGTGGGATGATTAGTGAGTGAAAATATAAAGCAATTTGGAGATTGCGCATGCTATTCATATGAGCTAAGTTAATGTACCTAAGCTGCTCGGCTAAACGATAAGACTAATTCTGGGTTTCAGAAAACTTTGTCAGAAAATTTGATGTGACAAAGACCACAGCAGTCCACATATATTTCTCCGTATAAGAAGAGAATTTCAAATCGACCCTGCTCAAAAACTAATTGTACGATTTAAACGATATTAGTGTAACCTGTGAAAACATCTATTTAACCTAGTTTTTTTTTGCACGATTTCCACTTCAAAACATTTTTTTATGCAGTTTGATCAAAATTTAGCTTGAAAAGCGATTTTATGTGTGTAGATCGATCATTTGCTTTTGTGTGAGTACTAAAGTATATCGCATAATCTAGTTCTATATATGACAGAGAGTTTCAAGACATTATAGACTGTTCCTGCTCTATAAGAAACACTTTAGGTAATATCTATCTATATGCATAATATTCTCGTGTCACAATTTTGGCCGCGCTAATCTCCAAAACCACTAAACTAATTTTAATGAAATTTCGTAAATGTGTCTTGTACTTTTTATTAAATATTTGGTACAAAATAAAGGTGTTTAAAAAAACTGTTTTAGTAACATGTAACGACATCTGATAGAATTTATTCAAAGCTATTAGTTGAGAGGCAAACAAAAAAAAACCGTTTTAGTATCAAGTAGCGGCATCTCTTAGAATTTTATCAAAGCTATTAGTTCAGAAGCAAATCTGATAGAATTTGCTCAAAGCCATCAGTTCAGACGCCGGGATGCAAACGAAATACATTTTGCAGAATTATATCTATCGCACCCGAGTGAAAGCGGGACGGACCGCTAGTATTTATTATATAATTAATGTTGTCAATAACGACTTTTTGACAATGCTTTCTGCAACCCTCGATCTTCGTCGTGTACCCCATCACGGTATCGCCTAGCATATCGCCATGATGAGCGGCAGCTCTCACTTATAAGCACTTCCCTTTCTCTTTCATAATCCTTGTGATAGTACTTTGGATATTTAGCCAATTTCCTCCGTTTACATGTTTGGCGAAATTATCGGGCGTAAGCTGTATTCTCTCAGTATGAGCGCGAGTTCTAAATGTTCTTTGGTCCATCTGTGACATGTAAGTATGTGTTCTGCTGTGTCCTCTTTCTTTGAGCAGTATCTGCAAGTATCATTTTCCGTTTTCCCTATAATTTTTAGATAGCTACCAAAGCATCCATGTCCTGTTAAGAACTGTGTTACGTAATGGTTGATTTGCGTGGCTTCTTTCTCTATCCAGTTTTTAACATTAGGGATAAGTCTTTTTGTCCAAGCACCCACTATTGACGTTTCCCACCTTAGCTGCTTCTCCCTCGCCTCCCTTCTATTTTCCAGACCTCTACTAAACACTTCGTATCTTTCCTGCACCAACAGGTCAATGGGGAGAATTCCCGCCACAACCAGGAGTGCTTCGGTTGACACCGTTCTGTATGCTGCGATAACTCTTATGACCGCTTTTCTTTAACTCCTTAGGATTAAGTATAGCGTATATGATAGGCTATAGCCCTATATCATTTGGAAAGAAATAGTATGGATAAATATAGACAAGTGATGTGTTACATTATAAGAATTGTTGCTTTTGTTAATTTCGTTGCCAAGTTAAGAGCAAAGCCAGGATGAACTGAGTGTTATAAAAAAATATTACTACACAAATATATTTTACGAGTTACACAGAAACGCGAGGTTATCCTCCTCCAAAAGTAAGAAGCTATTTTTGGAATAGTAGTTTGAATAGTAAAAAATATTTTATATTTAAGTGCTAATCAATTAAATTCGCATTATCATTAAGTGCAGCCGTAGGGATAGAATTATATACAGAAAATTCAACGTAAACAGCGGAAATGACATTGCCAAATCAGGGTGTTGAACTAAGTTACAATACTTACAACTGGAATAAAAAAAAAACTTAAATTAAATTGAACCCAAATACACTCAGCGGCAAATAACCGCAGCGATATTTTTTAAATGTTGTAACTATTTTTCATTTGTGAACAATTTATTTTTTATTTAATATTCTAAATCATATGCGTCAATGTCGGCATTCGAAACTAAAAACAAAGGTAAGAAGGGGATAAACATTCTTTATATCATCGAATGATCCCTCTTCTAGTTGTGTGTCATTAAGTGTCCCGTTTACCACATCTCAAACGGTTTTCAAAATATTTATGGTTGATTGTTTTTAAGGAGACACACCATTAAAGTAAGAATTGCATCAAAGGACCAATCGCTACTTTAAAACCTAAAACTAATTCTACACACACAAAATTTAGCTTAAAAAGCGATTTTTTCTATGTAGACCAATCATTTGTTTTTGTGTGAACTGTAGATAAGATAATGTTCTACAGAGTTTTACAACCACGGTGGACTGTCCCTATAATATGTATTGTATACCTATAAAAACTATACAATTATATAATATATGATCACAACGTAAGATCATTGTCAAATCAGATTTTTTGACATTACCTTCTGCAACCCAGCAATATGACTTCTAATCATGCTTTTTTGGTAGCTGATAAACAGTTTATAAAAATGAATATTGGATTGGTTAGATTGCGTACTTTTGGTTTTCATTCCATCAATACTGAGTCAAAGCAGCAATTTGACAGTAGGTTATGTAAAAAATATCGTTATTATATAGGTTTCATAAATTTTCAAAAATTGAACAATCGACAAAATAAGTTTGGGAAACTCTGGTTCAAACGGATTGTTTTGGTAAGTTAGGTCGATTCCGTTTCCAGAAACTGGTCGCAACAATTACCAAGAAATCCTCCGCATTTCTTTCGGTGTGAACTTAGCTTAACAACCGAATATTAAAATGTTTCTGGTGTCGTTAATATTCCGCGGACCGGTCTTATTGGCCAGCGTGTAAACCGCGATCAAGATAACACAGCAATATGAAACATTATTATTTAATATCTGCATCTGTAAACATAGTTTATAACTTATTTACGATAATTCAATTGCATTAGTCAACGGGTGACAAGTTGAATTAATTTTAATACTGATAGTTTAATCAGAATATACCTACATAAATTTTCTATTTAGTCCAAGCGACGGACGTAAAAAACGGTGCCGATTTTATAAAGGATGAAATTTTCCGAAGAAGAAGAAGAAGAAGAAGAAATCTTTATTTACAATAATAATTATTTACAGCTATTTACAATTTAATATAGGGGTTTCAGCAAAATTGCTATAGCCCACCTGAAAGAATAAATGATTAATTATTTGTTTTTATCAATTTTGAATCAATTAGATTGGCAAAAAAATTGGTTGTATGTAAAGTCGGTTTACGGACGATAGTTTTACGTGATAACGTATTCCGTAATACATAACCTAAATTTATATAATAACTATAATAATTCGAATCTATGATATTGCATCTTTCGCTTCAAATTTAGGTAAATTTTATTAAGTAGAATAATAAAACACTATAAAAAGTACACTATTATTATATAAAAAACAACTATGGCATGTATCTCTTTTGCGCATGCGCCGATTTTCCCCAAAAAATTTACAAAAATTTCTAGTAAAAATAGATAGAGTAAAAACCGTTTTAAAAACTATATTATTATTATATAGTTAAAACATCATTATAAGAGATATATTCTTTTACGCATGCGCCGATGTTCCCCAAAAACAATAGGCCACTTCATATTTGCATATCAAACATCCTCCCAAAATTTGGTTTCAATCCGCTTATCCTTGGTGTCGGAATGATAAGAAATGTCAAAAGTGACGTTTGCAACTGTCAAAGTATTATGTTCTAATAATAATTAGTTATTCCAATAGTTAACTTAGAAGGCGTTGCATTTCACAAAATGCTAATGTCAAAAAATTGAATTAAACATTAGAAATGCAGCTGTTTTCATGTTAAGACAAGACATACGTTATTTTCTAATTTCCATGTACGGCAAACAAAGACGACCGACCGCGTCGCGCGCGCGCCATGCATTAGACAACATTGCATTTATACAGCTATTTTTCTATATAAATTTGTATAAAAAAACTGTTTAGGCAAATTCTGTTATACGAAATCTATGTAAAATGTTCTCCTCTTTCGTTTAAGACTGGTTTCAAACCGATCTGATTTAAATTGAGCGAGAAGTTAGCAAAAAGCACGCACAGGGTCAGGCGTTACGAACGTTAGGAACGTTAGGAACGTTAGGAACGTTAGGAACGTTACGGCACACTTTTCCGTGCATGCAGTCGGTGTTTTATCAATTTATAAGATTGGTGATTCATCAATTTATAAGACGTTATCACGTCAAAAAATTTTAAAAAAATAACCAACTATGTAATAATTTTAGTGAGTGCCATTTGCGTTATTTAGGATATAGGTAGTTATTTTACAGCTATTTAGGCACCTATGCCGAGCATACGCAGTCCTACTGTAACAGGAGATGTTTGGTTCTTTTATGTTTATATTTTTTTTAGATTTGTCTTGAAGAGATTGCAAGTTATAGTTACCTATATTGTTAATTAGTTTATTGCGATTTAGTTTACATCTGTCGAAAAAAGTTAAGGATAATGATTTTATAAAGTCTTTTATGGTAAGAATTTTGAACGACTCGTGTAACAGTACGACTGGCGTATACCTAGGATAGTTGCCCACTAGCCGTAAACATAATTTTCCGAAAAGATAATACAGGATGTATCACAAAAAACCGTACATAGAGAAAAGTACACAGTACAAATCAGTTAAGATCAGAGATTGCTTTGCCCTCTATTCAGAGGTCGTTACCATGGTTACCATAGTGTACGTATACAGTAATAAATGCATATTGCTGTTCATTTGACAGTTTAGTAATTTTAGACAAAGTGAGAGAAAGTTTTTATAGCCGATTAAGCCACTGCTTAATTAAAAATGGAAGTTAATTTGAAAATTTGCTTTATTTTTTATATTAACGGTTTGTTTCGTTTAATTATTAAGTAAAAAAATATTTTCTCAATAAAAAATTGTTTCATTAATAAAAATAAATTCATTTAATATTAAAGAATAATTTTAACTGATTTTTCTCATTATTCATTATTAGCTATTATTGTTATTAAATAATGATTAGTCAGCGTTACCATGGTACCCATTCTCATATGTGGCCAAAGTAATCGTTGATCTTAACTAATTTGCACAATGGAGTTTTCCCTATGTACGGTTTTCTGTGATACACCCTGTATATAATAGTGACTTCAATCAATAACATGAAAAAAAACTCTTACTGACCAATAAATTTGTAAATATTAAAAGCCTTAACTCTATGGGACTAGCAACTACATCAAAATGAATACCGGAAGTGGTTTCCACACTGTGGATAAGGGTGCCGCAGGGTTGCATAGACAAGAGATTGATTTCAGTACATTAAATACTATCTTTTCTGAAAGTTTCATCCTCTATAAAAATCGAAATCATTTTGTATGAATGCCGCTCCCACTAATTGGTTGGCAGAAATCAAAAGTTTAAACTGAAAATCTTACAGTAGAAACTCTATGATTCGAACTTCAAGGTAAATGCTAAACATGGGGAGATTTCGTCATATTGAGATGGAGAACTCTATTAAGTCGACTTAGGGAGTCTAATAACTTAGATTCGCGGAGGCTATAAATCGTACATGTCGTTCACTTCAAAATATGGAGATCGCAAGATTGGAACTTAGAGTTGCAATATGTAAAATGTATTCACAGTATTTTGTATAAAAATTGTATGATCGATCGTAATTATATCGATTGTTTCGTTCGAAGAGATCACATTGTAGTACTTGCTCTGTACACAGAGGGAGCCACAATTCAGAAAAAAGTAAGACAGCCCAGTGCCATCTCACGTCAGATTATGTCATAAAGTTCAAAGTGAATACGAATTGAAGAGATCACGGGTGGAAGATCCTGATTCTTCTTCCCTTTACCATTTAATGGAACAAGCCTTGGGTTGGGGGTGATCTCTTCAAGCGAAACAATCGATATAATTACGATCATACAATAATTATATTTCATGTTTCGCTCTCAAGATCACATTGTAGATGCTTAGAGTTAGACTAAAACACAATGTGGAAAAAAAATCACTTTGAAAAACATTTTTTGGGGAAAAATGTTGAGACGAAAAAAAATGCGTCAGAACTGTGACTGCACAAAGAACATTATGATATAATCTGACGTGAGATGGCACTGGGCTGTCTCTTTCTTACTTTTTCTGAATTGTGGCTCCCTCTGTGTACAAAAACATGTACTACAATGTGATCTTGAGAGCGAAACATGACATATAAATTATTATATTCAATCGAGTTATAGAGTCTTCGGTTCAGTGGAAGAGCATGAGAGAGGATTTCGAGTTATGGAATTTGTACTGCATATTAACAAAAATTTGATGAAATTCTTCTTAAAAATTCTTAATCTCCCTCCACACTTAGGTAAGTTAATAACGATTCAACACAGCTTGAGCAAGATTCTACAACTCTCCTTTTAAGGCCGTTGTCAACTTAGTTTTTTTGACAAGGTAACATAAGAGTTTGCCAAATGTTCCCCTTCCGTAACAATTTTCCGTACATTATAGACGAACTTTGATATAAATTGCTCTGCACTGCTTGAAATTATTCGCGCTCAGTTAAATGTAAATAAGCTATGATAACGAGCTGTTAATGCGTAATGAATTGGTAAAAAATAGAAGAATTAATGTTCTGTTTGATTTATCCACAAAACGGCATCTTATTTATTCACTTATATCATTACAGCTCATTTGAATTCGGCAATAGATTAAAACTAATAGATTAACACAGCACGGCTTACAGGCTTACGGCTACTTTGGTATGCTGGTGTGTTTTGGATTAGGTAAATTAATTCTTTACTGACATGCTAATGCCTCACAGGCGACTCGTCGTTTTATATCAAATTCATTAATTAAACATTTAATAATATTGATTAAAAATATAATGAATTCTAAAATTTTATTAAAACAAACGAAACTCAAATATCACATTATATCATAGACTAGCCGTTTCCCGCGGTTTCGCACGCGATTGAGACAAAACACGGATGCATTCCCGTCATTTGGCACAGTTACTCCTTTCTCGACGTAGACCCCCCCCCCCAATTAAATTTCAAAATTGATGACATTCACATGATCAACATCCTGATAAACCTTGAAAATAACACCCATGTTGATTTTTACACTATTTACTTCTTTTCACCCTCTGAAGGGGTTGTTAATGATAATATCATTTCAAATAAGATACATAAGTAATGTATTTTTTGTATGTGTCTTCTATAAGATAGCCGATTTTCACTTCGTAATAAGTAGGTATATATTTATATACCTATCTGACAGTTTTACCATATTCGAAATTTGAATTGTTTACAAAGACAAAGCCTACTTTGCTTCTCTGTATCTCATATGGATTTAAATGACAATTGACAGAGATATAACTTTTGGATTGGTAAAATCGCGTATATTATATTTTACACAGAAGTGAATAAAAGGGTCATTACCCTCACGAACGGGCTTTTCTGGTCCGTGCTGTCCTGGTCTTTAATGTATATTAATTGTTTTACGGCCACACTTTAGTCAAATTCAATGGTTTTCAGTAATCAGCAGTTTTATTCCAACGGACATTGTGTATAGTTTTAAATCTCTGAATCTTTTTAAGCAGATTGATATCTTTGATGTGGAAATACTGAATACTAAAAAAATTTCCACAAAACACCAATGCATGTAAATTTTTTCGCCAACTATGTCAAGAAAAGTCTTATTTTATTATCTTTTGATGCTAACGTGCGACGACAAAAAAACAGTTGTGTGGTTTTAAGAAACCACGACGCAAGTGAAACTTTTGTTGGATTGTAGGCGTTGGATTGTAGACACTTATCCATCACGATTAATTATAAACAACAATATTCACATGAATACACGAATAAAAACATGTAAACACTGTACAGCACTTGCCCGCATGACAGACTGACTATGTGTTATACATACTACACGGTCAGCTGATGCTAACCATGGGCGCCGCCATATTGGCCTTGGCTGCTCTACCGAGCGCCTACTCCGAGCGCCTTTCACTTTACCCCTACTCCGCGGCCGCCTGTAATGCGACATGCAACAGACGGCCAGAAAAATTCGGGGCGATAGAATAAAAGTTTCACTTTAAAAAGTTCTCGTGTTTTTAGTGTTTTGTGGAAACATCTTTAGTATCCAATAGATTTAAATGTTTTTGCAACTGTATAATGTAAATTTATTCATTCACTGCGCCAATGATAAATGTTTGGGTATAAATTAATTGAACACTGTCACATAAAATTAACACCGAATCATCATCACCATGTCAATGACGGAATAGTTTAGGTATTAGTCCATTATTTAAATTTTGCATATCTGTCGGCTACTGACACTTCGATAGTTTATTGAAATGTCAGAATTTGTAATGAAATAATCGCAAACTGTCACAACAGGTCCTAAGTTTGAAATTCGATAACTCTATCATATAGTCATACTATTATTTGAATAAGTTAACAAAATATGTAATAAAAGAAAACCATTGCGTCATTGAAATTAAGTTATTTTTTCTTTAATTTGGAAAATTTTTAAAAGGATCAAATTACTAATTTACATTAACTACAGATAATTAAACATTTTTCCGGAATCCCTATATTATTAAACGAGCTAATCTTGTATCTACTTATGTACCTATGTCCCTAAATATTTTCTCGAAAACGGCCCTAACGATTTGGATGAAATTTACTGAAAAGGGATTTTGGGGGGCAAAAAATCGTTTTAGCTAGGTCTCATCGCTCAAAAAAATCGTTTTCTTACAAATTTTATCATTATCAAAATCAATTTGTTGACGAATGAAAATACTTAAATATTGTAAGTAGGTTTTGGAATTTTATACAAACAATGAAACAATTGTTTTCAAAATATTATGACAGTTAATCTTTAATTACTATCCAAGTGAGACTTAAAATAAATACGTAGATATTTTATTTAACTTTCCGAGCAAATCTCGGTCACCCAGGTACTTTACATTATAACTACAGATAAATAAACATTTTTCCGGAATTATTCTTCAAAATGCAATTTATACTCATTTTTTTTTTTTGTGGTATTTAATAGAATTTGAAGAAGCGCAAATTCGTAAAAATTTGAATAAAAAGTTCGCACATTCGGAATTTAACTATTTAATCCAATATCCACTAATATTTAGAATTAAAATGAACTAGATTATTTAATTATTATTTGAAATATATATGTTTTATTACATACTTAGACATATTTTTCTTCTTTGTTTAAAAAATTAAAAGTTAGCTATAGAGTTTAGAACATCGAATCAAGAAAAACTATTTGATATTGGTTCATGTAAATAGTTTTTGAAATAATTTTGCATACCTGATAATAATAGGTATTATGTTGTTGATGCTGTTTACGCATAATATATTATTTATTTTTAACAATATATAAAAATATGCATTATACTTACATATAACAATAGCTCCCAGTAATAATATTGATGATGTAGGCAACAATATGTAGTACGTCCTCGTACAAATAAAACCAACAGATAGTTTATGTACATGTATAATATAAATATTGTCCCTTGAAGATTTATGGCATAAGAGCTATCTACTAAATTTCACCGTAGCGTCGCGTCGCACGCGTAGACGTCGATTTTGTCGACGTATTTTGTTTGTCGGAAACTCTATCTTGGTATCTTAAGTACCAAGTTTCATCAAAGTCGGTCTACTCGCCTTCAAATGATACTAGTTTTCCCATCTTGGTACCAAGTTTTATCAAAATCGGTCTACCCGCTTTTAAATGATACTAGTTCTCCCATCTTGGTATCAACAATTGAAAGCGCCGTTGCAAACTAATAAACTGGAATACCAATTAACTCTTTAGTCAGTTCCTAGATTTAAACCTGAAAACGGAAGTTCGTAATACTAAGCCATATAAAAAATGACATCTCACCAATCTCTGCGATTCTTAAGATTTCCAAATTAATTCTACTTGATTATTTTGTAGCTACTTAAAACATGCAATTACCTGCATCACCAAAATGCACGTCTCTCTAGGCTCTTATAACTAGATTAAGAAACAATTTTTTGAGAATTTTCTATTATAAAAATTTCTAAAATTGTGTATTTTCAAAAAACAAATTAAGCACATATTATACTTTTACCGAAATGACGTAGATAATATTCAATCTATGATTTGCCTGACTAAATCTGTGTGACGCCAACTTATCAGGCAAATTGAAAGCGAATCACAAGGAAGGTAATATATAGTACATATCTTAAAGAAGTGTAGCTATCTTCTATATCATCGTATGGCGGTTATATTGCTCTGTGTTTAAAAAATATATCTATATCATAAATATCTAATACCAAGCATACGAATAAAATCGCAATCGAGCTCGTTGGTTCTGATTGGCTAACACCATAGATAAAAACATAGAACTTTTGATAAAGAGAGATATACTTCCTTTTAATATATTATCGGAATAGTCAAGGAATTACTTCGAAAAAAGAGACGCAGATATATTTTCGATATGCTTTGTTGCCTTCGCTCACCGCACATTGAGTAAATAGACAATGCTTGATATTGTAAATACGATAATATCAAAATATATAAAACGAAACCGTGACTGACTGACTGATCTATCAACGCACAGCTCAAACCACTGGACGGATTGGACTGAAATTTGGCACACAGATAATAATTATTATGACGTAGGCATCTGCTAAGAACGGCTTTTTGAAAATTCAAATTGTAAAAGGGTGTAACGGGGGTTTAAAATTTGCATGGATATAAGATAGATGTATCAATTCGAAAGTACGAAGGATTACTCCTTACACGTGTTTCATGCTTTTTCAAAAACAACCCCTTAAGAGGGTGAAAAGAGGTAAATAGTCTAAAAATCAACATGGGTGTTATTTTCAAGGTTTGTCAAGACGTTGATCACGTGAATGTCATCAATTTTGAAATTTATTAGGGGGGTCTACGTCGAGAAAGGAGTAACTATGCCAAATAATGCGGTAATGCATCCGTTTCGTCTCAATCGCGTGCGAAGCCGCGAGTAACGGCTGGTTATTACATATATGATCTATATATTTCTTAAATTATTGTTTGCAATTAAGAGGAACGCTACAAGAACGAAAAATTTTGTTAATGAATAATATGTATACCGTTCAATATTATCTGCTAACGTGGAACGCTTTTTTTTAATTTTAATTATTGTCTTGTACATAATTGTATTTTTAGTAAAAAATATATCTTATCTTATCTTATCTAATATTATCTGCTGACGTTCGGATAATTGATAATACCTATACTTACTAATATATTTATTTACAGTACTGTACATGCCCACATACATAATAATTGCTCTTCAGTTGACTTAAATAAGCAGTTAAATATCCAGTATGCATAATAGACTGGCTCAGTGCAGCCGAACAAGTCGTTGCGCTTACCGTATAAAATGGTGCATTGTAATCATACCATGCCGCTGCACTGAAGTAAGCAAAAAAGCGATTTTAAATAATTGCATCATGTTTGATGATGTTGGTGCATACAAAACATATTTACATAAATATGTGGAGGTATTTTTAGATTCTTTAATATTTATGACTCACTGATGCTGGATTGTTTTGTCATGGATTATCCTTAACCCCTGAGGATGCATGTTCTTGGCAACTTCTGCGCCATTGTTATAAAAATGAAAATTTATATCAGAAGTCAGGATAAAATTCCTCTCTGATGATGGGTTGTTTAGTTAGGGTATTTTTTTACCCTAAGGAGTTAATTATCATAGCATTTATGCCATAGTTATACATAATTGTAAATAACTACGCAAAGATAAAAATAGACCGTCACATAATTCTTGTAAACCAAAATAATTCACTTAAAGTTCAAGATGTGTCCACGTTGGTTCCATGGCGTTAGTTTTTGATTTCCATGATGTTATTCCACAACCTCTAACTCATCATATTCGAAAAAATCTCGTGTTATTTCCGCTTTGAAGGGCCAATAGAGTGCAAAGTTGTAAGTGTAAGTTGTACTCTATGGTAAAAAAATAATAAAAATGTTTTTAGATAGACTGTCGATTACGGACGCTTGTAAATGTATTTTTTTCACAATCACTTTCGTTTCACATTTGCCCCTGAAATAAACTGTGTTGATAGTAGATTAATATAATTTAACTCAAAATCTTTAAAAATCCATTTCTCAAACAACACCTCAGAAATGTCCCAGAAATATTGGTTTTCAATTTTGTAACCCTACCAACGATACAAAATCAATGTCAAGATAGACAACGAAAAGAAAAAAACATTCTAACACTAAAAAAGTGCTAAAATAAAAATCTGTAATCAGAAACACTATTCTACTGAAAAGATGCGCGCGGAATCTTTTATAAAGACATGATTAAGTTGTTTGTACAATGCGACAATGATTTATTAATAAAGATGTTGATAATGCAAATGAATTACGACGTCCCATATTTACAGTTCAACGAGTACATTATTTCGCCGCCTCTGCATATTTTGGGCTTGTCCAACTGTGAAGCAGCCTCAAACAGGTATAACACACAATCAATGGACAGGTGAATGTCTCTTAATAGCAGTGACGCCCCTTGCTTAGTTAAATTACATATCTCAAAAATGTATAGTTTCAAAGTAATCCGGTATATCAAAGCTCTAAAAAGCCAAAAATAAACATCTTTATCTTCTGCAGCGTTTAGAATTTTGCATATAGTTTATTTAGTTCTACCTGTGCCCCACGCTTTCATCCGTTATAGAAGAAACAACAAAATCTAAATTAAAATTGATATCATCCAGGATAATGGGAACCTGGACTAAATAAAACAAACGCTTTATTTTACAAATTGTTTGTCTGAAGAATAGACTAACAATTTACGAAATTTTCCATAAAATTTAGTTTTATTTAGTCCAAGTTCCCATTATTCTACTATTCATTATTTTTAACTTTTAGTGTGTTGATGTTAGCGCCTTTTTTAGATTTATTTGAATCTATACATTTTATTAAAGTTATAATCATTATACCCACATAAAAAATATTAAGAGCACTGTGGTTGAAACAAAAATAAAAAATAGTTACTTCTTACCACAACAGTATCTACATTTTGGGAGCTATGCTCTCATCTTTAGCAAACACTGAACTCAGTTTAGTGTTTCACGAAATGTACATCCGCTAATAAAACTGTTGTAAGAAGTAACTACTCTTTATTTTTTATTAGTATACCTATAGAATATTATTTTCAATTTTAAACGGCTGAAGACCCGTTTTTCCACCAGCAACACCGTTACTCCCACCATTTGTTTTTTTTAAGTTCCATTTTTTAACTTGTTAAATGTGTCAAATACCAGATGAATATTCTGTTATCAAAACTACATATGGCTGCAAAGTTTCACGTCAATTTGACATTTGGAAGAGGGTGAAAATCTAATTACAAGATTTTTGACGTGATAACGTCTTATAAATTGATGAATCACCAATATTATAAATTGATAAAACACCGGCTGCATGTACGAAAAAGTGTAACGTAACGTTCCTAACGTTCCTAACGTTCCTAACGCGTAACGCATAACGCATAACGCATAACGCGTAACGTTCCGCCTGACCCTGTGCGTGCTTTTTGCTAATTTCTCGCTCAATTTAAATCAGATCGGTTTGAAACCAGTCTTAAACGAAAGAGGAGAACATTTTACATAGATTTCGTATAACAGAATTTGCCTAAACAGTTTTTTTATACAAATTTATATAGAAAAATATTTTATACAAATTTATATAGAAAAATAGCTGTATAAATGCAATGTTGTGTAATGCATGGCTAGACGCGGTCGGTTGTCTTTGTTTGCCGTACATGGAAATTAGAAGCAAACGTATGTCTTGTCTTAACATGAAAACAGCTGCATTTCTAATGTTTATTTTTTGACATTAGTATTTTGTGAAAGCAAAGCCTTCTAAGTTAACTATTGGAATAACTAATTATTATTAGAACATAATACTTTGTAAGTTGCAAACGTCACTTTTGACATTTCTTATCATTCCGACACCAAGGATAAGCGGATTGAAACCAAATTTTGGGAGGTTTAGGTTATGTATTACGGAATACGTTATCACGTAAAACTATCGTCCGTAAACCGACTTTACAGACAACCAATTTTTTACATACAACATGCAACGACTTGCAAATCAAGCTAATGGCGTGTTAAAGAAAAGTAGCGCCAAATCCAGATTAACAAATTTCGACATCTGATGGACATTTTTAAGATTCTTTGTCAAAATGGTAAAGAACCGAACTCTAATGGTGAGATTTCGTTGTCTGTCACAATAGATTTTTTCAGACACTACGTATGTAATCGAAAATATTCGTTTAAAAGTGTATGTCTCCCTACCTTATGACTGAATTTTGCCGGTAAAAAAATTAAAATAGTTGGCAAAACCAAAAGTGCACATCCCGCAAGTTTTCCACTGTATGATAAAAAAATAACAATTAAAAAATATTTTTAATAAATTTAAAAAGATTTAAAAATTTAAAGAAATAAATAATTAAAAATTGAAAAAATATTTTTTTTTAAGTTTGCAAAAATAAAAACAATTAAGAACTATACATAATATAATATATAATTAATATCAAGTGGAATAAAATAAAACAAAATAAAAAGAAAAAAAAAAGAAAAAAATCAATGATTTCGTAAGGAATCGAACCCAGGACCTTGCCCTTGGGGATCCAACGGCATAACCATTACGCCACGGCGGCCTAATACGTCTAGTGGTGTTATCACGGTATACAAGTGTAGCACTTGTTTTATGGATTACACTATATTTACCAGCAATTATTAATTATATTGTTTTTAAACTATTAGCTGTCAAAAATAATAAAAAATAAAACTGTTTATAAAAATAAACTACTGAACACATTTTAGTGAATTTAAATAGGGTTCTGGTCTGATAGTAAACAAAGTGAATAAAATATAACCCAAGGCAATCCGACCAAAATTGCGATCTGTAGAGTCGTGACGTACGTACATACGTACGTACGTACGTACATACGTACAGACCAACCGACAACTGCTGTTTGTGATTTTCAATTACAATTTTAATAGTATTTATGAACTCGAATTGATTTAAAAATGGTTCTATTTTATAGATTAGAATCTCCTCTTTTCAAAAAGCTTCATTTGAATGGATTTCGTGTGAAATTAACTTAGATATAACTTCTTATATGAACGAAAGTCAGCTCTGACGCACAAAGCGATAATAAAGCACATACCGCTAGTTTAGCGGTATGTGCAATAATCGCGCTGAAGATCTAGTTAATTTAACAGGAAAAATAGAGGGGTATCCCTTTAGTTTTCGAGAAAAAATAATAATAATAACCTTATAATAAAAATAAACTTCATTATATGATTAGCGAAATCGTTACTAATTTGTTAGATATGTTATTTCAATTTTAGATGATTTTGGATGCATTATACGGTATGAACGCGGCTATTTACTCAGAAATTTCTATTTTACGATTTTAAACGGTTTATTGTTACAATTCCCTGTGTAAAAGAAATTATGATATAAAAGATTAAATCGTATGTAAGGAAAAAAGGAAAACAAGAATTTAATGGAATAAGCAAAAACTAGATGATATGGTGCTTATAACAGCTTGTTGTGTTATTACTTTTTTATTGAAGTGAAGCTTTTTTAGACACGCTAACGGCTATGGAGATCAAACGATCAGTGAAAAGCTTTTTTTCTCGAAAATGACAAAAACGGTTGAATTAGGTTTAGTGAAAATGGATTTTGGCGAGGAACAATCGATCTAGGTAGGTCTCATCCCTGAGAAAAAACTATTTTTTGACGTTTTAAAATAGAGCTATATAGTTAGTAGACTCTGAAAACAGAAACAAAATCAAATAATCAAAAAATGACATGGATCTTTTATAAAAAAACGCAAATTAAAAAAAAATCAGCCAATTGTTACATTCCAACTCCAAAAATATTGACATTTAATATAGGTAGTATAATAAAGAAAATAAAATTTCTTATATCATGACGCGGGTAATGGCTATAGTTTTAAATATGATATTTGCTATTCGTTGGCATGGTTACCTACATAATACGTTCCACGTTGTGTAAAAATTAATCAAAGCATGCTTAGCTAACGTCATTCTGACAGATTTACAAAACAAAAGAACAGCTGATTTTCTTTATTTTCAAAATAATTCCGAAACTATAAAGCTTAGAAAAAATGTTTAACGAAACTTTCTTGAAAAAATAAATAGAATAATAAACCGTTGTGAAAATTACGCCATTATTATATAAAAACTACGTTATAGCATATATATCTCTTTTGCGTATGCGTCGATTTTCCTCAAAAACAACAGGGTTCTTCATATTTGCGTATCAAACATCCTCCCAAAATTTGGTTTCAATCCGTTCATCCGTTTGACCTGTATCGTGTTCACAAACAGGCGTGCAGAGTTATTAAAAAAATGATTTTTGTTTGAATCAGGGAACCTCAAAATGAAAGAATATAGTAAAAAGTATAGGGAAATTTTACAATATTTTTTCGTCCAGAGTTGAATAAATCTGAATTTGAATTCAGTTACTTAATATTATCTTAAATACTTTTTTCGGGATGAAATTAGAATTAGAACTTCATTTTTTAGGGGCCCTACAGAGGGGCTTTAAGGTTCAAAATCAAGCTTTAGGGATCTATAAAGTATCGATTAGTGAAATTTCTCTTCAAAACGAATATTTTAGGTAAAAGGAAGTTAATCATTTCAAATTTAGATATTTAATGTACAAGGTCTATTTTTAGGGTGTCGATGGTTAAAAAAATACTAAGACGTATTCGTATGGAAAATTTTACGTATATTCCAAATATGGAATGAAAAAGTATTTAAAATTTTAAAGTTGAATACTACGGGACCCTTTTAGGGCCCTCGGGCCCAAAATCTAATTTGCTATTCGATAAACAGGAAAAAATTATCAAAAAAACCATTTTTACATTTTTGTTTCGGCTTACCCGATAAAAAATATTAATCCGTTCCGGGACTTTTGAAATTCAAAATCAAAATTTGTCTGTCCGACAAAAACTTTTGAACGGTAACTCCGATCATCATGAAAGGCCATAGCGGAATAAGCATGGGTAAGATGCCCCCGCACGGATTGGGTTAGTTTTTTTTTCATTTATAGCGATTGATAAATGATTAAGATTTGGAAAATTTCAGCCCTAAAAATTCAATCCCTGGGGAGTGAGAATTAATTTTCGAAAAATCATAAAAAAATCATAACTTTTGAATAGCTGAACTGATTTTGATGAAAATTTAATATGATTTAGATATTATTACAGCGCATCTTAATAAAAATTATCAGCTCGAAAAAAATATATAACCTCAAAAAAAAAATAATTTCAGTTTTTAATTTTTTTTTTAATTATTTGCAATTTTGGTACAATCACCAAAATTTTTGTAAAAATTTCTGAAACTACTCTACGTAACATATAATTTTTTCATAACGAGTTTCAGGGTGCGTCATGGTCAAAAAAATAAAAAAGTTTGAAAATATTTTTTTTTTATAGGTTATGATCATGGTACAATTACAACAATTTTTTTGTAGGTTCGGAAATCTGTTTAACATAACATATAATTTTTTCATAACGAGTTTCCGGGTGCGTCATGGTCAAAAAAATAAAAATGTTTGAAAATATTTTTTTTATAGCTTCTTTTTAACATGCATGAACTGATAACGTTATGTACAAAAACTTTCTTATTACTTTTTTCTGATACTAGTGATTATTCTATTCTTATTCGCTTCAGGTCTAAAGAACAGAACTGAAACAACGAATGAGTTGAAGGAAAAAAAAAGTAAAAGAGGCGAATTATCTGCTATTAGTCATTTTAGTGTTTTTAAATTGCGAAAAAATAATATGTTATGTTAAAAAGATTCCCAAACCTACAAAAAAACTGTTGTAATTGTACCGTGATCATAACCTATAAACAAAAAATATTTTCAAACATTTTTATTTTTTTGACCATGACGCACCCGGAAACTCGTTATGAAAAAATTATATGTTATGTTAAAAAGATTCCCGAACCTACAAAAAAATTGGTTGTCTGTAAAGTCGGTTTACGGACGATACTTTTACGTGATAACGTATTCCGCTCGAATATCATATTTAATAATACATTACTGCGCTCTCGCTTGCACGCACAGGGTCAGGCGGAACGTTACACTTTTTCGTGCGTGCAGCTGGTGTTTCATCAATCGGAACGTTACACTTTTCAGAACGTTACACTTTTTTGTGCGTGCTGCTGGTGTTTCATCAATTTATAAGACGTAATCACGTCAAAAATTGTTATAATTGTACCATGATCATAACATATAAAAAAAAATATTTTCAAACTTTTTAATTTTTTTAAACATGACGCACCCGGAATCTCGTTATGAAAAAATTATGTGTTACGTAGAGTAGTTTCAGAAATTTTTACAAAAATTTTGGTGATTGTACCAAAATTGCAAATAATTAAAAAAAAAATTAAAAACTGAAATTATTTTTTTTTTGAGGTTGTATATTTTTTTTCGAGCTGATAATTTTTCTTAAGATGCGCTGTAGTAATATCTAAATCATATTAAATTTTCATCAAAATCAGTTCAGCTATTCAAAAGTTATGATTTTTTTATGATTTTTCGAAAATTAATTCTCACTCCCCCAGGGATTGATTTTTTAGGGCTGAAATTTTCCAAATCTTATTCATTTATCAATCGCTATAAATGAAAAAAAAACTAACCCAATCCGTGCGGGGGCACCTTACCCATGCTTATTCCGCTATGGCCAATTTGGACACAACATTCATCACGGTAAACTAAGACAAATGTGCGTACCTCGTGTTCTCCCACCCCCACATCCGTTCTTTTGCACTCAGGTGAAACCATATACATTTTAATTATTTTCCTGGTACACAATTTATTACTTATGGCTTTACAAAATTTCAACAAATTCATTTTTTTTGTTATCCAGTAAATAATATTAAGTACTATCAAAATTGAAGAAAACTGCAATAAAAACTAGAAAAAAATATAAGTAGATAGTAGTTCTGAACGTTAAAAACATCTTCTAGTTTTTTATCTTCATTTAAAAAAAATAAAAAAAACGATCAGACTAAACAAACCTAAATTTTGTAATTTATTACCATGCCTTCACGTTCATTATTAACGATGATGACTAAAAATATAAAAAAGAATAATGCTTGCATATGCATCAAAATCACTTGCAGTTATATTGCGTAAACCTATAATTAGTAAACAAATGCAAATCGAACAAAAATAAAGAAAGCAAAACAAATGCAAGTGTATAAGAAACAAAATACACTGTGATGAAAATTGCTACAAGCAAAGTGTATGCATAGGTGTTTATGTCACTTGTTATTATTATAGAATATACTAGCTGCCCGGTTCGGCTTCGCCTGAATTTGTAGCTTGTCGCCGTTTTTTCGTCGACTTACGTTGCAAAATTGGTCTCCACGAAAAGCGCTTTTATTTAAACGCGATAATATATACCCTGTATCCATCCTGAAGGTCCATTCTAAATATTGGTGAAAAAAAATTGAAATCGGATGAATAGTTTCGGAGATTGCCTCCTACATCCAAACTTACAAACTTTAACTCTTTATAATATTATAGCGGTCCGTCCCGTTTCACCCGCGGGTGCGATAGAAATAATTCTGTAAAGCCTATTTCGTTTGTTGCAAGTTCTAACAGATGTCGCTATTTGGTACTAAACAGTGTTGTTTGTTTGCTTCTGAACTATTAGTTTAGAATCAAACAAACAAAACTGACTTCTGTTGGAACAGATGTCGTTACGTGTTACTGGAAAAGGTTTTTTGAGAAAATACAATTTTGTGCAAAATATTTAATAAAAACTATCCTATAGCGTAAGTTGCACCAAGCAAGACACATTTGCAAAATTTCATTGAAATCTGTTCAGTGGTTTTGGAGATTAGCGCGGCCAACATTGTGACACGGGAATTTTATATAGGTATATAGATAAGCACAAGAATTTCAAGAATTTTTAACCTACCAATAATATACCGGCATTCCCGGAATTGCCTATAACCAAGTAATTTTGAAATCATATTAAATCGCAATATACATAGATACATAGGTAATATATAAAACAATCGTTATAAAATACGGCCAATAACGATGTACATACAGCGTGACAAGTGCAAAAAAGTAGTAGGTACATACCTCATTTCTTTGTTTATTCAATAAAATCACGGAACATATATTTATTGTTCCGTGATCAAAATAAAACATTAGTAACTCTATAACGCGAACCTCATTAAGTCCCCTGTAAATCTAAGAAATTAGCCAGTCCCTTTCGCTGAGGGTTCTGAAACCAAAATATATCTACCTATTGTTTCAAATCTTTGATTAACGTCTGATTAGGTACTCTTCAATAAATAAAATTATCGACCAATTTTTCAGACAATATATAAACAAAATATATATTATAATGGCTCTTCAATAAATAAAATTATCGACCTATTTTTCAGACAATATATAACCAAAAAATAAAATTAATACATTAACTTTTTGATCCGGATTTGGACCTTCTTAAGAACTGATCTAAAAAAAAATTGGTCGATAATTTTATTTATTGAAGAGTTCTAATCAGACGTTAATCAAAGATTTGTATATTATAATGGTTTCCTTACGAGGTATACAAAGATATAGATATTATTGCTAAAGAAATAGAATTTAGATGCAATCCTATAGAATTGATACTACACTTTGTAACTCGACGTTTGTCTCGCAAACTCTGTATCTCGAAATAAGCAACGCATACACTTTGCAGCCTCTCTGTAAGATAAAATATATCGTATGTCAGACTTTTTAACTTGTAATGATAAAATCCTCGACGAGTCGAAAACTTCGCAACTCGAAAGTTTTAGCATTTGAGTGATTATTTTATGACTTGTGACTGTTAAAATTCGCTGGGCGCTCGTTTTACTATATGATGTCTGATTCACGCACTAGATTCTATTTGAACTCTACTTGATACATGCATCTTGGTCTTAACATCTAAATTTAAAAATTCAAATTAAGTACCTACTTAACAGTCTCATTTAATATGCTGTTTGATCATAATTGCTCAATAATAATTAATCAATAATATTTCAATAAGTAGATCTTATCTTTCCGTTAATGATTTAATGCACTACTAGCATAATGACGACATAAGAAGTGCATTTTTATGTCAGATTAGAACTACTAAAGTGTTACTACACGCTATTTTTTAAGAATAATAACTGTTTTTTATTATGTAAGAGCTTTGTTTATAAAATTTATATATAAACAAATGTACTTCATTTATTGAGCAACGAAAATTTAATGCAATTATTTCCAAACCGTGTTTGAGAAACAGTTCAGCAGTTGAACGACCTTGAACGTCACTTTGAACCAAAGTTAGAGAGTTTGCTTCCGATTGATAAAATATCCATAAAAAGAATTATCAAATTTACAAAATAATTTTTAATATCAAAAGTATCAGTGCCATTTGACAATTTTTTGGATGAATTGTGACAATTTTTGGTTAAATTCTGGTAACAATTTTCACAAAATGGGACTTCATTGGACTTCAATGAGCCCTAGGCCCCGGAAAACCTAGATCCACCCCTGGGAGTGAGCAGTGAACGAAAATGTAAAACATGTCGATCCCGCACATGATTTCTGGGTTAAATTGGTATACGTTGGCTAAATAATAAGAGATACAGTAATGTGATATATGAGAAATGTGTTAAGCGAATCCGGGTCTGAAAACTAGTTTATTAAAAAAATGCTTTATTGTTGCAGATAAAACATTTCGAATGAATATCAAATAAGATAAACCCTTCACAAGACCAACATGGTGTCTCCAAGATGCTTCATTTGTATGATTGCGGTGGCTGTGACTCTATGCTGTGCTGTGACATCATCAATGGTCACAGAAGAGGACAGTGCAGGTGAGGTTATGTCAATCAAACGACATATTTATATACAATATATGTATATATGTATAATTCAATGTATGTAATATGTATATTGATTGTTCAGAATGATCGTGTTATAAAATATAAATTTTATCGGCTGATAGAATCCTATTGATAATCGATAAACTTGACGATTTTATTATTGAATGTAAAGCAGCGGTTTTCAAAGTACTGTGCAAAGCAGAATATTTTTAATAGTGAATCATGAATCTAGAAAAGCAAGCGCCGAAGGTTCCACCTCACTCGCGATAATTTTATATTGTTATCTTTACCGGTATTTTTTATATCCTTGGTTTATAAAATAAAATCTGTTATCGAACGTTCATAATTTACTATAAATATCTATCTATAAAATTAAAATTAATTCCTCTTGGTCATCCGTGGGTTAATAAACCATTTCCAATTACAATGACCACAATTGTAACAAGAGATTTTTTAGTTACATCTATCCGAATTTCAGTCTCCGAGTCGTAGAAAAAAACTTGATTGTATACAATTTATTTTTGAATCAGTAGCCTTTGGGGCGCTTCTTCTCCGTAATATACCAGTTCACAATCTAAGCTCATTGTCCAATCAGATTTTTTGACAATCCTTTCTGCAACCCAACATCAACCTTTAATCATTGATAAACATTTGATACCTGTAATTATAATTTAAGACATTAAAACTGTCATAAATAACCATTAGTTATAACATAAATAAGATGATCTAATTTTAGATCACTTGTAATGATTTTTTCCTAACGGAGTTTTGTTTTTCAACTGTTATAATAGCATAATATATTTATACACGATATACATAGTGTCCCCAAAATATTACATCTCGTTTTATTCAAATTTTCGTATATTTTCTTTTTGAATAATAAAAATGCGACGAAAAATTTCATGACAGATGACATACTCTAACATTTTGTCATGAAATCTTTCAACGCTTTTTTATGGTGTTGTTCATCGCCCTTTTTTGAAGTCGAAGGAAATTTAGTGCAGGTATATTAGACTTTTTAGGGCAAAAAATTCATGAATTGTATAATTTTGTCAATGAATTGTTAAAAATTTTGACGATAACCTACTAAAATGTTCTATATCGTGATTGCAAATCCCTCTTGGCATTAAATTTCGTATGAATTCCGAGACGGACCTATTTTTATTCGGTATAGAAGGCACTAGTAACTGCCCGTGACAAAAACATGTAAAGCTCCTTATTGATTTCAACTTTAACTACCTACAATTTTTCAATTTTTACCCGACTACGGTGATGCCAAAAGGAAGGGTTATGAGTTTAGCAGTCTATGCAGCTATGTTTGAATTTACGGATGTTCCACCGTAGCGCCTAATCCTAATCCGATTTTAATAAATAAGATGTCAATCGATTCGTTATTATAGCCCGGGTAACATAAGCTACATTTATTTTTGAATTTTATTTCCAGAGGGGTTTCCAGAGGAAAGCGGGCTGATTTTTTTTATGTTCAAAATATTTCCGAAACTATAAAGTTTAGAAAAATGTTTTTTAACAAAACTTTCTTGAAAAAATAAATAGAATAATAAGCCGTTATGAAATGTACACCAGTGTTATATAAAAACACTGTTATAGCATATATCTCTTCTGCGCATGCGCCGATTTTCCCCAAAAACAATTGGGCTCTTCATATTTGCATACCAACCAAAAATATTTTTTTTGGATTCGGGGGACCTCAAAATGGAAAGATATTGTAAAATTTTTGAAAAGTTATTTTTGACCTAAGCTAGAACCACTCCCCACTTGTGGGTTGGAATACTAGCCATTACCCGCGTCACCTCAGGCGATAGCAGAATTTTTGTGTTCTTTATTATATTAAATCAAATGTAAATACTTTTGAAGTTGGTATGGCCCCGTCGCCCCATTAGCAGGAATTTTTTATAATACGAATAGCTAGAAGTTCGACTTTTTTCGAATTCGGAGTAGATGGCTCAGTAAATGACGGTATGCGCGCACACGAGTAACGTCAAAGGTGACTGTTGTCTGAATAGAATGACGTCATGTTGGTTGATTGGTTCTTGCTCATACCTAGCAGCAGATCTAGCAGGGAAAATAGCCCGTTCTAATTTTGAAACCGATATTGTGAGCTAGCAGGCCAGCCCATAGTGATGTCATTTTCAGCTTCGTACCCAGCATACAAGTCTAGCAGAACTCCTAGCAGCGTTTCTAGCCTTGTGTGCAGCGGCCTTTAGTTCAAGTTGCCTACCTGACAAGATACTGTTTCCTGATTGGTTTTTACAGCGCCATCTAGTCAGAATTCGAAAAAATGTTTCAGACAAAAGTGTCTTATTTTTCAACGTAGAATACAAATTGGTTTAAAAAAATTGGGGGTACCAATTTAAAATTCCAAAGTTACTCCCGCCCCCTTCACCAGGAGAGGGGGGGGGGGCGTTGGATCAGGTTTAGTGTCGCTAAATAGATCTTTTAAAAATATTGAACACGGGTTTTTTGTTTTTTAATTCAACGTGCAATATTCGAAATAATCGACCGCCCCGGATTTATGACACATTCTGTATGTGTATAATATATACATTATGTAAATGACACGCTGAATCCAAACTGATGATTAAAAACATGGGTGTTGGTCCTAGATACTAATATGCTAAGCTGTTTTTATGTGTTCTTTTTTATGAACAGTCGACTTACTAATGCTTAACTGTACTGTACCCGTAAATTTTAACATGCATATACCTACATAATATTACATACATGCTAGTGTCGCCGTCTCATCTCATCTCAGGTAGAAATCGTTTCAATAACGAGAATTATTATCGAAAATCTTTTTAATTTAAGCCGAAAAAAGTAATTGTTTTACATGTTTCGATATTTAGATTGTCTTTAGGTAGACGCTAATGATCTCAGTTATCGATCGTCTATAATCTATAATCTCTCTATCTTGTCTCGTAAGCAACAAACATTAAACACTAGTTAGGTACATGTATTTAAATAGCTAATGTAATCGTTTAATAATCGTGACCCTTCACAAACGAGAACTCATTACAGAAGTGAAACTTCTAGTTGCAAATCATACGATTGCATTTGAAAGAGTGGAAAAAATGTGTTACGAGATAGTTTCACGTTCAGATATTTCGTCTGTACAAGTTAATCTGAATGTGAAACTATCTTGTGACACATTTTTTCCACTTGTTCAAATGCAACTGTTTCACGTTCAGATTAACTTGTACAGACGAAATATCTGAACGTTGAAACTATCTCGTAACTGCACATTTTTTCCACTTGTCCAAATGCATTCGTATGATTTGCAACTAGAAGTTCCACTTTTGTAATGCGTTCTCGTAACACATTTTTAATTTTTTCGCAGGTTTACTGCAAATAATAAATAATAAAACACAAGCAGACAACAAAACTTTTGCAGGTTTATTGTAAATATTGTTTTTTTAGCTCAAGTATTATTCTGATAAATTAGTCGAAAATTTTATATATAATAGATATAGGTACTTAAAAATAATTTAAAAAAAATTGTTGCGCGCACCTGACGGTAATCAAACCCGGGACGTGTAACGTTCCCCGTTGGCCCTTACGCCGTGTTGATAAGGACGAAACGCAAGAGAGACCCTTATCATATTTTAGATTTCAAAAATGCTATCATTGACGGCGTTATTTCGCCCCACCTAATCTTGATTTACCAATCAGTGCGATCGAAATTTTCAAGTTTACAGCAATATCAATCAGAATCAAACTTAGATAATATCTTTTTGAAAAGTACAGTGTGTTCATAAATGTAATTAGATTTAATAGCGTTTTGCATTTAAGATACTGAATGGTCAGAAATAAGTGAATTTTATTAATTAATATCATTTTATGTTTCGATTACTCAAAATAATGATTGGGGACAACGCCTGTAATGTTGTCACATTACAGACGGCCGCGTGGTATGCCAGCATCCTACCACTGAGCTACCAATGCTTACAAAGAATCATTGTTTACATAGAGCTACTAATAGTACAATTTCGTGACAAATTCTGTTACATAGGGAAACGAGTTTACCCCCGTTTTTAAAGAAGTATTCACTTCAAAAATACGTTAAAAATGTAGTATATCAAATTAAATCTTAAAAAACTAGCAAATAAATAGCAGTAGTAAAAGTATTAAATGAATTTTCAATTTATTATTAAAAAATATAATACATTGATAGCAGTAATTATTGGCACTAGCCCAAAATAACATCAACTACTGGTGGCCTTAAAACTTGGAATCATTTATAGTGCTAGAGTCGCTATAGATGCTGATCACTCAGCTGTTGAGCGTCTATAGTCTACAATTTATCTAGGGCTAGTGACAACGAAACTGTTCTTTACACAATAATATAAGAAAAACATCCAAGAAGAAATTTGTAAATTATAGACGCTCAATATCTGAGTTCATCAGCGTCGAAAAGCATCCAATATATAATAGAATAATTTAATAAAGATTTTGATAGCAAAAACGTATTCTCAATTTATTTATCAATAACGTAAATATCAGAGAAGAGCTGAACCAAATCGACGAGCAAGTTTTTTTTAAGAATATACAATGTATAAAATATAACTCACTATTTCATGCCTATTAAAATGTCGTTAGCAAATTGATTTTTTGTGTATTTTAACCACAAAGCTCGTATAAGTATAATTTTATTCGCCGCAAATGAAATATAAAAAGTTTGAAGAATGAAGTCTACATGAATTGTTTTGAATCCCGCATGTTGTTGGTTTACGAGGTCGCCACGTGAAGGCCGTGGCGCATGGGTTATTGCCACTGCCATGGTCGATCCGCGCAAACATAATAGTTTATTATACAGACCGGTAACTGCCATTTTTAGTGTGTTTATCTACACAATATAGGCTACAGGCAAATACACTATTAACATTGATCAATTGGTGGGATCTACTTTCAAAATACTTTTAACACTATAAATTACCATGTAAAATTCAGTACTAAAAGTACTTCTGTCTAATATGTATTTACTTTCAAGGCCGTAACAGAAACCGAACATAAAGGACCCCGCACAAACCTTATGGGATTTGATTCTCGGTTAAATTGATCAAAAATGGTTTTATTTTATAGTTTAAAGGTCACTAAGAAAAAGTGTCCATGGGCGCATAGCCTAAAATCAATAGATTTTTAGCCACATATAATTTTAACGAGATTTTAGATATAGGGATATCCATTGAATTCACAAACATTTTCCATGTTCAACTTTTGAGCTTTTTTTGGGAATAGAAAAACAGTCGAAAACTAGGTTATCAAAGAACTTATAATTCATTTTGAAACAATTAAGTACATCATGTCTATCTTTTTTGTGTTGCAGGGCCAGCAATATCGATTGAATTATCTCATCTTCTAACTAACATATATGAGACTTCGGAACGCGAAAGTCGTGCAGTCGGTAGTTTCAAATGCCCTGGTGAAGGATTCTATGGCGATCAACAAGAATGTGCCACCTTCTACAGGTGTGTCAACAACGGGGGTGGTGGCAAATACACTGTCTACCGTTTTGAATGCGGTCCAGGAACTGTGTTCGATGAAAATATCAGTGCCTGCAACCATCCAAGAGAAAGCAAAAGACCTGAATGCAGAAATATTGCTGCAGAAGAAAACGAGATAGACGGTGGGAATAATGAAGGATCACAAGGAAATTATGATAGTCAGGGATCACAAGGAAATTACAATAACCAAGGATCACAAGGAAACTACAATAACCAGGGGTCACAAGGAAACTACAATAACCACGGATCGCAAGGAAATTACAATAATCAAGAATCGCATAACAACCAAGGATCATATGATAATCCAAATCCGCCCAATAATCAAGGATCCTATAATAATCAAGGATCACAAAACAATCAAGGATCATACGGTAACCAAAACTCACAAAATAATCAAGGATCTTACGAAAATCAAGGTTCACAAAATAGTCACGGATCGCAAAGTAATCAAAACTCACAGAATAATCAAAATTCACAGTCCAGTCAAAATTCCGGGTCTAACCAAACATCTCAAACGAATGGCAATTCACAAACTAGCCAAGAATCACAATCGAATCAAGGATCACAGTCGAATCAAGGGTCGCAATCGAACCAAGGATCACAATCGAACCAAGGGTCGCAATCTAATTCTCAAGGTTCCGTTAATAATCAATCGCAATCTAGTAGTGAGTCAAATAATCAATGCAGCCAAGATGGTTTTGTAGGGGATGAAAAGAATTGTCAACGCTTCTATAGATGTGTTAAAAACGATCGTGGTGGATATACCCAATATGAGTTTAATTGTGGATCAGGCACTGTTTGGGATCAGGAGATTCAATCATGTAATCACGCATGGGCAGTAAAAAATGAAAAGTGTAAAATGAGTCAACAAGGCTCAGACGGCAATGAAGGCTCATCTGGTAACGGAAACTCACAAAACAATCAGAGCTCACAAAGCAATAATGGGTCACAAAATAATCAGGGGTCACAAAGTAATAATCAATCACAAAACAACCAAGGATCATCCGGTAACCAAAATTCACAAAATAATCAGGGATCTCAAAGTAGTAATGGCTCACAAAACAATCAAGGATCATCCAGTAACCAAAATTCACAAAATAATCAGGGGTCACAAAGTAGTAATGGCTCAGAAAACAATCAAGGATCATCCAGTAACCATAATTCACAAAATAATCAAGGGTCACAAAGTAGTAATGGCTCAGAAAACAATCAAGGATCATCCAATAACCATAATTCACAAAATAATCAGGGATCACAAAGTAGTAATGGTTCCCAAAACAATCAAGGATCATCCAGTAACCAAAATTCACAAAATAATCAGGGATCACAAAGTAGTACTGGTTCACAAAACAATCAAGGATCATCCAGTAACCATAATTCACAAAATAATCAGGGATCACAAAGTAGTAATGGTTCCCAAAACAATCAAGGATCATCCAGTAACCAAAATTCACAAAATAATCAGGGATCACAAAGTAGTACTGGTTCACAAAACAATCAAGGATCATCCAGTAACCATAATTCACAAAATAATCAGGGATCACAAAGTAGTAATGGTTCCCAAAACAATCAAGGATCATCCAGTAACCAAAATGCACAAAATAATCAGGGGTCACAAAGTAGTAATGGTTCACAAAACAATCAAGGATCATCCAGTAACCAAAATTCACAAAATAATCAGGGGTCACAAAGTAACCAAGTCTCTCAAAACGGTAATGGATCAGAAAATAATCAAAGCTCTCAGAATAATCAAAGTTCGCAGTCGAGTCAAAATTCCGGGTCAAACCAAACATCTCAGTCGAATGGATCTCAGCCGAGCCAAGGATCGGAGTCAAACCAATCAACTCAATCTACTCAGCAAGGTTCACAAGGCAGTCAAGGGTCTCAAAGTTCTGAAAGTAACCAAAGCTCTCAGCTGCCAAATAATGATAAGAGAAATGAAACTAGTACAAGTTCCACTATCGGCTCAGAATGTACACAAGAAGGTTTTCTAGCAGACGAGAAGAATTGTAAAAGATTTTATAGGTGCGTAAATAATGGTCAAGGAGGTTTCACACGTTACGAATTTAATTGTGGAGACGGCACATTATGGGATCCAGAAGCAGTAGCATGTAATCATGAATACGCAGTACAAAGACAAGGGTGTACATCGTCTTCATCGTCATCTGAATCGTCAACGTCCAGCAATGAAAGCACATCTTCAAGTACAAGTAGCAGTTCCACAACAAGTAACTCTCAATCACAAAATACTAGTTCTTCCAGTTCTAGTTCTTCCTCGTCTAACGTCTCTATAAGTACAACTTCTACAACGCCATCATTATCTAGTAATTCATCCACTAGTGCACCGGGTAACTTTGAATCAACAACAAATGGAAGCCCATCTAGTACTGAATCATCTGGTGTAAGTTCATCATCATCTAGTAGTTCAACTAGCTCATCAGAAAGTAGTTCCTCTACTAGCGCACCGAGTAACTCTGAATCAACAACAAATGGGAACCCATCAAATATTGAATCATCTGGTGTAAGCCCATCACCAAACCCATCACCGCAGCCCGATGCTAATTGTGATAAAGAAGGCTTTAAATCAGATCCCAACAGCTGCAACAAATTTTATAGGTGTGTAGATAACGGTCAAGGTGGATTTACAAGTTACGAATTTAAGTGCGGTGAAGGAACTGTATGGGACGACGAATCTGAAACATGTAATCATCCATGGGCAGTTAAAAGTGAAAAATGCAGAACAGGTCAGCAAGGCTCAAACGGTAATCAAGGTTCACAAAGTAATAATGAATCACAAAACAATCAAGGAACAAACGGTGACCAAAATAATCAGGGATCACAAAATAATCAAGGATCACAGAATAATCAGGGCTCACAAAATCAGGGATCGCAGAATAATCAGGGATCACAGAATAATCAGGGCTCACAAAATAATCATGGATCACAAAATAATCAGGGATCCCAGAATAATCAGGGATCGCAGAATAATCAGGGATCACAAAATAATCAGGGATCACAAAATAATCAAGGATCACAGAATAATCAAGGCTCACAAAATCAAGGATCGCAGAATAATCAGGGATCACAAAATAATCAAGGATCACAAAATAATCAAGGATCACAAAATAATCATGGCACACAAAATAATCAGGGTTCGCAGAATAATCAGGGATCGCAGAATAATCAAGGATCGCAGAATAATCAGGGATCGCAGAATAATCAAGGATCACAGAATAATCAAGGGTCACAAAATAATCAGGGATCACAAAATAATCAGGGATCACAGAATAATCAGGGATCACAGAATAATCAGGGATCACAAAATAATCAAGGGTCACAGAATAATCAAGGTTCCCAGAATAATCAGGGATCGCAAAATAATCAAGAGTCACAGAATAATCAGTCATCACACAGTAATCAAAATTTAAATCAAACTTCTCAAATGAATGGAAGTTCTCAATCCAACCAAGGATCTGAATCTTCACAGCAAGGTTCACAAGGTAGTCAGGGTACTCAAGGTTTTGAAAATAATCAAAACACCCAAACTCCGAATTCCGACCAAAAAAATCAAACTAGTTCAACTATAGGATCAGAGTGTACACAGGAAGGCTTTTTAGCTGACGAGAAAAATTGTAAAAGATTTTATAGATGCGTGAATAATGGTCAAGGAGGTTTCACACGTTACGAATTTAACTGTGGAGAAGGTACTTTATGGGATCCAGAATCCATAGCATGTAATCATGAATATGCCGTGCAAAGACAAGGGTGTACATCGTCTTCACAAAACTCGTCATCTGAATCGTCACCATCCAGCAGTCAAAGTACATCTTCAAACAACTCTACAAACTCGCAATCACAAACTACCAGCTCTTCCAGTTCTAGTTCCTCTTCGTCTACTCCGTCTTCAAGCACAAGTTCTACAACATCTTCATCATCTAGTAGCTCATCAGGAAGTAGTTCTTCTAATACTTCAACGGGTAACTATGAATCAACGACAAATGGAAGCCCATCTAGTACTGAACCATTTGCTGTCACCTCTTCATCATCTACTAGTTCAAGTAGCTCATCAGAAAGTAGTTCCTCCACTAGCGCACCAGGTAACTCAGAATCAACAACAAATGGAAACCAATCAAATACTGAATCATCTGGTGTAAGTTCATCACCACAGCCCGACGCTAATTGTGATAAGGAAGGCTTTAAATCAGACCCCAATAGCTGCAACAAATTTTATAGATGTGTAGATAACGGTCAAGGTGGTTTCACACGTCACGAATTTAAATGTGGCGAAGGAACTGTTTGGGACGACGAAGCTGAAACATGCAACCATCCATGGGCAGTGAAAAGTGAAAAATGCAAAATGTACCAACAAGGCTCAAACGGAGAACAGAGCTCACAAAATAATAATGAGTCACAAAACAGTCAAGGAACATCTGGTACCCAAAATAATCAAGGGTCACAAAATAATCAAGGATCACAAAACCATCAAGGATCGCAAAATAATCAAGGATCGCAAAATAATTCGGGATCACAAAACAATCAAGGATCGCAAAATAATCAGGGATCACAAAATAATCAAGGGTCACAAAACCATCAAGGGTCGCAAAATAATCAAGGATCGCAAAATAATTCGGGGTCACAAAACAATCAAGGATCGCAAAATAATCAGGGATCACAAAATAATCAAGGGTCACAAAACCATCAAGGATCGCAAAATAATCAAGGATCGCAAAATAATTCGGGGTCACAAAACAATCAAGGATCGCAAAATAATCAGGGATCACAAAATAATCAAGGGTCACAAAACCATCAAGGGTCGCAAAATAATCAAGGATCGCAAAATAATTCGGGATCACAAAATAATCAAGGATCGCAAAATAATCAGGGATCACAAAATAATCAAGGGTCACAAAACCATCAAGGATCGCAAAGTAATTCGGGGTCACAAAACAATCAAGGATCGCAAAATAATCAGGGGTCACAAAATAATCAAGGTTCACAAATTAACCAAGGCTCACAAAATCACCAGGGATCACAACCTAATCAGGGGTCAGAATCGAACCAAGGATCTCAATCTAATCAGGGATCAGAATCGAACCAAGGATCTCAATCTAATCAGCAAGGATCACAAGGTAATCAGGGGTCTGAAGGTTCTGAAAATAATCAAAGTTCTCAAATGTCAAATGCGGGTAAAAAAAATGAAACGGGTGTAAGTTCCACTGTCGGTTCGGAATGTACACAAGAAGGATTTTTAGCAGATGAAAAGAACTGTAAAAAATTTTATAGATGCGTGAATAATGGTCAAGGAGGCTTCACACGTTATGAATTTAACTGCGGGGATGGTACTTTATGGGACCCAGAGGCAGTTGCGTGTAATCATGAATATGCTGTACAAAGACAAGAGTGTGCGTCTTCTTCACAAAGTCTACCATCTGAATCGTCGACGTCAAGCAGTGAAAGTCCACATTCAACTACAAGTAGCAGTGCCACGGCAAGTAATTCTCAATCACAAAATACAAGTTCATCCAGTTCCAGTTCTTCATCGTCTAGTACATCTTCAAGCACGAGTCCTACAACTACTTCATCAATTAGTAGTTCAAGTAGTTCATCAGTAAGTGGTTCTACTACTACTTCAATGGGTAACTCTGAATCAACGACCCATGGGAATACACCGAGTACTGAATCGTCTGGTGTAGTAAGTTCATCTACAAATCCTTCGGCACAGACCGACGCCAATTGTAATAAAGAAGGCTTTAGAGCAGATCCTAATAGCTGCAATAAGTTTTATAGATGTGTAGATAACGGTCAAGGTGGATTCACACGCCACGAATTTAAATGCGGAGAAGGAACTGTTTGGGATGACGACGCTGAAACATGTAATCATCCATGGGCTGTTAGCAGAAAAGAATGTCAAGAAGAAGGTAGTCAAAGCACATCTAGCCCTCAAGAAAATGGACAATCAACAGCAAGCTCGCAAGAAGGAAATCAATCAACGTCTAGTTTCACTTCTAATCAAGAATCAACAACCCAGAGTGCTCCCATTTCAACTGTGCCACCAGGCTCGCAAACTTCAAGCACAACTACCACTACACCTACAAGTGAAACTTCTCCAGACGAATCTAGCACACCTGATCAATCGTCACCAAGTACCTCTACCACATCTAGTGGAATTTTAACCAATGGATCCACGCCACCAAGCGAAATTTCTTCAAATGGATCTACCACAATTGGTGAATCTTCAAGCGAACCCACCACAACTAGTGGAATGTCTTCAACTGACTCTATAACATCTTCTAGTACATTCACTCCTACTACAAGTCAGCCACCAAGTGCATCATCTTCCACTGAACCTAGTGGCATGTCTTCAACCGCTGACTCTACTACATCTTCCAGTGCATTAAGTACAACAACACGCGAAACATCAAGTGCATCAACTTCCACAGAATCCAGTGCATCATCCACTGCTTCAAGTGGATCTTCTACATCTCCACCTTGTGCTGGAAACTCCACAATGCCAGATAAAGATACTAAAAAAATTGAATGTAAGAAAGCAGGATTCTATCCACATCCAAGTGACTGTAAGAAGTTCTATCGTTGCGTAGACTGGGATGGCGACAAAGGAGAGCGTTTTTCGGTTTATAATTTCGATTGTCCTGAAGGAACAATCTTTGATCCCGCCTTAGATACATGCAATCATGAAGAATCTGTATATCCAAAACGAGACTGCTCCGGTGGAGGAGGTGATAAGCCACCTAACGAAACATCGACCACTGAATCTTCTCAAACTACAGCTGGATTAGAAACGACAACTGTAACAGGTACTTAAATAGTGGTGCAAATATATTCATTTATGTGCTCGCTGAACCTTAATCTTATTTATTAAATTACAGATTCTCAATCCACTGAGAGTTCAACATTAAATCCAATTGAAAACAGCACTCAAACTATTCAGAGTACCACCTCTTCAGAATTCGAATCAACATCAACTGAGATTACTGATTCAAGCTCCACTGAAGCAATACAAACTACGACTACCGAAAATCTAGAAACAACAATTGCTCAAAGTCAAACAACAACTGATTCTTTTAGTTCGACGACAATTATTTCAAGTGAGACTACTACAAATGGTGCTCAACCCTCGACAACCGACGATAGTTCAACAACTGAAAGCCAATCATTGACGACATCAACCGAAAGTTTAACGACTCAAAGTCAGCCATTGACAACTGAAAGTCAGCCTTCAACAACTGAAAATCAATCTTCAACAACTGAAAATCAATCTTCAACAACTGAAAATCAATCTTCAACAACTGAAAATCAGCCTTCGACAACTGAAAGTCAGTCTTCGACGACAGAAAATCAACCTTCCACAACTGAAAATCAATCTACCAGCGAAAGTCAATCTTCAACAACAGATGGTCAGTCAACAACTGAGAATCAGTTATCAACAACTGAGAGCCAATCATTAACAACTGACAGTCAGTCATCAACAACTGATAGTCAGTCATCAACAACTGATAGTCAGTCATCAACAACTGAGAGTCAGTCATCAACATCTCAGGAAAGTTCAACAGATTCAAGTACAGAAATACCAAATGAAAGTACAACCACTGAAATCACCAGTACACCAAGTGATGGTTCTAACCAGACAAATTGTCCAATCGCCCAATTAGACGGCGATCAAGTAGCACTGGTTTGTCCAACAGGGTTCCGAAGACATCCGAAATACTGCAATCTATTTTATCAATGTACGACAAATCCAAACAATTACGACATTAAAGTTTTAGTTTTGAGCTGTCCAGAACAAACGATTTATGATGATAAAAAAATTCAATGTTTATCAGGCAATGAAACCACTCAAAAATGCCAAGGGGAAATGGCAACAAAATCATTATACAGACGTTTGGACGATAACTCTTTACCTCCGGTTAGTTCTTATTTTATAATAAATATATTTAAATAATTACAAAATTAATAATTTCACTTAAATTTAAATGATAGTCTGGCATAATTTGGATTTTGACGTATTGCCACAAGTTAAGGTAAAACATTTCAAAATAACGATTTGAAAATTCAAATAAGAACAATAAATCACGAGTTTGTTTTTTTGGGTACTATACATTTACTATTTTTTCTATTTAACTATTTTCAAATTTTCTTACGGTTTGTAAACCTTCAGAATTTCTTAAATATTTTATGAGTCATGTAACGTTTTTCAATGAATTTCAAAACATTATTGCATAGCTATGCGTATGATGTCTTCTAGGCTCGAATTTAGAATTTCCGTGTCAAGAGCGCAGATATCGTTAGCGCCACTCGCCTTTATTTTGGTCTCACTTAGCTGAATAAAGAATATAAAGAAGAAGATTTTTTCTTTATTTAAACGAAAATTGATTACGCAGTCAGTCATTGCCTCTCGAAGGACAAGTAATTTCGTATTGCAACATTTTTCTCTGCGTATAGTTGTTCTGAGCCCTTTATTTAAATCAATCAAAATAATATAAATCTGGATTTGGCATCCACATATGAAATTGAATTCAGAAGCAAGACTATCAGAAAATAAATAATAATAATAAATAACCTCAAATATTTTAACACTAGTGTAAAAAATATTTAATCGCAATTTTCATGTTACAGATCCCAATTCGAGCAAAACGTTCTCTTTGTCCTGGTGAAGGTCATTTCCCGCTAGAAGATATAAACGGTGGATTCTCGAATGATTGTAACAATGAATTCGTCAAATGTTCTCGATCGGTATCAAGTAATGGTCATATGCGAGGTCTCCTTTACCAATGTCCTCAAGGATTCACATTTTGGCCTGTCTCAAGAAGATGCGAGCGCTCAGATCGCTTACCAAAATGTGCTCCGGTAAACAATGACGCTAACTGGTATAGAAGATGGGATATACCTATCGAAACAGTAAATGTTGCATACTCAAGATCGCTGAAAGTATAATTTTATTAAATTGTTTCCAAGTTCAGCTTCTTTGAAATGGGTTTAATCTGCAATATTACGCTATAATTATTCTGTAACCATGAATCATGATACATCGCCAAAATCGGAAGGAATGTAATCGTGAATGTATATTAGTGTTCTGTAAAGTTTAAAGCGAAATAGAGGAAACTTTTTAATAACACATAGAAATCTGCACATGCTTTTTAACTTACTCGTACAACGCTAGAATGATTAGCATGCAAAACTACAAAATATACATATAGATTTCCTCAATTTATAAAAGCCAGTAAAATTTAATAGTTCTAAGAATACTCTTTAAAGAAACAAAACGAGAAATTGATTTCTTCGTAATTGTTTAAAAATATCTAAATGACTCAAATAAAAACTATGTTTAATTTAAACCGCAGAAACCTCTAGATTCTAGAACTAACCAGATAATTGCAGGTTATTTTTAACCCAAAAATGAAACATTATTGGAAGAAAGTAAATCCTAATAAATTGTAATTTACAAATAACATTCAATTGGATTCCATCCTTCGAAAGTCTTTATTATACTTTCATAATTAATTCAGTATTTAAAATAAATACTGAAAATGTTAATAAATGAAATTATTAACTGTAAGTGGACATTCCACAATAAGTTTCAAAAAGACTGCTTAGTCGAGATTATAGATATACATGTGCTAACGATTTTTTTGGATTTTAAAAATGTTTTATACGCTTAATTTATACGCAAAATTATTATCACAATACATCTTTGTTTCTTTATCATGTTTCAAAACTGAAATAATGTAAATAAGAAATAAGTTAATGTGTTCATTATATTTATTATATAATAATACAGCTTTAGCAAGTTAGAGTACAGCGATTAAATTTAATAAATATAATTTTTATTTATTCTTGGGGAAATGAGCAAATCTTACATTGCGATACGACGCAACATTGTATGACAGCACGAAAATTTGACGAAGCGATCAACGACCGACTTCATAAGAACTAGTATAATACAATTTTCCCAATGTATATGTTACCGGCCAAACCCGAATTCAGGACAAACTAGTTTGGCCAAGGCCAAACTAGTTCTACAAACCAGTTTGGCCTATAGGCCAAACTAGTTTGTCCTGAAATCGGGTTTGGCCTATACAAACCTATTAACTGAACCGGAAAACTGAATCGTTTATTACTGTCTTAAATAGAGTTTTTCAACTAAAATTATACGATTAACTATTACTTACAGTTACCATACTATGATAATTTATTATTTTTCTATTCAATATACGAAGACAGTATAAATAAAATTTGAAATCATGACTGTATTTTGAATTTAAAAACGTGCAAAGATAAATTCTTCTCCCGAAAATGGTCATCCTTTATATTTTTTAGTTGTCATGACGGTTTTTATTAAACAGACTTGGAATTTTATTCTGTTATAGAAGTCGTAAAAATAGCAATATGGTTATTTTTCAATTAAGTTTGTAGAAACAAAATCGAGAAACAAAGCATGTTCTTTAAATGAGCGTATATCCAAACAGATTATTAAAAGTTTACGAAAGGTTTTTTAGTTAGTATTTTATAATTTTGCTTTGTTTATTTAACTGTAACAAAAAAATGGTGCTAAAATAACAACTGTCTTATACTTAAATAAAAATTGTTAGTGGCGGATTATTCTAGGAATTAATTAACTCTAATTGCTCACTTTCTCCGCTATGTTCGCTTAATGCTAATTCCCGATTTTGTCGTAGCGTAATAATATATAATACAGTCTATGTTACTCGTATTAAAGAAACAAAACTTTAACCAGTGAAATAGGTTTTCAAATCGGTTCAGTAGTCGCGTTATGAGGTAACGGATACCAACTTCTTTTATAAATATATTAGATATAGATTACAGATGAAGAAGTATTTTTATGGAGTTTTATTCATAAAGATAAAAATTTGTTAAGCTATTTAAAAACATATTAATCAAAAGTTGAAAAAAAATCAAGAAAAACATTTTTCAATACGCATATAGAATCATTCAAATGTAAGAACTTAGAGTTTTTCCAGCGAATTTCTAAGTCCTTGAACATAGCTCTGTTAAGTGCGCGTTAATCTCGTCCCAAATTTTTCTACATGACAACTTGATTCAGACTGCAGCTGCTAGCGCTAGGAACATGGCGGTTGCTTATGTTTTATACGCAGCATATATTCACGAATTAGATTTATACTTCTAGTGTTTCAGCTGAATACCATCCAGTTTGTGCTATTTTTAATTACTCTGTTCCCCTTTGATAAATTTATAGGTCCGCCACTAAGAATAATTTAATATGTTGTATACAATTAATGTCGTAATATAATAAAAAAACAGGATCGGAGTGGAAACATTTTTGTGTTCCCATACTGACCCGCGGGTTAACTGGTGGTGGTTATATTAATGTAATTTATTATATTTTTTTGTGCTTTAAGAAAACTTTAAATTCCATTTGTTCATGCGAATTGTGAATGAATGTTGAAATTTTGTGTAAATAGAAAAAGACAACGTTGCGTGTGTGATTATTTTGTTTTTGAGAATGTATTGCAATCAAAATGTTTTATATAAACAACAGTTTCCACAAATTTTAAAACGACGAGATAAGCAGAGAATTCTACTGAAGTTTTTTTGATTTGGCAACTATGGAAATTACTAATGCATTGCAGAAAATCGTTCCACATAAAATACAACATAGACCGGACGCCCAAGGCAAGTTCGATATGGTTATCACGCGAATAAACGATATTCGTATATCGGGTCATGGGATAGAGCATAGTATCTTTCACACCATTTTGAAGATTTGGATATGTCAGTTCAGGATTATTTTCGCCGTATTCAGTTAATCCAGTTAGTGTAGATATTAGTGTTCAGAGTTCCTAAAAAATACTGTCAAATAAAAAAGTTTTCAGGCTCACATAATGACTAAACTTTCCAGTTTTAGCTGACTTTTAGCTTACTAGAGCATTGTACAAAATGTTCGTTAAAATTGATTGCAATTCATTCCAGAAAACCAAACAATATTTATTTATATATAAATAGAATACGACAGTGATTATACTTAGGTTATGATCACGCTTCTTAATTAAAATTGCCATTTCATATACGTAAATTTTATTTAGTAGCTTTAGTAGTGCCAATACTGTATTTCGTGTTATCATATACTATTATAATATCCTTATGTTCAGATGTAGTTCGCAAGATAGTTTCATCAGAGAACAAAATAACACATGACACGTCTTATACCAGTTCTATCTTCTGTTCGCTGATGAAACAACTTTAAAACAGTCATTGATGTGTTTGTATGTTGTAACAATATATGATTTTCTAAGAAATATTTGGTTCATGAAAAATGATACCACTTAATTTATATAATTAATTTATTTTATGGTTTGAAGGAACTCGCGATATTTTTGAGCGAAGTTTTTATTGTCATTTTAATTAAAAAAAAATGCAATAAAAACAAGTTCTCAAAAATCTTCGGCAATACTTCGTATCAGTATTCTAATTAGAGTGCGACCAAAGGCCAGCTTTTTGACCGATGTCGTCTTTTTTTACCCACCTTCAATCGAAGCCAAAATGTATTATTAATACTTAACACTAAGAAAGCAAATTTTTCATTTTCTGTTATTATTTTTTAATATTCTTTGTTTTCAGAGTTGGGTTTATAATTTAAATAAAATAAAACTGACTCGATAATCCTAAATTCAACATTCGGCTTCGGGAAAACCTTCTGATTTTAGCCGAAGCCAAATGTTCTGTCGAAGGTGTAAATTTTCGTCGAATTTGGCCGAAACTGAAGCTTCAGTCGAACTCTAATTAAAATTAAAATATAATAAAGCAATATTTTTAAATTAATCATAGAGTATGTCATGTCATAAGTTGTGCCGATACCGTATTTTGTGAAAACATGTATCTAACTGCCTATACAATAGTTTAATAAATACAATTTTTATACAAAACATTCCAACTGCGTTATATTTTTACTTTAATAAATAGCAATCAATAACTTTCGGCGTCGTTAACCCCGTATTTGTAGTAAGAGGCGAATACAAAATTGGCTTTTAGTACGGGCCGCAACCGTAAATATACACAATGTTCAAAAAGTCCCGCAACGCCTGAATTTCTCAAAAATGAAAAATGTTGCGTTGTAATGTATTTTTCGGTCACAAAAATTCCTCCCAAGGAGGTAACTTCAAAATTTAAACGGCACCCACAATTTTTTTTTATTGGGTCGAGTTCTTCGGGCAAAAAAAAACATCTTTTTTTACACCTTTCAGACCTGAGTGACTAAAGGAACTAATGAGCCTACATCTCGTGTACGGCAGATATGGTAGAACGAGTGAAGAAAACATAAAGCTTACTGAATAACCGCAAGTCTGCCGGCCACGGGCTTTTAGACTTTGATCCGTTAATTTGGATTTTTGAGATTTGCAAGTAATCGATTAGAGTAGATTGTAAAATTTAATGGGTTTCGTCATCCGTCAACTTTAGATTGTGAATCATAGGTGCACGTCCAAGATAAACAATTCAACCAGTTCAGCAAAATTGAGGTATTTCAAGACGTGTAGGTGCGATTCATGTTTTCTGCGTTGCATGTTTGTTATGTAACGCGAAACACATTACACAATGCATTTTGTGATAATATAATTGGTCATATCACATTTAGATTAAAATCCCACACATAAAATATGAACATTCAGATATTTCTGACGCTCGGTGATATTATTATCAAATACAGTGTAAACTCTTTATAACGAAACTCAAGGGACCAAGAATTTTTTATCGTTATAGAGAGTTACCGTTATATGGAGTGAAGAAAGAAAAACAACCAAATTAAAAATAATAATCTTCAATGTACTGTATAATCTCTTTGTAACGAATTTTAAGGGACCGAACATTTTTTTCGTTATAAAGAATTTTCGTTATATGGAGGGAAGAAAGAAAAATAACCAATTTTCACAAAATTAATTTATTCCAAACACATATACCTATAGTTTGGCGTCATCAAGTGCTTGTTGAATAGATGGTGATGGTTCAGAATGGTCCTCTTTATGTCTGTAAACATTTGCTGACGCCTAAATATGAACATATTTCTTCGTAATAGAGAATGGCTGTTGCGTTATAAAGAGGGTATTAATGTATAGGTTTCAAGGTAAACCAACCAAATCGTAAAAATTTCGACGTTATAGGGAGTTTTTCGTTATAACGAAGGACGTTATAAAGAGTTTACACTGTAATATGCTTTAGTTACTTCCCAGTACATTAGGAAGTTATTCTAATTGGTCCGAAAATTGAAACAAAAAATTTTAGCGAATTTTTATGTTTCAAGGTAACTACACTATTTTTACACTATTTTTGGACTAGTTTTGAAAAGACGTTTCTCTGTGTATGTACGTACGTACGTGGTCATCTCTTTTTAAGACGAAATCGCGAGAATAGAAAAGGTGACAATCGACAAGCAAGTACCTATGATCTGAAAGAAATCTTTTCAAAATCGGCCCAGCCATTTTTTTTAGCCAAAATTCTTCAGAAAATCAATAAAATATATCGAAGCGCGCTAGCGTCATTTTGATCAATATTTTTTTCATATCAAAATCAGCTAAGACTAAAAAAGTGGCTTTTACACGAAATCTCGCGAAGAAAAAACTATATAGATTTCGTTATGGTGCCAATCGAAGCGTATTAACGTCAGTATGATCCAGAAGAAATTTTATAAAAATCAGTTCAGCCGTGTTTTGTATGAAAATACCGCCAAAAAGGTGAACTTTATATGAAATTTCGCGAATAAAAATTATATTGATTTTATTAGTGTGCTAATCTAAGAATTATTAACGTTAGTATGATCCGAAAGAAACTTTATCAAATTAGGTCTCCTTTTTTTTTGTTTAAACAAAGAAAGCGGAAAAGAGGTGTATGTACAAAAAAATTCACAGATTTAATTTGTAAATTACATATTTAATATTGATCGTATACTATATGGGAAGTTGCTCGTGTGGGTCTCAAGGGGTCATTCAAGTATTACGTAAGCACCAAAGAGGGGGAGGGAGTTGTAACGCTACAACGTTACAGGTATACCAATTTATTATTTAACGTTGTAAAACAATATTATTTATTATCATTTTGTACCACCTTGTAAGAATTCAAACAAAAAATCAAAATTATGATATTAAGTATTATTCTGTATATACAAAATATTCTAATAAATGACCGAGCGAAAGCAAGTTACGAACAGGTCAATTATACGTAATTTGATTGGTTAATATCATTTGAAGGATATCGCATTTTTGACTAAAATATTCATTTTGTAAAATATTATAAATTCATTCTGTTTTTAACTTTTAGTACAAATAGACATTAAATTAATTCTGTTTTTAACGTTCATTACAAACAGGCCTTCAATTCATTCAGTTTTTAACCTCCAATACAAACAGGCCGTAAAAAGACATCTAAGCCTTTTGCTATAAAATGATAAGCTAATAAAATTATATTATTGCAATTAAACCACCAATATATTGAAGTCGCATCATGAGGTAATATATTTATTTTAAACTAAAATATATTGATTACTAATAGAAAAATTCGGCTTAACGAAAATGGAAATGGAATAAGTTATTTTTTTGTATGATAGTTAATTTTTTATCTAAAGATCATATTAATAATTCCGTCAAATAAATACAACTGGGTTTGCATTGTATGAATTTGATGTGTGAAATGATATTTAACGAACTCCATCGAGTATGTACGACTGGGTTTTGCATCGTACAAATTCGATGTTTAAAGGAGGATATTTTATAAAGGAATGCTAAAGATAATTATCCTCGCCAGATTTCTGTAGCGTGGTTTTTTCCCTACAGTTAAATCTTTTTAAAAGTTTAATAATTGAAATAATAAAGAAAGTCATTTTTTTTTTGAGTTATAATGAAATTATAAAGCCTAGAAACAAATCCATAAATAGTCTAATTTTTCTAACAATCATTGTAAAAATATAAATTGAAATGTACAAAAAGAAATTAACTATGATTCACAAAATATTAATATGTAAAGAATTTGAGAAATAAGCTAATATTTTAATATTCTTGAAAGCATGAAAATTAGATGTTGATAATATTGAGTAGAGCGTTATTAAAATATAATTGATTAGAAAATTATTGTGATGAAAATAAAGTGACCGATATTGACGGCACTATGGTAAATTAAAGGTATGAAAATTATGAAATTGATGATATTATGAAAATTTATGAAATTATGAAAAATGATGAAATTATAAAAGTGTATTTATTTAAATAATTAAAGAATTAATTAATATTGAAAAAACGCAAAATTAAGTATTTGAAAATTGAAAAAGGACATGACAAGAATATTAAAATTTTACTTACGAAAGAATTTAAAATGTATTAAATGTTATGAATTAAGAAAATTAAGAGAAATGATTGAAATTATTCCAATGAAAAATTAACTGTAAATTTAAATTGAAACTCGGCTTGAATAATAGTAATTATGTTGGTTATAAGAAAATAAAAGAAATATTTTATTTGATGAATTAAAATTAAAGAGATATAAAATAATTATTTTTTTTGTGTAAATAAAAAGCAACTTAAAACCTTTTTTTTATGTGAAATTAAAATTGTTAAATTTGTGATTGAAATAAAAAAATAACTAAATGAAATTGACTTAAAAATTTAATGTAAACATTTTTTGTATAAATTATCATCTATTTAATTTGAATAAAACTAATTATTTGTTTGTTGTTTTGAATTATGTTGTTTTGATGAAAGAAAAGTAAATAATAAAAGATTTTGACCCTTACAATTTTGTTGGCCACCATTGAAATAATCATTAAACATAGAATTTTTAAAGTGCCGGCAAATTTGTCAAGGAAGTGTACGTCGTTCGGGTCACTCAAAACACACGGTCGAGTGCCCCAAAAGAACCAGAACGTTACAATTGGCGACCGTGACAGGACCCTGTCATTTTGTACAGGGGACTTGTAAAATTCTAATAAAATTTTTGTAAATTAAATTCAAAATTATTCTAAGTCAATAAACGCGTAACGGGAAAGCTAGGTGTAATTGAACTATTATTCGATAACTTGTCAACGACGGTATTATACAAGTTACTAGTTTGCAGTAACATTGACATCAGAACAACATTATTTTACACCAAATGAATTGAATTTTATACAGTAATGAAATAAAACGGCAAATAATATTTGAATATTATTTGAAATTTAAATATTTTTAAAAAATTTTTTTAAATTATATTATAAATTAAAACAATTGAATATTAAATCTATTTTTTTAATATTACCATTGCAACTAAATAAAAAAAAAAAAAAAATTAATCGAAAGTAATAAAACTAATAATTGAAATTAAACAAAAAATATTATTTATCAAACGGGTGTCCTTTGATATTTAATATAACTACTGAAATAAATTAACTTTAATACGACGATTGTATATTAGACGGGTTCCCTCTAATATTACAAAACAAATAAATACGAATCGATTATAAATAAAATTTAATAAGTCGAATTAAACAAAACAATATACAACAATGGACGACGACACGACCGATTTTTCGGATTTAACCCCAGGTTTGGAATCAATACCGGAGAAGAATGAAGAGAAGCCAAGGAATACAGACACCCCAGAGATAATGGAAATTAAGAAGACGGATGAGTCAAAGAGGACTAATACTGAATCTACCAGGATTAGTTTCGACATGCCGGAGTTAGAAACAACACCCGAGCAAAAGCAATCCGAAAAACCTGGAAGAAAACCCAACCCCAGCGACGAATTGTTTTACATGATAGCGGACCGATTATCTGCCTTGGAAAATAGAATGGCTGCTAATACCGCAGGTTTGGAAAACCAAATGGCCGCTAATACACAAAGTCTAGAAGAAAATCTAAGACAGGATACGGCTACCAATATGTTAAGTCTCGAAAAAAATCTAAGACAAGATACGGCTACCAATATGTTAAGTCTCGAAAAAAATCTAAGACAAGATACGGCTACCAATATTCAAAACCTAAAAGAAGATCTTACTATTAACCTAGGTACTAGAATCGATCAAATCCATACGGACTTTCAAGTAAAAGCACAGCTATTGGACGAAGAAATAGCTAATATTAAGCAAGAACAAGACAGGTTGGAAGTTCAAATTAACAGCAAAGTGCAAGCGATTGAAGATCGTACACAAACGTTAGAAATAGCTGTGGCCGAGCAAAATCATTCTCTGGATAAAGCCATAAAAGAACAATCTAAAACATTACACCAAATTATCGAGAACCGAATACCACAACATAATACACCGAGTATTCCTGCGACTAATACAACAAATAATCTTCGATATGACAGTTACCAGCGACATAGAGGTCTAGAACCATTTTGGGGCGAAAGAGACAAAGTGCATCCGATCGAATTTTTGCAACAATTGAAAAAGCTCATCGCTAATCAGAACATCGAAGATAATACAATACTAAGAGAAGAGATAAAATATTATCTAAAAGGCAGCGCACAACGTTGGTTTGAAGCAGTTGAAGAAATCATCACCGATTGGGGAACCTTTGAACGCGAATTCCGAAATATTTTTTGGTCAGAACGTATTCAAGCTCGAATAACATGGGAGCTATACACGCCAAGAAAATACAATCCACGTTTCAACAATTTCACTCAACATTTCACGTATTGGGTAGGACGCACCAAATATTTAGATCCACCGATACCAACTACCGCATTTATTCAAGGTATCATGAGGCATTACCCGGATCAGTGGTATAATCACATGGTTTTACAACAACCAAAAACCATATCGGATATGTTGAAAATATTATCGGCAATTGATGACATCAATTATGACGGACCAAGTAGAAATAATTATAACAATAATCGAAATGAACCCAACCAAGGAGTGAATCAACAAAGGCGAACTAATGAATATACGGACCGATACAATCAACGGGCCAACAACTTCGACAATCAAGATCACGCCAGTAACGATAGAAGACCTGACAATGTATACGGGAATCAACGAACCCAGGTGCAACGTCCCAACAACTATAACGAACATAGACCTAGATCCACACCACGCAACAGTAATCACAATAATACGGTGTATAGAACAAACTACATCGAAGCTGTCCCAAATGAGCCTGCTGACGAAATACTATTCAATGAAGAGGAGTCGGAAAACGACCACCGCCAACCATCTTAGCTCTGGGAGCGGTTGACGACAAACAAATTCACAAACAGAGTAAAAAACAGGACAACATCGATAGCATGTCTCACAATAACGTTAAAGAAGATCTTTTAGAAAAATCTATGTTGCAAGAAAATTTCAATGAACAAACGCAAGCATTAGAAATCCAAGACATTGAGGATCGATCTCGAACTCATCGAGAAACTATAGACGTCGGCACGCAAACTGTAGAAGAAATAATCGAAGATCGAATGGAAACGTTGCATGAAGATCTCAATGAGCAAGCGCCAACATTCGAAAAAAGGTTAGAAGACAAAATACCAAATCCGAACATAGTCGTAGCAACTTATAACGATGGCAGGAATGAAGACCATACTGAATACAGCGATCAACAACAGTGTACGGTTGGGAAAGATGAATTAACTCGATATGAAACACCAATCACAAACCTTTTGAAGCCAAATCAGACCAACCAAGACGGTAAACAATTTCAAGAAACCATATCTGAAGTAACCGGAGCAGCGCCGTGTGAATTAACCATCGACGAAACACCGTTCCAATTTCCCCAAAGAAAGAAACCTTACCTGGAGAATCGGAGAAATCAACATGGACAAGCACACGTAGTGCTATACCAGGAAACAGGCAAATATTACCACACCATCAAAATAATCCATTTAAAAAAGTACTTAAATTTAACCGCCGACCATAACCATCGTCTAAAAAACAATAAATATCAAATTGGCCGGATAATCTTTAAAATGCTATATTTCCTATTAGTAATGACTACATAATAAATATCTATGATTCCGATAACGAGTGGGTTCACCTGCAAGAAGACGGTATACCGACTACGCCAGCCCGATTTCGGCCAGCTACCCGAAAAGGTACATCAGAACATTCAAATCATCAGTGTCAAGAATTTTACCAGGACGACAACTCCGGTCGAGGCGAAGGAGACAATCACCACAACTAACGGTAAACCAAATAACCAACCCCACTAAATTTATTTTATTATATCTATGTATATGGTGTGATACTTAGTAAAAAAAAAAAAAAAAAAAAAAAAAAATCAAAAATTGCAATTACTTTGAATTTTTCATTTTTTTTCTTACCGACGAGGGGGTAACTGTAACGCTACAACGTTACAGGTATACCAATTTATTATTTAACGTTGTAAAACAATATTATTTATTATCATTTTGTACCACCTTGTAAGAATTCAAACAAAAAATCAAAATTATGATATTAAGTATTATTCTGTATATACAAAATATTCTAATAAATGACCGAGCGAAAGCAAGTTACGAACAGGTCAATTATACGTAATTTGATTGGTTAATATCATTTGAAGGATATCGCATTTTTGACTAAAATATTCATTTTGTAAAATATTATAAATTCATTCTGTTTTTAACTTTTAGTACAAATAGACATTAAATTAATTCTGTTTTTAACGTTCATTACAAACAGGCCTTCAATTCATTCAGTTTTTAACCTCCAATACAAACAGGCCGTAAAAAGACATCTAAGCCTTTTGCTATAAAATGATAAGCTAATAAAATTATATTATTGCAATTAAACCACCAATATATTGAAGTCGCATCATGAGGTAATATATTTATTTTAAACTAAAATATATTGATTACTAATAGAAAAATTCGGCTTAACGAAAATGGAAATGGAATAAGTTATTTTTTTGTATGATAGTTAATTTTTTATCTAAAGATCATATTAATAATTCCGTCAAATAAATACAACTGGGTTTGCATTGTATGAATTTGATGTGTGAAATGATATTTAACGAACTCCATCGAGTATGTACGACTGGGTTTTGCATCGTACAAATTCGATGTTTAAAGGAGGATATTTTATAAAGGAATGCTAAAGATAATTATCCTCGCCAGATTTCTGTAGCGTGGTTTTTTCCCTACAGTTAAATCTTTTTAAAAGTTTAATAATTGAAATAATAAAGAAAGTCATTTTTTTTTGAGTTATAATGAAATTATAAAGCCTAGAAACAAATCCATAAATAGTCTAATTTTTCTAACAATCATTGTAAAAATATAAATTGAAATGTACAAAAAGAAATTAACTATGATTCACAAAATATTAATATGTAAAGAATTTGAGAAATAAGCTAATATTTTAATATTCTTGAAAGCATGAAAATTAGATGTTGATAATATTGAGTAGAGCGTTATTAAAATATAATTGATTAGAAAATTATTGTGATGAAAATAAAGTGACCGATATTGACGGCACTATGGTAAATTAAAGGTATGAAAATTATGAAATTGATGATATTATGAAAATTTATGAAATTATGAAATTATGAAAAATGATGAAATTATAAAAGTGTATTTATTTAAATAATTAAAGAATTAATTAATATTGAAAAAACGCAAAATTAAGTATTTGAAAATTGAAAAAGGACATGACAAGAATATTAAAATTTTACTTACGAAAGAATTTAAAATGTATTAAATGTTATGAATTAAGAAAATTAAGAGAAATGATTGAAATTATTCCAATGAAAAATTAACTGTAAATTTAAATTGAAACTAGGCTTGAATAATAGTAATTATGTTGGTTATAAGAAAATAAAAGAAATATTTTATTTGATGAATTAAAATTAAAGAGATATAAAATAATTATTTTTTTTGTGTAAATAAAAAGCAACTTAAAACCTTTTTTTTATGTGAAATTAAAATTGTTAAATTTGTGATTGAAATAAAAAAATAACTAAATGAAATTGACTTAAAAATTTAATGTAAACATTTTTTGTATAAATTATCATCTATTTAATTTGAATAAAACTAATTATTTGTTTGTTGTTTTGAATTATGTTGTTTTGATGAAAGAAAAGTAAATAATAAAAGATTTTGACCCTTACAATTTTGTTGGCCACCATTGAAATAATCATTAAACATAGAATTTTTAAAGTGCCGGCAAATTTGTCAAGGAAGTGTACGTCGTTCGGGTCACTCAAAACACACGGTCGAGTGCCCCAAAAGAACCAGAACGTTACAGAGTTTGCTTCGCTCATTTTTGATGACATGGAGGACGGGGGGGTCTAGATGGAGACCACGTCAGCAAAATTTATTTATAACAATAAAGAAACTTGAACAGATTTTAAAAAAATATATACCAATGTTTACGTAAGCATAGGAGGAAGGGGTAAAAGCTTTGCTTACTTTTGCTGACAACTGGGAGGGGGGGGATAAAAAATTACATATATTCTGCTTACGTAATACATGAATGGCTCTTGAGGGCCGCACTTGTAAAGTTCTAATAAACGGCCAGCCTCACAACTTATTACATTTATTGTTGGGCTGGTTTAAAATTATTATTATAAAGATTGTTCCAAAATATGGTGTAACGGAAAACTATTGTAAGCGATCTAGGAAGAATTTAAATTATTGACACTACAAATTTAGCATCACACTTTTGGAACATATATTATTGCGAAGTTTATATTTTATGTTTTACAGTTTTTACATTAAAATAATTTTTTAAATACGTACAAACATTTTTATCAGAAATGTAATAATTGTTTGGATATAAGAGCACATAGTGACAAAAATGTTGACAACTACAGTTTTCTGTTTTGTATACTTACTTTATAACACATTGTTTAAAAATTGTAAATGTTTATAAACTTTTGTTCTAAATATAATTGCATTTATTTTGTAACCTTTTTACTGTTACAAAAATCATTATTCATAAATGTATTCCACACGTCATAATTCTAAATCAAAACATTAAGCGCAACGTGGAAAATAACGTGTAATAAAGTACAAACCATAGATAAAATATATGTTACTATAGATGGCTAGATGCATAACTTAAAAATTTAAAGACATATCAGCGCTTGAGGGCGCTATCACATACACGGAAAAACGGTTTGTATTTTTTTATAATGGTGGTAGGCCCGATTTTTGTCTTTTGTCGGTCCATGGAATTACTCCCGTTAACCAAACATTAACATGCGGAATTGCGCACCTTAGACTATATTATACGGATACAACATGCGTATATAATATCTATAGTCCAGACTAAGTATTTAACTAAAAGTATTTTGAAAATACAAATACTTTTCTAGTATTTGTTTTTCAAATACTTTTAAAAAGTATTTTTTACAAATATATGCTTGACAAACACTTGTATTTAAATACTCAATGAATAAGAGTATTTGTATTTAAATACTTTTAAAAAGAATTTTTTACAAATCTGCTGTAGTCTAATCTTTAAAGAGACTTTTATTCATTTGAAACCCGCATGTGTATCTTATACCTACAGTCTAAGCTGTAAAAAATATTAATCACTAAGTAGTTAAAAAGGTGAATAAAAATTAAGTACTGTACTAATAATAGCAGTATTATATGTCTTCATTACATATCACAGAAGTTTTAAAACTTATAATATAAGTTTTAAAATTTACCGCCATGCCATTCCGTTTTTCTACATGCTGGTTCCCCATGGACCACAATTTTACGGAAATTTTAAAAACGGAAACCTAATTTTTATAAATTAACATTAAAAAAAATTGTAAATATTGGAGAAAAATGTGTAATGAATAACATATTGAATCTTAAACGTCAATTGTATCGAGTTGAGATGATTAAATGGGATTAATGTTAGGTTAGGATTTTATGTTATTTCCGATGATTTTCCGTGAAAATATGCTCCATGGGGAACAAGCCAGGTCAAAATAACGAAATGGTCAATGGCGGGAAATATGAAATTTTCTTGTAATCAAAACAGACATAATATTAATATATATTTATCAATGTATAATATCAATATTATTTGTTATTCAGTTTCACTACCGAACAAATCAAAATTCAATAATTGCCAGAAAATAGCAATTTAGTTTTAAAAATCATCCTTGGTACACTCGGCATATACACCAGAGATATACATCCTCTGTTCCTCTGGTTTTCCTTTCTACCATGTGAACTGATGATCGTATTATCTTTATTTCCAAACAGCTAGGGATATTTTTAGTTTATTGTTTTTTAGCAATGAATTGAAAATTCAATTGATATCTACCAATTTTCGAATTTGTAATATAATAGATGAACTCATATAAGTAACGCCATTGCTACACGCACGAAGTCTGTAACCAGGAAACCTAGCTTCCTATGCTTGCTGTGTTTCGAGACGACTGTTATCTATGGCTAGATCTCTGTAAATTTATCTAAGTCTTCATATTCAAATTTCAGCTTTCCAACCCCTGACAGCTAAGGTCATTAGCGTCTAGATTCCGATTCAACAGGTGCAGTAAATGCCAGGTAACGAAATATTTAAACAACGAACAAATGCCAAATATTTTCAATATATTATTGAGAATGCTGTCAAACAGTGTTTTTTTATACATTATAAAACTAATTTTATAATAATTAATATTTCCAAATCGATAACAACTGTACACATTATTGACAATTGTGGTTGCCGTTTTAACATTTGGTATGTAATTTCAAAATAACGTATTATTTTACATTTCGACATCTTAAAAACTGCTTATTTTGCATAAAACAGTATTGTTCCAACGGAAGGTTTATTTACACAATAATAAATCCATCTCCGGTCCCTACCAATAGGGGGCGTAAATGACATGGATTGTACTAGAGATACGGCAGAATTAGGACGGGTCCATATCGCGAAACGTAAACTTTGTAAGGTTCGCATTGCATGTTTGTGTATAAAATTCCTGTCAAGTTACCTTCTGCAAAAATGGTTCTTCTAGAGCTAGACACTTCCTAATTGCTTATTTCCCCTTAATAGTTAGTCTGATGGCGACAGAAATGGTCAATGGTAGAAACGCTCTCTTTCGGATAGTCTGAGCCCCCTCTACAAATCAGCTTTATGAAGTAGAGGTCTAGCGCGTTGCGACACTCTGCTGAGGTGCTTAAAAAAACGGAAAAATTCAAAAGTCCTCTACAAAGTGGTAGAAAATGACTGAACAGCATTTGGAAACCTCCTAATTGAGAAAAAAAAAATTCTGCCAAAAAAAGTCAAAAAAATAAGAAATTGAATTTGAAGTTAAAACTTAACATAATGATTGATTCGGTGACCCGGAATACGAGAAAAAAATTTCGGGGCTCCAAGAGTAACCTCACTTCCTTTCGATAATTCTTAAAAATTTGCACAGGCAAAAATTCGCAAAAAACTCGCGCGGTGGCAGGAATTCTTACCAGAGTACCAGACTTTCTATTATAGTAGGTAGGTAGGTACTAGGTACCCAAAAAGTTGGTAAAAATTAAAAAATATTATCTGCCAATTTTGTCACTGCTGTATCTCGGGATTCTTTACAAGAAGACGAACCGTTTTAACTCGGTTTCAGTCTATTTATTATACTCACAGTCTCTGCAGGAAGTAAATTGGCTGAAAATATTTTTTCTGAAACTAGGAGGTCCCTCAGATGCTGTTCAGTCATTTTCTGCCATTTCGTAGAGAACTTTTGAATTTTCTTTTTAAGCGCCTGAGTGGCGTACCGCCACGCACTAGACCCCTACTCCACCAAACGCATTTGTAGAGTGGGCTCAGACTACACGAAAGAGAGCGTTTCTGCCAGCCAGTACTCCTTGGCCATTTCTGTCGCCATCATCTAATATTAAAGCTACAGACAGACCGAGCCCACGTTAGAGGACGTAGATGATGTGAAGCAAATGATGCCACGTCATGTTGTCTTAAATCTTAAGTGTCACGTGACGATACGGTTACCTGGTGCGCTTGATCAAAACGATTTGGTTCCGCGTGTATCACATTACGTCAGTCGAGCCTGGAGCACATGCGTCAGCCATAGAAAAGCTCGTCAATATATATATTGCAATGAGAATGGTCGCAAAATGACAGGTGAATTATTTATTGAATTCTTGAGGAATTGCGACCTTTTGTATAACCTAAAATGTGCGGAATACAGACATGCTAGACTTTGCGGATTGCTGCATGGGAAGAGATAGCATAAATTACAGAATAAGACAAGTACAATATCATGAATCCAGACAGGGGCTCCGACTTTTAGTAAACTCCGTGGACGCTCATTTGATAACCTGCTTATAAAAACTGACAAAGTGCTAGATATCGGTGTGCCTTTGCACACCGACGATGGTATTTTAAATATTCGTTGAAATCAGAAAGCACCTATCTAACTTTATAACCTGCAAAAAGTAAAATCGATATGCATCATTTGTAAATATCAAGTCTGCAGACATCATAATAATACAATATTTCTTCATTCAAAAAAATCAGTTTTGCGTTTTCTGCAGTCAAAGCACTCCTGATTTTTGATAACGCACCATAGGTCATAACGTGAAGTGGCGTCACGTAAGCTCAGTCTGTTGCTAGCTTTGATGTAGGTATATAGTCCATAATATTTCCTGTCTGGACTTGGATCAAAAGAGTGTAAATAGAACTTGCAAGTCAGAATCGCGAGTTGCTTCGCTTAGTAGAGAATAGTCTCGTGCGATTCTTATTGAAAATTAGACGTGCACAGTGCGAAAAATAAACTTTGAATAATCGCAAAGAAAACATGACGCGAAAACCATATATAGGTTTTCCAATCATTTTTTTCTCAATTTTAATAACATAACAACAGTGTGACGAAATTAAATGTTTAATAATATTAGTAGGTAATTTTTTAGAGAAAAACCGAATTTTCGTAATTTCTTTCTTCTTTTATACTTAGCTTACAATGATTGTTGATATAGATACAGTAGATTTAAATGTCATAATTAGTTAAAGCGCGTACTTAATTTTGCTCAAGGGCGTAGATCTCCTAGGGAGGGGGGTATTACCCCCCAGGATCATAATAATAAAAAAAAATAAAACTGAATATAATACGAATACCTGGCTAAAAATAAAATTTAGAAATTATTCTTGACAAAAAAATTATAAAATTGGTTTGGAAATTAATATTTTGCTTGACGCCTTCTTTTGTGAGTATTCTTGTGTGATATTAATATAATTTTAAAAAATATTAATTTTTTGCTTTACCCTCCCAGAAAAAAATATCTACGCCCTTGATTTTGGTTAATAAATATTTTATGAAACAAACGTACGCCATAAGTACGGCTTAACTTAATATAGGTATCTAATTTTAATTTTATTTAGAATTAAAATAAAAAAAAATAAACTATAGCGACAATTTTTTTATGTCATCGAAACAGAATTATTTTAATGATATTATCTCGCTTTCTCCATTGTGAAAAATAATAGCACAGCGTAATATTTTTCATAACATAATTTATTTAAAAGCTAATAATTTTAAATAATAATAAAAAATCTTAAAATACCCCAAAATTAAACAAAAACAAATTTTCAATATCCGAAAAACACTCACCCTACATTTTTTGTTTTTTTAGACAAAAATAATGTTTGTATTATTTTGTAAAATGTTTTATGTCCATGTGTTCTTTTGTCATTTAAAATTATATCAATCAATTAATACCTACATTTTTATTTAAGCTTATGCCTAGTCTAGAGCCTATATCTACCTAAAAGGAAAATGTGTAGCAAAATATACTCATACAGGTCATACTTGGCCAAGAATATTAACAGTATTTGGAGTTGGACATATACAAATCACCCTAATAAATTATACCCAGCTTCTTAAAAACATAAAGAAAAAACAAAATGTAAAAACGCCAATCCACTATCAGATTTTGTGTCAGGTACCTGCGAGAAATCAAAAGCTTTCCTACTAATGAAAAAATATCTTTTACCTTTTATTGTTTAAAACTAAATAAGTATTACTATTTTTCAGTCAACATTTTCGTAACAGTGCGAAATAATCAAATGATTTTAACATTGTGCGCGAGTTCCCAGTAAACGTGTTTAAAAAACATATATATTTAAAAAAAACTATATTACCTATGATGTAATATTCAAACAAGCATGAATGAATTCCAGTCAACAAAATAATAATTATAACAATTTTTTTGTTATAAAAAAACAAAACGTTTGGCTGTAGCAGGTATAGGTGTCAAAGTCATAACTCATAACATAACAATTATATGTGTATATATTTTGTGCGATTTTGTTATCAAAAGTCGCGTTGGCAGTTTGTGATTTACTATGTGTAGTTTCTATATATAACACCCAGTAATCTACAATTTTTAAAGGTAAAATTTTATTAGTAGTATTTTTAGCAATTTATAATGAGATATCGATTTTCAAAAGTAATGCTCTTCATTTGTCTTCACAACAATGAAAAAATATGATGAGGCCAATCAATTATGGCCAGGGGCGGATTTCCCTATAGGCCAAGTAGGCCCGAGTCTAGGGCGGCAAAACTTAGTGAGATTTTTATTTCCTAGTACTTTTTAATATCCAATGGCACCCAGCTACAACAAACGAAAAAAGATTTTTTTGTTGTGGAAATGAAAGGATCTTTTTTTTGCTCCTCCTATTTTGTGCTGACACACGATAAAATTTTTCAAGAAGTTAGGTTGTTAAAAAAAAGGTCATTGATTTTTATTGCTCTTCAATTGTGCACACGAAAACAAATTTTAAGCTAGGCTGTTAAAAAAAAGGTCATTTGCAGAGAGTAGGGAGTGCGGCAATCTTCCGTAAGCCTAGGGCAGCCAAGGTATCAAATCCGCCCTTGATTATGGCAAACAAAAATTTAGTTTAATTGAGTAGTTATGTAAATTATATATATACTAGCGGTTCGTCCCGGTTTCACCCGGGTACGATAGATATAATTCTGCAAAATGTATTTCGTTTGCGGCCCGGCGCGCGTCTAAACTAATAGTTTTGGGCAAATTCTACCAAATTTGCTTCTGGACTAATAGCTTTGAGCGGATTCTATCAGATATCGCTACTTGGTACTAAGCCAGTTTTTTTGTTTGCTTCTGAACTAATAGCTTTAAGTAAACAAAAACTATTCTATAGTGTAAGTTGCACCAAGCAAGACACCTTTACAAAATTTCATTAAAATCAGTTCAGTGGTTTCGGAGATTAGCGCGGCCAAAATTGTGACCCGACAATTTTATGTATATATAGATATATATTTTTTTATAAAATACAATTAATATCTACATATTGATATTTAAAAAGTTCAGAACCCGTCAATTTCGTAAATGACACCAAAAGCCTGCAATAATACATAATACATAATGTCTCTCATTATGATAAATAATATCTAGTCCAGGAATAAAGACAAAAAATAAGTCAAAGTTCGGAAAAATTAGGAGAAAGCTGAATTTTTGCATGAACATTCATTTTGTGGTTCTAAACAATATGTCAATAGTCCCCACCGATACATGTGCATTGTGCAGCTATAAATGTTACGCGGGTCAAAAGTTACAAAAAATGGATTTTTGCGTAAATCTCGTTAACGATGCTTTTATAGCAAAAATAGTAGTTATCAAATTTATAGCTTAGGAAATTTCCTACAAAAATATATTATTACTTTTCATGTCTCACGGGGCTACGCCCCGCTCGGCAGCAGCAGCAATAGTCAAGCTGTCGGCTCCACCATATTCCGAGTCACTTTTCCAGTTTTTCTTTCCCCATAAATCTTATTCGGAATATCATGAACAAATACAAAAAATTTAGATTTCTTCGATTTTTCGACTGTTCCTTTGGATTTAAATTAAATTTTTAACTTCCCGCTTTAAAAAAAAAAAAAATTTTTTTTTTTCGAAAATCGGGAAGTTATTGGTTTCACCCCGATTTTCGAAAATCGAGTTTTCGCCAGATCTCGAAGTTTTGAGGTCCTAGGAAGCTATTAAAACTATTTTGGCGATGATGTCCGTAGGGCTGTATGTATGTGTGTGTGTGTGGGTGTGTGTGTGTGTGTGTATGTATGTATGTAAACCTTTTATATCTTTTGAACGGAGTGCCCGACTGAAACGCGGTTTGCGGCATCTGACGTGATCTTGGTGAACTTAGACTTCCTGAAAATTTGAAACGATTCGGCCCAAAAAATTTTGAGAAATCTTAAAAAAACAAGTTTCAAAATTTTTTAAAAAATTGTTTTTGTAAAAAATTTTCTAAACTACTAAACCGATTAATTCCAAAAACTAATCAGCTCTTCTCCTTAACAAACTACGTCGATTTCCGCAAACCGCATCAAAATCGGTTCATTTGTTCTCGAGAAACCGTGAACGAAAAAATCGTAAAAAAGTGTTTTTTTAAAATGACTCTTAAAATTGTTATCAGATTGATTTTTTTGTAATAAATTACTTTTTTAAGCTAAAAAAACTGCGTCGATCGCCGCAAACCATATCAAAATTGGTTCATTTGTTCATGAGATAACGTGAACGAAAAATTAGGATAAAAGTAATTTTTTAAAATTACTCGTAAAATTCTTATCAAATCGATTTATTTGTAATAATTTACTTTCTTAGGTTAAAAAAACTGCGTCGATTGCAGCAAACCGCATCAAAATCGGCTCATTTGTTCACGATATATCGTGAACGAAAAATTTTTAAAAAGTGTTTTTTTTTAAATTGCTCGTAAAATTCCTATGAGATCGATTTTTCTGTATTAAATTACTTTTTAAGGTTAAAAAATTGCGTCGACTGCCGCAAATCGCATCAAAATCGGTTCATTTGTTCATGAGATATCGTGAACGAAAATTTCGTAACAAAGTGTTTTTTTTGAGCTCGAAGAGCTAAAAAATAAACTTCTTGCTATATTTGATATATTTTTGAGCGTTTTGAACTCGAAAATAGCGGGAAGTTACAGGGATGGCCTGCAGGGTCAAACTACTTTTCAAATTTTTTTTTCAATAAGCCACCCTTATATTGAGGCGAACAAAATAAAAAAAATTTCAAATCTGTCGGCAATTGATTTCTATATACCTAGGTATATTTTTGACAAAACACCGTCATAGTTCAGCCATATTTTGTACAAAATATTTAGAAATTATATATACAAACCTTCCTCGTTTATCCCTCTTTCTACTAGTGAAAACCGTTTCAAAATCCGTTGCGTGGATTAGAAGAAGTTCGTGGATTCCAAACGCTTTTCAATTCCGAAATATTTGGGATTTTTTCCTCATCCCGAGATTTTCTGAATTGACTATATTTTTACCATTCCAACCCGCAAGTGGGGGAATGGTACTAGTTTAGGTCAAAAATCATTTTTCAAAAATTTTACATTATCTTTCCGGTTTGAGGTCCCCGAATCCAAAATTATTATTATTATTAATATTATTATTTTCCATTTAAAGTCCGTAGTATTTATCTTCAATAATTATGAATAACGGGAATGCGGACACATAGGTATAATTCTTTTCTTTTATTGCTTACGTTTCATCAAAAATATTAACTTTATCAAAGCTCAAAAAAACAATTTTTTAAATTAGAAAATAAAGTTTAGCATAAAATAAAATAAAAGAAAAGAATTATACCTATGTGTCCGCATTCCCGTTATTTATAATTAATGAAAATTATTAATATTATTCTAATTATTTTTTCAAGAAAGTTAAAAAAATTTTTTTTCGAAACTATAGTTTCGGAAATATTTTGAAAATAAAAAAAAATCAGCCGGTTTTAGTTTTATGGATCTGTCAGAAATAAACTAGTTCGGCATGCTTGATTAATTTTTACATGACGTGGATCATATTATGTAGGTAACCATGGCAACGAATAGCAAATATCATATTGAATACTAGCCATTACCCGCGTCACCTCACACGATATCAGAAATTTTATTTTCTTTGTTATAATCAAATGCCAACATTTTTTAAGTTGGAATGGTCCCGTCGCCCAATTGGCTGGAATTTTTTTATTTTGTTCAAAAATAAACTGAAACCTACAGAATAAAACCACATGTATAAGCAAATACCAATACACTACCTACATAGTCGATAGGATTTGGCTTTTCGTTCCGAGTTTATAGTCGGGTAGAATTAGCTGATTCGTGTCCTAAAAAACGTGCAATTGCGAACGTCGATTTTAAAATTTTTTTTGTTAGATAAGACGAATATAAGTAACATATTAAGTTTAAACGCCAATCGGAGCACCGCACGATGGTTAAAAAAAATGGCAAAAATCGTCCATATCACTTTTTGGCGATTTACGGGAAAACTATGCATTTGACAAATTAAGTGTAGGGAAATAAAAAATGCGCAATAAAAAGACGAATCGAATGAGTTTTTGTGAGCTCCGATCGGTCCAGTAGTTTTTTAGTAAATTGCAAAAAACCACTTTTTTGGGCCATTTTTTCGAAATTCCATAACTTCCGTTCTATTAAATATGAAGACTTGAAACTTCAATAGAATATGTGTTTTATAAGCTTCAATATGCATACAAAATTTCAGCAAGATCGATGTTATACTTTTTGAGAAACTTTGAAAAAACCGAAAAAAGGCCCTTCCGAAAAGGGTCCCTGAAAAAGTTTTGGGCCAGCGTAGACCAATTTTTCAAACGTGCTTTTGTTCATCGAGAGTTGCTCTACAACATCCTGCAATTCCGTACCATTACACCTAGCGAAAGTGCGAAAAAAATTGATTTTAAAAAAGGGAGCTTCCGCGGCATATGCACAATTGTACGTAAATATATAATGATATCATTATTATTATTGCCATTTTCGCTTTAAAACGCTTTTTTAATCAATTTCTTTCGCACTTTCGCTAGGTGTAATGGTACGGCATTGCAGGATGTTGTAGAGCAACTCTCGATGAACAAAAGCACGTTTGAAAAATTGGTCTACGCTGGCCCAAAACTTTTTCAGGGACTCTTTTCGGAAGGGCCTTTTTTCGGTTTTTTCAAAGTTTCTCAAAAAGTATAACATCGATCTTGCTGAAATTTTGTATGCATATTGAAGCTTATGAAACACATATTCTGTTGAAGTTTCAAGTCTTCATATTTAATAGAACGGAAGTTATGGAATTTCGAAAAAATGGCCCAAAAAAGCGGTTTTTTGCAATTTACTAAAAAACTACTGGACCGATCGGAGCTCACAAAAACTCATTCGATTCGTCTTTTTATTGCGCATTTTTTATTTCCCTACACTTAATTTGTCAAATGCATAGTTTTCCCGTAAATCGCCAAAAAGTGATATGGACGATTTTTGCCATTTTTTTTAACCATCGTGCGGTGCTCCGATTGGCGTTTAAACTTAATATGTTACTTATATTCGTATTATCTAACAAAAAAAAATTTTAAATCGACGTTCGCAATTGCATGTGACGGATTTGCTAATTCTGCGCGGCTATTAGTAGTTATCTCGATAATCTGAGAAATGTTTAAATTAAAGAAAAAATGGTATAGCCCAGATTATTAAGTTATTTACATAGGTACTACCGGTGATTAATTTCTCAGAAAAAAATGTGAGAGACGCTCTACTTCCGATAGTCGACGTGTAAACACGTGAGTTCATATTAATGTCAATTTCCATTTGGAAAAAAGAATTATGAACGTATTCCGGTTTTAATAATTTCAAAATTTAATTGGTCGAATCAAGAAATCATTTTTTCATTCTATTTCTAACCCAAAAGTTTATTTTCAGCCGATCATGTTTATACCATCATTTTTAAGCTGCTAATATCCTAATATTTGATGCTGAACGTAATATAAAGGCAATAGGCGTATCGTGGTTGTGTTTCGCATACACACACGCACACACTAACGCAATTCATTTACATTACTACCGACGACTGACGCGTCTAACTCTGACGGTCGAACTTCTATATGAAGCTCGTACCGTGAGGCTAGAGTTAAGATGTTTATACATATCAAAAAATTCCAGCCAATTGGGCGACGGGACCATTCCAACTTCAAAAATGTTGGCATTTGATTAAAATAAAGAAAATAAAATTTCTGATATCGTGTGAGGTGACGCAGGTAATGGCTAGTATTCAATATGATATTTGTTATTCGATGCCACGGTTACCTACATAATATGTTCCACGTCATGTAAAAATTAATCAAAGCATGCCGAACTAGTGTATTTCTGACAGATCCATAAAACAAAAACCGGCTGATTTTTTTTTTATTTTCAAAATATTTCCGAAACTATAAAGTTTAGAAAAAAAAATTTTTTAACGAAACTTTCTTGAAAAAATAAATAGAATAATAAGCCGTTATGAAAAGTATACCATTATTATATAAAAAAAAACACCGTTATAGCATGTATCTCTTCTGCGCATGCGCCGATTTGCCTCAAGAACAATAGGGCTCTTCATATTTGCGTACCAAACATTCTCCCAAAATTTGGTTTCAATCCACTCATCCGTTTGACCTGTATCGTGTTTACAGACAAACAGACTAACAGATAAACAGACTAACAGACAAACAGACTAACAGACGCACAGAGTTTTTCCAAAAATATGTTTTTTGGATTCGGGAAACCTCAAAACGAAAAGATAATGTTAAATTTTTGAAAAGTGATTTTTGACCTAAACTAGTATATACCATTCCCCACTTGTGGGTTGGAATGGTAAAAATGTTTTATATTAGCAATTAATTAATTTATTTTTCCAGATATCACGAATGAGAACAACTGAAAAAACCGAGTAGTTAACACTGCTATGACCACAGATTGTCTTACATACGTAGCTCAAGATACCATAATTGAAAAGAAGTGACATTATGAAGAAAGAGGAACAACATCCGTTGCTACTACTCTATATGGAAGATCCGAATGACGACGCCCCCGGAGCTGGTTACATCAACAAAGGCAGGTCTCAAGGACTAACGAATGGGGCGGCTGCAGTTATTACGAAATGGCCAGGTATTTACTGATTTCGTAAAAATCTAAACTCGACTTTCAATGGGGAATGTTTTACTCTATTTTGAAACGATTCAAATCGAAATATAAATTCCACATATAGATAGACAACCGGCACTACTGTTTTAAACTAATAAAGTTTTATAAAATCTAGTCCTAAATTTGTTCTTTCGAAAACTTACTAAAAATTACAGAACATAATTATTATAAAATTTATTATTCTTTTATTCTGAATTAGTTTTCTGAGACAAAAATGTTTTTTATAGATTTGTGTAGTGCCTACCTACCTATTATTTTTTTTTTATGTTAAGCTTGATTGATTTTATTTGAAAAATAAAAAATATATGCAAATAGCTTATCCATCTGCAAAAGATTTTAGATTATTGATGTCCAAAAATGAAGGTCTTTAACGTCTGCGTACTTAACTAAAAATTAAAAGTTATAAAACCTTGTGAGGTATTTACCTTGTTGTTTTTTTAAAGATTAATATCGTTCCTTATTTTTTCGTGGACTGATATTTCTCGTCGACAATACCCTATGGATTGCTCAAGTCGTGTTTCATCTAATAGAAACACTCGTAACCAGCATATCACTACAAGTCGGTCCAAGAGACCATATTGTACATGCATCGAAGTATATCTTAATATTGCAGATAAATGAAAAAAAATCAATCGAACCAACCTAATTTATTATTTTGTGCTCTAAAAGTAACATTGCAAGTTAATTAACTAACTCGCAACTCACAAGTAACACTTATGTCCAGTTTTGTATAATAAATTAAATTTGAAGTTGAAACTTGGCGGAATAGTTGATTGAGTGGTCCGGAATACGAGAAAAAATGTTCGTGGCTCCAAGTGACCTCACTTCTTTTCGATGATTTTTCAACATTTTCACAGCCAAAAATTCGAAAATGTTTCGCTCGATGGCAGAAATTCTTACTAGGCTCTCTATTAGTACCCAAAAAGTTTGAAAAAAATAATATCTGCCAATGTTGTCACTGCTAGATCATAATCTGCCAATTTAATGTATTTGTCATTAATGCCTTACCTGAATACGATGTTAAACTTTCCGTCGATTTTGGCAGAAAACTGTACCTCGGGATTCTCTACAAAAAGACGAACCGTTTGAGCTCGGTTTCACTCACCGAGCTGTTTTTTTTTGTATTTATTTATTATACTGACAGTCTCTGCAGGGAGTAAATTGGCAGAAAATGTTTTTTCTGCGATTAGGAGGTCTCCCCAGATGCCTTTCAGTCATTTTCTGCCATTTAGTAGAGGAATTATGAATTTTACCGTTTTTTAAGGGCCCCAGCGTCTTATCGCAATGAGCTAAACTCCTACTCCGCTAAGCAGATTTGCAGAGGGGGACTCAGACTACATGAAAGAGAGCATTTCTGCCACCAAGTGCCCCTTGACCATTTTTCTCACCGTCTCTTTAACTAAAATATTATCCTACAAAAATAACTGAAATCTCATCAAAAACATTTCATGTAAAAATGCAGCCAAGTCTCGCCTTAATGTCCCATTAAAACCATGATTTTAATGGGCGAGACTTGGCTACATTTTTTACATGAAATGTTTTTGACGGGATCTTTTGTTCTGCTTACCAATCAGTAAGAAATTGAGAACTGAATGGATGTATAGTGTCATACCGGGCTTGAGCAGTTCATTAGCGTGCGGTCGAAGATGTTTATAATTCCGAACATTATTTTATTAAATTAACTTTAGGTCACGTGGCACCATGCTGGGTCACCATTTCAATACTGGCACTGGCGATGTCTCTGTTTGGTTTGATGATGCTGACCATAACAATAAGCCCGCATGTGTCTACCCACCGCTCCGTACGCTCCGTAATATGCAACATCAAGCGTGTATCGAATCGTTCGAATGCCGAATATGTTCCGAACGTTCATCTCGTCCACATGCGATCGACTTGGACTGAACGACAACTCGAAACCCTCGAATTAATCGCAAGACGCTATAGTAACAAGGTTGTAAATGTCATGTTGCTCAAAAACTGCAACAACTCAACAACCGATGATAATGATGATCAGTTAGAAACGCAAACGAAAATTAATAACATTGATGGCGACTATGAAACACTCAATGAAGAAAATAACGTTGACAGTCTTTCGAAAAAATATAAAAACATAAATGTAATAGAACAAAAATGCTCTGTGTATTTCAATCACAGCATTTTAGAACATTGTTGGAAAGCACTGAATGATCCAATGACAGTGTTTGCTGCTAGGGTATTGGCTGTATGGCAAAATGCTGGAGCGACATTTGACCTTGACAATTTACTAGGAAATAATACGAACGACGAAGGGTTTTATTTCAGTGATGAGATCGTTAAATCCAACGATGTTGACGATAATGATATCAAAAGAGAAAAAAGAGACACGGAACAAAATCAGACAGATTCTAAAACAAACGAAACTATTTCAAGTACATCTGATCCCAGTATAAATAGTACCAATTTGAAGGCGGATTCTAAGCTGAAAAAAGTCAAGAAAATTGACTTAACAAATTTAATAAACACCAAAATAAAGAAGATTATTAAGAAAGAATTGCAAAAGCAGTTAAAAGAAGGTAATATCATTGAGGCCAAAAATAATAAAACTGCAAATGAAACAAATGAAAAAAACAAAACAGATGAATCATTGGTTGAAGTGAAGATAGTTGATATTAACGCAATGGCAAATAAAAATATCCATATTAGAGATATTACTCTGACAAATGTTGACAAAATTTTACCAGAATTTGAATCGTTGCCGAAAGATTCAGTAAGTGTCGATCCGGATGGTATTTATTTACTCACAAATACACCGTGTCATGCATTTTTTGAACAGTTGCTCAAAAGTATACACATTACTCATGGATCAAATATTCGCGAGGTAATGAAACATTCACTTAAATTATTTTGTAATAGTGGCAAATCTAAAGAGCAAATTTGTAGTGGGAATTCTCCTTTCTAATTTATATTTTTTTAATAATACTTATATTAATATTTATAAAAAAAACAATAATTGAAATAAAATTTATACAAATACCTTAATTAGGTATTAGTTTTGTTTTTATTTATGTTTACTGAGTTACACAAGAAATTAAATTATGAATTTCTCTGACTGATATTTACATTTAGTTTGAACTATTCATACGTATTTTTTGAGAATAAAAGAAATTTGAAAAGATTTCTTAAAAAAATATTAATATAAACTTTGTCTCGCAACTTATTGATCCTCTCTCAACTTTACTAAAATTATAAAGAAGGAATTTTCTTTATTTGCTTGAATGGGCTAATGTCGATAGGATTTTTGATGAAACCTTCATTAACATATTATAGGCTACATCTTATCTCGAACTATTTAGCCCGTTTTTTTTTTACCATAAGAGATACAGAAGTCTGGTTATGCTCATTGGAATTAGCGTATCTTTTATATCATGTTTGAAAGTTTTGAAAGTTTTACATTTACGTCTTAAATCCGAGTTTGTTGACGTGTACCTACCACAGATATTACAATAGAGTACGCGATAGAGTAAAGAAAGTGTCTTCAATTAAGAGAGAACAGTTCCTTATCTCAGGTACCTGATAGCCCATATCCCAGAGCCGCCAGACACAACCTATTTTTAAATAAATGAAACCTTACGTTTTGAGTAGTGTTTTATGTACTTAGAACGCTTGGCGTACCTCCATCATTGAGTCTGTGACAAATGTAGGTACAGGTACCAGGTGACAAAGGTGACTAAAAATAAGAGTAACTTTAATTAAATTTAAATGGCTCATATTTATATATGTTTTGTAAAATATCACTATAAATTAGTATCCAGTATCGCCAGACACTTTCCGCTGACCCCAACTTCTGCTTTAAAGCTCAGAGAAAAATTAATGAACTTTACTTATTTTTAAATGCTTGATTTTTATATATGTTATTCAGACAACTATTACAAAATTATATTTCAACAGCCAGACAAATTAGAATGACCAAACATCCCCCCAGACGTAAAAAATAGTTTGCCATGTGCGCACAACGCATACTGTATTCGCCCAGTGCACTTAGGAATTGACCCAAAAATTTCAGATACTTTTTTTCTTTTGTTTCTCATTCGCAAGGGTCTTCGATGGAGACCTTAACCCTGAATTTGCGCATTCTCCAAATTGCCCCGTCCACCGTCGACTCTCACCAACCCTTTTACCTCTCATCCCCAAAACGGGTGATTTTTTTTTCATATCACCAGCAAAATTGGGTTATATCTCCCCGTTTCAGAGGATTCTGAGATTTGGCCGGCGGAGGGGTTGGTAAAAGTCGACGGCAATTTTCAACACTAGCACCATGCTCAGCATCTTCAAAAACAGGGAAAAAACATTTTTTTCGGAAAGGGAATAACGTAATGCGCGTTTAACCCCGTTTGAGGGTGGTTTTTGACCGTTTTGGAGGGTTGCTTAACCCTAAACTGAAATTTTAATATCACCACCGTGTTTCGCATCCTCGATAATGGGGGGGTAATCCCGTTTCGGTTCAAAATATTTACATGTTCGTCCGACTCACACACTATACTATTGATCTGAATTATAAAATTAAGTAAAAAATTAATGTAAACCACGTATTCTTAGCACAGATTTAACGAAAATGTCGTTGGTCTTAATTAATTTGCATTATATTAGTTACAAAAGCGAGAAATGCATCGCGAAGCGCGAGTATTAGAGGCTTCAAATAGCACGAAATGAATAACGCAACTTCGAGCGTGGATTGGTGGGCGAGGGATCAACCGATCGGGATGATTTTTTTTTAAATACTGGAAATTGGGTCTACTTTAAATAGTAAACTGTCGGTGGGGGTGTCAGATGCAATGGAAAGAGATGCGCGCGGAAAAACCGGGCGCAAGAACTTTTGGCAAAGAACTTATAACTTTAAACGCTAATAACTTTTTTCCAGTACATTGGAGAGTTTTACTTGATAGACATTCAATTAAAGAGTAAATCCTAACGAGTCCAACGACCCCAGAACGATTGCTGTGGGATTATTAGATCGCGAGATATGAGCAATTGAAGAAAAGAAACAAAATCCAATATTGCGGTGGACGGGGCAATTTGGAGAATGCGCAAATTCAGGGTTAAGGTCTCCAGCGAAGACCCTTGCGAATGAGCAACAAAAGAAAAAAATTATCTGAAATGTTTGGGTCAATTCCTAAGTGCACTGGGCGAATACAGTATGCGTTGTGCGCACATGGCTGACTATTTTTTACGTCTGGGGGGATGTTTGGTCATTCTAATTTGTCTGGCTGTTGAAATATAATTTTGTAATAGTTGTCTGAATAACATATATAAAAATCAAGCATTTAAAAATAAGTATAGTTCATTAATTTTTCTCTGAGCTTTAAAGCGTCTGTCAGAAGTTGTGGTCAGCGGAAAGTGTCTGGCGATACTGGATACTAATTTATAGTGATATTTTACAAAACATACATAAATATCAGCCATTTAAATTTAAGTAAAGCTACTCTTATTTTTACTCACCTTTCTCACCTGGTACCTGTACATTTGTCACAGACTCAATGATGGAGGTACGCCAAGCGTTCTAAGTACATAAAACACTACTCAAAACGTAAGGTTTCATTTATTTAAAAATAGGTTGTGTCTGGCGGCTCTGGGATCTTACCCTATGATGATGCAAAACAATGCTGGTAAACAAATTTCTGGTTTTCTTAACTGACTCTGAGAACACTTTCACTTATGACAAACATACAAGTAGGTATAGAATGGGGATCCTGGACCAATCATCGTTTTCCCTGAAAAAACTAACTAAAAAACTCAAGTTTCTACCCCCTCCACTTTTATAGATTTGTGTATCTACCGCCGGTACTAGCGCCACATTAAACTTTGGACTCCACATCTGACGTCACTGTGACGTTTCAATCATTATTCTCCAAACAGCAAGGCGTCCCCTATCCACCCCAGTCAAAGAAGAGAGCGGACAGCATATTTTTTCAACGAGTAGTTTTTTTTTGTCGAGTGGACCCGGTCTTTGAGTTGCAACATAATAGATTCAGTAATTCACAGTGCTAATGCTATATCTTTTTTCAAAAAATAGGTATAAAGCTGAAACTTTACTTCAAAACTGCACTTCATCCCGTTTATGCTTTTCAAGAAGTGGAGAAGCTTCTGCTTCTGCTATTATTTATTATTCCAGCAACCTCTGCAGAAGCTGAAAGATCGTTTTCTATGCTTAGAAGACTTAAAACATTTCTCAGGTCGACTATGGATCAGCAGCGGCTGAATCACCTTGCTATTTTGGATTCATATCCAAAAGAACGGTTACTGCGTGAATACATTTGAATAAAAAGTGTTTTGTTGTGAATACATATATGTTAAAAAGATGTATTTTATGATATCATATCATATAGGATGTGAGGTGGGTGGTTATTTTGTGTTACGTTGTTTACACATTAAGGTGGAGCCGGAGCGGGTCATTAGTAGATTATTGTAAGAGAAAAAGTTATTCCTGAGTAAAAGAATTATATTCGCAATACTTACCTACTCTGGTATTAACAAAGCCGTGAAAGATTGAAACACATAATAGATAACAGTTTATAGCAAAGTATCAAGATGTAGCAATTCCCCTTAATAGTGTAAAACGCAATTTAACTACATCAGCAGTTGCACACAACGTTTTTTGTGGTCCTACATAAAGCGTGATTGTAGAAATTGGGCTAGAGCATGTATACCGTGTTAAAGATCAAAAGTTTCTAGACACGTCGCACCGCTTGACAATTTTACACCTCCAGAAAACAGATTTGAACACATTCATATGGACATCGTAAGCCCATTACCTATAAGCTTAGGGTTATACAAATATTGTCTCACCTACATCGATCGATTCACCAGGTGGCCAGAGGCTATTCCTATTTAGAGACCTTATCACTGTGAAGGGAGTCATGTAGCGATTCCCCTTAATAATGTAAACCGCAATATAACTACATCACCAGTGGATCATCTTTAGATTTTTGCTGACAGGTAATCCCACACTTTGTCATATATCTTCAGCATGTTTTTTTGACGTGATAACGTCTTATAAATTGATGAAACACCGGCTGCATGCACGAAAATAAATTAATGAAACACCGGCTGCATGCACGAAAAAGTGTCACGTTCCGAAATGTGTCACGTTCCGGGCACGATCGGCCCAAGTTTGACAGCTACTAAAATTTAGGTTATGTATTATTCGAGCGGCATACGTTATCATGTAAAACTATCGTCCGTAAGCCGACTTTACAGACAACCAATTTTTTTTTGAAGATGGGACGGTGCTCGATGTGACGTGAAATGATAGCGAGGAGCAAATGCTTTTCGTATTGGATAGATTGCGGGAACACATAACACAATGGAATGTATAAAAAATGTAATTATTTCATCTTAACACCTTTACTGCCATAGCGGTGTCATGGGACCGACTGATATACTTCATACAGCACCGTGTCGGTTCCATGGGACTGGTAAGCAATAGATGTATTAAACTTAAAGTATGTTTCATGAGCCGCCGATCCATTATATGGGGCCGGTAACGGAAAATGTTAAATATCTCAAAAAATATTTTGTATTTTTTGAAAAAAAATCTATTTTAGAAGTAATTAATTATTTAAAAGTATATTCGGCCCCATGGACCTTTTTCAAAATTTATATCAGCAGTCAAGGTGTTAAACTAAAAGTTATTACTTACTAGATTGTTCAATAGCCAACCGTATAAATTTTTCCAATTGATCAAATAGTAATTGTTAAACTAAGATTAACCAATATCTGAGTTTTTCCACTGGTATTAGACCTTAATAAAAGTAATCTAAAATTATAAATATAAAAGTTACTAATTTTTTAAATAATCGCTGATAAAATATAGTAAGTTATAAATTAATAATATTAATTTTTTTAAATCTTTGTTTTTTCCTCGCTTAGTATGTAGAATAGGATATATATTTAGGTAGTAGTTAATAATTAGTTTTTTTGTTTTTATAGTTTATATATTTTTATTATAGTAGTTAATAAAAATAATAATTAGTTTTTTGTTTTTGTTTTTTTGTTATTATAATTAGTTAGTTAGTTATTAAAAAAATTGATGCTCCTCGCTTAGTATGTAGAATAGGATATATATTTAGGTAGTAGTTAATAATTAGTTTTTTTGTTTTTTATAGTTTATATATTTTTATTATAGTAGTTAATAATAATAATAATTAGTTTTTTTGTTTTTATAATTAGTTGTTTAGTTGTGTGAATTAAATGCTGAGCTAGCATTTGTACATCCGTTGTAATGTACACTATATTTATTGAGTTACAAATAAAGAATTTTTATCATTGTCTACACTTAATTATGCTGTGCTATGTAATATATACTTGACAAATTATAGGTATTATAACGCGCGCACACGTGCGCAACCTTTTTTTTTTTTTTGATAACGACCACTCGCCTGATTGGTTACCGCTTTCTGACGATAACGTCCTAGCAGCCATTTTTGTTTGGTTATAGCCAAAGCCGATTGGCAGACGGGGAGGGTGGATAGGGGACGCCTTGCTGTTTGATTGAAGAATAATGACTGTTTCCTATCATCTAATTTTGGTAAACGCCCCGGCCGCCATTTTTGTTTGGTTAAACTAGCAGCTCCTTGGTTGACTGAGGTGAATAGGGGACGCCTTGCTGTTTGATTGGAGAATAATGACAGTTTCTTATCATCTAATTTTGGGTAACGCCCCGCCCGCCATTTTTATTTGGTTAAATTAGCAGCTCATTGGTTGACTGGGGTGGATAGGGGAGGCCTTGCTGTTTGATTGGAGGATAATGACTGAAACGTCAAATGACGTCAGATGTGGAGTCTAAAGTTCAATGTGGCGCTGGTACCGGCGATAGATACACAAATCTATAAAAGTAGAGGGGGTAAAAACTTGAGTTTTTCAGGTAGTTTTTTCAGAGAAAACGACGATTGGTCCAGGATCCCCATTCTATACCTACTCATACACACTAGCATAATCTAGTTACTTATATCTCTATAGTCTATGGTATCTACACGCCTTTAAAAAATCGCAAAAATTTAATTATTAAATATACATTTTTTTATTTCAAAGTGAAAATGTTTATAGAACCAATTATGCTGATTCCAATGATCCCAAGCGAACCTGTAGTAAGGTACGAGTATACCCAAAAAGGGTGAATATAGCTCACAGCCTCACAGTTGAGTTTTGTATCATTTTCGCGACTTTTCCCAAAGTTTCTCGCGTAGAAATTGAAGAATAGTAAAGATGTTAACGCATCAAAAGTATGAAATGAGACTTCAGACAAGCAAAAAAAAAAATAAAAATAAAAATAAAAGAATTGTACTGACATTGTAATCAAATTGTGAAATATTTTTTTAACTTCCCGCTTTAAAAAAAAAAAAATTTTTTTTTTTTCAAAAATCGGGAAGTTATTGGTTTCACCCCGATTTTCGAAAATCGAGTTTTCGCCAGATCTCGACGTTTTGAGGTCCTAGGAAGCTATTGAAACTATTTTGGCGATGATGTCCGTAGGGCTGTATGTATGGATGTGTGTGTGTGTGTGTGTGTGTGTGTATGTATGTATGTAAACCTTTTATATCTTTTGAACGGAGTGTCCGACTGAAACGCGGTTTGCGGCATCTGACGTGATCTTGGTGAACTTAGACTTCCTGAAAATTTGAAACGATTCGGCCCAAAAAATTTTGAGGAATCTTAAAAAAACAAGTTTCAAAAATTTTTAAAAATTTGTTTTTGTAAAAAATTTTCTAAACTACTAAACCGATTAATCCCAAAAACTAATCAGCTCTTCTCCTTAACAAAATGCGTCGATTTCCGCAAACCGCATCAAAATCGGTTCATTTGTTCACGAGAAACCGTGAACGAAAAAATCGTAAAAAAGTGTTTTTTTAAAATGACTCTTAAAATTGTTATCAGATTGTTTTTTTTTGTAATAAATTACTTTCTTAAGCTAAAAAAACTGCGTCGATCGCCGCAAACCATATCAAAATTGGTTCATTTGTTCATGAGATAACGTGAACGAAAAATTAGGAAAAAAGTAATTTTTTAAAATTACTCGTAAAAATCTTATCAAATCGATTTTTTTGTAATAATTTACTTTCTTAGGTTAAAAAAACTGCGTCGATTGCAGCAAACCGCATCAAAATCGGCTCATTTGTTCACGAGATATCGTGAACGAAAAATTTTTTAAGTGTTTTTTTTTAAATTGCTCGTAAAATTCCTATGAGATCGATTTTTCTGTATTAAATTACTTTTTAAGGTTAAAAAATTGCGTCGACTGCCGCAAATCGCATCAAAATCGGTTCATTTGTTCATGAGATATCGTGAACGAAAATTTCGTAACAAAGTGTTTTTTTTTGAGCTCGAAGAGCTAAAAAATAAACTTCTTGCTATATTTGATATATTTTTGAGCGTTTTGAACTCGAAAATAGCGGGAAGTTACAGGGATGGCCTGCAGGGTCAAACTACTTTTCAAATTTTTTTGTTTCAAATAGTGTATAAAATAAAATTATTTTGCAAAAAATGTCTAAATTTCAAATGTGATAAATCGTAAAATGGTTTTGAATCGACCACTCCGACGTTGAGGTTTTAGAATTTTAGTATATAATTTTCATAGATAATTTTTAACGCCGATGTACCTATATGCTTGATTGTGTGTGACGACATAAACGGAATAACCGCTGGGAAAGACTAATACTAAATTCATTTGTGGTTTGTAGTATCCGACCGAAATTTCGGTTTCGGTTTCGGCTGCCCATCCGGCCGAAACCGAAACTACATTCGGGAGGTTTCGCGCTGAAATGCAGTGCAGCTGCGAGCGACGAAACGTCTTTTATGCCTTCGCGCTCCGGGTTTTTTTTTTTTAGTTTGAAAGATAACTTTTTTTATTTTGATATAGGTAGTTAGGTACGCGGTGACAAAAGTGCCTTGCAACTCCCAAACGGATGATAAGCACGTTTTTGTATAGTTCGAGTGTCGTTCTCGAAATCCGTGTTGTCGAGTAGGGGTCTGGCGTCCGGCGTTGAGCGGCTATAGTATTTTTTCTGAATTTTGCCCAGCGGTTCCAAAAATCATTTCCCAAACGGATGAAAATTACTGGAGGGCATCTACGCAAACCCCCAATTACCGGAAAAATATTTTCATCCGATTTGATATTTGCAAAGAGCTCTTCCAGAAGCTCTAAAAAAAATGGAAAAAAGGGGGGGAAAAAATTTCCTCATTTGAACTTGAAATTTGGCAGGGAGATATAGTTCGTGTCTGAGAATATGTAAAAAATTTTTTTTTGCTCTATGTATCGCGATCGCTTTGTAACAATTTTCCAAAATTTAAATGGGCCAAATTTGATAAAGTAATTCCCAAATGGATGAAAATTTGCCCACAGGTTCTTTGACACCTACAGAACATCGAAAAATTATTTTCATCCAAATTTGTTGCGGTCAAGTCCAGATCATCCATAATAATGCTCCGATATATTCATTATCACGGGAAACTGCAGGATCTGAATGTTCAATCTTTAATGTGGAAAGGCCGATTACAATCAAATTGTGTATTATTGTCCTAAACATTGATGAGACTATTTTCCTCTGATTTGACGATTATGAAGGGAACACTCCGACTTTTGGACCGTGTGAACGCTCCAAGCGCATACTTCATCCACAAATTAGCTAGTATCTCTTTACTAGCGTTTGACTCGCTTTGCTCGTGAATTAAATTTGGTTATTATATAGGCCGATTGATACCAAAGTATAGGTATATGTATAGCCACATATTATCAGAAAATTTACGGAGAACTCCAGGATCAAAATCACGCGCGCTGGCGGGGTTTTTTGTTATTTGGCATAGTTTAGCCAGGCGCATTTTGGATGAAAACTTTTTTTTCTAATAACATAAATAATAACCATTCATATCAGTCCGGTTGCATGCATGCGGCTGATGATTTTTTTCATTTCGGAGTCTGGGTCCATTTAATTGTACTGCAGGCTACGGCAAGGATCAAATCGGATGAAAATATTTTTCCGGTAATTGGGCGTTTGCGTAGATGCCCTCCAGTAATTTTCATCCGTTTGGGAAATGATTTTTGGAACCGCTGGGCAAAATTCGGAAAAAATACTATAGCCGCTCAACGCCGGACGCCAGACCCCTACTCGACAACACGGATTTCGAGAACGACACTCGAACTATACAAAAACGTGCTTATCATCCGTTTGGGAGTTGCAAGGCACTTTTGTCACCGCGGCCCTAACTAATACCTATTATTTGCATTAAAAATATTTATTTAGTTGTTGTATTTAGTAGGTAGGTAGTTACTTATTAATTTTAATTTTATTGTAGTTCGTTAACAAGAGTACCATACAAAATGACCAAAGTTTAGAAGAATTAATAATTTTGTTCTTACGATGAAAGAGTGTTTTCTTTTTTTTTTTTTTGTTGTGTGTACCTACTAATAGGTAAATACTTTTTATTAAAAAAATTTTTGCTTTGGAGCTTTTATTTTATTTCATAATATTTAAAAAAGTATATTTATTTGTGTTTTTGAAATAAGGGGGAAATAATATGATATGATAAGTTAATGATTAGTTAAAATATCATAGGCTGAATGATTAATATGTGATTAATTTAAAAATTTAAAAAAAAAATAATAAATCCTGATTATGATAATGTTTACTTTATTTTTCCCACGAAAAAAAAGTTTCGGTTTCGGCTTCGACCGAAACTGAGACTGAGGCCGAAATTCGGTTTCGGTTTCGGCCGTAAAACTAGACACTAGTGGTTTGATTTGTAGTTAAAGTGACTTTTGCCATTCCAACCCACATAATTATGTTTACAATATCTTTCCGTTTTGAGGTCCCCCGAATCCAAAAAACATATTTTTGAAAAAACTCTGTGCGTCTGTTAGTCTGTGAACACGATACAGGTCAAACGGATGAGCGGATTGAAACCAAATTTTGGGAGGATGTTTGGTATGCAAATGTGAAATCCCCTGTTGTTTTTGGGGAAAATCGGCGCATGCGCAGAAGAGATATATGCTATAACAATATGTTTCTTATATAATAATGGTATACTTTTCATAACGGCTTATTATTCTATTTATTTTTTCAAGAAAGTTTCATTGAAAATTTTTTTTCTCAACTTTATAGTTTCGGAAATATTTTAAAAATAAAAAAAATCAGCCGCTCTTTTGTTTTATGGATCTGTCAGAAATAAACCAGTTCGGCATGCTCTGATTAATTTTTACCATAGATATGTAAGTTACTAGAGTGCGCTAGCGGGTATGCTTGCCATACATGAAAGTGTCTGCAGTTCAGAGAGAGAACGCTGCAAACGAACCGTATATCATTACATATGTTTACTCGAATCAGCATTGTTTTCTATCATTAGCTACCGTAGAGATAAGGAACTTTTCTCTCTCTCTGAATTGCAGACACTTTCACGGCTCACTCGCGTACTCTAGTCTAATATCTCTATGATTTTTACATGACGTGAACATATTATGTAGGTAACAATGGCAACGAATAGCAAATATATTGAATACTAGCCATTACCCGCGTCATCTAACACGATATCAGAAATTTTATTTTCTTTATTATAATCAAATGTCAACATTTTTGAAGTTGGAATGGTCCTGTCACCCAATTGGCTAGAATTTTTTCAAAAAGACAACATCTGGATATATTGTTATTTTCTAGGTATGTGCTTGTTATCTTTCAAAAAGTAACACTTAAAACTGCATAGAAATTTTTTATCATTAACTTAGCACTATGGAATAAAGTATGCATCTAAGAGTTATGAACATTTTATTTTAATAATCACAATCACATAACATATTTCTGAACTGACAAAAAACCATGCAAAAATTGAAAATTAAGAACAATGCTTGCAAAAGGTTACATTTGTTCACACGCAGGGAACCGTTGCATATCAAATAGCCCAGCATAATTAGCATTTCCATTAAGATGATGAACCCTTGTTGAGCTAACCATGCCATCAATAATACAGGATGTTGCTAAAGCAAAAAAAGTTTAAATGGGTTTTTTCTCTCAATCGTTGAAGGAAAAATCACTATAATTTAAAGTGATTTGTCAATAAACAATTTTAAACAGACATCAAAGAAAATGTACCCCTTTTAAGTGAACGCCCCTAAATCACTTGGCGCTTTATAATCTCGAGATTTGAAAATTTTCGGATAGTTTTTTACTTTCAAAATTAATATAAAAAAGTATGAAAGAATATTACGTAGCATTTTAATATGACCCCCCCCCTTCTATTGTTCATGTAGAGTTTCATGACTTAGGAACGTTCCCCAAACATTAAACTATGGAAAAATACGTGTTAGGCAAAGATATTATTAAATATTAGATTATAATAATAACTAAACCCCTTCCTACAACAGGAAATCACTTTCATCAAGTTATAGTTTCCAGTCTGGATAAAGTCGGGTATGTTTATGCTTTTTAAATATTTGTCATTTTATGAAAAAAATTAAACAGTGCCTCGCTTATGACAGTGAAATTGTATTGTGGAAACAGGTTATAAATATTTGCGTATTATTATAAACTAATATTTATTGTTATCCACCAGTTGCCCCATTTTATTATCTGAAAAGACAGGTGTTTCTCTGATGAAGCTCTTAAAAAAAATATAACTTCGAGTGTTGTAGCTCGATTGAGCGAGGAATTAAAAAAATAATGCTTACAATTAACATTCCCATTAAAAGGTTCAAATATACTATGACATTAACTACTAAAAAAATAAGCTTCGCGTCCCGTTGAACTTCTTGACTAACGAGTCCTTCTCCGTTTGCTAGATTATTTCGCCATTTTTCCGGTAATACAGGGCCATTTAAAACTATCTGAATTATTTCGTAAGCACCTAAAAACTAAATAGAATGGTAGACAGTAATCGAACATTAATGTTTTGTTTCTGATACGGTTTAAATCTAGATTTAACTTTAAGACCGTCTTCACACGAGGCAACACGAAATCAATTCAACGGCGATTTTCAAAAGATAACAGATATTCACTATCATAACACCCGGCAAAAAAATTCATTATATATTGATAATTACCGCCTTTCTTTGTACAATAGGGGGCCGCTATGTACCTGTACAAAATTATACAATAAGTTGCCTATAGAAATAAAAAATATTAACAATTATGACAAATTCAGACAGTCTCTTAAAAAATTTTTAATTGAAAAATGTTTTTATAAAATGAATGACTTTTTAAACTAACTGTGTTATACCTATTGTATTGACGTATTCTAAGCTGTTTCCAGTATTATAGAATAAAAATACCTATCTAAAAAAAAAAAAATACCTATCCTTTCGCTGTCACTTCCTAAGTAAGGGTGTGTGAACTTACGAACAGGGCAACATGAAAGCAATTACTCGACTTGCGTTATCTGATCAACGCGGGCAACTAAAAAGAATCACAATCTGAGCAACACGTTATCTACTAATAGCGCCTGCAAACATTTAATTTCTAATTCGTGGGTACTGGGTTTTGTACGATTTCACTCTCACGAAATATTCCTGAAAAGACATGATATATAATAAATAAATAAATGATATTGAGTACCTATAATTTATTGGAGTAATTTTAGGGAATCTTTACAAATTAAAAATTACGGTTGCTTAGTGCTAATTTTTTTATTTTTACATAGAGAACGCATATCTTTCTTGCAAAGCTGGTCTTTCCGGCCAATGTAAACACATATTTTCTTAAATTTACTGTATGAATTCACCCAAAAGTAATCAATAGCAAATGCACCTACTTGCAACTTCTCTTTCAAATCAACGAGTTGACGGTCTAAAATGTTCCCTAGTGTGCGAATGCCCTGTTGCCCACCGATGTCGCTTTTACACCCTATTGCCCACCGATGTCGCTTTTACACCCTGTTGCCCACCGATGTCGCTTTTACACTCGAAATCGTCTATACTTTAATTGCTTTCGTATTGTCTCGTATGCGGACGGCTTAAGAATATCATTTGTTTTCAAAGAAATGGAGATCTCCATTAAACTGAAAACAAATGACATTCTTAAAGTCACATCAGAAACAGAACATATTATTAAAATTTATAACGAAATCTTACATCCTGCTTATTTACATAAGCTAGAGGTGTAGATATTGTAAATTAGAGACTTTTGACAACTAAAATCATTAGCGACGTCAATAAAAAAACTTTCTGGGGTAGATTCATTCGAAAACGACTGATAAAATATAGACTGTTGGTACTTCTACGTTTTCTATACAAATAACTCAAATTTTATAAAATAATAGTAAGTTTTTTTTTTCAAATAAAAACGTTATAATAGATATTCCCCCGTTACTTGATGTATACGCATAAATTTAATAAAACGAGGTTTTTATTTATATTTTGCAATTGAGATTTGACAACCTTATTTTTTAATAATTTGTTTCCCACAACACAGTGGCTTTATGAGACAATTTAAACATAATATTTTTTTGCACGACCCCCTATAAAATAGGTTTTTATGCCTGTATAGCGGTAGTGAAATGACTCCTTTTCAAACTAGTACATAAAGTAAAACAAAAGTAATGCGATTTTACCAATCCGATAGTTATAGGTATATCTCTGTCGGTTGCCATTTAAATCTATATGAGTGACAGGTAAACCAACTAGCTGTTGTCTAGTAAGAAGTATGACTTTTTACTAGACATTTTTAAGGTCCTGAAGAAGACATGAATTTCTGCCGAAACGTTGACGATTAAATAAATTGTTTTTATATTTAGCCTTGTATCCTGAATAATTTTACTATGGTTTTATAGTAGGTACGTGCAAAAAATGAATAAAAAAAATAAAAAATATTTTATTCTTAATGATTTTATGACTCGGGTGACCGTTAAAACTTGCTAGTTCTCGTTATAACATTGTTACGTTGTTTTTGTGGGGTTATGCTGGGTTTTGAATTAAAAAGTTGAGTTAGTTAAACCACTAGTATAATTTCATAAATAAAACAAATATCGTTGATACAAAAAAATACAATAAAATACAAAAGTAATATAAATAGATATTCAAGTAGCTTGTTCTGGTCAGACGATACCAGAGTGTATCCTTAAATTATTTTCAACTATGTAATGACAAATCGGTCACTCCTTTTCTATCTTTCCTCGGTCTGGTCAACTTTACATACAAAATTGATACGGTCAAAAATATGTTGAATAAAACGCCTACAACAAACATGAAAAGTTTATCTAGGTCCGACGTTTTTAATATTATCCAACAATTACTGTTTAACGCATTCAAATAACACGCAAACAATTGGTCATTACATCGATTGTTAAATTTTAATACAAGCCATACTTGAATTTGTGCAAATAACGTTATAACCTCATTCGGTCTGTTCGTACATACTGTTCGCGACAGTGGCCAAAAGGGCAATAAACAACGGGCAGGACTAATGGTCGTTTCCCTACGTTGTGTAATTTTTTAAAGGGGCAGTTCAAAAGGGGGCAGGTCAGAAGGACTCGATCACGGCACGGGCCATGCGTTCATATGTGGCCAGAAGGGCCTTAATTAAGTGTGCATGTGTAAGATCTCGCCGACGAATTCAAACTATCAGACGAGACTTACACATGTGGAATTGTGTGTACATATGCGTTCGAGGCCGACGAGTTGAACTATCAGGCCCCTACTAACATATATGTGCATATGCTTTCCCGTAGACGAATTGAACTATCATACGGTACTCGCATAAGAGTGTAGGTGTGTGTGTACTTTCAGGTAGACGAATTGAACTATCATACCTTACTAGTGTATATGTCTAAATGACAGTGGCCTTACAAGACTAAGACTATCTTTTCATTGAAAACGGTCCGAGGGTCAAAGAATGTCGTATCGCATACATCGCGGACGGTTTTGATTTTATTAATTAATTAAATAAACGCGAACTAAGCTATGGCCATCTATACGCAGCGCGCCCAGATAACTGCAAACGTTCGAGCGACAATGACAGCTATAGAGTATTAACAACACTACAAGCGAACGTGCGTCTCGGCTAACAGTATGCGCACATACATACGCGTATAATTATTATAATCAAGAATAATGTACTAAATAACGTACATTAATAAAAAGTTTAGGGCAAATCCCAATGTTTAATATCTTTAAATTTAACATTCGTAACAACATTATGTATCTTCTCGTATATTAGTCATTTACGAATGAGATAAATAAACTATGTACTAAAAGTAGTTCACTCGTGAAACGGTTTTTCTTATGAATTTAATAAAATTGAAGTATAAGGTTAATAAAACTGTCATATCTAATTTAAAAAAATTAAATTTTTTCACCGTCTTTAAAACGAGATATTAACAATCAAAATGTGCATAATTAACATGCTGGAGGTATACCACGTAGAAAGAAAACAGGTACATTCCAGACTAATTCGAAAATGGTACTTGTAGGCGGAGAGCTAGTTACGGAGAAAATGGGTGACTCGGTGCAGAGCTGAAAATTTGCAGAATAATAGGAGATAGTACAAGTAAGTAGGGAAAAAATTGCCAGAAGGCTAAGCGGAAGATAAAGAGCCGCCAGAAGGCGCTAATGTTGCGAAAAATCAGTGCACTTCTGGCAATTTCTATACTTATTCTGTAATTCAAAACTAACATTACAATGTGCATCATCAAAACTTGGATGAGCTTCGATATTGAAGTATTTCCGATATAAACTTTGACGAGCATTATGTGAAACTGATCGACCGATCAAAAGTCGTAAGTTAAAGCACTTATTATTTCTGTTGTCGATCGTCTATAATTTACAATATCTAAGTCATAAGCTTCTGATGGTTGACCAAATATCGCAACCATTTCACACAAATTCTACTTTTTGTTTCGCGATTTCGCGATTCAATCGCTCTATTATATCTAATAATATACTACAGATGTACGCGCGATTATCAAAAACAGGTAGCAAGTCGCAAGTTCTCGTGACACCATGTCATGGATTCCTACGCAGCTGTACTCTTCACGCGCAGGCGCACGAATGCGAAACAAACGCATTGATAGCTAGATCGCTTGAAAGGACGATTGAATCTCTATGCTATTTTCAAATCGTATAATCGAACGAAACAAATCTAATTGCAATGCAGTTGCGATACAGTTGCTAAGACTCGTGCATTCGTTACAAAAAGCAGCATGTGTGCGCTGACGGTAAAAATAGAATTTGAACGCGGAAGGAAGCCTATAATTATTTTATATAATAATGTAATACATATTTAATAAATTGACTTACGACTCCCACCAAAGCTAGTAAGGTAACATACCAGAATCCTATTCTAATACCTGTTGATGAACAAAGCGCATTTAGGCTTTTACAGTTCCTTCGTAGAAATGGACCAATCACAGTGTAAAATGGTATTTTCAAGCGCATTTCATTCATCAACTGTTTCCATAAATTATTAATTTAAATTTTCATTATTAAATGTTTCATCTATAACAGACAGTAACATTATTTTACATCCGCTACAGACGTATTTATATAGATAAACAATAAGTATAGATGTACCTCAGTAATAAAATCGTAAGCCTTCCTTTTTTCGTAATCGGGTAAAAAAATAGCGTATTCATGACAACAAAAATGTTCAAGGGACGTAAGTACGTACATTCAATGCACAGAGTTCAAATAGCAATAGAAAAAAACGTTGTTCTTGAATTAGTTATTTTCCAAATACAATTTTGACAGATTTTTTGAATTTTATATGTTTTAAGGTCAGCATCAATACATATTTTCAATTTATTTTTGTGCATTTTTGCAAATTTATATCATTGGATATTTAGTTTTGATTTTGGACATTTTTTTTTAAATTGTTAATGCTTCGGTTAAAGTCATTAGTGTAAAACAACATATACGCTTATCTACTTTTGATTATCTGTATATATAAAAGGAAACCGTGGCTGATTGACTGACTGACTGACTGACTGGTCTATCAACGCACAGCTCAAACCGCTGGACTGATTGGGTTGATATTTGACGCATAGATAGTTATTATGACGTAGGCACCCACTAAGAACGGATTTTTGAAAATTCAACCCCTAAAAGGGTGTAACGGGGGTTAAATTTTTTTAATGGAGAATCAACGCACACCTCTAACCACTAGAGGGAGTGGGCTAAAATTTGCCACACAGATAGTTGTTATGACGTAGGCATCCGCTAAGAACGGATATTTGAAAATTCAACCCCTAAAAGGGTGTAACGGGGGTTCAAAATTTGCATGGAGAAATTATATAAGATAGATGTATCAATTCGAAAATGCGCAGGATTACTCCTGTCAACAAATAAATAAACACGTGTTCCGAGATTTTTTAAAAACAACCCCGTCAGAGGGTGAAAAAAGGTAAATAGTCTAAAAATCAACATGGGTGTCATTTTCAAGGTTTGTCGGGGCGTTGATCACGTGAATGTCATCAATTTTGCAATTTATTACACTTGAACAGAAAAATTCTAAAAAGTCATAATTTATTATTAATTTGTATTGATCTAAATAACAATTCAACCCCTAATATGCATGCCAAACGTCGATTTCCATCTAAATCGCGGGCGTAGCCGCGGGTAGCAGCTAGTTCATAAATAAAAAAGTTATTGTATAGGAAGCTTGAAAAATTACAGTGTGCTTACACCCCGATAACTAATAATCTAGGTCAATAAACTATTTTTATTTAATAGTAATAAATAAGTCTAAACCAGACCTGGACAAATGGTGGCCCGCAGTAGAATTTTATCCGGCTCGCGAAGTATTTATAAATGATTATTAAGAGCGAAAATAGTTTGCCAATATATTTAGCGCATAAAAAAAATTTAAGAAAAATAGTACCTAAATAGCAAGGGCCACAACAGACGAAAAAAGACCTTTTTTTTTTGCTCTCCAAATCTTTGTTGCAGAAATGAAAGGACCTTTTTTTTGCTCTCCAAATTTTTAGCCCACGGTAAAATTTTCATCAGCAATATGGCCCGACGATCAACAGATTTGCCCGCCCCTGGTGTAAACGATACCTGTATAAACACATTTAAATAAATTTGAAAGTGATTACCTTTCACTATTAAAAATTCGAAGAAGTAGTTATTATTTCTTGACATTCTCGGCAACTAAATTTTATTAACATGACAGTAGAGACTAGCAAATTTAGCACTGAAAACAAAAATCCTTCTAAATAAAATTATTTGACAGAAAAATTGACAACATAAAAAATTTTTACGTGACAACAAAACAATTTTTTTTATTTATCTGACAGCTTAAAAATTTGAAATGTTTATCTAAATTCTGAGTAAATTTTAATATTATAATAAGTTAAAAATAATAAAATGCATGTTTTACAATATCTTTTAAAACACATAAAAAATTTATTAATGGAAGTAACAATAATTGAAAAAGAAAATTTGAACTCAAATTCTGTTTGGACCATTTATAGAATGAAGTGCCAGCCGGCCGAATCGGAAGATGAATTGGAACAAAAATCTGAAGAAACTGTTAAACAAAACATGCTCGATCCAACCAAAACAAAAGACACTGCAGAAAAATTAGATAAAGACTCAAAAGGTGACAGCATCGTAGAAGAATCTGTGAACATTTCATCGGTAAATATAGAAAAAAAAGGGTATGAGTGATGCACCAACCACGGAAAAATGACGGACGTATTAAATAATTTCAAACTTTAATTGGTTGAACAAAGAAATCATTTGTCTTCCAAAATTGCTAATATATCCTAATATTTGGTACAATTAAAAAAAATCCAGCCAATTTGGCGACGGGACCATTCCAACCCCAAAAATATTCACATTTGATATGGTACCTATAATAAAGAAAATTAAATTTCTGATATCGTGATGCGGGTAATGGTTACCTACATAATATAGGTGCCACGTCGTGTAAAATTTAATCAAAGCATGCTTAACTTATTTCTTTCTGACAGATCTACAAACAAAAGAACGTGATTTTTTGTATTTCCAAATATATCTCTTTTGCGCATGCGCCGATTTCCCCAAAAAACAATAGAACTCTTCATATTTACGTATCAAACATTCCCTCAAAATTTGGTTTCAATCCGCTCTCTCGTTTGACCTGTATCGTGTTCACAAACAGACGCACAGAATTTTTTCCAAAAATGTGTTTGTTGGATTCGGGAGACCTCAAAACGAAAAAATATTGTAAAATTTTGAAAAGTCAATTTTAACCTAAACTAGTACCTACCATTCTCCACTTGTGGGTTGGAATGGTAATATTGAATTTTTTTCACAACAAAATGTTTACCATAATATGCTATGCTAATTCCATTTAGTCCAAGAGACGGTGACACTAAAGCCTCGTGATATATTAGAGAAGAAGTTTTTTTATCGAAATATGACTTTTTTGATGCCAATACACGTAAGGTTGGCGGACATATTATCTATTCGCTTCTCCTTGCTAGCCGCCCTTGAAAATATTAACGATTTTAGGAGCTTATATCTCAGGAAATATTCATCTAAGAGAAATATCCAGCGAAACCTACCCCATGGAATGAGGTGCGCGAAATTCAAAATTGTTATCCCGCAGTTCCATGTATGGAAAGCTACCCTTATATATATATTTTTTGGGGATTTCATTACACAGTCGTATGGGTTTACATAAGATACCTGCCTTTAAAATTTCATCCGAATCGCTGGAAAGATGGCGGACTCATAAGGTTGTGATATACGAGCAGACGGACGGACATGGATTTGATGAAATTATAACGGATGCTTGAAATTCTTTCATGCGGGTTAGAAGGATAAAACAAAACGAAAATGAAAGATTTTCACTTTTTGTTCAATTTTGCATTTGGTTGGCGACCTATTTTTAAAACACAAAATCGAACAAAAAGTGAAAATCTTTCATTTTCATGTTGCTTCTCGACATGCAAAACACGGTTTCACACGACCAGTTTGAAACTAATTTTAAATCGGTCGTGTTTATGTCGATTTTCTCTAGCTTACGAAAGGTTACAGAACGATAGCATCCTGAATTCAAATGGCAAAACAGTTGACCCTTGTCCGGAGGACCTTATAATATCTGTCTGTTTGTTCTGTCGTAACTCTAAAGACCTTTAATCCGATTTCAATTAAATTTGGTACACGCATTTATAAGGTTTAAACTCAAGGGACAGTCGGATTCGCTCAGGTAGGGATAAAAGTAATATTTAAACGCGAGCGAAGTATTTTTCTTCTAAAAAATCAACAAACGACTGAACTGATTTCAGTAAAATTCGGTAGGTACGCGTATTATGTGGTTTCCAGTCTGAAAGAGTAGAATTGTATACACAATTTGTTCTGATCCATAAAAAAATCCTTAATTAATATATTGACATTCACGGCAGTGAAACAACGACAAAAGCTATAATATGCAATAATTTTGAGGACTGCAATATCTTAAGGTACCCATTCACGCACAGTCGGCCGGCAGTCCGGAACTACAGATTTCCAGATCTGCAGTTAAAGTTTACCCATTCACGCACAGTCGGCCGGCAGTTCGGAACTGCAGATTTGATCGGGACCTGGGGGTCGGACAAAAATTTCTCGACGTTTCATAGCCTCCTAAGTAGTTTGGCACCATTTTTGGAAAAGTCTATTTATATAAGTATAGAGTTAATCGATTTAAACGAAATGCTCCACATATGGGAATCTATCACCGCACGAAGTCTATTTAAAATGTGCCTAATCGGGGCATGTTAAGGATTTACGGGTTGAAAAAAGTTTTCAGGTCCAAAAATACCGAAAAAATCTCGGAATCGTTTCAAATTTTAAATTTAACCCTTTAGTAATTATTAAAACGTGCTGCTAAAATTTTAATAAAATCGGCCCGACAGAACCGGACTTACAAATTTTTTGAAAACACTAGTTTACTAAAATGGATTTACATACTGAAGGGCGTATATAATTTGGTACAGATATTGAATTGATATTAATATTGAAATTAAGTAACGAAATGTTGTTTTAAGGGGTGTATTGAGGGGTAATTTTTTTATTTTGCTCAAAAACAAAGTTAAGTTCATATAATAGAGCCACATTGCCTATAAAAGCAAATAGGAAAATTAAAAGTAAAGCTTATTCAAATTATTGTTCTTTTTTTTCGTTCTTGTAATAAAAGAATTACAAGAACTACGGGCTAATTGTTGGTTTTTAGCGTTGTTATTAGTGTATTTGCCATAAGGCACTTACACTATTGGCGTCGGTCGGATGGCGGGACCTAGGGGTCGGACCAAAATTTCTCGACGTTTCATAACTTTCTAAGAAGTTTGGCACCATTTTTGGAAATGTTTATATATATATGTATATATATATATATATATATATATATATATATATGTGTGTGTGACCACGATAACTCTCGACAGACTTAATCGATTTAAATGAAATTTGGTCCACATGTTGGAATCCGTCATCGCAAGAAGCCTATTTAAAATGGGCCCGATCGGGCTATTTTAAGGGGGGTATTTAGGGGTTGAAAAATGTTTTTGGGCCCAAAAATACCGAAAAAATTTTCAGAATCGTTTCAAATTTGAAATTTAACCCTTTAGTAATTATTGAAATGTGCTGCTAAAATTTTAATAAAATCGGCCCGACAGAACCGGACTTACAAAATTTATGAAAACGCAAGTTTATTGATATGGATTTACATACTGAAGGGTGTATATAATTTGGTACAGATGTTAAATTGGTATATAGTATTGAAATTAAGTAAAAAAATGTTGTTTTAAGGGGTGCATTAAGGGGTAATTTTTTTTATTTTGTCCAAAAACAAAGTTAAGTTCATACAATAGAGCCACACTGCTTATAAAAGCAAATACACTATATTGTCGGCAGGGTTTCGCACTGCGACCCGAGTTTTTTAAACATGTTTTCGCCACTGTGAACGTCCGGGAACTGACAAACTCTTGTCAGATAATATGTACGTGAATGGTGAAATTTGCGATCGCCGGCAGTCCAAAAACTGTCAGTCCAAGAACTGAAGATCTCATCGTTTGTGAATCGTGTATGGCGCACGACAGTTCAGATCATCAGTTTAGATCGTACAGTCCTGAGACTGCCGGCCGACTGTGCGTGAATGGGTACCTTTAGGTTTCATTGATTTTTAGTCAATGTTTTTCAGGGAAAAAACGATAATACCGAAAGTCCAATAGACGAAGATAAACAAATTAAACTACAAAAGCAAGAAGATTTAATGACCTCTAAATTCGCCCATACATCATTATGGTTCCTCTGTGTGTTTGTAACAGTAATGACAATTGCGCAATATCAATTTACGAAAGATTGTAAAGGTACAATTTTAATCAGTTTTATGTTAATACTTACCGATTACTGATTTTATCATATTGCATTTATTGTTATGATAAGCTAATCACAGTTCAAAACATTTTCAAATATTCTGGGAATTATGCGCTTCCTTTCGGAAACCCTGTTTGTCTGATAAACATATTCAACCCGATTGGATATGCTGATGTCAACTTTTTCAATGACACGCATTATTGAATAAATGTTATGAAGTAGAATTTCTAATTCAGTACATCGTCAAAAATTCATAATTTTTCGGTGCTAAATTGGCAGTTAACATTACTTACTAAAATAGCTAAAGCGTTTATAAAAAATAATTTTAAATCTACGGATAATACGTTATTATTTTTAATAGTGTCTATATTTTAATTAGGAATACGTGTGAAAATGCTCCATATTGACGCTGCTTTGATGTTTGTAGCTGCTCAGTTTCTAGTTTACGGAATTATTAAAGTAAGTAAATATTTATTTTAAAACAAACAGTATGCTTTCTTCTTAAACGCTTTGAATATATTATATAGACCAGTGCAGTTAGCCCAAAATCAAGTGAAAAAGGGACAAAATAGCAGAAAACGAATGATGAGGAAGGGAAGAAACTGCCGTCAGAAATACAGGAACCAAAAATTCAAATGCGTAAAAGGCAGGGGGCTGCGAGGGGCGCGTTTTAGGGGTCAAACGCGGTTTTTCGTTATTTCCGGCGAAAGTTGACCTCCAATCGAAAAATGTTGTATGGCAATGTTGTAGATATTAAAAGGATCTACAACCTTAAAGATTCAGAGAAATATCGAAAAAACCGTGTTTTTCGTTTTTAATTTTTTTCTCCTGCGAAAATGTTTTTTTTTTCATGAAATTTTCAGGAGACTTGCCTTTCTATGTCCTCAATAAGCAGTAATTTTTTCGAATAAAAAAATTTGCCAATGCAATATTAACAAAATACCGAAAAATTACCCCTAACTTCAATCTAAAAATTTCAGATTTTCAAAAATCGTAGTATGGGGTTTTCTTCGTTAAAATATCTACTTTCAGATGGTGTATTACATTTGTTAATGTAACATTGAATTCCCCTTTTATGAATGATTTTAACTATACATTTTCATATATAATTGCCAAGTTTGAACAATATTGTTCAATTTTGGCAATTATTTCTGTTTTTCCGACGGCAGTTTCTTCCCTTCCTCATCATTCGTTTTCTGCTATTAATTTTTTCCGTGTCAAAATCTAACTTCACTGGTCTAATATTATGCTTATACAGTTTCAATTATTTATAAATGAACACATTTTTGTAGTTTCTTTTGTTAATATAAGTTTATAACAGTATCAGAATTTGCAGAGATGTGACTTATCTTAAATACAAGTATCTGAAATACAGATACAAGATACAAAATGCGTTTTTTCATCTTGTATCTGAAACTCTTTTTTAATCTAGCATTTTGTATCTTGCATTTAGGTAGATACATTATTTTGGTATCTTTACTATTTACTGACCTAGGCATTTTTTACTTTACGGCATCATAAGAACAAAACTGAACGCATCCTCAAATTTTAATTTATCAACCTATCAAATTCTATCTAGAGTCTACTATAATATAATAAAAGTATAATAAAAATATAATATAATATTTTCTGTAAGATTAAAGGATGAATCCTGGTGGCATAGCATCGATGAACTAAACAATAAAATAGACAATAAAATGTAATAAATAAACATTCAGTATTTGCTTAGTTCATCGATCCTATGCCACCAGGATTCATCCTTTAATCTTACAACATTTAAACAGGATCATCATCACTCTAAATTATTAGAGTTATTTTTCACAATAATATTTTCTTACATTTATAATAAAATGGCTTATATTTCTTTGTTTGCTACTTACATGTTTAGTTTTTTAAGTGTTTAGGTGCTCCTAGCTATGTACCGATTTCGCGCGGCAGCCTCGCGCGGCGGCCTCGCGAAATGTATACCTGCCTCGACTTGAGGCAGCCTCAGAGTGAACCACCGGCAGTCGGTTTTTGGTCCACTTCAAAGGCGCCTCGCGACTAAATACTCGCTCTGTTTGTACCAATTTTTGTTGTGTGTTTGGATAACGAAAAGTGTATACTTTTAATAGATTTACAATAGATTTATTTAATGTAAGAGCTAATCTTTCCCTAACAGTAATCGCTTGTCTCCCATGTGTATCCATTTTTCCCACTTTAGGATTTATTAATGTATTTAAGTATTCGAAGTCGGCCAATGACATGCGCGTAAAATGTTTGACGGTATCTTCAACTACTTCAAATACCATATCTTCCAATAGTCTATTCCTATACTGTAGTCGATTTTTGAATAATTTTTTATCCACCAACGCGACTTTTGTCGTCGTTTCTTCCTATCTGCTAAAATTTGATGTGCGTGACGGTGGCATTCGAACGCCTCGCACTGACTGACGGCTCGCTTTGCTTCGCGAGCTTGCCTCATTCCGCCCAGAAAAATTTCCTGTGAGGCAGCCTCGGGAGGAAGCCTAGCGAGGACGCTGCGCGAGGCTGCCGCGCGAAATCGGTACATAGCTTAAATGTACAATAATTTTTGTTTAAGAGAGCTAATATCGCGATGTGTTTTTTGGTGCTTATTATATTTAATCACAAAACTACTTTTTACGGCTATGTGTCGCGGATTAGCTAAGAATTTTCATTCTTGAAGGCGATCCCTGAGAGGATGCCGAAACGTTGAATTAAAAATGTATAATATGTAATGACTTAATAAGTTAAATCAGTGCTCCGCAACCTTTTCTTACATACGACACACCAAAATTCTTGCTAGATTTCCGCGGCACACCAAAAGCTAAAATATATTATAGGTATTAAATTGATACACAAATACACGACTGAGGCGACGACCGACTCAGATCGACCGAGGCGACACGACGGCAAAGGTGCGTTCTACACACTGTTTTTTATTCATATTAAAATAACAATTGAAAAAATTAGTAACAATGTACCAACAAATAAAAATTTTCAAACAATGAAAAAAATAGCGCTAATTTATTTCAGTTACATTTTAATGATACCAGAATTTTTTGAGCGATAACTAAGAAATTAAAAATTAATTCTCCAAATTTTGCAAAATATAATTGTAAATTGTCAAATACATTGAATTTGACCGCGGCACACCTGTATCCGGCTCACGGCACACCAGTGTGCCACGGCACACCGGTTGCGGAGCACTGAGTTAAATAAACCGTAACTCGTAAGTTTTACTTAAGAATAATAAAAATATGTTTTCAAAAAGTATTTTATTTAAAAAAGTATTTAGAAGATACGTATTTTGTGTCTAGTATTTCAAATACCATTTCCAAAAGTATCTGATATCTCAAATACTTTACTTAGAAGTTCTTGTAACTTGTATTTCAGATACTTTTTATGAGGTATCTTGTACATCTCTGAGAATGTGACTGCTTTCAATTCACTCGTTAAAATTTACGATGCGATGAAGAAAATAATACAATTTATAAAGTTGCAAAAGTACAGATAAAATATGTTTTATTAATAGGAACAACCTAGACTCACCGGTCCTTGGTTAGTTGCGATGGTCTGGGGCACCGTCTACTGCGAGGGGTCCTCGGTATTGGATCTCGTACTTTATCTCGACTGGAAATGCTGTCCAGACTTGGCATACGTTCTTTGCGCAGGATCTGTATTGACATTAGGTCATTACTCATTAGTATTAATATTTTATATTTGTACGAATACAATTCCATTCGGAGAAGGCTATGAAAAAAACAATCTGTTTCCGTTGCCACTTGCATTGGGACACATGTACCTACCCACAGATATTTTTGTGAGGACTGAGGACCGTATCCCCTCTGAGTAAATATAAAAAAAGGCAGTCATTGAGAACTACTGACAGAAGTGCAAACTTAAAAAACGAGTAATATCAAATTTTTTAACAGAAATAGGTATTGGAAGATAAAAAGGAAGAATCCTGGTGGCATAGGATCGATGAACAAAGCAAATACTGAAGGTTTTTATTGCATTTTATTGTCTGACGTTTCGGCACTCTTTATGCCATCTTTGGAGAATCTAGAAGATTCAATATATGAAAAGTTTTAAGTTATTGTTGTTACATTTGTTATTGTTAAAGTTATTAATCTTAAAGTTGTTTTTGTTAATAAAAACCTTCAGTATTTGCTTTGTTCATCGATTCTATGCCACCAGGATTCTTCCTTTTTATCTTCCAACATTTGAACAGGATCATCATCTCTCTAAATTATTAGAGTTATCTTTCACAGAAATAGGTATTGATACAAATATTGGAAATATTTTAAAATACATGCTTTATATTTTATATTATTATTAATTTTTCTATATAAAAATCACTTTTGTATTGCACAGTGATCCCACAATTGAACATTTAAAATAATAATCAAACCAAAACACAATTTGAACAATGCACAGTATACACACATTAAACATTCCACATAGTCAATTTCACTTTAAGTACTTAGGTATATACAATCTTGCAATAATGAAAATTTGTGTCAAGAATCAAGATAGGAAAAAAATTCCAGCCACAGGCGACAGGACCATTCCAATAATACTAAAGAAAATAAAATTTCTGGCTAACGCGTGCGGTGACGCGGGTAACGGCTAGTATTAAATAGTATGATATTTCGTTTATCTACATAATATGTTATCACGTCATGTAAAAATTAAACAAAGCATGCTTGTCAACTACCTAACTAATAGATCTCTCTTACGCATGCACCGATTTTTCCCCAAAAACAAGGGCTCTTCATATTTGCATTTCAAACATCTCCCCAAAAGGTTTCAATCCGATCATCCGATTGATCTGTATCGTGTTCAGAGACAAACAGAGGCACAGACTTTTTCCAAAAATATTTGTTTTGGATTTGGGGAACCTCAAAACGAAAAAATATTGAAAAATTTTGAAAAGTCAATTTTGACCTAAATTAGTGCCATTCCGACACTTGTGATGTTGGAATGATGAAACTTTCCGTAAATACGAAAATTAAACAATGCGTAGGTATTGGCTGCTCGCGCGCGCTAGTTCACTGCAGGCCAAACGCAACACGTAATACTTATACAGATGTCCCATTAAGAATGAGACATAGAACAACCGCATATTCTCCAATTCAAAATAAAACGATTAAGCGAAATATGCTTAGATAAAATGTTACTCGTTGAAGTTGAAAACTGAATAATTATTAATGTCCATAATTTTTTTAATACACCGTATAATTTTACTCAAATCGGCACACTTGTTAAATATCATAAAATACACCTAACAATAAAAAATTAGTTCAGTACGCTCTACCAGTGGCGTACGGCAGGAGTAAGTAATGCTTGTACCCCTTCTAAATGTTACGCCGCTGTCTAAATTTTAATTTTGACTATAATTTTAATTTGTTTGATATTTTCTAAGTCAATAATGTACACTTGTTAGTTTGTTGTAAAATCATTGGTTTTCGGGATATTCGCAGTTAAAATTAGATAGACATGTACTTTTTATTTGTATTATTATTAATAATATTCATTTTTACAATTTTGTCTTAAAAAAACTGCGAATATCTCGAAAACCAATGACTTTACAACAAACTAACAAGTGTACATTATTGACAGCGGCGTAACATTTAGAAGGGGTACAAGTATTACTTACTCCTGCCGTACGCCACTGGTAAAGCATATTTCGCTTAATTGTTTTATTTTGAATTGGAGAATCTGCGGTTGTTCTATGTCCCATTCTTAATGGGGCATCCTGTATAGCTACAGATACACTGTTAACATTAGCATGACGGTGACGCCGGACACGAACAAGATTTTACCCATTCAAAAATCGTCTAACGTGCCTAGAAAAGTTTTCACTTCAAAAATGCGTGTATTAACTTAAATTTTCGTACACAAGATTGTTGAAAATAAAATTTTAATTAAAAAAAAATTGGTTGTCTGTAAAGTCGGTTTACGGACGATAGTTTTACGTGATAACGTATTCCGTAATACATAACCTAAACCTCCCAAAATTTGGTTTCAATCCGCTTATCCTTGGTGTCGGAATGATAAGAAATGTCAAAAGTGACGTTTGCAACTGTAAAAGTATTATGTTCTAATAATAATTAGTTATTCCAATAGTTAACTTAGATGGCGTTGCATTTCACAAAATACTAATGTCAAAAAATTGAATTAAACATTAGAATTGCAGCCGTTTTCATGTTAAGACAAGACATACGTTATTTTCTAATTTCCATGTACGGCAAACAAAGACGACCGACCACGTCGCGTCATGCATTAGACAACATTGCATTTATACAGCTATTTTTCTATATAAATTTGTATAAAAAAACTGTTTAGGCAAATTCTGTTATACGAAATCTATGTAAAATGTTCTCCTCTTTCGTTTAAGACTGGTTTCAAACCGATCTTATTTAAATTGAGCGAGAAATTAGCAAAAAGCACGCACAGGGTCAGGCGGAACGTTACGTGTTAGGAACGTTACGTTAGGAACGTTACGACCGTTAGGAACGTTACACTTTTTCGTACATGCAGCCGGTGTTTTATCAATTTATAAGATTGGTGATTCATCAATTTATAAGACGTTATCACGTCAAAAATGTATTGTGTTTCGACAACATCGTTGTCATCAACAAATGGAAAAGTTAAAAAAAAAACATACTAGGAATATCATATGAAAATATTTTATAAAATGTATTATTTGGTGTACATGACAGTTTGATCCAAAAGCCATCACGCTAACATGAACAGTGTTGCCAGACCCGGTCTCTTAAAAAGTGGTAGCGCCACCAAAATCAAGCGGTAGATTAAGAAAAAAATTCTAGCCAATTGGACGACGGGGCCATTTCAACTTCAAAATGTTGACATTTGATATAGTATAATAAATAAAATTTCTGATATTGTGTGAAGTGACGCGGGTAATGACTAGTATTCAAAATGATATTAATGTTATTCGTTGCCATGGTTACCTACATAATATGTTCCACGTCATGTGAAAATTAATCAAAGCATATGCTTAACTAGTTTATTTCTGACAGATCTACAAAACAAAAGAACAACTGATTTTTATTGTCAAAATATTTCTGAAACTATAAAGTTTAGGAAAAAAATTAATTAACGAAGCATTCTTGAAAAAATAAAGAAAATAATAAGTCGAAAGTCGTTAAGAAAAGTATACCATAATTATATAAAAAAACACTGTTATGGCTTATATTTCTTCTGCGCATGCGCTGATTTTCTCTAAAAACAATAGGGCTCTTCATATTTGCATACCAAACATCCTCCCCAAATTTGTTTTCAATCCACTCATCCATTTGACCTGACAGACTAGCCGACTAACAGACGCACAGACTTTTTCAAAAAAATTTTTTTTGGATTTGGGGAACCTCAAAACGAAAAGATATTGTAAAATTTTTGAAATGTGATTTTTGACTCAAACTAGTACCATTCCCCACTTGTGGGTTGCAATGATAAAACGGTAGATACCAAAATTTTACAAAAAGCATATATAAATTACTTTAAGATTTACTCACAGGCTTATTAGACAAGAGTCTTAGATGCAAGGGCAGAGGGGGCGCTGAGCTTACCTTTGCAGGCACCACTTATTTACAGAATAAAATTTGGTAATTTGAAAACAAATTTCGATAAGATAACGAGAGGAAAGACCTTTTACTGCGGGAAATTAACTTATTCTCATGGTAAAAATTGATTTAATGTGGGCGAAACCTTGGGGCGGAAATTAGTAAAATATAAAAATCTGGTAAGTATATATTCGTGGCACAGGCAGGGCAAGCCGGGGGGGGGGGGGCATATTCATAATTAGCCTAGGGCAGTCAGAACTCTATATCCGGTGTTGCTCACTACTGAAATCTTCATCACTCTACTAACATGTCATCACAATAAACATTTTTTTAAAACTAAAATGTTATAATAGGATAAATATCTAGGAATATTAGTATAAAGTTATCGACAGTAAATGAATTATGTTGATTTACTGTTTAGTACTAAAATAATTATTATTTTTCTAAAGGTAAACAATGATATTTACAAGCATGAAAAATTTAGTACAGTAAGTATATAACCGTATACAAATAGCAATGTCATGTAAGGTACACGGTAAAGTAGAATAACTAGCTGATGATAACTTCTGAATTAGAAAATCTACTATACCTACTCTAAGAACTAGCAGAACAGAATGAACCCGGAAGAATTAAAATAAAAATTAAAAAAAAAAAACAAATTCACAATTTTTTTCATTAATTCAAAGGGTAAATTAAAAAAAAAGAGGAGAGTAGAAAAAAAATGGTCGATCTACCGCTAAAACGGGAGTTCTGGCAACACTGAACAAAAATTATGAAGGGAATGGCACAGCTGACTGAAAATAATCGCATTTATCGGGATTTGCTAAGCACAATAATCTGTGTAAATTCCATTAAGCCAGGGCTTTTATATTATTTCGTTCTCGCCTTTCTTTTAGAAACTTTACGCAACTATATTGCATAAAGAAAACAATAGTTGACTTATCTGAATAGTGATTGCGTTGTGTGAATTGACATTTTTAGCAAAAACATACCATATTTATAATCTGATAATTTTGCGATTTTTCAGTAATGAAAACCATATTATGGATCCTCGTACTCGCCTATTATACAGAAACAGAATTGAACATCCATAAATTAACTTCACAGTTAGAACAATACTTGAGAGATGCAGACAATGAATAAACATTATTACAATTGTTTTTTATAAAAACTGAATGAAAAAAAATACTTACCTGACTCCAAAGGCAATAGTTACATCAGAAGTGTCCATTTGTATCTAATTTTGTATATCTATATTTTTGTCATATTTAATAAAATTAAAAAAAAAAAACATTTTAAAATGAATTTTATTATTAGTAAGTAGGTACACAATACAAATTATCATATAAATGAATTCTTAATGCTATAAAAATGTTTAATCGCGAGAAAGATACTGCGAAATCGCATTTGGATTTTTTTGCATCTTGTTTTCCATTTTGTTTTGAACATACGTAGCCTTTTATCCGAAATTTATCAATGGTAATATTATGTATATTTTAAATTTCGAAATTAATTTTACTCCCGAAAATGTCTGAAATTAGGTAGATGGTAGTTTATAGACGCTAGACGACTGACGGCAGTTTTCCTGTATTTATTTTTAATAGTACCTAGTTTATGAATCTAGGTTGTGATGAAACTTATTTCATGTAAGTGAAACTATGTTACAGGAGCATCTATGAGTTTTAAGTCACACGAACCAAAATATCATCACAATCGAGATATATACATTTTTTGCACATATCATAATTGTAATATTTTAGACAGATTCATCTGTAGTCATCTGCAATCTATTTAGGTTGTTTATAAAAATTTCGTCTGCTTTGTGCTGCTTTGGTATCAGTATTTTCTCTTGTAGTATTAAATGGTAACCAACACGTCGCTTTTGAAAATGATTGTTGGCTTGTTAAGATTGTTTTAGATCAAAGCACGAATGGTAACCTGCCATTTTACTACCGCTATACGAAATGCAGCTATATTATAGCGGGGTGTGTCCTTTTAATATTTAATACTTATTGATGATTATAATTTATTATTAAGGTGGTCCTTACCTACACTGAATTACAATATACTGGTATAACTACAGACCTACCTATAAATAGCACAGAAAGATTTTGATATCGTTTGACTTTATTCATATGACAAATAAAATTAGATTACAAATTAATTTTATTCTTCTACTAATCTACATAATGTTACAAAATGGTTTTAAAAATAACTCTTTACGTCTTAAAATGTAGATTACACATTACTCGAATGATTTTTTACTGTAACTGAAATAAAATTACAAATATATTAAATCTAACCACGACAGAACGTGTATTAAAAAACATTAAAAAACACACGTGAAATATATTTAACACTAACTAGTTTCGTCTCCAAACGACGGCATTAACAGATGTACTTATTATAAAATAAAAAAGAAGTGCTGAATCTGTAAAAAAATTCATTAATTTTTTTAATATTTTTCTACCCTTTGCGTAAAAGAATATTAACATTTTTAAGTGCTTTGCAATTATGAATTAATACCTTCTCATTTATTTAATATTCCACACAGAAATGTTTGAGTACTGCTGGATGTTTTCTACAGACGAAACCAGTGATATTAAATATCTGTGGTGAATGCTTCAGAATCTATTTTACATAAATATTTATATTAAAACTAATCAAATTCAAAAAATAAAACTTAGCATACACACATATAGTTACATTTTCTCTATTTCTACTCTATTAATGAAAATGAAACACATCTACTAAATTAAAAACGATGATTTTTTAATAAAAAAAAATATATAAACACATCAACTGAAAATGTATTAATTATTACGACACATGTATTGATTCCAAATCTAAGAAAATGCATTATTATTCTGTCTAAAATTTATGAACGGAAAATTAATATGTCTGATGCGATTCTACGTTTCTACATTTCACTTTCAAAAATTAAATTTGATTCTCATACTTAGTAATTTAATAAAATCATCACATTATTTCTAGATCTTCAACTGTCACCTAACAATAAAAAAATAAAAAAAACAGATATTGTGTTTTCTTCAATAACTCAAAATAATTCACTATTTTCAGTGTGATTATACAATAGTTAAATTTAACATTGATCGTTTTTTGGTAGTCTAGCTACTTACAAATTCGGCGTTATAACAAAACTGATATTTTGCGACGTCACGTTACATATAACGCAACACGTAAAGCAACTATATGCTACCAAATATTACGCGGTTGTTAGGTATCAGGGAGGTAGCTAGTCGTTACCAAAAAGTGATCATTATTGTATTCTAACTTGATTGTAAGCATTTCAGAGAGAACTCTTTTTGGGTGGCTGTCCATCACCATCAGGTTCATCAGTTTGCCGTTTACGTTTTACCAAATGGGAGATATCAGTTGCCCGAGCGGCACCGTTGGCTGATGAATCTTTACTGCTTCCAGCTACTGCACTTCCATTGGCGGTAGATGTCTCTTCGCCTGTATCTCTGCCTTGGAACGCTTCAGTTATCATTTTAGATATTTGTTCCTTTGCCTGCAATAAACACCAATTTTAAATACAAGTTATAATAAAAACCGATCGAATATCAACTTCATTTGTACACTAAGGGTTCTATACTCGCGAGTCGCGAGGTTCAAAGAAGATTATTTCAAAAAACACAGGACCGATTTTGATTCAACTTAATTGTTGCTGGTAGTAACAGGGATTACGTATTTTTGTGACCTTTTATGACAGCATTATTCCTGTATTGAGGTTTTATGAACAAACACGTTTCCTTTGTGATTAGACATCACAGTTTTGTAAATTCAATTTTATGGAGTATCGCGTATTATTGGATTTTTAATAAAATATTTGATTTTAATGTGATTGTTTAGAGCTATGCTTCTTTATAAATTAGTAATAAGGGTACAGTAGAGACGCGATAATCCGGACTAATTAAAACACAGCTGATCCGGATTATCAAAATGTCCGGATTACTGGATGTAATTTTAATTATCAAGAAAACAAACTAAAATGCTCATATTTTGTGGCTAACTGTTTATTTGAGGCTCCCTTTTTTAATTTGTCAAGAATTTCGTTTTTTACTTGCAGTGATAAAGTAACGTGTGCTCGTTTACGCGGCGCCATAGTGCGTTCTCTATGTATTTCTATCTGAGTTTGACAACGACTACATACATACTAAAACCACCTAACTTCTCTCACTTCTCCGGCAACAAATATGTAGGTATGTAACTGTTTGTAACACACCGCCGGCCAATAGTGTTGACGCAAATAGTGCCGGTACAGCTACTCAATAACTAATTATCATGATCCGGATTACTGAAACTGGAAAAATCCGGACTACAATGTACATAATACTATCAAACGACTGTCCGAATTACCAAAGAATCCGGATTATGAAGGTTCGGATTAACGCGTCTCTACTGTAATTACAATAACTGATCATTAATGTTTTATCAACATTAATTTAATTACGTCAATCTGAATTTTTCACGTTAAATACACTATTATCAATTCACACCTACCTCTTGTCTCGCATCTCTGTAGTCGACGATTTTGGCTTGTATTTCTGGTAACAGATCTGTGATTTCTTCTACTTCACTTTTAACAGATTGACTCAACTGATCAAGCTCCTTCCCATCTTTCAATTTTATCATATATTTTTCAAGTCTTTCATGTGCTTTCTCAAAATTGACAATGGCGGCATCAAGTTGTTTATCAAGGCCTAGGGTAAGTCCTAGTTTGTAATATGTTTCGGCGACTAGCCTGTCTTTTCCTTCCATTTCCAAACGCAATTTCAAACACGCTTCGAAATCCGAAATAGCCAAATCGAATTTCTCGCTTTCAGATGACACTTCTCCGAGTGAATCTAAAGTTTCAGCCAATTTTTCTACAGCATCTGTTTGCTTTGAAAATATCTTTTTGGCGCATTCCAAAACTTCCCACGCAAGCTGTAAATTATCTACTGCTCCCTCCTCGTCTTCATCACTTTCTTCATCTTCTTCCTCTTCTTCGTGTCGCCTTCTTGCTGCAGAAGCGGCTTTTCTTTGGGCTGCTTCTTTTTTAGCAACTTCTCTCTTCTCTTCTAAAGCTTTCGACCGTTCCTTGATTTCCTCCGCCAATTTTTTCAATCTTTCTTTTGCCTCTTCATCTTCTGGTTCCTTTTTCTCAGGTTTGCCTCGATTCTTTAACCAACTTGGTGCGTCTTCATCGAATTCTGAAACGGATACATCATCATCTTCATCGTAATCATCAGAATCAATATCGGATGTTTTCTCCCCATTTTCTTTGAGTGGTGCTTTTTTGACGCTGGGTTTCCCTGAAGAAGATGCGACCGGCGCCGAAAATGATGACGAAGCTGCCTTATTTTCTTTCGCCTCATCTGCTTTTTTCTTTTGACGAGTTTTAACTGGAGATCTATTTTCATCAAACGGCTCATCTTCAATAAATTCATCATCACCGTAGCAGGCTGCTGCCGCCGCTGGTATATTTTCATCCACGACTACTTCTCCATCTTCTCGTGCTAAATTTAGTAATGCCTATAACAAATATAAATAATCGTTAGAATACAAATATATTCTGAGATTTTATATTGCCTTATTATTAAATTTCATGTTATGAAATAGTTAAATTAGTATCAATTTAATGGTTCTCTCTTTTACTTCAACTTAATTTAGATCTCATAGAGTGAGACAAAAGTTCAGTAACTTTTCGATCGATGCAGATTGCAGCAGCAAAATTACTTATATTTTGTTATCAACAGTTAGTCGAGATGTGGAGCGGCCATAATTAAATTTGAATCGATCAATAGATGTTTAGTTCAGAAAATCAGTTTCCTTGTTTATAATTACCTGTCCATAGAGCAAATAAACTGCGCCAAGACTGTCATCCAGATCGCCTCTTTCGGCAGCCCAGCGTTCGCAGCACCTTGCAAAGCATTCTACAGCCAACGCATTTTCACGAGCTTTGTGATGGTTCTTTCCTCGTTCCCACAGCTCATCAGGACTCAACGAATCGAGGATTGTGTCGATATCCTCTTGAGGTATCTCCTCATTTCCAGTAAGTTCTTCATGAGGTTCAGCCATCTGAAAAGAAACAAGCAATTTTAAATCAGATGAAATCAATTTACTGAAATTTATATTATTAATTGTAGCTTGTAGCAAATCTTGAACTGAATTCCTTAGGGTTTTTAAGCCTTTGGCTTCGGTCGAAAGTTGCTGATTAATTGGCTTAGACTTCGGCCAGAAATCGACCTTCGGTTGGACGCTAGATGTCGCATTTATTAGCAGTCGTTAACAGAAAATTTATTGTATTTATTATAATAGTATATGAAAATGTCCATATTTTTGAAATTGGAATGGTCTTGTCGCTCAATTGGCTGAAATTGTATATATGAAATGTCAATACAAGTAATTCTCGTTATCTCAACAAACAACGTTGCAACAATTCAAGAAAATTATAGCAACAATAAAACGACGATAGGGAAGGTAACATACGCCTACTGCCACTAAGAAAATTACTTGATAAACGATAGACCAACTTCTGTGCACAAATTGAATAATTTACAGCAGACGGAACCAAATTCGTTTCTTTTACGTTTTAACGAAAGTGTTTCAAACGCTAGGACTGTTTAACATGTTAAGTCGCACCTATATTGGATTCGAATTTCTCCTGATCCGATGTAGGGCGGTCATGGGAAGACATTGCAGGGAAACATACACCAAGATAATAATAATAAATGTAAGTGCCTACATTGGAAGGGGAACCTGATCACATATTATGTTTGTTTCCAGTAGACGGCACATAATTATGGAGATTTACAGAGATCATTTTGTTGTTCGATCTTGTGAAGAATTGACCAATTACATCGCCTTTTATATCTTCAAGAATATGGTCAAACGTTTCTATAGTCATACAGTGGTAGCCCTTGAATTTATCCGGGTAATTTCGTAAGTTTTAAAAAACCCATCTTCAGATCTATGTTTATTAAACTAATGCCGGCATACCTTTTCTGTACGTCTCTTCTTTAAGAGAACGTTCTTGTCCTACCACAAGCCAACGCAAATCATCTTCCGAATCACTCATGGTACACTGGTACCCCCCACAACACAAATACAACTGCTTCCCAATCGGGTGTAAAACTGAATCCAGTGTATTTGTGTAGGTACGGTACCAGTAACGTGGATAGATTTTGTTCAAGGAGAGGAGGTGAGTTGTCCGGCCGTTTTGTAAATGAAATATGAGTACCTAATAGCAACTGTGTAGAACTGGTTGACAACAGTTAGGTATTATAATATTTTAAAATTAAAAAAAGAACTGACTTATAGTTCAATAATGCTTGATTTTGTGTTATCAAGCTATTGTTGATAAATAATATACTTTTTATCAACAATAGATTATTATCTAGTGTTGAAAAAAATAGCTACCTATGTATCAGGCAATGCTCACTTAGTATACTTCTATTAGAATTTCTAATTTAACTCTTCCTCAGGTCGCGGCAAGGCGCATCGATCAATTTTTTTATAATGAATTAAAAATCCAATTGATAATTTTAATAATTATCAGTTTAGTAACTGGGAATAGGGGGCTTGTAATAGTCTAATAGAGAAGCCATGGAAACGCCAGGCACTGCTAGTAGCATCAGTAACGCCATTAGCATCAGTGAGCTGAGGAAGAACTAAAAACTAAATTTGACCTTGAACGTCAAGTGAACTATCTAAAACTATGTAATCTATGCTATGTATATGTCGCCGGGATATTGTCAAATCCGTGATTTTGCAATTTCACTAGTGAAATTACAATATCACGATTGACAAAGATTCGTTATATTATAAATTCACTAAGTGAAATTATAATATCACGGGTTTGACAATATCCCGGAAACATATACAGACCAACAGACGCACATACTTTTTCCAAAAAAATGTTTTTTTGATTCGGGTGACCTCAAAACAAAAAAGTATTGTAAAATTTTGAAAAGCGAATTTTAACCGAAAATAGTACCATTCCTCACTTCTGGTGTTGGAATGGTAAAAGAAACGTACGTATCAATTTAGGCTGCGTTCCGAAACCGCACACTCCGTGTGATCTCGTGGTTTCGGGGGAAAAGAAGTGGCGATGTCGTGTGCCCTCGGGTGTGATGTGTTTCTGAACGACGTTTTTGAGGTTCGGTGAGACGACACGAGAAGGTTATGTTTTTTGTGTTAAAATTATGATGGAAGTCGCCGAAGCGGCCGAAATAACGCGCCGAAAAAAGATTATTGTTGGTATTGCTGTAGCGGCTGGACAAAATCTACTCAGATCAAATATTGAGAAACTCTTAAATGAAGAGATTACTGAAACCTGCGTTCGGAAATACATTTATATGGAATACCCAAAATCACACCGACTTCCCGTACTATTTCGCCGAGTGGTTCGGTGGCACACCAGTGTGTGCCGCTACGTGTTTCCGAACGACTCACATGAGGGCACACAGAACGGCTAGTGCACGCGAGTGGTGTTTCAGAACGCAGCCTAAGTTTCCCATCTCTGCAGATGAAAAATATTATCGATATGATTCATGTGCTGATCAGTTTTTGTCTGTCGAGTATACTTTGAAAAATAATATCGTAAAAAAACATAATTTATTCTTTTAATAATCGTCCAGGGTGGCCAGACACCAAGAGCTCCTTCAAGTTATGTCTATGGACAGAGAGAGGTCCTCTTACTATTTTATACATTGCACTGTTTTATTGATTCTATTATTATCTTTGGTATAGTTTGAACATGGTCGTACCACGAACAAGATAAAAACCAAGCAGAAGAACGCAGTGCAGTTTCTTTCAAATATTAAAATCAAATATTCCCACACAAAGGTTTGATGAAAACAATCAACGCTCTCCGTCCGTTGCAAAATTGACGATAGATTCGCTATCTGCGTTCGATTCACGCCGCTCAGATAAACCCTATCTCTCTTCCACAAAGTGGTGGTTTGTTTTACGTGGTCTGAAATCACAGTGATAAAAAAACGTATAGCTGAAGGATATAAATCAATATCCGGCGTGTAGCTCTGTATCGATGTTGGAGATCAAAGCTACAGAAAAGTGCTATGATTGAAAATAAAAGAAATCTGTTCCACTAAAATGAAGAAAGTATACCTAATGAAAATAACGTATTTACTTTTTAAGATTTGGCGAATAAAATAAGCGTGCGTAAACTAAATTTTATAATTTAATAGAAAAAATATACGTTCAATTTTTCCTTCGTTTTACATCAGTTCTTAAATGTGTTTCTGCTAGTTCCTGGCGGAAAACATTATTGTGCAATTTTTCATATTATTTATATCTCCAATTGCATCAGTTTCATTCTATAACAACTGACTCGATTTTAATGAAGTATGATCAACTGCTTACTTATTATTCGCGGCTACGCTTGGGTCAAAGAAAGGCTTCAGAGAAAGTCAAAACCTACATTAACGCGAACAAAGTCACGGACAAAAGCTAGCCAAAACAGGTGTTCCTTAAAAAAACGCCTCAAGCCATATTTCCTGTTTTCCGTTTAGATGCGATGTGACGTGCCGGTGTAAGCATTGAGGTGGACGAACCTATTGAATCATGTATTATCAAAGTATCTGAGAGATTTGAAAGTGGTAGTGTGTACGTGAAATAACAACTACACCCGCTGTCTTTCACTTTACGCAATGCTGTTCCATGAATAAATTAACTCCGTAACTATACGATAGCAATCTAACTTGCTAAAATTCTAGCTTATTTAGTTTTATCGATTCATTTAAAAATTCTGTTGTCTTTGATAACTTATTTAAAAAGTGTATTTTGGGAAATAAAAGTGTTGTAAAATTATAATTCTTTTATTGACATACTTTATTTTGATTATTACATTTGTGTGCGCCACTGTCTCAAGCGCTTACTATTATGCCATAATGCTCCATCTAGAGGGATCTGTAGCTCCACCTAACTCTAGAGAGTAGAGATTCACGATCAACCGGGAACGGTTTAATGTCCAATATTATTTCAAAAAGCAAAAAACTAAATAAATAACTTTAATGTAAGTTGTTTGCTTATCACTCGAAGACTAAGTAAGTACGTCAGCTTAATTTAATAAAATATAAGCCACAAACCATGATAGATCATTAAGAAACCGCGGGTACAGCTGCTTATAATTAAATAAATACAGGGTGGCCATTAATAAAAAATTCCATCGGGACTGTATTCACATTTTTAGTAAGATCAGCAAGTGTTTCATAAAATGTCCCACAGCCGACTCTGCACAATCATTCAACACTACGGCAATACAGGTGCACCCACAGACATTTAATAAAAGTCGGAATAATCCTCGCTTCACACCCTGCTGTAAGCGCGGCAACTCCTACGCAGGTTTGAACAAAAATTCAACTGAAAACTGAAGGTTTCGTCGCTTCATATTTTTTGCACAGCTGAGTTACTGATCTCTAATTATATGGGTTGTGGATAATCGCCTAGCTCCTATCATTGATCTCTAATTACTAGATAGTGGATGCACAGTAAGTTCCCATGCAATGTCTGTAGAAGAAATATTTTCGAAGCGACAGGACGACGGCTAGTCCCAAATAGGGGGACAGGACGGGTGACAATTTTCGTGGGAAATCTGAATTATTATTATCAATACAACTAACACACGGTGATACACTACGTGATATAATATGTTATGCCTGCAGTACACATTTGCCGAGCACGCTCGTCGAGAGATTAGGTATATAAAGCGAGCGTCTATGAATGTGTACACGCTCGGCGTGACTAGGCTTCACTGTCCATTTAAACGGCGCGTGTACTGATTGTTTCCTTTGACTCGCGGTAGAAAGTTGGTGAGGCGAGACAGTGCGCTACGAGATCAGGCGAGCGTTCCCAGTACACATTCGCGTTCGCTTAATCTCCGTATCTCTCGGCGAATGTGTCTGCAGGCATTATACTCAGTCGGGTCAAATGTGTAATCTTCGAATGTTTTCAACACAACATTGACTTTTACTTATATAACCAACTAGTGCAAAAGAACGGATGACAAATCTCATGATGATCGGAGTTACCGTTCAAAAGTTTTGGTCGATAAAACGCAGTATTATTTATAGTTTTTTAAGTATTTTTCTTTTAAATCAATAATTACTGTAATTAATAAAATATAATAAACATTTAATTGAAAACTCTGTAGGAAAATACTTTGTATATAGGTACCTATAGTTATAACAGTTTTCAAATGAGCTATTAAATTATTAGATTTATTTAATATTAATTAGTCGTAAATAAAATTAAAATAAATTTAAATGTAATATTAGAATAAAGTAATGTAGAAAATAAAAATATTTTCGCTCAACGTAGGGCTCGAATCCACGACCCTGATATTAACAGACGCATGCTCTACCGACTGACCTAGCCGGGCTTGTAAACGTACAACGCTAATATTGGTATATTTAGTTAGGGCATTTCACCTGATTAGAAGCTTATTTTTGAGATACATTTTGCAACATTTTTCATTGATGCTCCGCTCCTATTGGTTGTAGCGTGATATTATGTAGCCTATAGCCTTCCTCAATAAATGGGCTACCCAACAAATTTTTTTTTTTCAATTTGAACCAGTAGTTCCTGAGATTAGCGCGTTCAACCAAACAAACAAACAAACTCTTCAGCTTTACATATTAGTATAGATAATAGAAGTTTAAATAAATATAAAAACATTACTATACTGTGTACTTTGATAATAATAAATGAAACATTTTATTTTATAATAAAATTTATACTGCACGCTGGCGACGCGACAGTGGCGCCATAATGTCGATCAACGTACGCGTAAAAATCAGTGAAGCTAAGACAGGACACAATTTTGTTATGAAGCAACTTCTTTGATCGGTACTTAGTTTCCAAACCATTCTTTTGTAACAATGCGTACAAAATATTTTTAATAAAATTTTTGAAAGACAAGCTTTTACTGAAATGTACTAAAAAGGAAAAAATAATTTTTAATAATTTAGGTTCATAATTACAAAAGCGTGGATTGTGACTCATTAACGATAATTTTGCACACGTGTGTAAGTTTGGTGACAATGCATAAATTCAATACCTATGGCAGACGCCTCAAGATTGCGGATTATCTTCTTCTTTACATTGACATGACTATCAAACGGAAGAGTTTGATGTATGGAATACGATAATTTGATGTCATTAGCCCAATATGGCGAATGCCACATATCCGATCGATTTGAAATTTTGTACACATATGTATTTTCGATGACAATACATGATTCAGTCGCTTTAAGAATTAAATAATTAATTAATTGATTTTAATAAATATTTTAATAGTAAATATTTTGACAGGCTAAAAAGACAAAATAAATAAATAGTAAAAAAACACTTTTATAGACAAGCTTTTATTGAGAGGTAGGTACCAAAAAGGAAGAAATATTTTTTAATAACTCACTTTCATAATTATAAAAGCGTCGGTTCAGGATTGTGACTAATAAACGATCATAGAGTTTACAGCCCGCGCATTTATAGTAATATGAACCTAAATTATTAAAAATGATTAGTTCATTTTAGTACTTTTCCATGTTAAAATAATAATATTATAATAAAAAGGTAATTCGCCATCTTGAACCGTCCGCCACATTTATAGAATTGCCACCATACTTAAATACGTGTGCAAAATTTTAAAGCTCCAGCTTAATTAGATCTAGTCGACATTCGATTGCAAGTTTTGACCCAAACTGACAACTGACGAACAAACATGGCAAGTTAAATAAAAGCTTGTAAAAAAGCATTAATTATTATTTTTTTGGTGTCTCCGTAAGGCACCGCTCCACTGAACAAATATCCTTTGTTCGCCAGCCCAGTCCGAGCATGATCGAAGGTATCTGACTACTTATAATTCTGCCTGATAACCGCGAACTTTTTTCATCGCCTTCATGTTTTATATTTTATAATTTCGCGTTAAACTCAAAATAGGTATTCTATTTCAGTCTGAACCAAATACAGTATTGCCAACCCTGCATGAAATAAATGCATTGCGGTAACAAAACGTTGCTCTGATCCAAAGATAAATATTTGTTATTGCCAGCAGCGCGTCACCAGATTCTGGCAGCACGTGTCACTAGCTAAGCATAAAAAACAGACAATCTGAAAATATTGTTGTTTTTTAAAAACAAAGAAGTATTGGATTCTTTAACCCTTTGAAATATGATTAATTCTTCTAAAATATAAGGCGTGTTTGGTATATGTATTAGCGTAATGTAGATAACTCAGTGAAATTTACAATGAAAAGTGTAGGTTAGGTTTACCAAAAGTGTAATTTGTTCTAGTGCCTAATTGTCTTTAGACATCTATCACTTGATCTACAAGTACACTACAAGAGTCGAAATTGCTAATTTTTACACTTTTAGTCCAAACAGGTCAGTGTATCTTACACTTTTGTGTAATAAACGCAATAGTGTTAAGAGTGTTAACACTTTATACACTGGTGACTGGAGATTATTGAAACAATAAATACTTCATATTTGATTCTTTTCGAAATTCATAGCACTCTAATCCTTAGGTTCGCTTGCAATCATTGACGTAACTACAAATCTGGGTATCCCAGGCAAATTTTTAAGTTGATACACCATACTGAAAATTAATTCGAGCTCCTCCACAAAAATGAACGTTCGCGTCCTCCACACTATATCCTCGTAATTAATTGAAAGACAATATTGTTAAAATTCTGAGATATGTAGAACACAATATGGTAGGAGAAATAAGGTACCTGCTTTTACAGTTATATGTTGTTTTTTTTCAATTAATGGGTGTCGGCTTGTCACCGGGGACATCACAGCCTCTAGGGCTTAAAGTGGTACGTTACACATTCGCTTATTGTTAGTTGGCGATTGCCCTAGGAGTCTCTGACTATTTACCAGCCTGGTCATCATGTGGTTATGCTACTGCTTGCATTATTTTTACTTCAATAATTTGTGCAGATGACCAGTCGGTTGAAATTTGAGTAGACTAACTTAATAAGGCCCTGTCCGCATTGATTTTATCTACATTTTATATTGACCAATCAAATACTTGGACTGAATTGAAGCTTCAGTAGAGCTTAAAACCTAAATAAGGCGAGATTATACAGGATATTCCAAAAATAAACCAGCCATCTAATTTCAAAGTTGGGTAAAAATGTTTGGGCAAAATCGATTTAATGGTTTGAGTTGGGTTCTGGGAACTTGAAAACGTGTATGTTCACCAAAAATATATATAGGTACTCTATATTTATGAAAATCAGCTAAAAGTTTTATTTTTTCTTTGATTAAACTTACTTTCACATAAATAATAACGGCTGAACCTAAATTTTAAAATTAAATGGGTGAGGACTCGACTAACGCATATCTGAACCCAAAAGTCTTCGTTTAAGTTTAAAACATTACATAATAATAATTTAACAAATCAAATATCATAACGTTATTTATACATCCATTAATCAAACTACAATAACAATACTTCAACCACCAGTTTCGGCAGTTTCCAACAAATAACCAATTTATGTAGCTTTTTTGTAGTAAAATCTGAAAACACAGCGGAAACTTGTCCATTAGTCTAAGGCTACATTGGAACCATATCAGATCAGATCAAACCAGACAAGACCAAATCAGACACTTCAGACTTAGCAGTTCCATTAGGAGTGGATAATACCCGATATTTAAAATTAAAATCAATGTGTTCTTCGGATTCTAATGAATTTGTCTCATGGAAAATAATACCATTAAATTTAAAAGCGAACACAAGAGTGATGTTGCCGTTTTTCCCCATGTAAGCAGACATTTTCATCCGGTTTTTTGAGCTCCTGATTGGTTCCTTTTTCTATTGTGAAATTGCTTGAGATAATAGCCGCAATTTCTGGCAGTATATCTTACAAGGATATTTTGAGCAATTCGATCAATATTTTGGCAGTATATCTTACAAGAATATCTCGAGCAATTCGCTTACAAGTCTTGAGTGTACTTCCCACTTTAAAACAAAGGTGATCCAAATTTACGGCACGCAAAGCGCGCAAGCTATACTACTAAAAAAATAATAAGCGGCGTCATTGGATGAATACATTATTGAAAACACAAGGAGAGGGAGAATAATATAAAACTAGTATAAAGCTCCGAAACCACCCCGAAAAGTTGAGAGAATATTTCAAAATGAACAACTTCTGATTATATTTTAAAAGGTCCACAACAAATGATTTATCCATATTAATTAATATTCAAACACGTTATAACTATAAGTTTACAAAAATCTGGCAATAATAAGTAGCCACATAAAAGCACAGTTAGCAATTGTTTACTGAAAGTCAAAAATGCTACCGTCGTCTGATGAAATTTTAAACACATCAGACAGTTGGTATACGTATCTGATGCAATCTGACATTATCTGAAGTGATAATAATTGTTACCATTTCTTCCATCAAACAATATGGATCTGATCTGGTCGGAAATGATGCCAATGTAGTCTTGACCGTACGGTTTTTTTCCGCTTAACAGATTTTATTGTTGATGTGTGTACTGTGTATCCCTATTACGATAAAAAATATCCAGTTAAAGCTTTTTTACCCATATCGTTCCGTAAAGCAATAAGCTATTACCATTGAGAACGGCTAGTGTGGTTATTCGACAGTTCACAGAAGTTAGGAACCGATACTGAATGTATATCGTGAAACGTGGTGGTAATTGTTGTTTCCGACAAATTCGATCTTTGTTATTGATATTTTCATAAATATATCCGCGGCCACGAAATAAAATCAATTAGAATAGGCAGTTGCTTGCAAACCTTGGGCATCTCCGAACTTTATACAGTTTGATGACCGCTTCCATTTCCTCTGCTCAATCGACCGCGTCTATTTCATGTGCCGGTCGACTAGAATTATGACGCACATTTATGAACATAACGTTGCTGCTTCTCGATAATAATTGCTGACCCGGTCGACTTGTTTTCGACTGAATCAAAGTAGTCTGTGATATGTTATGCTGTTATGATTATAACCCACGGATTCAATCCGATTTGCACCCAAGCAAAGCTGGGACAGACAATTTATTATAGCATTAACCTTCCTCGAAAAATAAGATATCGAATGGTAAAATCGCATAAAAAATTCCTTCAGTAGTTCTCGTGTTTTTCACGGACATACAGACAGACGCATGTTTTCTGAGATTTGTCATATCACGAGAGAGGTTAACTTGTTTTTGGTGGTGGTTTGAACAATTCTTTGGCGTTTTTCACTAAGCCATTCAAGGAAGATGCTCATTCAAAAAGTGACCACACAATTTTTCAGAAAGATGACTTCCTGTCAAAATAACCACTCCAAACAATTACTTAAAATTTTCAGTAAATATGAACCTCCGTACGAAGAACACCGCACTGTGATTGGAAATTCTAAAAACCTCATTTTAGCAACTTCTTATATAGCCACAACAATGTCACTATTTGTGTAATGTCAAGAGCATTGATGTAATATGATTAAAAGTGTTGTTTCAAGCCTCTTTCTTTATAAGTACTATTCATTCAATCCGCAAAGAATAGTTCATTCCAGCGTCGGATTGCCTAGTTGCGCTACGCTAATGGAAAAATTTTCAGCACAAAATAAACTAAAATTATGTGCTAATTAGAAAATGTGAACATAAATTGCAGCGCTATACATAAGTCATTCATATATTACGTCACGCGCACAGGGTCGCAAAAACTTAATAGGGTTAAATCTCAGTAGATGGCCCTTATTTGGTTCTGTTGCACTATGGAACCTTGCAATACAAGATACTGCCAAAACTATAGATTTTCGAAATGACGGTATTATAAAAACTTATTTATCATTGGTCATAACTGAGGGTATGATGAACTTTGTGTCGTAAATACAGGGTGAAAAATATAATTATGTCATGCTCTAGAGGGTGGATAGAGATCGCGGAGACAAGCATTTTTAGTATAAGAACCCATGTCCGGAAATGCACCGTTACGGAGTTGGTGCGCCGGGTGTCGGGAAGACAAAGGTGATGGAAAACGGGCTCTGAAACGTTTGGCCTGTACAGTTTACTGTAATAAATGTTAACAAAACATTAGAGTACACTGGCAGGCTACAAAACTAAACAATTACAACTTTGAAAAGAACGATACGGCGAAAAACGGTTGGTACAGTACAGATCTTGTTGGAGAGTACAGTACATTTAAAGCAGGTGTTCGATGTGATTTCGATGCATGGGTTCTTATACTAAAAATGCTTGTCTCCGCGATCTCTATCCACCCTCTAGAGTCTAGAGCATGACATAATTATACTTTTCACCCTGTATATCAGCTATGTCTAGGATATGAATCAGTATGGTTAAACCAAAATGTAGAACAGATTAAGACTGAGCATAGTGCTATTTTAGAGAAGTATAAATGTAACTTAAAATTGGAAGATAAAACAGAATTCTGAGCTCAAGCTATAGTTTAATATATCAATATATTAAAAACAATGAAAATTATGAAATCTATTTAACATATAATGTTTCCTTGGACAAAATTAGAGTAATAAGTCAGCTAAGGGTTATGGGTAATAAGTATTTCAGATTATATTGTAAGGATTACAAACACGAATGGAATGCTGAAAAAGTTTTGTACAATCTGCAACTTGAATAAAAACGAAAATTCGTTTCACTTCCTTTTGAAATGTCCTATTTATTCAAATTTTAAATATAAGTTTTTAAATAAATATATATATTCATGGAATGTATAGGGAGAATAATTTCGTTTTATTTTTATTAGGAAACATTTCTGTAGTTCTGATAAATGATCTGTATAATTACACGGTAAACGCATTAAAAATTAGGAGCTTTATTTTTAATAAATAATTTATTGTAAATATGTCAACCTAGGTACCTGTAATAGATATTTTTCTCTCAAATACAGTACTTCTATCTAAATCTATCAGCTATCAGTTCAATGACAGACTGTGTTAAATTTTAGTAAAATACAAATTATTATAAATTAGATATAAATCAGTGTAATTTTGTGATTTTCTCAAAATTGCTTGTTATTAAAATAAAACCAAAATGTCTCTTCATGAGGAAGGTAGATACTATTTCAATTTTTTTTTCGTATTATAAACTGTTTTCTGTATTATTTATCCAAGAGAAACACAAGTACCAGAATAATAAAAAAAAATCTGAACCCGCAACTTCCAAATTCCAAAACTGAGAACCAAATATCGAAACCAGTTCCGGAATTGAGGCGATGCGATGATCCGATATTGGAAGCCCTAAAGTTGTGCAATCAGCAGTACGATGCAGCACTGGAGTTTGAGGCAGTCGGAGATTCGGTTTACAATAGCCTAGCCCTAGCCAATTCGCCTGTCGTCCCATATATCGACCACCGGAAGCGAACGACGCAGTCGTTAACTACCGTGACGTCACACAACCAACACATGCCGCCGTTCCCGTATAGTACAGACGCACCCTTAAATTTAGTACATGCGCCAGGTAAACTTGTTTTAATAGAAGCATTCACCAACTACGAAAAACGCGCTACTTGGATTAAATCATAAAACAAACCGTCAAACATAAAAAGATAATAAGACGCCGCCTCATTATCCAGAAAAGAATGTAACGAACTAAATTTTTGCAAGCTTTTATTTAACTTCACATGTTTGCCAGCCAGTCTCAATTTGGGGCAAAACTTGCAAACAAAAGTTAGACTAGATTTAATAAAGCTAGTGCTTTAAAAATTTGCGCACGTGTTTAAGTCCGGCTATGATGGCGCCCCAAAATGATGGATTATCTTTTCACATGCAATGAAAGAATTTGACGAGTGGAATACGATCCAGAAGTTTTTGGTCTTTCACGTATATATCGAAAACAGTTGGTTCTACGAAAAAATGCTATCCATGAAAATTGTCAGTTACAAAATTTTCTTATATAACCATTCAATCTAACCCACAAGTGAGGAATGGTAGATACCAGTTTAGGTTAAAAATCACTTTCCAAAATTTTACGATATTTTTTGGTTTTGAGGTCTCCTGAATACAAAAAACATATTTTTAGAAAAAAAACTCTGTGCGTCTGTTTGTCTGTGAGCACGATACAGGTCCAAACGGATGAACGGATTGAAACCAAATGTTGGGAAGATGTTTGATATACAAATATGAAGAGCCCTATTGTTTTTACGGAAAATAGGCGCATGCGCAGAAGAGATATACCTATGCTATAACGGTCTTTTTTTATATAATAATGGTATACTTTTCATAATGGCTTATTATTCTATTTATTTTTTCAAGAAAGTTTCGTTAAAATTTTTGTTTCTAAGCTTTATAGTTTCGGGAATATTTTAAAATTAAAAAAAAAAAAAAAAACAGTTGTTCCTTTGTTTTGTAGATCTGTCAGAAATAAACTAGTGCATGCTTTGATTAATTTTTACATGAGGTGAACATATTATGTAGGTAACCATGGCAACGAATAGCAAATATCATATTGAATACTAGCCGTTACCCGCGTCACCTCATGCGATATCAGAAATTTTGACATTTGATATAGTATAATAATACAATGTCAAATGTCAATATTTTTTTGTAGTTGGAATGATCCCGTCGCCCAATTGGCTGGAATTTTTTTTTTCTGAAAACCGCTGATGTAATGGCATCACTTGTAGAAGATAAGGTTTCCGTCAAAAGAAACGAAGCCGCGGATTTTAATATAATCAAACATCTTAATAGAATGTAGATTATTATTATTATTATTATCAAAGCGCGCTCTTCTCGTGCATGGTGACTTGAAGTTTTCTTTATTTCAATTATAATTTTTCACAGTATTTGGTACAATGGATTTTGTGATTGAATAATATATTTTTCAGATGACAGAATGCGGTTGATAAAACAAATTCACTGTATCACCATGTTCGCTGTGGTGCGACGTTCCTTTAAACTAAACAGCTGTCAATCTCCGCAGCTTTATGTGACACTATATATTATATATATGCATCTGTTTTTTTCTGTAGCACAGTATGACATCTCGTCAAAGTCGAAAGCTTTGATTCGAATATAAAATAAATTCTCTTTAAATCAAATTTTCTATTTCCCTCGAATTTTATTTAATACAGTTTGACTTAACTGTTACTGACAGGTTTACAGATTCGAGCCGCATTTTTAAAGGGTAGATATTACAATGGCCTTTTAGTGCATTTTCAAAACATTTTATGTGAGACAAACCTATTATACTATGTATACAACGTAAAAACGTACGACATGAATTTTATATCAAATGTCAATAACGAATGTAAGATTAAATAATATTATATTTTTAACCGACGAAAAACAAAAACGGAGGAGGTTCTCAAGTCGACGCGTATTTTTTTTTTTTTTATGTATGACCACGCATAACTTTTTACAGAGTAGTCCGATTTTGATAAATATTTTTTTGTTTGAAAGGGTATACCCCGAAGTTGGTCCCATTTAAATTTGGTAAAAAAATTCCAACCCTAAGGGTAGGAAAACAGGGGATGATTGATTGTTCACTCACTGATTGTAATGTTTGACCACACATAACTTTTTACAGAGTAGTTCGATTTTGATAATTATTTTTTTATTGGATAGGGTATACCTCGAGGTTGGTCTCATATAAATTTAGAAAAAAAATTCCTACCCTAAGGGTGGGAAAATAGGGGTGATTTATTGCTCACTCACAGATTTTCATGCTGAGTTGTGTATTACAATTATAAATTATATAGCCACAAAAAATTATAAAATAAAATCTTTTTAACAAAAAAATTAAACCGCCGAAAAACTGAAAAGCAAAAAATAATAAACCTTTTTATTTAACTATAAGTTATATTTAAGTAGTTGAACGTATGTGACAGTCTAGTATATCTAAGTAATTTTGAGTCGGCGTCAAACAATCAATGAACATAGATCACTAAAAGAAATAACCAAATCAAATTAACAATTAACTTCGTGAACTCTCAGAGATTTCCGGCGAAGGATTGTTGACGCCGACTCAAAATTACTTAGATATACTAGACTGTCACATACGTTCAACTACTTAAATATAAGTTAGTTAAATAAAAAGATTTATTATTTTTTGCTTTTCAGTTTTTCGGCGGTTTAATTTTTTTGTTAAAAAGTTTTTATTATAGCTGCAGTGTTTGCTATTGTTGTATGAAACACACCAGTCAGTGTTACAGTTACAAATTATATACCTATGTAATATGTATAAGAAAAATACAGTATCACTGACAGAACTTAACCCGGAATTTCCACTATCGCGGCGGATGACTTAATCAGTTTATACGTTTGTAACTCTTTGGTAATTTGGTAAGAAGTAATATTTTCAACATCTGATTTTTAAAATTAAATAATTAATCAATTCCGTATGTCTCTGGAATGGGTCGGGTTAGAGATTTTCTATTATATTTATGAAATAAAAAATATAAATAGGTAAATATAATTTAAAGTGAAAAAATTATTAGGATAGCCAAGACTAGGAATATTTTTTTTTTTGTTTAGCGATATCTCATTGCATTATCATAAATAGTAGGTTGTCAGTTCATAGTGACAGGGAAAAAACGGCTCGTGTTGTTTATGAAAATAACTAAATATTTCCCATTTTTAGTTTTCTGAATAACATTGTTTTCTTTTTATTTATCAAGTTTTCACCGTAACTGTACAGGGGCCATTCAAGTAGGTATTAAGTAAGCACCAAAGGGAGGGGGGGCTTTGCTTAGCTTATTTTTGATGACATGGGGGACGGGGACGGGGCTCTAGATGGTGATTACGTCAGCAATATTTATTTATTTACTTTTTCTGATTTTTCTGCAAAACTTAATGGATTATGATATGGCAACTCTATGTTCGAAAGCGAAAAGCATGTTCAGGGATTCCCTAAAAAATCTTATTTTAAAAAATGTAACCTCCTACAAGTCGCTAAAAAGATTAAAATAACGAAATTTTGAGATCGGTACTATCACGTTTGATGTACCTACTCGAAAAAAAGAAACGCAGATATATTTTCGATACGCTTTGTTGCTTTCACTCACCGGATATTGAGTAGATAGACAATGATTCATATAGTAATTTATTAAATAATATATGGTCAAAAATCACTACAATTCTGCTTACGTAATACTTGAATGGCCCCACACTACAAAAACGTTACATGTAGCTTATATTTTCTTGCCATTCAATAGATACTCATTCTGCAAAAATATGAGGTTATTTTGTTGGCGCGACATAAAATTAGGAAAGCTTATTATGGGTACAATATTTTATTCTCTTTCAATGCTTGGAGAGGCGTATTATATAAATGAGAGGTTGTTTCGTTGGCACTTTATGTTTCAAACACAAGCAACCATAATAAATTGGCTTTTTTCGTTAAGCATTTTTATCTGTTGCTGGAATTTAAATTAAGTTTATATAGATACACTTGATTTAAATAAAACTTCACGAATACTATAAACGAGTCGTCTAATCTGATGGGACTTCTGAGAAAAGCCCACATTTTATGGCGGATTCACAATCTACGCAGTAAATGTTAGTAAAGTCTTTTTTTTTTTTATTTTATTTTATTTTATTTCCGTGTTCCGTATAGAAATGGAAATGTGGTGTTAAGGCTTCATAACCGTAACTCCAAGATTTCGCAATTCCGGATAAAATTTACAAACATATATCAATTGCGGAACTGAAATCTATATACTAATATATAAAGCTGAAGAGTTTGTTTGTTTGGTTGAACGCGCTAATCTCAGAAACTACTGGTCCGAATTGATTTTTTTTTGTTGGATAGCCCATTTATCGAGGAAGGCTATAGGCTATATAATATCACGCTACTAATAGGAGCGGAGCATCAATGAAAAATGTTGCAAAATATAACTCAAAATTTGTCCGTCCAACAAAAACTTTTGAACGGTAACTCCGATCATCATGAAATTTGGACACAACATACATCTCGCTAAACTAAGATGAATGTGCGTACTCATGAGAAAGAGACAATCTGTTATGAGAGTTAACTCTTAAAGAGGTCAATAACTTTTTCCCATAGCAGATAGTCTCTTTCCAAAGGTCGATGTGCATTACCGTTGCGTACTCTAAGAAAGTTAAGATCCGTATCCGTATCCGCGGATCTTGAAACCAAATATCCGTATTCAGATCCGTATCCGCGGATATACATGTTTAACGATCCGGCACATCACTAATACAAACCAGCAAATAAATATACAAATTTTATCTTTTTATATAAGTACTAGCAGTTCGTCCCGGTTTCACCCGGGTGCGATAGATATAATTCTGCAAGATATATTTCGTTTGCGGCCCGGCGTCTGAACTGATAGCTTTGAGCAAACTCTGTCAGATTTGCTTCTGAACTAATAAGCTTTAAGCGAATTCTAACAGATGTCGCTACTTGGTATTAAAACAGTTTTTTTTTTGTTTGCTTCTGAACTAATAGCTTAGAGTAAATTCTATCAGATGTAGTTACATGTTACTAAAACAATTTTTTTGAGAAAACACCGTAATTTTGTTCAAAATACTTAATAAAAACTATCCTATAGCGTAAGTTGCACCAAGCAAGGCACATTTACAAAATTTCATTAAAATCTGTTCAGTGGTTTCGGAGATTAGCGCTCCGTCCCGGTTTCACCCAGGTGCAAAAGAACGAATTGAAGGGAGGAACATGAGTACGCACGTTCATCTTGATCGGAGTTAACGTTCAAAAGTTTTTTTCGAACGAACACGAGTTTAAAGTTTTATATTTTGTATTTTTTACACCTTGGGTTACATTATCGGAGTTTTCGGAGGGATCTCTAATTTAACTCGATTAACAATATAGCCTATGTTATTCAGTGATAATGGAGCATTCTATTAGTGAAAGAATTTTTAAAATGGGTCCAGTAGTTTTTGAGTTTATTCATTCCATACAAAAATACTAATCTTTTCTCTTTATAATATTAGTATAGGACCAGGGGCGGGCAAATCTTTTGATCGGCGGCCCTCATAGCTGATGAAAATTTGACCGCGGGCCGTATGGCTGATGAAAATTTCCCCGCGAGCCAAAAATTTGCTGAGCAAAAGAAAAAAAAGGTCCTCACATTCTATTTCCGCATTTGGAGAGCAAAAAAAAAACGTCCTTACAGTCTATTTCTGCATTTTACTATTTTTCTAAAATTTTCTAAAATGCTTCGCGGGCCGGACAAAATTGCGCTGCGGGCCGGATCCGGCCGCGGGCCGCCATTTGCACAGGCCTGGTATAGACTATAGATAGTAGGGAGTTAGGGATAACGATGAATTAAATTCGCATATTTTTGTAATACCGCCTTTATAGAAACATTTATACAGCACGACTTTAATATCTACATTATATACAGTTCATTTATCATACATAAAACGCCGTATCAACAGCTCCCGAACATTTATTTCGGTTTTATATATCTAGCTTATTTGTATTTTCCAGCTAGCCAACTTAAATATAAAATACCCGCGGCTTCGCTGTATTCATATCGGTTTTTATACGAATCTTATCCTTCTTCTTAAGTACCCACTATTTTAAATATTGAATCAAAATATTTTTCTAAATTATCCAGATTAAGCAAATGTGACGAGTGCTGACATCCGGTAGGTATATAAAATCATAGTAATTCTCAATATATAATATAATAATTCACAAATCAACTTAATCCACTTACAACAGTGCTGCGGAAAATAGCAAAAATTGCGTCTACACAATATATGTCAAAAACTTAAAAAAAATAGAACCTCTTTTTAAAAACGTACCAGAAAGCGTAAAATAATAAAGTTTGCTGGTCGGCGCCAATTTAATCACTATAACATTTTATGTACCGATCTATGTACTTTCATTAAATAGGCGCCGTTCACTTCATTTTTCGCTGCAATAATATGCACGCTTCATTATTCCAATCGCGAATCGATAATAGACACAACTACAATTTTATTGTACTTAGTAGATTTGATCTGCAACAGGGTTTAAGAATAACCGAGATTGTTGAGATGTCGTTTTCGACAAAAAAAAAATCTAATGAAAACATAAGATTAAAGACATAATATGAGCTACAGGACGCTGGCACCTCATATATGGAATTTCAGTTGACCAATTATACCATTTAAAAGGTCAGAAAATGGTCATAAAAGGTCACTTAATTTCATTAATTGGTCAGCAATAGAACATTTTTTGATTAGCGGTTTAAGTTTTTCAAGGCCATCCAGAAATTACAGCACCCCATTATTAATTAAATTAAAAATAATACATGTGCCTCATAGAAAATTGTGTGCTGATAATTGGTCAGCTAAAATAAATAATTGGTCAATCGATTTTCATTAAAAAATCAATAATTAAGTTGTGTTCGCGCTACTCTTATTTGAAATTATATGGTGGAGGTGCCGTGATTATTACCCGTTTCTCACCACATTTCTCAAAAAATTGTCTACACGAATTGGATTCTTATAATTAGCTAAAACACGGGTTTTTTATCGTAGTTTCTGTTTAACAATTCACACACGTGTTCGATTTATTATTTCTTCTGATTGACTTAAGATCATCTGTGTAAGCTTTTCTACTCTTATTTTTTGAGAAATGTGGTGAGGAACGGGTAATAATCACGGCACCTCCACCATATAATTTTAAATAAGAGTAGCGCGAACACAACTTAATTATTGATTTTTTAATAAAAATCGATTGACCAATTATTTATGTTAGCTGACCAATTATCAGCACACAATTTTCTATAAGGCATATGTATTATTTTTAATTTATTTAATAATGGGGTGCTGGAATTTCTGGATGGCCTTGAAAAACTTAAACCGCTAATAAAAAATGTTCTATTGCTGACCAATTAATGAAATTAAGTGACCTTTTATGACCATTTTCTGACCTTTTAAATGGTATAATTGGTCAACTGAAATTCCATATATGAGGTGCCAGCGTCCTGTAGCTCATAATATGAGCTAGAATAAATTCGTTAAGTTAGGAGCTGTCTATATCTTTGTCACTATATATTAGTTAACCAACTGTTTGCCACTCTATATTCAGCGTTGCCAGATAATTATCTTGCTAAAACGGGCTTTTTAGCACATTATACAAAAAAATGCGTTTTATACACAAAAAGCAAGATAAATTAGAAAAAAAATCAAATTCTTAAAAAAAAAAAATATATACATAAATTAACAAATTATTTAGATGACAGTATGAATATGGAAAAAGTACTTAGGAATTTATTTTTCAAGAAACTAGTCTACATTTTTTTACTTGGCTAAAGATTATACATTTTGGAGAGTTTCTTTCTGTTTCTTAATGAGTTGAAAATATAGTATATTACACCACAAGGGCCGAAAGTTTGAGATTCTTGCACCGCACTTCAATATTCTCAAACTTTTTGCCTGTATGGTGTATACTATTTGTCTTTATACCTCGGTCGAAAGTACGAAAGTGCTTTCTTTATACCCCGGTCAAAAATACGTACATCAGGCATCAATTTTAAGGCAGAAAGTCTAGCGTGACGTACTTTTTTTATACCTCGGTCGAAAGTACGAACGTATTTTCTTTATACCCCGGTTGAAAGCAGAAAGTCTAGCGTGCGTGTAATCCCACCAACGCACAAATGTTAGACTTTCTGCCTTAAAATTTATGCCTGAAGTACGTACTTTCGACCGAGGTATAAAGAAAATGTTTTTTAAAAATTGTGAAATTAGAATTTAAAAAAAAAAAAACGGAACGCCTGGCAACGTCGACGGCAGTCGGCACCATTAACATTGTGTGTCTAGGACACTATTAACAAGCCAATAGAGTTGCGTAATCTCAGTTATAGGTCAGTGTTGTTCAATAACAAGACTAGAAAAGATATAGTAAGCGCGCAATCGACTGAGGAAGCATATATATCATAAACCTACATCCACAACTAAACTGGGTGGTGTGGTCCCGTATCTAGAACTATTGGAAAAGGTCACGCCAAACTCTAAAGACGACATCACACAGACAGCACTCCCATCGCCCTACTCTCGATTTCTATGTGTGAATGTTTACTGTGGTATCGTAGCTTATAAGCGGTCGGTCCTGTTTTGATGCGGTTTATTTTGTTTGAAAGAGTATGATAGTGAGATAGCTGTTAACTATAGAGTTTGGATTTAAAAAAGTGCTAAATAAATAAATAAAACATTAATAAAAAATACTTTTTAAAGACAAGCTTTTTATTGAAATGTATTAAAAAGGAAAAAATAATTTTCAATAATTTAGGTTTACAATTAAAAAAACGTAGGCTAAAATTCGTCACAACCCATGATTTTATAAATATTATGAATCTGATTTATATTCAAAATTATTTTTTGCTTTTCAGTTTGTTCTTAAAAATTTTAAAACATTAACTTATACAAATTAATCGATTATTAAATTCTACAAATGACTGAATCATGTATTGTCATCGGAAATACAAAATTTCAAATCGATCGGATGTGTGGCGTCCACCATATTGGGCTAACAATGACGTCACATCGCTCATCGTACTGTACTCGTCAAACTTTTAGTTGTTACCTATGTCAAGAGTGTTGTGAAGAAAAAGGTAACCCGCCGTCTTAGGGCGTCCGCAATATCGGATTTACAATAACGTCTAATATAGCTTATCGTATTCCATTCGTCAAACTCTTTCGTTTGGCAGCATTGTCAAAAAAGTTGTGAAGAAAAAGGTAATCAGCCATCTTGGATTTACGCATTGTCACCAGATTTATACACGCGGTGTGCAAAATTTTAAAGCTCGAGCTTTGGATCTAATCTAAATTTTGATTGCAAAATCTGACCCAAACTGACACACTAACTGACAGTAAGTGAACTGAAAGCTTGTAAGAATTATTTATTTAAAAAGATTATTAACAAGCAGGCAAAATACATAGGAAACTAACGTACAGTTTAAAAAGTTCAAAATAAATTAAATTAAAAAAACCCGCTCCAAAAGGGTTGTTTAGAAAGTTCGAAATAATTTCAAAAGTTTTAAAAGTATCAATTAGATTTTCAATTTACTACATTAAAAAACAACAAATATAAATATACATTGGTATTAGGTTCAAATAACCCACACAAGTTGTCTACTACTCTATATTATCCCGAGCATTGCTAGATAAAAATACCTTACGTGTATACGGCGTAACTCTGGATAACCAATTTCATCAAAATCAGTTCAGCCGTTCCTGAATGATGTTTGTACAAACAGGCAGACAAAAATTCACGTCTATAGTAAACACCCCAAGCCCCGCAAGAAAACTAAATGACAGTCATAGGTCTAAATGACTCTTCCAGGTTTGCCACATGAATATGAAAGACAATACCGACACGGCATGAAATAGTAGATTGTATACCTATTAGTTAGATACGTAATATCATTACGTACAAAATATATATTATGGTATTTTTGCACGTACCCCCTATAAAATAGCTGGTCTTCACTTAATATTTAGTATATTTTTAGCATTTGTGACAGTTCAATTGTGAAAAAAGCTTCACTTCTACTAGGTTGTTCGCACCTACTCTTATTTTACACTAGCGGCCCGGCCCGGTTTTACCCGGGTGCGATAGATATATTTTGTGTTGTCGGAAAATTCTTAAAATTGTTTTTCATTAAGAAACGACTACATCGCCGAAATGTCTGAGCTATTAGCTTTGAGCTGATTTCGCTAGGTAGCAGTGCCCGCTAGCTCGTGCTGCTAGTTGCCGCTTGGTGTGCTACATTGACGCGCCATTTGAACGTAACCAGTAGCGCCCGCCTACTTGATGTCGCTATACATGAAACGGATACAGTTTTTCTTGACAAAATACCGTTATTTTGTAAAAAATATTTACAAATTATATACCTACTTATATAGAAACCTTCCTCGTTTATCGTTTTTTTCTATTATAGTGAATACCGTGTGAAAATACATTCGGTAGTTTTTGAGGATATCGCGTTCAGACAAATAGACAGACTGCGCACAGACGCGGCAGAGGGACTTTATTTTATATAATAATAATAGTAATAATGTCTTTATTGATTCAAAAGGGTTTTGATCAAATGGTGAAGTTCAGCGTAATATAGATATATTTCTAACGGTAGCTTATGAAAATTACTATTGAATTGGTTAGATCGCGTTCTTTTGTTTTTCATTACAGCGCTAGTGTATAAAGAAAAGCAGCTATTCTAAAGGGGGTAGTGCAGAAAAGCATCGTAGTCTTTTTTTCCAATGCGGATCAAAACAGGAATAATCGGATAAACGGATCACAAAACGCTCATTAATAACTTAAAGTGCTTATCTGAACACTTTTTTTGCTATAGAAATATGCATTATTCATGTCTGCGTTCTTTCATTACATAAAAAAAAATATCAGTGTGTCATCGCACAGTCGTGAATAAAATTATTCAATGTCTGTTTTGTGTGTATTCCAACACTTGCTATGAATTACGTACAACTCATAGAACGTCTCTGTACCGAAAAACCATGCGTCAGATTAAGGGTTGTATGACGGATATCACCGAGAAATAAATGAATATATCTGCGATAAGTACCCACGATTTCAGAACTGTTTACTAAATACTTTTTAAAATGTATAATAATTAACTTGAGCTCTTATGGGAAAATTACGCATATTAAAATCACCTAGAAAACTTGTAATTTTTAGAATATATTAGTTACAGATTAGTTACATTTGTTAAAAATTAAAAAAAATATATTGCTAAAAAGTAACAGCGTACTTTACAAAATACTTATTTACATTTGGCAACAACGCAATCATATACATATAAACATTTTAAACATAACTTCCGCCCACTTCTGACGACTAACCAATGAAATTGATAGATTTCATTGTAGAGCGTATGCGTCGCTCACGAAAATATGTAGGTATACTAATATGTATTTATGTATTGGTGTATAATAAACTGTACTAGTACACAGTAGAAGTTTAGGTACATTCTAAATATGTGATAAAGGACATATTTTTGTGACTTGTCTACGATTGTATACCTCAAACATCCTTAAAATAATTAAAGCTGTGGATTTATCTGTCAGACTAAATATTTGTGTAGGACACGACAGTATTGAAACTTCTTTTTAAGCTATTGCATATAGCTTCTATCGCGGGCTTTGAGCGCGGCGACCGAATCAAGAAATTCCATAACGAAAAAAACCTAACACCCCCCACTCCGACCGGCACAGCGGTGCGGCCATTCTCAATGGGTGCGGCGTTGACAGCCGTGCATCGTCTAACGTCGTTTCAGTTCGGCAGACTTCGGCAAAGTGTTTGTGTGTTCATAACTGCATAACTGCTCATAACTGATTCTATCTTTAATTGTGTATAAATGAATTTATATATAATACTGCTATAAAAATAACCTAAATTATTTAGGTTATGTGCAGAGAAAGTATATATGATATTATATCTATATAAATGTACATCGCGCGAAATTCTATGATCAAACTCTTAATATCATTCTTTTTGTTCAAATTTTTTGAATGAATAATTGTTTTGGTGTGTAATTACACTATTTATACCTTATTATTTATACCTAGCTATTTTCGTTTTATAGAGAAGAAAAACTTAAAGACCTAAAAAGAATATGCAATAGCTTTACCGCGGCAGTCCCCGAGTGCCACACGTATTTTTTTAGTTTCAAAATTGTCCGATACGCATTTAAAGATTCTCAGAAATTTACACAAAAATTTAACCTGCAGTAATGATTTTTAAACTCGAAGTTATACAGAACGTTTGTCTTTATTTCAAGATCGGATTAAAAGTATTAAAACTTACCTATAATAATGCAGATTCCCAAAATGCTCCCCAAGATAATCTTTTCCAATTCAGTGTTGACTCGAATTCACATATCAACGTTTCATATCTCTAATTGGTTCAAAAATACCTAACGTCATACTTCGAAAGCCAATTCACGCAACTCGATTATCAATTTTCAGCTCAATTTCATATTTTCTTATTTACTTTGCACAATCCATACTACGCAAAGTGTAAACGTTTCTTTCGTCAAAAGTTCGTCATGAAAACCATGATTTTTTTCATACAATTGCTCGAACAAATCAGCCGTAAAAAATACATATACGTAGGCACGCGTCCGAAACAGTTTGCTAATATTTAGAAATTTTTCTCTTAAACACGCATCAAGTTGGCATTGTGCCAATTATTTGTGTATTTTAAATTACAGTAATACAACAATAATTGTTGAGTATTTAAATAATAGTTTGTTGTGGTACAAGGGCCGAAAGCTGGTTATTGCATGCATCAATTTCGCCCGAATTACGCACGGTGGGTAGGTATTTTTTGTAATTGAAAGTGCAACGTAATAAACTCTCATCAGATACAGCAATTCAACCAACAACATTTTATCTAGACAGACGAAACAGGGCCATGTCGCTAGTAAATAAAATAAGATTGTAAAACATCTTAAAACTTCGCAAAAAAACTAAATTACACACAAGCTCTGTCTGTAGTTTACTTTTCTCGTGAAGTTTTCAAATATTTTACAATTTTATTTCGTTATATACGTTTACTTAAGTATACGTAGTACAAGGAAAGTTATCTAGTGCCGTCAGGTAAAAGTTTTCTTGGTGTTTTTTTTTTTATATTTACTAGTTCATACACGCATCATAACGGAAGTCATTAGCGTCCAGTGTTCCCGAATTTTCCTCTGTCTGTGGCGGTATCATAAAAAAATGACGACTGATTTTAACGAAACTTGATACTGGAAATAGGATCTGGGTTAGCCTTAAAAAGAAGTTTTTTTTTTTGGATATTACAATTTGAGGTGTATAGGTACTCTATAAATCAATTCCGCTGTCTGATACAATATTTCGACATTAACACGAGCAAAACCGACGTTCTCCAGCGCAAAACCAAGAGCCGCAACTATAGTTAATAATATTAAAACAAAAGTTAGTATAGTTAATTACGTCACTTGTTATTTGTGTTCAATGTTCACAAAGTTCGTTTCGATTACCGATTTTCGTACAGCTACGTGTACAGTACTGTATAGAAGAATTGTAAACATCGCGTCCGCTGTAAAATCGTCCCAGTGTGTCACCTCCATATAGCACAACGCGCTGTATACTCTATATAAAACCTACTGTCGAAGACGTTCAGAGCCAGTAAGTAAGTATCCCCCATGTACGAGTGTTTTCCGAGCTATGGTTGGAGCTATGAACAAACTACTTTTTGTCGTAGTAGGACACCCTCCACACTGTTTGAATCAGTAGAGGTGTGGTCTATCGCACTTTTTATACAAGTAGAGATTGCAATCCCGCAAAACGGAAACAGGCATTCCCGCGGGATCCCGCTGCCTTTATTAATCTGCTGGATCCCTCACCTTCAAAGCGCGGATCCACGGATCCCGCAAATTAAACGTAGACTGCCATGTGACATGACGTATGTGCCATGAGTAAATTTGATATAGACGCCGCGTGGCACAAATATTGTGCCACTGGCACGACTAGGTTTAAACCACTCGTGGCTTTGCAGTTGTGCCATGCAGAGCGTGTATTTATATGGAAACATTTAAAGCTCGGCGCGGTGGACTTGCATGCTCGTTTCCTGCCGAAAATGTTTTTCTGAAATTAACCCTAACATGTTTAGACTTAGAAAGATGATACTAAGCTGTATTTTATAAAATACGGTGGTGGCCCTGGAGACCCAAAATTTAAATAAAGCGTGGCGGTCAACGTGTTAAACAGCTTCAACAAGAAAACGAAATATTTAAGAAAAAGCCAGACATCAAGCAAAAGGACTTTAAGAAAATTTTGAAGAAAGAAACGACGTTCTTTGAGTCCGATGGTATCAGAGGAGAGTACCTGACGCTCGCCTATGAATATATCCTGACGGTTCAGCCTACTAGCGTATAGAAGCCGAGAAAGTGTTTTCAGCATCAGCAAAATCAATACTGAGTACCTCAACTTGTCATGCTGACCACCATAGTCATAATACCAGAAATAAAGAGTGTTTACCTTCCTCGGTGTAGGCTTTCTGTCTCGCAAACGGCCCCAGATTACGTGGCACTTAAAATGTACAATGCTTTACCTACAGATATACGAGAGCTATCGGGAAATGTTTTTAAAAATCGTATTAAAAGAAAGCTGTTGGAGAATCCTCTGTACGATAAACTAGAGTTTTATCAATTGTTTGTTTAAACATTTTATATAATGTATTTTATTTTATGACATACGCTCATACGTTTACAATAATGTTTTCAGCTGTTAATAAATCTATCTATCTATCTATCTATCTATCTATCTATCTATCTATATTTGCAGTTCACTCAGAAGCAGGCTCGGAGATGATACTATCACCATAGGTTGATATCATAGTAAATAGCATCTAAGAGAAAGTTGTGATTTGATTACATTATATTCATTATATGAATAAGAATTGAATTAAAAATATAAAACTGTTGTTAGGAGTAAGGGTAAAGTTAAACAAAACTATTAAACATTTAAAGATGAATCTAAGAAAACAGATTCCTAATTACTTATACTTAATTAATAGAAAAGAAATAATTTATATTGCTTAATGTAAGAAATGTTTAATAAAAGTTGATTTTTACACAAAAATCTGTAGTTGCAATTTGATTTTATAACATAATTTTAAAGATGCTGGATCCCGCGTGATCCCGTGTGGGATTGAGTAATCCCGCATATCAATCCCGCGGGATTGAATTAGCTGCGGGATTGCAATCCCTATATACAACATAGAAATTCTGAATGGTAGCTAGAGAGACTGTAACAGAAATGGTCAAGGAGCACTTGGGAGGCAGAAATGCTCTCTTTCGTGTAGTCTGAGTCCCCCTCTACAAATCCGCTTAGTGGAGTAGGGATCTAGCGCGTTGCGATACGATGCTGGGGCACTTTAAAAAAAAACGGCAAAATTCAAAATTCATCTACTAAATGGCCGAAAATGGCTGAAAGGCATCTAGGAGGTCCTCCTAATTGGAAAAAATATTCTCTGCAAATTTACTCCCTGCAGGGACTGTCAGTATAATAAATACCTGTATAGGTATACAAAAAAATAAATAAAAATAATCTTGGTGAGTGAAACCGAGCTCAAACGGTTCGTCTTCTTGTAGAGAATCCCGATATACTGTTTTCTGCCAAAATCCACCTTGCAAAAACGCGTCATGTTCGTGGGAAGTTTAACATGGTATTCAGGTAAAGCATTAATGACAAATACATTAAATTGGCGGATTGTGATCTAGCAGTGACAAAATTGGCAGATAATATTTTTTTCAAACACTTTGGGTACTAATAGAGAGCCTGGTAGAAATTTCTGTCACTGAGTGTGAAGAGTTCGAATTTTTGTCTGCGCAAATTTTGAAGAATCATCGAAAGGAAGTGAGGTCACTTGCATCCACAAAAATTTTTTCTCATAATACGGGCCACCCACTTAACCATTTCGTCAAGTTTCAACTTCAAATTCAATTTTTTTTTGCGATTTTTTGAAAGGATTTTGAAAGTCTCTGCAGGAAGTAAATTGGCAGAAAATATAAGAAAAAGTCTTTTTTTCACTCATAGATCTCTATAACTGAGACTACTACTTGCACTTAGCGACCTCTGTCAGTGCTCATTTTTTAGGAAATTTCATAAGGAACAGCTTTCTCAATGCATATGCTATACTAAAAGTCAAGAGGAACGGAGATATTAAAGGAAATAGAGAAAAAAACACTATTTTCGGCACTAATTGTCAATTATAAAATCAAGCACACCAGCAATTTGTAAGCAAACTTAGGGGGTTGAACTACACCCTAAAACGAAGGGATTCCAACAATAATCTCGCCTGTGCCCGAAAAATACACCCAAAACTCCTCGCCGTCTTGCCTATTAATGAAAAACCTCCATAAGCGAAAAAGAGATCGCGGTCCCTTGAGCTCTTGCTTATCCAGGTTCGATTGCATACACAATACACTGATACACATTTGTTGCTTCAGTGAACTTTCCATCTCGAACAAAACAAAATGAACCTGTAAGACTTTTTTCCTATATCAATTTTAATGACGTCACAATATAAGAAACCGTCGGACCGCACCTTATCGGCAATGACACGGTTCCCATCGCCGATTCGTGTCGCCGCATCTCACTATACTAGACCTGCAACAGACGAGAAGAAAACATCGTCGTCGCTACCGGATAGAGAGAAACGGAGAACGCGCGAGAGAAAACAAAATAGCATCACACACATATACAAACGTACGCCGACGAGAGCGTCGCGTCGCAACGCCGACGTAGGTTAACGCCGGTTCAGTTCAAGCTCTGCGATGATCAACAAAACACCATCATCAAAACACTATCGACATGGATGATAGCCAAAATAATAAACAACCGAGTTGTGCTAAATGTTCCAAAACTTTACAAATCATGTAAATACAAACAGCAGAAATAAATGCTGTACTCGGCATTTATTGTGTTAAATTTATCGTCGAATTAAATTAAACAAGTCATGTGTTTTTTTTTTTTTTAATTCAAACAATTAATTTTTAAATAAAAACCGCGAGAAATATGTAATGTACGAAAATGCATTTTGTTTGATCAAGAAACGACATGTCAAATTTTCAATAAAAAAAAATTAAGTTTGTCAACTGTTAAATACACGATTGAATTAAAAAACATAAAATATGCGTTAATTTCGAACGCCCAGTATGCGAAGTTTTTACGAAAGCGCAACTACAACAAAGTCGACGAAATACTTGGCGCGTAAAGTGTGAAATTTGACACGATTTTTGAAAGTTAACTTGTACTTAATGTTAAAATTTAAATCCATTTAAAAAAGTTAAACGCCGAATGATCAATCAGATAAGAAATTGCTTTTTAACTATCTTCATTAAAAATGTTTTAGGCGTGAGAAGTCAAAGACAAATTAAGTGTCGGCAAATAAAGTGACAAATGATCTTTCGCACGGTGTAAAGAAACGTGTCATATGAACAATGTATCATTTGCACAGGTCCGGCTTTATTCTAAATGCTCAATATTTCGTTAAACGTAAAAAAACGACTATAACAACCGAATTTTAATAAAAACTAGAAAATTAATTAAATCGCTGTACTTTTTGAGGTCAATTATTTTCCGTCAATCACGAAATCAAGATGTAAAAAATAAAGGTATGTGTCTCATTTCTTTAATTTTGCTTTTCATAATTCAATTATGACATTTTCAAAAAAATATTTTTTGTGTTCTGTGTAAAAAAAAAACGGTAATATTTTTTCCTGTAAATCAGTCCAACTTTATAATCGATGATGACCACAAAAATTAAAGTTATAACTCTTCCCTTTCGTAGTAGGGTAAAAAAGATTATTTTTCCTGCAAAGTAATTCTGCTCAGAGTTGATGAGCAACAATTTTTCCTAATGATCAGGCCTGATTTATAATCGATTCTAATCACAAAAATACAAAGAAAAAACAATATGGGAAAATTTTTTACCGCATTGTATTACGAAGCACGAAAATATGTAGATATAAGTCAATTTAAAGACAACTTTTAAATTTGAGAAACATCCAATGATTCGTGGAAAAGAAATAATTTTTAAAATATCACATGTGAATAAATGAAAAGAAATCACGTTCTCAAAAACAGAAAAAGTCTGTCCTAAAAACTGATCCTAAACAAATAGTACAAAAATTAGCAATAAGTATTTCTGAGAACCGGCTCTGAAATCCTTATACTTATAGAATATCAAAAAGTAGGTACATTTATATAAAAATGTCGCGTCTGTTTCATAAGAAAAGTGTCACATTGCTACGAGACAAGCATTAACAATAGCTTTCGAATCTATTTATCAAAAACTCTCAGACAGTACGAAAGCTTTCTAGCTAGAGATTACATAATAACAAGACATATTTACTTACAATTAATACGCGATGTATTTTCACAGTTCAAAGAGATGTTTCAACACGACGACTGTCTAAAATAACTAGAATTTAATATAACGTTCTGTTATTTTATTGTCACTAGTTTTGAGTGCAACTCAAAAAAAAAAAACTTTAAAAAAAATGAATTTCAAAATAGACCAGTAAAAAGGGTAAAATAACGAAATTTTGAGGGCAGCGCCAATTTAATTACTATAACGTTTTATGTACTTCTATTAAATTGGCGTCGATGTCAAAACTTTGTTATTTTACGCTTTTAGTGGCCTTTTTTGAAGGAATTCAGTTTTTCAATTTTTTTTTATTATTTACTTTCTAGTGGCTTTGCAATATGTAGCTTGCACGTTATTAATCGTTTCCTTTCTTAATATTTTAAATTTTAAGTAATATTTATGTGAGACTATCCTGAAGGTATCCTATTAAATAGAAAAAGAATAATCAAAATTGGTCCACACATGCTGGAGATGCGAGATAACATAAAACATAATTTTTTTTTTAAGTTAAAAATGACAACCGATTTAAAATAAAATATTGGAACCAACCTGTAACCATTCTGAATAAAATGGTATCGCAATTTTCCAAATCCGTTAGCCCCTCAAAAACTTATGGCTGAACAAAAAAAAAAAAACGTGACGAATTGATAGCCTTTTTTTAAGTCAGTTAAAAACAGAAGCATATAATTTTTACACGCGAATAAATATGAAACTTATTATGGTACTATCCTGTGTTGGCAGTATAAGAATTTACAGTTCTGAAAATTCTTTGTCACTTTCTAACAAATTTTACATTACATAAGTTAAAATGGAACAGATTTTAAACAGCGCATTGACCATAAAGAATAGCGCCATTGTATAACATGTAACACGTAACGGTCACTCTATCGTAAAAGCAAAACTCGACTAAATAAGTTTCACGTAAAAAAAATATGGACCAACGAATTCAATAACGAGATAAAAAAAATCACTAAAAATAGAAATTGTCACAAATGATTCAAGATTTCAATTCTTAGAGCATTTTTTTAACTCGTTACTGATATATTCTATCGTATTGTAGCGCGCCCCCAACTGCGGCGCCACTGGAAAAAGGGGAAACGACTCGAAGGATCTAGAAATCCCCGCGTACAGATATAAATAACAGCCAGACATAAATACAGCAGTCAATCATTGATTTCATATATAAATATACATCGTTCATAGATCGTTCACATAAAATATATAACTTGTAAATACTGTTATATTATTGTCGTATTTTTATACTGAGAATTTCGTTATTTGTTTTCTGTTATATTATTATTTTTATTTTATTGTTACAATTTGATACAGAAGAACTTTATAGTGTATTTGTTTTGTTAACATTTTATTGTTGTACTTAAATATTTTCACTATTACAAAGAGCCGATTAGCCAGTTTTGTTCCAGCACTAACTTCAGATACCTTATATATTATTATTGAAATATTAGTTAAAGCTAGATTTAGTTAAATAGTTCCTCTTTTTATTTAAATTATTTAAGTATTATTATTAACGATCGATATCATCATTTGACTATTCACTATATAAATTCTATTGTAAATAGTTAAAAAAATTGTTTTTCAAAGTGATAAAATCGAGAAGAAAACGAATTTGCTCAGGAATGAGACCTACTTAGATCAATTTTTAGTTCTCCGAAATCCATTTTCAGTAAATTTCATCCAAATCGTTAGAATCGTCTTCGAAAAAAAAAACGTTTCACTTTTCATCTGATCCAGGCACATTTACACACCTTGCATGCCTTAAAAAGTTTCACTTCAAAAATGCATGAAACTACCCAAAAAAGCAAATCAAGCAAAAATCTAAAAAAAATGGGCACATGAATCAACTTCACGCGCGGTTGAAGTGAAACTGATATTTACATGTAACCCGGCTACATACGACCCAAAACGGTCTGACTTATTCTACCGCGAAAGGCAAAAACAAGGCTAGAAGTCGCTGTTAAAAAATATTTCGATATCATAAAGAATCACAATACAAATCAAGTGCATGTAGGCGTTATAACACCGAATACTTAATCGCGTTTAAAAATAGACTTTCAATAAATAGCTATCTCATTTCCGTACGTCGAAAAATCTATTAAACCGTCCTCGTTTGACTCGAGCAGTGGGTGTACACTGTACAGTGTACACCGTAAACGCCGACTTGAACAACATCCGACGTTTACTGCACTTCCACCATACATTCCCGTACTCCCACCATATACGTGTACATCACATACCCGTCTCTCCACCATTCAGCGGAGTTAATAAAATACCGCAATCGAAACACATCAATGCTGTGTCCTACATCGATGTCAAGGGTCAGATTGAAGAATTTATTTTTCCAATAACTGCAGGCAAGTTTCACTTCAATCGGATTTCCGTAAAAAGTACACCGGTTTTCGACCACCTACACACTTTTATGAATATTTATGTTTAAGGTTATACACCCACGACCGTATTAGTAAAAACTGCGTCCGTATTTTGTTGTAATAATAAAATGTTATATGACTTGGTAAATTATTATTTCTTATGAAAATATTATATCCTGTAGATCATAGTTTTATTTTTCAATATTTAAGAAATTAATATTTAAAAATTTGACATAATATCATAAAGTTTTGACTTTAGCAGTATATTTAATTAAGCCCAATGAACACGAAAGATTTTATCTTACGTTTTGTTTTTAAAAACCTTTGAACCGTTAGACGTATAGTTTTTGAGTAATTGGATATTAAAAATGCAGTTTTTAATACACAGTAAATGAAAAAATACCCAATTTTCAACTTTTAGTTATTAGCAACGTCAAAAAAATATTTAATGAGAACAAAATTTACGAAAATCTTTTCGTGTAATATGGTTTTCAAGGTGATATAATTCAAATCTAGAAAATAGTGATTTTGAGAGTTGTTTCGAAAATTTTTAAATAACATTTCTCCCAAACTGCACGGGAAAGTTTAGATTTTTTAATTTTTACGTTATCTAAAAGAGTCAAACTTTCGAATAATCAGTTTTTTTTATTTATCTATAGCCAATTTGGTTTAATTTTATTTTTATATACACTTCCGCTCAGTCTTTTCATTTATCATTGTGTTAAAAATCGAATTTTTAAAAATTAATAACTTGAAAACTAGGCGGTCAATGTTTTTAAAAAAATGCAGTTGAATGTATGAGATATCCATAATTAACATATTAAAGTTTCAGCGAATTATCTATACATTGCTCTATCAAACGTATAACCTTAAGACTGACCGAAGTGGAAATTTTTTGTCCAGAACAAATTTCTTAGTTTTTCCCTGGTTTTCCAGCTGATTTTTTAATTTATTCATGAATTTACGGACGCAACTAGCAACAAGAAATACAGAAATAAACAAATTAAGTTTACGTTCCTGAAGAATATCCGACTAAGTTAACTATAGGCAACTATTGTCATATTCTGAACATTGCTTCTAAATTCGACAATCAGTTCCGTATGAAATGGACGTTACTGTCAGTCTGTCTGCTAGCTTGAAATAACGAACTTAACTAATAACCAAAAAGAAGAAAACAAGTCGGAAAACGTCAACACGCAGCAGGTATGAAACCCATTCAAAAATAAAAGGAACTAATAAATAGGTTCCCCCACCTGGTGTGTGCTGGGGTTTTTTGACTCGTTTTCTTCTTTTTAATTATTAGGTAGTTTCATTTTTGTGCAGTCGGGTTCTCACAAAAATTCCAGAGTTTCAAATTTCAAAAAAAAATACCCCAGTTCTCTGATCAGTAAAATTCCGTGATTTTTCCAGGTTTTCCCCGTTTTCCAAAAACTAACCAACCCCGCTGGTTTTTCGGGTTTGCGTCGCCCGTGTAGGTTTTAGTTCGACAACGAAATACTCAAGATCGAACATTGGACACCGATTTAGCTCAGAAATTGCGCGATTAATCCTCGATTTGCGTTACATTTTCGCTCAGTGTTCATTCGCGAATTACTGTTTTTAGACAAAAATGTTGGGCTATATAAGAAAAAAATTCAAATATTCAACTGTCGGGACTCGAACCCCGAACACCCAGTTTCGTGCTAGTCAACTTATCGGTTACTTCCGTAAGTGAACTTTCATTTCTCATCTGAGTAAATGTCTTCTCCGTTACTATAACTCATTCTATGCTGTAAGGCCGTTTGTCCACCGCCGCCGTCACCGGGACGTCTCCGAGAACGAGATTACTTCGGGTCGAGAGTTTAGATGACGTGACGGCGATCGTGTGTCCACCGCGAGCTCAGTTCTAGAGCTTTGTATATTTTCAAAATTGGGCTCCAAAAAGACGCAAACTTCGCGCCACGCATTTTTTTCTCAAAATTTTATCTTTGGACACATCCTTTGTTTTATCCCACAAACAGTCTTTACTCTCTACAAGTTCAATTAATGTATAAATATCGTATTTGAATTTGTAGCCATTTTTTTATAAATTTTATGATAGACAAAACAAAAACCGGGCGAACGGCGCGGTGTGACGGTAGTGTGTGGACAAGAACAAACGTGTTTTGTATTGCCGGCACATCGGCCCGTCATAAAACCGTGCCGAGTTCTAGCGGTCACGCCGAACTACTCGAAACATCGGCGGCCGGGATGACGGCGCTCGGGTGACGGGCGTGCGGTGGACACATGGCCATAGTAAATGTATGTATCGCTAAATCGGCGCCGTCATCTCGTTCTCGGTGACGTCCCGGTGACGGCGGCGGTGGACAAACGGCCTAAGGCTAGTTGAATAAAAGATATTATATTCTATTTAAAAAATGGCGAGCATGTTTCTAGGGAGATTTTACTATAAATTCAAACTTCATTTGTCAACTTTGTTCGACTTGTTATGTGGATCCGCCTGTGCTTCCTTTAAGCGTTGGAATGTATTGAATTACTGGCATACGGGAAATCCATTTAAACGTCATCACTCTTAAAATAACAACTTTTCAGCTACTTACTTTCCGAAATATATACATAACAAAAAAAAGTTAAAAGCTTTTTATCCGGCTGGACTGAGTGGGAGCGCGCAGAAAATGTTTTGCAACTCGTGGGAAAACATAATAAACGACTGAAATAGGAACAATATTTATCGAGAAGCTTAAAATAGCAACGTTTATAAAAAGCGCGCCGGAATGCTGCATATTGCGTGATGGCCTTAACATGATTTTGCAAGACCTGATTTTATTAAAGTGTTCCACGTCGCTTTCCGTACACCCGCGGTTCTTAGACTATGGCACCGAGTCGGCGGTGAGTGTTTTTTAGCTTCGCGTCCGTATTGCATACTTATTAGTGATGTGTCCGGCATCCGTATCCGTATCCGCGGATATCCAAGGGAGAAAAAAGATCTGTATACGTTACTTTTGACGGATCTTGAACGGATATTTTACGTTAAATTTCATTATGTATGTGAAATTCTACATGAAATACTATTAAATTTCATTTAAATCTTTGATTAACGTCTAATTAGAATCCTTCAATAAATAAAATTATCGACCAATTTTTCAGACAAATATATTAACAAAGAATAATAATACATTGACGTTTGGGTCCGGATTTGGATCTTTTTCAGAAATATGAAGAAGATCCAAATCCGGACCGAAATGTCAATGTATTAATTATTATTTTTTGTTAATATATTTGTCTGAAAAATTGGTCGATAATTTTGTTTATTGATAAATTTTTATATGAAGTTTCCTGTGTTAATGCGTACAAATCGTGATGAAACATATATTCTGCACTTTCCCTCATTAAACCGAAGAGAACAGTGTATGTTTTATCACAATGTGTGCGAATTAACACACTCAAATCGGTACCACAACTTTTTTCCTTCCCGTATTTAGATGCCGTGTAATTTTATAACACTCTGTGGCCTGTAAATAACACTGTAGTGGAAAAGCTATAAAAATCCAAAAGCACCGTTAAACATTGTTCTATAGTTACACTTAATATGACATGAAAGTGCTAATTCACACGGCAAACAAAAAGAAATCAAAACTATCAATACTTCCCAACTAAATAATTTCTATTTTTCAAATTACAAACCAATTGGTAGTTGTTTGAGAGCAGCTGGAACGCTTTTATGCGGCATTATATAAACAGTATTTAAACCAAACGTACAATATATCTGTACCTATATTATATATTTGGTATAGCATGTCTTACAAATGATGTTATTTGTATACTCGCTGATTTTATTGAATAGAAAACAAAGTACCAAAAGGTGTCATTAATTCACATCAGAGAGAGAGAGAGAGAGAGAGAGAGAGAGAGAGAGAGAGAGAGAGAGAGAGAGAGAATAAATCGCAGATTATAGACGCTAAACAGATAAGGCCATCGGCGTCTATAATAAAAATATATCAAAACAAAATTAAAATGATAAATAAATAACCAAAGGACCCGTTTCTTTTAAAACAGATTGATATTATCAGGATCATTTCCTAACAATCCGATCAGCAGTTAATTAAAATATGAGACGGTGACTCAAGTGTTATACGTCTCACAGAAATGTGGTTTTACACTAAATTTGAATACCTATTGGCACTGAAATATTAACCCTCCGTGTACCAGGTGACTAATAATCCCGTCCCATACGAGGTGGGGTGTGACATACCACCAAAATTCAAGACGTAATGAAATTGTTATATCTCATTTATTAGACATGTATACAACATAGAATATGATTTATACATTATAATAAATAGGTTTAAGTGAAAACTCTGAATTAATTAACACTTTTATTACTTTTTATTAAAAAATAAAAAAAAATACACAACTTCTGTAATCTTAGGAACATAAAAATCTTTATCATAAATAATCATTTTAAATGGCACACGTAATTATCACAATCATTTTAATTTAGGAAATTACAATATATCTACTGATAATTAAACGAGAACTAAACATAGGAAAGATACATTTTAATTGAGATCATCAGTGTCAAAGTTACCACAGTCTTGACAAAAAAGTTCAGTATGCTCCATACATATCTTCATTCTCTCGCTTCGTGTGAATGCACTATCAAATCGCAAGTTGTTCAATAAGAAAGCAAATCTGTTTCTACTCATTGTGTCTCGAAAAATTTCCATCCCTGTCCCATCAGTGGCCCATAAATCGATTGTACTTTGGCGACCAGAACGCGCCAAACCTGATATAAAGAGTAAACCAAAAAGTGCTGTGATTTCCTCCTTTGTAGTTTGAGATTTTTGAGGATCACTGATTGGTTGCATTTTCTCATTAGTGCAATTCACAATTTCGTCAATCATATCATCAGAAATAAAAAGTTCAAAACATTGAAGAGGTGACATCTTATCTCTCGCAATCGTTTTCACACCAGGCAAATAAACAATTATATTTTCAGCCCTACAGCGGACATTACTCCTGTATGGGTCTTTTTGCCATTTTATTACTCCATGTTTGCCTATATAGTATCTTGCTTTAGATTGGCGTAGCTCCGAAAGTGGTACGTCGTCATCACTGTCCGACTCAAAATAAGATAAGTCAGCATCAATTTCGCTATTTGTATCACTCTGGATACTCAAATGATTAGAATCATTATCAGATTCCCGTTCTACACCTTCATATTCTGAATCAAAGTCGTCTTCCTCGTCCAAAAGTGCTCTTATTACATCGGATTCCTTTAATTGAGACATGCTTTTATAGAAATTAATATCTGTAAAGAAATGTTTTTACATAAAATACATAAACAAACATAAAACAAAACAAAAATCTTCAATTATGAAACGTACCCTTTTACCTACGCGCTGTACGAGGTGGGGTTTGTGATACCCAAATGCACTTAACACACGTGTAACTTGCTTGGCGGTAGCAGCCGGACTGACTTAACAGCACTAATCGGAGCGGAAAAGTCGCATCTCCAGCTACTGAGAAGACGAACTCCCGCACTTTTAAAGTTTTGAATTTGTTGCGATTTTTTTAGTACTGGGGTGTGTCATACCCCACCTGGTGCACGGAGGGTTAAATTCATTTTACAATAAAAATAATCCAACAGAAATTTAATAGTGTTAATTTTTGTTACTTTCTTTACATAATTTCATGAGAACGTTGTTGCACGCAGCGCTAAAAAATGAAGAAGTTAATCTGAGTAGGCACGTATTTTTTTAAAATAAGTAGTAACTTCTAAATCATGAATGGGTCAATTCGCGAAAATTTGAACGTGTACATCAATTCGTCAAAAAAGATTCCTCTTTACCTTAACTGCCATACAAAATGGAGTACAATTTTCCTAAAAACAGTCACAAATGGCGATAAGCAAAAGTTTCAATTATTGTGATCACTAAACATACTGTACATATCCTCGATCGAAAATTACACCAGACATCATTTACGGCACGAATTGCAGACATGCGGCAGCGTCGTAAAATTCTCTGAACTATGAATGTTAAAATTTGTCTACACGGTGCAGGTACATCAGAAACATAAAACTATGTCAGAAGCGTACGTGACTCCTAAAGTCGCATGTGGAAAGTCTTGTGTAAATGCGACCTTACTTTTTCATTTTTGACATTTTCACAATTTACTGTTAAGAAAAAAAAATTAAAACCCGGCAACATAAAAGAAGAAAACAAGCAAAGCATGTTTTTTTTTTGTAATCAGTAGTCGTGGGACTTAGTTTTCGAACAAATCCCCAACTACCGATAACAAAAAAGACTTGCTCATGTTTGGGTCGCCTGTTTTCTTCGTTTACGTAGTTGGGTTCCAAGCCCTCTTCAAGAGATTATACTTCGACAATATAGAAAATAACTAGTGCTGGTTTGCAGAAAGTGTTGTCAAAAAATCTAATTTGACATGTGGTCATATAATTACAGTTTTTTTTTATACTCAGGAACAATCTCATGTTGTGAAACTCTATCATGTACTCATACAAAAACAAATGATTGATCTACATAAAAAAATATTTTTAACAAAAAAATTGAACCGACTTCAAAAAAGGTACTAAAAAGTAAAAAATAATTGCGTATTGAAATGTTTTGGAGTCGGTGTAGTTCTCGGAATAGATTTCAGTTTGGCTGACACCGACTCCAAAACATTTCAATACGCAATTATTTTTTACTTTCTAGTGCCTTTTTTGAAGTCGGTTCAATTTTTTTGTTAAAAATATTTTATTTTTCTCTTTTTAGTGTTAATCTAACATTAAAAATCGGTGAACATACATAAAAAAAAACATTATGCGTGCCTTTGAAACTTGAAAGTTTCCCTCGATTTCTCCGGGATCCACCATCAGATCCTGACTTGGTTCCGATGGGACCACCTCGGAAGTGCACTCTTTCGAATAAAAAAAAAAATGAAAATCGGTCCATAATTGACGGAGAAATCGGTGAACATACATAAAAAAAATTAAAAAAATATACAGACGAACATAGAACCTCTTCCTTTTTGTTGAAGTCGGTTAAAAAAATCGTTTATCAAGTTAAATTTTTATCTGAATGCGTCGAAAAATGTTGTTTTGAAGTGGAAAATGTTTCTATAGATCAATTATTTTTCGAGCACGATCGTTCAACAAAGCTTTTCTTATGCATCACAGCAATCTAAGATCATAGTCTAATAAACTTTTCTGACAATGCTTTAGCTGCAACTGAACATGCATTAAATTCCTAATTATGAAGTCGTATGTAATTTTAATAAATGACGCAAAAGTACATCAAATGCTGTTTTATTAGCTAATAAAAAGTTCTAAGAATAGATGAATTAAGAAAATCGATTTCCTTGCCTCATTTATACTGTTGTTAATTAACAATTTCATTACAATTTAGTTGCAGAACTTCAAAGTTTACAATTAATTTTTATTTTTCAATGTCACTGTAAGGGTGTTCTGAGCCTAGTACTAAATTTAAGTTTTCTACTCAAATGTTAATAACCAATTGATCCGTTTGCCAGTTCTTCGATTAGAGTCTCGGAACTGTTATTGTTGTTTAATCTACGATAAAATCACTGCATTATTGTTATTATTAACAAATAGACCAATTTTCGAGTTTATTCAGGTGTATGTCTTAATTATAATTAATTCATTTAAAATGACCTATGAACTGAAATAGAATCAATGGATTTTTAATTTCGAGGTTTCTTATTCGCTATGTGCAGCTGCTTGGAAGGGAGACGCTGAACGACCGTGCGCGCTTAGCGGCGAAAGCTGGCATTTTTACGGCACACGTACTGGATATAATATCAAAGGTAAAAAATGACAATTCGTAAATGCTGCCTTATTAATTGTAATAATACATAAAAAATAGTGATGTTAGCTAATATTATTGAACTATTTGATCACACTTCTTATAAACTTTAATTTTTTTTTTCACATTTGGTTTGAAACTTTGATGTTGCACATTAATTTTAATTCACTTTTTACTAGTTGTCCCATTTGACAAAGTGGCAGTAGGTTCGACGATCAATGGCGCTATATGTCGCGACTTTGATGTTGCACATAGTGAATATGAACATGATGTTCTCTAAAAGTGTTTTTTTTTACAACGAAACAATGACCACCATTATCTTGAAGACTGGTGGATCATCCGAAGATGATAAAATTTAATTTAATCATGTCCTAACGATGCTAGCTTGGTAAGCGAAACGGATGACTTTGTATTTTGTATTTTACGAAACAATTAAAAATAAAAAATAGGCCCTTCAACTTACGCTATATTCGTGCCTAAAACACACTTTTCTTATATTTCTTCATACACTAACTGGAAAATTTTAAACGCATGACAAAAGTTTTGAGAAATTAAATTAATTTCACCGTCTTATCTTAGTTATACAAATGTCAGTTACAATCGCGATATAGTGGTGGCGCAAAAATATAATTTTACACGAAAATACAAAAGAGAGACGTGCGAAATAAGAGGGTTAAAACGAGAAACGCAAACAGCCCCAGCTCATCATTTTAAAAAAATCATATTTTATTTGTTGCCATTTATTTACAAAGTCTAGGTTCCGTAGTATAACGGACGTAATATGACGCTAAATGAATAACAAAAAACCGGTCAAGTGTGAGTCGAACTCGCACACGAAGGGTTCCGTACACTATGTACTTTTTAAATACTTTTGTAAAAGAAACAAGAGAGGCGCTATAACAATATGTAACCAGTGGGAGTATGCAAGTAGTTCAAGAATTTCAAGGCGTGAAATTTTACATAATACACCCCGGAGTTTTTATATTATAAACACTTTTTTTACAAAAATTTCTTGTAGAATAAAATAATATAAAGTTTTGATAAATATACCATTATATCAAATAACAACGTTATGGCAAATATCTCTGCTGCGCATAAGCCGATTTCCCCCCAAAAAAAAATACAAAACTTTAGAATATTAAACCATTATGAAAAATATACCATTATTATATAAAAACAATGTTATAGCACATATCTCTTTGCGCATGCACCTTTCCCCCTAAAACTTTTTACAAAACTTTCTTTTAAACCATTATGAAATATATACTATTATTATATAAAACAACTTTATTGCATATATTTCTTTTGCGCATGCGCCAATTTTCCCCAAAAAATTTACAAAACTTTTCTTAACATAGATAGGATAATAAACCGTTATGAAAAGTATGCCGTTATTATATAAAAACCAGCCTTATAGTATATATTTCTTCTACGCATGCGCCGATTTTTTTCAAAAATTTATTTTACAATACTCCTGTAAAACAAAATAATAAGCCGTTATGAAAAGTATACTATTATCTTATAAAAACAACATTATAATATATATTTCTTTTGCGCTTGCGCCGACGTCTCTCAAAAACAATAGGCCTCTTGATATTTGCATATCAAATATCCTCCCAAAATTTGGTTTCATTCCGCTCATCCATGGTGTTGGAATGGTAAAAAATGTCAAAAATGACGTTTGCATCTGTCAAAGCAATATGTTCTAATAATTAAAATTAGTTATTCAAATCGTTAACTCAGAAGGCGTTGCATTTCACAAAATACTAATGTCAAAAGATTTGAAATGACATTCGTTTTTGAACAAATGCAATCTTTTTTTTAAGACAAAACATACGCAATTTTTAAATTCCCATAGTACAGTATGCAACAAACGAAGACAGACGATCCCCGTGTATGCTATGGATTAGACAAAATTGAATTTATACATTTTATTTTTATATAAAGCTGTATAAAAAAAGTGTTTCGACGAATTCTGTTATACAAAATCTATGTAAAATTTTCTGCTCTTTCGTTTAAGACAGGTCTCGAAACGATCTGATTTAAATTGAGCGACTTATAAGCAAAAAACTGAATTTGCTCCTCTTTGGGGAGTTTTGGGTTTTTTTTAATTATTTGTTGTTCTAGCGGCAATAGAAATACATACTCTGTGAAAATTTCAACTCTCTACCTATTACGGTTCTTGAGATACAGCCGGCTGACAGACAGACAGACGGACAGCGGAGGCTTAGTAATAGGGTCCCGTTTGACCTTCGGGTACGGAACCCTAAAAACGGGTGCATAGAAATAAATGAACGTGGTTTTCTCGGTAACGGCGGCACCACCGTAACGTGAAAAAGCGGCATCCATTTACAATCTATACAAAGTACAAACGTCTTTTTTCACCATCATATTACGACCGTTATATTACGGTACCGCTATCTTATGAAACCTAGGCTTTTTTTGTCTGTCGTTTGATTTTTATGGTGTTTTTATCATTTTAATATTGTATTTTTTTTTTGTAAACGTTGGTATATTTTCTTTGTTCAGGGCGAGGCTGAAGAAGTTTGCGCACCACTGAACTATAGGTAACAAAATTTTATTATCGCCTGATTAAGTAAAATTACAGTTTTGTTTTGCTTATTTTCAGTAAGTATATATGTACACATTCTATTTTGAATTTGCAGCAACTGATACATAGGCGTCGTCAGAGAATTTTTCAAGTTGGGGCACAAATAACATTTACGTTGTTATTCGTCTATACTCTATAGTAAATAACATGAACCATTTAAAATGTCTGACAGCTCGAATATGTCGAACATATTCGAGGTGTCAGACATTTTAAATGGTTCATGTTATTTGTCAGAGAATATTATTTTAGAGTTTTGGTTGAAGTTTATAAGCTATCCAATTAAAAAAACAAACAGTATCTAGAAATGTTTACATGTCGTCAAAACGACATCTTTCGGAATATTTAGAAGGAAAACGCCCCAAAATCAAGAAAAGTCATAGAGGAAACAGGTGTCAGACTAGGCCTAATGAAGCCATATACAAAGTTTGGAGAGAGTATGTGTCAGTAAAATTTTTGCCGACGGGCACTCTGACTATAAAGGGATAGGATATCTGTATACGCAAGTTCCACGGGTTACCTCCAATAGCCTTTATTGGGGTACGAAACTTTCAAAAATAAAATATTACCATAACTATACCCTAGCAATTTCTAATTAAAAGCCGGATCAACATAAAAAAGCTGTGAGGAAGCCCACTTACAATAACAACATAATATTAATTTGCCTGATGGCCATATTCACCGAACGTAAGAAGTTATTTAGTCGATATTTGTTTATTTCCTCCGAATAAATAGCGACAACAATTCAATTCACCAAGCATAATTATGTTTGCTGCAGGTATAAATCTATTCTGTTTTACTTTCAGGGCATAAATTTTTATTCGCCTGTAGAATAATAATGGTTGCCACATAGATCATAATACCGAACCTATAAACTTGGAGTATATCTACAGTTTACTCTTGTGAATTTATTTATGTGTTGTTTATTAATCTTTTGTGAAGTGTATAGTTGAAAAACATTAAAGTTGGTGGAAGTTTAGTGTGCAATTGGGTTAGAATAAAACATTATTATTTTGTGAAACTTTTTTTGACGTTTACACTAACGCCTTCGGTCGTATTTTTGGGTGAACGTCAAAATATTCAACAAAAAGAGCAAGGAGTATAGTGCAATGTATATTATTATTCTTTAGCTAACATTTCTAACCGATAATTTGCTTGGTGAATAGAAAGTAAATTTTATTTTAACGAATAAATTTGCTCCACGATTAGTAACTTCTATCTTTAATAGTGATCGGTGAATATGGGCATGAATGACGTAAAATGACTCCATTCCAGGGAAAAATCCGTAATGAATACTAATGTAATAAAAAACGTGATCTCGATTCTGCCGTTCAGCGTAAAACTGTCGTGTTGTAAGAAATTCGAAACTGCAATATCAGTTCTGCGTACAGCAAACAAGAGTCTCGGAGGTCCTTTCTGCCGTTCGCAAGAGACGCAGGCGTTTTAAACCTTCACGGGAAATCGCATTGGTTCTCCGGAAAACTGAACATCGACGCGCTGCCAACTCTCTGCACAGATAAAACCGTAATGGTTCGTCGTTTCAGCTATAATACGATAATATCTTACAATGATGATCGAGGCTAGGTTTCTCGTAAGTTTATATTTACTTCGGCATTTAAGCAGTTGCAAGGATTCCGCAGTTGTATGAGGAATTTTAAAAGGGATTTTTCATAATTTTGTTAATTATAACGACCCATACGAAACGTATATACCTACTATATATATACCTATACGATTTTTTTAAGATGAAGATACGACTGATAAGATAACAATGACACCAATAATTTACAATATAACATACGGACACTGTTTGCGATTATAGGGTTGCCAGGTGTTCGGCTTTTGTTAGGCTTTTGGTCTGTGTACTTTTAATTATAGACCTTTTCATATTTTTCAAGAGTTTGAAATTAGGCCAAGCTATAGAGATTTAAAAAAGCGTTCTCGTGACATAAAGACTAGTAGCAAACCGATTGTGCGATGATATAAAAGATAATAAGCAGATGAGTAGGTATGTGTTTTTCACTCGAGTTTCCGGTCCATTTGTTAGTTATCAACAGTTTATTGCAAAAAAAAAACGCGATTTTTGTCTTTTTTGGCTTGTAACTTTGAAACTAATGGAGCAATCGGAATGCCCTAATGAAATGGTTTGTAGAGAATTGAAATGTCTACAGAATGAGAGGTCGAATGTCTTAATCGGATAATTAGGTCCAAAAAAATTTAGGAAAAACCAGAAAATTAGGCGTTTTTTCGAAAATTTATAGCTCCGTCATTTTTTGAGCTGGAGCGCTAAAATTTTGAGAGAAAGTAGGGATTATAATGTTCTTTATATGTGCCAAAGGTGGGTGCTGTCGGATTATTAGTTTTCGCGAAATCGCGATTGAAAGTTTGCAGTGCGCTTTTTTCTGGCAGGCCTGTATGCGTTACCGTAAGTCCGATAATAATTTCAAAAAAAGTTTTGAAAAATTGACATCGTGCACTACAAAACGTATGTTTCAGTTTTTCGATCAGATGCCTGGAAGCATGCTAAAAACACTCGTAAAGTTCGTGAAAAACGGCCGAGCGCGCCCTCTCAGGCGAGTGGTGGGAGAATATAAATAACGTGCGCGCCGCGCGCGCTATTACTATAATATATATTATATACGCTTCTCCGCCGCTGCTCGTTCCACCACCACTCGACTGCGAGCACGTGCTCGGCCGTTTTTCGCGAACTTTACGAGTGTTTTTAGCATGCTTCCAGGCATCTGATCGAAAAACGATGTCAACTTTTCAAAACTTTTTTTGAAATTATTATCGGACTTACAGTAACGCATACAGGCCTGCCGGAAAAAAGTGCACTGCAAACTTTCAATCGCGATTTCGCGAAAACTAATAATCCGACAGCACCCACCTTTGGCACATATAAAGAACATTATAATCCCTACTTCCTCTCAAAATTTTAGCGCTTCAGCTCAAGGAATGACGAAGCTATAAATTTTCGAAAAAACGCCTAATTTTCTGGTTTTTCCTAAATTTTTCAGGACCTAACTATCCGATTATGAAATTCAACATCTCATTCTGTAGATATTTCAATTCTCTACAAACCATTTCATTGGGGCATTCCGATTGCTCCATTAGTTTCAAAGTTACAAGCAAAAAAAGACAAAAATCGCGTTTTTTTTTGCAATAAACTGTTGATAACTAACAAATGCACCGGAAACTCGAGTGAAAAACATATACCTATACATCTGCTTATTATCTTTTATATCATCGCACAATCGGTTTGCTACTAGTCTTTATGTCATGCAAAAATGCTATACAGCTTGGCCTAAATTGTTATTTTTTAATAAAGATCTTTTAGTTTTTATCCAAAAGAATGGATATATTTTTGATTTGGGTAACGAAAACTTTTAGTATTTTGTTAAAAGAGAGCTATATAACTAGTGGCCCGGTCTGGCTTTGCCTGGATAAAAGATAGATTATTATAGAATAATAGCCGTGTTTACAGAGCGTTGCATATAATATTTCGCACACGATAAAGACGAAACACGACAGTGACAACTTTGGTGGAGCCTATTGCTATCTTGTTTCACAGCGCTGCGCCGCGCTCGGCAGCGACAACAATAGTGGAGCTATGGCTTCATCGTATTACAGTCTCGCCTCACGTGGCTGCGCCCCGCTCGGCAGCAACAACAGTAGTTACTGGAGCCTACCATATTCCGAGTCACTTTTCCAGTTTTTCTTTCCCTAAAAATCTTTTTCGGACTATCATGAACATAGGGTAGATGTACCGTTTGTGGCCACTGTTCCATTTATGGCCACTTTGAGATTTATATTGATATATTAAGCATTTCATTCGTACTATAGCATTATATAGTATGTTTCTAGAGTTTTTAGATATGTTGGCAGCACTGTGAATACTATCCTATACTTGTCAAATGTATAGTTTCAATAATTATTGAAAAAACATCTGGACCCGTAGTGTATCTCAGCAATTTTTAATTACTGTTAGTAAGAATCTTAAGAAAGACTCTGGTAAGTAATCATTGATATTTATTAGAAATCTTAATATTTCTGAAATGTTTAATTTATATATACTATTTACACAACTTAATAATTCATAAAAAAAAATAATTTACCAATAAACACCTAAAATATGTATAAATTGGCCCATGGCTACTACTGGCACATCAAAAATATACAAGCACTATTTTTGGCCACACCATGGCCACAAGTAGTGCATACGTTATCCAGTTTTGGTCATCATATTTATTTATTTAATATATTGCATTGTTCACGCGTTTATTCAATTATTAATGTTTAAGTAATTAAGAAAGTATTTTAAAATTAATTGGAGTACACTAGTTAGTACATATAAACTAATTTTTTTCATTATTTTACTATTTATAGGTTAACGTTAAAATGTCATCGAGAGTAAAAAAGAGGACTATTGAAAAAATTCCTAAGTCAACAAACTCCACAATTGGTAAACAAAAAAAAATAGTAGTCGTCGTCGTGAGACGCGTGACAAATGTGAAACATACATTTTAGCAATATTCTAGTAACTGAATTTCGCCCTGTGACTACATTTTGCTCCGCCAACTAAAAAAGTAAAAGTTTAATATATATAACATATATTTTAAATAGTTATTGTATTTTGTTCAAGTGTATTAAAAATAAACGAATATATCAATTATTAATTAAGTAAATATCTATAATACTCCCTCCAGAAAAAACAGTTACTTAATATGACCAAAAGTGGTACAACCAATGGCCAAAAATAGTGCACTGTGGCTACAACTGGTGAAACAGGTATTATAAAACAATTTTATTTTTTTTAATAATAAATGAAGTTTAAAAGGTTTTTGCTTATAATAATTCGAATACTAATACATCAAAGATTTGATTAATTGACTCCTTCTTATTAAATATTTCGTTCAAATTGATTTAATTCTTCATCAAAGACACGAAATTGCTTAAAGTGGCCACAAACGGTACATCTACCCTATACCAAAAATTTCGATTTAGTGCTAAGCTATGCGTAAATCTGGCTCTGTCAGACCGTTTTTATTAAAATTTTAATATCCGTATAACTTTTTAAAATACTGTAAAATTCCGACAAAATCAGGAAAAACCAAGAAATTCCGCCAATCAAAAATAACATGATAACTGAAAACCATCAAACGCAGACGAGCCGCCATTGGGGTACGATAAATAGTGTACACTGACCGAGTACACCGGCAGTATATAACATTTATATTTTGTAAAGCTGAAAGTTATACAAGCCGTTGTAAATGGGATCTCGTTCGGCGCGTGGGTTGTTGGTCAGAGGACGGGACGGAATGACGCCCACGGAGTTCGCTAAAGACACCTCTGTTGCTTTCCGCATCGTGGATCGTTTCTATCATAGAGTGAAAACATTTGTAACAGAATGACACGCAACTAGTTCTGCTAATTATTTCCTAAGATTATTCAATCTTTATCCCGATAAAAATCGGAAAGTTTAATATGTTATTTATATGGACATCTCATATTATTCAACATTTTTTACCATTCCAACTCACAAGTAGGGAATGATATCTACTAGTTTAGGTCAAAAATCACTTTTCAAAAAATTTACAATATCGTTAATAAGAATCGCAGGATTGTGGACAAAAAGTTCTTTATTCAGTGAATAAAGAACTTTTTGTCCACAATCCTGCGATTCTTATTAATAATTGTCTCGATGGACACGATTTCTAATATATATTTACAATATCTTTTCGTTTTGAGGTCCTCCGAATCCAAAAAACATATTTTTTGTAAAACTCTGTGCGTCTGTCTGTGATCACGATACAGGTCAAACGGATGAGCGGATTGAAACCAAATTTTTGGAGGATGTTTGGTATGCAAATATGAAGACCCTTTTTGTTTTTTGGGAAAATCGGCGCATGCGCAGAAGAGATATATGCTAAAACGGTGTTTTTGTATAATAATGGTATACTTTAAATAACGGCTTATAATTCTATTTATTTTGTCAAGAAACTTTAGTTAAAAAATGTCTTTCTAAACTTTATAGTTTCGGAAATATTTTGAAAATTAAAAAAAAATCAGATGTTCTTTTGTCTTGTAGATTTGTCAAAAATAAACTAGTTAAGTTAATTTTTAAATGACGTGGAACATATTTTTCATTAATATTCGTAGACGCTCGCTTTACTTAATCTCTCGGCGAGCGCGCTCGGCGAATGTATACTGCAGGCATAATTACATTTTTAAAATTTAATATATCAACAAAATAAGACCAATTAAATAGAACGGTGCAAAACGTATCTATGTTATGGGATCTTGTATATAACCTAAATAAGTTTAGTGTAAAATCGGCGACCCATCAGCTGTCGAGTTCAATTGTAAGTGCAGCGAGATTTATCCAGTTCCTCGTAGCCATGAATCAGTCTGTTGTAATAAACAACCGCTTCGCATTCCTGTCTGTCATTATATAGAGCGCGCTTTCTATCACCAACTCAGTACGTCTATATGCGTCCCAACTCCCAACAATAGGGGCAATCGGACTACGAACACCAAGCAAAAAGCCAGCAATTCTCAAACTTTTCCATGTTACTTTTGTGTCATATTTTTATTGTGACTATAAAAGATGCTAAGAATTCTCAATTAGTTGTCGGATGTGTACATACTAAGATAACTACTTACAATTTTATTCATTGTGTTTCAGACATAGAGATATAAGTAACTAGAGTTCGCTAGACGCTAGTTCGTATGTGTCCTCAGTTGAGAGAGAGAACGCTGCAGCGGGTCCAGAAAACCAGATATATTATGTTTACTTAAATCAGAATTGGATTGTATCATTAGTTACCACAGAGATAAGGAACTGTTCTCCCTCTGAATTGCAGACTCTTTCACGGCTCACTCGCATACTCTAGTATAATATCTCTATAATTTCAGATGCCGAATTAAATGTCACTATTTGCCGGATAGCACTCAGCTGGCCGAACTGTATATAGCTTGACCAACTCACAAAATTGGGTTTCAGATAATATATCACTCAAAAGTGCATTTGTCTCATTTTGTCATTCAACAAAAAATAATTTCGGTCGCGATAAATCTGTGAATAACTAACGTTTTTATTTGGAGAAACCATTTAAATTATTTTTTAAATCTCGGGGAGAGACAGAGAGAGAAAGAGAGAGAACTGATGATGATTAATTAAACACTATAATGACCTTAATTTTCGAGCATGTATAATCTACAATAATCTAATAAATGTTTTTTGAAGTAAAATTTATTTTGACACCTGTGGAGTGAATTTGAATCGTGAGATTGAAAATGTTACGAAAGTGGTTGTTATACTGTACGTATAGAATTATAATATACTAGTATAAATTAAAGTCGCTGTTTCCTCTGTTTCTCCGCTTCCTTCTTCTAAACCACGCAACGAATTTTGAAACGGTTTTCACTAGCAGAAAAAGCGATAGACGAAGTTAAGGTTTATGTATATAATTTGTAAATATTTTGTGCAGAATATGGCTGAACTGGGACGGTGTTTTGTCATCACTACACAGTATAAAAACAAAGTCGCTGTCTGCTTCTGTCTGTTTAACCGCTTACTTCTTCTAAACCAAGCAACCGATTTTTAAACGGTTTTCACTAATAGAAAAAGCGATAAACTCCACTAAATTTGTCTCTGCCGCATTTCGTCTTAGTCGCGTGCGAAATATATGGCAACGCTCTGCAAATACGGCTATTGTTTTATAATAATCTATCTTTTATAGGCAACTACAAATCCGGGCGACGCCGGACTGAACCACTATTACACTATAAAAGCCGGATGTAGAACATCAATCTAAGCTGGCGACGTGGTATTTTCGAATATGTCGCGACGCACAGTTTGACAGCCACTGAAATGCACTATAACAGTACAGTTGACATTAAGTTGATTGCGGGGGGCATTGTATCCAGCAGACTGAATTAAATTAACAATCCGTGTCACCGAAAAAAAAAATAATAACAAACTCAACACGCTTGTCGCATGCGGCTGCCGCATTATCACACAGAGCAGCTCTACAACTCCCGGAGTTCAGAAAACAACACAATAAACAATTAATATAAATGTTCTGGATTCCGGATATTACAATGTAATATACGGCATCGTTTAAGTAGTAAATAACGGAACATTTGTACAAATATGAGTTTAACCCTTTCTCGGCTGACCTTAAATTCTTACTCTGAAGTTAGGCGGAGCATTACGAAACGAGAGTGAGTGTAAAGCACGTGGACCAGCTGCGTATACACTATACGAATATACATAATAAAAAACGGTATGGTTTCACATGTAAACATTTGTCAAAGCATGTTGTCGGCTACATAATTTTTTTTGACAGATCTTCAGAACAAAAGTGTTTTTTTTTTATTTCAAAAATTCTATCCGTAACTATAAAGCTTAGGGTAAAAAATTGTTCTACAAAACTTGGAAAAATAATTAGAATAATAAATATGAAACGTATACCATTATAACAGAAAAACAACATATAGCGCATATCTCCTCTGCGCATGCGCCGATTTTCCTGAAAAACTATGGGGCTCTTTTTATTCTATGCATATCAGACATCCTCCTAAAATTTTATTCCAATCCGCTCATCCGTTTAAATTGTATTGTGGTCACAAACAGCATACAAACTAACATACAGGCAGACGAATACTTTCCAAAAATATGTTTTTTGAACTCAGGGAACCTCAAAACGAAAAAATATTGTCAAATTTTGAAACGTTAATTTTGACCCCAATTAGTAGACCATTAGCCACTTATGAAGTATGGAGGTAGGTACAGTGGCGTAGCTACATAGGGGCTAGGCGGGGCAGTGCCCCGGGGCCCTCAAGCTCAGGGGGCCCTCGAATCCTAACCAGAAAATCTCAATCGAACTGAACTTTTGAAAATTTCTCCCATTTTCAAAATAAATATGACAGGTTGCAACCCGACTTTAATCATGGCAACTCAGTTGAGAGAAATTCGAAAGTTATACCTAAGGAATTCCCCTAAAATCTTTCTGTGGGTTGGCGGTGTTGTCAATTTGATGGATAGCGATATGTGTGTTATATTATTTTATTGTGAATTCGAGTCTAGATTTTTTTTTTTTTTGAGAACGGTTAAAAAATTAATGCTGTATCAGGAGTAAGTAAGCTAATGTCAATAAACTTTTTAGTACATACTGGTCAATATAGTGGTTCAATTTTATTTGATTTTACCACATTATTTGAGTCACTATCAATAGAAATATTTTGTCCAGAAATGCTTGCAGAAGGCTGCAGTGCACGAAAAAAGCTGATCATATCAATAAGAGCTTTATCATCGATGATAAAGTAGCTTAGCATTTTTAAAGTATTTGTATATTTAATATTTTTACTTGATAAAACCTAACCAGTTTAGATATCAGTGGGGCCCCATTTTTTTATTTGCCCCAGGGACCTTGGTTACCTAGCTACGCTACTGGGTAGGTATAGTAAAAAGCCTGTAATAACTACAGGAAAACTATAGCAAATTATGAACTCTCGGCGCATAAAGTACGTTTTTGTTTGACCGTTTTTAGGGTTCCGTACCCGAAGGGTACCCAACAGAACCCTATAACTAAGCCTCCGCGTCCGTCAGTCCGTCTGTCTGACAGCGGGCTGTATTTCATGAACCGTGATTGGTAGAGAATTGAAATTTTCACATAGTGTGTATTTCTACTGTCGCTGTAACAACTAATAATGAAAAACCAAAATGGCGAATTTCAAAATGACCGTCATACAAATTAGAAAAACATCTCCGATTACGCTGATATTGAGCATCCGTGTTCAGTCCCATAAACAATATACGAACATGACAGAAAAAAGATAGTGAATTTCAAAATGGCCGCCTTACAAATTAAAAAAAATAATTCCCGATTGAGGTGATATTGGGCATGCCTGTTCAGTCCAATTAAATAATAAAATTTAAAACCAAGACGGCGAATTTCAAAATGGCCGCCATGCAAATTTAAAAAAAAATCTATTAATCTAAGTATTGGTTATGCCTGTAAAAAGTTCATAGTGTTATATCTTGACAGGTTTTATTATTTCTACCTTGCGTAAGACCTTTTATGTACAAAAAATGTTTTTAATAACATGTGAGATATAATTTTGGCAGTAGTTTACAACGAATGAAACGTACGATTAATGAATTCACGCGCAAAAAAGATGTACTTTTTATGACGAAATGTAAAGGGTTACATAACGTACCTATGCATTATTTTATGACATTAATAAGACTTGGAATAATGTGACATGATATTGTATTATATAGGATAAAAAAGGATTTATTATATAATTACAATGTTCAACTAACTGACAGCGACAGTCAAAAATGTCACTCCATTTTTCTTTTTTGCAATGTTCGGAATCATGTAATTGAAGAGACATAAATCCGATCACGTCGGGAGCTTATATCAACATAGTCGTTCTTTTTAAAGCAGAGCGTGCACTGAGCAGCGCGCAATTATGAACTACAATTGGCACAACAACTTAAACCTTAAACAAAAATATTTTTTTTAAGGTCACCAACAGCTACGGTTATCTGAGTCTAGCACCAATTCATATTTTAATTTTTTTAAAACAAATTAAAATTCCAATTGATACTTTTTTATTGCTCGAACTAGAACCTGGAAATTCGAGACTACAGAAATAATGAAAACGCCATTTTACTGAGTCTCTAACAGAAATTGTGGAGGTGGGAGGTCTGTAAAGATATTTGTATATCAATCAAAAGACGGGGGTTCGTGTTAAATCTACCTTAATAGCTCCGCAGGCTCTGACTTAAGGACGTAGTCCTATGTTCAAGCTCGTTTTCAACCGTATTTCAGAATTTTTTTTTAATATCAAAATAATGTACGATATTTTCAATTTTGTTACATGTTTTTACTGACATCGTAAACTAAGACAAAACATTTTTTTTGCTTAATTTTACGCCATTTTATAATTGTTTTTTAACCTAAAGTAGACAACTTTAAGTGGAGGTAGGTGGGTAGCGCGGGTGATAACGTCACTTAGAGTCAACTGAATTATAAAAATTAAATTGGTTATTGTTTCGTAGGCTTGTGGCTCTATCCCGTACTAGAAATTAACATTTTTATTGATAAATAACAAAATGCCGGGTTTTAGAAAAAAAAAACAACGAGAAAATCGTGATTTTTTCGTTGAAAATCGGTTAAAAAAAATAGAAATAATTTTTATAATTAAGTAATTCTAGTAGCGGACGGAGCAGCTATTGTTGTGTAGAATACCCTGTGAAAAACTGAAAGCAATCGGTTGTATACAATAGTTTCAATCACCCGCGCCGCTTAGAAAAACGTAGTTTTGAGAAAAACGCGTTTAAAGTTTTAATTTCAGATTTCTTACAAAAAAATAAAAATGAATATTTACACTAATCAGTTATGCCTGGTGTATAGTAAACCTTCCGTTTCTTCAAAGGCATCGTTTTCTGCTAATTTGTTTGCTCTACTCTGCGAGAGTATAAGGGTAACGTGATAATAATTGAAAGGTAAGAGCAGGTAAGAGTCTTACCGTAAGACCGTTGCTGCTCTCGACTATATGCTATAGCTTTGTAAATATTTAATATTTCGGTCTAAAATTTTTACAGTATTTTCTCAATATAATATACTTACTTAAAATGTAAAAAAATAAATTCGTTTTTTCAAAACCCGAACACCAGACTACGTCCTTAATGGAAAACTTTAGTTGGCGGAATCAAGCATTTGCTTGAAAAGCGGAAGAAAACCAGGCATTTACCTTAAATATTTTACATATTTCTCGGTGCGTTAATTTATATCCAGTTTACATGTAAATAATGACGGTCGACTCGCAAAGCAAATTTATGAAAGAATTATTAATGGTTCAAGATGAAGACGTCGACCCTTGGAGCGTCAAAGTAAATAATCACAGCGTACCGCTATAGCTCATTTGAAGCAGGCATCTGCCCGCTGTTCGTTCACAAATTCGACATACCTATAGCTCTGATTACAGAAATCTTTAGAGCACTTATACACATGACTGCGACTTTCTCGGTCTTGTTTTGACGAAACGACTTGCAACCGAGACGGTATCTAACATTGTTTCCTTTCATCTCAACGCGATGAAATCGAGACGATATCGAGATCATTTAGTGAACTTTCCGACTTCCAATGAATATGGTAGACAGATGTCGATGTCAAATGAAACAATACAATAAAGAATAAAGTTTGAAAAGGCATAGACGTAGGTTTTATTGGCATTTGCTGATGCGGATGCCGAGTTTTGGACGTGCAGATGCGGTAAATATTAAATTTTTGTGATACTAAGTAAAAGAAATTGTAATTTAGGTTTCGAAATAGTTCGTAATACATCATTCTTACTGGCCATGTAGTCAAAAAAAAAAAAAACTAGAGCATACGTTAAGTGCCTGGGTCCGCCCACGATAATCTTGTCACAATTTACATCACATTGGCATCCTCTAAAGTAGGGATGTCAGATTGATTTTTCTAAAGCGCCATTTACACGATGTTGGGTGTGCCAGACTCTTAATTAAAAACTAAAACACACAAATCTTTATTTATTTAGTTCAAATCTTTCATACAAAGGTAATAAAAAGGGTAAATTATCTTGAGCTTGAGGATCCAGCAATTTTAAAAATACGTAGTGGCATTGAATGCCGTCTAAAATCCCCACTATGGATAGATTCTAGTCGCAGATCGTATTGAGATGGCTTGAGGACCGGATGCGAGGGCCGTATCCTTGACATCACTGCCCTAAAGCTCCGCAACGACTGTTCTGGATGCGGATACAATGTTCAAAATTATGCAATTCTTCGCGGTTGCGGGATACAGACGTCTTGAACATCCCTAGTTTTTACTGTCTTTTGTGTAATTTGATAACCGAATGTTCATGTGTACTCGTGGCCTCCTCCTCCCTAAATATTCCCACGTTCTTTAGCAGAATAATATCAGTAGCTTAATCAGTGGGCATCGTTTTTAAAAATAACAACAAAAACTCGGCTTGGTAATTTTCCAAGAAAATTAAAACATAAATGTAACGAAACCTGATATCTGTTGTGATACGAGACTATATCAAACACAAACATTAAAACATCGAGCACAGCCATATAATATTCCATTTCATAAACGATTATCGCATGCAATACAATAGCTTGTTTTTGATGCAACGAGATATTATATGATATGCCAACGACAAAAGTTATTACCCAAGTCTCTGCAGTTATGGGTTTGTTCTGACGATTCTAATATGAATCGCCGCATTGAGATTCATTTTTCATTTCGTATAGCAAGTCAAGTGACACCGGGTGCGCACTGAACAAATATACTTTTTGTGAAATTACTACTAAAAATAAATACATTACATTAGTCAAATCTTTGCTTAACGTTAATTTATTAATTATATATTTTGTTAATATATTGTCTGAAAAATTGGTCGATAATTTTATTTATTGTACATTACATTAGCATACGAGGTAGCTTGAAACAAGTAATGTTTAATAAAAAATATAGAATAGTTACTTCTTACAACAGTTTTATTAGCGGATGTACATTTCGGGAGCTATGGTCTCATCTTCAGCAAACACTAAACTGTTTAGTGTTTGCTGAAGATGAGAGCATAGCTCCCGAAATGTACATCCGCTATAATAAAACTGTTGTGGTAAGAAGTAACTATTCTATATTTTTGAAGTGAAAACTTCTTTAGCGGCGTTGTACACTTTTTTGTAATGGGTAAAAAATGTTAAACTCGCGTCAGGACACGTGACCTGATCGAAAATTCGTAAAACGGATGGAGAGTAGAGGTATGGGTAAGCTGATCGAAAATTCGTAAGACGGATGGAGAGTAGAGGTAATATTCAAGTTTTCACTTCTGCCGGCACTCCCGGAGTTCAACCCGAAAAACGTACGTGAGGGGTATTGGTACCATAGTAGAAGTCAGGGAGCGAAAATAGAATAGCTAGCAACACCGGTTCTGTGTGGAAAATCGAACGAAAACAAAGAACATTCTATACTGAGATATCGGTTGAATTGAAGCATACCCTACAACGGAAACTTTATATGATAGCGCACGGAGTGCGCCGGCCAAGTTCTCGACAAACATCGAGACCAGTTACGTTACAGAACTGCATTTTTTCAGGGAGTGGTTAAGGAGATGGTCTACAGGATGGTTTAGGAGATGGTTTATGAGAGTGGTGTAGGAGGCTTGTCTATAGGGGGTGGTTTAGAGGCCGGTAGAGGGAAGAGGTCTAGGGACTGGCGGTCGCGGTTGTTTTCTAGCAAAGTCATGGGTGGCGTCAAGAGTACGAGTTTCAGGCATGAAAATTTTGCTTGAAGTTTAAGGTTGCCGGCCGTCCAAAATGATCTACTTGATAATTCACAAACGTCAAGTCGGATCGAGGAGGAGCACCAATCATAACTGCATCAATCTGTCGTCCGAAGATTACTGGCGTCTAGTCGGTGCTGGGATATTGCATGTGATATATCTAATGAATTTACGATATATTACTGACATATTGAAGTATGATATATAATTAATTAATATTATGAGCCTCTAGATTTAAATAGAATTAGTAACAATAATTTTGTAAAAAGTAGGTATTGAAGCCCCACCAAAAACAAATGTGAAAAAACTGTCAAAACTGTGTTTTGTTATCTTAAAAAAACTTAACTGTAGAAATTATGCCAAGTTCCTTGCCTACTCGTTATAGCAATGTTTTAATAAGCACAAAAAATATTGTAGTAACTGATAAATTTACAGACCAAAAATAACAAGTTTTCAAAAATTTCAATATCGTTCATTTATTTAATGAAAACTGCAAGTTTGACCTGTAAATTAACAGTTCACTCAATATTTTTTATACTTATCAAAACACTGCTAAAACGTGTGGGCAAAGAAACTTGGCATAATTTCTATTTTTCAATTATTTTTTTAAGATAACAAAACAATGTTTTGACGTTAACTTGGCCCTTTTTTTCACATTTATGTTTTTGGTAGGATTGCAATTACAGATTTATACATTGGAGACGGCATTAAAGCGCACTTGCTTTAAACTTCTATATTGATTTTTGTATTGTAGATATCTGTTGCAGGGTTTCCCAAACTTATTTTGTCGGGGAGCTCCCGATCGATTTTTCAGAACTTATATAAGCCATACCGTAACTATATTCTTTTATAAAATATTTGCTTCACATGCATGTATATAGAGCTATGTAAAGTGATCCATAACGCACTAGTGTTGTAATGAAAAACAAAAATAAGCGCTCTATCCTTTCAACATTAATTTTCATAAGCTACCTATCACAAACTACGTTTGCTACGAAATGTTATAAAAATAAACAGAAAATGAATTGAAAAGCAGTTATTTTACGTGAAAAAAATATTATACACTTGACTAGTAAATAAATGTATATGGACGACAGAGCATAGCGTTTTTGCCAACAAAAAATAAAATAGGTGATTTTCAGATAATTTCCAAAACTGTTGACAGTTCGTTTTTGAGCACGTTCGCTACGCTGGATTTGCATACATTTACTATGGGAATGGTAGTACGACTACGTTTCGGATTTCTTTTGTTTTACTTTACGCACTAGTGCGAAATGAGTCATTTTACTATCGCTTTATACAGGCATGAAAAGCAACTATTTTATACGGGGACGCGTAAAAAAAGTTATTTCTAAAAGATTATAAAAAAAATTTATATGAACGTTCATAGCCTCAAACCCCTCAGCAGTTCAGTGTGTATATAAAATAAAATATTATTTCTAGAAGATTGCGCGATGAAATATTTTTTGTATGGACGTTCATAACGTTTTTATTACACATCCTTTATACAGTAGAACCTCGATAAGTTAAAAATCTCTGTAACTTAAATTTTTTTTTAATTCCTTTCCCTTCAAAGCCTAAAACCTCCATTACTTAAAGCACAAAACCTCGGTAACTTAAACAAATATTTTGAGCGTTGGCTCTCAATAACTTAAAATAATATTTTGGTGACCTCCGTAACTTAAAGTATTATCACTGAGTCATGGGTGAATAAGTATACAAACAAAAGGTTATATTAATTTTCAATCCAGTCTTTCATTAAATCGCTTTACGTATTGCTTTGCGCATGAAATATTAATTAAACGAGTGATACAGTGACTTAAAAATTGAACACACTAACATATTCTGACAAGTTAAGAGTAATCGAAGCAGTGAAAAGAACAGTTGAACCTCGCTAAGTTAAAAATTGAACTTCCAAAACCAGTTCTAACTTCAACTCTCGATAAGTAAAAAACTCGATAACTTAAATCTTTCAACATATCCTTTGAACTCTAACTTATCGAGGTTCTACTGTATCTAAACTGTCAGACTAAAAAGGTCATCGATTGTATATTCAAACTAAAATAAAAGTACTAAACTACAAACGTTAATAATTATTGTACCTACAGGGTTGATGTCTAGGACTTGTTCAAATAAAACAAACCAAAATCAATAAACATGACAGCGCCGTGACATAAAATATAAAATAAAGTAAACCAAAACTTTGATACGTATAAAAATAGAATAAAATTATATATATCGCTTATCAATGTAGACCGCGACGCTGTTTGTTACAAACTAAATAACGACGAATCAAAATCAATATAACTTGATGAATGAAAAAGCCTGGACAACGACGCTTTAATTAGCGGTAAACTAGAAATCCTTTCCACAACTATAATAAGATTTAATTTCAAAAATAAAATACAAACAAAAGAAAATAACAGGTTGCTGTACTTTTTTCCAACCCACCTCGGCTGTTGCCAGTTAATATGATTATGTTCCTTTGGCGGTACGAATTTTTACACTTTTTAAATTAATCTCTACACTTTAATTATGCCTATGAGGCAGGTAATTCACGGTACAATGCTGTATGTATTGTTTGTCTGCGTGTCAGTTATTTTTCAATTTTTTAAATTTAATTTGCACTTTTTAACTAAGCTCTGTTGCAAAGTACCATCCCGCAATTATACTCTTTCAAACAAAACAAACCGCGTCAAAATCGGACCACTCGTTAATAAGCTACGAAGCAATAGACAAACACACACACACACACACCGTCAAACGCATAGCACCCCGTTTTGTGTTGGGAGTTTCGACAATTTGCTAGTTGAGAATACTGACTGGACTGGATTTTCTATCACTTCTTGTACTTGATTATGAACCGATTATGTACGAAAACGCGCGAATCATTTGAGTAAGCTTTTGTGCTCATTTATGATGCGGGATTCCCCGAGCTCGAAAATTGGTTTAGAAAATAATATTACGTTGATATGCACTACAGTGTATTTACATTTTTTGTGCTTTTATACTATTATTTCTTGTTAACAAATTTCAAATTAGAAATATGGACATAGTTTTATAAATAAAAGTCTTTACCTATTTCGTTTTGCAAGGCTCATTAACATTTCTTGATAGTAGCATATGAAATTGAGGGGGTCTGGTAGGACGTAGTGAACTGGGATATTTTTAATAATTATATGTGTATACTAAATACTTGCGTTGTCAGAGCTATAGGTAGTCATATTACATACACATTGCACGGCACTGGGTTCAAATCAACGTGCCACAAAATTATCATTTGAACTTTTTAATAAAAATGGCCTTCGTATTAATTAAAAATATGATATAATAATTTTAAAAAATGTTGATATTGACGATAATAATATCGGCTGTTGAGCGTCTATAATTTACAATTTTTTTATGGAACTGATGAAAAATCAGATAGTCTTGAGGAACTATTTGATTTTACAAACTACTACTTAACCTGACTTGATTCTTGACATAGTACATAACTACTTAAATGTTTGACATAGTATACTAATTATTCAAAAAAAGTAAGTTACATTACAGAGCACGTTACAGGCCGAAATTCAGTTACAAGCCGAAATTCGCTTAAATTTATGTTTCACATCTGCCAGGAATCCCACAACGGCTCCTACAATTTTTATTTAGATAGTATGCCAACAAGAGTCTAGTGTAGGGTGACCAACCGTCCCGGATTTCCCGGGACAGTCCCGCATTGGAGCCCTGTGTCCCGCATTAATATATGTCCCGGATTAGAGAAAATGTCCCGCATTATTACGAGACTTTTACAATATCCCATTATATATTAGAAAATGTCGCGCATTATGACGTGAATTTAAAAATATCCGATTATACAGGCTGAGTCAGACCACCCGTACCGGTCGTTTTTTCGAAAACGGTTAGTCGTAGATAGCTGTGTTAAAATTCCGGAGTTCTGAACATTCTGGAGCAAACTAATAGGGAAGCAGACCTTTCTGGGGGGAAAAAAATACCACCATTCGATTCTTCACTGGGGCTTTTATAATACAGATTTTTGACAACTCTCTACGACTAATCGTTTTCGAAAAAAACTACCGGTACGGGTGGTCTGACAAAAAGCAACATTTATATTTTTTAAATTTAAGTTAAAAAAGGTCATTCGTCTTCTCGCGCTAGCGTAAGGAAGGCTTTTTTTTCAGATAAACGTTTTCTGTTCCTCTGTTCCGCATAAAAACGGTCACTCTAGTCTAGTGACAAGTATACAGGCCAAAGCTTAAAGTTTGGGAAACATTACAATAACTTGATCGTTAAATTGATCTATCAACTATAATATAATGTGTTTGTGTACGGATAAATAACCATCTACATATTATATTCAATACTATTACATTTATTGTATAATATAACTTCACCTTACGAAACCAGCCAAGTTATGACGTCAACAGAACCTAGTGAACCAGTTTTCAACGTTTAATACTCGTAACAATCGAATACAAAACTGTTGGAGGTTTACTGACTAGAAGTTAGCTGCATTTTAAAATAAGGTCAAGACAACTGTAACAAGGAGAAGTTTAACCCCTTACACCAGACACGTGCACGTAACAGGGCAACAAATAAGAGTATTTAAAATACGACATATAAGTAGTACGCGCTCCGTGTCAACATGACCTACGGACTAAAGAATGCATGGTATGTCAGCCATGACTCCCCAGACATGTACCTCGATTCAGTGGCGATTCCCCTATGAGTTGCCGAACAACCAAAATCTTAGATTTTTCATAATTTTAGAACGAATTACCTATATTTCCCATATTTAAGCAATATTTAATAATAATTTAATGTTAGAAAATAGTGCAATAGTTAAACAATGAACGTTAAGGTTTAATAGCCACTGGAAGAACACAAAACGTGTGTATGTTCTGTGTAGTAGACTCTCTTGCATTCAGACGCCGTTCTGCGCTCCGAAGCAGCACATGAAATGTCATCTTAGCCCAGTTGTACACCGTTCACCTCATGGCCCACAAGTTAAAGAGCGTGATTTAGATCGGCTTTGAGCTGCATTTACCGTCAGCACATTAGTGCAAGCAAGCATCTACCAATGTTATATGCCAGACGATTTCAATGAATCGATTTCATTCAATCAACATAGTTGATACACGGCTTATGGCAGCAGTGAGTACTGTAACAGTGTATATTGTAGTTTGTTGTCAACAATGTTTGAAAAAGTTAATAATTAAAGCATCATAAACATGGGTGTGATTCAAATTTTAATAACCCCCACCCCTGCTCTCCCATTCAACAACAAACGTTTGTTGTAATTTGAAGATAAACTGATTGTCCGAAATGATCGTCGAGCGAGAAAATATTTTGTAGAATTTTCAAGTGTTTTTAATTACATTTGTTATTATTATTAATCATGTTTTATTAAGTGCCGAGTGAAAAATCTGTGCTTTGTTGTTAAATATTATCACGCGTGGTAGTAAGACTACATTCCCCACTTTAAATATTAAAATTTAAATACGCTCTCTCAAAAAATATATTTCGGTAGCGTGTGAATAAATATAAATGTTTAATAACCTCTTTCACAATACGAATTCACTTTTATTAGCGAATTACAGTTTCCAGACAACTAAGTTACCTAACGTGACAAAGCTGTACCTCACTATGGCAAGTAACCAAATCGATTTCTATATGAAGGTACATAATTGTTCCGGAATGCATCCGGGACCTACTGGGGTAGCACAATGGATCTTTTGTATAGTTCAGAGCGCAGTTGATATTCTCCTTATCATTCATCCACCCACCATTAGATCTGTATTAAAACTGAAAGAAAGCAAGGCGTGATTTTATCTGCACGTACACAAAAGCGCTAACCGCTTAAAATTCACCGGCACTTTCGCAATTACTCACTTGTCTGCTGTTAATATTAAAGATTCAATATTCGCATCTCAGAATAGATTCTTCTACTAATGTTCGATTAGAGATGCTCGAAAACTGAAGGCATCAGCGTCTATAAAGATTTTCCGATTTTTCCATAGCATTACGATATTAGATATTTCATTTTTTGATTCTTGAAGTAAATTTTAATTCAGAATAAGATGGATAATACATTAAATATATGGGCTATAAGTCAGTGGGCGCAAATGACGTTTTCTTTTGAAAAGAAAAATATTAAATAAATAAAATTATTTGAAGAGTTCTATTCAGACGTTAATCAAAGATTAGAAAAATATTAATTTAACTATACCTTCAAAAATGCATTGTGGAGCCGTTTTAAGTACCAAACAAAAAAAAATCCAATGGCATTATTTGAGTTAAAAAAATGAGTAAAAAAACAAAACCCCGACTATACGTTAAAGAAGAAAACAAACAAAAAAAAATGCGAGGCAATATTTTTTCTTCATATGAGTAGTAGATACCGATATTTTTTCTTCACTTTCCGAAGAGACCACCGACTACTGTTTTAAAATAAAAAATACTGTGTCACGTTTGGCTTTTTGTTTCATTTTTCTACGTAGTCGGGTGTAATTTTTTTTTACATTTATCACTTGATTTTCTTTTTATCTGATTGTTATAGATAACTTATTTCTACATAAAGATGTTCAAATACTTATAAAACAAAACAGCGTAAAATCCCAAATCATCGCTCTAGAAAATATGTCGAGAACGATTGCCATATTGGATTTATAATCTATGCCACTCTTGATAGTGAGACGAATCCAACGACACTACATTTATCAAAATCGGCCCACTAAATTGGGCCTAAGAGGGAACATTAACCATACCCATTCACATACATCCATACTAGTGATGTGCCGGATCGTTAAAAATGTATATCCGCGGATACGGATCTGAATACGGATTTTTGGTTTCAAGATCCGCGGATACGAATACGGATACGGATCTTAACTTTCTTAGAGTACGCGGCGGTAAATATTTCACATCGACCTTTCGAAAGAGACTATCTGTTACGGGAAAAAGTTATTGACCTCTTTAAGAGTTAACTCTCATAACAGATTGTCTTTTTCCAAAGATCGATGTGCAATATCTCATTATAAAGATAGTTGATTTAGTACCTTTGAGTTATGTACTATTAGTATGGTACTCACTACGATAAATGTTTGCAATATAAAGATGCCAAATACGATTTAAAAAAATAAAAAATAATCTGAATGGAATTTAACAGGTTTTCATTATTACCTAATCACCTATATATATATAAAATTTCATCTATGAATTGAAAATTAATAAGGTAAAAGATCCGCCAAAAACTAACGGATACGGATCTTTATTCTCCCTCGGATATCCGCGGATACGGATATCAGGCACATCACTAATCCATACATATCGACTGCTAAAATCATTTCCTTTTGGCTTTGTAATAGTCAGATAAAAAAGGTGTCTATTCGTCATTCTCAATCATAAACTACAATTCAACTTCACTGTTTACAGACGCACGCTGTACAAATTGAAGTACACCTTAACCGGTGTGACGTCATGGAAGTAGCAGAGGCAATGTGGTGCAGTTTGACTATGCAACGCTCCTCAACGACAACGACTACGTCTGCTGGCGGCGTCGCGACGACACAGTCGATGGTGCATCAACATCGTCAATCGACACTAGAAACAGTGGCGACATCGCAACAATCTACTGTACTGCAGTCGACCGGAACACCGACAGATAACAATCATCGACACGGATCTGTGACCGACGACACAGCCGACACCACGGACGATCTGCTTACCTGCATGCCGACACAAAGTACGAGTGCCGTTTATCCTTGACGCATTGTCCTTAAAGGTGATAAAAGTCGTGAAACGCAACGCATTCATGTCGAGGGTTTCGTGTAATGAGGACATAATAGCAAGGAGCTAGTGACGATTTTACTTGCAGTATTTCCTCAAACCTGAGTTTTTGTACATTCATTAAGGGCACTTACCCTGAATGTAAAGCCGCAGTCTGGCAGCGGAGACCGGGGAATATTCGTGGGTGGACCCGGTCAAAGATGTAAAACAGGAGGTGTCATATTTTATCATGTTTGAAATTTCCTGAGCGATAAGTTCAGGCGCCCTTGACCACAAAAACTCACTCGGGACAACCCTCGTCTGGCAAAGAGTTGAACATGTCAAAATTCGCAGCTCCTTCAAAATATTTCATCAAAGCTGATTTTTACAAATCTAGTACAGGCATGAAACTAGAAACACCGGATTGTTGCTACTGTCAGATTTGAAAAAATCAGCCTTGAAAAATATTTTGAAGGAACTACGAATTTTGACATGTTCAACCCTTTGCCAGGCGGGGGTTGTCCCGGATACGAAATATCAGACTTGAGTTTTTGTGCTTAAGGGCACCAGAACTTATCGCTCAGGAAATTTCAAACATTATAAAATATATTAAGTGACACCTCCAGTTTGACATTTTTGACCGGGTCCACCCACGCATTGTCCCCGGTCTCAGCTGCCAGATTGCGGTTTTTACGTTAACGGTAGCGCCCTTAATGAATGTACAAAAACTCAGGTTTGAAGAAATACTACAAGTAAAATCGTCACTAGCTCTCTACCTATAACTAGGGTTGTAACGAATACTCACCCTGCGCCTTCGCAATAATCGAAAAATTCACGACTTTTCAACGTTCGCATTTGGTTATTCAGCCTTGACGCAAATGTTTTTGTGCCAGGTTTTTATTCACGTTTACCTCGCGTGGCGTTCTGATCGGGAATAATAAAAATATGGATTATTCAATAAATAATGAGCTTTTTTATAATTTTATTAGCATAATCATCGGTTTTGCAAAAAAAGTATAATTATTCGGATTCGCAAAACGACCGTTTTTCCTTCCGCATTCGCCTTCGTTATAAGTACATTCGTTACAACCCTAGACGTAACTGAAGATTTTGAGGGGAAACTTCTTTATCCGCGTTTTGGAATTTCGCGGTACAAGTCAGACCGTTACAGGTCACAATATGTAACAAAGTCCATGACCAAAAAAATTAATTGTCACTCAAAACGCTTTCCATTCTGAGTATTGGTTATAAAATATTTTATTGCTGCTATTTTTTTTTCTGACCATTTCCAACACGATACAAATTAATAATATCGACAATTTGATATACCGAATATCATTATCACGATATAACTATTTAGTCAATTATATATGTCGACATTAGAGCTTCCATACCGAAATTTCGCAATTCCGAAATTTTGGACAACATTTTTGAACATATCAATTCCAGAACATGCATTTGTTGATCTTGGCCTTAATAGATAGATAGATAGATAGATAGATAGATAAAAATACTGTATTTAACAAAAAAGACTTGTTATTACAGGTGGTTGGATTAACCCAACCAGAATATAGCACTTCAAAATTACAAATGTGATTTAAATTTAGATAGCGAACAAAACATAAAAGAATTATTTTATAATCCTATAAGTTCTAATTTTGTAATAATTGGAATACTTATATGACTTTCCGTTTGTAGATAAATTATTCGAACAGCATAAATGATCTTATTTTTATGGCATTAGTTATAAAATTAAATATGTCATTTAGTTTGTCAACTGAGTTAAAGTCAAATAGAAGTTTATGAAAATTGTGGACAGTGCATGGGCCAGTAATATATTTATTGAGAAAAGCTTCTCTGCATGTGGTGAAGTGAGGGCATTCCAGTAAGAAGTGAAACATGTTCTCATTCTTAATCATATTGCAGACCCTACAAGTTTTCATAGTGTTGAAAGAGTAACTATTCCCGTTATAAAAGAAACGAACATATTCATTGCCTGACATCCTTAGTTGGCTTACGATTCTAAGCTTGATTATATTTACATTAAAAGTTAAATTTTGGACAACATTTTTGAACATATCAATTCCAGAACATGCATTTGTTGATCTTGGCCTTAATATTGGTTTTTTACCAATGATTGGTCAGATATCTCGAGAATTATACAGAATATAATTGTTTAAAATTTAATATTCAAAATGATCCTAATTATCACTGGTCGATAATGTTGATTTTTTTTTTTTGAAAATTTTTAGACAAAAAGTTTCGTTCGACGTTTTCTATGTCATATTTCGACTTACAGCTCCGGAATTGAGAATCTTCCGATATTGGAGGCCCTAATCGACAAGTATTACATCAATTTCCTTTAGGCTCTAGTCTTTAACCCAGTAGATACACGTTTTTTATTCCTACGTTTTCCTTATCAACTTATAAAATTTAATGTTGGGCAATTTCAATTTCCCACCGTATTTTTTAACTTACGTTGTTTCTTCTTTATTTCCCACTTAACTTTCCTATTAGATATTTTTTAAAGAAAAAACATCGTACTCTCCTCGATGATACCTGTTCATAGATACCTCCCACACGCCTATATTCACAAAATTTAATTTTTGTTAGCCTCTTTCCAATAAACGGTAACCCTCTAAATATGCATAAAAAAGTAGCATTTGACTGACATAGTGCAGCACTTATAGTTTAGAAAAATCTGGCAACACTGGACACGACGTTGCAAAATTTAAGTTTTAAATCTCCGTTATCCGCTAATCACCTTAAAGAGAAACGCGAAGGGCGGATGTCATTTCTATGTTTACTGGTGTTGCGTGACTGGGTACATAAAAGTTAGAAAATGCTCTGATGGAAAACATAGACAATACACTCAAGGAAAGGAAAACGTTATCTAAATATTTACAGCTTAAAGTCTCATTATATCATCATTTTTTTATATTGAAAAGAAAACTCAATATCGATTCTGTTATAATATGTCAACATAATATGTAAACAGGAAAAAACATTTGAATAACGTATGCGAAATTGAAAACCATAAATGCAGGGCTCGCACGAGATCAAATCTTTCTTGCTCTGGTTTGGATATACTGAGACTTCCTTGTAGTACCTACTAGATCCCGATTTGTTTTCTAATGAAACTTGAATTTTGCCATTCAATTTCATTGCACAGCCATTTTTAATAATTAATAATTTTATTTCTAAAATGTAGTTATCGAGTTTTCAGATTTTATTACCAATCGGAAGTTTAATATGTATATAAAATGCCAAAGTTTGGTTGACATTTGGATTTTGGGCATAAAACCAGGTAGACAGGCATAAACAGGTACCTTCGAATTAGTATTTTGCAGTTATAGGGTTTTCTATATCGTCATATGTGAAAATCTAGGTAATTTTAGTGCGAGCACGATGGTATTTGGTTGCCTCAGCAAAAACTGGCACAAGTTAGGTCTTCAAGACTTAAAGGGTAGAGTTGATAGCGAGATGACATCCAGACTAGGTATATCTTACAAGAGTCTCACAGCTACTTTTAAAAAACAGAAGCTAAAAATGTCCAGCCAACGCGAAATTGGCTGATTCGGGTTCAAGTCCCGACAGTGACATTTAGATTTTTCCTTATATAATAAGCCTTCTAAAAAAATATTATGACGAATATTTTAAATATCAGACTGATCCGTATCTACATATTTTTTTCAAAAATTTGACTTTGAAAACAGCCGAACGGGTAGCGGTGACTATTTATGTAGCATTTGCATTACTTCCGTATTACAAGCCCCTAACTCTGAGAACTGGTAAAATCATCAATTGCATTTTCTATATAATTTATCATAAAAAATAACCTTCACGTTATTAACCATGAAAAAAATCGCGGCTTTATTTCTTAGATGATCACAAGACAATATTATCAAAAATCTAGTTTCGTGCAAAGCCCTAATAATGTTTGAAAACAATCGAAAAACGTTAAATTGTATTTAATCTGTTTGAACTACGTATACGGGGATCGTATCCAAATCTATCTAAATTAATTTAAGTCGTGTCACAACGAATTTATCATCATTATACTAAAACAGGCAGGTCTGGCCAACGTCCATTTCGAGCGGTTTTTATTATTCGTACTGAAAGTAAAAAAGAAACTAAAATAAATAATTAAAAACAACGTGGATATTAAATTTATGGTCCACGGGGTGAAGTTATTCCAAAAAATTAAAAATAAATGCCGATATTTTTTGATATCCCACTAACTTCGCCTTACTTATTAACACGAACAATCATTAATTTTATTTTTTACGGGACTTAAGACACGGCTTCGCCTGCGTAAATGTCGGTTTTCATAGAAAAAATTATCTTAATCCGAGGGTAGTTTCAAAACTTGGGTACCAATAATTGATCAAGTGGTTCTCAAGTAATACAGATAAAAACAAAAGTTAAACGTGCCGGGATTAAAAAGCATATTCTATCTATATTACTGTCCAAAACTTTGTTTTCACGTGAAAAATGAGGATTCTGTTATCTTTCGCCCAATGGGCACGTGAGGTCCCGGTCTCCCTCTGTTCGAGAAGGAGAAATACTGTGGATTATAGACACACGACAAATAAGGTCAATAGCGTTCCTTGTTCGAGAGACGCCTCTTGTAGAATATCTACCCTTTGGTTGCATCTTCAACGATTCCTAGAAAGTATTAGCATTTGCCCCTTAAAATTTTACATTCCGTAACTATTTCTTTGTCCGAATTCCAATATTATTCCATAATAGAAATGGAATAAAAAGAGAACATATACTATGAAAAACGAAGATAGAATATTCCGTGAATTTTGTGGAGGCGAAGAAAGTAAAAGAGTAATTTATATAAAGCTATATATGTAAATTTTAAGATAGGATCGAAGACCGGCCACCAGTTCTGTTAGCGAAATGTCGCCAGTGAATTTAAGGTGGATAGGGGGAGCCAGGGGGCTGTTTTGTTCCTCGAACGCACCGTTCCCCGTCACCGGTGTCCCAATGGTATCAGTCACAAATACTAGTGTGTGGCTAGGGTTGGGAAGCCCGAAACAAAAAGCGAAATAAAACGGAAGGATCTAAAATCTAAATCATAACGGATAAACAATCCTTACTGTGCAGCGTTTCCGCACGACTCTTCAAATTACAAACCTCCAATTTCCAGATTCTAATCCTAATTCTAGCAGGTAAAATCAGGATCTGCCTAAGCAAGTCTGACACAACAAAACAACGCTATGAGCGACAATGCAGAGTAGTGATGTGTCGCTCCTGACCGAGTCGTTCATAATGAACGATTCCTTTCTCGCTCTTTTTTGTGAATGACTCACTCCGAGCGCCACTGCTCTGTGCTGAGCTGTTCTATACTGTTGCATTCGCACATTTACAGAGCGCACACAGCACAGGCCACAGAGGAACTAGTGAATTTTGCACGTACGGAGTTATCTTTGCTGAGTCATTTAATGTTTAATGACACACTGTAAGTGTAATAGTACTAAGCTTACAGTGACTTAAACCATTCACATTGACGTCGTTGACAAGGATATAATATTGTAACAATAAATAATATTATTGTTAAGCTTTATAGTCTATCTAAAATGCTAATAATAATATAAGATGAGAATCATATGAAAATGAGCTCAGAGCTGAGTGTGTGTATTGTGCTGTGCAATGCTACGTGACTCCTGAGCATGCATGATGACAGTTCACACCTCTTCAGTCTGCGCTCTTGTGTAGTGCGTACTGTCTAGTGTCGCTCCTTTGAACGACTCCCTCTGAGCGACCCGTTTTAGTGAGCGAAGCGCACGGAGCCAGCTCCAAATAAAGAGTCATGTGGACACATCACTAATGAAGAGTATTATGCTTTCTCAAAAAGAACAACCCTGTTTTTACTGCTCCTTCGAACAGAACCTGGAAACTGGTTGTTTGTAATAGAGGAGCCATAGAAACGTCAAATAAATAACGGAAACGCTGCATGCTGGGCTATTCTCAAACCCTCCACGTATTCAGTGCCTATAAATATTATAGGACTGGACTGAAGTGAAAACTTTTCGAAAATTAAAACTGAACGTGACACCGAAAAGTTTGGAAGCGCTGGTCCGGCGCAAAACGGGAAGAAGAGTGTGGAAACTTTAGTAGATTAAAGACATTCAAAACACTATAAATACACGCATTACACGCCCTGACGAAATGCTCCTTTCAGAATTGTTAAAGTAATTAGGTTGGCGCTGCGAGAACAAGAAGTTATTGTTATTGTCGGTAGACGGTTCAGTGTTGCCATAACATGCTTCAGAAAAATTCCCGGTCGAGCTTTTGTAAAGCATTCCTACACGAGTGCTGCAGAAAACTCGCACTAAACAGAAGATCCACATATATTTAGAAATAAAAATCCCAGACTTTTCCTGAAGACCTAAAACGCAATTTTACTCTGGCTTTTTTATTTTCGTAATAGAGCAAGAATACAAAACTGAGCATGTTATACAAAGGACTCCGGTAAACCTTCTGCAAGACTTTAACCGGTGATTGGTATAGCCAAGTGCTATCAAAATAAAACGTTATCCCAATAACATACGGCTTTCGAGATACGTAGTAGGTACCCAAACTGTCATAAAATTTTAGAAACGATTATCCGTGGGCCATATAAAATAATACTAATAAATGGTAACTACTCAAAAACGAGACCCTGTTCAATTAGAATCGCAAATATTTTTTTTTTTACCAAAAAATAATATAGGTGTTTTATACCATTTTTGGAGACAAGTTTTTGCGAGTATGGGCACAATTACTTGGGTTTAAAAAGAATAAATATCTCGAAAACCGTGTGGCTTTATTTCGTTTTTTTTTTGTACCATAATATATTATCAGACCTTACACCGAGCGGGGTAGCGTAGTGGTGAGAGCACTAGACTCGTATTCGGAGTCGAATTCTGGCGGGAACAAATGTGGCTGGGACTTTTTCCTGCTGCCTCTCGCCGAGAAACGGTAATTCCTGTACCGGCCATCTTGTTGAGGTTTTCCATGGTTTCCTTCAATAATTCCAGATAAATATCGAGGCCATGGCCAATTACCTGTCAAACTCCTAATGTTCTAAAACTCCTTCATTCGCTCACTGCTATTAATTAAGTGGAAGTTAAATTTAGAAAATAACGGGAAGTGTGATAGATGGAAAATAGTTATGGTGGGAATGGCGTCTGTTATGAGATAAAGTCGAGAAACGGACGTTAAACGCATTATTATTATTATCATTATCATTAGACCTTACAACGGTAAGTCTTACAGACGGTTTACTGGACATCCAGTATGGAGTCACAATCTATCAACTTATGACAACGAATTGTGCAACACACAGTGGAGTTTTCTTTCTCGTGAATATCAATACTTTTCATAAATCCAAAGCAATTTTATTCTTAATTAAAAGTTCACGGACTAAACCTTGATGAGAATGCTTTTCAGGGTACGATCAAGATTAAAACTCACATCGTGACGGATAAAAAATTCCACTAAGTTCACTGTTGTTTGTTATATGTATTTTTTTAAAAATCGATTTGAATATTTTCACGCCCCTAATAAGTTTTCCTAGACGTTCGTATTTACGTATATATATCTACATGTACGTGCATTTTAACTATAGGGAGCTACTAACTCTGTGGTTTGCGTGTACAGATACACGCTTCTAGGCTGACGATTCATATGTGAGCTACCTCTATAGCTCCGACACGTACGCGGTCATACCTGCATGTAATACACCGGCCATCCCCCAGCAACCTGGTCGAGCGCGGGGTGGAAAAATATATGGAAAATTAGTTACGGTTTTTGTTGTGGTACCTACTAGTAGTGGCGGTAGTGGTAATAATACATAGCGCCGCGAAACAACCGAATAACGGACACAACGAAAAACAGTTGACTGTTAGAAGAAAACATAAAGAAAAATTCAGTACCGATAAACGTTGTTGTTTTGTTACTGTCGTTGACATTTGCATGTGTGTTCAAAATTCGTGGTATTTTTAAAACGTGAATATAAATTGCAAGATTATATATGGAAAATATATAAAAATCTATTCAAAAGTTCGTGTCTTTTTATTGGCATTTATTGGTGCGAAACGCCAAAACGATTATATATGGAAAATATATAAAAATCTATTCAAAAGTTCGTGTCTTTTTATTGGCATTTATTGGTGCGAAACGCCAAAACAAAAGAGTTCGTTTTCGTTCAAACAGGAAATGAAATTTATGGCTCGTTAAATCTTATTCTGAGACGGGTTATTAAAAAGTCAATATCTGTGTAGTTCTGTTTGTTTCGAATGAAATAGAACAGTGAAACAAGGAATTAATTATTTTTGTGGAATGTTTCCATTGCAAATAAAATAAACAAGTGAAAGATTAATATACGCTGTTGCTCTTGGAAAATGCCATAACAATTTTCGACGAAGTTTAATATTCTGTACTAAGTGATCTTTTTCCAACTACTGTGCATATCTTAAAAAAGGACCACTTGCGATCATTTTTTGTGATTTAAAAAATCCAGTTGCATGCTTTAAAGTTTTATACGCTCGTTCATAAAATATACAAAATACTTGCTTTTAAATTGTGATAAATATACCTATATGCAAATATCATTTATATTAGTATTTTAAATATTATATTATATAAAGCATTTATTAAAATTAATCAATTATTAATAAAATTACTGCAAACAAATTATCGTTTTAATAAATAAAAAAAATAAAAAGTGAAATTTGAAAAAGCTGATCAATTAGCGTTTTTAACATTTACATAAAACACAAAGCAAAAAGTAACCAATTATAAAAAAAGTCACAATCCAAACAACACAAAACAAAAACAATTAATAAAACAAAACGCAAATAAAAGCTGCCGTGACATTTTATTTATAACTGTCATAACATAACCTCATATATGTGAATTACGTTCTATTTTTTTATACTCAACATCAGCTCAACCAAAACCAGTGTCCGTCCTTTTTGGACTATTACACGAAATATAAACTTTAATTTAATAGTATAAAGACGACAAAAATAACAAACTCAAATTTTTAATCTTTTGCATCGCATTACAAACAGTTCTTCAACTGACATTTTTTTAGTGATCAACAAAAACAAAAGTGCGACCGGTAACGACAAAGCAATAAATATAATAGTTGATTTAAAACCGCCGGTATAACAATCCAATAACGCAAACAGTCGACAGAAGCAACAATAAGGGTTCTCAGTTGTTTATTGTCGACGCGCAAAAGATTTCGGCGATCCATCGACACGATCGAACTGTACGAACGGTGTTTACGATTCGGTCGTTCAACACCGACGACAAAACGTCACCCACCGCCGCAATCCGAAGGTGGCTCGTCTTCGTCGGCACAACGATCCGCGGACGCCGTTCTCTACACTGCCGTGGGCCAGATGGACGCCACTGGCGGCGCGGTAGGCGGCGCAGGCGGCGGGGGCTCACCCGACGCGTATAGCAACGGTTCAGTGGCGTGCCACAGCGGTGGCGGCGGAACGAACAATGCCAACGGAGGCACGACGACGCCCGATGACGCCGACGACACGCCGACCGGATGGAATTGTAGTCTGCATCCGAGCGTTTTCTTTCTATTGGGTACGTATATCAATGTCTTCTCTTACACCATGCAGTCACGTTTCTTACGCCATGCATACGAAGGTATTAGTGATGTGCCGGATCGTTAAAAATGTATATCCGCGGATACGGATCTTAACTTTCTTAGAGTACGCGGCAGTAAATATTGCACATCGACCTTTGGAAAGAGACTATCTGTTATGGGAAAAAGTTATTGACTTCTTTAAGAGTTAACTCTCATAACAGATTGTCTCTTTCCAAAGATCGATGTGCAATATCTCATTATAAAGATAGTTGATTTAGTACATTTGAGTTATGTACTATTAATACAATAATGAAAAACTGTTAAATTCCATTCAAATTATTTTTTATTTCTTAAAATCGTATTTGGCACCTTTATTTTGCAAAAATTTATCGTAGTGAGTACCATAACTCATTACGATAAATTATTGCAAAATAAAGGTGCCAAATACGATTTTAAGAAATACAAAATAATCTGAATGGAATTTAACAGTTTTTCATTATTACCTAATCACCTATATATATAAAATTTCATCTATGAATTGCAAATTAATAAGGTAAAAGATCCGCCATAAAACTAACGGATACGGTTCTTTCTTCTCCCTCGGATATCCGCGGATACGGATATCCGGCACATCACTAGAAGGTATATAGAGAAAAGTGTGTGTTTCGACGAATTTATCATCAAAATCACGTCTTCTACAGATCAATACTAGACGAATGTCGGGATAAAGACCCAATCACACACAACTGCGATCGACATGTTTTATTTATTTTCTGTAGATTATAGACGTTCGACAACTAATGTCATTAGCGTTTTCAGATCAAATATATTAAAAATTATCCTTCTCAACATGTCTGTCAGTTGTGGTCGTTGTGGATTTTCCGGAAAATTTTAAACAGAAAATTTTTTAAGCCATTAAATTAATAAGGTATTGTAAAATTAAACGCTCGTTGACTAGAGGCTACAAGTAAACAAACGAGCATTTTTATCAGCTCTGGATGTGATGACCTTTTGAGTTTTTCCATTCAAACAAAAAACAATAATCTAGTGCAGTTTACATGAGGGGAATTCCCTTTATAACTGCAGCAGCCAGTACAGTGGTACCATCTTCTGGCCTCTGCCACTACTTAGTCATTATACTATCAAATAACAAAAGAAATGGGTGGATTCATTTTCTGTGTGCTCTTTTATTATGAAATAGGATGAAATGACATTATAAATGTCTGACACCTCGCATATGTCGACCATATTCGAGGTGTCAGACATTTTAAATGGTTCATGTTATTTTAGCGTTTTGGTTGAAGTTTTTAAGCTAGCCAATTAAAAAAACAAACAGTATCTATAAATTTTTACATGTCGTCAGAACGACATCTTTCGGAAAGTTTAGAGGGAAAACGCCCCAAAATCAAGAAAAGTCATAGAGGAAATAGGTGTCAGACTAGGCCTAATGAAGCCATATACAAAGTTTGGGGAGAGTATGTATCAATAAAATTTTTGTCGACGGGCACTCTGACTACACTAATAGTTTTAGATTCTAAACTCTGTTTACCATTCTGTTTAGGTACACTATAATTTCCTAAATGTGACAAGTGACCTGATTTTGTTAGTTCGTAAATTACTTAAGTTCCTTCAAATCAGTTATTGAGAAACTTGTAACGCCTTTCGTTCCTGACGATTATGGATTCTGGTTAATTTGCTGAAAATACTGTTAAATAGCTGCCAAAACATGCTTCTGCAAAGTCGAAAATGATTGACGATGTAAAATTTCCCTGTTCAAAGCAGTAAAACGTTTTCCGTAAACTTTGCAAATCCATAGATATACAAAATGTATGTAAATCGTCAATGTGTAGAGGAGCCATTAAACACGTTTCTCACACCACATTTATGTCCAAGGAATGTGGCTCCGCAAGACTAGCATATTTTGTCTTATCGGTTCTGCACTGATACGTTCCGTGTCTACTTTTATACAGCATATTTGAAATATTATTTATTTTTTAGTAATGACATAAACTGCGAACAGAATATTTAAAATATAAATATTATATCAAACGTATCTTTATTTTGCATATCTGATCAATCAATCTGCTAAACACGTCTCTTATATCGCACGATCGTGTATTTTACGCTATCGCAGTCACATCACGTGTCTCACACCATGTCGAAAAAATCATATAAATAAATAAGTGTTTCAAAAATATTCTGGCATCTTCAAATAAAAAAGGCCTATACGGTACAGACTCAATAATCCGAAATTTGATAGTCCGAACTCTTTGGCAATTTGGGCAGTCGCTTGACTGTATTATGTACTTTGTAATCCGAATTTCTGCAGTTTCGGTAATCTGGACGTTATGTCGGCATTGTTTGTGTTGGCACTAGAGAATACAATCCCGAGCATGTTTTTCAATCCCGGGGCTATCCTGGGATTAGACTATGTGGTTTCTAATTGGGCTCAAATGAAAAAAAACTTAAGTAATTTCTTAAAAAATGTTTTTAATATCGTTGCACAACACAAATCACAATATAGTAAGAAAAGAAAATAGACAAAACAAAAAAAAAAACTTTACTTTTGCAAGAAATAAAAAAGACAACACAAAAAAACTATTTAGAATTTAGAAAATACAATCGCAGAAATATCAAAGCATCCAATGTTTGACTTCCAAGCCTGCTTCGTAGTTTATTGCCAACATAAGCAGCAGCTGAAAACGCTCGCTCAGGTTCTACGCTGGTTGGAGGAATAGACAATACTGTTTCTAAGTGATATCCACGAACTCCTCCATTTTCGAACAGGCTTATTTCACGTCTAATACTATTTGCTAACCCCGATTCATTTTGTACTTGTACTTCAGGATCTGGAGATTTCATACTCTTACGTATGTAACGTATCGTACCGCGTATTTAAGCATTGTTTTTTTGTCGTTATGTAATAAATACTATTAATATAATCTAGGCAAGGTAATTGTCAAGGCGCAACGGATTACGGAATGCAAACTAGATCTGTTTGTGCAATCCCTAAAATCCCGAGATTAGCCAAGTACGGTCTCGGGATTTTCGGGGCCATAAAACGGCCGGGATCCCGGGATCTCGAGATTCGGGATCCCGGGATTGTATTCTCTAGTTGGCACTGTCTGCCGTCGCGTCGGTATGTTACAATCAGGTAAATTATTTTTACGCCGTGATAGAATACAGAGCGAACGCATTATGGCGGCTGATTCAGATTCAAATACGACTGCTGCTCAATAAAAGTGAAATTGGCGTACGCTTTACTTGCGTGATGCTTGAGACGCTAGTATAGAATCGTTTGAACTGTCCACCCAAAGCGCCACTTCCGTGATACACTGCCGTACACTTCCATGATATTTCTCCAAAGTCGAATGTTCGTTCGACTTCAGATGCGTATACACGCCGGCGAAATCCGACATAATGTCTGTTTAAGACACGTAAAATAAAATCGAGATTCATGACGAACAACTATAGACTTCCAAAGGAATCGAACAGAAAGTTTTTCAAAATCGGTTCAGCCGTTTAGACTGTAAAGATGACAAAAAAGCGTAACATACAGATTTACAAACGAGTGTATAGGCGCTTTCAGCTACTAGTCCCACCTGAAAATGTGATTCTAAATAATTCTGCTACGACTGAAAAAATCACGTTTGGTCAAACTCTAATATTTTGTGGTCCTATAAGTCCATTGAAAAGTTACATTTGAAATTGTCAGAGGACGCAATTTTATTTTTTAGATATCAAGAAGAGGTTAGTGTAAAGTTAAATTCAAGTTTGTGGGGTCACAACCCTTGTCTCACGGCCGCCATCTTGGAAAAAGGGGTGAAAGTGGTTTCCATGGTTTATCTCACGAACTTATAGGTCTCAAAAGTTTAAACATTTTTTGTAGAAAATATAATTTCCTACAACTTTGGTTCAGTAACTTTTTGTCGTAGAACCTATACAAGGTCAACAAGATCCTATAAATGTATACAATGTTGGCTTTCATATACAAGATCCTGAGCCGCAGCCTGGTCCATCAAAAAAAGCGAGTAATTATGTCATTTCGAAAATGACCGTGGATTAAGCCTATTGGGAATACTACGACAAAAACTTACTGAACCAAAGTTGTAGGAAATTATATTTTTTACAAAAAATGTTTAAAAATTTTGTTTGTGAGACCTATAGTTCGTGAGATAAAGCATGGAAACCACTTGCACCCCTTTTTCCAAGATAGCGGCCGTGGGACAAGGATTGTGACCCCACAAACTTGAATTTAACTTTACACTAACCCCTTCTTGATATTTAAAAAATAAAATTGCGTCCTCTGACAAATGTAATTTTAGCCCAAAAAAATTTAACATTTCAATGGACTATATAATAATTATGGCAAATAAACGGAGTTCTATCCATTCGTCTTTGCTACATTTTGTATACTATATATTTATTTTGTATACGTATTTGATTATTGGAAACACGTTTCACACGGCAGTTCTTTTCAGGCTATACACAGAAGTATTTTCGTTTACGTCGTGGGTGACTAATGTGGTTTCGAACGAATTCGTTTTTCATGTGTTAACAGACTAGCAGCCCGTTTTGAATAAAAATTGTTGAGAAAGAAAAATTATATTTATGCACGCGAATGTTTTCATTCGCCGTTGAAATTAAAAAAAAAAAACTGATTATATTTCACCCAACATTACCGTTAAAACATTACGTGTACCCAAGACAACACAAAACTTGTTATACAGAGTGAGCCATTTTAATCGATACACCCTGAGAATTCGGAGAGGATGACGTGCTCGAACAAAGTTGCTCAGACAAAAGTTGTTTGGCTCGAAGGGGGACATTTGATATACCCGTGGTACTTTTGACCTTGGGCCCAAGGTTCAAGGTCATTTTTTTAACAGTAACCTCTAATTTTCACCTTGGCAATCGATTGTACGTGAAAAAACATGAAACTTTTGTCCCAAACATTTTTTTTTTCAAAACGCAAATTTTCCAAAGTAACTTCCAAAATAAGAATTTTTCAATTTTTCTGATTTTTTACTGACAAATCGTGAGTTTCTTGAAAAAATTACCAGAGACAAAAAATTCTTCAAATCTCTCAAGGAATCAATTTCAATTTTTAAATAATATAAGTATAAGAGGTTTATACATACTCACACACAGCCCTACGGACATCATCGCCAAAATAGTCAGAATGCCTTCCTAGGACCTCAAAACGTCGAGATCTGGCGAAAACTCGATTTTCGAAAATCGGGGTGAAAACAATAACTTCCCGATTTTTTTGATAAAAAAAATTTATTTTTTTTATAGCGGGAAGTTAAAAAAGTGTTTAACATAAATAATCGGAAGGTGTCTTTAATAAAATAAAAAAAAATTGGTTGTCTGTAAAGTCGGTTTACGGACGATAGTTTTACGTGATAACGTATTCCGTAATACATAACCTAAATTTTAGTAGCTGTCAAACTTGGGCCGAACGTTACACTTTTTCGTGCGTGCAGCTGGTGTTTCATCAATTTATAAGACGTTATCACGTCAAAATCATTTAAAAATATTGAACGGGACATATTATGTAGTAGATAAAAGTAACCAACGGATGGAATGATTCCCACCTTTATAAATAAAATAAAAAGATTGAATGTACCTGGTTTGAGGTAGCTGACTCACGATTTGATGACCACGCATGTTCCACAAACAGTCGATTTGAGCATCGAAAACACTTTATATCAGCCGAAAACGGACTGTCATTCTTTTTATACACAACCGATATAAATTGTTTAAAACCGAACCAATACGAAATACTAATCGAACCATCCGAACAATCTAACAACGATACGAATTCGAATTTTTGATCACAATCATATCCGTAGTTTCGTTCGGATTGACATTTGCAGGGCGCCCAGTTTGCAATCCGAGTCAAGGCCAAATTAATCCGAAACGTGACACCTCCTGTTCGATAATGCCATCGAACCTGCGTTTGTATGATCGAATTTGGATTCAATACCACTTGTTCTAAGCCGTGCAAGTTTCGGTCAAGTTTTAACACCAAATGATTCCGGACGCCGTGCTGATGAGTTCTTCGTGAATTACTTCTTTGCATAACGCCTCTCGATTGGCAATGTATTTGACAATGTTTCACGTTCAATTCCAATCTAAAATGTGATTCTGATGAGCTGTGTTCTTCCTCAGTAGACACGACTGTCGACGAAATTTTAAGCATCTGCATCCCTCTAATGTTTAATTTGACGTTGTTTCTTATCCTTTTAAAAACCTACCGACTCATACGTCCAAATTTTAAGATAAAGTGTAATTTACAATAATCTCAATTACATATACGGCATTTAGCGGGGATTTAAAATAGCGTTATGTAATCGCAAAGCGGGCAAGGACGGTTGAAACTCCTCCAGGGTTCAACTAGCAAAAAACGCCAACGGATTTTTTTAACCGACCACAAAAATAGCACGATAAATGTTTAAATAAATATAAAATAAAACTTCTTTACATGAGCAGACTGTTGAATTTTTACGACAAAAATAACGATCGAAGTATTAAAAATATACTACAATGATTCTTGTATTTTTTCGTTAGCCGACCAAACAATTAACAAAACACTAAAATTATCTGAATTACCGTACATAGAAAATTCAATAAAAACTTAATCATGACTGAAAAAAACATTTTTTATAAAAGTTTTTTGGTCTTTGCAGAGTAAGTTTGGAATAATTACGTTTCAATAAATTATTATTACACACATTTATTTACAACATTACTACGAGTAGGATGATAATAATTATAAAAAGCATTTTGAAAACCGACGGTTTTTATTTCGCGCGACAAATATTACAATTCCTCAAAGAAAAAAAAGAAAAAAGTATGCTTCATTGAAAACAGTTAACTACGGATATTTTTTCTATTTCAATACCGTTACTATTATAATTGAATATTTAGAATAAAATATTAGATTACGAATTCCGTCACGGACACTGTAGAAATGAAATAAGAACGATTCTGTCGCAAATTTATATCCTTTTAATAAAACACTTTATTTACAAAAGACGCGTGAAATATAAGCCAAATCAAATTATCAACAACATTTACAACAGTCATAACAATAAAGTAATGCGGCGTTCACATAAATAGGTGTACAACCGAGAACTGTTGAATTTGTTTTGTTAAGAATATTAATCCTTCAAACATCGACTTTTGAGATTTCAAGAGCCACATAATTTGCTGTAAAACCTTCAAATTTCCCAATATTTTTTTACCATTCCAACAAAAAAGGAGACTTGGCCACACGAATTTAATGATTTTTGGAACCCCCTTCATCTTTGTCCGGAGTAGTTACATTTGTGTGATTCCCCCCTTGGTGTGACGTCACATATTTTGCAATTTGTCGAATGAATGATACAAACAATATTAAACACAGACGAAATCACGGCGGTGGCGGCTTTTGTCAAAGCTTCAAAGGCGGTACTGGCATTTCGGCGTATGTTAAAGACACGTATATACAGCGAGCAGTCCTCACAAATACAAACAAATTCAAACCTTATAAGAATATTGATATAGAGTTGGTATTTTGGTTTTTCGGTAGAGTTGAAGCTTAGATTTTAGAATTTATTAAATTTATACACGATGTCAAACTCTGTTGACTCCCTTCCTCGCCCTTAACGTAATTGATGGATGGCCCCTAATAGGCCAAAATTCACATTTCAAAATTTCACAATATTTTTTCATCTTGAGATTCTGAAGATCAAAAAAACACGTTTTTATAAAAAGTTGTTCGTCTGTGAGCCCGATGCAGGACAAACGGTCGAGAATCAAATTTTTGGTAGGATGTTTGACATGTAAATAAGAAAAACCCTGTTACTTTTGAGATAAATCGACGCATCATAAACAAAAGAGCTATGTGCTAAACTTTGATGTTTCTATTATGACGGTAGGTATACTTTTAATAACAGTCCACTCGTTTTTCCAAATAAGTTTTGGATAAAAAAACCTAAGTCTTGAAATTTCGTAAAACTTTTGAAAATAAAAAGTCAGTTGTTTTTATGTTGTGGCTAATTTTTACATGTGAAATCAGTAATATTGTAAATATTTATCACTAACCGTTATATCCACGGCTGAAACACTATTATATTACGTCACAACATGTCAGTATTTTTGGAGTTGGAATGGTTCGGACTCCTAGAAATGAATTAATGTGAAAGGCAATTTCATAGTACTCCCTCGAAAAGTACAGAATCTACCGGAATAAAAAGTAGTCTGTGTTGATCCGAATCATAAACTATAGCTGCATACAAAATTTCATTCAGATAAACTGCGCCGTTGATACGTCTGATTGAGTAACAAACAACGTACAGATATTTCTAAATTTATAATGAACTAGCGGTTCGGTCCGGTTTCGCCCGGGTCCGGGTGCGATAGATATATTTTGTTTTATTGAAACATTTTGCAAAATTTATTTCATTGCAAAACGACTACAGCGTCAAAATGTGCGAACTAATAGCTTTGAGGTGATGTCGCTTGAGGGCAGTGCCCGCTAGCTCATGTCGCTAGTTCCCGCCTGGTGCGCTGCAGTAACGCGCCATCTGACGCAGCTTGCGCCCGCCTACGTAACTCGTCGCGATTTGATACGAATACAGTTTTTATTCAGAAAACACCCTCATTTTGTAAAAAATATTTACAATTTATATACAAAAAACTTTCCTCGTTTATCGCTCTTTCTATTAGTGAAAGCTGTAAGAAAATCCGTTCGGTAGTTTTTGAGTTTACCGCGTCCAGACAAACATACAAACGCGGCCGGGGAACTTTGTTTTATAATTATTATGATTATGGTAGCTTATGACAAATTACCCGCTCGATCAACTAAGACAGTACAAATTATTTTCGTTCGACAGGTACACTGGTGCTGACATCTTGTTCAACAGCAATGCTCTGCGCGGCAATAATGACCGATCATTGGGAGGAAGTCACGTGGAAACGAGACACGCTTGCCGATCTGATGGCCGCACGACAGAACGTCACGCCGCACCTCCACATCAAGTGGCTGTTGGACGGCAAGGTTGCCCGAATCACCGTGCCTCCTCCTGCGCCGCCGGCGAGTCGTCATCGGGAGGTCGTGACGGCCGTCGTAATCGCGGCGCACGATAACGTCGACGACGACGACGACGAGGACGTCATCGACCCGCCAATCGCGTTCTTAGCGCCCATGCATGGAGGTATCTGGACACTGTGCGTCAGTCTGGCAGGTAACGAAGTTCTACATTACTTTTGTTAATATTGCACAGGTTGTCCGTACGACATCTTGAATGAATCTTTTCTGGGTAAATGCGCATGTATTCACTATTGTGGATTAAAAATAATTCCTCAGTGTCGCATCGTTGAAACATCAATATTTATTGATATTTTTTAATCTATAGAGAATACGCCGCACAACAATTAGTCATGTTAATTGCGTTTAGAGAATACAATCCCGGGATCCCGGCCGTTTTCTGGTCCCGAAAATCCCGGGATCGTATTTGGCTAATCTCGGGATTGCCAAAAACAGATCTAGTTTGAATTCCGTAATCCGTTGCGCCTTGACAATTACCTTGCCTAGATTATATTAATATTATTTATTACGCATAACGACAAAAAACAATCCTTAAATACGCGGTACGATATTATGTAAAAATATGAAATCTCCAGATCCTGAAGTACAAGTACAAAATGAATCAGGGTTGGCAAATAGTATTAGACGTGAAATAAGCCTGTTCGAAAATGGAGGAGTTCGTGGATATCACTTAGAAACGGCATATAAGTATCTATTGATTTTAAAAACATTTTTTAAGAAATTACTCAAGTTTTTTTCATTTGAGCCCAATTAGAAACCACATAGTCTAATCCCGGGATAGCCCCGGGATCCCGGGATTACGCATCAAAAATCCAGTAATCCCAGGATTGAAAAACATTCTCGGGATTGTATTCTCTAATTGCGTTCCAAACAGATAATTATGAATCACTGCTTGCTGTACGGTATTCATACAGTTCGGCCGTCGCCGGTCTCTTAAATTCTCATATAACGAAAACCATTCTACACCTTGTAAAAGCAGAATATTATGTTAACGTGGTTTGAACTGATTAAATTACTGACAGTCGATATGAAATATTGCAGTTCCCGTTAATTGCATATTTTATTTTATCATCAAAGTTGGTTAAAGGATCATATTAAATATAAAACAAAATGTAACTAAACACGTTCTAAAAATTTATATTACATTAGGATATAAAATCAACATAAAGCAGGGTTTCTCGCTATAGATTTTTTTTGTACCAAAAAAAAAGATTCAAATTAAAAAGAACATTCTTCTTCAACGTATGTCTTCTTTTAAGGCCGCTAACAACCAAGGTTAGGGGACCTATAGTAGCAATAATTTCATATCTTCGATTTATTATTTTTTGATAATAAAACACGAACCAATGAGCGAGGGAATAGATATTTTTTTTGTTCATCGCATTACGTCTAGTTTTTAAGTTGACTTTTCGAAGTAAAACTTCTTTTGACACGGTAGGGTAAAATTGATTCCTGAGATTGAAAATGTAACGAACGTGTCGCAAAGCACGTATACCATATACGTAACCGGCTTTAGAACATTAACAAAAGTGGTGGCGAAATAGAACGACTGCCTCGTAACCTAAAAGTTGTAAGTTCGTTCCCGACGGTGGGTGCTATTATTATAGTGAGACGTCTGTAAGTCGAACTTCAAGGAAGACGCCGAAAAAATCGACTTACAGAGTTTTCGACTTATGAAGAATTTCGACTTAGGCGAATTTTGCAAGGAAATATTTGACTTGTAGAGGTTAAGATTAAATCTAACTAATTTTGAGTTGCTATGTTCGCGAGATCAGAGGTTCAAAGGGAAGCGAACTAAACATTTTTTCGAGTTTTGAAGATTGTCGACTAATCGGGGTTCGACTTAAAGAGGTTCTACTGTATTTTACTTCTGTAGTGTGAAGTGTAAAATACACAGTCTTTTTTTTATTACTGACGACTTATCGTCAGCAATGGCGTTTAGTTCTGATACTGTTATTGCACGTAATTAAGACGCAAAAGACCTAAGTTGTCTAGCGTGTTAGAGAATAGTTATACATAGTACATACTAGCCAAATGACAAACTACTTATATTATATGAACTTGTTAAATGTTACAGACGAAGAGGTGAATCTTCTGGGGCGAGTCGGTTTCCCGCCTGTTCAAACGTGCGCCAATTATTTAGCCGGCGGCTTGGAGGCCGCCAGAGGCGAAGAACCCCGCTCCGACTGGCAACACCGTAAGTCCACTAACAGCTAACTCTCATATTAACTACTTATATTTCCCGAACACGTCCGAACCTTGTCAAATGAACTTATTACAGCCCCGTTTACTCAACTATAAACACTATCGTATTGGAAATCTTGACAAACACTTTCCCAGCTGCAGAGATATCGTCATACATAATTATTTTTTCTCTTTAATAATAGTCGTTTCAGCAAAAATGTTTTTGCATTTTATTTATTACATTTTCGAGATAACTTTGGGTGTGTTTGTTATACACGGTGTCCCAACGAAAACTTGTACCCCCATAAAACTTAGCAAAATAAACGTTTTGACAAAAATCCAAAAACACATCGATTTTTATACCAAAGGGGACCAATTTTTATGCAAAAATCATTCCTGCAACTCTAGCAACCCCCCTCCCCAATTTTTTTAATGGAACGGGGGGTCAAATGATCCCTAATTTGGAAGGGTTTTGCATTACTTACACAACCGTATTTGTCTTTTTTTCAATTCGATCGAGAAGTTGCTTCTTGAATTTTCTTCAACCGTTTACGTCATGCACTCAACCCGAAAATACACAAGAACTCCGACAAAGAATTATCGCCGAATGCCGGCTAATAACTTCTGAGGTCTTGCATGGTAATTGGTGGAGGTCATTTCGAGCAATACATTCGATAGTTTAAACCTTTTTGTGCTTTTATTAGTTTTTTACTTCGAAAATTCAAGAAGCAATTTCTCGGTAACAAATCGATCGAATTGAATAAAATATTTTTAACAAAAAAATTGAACCGACTTCACACTAAAAAGTAAAAAATAATTGCGTATTGAAATGTTTTGGAGTCGGTGTCAGCCAAAATGAAATCTATTCCGAGAACTACACCGACTCCAAAACATTTCAATACGCAATAATATTTTTTACTTTTTAGTGTGAAGTCGGTTCAATTTTTTTGTTAAAAATATTTTATTTTTCTCTTTTTAGTGTTAATCTAACACTGAAAATCGGTGAACATACATAAAAAACATTATGCGTTTCTTTGAAATTTGAGAGTTTCCCTCGATTTCTCCGGATTCAACCATCAGATCCCGACTTGGTTCCGATGGGACCACCTCTGAGGTGCACTCTTTCGAATAAAAAAAAAATTTGAAAATCGGTCCATAATTGACGGAGAAATCGGTGAACATACATAAAAAAAAATATACAGACGAACACAGAACCTCCTCCTTTTTGTTGAAGTCGGTTAAAAAACAAATACGGTTGTGTAAGTAATGAAAAACCTTTCCAAATTAGAGATCATTTGACCCCCGTCCCATTAAAAAAATTAGAGGGGGTGCTACTCCCCGCACAGGGCTAGAGTTGCAGGAATGATTTTTGCATAAAAATTTGGGGACCAATTTTTATGCAAAACTAATTTTTATTAGATTTTATTCAAAGATACTCCCCCGTAATACCAGGAAAGATATGGCATGACTGTCTAACTAGTTCCTCCATGAAAATGCTATAGGTTGCTGACTGCGCAGGGCACAATGCATGTACCTACTCAGTCTATAGAATCTACACGTACTCCTAAACGAGAAAGTTAGTTCGGAGTTGTGTCGGACCGTGGCCGGATAGAAAGCTGAGATTTGAATTTTTCACGATGTGCTGATGGAAGTTGCAAAAAAAAATTCGTGGGTGCACTCTTCTCCCAGTTCGTTTAGAAGTTTTGCAGCGTCGCACAGAAACATTATCAAGGAAATTGAATATCAATAGCTGAAAACTAAGGCTTTTCCCATCAAAATGGTCCATTACGAGTTTTTTTATTGAAATCAAAGATTTGAAATTAAATGAGTTTGAAAACTGCTAATTTTGTGACTTGGCACAAATTGATTCCCTAATTCAGTCGAGAAATTTAGATGTAGGAACATGTGATTATTAAACTCAAAATATTTTATAACAATATCAAAAAGTTATTGTTTGGGCATTGTACTCGTAGTATTAAATTGATCCGCCTTTAGTGACACGAAAGTTCAAAAGTTTGCAAGCCCCTAGTGACTAGTCGAAGGGTCTGTATAAAACAGGGAGTCAGTTCGTGGTGGCTTTCCAGGCCGGGGTACATACTCGTGTAATATGTATATCAAACATCACCACATTATGCACTCTGTGAAAGGTAACTTACTGACACAGTCACCTCGACACTCGACCTAATCGATAAAATGTCACATAAGTATATTTATATCGTTTAATATGCCACACTATTTCACAACTAAGGCCCTCCGTACACGGGTCCACTGTTTTGCTATCTGAGTTTTAAATCAAATCAGGATGCAATCATTCCGTGATCTTTCGTTCGTCAGAGAGTAGTCATGTGCAATTGTGTTTGCAGGTCGAGAAGCAATTTCAGTTGCATGGTTTTCTTCTGTAGGGTAGAAGCAACCACCTTACCGATTCTAGATATGAATATTTTGTCTAATACAAATTTTCTGCTGCTACAAATAGCCTACACTTGACATTTCTCTCGATACAAGGATGGCGACCAATATTTTTTTTGTACTGTTTTCGCAGTACGTATTTTGTTTTTTCACCGTGTCAGCTGTTTCAACAAACAAACTTCAGACTAGTTTACAATCAGTTATGCAGAATGAAACATTCAGAAATCTGTCAGGGTTATCATGATCAAACATGATAATGAAACTCTGACAAGTCTTTGCATCTTTTTTAACTGAAGTCTTGAAGTCTTTAGCTTAAGACCATACATTTCGCATGAATTCCTAGATAGATTTTTTTTATTCACTACGGAAAACGAGTAAAACCCTATGATACAAAATGAAAAATTGCGGATGTTGAAGGACTTCTACATTGATTTGTAAAAATAATGGATTCAATAAAAGCATTCATGTTTTTTTTCTTCAAATAATTCTACCAGGAACACGTGAAAGTAATAGATTGCCTGTCGTTAGAGGGGCTTACACTATGGTCACATTTCCCATTACCCGTTATACGTGCCGTTTACATAATATGACGTTTGATATGTAGGTACAATATGAAAAAAGAAGAATTAGGTTTATTTTTAATAAGGATTACGAGCAGACGTGTAAACTTATTTTTTGCGAAACTTTTCTATGATATATAGATAAGAATTACTATATTGTATACAGCTTAGACTATTCTGGTAAAAAAAAAATACTTAACTATAGAAGCAAAGATTTCAAGTAAACATAAAACTAGATTTTTTTGAAAAAAAGTTGTGAGTACACTGGATACAGAATTCGTTTATTTATAAAGAACTGAAGTAAGAATCGTTTGTATACAGTGTGTCCCCGGATTGAGTTCACAATAGGTGAGATTGACCAAAAATTTTCGAATTGGAATTTCATATTTTGGGATTCCGCCCTGCTTGGTCTGAAACTTATTTTTAGTTTACTTTCGATTTTTTTAAATCAAGTAGGCCTTTACAGTTGAGTAAAACCTCTTTTCGTTTCAGGTAAAGTACCTTTTCCGTTTATAGTACGCAAAACTGTCACTAAGAAAAGTTGTTCACAATGAAAAATTATGGCGTTATGCAAATTTTCAGAATGATCGGCCTACTTTGATAAAATCTACTTTTCTTTTGTTTTGTTTGAAAAACAATCGCGTGGAGGAAGCCAAATAGAGTAATTGAAGTTTAATTTATTTTTTTTGATAAACTGTAAAAATTTAAATGTTAATTTGAACACTTCTAATCATCTCTGTTTTCTCATTTAATATAAGATTTATCATGTAATCGTTAATAATAAATATTTTTCTACTTCTATTATCAAAGTAGGTCGATCATTCTGAAAATTTGCATAACGCCATAATTTTTCATTGTGAACAACTTTTCTTAGTGACATTTTTGCGTACTATGAACGGAAAAGGTACTTTACCTGAAACGAAAAGAGGTTTCGCTCAACTGTAAAGGTCTACTTGATTTAAAAAAATCGAAAGTAAACTAAAAATAAGTTTCAGACCAAGCAGGGCGGAATTCCAAAATATGAAATTCCAATTCGAAAATTTTTGGTCAATCTCACCTATTGTGAACTCAATCCGGGGACACACCTATAAAGACGTTTCGCACAATTTTTTAGTCATTCCAAATATATCCAATTTCTATCCTTTCATACATACAAATCATAACTCTTTTTCAATTAAGATTTAACTTTTAATCAAAATTTTAAAATACAATAAAACAACAATTGACTGTCTGATGTTTTATTTTCACGTCTGCAGGAATGCAGAACCTGTCAATATCGTGCGCCCTCGTGTGTCTGATCGTTTTGGGCAGCGCAGCCCTAGTTGGCGCATTCGGCGTCTGCAAACACCAAATCAGCGCCGTGCTTGTCACCGGAGTCATGTATTTGCTAGCAGGTATGTAAATTAGCGATTTTTTTTTTTAGAAGAAAACTTTTACTCGTGTACAAGCGAAGCTTCGAGCAAAAAAAGCGAGTCCACAATAGGTATATGTTTCAGACGTTTCCATCCGCAATCACGGAGCATTCGCATCATTTTTGACATCTGCAACCGCATTCGCAGAGCTTTTGCGAATGTGATGCAAGTCGTCACAAAATTACCGGGGACTGGTTCGGTACTTGACGAATTTTTGTACTACTTGGTCGACACAGATTAAATATACAGAGTGATTTTTAAGTTGCTTCTTCTTTTTTAACAGCGTGTAGAAATCAAATAGACGAACAAATATTTTAAGAAACTTTTTTATCAAAACACAAAAATAAGAGAGAAATAGCCTTTCAAAGTTTAACTATTTTCTTTCTAATTTTATTTATTAAATTCAAAAGCCCGGTTAACACATGCGAAGGAATGATAGCACGAATCAGAAATGCATCCCAAATAATTCGCGGAAGGCCCTTGTCACTATACTACAAGCATGTACAGAAACATGGCTATGGCGCACACATCTTTGTGCCCAACCAAACGGGGACAACTTCGAACAAATTCTGTGAATACTTGATAATGACATAACATATTTCCATAGTGACATCACATAACGTTAGGACCGGACTCAAAATTGGATAAAATTAAATAAAACTTTGAAAGCCCGTTCGTCTTTCATTTTTGTGTTTTGATAAAAAAGCTAGTACTTGAAATATTTGCTCGTCTATATGATTTCTACACGCTGTTAAAAAAGAATCATCTTAAAAATCAGCCTGTATATTAACCCATGCGAAAAAATTCTGAAATAATAACTTTCTCAATAAAAATAATAAATTTTACAATATCTTACTTAGTTTCACGATAATTCATCATTTGCCAATCATAAGGCACATTTATTGCTACATATATTATTAATCGTATCTGCAGATGAAGACATCAAAAAACCAGCATCCGGATTCCGGAACTACAGTGTCAGTACAGCCCACATCTGTAACAATCTCTGGTCGACAATATAATATTATATTCAATTACACGCTCATGGTCTGAGTTATGTGTCGTCTATAATCTACCATCTCTCTCTCTCGCCCCCCCCCCTCTCGCTTTCTATTTTTTTAATAATATATTCTGTTTTCAGCATCTTTCGCCTTATTCACGCTGACGATAATCCATTTCAAGCGCACGCGAGGCGCGGCGGCCGCTGCGAACGACGGTACGGGTTTGGAAGCGGCCTCGACGCACGTCGACGGTACCGTGGACGGCGTCGTGCTCATAGCACAAAGACTGGCGTCGAGTGGCGCCACGTCCGACGCTCTCAAATCTCTGTTGTCGGCACGGGTTTTTAGCACATCGTGGTCACTGGACCTCGGTTGGGGCGGCGTCATGCTTACTGTAATGGCAAGTGTCCTGTGGATATTGCTCAGCAAAATTATGAGGTTCAACCCGATATCGAGCATGATCAATTATTAAAATGAAATTCGATTATTTCTGTTGCTCCTCAGCAAGATATGCAATCCCATACCGAGTATGATCAATTATTCATAAATTAACGGAGTTCGATTGTTTTTGATGACAGTGAAATCTGATTGGGAACAAGTTTATCACCACAACAAGACGTGTGGTCTGGATATTTCTCAACGGGATAACGAAGTTCTATCGGATATCGTGTTTAATTATTTATTTAAACAAGCTCGATAGTTTCTGATGGTGAAATCCGATTGTCTGCCGCCTCGTTCAAATATACTCTGAATATTGCTCAGCAAATCGGAGAGAAACAAATCTGCATCGACCGCGATTAATTTGTGAGTAGGTCGAGTTCGATAAATTATTTCTAACTCCAAGATCTGAAAATGGTATTTCTATACAAAGTCATCAGAAGTTCGAATCAAATAAAAGTTTGGGCTTTAATACACTGGTAGAATGACGCATTAAATAGCATAATTATGTCAGCTCTAATCTTCTACAATCCTAATTAAATTCTTAGTGATTCAACATCAAAATTTCCTCTACTCTAGCCATGGAATGTGCGGACGAAAGTTAAATGTGAAAAATTTAAAACTAAATATACACAAATATGAATGAATACTAAATGATGTGACGTGACGTTGGCAGCATTTTGATAAAGTAATAATAAACAATCGCAAAAACTAAAAGGCAAAAAACTGTGGCTATATTAATTACGGTGACAACCATAAAATATTTCTACTACAATTTTTAGTATTTTCGTGGTCAATTATTCCTGAAATAACGTGATTTAAAATCAATATTTCTCAACACGATTAATGATTATCCAAAATCTTTTAAAGAAAATAAATCGGTGAAGTGACTTTTGAAGAAAGTTGACTGGCAAATTCTGGCTCAATCTTGTTAAGCAAACATATTCTCATGTGTTTTTTATTCATTTCTGTAGCCTAAGTATTATTTCAGTTGATCTTAAAAAGATATCGTCGACAATACTGCAATTAATAATATCTTCAATAGCGCGTCATGTTATGTTCGAGTGAACTTCATCTAAGATACTGTATTGTATGATTTTAACGCCCCTTCATTATACGAAAATTATGTAGGTTTGTTCCAAGCAGCCAGAGAACGGTAACAGAACCGTCACAGTCTTGCTACTGTGCAAGACTGTCATGCGCAGTAGATAAAAAATCGATATACACTATTTCGTTTCAGCTACTGCGCAAGGCGGTTAACTGTTACCGTTCTTTGGCTGCTTGGACAAACCTAGTGTCAATGAGTTCGAAGATCACGCCTGTACCTAACCTCAATTTTGCTACTTCAAGCAGTTATATGCGGAATTGCAGAGAGTGACGTTCGGTGGTTTTGCTATATAACCGACGATATTTAAATATTACAATGAAAACTACTAAAGGTTAAAAAATTAATAATGAATAAATGCAATTTCATTATTGAAATGTTTTTTTTTTCAGAAAAAAAGTCAATAAAGGAAAATATGCGTATTATATTGCGATAAATGCTATTTCATCCACAATTTTACTTATGATTATAAAATAAACAAGGTCCCTATCTAGATCTAGAATTAGATACACAAAGGGTCATTTTTCTTTAAAACTGGAAAAAGAGATGGTGGTCGTCTATATTATACACTACGTCATCGACTGTTCTCTTTCTTGAAATCTTTTGTAGATGAGACTACATATTTTCTTCTCTCTAAATAGATTTTCTCAAAATATGAGATTAAACTTATGCATTTTTAAAAATGAACTTTAAAAAATAAAACAAGGTTATGACTTATGATTGACAAAAAAAACACATTGAGCTGAAAAACCTATACCTACTGTTTTTTTTCTGGATTCTATGAGAAACCCTATTAAAGGTCGTAAGATAAATTCAAAAAATATTTAAGGGCCATTTAAAACAAAATTTACACAGTGAACAAACCTATACATATTGCAAACAGATATCATATCAACTTTTTAGAACTTTTTTAATAATATACCTACCTAAACATAAAAAAAACAAAACAAAACAAAAATACAAACATTGCAAATCACTCGTTTTTATATTCTATTTTGAAACAGAAATTTAATTAAAAAATCATAAAATTTACTTATTCTAATACGTATAACGAATAAATTTTACTATACACTACACTCCGTAAATAATGTAAAACCGTTGATTGACGTATAGAATGCGTAATCAACGGTAAAACTTATAGTGCTAACACACGGTCGAACTTGGTCCGGTCCGACAACGGACATGGTACGGCGGATCTTGCAACAGACGACCGAATCTGTTCCCATCGAACCGGGCGGACACGCAGACTACTGTACAGACGAACAGATTTGGTACGGAGCGGACCAGATCCGCTGTCCGCTTCGAACCAAGTTCGACCGTCTGTTAGTACTATTAGTAACAACATTCAATTTTATTTACTAAAAGATATTGCAAAACAGTGTTTACATTCCCGGATTTCGTAATAAAAATTTCGTTCAGCTCTAAGTTTCAATCTCCGTCGATTATTCAATATTACATAACTTGATTTCATCGTGGACGATTTCTTTCCAAAATATTCTCGACCATAATTAACTGTCGGAAACCCGCGGGATACAAACAATTATAAAAGTGTAATCAAACTGTTTTAAAGTGTAATCAAACTGTTTTAGTACGACCGCTGTTGTTAAAATATTTAAACTTTAACTTCTATCACATCAAGATTACGAAAAAAAATAATGTAAAAAGAATCCAAAGAACGCGTTAAAAAATAAAAAAAAAGTTGTAGAAAATGTAAATATTCTCAATATATAAATTATCTGTAATTTCAGTGACTCAAAAAGCTTTTAAGCTCAAAATATTACAATATTGTAATCTAATATTTAAGTAGAATTTATTAAAGTTTAGTCCAATTTAATAACCATCCATTCGCTCTCTAAAATGTAGGAATATATAGTGTGTAAGCAAGTGAATAACGGCTTCCATTCGTTTAAAAAGGAAAAAAATAGAGTCATCGCGTTGTGTACGAAAACGAAACACCAAATAAAAGAAATAAAAAAATAAACGATTCCAGCCAAAATTTTGCTTTAAATTATTATACGATGCATGGCAATTAGTAAGTACTCAATGGAAAGCTTTTAAGCCCAAATAAAAATTTACAGTTGCGCATGCCAATACATTAAACGCGTTTCGCGTGTAAAAATCGGAAAGTCTGAATTACCTTTACAAACAAAAAACCAACATCCTAAAAAACTCATTACTGAAATCACAGAAATAAAAAAAATATATAGGCATCTGTTTTTAAAAATGGCCTAAAAATAACATTATTCTTACAGTATAGGTACCTACATCTTAAGTAACGGCTAAAATAAACGTAAAAGAAAGAGCATTATACAAAAAAAGTACTTACAAGTAAATTTTTGGTCAGATTTATGTCAAAAATAAATTAACGCTTCATTTTGAACAAATCCTTAACTAAAGACACAATATAGTTAGATCAAAAATTATTGCAACATTGTTTGTAAAGGTATAACATGGAAAATTAAATTAAAAAGCAAAAATGGTCATTTATAAAATTCAACAAAAAATAAACATACAATATATAATATACTATAACTCGCTTGTTTCTTCTTCTGTAAATATTTTATATGAATTTTGTATCTTATTTAAGAACTATTATTATTATTATTAAAGCGACGCCTTTCTTTATGCCTTGTTATAAATAATTTTTAATATTATATTTAAGATTATAATTTATAATTATTAAAGATTTAAAGAACATATAAATTTTATTTATCCTAACAAATACGCACATAGAGACTAGAAATAATATTTAATTGTTTTTAAATTCAAACATTGTAACATACAACATTCGAAACGTCTGATTATTGTGATCATGTTTGACAAAAAAATAAAAATCTGATTTTACCAAACGATTAAACCAAAGGCGGAAGTTGGAACTATTATAATCTACAACCCTCACTGAGTAAGGAAATTAACATTAGTGGTGCTTAGTTGCAGAAAGCGTTTGACAATGGCCTTAGATTGTATAAACATACATATTTCTCCATAAGAAAAGCATTATAGAGTTTTAAATCGATCCTACTCAGAAAATAATTAATTGAAACAATATTTTTCTAAAACTGTGTATATCTATACATGTATTTAACATCGTTTTTTGGAGTTTTCACTTCGAGACATTTTTCTACGCATTTTGATCAAATCTTAACTTGAAAAGCGATCTTTTTCTATGAAGAACAATAATTTGTTTTTGTGTGAGTACAACCTAATTTTCTAAATAACAGGGAGTTTGAATTTTTATTGGCAGGCAGTCCACAAACTGATTCGCACCGAAATAATTAAGAGAGAAATTTCTCATATGATATCATTTAACGATTTTTTTTATAATTACAGCTACCTTTTGTCAACAGATTCTGACTATTTTGATAGGAAGCCCAGCTTAACGTTATAAATATTAAATACTTGTTTAGGGTATTAGTACAGTCAATCTGGCAAAAACCTCAACAAAACCATCCAAAAAGGTGAAACTTGGTGAGTCGTTAGAGAATGATGAAAAAAAAGGTTACCTGTCAATGGCCACCTGGTACCTGTTCAAATAGTCAAAAAACTCAAAAATATTTTGAAATGCATTTTTCTCGAAAACTATCCATTTTACAGAAAAATTTATTGAACAAAAAATGTAGAGGGCATCGTTATCTACAATTAATGTCATTGGTGCTATGTTGTACAACAAAAAATGTGCGCAGTAGGTGGCGCTTAAGTGTCAAAAAAAGTGTTTTTCCACTTTTTTGCCCTGACATTTTCATTTTTCAGTTACGATTCAAATGGAAAAATTGTTCCATTTTATTTTATAAACAACTTTTATTTCAACATTTTTTTCATACAACTTACCGTTTCAGAGCTGCAGCTTGTTGAAGTGAAAATAAGTTGTATGAAAAAAATGTTGAAATAAAAGTTGTTTATAAAATAAAAAGGAACAATTTTTCCATTTGAATCGTAACTGAAAAATGAAAATTTCAGGGCAAAAAAGTGGAAAAACACTTTTTTTGGCACTTTAGCGCCACCTACTGCGCACATTTTTTGTTGTACAACATAGCACCAATGACATTAATTGTAGATAACGATGCCCTCTACATTTTTTGTTCAATAAATTTTTCTGTAAAATGCATAGTTTTCGAGAAAAATGCATTTCAAAATATTTTTGAGTTTCTTTTGACTATTTGAACAGGTACCAGGTGGCCATTGCCAGGTAACCTTTTTTTCATCATTCTCTAACGACTCACCAAGTTTCACCTTTTTGTGTGGTTTTGATACGAAATGATTTTTTTTTTCGCCAGATTGATTGTACTATATCATTTAAATAGTATGAACTCAGGCTATAAAAACTTTAAGTTTGAGATAGCATTATTGGGATTTTACCTGGAGGCGGAGCTCATTTCAAAATATCCAATATGGCCACCCTATGCGAAGTGTTTGCATTGACAGTATACGAGGTTTCGGTGGTTTATTTAACATGTTTTATATTTCCGAACAAGAAATTTGTCGTTGGGGTCTTAATTCTTCAAAACGCAATTATATCGAAGAGAAAAAAATCGCGAGTGCTGGTCACATCGTAAAATGTGGCAGAATCATCGATGCAAGCTGTAGTGCTAAGGTGAACTTTGTCGCAAACGTCAAATTTGAAAGAAAAACTGCAGGAACTCAACAGTGTATAATCAGCTGGCAGCTGCCACTTTTAAATTTAATAATTCGATATCAACATTTACGCTTGATATACTAACACAATAAGGTACTGCACAACACATATCAAGCTTCTTTTTCGATTTTTTAATAGAGTATAAATTCCATAATTATAAACAATAAATATTTACAAAAATATGTAGCACGCAATGCTTTAGTATACGAAACGCTTCGTGTAGGATAGTTCACCGAAATACTGAGTAGATGTCGAAGTAAAATTTCAATATGCTGCCTAAAAATACCCTCTGCACTTTTCATCAAACTCCTTTCCCGATGTCGCCAAAAAAACGGACATAGTTCTCGCAATGCTATTTTTAAAGCTAAAGGATTTATGTAAATAAATCTCAAAATTTACCCAATTACCTATCATTATTGTTTAATTGTTAGTGTAGCAAGTATTATTACATTAACTCTCTCGTTATATTGTCAAAATTAGTTTTCCTTAACTATACGCAGGAAAAATGAATGTTGTTATTAATTTGGAAAAAATCAATTAATGAATTGCATAATATAGGTACATCTTGACAAAACAGTTTATCACGAATTGTTTATAATGCAAGCATAAAACTTTTTATTTATTTGAAGTAAGAACTTCAAGTGCTTACATTATAGTATTGATTTCACAAAAAGTTTAACATGTATTGGGATTTTTATTTTAAACTATTATGTAGGTACCCCAAAATAATTTGAATTGTTTTTTCTGCAATTGATCCTGAACAAATGTGTCACAGCGATCGAAGAGATGCGGACAATACAGCGATGTTTGAAAAAACATCTATTTTCCGCTTTCAATTGTCGATGTTGACAATGATATTATATTTTTTTATTAAAAAAAATATCAATTTAATACTTGAAATCAAATCAATAAGCACTTGTCTTTTTCTGAACCCTGCATTTTTCGGAAAATTATGATTTGTTTAAATTACTTAAATTTAAATACCTATATAGGTTATAAAAAATAGATGTATACTTTCTACTCCTTGTTAGAATTAGTATCGATGATTTTGTTTCGATATTTTTATATCAATTTTGTTCCGTCGACGTATCGTTCGATTTTCAATTTGATGCTTCAATTGCAGTTTTGCGTATTCCAATTGCCGTCAGCTAATTAAATATTATTTCTGATTTTTGGTCTCTATGTGTTCATATTGAACCAAGTGCGTGCTTGTGTTAAGATGCACTATGCAGTTCTCTGGCTTTGCTATTTATTATGAAAAACGAAGGAAACAAATCCAACGCTGTTAATCCTAGGGATTAAAGCACATTTTGTTTTGTTTTTCTCTTTAAAATAAAAAAAAAAATCCAACGCTGTACTAAAGACGGCCAAATCAGTGCAGGCAGTTCCGAACTTTACAAGTTAAATCATTCCGGGTCCTCGTAAAATGAGAATGATAAGCAATTGTTCATTGCAATTAATATTAATATTTTTTATTTTGTTGATACACGAAACTTTAAAAGTCACAAACAAGAATTGCCTGCATTTTTTATTAACGGGACGAATAAGCAATAAGCACTTCGTATTTTAAAAATAAGTTGTAAGCACATCGATTGCTTGTTGCATGAATCAACGCTTGTACCTGCATTATTTATTAACTTATTAAAAAAATATACTGTAATAATTATTAATCAAAAAATAAATTTTATTCTACATTATTCTGATTTATCTGCTATAGAATAACCAATTTGTTAGAGTGTTAATGTTACCGTAAATAGCCGTTAACCGTTTTTATGCATTTTAACGGACAATTTTTCGACATGCGATATGAAAATACAGTGGAGCGTCGATTATCCGAACGTTGATCAACTTAATGACCGCTTAACCGAGCTACTTATTTGTCATTAAAGATACATATATTATAAATAAATGTTTTTCGTTCACCTGTACATAAAATATATAGTACCTACTAGCGATCCCGCCCGGTTTCACTCAGGTGCAAAAGAACGAATGGGGAAGGGCGGGACATGAGTACGCACATTCATCTCAGTTTACCGAGATGAATATTGTGTCCAAATTTCATGATAATCGGAGTTACCGTTCAAAAGTTTTTGTCGATAAAAAGCAGTATTTATACTTTTTTTAAGTAATAATTTTTTTTAAATAAATAATAATTACTGTAATTAATAAAATATAATAAATATTTAATTGAAAACACTGTAGGAAAATTATTTTAAATAGGTACCTATAGTTGTAACAGTTTTCAAATAAAAATTCAAATCTTTGATTAACGTCTGAATAGAACTCTTCAAATGAGCTATTAATTAGATTTTTTTTTAATTAGTCGTAAATAAAATTAAAATAAATTTAAATTTAAGCCTTAGAAGAAAGCAATGTAGAAAATTAAAAAAAATAAAAATAGGTATATTGGCCCAACGTGGGGCTCGAACCCACGACCCTGATATTAACAGTCGCATGCTCTACCGACTGAGCTAGCCGGGCTTGTGAATGTGCGACGCTAATATTGAAATATTTAGTTAGGGCATTTCACCTGAATAGAAGCTTATTTTTGACATACATTTTTCATTGAAGCTCCGCTCCTATTAGTCGTAGCGTGATATTATATAACCTATAGCCTTCCTCGATAAATGGGCTACCCAACAAAACAATTTTTTTTTCAATTTGAACCAGTAGTTCCTGAGATTAGCGCGTTCAACCAACCAAACAAACAAACAAACTCTTCAGCTTTATATATTAGTATAGATCAGCAGCAGATTTTTGTCCGGCCCGCGAGCATATTTGTATGTAGCGGACGCAACATAAAATCGTGAAATGCCGAACTGCAATTTGTATGTAACAGACGTAGTACAACAAAACTAGTAACGCGTCTGTTACATACACAACGATTAAATCAAAAATCATGCCTTCAGATACCTAACCGATTAAAAAAAGAACGTTTTGTGATCTGCGAATAAGAAAGACACAAGGATGCTTAGTAAAATATATTAATTTATTTACATCGTTTAGTAAATTATTTATGACCGTAGTAAGATCTTAAAAAACCTAATGGCTAATTTATTAATAATAATAAAAAAAACAGAAATATTGCCCATTAAAAAATCTAAACTGCCCAAACTCGCAACTCTGTAAACATTTGAAAAATTTTTAATTCTTGGTTTAAAATTAAAAAAAGGAATCAATTTATCACAAAAAAATGCGTAGTTGCCTTTAAAAAATATAAATTTTAGTCTCATCTGACAAACTTGCAACGCTGCAAAAATTAAAAAACTTTTGGAAGTGTATAATGTCTATTTATCCAAATATAAGAACAAAATAGCCAATCTCAGATTTTAGAACGATAACCCTGCATATTTTACATGGCAACGTCGCATTTTTTGTGATACCTAAATTTCTGTTCTCAGTTTTATTAATGATGTGTCTATCAATAATTATTACTTTGTAGAGTCTGATGAATTATTAAATCATCGCTGCCCTTATGGCTAAACCGTTCACTATACGCTTTTAGATATAAATATACTTATCAACCGAAAAAATAATATAAATTACAGTTTAAAACCCAAGAAACACACCTTCAATATACTAAAAAATATAAAATAATCTCCATGCTCCCCAAAAAAACGTTACCATAAACAGCCTTCTGCAGGCTTTTATACATATCAGAGTGTTTAGCACCCAAAAACATAACCTAGAAATTTTGTTTACATACCTCTACATCTTCTTTTGTTTTAATTCTTAATTTGTAGGTGGATTTATTAATTAACTTCCAATCATACAGCTTCAGAAACCAAATCAATGTTTGTGTATGTAACAGACGCGTTACTAGTTTTGTTGTACTACGTCTGTTACATACAAATTGCAGTTCGGCATTTCACGATTTTATGTTGCGTCCGCTACATACAAATATGCGGCCCGCGAACCATTTTATAAATATAAGAAAAAAAATTTAGTAAAATAGTAAATAGCAAGGGCCACAACAGACGAAAAAAGACCTTTTCGTTGCGGAAATGAAAGGTCCTTTTTTTGCTCTTCAAAATTTTCGTTATGGAAATGAAAAGACCTTTTTTTTTGCTCTTCAAATTTTTTTGTGGCGGAAATGAAAGGGCTTTTTTTTTGGCCCACAATCATATTTTCATTAGCAATGTGGCCCGACGATGAAAAGATTTTCCCGCCCCTAGTATATAGATGTACACCTGTATGGTATGTGCGAATCAATACAGTTCGATTATCCGGAAAAAAAACGGTTTTCCGAACACAATGTCCCCCAATTACTGCGGATAATCGACGCTCTACTGTACCTCGTAACAGCGAACATATACTTTCATAGCTCCCAGCATCCCATCCCTCTGACTGACACTTTTTCAAGGCAATTGTTATGCCCCAACTTCTTAACAACGAACATACTTAAACAATCTCTCACCCTAAACGCATAATATATCTTCTCCGTTCCGTCGTGAGTACAAAACTTTAATATCATGTTGAAAAGTGTCTATTAAATAGAGGTGTGAGCTATGGCAGTATGTCAGTTTGTTAAGACGTATTTTCAATTTTCATATAATGTTAAAAAGTTGTTCGTTAAATAGAGGTATGAGCTATGAAAGAATATTCGCTGTTATAAGAGTTATATTTCGGTTGCTTACTGTTCTGCATGTAGTTAGAACGGGTTCTAACTACAAGCTGCAGTAAATATAGCCGAATTAAAATTTTAATTCGTGTCTTTTCTAGTACGAATGCGAAATTATAAATGTTCGTAGATATTTCATATTCTTACTCGAAAGTTCGCGTAAAAACGGATTTCGGGTCTGTACGGTTAATAATTTCCTTTATACCTTTAAATTCCGAAAAGTATAATTTTACTAGCTGCCCGAGTCTAGATGCAACTACCAATCCTCCCTCTGTCGTATGTTACTCGCAGTGGCGTAACAATAGGGTGGCAAGACGGGCAAAATGCCACGGGTCTCCGACTGGAGGGGGCCCCCGACCCGAGAGGGCCGTGAGCACAGGAATATCCTAACCTAACATTTATTATTACAACATTTAGTAAAATTTGCCATGGGCCTCAAACGGTATAGTTACGCCACTGGTTACTTGCCACAATATATAGGCTTTTGAACAATTAAGGCTCCCGCAGACCAAGGCGGCCCGAGTGGCGGTGGCGATAGCGGCCGCAGTGGCGGTAAAATAAAACAAAACCTTATTAATGTAAGTGTTCAGACAGGAGTGTGTTCAAGGTAATTTTGGCGGGAATTTGCAGCGTTCATTCTAGGGTTCACTATGTGGTGGCGGGAAATCGCTTCCTGTCGTATTTGACGGCTGAATGCTGCGTTAGCTATTAGTTGCATTATGCATACAAAATTGAATTATGTGGAGAGTATTACCCAAAAATTATTGAGCTTGTTAAAATGCATAAAATTTTATATGATTTGTTACTTCTATTTTTGCAGATTAAATACATTTTATTATCTACGTAATAGTTGAGACTCTAATACGAGAAAATAAAACCTATACTTTTCTTTTTCGTTGTCTTCTAAAATAGCTGCTATACAAGTAAAAATTCTTCTAGTTCACAAGTCATATTTATTTAACTGGTTTAGCTTATTGATATACATACTTATATGTTTTATTTTAAACCAACAGCAAATAGGCGTCCGGAAGGCTCGAACGAATATTTAAGTATGTACACAAAATATTAAAAATGAATAAAAATCAAATATGTACTTTAGATTCTTATATCCTTTAACAATAATTTCTTATATATTAGATATCGTGTCCATCGATAATAGTTAATAAGAAAAAATTCGCAGGTTTGTGGACAATAGTTATATTTATAATTGTACGACGTTTCGTCTATAAATTTAGACTTTTTCAAGTACAAAATTGAAAATAATAATAATAAATTCAATTTATAATTGTACGACGTTTCGTCTATAAATTTAGACTTTTTCAAGTACAAAATTGAAAATAATTTTCAATTTTGTACTTGAAAAAGTCTAAATTTATAGACGAAACGTCGTACAATTATAAATATAACAATTGTCCACAAACCTGCGAATTTTTTCTTATTAATAATTTCTTATATTCTTTTTTACATATAGGTAAACAAAATAAATGATCCCAAATATCAAGTTGTTTTTTTCATCGATTGTTTATAAAATGCTATAATTACCGCCTATACTGCGCCCAGGAAGGTGCTGACACTGCCGACAGTAAAGATCAATTCAAAATTTGTACCGAACATACAAGAAAGCGCGTTAATAAAACCCGATTTATCTAATATATTTTGTCTGTATTTATATAGTTTATACACTAAACCAAACAAGAAACGACTCAAGGAGTTAATAAAAATGTGTTAAAATATAGTCAAAGGGTAGCGCCGAAGCAGTCAAAGATCATAAATTTGAATTTAGTAATACTTAGTATATTGTTATATGGATGGGGTAGTACCTATTTTTTTATTGTTTATTTTATTAGACGCGATTTTTTGTTAGTCCAGGGGGGCAAATTGTTTTAATTCGACTCTGTTTATCAAGACAAAAACCAACCTATTGCAAAAATGAATGTGCATGTTGCATTTCTATTTTTTGACGACCGCCTTAAATCACAAAAGGCGGTAACAATAGGCTGATAGTTTTGAAAATACAATAATAAAGGTGATTATCCATAAAAAAAATAGTACCAAATAGAGCGAGCCGTATTATTTGATCAATAAAATTAACAATTACAATCAAGAAGCAATGATATTAATGTGTTATCCGAAATATGTAGTATTAGAGGTTATGTGTACTACACAAAAGTAAAAGTATGACTTACCGTTTCATCCACTGCTGGGCCCAATATCCTTTCATGCAACATGGAAAGACGTCGAATTTGTTGTTAGATTCACAAACGCGACAAGCACAAAAATATTAATATACTACCAAAATATAAATTTCACGACGAACAGTAAGGCGCGAGAAATCCGCGATCACAATAAAAGATGGTTACTGCCAAATGACAAAAGCTGCGTTCACTCCTTCAAAAAAGTAGAATTCCAGGGATACTCAAACATTAAAAAATATTTTTTCTTATTTCTCAAAATATATTCTCAAATCATGGCAAGAAAATAAAGGAGGTAAAATCTGGAAAAATGCTACAACTGCGACAACCACTATATTTACACAGAAACGAAAAAAATCAACTTGAAAACGTTATTTATGATAAAATGAGAGATTATTTATTGTTAAATAATAAAATATACATTTTATAAAGCTTCCATTCAAGTGCTTTACAAGTACAATAAAAGAAAAATAATAAATTATAATTGCCTTTTATCGCTTACTAAATGATTCTATGTTACAATTTCCCTAAAAATATCAACATTTCCCCTTCTATAATGATAATTACAATGATTTGATTTTTTCGATTTTAACTTTGATCTAACATGATCATTATTAGTAGCATGTAAATAGCTACAAGCTTGTGCAAAAAGTAACAAAAGCAGAGAACGTAATCTAATTTAGAATACTCGTTAAGAACGCGGAATCAGTGTCATTTTTCAGTCTTATCTACACATAGTTGTTAAGTAGTAGTCATTTGCTTCCCACATAATGAAACTAAATTTTATTCTCATATTAATTGAATTTTCACATCTCATGAATCATGACAGCTAATACAGTATAATGCAAATATAGTTTGCACCAGTTGTTCAGAAGCACCCGTTGTTAAAATGCTATTTATTTTTCAAACACTGTCACCGTCGAGACACAAACTCGAATCTTCCCACTTCCGCGGTGGAACGAGTTATCATTACTCAACAGTGGCATATCTAACAGTCAATTTTTCTCATAATTAAAGCATATTTTTAACTGTTTCTTTCACATTATGCGAGCTAAGTTAACGCTAGATATGAACCTTTCTTCATGCGAGAGCTAACGTTGTTTCCATTTATTAAACACAAATTTCTATATCAACAGGACTGCTGACATCGGAAATTCGCGTTAACTGTGGTTAATTAACAGCCTAAATAGCTACATTATACTGTATTAATTTAGTCTTACAAACTATACCGTGATAACTCTTAATATTAACAAACAATGTTTTATAACAAAAATATAACTGTAAGCTTGTTTAGAGAGAAAACATTTTTTTCAAAAACAATATAGGTAGTTTATGTAAAATATCTATTCCTTTCAATTTAATCATCATATACATTAAAAAATAATATCAACGTTCAAATAAAACATTTTTATAAAAGATTTTGTTTATGAAACATTTGGAGACAAAATCCGCTTGTGCTCAAACGATAATAAAAAATGTTTAATACTTGGCGTCACTGAACGCACACCATGATCTCTTTTAAAATGCACAAACAAAAGACCATCTCTTGTTTCTGTCACTGATTCTATAGTAATTTTTATATGAAAAATGTTCTGAAAAACTAAATCTGCACTTTGTACTCTCGCTTCCTAATTTTAGCTTATTTTCAGCAATATTTTTTTAGAAAGTATATAATCTATTAGTAACAACTTTGAATAATAAACAATTAACATATCACAATAATTCACGATAAGTGAAGGCTCATTTGATAAAACAAAATATGAAATCTCGTTCAAATCTAATCAATTTTGAAGCGCAATTATGAATTATTCGAACCATCACTATAGCTGAATATAAAATGGAGCACCGTGTATTTGGCATTATTAAACCGTTTCTATTGCACCTTTTTTCTTTACATTAGTCACAATTGGGCTTACCACTGAATTATTATCCTGTTGTGATGCTATGAATGACGTCTCTTCAGAATTAGGTTCCGACGTTCCTTGCTGTATAGGTTCTAGTGCCGCCGCCACTCCTATTAATTCGTTTCTTGGTGTTTGAGGTCTCGATATTATTGAAATAGGTGCCGAAGGTTTTTCAGCGATCATACCTGACGTTTTCTTAATTAATTCAAGCGGTATTTCTTCTGATCTAGGTCTGGGCATTCTTGGACTACTATCTCTGGAACGAATTCTCGAACTTGAATTATCCCTCGATCTGTTCGGTTGTCTCACGATTCTTCCCGGACTAGGAGAATGACTGTCGCGTCTCACGGCTCCGTTAGCTCTGTTAGCAGTAATCGAGTCTTCTACATTAGACGGAGGTAATCTATACACGCAGCCGGGCAAACTTTCTCTCCGTGGAGCTACAAAACCTGGACGCGATCCTGCAAACAGCGGTCGATTATCACGAAAACCTCTTCCTAATGGTCGATTGGATAGTTGTGAGCCTGTCTGGCTGTTGCCACCAAGTAAGCCTGCGCTCAACGGAGTACCAGACGGTCCAGGAATGTCGAGAAGCCGCGCGATTTGATGCATCTTCTTTTGACGTGCTTTAATTCGTCCCTGTACACACATAACCACATACTAAAAAATGTGAAATATCATCCATTAATGTGAAATCAATTATTCAGGTTGACTTTCAAAGAACGCACTTCACCGTCATAGAGTAATGAATATGAATAGAGCACACGTTTAATTAAATATATCAACTGGATCACTCGAAGTGTAAAACCTAATTGACACCTTTTCCGCAAGAATCCCCATATTCTTAGCAGACACAACTGCTAATTCTCATTCAAACTGTCATATCAGGCGTTCAGTAAAATTGAAATATCAATTGTTTTTAAACTGTCAAAATAAATAACCGAAATATCAATTATCCAATTTCGTTTCGATTATAATTTAGTCCTAATACTTTCAAACCGTATTTACAGAATATATTAGATTAATTGTAAATATCTATTATGGTATAGTTCCTAACTACATAATAACAGTGTAAAGTATAGCTACTGTTTGCTACATTGATAAGAAATACTCATTGTTACTTGTGGAAAGTTTCGGGGTTCCTATAAATTTTTCTAATATAGCGTTGTAATAATGGGTGTTTCTTAACAATGTAGCAAACAGTAGCTATACTTAACAATATAAAGTTTGTTAATATATTGTCTGAAAAATTGGTCGATAATTTTATTTATTGAAGAGTTCTAATCAGACGTTAATCAAAGATTTGAATATAAAGTAGTGTTGATCCAATAGAATGTTACGAAGAAGGAAGGTAAATGGTTGAGGATCATAAGTAAATAAGCTTTACCAATGTTTCGCTAGTGGTGATACTTTACAATATTAGATTACATTACACCAAACAGATAAAAAGGGTAAATTATCTTGAGCTTGAGGATCCTCAGGCACCTGAGGTCTCTTGTTTTTGATAAACTCTTTGATGTCAGGTATCTAAAATTCTCATTGGATAGATTCTGGTCGCGAGCCGTATCTTTGACATCACTGTTATAAGGAAAGCTATGTTCCTACATTCTGTAGGCAATTTATTACAAACCGAGGTCCCAGATGACAAAGTTGTGCGGATTATAAAAAAATATAATTATATTATGTCCTTTCTGTCGTATTAGGTGATTATTACGGGTGTCATGATCGTGTACAGTATTTGCATTTGCATAGGAATTTAATGAACAATACCTTCGTCAATCTTTGTTTAGCTGCCATACACCTAATATGATCATCAAAAATAAATTTGGCTGATAACAATGGAACTCTGTTTGTTGTACTACTGGACAACGGACGCTGAATTGTTATGTGCAAACATCTGGAATCGTCTTTGTCACCCACGACCTAAAATCAAACATTATATTTACACAGTTCGTAATTTCATTAAAAAACAATAATCACTTGCACCAACGTCGATTAGTAACCCAATTGAATTTAAATATAGGTATCTGAAATTTTGCATTTAAAACAATCGAAGATTTAAAACCCTGTCCACTTATATCTGTTAAATTTGAGATTTAAATTAATACGTGAGTTTCAAATTAGACAATTAGTTAAATATTATTTATTACAGTTAAATCCTTAGCCGCTTAGAACACTGAATAGTCGGCGAATACAATAACTGCTAGAACCCTAAAAACGTCAATCTATATTGGCATTGGCTCAATTTTTATTAGCACCGATGTATTAGTGACCTAAGTCTTCCAACTACATTGTCTGACGAATCAGTGCTTTCGAATTAAATCTGGAGTGTATTTGACCAGATTATTCAAAATAAACAAAAATCAAAACTGATTACATTTCAAAATAGTATTGGTGCAAGCGTCTATTAATGTCACAACTAATTACTTCAATATCCTGTAGGAAACCAACAAGTTTAGCGACTCCCCAACCTAGTTTCTTTGTATCCGGTTCAACCAAAATAAGTTGTATAATATCGATGACGAGAAAACGGCGTATTTTGACGCCATCTTTCGTTAAAACTGTGCACGCAATAAGATCGCTGTTATCTGAAATATTACGACCAGTATTTTAAATTAAATGAAAAATTCGCACATTTATCAAAAATGGGAATATTTTCCAAATAAAAAAAATATTTACATGGACTTTTAATGTATATTCAGCAAGATGCAAAAAGTACTTACTAAGATCTAAAACATTATTAACTTGAACACACTGTTGAGGATTTGTTAATGGCAATTGAGTTTCAGGTTCTCCATTGAGAGACATTGAAAGTTCTCGTATCAAGAAAAATACTCGGATAGCTCGTCGTGCTCTTTCAACCTATAAAAAAACACAATAAATAATTAACTAATTAACGACAACTGCATTCTTAAGCATATCTGATATATTTCAATGTATCTTACCTCGCCACAAGGTAACCTTTTAGTGAACTCTATTCCTGTCATTGGAGTACCAGTCGGTGGTAATAAAATGGCAGCATCCATACATAACCACTCAACGTTCAAAGGTCCTTTCGACATGTCATAATATCTGTTAAATAAGGCAAAGCTATTATCTTTTAGAAAAATAAATTCTATGTTACACATTATGAGATTACACAGCAGCCTTAAACATCTGTGTAAGTATACTGTATATTTATGGCCAAGTTCAGATATGAAAGACGAATAATAATCAGTTGAATTGGTACTTTATGAAAACGAAAAAAAAGCCATGAAAAAAAAAATGACATGTACGCAGTTCCACTGGCATTGGTGTCTGGTTAATGAGAAGTCTTTTATAAATCCAATCATAGACGAATAAAAAGTACACTATACTTGATAGGATATAGGTAGACAATGTACAAAGTTTTATCGAGATCAATCCTGTCATTCTCTAGTGATGCGGATACCAACAGAGATAAACAGATAAAGCTACAAAATACACAAAAAAAAAACAGAGAAAACTCAATTACAGAGATCCTGTTACTATTTCTTATACCAGTAATGACTTTTCCACTAATTATTAAAATTGGACAGCAGCCACCGGCCAGTAAAAATATAGTAGCCCAGTAGCGAAATGGTTGTCAATACTAGCCTGCTTACGTAATTTTTATCACGGAGTTTCGTTTAATTGTTATTAATGCAGTTCAACCACAATAAAAATAATAATAATAATCTTTGTTAATTTGTGACCATCACCTGGTACAAAATCGTCATACAATATTAACATAAAAAAATAAAATGACATAAAAAACACAAAATTTGTTTGTGGCTCATTATAGGTTTTCACAAGCGGTAGTTGTATACAGGGTGAGTCAGACCACCCGTATCAGTCGTTTTTTTCGAAAACGGTTAGTCGTAGAAAGTTGTGTCAAAAATCTGTATTATAAAAGCCCTAATGAAGAATCGAATGGTGATATTTTTTCCCCCCGGAAAGGTCGGCTTCCCTGTCAGTTTGCTCCGGAATGTTCAGAACTCCAGAATGTTAAATGGCACGATAGGTTGAAAGTGGTATTGTTGAAAAGATCTTTAAAAAATAAGCAAGTTTTGTAAGACATTTTTTTTTTGTTACTGCCGCCCCTGTTAAGTAATATTCGTTTGAAATTATTAAATTAACATGTCAGAATAACAAACTTAATTTTAAAAGTCGGCGTTTAAAATCTAGTTACCTAATTAAACAATGTCACAAATGTTCAAACTGTCTTCAATTTACTTCTTAACACTGCGGAGCTCTTCTAGATATGTAATGTACTCATAAGTATTTTCCGACAAAAAAAAAAAAAACAATTTCAATTATTGAAAACTTATTGTGACATAGTAAGTTTAATTAGGTAACTAGATTTTAAACGTCGACTTTTAAAATTAAGTTTGTTATTCTGACATGTTAATTTAATAATTTCAAACGAATATTACTTAACAGGGGTAGTAGTAACAAAAAAAAATGTCCTACAAAACTTGCTTATTTTTTAAAGATCTTTTCAACAACACCACTTTCAACCTATCGTGCCATTTAACATTCTGGAGTTCTGAACATTCCGGAGCAAACTAACAGGGAAGCCGACCTTTCCGGGGGGATAAAATATCACCATTTGATTTTTCATTAGGGCTTTTATAATACAGATTTTTGACACAAATCTCTACGACTAACCGTTTTCGAAAAAAACGACCGATACGGGTGGTCTGACTCACCCTGTATACATTTTTGCGTGAGGTATGTATTAGGTGTTTTTTTTTTAAATAAATTGAAATTTTCTATTGATTTAATGTCGTTTAAAAACTTATTAAAATATGTGCAGGCATTACATATAAGACTATTGTTATATTTGGCTGTACGATGCTGCTCTATACTATGTATAATGTATATCCTTGCACGTTCACGTATTGTAATTGTGAATCTCAACGTTTAATTGCACAGTTGATTTATTTATTGTAGACTCTCGAAAGGTCGTCTTAAATTTGCAACACGTGAAAAATATCAAAATAAGAAACCGGTGATTTATATTTTTGAGTTTACAATATTATTAAATAAAAAGAGGCTACGGTATGTAAGTATATTATATATCAAATGTTTTTTCCATGATTCTCTGTATGGTAAGTAACATAATAAAACAGGTGAACACAAATATTTGAACAAAACAATTCCGTCTTTCCAAATTTTCCAATACATAATGATCGTAATTTAAGTTAATTTTTCTTACGTCCCAAATTTAAACTCTATTATTCTTCCTTGCAATGAATGATTATAAGGCAGCCCCGGATCTAAGGGGGGGCAAACCGGGGCATCCGCCCCGGGCGAAAGATTCAGGGGGCGCCAAAATCATGATAGAATATGGTTGAAAACCACAACCAATCTGTCCTTTTTCCGATTTACTTAATCTGCTTGTTTTCTGACGGTTTCCCGTTCACGAAAAATGTCAACCATTATATATTTGTGGAGTTTTTTAAGTAATTTATCTCAAACGCGGGAGAGAGTTTCTGCCCCGGTTCGAAAAAATCCTAGATCCGGGGCTGTTATAAGGCTGTAAAGATAAAATTATTGCAAGTGAAAAAACTATATGCAGTACAACACTCAATCGCTAGAGTTTATCTCGCGGTAAACTCTGCGCGTTTGAATACTTATTTTGATATTTTTCCCTGGAGTTGAATAATTGCTATACCCTATGAAAAAAAAAAAAATCCAGGGTTGTGGCCATCCTCCAAAATATACTGATATATTTCAGTTCTATGCCTGACTATTCATAAAGTGACAACTTCGACTGTCTGAAATACAAAATGATTAGAAATAACTTACTCGTGTTCAAACATGTCTAAAAAGATTTCTTCGCTTTTGTAAAAGTTGCGCAGCGCAGCAGTGGCCGCAGTCCTGCACGCAGCTAAAGCAGCCCTTTGTGGTGTACTGAGTGAGCTTCGCAATCGTCCTAACAGGCGCAGCGCCAATTCGAGAGTCGCTAAACGTACGCGACTTACAGGCTTGCAGGCAACCGTAACCAGTTGCAGGAGTCTGTCTGCCAGCAGACTTCCGCAACGTTGGCCGAACACGGGCTTTAGAAGTTCCGGACTGATACCTAAGCATTATGATAATTAGTTTGGACATGAAAATCTTCTAAGCCCTAAATTTTAATAAAACATAATTACAATGGCAGAATATACCACGAGCCTTACATTAGGTACGCCACTTATCAAAAATAAGGGCTTATAATAATTTAACATTCTAATAAATATGTCAAATTTATTAACATAAATAGTCGTAACCATAAATGGCGGGCCTAGACTATTTTCACAGTAGAGTGAGAATCCGATTTAGCGTCGTTATCTTTCGAACCAATTCTAATTTCTCAAAAACTAAAACATTCTGAAAATATAAGAGAAGGTACTGCCATACTTTTCGAATCGGAAAAGTAGCGATAATAGTTGCACGGCGAGACAAATGTTTTTTTCCGTCACCATGGGATTTCCTGATCTAGCGCCTGGAGTGGTAGCTCCACTCGCTCTAGCCCCGGGCCGGCCCTGGACCACATTGTCTTATTAATTCTAAATAGAGACAGCGAGCAACCAGGCAAATATCTGATCAGTCGAAATACTGATTCAATTAACTTATAATAAAAAAAAGCCGATATCTTACCATCTAGTCCACACAAGAAAAGCATGAAAATTATAAAGTTCATAAACTCATTAAAGCGATACAAAAGTGTATATACACATGATAAATACAATAAACCACCTGAATTATGAATAATTAAGATATATTTTTAAAAAATGTCAATGACATCTGTTTCTGAAAGTGTATTGGAAAATTAAAATTTCAAATTGTCATTGCGATGCGAATTCAAATCTTCAATTTGATTTACCAAAATTATTGTTATATTTTACCTAAAGCTATTATATTTCTATTAGTTAGCTTATAATAAATATGGTAATAAAAATTGTCTTTTTACATTAAAATCAACGCTACAAAAATATTTCTACAGCTACCGACTCCTAGGGCCATCTGTATCTAGTACAAATTCATATTGCTCAAACTTATTTTATACTCGATTCTTCTAAGTAACATTCTTCTTCCATTTCATCGAATGCAGGTGTAAACAAGCTATCCGAATTCTTTTCATCCTGTTCCTTTTTCCATTTATCCGATCGTTCCTTTTGAAACTGTCTATTTCTCTGCAAATATTTATCTATCAAATATTCTTGATCGTATGTAAATCCACACATTCTCATATCAAAATTCAATAATGTATCATTTCTTTCCAACTGTTCTGCAATAGAAGCACCAACTAGGGGTCCAAGATCATTGTTGCTAAAATCGATACAAATAAGGCTATCGTTACGCGCCAAAAGATTAGCAAAGGCGACGTTATTTTGCGTGAAACCACAACCCGCCATTAAGAGCCTTCTTAAAATGTTCTCGTTGTCAATTAATGCACAGGCTATAGCGTTTCCTCCAGTTTCATCTATAAGGAAAAAGTTTTGATAATTTATACGATTTATTTAAACAGAATACTCCACGTCCCAAATAAAAAAAAAACAACGTAATATCGATGTATTTAAAGATGTGGTAATTTCGCCATAATGTATCATTAATTAATCACCTCATCAATGATAATATGATGTGCACTCTCTCCACAAGTTAATATTGAGGTGTTTGTTGACAAGTTCTGAACTAGTTCTGTGTGTTAGCAACACAGAGCTCTTTGAACACAACTGCGTGTTTTTTGGTTAAATAGGAACCCGTTTTTGTGGATGAAAAAAACATGAAAAAGCCTATGTGTTTTGGGCCTCCTTTATATCTATACTTTGTGGCAGTAACCATAAAAAATTCCACACTAACCTATAAAATTGAGAGTTAAATTTAGCAGTTCCAAATGTATAATAGAATCTTCATGGTAATAGGCTTGAGCTAAAGCTTGCGCTCCTAAAGATCCGATTCTATTATTGGCTAGAATAAGTTCCTTAAATTGCGGTCGTCCCAATGCTAGGAGCTTAGCGATAGCTATAGCACCACGATCACCGACTCGACAATGCGACAAATCCAACGTAGTCAAATATCTGCTCATCGATATACCTTGCAAAAGCATCGCAGCTCTGCGACAATCTATAGTACTACGATGTATTCGCAAAGTATGGATACGGCTTTTGCTTACAGCAATTCCGAGTGATTGGCATTCCGTTACTGATATTTGAAACTTGTACCATTCGAAAGTCATTCCAATATTTGCTTGACCAAAATGAATGACAAACTCGCTTAGACGTGGTAATGCTAATATTATTGGTGACAGAGGTATGTGATCCTCGGAAGGAGGCACTGGTGGTTGTAGTTGTCGAATGCTGAGGGTTGTCTGCATGTTAGAAAATATCAACTTAAAACGTAGCATTGAATTTGATTTTTTTTGTAATTAAATTTCCATCAAAACTTTTTATTGCTACAAAAATTTAATTTACGATAGTGTCACTATTTGGTAGAGTTTTTGACACCTGTATAATACAGAATGCACATACATACACAGGGTGTAGAATTTTACAGGCAGTGCCGTCTATCAGATGGATTTACATTTTTTAAAGGCCATTTTAAATATCTGTCTTTACTATTAAATCATATGATAGGCAACCGGCAGAACTACACTTTTCAATAACAAAATAACATAAAACTTACCAAATAAGATCCACAGAGAATAGACATTTTTTTTATTTCTTCTGGATTATACAACTGTGGTTTTAAGTTTTCTAAATATTCCTGTAAATGTGTTTCCAAATAATACTGTCTCCATGTTTTTACACCAAAATGGCTGACATCATCTATACTAACATAAAGTGCTACGGAATCGCATCTTTTAATTATATCAGGTGTCCTTTTGGCCGATTTCGATGCATTTCGTGCAGTTTTTGGTGAACTAACAAAAGATTTAGATGAACCAATATAAGATTTTGATATAGCCAGTCTGGAACTTCTATCTGTTGATTTTAATGACTGTTCGTGAGGAGATTGTTCTGACTTTAAAGAAATTGGTGAATTCACTAAAAAATCGGAATTTAAACTTTGTTCTGATTTAAACGCCTGCTCCTCTTCTTCATCTTCATTCACTTCATCTGAACTCATTTCACTCTTTGGAGTTGTTTCGGGGGTCGGATGTATCGGCGATATCGGTGAAGAATACGGCATTGACACAGGACTTACAAGACTAGTAAAAGCATCTCCACTTGCCTCCGTAATGTCCACTTCGGGATATGTAAATCTTCGGTCAGGACGAGCATCGGGCCATCGTTCTTTAAAACGCCGTTTCCAATAAATATCATCTTCAATTATGGGTACGACTAGCTCCAAAGGTAAATCATATGGTAAAAGCTCAACCAATGCGCATCTATCAGCTGGTAATGGTAGTTCTTCAGGCAGAACGGTTATAAACTGCCAATTTCGAGCTATCGTTATAATGCAAAGATCTCGTAACGATAGAGGTACTAAGCTGTCCCAATGAAAATCGGATGCGTTCAGAACACAGAGATGGCTTTTTTTCACAGCAGTGGTAGGTTTGTACGTTTCAAGTGCATTGAAATTGATGGTGTGATATATTTTCATTTTCACTTATTTATAGTCTTTATGTACTGATTCTTAAAAATACTATATAATATTGCGAATGAAACAACAATAACATTTTATCTTATTGATTACACGTACCAGGGGTACAAGTTCACTTGTTTATCACCATGGCAGTAAACAAATGAAAATAAACAACAAAATAAAACAAACGCGTACTAATGTTGTTTTCTGTCTGTCTCATGTTTCAGAAACGCGATACACATCAAATATAATACATAACAACTTTTAATATCAAATTACCATATTCATGAACTCGAGCTAAGAAATTCAGGTGGTTTATTTAAAAAAACATGAAAAAAGCAGTACAGCATAGTAAGGCTGAACTAATATTAAATTTTCTTTTTCCTTTTTTATATATTTCATTGTATGGTGTACCTTCAAACAAACAAACAAAATTCACAGAACTTTTCAAGTATCTACCATTAGCTACTTTCAAACTGCATAATGTATTCACGATAAAAATGAGGTTATGTGGCATACGATAAACAAAGAACTGGCATAGTATTTTTGTATCTTTGACGATAAAAATGAAAAGTACGAAAGTCGGGATAATCTTTAAATATTATGTTTTGTTTTCGTATCGTTCCAATGATATAGACTTATTTGGTGATATTATTTAATTGATAGAATTAATAAATTACCTCTGTTGTTGGCCAAAGCATATAACAAGCACAATGCGAAGAGAGCTGAATAATCATTCTCAGTGCAGTCGAGCGCATTTAGGACGGTTTCTAAAAATGGTTTTTGTACAGTTGAAGTAACACACACCGTTGGATCGGAAGTAGCCATCCGCTCTTTTTCTTCATCAGTTATATTGCTATTAGAAGTATCTCCATCCTCATCAGTCAGTACTTCTTTGTTTTCTTCTTTTTCTTCAACTGCTTCTTTTTGCAATGCATCTTCTGCATTTGTAGTTTCAACTGTCGTAACATTAGTCGCTTCTGCTGTCTGCTCTTCGACGGGGCCATTTATAGCTTCCGAAGATTCGTTCAAAGATTCGGTCTGACCGTTTTCAAGAATCGCGTTTTCCACCAATAAATTACTTTCGGAATATCTATTAATATTTATTTTTGAGCTTTGAGTTACATTTTCAATTTTACTTTCAACGCTGCATTGCGCTGCACAATTTCCAGTTCCCAATAGATTTTTGGAAGAATTCAGTTCCGTTTCCGGCTTTGATTCCGGACTTTTTATTTCGTCTACATAGGACTCTAAAATTCTAGCAGCTCCATATCTGTAAAAATCAAATAACACTGATACAGAAATTTCTTAATTAAACTCCTCCCACTAAATTAAAATTGCATTTCCTGATATAACTCAGCCATTTTTACTTGACTAAGAAACAAACTACCAAATGTTTTTGTTTAATAAGAAAAACATTCAAAAATGTCTGATCCTAACATTGCTAAAATTTTAATTTCAGACATTTTTTAACAATAATTGTTTAATATGAATTGTCTTCAGAATGCATAAAAATTAAACGAAACGTCCATATAATTTCAAATAAACAACTGACTAAAAATAGAATTTATTTTCTTGGGTTGCTATCACATAAAAATAGCATTATAATACTTCAATCTAAAATATGAATAATGTCATAGGAAACACACAAACCTAAAAACTGAAGCATCCGCATTCAATATAATCCAAGCAAGTGAATGTACAAGCGGCGCATGCGTAATTATTAGAAACACTTGGGATAACAAAAAGAGCGCCACAACACAAGATACTCTCGGATCCAGCGACTGTTCGGAGTTCGGTCCACCCGGAGAGCCTTGCGGCGTCAGTGTATTGCGAAGAAATGATCCCGGACTTCTTCCCGGAGAAGCATTATCTTGTAAAGGTACTGTATTGACAAGTGAATATATATACAACGGAATGAGAAGTTTGTGCAGCAGATGCTCCGTCAATACGTGGTTCAAATCCGTGATATTGAGACATAAGATATCATTCAGATAATGAAGGTGATCGAGATGTTCCGCCACTAAATCTGAAAGACGATTCTGTGATTGGTGACTGAAACAAAAATAATACGTCAATTTTTAAGTTTTTTTTTTAAACTCAAAAGACTGTGTTCTCGTTATGACAAAACAACAAAGAAAATTAAAACTAAATTAAAAATTGAATCTTTGTCATCTGAATTAAAAGCAAAAAAAACGTAGTCCTCTCAAAATTGTTACTGACAAAACATATTTTCAGCAATGACAGTTATCAAAATTTATGGAGAACTAAAGTTATTAGCGAAATCTCTATTTGCTTCTATAAACTTTTAAGTAAGCATTAACGCAATGAAAAATCTAAACGCTTTGCGCAGTTAATACTTACTCTGCATCATTCCTCACACACGTGTCAAGTTCAGTGACATGTTTGGCAATGAACCAAGCCAAATTACTGAAATACGGCGCAGCAGTACGGTCCCTTATAAATCTCAGCATGCTAACGTCTTCGACGCGGAAGACATTTAAAGTTAAAGTGCGCACCGCAATACGGACCATCGATTCGCTATGATTAAAAAATTTTATCGCTTCCGTGTACAGTGGAAAATCGTTTGTGTGCTGCAAATATGTTTACATTAAAAGAAGTACTGTTTATTAACATTTATCGTTTGTTCAGTTTTTATTAGAAAAATGGTAGCATTATTACTAGGTTGTAACAATTTAGTGGTTGAGACAGCACTAAATTTCGCAAATCAAGATAATAAAAGAAAAGAAAATGTCGTAATAGTAACAATTATATAGATCACATATCATCTTAGTTCTCCCCCACAGTATGGGCTGCATAGAACGTAAGTGATTGCGTTATTATGCGTGAGTTTGTGTATTCGACACTTATTACTTTATATAAATAACATTATTGACCAATTTTTCAAATAATTATATTGACAAAAAATATAATTATAATTCAATAAATTTACGTTTAGTACTTTACTTTTGGTAAATCTAATATATACTTTCAGTGTAAACATTGAGTTATCTACACTGCACTAATATACCAAATACACCTATTATTATCAAATGTTTTTATACTAAATTCTATCCACACTGAAAAAATCATATACCTCGTTGTAGAAGAAATGGATTGTATGAGCATTTAACTTCAAACTCAACGTCTTTAAAAATGATATGTAATACGCCATGACTTCTTCATCGGAGAAATCAAATTTGTGGACAATTATTGAATTCACATGATTGTTAGATAGCAAATAATCTGGAAAAAAATATTTTTCGAGTGTAAAGTTTTAAAATAAAATGCAATGCCATATTTGGGACTCCTGATGCCCCTGGCGAAAGTAGATCTTGGTGCTCTCTCATAAAATTCACACAAGATAGAATTAGGACAGTGTAATTTTGGCAAACGACTTTAAAATGCCAATACGCTGTTTGAAGATAGCATTTGACAATAATATAGATTTTACTGTCTCGCGGCACCTCTTTGCTTTTGGCGTCCAAGGCACGGCCAAACTCTAGATACGGCGCTGATAAAAAGTATAACATATAACTGAATAAAATTAATAAATGAAGAAACTTACATAAAGATGTCTCATTCCGTATGTTTTCGAACAAAATGTTTAATGTTTGTAATAGTTGGACACAAACATAACTCGAACCACCACTTCGCTGTCTCATTATTCGTAAAAAGAAGGACAACATGTTTTTCTCCAGAAAAAAACTTTAAAAAATTAAAAATACGTTAAATAATTTTGATATTTGTAGATATAATACTAATCTCTGCATTAAATAATTTAATTCGTTAAAAATTTAAATAAAGACAAGCAGAGGAAGACCACTTGAAAGAATTTGGACTTTAGTTACTAACTAATAAAATCCTTAAACGAGACTTTGCCTCCTTCATAAAATTGAAAAACACCCGTTTTAAATACTAGAAAATAATAAAACTAAATACATACTCAAAGACTGAAGAATCATTCTGATCTCCCCAAATTAATATTTCTGCGATGCAACGTAACGATTCAACAAGCAAGCCTCGATTGTGCTCCGAGACTGTTTGATTTCGAGCCATCACATTGTATAAATATTTTAAGTGTTCTAGTGAATGAGGATTTTTAGGGCGGCCCCAACCACCGCCAAACCAGCTACGACTTCTAAACATGATTATTTTAACATGTACGCCTAATTACTAATAAAAGGTTATATTTCGTTTATTTTTTTTATTGCACTTCGAATATTTAAAAAAATCTTCACGATACCATGTCTGCTAAGTGTTTATTATTTTTGATTAAAAATGATAATAGCACGTGCACTACAATTCTTTGATGGAAAGTCTTTAATTAACTTTTGACAGATGAAACCCATTTCGCCATATTCCAAAATCACATATTATGTTGCAAGAAAGAGACAACAGTCAGTTTTCTCCTTTTATGAAAATCACCAAAATAAATATAAGTAGGTACTGCTATTCCAAAACCTGAAAGGTTATCCTAAACAAATTTTTTGGGATTATTGTTGGTTTGACATAGTGCTCGTGTTTTTCGTGAATCGTAATCAGTCACATAAAATTTGGACACAAAGGAAACGTTTCTCAAGCCTGAACTGAAAACAAAAGGTGTGGGGAATGCAAATTAAAATTCAGTTTCTTTATTATATTCATCTTTTTCTATACCTTGAAGTCGCTTTGAAAATTACTATCTTTATCTCTTTCTATTTTACAGTAGGCATAAATAAACGAAATCCACCATTGTGTGTACAGCTGATTTTAGAAAACAAAACAGTTGGAATGTCATCTCCATTTTTAATTTGATTGCAAAATATAGAAATTATATTTTTTTACAAACAATTGCTTGAAAAATGAAGATTTTGAAAGTGTTAGAATTGTTTAGTGGAATAGGTGGATTACACTACGGTATAAATGGTAAGTGAACATTACAAAATCAATAGGAAATTACTTTGTGAACTGCATTACAAAATCACTTTTTTGCGTTTTAGAAAGTGGAATAAGAGCAGACGTTAAAATAGCATGCGATATAAATTCTGTTGCAAATGACACATACGCCAAAAATTTTCCAGACGTAAAACTTTACAGACGAAATGCACAAGTCCTTAATGCGAACTATTTAAACAGTCAAGAAATTGATGCTGTATTTATGTCACCACCATGTCAGCCTTTTACCAGAAATGGCTTGCAACAAGACGTTAACGATGGTAGAACAATAGCATTGTTGCATGTGATTAATTTAATAAAAGATTTGAAACATTTGAAATACATGTTTGTGGAAAACGTAAAAGGTTTTGAGGTATCTGAAGCAAGAGCTAGATTACTGTCTGCGCTGGAATATGCAGATTTTGTTTATCAAGAGTTTATATTAAGTCCTCATCAGATCGGAGTACCAAACACGAGACACCGGTATTTTTTACTCGCGCGTAAAAAAAATGACCCATTTAAATTTCAGACTTCCCCGGAGGTGGTAAGTATTTAAGTAAGAGCGCCTTTGAAGAACGTGTGTTGAATGGTTTTAAGTAAATTTGCCACTTATTCGTAAATCATTTGATAAATTGATGTTAAATTAGACATGTGGTCATAACCCAAATAAACTATAAACGAGTAATAATAAGTTGTTTTTGTGAGAATTATTCACTCTTCTGAAAAATCAGATTAAAACTGAATTTGTTCATTTTTAACGTAATAATAATTGACATCACGTTCTTCCTTTTGGAATATCATCCCAAAAATAGTAATTAACACAATATAAGAAAAAAAAATAGCCTCCGGCCTAATTACTTACCTACTCTATATGTCAGCATGACTTAAAATATGTGATACACGGTAAATTTTTCTAAAGACGTTGCACCTTCAGCTACAAACAGAAGTTTATTTGAATCAGTTAGCTAATTCATTTAATGAAAACGTTAAAAACAATCACCAATTATAAATATTTTGGCACTAGTCCCCAACCAACCCACATTTCCAGGCCGGCAGATCCACGCCTCTGAATCTATGTATAAGCAAATTTGAAATTTACAATAATTCACGAAATGTTCATTACAGATGACATCAATACCGGCTGAAGAAGAATTTCCGGCACCGTTCCCCTTGAGTAGAATTATTGAAAGTGGTTCACACATAGATTTCAGAGAATATTATTTATCCGATCGTGAACTAGTCAAATTTGTTCACTTAGTAGATATAGCGTGCAGTGATTCGAACCGTTCGTGCTGTTTTACTAAATCCTACACTCGTTTCATCGAAGGTACCGGCAGTGTTTATACAAATCTCACGAAACAACAAGCTAACTACATTACGTCCCAACTGTGTCAGCTTACCCGCGGAACTGTAGACTATGAAATCACCGCTCGACAATTGCAGTTACGATTCTTTACGCCTAAAGAAGTTGCCCGATTGATGTGTTTTCCAGAAACATTTAGTTTTGATAAAAACGCTACCCGGTCACAAAAATATAAATTACTCGGCAACAGTGTCAACGTTAGAGTTGTTGCTCTCTTATTTCAGTTGCTCGTCGAAGATACATATTACGTTCGTCCAAAAACAGAAGATTCAGATTAATTTTTATTTCCCGTATCTCTAGAGTAAAAGAAATACTTTGTTCCGTTTAGGATTTACATTTCGTAATTGGAAATTTTGTGAATCAATTAAATATACGGGATAACAGCTGTATCAAGGTACAGGATTGTTTTTAAATATATGGTAATTTAAGAATTTATCTGGAATTATTGGAACGCCTCCGTTCGTTCATTGCAAACTTCTAGTTTCCCAGTTCAAATTTAAGATCTGATAAAAGCATAAACTGAGTCTTCAGTTTATTGAATAAATTTGAAATACACATTGGCACTAGGTCAAATAATCTGATCTTAGAAAAAAAATAATCAACTACTTTCTGATTGTTTTTTTTTTTTATAAAAATTATTAAAGCAGCTACGGCAAGATATGAAACAACAGCGATGCCTACCATCGTTTTGATGAAATCTTCACGTCGCGAACAAAGTTAGTGACTATACCTACATAGCCTTGAATTTCCATTCGCCAAATAATTGTGGTCCAGTGCTGCCGCGTATTGTTAGTTTTGCTCGATTATACTATTTACAAGAAGTCTATTATTTACAAAAATATTTATATAAAACAATCCTATATCTGGTGTAACTGTTATAAAATATAATAACTATTTAGAGAGAATGACATTTACATCTATATGTTCATTCCATAATTATTTTTTATTAAAATAGTTAACCAAAACATTTCTTTTACTTGTACTGGTTTTCTGAACAAAGAATAGAGAATATATATATATATAAACAATAGCGATTATTGTGATAACAATTTTATTTTCAGTATACTGTATAATATTTAACTTTACTTTATAAATACTTGAGACGTGATTAAAATAATTTTTCAATAATAATTTAGATTTTGTTATTGTGAATTGTTGAAAATTAGAGTTCGACCGAAACTTCGGCCCCATTCGGACAAAAATGAAACTTTCGGCTTCAACTAAGATTGCTCGAAAATTGTGCAGAGCCAAATGGAAAATTTAATCGAATGAGTATTATTTTATTTAAAATATTTAATCGGACACCCAACTCTACAAACAAAAACATAATAAAAACAAGAAATAAAAAAAATGCTTCTTAACTTCAACGCAACTATAGTAATAAGTATTTTAGCGACAAAGAAACTGAAGTTTGTTTTCAGCTTCAGCCAAAAAACTAGCCTTTGGTCAGACTTTATTGAAAACATTATAATATTGAGAAGATTGTTTATTAACTCCCGGTTTATATAATACGAAAGATGCATTCAAATAAATTTAACTTCACTGTTCAGCGTTCTGATAGTGAAATTGAATATTTTGGTAGGGACTTGTGCATTTTTTCGTATTACTCTGAATGTGTCTCGACTATGGACAAAGTTCAAAAAAAATATTTTATACAAAGCTGACTTGAGCACAAACGTGTTCAAGAACGTAAATAGAAGATTCGGCTATTCGTCGAACAAAATGATAACGTATAAGATTTGTCAACCACGATCCCTGATTAAATGAATAAAGTTTTTGTGGTTTGACCCTAAAAATGATGTTTGTAAGAAATGTACAAAACTGAAAACTGCTTTAAAAAAATAATAAAAACTATAAAAAATCGCAAACAGTATTCAGTTCTAATCTTTGATTAACGTCTGAATAGAACTAGAAATAAAATTATCGACCAATTTTTTTCAGACTATATATTGACAAAAATAATAAAATTATAAATCAATATTTCACTAGATGCCGTTTCGATAATTTTTTTTAGATTATTTCTGAAGAAGATCCAAATCCGGATCGAAACGTCATCTAGTGAAATATTGATTTATAATTTTATTATTTTTGTCAATATAGGTATAGTGTGAAAAAAATTGGTCGATAATTTTATTTTTTTGAAGTATTCAGTTCTATTAATATTATATTTAGTATATTATATTGATTAATATTATATCATAAATTAGGTACTATTAATATTTGTAGTTAATAGCTATGCCTACATTTATAATATTATATAAATTTACTTTAATATAGGTTTTGGTTTATGCAAAACACTAAACTACAAAAAAAAAGAAAACAATTCAAATGTAATTATTAACGGCACAGTTATGATTAATACATTGTGGTCTGGCGTGTCAAAACAAAACAAACAATTTATAGAATTGCATACTTATTCTCAAAAACGATAGATTTAATAATTTGTAAAGAAAGACTCCATGTGGCATCACATTAATGTAGTCTACCATCTGCGATTTTCTGCTAACTGTGATTAATCCACTTTTTTTTATCAAGTAGACTACTTTTGAATGATACCATAAATGATAAGTTCTGTGCTGTATCACTATAATATTTTGATTCACAGCTGCTATTCTATATCAGAGGGTTGTGAGATATTATGTATAGCGTCATTCTCCTATTCCACGTGCTAATTGCTTGAAATACAAAACAAATTTCGTACAGTTTCTGACGCTCTGACCTCAATGGTGCATAATGAATGGATGTGTGTTTGAATTGGCCAATCAAAAGAGCTAACATCTTTCAAAAAATCACGATATAAAATTTTACACAATAAACATAATGGTTATATGGAAAAACAGGGTTAGGCACATACACTCGATAATCTTTTTCATCTTTCATATTTCTTGAGGCTTTTTTTCTAATAAATTGTGCAGTATTTGAAGTTGTATGTATGAGTTTTGTGTATTCCTCCGCGGGTCATTACATTTAGTTGGCTAGCATTTTTCGCGCTCATCTGGTGTTGGTAAATATTAGAGATTTTATGAGTCGAAGTTTTTTTTTTATGAGAATCGAATTTAAAATTTTGGTCTCATTATATATTAAATTATCACGTTCATTCAGTAGAATAAAACACGACCGGACTGAACAAAACGCGATGCGTAAGTGTACAGCAAAATAATCATATGCGGGAGGGAAATACGCGCAGCAAGCGAGATTCACATTATTAAAGGATCAAACCATGAGAAGCCCGAACATTGACACTATATAATCGATACTTGGTATATTGTTAAGGTGACCAACTATACTCATTTACTGAGTTTTGTACTCTTTTTTCGCAAACCGTACTCTTTTCAAATCCTGTACTCTGAAAGTACTTATTTGTATAATTTTATAAAAAATAGAACACAACAGATGGGTAGAAATCTTTCGGCATTTTAGAGTAGAACATATCCCACATGAAAATTTAAAAGTTTTAATAGAAATTTCCTTATGTTGTCCAGGCACTAATGCTGCTTGTTGAAAGGGTATTTTCACTAGGGAATGATTATTGGAGCAGTGAGAAGTCGCAGCTTTCTGTAAAAACATTATCTGCCGTCTTAACAGTCAAATTTAATATGCAAAATGAAAGTTGTTCGGATGTGGCTATATTATTAGACGAACATCCTCATTTAGCAAAAAAAATCCACTCCGAAGAAAAATATGTTTTTAAAAGAAAATAAAGTTTTTATCGTTTTTTCTTCTTTTTTTTCACCTGTGAAATATTTGCAATGTGTACTCTTTTTGAACAAAAAATAGTTGGTCACCTTAATATTGTTATATCACCAAAACCTTGCGGGGCTATAGACACGAGGTTCCCAATTTTATTTGGCCATGGAACCCTAATTGATCATACTTTTTTTGGCGGAACCCTAGCTGGGTATTTTGATAACTAAAGTGTTTATCTTGTAAACGTGGTGCGGTTATGAGTCTTTTCCACAAACGTTTTAAAACTCTCGGACAGACCTCGGAATCCCTGTGACCCTTCCACGGAACCCCAGAGTACCAGGGACCACCTTTTAGGAATCGCTGCTATAGACTATGGTAGCCGAGTAATGTAAAGCATCTGCCTCGCACACAGAAGGTCACTGGTTTGATTCCCGTTGGTGCAATTGTTTTTTTTTTTACTATTCTATATTAAATTAGTGTATTTTTCAATATATATCTTTATTTCATACAATGAAACAAAAGATTTTAAACTTGTTTCCTTAAAGGCAGACTTTCTCGCAAGGAGGTGTTGGTGCAATGGCATTTTTTTTTGCAATGTGAAAAGGGAAGTTCCTTATAAAACGTACGCTTGGTATATTGGTGCAGTCATGTATCTTCGGGGCTCCTCATGGTTTACTCCCTAAGCTCGTATGAGATTCACTACAATCAACATTAATAATTTAGGATACAGATTTGGATGTGAAAAGTTATGGGATTATCCATAGTCTCGAAATTTAAGTTTCATAACGTATCTAATAAATGCGTATTATAAATTACAGGCATTTCACCTGATGTTAAATCGTGAAAAGTCGTATTGTAACTATTAACTAATATGATTTGGCATTTCGCTGATTTTGTTCTATTTCTACTGCATATGTGAATATATTCGCGCATTATAGGCCTGTTACACTGTGTACAGGGGCAGATTTCCCTATAGGCCAATTAGGCCCAGGCCTAGGGCGGCAAAACTTAGTGAGATTTTTTTTCTAGTACTTTTTAATATCCAATGGCACCCAGCTACAACAAACGAAAAAAGACTTTTTTGTTGTGGAAATGAAAGGATCTTTTTGAAGTGAAAACTTCTTTAGCGGCGTTGTACACTTTTTTTGTAATGGGTAAAAAATGTTAAACTCGCGTCAGGAGACGTGACCTGATCGAAAATTCGTAAGACGGATGGAGAGTAGAGGTAATATTCAAGTTTTCACTTCTGCCGGCACTCCCGGAGTGCAACCCGTCTTTTTTTTTACTCCTATTTTGTGCGGACACACGATAAAATTTGTCAAGAAGTTAGGTTGTGAAAAAAAAAGGTCATTCGTTTTTTTTTTTGCACACGACAATTTTTTTTAAGTTAGGCTGTTAAAAAAGGTCATTTGCAGGGAGTAGGGAGGGCGGTAATCTTCCGTAGGCCTAGGGCAGCCAAGGTATCAAATCCGCCCCTGACTGTGTACATTATTAATCAATTCTTCTATCATTCCGATACAAACATCTCGATTATAAACACCATTCAATTATGCCCAGCACTAAATAAAACCATTGCAGTGAATCAATTAAGATTTAATTTACTCTTAACACCTTGTGTTCTTACTGTGCTTGATATATCTACTACACAATTTTAATCATTTTTTTTGTATAAACCTTTCATTATTCAGTTAAAACTAGGCAAAAAATAACCTTAGAACTACAGTGTTTTTGTTGATTGTAATAATATTAATTTGTTTTTGTCCTACTAAAATAGCCGCTTTATACTACTATACTTTATACTATACCGATTACCAATAACCCATTTCAGATTGGTGACAAGCCGGGCGGTAATAGTATATTGTGCGACTAGTAAGAGAAGGAGAAGATTCCATGAGCGTGAAATTTGCCGCACGAGCGTAGCGAGTGCGGTAACACGCACGCGAGTGGAATATTCTCCTTCGATCAATGATCGCACATAATATTTTATTCAACTAGCACGAGTAATATGTAATCGGGGCCCTGATAAAAGAGGGAAAAATAATAAATCACTTCATTGATTGACGTACCTATTGCCCTCGATGCACACAAGATAGCCCTGACTTTCACTGAATTGCGATGCTGTTTTCATATATACAATACCGCCTACCACGTTCCTATTGGTCCAGAAGCTGTGCAGTTTTTTTTCATTATTTAACGCCTTAGGCTTGCTACTGCGTTCCTATTGGTCCAGAAAATTCATTATCTCACAGTACGGCTCATTAAAAGCACTCTACGTGTCAACATGAAGTAATTTATTATTTATCCCGAATTTAGCAGGGCCCCGAAATTACATATTACTCACGCGTGTTGAATAAAATAACTTTACTGCCCGCTTATAGCGGGTATAAAGCCATTTTTTTCAGTTTATTCATATTAAATAGAAGTAAAATTCAGTAATAATAATATTTACATTACTCCAGCTGAAGGCGAGCTTGCGATCTTGTGAACCTGTACACAATACAAATAACATGGCACGCTTCCCACATAGGCATGGACGCTGTATGCGTGTTGCGGCTTAGTATAGCCCAAGATTTGTCTATTTATTCAATGTGCGGTGAGCGTAAGTCACAAAAAGAGCATAAAATATACATATCTGCCTCCCTTTTCGAAATACCTGCATTTCACTAAACAAAACATTAAAACAAAGATATCTATTTCAATTGAACGAACTTGTAGCATGGACTTTGGAGTATATCTCACTTAAAAAAGGCATATATGTACCCACGATTGCATCCTAGTCGTCCTTACACGTTCTTTCCATATCAGCTATACTGTTAATTATTATTAATATGTATATTATGCTACTTAATATGTACTTAAATATTGGAAATGAAGGCAAAAACAGCTATTTTATAGGTCAAAAAATACAGTGTGTAGGGCGCAATGCTACTTTGACTCGTGTGACTATTTTACCATAATATCACGTCATTTTCTCTGATATCACATCTCGTCGAAAGTATACGTCATTACATACACTACTATTTCCTCGTAACTTTTTAATATGTTTGTCAAATAATTTAAATATAAAGAAAAACAAATAATTCTAGAACTTTTTTTGAGAATGACCATAGTCAGGGTTTTATTCATGCCATTAAATGAGCTGCTTATTTGTATAAGACTTTATTAGTCGTATTCGCAAAATACTATGATTTATGTAATGTATGCAGAAATTGGACCACTTAAAATTTAATTTTTTTTGGTATGTAAATTGACATAAAACAATAACGAATTCACAAGACAAAGTTTTCAAAGATTGACAATTAGCACTATAATGGTCGATTTTTTAATTAACTTCGTCGATTTGATTTTTTGGTTAATAAATTTTCTTTCGACCTCGAATTATGCGCACATAACATAACAGGTTCGAAATAAAATACAAAATATGTTACCGTATTTAAAAAGTAATGTAGTTAGTGATTCTAAAGGAAAAAGTCTATTATTATTATTATTCGAATTAATGTAAATTAAGATATTAATATATAAAGTTGCCTCATGTGTACTGCTATATTTTATTTGAAAGAGTTTATAAAGACAAAATGTAGATATTAGTATTGCTGGAACAGCTAATTGTGCAAAATAACAACAATCTTTATTGATGGCGGATTAAGCATTTTTAGGCTTCCAAACCGAACATGATCTTGAGACCCCATTGTAAAACGTTTATATTTTTTATCTAAACAAAACGTCGAAAATGAGCAAATATGTAGTCATCTTTGTAGTTTTTGATATCCCTCTGATACAGAACACTCAATAAACGCCTTCTTTTTGCGCCCGTGCAGTAATTCATTGTCTGGATTAGCAAGAATGGGATAGCTTGGCTCGGTTTCCCTCAAGTTAGATTGCCCACGGGTACCAACACTAATTTTGAACTTGCTATTTATGTCAATCGTTGCTGACAAATTACAAAAATTTTTCGTTAGTGACAAATTATGACAATTTTTGTGTGACCAGTCCAGCTTGACGCCAAGTTAGATTGTTCACATAAAATTGTTCCCAACTCACCTAAAAAGTTACACGTCAGTAAATAAATGGATTAGTTTGGACCAAAGAAAGAATATTTTTTCTTCTTTGGTTTGGACAATTGGCTGTTTCACTTTGTGTTGTGGTTGTTGTATTTCTCATGAAGAGATGTTTAATTGTGTTCAAGGTACACTGCCTATTATAATCATTATTATAATAATACATACAGGTGATTTTTAAATGTTTAAAATTAATTTCCATTTAGACGGTACGTTCGGTAGACACAAATAAATAATACATTTTATTGAAAAGAAACGAAACGGTTGATTTATGAGTCAAAATTTTTTTATTGTAGGAAGACTACGTTTCGACACCTGTTTTGGTGTCTTCCTCAGGTCTTTAATTAAATGAATTTAGATTTTGTGATGTGATGGTCAATTAATGTCTTTTAATTAAAGACCTGAGGAAGACACCAAAACAGGTGTCGAAACGTAGTCTTCCTACAATAAAAAAATTTTGACTCATAAATCAACCGTTTCGTTTCTTTTCTATATATACAATTGAGTGATCATGATTATTAAAAATACATTTTATTGTAATATAAAAGCTTGTTAATTCAGTTCGATTTGTTATCGTAATTAATGTCACATCTAGTTTCGTTCTCAAGAGGATTTCATGAGTCATTTGGAAAATTGAAACTTTAACACTCGACGGCTAAAACGACGTCACAAAACATCCATGGACGTGGGTGAATTTGAACCTATGACAGTTTGATTTAAAGGTCAGCACTCTAACCGTCACCCCAAGCTTTTCTCCAAATGTCATGTTTAATGTTAAATTTGTAATATTTACGTGCTCTACGAGGACCGTTATACTGAAGCATTAACTCAACATATACTTTTAAGTATGCCACAAATTACCTATGAATTAATTCTATGACAGAAAATGTTTTATTTGAAAACAGACTCAAAACTAGAGTCCAACTTAACTTCAGCCAAAAAAAAAATTGGTTGTCTGTAAAGTCGGTTTACGGACGATAGTTTTACGTGATAACGTATTCCGTAATACATAACCTAAACCTCCCAAAATTTGGTTTCAATCCGCTTATCCTTGGTGTCGGAATGATAAGAAATGTCAAAAGTGACGTTTGCAACTGTCAAAGTATTATGTTCTAATAATAATTAGTTATTCCAATACTTAACTTAGAAGGCGTTGCATTTCACAAAATACTAATGTCAAAAAATTGAATTAAACATTAGAAATGCAGCCGTTTTCATGTTGCATTTATACAGCTATTTTTCTATATAAATTTGTATAAAAAAACTGTTTAGGCAAATTTTGTTATACGAAATCTATGTAAAATGTTCTCCTCTTTCGTTTAAGACTGGTTTCAAACCGATCTGATTTAAATTGAGCGAGAAATTAGCAAAAAGCACGCACAGGGTCAGGCGGAACGTTACGCGTTACGAACGTTACACTTTTTCGAACATGCAGCCGGTGTTTTATCAATTTATAAGATTGGTGATTCATCAATTTATAAGACGTTATCACGTCAAAAAATAAGCCTTTGGCAAAATAAAATTTTAACATTTAAATTAACGCTTGTAAATTGAAATTTGCACACACAAACTGGATTAACAAGATTTTTTAATATCATTTTCTACACAGATATTTGTTTTTTTTTTAATTTTTTTATCCTAATATTTTTGTGATTTTATTTTATATTAAAGAACAAAAACCAATTTTTCGGTAATTTTTTAAAAACATTTTTATTGTTTTATGTAAGACCTGGATGGTATATTTATTTTGTTGATTATGTTTCGAATATTACTAATTTATAGATGTACCTTTATAAAATGAAATACATATTTTTATTGAAAATTACAACAGTGTGTTTATTTCCAAATCTTGTCTTACAAGATAATAATTACAACCCTCAAAAAGCATCTACAATGTAAACTAAGTTCGTGAGTACAAACTGCATGACAAAAATTAACTGATATCAAGTTGTCAAGACAAATCGAGAGTGTAAAATTAATAGAACATACTCATCGACAATGATAAATTAAAACATTGTTTTATGTTTCAAGGTCTCTGCACTATTTTTAAAAAGAAGTCTCTCTCTTTGTGCATGTTCGGTACACACGTGGTCATATCTTTCTAAGACGAATTTATCTCGAGAATAAAAAATGATATCGACTACATTAGGAAGCCAATCGGCGCGTATTAAACGCAAATATGATTGTTCAATATTAGTTAAGCCGTTCTTTTTGGAAAAATATTTCTCGGGTCTAATTTGTTAAACACATATTTGATCCTACTGGGAAATTGGTCGTGTGGACCTGAATAGTCGCATTTGTAGAGTTCTAATAAACGACCCACCTCATGGCTTGTTGAATCAGTTTGCACTCACGAACTTCAAGTTTACATTGCGAATGTTTTTTGAGGATATCGCTCATTTTTGTTTTATTGGTATAATACTATCATAATATTATATTACATAAGTGTTTGATATATTATAATGTAAAAACCACATACCTTATATAATATTTATCATTATTTAAATATTTGTTAAAACTATATTTACTTAAATAGTTCCACTTTTTTCATGTAATTTGTTTGTTTTTTTTTTCAAAGTTACTCACTATATAACCCAATTACAAAACGTCAAGAAATGTTTTCTTAAGTGATAAAATTGATAAGAAAACGAATTTTTCCAGAGATAAGACTTCCCTGAAGCCCATTTTCAGTAAATTTCATTCAAATCGTTAGAGCCGTTTTTCAGGTAGGATTATATATTATCGCCATCCCTTGGTATAAAAATGAAAAGCCAAACTGTCTTTGAATTACATTAAATAAGGCTTTTAGTAGACCGTCTATCTCACGAAATAGTAGATCATCTATCTTACGAACTCGGCGATCTACCAATCGCCTTGATTAGGCAATGCGATCACAATACTATACAAAAATACCATGCGATCTAAATACCTACGCATTTTTAGTGAAATTTAAAAATCTTTTGCATGGATAGTGTTCCTATAATAATTGTGAACTATTTTTGCAAAACATTTTATAATAAATAATTTTTGAAGTGAAACTTCTTATGCGGCGCCACTACCTCAACGATAAATTCCAAATTTATTCACCAATAAATATTTATCAAAATAAAAATTATGAATTAAATAAAAACACTGAATTATTATTATTATTATAGGAAGTTGCACTTCGGTCGTGCATTACATTTACTAATGGCTTGTTAAATACAGTGGTACCTCGACATACGAGTTTAATTCGTTCCGCAACCTTACTCGTATCTCGAAGCAAATTTCCCCATACAAAACAATTGAACTACCATTAATCCGTTCCAACCCCCAAAATGTCACCCCAGTTTGAATAATAAAAGACAAATATTTATTGTACAAAGCAAAAAAGAGAATGTAAAGAAATAAATTAGATATTATCCTCACTGGTCTTTGCCTTTTTCGCTACATTTTTCTCGCTTTCACCTGTAGGCCGTTTAGAAAAAAACATGTCCAAGGAGGTTTGCTTCTTCCTCCCTCTCAGAATGTTCCGGGAATGAGTTAGGCAAGTGTCATTAAACCTGCTAAACCGAACTCGTATCTCGAATTTCGGTCGTAACTCAAAGCAAAAAATCACTCGCTCGTATCTCGAAAAACTCGTATGTCGAGGTACCACTGTATAAGTTTGCAACTTTTTCACTTAAATTTCAAGTTCAATTTAAACCTCAATTCAGATGTTGGTAGTTACAAAAAGCGTGGCTTAAAATCTAAGTACCTACAGGCCAAACATGAATTTAAATAATGAACATTGTTTTGCAATTAATTTTATGTCATTTCGAACAGTACCTCTCTGAAATTTTATGTTGAAATTTAAAATAAGATACTGCAATCTTGTCTTTAGACTATTCTCAAAATAGTCTCAAAGAAAGCGCTTATACAGTCTGAAATAACCCTATTGAAGTCTGATATAATGTTTAAAATATATTAATTTTTTTTTAATACAAAACATAAATCAGGAGCAAAAATATTCTCGTTCAGAAAATAAAATAATGGAATGTTAACGTACATCATGCAGAATGTTTATAAAATTTAGTTGATTGATTCCAATTCTGGAGGTATGTGTATTTTGTTTGCAGCAGCAAATTTCTTCAACGCTTCATATTTGGATTTTAAAACTGTAACTTCATCTCGCATTCTTAAATTGGATTCTTGCATGTCTTCCATATCATGCCATTCTCTTGTTTTCACGCTTTCTAACTCATCTTTTTGCTCAATTCGTTTAACACGACACGACGCAGCATAACCACGATTTTTTAATGTACGTCTGCGTTGTTTCATACGAACAATTTCATCTCTAGTTAAGCCTCGCAACTTCAATTGACGATTTAAATCGCGTACAGAAATTGATACCAATTCATCGTCAGATATGTCTAGAACAGGACCTGGTGACAGTGGTGTCTACGAAAAATTGTATTTACCAATATTAATGCAAAAATCAGGATTGATAAAATATGTCAACATGAATTATTATAGCTTACCAAATTTCTGCGATCAATTTTCTTTCCGTCGTGCGGCATTTTGCTACCCAAATACTAAAAAATGACGCAATTTTACGACGCACAATGTATCTTTTCGATAAAACTTGCAAGTCATCATCACAGAACACTAGTTTTCCACGATCCTACTCAACCTGTCATTATGACATATACTGCTATGGCCAGAGAACATACGCTATGGCTCATAGACATGTCCATGCTATGGCTATAGTAATTTAGTATACTAGCCGTTTCGAAAACATCAAAACCAACAAACAAAAACATGTCTAGTGACCAGGGATTCTAAAACTGTCTTTAGTTGAAAAGAAAAAAATGAGCGCTGTGTTCAAAATCTTTGTTGCTCAAGACAGATTTAAATTAAAATTAAGCTTTAAGTATATATTAAAGAATGGCTACAAAAGATAATCAAGAATTTAAAAATGCTTTGCGAGACATTGCTTATCATGCTGTTAAAATGACAAGTCCATATGGTATGAATAAAATATTACTTTTATTTTTAAAGAACAATTTTACATGAATTATTTTTTTAGATAGAGTTCGCTGTACAGAATGGGTGAGAAAATTGGCAGGTCTACCTGACGATGACTTAGAAATGAGCAAATTACGCAATGAATATATACAATTTTTAAGAATTCAAGTTCGTAATAGTTTTCTACACGGTCCTTTTAAGAACCCACCTCCTGAAGAAAAAAATCTAGCCCCGCTCGCAGAATGTTTAGGAAATTTAATAGCAACACAGGTAACTTTTTGTTAGTTATATTGACCTTAGCTGTTAAACACAGCCTCTTATTTAAAACCTATCTTTTAAGATTCCATACTTACCTCGGACAGGACCAATCGCACCGATTTTACATCATAGATCACCAGACGGACGAGCTTACGTATCTGCAAAACAAATCCCAGGAGGTGGAGTGTTTTGTTATTTAGCTGTAACGCCAGACGGTTTCGAGGCATAAAATTATTATATCAACTTTTTGTATGCTTTATTTAAATTATGATAAATACAATACTTTTAAATGTTTTCGTAATTGAACTGCGCAAATAATTAAGCTTTCCTTTTATTTGAAACACAAATAACAGTTGTTGTCAACGATATTCTTCTCCTTCCACACTAAAGCCAGTAAGTAAAAAAACCTGCAAAATCTGTTTGTCTGCGTACTAATGTGGCTATAAAATTAACAAAACCAATTTACTTGTTGGGAAATATCAATTCGATTTAAAATGCGTTACAAAAATCCCGAAAATTTTATTTTAATTTTATAAGCTATGGTCGTTAATCGAGCAACAAATTAGTTGTATTACGTTGCACATAAAAATATTATTTGGCATAGTTACAGTAGATTATTATGATATATAATATACAAGGACATCTAATTCAATCAAAACTGATCAATTCAGCTGTTTGATTTTGGGGACTTTCTTCTGTTGTTTCGGACTCAGATTTATTTGCTTGATTCGGATCCTTCTGTGAATTTTGTTGTGACGGACCTAGCTGTTGTATTCCCTGTGACATAGATCCAGACTGCTGCATTCCGGGGGGTGGCCTTGAACCTGTTGCCGAATTTTGTTGGCCAATTTGAGCTGGGTACGGAGGCATAGGTTGAGGTGGTCCTTGAGGTCCCATTTGCTGTGGATTCCCTTGAGGACCTAACTGTTGAGGTGGTCCTTGCAATCCCATTTGCATAGTTGAGCCTTGCGGTATCATTTGTTGAGGTGGTTTCATATTCATTATAGCAATGGGTATACCGGGAGGTCCTTGCTGTTGTGGATTTACGTTCGGCAAAGTCATTCCTGACTGAGCTTGTGGAGGCATTTGCTGCATTTGTTGAGGTGGACCTTGCATCATTGCACCAGGAGGTGGCGGAATCATTGACGGCGCGCCCATATGCATTTGTCCTCCTGTATACTGAGGATATCCTTGATACTGTGCCGGCGGAGCAGCAGAGACAGGATATGCTCCGGCAGGATTTGCACCGTGTACCGGTGAACCTAAATAAGTTGGGCCCATGGAAGGATATTGGGGACCCATAAAATATTGTTGTTTTTGTTGTTCTTGACGCATTTGCATTTCACGTTCTTGTTCCTAAAACAAAGAAGACACTTTAAGATCAGTCAGGCATCAGAAAACACTTTGATAAGTGGTAACAAAATACTCTCTATTGTCATACTTTTTGGCATTTCCCAAATGAGTTGTGTAACTCCAAAGCTATTTAGTTTAAGATTTTACTGTTTTCTAGATACAAATACTAGAAATATTAACACAGAACGTAAAAATGAGGATTATTTATATACTTTTATTCTATACTGAGCATAGAAATAAAATCGCAATCGAACCATTAGGATGCAAACATATACTTCTGTCTTTTTACGCCGTAAGCATTGGGCAAAGCAAGCACGGGGGACCCGGCTTAAGAAATTTCTAATTTGCTCCCTCCTGAGCCAAAATCTGTGTACCCACATGTTAACGTCATAGAAAAAGACAAAGTTTTTGAAACAGAGATACTTTATTCAGTTTGAATGCAAGTACATCAACCAATCCTACCGTCAGAAAAATCAGGGAATTACATCAAAGAAAGAGACGCACATATATTTTCGATACGCTTTCTTCGTATAGTAAATTATTCAATATATGGGATTACTTATATAAAAGTTCGTTAACTATGTATTTTCAGTAATATCACACTTCTAATAATCGAACACTTATAGGTAGTTATTGAGCTTGTTCTGTATTTGAAAAATATCTACCTGAATACGCTGCAAAGCCAATTGTCTTTGATACTGCAGGTATTCTTGTTTTTTCTTACGCATAATCTCAAGTTTATGAGCCATTTGTAATTGTCTTTGACGTTCCGCTTCTTCCGCAACTCGTCTCATTTTTTCGCGATGTTCGTCACGTAATGCGTCCAAAGCTGCCCTTGCGTCTTTCACTTGAGTCAATTTATCCTATATGAATTATTTTGAACAACATATTAGTTATTATCAAATAAAAGTAAAAGCAATTCCTTCTCAAATACACATCTCTCAGTTCACTTTTCAATCTACCCATGATCTGAGCCTATACAGCGTCTATCCAACCTACCCAATCCTTTGTTATACAGTATGTAAACACGTGGTGCACATAGGGAAATTAACATTGGGAAAAAATGACTGGATCAGAGTGAGCCTTGAAATCTCGTTTTTCAATTTGACAGCTGATAATATTCTTTTGCAAAATGAATGTGTATACTACCGAAGAAAATATTCAAATGATTACAACATAATAGGACTTTTTTTATTAATCGGACATTAAATTCCCAAAAATACTTAAATATGGTGCGAGATCAAATATCTCCGCCTATTCGTGTTGAACCTAAAGATATTGGATTGGGTCACTGATTTACCGACGCGCATACGTCGTACCAGTCAGACAATTTTTGAATGAAATGTTTCCAAACAGATGGAGTTGTTTTTTTGTTTTATTTTTGTACAAAAAATTAAAATAATGATTTATAAGAGCTTTTTATTATTAAAAAAGCCAAGTAAAATAAAAATAAATCAAAATTAAATAGAAATCCTCAAGATTAGCACGATAATTCAATAGAAATAACAATTAATGCAGTCATGGCTAACTCTGATCCAAGTATTTTTTCCCAATGCTAATTTCCCTATGTGCACCTTACGCGTTTACATACTGTATGAATGATTGTAAATTATAGACGCTCGATACCTGGAGACATAATTGTCTTTAAAACAAATAAGAAACAAGTACCTATTCATGTTGGGTAAATTTTTTAATTATTTCAGAAACATAAATTTGTTTACTTGCTAAAAACAGCCTTTTGAAACTTGCGACCTTGAGAGGACACAACTACCTTGTCTCTTGTCCATTCGCTCGACATAGTTGTTTACCTCTGTTTCATATTCAATTCCATTCAATCAATACTTTTCAGACATGTTGTTTCTCAACGCGATCGTTTTTGAACAAAGTTAATTTTAAGGAGGTTGATCCGTTACAGTCCCAATCAAAAGTAAGTCGAATTCTAAATGGAAACTTTTCCATAATAAATTTTTACAAAAGGTTATAAGTCGATGATACCAACAAATTATTGTCATAAAGGCATAAATAAACATTTTTTTAATATTAATTAATTATTGCACATACCGCTAAACTAGCGGTATGTGCTTTATTATCGCTTTGTGCGTCAGAGCTGACTTTCGTTCATATATGAAATTATATCTAAGTTAATTTCACACGAAATCCATTCAAATTGAAGCTTTTTGAAAAGAGGAGATTCTAATCTATACAATAAAACCATTTTTAAATCAATTTGAGTTCATAAATACTATTAAAATTGTAATTGAAAATCACAAACAGCAGTTGTCGGTTGGTCTGTACGTATGTACGTACGTATGTACGTCACGACTCTACAGATCGCAATTTTGGTCGGATTGCCTTGGGTTATATTTTATTCACTTTGTTTACTATCAGACCAGAACCCTATTTAAATTCACTAAAATGTGTTCAGTAGTTTAATTTTTATAAACAGTTTTATTTTTTATTATTTTTGACAGCTAAAAGTTTAAAAACAATTTGTAAATATAGTGTAATCCATAAAACAAGTGCTACACTTGTATACCGTGATAACACCACTTCCGTATTAGGCCGCCGTGGCGCAATGGTTATGCCGTTGGATCGCCAAGGGCAAGGTCCTGGGTTCGATTCCTTACGAAACCATTGATATTTTTTTTCTTTTTTTTCTTTTTATTTTGTTTTATTTTATTCCACTTGATATTAATTATATATTATATTATGTATAGTTCTTAATTTTTTTTATTTTTGCAAACTTAAAAAAAAAATTTTTTCAATTTATTTCTTTAAATTTTTAAATCTTTTTAAATTTATTAAAAATATTTTTTAATTGTTATTTTTTTATCATACAGTGGAAAACTTGCGGGATGTGCACTTTTGGTTTTGCCAACTATTTCAGTATTTTACTTAATGAACTGACTTTTGAATTTTTTGTACAAAGTTAGGTTAGAAAAAATAAATTTATGTAAATATCTGTATTTTACATATTTCTTGCAGTAAATAATTAGAAATAGAAATTAGAACTAATAAAAATTAAAATTAAATCATTAAAAAGTTGAAAATTCAGTTAAAATTGTCAAGAATAAAAGTCCATAATGGAAAAGTGCTAAGGTTTAATAATTTTTTTTATTGATTAAAAGTCTCCTAATTAAATTGGAAAAAATATTAAAATATGCGTAAGACATCGATGCTTTACAGTTTACATAGTTAGTTTTCGGAACTGCTGACATTATTTGGTTATTTGCAAAAAAATAAAATGTACCGTTTGCATGCTAGGTTGACATTTTTTCCATAAGACTACATGTAAAAGTTTTTTTTAATTTTTAACTTTATAAATCTCCTAATGATTTTGGATTTTTTACAGAAAATTTTGTCATAAAAAAATCTATTAAAAAAACTTTATTTCAGATTTTCTTCATTATCTTCGTAAAACGGCTCAACCTCCTTAAATGAAAAAAAGAAAAATCGTACCTGTAAGCCTTCATATCTAAGTCGTTCATCATCTGTTTGTTGGATGTATCGCAAAAGTCTTGAATGCATCGCCGTAATGTTCATAAACAGAGGTTGCACGCTACTATCGTTGGCAATAGAACGGCCACGACTTGAATTTATTTTCATTCGATTCACAAAAATTTCCACCTATTTAAAAGTTTTTCAAAATTAAAATAGTTACGGTAATTTTTTTCAATACACCATTCAATTTACGTCAGATCACACGTATCACTATTCCAGTGTCACATCCCAACCAGCAAAGTTATTTTATAATTTGATGGTTCTGCAACTGTTTTGTTTTATTGGTATTTTATTATTACTTCCAAATTGCTAATTGATTATATTAGACGTGCAATGAACACTATTCTGTTGTAGGCGGCTGAAGTGTTTTATAAATTTGTCATCAAAACGTTTATATAATACAGTTATAAAATATGATATAAAACAGTCACAAAATTATCGTAGAAATGCTTTTATGAACACCTTATATAACAAATCAAACTATAAAATTAAATTGTTTTATAGGGGCTTTTTAGTACATTTCGGCAACATTTTATTTCCCTTATAAATATATTTTAAAATAATTTTAAAGTTCCTTCCTGTGGCTTCAAAAAATAGTTTTATTGAAGTGCCTTTGAAAACAATTTTGTTTTTAAATGTAAATTGTGATTTTAGAGATCACTTTAAAACTATTTTATAGTACGATATTTTTACTACAATATGAAAACAATAACAAATTTCTTATAAAATTAAATTGTTCCCGTGAATATACATTTGCTGTCGCTAACTACATAATAAGTATATTTGGGAAAAGCCAGCTGACGTTTATCGTAGAGGTTAGGTGACATAGTTTTTGTCAGTTTTGGCTAACGTAAGAAATAATAAACAAATAAAATGTCTAATATAGGGCACTGGAAGAAAATTAAGAAAAGTTGTGCTTTTCGAAGAAGGTTAAAAATATGATAAGTAGTAATAAGAACATTAATGTTGGCAATGATAAAACAGTGGAATCCACTAACATTATCAATAGTGCTTCAAATCCAACATCAGTATGCGAAAGTACTTTTACATTTGCTAATGCAAGTACCATTAATGTATTAGAAACGGAAAAACAACAGCAAAACACTGTCACTCGTTTTATATTTGCCGGTATTACATTTACCACTAAATAGAAACAGATTTATCATAAAATAGATAAAATACAGCAAGAGTAAATCACTTATTTTATAAGAGTCGCCGAAAAGTTGTCTATTAGCGAAAATGTTGCCAACTAGCAATATAGGTACTCTCGATAATGTAAACAACAATCAGATGTTTCCAGGGAGCGGCGGAGGAGTCTGGTCAGAGAAATTGACAGGGCTGTATTTTAATTTAAGTACTTTGTATAATGTTTTTCTTGTTTGATGCAGTATAACAGTATTGTATAGTAAAAAATATTTATGTATAAATCTGTTGTTAGGGCAGGTTTGGGATCGGTAGGTACTTAGCGAATCTCGTTATTGTTATTGGCCACAGGATGTTTATAGACATCATCTACTTTGCTATTCTTGCTTAAATGAAAAATAATTATTTATTCTAGGCTATAATTAATATTAAGCACCTATATCTGCTAACATATTTGCATTAATGAAATAGAAACACAACGCAATAATAAAATTTTTGAAGTCACCAGTTGAGGTAGATAAAATAATTAAATCAAACAATAATACCTATTTATTCTAATTTATACCTAATACCTATTCACTTTTTTATTACTTTCATAGACTTTTGGGCAAGAAATATACAGTATTTTTGTCTTTTTCATAATTTCTTTTAACCAGAATGGTTGTCACGACGCGCGACGTAAGGAAAGGTAATACTTAAGAATTTATATTAGAACCAATAATATTTAAATAACCTTTAAAAACTATAGGTACCTATCTTGTAAAAAATATATATGGGAAAGTAAATAGTTTATATATCTTCAATAAAGATGAATTTTTTTGTTTCTTTTTGTTACTTTCCCGACCCCCACTAATGGAAGGGAAGGAATTGTGATCGTACGCGGAAAAAACAATTAGATAACGACGGATATATCCGATTTAACGTCCTCTAAGACGATTAAGACCATTTCCAGAAAAATGTCTGTGTGTCTATCTGTGTGTTTTATTTCTTGATCCGATTGAATTGAAATTTGGTACATGGGTATAGTTATAGCCTGCCATGATCTCAATAGTTTTAGGCTGTTACTTGCCAGGAAAATATGGTGGTAACTCAACAGATTTTTTTATATCTTTAAAATAGGCACACTTCCCTAAGAAAAAATACTGCTTTAAAAGCAGTCCGGCCCTGTGTCGCAATATCATCTGGTAAAGCAAAATATTTTTTAAATGTTTTATAAAGATTGCGTAAAAGCTTAATTACATTAAAATGCTTGCTGTTGGTACAAAATTATTTTATAGAAAAACGCCATTTTAAAATGGCAACATTCAGAACCATCAAAATGGGTTGAGTTGAAAATACTAAATATTGCATGTATATTAATACTTACAGCCGGTAAATACGTAAAAAGTACAAAATAATTATGCCAAGAACAGACTGGAGCAAATTTCTCTGCAGAAAATGATGAAATTGGCAAAGCTAATTTATTTATGATTTAAAAGTTTTTCGTAAAACGTTAATAAATACGGGGCGCGTTTAAATTTTGTTAGAAATATGCTATATATTTCACGATAAATTTTTCTTTGCAGCAAAAATTTTGGTTTCAGCATCACAAACAATACCTCTAAACATTATAAAGTGTAGAAGGTAGAAGTAAAATTACTAAAATGGCTTCGTGTTTCCTTCTTGTAAATACTTGGCGACATTTATTATATTTTCCCTCTGTCTAATACAAAATTGCTTCTTGCAACTTTTAGAATAGATTTAAAAAACATTTTTATTCTATTGTAGTGATTTCATGTTGCGTTTTTACTTTATAACGTTTACCTGAAACAACTAAAAAGCTTTTATAAAACTGTTGTTTAGTTACTTTATAAAGCTTTAATAAAACTGATTTATAATGTTGCTGTTAAATTCTTCTAAGACCTGCCGAAATGTTTATAAAATTGTTTTGTAATTGTTACAAAAGGCTTTACAAAATATTAACGGAGACTCAAGTCTTTTATAAAATGGTGCCAATTTTACATTTATAGCTGTCGTATAAACGCATTGAAAACGTTATTGAGAGTAATGTTGTTTTATAATTTTTTTGTCGAAAACGTTTTCGCAACTATTATAAAATATAAAATTGTTAGTTGGGATATCACGGTGAATATTTATTATGAAAAAAAAAAATGTTTTATTTAGAGTCAAAATATCCAGAGTAGGGGCGGGCAGTTCTTTTGATCGGCGGGCCACATAGCTGATGAAAATTTGACCGCGGGCCGGATGGCTGATGAAAATTTCACCGCGGTCCACAAACGTGCAGAAAAAAAGATCCTCACATCCTATTTCCGCATTAGGAGAGCAAAAAAAAAAGGTCCTCACATTCTATTTCCGCATGTGGGGAGCAAAAAAAAAAAAGTCCCCGCATACTATTTTTCTAAAATTTTCTAAAATGCTTAGCGGGCCAGATAAAATTGCGCTGCGGGCCAAATCAGGCCCACGGGCCGCCATTTGCCCAGGCCTGATCTAGAGTATGTTTATATTATTTTTATGTCTACCACAAACCATATGTAATATTTTTATTTGATAAATACTTGCAGCTGTTTTAAAGCACTTAATTAATCAAAATGCTTTAAGATTACACATTTGTTAGGTCAATCGCGTTTAATGCCCAGTAGGCCAGTGCCTTACTGTACCACAAAGCTGACAAAAATTCAGAACAAAAACTGCCAATATAATTTTTTTAAACTGATTTCTCCAAAAAAAAAAAAAGATTGGAGCTGAAACCGGTCGTACAAAACTACAAACTACTCAATATCAAAACGATTGTCAGTCTGGGCGTAATACTAGGTCCTGACACATTGTGTAATCCGACAACTTCGACTGTATATTATAAAAGTTTTGCAATACCTGCGACTTCAAGGCATTCACAAAATCCTCCATCTCAGGATCATCTACTTGTTCTTTCTGCGGCGACAAAACTGCACTACTTTTCATTTGTTGTATTGGTGCTGATGGTGACGCTATGCGCCCATCTATAGATGTTTGTCCTTCATCGTTGGTTTGTCTTTGCTCCCAGTATGAACGGTTTAAGTAGCGAGCTAATTCCGGGCCAACTTCTTCATGAGGGCTTGGACTACGATCCGGAGGAGGTGGAGAATGGATGCGATTGGAATCTGGTAACATGTGAATTATTCTTCATTTAAAAACATTAAAAAATTGATGACTTATTCCTTGATTGGAAAGACGCTCAGTGTAAATAAATTAATTTGTAAAACACACACACACATAAATAGAAGCATGTAAAAGGTGTCCCAACAAGAGCGCCAGATTTAAATTTGCCGCCGTTTTGTTAATACCAGTTGTACAGACCACGCGATTTAAGAATATGGAGAAGTATTCAAACGAATAACGTTTAATTATCGTAAAAACACATTACATAAAATATTTTTAACAAAAAAATTGAACCGACTTCACACTAAAAGTAAAAAATAATTGCGTATTGAAATGTTTTAGAGTCGGTGTCAGCCAAAATGAAATCTATTCCGAGAACTACACCGACTCCAAAACATTTCAATACGCAATTATTTTTTACTTTTTAGTGTGAAGTCGGTTCAATTTTTTTGTTAAAAATATTTTATTTTTCTCTTTTTAGTGTTAATCTAACACTAAAAATCGGTGAACATACATAAAAAACATTATGCGTGCCTTTGAAATTTGAGAGTTTCCCTCGATTTCTCCAGATTCCACCATCAGATCCTGACTTGGTTCCGATGGGACCACCTCTGAGGTGCACTCTTTCGAATAAAAAAAAAATTTTTAAATCGGTCCATAATTGACGGAGAAATTGGTGAACATACATAAAAAAAAAATATATACAGACGAACATAGAACCTCCTCCTTTTTGTTGAAGTCGGTTAAAAAATGGTTAAAGTTTTGCGAAAACAGTTCGCCAATTACGTCGTTTTCGGTCTTAATTATGCGCCAAATGAATCGACAGTGAGGCGTTTAATTACAAAATTTGAGACCAAATTTACGCTGATGGATCAGATCATTGTTCGTCGTCATCCTTGTCGGTGACTCGATAATATAGCCTCAGTAAGGAAATCTGTAATTCTTTGAAAATGCGGCTGGCAATGCGCTAACTGTTAATGGTGTGCGGTATCGCAAAATGTTAACGGAGTTTTTGTAGCCCGAATTGGATGTAATTGATGTGGAGGACATGTTTTTCCACCAAGACGGAACGACCTGCCTCAAAGCACGTGAAACAATGGTGTTAGTGTTACTGCAGACCATGTTTCATTTCTCGATTTGGCAATCAACATTGGCCACCAAGATCGTGCGATCTAACGCCGATGGACTTTTTTCTTTGGGGCTATGTGAAGGAAAAGGTGTATGCGAATAAGCCTGAAACAGTTGAACACCTTAAAGAGTAAATACGGCGCGTTATTGGTGAAATACAGCCACAGTTATGCGAAAATTTTATTCAAAATTTCATCAAAAGAATAACCCTGTGCCAGAGGTTTCGTGGTGGCCATTTGCCTGAAGTTGTATTTCACGTTTAATCGGAACTATTTTTCTTTATGTTGAAATAAAAATGTTTGCTTAATTTAAAAAAATTAATGTGTTTTTCATTAAATTTAAATCCGGCGCTCTTGTTGGGACAGCCTTTATAAGAAAAAACTTAATGACACTATCAAGAATCATTTTTATTATATTATTATTCTTTTAATTGAAAACTGATTGTAAACTAAAAATATGTAATTTTAAAGCTAGATTAAATTTCTTTTGTCTTAATTAACAACCACACACTCTAAGAGACTAAATGCCAATATAGGCGTATTCTTTTATTCACCGGTGAATTCCACCATCGATGGAACTGGTTAGTCAAAAATATTGAAATACATAAGGTCTGTTCCAAGCAGTCAGAGAACGGTAACAGAACCGTCACCATCTTTCGCAGTAGCTAAAACGAAACTGTTTATATCGATTTTTTAACTATTGCGCAAAACAGTATTGCGCAGTAGCAAAACTGTGACGGTTCTGTTACCGTTCTAAGACAATTTGGAACAGACCTATATACGAACATAATTTCTGAATATAACCTAAACTGTCAATTTTAGAAGGTGAAGTAAACGACTTTTAATTGTTTTTAATCTATAAACAAAATCCAGCAGCAACAGCAGAAAAGTTTAGTGTCACCATTTCTATTGAGAACTGTACTTACTTATTTTTGCGCCAACATTACTGGTCATACGTTTCTTTTCTTTCTCCTTAGCTTCAGCTTCCGATTGACTTAAAGCCAATGCCAACTGTAATTCTTCTTCTTCACGTAGCTCTTCTTCGGTCTTTCGCGGCGGAGTCTTAAAAATAATATAAAACAAAAGTCAAACAAGTCTAGATATAAAACAAGTCTGTAAATTTTCAATTAGTACACACATTCTGACTATTATTCAAATTAGTTCTACTTCGACTATTCTGATTACCCCCCGTTGACATTTCTCTGACGCATGACAATTTAGATATTTTATAACCACGATGGTGTGAACATGACAAGTTCATTGATTTTGACTGACACAATACACAAACTTTTGTTTCCTATCATAGCAAACTTGCAAAATTGTGATTTTGGTATAGTTTATTTTTAACCGGTTCTTGAAATCATCTAGAACTAATGGTCTAAGATACCGATTAGGTTCGATCTTCACCCATCGAGTTTTCTAATGAAATTTGGAATTTGATAACATAATGTATTAATAAAGAAAAATTTATTTGGTTGCCATTCAATTTCTTGGCACAGCTATTTTTAATAAAAAAATAAGTTGTTAATTTTATTGTATTTATTTAGTATTAAATATTATGATATTTGTTATTCACTGCCATGGTTACCTACATATAATATGTTCCACGTGTTCACAATAAAATTATCTAAATTTTCATATATTATGACAATTTATATAGGAAACCCTATAGCTGCAAAATACTAATTCGAAGGTGCCTGTCTACCTGTTTTTATGCCAGGAATCAAAATGTCGACCAAACTTTGACATTTTATATACATATTTTACTTTCGATTCGTAATAAATTTATCTGAAAACTCGATAACTACATTTCAGAAATAAAATTAACAACTTTAATTTTTTATTAGAAATAGCTGTGCCAAGAAATTGAATGGCAATCAAATCAATTGTTCAAATCTTTTTTTAACGTCTGATTAGAGCTCTTCAATAAATAAAATATTATCAACCAATTTTTCAGACAAATTGGTCGATAATTTTATTTATCAAATCAATTGTTCTTTATTAATACATTAAATTTTCAAATTTCATTAGAAAACTCGATGGGTGAAGATTGAGCCTAATCAGGATTTTGCACTATAAGGGCTAATATGTACGATCTACCAATAGATGAATAATCGAAATTTCATCTTTAATCATTAAGCCCTCATGCAATTGGCATGTCAACTTTTATAAGCAATTTTAATTCGACTCATTGTGAAAATAATTTTAAGGAAATTACTTTAGTTGAATTACATTTAATTTTAATTTTCAGGTGGTTTCACAAAAGTGTAGGTACTGTGTAAGTTTTCATTACCTGATTTTGTTGCGCTAAAGAACTGTTCACATATTCAGGTGGTAAATCGTCATTAGATTTAGTAGCAGTAGATGGAGCAGTGGTCACAGCTGTTGCAGGACGATTTAATTGTTCAAAGCAAGCGTCACACACTCTTACCTGTAATAAAATACACTGTTAAAACCACTGAACTCCAGCCATAACTAAAATGCAATTAATTAAAATCAGATTGGTAACAATCACAATCTGCATACGGGGCTCGCGGACCTGCGCAGAACACACAAGGAATATGAGGTTAGGCTAGGTTTCCTTTGTTGTCTCTACTAAAATTTCGACAGTTAACATAACGGAAACAACAACTTCCAATTGTAGCTGGCAATGACGAGGGAAACATTTACACTGCAACAGCGCGCAGGTTCAACAGCCCAGGATCATGTCAATATTAACCGTATTGAATTGTTCAAACGTGAGTTTTTCTGACTCAGTTATGAATGGAGTTCAGTGGTTAAAACACTCTCATTAAAAGTTAACTATTTTTCTCGTCACCTAATATTATCAGTAGATTAAATTTACCATACACAAATACTTGACTAATTTCGAAAAAATTATAAAATTCTTATCTTATCTTATCTTATAAAACACCTTTTAATACTGACCTCTTTCTCGATGCCAAACTTCGGTATGGGGGCAGTATGTTGTGAACACTGACTGCAAAAAACTTTACCACAAGCACGACAATGATGTTTACGTTGCACCAAACCGAACGCAACGCGACAACGATCGCAAACATCACCGTCGCTCCAATCTGGGGCACTATCTGCACTAAACATGGCGTCTGCTTCTTTTAAAACCGGAAACTGAAATCCTTCAGCTTTCATAATATTTACGACGTCCTAGAATTAAAACAAAATATCTATATTCAAATAATTTGTCACAGATGATTTGCGTGACTAACTGACATAGATAAAATCTAATTTTTATATCTTTGAAATTACATTAGATTAATTTATGAATCATACTTGTTGAAAATCTCGACTCATTATCATAAACCAATGAATTATTATTTACAAAAACGCATAGTCTGTTTAGCGAAATAACTACAATATATGAATTGAACACAATTGGATTACAATTATAAAAATCAATAGTTCATTAAATATAATGACGAAAGTTTACAATTATTACTTATGTACCTATTCAATGTGTAATAAATCTAAATTTTAATGTAATTAATAATACAAACGTTATTAGATATTTATATTTTGAAAATATCCTGTAAAACAAGAAACAAAAACGGGTCTTTTCCTTACACTGAATATTATTTCTATTAGTCATGTTAAATAAAAATATTGTGTCATGCTTATTTAACCTACAAAACAATCATATCCAACAAGGAAAAAACAATTAATTTTCCTATGATCTATAAAAAAATGAATTTAGATATTTGTTTTCAGCAATCATAATCGCTACCTTAAAAAGTTGATTAAACTATAAACTACTGCCCTCTTATTTTGGTTTACTAGATTACAATTTTCTTAGTGAGCACTGCGATACTTATTTTGAGGTTAGATTTCATTTATTTAACTTTCCTGTTCAAATCTCAAGAAGCAGTATTTTACTACCTAATATTTTATATTCACTTCACATGTCACAAATAGATATATTACAGACGCTCGACAGCTGAAGCCGGCAGCGTCTGCTGAATGACAATAGGCTCATTTTTTACATTCATTTCGAGTATTTACTTGTCAAATCAAAACTAACTATGAAATTTGACGAGAAAACGGGTCAAATAATTTGCTATTATTTAAAAAATTAACATATTATTATGATAAGATGGCATTCTGAACAAAAAAATTTCAAACCTGAACGGCACGATACTTCGGTTCGTTACGAAATGCAAATGCCCAAGCCTGAATCAGTTCCAATACCTTTTGGCGTACACTTTCATGGGTCGTAGTCTTCACTAAATCGTGGAACATTTCGCAAGTAACTTTGTTAGCTACTTCATCATGAATACCAGAACCTACAAATTTATTTTTATGTAGGTCTCAAAAAAAAAAAATAAATTTAAAGTTCAGAATTTAAATTTAATTAAGCTTTTCAGCTTCTTCAGAACAAGAGCCGAAAGTCATCTTGGTTTTAAGTCCAAAGTGTGATACAAAGATGACGATAGTTCCATTTTTTATCAAAAAAATGCATCTTTGATCTTTACTTTGGTTATTCAAGCATTTAACCAGTTGCAACATTAAAAATTAATGAATGGCACACCTGAAAATATTTTGCTGCAGTGATCTAGGTATAAAAATTCGACAAATGCTTACCACAATTTTTAACTATGCTTTCTAAGACTTGCAAGGCAAACATAGCACCATGCGGGTTTTGGGCGTAAAGTTTCTTTTTAATTGCAGCCATAACATATTTTGGTCTAAAAATTGATTTTTATTACTATTCAAACTTCCTGTTCGTATTTATAACAGCTAGGAAATCACATTTCTGATTAACAATAAGTGAACTTATACTATCGGCATAGACCAGCAGTCATACACAGAATATTTGCATACAAAATACAAATGTCTGTACTGTCGCAAGCCGCTTAGCATAAATAGGTACTTCCAAAGCAAGCTCAATAATAGTATATTGTGCGACTAGTGAGAGAAGGAGAAGATTCCATGAGCGTGAAATTTGCCGCTCAAGCATAGCGAGTGCGGTCTCCTTCGATCAATTGTCGCACATAATATTTTATTCAACTAGCACGAGTAATATGTAATCGGGGCCCTGATAAAAGAGGGAAAAATAATAAATCACTTCATTGATTGACGTACCCACCGCCCTTGATGCACACAAGATGGCCCTGACTTTCACTGATTTGCGATGCTGTTTTCATATATACAATACCGCCTACCACGTTCCTATTGGTCCAGAAGCTGTGCAGTTTTTTTTCATTATTTAACGGCTTGGGATTGTTACTGTGTTCCTATTGGTCCAGAAAATTCATTATCTCACAGTACGGCTCATTATTAGCACTCTACGCGTCAATATGAAGTAATTTATTATTTCTCCTGAGTTTAGCAGGGCCCCGAAATTACATATTACTCACGCGTGTTGAATAAACAATATTATTTATTAGATCGGCGATGATGCAATATTATAGAAAAAATGATCTGATTCTTTCAAGAAAGGTTCTAAGTTTTAGATTTGCATAAAAATTCAATAGACATTCTATGTATATTCTCTTCATATTAGCAATTGCAACATCAATTTCGTTGATCATACAAATTTCTTTTACTTTGCGGTAATTCCTGTTTAATGAAATCAAAAACTTGAAACTTCTATGTAAAATTATATCTTATCATTTAATAAAATGTGAAATTCTACATTTCACCAAAACTTAGATTTAACTTACTGAACATCATTTTGTCTTATTAAATCACAAATTGATAATATAGTAGGCCAATCTGCATCCAGTAATAAATGACTTGTTGCTTTGTCTGTAAATACAATAATTAACAGGATGTGTAAAATTGAGACCCTGATTAGAATAAAAAATATTAGGCTAATATGATTTTATTTATGTACTTACCTAATAGTTTATCAAAATTACTGCTTGTTCGAAACATGACTGCATAAAAGGAAAGATGAAACAAATTAATTAAAACACTTTTCTTATTACCAAACAGTTTATTTAAATTTTCTACTTGTGAACTACCAGCTGATGACAAAACTAATGACAGTTCACGTCACGTATGAGTCAATAGATTAGAAGTAAAAATGTTTGGGGTTAACTGAGAACGTTTTCTAAATAAAGTAGGTATGTTCAACTTTTTTTATTATGATCGTGTGAAATATTTGAGGCACCGTGAAAATTCGTGTAACATTTCTTTTGTATTTTGTCTGACTACAAGACCTGGCTGAAGGGTAGTGGGAATCAGAGAACATACGTGGTAATTTTTAACTTTGCGAAATTTTATTTGCAAAAAAAGTCCATGAGGCATTTTGAAATTTTAATACCTTCAAATTTAGTATTTAATAAAATAAAAAATAAATAAGCTAGATTATTAAGCCGGGTCTAAATGTTTGCCTAGTGGTTTCAAAACTGTATTTCATAAAATATATCGAAAAAATATATTTGAGGCATCCTGGAGATTTTAGACAGAATATTTATACCGAAAAAAAATATTTTTGAAAGAACAGACCTAATACAGTATTCTATATTATCGGTTTACATACTCTATTATTATCGTGTTCTAGGGTTATCTCTGGTTCTATTTGCACGCAATTGAAAAACCAAAATGACGAAAAATGGTTAAGAATAAATTGAACCCTACAATTAATGGTTGTCCTCGCCTTTTGTTAAATGTAACCTCTAAAACAAAGCATTCTTTATTCTTTAAATTACAGTTCAAGGTTTTCATGAAGGATTAAAACAAATTGTATTTTGGGTAATTAAAAATTTAAAGAGGAGAAGGCTACTGTTCAGGACTAGCGATTTTGTTGACAGTCATTTTTTTTTTCGATTTAGATTGGGGACATACAAAATTTTCTTTGAATTAAAATGAACTTATACATTAGGAATACATCTTTAGTTTTTCGAACGATTTTTGGGAGAAATTCGACAATTTCTGGAATTAAATTATATAAAACAAGTACTGATTTGGTTTCAAAAAATAGTGTTAACCTATGTTTTTTCAATGCTGGTTTTAAACAAGATACACCTATTCTACCATTTAATACAAATTGCAGGTATTACGCCAAAGGAAGAGATAAAAGAAAGGAAAAAGGTATGCAATACGCCGTTCAGGCATATGTTATTACATAAAACAGTTATTTCAAATTTTAATGAAACACTTTTTAGTTAAGGCGGTTTTTTGATATTTCAAGTTTAATACAATTTTGTTATTTACCATTTTATAATATTTTAAGGTAAAAAAATTGTGACCGTGGATAGAGAAGTATTGGCAGAAATTATTGACATAGGCAAAGTCGAAGATCAAATGCAAACGTGCATCGATACAATGAAAAATGATTACATCAAATACGTTTCTCTACGATCAACGACGGGTACGAAATATAGATACTTTTGTACCTTAAATCTCAAAAACATGTTTTCTTATTAAAAGAGAAAGTAGTTGTATTATTTTGTCAATACTGATATTGACCGATACTGCAATACATACATCGGCAAGACCGATATTCCGTAATTGATATCGGTCAATCCCCAGTAAACAGTAGCATTGATTTTGTTTTATAGGTGCAATTGAAAATTTGCCAATACATTTTGAAGGAAAAGATTATACTTTGCAAGAATTAGCACAAATAGTTCGTAAAAATCCAAAAACGATAGTTCTCAACATTACCAATTTTCCTCAAGTAATACCAACTATAGTTAAGGCGATTGAAAGATGTGGAATGAACTTACATGCACAGCAAGAAGGGACAACCGTATATATACCAGTACCAAAGTAATATAAAACATAGAATATAACCAAAATAGCTTGTTTAATTGCTTCAACAAAAAAACAAATCGATAGTTTCACCGAAGCCAAATATCCGCGGTCTACATCAGCATATAATACGCATAAAATAAAGCGTTTTATCTTAAACTATTTTTTTGCTCGACGGGCAGAAAGCGTCAACTTTCGTACCGCTGCGCTAAATGAAGTTGCTTCTTCCTGCCTACGTCGAGCAAAAAAATAGTATACACACCACGGGAAGTAAAGTAAGAAAGCCTAAGATCACATCTTTGTTGACCTCGGCTTCGCCTCGGCCAACAATTATATGTGATCTCAGACATTTCTTACTTTACTTCCCTAGATGTGTAATATACTATTTTTTGCTTATATTTAGTTAATTCAGTTTCGAGCAAAGAAGAAAAATCCTGTTTGGCTTTGACTGAAAAAAAAAAATACCATTGGTTAGATTTGAGACACCAATTTAATTAAGGTTTCGATTTTTTAGAGTAACAAGAGATCACAGGGAAGGTTTATCAAAGAGTGCTAGAAGTTTATTTATAAAATGCAGGGACAGTATAAAAGATATTCAGAATAAACATTCACGGTATGTGAAGAAAATGGAAAAGGAGAAAAACGTCGCAATTGATCTGGTGTCAGATATCCAAATCTATTTGGGAAATATTGCCGATAAGTATGTGATTGAAGCGGAAAAAATGCACGATGCAAAGCAAACTGAATTATTAGGGAAGTAATTACTGCTGTTTTTGAAACGGATGCCGGTTTGCACTAGGCATTTAAATTTTTATAAGTGTGCTGCATTATGCTCAGTGATACAGAATAAGTATAAAAGGAATTCTAATGTGCAGTGTCATTTGAAAACATTAACGATTTTATTAAATTAATTGTGCTTTGTTAGTGTACTCGATTTTTTTTTTGTTATGTCTTACACATATGCATAGTTTGAAGTTTGTTATTATTTTTTGTTCCCATTAAAATATTTATGTATTTTTTTAAATGTAAATATAATATTGCAAAGAACAAACAAATATTTAGAAAAATGATAGGTATAATTTTTACGATTCCTGGATATAGGTACTGAAAAATGAAAAATATCTGAACTGGTAATAAAACACAAAGTAATAGGGACTGATATATTTTAATGTTGCGACAATTATTAAAAAAAATAGTGAAATATCATAATAAATTGTATTATAAATTCTTTTGCCGTGACTGTAACCCTTCTGATTACAGCCACGGCAAAGTACCTTTAAGGTTAAACGGCAGCGGGCAAAGATACATCAAAGAAATTGGCTTATGTTTTACATAATTTCTTATTCTGTATCCATTGCTACTGCCGGAATTGGGTCCCCCCGATCGCCTCCATCATCCCCTCCGTCTTGTGACGGTCCTTGACTCGAACTTTCAGTAGGAGGCGCTGTGCGCCTTTCTTCACCTTCAATTGCTGTTAAATAGGCTCCGATATCATCTTCATCGATTATCTTGAACTTTGTATCTTTTCCTACTAACCCAATAGAAACGTTTTTAGTCGTGAGTTCAACTTCGTTCGGGAGAGTGTCTCTAAGAGCTCTCAATCCGTGCTTGATCAATTCGTTGGTTTCACAGTCTATAAACTCGTCCAAACGTTTTTCTAAGTAAGTTCTCGCACTCTGGGATCGAGCGCCGATAGCCATAGCTTTGCAATCGAAATAATTGGCCGACGGGCATGTCTGATAAATGTGAGGGCCTTGATCGTCGTAGCCAGCAACCAACAAGCCAACACCGTACGGTCTGCGATCATAACGTTGAGTGCATATTTGCATCTTATTGCCTAAAGATGTAATCAAACGATTGATGGGCATCAGTGAATCGTGAGAATATCTATAATTTAAGCACTCCGTGCGCATGTATCGACTCAACATTCTGGCATCGGCTGTCAATCCAGATATTGTTATACCCATATGATCGTCAATCGTTATTACTTTCTTTTGATGGGCGGAAAGTTCTGAAGATGCTCTCTTTAACGCAATAAGTACAGCATGAGTTCTGTTTTTCAAACCTATTGTGGCGGATCCTAGTTTCACAGCTTCCATTGCATATTCCACTTGATGCAAACGTCCCTGAGGACTCCATACTGTCACATCACTGTCGTACTGATTTCGAAACATTTTTTAGAACTTTTACTAAAGCAGCTTTTCTATTATACGCGTTTATTTAATAGCTTTATGTTGTCAATATTCGCTGTGTCACTTTTCAACATGCCGGGGATCGGCTGAGTTACCGTAATAAAATTGTCATTTCATGGTACAGTTCAGCCATCTTTGTCTGCAAAAGCAAACTACGCTACAGATGCCGGTATAGCATAGCCCTATATTTGAATTTAAGAAGATTTGCTAACCTGGAATAAAATGCGAATACATGCTTCGGTCAGTAGATGCCACTGTAAAATTATTTTACTTATATTCAGAGATTTCAAACTAAAATTTTATATATTTTTTTTAATAAAAAATATGTTGTGAATAAAATTGAAAATTTATTTTTCTTTATTTTATTTTGTAACGCTTCCAGATGTGTATGTGTTCGACGGTATATTAACAGTTTTTTGAGAGATAATAATTAATAGTATCTATTTAAAATTCGCATTTGAAAACATCAAGTCTCGATAAATAAATAACAACATTTGAAAAACAATGTGAGCTCACGAAAAGGAAAAACCTATAGCCATAGGTGCTTTCAAAGTAGTCTAAAGGCGGAGCTTGTATTTGAGTGTGCACGCCTGACGCCTCCGACGCCCTCGACGCCGAGCGTCGCGGCGTATGAATACAGTGTGATGGCGCGCATTGATAATAATCCTACAGACAGCATGGAGTATAACATGTATTACTACTGTAATCGCGAACGCGTTTAGGAATAATATACTCAATAAAACAGGATTAATGGTTGAATTAACGGGCAAAAAACGTTTGTTGATTAATTGTTGTTATTGATTGTTGTGACTTATTTACGAGAAGACGCAACTCTTAACGTAAAGTGGGAACGGATCTTCAACGAACCGTTTTCAACACAAGGTAAGTTGAAATTTTGTCATGCGATTTTTAGCAGGGTTTTGAAAGTCGCAAAAATGGAAGTAGAGAATCAATGTAGTAGATATATAAATATTATTTTTCTGCAAAAGTAAGGTATAAAAGATATTATTTTCAGTTTGTTTTATATTTTTGATGTTTCTAGGCAATTATAATAATATTATTTTAAAAATACGATTGCACCCTATTTATTTTATATACCTATCTATACTACCTACTTTTAAATGTAAATGTTGAACAATGATAATTTATTAACGTTAAAAGTGTAAAGAAAAACACCAGTTTGTATGTAATTTATTAACTTTTTAAATCATATCTAATATTGAAATCAGAAATCAAAAATCAAATTTGTAAAATGTTAAAACATCATACAGAAATTTGAATAAAATATTGATTTATAATAATATGCGATAGTTTTAGCATTTAAATAATTCAGAGCGGTTGTTACTGAAATTGTCAAAAATATATTTAAGTGGAAATTGATTATTGAATGATAAAATTAGAAGACAAATAAACGAGCACCACACCTGTCTTTTATTTTCTTTTTACTATTTCGTACATTTAAAAAAACACCTTTTGGTTGTTAATGTCTGAGTTCTGTTTAATTAATGAAATGATACCGCACTTGTTATAATAGAGTAGATAGTAAAATTATCATAAAATCAGAATATCAATTTTATTGCGTAATGGTTAAGAGCTGGCTACGGAGAAAATGGGTGACTCGGTGCAGAGCTGAAAATTTGCAAAATAATAGGAGATAGTACAAGTAAGTAGGGAAAAAACTGCCAGAAGGCTAGGCGGAAGATAAAGAGCCGCCAGAAGGCGCTAATGTTGCGAAAAATCAGTGCACTTCTGGCAATTTCTATACTTATTCTGTAATTCAAAACTAGATTATATATTATATTATACATTATATAGTTATAAGGGCATACTGAAAATTCAAACATGATATAATAATTACATTCGACAAATATTCAAAATTATTAATGTCATTTTGATAGAAATTAAATTAATCGTCCTCATTGATTAAGGTATTAATAATTATAATACGTTAGCCAATGTCGTCATATATTTTCATTAATAAAATTACGTTGTTATAACAACGTAAATTTATTAATTTATTTAATTTTGACCGAGTCACCCATTTTCTCCGTAGCCAGCTCTCCACCTATAAACTGTAGGTAGACCCTGTTGTAAAAAATAGTTCAATCCATGTTTCAACATACCTATATATTTCAATATACAGAGTGAGCCAGACCATCCGTACGGTACCTACCGGTCGTTTTTTTAGAAAACGGTTTGTCTGTCGTAGAGAGTTGTGTCAATAATCTGTATTATGAAATCCCTAATGAAGAATCGAATGGCGGTATTTTTTCCCTGGAAAGGTCGGCTTCCCTATTAGTTTGCTCCAGAATGTTCAGAACTCCGGAACTTTAAATGGCACGATAGGTCGAAAGTGGTATTCATGGGCGTAGGCCGTAGCAACCATTTTATCCTAGGGGGGGGGGGGGGGGGGCAAATTTTCAACTCTACCTGCCATTACTCGCTGCTACTTATACATAGTTTGAAAACTGTTCATAGAAGCGAAATCGATCAACACGACTTTCTGGAGAAATTTCACGGCAAAGAAAACGTACCTAAATTATTGAAGATTTATCTTGTTATTTGTGCGTGAGCAATTAATGTTGTAGGGTAGGCCAGGCCCACCTGCCCCCCCTCTTGCTACGCCAATGGTGGTATTGTTGAAAAGATCTTTAAAAAATAGCAAGTTTTGCAGGGCATTTTTTTTAGTTACTACCACCTTTATTAAGTTGAAATGTCATATTATATAACGAACTTGATTATAAAAGTTGGCATTTAAATTCTAGTTATCTTAAACAATGTCACAATAAGTTTTCAATAATTGCCGACTTTTAAAATTAAGTTCGTTATTATGACATGTTGATTTAATAATTTCAAACGAATATTACTTAACAGGGGTGGCAGTAACAAAAAAAGAGTCCTATAAAACTTGCTTACTTTTTAAAGATCTTTTCTACAATACCACTTTGATACCGATTTTTAACACAACTCTCTACGACTAACCGTTTTTGAAAAAACCGACCAGTACAGGTGGTCTAACTCTGCTGTATAATATTTTTTGTCCTATAGTATGATTAATCCTATAACGCAGAAATGCAACAGGTATACACTATACATATAATATTACTAGCGGTAAGTCCCGGTTTCACCCGAGTGCAAAAGAACGGACGCGGGGGTGGGAACATGAGTACGCACGTCATCTTAGTTTACTGAGATGAATGTTGCGTCAAAATTTCATATATACCTACTTTTATTCTATATAGAGCATAGGAATAAAATTGCAATCGAACTATTAGGGTGCAAACATATACTTCTGTCTTTTTTTACGCCGTAAACACTGGCGTATCCAGGAGGGCAAAACAAGCACGGGGGACCCGGCTTAAACAATTTCTAATTTGCCCCCTCCTGGGCCAAAAGCTGGGTACCCATGTTAGCTGGCCCATATTAACGTCATAGAAAAAGACAAAGTTTTTGAAACAGAGATACTTTATTCAGTTTGAATGCAAGTACATCAACCAATCGTATCATCGGAGAAATCAGGGAATTACATCGAAGAGAGAGACGCAGATATATTTTCGATACGCTTTGTTGCGTTCACTCACCGCACATTGAGTAGATAAGTAATTATTCATATAGTTAATTAATAGATATATGAAATTTCATGAGGATCAGACTGACGGGTCAAAAGTTTTTTTTCGGACGAACAAATTTTGAATTTTATATATTAAGTATAAACATTTTTTCTTCATACCTCGATCGAAAGTACGTACTTTCGTCCCTTATAGCAGGGACGAAAGTTTGACATTTTCTCCCTGTTATTTATTATATTAAATGACAGCGGTAACCCTAGTTACGAGTATAAATACGCATGAGAAATTTTTTCCTCCCGCCGTTCTCACTAGGAGTAAATGTCAATCTTTCGTCCCTGCTGACGAAAGTACGTACTTTCGAGCGGATATGAAGAAAAATCGTATACACCACACGGGCCTTAAAAGTTGAAATCTTGGCCCTGCGCGTCATGAGCCCGAGGCGAATTCAACTTTCGGCCCTTGTGATGTAATATACTATTTAACATTGTAAGCAAGGGCGTAGATATGAGGGGGAAGGTAAAGCGGGTAACTTAAAGAATCTTAAAAAAGTTTGTAGCTTCGTCATTGAAATTTTGTTTCAAGATTTTAAAATGTGTTCTTTCAATTTCTTATATCCGGGACTATTATAAAAGCCACGATAAAAGATAATACATTTTTCAAGGGCCTCCAATTCCTCGTCGCTATGGGGGCCCTACCCCTACACTAAATAGATAAATGATAATTACCATGAATTTGGAATAGTTATTGGTTATTTCATATGAGAAAGGAAAAGTATATGTAAATGTAATACACCTTAAATACGATTTTGTGTAAGTATTAGTTTTATAAAAAATGTTTAATGTAGCATAGTACAAACAGTTTAGTTACTATTTGCGCATAGGAAGACATACAATTAAATGCCGGGTCGACACAAATATTAATAAACCTTTTCTCGGGTCATTAAATTTTAGTTTAATAGACGTAAAAAGTGAAGTTCAAATGCGTTTAACATAATATGTCTGTCACAACACTTCAAAGTCTATTTTAAAAGTCAAGGGTCGATCGCACGTTCTCAAAGGTGACGAGAGGACGATTATCCTCGTGTTATGTTAAACAATTCACACATCATCGCCCGGTGAAACTTTTAAAACAGAAACATTGCTACAGGCTTTGTCTCGCACTGTGCCTACGGAAAACTGTAAACTCAGCCGCTGCTGAAGGTCTGCCAGACTGCCAGTGTGGCGCAGACAACAGCAGCGTAGATCACTAATGCGGAAGTGCGCAACCCAAAAGAAAGTCGTGAAAATTTTCAGAGGAGGCACATTATAGTGTAAACTCTATATATAGCAAACTTATATTTTAATAAGAAAAAAATCGCAGGTTTGTGGACAAAAGTTATATTTATAAATGTACGACGTTTCGTCTATAAATTTAGACTTTTTCAAGTACAAATTGAAAATTATTATTTAAAACAATAATAATTTTAAATAATTTTCAATTTGTACTTGAAAAAGTCTAAATTTATAGACGAAACGTCGTACATTTATAAATATAACTTTTGTTCACAAACCTGCGAATTTTTTCTCATTAATTATTATCGATGGACACGATATCTAATATATATCTTATATTTTAAACGAAAAACTTCAAAGCGTAGAAATTGCTAAGTTTGTTTGGTTTACATTGTTACCCATATATTGAAACACTCTATGCGGACCATAGAGATATTAGACTAGAGTACGCGAGTGAGCCGTGAAAGTGTCTGCAATTCAGCGAGAGAAAAGTTCCTTATCTCTATGGTAACTAATGATATAAAACAATGCTGATTTGAGTAAACATATATATAATGATATGGAACGTTTGCAGCGTTCTCTCTTTAAACTGCAGACACTTTAACTTATGGCAAGCATACCCGCTAGCGTACTCTTATATCTCTATGATGGGGACCGAGCTTCGTGACTTTCACGCCAACTGGTGGTAAAAATTTTCATTTTATGAGAGCATTTATTCAAAATATAATGATATATTATGAGCAGGCTTTGGATAAAAAAAATGCATTTATATGTCAGTTACTGACAGTTTGCTTTTCAGTTATGGAAAATATAAGTCAATTACAAAGTAAAATACTAATATTATACAATAGAGCTGTAACAAACCGTATGTATTCGTTACTGAGTAACGGGTATATCGTCTGACTCGAAGTAACAAATCGTTACTTACAAATTCATTTCGTTACTCGCATCTTTCGCATCCTTGTCAGTTCGACTCGTTTGATGCGGTTATACGTTATACGAACGAAGTCATACCGTATCACGTACTGATCACGTATGCGACGCGCTTCGATGCGGTGGTAGTGGTACATGCTTGATGCTGTTGCCTGTTAGTACACGATTGTATGTCGTATGAAAAGTAACGAGTAACGTAACGATACGAAAGTAACGGGTACTGGTTCTTTAAGTAACGAATACATACGGGTACACAATTTCTCGTTACTTTTACAGCTCTATTATACAAAAATGAAATTATTTATACATAGCGTAATTTTTACATTATACACTTTAGACACTGTTGTTTGTGGACGTGGTACAACTTTGCGGTTATGACAACTTGCCCATTTAAATAACGTTCTACAACATCATATACATGACCAGAATTATATAATGTTTCGCCTTTTGGGGTATTCTGTTCATGTACACAAGTATTAATAATTACAGATTGAAACGCGTACTTCTTATTTTTTCCATTTTTTCAAATAATTTTCATTGTTTAATATTATAAAATGATCTCATTTACTTCATTAATTAGGGACTAGAGAGCGCCAGCTTCGCCAGTAATGCTACCTTTATGTTTCACTCACGGTCCCCATATTTAGAGATTCTTGATTCAGACGAGGAACAAGGCGATGAAGAAGACGAAGTGAACTTCAACCATCACCAAGCACTGAACAAGCTCTGCATGCCGCAAAATTATTAAATATATATAATATCGACAATTTTAATTGCTCTTCGACTCCGCGATGGCGCGTATCGTAAATCGATATTAATATCGCGATGTTCGGTTCCAAAACACGTTTTGTTTTTGTAAATCGCTTTACATGCACCGTATATATATTTGGCATTTGCCGCCGTGTATGAATGCTTGCTTGTGTAGTAGCTGTCACTTTTGTGTATACCGCGGGGAAACTCAAAACATTCAACAAGCTGTCTAAATAAAACATTTTTGTCTGAACTGTGAGTGGCGATGTTATTTATGAAGTATAAACAGCAATTAAGAGAATATGAAGTGACATTTATATTCAGTGCGACTTAAAAATTAAAAGTTAGTGTCCGACCGAAATTTCGGTTTCGGTTTCGGCCTAGTTTCGGCAAAAAAACTGGTTTCGGCATATACTTTTATTCTATACTGAGCATAGGAATAAAATCGCAATCTAACTATTAGGGTGCAAACATATACTTCTGTCTTTTTTTACGCCGTAAACACTGGCGTATCCAGGAGGGCAAAACAAGCACGGGGGACCCGGCTTAAGAAATTTCTAATCTGTCCCCTCCTGGGCGCCCATGTTAACGTCATAGAAAAAGACAAAGTTTTTGAAACAGAGATACTTAATTCAGATTGAATGCAAGTACATCAACCAATCCTATTATCGGAGAAATCAGGGAATTACATCGAAGAAAGAGACGCAGATATATTTTTGATACGCTTTGTTGCGTTCACTCACCGCACATTGAGTAGACAGGCAATGATTCATATTATAGTTAATTAATAGATATATGGGTTTCGGTTACGCATCCGGCCGAAACCGAAACTACATTCGGGAGGTTTCGTGCTGAAATGCGGTGCATCTGCGAGCGACGAAGTGTCATTTATGGCATCGCGCTCCACGTTTTTTTTATTAGTTTGTGAGAAAACTCTTTTTAAACGCTTTATATTAGTTTGGGTTGTAACTAACTATGTATGTATGTAACTAACTATGTATGTATGTCCGTAACGGAATCTTTGAGCATAATTTTCACCAATTTCCCGAAGTCTGATTAATTTGAAACTTTGCATACGTATCAAGGACCGATGACAATGCAATAATTTGATAACAGTTTCCCATTATCCTTATTAGGACCCCCAGGATTAATAAATTCTTTTATAGATCCTCTGTAGTAAACGCTTTATTTTCACCAATTTCCCGAAGTCTGATTAATTTGAAACTTTGCATACGTATCAAGGACCGATGACAATGCAATAATTTGATAACAGTTTCCCATTATCCTTATTATTAAACGCTTTATATTAGTTTGGGTTGTAACTATGTATGTATGTCCGTAACGGAATCTTTGAGCATAATTTTCACCAATTTCCCGAAGTCTGATTAATTTGAAACTTTGCATACGTATCAAGGACCGATGACAATGCAATAATTTGATAACAGTTTCCCATTATCCTTATTAGGACCCCCAGGATTAATAAATTCTTTTATAGATCCTCAAACTAAAAAGTGAAAAATAAAATATAGTTTAAAAAAAACTAAAAAACACGCTTTATATCGGACTAAAAAGTAAAAAATAATTGTTTTAAAATAAGCTTAAAAAGCGTTGGGCGCTCGATGTACGAAAATGTGGAACAAAGCGCCCCACGCTTTTTAAGCTTATTTTAAAACAATTATTTTTTACTTTTTAGTCCGATATAAAGCGTGTTTTTTAGTTTTTTTTAAACTATATTTTATTATTTTGATACTTTCGGTTGAAGTATTATTTGCATTAAAAATATTTATTTAGTTGTTGTATTTGGTAGGTAGGTACTTATTAATTTTAATTTTATTGTAGTTCGTTAACAAGAGTACCTACCATACAAAATCACCAAAGTTTAGAAGAAATAATTTTGTTCTTAAGATGAAAGAGTGTTTTCTTTTTTAACCGACTTCAACAAAAAGGAGGAGGTTCTATGTTCGTCTGTAATTTTTTTTTTTTATTTTATGTATGTTCACCGATTTCTCCGTCATTTATGGACCGATTTTCAAATTATTTTTTTTTATTCGAAAGAGTGCACCTCAGAGGTGGTCCCATCGGAACCAAGTCAGGATCTGATGGTGGAATCCGGAGAAATCGAGGGAAACTCTCAAATTTCAAAGACACACAAAATGTTTTTTATGTATGTTCACCGATTTTTAATGTCAGATTAACACTTAAAAGAGAAAAATAAAATATTTTTAACAAAAAAATTGAATCGACTTCACATTAAAAAGTAAAAAATAATTGCGTTAAAATATCAAAGGCTGAATGATTAATATGTGATTAATTTTAAAAATAAAAAAATAAAGCCTGATTATGATAATGTTTACTTTATTTTTCCCACGAAAACATGAAGTTTTGGTTACGGTTTCGGCCGAATCTGAGACTGAAGCCGAAATTCGGTTTCGGTTTCGGCCGTAAAAACTAGTTTCGGTCGGACACTATTAAAAGTAGACAAAGTGCCCGTAACAAATTAAAAAAAAAAACAATAAAGCTGCAATATTGGAAAGCTACACTCATTATGGAAACTTTTAAATCAGAATTATTTATTGTAAAATAACTGGTGAAAGTATCAACACTGGTTTTTCAATTTATAATGCTAAAAGAAGATGAAGCAATTAAAAATCATTAATTAGCACTGAAGAATTAAGATATTTGAGGAACAAAGCACATTGGAGCAAGAAGGAGGGGAGGTACGTGGGCCTGACCCAACCAAGAATCCTCCTGCCCACCCTACAATATTAATTGCTCACGTACAAATAACAAGATAAATCTACAATAATCTACGTTTTCTTTGTCGTAAAATGTCTCCAGAAAGTCGTGTTGATCGATTTCGCATCTATATGAACAGTTTTCAAATTATGTATAAGTAGCAGCTGGTAATGGTAGGTAAAGTTGAAAATTTGGCCCCCCTCTAGAATAAAATCGTTGCTTCGCCCATGAATACCACTTTCGATCTATCGTGCCATTTAAAATTCTGGAATTCTGAACATTCTGGAGCAAACTAATAGGGAAGTCGACCTTTCCGGGGAAAAAAATATCGCCATTCGATCCTTCATTAGGGCTTTTATAATATAGATTTTTGACACAACTCTCTACGAGTTACGACTAACCGTTTTCGAAAAAAACGACCGGTACGGATAGTCTGACTCACCCTAGGATAAATTCGTGGCTACGTCTATGGCAAAGCAAAAAGTACAGTGGCTTATTTTGATTTATTAGGTAGGGATATCAGAAGCATTTTAAAATTAGTATGTATTAAAACGAAAAACAGTTTTTAAGAATTACAATAAACCAGAGATTTATATTAAATATCTCTGCAATAAACAGTATTCACAGGTATAATAAGATTGTTGTTCAGTATCAAAAGCTTTACCGACTGGTCAGTGATCATTGATCAATGATCAACATATTATTTCATCTTATCTTGTTGACATGTCGGAGCTGCAGCACACGTTGCAGTAGTCCAATATAGGGTAGGTGCACCCTTTTGTATTCGGACAGGGGTGAGTGTGACGTACGCAAGATATGCTGACAGTGGCGTCATCGAAAATGTTTAATAATTTTTTTTTATTGAAAATCTACGTTACAAGTAGGCTACTAAACAAATTTTTAAGAATATTTCAAAAGCTTGCTGCGTGATAAAAAAAATCCCAATGAAAATAATTTTATATTAGATAATTTATTTTGACCGATATAAAAAAATTCCAGCCGGCGAAAGGACCATTTTAACTTCAAATTGTTGATGTTTGATATGGTATAATAAAGAAAATAAAATTTCTAATATTGCATGAGGTGACGCGGGTAATGGCTGGTATTCAATATGATATTCGCTATTCGTTGCCACGGTTACCTACATAATATGTTCCACGTCATGTAAAAATTAATCAAAGCATGCTTAAATAGTTTATTTCTGACAGATCCATAAAACAAAAGAACAGATGATTTTTTTTATTTTCAAAATATTTCCGAAACTATAAAGTTTAGAAAAAATAAATAGAATAATAAGCCGTTATGAAAAGTATACTATTATTATACAAAAAAACACCGTTATGGCATATATCTCTTCTGCGCATGTGCCGATTTTTCCCAAAAACAAAAGGGCTCTTCATATTTGCATACCAATAATCCTCCCAAAATTTGGTTTCAATCCGCTCATCCGTTTGATCTGTATCGTGCTCACAGACAAACAGACCAGACTATAACAAACGCACAGTTTTTCCATAAATATGTTTTTTGGATTCGGGGGACTTCAAAACGAAAAGATATTGCAAAATTTGAAAAGTGATTTTTGACCTAAACTAGTAGGTATCATTCCCCACTTGTGGGTTGAAATGGTAATACATTCGTTGACAAAATACATTTTATTTAATAAGGTACCAGAATATCAGCTATCAAAACGGGAGAATTTTTGTCTTAATGCAATGTGTGTTTTTGCACAGGCATAGCTTGGAAATAGCTGAACCGATTCAGAAAACTTGATTATGATAATAATAAATATAAAAGCTAAAATAAAAACATTTTCAGCATTATTCGATCAGTTACGGGCCGTCACTGATACATATCCATGACATAGTCAGCGCCCCTGTTCCATATTTAGGGCTAATAGTCAGGGAAGCGGATAATCGGATAGCCGGGGGATTATTGAGATCACTCTGAGCGTGATTAATTGATTTATATAATATAAAATATACGATGGAGGTCCCGACTGTGTTATTGTGCGCATGTACCCCCCGTTCCCCTGAGCCCCGGCGTGCATAAATTACGCGTCTGATTACTGATTCACGAAGACAATGCCACGTGTCAAAGACTGCAGGTGCAATATTGTTCAGAATTATACCAACTAAAGACGTACAAACCATTTTTAAAAACCGATTTGATAACATAATTTTAAATGTGTTTTTAAATAGTATCAGTAGCGTATACAGTATGTAAACGCGTAAGGTGTACATAGGGAAATTAACATTGGGAAAAAATGACTGGATCAGAGTGAGCCTTGAAATCTTGTTTTTCAATTTGATAGATAATATTCTTTTGCAAAATGAATGTGTATACTACCGAAGAAAATATTCAAATGATTACAACATAATCGAACTTTTTTTATTAATGGAACATAATTCCCAAAAATACTTAAATATGGTGCGAGATCAAATATCTCCGCCTATTTGTGTTGAGCCTAAAGATATTGGGTCACTGATTTACCGACGCGCATACGTCATACCAGTCAGACAATTTTTGAATGAAATGTTTCCAAACAGATGGAGTTGTTTTTTTGTTTTATTTTTGTACAAAAAAATTAAAATAGTGATTTATAAGAGCTTTTTATTATTAAAAAAGCCAAGTAAAATAAAAATAAATGAAAATAAAATAGAAATCCTCAAGATTACCACGATAATTCAATATAGAAATAACAATTAATGCAGTCATGGCTAACTCTGATCCAAGTATTTTTTCCCAATGCTAATTTCCCTATGACGCGTTTACATACACTGTATATCTAATTCGGCGAGTGAGTGCCATCATTAGAAACGAGAGTGAGCCAATTTTTACAGCCACACGACCCAAGATATCATATATAACTTTTTTTACACGTATTTCCTATAAATTAACTGTTTTTAAATTCATTTTCACTATATCACTCCACATTATTGACAGTTCCATTGTGTTTTATTAAATTGTTTATTCTAATTACTATTCGCGCCTGCGTATACTTCTCAATTGTGTTAGTTGGCTTGTGAAAATTACTGTTGAATTGACTAGATCATATACATTTTTCTTTACTTTACATACTAGTGTTAAATGAGTCATTTTACGACCGCTATACATGCATGAAAATCAATTATTTTATAGGTATGTAGGTGTTTTTGAAATATGATAACAAAATTTATAGGTTCGCCCTGGTGAACTAATTTATCATAATACGCTAAGGTTAAAGATGTTTGCTTCCCTTTTTAGAAAAAACCTCACAATTTCTCTACATAAATTATATATCATTTTACAGATAGTTGCCTGCTCTACTGACATCGACAACTAAAAAATTTATTATTGCTTTTGTTTTTGTAAATTAATTAAAATACAGCAACGCTGAACAACGTCTGCCATATGACGGTTTTAATTTTGAAACAACGTCAACACTTCGATCTGTCATCTGACCTTCATATTGTAATACAACAGACACAATACTGCATACTGCCATCTGACGGCTATAATTTTGAAACAGCGAGCAACGCTGAACAATGTCACAGCAATGCTGCATGATGCCATCTGCCGGCTTAGCTCAACGCTTTTGCTACTTGCGCCTCTATATGACAATTTTAGTAAAATATTTCTTCGATCTGTCATCTGAGCTTCATATTGTAATACAACAAAAAGAAAAATGTTATAAGCAGTGTGCAAAATTAGAAACGAATTGAATACCTGCAATCATATTTAAAAAATAATTTTGTAAAGTGATAATTATTATAATTATTTAGTGCGAATAATTCGCACAGGTCAAACTAGTAATTAAATAATACGCTACGCAGTCCCTTCGCTCGTTCGGTACGATTTCAATTGACATGCATGTTGCGTTTAAAATGATCCAATTCTAAACCGATATCAGCTTATCAGTTTATCATGTAGGGTAGAATAACTAATGAACATGTGAAATTAACAGGTGTGTTCCAGAATTTTCAATATGCTATCTAATCAACTGGAGAAAATCCAGTGCTGTACCCACTAATAGTTGTATAGTCAGTCGAGCAATGTCATAGATCTAGATATATAGCAATAAGCTGGTTTTTATTTAACACCACAGATAAGAGGGTCGTTGTTCTACTGAATGCCCACTAAATTTTTCTTGATCAAAACACAAAAGAAGAAATGAAAAGACTGTGTTTGATTTATATTTATTATACTAGCGGCCTGTCTCGGTTTACCCGGGTGCAAAACTGTTTTGGAAATAATTATATTGACCTTCCCATCTACACAGCAGAACTATCAAAGTACATTGGTTTCGTTCCAAGCAGCCAGCAAACGGTTTCGAAACCGTCACCCGCATGCTCAGTAGCTAAAACGTGTTCTAAAATCGACACAAACAGATTCGTTTTAGTTACTGCGCATACGGGTGACACGTGACGGTTTCGAAACCGTTTGCTGGCTGCTTGGAACGAAACTAATGTACTTTGACAGTTCTGCTGTGTAGATGGGAAGGTCAATATCATTATTTCCAAAACAGTTTTGCACCCGGGTAAACCGAGACAGGCCGCTAGTATAATAAATAATGCTTGGAACTAACTTAATTTTTTATAAAATCTTTGATTAACGTCTGAATAGAACTCTTCAAGTAAATAAAATTGTCTGAGAAAAATTGGTCGACAATTTTATTTACTTGAATTAATTTTTTATAATAATAGATTAGATTAGAGGAAATAGGATAATCCTATTTCCTGTAATCTAATCTATTTTTACAATCAGCAAGGATCTAAACCTTTTTAATTTTTTATGTATTTCTAAAGATTTTGCCAGCGTTAGCCATGTAAGCATACGAAAACAGTGTTTTTTTGACACCGTCATGTTCAAAATATTTACAAATTATATACAGAAACCTTCCTGGTTTATCCCTCTTTCTATTAGCGAAAACCGTATGAAAATCCGTTCAGTAGTTTTTGAGTTTATCGCGTTCAGACAGACAGACAGACAGACGCGGCGGAAGGACTTTGTTTTATATCGAAAAATATTTTTTGTACAACCCCTTATAAAACAGCTGCTTTCCGTGCCTGTATAGTGGTCGTAAAACGACACATTTAACACTAGTGTTACCTATATAAACAGAAAGGTTTGTTGCAATCGCTTTGTTGACACCACATTTATTTCCGCCATACGTGACTGTTGTCGCAGTATTTTTTCGAACACTCCGTAACAGGGTTGTTAAAGCAAATAAGCAATACTTTATGCGTTTTGCAACCTCGCTAAATACTAATAGGTATGACAAGGCATGAAATCGTATTTTAAAAGAGTTAAATGGCCAACAATAGGTTTACATTTGAGATTATCGCTCCCTTCGCTGCGCTTATATCAGCAGTGTGATAGCTAATGAGTAAATGCGATTATCGCGTGTAGATAAACAAAACATATTACTGCAACCTGCCTTCTGTTGGACGATGTTTTCGAAGTCACGGATTTCAAAGCTCGAACATCACCCTCTTAAAATTTTCACGTCTACTTAAGTAATATTTTTTTTGTCGTCCTTCGACCAGTGACGTAATTGTAGCGGTAGAGAGAGAATTCGTGGGGTTGAAATTACCCCGACCAGTGCCGGATTATACCAAGTGCCGCCTATACGCTAAAACAGGCTTGCCGCCCACTTAAGGCTAGCGTTTTCCCGAGTTTCTGTACGGATAGCGAACAGTCAAATTTTTCCGGCAGCATAACACCTATATATTGTCAAACTTTCAAATCATTCCATCATTCCGCATATGTTTGCTTTAGTAGCCCGCAAATACACCAGGTTTGAACTTAGGTTCTCATTTATCCTACCAAGACTCATGTTCGAGGGAAAACGTTGCCTCCCGCCCCTGATAACGTGCTGTGTATATTAATATTATATCAGTTAGTAATATCTGATTCCGATTGGAGGTTCAAGACAGACCGTCATGTCGTTAGTTAGAAATCATTTTATTGACGTGATAACGTCTTATAAATTGATGAAACACCGGCTGCACGCACGAAAAAGAGTAACGTTCTGCAAGCGAGAGCGCGATATAAGCGATAGTCTCTCTCTTCTCGTGTGACGTCAGAGAGTAGTGTGCGTTCAACATTTTTTTCGGCTGTTCCAGCGAAAGCTACATCTGACAGATGGCCAGACAAATTAAACGGTTTGTTAACAAATATATAATATATTATGTACATTCTTTTAAATGTCTTTTATAATTGCTTAAAAATATGTATTTTGCTTTGGTTGATCAAATTATTAGTCGGTAAAAATATAGTTTGACAGCTACTAAAATTTAGGTTATGTATTATTAAATATGATATTCGAGCGGAATACGTTATCACGTAAAACTATCGTCCGTAAACCGACTTTACAAACAACCAATTTTTTTTTGCGACCGTCCCTGCCGCCCCTCCGACGAGTGCCGCCCTACGCTTCAGCGTAGTTACCGTATAGGCTAATCCGGCACTGCCCCCGACCCTGAAATCTGCAACTTACTACACGCAGCCTGTCGCTTTTTGACTTTGAAAAATGTCCGCGCTTATCAAGGCTCTTATGTGGTTTTCTCCTGAATAGATTTGACAGCTGTGTTAATTCGTACACATCGTGATTAAACATATATCGTGCACTTCCCCTTCATTAAAACGAAGAGAACGATGTTTTTGCATCACATTGTACCACAACTGTTTTCCTTGCCGTATATTTATATACGAGTAGGTATGATTATCTATATATGTAAAACACAAGCCCTAAATCTCTAGACAATCCGCCAGCCATCCCTACTAAACCGATTGACACAATTTTTTTTTTAAACTGAAGCCTTTAGTCCACAGATATGTTATCGCTATTTTTTTTGGTGAAATTTCTTTAAAAGGGGTGATTTCAAGCGATAATAGTAAAAATGACGAGGGGGTAGCGGGGTGAAGAGGAACGTAAAGAGAGAAAATCCTTCGATGTTCACGAGACATGAGTGTGAGAGAAATGCAAATATGTACGTATGTCGGAGATTTTACAAACAGTTTGGCAAGTCGACTTTGACAATTGAAGTGTATATTTTTAGTTCGTTTTTTAGCGCAAATATTCCAAATATTAATACACAAATACATTTTATTTTATTTTCCAAATAATTTAAGAACGTGTAAGTTTATGTTAATTTAATGCCAAAATAGAGTTTTTAAATATTACATGGACTGTACCAAGTCTAAAATTTGGTCTCAGATCAGAAAAAAATAGTGAAAATCGTAAATGTATCAAATGAGGTTAGATTTTCTAAAAATGAATTGTGACAGCTCTTGCGGGGTAACCAAGGCAACGATGAACAGATCTCATAATTTTTTTTTGAATTTATAACCAATTAAATATAGAGACAACTTGATAGATCAAGCTAAATAAAAAGAAAAATAACTGTAAATGGAAACTAATGAGGAATAAAATTATTGTCGTAGGTCTGTATCAAAATATCCTTTTTTGAAAACAATATGAAAATACATGCAAAAGGTTTTGCACGGGTACACTAGTATTCATTGAATTTATTCGTCCTTTTATATATTTCATGTCGCCGTCGATTAAATATTACGTGTGTGACAGTGTTTTGTTTTATTGCGTGTGCAGAGACGCTGCAGCTCCGGCCGATGACGGACGTCATGAGGACGACGGTGCTATGCGGCGCGTGCTGCCGACCGATCAGCGATCGTTACATCATGCGCGTCCTGGACACGTCCTATCACGAACACTGCCTCCAGTGTTTCGTCTGCGGTGCTCGTTTGGCGCACACCTGCTTTACCAAAGACTCCAAACTCTATTGCCGCATCGACTATGACAGGTACAAAACATCTCTGTTGTTCGTCTGTATTTAATTTTGGTTCCGGTTGTGGAAAAGCAAAACGAGCGACCATGTTTTTACTCAACTGCCCCGGAAATAGAGTAATGTTTATTTTCAGCAGTGGTGTAACTATACCACCTGAGGGCCGTAGCAAATTCATAGATGGGGCCTTCCATTGACGTTGCAAGCACTATAAAGTTCTTACTTAAAAAAATAAAATGCTTCAATTGAATTATAAATAATTCTTAAAATGATGTTTTCTCTAAAGAAGAAATTAATCAATTAAATTTTTCCAAAATAATATCAACATTCATTTTTTCAGCGTAGCTAAGAAAAACTAATGTTGACAATATTACAAAAAAGAAAGAGAGAGAGAGAGAGAGTTAATGTAACAAAACTTGCTACAATATAAAAAAGCTTCACGTTGTAGTTTTATCTTTATAATTTACGAAGTAAAGTAGATATTTGTATAATTCGTGTATGTTAAGCTTGAGTTTATACCCAATTTAAATTGACTAAATACAAAATTAATATTTTTTACCAAATTTTAAGGTTAGGTTCCTCCTGTCTTAACGGCCTATCGCGCGGGGGCCCCCTCAGGCCAGGGGCCCGTGATATTTTGTCCGTTCTGCCATCCTATAGTTACGCCACTGATTTTGAGTGTATGTGTGTATAAAAAAAATTGTTGAAATGATTTCCAATAGATCGAAAACATTTTTTGATCTATTGAAAATCGTTTTGACAATTTTTTTCCTAATAAGTTGTTATATAATCACGTAATATTATTATTGCTCTAGTTGCATTCTAAATTAAAATATAATATTAGTGAAACTACATAAAGATCAATATATTATATCAATTAAAAATAGGTAATGAAAATAGCTCCTAACTACGACTCTTCCACCACAAAAACCCGTACTCCCACCATATATTAATATAGGACGGTATCTATGATTCTGGAAAATGTTCTCTCCCTGAATATTAAGTTTTTGTCAAAAGTCACAATTCGTTTAATAAGAGCTTTTCGGAAAACAATATTATCTTGATTTTTCGGCCCTAATAGTACCTATATTGTGCGACTAGTGAGAGAAGGAGAAGATTCCATGAGCGTGAAATTTGCCGCACGAGCTTAGCGAGTGCGGTAACACGCGAGTGGAATATTCTCCTTCGATCAATGGTCGCACATAATACTTTATTCAACTAGCACGAGTAATATGTAATCGGGGCCCTGATAAAAGAGGGAAAAATAATAAATCACTTCATTGATTGACGTACCCACCGCCCTCGATGCACACAAGATGGCCCTGACTTTCGCTGAATTGCGATGCTGTTTTCATATATACAAATCGCTACCGCCTACCGCGTTCCTATTGGTCCAGAAACCGTGCATTTTTAATTCATTATTGTACGACTTTGGCTAGCTACTGCGTTCCTATTGGTCCAGAAAATTCATTATCGTACAGTACGGCTCATTATTAGCACTCTACACGTCAACATAAAGTAATTTATTATTTCTCCCGAATTTAGCAGGGCCCCGAAATTACATATTACTCACGCGTGTTGAATAAAATCCATTATATTAATTTTGCATTACACTATTAACACAATTAGTATAATTTCCTTATGCTTGGTTCAGAATATATTGTTATTTTGTGATCTATCAATATGTAAAAAAAAACGACCAAATGCGAGTCGGACTTGCGTACCGAGGGTTTCGTATAAACAAGTAGGTATGTAAATAGTTCGTCCATCACGGGAATCGAGCCTCAAACATTTTTCCCGCTTAGCCGTTGGAAAACTGTTGCCCTCATACATCGACAAACGTCGCGGTCAGTTTGCCAACTAAGCGTGCAGTACTTGCAATGAGTTCAAATGGACTACAGAACTGTATTTTACATCGTGGCTATATCTGATAGCCTAGTTGTCGTACCGTGTTATATGCGAGAGTTCTCATATTGTGCTATATAAACGCACCGGTAGCGGACGCTTGTTTTGTATTAAAACTGTTACTGTGTACGTGCGTAGCATGTGGTTGCGGTTTAAAAACATTATTTTTTTTTCATAGTATTAATGGCCGCTTAATATTGAATCCTGCGTTGTTTTGAGATTAATGCAAAATCATTTTTTAAACTTTGCCTACGTGTTAAAAAATATTTTATAGATGACTTGTCGAAGTACAAATTAATACTTTGCAACACATGAAATGATTAATCGATTTTATTGTAGAAGGTTATGTAATACAGCAGTCATTACATGCCGCACCGTCAGGGGGACGAACGGTTTTTATCATGATAAAGACATTACGTATAACGTATGTAGTGCCCCGCCCCCTACGACGCACACGGAGGTGGTTATTAAATAACAGTTTTATTTACAGTGAAACTAAACTAAAAAAAACACGTTCGTTTTTTTTTTTAATTTTCATTTTAAATCTTAAAAATATTTTTGCTAATATTAAAGATAAGTATTTTTCAATAAATTTGTAAACAGAATACAGTAACCCCGTATTTTTGTTATCGCTAATTTTCGACTCAGCTCTTATTAAAAGAATTGATGCATTCCCTCTATCTAGGGTCCGAAGCTTATTATTATTTTTTTCGTTATTTGACAACCATATCATCATATCCAAATCTTTGATTAACGTCTGAATAGAACTCTTCAAATAAATAAAATTGTCGACCAATTTTTCTCAGACCAATATATTGACAAAAAATTAAAAAAATAACAAATCAATATAACATAAGATGACGTTTCGATCCGGCTTTGGAACTTCTTCAGAAAAATCTAAAAAATATAATAACTAATATTAAATAACAATACTAATAATTTTTATATTTTTTAGATTTTTCTGAAGAAGATCCAAAGCCGGATCGAAACGTCATCTTATGTTATATTGATTTGTTATTTTTTTAATTTTTCGTCAATATATTGGTCTGAGAATAATTGGTCGACAATTTTATTTATTTGAACATATCATCATATTTATACATTGAGATTCAAGACTTTGAATGCGTCGACTGCTTTCTTATTACAGCTGTGATACGAATTTATCATGTTTAAAAATGTTATTTTTATCTACTATTACAGTGGCGATTATAATGTAACTAGCCGCTACCCGTGGCGTTGCGCCTTTAATAGAAACGCACGCTTAACCGCATATAAATTTAGTCATAGAAATCGGAGTCGGGGCTTCAAAGTTATAGCAGGTTCAAATTTCATTGAAATCGATTACGAAGTCTTAGAGTTATGTATCGGATCGTACAAACACAAATCGAGTAAATAAAAGGTGTGTCGCGGCACCCAAAAACCGAAGTGAAACTTCTTATGTATGAGTCATATAAAATTCGATTAGGGCTACGAGCAAGTCAGGGTTAATATGTCTCGGTAGTAAAAATGTTGTTTATGAAAACTTCATTTAAAACGTTTTTTTTTTCGTAAGTATGAAAGAAATTATTGACTAAAAATACAGTTTATTTATACACAACGTACTTTTTTTTTATTAAACGTAGACATAATATAAACTCGTGTCAGTTTCATTGGACACACTGTATATATGTGTGCGAGCAGCATCTGCGACTATGGGAAAGTACAGGATTGCGAGCGATCATATCTCGTAGCCGCGTTCGCAATAAAATAAACCACCACCGTGCGCCGGCAACCGGCCTAGTGATATAGTGTGTACGTGTGCGTGTGAATGGGGGACTCCCCTGTGCCGCTGGTTGACCTGAGCCAAAATATTCCAAGTATAACGTTTCATTACGACATTCATCTTAAATTTCGACCCAACGGTTCTCAATGTGGCTACAAGCGACTAACCGCACCAACAGTACCTACTTTGACTTCCTGACGTCTATATCACGGAAAAAGGCCGTACATCAATCGACTACGATGGCGGAGTTTTCATAGCGTCTGCTTCGTAGGTCGATGGTTCTATTCCGGTCGTACCATTTTTTTTTCTATATTCCACTTGATATTTTTTTCATTTTTTTGTCTTAATTTTTTACATACTTCTCGCAGAGAGAGGAGGGTGTTGGAGCGATCGAAATTTTTGCGATTAGAAAATGGGGTGTGTTGAGGATTTTTTTTTTAAATCGGCCAACAAACCATGCTAGCAGGATATGATCAAAACTCTTTTAATCATCTTCTGATAATGTTAACATGGCCAAGAATAAAATGTTTTGTGGTTACATATTTTTAATACTCAATGATTTTGTGAACCGTTCTTTAGGTATAAGCTCTACCATCTCACGTTTGCGAAAATAGCAACGACATTGGTCGACATGTTTCGTAGCCCCGCGGTTACAAAAACCTCTTCACGACACCTGTGTCGGTATTTTCTTTCAGCGCGTACACCATTCTCCCGATGCAATATTCTTCAGGACTATTTCCGGTGCTGGACCGGATTTCTGATATGGTTTCATACAATACATCCGTGACTGTGTATTTTATGCACGTGTAGTCTTATACGAATATTAAATATCCTGGACATATCCTCATATCGGAGATAGCCTTGTTTTGTCGCAGTCGGTCTGGTAATCTGTATGCACGTATGAAACCGTGTCGTTCTGAACCGAGATATAAACAACTGAATGACGGTTTATTCTCAAAACAGAATAAATTCTGAAACCGGAATAACCGGTCTTTATTTTTAGAACTACTCGTCTGCAGATATATAAGGGTGTCGCAATTTATCTTTTTATTTTAGGGTTCCGTACGTTGGACTGAAAAAATGGAACTCTTTTAGGATCACTTTATTTTCCCTCTGTCTGTCCGGCTGTCCGTGAAAACTCTTTTTCTCAGAAACGGCTGGATGCATCAAGTTGAATTTAATACTAAGGCCTAGAATTCTATAGTCCTGTAAAAAATCCAGTTTCTAACTCCATGCAACAAATAGAAACGCCATTTCAAAAATCACGTGTTTTGATATTGTCTCACTCAGGTGTTTGTTCTCTGCCGTTGCCTTAAAATTTTGAAAGTTGGCACGGAGGAAGATTTGCTAGTGCAAGTGAAGAAAAAAATTCGAAAATCATTAATTTCTAACTGTGAAATTACTGCGTGACAAACGTAATTTTTATTAAATTGTTACGACGGTACTAGTCCAGGAGGCAGTGATTTTTTTTTGTACTTATTTTCCCAGTCGGTGAATATGAAATAGTTTGTTCGGATGGTGACTAAAAACGACAATTTGTGAGTCTGGCTAAAATTTTCGGATGGGTTTACTAGACCAAAAAAAAGAGTCTACTTATTTTCCTAGTCATAAATATTTGACATTTATAATTAAAGTGAATCATTTTATTAATGGAAATAACAGTCTGGCACATCCCAAGTGGAGGAAAGTCAGTCTGGCTGAAAATTTGCGGATGCAGAAGTTTGACCGATTTTTGAAATCCGTAACCCTTATTTTCCCATGCTTGAAATTTAACCTATCATTTGATACTACCATAAACTATAATCAAAAGTAAGTCTGGCTGATTCACGAAATTGGTAAATGATTCTGGCGGCATCTTGAAAATCGTAAAAATTACAAAATTTTTGCTCGTATTTTCCTGGATTTGAAAATTTGTCACATGAAAAACAATACTATAATTTCATAGAAAATACACGTCTGGCTGTCATTTACAATCATGAAAGCTCCGCCAGACTCACAAGTCAGATAGAGATGACAACAATCACCTGTATAATTGAACATGCCGAATTTAGCGCGCCTGACGAGTGTTGGATGAGTCTGGCAAGGTTTCCTGGGTGTTCCACATTAGCCAGACTATATATTTGCAGCTGTAATTATAATATAAATTATCATCTGACAAATGTTTAGGACTGCGAAAATAAGGACAATGGTTTTGATTATTTTTTTCCAATTTTTTACCTGCCAGACATATTACCCATACTCACAGATTAGCCAGACTATTTTTTTTCTTAACTTCACTATATTATCTCTCACTAATAGAACTATTTTTAAAACTTGAAAAAAAGTGCAGTATATTTGTACTTTCTAACGCATTTTCCACCTCAACCCATCGGAAACCCCCCCCACCCTACATAAATATATGAATTTTGCTTAGAATAACAAACCGAATAATTCTATCAGTATTTGCTGACTAGGAAAATAAGTACCGAAAATCTTCACTGTCTCCTGGATTATACGGAACGGAATCCTCAGGGCGCGAGTTCTACTGAAATGGTATTCTGCGATTAAACTTTTTTTCTTATACTTTTATTGAGAAGTAAGATTCGCTGAATGGTCTATATTTTAATAATGCGGTGTGTACTTTCGCAACGTCACCATAGTTCGGGGCGCAAGACGTCAGAACGGCGGCATTGCTACCGCGTTTCGCGCATACAAAGGGAGAACAATATGTCCAACACGTGCGACCGTTTTAGCCTATACAATGTTACCAACGCGGAATACATTGCTCTATCTATAATACCTACTGTATAATGTCTTCATGCTTGCCTCTACTAGCGCCGATCAAATATTTAAGCAGTCAAAAGTAATAATTACAGTTCTTAGTAATAATCAATTTAGAGTTGTACTTATAGAAATTTGGAAGCATGTTAATTGTAAAAGGTAAACTTTTAAATGTAAAGAAAAATCATTCCAAAATTGTAAAAAATTTTATTATAAGTATTATAAGCGCTTTCGACCTAAGTCATCATCAGATAAAATTATTTCTCACACAATGAATGTATAATTTGCTACATCTTAATGGAATTGTTAGACATTTTTTAAAAATTATGAAAAATGACAAATAAAAGTCAAGTATAGATTAGTGACATAAATTGTAGAACTGTAGGTATAATTTGTTTACATAAGTTGTTATTTTCAATGTTACTAAAAATTAAACTTGAATTATTTTCTGTATTTAAAGAAATATTGTTTTTAATTATTTCAAATTTTTCTAATTCTCTCTTCAAAATTTTACATAAAACACAAAAAGGTCTAATTCTGAATGAATTAGAAAAATTTGAAATAATTAAAAACAATATTTCTTTAAATACAGAAAATAATTTAAATTTAATTTTTAGTACCATTGAAAATAACAACTTATATAAACAAATTATACAGTTCTACAATTTATGTCACTAATCTATACTTGACTTTCCCTTACCCTTCAAAAATAGCTAGTATTTGTCATTTTTCATAATTTTTAAAAAATGTCTAACAATTCCATTAAGATGTAGCAAATTATACATTCATTGTGTGAGAAATAATTTTATCTGATGATAACTTAGGTCGAAAGCGCTTATAATATAATAAAATTTTTTTACAATTTTGGAATGGTTTTTCTTTACATTTAAAAGTTTACCTTTTACAATCTAAGTAATAAGTAAAACAATTGTTTTCAAGTGAAGCATGTTACTAGTTATGATAATAACAATAATAAGCCTATCAAATCCCACTACAGGGTAAAGGTCTCCCCCTTGGAACTCCATAAATCTCTATCAATGGCAATACGATGCTATAGCTTTCCACTGAACTGATCAATCTCATCTCTCCATCTTCTCTTCTGCCTACCTATTCTTCTTTTTTCGTTAGGACACCATTCGGTTAAAATTTTTGACCATTTGTTATTCGACATTCTTGCGACTTGATCCGCCCATTGCCGTTTTAGTTTTTTTTACTTTTTGTTTTATGTCTAAGATTTTTGTTTTGTCCCGATTATTTTTTAAGTTTATTTTGTCAATTAAATGTATATTTAACATGTTCCATTCTATGCGTCTTTGGCATACTTGGAGTTTGTTGTACTGTTTATTAGTTAAAGACCATGTTTGAGCACCGTAAGACAGAGATGGTATCACACAAGTATTAAATATTTGTTTAAAACACATCGGGATATCACTTTTTAAGATATATTTTAAACACCAAAAGCACTTCCATGCGTTACTTATTCTTTTATTTATTTCCTTATCTGTCTTTGAATGATATTGTCTGACCTAAATATGTATAATCATCTACCACTTCGATGTTATCGTTTTTTATTTTAATAACACTATGAGATTTGTTTGTTATTATTTTAGTTTTTGAGATATTATTAATTACAAGATCTGCCTTTTTGCTTTCCGTGCTGAGTTCATTTAGTAATTGTGTTAGTTCGTTTTCGGATTCAGCAAATATAGCAATATCATCTGCTGCAAACCTTAGGTTTCTTAAATGTTGTCCATTTATATTTATCCCCTCCTTAACTCAATTTAATTTACGAAAGATGTTTTCTAGTAGAAACTAAAAAAAAAGTAAAGCAGGCAACAAGTAAATGTCCAACCCGGTCGGTCACCATGAAGATGAAAGACCAAACCCCCCAAAATGTCAAGATCACACAAATGAAAAAGCAAGAAAAAACAAAGATACGAAAAAACAAAAAAATATGTTAGGTACTCTGAATGTTGGCACACTTTTATCAGAATTTGAAAAAACAACAGAAAAAATTAATTTTTACTAGTTACTGTCTCATTTTAAATATATTATCCATTGTTTCGCGTGTTGTGTCGGGGCCTCCAAAATCGAATCATTCTATTTGGTTCTTACTTTCCAAATCCTAAAACTTATTTCAATATCGCGAATTGCGTACCAAAATACTTTACCTAAAAGTAATTAGAAACACTTGACTATTATAATTAATAAACTTATCATTGATAAAAAATCTAATAAGGTCCACTTTGTGGTTCACAAATTAAGTAAACATTTGATAATTTTTCACCGTTTCATTAATTTCGTTATAACAATATTAATTTCTTTAATTCTAGAATTGATATGTTTAAAATTTTAGTTCGAAATTGCCAAATTACGAAATCTCGGAATTCCGATAAGGAAGCCGTATGGTTCCAGGTGTGGCATTAAATTTCTTACGGTCTTTTTATATCTTATGCTATTTTTTCGTCCCGGGAATCGTTCGGGCCGATGTTAATAGCGCCCACTTTCCCTTTTACAAATTTTGAAAATTATTTTGACCAACTTTAAGGTAGTACGAGCACCAAGGCAACTTTAAATAAAAGGCTTGATTTTTTTTATATATTTCGGTAAATGGATGATATGTTTTCATGGATTTCTCCAAAACTAGTCGGTGGAAATTTAAAAAAAAACTATTTAAATTAAAGTTAAAACCTTAACAAATTATTGAAAACAAAAAAAAACCCGCTGTGCCCGACTAATTAAAAAGATATTTAATTAAAAATATTAAATATCTTTTTAATTAGTCGGGCACAACGGGTTTTACAAAATAATTTGTTAAGGTTTTAACTTTAATTTAAATAGTTTTTTTTTGAGTTTCCACCGACTAGTTTTGGAGAAATCAATGAAAACATATCATCCATCTACCGTTTTACCATAAAGCCAATGTTAAATATGTCTACTTTTGAAGTCATTTATTTATTTAAAAAATCGGCAACCCCCCCTAAAATTTTCTTAATTGGTTTAGACTTAGTCCAACTTCATATAAAAAAATCAAGCCTTTTATATAAAATTGCCTTGGTGCTCGTACTACCTTAATCACCGAAAAAAAATATTTTCTACTTTTTAGTACATTTTAGTTTTAAAAGATAACCATTGTTTTTTGATAAAAAAATGTAATAATTTTTTTAATTTATTTCTCTAATACATATAGGTACTGCCGGTTTGATATGATTGGGCAAAATATGCTCATTTTTGCGTTGGTCTGGGGAAGTCCTTAATATAGAAACAGTACAATAGCACCTCGTATAAACTTACATAATAGTATATTGTACACCTCACCCTCTGTTTAATAATTTATTAATATATTCCGATGTAAGGCGTACATAGCTCAAATACGGACACAGGGGTACACAAACAGATCAAATAATGTGTTTGAGGTTATGTTGTGTAAAGCGATATCCGAATCAGGAATTATGTATGTCAGACTAGGCGGTATATTTGAATATTGATCGATATTACCCGCTAGGGCTCGGAGGAAATCAAATTCTCTGATTAATTTTTATGGTTATGCTTTGAGATATTTTTGTTTTTTTACTCGGTTAAGGCTGTCAACTGGTAACAGCCTGGTCCTTTATACCAGAATCTTACCAGTTGGTGTAGACATAGGTAGTTTTGGACATAGTTCCAGGAACCATGTCCACTGTTGGAGATGTTTCCTACCTTTCCTTAGAAAGCATCTTAGCGTGTTCGAGCCCAATTTCATCATGAGATTGTCGCGATTCATAAGTGCATCAAAAACGGTCACAATTAAATTTATAGCGATATAAACACTGGGCGTTTCTTAACAATTCTAGCAAACAATAACTATATATTCTAGTGTTATTAATAGTTAAACGAATTGAGAACATATAATATTTGCACGATAATTTACTGATAAATGAAAAGTTTAATACTGCGGTAAATTTTATTCTTGTTTAGTGATACCAAAGCGCAAAGTATTTGTTTATCTATTGTAATGAATTTTTCTATTTAAAAGAAGAAAAAAAATAAATACTGTATAATTTTATGATTTACGCGATTTTAACGAAATATTATTTGGCCAGAGTTTTCTGTATCTACTTAAAGTATTTTTTATTAAATATTTCTTTTTGTTTTTGTTATTTTCGAAGTTCTCGATCGGAACTAATTTCTAAGTAATTTGAATAATTACCGAATGAAAACAAACAGAATCCAATCTTTCTTTTTTGTTTTTGACAACGTGATATTTTTAAAAGAGATGTACGTATCAACAACAAACACAAACTTTTCGAGAGAAACTTTGAGAAGCCATTCAAAGAGATCACACTACACAAAACTTTTTAGACTTGGTACGGTAAACCTTAAATTTATCGGGTCTTAGCTCCAGTTAAATAACGAGTTTATTTTTTCTAACAGCGAAAACTGTATTACAACTGAACACCGTAACACGTGTTTTGTTCGTCGCTGCAGCAGGCGTCTACAGCTTATAGTCCAAGAGACGGCTGCAGAAAATGTGTCGTCATAAGGTGAACGAACGAAAAAATTAGAGATGATAGTTAAACCATAATTAAGAAAAATCGCTAAGGTTGCCTGCGAAAATCCTGCCGAAACAATGTTTTTTTAATTTGTTTATCACTTAATAGACCAGTGAAGTTAGCTTTTGAAAAGGACAAAATTAATAACAGAAAACGAATGATGAGGAAGGGAAGAAACTGCCGTCAGAAATACAGAAACCAAAAATTCAAATGCGTAAAAGGCCGGAGGGCTGTGGGGGGTGCATTTTAGGGGTCCAACGCGGTTTTTCGTTATTTCCGGCGAAATTTGACCTCCAATCGAAAAATGTTGTATGGCAATGTTGTAGGTATTAAAAGGATCTATAACTTTTATGAATATAATTTTTTCCCATAACCTTAAAGATTCAGAGAAATATCGAAAAAACCGTGTTTTGTTTTTAATTTTTTTCTCCTGCAAAAATGATTTTTTTTCATGAAATTTTCAGGAGACTTACCTTTCTATGTCCTAAATAAGCTGTAATTTGCAGGAGAAAAAAATTAAAAACGAAAAACAGGGTTTTTTCAATATTTCTTTGAATCTTTAAGGTTATGTGAAAAAGTTATATTCATAAAAGTTGTAGATCCTTTTAATACCTACAACATTGCCATACAACATTTTTCGATTGGAGGTCTACTTTCGTCGGAAATAACGAAAAACCGCGTTTGACCTCTAAAATGCACCCCCCACAGTCCTCCGGCCTTTTACGCATTTGAATTTTTGGTTTCTGTATTTCTGACGGCAGTTTCTTCCCTTCCTCATCATTCGTTTTCTGTTATTAATTTTGTCCTTGTCAAAAGCTAACTTCACTGGTCTATTAACTGATAAACAAATTAAAAAAACATTGTTTCGGCAGGATTTTCGCAGGCAACCTTAGCGATATTTCTTAATTATGGTCTTAACTATCATCTCTAATTTTTTCGTTCGTCCACCTTATGACGACACATTTTCTGCAGCTGTCTCTTGGACTATTATTGCTATGTTAGATAACTAAATTGATGAATTATGAATATTTTTCAAGAAGTGATATGATTTATATTAAATATATAAAACTATTTAAAAAATATTTTTTGTAGTGTGAATGAGCTTTTAAATGAATTGTCTTTGGCTTTTATGTATAATATTTTTATATGCGTGACGACTCACATGGTACTTACTTGTATTGTCACTGTAAAATAAAATTTATCTATCTATTTATATTATTATAGAGGTATTCATGCAAGGAGAAGTGTTTATGCAAAGAAACATGTTTACATTATTAGTGTATTTGCCGTAAGAGACTTACACTATTGGCGTTGGTCGGATGGCGGGACATGTTGGATCAAAATTTATCGACGTTTCATAACTTTCTGAACATTTTGATAACATTTATACAATAAGTATAGGTATGTGTGGACACGATAACTCTCGATTTAAACGAAATTTGGTCCACATGTTGGAATCCATCACCGCACAAAGCCTATTTAAAAGGGACCCGATCGAGCTATTATAAGAGTGGTATTTAGGGATTGAAAAGAGTTTTTGGGCTCAAAAATATCGAAAAAATTCACAGAATAGTTTCAAGTTTGAAATGTATGTCTTCAGTATAGACTAAAATTTAAGCAAAATTGGCCCAACAGGACCAAACTTACAAATAAAATAAAAACACTATTTTGCGGACATGAAACAATTATTTTTGGTGCAGATGTTGAATTGACAATAATATTGCAATTATGAAAAAAACGTAGTATTATTTCAAGGGCTGTATTAAGAGGTTATTTATTTTTATTTTATTTTGGCCAAAAACAGTTTAGTTCAGGTAACAAAACCACACCGTCTGTAGGTAATAGCAAATACAATAATATATTGTCGGCAGGGTTTGACACTGCGACCCGAGTTTTTTTTCGAGAAGGGTCGATATTCATTTTTTTCTCTCTAATTGCGACAGTGTAAAATTGTCTAAACACACACAATATAGATAGAGAAGTTCGCTTCTTTACTTTCTACAGCAGACGAGAGCAAGTTTTGTTTGTTACCGTCTCATCAATATTCCTGGCGGCGCTACGAACGCTACATACTGCATGGTAATGCTGAAGAGAAAAGATGGTACACACACACACACACACATTCGTGTATTTATGTACTCACGTGGTATAACTATAAGCGACTTACGTACACAGTAAGAGAATGTGTGCTTTCTTCGTACCTAAAGGCCGCTGCACACGAGGCTGGTTTTGCCGCTAGATTTTTTATTTTATTTTTTTTATTTTATTTCCTCAAAACATGTTACAATAAGTTCCAAATTTTATCAATTAATAAGGATTTCCTGCCCAACTTACTAGATTTGAATGCTAAGTTTCAAGCGTGCTGTGGCGCTGGGTTTCGTTATGGTTTTTGTGTGTTAATTCAAGTGGACGTTTATTGTCTCTGAACAGAACACACACTATGGCGCCGTGTTTGTTGGCGGGCGTTTGTCCATGTCGCCCACGTAACAGGATACTGTTTTCTGATTGATACTTGCTCAAAACAAGCAGACAAACAAGCACAAAAAATAGCCCCGGTTCTAATTTACCACGCACGAAAGTCCTCTGTCTTGTGCAGCAGCACAAGTTCCAACAGTGATTCCAACGGCCTCAAGTTTGTGCGCAACCTTCTTGTTTCTGAGAGTCGCTTAATAATAGTTTATGTATTTAGAATGTAATTTTACCATTCCAATCCGCGAATGGGGAATGGTACTAGTTTAGGTCAAAATTCACTTTTTAAAATATTAAACTTTTTTTCGTTTTGAGGCCCCCGAATCCAAAAAACATATATTTTTGGAAGAACTGTACGTCTGTTTGTTTGTCTGTTAGTCTGTGAGCACGATACAGGCCAAACGGATGAGCGGGTTAAAATCAAATTTTGAGAGGATGTTTGATATGCAAATATGAAGAGCCCCATTGTTTTTAGGGAAAATTGGCGCATGCGCAGAAAAGATATACGCTATAATGTTGTTTTTTATATAATAATGGTATATACTTTTCATAACGGATAACGGCTCATTATTATATTTATTTTTTCAAGAGTTTTGTAAAAAAAATTTTTTCTATATAGTTTTGGAAATATTTTGAAAATAAAAAAAATTAGCCGTTCTTTTGTTTTGTAGATCTGTCAGAAATAAACTAGTTAATATATTATGTAGGTAACTATGACAACGAATAGCAAATGTCATATTGAATACTGGCCATTACCTTCGTTACCTCACGCGATATCAGAAATCTTAATTTCTTTATTATACTATATCAAATGTCAACATTTTGAAGTCGGAATGGTCCCGTCGCCCCAATTGGCTGGAATTTTTTTTTCGTCTAGTAAGTGTCCCTATGATGAAACGAGAGTCAGCGAGTTTTAACAGTCGCATATGAACTAAAATGTCATTACATCCGAGATATATACCACATTTTTTACACGTACCAGTACCTCCTTATAAAATAATTGTTTTTCACTTCATGTTCAGTATATTTTAAACGTTTTTGACAATTCCAGTGTATAATAACAAACTTCAGTTATATTAGATTATTTATGCAAATTACTCTTATGCTATTGTTTTACATATACCTACTTCTAATTGTAGGGTAAGATGGCTAGTGGAAATTACGGTTCAATTACACAAACTGTGTTATGAATAATAATTAATAGAACATTAAAAAAATGAAGGCCTAAAAAATACCTATAGTTAGTGTTCAAAAAAGCATAAACGACATTTTGTAAATTTGACAGGGGAGCCAAAAAACGTTTTATATTAAAATATTAAATGTTCGATATTTGTTTGTTGTAATATTATGTTTAACATTATTTTCATGATTAGACCGTTTTAGTGTAAAACTGTTATTCAATAATTTGTCGCTTAGACAGTGTTTCAAAAGCCATAGCAATTAACTACGTCATCGGACGCAGGTAGCGTTTTACCAGATTAAATCGGAACTGATGAAGATAATTCAGGCATAAACACAATTTTACAAAAACTCTCGCTAATTCCTTTTTGCACATTAACCCTCGACGTAGCTACTGATGGTCTTTAAAAAGAAACTGAGGAGTTTATGGTAATGATTTAATTAAGCAAAGTCGTCGAACAAATTGAAAAATTGTAAATAGGTATGCCATAGCATCAGTCCATGAAGTTTTTGCACGTAAATATAAATTCAAATGAGTCGATCGCGGCGGTGTTAAAGGGACTCTAGTCACTAAGTTGACGTCATGGATGTGTTCTTTGACAAAATCTCATTTCGCTTGAAGCTAACTGGAGCGAATCCGCTCTATGCAAGCGAAATCGAAGTCAACACACATACATTTTTATGTACAGAGTGTTCGTGCACACGTGAAATTATGTGAATATTGAAATTGAGAAAAACTCGATGATTCTCAAGAATGTATTTTTTAATCTTGTCCAAAAACATAAAGGTCATATATACGCACAGTTAAAAAGAATATCATTTTAATCGATTAATTATTTTTCGAGCATCAGGATCGATTCAAAATTCTACTATGCTTTTCAAATAAAGGTCTAAGGTCATTGTCAATTTTCTGAAAATGCTTTATGCAATCCGGTATAAATATGATAAGAGCACTGGCTAGTTATCTTATGTAATGTATAATTTTTGGAATTTGTGGACACACTGTATAATGTATATAGTACATAAGCGCAGTACAGACGGAGCTGAATTGTATACCTAGTACGCGCGCTATATAGCGCCATAAGACGCCAAATATTTGCACGACGGTTCCAGAGTTCTGTGTTCAACTTGGACGACATCGTATGTGTTCCAGCCGTCATCTTATATAGCTAGGGAGGGCCACAGATGCACACATTATTTTATATATATATGTTACCGACCAAATTCGATTTCAGGACAAACTAGTTTTGCCTAGGCCAAACTAGTTCTGCCTATATGCGATACGATAAACCGGTATAGCCTAGGCCAAACTAATTTGGCCTAAGCTCGATAGGACAAACTAGTTTAGCCTAGGCTATTAGCATGATGAGTTATCATTAACGCTTTATGGAATTTTTATCACTGATATGAACTATTGGAAAAAATATTTTCAGCTTTCTATGTCAATTATTGATGATTGAAAACACGTATAAAAATATATTCTTCAATAGTTGATATCAGTGATAAAAATTCCACAAAGTGTTAATGAAAACTTATCATGATAAAGATACAATCACATGTCAGTGTTTCATGTTTATAAAAAATCTATTTTTTGTACCTTGTCCGATTTCAGATATTGCCCGATGTGGCTCGGGCATTGGCGACATTAACCGGTCAATGTCGACATTGGCCGGGCATTGTCGACATTGCCCGGATTCCGGACATTGACCATAACATATATATAGCTGTTTAATGATTGTTAAAAACAATATGGACAATTTTAATTATCATACTGTGATTCATAGTCATGATACTAGAAAATAGTTAAATCTCTGCCTACCACTACACAATTAATATGCTAAAACTACATACGGACCAAATTTTTATGCTATAAATTTATTAATAAATTGCCACCGAAACAAAAATTTTAGAATCAAGAAACTTTAAAAGAAATGTAAAGAAACTTTTTTTAGAAAATTATTTCTACAGCATAAAAGAATTCAATTACTTTCAACATGTACATTAATTATATTATTGACAATAAACTGTATTATTATTATTTTAAAAAATATGATTATTATTTATTTTTCCTTGAAATTAGTTCAAACTAGCTAGGCTATACCAGTTTATCCTGGAGTGTAAATATTCATATTAGGCCAAACCAGTTTGGCCTAGGCTATACTGGTTTATCCTATTGCATATAGGCAGAACTAGTTTGGCCTAGTTAAAAACTAGTTTGTCCTGAAATCGGGTTTGGCCGGTAACATATATATGACGCGCAGCTTATATATATATACATATAAATTTAGATAGGGTTTTTTCATATCTCAAATTGTACTGAATGAGAAAAAATGGTTAGGCTATTAAAAAAATACAGATATAATAAAAAAATGTTCTTATTATTTTATTTGGCAACTTTCAAATATTCTTTCTATTTGAAGGTAATCAAATAAAATTATAATAAATATTATATATATATTCAAAAAATTAATTGACATTTGATAAAACCTACAAGTTTAACTCTACGTAACGTATAAAAAGTGAGATAAAAGTCGCGTTCTTCAAAAGTTTTAACTAATATACTTAATAGTTTCTCTATCTTTTATCGTGCTTTTATTTACAAAGTTTATTCGAAATGGGGCTCCATGATTCTCGTTCCACAATTACTCATTAGCAACTCATCAGCTGTGTATTACGACTACGTGTTTATAAAAAATGATAACGAATTTCTTGGGAGGGGGAATCCGATAACGGGAAGTTGTTGCAAGAGCTGTCGCAAGATTTGAAACAAATAAATATGAACAAATAGGTATACTGAGTCAAGCTAAATAAAAGCGTTTTAAAACGTTTCCTTTTGATCTTATATGGAATAAGATAATGGTCTTGATGACGGCAGAGCAGCAGTTTTTATTGGCTTCAATTCAGTTTGTTGATGCAAGCTGACTGAAGAATTTACAGTTCGTTGCATCTGTCTCATAGTTTCAGAAAGTGTCTGAATTCTCTAAATGCTTCGCCTTATTCAATCTATACATCGCACAAAATACACGTCAGTTTAATGACTATAACGCCACTTTCTCAATTTACGCGGTGATGTTCACAAGTAGCTATTGGAATGAATATTAAAACTATTTTGTATTTGTAGCATTAATTAATTAGAAAATAAATAACTTTTCAATTTTTATTAAAGTAGATAGTATGGCTACGCCGCCTCCTCTCGCGATTCATTATATTATCGATAAGAATCATCGTTATCATTTTTTCGTACCCTGGGATCGATTTTTTGGAGAATAACAAATAACAGGAAGAATATAAGATTGAAATATTTAGTTTACATAATTTGATTATGTGAAAGAAATTTGTTTTGGATGAGGAAAAATTGAAAAAAGAAGCTTCACCAGTATATCACTTGTGGACAACGTTTCGAAAACTATATTTTCATCCTCACGGTCTTAATTTGTCTTATACGTATAAGGAGTAATATGCACCAGGTTATTTTGATAGGCGGGACGACCCTATTGAACAAGTGTATCCTTAGCGACTTAATTATTTTTATTTTATTTTTTTACGTAAGTTTTAGGTCATAAACTGGCATTATTGTCTATTAATTTATCGAAACGACTCCAATAGGTCATATGCATGTGTTTTTTTTATATTTTTAATAGATTATTTATTCAACTATAATACGGAAAAAATTGATAATCATTTAAAAATGTGATATTATCATAAGAAAAAAAATATTAAATTTCACATTCAAAAATAGACTGTTTAAATAATCGGCCAGATTGACGGGCTTATGTAACGTCTTGAAATATGATGCAATACTGACATAATATTACTGTGAGACGACACAGTCGCCATGGAAACTGTTATTGATATATACTCTGACGTCACGCTGCGTTTTGAAAATTCGAAAATAGCGCGTATTTTCTGCCTTTCTTTTTTATTATTTGTATTTTTTTCAGTGATTAGATTCATAAAATAACCATTACGATATGATCAGGAACTAAAATATAATATTTCGAAATAAAAACAATTTGGAGTCTCATGCATATGACCTATTGAAAAGAAAATCAACATTCGCACAGTCTTAAAGGCGCAATTGGGCTTTTGAATGAAATTTTTTTTTGTCATAAATGGAAAGATCGTATATAAGTTTTATAACAAAACTATTTTTCTTTTTTTATTTTCGTTATAATTCAAAAGTTATATCAAATTAAAAATTAATTTTTGTATCCAGTTCCGAGAACGCGCCGACATTTCCCGAACATAATGTGACGTCATAATGTTAATTTATATTATTATAATAATAAATAATAAATTAATTAGTTATATTTAATGTAAAATATTTAGTTTCTCATAAATTACAGTCACATTATTATTTTATGAAAAAAAAACATCCATTGATGCTTTCGCATCTCGAACCGCAGCTGAATTGAACCGAAAATGTATCATTTTTTAGAAAATCTGTAATCATAAATAATATCTACAGTAAGTATATTAGCAGTATTGGCTTTTATAAAAGATTTGTCACACATTATTAAATAGAATTACTTGTCAACAAATTTTTTTTATACTAAATTTAGGATAGTTTTAGTCAATACACATGTTTTTTTTTTTTTTTTAGAGTAGAAATTTTTATTTACAATTTTATATTTACAAGTATTTACATTTGCTCAGTGTATATTTACAAAATTTTCCAACTGATTTTGTGTTGTGTTTAATTATTAATTACAAAAATGATTGTTTTGATTTTAATTATAATGCTGTAAAAAAAAGCGGAGAAAAAAAAAACAGTACTTGATAATATTTGTATTTAGTTGTCATTAACTATTATGTATTTTAATCTTTTATGCTTGTGTTTTATTTTGTCGTCATAGTTTGCTATATTTTTAATTAAAACGTTTGAATTTTTGTTAATAATGGAATAAAATTTTCTTGAAATATTGCGAATGTGTTCTGTAATGTGTTCTATGCTTAGTGATTTATGTATTTCCGATACTTTCATATACCTGGGAAAATTTCCGACAATACGCAAAGCTTTGTTTTGGGCAATTTGAAGTTTTCTGAGGTTTGTTTTACAGGTATAGCTCCAGGCTGGGCAAGCATAAATAAGTGTGGGTCTAATGACGCATTTGTATAATATCATTTTGTTTTTTAAATTAAGCGAGGACTGTTTGTTAAACACGGGAAAAAGTTGATATATGGTTGCGTCAGATTTGTTAATGATGTTGTTTATGTGTTTAGTAAAAGTGAGTTTTTTGTCGAGATATAATCCCAGGTATTTGACAGTATCGGAAGTGTGAATTTCTTGATTGTTAAATTTTATTTTTGCATGCTGTGTGTTCGGTCTTCGTTTTGTCAGAATCATAAATTCAGTTTTGTTGCTATTAGGTTTTATTCTCCACCTATGAAAAAATTTTGAAATTGTTGCTAAGTGTTTGTTTAGTCTATTGGTGATAGTGTCTATTCTAAATGAATTTGTGAATATAGCAGTGTCGTCTGCGTAAATTGATAATGAGGTGTATTTATTTTTAGGAATGTCATTTATGTATAGGTTAAACAGTACAGGACCCAAAATGGATCCCTGTGGAACCCCGGCATCAATGTGTCGTGAGGAGGAAGGGACATTATTAACGTAGGCAGAAAAATGACGTTCAGTGATATATGTAAAAATGAGTTTAATGAGGTAGTCTGGAAATTTGTATTGGATTAATTTAAAAATGAGACCTTTATGCCAGACGGTATCGAAGGCTTTTTCGATGTCCAGTAAAACTAAACCGGTATGCTTTTTTTCGTTAAAGTTTTTTGTAACGTTATCAACTACTCTAGCTAGTTGATGTACAGAGGAGTGCTGTTCGCGAAAACCAAATTGCTCATTTATTAGTATGTTATTATTATTTATATGATTGCACAATCGTCTGTGTATTATTTTCTCAGCTATTTTGCTTAAACTAGTTAATAAGCTGATAGGCCTGTAGTTTTCGGGAGAATTGTGATTTTTTTTGGGTTTTGGTATAGCGACTATTTTAGCTGTTTTCCAGATTTTTGGGAAATATGACAAGATCATTATTTTATTTATTATGATTGTCAAACTAATAATGGTTTTTTTCGTAAGATTTTTAATAATTTGATTTGAGAGACTGTCAATACCAGGCGCTTTGTTATTTTTTAGTTTGTTTATTATTTTTTTGATTTCTGTAGAAGAAGTTAATTTGATAGTAGTTGGATCAGTATCTGTGTTAATCAGTTTTCTGACAGTGATGTTTACTTTTCTAATGTGACTTGCATTACTTAAGTTGTTATTTTGATTGTGCACGTGTTCGAATACGTCTGCTAGTACATTGGCTTTTTGTTCGGAGGTGTAATAAGTGATCAATACACATGTAGAAGCCATTGATAGTATACTGCGTATATACATTTTAACATTATGACGTCACATTACTGTCAAAAACAATTTTAGTGCGTTTGCAGTCACGTGATTTTTTTTAATATTCTATCAATTTTAAATTGCTTATAATTAATTTAAAAAACGTTTTTTGAAAGTTTTTCGCATCGATTATCAATATTATTTATAATAAAGTTTTAAAATACAATAAAAAAATCGATAATTATTTTTTTTTCAAAAGCCTAATTCCGGTGAAAATTAAACTTATATGCAATAATGTTAACTTTTGTCCTCAGACTGTACGTAAAGAAGTGTCTCGGTTGCTCAGAGCGCATCGGTCCAGAGGAGTTGGTGATGCGAGCGTTGGACAGCGTCTTTCACCTGCGGTGTTTTGTTTGCGTGGTGTGCGGTTCGCGATTGCTCAAAGGCGATCAGTTTGTCATCAAACAAGGGCAGCTGTTCTGTCGGCCCGACTACGAAAAAGAAGTCGAAATGCTTCAGGGATATGCTCAAGGTAAATATACACAATATACGTGATCTATTTATTAAACTGTATATATAATATTATTTTTGCACACACTCCTATAAAACAGCTGTTTTTCAAGCCTGTATAGCGGTTGTAAAATGGTCCATTTCGCACAAGCGCGTAAAGTAAAAAGTGTTATTAAAATTTATTAATAATTTTTCTATTGAATTGTCAGAATCCTGAAAATTTTTTATTAGTCAACAAAATCGTTTTGAGAAGTTAATTATTTGAATTTACGATAAACGGTTACTTATAAAATGTCTACAACCCTGATTTAAACCTAATCATAAATAGTTCTGTTTTAGGCGACTATTTATGCGACGATCTTTTGCCGGCCGTGAGATCTCAGGATGGCAGAAGAGGTCCGAAAAGGCCACGGACTATACTGACAACTCAACAAAGGAGAGCTTTTAAAGCGTCGTTTGAAGTTAGTCCGAAGCCTTGTAGAAAAGTTCGCGAAACGTTAGCCAAAGAAACTGGTCTCAGTGTTAGAATAGTCCAGGTAAGAATAATAATTACATATACAATATACATTACAATATAATAAAATGATTTCTAAAATATGAACGTCACGGTGTTATATCTATATGAATTATAAATCTGTATCTAATAGTGTTTCTGTGGCGTAAATACAGAGGTGACTGTTATTCGACGAAGTCAATTATTAGCAAATCATTCAGTGACTAATCAATCATAAACTGTATTGTTTCATTCGATCATTAATTAATGATTTATTCATTATTGCCCGAAATTACATAATGCATCATTGTAGGGATGTGATAAATTGACCATCACATTAATTAGAGTCGACTTAGGGAAACTTGAATGTGAAATGTAGGTACCTACGTTTGTTGATTACACACACTTTACAAGAATTTCTATTCATGTCAACATTTGAGTAAAAGTATTTCAAATACTGTATTTAAATATTTTTACAGTATTTTATTTGATATTTGAAATACTTTTCAATTAAAGTATTTTTAAAGTGAAACTTTTATTCTATCGCCCCGAATTTTTCTGGCCGTCTGTTGCATGTCGCATTACAGGCGGCCGCGGAGTAGGGGTAAAGTGAAAGGCGCTCGGAGTAGGCGCTCGGTAGAGCAGCCAAGGCCAATATTGCGGCGCCCATGGTTAGCATCAGCTGACCGTGTAGTATGTATAACACATAGTCAGTCTGTCATTCGGGCAAGTGCTGTACAGTGTTTACATGTTTTTATTCGTGTATTTATGTGAATATTGTTGTTTATAATTAATCGTGATGGATAAGTGTCTACAATCCAACGCCTACAATCCAATAAAAGTTTCACTTGCGTCGTGGTTTCTTAAAACCACACAACTGTTTTTTTTTTGTTAATTGTATTTTTACGGTACAAAATTTAATATTTTATCGGTTCGACTGGTTAGTTGGTAGATAATTAGTTTTTGTTTGGACATAGTTTTCGTAGCCCTGTGTCAACATATTATGTCCAACAGGTGTGGTTTCAAAATCAGCGAGCTAAAATGAAGAAGATACAAAAGAAGGCGCGACAAGATAACAAAACAGGAAGTAAAGACAGTGTTGACAACAATGGCGATGAGAAGACATTGAAGCTCAAAGTCAAGGAGGAAGAACAAAGTAAGATTAATTATTACTTTATATGCCCAAGCGTGTGAAAAGTATAGATGTCGACATTTCTTGGGTTTATTAAAAACAGAATATGAACGGTAGGGCTAGAAATTAATGGGTTAATGGTTATAGAAATAACGGCATCAATTCATCTAAAATTAATTATGCAACACATTTTATTCTGAACTAGTTTTCTTAACAGTAGTATTCAAATGGTGGAAGAGCGGGTATACGCATGGTGGGAGCGCAGAGATACACCATGTCTCTTAATATTAAAGTGGGAAAGTTAATGTTCATAATTATTCGAAAACTAACTGAAACTAATTTTTTGAAGCTTAAAACCAATGTTCTTTAAACGAAAACATTTGACTGTGGGCTAGAAGTCCAAAACATAATTATTTTGTTCTCTAAATATAATCTTTCTCTGTTCAAAAAATAGTTCTTAGTATGCTATTTTAAAAATACACAACTATTTGCCTGATCATTCTAAGTATTTTTCATTCAACTAATAATAAAAACACTACAACTCAGAAAACTATTAATTACAAAGTGCCTGTAACGTAATAGTATATTGTGCGACTAGTGAGAGAAGGAGAAGATTCCATGAGCGTAAAATGCACGCGAGTGGAATATTCTCCTTCGATCAATGGTCGCACATAATACTTTATTCAAGTAGCACGAGTAATATGTAATCGGGGCCCTAATAAAAGAGGGAAAAATAATAAATCACTTCATTGATTGACGTACCCACCGCCCCCGATGCACACAAGATGGCCCTGACTTTCGCTGAATTGCGATGCGGTTTTCATATATACAAATCGCTACCGCCTACCGGGTTCCTATTGGTGCAGAAACCGTGCAGTTTTAATTCATTATTGTATGGCTTTGGCTAGCTACTGCGTTCCTATTGGTCCAGAAAATTAATTATCGTACAGTACGGCTCATTATTAGCACTCTACGCGTCAACATGAAGTAATTTATTATTTCTCCCGAATTTAGCAGGGCCCCAAAATTATATATTACTCACGCGTGTTGAATAAAGTAAATTATTCCATTTTTTTATTACTACTATCGACTTATTCTACTTGACGTGCCATAGCGTAGATATATCGTTCTAGTTATCTTTCGGATTCACATGGATGAAAATAGAAAATGGCATTTTCTATACAAGTTTACGGTACTATTTTGGGAGTGATCGAGTCTTAGCCATATTCTTTTTCTTTCAAAAGTACATTTTTGCACCGCTAGGGCACGTAAGTATAAGTCGAAGTTTATTACTATTTCACGTAGTTGACTCTCTGTTATCTTTCGAAAGAATTCAACAGAGCTGAATTTAAATCAGCCGTCGTCATATGAAGCGTCAGGTTTTTTTTTTCAATATAATGCTTTCGAGACACCGTTTGCATAACATGGCGGGTTTAATATGTCAGAGACACATTAGACAAGCGTCACTAAGTTCGTCTAGGAACACCTTTAAATAATGCACGGCATCAAACGTTCACTGGAAACAATAAATATCGCGCGACACTTATGAAAGAAGCGCCGCGGAAACGTCGCGCGTTCATTGAGGAGGAGGTCGACTCGCTCTCTCCCTCTACAAATGTCGACTCGTTTTTCTGTCTCTCTCTCTCTTTATATATATGTGTGTGTGTAGAGGACGGGGGCGGACCACCCCCGATGTACAACACGACTCCCGGTTGCCTTGGTGACGCGCGCCGCCCGCAAGGATCGAACCGACGACCCGTTCACAAAATAATCAATCTGCTGTCTAGTTGTGTGCGTTCTCTATTATACAGGATGTTCTAGAAGTTTACGTTTTCTTCTCGAAGATATTATTTTTTCTGTTCTGGACATATGAAATGAACTTCCATAAAAATGACTTTCTTAATAATGTTGAATATTTCAAATATTTTATAAGATTGAATTTAGTACACGTGAAATACATAATATAACGGATCCTTTAATCGTCACGCAGTTTAATTCCTCAAGTGAATAATAGCATTTAAATATTTTTGAATCTATACCAAATTCGCGTTGGTTGATTTAAATCAACCAACGCGAATTTGGTTTGAGTCCTGACGGTAACCTGTTTGGCATTTAAAAAAAAATCCAAAAATATTTAAATGGTATTATTCACTTGAGGAATTAAACTGCGTGACGATTAAAGGATCCGTTATATTTCAAATATTCCAATACCGTATAGTTCGTAAGACTAAAATATATGTATAGGTATACTATTAGAGATCTAGCTAGACTCGTATAATATATAATATCTATATATATATATATATATATATAATTCCCGTGTCACAATTTTGGCCGCGCTAATCTCCGAAACCACTGAACCGATTTTAATGAAATTTTGTAAATGTGTCTTGCTTGGTGCAACGTACGCGATAGGATAGTTTTTATTAAATATTTTGTACAAAATTACGGTATTGTGAAAAAAACTGCTTTATTAACATGTAACGACATCTGATAGAATTCGCTCAAAGCTATTAGTTCAGACGCAAATAAAAAACGGTTTAATGCCAGTAACGACAACTGTTAGAATTCGCTCAAAGCTATTAGTTCAGAAGCAAATCTAGTAGAATTTGCTTAAAGCAGATATGTTCAGACGCCGGGCCGCAAACGAAATACATTTTGCAGAATTATTATCTATCGCACCCGGGTGAAACCGGGACGGACCGCTAGTATAAATACATAAAAAATAATATACGGTGTAATCTTTTTATAACGAATCTCAAGGGACCGAGCATTTTTTTTTTCGTTATAAAGAGTTTTCGTTATATGGAGGGAAGAAAGAAAAATAGCCAAATTTCACCTAATTAATTTATTCCAAACACATATAGTCTGTTAACTACCTGACGTTATTTTGTATTTTATTAAGTATCTTATGCATGCTTTGGGATGTGGTGGAATCATTTTCATTAAACAATAAGAATTTTTCGATAAGTTTGGCGGCATCAAGTGCTTGTTGAATAGTTGGTGATGGTTCAGAATCGTCCTCTTTACGTCTGTAAATATTAGCTGACGCCTAAATATGAACATATTTCTTTGTAATAGAGAATGACTGTTGCGTTATAAAGAGGGTATTAATGTATGGGTTTTAAGGTAAGCCAACCAAATTGTAAAAATGTCTACGTTATAGGAAGTTTTTTGTTATAACGAGAGATTACACTGTATATAATATACTAGCGTTCCCGTCCGGTTTCACCCGGGTGCAAAAGAACGAACGGGGAAGGGAGGGACATGAGTAAGCACATTCATAATTACTGTATAATTAATAAAATATAATAAATATTTAATTGAAAACACTGTAGGAAAATTATTTTTATATATAGCTACTGTAATAGTTTTCAAATGAGCTATTATTTAGATTTATTTAATTTTAATTAGTCGTAAATAAAACTAAAATAAATTTAAATGATAGCCTTAGAATAAAGCAATGTAGAAAATAAAAAAAAAACATTAAAAACATATTCATTCAAGGTGGGGCTCGAACCCACGACCCTGAGATTAAGAGTCGAGCGCTTTACCGACTGATCTAACCGAGCTTCTGTCGTTTGCCGCTTATATTGGGATATTCAGTTACGGCATTTCACCTGAATATAAATATATTGTGAAAAATTTTGACTGACATTCTGCAACATTTTTCATTGATTTTCCGCTCCTATTAGTCGTAGCGTGATATTATATAGCCTATAGCCTTCCTCAATAAATGGGCTATCCAACAAAAATTTTTTTTTTCAATTCGAACCAGTAGTTCCTGAGATTAGCGCGTTCAAACAAACAAACAAACTCTTCTGCTTTATATATTAGTATAGATATCAAAATTCTTATTTAATTATGTGTAGATACCTACGCTATACTGTATAAACGGACTTAGTAGGCCACACAAAACGTCACATTTACTCGTAACGTCCGCTTATTGAGTAGCCCTATTGCGAAATTCATAAACCGCGCAAAAAAACTTTACTTCTTCAATAATGCCACGTGTTTACTCTAGTCAGGTTTTATACACATATTTAAACATTCGCTTTTAGTTGAAATTTTCTTTAAAACGTAATGATATTTTTTTGAGGTTTTCGATACGGTCAATTAAAAAAGAAAATATTACTTCTAACCAGGTCCACCAGGAGGTTTGCACTTCGGTACGGACAGCTGCAGTGACACGGAACCACCTGGAGGCGACAGCGATCACTTTCACCATCACCAGCTAGCGCTTGGGACCGGGGGATCTGGTATCAGTCCTGATCGCGGAAGGATTTTTTTGCCCGTCAAAGAAGAATTGGACTCTGTCGATGACAGCTACTTTAAGGCGAATTCCAATCATCCGCTCCAAGATTTTTCAGGTAATTTTTATTTCAATTATTTTTGAATTTTAGACAGGTATAAATTTCAAAATAACTGCGTTTTGAAAATTTCACGCAAAAAATTAGTGCAAACTTCAAATTACACTTTTTACATTTAAGTAAAAAGATTACAACCATTTCTAGCTCTCCATAAAATGGCAAAAGTCTATTTTTCCTGGCCTATTTATACAATATCAAATTACTATTCATTTAAGATTTATTAAATTATAGTGATTTTAACGTTCGCTTGGCGATATAAAGCACGAGTTGTAGAATGAAAAATAATTAGTATATGCAATAGTTATTTCAAGAATTCAAAAGTTGGGAAAGTAATTAATTATTATTGTCTTTTATTAGAAATTATTCCAAAGATTTTTTAAGCATTGATGTAAAGTATGGGAAACCTCAATCAAAATAGCATAGAAATAGTTTGCCATAATGTCTACATTCTACGTAAGCTCACACGTTTATAGTAATGTTTTTAGTAGTTAATAAATATATCTCTCTATCTATATACGCTATATATCCGATGTTAATGCTTCTCGGAAATGAGTACACTATAACAGTCTCAATAACATATTGTTTACTGATTAAGAAAAAAAAACTGTATAAAGAGAAAAAAGATCAAGGTTACAAATGGCGATAAAATAACGGAGATAAAGTGCCATTACACCACAAGCAGAAGTCACAACATAACTAAACTTTATCCCCTGGTCCCAGAGGAGGCACGTTGCTCAGCCCCTGTATATGTAAGAGGATATGTAGAGGGTTTACGTGTAGTGTGTATGTCGCGCCCTCCCCTAGGGGAATATTAAACTCCGCTTCCACACATGATTTGAAACAATTGCTTTGACACCTATCAGCACCCCCTGCAACTCCATACGTAGATCTACATACAATATGTTCGTCTTAGGGCTGTGATCAAACACTATTTATTCCAAATACTATAGCTATGCCCGGCTACGCGTTGCTGTAGCTCAGTCTGGTTTGCACGTGTTGCTTGAACGTCCAATAGATGGCGCTTTATTTAAAAAAAAACATGTTTTCACCTGTCACAGGTATGACATAATATATACAACAGGTGTACAAAAACACCAATGACATATTCCGATGTTGAGAGTCTATAATCTACGATATCTATCTATCTTCAGCTGGAAGAGTGCCAGCTCAGTAAACAGGATTCTAAACCTGGTTCATTCTCTTGTATATTGACTTTGTAGTTTACCCAGCCCTTGTTGAACCACCCTCACCTTACTGTATACAGAGCAATAAATTTGCGTTAAGAGACTTATTCAATTGTCACGGATATGTTACCAACTTTATAGAAATCTATTCCAAATATATATTTTTTGTGTCGAGAAAATATGTTTGCATTAAATTCTATTACCGTATATAAAATACGAGTATGGCACAGTTTTTTGATTATTTCAGGCCGGCGCGATGCCACTATTTTACATATATTTGATGTTATATTTCTATATTATAATAATAATTTATTTGGTCAGGTAGAGATACATAAAATGCATCTATGTAAGACGTCAAAATATAAGAAAAGTATAAAATACAATAGGTACTTTATTATATTTTGTTACAATTTAGAATCATACATATTATAGAGGCACGCTTCAGTCAAAATTAAAATGGTAAATTTTTTATTGATTGAGGTAGTTTATTGAAAAATTTTTGAGACGAGTAGTAAAAATTGTTCTGAGTACTAGACAGTTATACTTAGGTAGTCGCAGTGCTTCTTTATTCCTTGTATTATAATTATGGTTATCATTATTTTTGTTAGAGGATGATAATATATTTATTTCGAAAAACATTAACAAATGATATAAGTATAGCGACGGTAGAGTCATTATTTTTAAATTTTGGAAAAACGGTTTGCGGGGCTCACATTATTAAATTATATTTCTTGTTCTAACTGAAAAAAATTGTTTTCTATACTTTTCGGAGAAAATAAAGCTGTGATAGACAGATAGACACGAGTGTGACCCTATAAGGGTTCTGTTTTTTCATCGGAGGTACGGAACCCAATAGGTACTCGTAAAAAATTGCAAGAAAACGACTGACAGAGAAAGATGCATCCTACAATTTTATATATTAAGTAGTAGGTACAACTTAAAAAAAACTCGGGTCGCAGTGCGAAACCCTGCCGACAATATAGTGTATTTGCTTTTATAAGCAGTGTGGCTCTATTGTATGAACTTAACTTTGTTTTTGGACAAAATAAAAAAAATTATCCCTTAATACACCCCTTAAAACAACATTTTTTTACTTAATTTCAATACTATATACCAATTCAACATCTGTACCAAATTATATACACCCTTCAGTATGTAAATCCATATCAATAAACTTGCGTTTTCATAAAATTTGTAAGTCCGGTCCTGTCGGGCCGATTTTATTAAAATTTTAGCAACACATTTCAATAATTACTAAAGGGTTAAATTTCAAATTTGAAACGATTCTGAGAATTTTTTCGGTATTTTTGGGCTCAAAAACATTTTTCAACCCCTAAATACCCCCCTTAAAGTAGCCCGATCGGGCCCATTTTAAATAGGCTTCGTGCGGTGATGGATATTAACGCGTGGTCCAAATTTCGTTAAAATCAATTAACTCCTTCGAAAGTTATAGCCCGTACCTATATATATATATATATATAAATATATATATATATATATACATATATAAATAGACTTTTCCAAAAATGGTGCCAAAGTGTTTAGGAGGTTATGAAACGTCGAGAAATTTTAGTCCGACCCCTAGGTCCCGCCATCCGACCGACGCCAATAGTGTAAGTGCCTTATGGCAAATACACTAAAAAATTATTTCAATAGTATTTTTTTAATATATTGCCAACAGTTTAGTTCATTTATTTTCACGGTAAATCGTTTGTGATATTTATCGTTCATGATTCTGTGAAGCGTTTTCTTGCAGATGTGTGGAATGTATAGAACGTAGATACTACCTTGAAACACTAAACGATTGTTAAACGATGACACAAATCCTTATTCTCGATATCCCCGGCATCTTACAGGCACCGGATTATATAGATAAGGCGATTTGGTTGTTTTGTGTATTAAGTCACGTTCACACTATATCCCAGTCCATTAGAACACGTTCCCCGTTTATTCATAATATCATGTCGCACTCGAATCTATCTATATATTATATAAAATTCTCTTGTTATAATTTTGGCCACGTTAATCTCCGAAACCACTGAACCGGTTTTAATGAAATTTTATAAATGTGTCTTGCTTGGTGCAACTTACCTGCGCTATATAAATATTTTGTACAAAATTACGGTTTTTCTCAAAAAAAAAACTTGTCTTAGGAACATGTAACGACATTTAATCATAGCGTAGAATTTACTCAAAGCTATTAGTTCAGAAGCAAGCAAAAAACGATTAGTACTAAGTAGCGACATCTGTTAGAATTCGCTCAAAGCTATTAGTTCAGAAGCAAATGTGGTAGAATTTGCTCAAAGCCATTAGTTCAGACGCCGGGCCACAAACGAAATACATTTTCCCTAGCCGCCGTAACAAATTTCACATTAAACAATTTCCAAGTCCTCGCCTGTAACGATCCGCCGTGTGAACGCACCTTCAGTAAGTAGACTGTAACGCCGTTTTGCAGAACAGATTTACTGTGTAATAATAAGTACAGTCATAAGGATAAAGTCTGTTGTAGTAAACGTTGCCGTGTCGCATTTGGTTAGGTATATAAGAGATATTGACTTGTACTGAATAATAAAAGTATTCTCCGGCTTTGTTTGGATTGGATTTAATAGTTCTGTCGATTCTGTATATCGACTTATATATTTGCTATGTTCAAACACAAATCCTACCATAGACAATTTTGATTCACGCGTTGATATTGTATAGCAGTAAACATTGGAAGCGATCAGTGCATAGCTTCTTCTACAATATTAATAATAACAGACATAAAACACACAAGAACCTATAAAACGAATGACAATTTTACTAGATTTTTTGATGTGAAACACCCATCGGGCGCGCCTTGGAAATAAAACGTCACGGCTAGGGTTTGCAGTTTCGGTACTGAAATTGAATTTGTATGTCCCGGTACTGGCAGGGCCCGATCCAGCTATTTCGCCGCTCCGGGCAAAATAATATTTGCCGCCTTTTACCCATGCGTTGTTCCATAGATAGTGTAATTTTTTTTTATTTAACCATCTTTGAAATTTTCGCCGCCAGCGCCGCGCCGCCCTCAATTTTGCCGCCCCGGGAAATTGCCCGGTTTGTCCCCCCCTAGATCGGGCCCTGGGTACTGGAGGAGATCCAGTACCGAGAAATTCGATACTTTCGGTACTAGAATAATGTGCGGAAGTAAAATGTTGGAAATAGTTTTGAAGAAGTTTAATCACAATACAAATCACTGAGTTACCTTATGTAATTCAATAACCTTTAAATATTACAATAAGTCTCAATAATAATCTTTGATTATCAACAAATTAAGTATTAAGGATTATCTTAACTCAACTTGAACAAAAAATAATCATTCTTGTCATGAAAAAGGAATCTTAAATTCAAATTTAATATTGTACCTATTCTTCTGATTTTGAACTTTACCAAAATTTTACGAAGTTAATAGAAATAAAAAAGTTAAAACAAAAGAAAGAAATTGAAGTAAAGTCCCATGGGTGTTACTTACTTTAATAAAACGTTATATGTTTCAAATCATCGGCGACGATTACAACATTTACAGCTTAAAAAAATAGTTAAAACATTTAAATTAGTATAATTTTTTGTAGTATGTACCGGAATTCCCGCGAAATGGGTTTCATTTCCCGGTACTGATAGTGATGAAATTTTCCGGGAATTCCCGGGAAATTCAGTACCGGTAAATTCCGGGAGTAATCCCTAGTCACGGCGAACGGCACGAAGCTCTCCCCCTCTACGCCACCGCTCTCGACTCCCTTGTGTATACACTGTGTGAGCTGTGTGTTGCGTGTCTCTTTCTATTCGACTACGGTATACCTGTTTTTAATATGACAGTGCAAAATTTAGTTACTTTTCGGAAAGAAAATTTCATTAAAAATTACCGTTAAATTCATCATAAAAATTACAGTTAAATTCATCATAAAAATTACCGTAGTGTATTATAATCCTTAGACACTATTAAGATTAATAATTACTGGAGACTCCGGTAAATTTTCTTGTAACTATAGCAAAAAGATTCGGTTTTTCAGTAATTTTTTAAATTAAATTAGCAAAAAATATTCATTTTTCTTTTAATTTTTTACGTTTCTTATTTTTTTCCGTTAACTTACAGTAAAAATTATTGACTTTTTTTAATTTTCACTTTGTGCTTGTGGATAGTTAAAACAAAAAAAGTAATTTGAACAAGAACTTCATAGCGTCCCACGATTACCGTGAATTTAACGGTAATTTTTACTGAAATTTTCTTCCCTTGAAAAATTTGATTAAATGTATGTTTCGCATCTACCAGGCGTCCCAGGACGGCTAATTTTTTTTTTAAATTTCAGCTCTAAGCACAAATTCTGAAAAAATCGAAAACAACTTCATTGGTTTTCCATATCAGGAATCCAACCACCACATGTTCCTACCAGCTCCACATCCCGGAGGCAATCTTCAGAGTGGGATGTTGGGGCTCAACCCCATTGATCGACTCTATTCAATGCACACATCCTACTTCTGCGGTGAAGAAACATCACTCATCGAGCAGTGAGTTGATGAACTAACGAATTTATTAATTAACATAATGATAATATTTTATTTCAAACTGTGATGTTAATTATATTGTAATTATTGAACAAAAAAAAAAAACATTTTTCAAATCATTAAATTATTTGCAGATTTGAAGATATTTAAAAATATAACGTATGCCAAAAATGGGTAAATCTATTCGAAATTTTAAGGATAAAATTGGTATTGTAAGATAATTCACTTAAATTAACCATTATAGCATTGTGAACGATACAAGAATCTAAATTCAAAACCACTACAGTATTATATCGAAGCGGTTTTAATTTAAAATAAATGCAAAGTTAATAATCCGTAGAATGGTCGATTTAAATTTTGTAATGGTGCTTTTACAGTTTAAGAATTAGCCAACGAAGGACGTTTCAATCTCCTATGGTGGCTATTTGTGTTCGCTACTGGGTGTTTGTTGTATTTGGCAAAATATATGACGTTCAAGGCAAACATGCAAATAGAGGCAAATACGACAATCCACACATGCAGCCCAATAACAAACACACAAACATTTGGCAGCAGAACGCAAGGTTTAAAATTCCAGGAATTTTAGCATTGTTTCTTTGTCCCAATTCATTTTCAATAGTATTTGTTCCAGTTTACGCTCACAGCACAGCACAAAAATACTGCATGTCCGTATACAGGTTCATGGCGCGTGCGCTTCTGAATATGGCCATTGTGTGAGCGGTTCATTTGCGTATTTGCCTATTTGACTTCTTTGATGTGCTTCGAAAAACCGACAAGCGAACGGTAACGCGTATTTGGTATTGGTCTTATTTGTCAAATAGGCAAATAAGGCAAACACTTTGTCAAATAGACTGTCCACACATGGTAATTTTTGTCAAATATGCGAAATGCACAATTATAAATAGCCATGTGAAGTGCTGGCATTAGATTATTGTGTGAACCACTATTTGCCGAATTTTGTTTTAGCTGGATGCAGTATTTTATTGATCAACTGTAATCAACGCCTGCATATTTTATCCTTCAATTTTAAATATCTTCAGACTTAATCAAATTCTACCAATATTCATGCCGCTAATTATTTTCCAATAAAGATGAAAAATGCGCACAAACTGTGCTTTCTGTACTTTTATTGATCTCATTATATTTTTGTTATCTTGTTTATTTGGCAATACCTTAAGATGTCTTTGCATGGATCTGTCGCATGAAACTGTAGGTACATATTATGATAGGTTAACATACAAAAGAAACTGAAATAACTTCTAACGTTTTATACAACAGATTCATGTACATGCGCATTTAGCATTTATTACTCAAATGACTGTACTGATACAATTTTGTTATTGAATGTTATTTAATGTTTAATAAAAACTGATTTTACAAAATGTTGTGGTCTTGTGATTCATTCATTTGCAATTGGAAAGAAAAAACTTCTGTTCAATTGGACGACGGGACGATTCCAACTTCAAAAAATATTGGCATTTGACATATTAAAATAAAGAAAATAAAATTTTTGTTAACTAATTTCTTTTTGACAGATCTAGAGAACAAAAAAATAGCTGATTTTTTTATTTTCAAAATATTTTCGAAACTTTTTCTACAAAATTTTCTTGTGAAAATAATTAGAATGTTTCATATATCTCTTACGCGCATATAGGACTCTTCATATTAGCATATCAAACATCCTCCCAAAATTCAGTTTCAATCCGCTCATCCGTTGGACCTGCATCGTGTTCACAGATAAACTAACAAACAGACGCACTGACTTTTCCAAAAATATATTTTTTGAACTCAGAGGACATTAAAACGGAAAAATATTTTAATATTTTGAAAAGTGACGTAAATTCGTACCGTTCCGAAACGTTGGAATGGTAAAATCTCACTCCTGGAAAGAGTTTTTGATCCTATTTCAAAAATCGTAATTCAGTATGAGGTGTTTATTTATATAGCTTATCACAGTTATCAGTAAATAAATAACATAATATACTTACTATTTTTATTTACGAAAAAAATCAGCGATAAAAAGGAAAAATAGAACAAAAGATCTAAACTCAAATAGATCGGTCAATAGTAAACAATGTAATATAATATAATATAAAGAAATTCGGATTCTAGTTTGGAACTATCAAATGGCAAACTAAATCTGATTTAGTCTACTCTTCGTGTTAGAATTGAATTAAGTATTATGATCTAAACACGTGGCTTGTACGAGGATTGATAAAAAAATAAAATAAAAAATTAATAAAAGAAGTTATTAAAAAAGAAACCCGTTCTATTCTTATTCAGTCTTTATAGTTGGATATTCTCTACTGAAAGGTAAGAAAGCATGTTTTCATATTTATTTTAACAGCAAAAATACAGAAATCGTTGTTTAACCTCCCATCCTTGTAGCTTTCATTTTAATCATTTTTTGATAGCTTACTTTCAAGCCACCGCAATCATGAAAATTCGAAAAATTACGTTTATATCAAAAAGTGGCGCGCAGCAGATTTCTTTCACTGTCTGGACTGTACTAGATAGTTATTTTTTATTTTTACCATAAATAAGGGTAGTTATTAGTGATGCCACGAGTAGTGATTTTGCCGAATACCGAATATTCGGCCATGTTCTCGGCCGAAGCGTCGAATATTCGGCGGCCGAATGTTTGGCTAATTATTTGTACATTTCGCGGGTGACAGGTTACGACTTGTACCATTACGGAGCGTGCGGTAGCAACGCTGCGGGCGTATTTGTTTCCTTTGCGCAACTAGACCGTGTCACGACACGCATTATTTGTTCATTTTTACATCAAATTGTGTTATTAATAGTCCTTATTACTAAAAAAAATATCACTGTTTGGTCACTAAAAGCTTTACAAAATAATACTATTTAAGAAAAAAATCGCATATTTTTGAGTAATATGTGCGTTTTTCCCCATGATTTGATATTCAGTATTCGGCCGAATAGTACGCAACATTCGGCCGAATACCGAATATTAAAAAAAGTAGCCGAATAGGCCGAATACCGAATAGTAGCCGAATATTCGTGGCATCTCTAGTAGTTATACAACGAACAAAAATAGAAAAAATTCTAAATTTGATCAAATTTAGTATCTTTGTAGTCTGTCACTCCCCGAACAATATGTCGTTATTGGTTTCCCCCGGAAACTACACATAAAGGTAAAAAAATAGAAAACTACCGTTTTTTTTTCTGAAGAAGAAGTGACCAACGTATTAATGTCCCTCGTATAAAAGTTTAGCCGGCCTCGTTCTGTGTGAATGGAAGCAATATCGAAGTGAACGACATTGTTTAGCGCATAACATTGGCTCCGAGTGCAGCGACGGAATGATTATCCATTGTCTGGTTAATCCCTAAATGGTCTTGTCAGTGCAATATTGTCCATCCCCTGCAGTTTTACAAGACCATCGCAGTTCGCATACGTACGTAGGTAGGTACGGATCGTATATATTATATTGTACACATATCGGTCCGTGTAGGGTGTGCAGGCACGACCCCTGTCCAGCGCTGCGATATACAGACTGTTCCTTCGTGTAATGCCGTCTCTTTCTTTTGTGATTTTTGAAATTGAAATAGAACTAAAGTTTCTTCGTACTAATTTTATTTAACCTTAAAATGTTTTCTGTACAACCGAAAACAACATTTCAGCACGAACCATAAATAAAACGACAAAAAATTATGCAAGCTTTGCTTACCTAGCTTATACCATTACAGCGGCTATTTCCAACTCAAAGAGAGAGAGAGAGAAATTGTAGATTATCCACGTTCGACAGTTTATGTTAGCGTCGAAAACTCAAAACGACACTTCAACACACAGCAATCGCAAGTCACATAATGAAATTTAATTAGTTATTTATAGACGCTCGACAAATAAGACTATTAGTACCTATACCTAAATTAAAGTTAATTATACACAATTTAATACTATTAATAAATTTTACAAGGTTAAAACCAAACAAAATTGCATATTTAAGGGACGCGTACAAGATATGCGCATACTAAGTATGGTGTATATGTTGCGGTCTATATACCCGAATTCGGTCAATGACCGAAATAAAAGCGCAAAACTATTTTTGACCATCGAATACTTACCAAACCCGAAATCTTTCATTTAAACGGGTATTGACTGTTATAAAATGAGCAAAACTATAGTTTTGCGCATTTTCAATTGGACAAAACTAGTTTTGTCCATTTCTGCAGAACGGACAGTACTAGCATCTGAATCTCCTTTGCGTTTTTTAATTAACTTTTTCACATCAATGATACTTATTATATCAAAGCGATTTATTCTTCTGTATTGTTTAGCAGACAGAGGTTTTAAAACTGCTCTCAACAAATTTGTTTTCTTAACCTCACTTAGTGTAGTATGGTAATTATGTTTCGTCATAAAATTATGTTTCAGAAGCCTCCAATAGGCAAACTAGTTGAGACTTGAATTCATCTTGCATCTTTACTTAATTATTACACTGAATATCCCACAATTATATTAATTATAACATTCAGGAGAACAATTCAATAGATAGGTACATAAACAAGAACATAACCCTACTTTTATTTGGGTTCGGACGTTGATTGAATGAAACAAGCAGAACTAGTACTGTCCGTTCAGAAATGGACAGAACTAGTTTAGTCTAACTGAAAATGCGCAAAACTAGTTTTGCTCATTTTATAAGACTCAATACCCGTTTAAATGTAGATTTCGGGTTTGGGAAATATTCGTTGATCAAAACTAGTTTTGCGCATTTATTTCGGTCATTGACCGAATTCGGATAAAGACCGTAACATAGAATTAGTTTAAGAACAAACTGTTAAAACCAATCATTTGATTATTTTGACCTGATTGAATGTCAAATTACTTTTCTTATGTAACAATGCCAATTAATTATTACACGTACAACTGTGTATTTTTTCCCTCTTTATGTTATCTGTTTTAGATAATTTTGTGTAGGTAATAAACTGATGGATATTTCTTTTTCTACACTAATATTATAAAGAGATAAAGTTTGGACGCAGGAGGTAATCTTCGAAATTACTCATCCGATTTCAAACAAAAAATTCTCTGATATTTAAAATATTTCAATTTAGGCTATATACTTATTATTGCGTTAAAATAAAAGCGTTTTTCGTGGAGACCAAAAATGGTAGCAATCCACAAATTCGTGCGAAGCTGGACCGGGCCACTAGTAAATTTATAAAATGACTAAAAACTAATATTATCTTATTAATGAAACCTAAACTTAAAGCACAGTTGCAGCGTACTGTTTGAGCTAGGATTCCCGTCAAAACAGAAATATATTATGCGAACAAATCCAAGTGCAAAAGTGACGTCCGCAGACAAAAGTTAGTAACATTATAATGACGTTATGAGAAGACCGGCACCGTAAGTATAAAAAAAAACATTTAAAATAACATAAACCGCTATGAGCAGCTACAGATATAATATTCTAAAAGTGGAAACTGAGTCAATTGATACAAACAAATAAATGGCTGAGGGGGCCCGGTTTGTACGATTAAACGCAAAACTCATAACTGACCTCTTCAATGATGATGTTTGTCGACAAGCAATAATACCGCTAGTTGAAAAGTTTACTTTGTTAGTGGATCGGCGTTGTATCTGTCCCCACATTTGCGTTCTCTGTAGGCTAGGTTATACAGGATGAGTCAGACCACCCGTATCAGTCGTTTTTTTCGAAAACGGTTAGTCGTAGAGAGTTGTCTCAAAAATCTGTATTATAAAAGCCCTAATGAAGAATCGAATGGTGATATTTTTTCCCCCCGGAAAGGTCGGCTTCCCTGTTAGTTTGCTTCGGAATTGTCAGAACTCCGGAATGTTAAATGGCACGATAGGTCGAAAGTGGTATTATTGAAAAGATCTTTAAAAAATAAGTAAGTTTTGCAGGACATTTTTTTTTTGTTACCGCCACCCCTGTTGAGTAATATTCGTTTGAAATTATTAAATTAACATGTCAGAATAACAAAAAAGTCGGCATTTAAAATCTAGTTACCTAATATTAAACAATGTCACAATAAGTTTTCAATAATTGCAATTGTTTTTTTTTGTCGGAAAATACTTCCAGGTACTCATAACATATCTAGAAGAGCTCCGCAGTGTTTAGAAGTAAATTGAAGACAGTTTGAACATTTGTGACATTGTTTAATTAGGTAACTAGATTTTAAATGCCAACTTTTAAAATTAAGTTTGTTATTCTTACATGTTAATTTAATAATTTCAAACGAATATTACTTAACAGGGGTGGCAGTAACAAAAAAAAATGTCCTACAAAACTTGCTTATTTTTTAAAGATCTTTTCAACAATACCACTTTCGACCTATCGTGCTATTTAACATTCCGGAGTTCTGAACATTCCGGAGCAAACTAACAGGGAAGCCGACCTTTCCGGGGGGAAAAAATATCACCATTCGATTCTTCATTAGGGCTTTTATAATACAGATTTTTGAGACAACTCTCTATGACTAACCGTTTTCGAAAAAAACGACTGATACGGGTGGTCTGACTCACCCTGTATATCACTACTGGGTGTCGAAAATTATGTAATAGAGATTGCACTTTTATTAAGAAAGTCATTATTTTCATTACTTAAGGGGGGCACCTAGAGTAACAGCTCAAAAATACGCTTATTTCAAACATTTTATTTTTAAACTAACTATATTTTTATGACATTTTAATGTATTAGAACTTATAGAACATCTTTTAAAGTTCTTACAAAAAAGTAGTATAAATTTTTTCGGTTCAAAATGGCGGTGTGGTAAGCATTTCTATCAGACGCGTTACAGTTACAATGTCCAATTTGTGGACGTAATTACAGCCCTTAGAATAAACCTGGAACATCCATTAAAAAAAATTCTTGTTAATAGCATTCATAGTTCGTAGTTAAACCTATAAAATATATAAAAAATTGAAAAAAAGTATTTAATTTGAAGTTTGAAAAATGTTTTTTATTTTTTGCATAAAATGTTGAACTATAAACATATTTTATAACAATAATTTACCAAACAAGTAGGTTCAACTATACGTATAAAAGTTGTTTTGATACATGGCAAAAATTTCAGCCCAAGATCTTTAAAATTTTTTGAGATATTACGCTCGCAAGCTTCGAAAATTATGTTTTGAGAAAAACGCGTTTAAAAAAATCAGGTTTGAAAAAATTTGTAATGATCAATTAATATCTTAACTATTATCGTAAGATGATGAAGGAAGGTTTTGGTTGAGGATCATAATGTTATGCTAGTGGCCAACGTTTCGAAAAATTTATTTTGTTTTAAAAATTTACCAGCGTTTGACCAGCTTGATGCCCTGAAGATGAAAATAAATTTTTCGAAACGTTGACCACTAGCGTAACATTGGTGAAGCTTATTTATGATCCTCAATCAAAACCTTTCTTCATCGTAACATTCTATTGGATTAACACTACTTTATGCTGAAGACATCAATAATTATCGTAAGGAATATTGTTTTGAAATTTTGTATGCATATTCTAGATAATATTTCTAACAATTTTAAGCAAAGAAAAAACAATATATGTTTTTGAGCTGTTACACTAGGTGCCCCCTTAATTAACAAATTTCAGATTTTTTAAAATGTAAATTTAACTCGCTTACATGATAAGGCTGGTGAAGTATATTTGATGAATTATAATATTGCGTCCTTTTCAGGATTAGGGCAATTTCGCAAAGGTTGATTTACAAATGCAGACGTCTGTACCATTTCAAATTCAAACTTTTCTGGTTTCACGTCCATTATATTGATGTTGGTAAATGATAACGGGAAAGTAGACAGGTACACAAATCAAGCACCTTATTTAGCTGTGTATAACGTTTCGCTGGTGATCCCAGCTTCTTCAAATACAGAAATATATTTACAGAAAATGTTTAGTTTAACAATAATGTAACCTAGAAACTAATTGTACATTATTGTTAAACTAAACAAATTTGTAAATATATTTCAGTATTTGAAGAAGCTGGGATCACCAGCGAAACGTTATAAGTTATAACAGCTAAATAAGGTGTTTGATTTGTGTATCATTTACCAACATCAAATTCAAACATTGATTTTAAAAAATTTCAATGTGGACAACACCGAAATGTATATAGGTACCTATACTTAAATGTAAGGTTACTGATTCGGTTCGCTTATACGCTTAATATGTAGGCCAATAATTCTAAACTTGTCCCATATAAAAGCCACAATGGACCGATTTCACAAAAGGATGCAGTGAAAAATTATGTTTGTCAAAAGTCAGTGAGGTGTTTAATTTGATTAAGCATGCTCGAATGTTTGTCCTGACGAATGTATATCCGCGCTACGTATAAAGCGGCCCATAGACGCTCAATATTATTGCGTAATATTTGGGTTTGTGCAATATAATTGACCGTGTGTAAACGAGATTGAAAGGTTGCGCAATGTATTGTGTGATTTTCAAAATCTTGAAAATATATTGCACAAACGGGGAAATATTGTGCCGTCTGTTGTCAAGATTGCGCAATATCCCGTCAATAAATCTCAAGTAGCGGTCGTTTCAACAAGTCGTCTCAACTACGCCTAATCATGGGTGACAAGAAAGCCGAAAGACAATTTATTGTTGAATTTATCGAGGTGTATCGTGGTCTTCCGGCTCTGTGGGATGTGAAGTGCAAAGACTATATAGTAATCGTGATAACATGATGACTGAAGTTCTTGTGGGGACTGTTTGCACAATGTGGATGTACCGTCTGTGCTCGCAATATATTGCACAACCTTCAATATCGCCTCCATACAGTACAATTTTTTGCTCAAACCAAAATATTGTACAATAATATTGACAGTCTAGGGGCCGCCGTCAAAATATTGTGCAACCCACATTGCACAATAATATTGAACGTCTATGGGCCGCTTAAAGCTGCGCATTGCACAATGTACAGACTACACACCCTACCCTGACACCTTACATAAGGCATTATCTTTCATTTCACCCTCAATGATACGCCGTATTAAATATTGTACAAGTGTGTTTTGTTAGGCAGGGTCGTAATTTCTGATTTTCACTTTCAAACGACCGTAGAAGTGAAGAAAGTCTAGTTACGGTGAAAACATTTTAGCCCCTTAGCCACCTAGCACACCGTGAACCCGTGAACAGCGCCGTAACTAGCCTTTTATGCACCCGGTGCAAGGGCGTAGAAATTTTTTTTCCTGGAGGGGAATAAAGCAAAAAAATTCAATATTTTTTTAAAGTTTTATTAATATCACACAAGAATGCTCACGAAGGACGGTATCAAGCAAAATATTATTTCCCAAACTAAATTTACAATTTTTTTTTCAAGAAGTATTTCTAAATGTTATTTCTTAGCCAGGTATTCGTATTATTTTCAGTTTTATTTTTTGTATTAAGATCCTGGGGGGGGGGGGTAATTACCCCATTTACCCCCTCTTATCTACGCCCTTGCGGGTGCGAGTTTCTATAACTGCGCCCTTGAAAAATGTTCCAATCTTAAAACTTGGTTCTGGTCTGGTCATTTCTGCGCCCCTCCAGGATCTGCGCTTTGTGCCTGGGCCACCGCTTGCACAGTCCTAGTTACGGCACTGTGCGTGAATTCGTCTTGGACGCTTACACGCTTTCAGCGCCGTCAAGCGATGTTTTTAGTATTGAAGTTGAAGCTGAAAAAGCGCGCTTATGTTTGAGCTCAATGATCGACACAACGCTCACAAACGCTTTACCTCTCAAGTTAGCGCAGCAAAAGCGTTAGCGTCAAATCGTGCTAACTACTAAAACGAACACGGTATAAGCGTTTATTCGTGTCATGTTTAAGGCATCTTAACCTCACTTTTGTGTGCATTGAAAGCAACTTAAAATTATTTTTTATTACTCATGCGGGAAAAGTGGTATGTTTACGCACGCTGTTACGGTTGAAAAGTAGCTATTTTCATTTGCGTGCGGAAACTTTATTTGCTGCACTGAAATTATTGTTTGCCGCACACAAATTCAGAGTTACCATAGTTACCAAACAATAAGAATTTATTACTTCTAATTTCTTTTTTAATTCGTAATAAAATTTTAATTTTAATTTAATTTAGTTCGTAATAACAAATAGCATGTGCAACTCGTGCGGCATTGTTGCACTAGTTGCACAATATACTATTGTCTTTGAAAAATTGAAAATTCATTGCCCACAGTATTCTCCATTAATTTAGAAGATCCATTATTGCTTGAAAAATTCCTAAATTATTTACATCCCGCCACAATTATGCCAACTGACGTTTACCACGTGCTGATCCCAAAGCGAACAGTATTTTAGTGAGTAACGTTAGTGTTCAAAAGCCAAGATGAATGTCAATAAATAGCGCTTATAAGCATTTAAGCGCCCAAGACGAATGCATCCTGTGTGTTGTTGCGGTTTCTTGTGTGTTTTGTATGATATTTTAGACGAGAGAATGTCTTCCTTAATGTTTATTTATTTACGCAGAAATTAATAGTTAAACTGGCAGAATTATAAAACGATCGTTCGTTTAGAATAAGTATAAATGATCAAATTCAATGAATACGTCCCTGTACAATTGTATTTAACTGAACACCTGCACTGTTCACGTTGTGTCATTTTACTTACGTAATATTATTATATATATTGGGGAGACGATAACAAATTATTGTTTATCGCAAGGTTTGTTTTGTTTATATATTTATTAAATCAGGAAACAAGTGTTTATCGTTAAATGCAAACTTACTAATTCACATAAACTTATAATTTTGTTAAACTTATTCTTTTGATTTTTACCGATTTTTGCAAAATATTAACATAGGTAAATACTTTTTTATTTTATATCAGTTGTATCTACATCGAGGTGTAGATAATTGAAAATATTAGCATTCAAAATCAGATTTATTGATCTAGCTTATTTTCAAAAATGTCAAAAAATACTAGTAAAATGTCCCGTCATATTAAGATGAAGCTTACCAGTTTTTTAATTATTATCACACCTGCTAGTCAACAAAATAAAACATTTTTTGAGAAAATTTTGTACGAAATGTTACACAGTGATTGGTCCGGATTGACAAAAATGTTGCAAATTGGCTATACTATTGACGATTTATTACAAAATTAAAAATTATCTCGATATAGGTTAATTTTTTCCGTGTATTTTCAATGCGACATGAACTTTATTGATTTAGCTACACGTTTTGCAACAAATAATAGAATCTGAAACGGTTATTAGGTACAAGGTTTTTATACAAACGACCACAATTTTTCGGCCGCACTAATAATTTGTTTTATTTGAGGGAGAAAATGTGGCGGTAATCGGAAATCACGTGTGGCTCCAAATCCCCAAAGTTGCAGACATTGGAGGGTCATAAACACTCCTATAGTATAACTTATACAGCTTTCAAGTCTCTTCTGTTCTACAAGTTTGTGTAATTCACAGATATCGAGCGCTTGAAACGATCAAATAATTGCACTTTTTTTATTCTAGCGCTTTCATATTTAGTAAGTCCTATTACTAAAATATTTTTTTAATTAATTTATGCATTTGTATTTTTTCTATAAAAAATATACCTACATAAAAATAGAGATTGTTTTTGTGAAATATAGAACAGTTTTAAAAAGTCGTTAGATTGAAACGATTTTTTTTTGTTTAAACTGTGTATTCATGTAGGTATTTAACAGTTTTCTGCACAATTTCCATTTCGAAATAACATTTTCTACGCAAATTGATCAAAGTTTAGCTTGAAAAGTGATGTTTATCTATATAGATCAAATTAATAATTTGTTTTTGAGTGAATACAATCAATTGTTCTGCATTACAGAGAATTTCACAACGATATAAAACTGTAATTATATCGAATCAAAGCTTTTATCAGCGCTTACTGCAACCCGGCATCAGTGTTTCATCTCCTGTTCACGTGGTAAGTTAAATGTACGTAGAGAAGAATTGTGTTTTGTGGTTATACCGTTAATTTACCAGAGTTCTCTATTTTGCCAATGACAATTCTATTCTTTCATCTTTTAACACTATAGGAAAGATGATCTCTGTTGACTGTTAGAATCTCTCACAGGAGGGTCAGCCGTTATACAGTCGCCCGATGCGGTTGGCGATTGGTTCCGCAGTTATCGTTTTTCATATTATTGTGAAAAATACGATCGGCAGTTATGGAAACATTGTGCCCGTGCAGTTGTTGCTACTGCAGCACACCACGACGACGCGGACACAGACTGTTACCAACGGTCTCGGCTCTGGACAGGTTCTACTATAATAATCGAACGTCCCGACGCCCCGACTGTCGACCTGCATTGACCGCAGAACTACTTTGGTCAGTGCCGGATTAAAGGCCGCTGCAGACGAGGCTAGAAAACTCTGCTATTTTCCTTGCTAGTTTTCTAGCGCTGGTTTTCTCGATTGCTGTTAAGTGATCGCTTCACACGAGACTATTTTTCAAGCTTGTTTTGTGAATAGATCTGATGCGCGCGCAGTGGCAGTTCGAATATAAACACAGAGCAAAACGTGTCCGTTGTTTGACTCTGAGCAGAATTGCGCCATGTTGGTTTGTGGGCGTTTGTTCAAGTGCCTACGTGACAAGATACTGCTTCCTAATTGGTTCTTGCTCATACCTAGCAGCGGACCTAGCAAGAAAAATAGCCCCTGTTCTAATTTTAAAACCTATCTTGTGAGCTAGCAGGCCAGTCCGCAGTAACGTCATTTTCAGCTTTGTACCCAGCCTACCGGCTAGAAGCGTTTATAGCAACGTTTCTAGCTTCGTGTGCAGCGGTTTTAAGATTGCGAAAGCGAGTTGGTTGAAGCTTCACTTATATATGAGACGCTTCGCATAGGATAAGTTCACTGAAATGTTGAGTAAATGGTAAAGTACTAGAAGGCTCGCCAATTATATATTGCACATACCGCTAAGCTAGCGGTATGTGCTCTATTATTGCCTTACGTTTCAGAACTGACTTTCGTTCATACAAGAAGTTATATATAAGGGTAATTTGCACGAAATCCATTCAAATTGAAGCTTTTTAAAAAGAGGAGATTCTGTTCTATAAAACGGAACCATTTTTAGATTAGTCCTAAAATTGTAATTGAAAATCTCGAATAGCAGTTGTCAGTTAGTCTGTACGTATGTATCTACGTACGTTTGAACTCTACAGATCGCAATTTTGATCCGATCGCCTTGGTTTATATTTTATTCACTTTGTTTACTATCAGAGTAGAACCCTATTTAAATTCAATGAAATGCGTTCAGTAGTTTAATTTTTATAAACAGTTTTTATTTTATTATTTTTTTACAGCTAATAGTTAAAAAAAAAACAATATAATAATTACTGTGTAAATTACCGTAAAATAAGTGCTACACTTCTGTACCGTAATAACACTGATATATCTAGCTCGCTTCTTGGCGTAATGGTTAAGTCATTAGATCAGCAAGGGCAAGGTCCTGAGTTCGATTCCTGCTGATATAATTTATTTTCATTTTGTTTTCTATTCCATTTTATTCCACTTGATATTTATATATTATTATATTATATATATTTCTTATATCTATATTTTTATTTTTTTTTTAATTTTTAATTATTTATTTATTTAAATTTTTTAATATTTTTAAATTTTTTGAAAAATATTTTTTCTATTGTTTTTTTTAATTTTTGTTATACATTCGAAAACTTGCGGGATGTGCACTTTTGGTTTTGACAACTATTTTTTTTAAGTTATTGCAGTGATACTGGGTACTTTTTTTATTTTTATTTTACACAGATACAAATAATAAACACCAGCTCTTTTCTTTGAACTTTTCTGTGAAGATCCTCCTTTTTAGTGGACGCCCCTGACGAGTTGTTCAATCTTAAATCCGGCGCTGAATCTGGCTATGCTGGTTAGCTTGTGCATTGTATTGCAAATCACATTTTATTACTTCACACTGGTATTGGATTTTTTTGTCGATTTCGCGTATTTATTCTAATTCCAAATAGAGCGATAAAAAGCGAACAGAGTTTCGTTTATTTCCGTCAGAAATTTTATTCTTCATTTCATATCTGTGACTAATGATGGGAATAATCGAGATATTTCGATAATCGAGACATTAGTAATCGAATGATTTCAATAATCACCTGCAGGTGATTATTGAAATCATTCGATTACTAATGTAAAATGTTTTGATTATGGCAATCATGATTGCCATAATCGAAACATTTTACTAATTTAGTAGTTTGTGCATCAGACGGCAACACCGATTCGAAATAACTGAATTATATTGCCCTCTCTCCGCTACTGCAGGAAACCGAGCGAGATATATACTACTAAATTAGTAGTATTTCACAAGTCACAACACACATTAGTAGTATCTATTTCGCTCGGTTCTCTGCAGCACAACTTGTGTGTAGTGTAGCTGCTAGCTGTTAAACGGCTACTTTGTTCTCTCTCGATTATTAGCAGTGTTTCGTAGTGTTCCGTTCCGATACATGCATTCATTCGATTAATTTTAGTAGTAATTCCATTCGGTAGTTAAGTTTTTAGTAAAATGATTCATAATCGAATTAATTACTAGTTGTATATTATAATCGAGATATCTCGAGATATGTTAATAATCGAGTTAATCGATTATCATATCTCGATTTATTCCCATCACTATATTTGACCATGCAAAACAGCTTATGTTCAGATTGTTAACGATCTAGTTCTTCGTTTTTCGATGCCAATCATAAATATTTATCGATGTATATTGAAATGTAAAAAGTGACAAATAAAATTACTAGATAAAAAGTGCCACTATGTTGTCTCGTATAATATATACAAAACAATTACGCTGGTCTGTCAAAGTTCAAAGAAATTATTTCAGCTTAGAAAAACTCATTTTGTCTAACAAAACAATATCATTGTGTTATACCATATATAATATATAAGATATCTTGCAGACTGACTAATTGTGTTAAAAAGTAAGAAACATAATTTTTATAGATTGAAGGAGATTTATTTGGTTGAGGAACAATTGAAAAATAAGCTTCATCAGAGTATCGCTTGTGGCCAACGTTTCGAAAATTATATTTTTATCCTCAGGGCCTATGAACATGTATATTGTATAAGTAGTATTCATTTACTATGGGCTATTTGCAAGGAGGCGGAGTTACAAGTTTTTCGATGCTAGCGTTTGTAGTGAGCACTAGAGGAAACTTCAAGCTCAAATTTTCCGTATGTCAGTGAGCAATGTTTATTAAAAGTGAAAATAGTTATAATTTTATGAAGTTTTTTAATTACAACGAAAACATGGGAAAACTTAGCGATCTGGAAATGTTTGTTGTGTTCCGGGTTGTTGCGCTGATGGCGATTTAAGTAAAATAAAGACCATGGGCGCCCTAATTTGACGTTCCGCTGTCAGTGTAAACAAATTAGCATCAGTTTTTCTTATTACATTTTTTTTTTTGACACATCATGGCCAACTAAAGTTTTTGACTTATCACCTTATAGAAACATGTCGCGAATTCCAATAAAAGTGAGCTCAATAATTCTCTATTACCCACTAGCGGCACTAGTAGACTTCGTGCACACAGCCTATACATGTTCAAAGGCACTGAGGATGAAAATATAATTTTCGAAACGTTGGCCACAAGCGATACTCTGGCTAAGCTTATTTTTCAATTGTTCCTCAACCAAATAAATGTCCTTCAATACATATTTTTGGAACAAAACTTCTACTAACAATAATTTTTATACTGGCGAGGAGTAGGTAAGTTGGAGCTAAAAGTTCTCCGGCTTTTGATTTTTTTTTATTTACGGAATATTTTTTTAATTCTGATGAAGAACTGTTTTCTGTTTAGTCTAAGCTCTGACCATTCAAAGGCCACCACATGACGATACTAAAATTTTATTATTGAGTTTATTAACAGATAATATATGATGAAAAACATCAAATCAGTGGCAGGTAATTCGATTGTTTCTTATCATTTTTCGTTATCAGTATTTCAAATACGCCTCAACATTACTTCTTAAAATTTATAGAGATTATAGAAAAGTATAAATTATTTAATAACATCATCGGCTGCCTTGCATGTTTTTGCATACCTGGCACATCTCATATTAAACATTTATCTATTTGTGAGGTCTGCCGAGTATGCGAAAAAATTTGTATAATAGCCGATGATAATTGTGAATAATTATATAATATTTCACTATAATTCGTAGATCAGTAAAAATTGGTAGAGTCATTTTCGAGTACAGACAGATAGACATACATTTTGGAATCGACTTCTCTCGTCTAGGACCTAGGTCATATACAATATTTGAAAATACGCGAGAAAACGAATTTGTAGACAAAATTCCCTTCACAGTTTTGTATTTTAGCGTGATTATTTCTTGCAAAAAGAAAGCACTTATCACATCATCTTTTATGAAACAAAAGAAAAAAAACACACGCACACAAACGTACTTGTGTCTTTAGTTTAATTTGGGATAAGCTAAATTTATTTGTGTACGAGGATCAAGAAATATAAGGATGACAGAAGAAAAAGAAGAAGAAGAAAAAGAAGAAAAAAAACAGTGCAATTGTTCTAATATAGGGAGGTGAACAGGGTGGTATATATGAGGCAAAAATAAAATTTCTTTTTTCTTTCGTTCTACAATAAACACATACAAACGATAAATTACAGTTAATTGTGCTATGCTTTAGATTAATTGGCTTTCAGGAATGCCTCTGAAAGATGGTACGGCTGAAATTGTTAGGGCGGAGACGACCGATGACGATGAAACGGCCGGCAGGAGGGAGCAACCCCACGGCGCTACAGAAAAATTCCTTCTCGCTATCCCGATTCAGAATGACGTGGTGGTGCTCCAATCAACTTATTCCGGTTTGGATAATACGGTGTCTCAAAAGTTACTGCCTTGCGTATATTTAAGTCATGTTTGTTTGAAATTGTTTTTATTTGACCAAAGTACGCAGAGAATTTTGAAAGCTTTGCATACATTATTAGTTTCGTTATTTAAAGTACGATTTAAAAATCGAGATACTTTTTCATAGCGCAAATTTTTTATTCTAATACGACTTTTTATTTAATTCATTGTTTAAATTCTGCCTTTTCAACAAAGAAAGAAAGAACAGCAGCGAAAAAAAGTATTTATGTCGTTTTTAAGAACGATCCTTGAAAATATTTTGATGAGTATAATTTATATATATGTGCGTGTGTATAAGATATCATATATCTTTTTCTTAATTATCAATCAAAAAACCTTTTCATTTCAACTCAAATTTTATTCTCCTCAAATTAAATAAAACATTCATTTTTATATCTAGAATTCTGTACAGATATTATACAATTCAAAACTATTTTACATAATAACAATAATTATAAAGTCAGATTCACAATTAGAAATCAAATATATAACAATCTGTAGGTATATAGGTATCTTAAAAAAAAAACTTCGGAGAAGTAAAAACTTCGTTCTGTGCTAAATTCAAAAACTTGAGGCGACTGAATCTCAGAATTATAACTTAAAAAAAAAAAAGAATTTCGAGGCAGACAAGAAATTGAAATCAAGCTCGAAATTCTGTGCCTAAGACGTCGAAAAAAAAAAGAATTTTGAGGCAGACAAGGAATTGAAATCCAACTTCGAAATTCTGTGCTTATAAAAGCTACAAGAGCAACAGCAAAAAAATGCAAAGACGGTGTTCGCATAACTCCTTTAGTTACCACTAAAAAAACGCCGTCTGTGCACTTTTTTTTGCTGTTGCTCTTGTAGCTTTTATAAGCACAGAATTTCGAAGTTGGATTTCAATTCCTTGTCTGCCTCAAAATTCTTTTTTTTTTCGACGTCTTAGGCACAGAATTTCGAGCTTGATTTCAATTTCTTGTCTGCCTCGAAATTCTTTTTTTTTTTAAGTTATAATTCTGAGATTCAGTCGCCTCAAGTTTTTGAATTTAGCACAGAACGAAGTTTTTACTTCTCCGAAGTTTTTTTTTTAAGATTTCACGTCTTTTTCCAAAGTGTGAGACATTATTTTTATTTTTTCTCCAAAAAATAAACATATGTGCATTTTTAGAATTAAGAGGCCACAGATTCCATGAAGGCCAATTTTGAAGGCATGAAAAAAAATCAATGAACAAGGCCATTAAAAATACAAAATTTTTTTCATATCATTTGTAAAATACCTACTTATTTTGCATTAAAAAAGAAGTTTCACTTTGAAAACTTTCCTATTTTTAATTTTTGTTGCACTTTTTATTGTGAATATGTTTTTAATAAATTAAATTATTTAAATCTGACTTCAATCATATATTTTGTTATTTTTTAATAAAAAATTTGACGAAAGTGTATTTTTCAAAAAAAAAGAAAAAAAAATTAAAAATTAAAAAAGAAAAATATCAAGTGGAAATAAAATGGAGTAGAAAAACAAAAATTTTTCCAATGATGGCGGCGGGAATCGAACCCGAGACCCTGTTATTAGTGTTATTACTAGTCTAACGTCGTAACCGTTAGTCCACGGGCATACTCGCAGTATAAGCTGTTATTGTGGTACAGAAGTATATATGGGTGATACGAAAAATCGGTCCTATGAAAGTCACGTGGTCACAGAACTATAAAACTTGGAAACTGGTCTCATATACACAGCGTTATATGGGAGCTAGGCAAAATCAATGTATAAGAATACGTTAGAGATACGTCGGCATTTAGCACAGAAAAGAATCTCTAACGAGATTCTTCGATATTAAAATTTCTTTCTATGTATGAGACACTGAGAGTAGAGCACCTCTTGGTGAACTGCCCGCTATATGACATGGAAAGGATTAAAACAGAACTTTCTTCAAATCTAAAAACTATATACTTACCTATCTAATAAGTAAAATTATCATTACCATTTATTAATAAATTTGTAATTTTTCAGTATTGTGATTATAACCACAACATACAACTGTAATCATTTTAGTAGTGATAATGACCACAGCAGCCGATTCACTTGTTTTTTTTTTTGTTAAAATAAAAAAAAATTCTTTGAAACGCATCTCTTTTTAAATCTGTACGGAGAACACGTATGGTCGGTTCTGAATGCGAAAAAGCCAACGAGATGTCGTTATGAAGCAGGGTTTATCCCTAGTTTATGCGCTAACACCGTCTTACATGAAGATCTGACGTAGAATAAGAATTCAGTTCTCTAAAAATGTCCCTACAAGGTTAGGTTCAACAGTTTTAGTTTCAAAATACATAACGGTCTTGATAATTTTGAAAATATTAATAGAGAAGAGCCATATGATTAAATTAAATTAAATTTTATTGAATTTAATTTAATTTATCAAAATTAAAAATAATTGTTCCGGTACCGGGAATCGAACCCGAGCCTCCTGGGTGAAAGCCAGGTATCCTAGCCACTAGACCATACCGGACATGTTAACAGTATTCTTATGTGAAAAAGAAACTCTGCTAAGCACACACAGAAAATAAAAAAAAAACTTAATTCCGGTACCGGGAATCGAACCCGAGCCTCCTGGGTGAAAGCCAGGTATCCTAGCCACTAGACCATACCGGACATGTTTACGGCATTCTTATGTGAAAAAGAAACTCTGCTAAGCACACACATAAAATTAAAAAAAAACTTATTCCGGTACCGGGAATCGAACCCGAGCCTCCTGGGTGAAAGCCAGGTATCCTAGCCACTAGACCATACCGGACATGTTTACGGCATTCTTATGTGAAAAAGAAACTCTGCTAAGCACACACATAAAATTAAAAAAAGAACTTATTCCGGTACCGGGAATCGAACCCGAGCCTCCTGGGTGAAAGCCAGGTATCCTAGCCACTAGACCATACCGGACATGTTTACAGCGTTCTTATGTGAAAAAGAAACTTTGCTAAGTACACACATAAAATAAAAAAAATTATTCCGGTACCGGGAATCGAACCCGAGCCTCCTGGGTGAGAGCCAGGTATCCTAGCCACTAGACCATACCGGACATGAGCGTTTAACGTACTATACTCAATCGAGATCAGATGTAATACTATTTATAAATATGTACATCATTATACAAAACACTACAACAGCCACCCGCTGTACAGTGTAGGTACACTTACATCTAATTATGAAAGGGAAATTTTTTCTTTATGACAATTTTCAAAGTAATAGAATTTTGTTTATAATGTATTATATCTACTAATATATTAGTATTAAATTATTTATTAATTTATTTAATAATAAATAACTTGATTAGTTAACTAATTATTAATACATGAAAAACAACGCCGTGCAAATACGACTATATTCTCTAAGTCCGCTGCACCATAATATTATGTCTATATTTAATAGGCAATCCACCGATCAAAGTCGGACCGAACTGCCAGTAGTTAAACAATTAATCGGTCCTAGTAGATCACAATTTAGAAAAAGAAAGTGGGAAGTAAATGAGGAAAATTGGCGGTGTGAGTTGTGAGTTAAGGGAAGAAAGGAGAAGATATGTTCGGAGAAAAAAAAATAGGGATACTAAACGACGACTAAGATTCAAGCTAGAAGCAAAGTTCTCATTGCGGTACAGTATCGGTAAAATTAATTTGTGTCTATTACATTTTTAGTATTTTTGATTTGTTATAGGAAAATCAATTAGGGGATCAGTTCAAAAAGTTTTGAAAATTTTGTGATTTTCAAATCGCTGTGTTATCACAAAAAATTATCGGATTTTATAAAACTAGAAAGTTCAAGCTTTAAAAACAATATTTTTACAAAAAGTCGATCATTTTTTTGCGATAATACAACGATATGAAAATCACAAAACTATCGACATTTTTAATCTGATCCTCTAATTAAATTTAATAAAATTTATAAAAATTTATTCCGGTACCGGGAATCGAACCCGAGCCTCCTGGGTGAAAGCCAGGTATCCTAGCCACTAGACCATACCGGACATGTGTGCAAGTCTCAAATGAAGAAAACACATAGACGCTATGACGAGCCTCACTATTTTTAAATGTAGGTGAAATTATTTTTAACTTTGAAGTTGCAATCAATGACTATATTTAATTTGCTGTTTATTTGTTTTATCTTCATTAATTTTATGAATTTTCGTTGTAATAACGATACAAACTTATGTAAAATTAGATAGATAGATAGATAGAATAGAATTTATTGTTAAACCTATTTAGGATGCAACATGTCAGTTACAATCAATTTCACAATTTAAATTTTACAAATTAAAAACAATTTTTCAATTAGAATTTTACAGATTAAATTTAAAAATAGCAGGTAGTCGATATTTTTATCTCTGATTTTATGAATAAAAAATAGAGAATAGTTACTTCTTACCACAACAAGTTTATTAGTGGATGTACATTTCGAGAGCTATGCTCTCATCTTCAGCAATACACTAAACTCAAGAAGTAACTATTAAGAAGTAACTATTCTCTATTTTTTATTAGATTCAAACCACAGTGCTCCTAATATTTTTGTTATCTGATTTTATGGCATCACCTATCCATGGATTCAGTTAAAACTTTTGTAAAACTTGAAAGCGTTTATCCTTAAAAAGCAATTTTTCAGATATTTTACTTTTTTTGTCTTCAAAATACAACCTCGAAAAAATTGTTAAAGTAGGGTGAACGATTTCAGATTTTCCAAATTTTCGAGAGTTTGATAGCCTAAAAATACCTATGTCTATAATTTATGTATGTGAATTTTATATTTAAATTTAATGAACACACTTCTTGTTCGAACATCCGCGTCAAATGTTTCAGTTTTTAGTTTAAAAGTACTCTATCTCGACAAAATTACTTCTGTAGGGTTCGAAATTAATATCATTTTAGTTGTTGAGCAATTCTAATACAAATTTCAATGTGTGGTGTCATAATATGGTCCGAATTATAATATCGTAGAAAACGAGGGGGCGGTTTTATAGGCTTCGCACTTGTGACAGCCGAATAACATTAAAATCTTGCAGCCTTCTTAGTTGTTCAAAGTCTTGAAAACTTAAGTCTAACTCTACTAGGTGTAACACAGTAAAATGTTATAGCGGTCATTGAAGTTGCGTAAGAGCAAGTATACTTTCTTCATTTTATTTTTCAACTAAAAGAAAAGTCCCAGTCGGGGAAGGATTTTAGCGAGTTCAAAATTTGTCTTAAAGCGCGGGTTGATGGTAATTTCAAAGCATTAATTAATTAATTATCGTTGATATTTTTGTTATGAATTTAAGATGTAAACCTAATCTCTTGAGGTAGGTAATAATTATAGTTAAGGTTTTGTGAAGTTCGGAAAAATTACATGTCTTTTTCTCGTAATAAATTATTTTTAGCAAAAATAATATTGTGTTGTTCTCAATATGCAAAAAAAATTCTAGTTTTGTTGAAAATCGAAGAATTTAATGATATTTCCGATATGGCTTTATGTTGAAAAGGGTTGCTGAATTTATTTATGAAATAAAATATATCCAATATTAAGTTACGAGTACTAAGCATAACTTTAAGCAGAACTGAGAAAAGTTCATCAAAATAGTTATTATAACTAAAAATTTAGTTTGTAAGCCTGTGGGGTTTCTCCAACGAAACTAATATTATTGTATGTAAACAAGCGTGAACGTACAGTAGTCTACATATAACCGTGTAATAAAAAAAGCCGGTATTTGTCTTTTGCTCGCATTAGGTACACCTATTTGCTTGTATCCTTTAATTTTGGGTATAACTGTATCGAGTTTAATGAAAATCGATCTTACTTTTTTCGAGTGATGCTGGTACAAATACAGACAGAAAGACCAAAATTGTAAGCGAGATATGGGTACTAGGTAGTAGGTACTAGAAAACCTCGATAAACCCACAAGAAAACGCGTACGGAGGTTCTATTACAGTTTTTCTATATTTTTATTAACTACTCGTATGTATACATTTTTTTCATAGAAGTTCAACCGATTCAGCTCGCCAAGCCGAACGCCTTCTTACACCGGGCCTCAAGGATAGAGTCCTGTCAGCCGTACCCTTGTAGAGGTTAAGTTGCAGATATTGTATAGTACACCTATCCCCCGATTTACACGGTAGATACGTTCCTGAGAAAAACGTGTAAATCGAAAATTAAAAATTTTCAAGTCAAAACCGTGTAAATCGAAAAGCTTGCAGAAAATGCATAATTTTGATATTTAACAGTTGTGATTTTTTTCAATATTTTTAGGTGTAGATAAAACTTTAATTTTATGCGAAGAAATACAGACACAGTGTGCGTGTGCAGCAAGTCAGCACATACGCTCGGGATTCCCTGTGAGATGTGTACACAGCGCACGTGTTCAATCACAGTAGCATTTAGTAGAGTGCGATAAAAACAAAAAAAAACTTATTTGGAAAACCGTGTAAAAGCGAAAACGTGTAAAACAAGTACCGTGTAAATCGGGGGATGGGTGTATTACCATTTTAGATCAGGGTCCACTGAACATTTGAAACGCACAGTGACATGAGGAGCACTGAACATATTATTATGAACATTATATTTAGACAACATAATGCAACGCAACAGAAATAAACTGTTTCGCATAAATAACTTCTGCAAACTTCAGTATGCGTAGTTGTTATGCGAAAACTATAAAGTATGCACTAGTTATTCTGTTAAAATGAACTTGAGAAACCCACAATATAACTTTCACAACACGCGCTTTCTAAATTACAACATTAGTGTAATGGCAATTTTTGTCATATTTTTAAATGTCGTCAGTCTTAATTGTTAAGGTCGCTGCACACGAGGCTGGTTTTGCCGTTAGATTCCTTGCTAGATTTTACTGCTAGTTTTCAAGCGCTGGTTTTTAGAATGGCTTTATGTGTACGCTTCACACAATGCATGTATTGAAGTTTGCTTTAAAGAGGGGTTTGATAGTTGGAACGTTAACAAAAGTGGACGTTTATTGTCTCTGAACAATGTTTGCTTGTGGGCGTTTGTTCATGTCGCCCACGTGACAAGATATTGTATCCTGATTGGTTCTTGCTCAGAACAATCATTCAGAGGATCAAGTCAGCAGGCGAGCTGCAGTCACGTCATTTCCAGCCTGCCGGCTAGCAAGAAGTCCCAGCAGTGTTTCTAGCGGATAAACCAGCATCGTGTGCGGCGGCCTTTACTCTTCATATTCCAATGACGCCTAATGAAAATCACCTTTAGGAGGACGTGAAATAACGTTGCAAATATGCTGTATTATGAAAAAGTGGATTGTTTTGTTGTATTGCACGCATACCGATAAACTAGCGGTATGTGCTCTATTATCGCTTTGTGTGTCAGAGATCACTTTGGTTCATACAAGAAGTTATCTAAGTTAATTTCACACGAAATCTATGCAAATTGTAACTTTTTGAAAAGAGGAGATTCTGTTCTACAAAACAGAACCAGATCAATTCGAGTTCATAATTACTGCTAAAAATGTAATTGAAAATCACGACCAGAGCTCTACAGATCGCAATTTTGGTAGGATCGCCCTGGTTTATATTTTATTTTATTTTTAACCGACTTCAAAAAAAAGGAGGAGGTTTTTTTTATGTATGTTCACCGATTTCTCCGTCAATTATGGACCGATTTTCAATTTTTTTTTTTATTCGAAAGAGTGCACCTCAGAGGTGGTCCCATCGGAACAAAGTCAGGATCTGATGGTGGAATCCGGAGAAATCGAGGGAAACTCTCAAATTTCAAAGGCACGCATAATGTTTTTTTTATGTATGTTCACCGATTTTTAGTGTTAGATTAACACTAAAAAGAGAAAAATAAAATATTCTAACAAAAAAATTGAACCGACTTCACACTAAAAAGTAAAAAATAATTGCGTATTAAAATGTTTTGGAGTCGGTGTAGTTCTCGGAATAGATTTCATTTTGGCTGACACCGACTCCAAAACATTTCAATACGCAATTATTTTTTACTTTTTAGTGTGAAGTCGGTTCAATTTTTTTGTTAAAAATATTTTTTTTCGATGTCAATGATGCAGTCATATTCCACAGCCATCTTCGTTCAATAAGTATTTTCCGTGCGGATAAAATACATTGGTTTCACTTTAGTCACTCCGCATATATTAATATGCGTACATATTGTGTGTGTGTGTGTGTGTGTGTGTGTGTGACATTAGCATGTTAGTTAAGACGGCGGATTTACCGAAACATGTGCCCCAACGGAGGCCGTATACAATGCGAGTGCATGTAGTTCACAGAAAACGCCCGTTCAAATTACGACCTTTGGTGGATTTTAGTGCCTCAGACGTTCACACACATATACACACGCGCTTGGTTTATTTCTTATGCGTATGCCGAGTACAAGAATACTGTTCGTTCATTGACAGTGTCTGCTGGCCCAATACTATGTGTGCTTTATAATTGCTTATCGTATTACCATTCCCAACCACAAATGGGGGGAATGGTACTAGATAGTTTAGGTCAAAAATCACTTTTCAAAAATTTTACAATCTCTTTTCGTTTTGAGGTTCCCCGAATCCAAAAAAAACATATTTTTGGAAAAACTCTGTGCGTCTGTTAGTCGGTTAGTCTGACTACGATACAGGTCAAACGAATGAGCGGATTGAAACCAAATTTTGGAAGGATGTTTGGTGCGCAAATATGAAGAGCCCTATTGTTTTTGGGAAAAAAAACGGTGCATGAGCAGAAGAGATATATGCTATAACGGTGTTTTTCTATATAATAATGCGGTATACTTTTCACGACGGCTTATTATTCTATTTATTTTTTCAAGAAAGTTTCGTTAAACATTTTTTTTCTAAACTTTATAGTTTCGGAAATACTTAGAAAATAAAATAAGCAGCTGTTCATCTGTTTTGTAGATCTGTCAGAAATAAACTAGTTAAGCATGCTTTGATTAATTTTTACATGACGTGGAACAATAATTTATGTAGGTAACCATTGCAACGAATAGCAAATATAATATTGAATACTATCCATTACCCGCGTCACCTCACGCGATATTAGAAATTTTATTTTCTTTATTATACTATGTATATCAAATGTCAACATTTTGAAGTTGGAATGGTCCCGTCGCCCAATTAGCTGGATTTTTTTTTAATCTTGTCTATACTTTTGACGTTATGTTTTAGACCCAAACTAAAAACTTGTAAGTTTTGGAACGGATAAAAAAAGATTAATTGTAAAATTCAATTTAAAAATTTACAGTGAGCACATACCGTCTTGCACTATAGAATTTAAATTTTTGTTGAAACTTTTTGGGGAGAATCGATATAATTTTAATAAAATATTAGAAGATTTTGTCGCTTTCAATGTATATAATGTTGAAAACAAATGTCGATTCAAAATCCACATTAATGCCAAATTATGCAATTAAAGTGCAAAGTGAGAGCTCAAAAACAGTACATTTTTGGATTGTCGTTTCTTTTTGTTTATTAATTTCAAACGTCAAAATAGAATCTATTATATTTTCCGAATGATAATAAATCAAAACGTACCACTCTCTCTTGCCCCTACAATAATATACTAAACGTAACCCTCTCTCTTTCTATCTTCACTAACTTATATCTCCCTCTCAACTTCCAATATACGAAACATAACTCTCTCTCTTACTATCTTCACTAACTTATATCGCCCTCTCAACTAGCTTTCGCCTCGTCCGATGACGCACTTTCGTAAAAGCTTTCGTCAGGCATTTACCAGCTTACTCCTCAAGTCAAGCGTGCCTAAAGAAGTTTTACTTTAATAATAATGGAGCCGACTACCGGAAACGAACCTACGAGATAGCCGCATTACTTCACCGATTTTTTTAGTATATGGTAAAGGTATATTGCAAAATTTAGTTACATCTTTAATCTCATGAATCGATTACACATAGTGCGAAAAAATTCTTTGCGATTATTTTAAGACCCAGAGAACAATAGTGATCTGATTCATAAAAAAATAGTATCTAATCGAATCTGTATTTCTCACAGCGTACGACCTGTACTGGCGGTTTACGATCTATATGGTGGAGGCGTCGGGTCTCGCAGTGGCGGGTTTTAATTCTTGTAGCGCTCTCAGTAGGCGGGCGGCATATATGAGAGAAGAGACGCTCGGTGCGCGGATTCGACGTTACACTGTGGAGCGTGTAATGGCTCGTATAAAACATCCCCGCCGAGTGCGTGTTGTGTGACGTCACAGATACACTGTTCTACGTACCTATCTGTTTACAGGACCGGTGTTCTATCCTTTTTTTGTAACACGACATATATTTTGAATCTTGAGTGAATTCACAAAATTGTGAATGTTCATGTTTAACGCCGAATTAAAATTAACTGGACATTTGACCGAACGAGCAAAGCGAAACTGCCTCATTCTAATTTGAACTTTTACCGTTTTGTTTTGTAATGTCATGACAAGGCTATTTCTAGTTTTCACGATGACAAAAGTCACGATTTATCACGTGAAAACGTACGTTTAAAATTCTGTTTTTTAAGAACCAGTTCTTTAAAACCCTGTTCTGTAAGAATCTGTACTCTGAGAACTGTTGTTACTGATCGAGTGTATTTCGGAGAACTGCTATTTTTAGAACCAGTTCGATAAGTATAAGAGGCATTATCGCTATTGCTCGATGTGGATAGTTCTAATGACTGCCGGTGCACGAATCAAGCGCAATAGATGGGTTGTCGCACAACAAGAGCTACGTTTCATGATTTAGCTTCACTTTCAGCTTAAACGGTTCTAAAATAACTGTTAGCTCTTGTTTGGTGTATTTTCCAGTAAAAAGCCGTGACTGTTAAGTCATACTGTGGCGTTATTCCTCTTTTGTGTGTGTGTGTTTGCATGTTTACATTGTATGTTCGTATTGCAGCTGGCGGGATTATGCCGAGAAACACTTAGAACTAAACTTAGTATAAAGGTTAAGACTTGCTTCTGCTCAGTTCGGCTCGGCTCGGCTTCTGTGTTGACTGCTGCAAACAGTTAAATTTACTACTGTGCGATTTTAAACCTTCCGAACGAATCTTGACTAAATATCGTGTGAGTCGAAAGTTGTATTACCTCAAAGAATAAAAATTGTTTTAAAATTAATATCATCACTTTCTGTTCTCATAGCCCATTCTTCCACTAGATCAATATTTTATTTTAGAACGTTAGTTGATGTAAACACAAATGTATTAAGCCATATACCATACAAAAATTAATTAACCAGTGCATTCAAGAACACCTACATGTTTGGGGTTTTAACAGAGCTTTTCTTTTTCCTGGATTCATAAATTGTGGTATACCACAAGGCTCATCTTTGGGTCCATATCTATTTTTGATCTTTAGCAATAACATGCCAAACTATATGCAGAATGTTGACTCTGTGATTCTTTATCCAGATGATACCACGGTATGCGTAAAAGATAAGGAACTCGCTAAAACAATAAAAAAAAACAAGGTAGCTGCCTCCATACTTTCACAGTACTGTAATGAAAATGGTCTAAAATTGAATATTGAAAAGACTAAGATTATGAACTTTAGCATAAAGAAAAATTCTATAGATCGGACACCTACTTTGAATGTTGACGGCAAAGCAAAACAAATCATTTCTTTTAATTTTCTAGGTCTGAGAATCGATTCGTTTCTAACGTGGGACGGTCATATTGACGATATATGTAATAAATTATCAAAAATGGTTTACCTATTTTACAGATTACGTACCATTTGTGACGAATCAGTATGTTTAGCTGCCTATTATGGTTATGTTTATTCAAAACTATCGTACGGTATTGTATTTTGGGGGCGGTCCACTTGGATATACAGAGCTTTTCAGCTTCAGAAAAAAATTATCAGAATCATGTTCCATTTAAATTACCGAGAATCATGTAAAGATACATTTAAAATGAATAAATTACTAACAGTACCAGCGCTTTATATGTACAAAAGTACAATGTTCCTAAAAAATAATCCGGATTTATTTTCAAATAATTTCACTCACTCATATAGTACTAGACGAAAAGATCTTGAAGTCCCGGTGCATCGCCTCACAAAGTACAAACAAAGCCTGCGTTGCTCTGTCGTGAACATTTATAATGGGTTGCCAGACCATATCAAAGCCAATTTTGGTGAAAAGAATTTCAACATTAAGCTGTAAAACTATTTTTTGGAAAAGTGTCCATACTCTGTTTAATTTTAACTTACTCTGTGTAATTTTGACTACTTACTTTGTTTAATTTTAATTGCTATGACTTGTCCACATCTTGTATGTAATACTGCATAAATAAAATTATGATTATGATTATGATAAGAATAAAGGTCGCTGCACACGAGGCTATAGACACACTGCTTGGACTTCTGCTGGCCAGTAGGCTGGGTACCAAGCTTGAAATGACGTCACTGCGGGGTCGCCTGCTAGCTCACCAAATAGGTTTTAAAATTAGAAGAGGGGCTATTTTTTTTGCCGCTAGGTATGAGCAAGAATCGATCAGGATTCAGTATCTTGTCACGTGGGCGACTTGAACAAACGCCAGCAAACAAACACTATGTAATAGCGTGTGTTCTGTTCAGAGACAATTAACATGCACTTTTGTTACCGTTCTAACCATCACTGCGCTGGTTGGTTGAACGCGCTAATCTCAGGAACTACTGGTTCGAATTGAAATTTTTTGTTGAATAGCCCATTTATAGACAAAGGCTACGACCAATAGGAGCGAAGCATCAATGAAAAATAATGCAAAATATAACTCCGTCCGACAAAAACTTTTGAACGGTAACTCCGATCATCATGAAATTTGGACACAGCATTCATCTCGGTAAACGAAGATGAACGTGCGTACTCATGTCCATTCGTTCTTTTGCACCCGGTTGAACCCGGGCGGGACCGCTAGTGGTTTTATATACATTATCAAAACAAAACATGCCAGTTTTTGGTTTTTGTTATATCTAAACAGAAAACGTGACTATCAGGAACATTTCACAACTTTTTGAATATTTGTGGGAATAGAGCTTGAACCAAGTTGAAAACATTGTTTCTGGTTGATCTGTCGCGACTTCCGAAAAGTTGATGTCAGCAAGAATAAAGAAGTGGAAAACTACACGAGGGGTAAGCAGAACCAACAACACAAAGGGAAATACAAACACGATTTGCAAATATTTGTTTTTGCGAAAACTAGAAAGTTCTCTCACACAGCTCAGATATGGAAAGCATGGAAGAACTGCACAGAATTCTTGCAATAAGACCACAGGCTGAGTCGTGTGTCCTCTCTGTTATATATGTATAGCTCAGTTGGGGGTAGATATTTGTGTTTGTACTGTTGGTACAGTCGGTACAACATAACGTACCAGAATATATTCTAATCTATTTAAGGAACCACTTTCAATGCTAAATCAACTTTCAAAATGATTTTAGCCCTGAATTACCGTTGAAATATTGATAAGATTCTGTGCTAGAAGTATTTTCTTTAGTCAGCTAAAAACGAGTGAATCAATTAAAAAATGTCATATGAAGATGTCAATAAAATTTTTACTACTAAACCGATTAATTCCAAAATCTAATCAGCTCTTTTCCTTAAAAAACTGCGTCGATTTCCGCAAACCGCATCAAAATCGGTACATTTGTTCACGAGATATCGTAAACGAAAAATTTGTAAAAAAGTGTTTTTTTTTTTAATTACTAGTAAAATTATTATCAGATCGATTTTTTTGTAATAAATTACTTTCTTAGGTTAAAAAAGGGGAATTATAAAACGGTCGAATAAAAAAAAAATTTGGTGACTGATGATGAGATACTGTTTTAATAACTTGAGATATTAAAATTATAGTTGGGTGACTAAATTACTAAGTGAGCGACTAGAATGCCTTCGGTAATTTTGAAGCAGATATCTTCTTTTGTTTTTACTTTTTATTTTTTTTTCACTTAACGCGCAGGGCCGAAAATTCAATTTATTAACTATTAACAAAATGCCCCTCAGAGTAAACAAATCATTTGCCAAATTTTGAAAAAAATACAGGACGTAACGTTGACACTCAAACAAATATTAGGTCGCTCAAATATTATGAAGTTTCCCATTTTTTATTTTAAGTACCTAACTCAAATGGATGTTTGTAAGCTGCTGTTCTGTTGATTTCTCGTCACGCGCAGTCAGTCGCTCACTTAGTAATTTAGTCAGCCAACTATTATTTTCTCGTCACGCGCAGTCAGTCGCTCACTTAGTAATACAGTAGCCCAAATTGATTATTTTCGTCACCTAAAGTTGTAATTTACAGTGACTCGCTTAAATACTACATTACTACCCTTAAAAAACTGCATCGACCGCCAAAAACCGCATAAAAGTCGGTTCATTTGTCCTAGAGATATCGTGAACGAAAAATTCTAAAAAAGTGTTTTTGTAAAATTGCTCGTAAAATTATTATCAAATCGATTTTTTATAATAAATTACTTTTTTAGGTTAAAAAACTACGTCGATTATCGCAAACCGCATCAAAATCGGTTCATTTGTTCCCGAGATATCGTGAACGAAAAATTCGTAAGAAAGTGTTTTTTTTTTTTTTTGAGCTAAAAAATAAACTTCTTGCTATATTTTATATATTTTTGAGCGTTTTGAACTCGAAAATAGCAAAAAGTTTCAGGGATGGCCTGCAGGGTCAAACTTTTTTTCAAACTTTTTAACCGATTTGTTAAAAATTAATTTTTAAAATAAACATATTTTTATCGTATACTTGCAATTGTATCTAGGAGAGTATCTGTGTATTAAAGCATAGATGTGTTGGGTATACAGTCTGTTACAAAAATGCACACTTTTGTCTATGACTGTCGCGAGTGAACTACCTTAACCCTCTCGATTCTGTTGGGATATATATGTCCCAATTTAATACTTCTTTTTCTAACTGTCCCATCTAAATTTCTAAATGTCATATCATGCTCTCATTATACAGCCCCTGACAAAAGCAAACGTTATAAGTGATCAATGAAGATTTCAGTTATTATTCGATTAATAGAATTTAAATTTATCAATTTAAATAAAAACTCAAAAAAATGTTTTTTTGTTGACCTGTGTAATATGATCTACTGATTGGCAAAATCAATTTGAAAACTGATAAAAATGCATGGTTCCAGAAAAAAAATCGAATCGATAGGGTTAAGCGACTGTCCTAAGAGGACGGACTACAATAATGCGTGAGTTTTGACGTCTTTATCTGCCTTTTGGTTGTTCAAGTGACTACTTTTCCCTGTTCGTCTGTACACGCGCACACAAAATTACAATGAAAGAAGAAAATACGACGGCGACGACGTCGTTTCTTGATGTTGCACGCTACGCTAGTTTAGTGCTGGCCATTTTGACGCTCAATGTCAGTCGATGTGACGTTCAAATGATGGCAATATATACGCGCTGCATGCTGCGCCGTTATGCCATCCGACCTTTACACTTTAATGCTTCACTTTCGCTGTGTAATGTCATTTTGCTTGGCGACACACTGCCAGACCATTGCTAATTTATTTAAGGGAAATTTAAAACTAAATGCTTACAAATATTATATGTACCAGACCCATCGGTATCCAAGATTTATTTTAAATTTTGGTATAAGTCTACTCGAGTACTGATTTATGTCAAAACTTTTTACACAAAATAATTTGATGAAAGTAGTAAATTTAATTTATTCTTGTTTCTTTATATGAAAGTGGAATTATTTTCATTAAATAAAATTATCGACCAGTTTTTCAGACAAATATATATTATCAAAATATATAAATATTATTATTTTATTAGAAACTAATTATTAATTAATTTTTATATTTTGTAGATCAATTCTGAAGAAGATCCAAATTCGGACCAAAACGTTAATGTACTGAACTATATTTTTGTTAATATATTTGTCTGAAAAATTGGTCGATAATTGTATTTATTGAAGAGTTCTAATCAGAAGTTAATCAAAGATTTGGAATTATTTCCACCCAACTAAAAAGGAAAAAAATATTTTTCATTTTACAAAAGATTAACTTATCAAAAAGAAACAGTTAGATGTCTATATACTATGCCAAAAAAGTTTGACTTAAAAAAAATATTACAGTGTATTGGAAAACTAAAAAAAACGTCATTAATTTTTTTTGTCCGTGAAAAAATACTTTTATTAACGTTCGCCTTCTTTGTTATTTTAACTTTTACAGTCGCAGAGTCAGAAAGCATTTCAACCCTTAACTGAAAACTTTGTTTTATCTCAAATACGAAGAATGTTTAAGTGGCCGACTTGAAAAACCGTCTTTAATTGTCAGTTTCACAGTTTCAATATAAATTATTACTTTTATATAACAGTGCAATGCACTTAGAAGTCTCAGGTTCGAAGAGCCTTTGAATATTCATATTGCAAAACCACGACAGCGACTAAATAAAAAGCTATGGTCGTTATTGTTATTATTAACGGGTCAGTGAATGCTCTCAGCTTCAACAAAAATTAATTCTTAAAATTGCAAATATATTCCGTTTTCATAAAAGAATACAAAAAGTTTTAATTAATTTCTTATGTTTATTTTGAAACCATTAATATTTCTAAGTTTTAAATTTTTTTTAAATTTTCATCGTATTGATGCCACCGAGCGAGAGGCTTCCATTTATGTATAGAGTGGGTTTGCATTCAGGTGGAGGCAGGCCTTTTTGAAGTGAAACTTCTTATGCGGTACCTCGCCTATTTGGGAGGTAGGTATATATATAATAATTTATTGATTTCGTTCATATTTACACTCAAATTATAATGAGAAAATGGTAGATACATAAAAAAGATGGGTTAAATATTTTCGAATATATCTGTTAATCTATACTAATATATAAAGCTGAAGAGTTTGTTTGTTTGTTTGAACGCGCTAATCTCAGGAACTACTGGTTCAAATTGAATAAATTTTTTTTTGTTGGATAGCCCATTTATCGAGGAAGGCTATAGGCTATATAATATTACGCTACGAGCATTAGGAGCGGAGCTTTAATGAAAAATGTTGCAAAAAGTATCTCAAAAATAAGCTTCTATTCATGTGAAATGCACTAACTAGATATACTCATATTAGTGATGAAAGAACACAACGTCAGGTAGAACAATCGGTAGCGCATGCGACTGTCAATATCAGGGTCGTAGGTTCGAGCCCCACGTTGGGTGAATATTTTTTTATTTTTTTTTTTTATTTTTTACATTGCTTTCTTCTAAGGCTTACATTTCAATTTATTTTAATTTTATTTAATTCATTTAAAAAAAATATTAGTTAAAAAAAGTTTAAATACTGCTCTTTATCGACAAAAACTTTTGAACGGTAACTCCGATCATCATGAAATTTGGACACAATATTCATCTCGGTAAACTAAGATGAATGTGTGTACTCATGTCCCTTCCTTCCCCATTCATTCTTTTGCACCCGGGTGAAACCGGGCGGGACCGCTAGTAAAATTATAAAAAAATTATGGAATAATTTAGACTATACCCAAAGGTATAAAATAGTTCTTATCCTTTTTTTTACAACAAGCAACCACAAATATATTTTTTATAATTTATAAATAATTTAAAATATAAATTGATATGTTAGTACAATACATATAGGTACTACTTTCAGGGGTGTATAAAGGTGCCAGGGGTTAGACCGATTGTATAAATCATAGTTCAACAACAAAGGGTTCGCCGATGTGTTTTGTATTTGTGTCTGCATTATGTAATTCATGTCCTAATAATAATATCAGAGAGGGTTACATAACAACTGAACATTGCGCAATCCTGCCCTTGTATCGGAAAACACGAAAAAAATAAATTCACTGTGTTTTTTTTATTACCTTATTAATTAAAATATTAATTGCGATGGTTTCCCACGAAAATTTCTATATGAGGTGTTGTTTTCCGAAATGAGTGCAGTTTATTTTTCACCTTTGTTGGAGGAATGAGAAAATTGTTATATCAATTCGATTTTTTATTTCAACAATATAAAAAAAGAATAATCAGTCAAAAAATAGAAAAGTATAAAAGACATTTTAGAAATCACAGCATTGTTGCATTTCTTCAAAAGAATTTTGTATATTTTAGAATTTTTTAGGTTTTATTTTTTTTTATGATAACTACCTAATCTTGAGTCGTATTAGGCGTTGATATGTTGGTAGAATCTCTTAGATTCTAGTGAATGTCAGTTAAGTATAATGGTTTCTATAAATTGCGCTTTATTTTATTAGATCTTTAAATATTTTCAACTTGAAATTTTTGCCGATGAATGATTAATTATTTATTGCACGTATAGGAAGTTAAATAAATTATATAAGTAGTTATATTGTATTTACAGTTTTGTTTTAAGGATTTTAAAATACTTTTAAGAAAATCGTTACAAAATGAAATGTATACCTATATATTTTTTTCCTAAGAAAAATATTTCATTTTAAAAACAATTTCATAACTTGAAATTTATTTCAAAATTACTATAACTGTCATTTTTGAAAACAATTCAACAATGCATATTCTACTCTCAGGTAATATTTATAAAAGAAATATTGTAAGAATTTAGAGACTAAAAATGTCGCTTCTATGATTCAATGATTCTTTTTTTGTGATATTTTTATTATTAAATACTTGAGGATGCTGTCTAAATTTCGCTATAGAGAACTTTAAAAAAATAAGTACCTACACGTTTCTTGATTCTAAACCTTACGAACCTAAATACATTTAATTTAATAATTGTTCAGATCATATGCAAAAAGTGGACTTGCTTGATATATACTTAACCCAGAACTAATACCTGTTCTTACGCATTTTTGTATTTTTTACATTTATAATTCTGGAACATTACAACAAACTCTAATTTTTAAAATCTGTTCTAAGAAACAAATTAAATGGCAAAAATTATGTCGGCTTCGACAGACCACGAGCATGTAAGAAAAGCTATCGGTTTTAAATTTATTGATATCCAAATGCGCAGGCACATTTTTTTTTATTATACAAAGAGAAAAAAAAATACAAAAACAAAAATTACAAAAAAAAATTAAGGCGTGCATCGACTGAAATAGTACAATCAATCTGGCGAAAAAAAAATCATTTCGTATCAAAAACACCCAAAAAGGTGAAACTTGGTGAGTCGTTAGAGAATGATGAAAAAAAGGTTACCTGGCAATGGCCACCTGGTATCTGTTCAAATAGTCAAAAAAACTCAAAAATATTTTGAAATGCATTTTTCTCGAAAACTATCCATTTTACAGAAAAATTTGTTGAACAAAAAATGTAGAGGGCATCGTTATCTACAATTAATGTCATTGGTGCTATGTTGTACAACAAAAAATGTGCGCAGTAGGTGGCGCTAAAGTGCCAAAAAAAGTGTTTTTCCACTTTTTTGCCCTGAAATTTTTATTTTTCAGTTACGATTCAAATGGAAAAATTGTTCCTTTTTATTTTATAAACAACTTTTATTTCAACATTTTTTTCATACAACTTACTTTTCATACAACTTATTTTCACTTCAACAAGCTGCAGCTCTGAAACGGTAAGTTGTATGAAAAAAATGTTGAAATAAAAGTTGTTTATAAAATAAAATGGAACAATTTTTCCATTTGAATCGTAACTGAAAAATGAAAATTTCAGGGCAAAAAAGTGGAAAAACACTTTTTTTGGCACTTAAGCGCCACCTACTGCGCACATTTTTTGTTGTACAACATAGCACCAATGACATTAATTGTAGATAACGATGCCCTCTACATTTTTTGTTCAATAAATTTTTCTGTAAAATGGATAGTTTTCGAGAAAAATGCATTTCAAAATATTTTTGAGTTTTTTTTGACTATTTGAACAGGTATTTGAACAGGTACCAGGTGGCCATTGCCAGGTAACCTTTTTTTCATCATTCTCTAACGACTCACCAAGTTTCACCTTTTTGGTTGGTTTTGTTGAGGTTTTTGCCAGATTGACTGTACTAAAATGTCATAAGCACTGGGATGACTGGCATAAATATTACAATGGTATAATATGCAGTGTTAATTGGTAATCATAATATATATTAATATATTGGAAGAAGTAAGCAGGTAAGTAATAGTTTAATTATATTTTGTTTGTTTGTTTCCAGATCCTTGGGGTGTAGGTATTAAATTTTATTTATTAGTCCGGTTGATTTGAGAAACTTAATGGTACTGTTTGTATTTTTTTCATTATTGTTTAAAATCTCTTTTATGTTACAGCTACGTTGCAGTTGACGCTATGGATGAGATACTTCACGCAGTCCTCCAGAAGATGGCAGATAAATTTATATTTTTGATTGTGATGTTTTAATAAAGAAATAATAATATAATTATTGTGACATTGCTCAATTCTTGGAATGAATAGATGTACAAAAATTAATGTGAATTAGAAACAATGTCCTTAAACAAAGAATAGGCGCTGATGACTTTAGCTGTCGAGTAACTATAATCTACAATCAGTAAGTCAGGAACAAGGAAAGATTAAAAAATGCAGAGAATGGTGGAAAGGTGACCCAGACGCAAGAAGAAATCTAGGACGACCGCATATATGATGTGGTGCAGAAGTCTGCAGAAAGAAGCTTTTAAAGAAATAGAGAAATTTGTGAAATAGAAACCGACATACAATAAGTCCCTAAATATAAAAAGGTGAGATGTTCGTAACCGCTAACTTTTCATGAGAGCTCGATCTATAACCTGCTGCTCTCAATATCCTGCAATTAAAATAACTGAAAAAGGCTTATGACATCAAAGTACCAAGGAAGAGTTGGCACGAACATTGTAATGCAGTCCAGGATACGTCTATCAAAGAGAAAAAGGCATTCACGTGTCGCCTTCCAAACGCTCCTGGTGATTTCTGGAAACGTGTTCACCGCACAACGATATATGGGAATGAAACAGTTCCAACGACACATATATTTCGGTTACGTCTGTACAATTTGAAAATATCAAACATTCTTCAGCTATAAATTTCATGAAATATGCTAGCGTTAACATCGGCATACATGCAAAGCCTACTTTTCGACAAATCATGTCACGAAAAATTTACCCACACAGTCACAAGCACACATTTAACACATACAGCGTGTGTGTGTCATAGTATATATACGAGAAGTATATAAGAGCGAGAGAAATAGGAGTCGTCGAACGACGCGATAGTAGAGGACAGAGCGATAACAGCATCCCTATATTTATTACCAATGAATGTTTAAACAGAAAATAGATTTTCTTTATTTAACAGAAAATTGCAGACTTCGATAAAAACTTTTAACAATTTTTATAATTTTTTTTTTTCACTGATGAAAATTTAGCTTGATAAGCGGTTTGTTTCTATGTAGATCAATAATTTGTTTTTGTGTGAATACAATCTAATGTTCTACACGACAGGGAGTTGTACAACGACATCAGACTGGACCTGCTGTATAAAAACTGTATAATATATGATCAGGGTTGAACTGGGCCGGAAGGGCCCGGGTGGTTCCTTACAAGCCCGGGGCCCGAACTGGATAATGGTACATGGGATACTATTCTACCTACCGCCTGGCTTGCAGCAAGCCCTGCAAGCCAGGCCGTGGGGGGCCCGCGCCAGCTGGGGCCCGGCTGACAAACGCCACCCGACTATATGGCCAGTCCGACGCTGTATATGATAAGGTCATTTTCAAATAAAATTTTTTGAGAATGCTTAGCGTATAGATAATATACTTTTATCCTATACTGAGCATAGGAATAAAATCGCAATCGAACCATTAGGGTGCAAACATATACTTCTGTCTTGTTTTAAGCCGTAAGCACTGGCGTATCCAGGAGGGCAAAACAAGCACGGGAGACTCGGCTTAAGAAATTTCTAATTTGTCCCCTCTTGGGCCAAAATCTGGGTACGCCCATGTTAACGTCATAGAAAAAGACAACGTTTTTGAAACAGAGATACTTAATTAAGATTTAATCCAAGTACGTCAACCAATCCTATCATCGGAGAAATCAAGGAATTACATCGAAGAAAGAGACGCAGGAATATTTTCGATACGCTTTGTTGTCTGTACTCACCAGTCACCACACATTGAGTAGATAGACAATGATTCATATAGTAAATTATTAAATATATGGCGTAGATATACCATTTTGGTATGGAATCCTATAAAAACCCAAATTTCGGAATAAGAGGTTTTTCTTTTTGACTACTGATATCGATATTTTGAAAATAAAAAAATATGTTTCGGATAAGCAGCCCGCCTCGGTTGATTTTAATACTTTTTGGGGCGCAGTCGTAGAGGAGAAAGCATAGAGCAGCGCACGAGGCCCCCATTCCACGACCAATGCAGCGGTGTACACACACACACACACACACAAACGCGCACATCACACGTATAACACACCACCCGCTATACATGGATATATAGGCAAGTTTGTATGGAGACGGAGCGAGACGGCGAAATAGCGATTATTTGGTGTGCGACTGAGACGGCGAGACATAGATCCGTCTGTAGTTTAATATCTGACTGGGGTGTAGTCATCTATCAGATCCAAACAGACAAGAGTTTTATTAAAAGTCGGAGCAGGAACGTCAATAGCCTCCGGGACAGTGTTGGCTCCCAAGGGTTGCGATGGTATGTGTGTATAAGATAACTTCTTAACACACACACAAAGTTCTTGTGTTACCGTCGTCGTAGGTAAGTTTATCGACAGTCTTTTAACGATTCGGAAACGAAAAGTACAAAATGATTGTTAAAAGAACTACTAATTTTTTGATAAAGAAAATCACAAATTTTTTTTTCTTTACATTTTTGTTTTTAACTAATTGAATGCAGTTTATTTTGTAAAAAAAAGACGAGAGGTGTCGTGGAACACCCGGTTGGAACGAAGTTCTTTTCGCTATTTATTATGTACAATCATATAATTTTTTTACTAATTTGACAGATAAATTATTCGAAAATTTAATAATAATAGAATATGATTATTTAATAAAAATTAATCCTGTAATTTGCAACTCTGAAAAAATAAAAATTGCATTTGTTGCACACATCGGGAATCGAACCGGGACACCAGCATGGCAGATGAGTATTCTACCACTGGACCATAGACCTTGCATACATATCGCTATTTATATAGATTTAATAACAAATCGTGAAGTTATGGAACAAATGCAATCTTTTTTATTTTAAAACAGAACATACGCAATCTTTAAATGTCCATAACACACTGTGTAAAAGAAAAGGATAACCGATCCGCGTGCGCGATTTATTAGATAAAATCGAATTTATACAGTGTTTATTTCTGTTTTTTTTTATGTATAAAAAAACTATATGCGCGAATTCTGTTATACGAAATCTATGTAAAATGTTCTCTTTCGTTTAAGACAGGTTTCGAATCTATCTGATTTAAATTGAGCGAATTATAAGCGAAAAACTTTTTCGTTTTTAATTTGCTCCCCTCTGGGACCAAAATTCAAAAGTCCGACTTCGTAAGGATCTGTCCTCTTATATTATATGTGTGTCTTTCAACTTTCTATGTCTATATGGACAGACATACAATAGGTAATTATATATGTAGATTTTTCTTTACGTTTTTTTCTATCGCTAATTATTTCTTACACTTTTTGACGTGATAACGTCTTATAAATTGATGAAACACCGGCTGCATGCACGAAAAAGTGTAACGTTCCGAAAAGTGTCACGTTCCGCCTGAGCGTGCAAGCGAGAGCGCGATATAAGCGATAGAGAGGCACGATCGGCAATGGCAATATGGCGCTAATAATAATTAATAAATGTCATTTTATTTTGTTAAAAATAACTGATCGCCGTCATTATGGATAAAATATGATATTATTCACAACGAATGGAAATGTATTGATCATTTGATAGTTTGTACACAAACGCAGCTACATTTTGTATCAAAAACAAATCTTGGGAGATATCTGCATTTCATAACAGCAGATAAATTATACGGTTTGTTAACAAATATATAATATATATACATTCTTTTAAATGTCTTTTATAATTGCTTAAAAATATGTATTTTGCTTTGGTTGAACAAATTATAAGTCGGTAAAAATATAGTTTGACAGCTACTAAAATTTAGGTTATGTATTATTAAATATGATATTCGAGCGGAGTACGTTATCACGTAAAACTATCGTCCGTAAACCGACTTTACAGACAACCAATTTTTTCTTACGATTTTTTTTCCTAGCCCTCTCCATTTATATCTATAAAGTCCCATAAGGAACTTCATTCCAATAAAAAAAAATATTAAGACGTAATTGATTTTTATATTACCTATTCATACATAAGAATTTTCACTCAAAAATTGGTCGATAATTTTATTTATTGAAGAATTCTAATCAGACGTTAATCAAAGATTTGAAAATACAATTATTTGTAGCATAACGGTGACTGTATATGTTATATAACATTAAATACTAGATTTTTGTGATAAAGAAAATTAACACGCATTTGTGGTTAATTAAGTAAATTTTCTTTTCGAGCGGCGACAGCGCACTGATTAAAATTAGCATGTCAGATATAGCACTGTATAATACTTAATCAGAATTCATACAGATCTCGACAAATCCAAGCGTAGTGATACAGTATAATTTTGATCATATTAAATATATAAATGCCGTAAGTATATATAAAATGAATATTTCACAGCAAATTATTCGACCCACGCCGTCATTCAGTGACCGTTCAATCTACAGAATGTTTCAAAACTGCAAAATATTTTTTTCTTGAACCAAATTTTTAGACGAACTTGGGGTATCGCTCGAGAACAAGTCAAATTAAAAAAAATATCAGTGACGAGCGTCTATAACCAATAATCAATCCATATAGTTTCTTATACTAATAACTCGCATACTACGCATCATATCAAAAAAAAAATAATACGTGTCAAATATTTTTCGCAAAACTATTTTTTGATACCACACATGACTCCCCACCCCCCACCCAGTTGGTGGGGGGAGGGGCAACTTTAAAGTTTTAAATAGGAACCCCTATTTTTTATTGCAGATTCGGATTCTACGGGAAAAATTACATCAATTTGTATGTAATTTTTTTAATATTACTATCAATACAACAAATTAAATTCACCCTTCACTAAATAAATCTATATCTACAAACTAACGTTTTCATAAAATTTTTAAGTCTGGTCCTGTCGGGCCGATTTTAATAAAATTTTGGTAGCACATTTTAATCATTACTAAAGGGTTAAATTTCAATTTTGAAACGATTCGGAGAAATTTTTCGGTATTTTCGGGCCCAAAAATATTTTTCAACCCCTAAAACCCACGGAAAAAATTACATCAATTGTATGTAATTTTTCCCGTAGAATCCGAATCTGCAATAAAAAATAGGCGTTCCTATTTAAAATTTTAAAGTTGCCCCTCCCCCCACCAACTGGGTGGGAGGTGGGGAGTCATGTGTGGTATCAAAAAATAGTTTTGCGAAAAATATTTGACACGTATTTTTTTTTTTTATATGATGCGTAGTATGCGAGATATTCAACCGTTCCGGGACTTTTGCCTCACCCGGTATAATATTATTAATAATAATAATGCGTTTAACTATGGCACGCCGTTTTACTATTTAATAGTAGAAGAAAAATTATCTGAAATTTAAAAAGTCAAAACAGAAATATTTTTTTTTTGTCATGACATCATTAAAATGGAATAGATTAAATTTATATGTACGCATAAAATTTAGTGACAATTTTAATTATGATGAGACATAATAAAATAAGAATGAATTGACATAAAATTATGTACATAAATTTAATTCTGAATTTGTATTATGTACAAGATAATAAAAATACATTATTATTATGTCATGACATAATTAAAATACATTATTATTATGTCATGACATAATAAAAATACATTATTTTTATGTCATGACATAATTATAATTCGTCGTTTTTCTTATCTCTTCCTATGTATAAGCATTTAATTTTATGTCATGACATAATAATATTGTATTTTTATTATGTCACCACATAAAAAAATTCACTCAAAATTTTTTTTCTGAAATTAAAATTATAAAATATTTTTATAATTTTTGGAAAAATATTTTACTATTAAATAGTAAAACGGCGTGCCATATTTAACGTCTCTTTCTCGACTTAATGTCATAACAGACGCCATTCGCACCATTACCTACTATTTTTTTTCTACCACATATCCCGTTATTTTCTACAATTTTTAAACTTCAACTTAATTAATAGCATGAATGGGCGAATGAAGGAACTTTTAGGAAAATTGGAAAAGGTAGGTAAATTTTGAGCATAGGAGTTTGACAGGGATTCGGCCATGGCCTTGAATAAGGAACCATCTCGATATTTTCTGGAATTATTGAGGGAACCATAGAAAACCTAATCAAGATGGCCGGTACAGGAATTACCGTTTCTTGGCGAGAGGCAGCAGAAAAAAGTCCTAGCCACTTCTGCCCCCGTCGGGATTCGAACCCGGTACCTCCCGAATGCGAGTCTAGTACTCTCACCGATACGCCACCACGCTCGGTATCGTTTCTTATATTATATAAATAATATAGGTATCTAGTTTATACTTCAGGACCATTTTGTACGTATAACAAGGACGTTCTGAATAATGTTAAACGTTGCCACGTGTCCTGTCGCAGGAGCTTAACGTCATTCTATTTAACCCGCCCCTGCATTATTCATATCAACCGAACCGTGCACTCTGTATGCTGGGTAGACTTAACCGTGGTATAGAATTAACCGGTGTTTTGCCAAGAACTTATCATTATAGTGTACAAAATGCTCCGGTCAAGTTCACGCAAAGGCTACAACAGTCGAACCTCTTTAAGTCGAGCCTCGATAAGTCGAAAATCTTCAAAATACGAAAAAATGTTTTGTTCCCTTCCCTCCAAGTTCCAAAAAGTCCATTACTCGAACCCTCTATAGGTCGAAATAATCAATGAGTTTCTACAAGCCATTTCGGTATTTTCCATCCATAACTCGAAAAAATAAATTGGACCTTTGTAATTCGAACATAGTTCTCTAGCTCAAAATTAGTTAGAATGAATCTTAACTTCTACAAGTCGAATATTTCCTTACAAAATCCTTCATTAAGTCGAAAACTCTATAACACGATTTTTTTTAAGTTCGACTTATAGAAGTTCTACTGTATGTATACACGAGCCATATCGAAATAGCTGATTTTCACTTGATTTTCAACAATTCATTTTCGAGCAAGATCACTTCTGAATGTAGGTTACGTTTAAATGTTAGATTTTTACTTTACGCACCTTTACGACACTAGTGTTTAATGTACCATATCACAACCGCTATAGAGGCATGAAACTCAGTTATTTTATGTGTGCAAAAATATATATGTTGCAGTCAAAACTCTTAACTAGTCAAGAGTACTATTGACTAGCAAAATCAGTCAAAAGTACTTTTGACTGAACAGGTTGGTCAAAAGTGGTTTTGACTGAAAATTATTGGTTATTAGTACTTTTGACTGCAAATTTGCGGTTAAAAGTACTTTTGACTGACGCTCTTCGTCAAAAGTAGTTTTAACTGCAATAAAGAGCATCAGTCAAAAGCACTATTAACTCGTTAGATGTGAATAAAAAAGATATTTATTAAATGTGAAATTTGGCATTACAATCAATACAAAGAAAACATACACTTAAAAACTGTCATTAAAATTTGACAGGTTCTGTGTTTGTAACTAATTTTTTTATACCACAAACTCCAATGATGTTAAAGCGTTTTAGTCTACTGTACTGTAATGGTGTTTTCTTTTCACCAAACGCGTCTTCCACATACATTGCAAACTTTTCAAATTTTTCTTTTGTCATCACATTGAAATGACTATCTTTCATATCTTCTATCGCTAAAATTCTTTGCAAAAAGCGTTCTTTCTTTTCGTAGTCACTCATTTTTGTTCTAATATCAATACGTTCTTCACTAATTATAAGTAATATAATAGTTTATATGTGCGTTTGTCGTTATTTTTATCGACCACCTTAACTTTTTAAGAGTTTTGACTGATACAACCAGTCAAAACCACTTTTGACGGAATCACTTAGTCAAAAGTACTTTTAACCAGCTCCATTGGGCAAAAGTACTTTTAACTGTTATTTTAGTCAAAAGTATTATTGACTAAAGCATACGGTCAAAAGTACTTTTGACTGGTTAAGAGTTTTGACTGCAACACATATACCTATTTAAATCAGTGACTGTTTTGGATAAGATATTTTCACTAAAAATTCAAAGTCCGTGGTATGCATTATCACAAAGCTTTCCGTACCTATGTATTATGTATTTCTCTATGTTTGAAAATAATATGCTTGACTTTCTCATTTTTGTTACATTTTATAAATTTTGTAAAAAAACAAATAATTTCTCTTCAAATTTAATTCAAATACACCATATCACAAGCTTTTAAATAGTTGGTTTTCCACGAGCTTAAAATTCGCGCTTTCGATTCTAAAACCACGAAAAAATGAACAGCGTTTTAACATTTTGTGTGGTTAATATACGAACATAGAAACGATGAAACTTTTTTGTTTTTTATGTATTTTTACTCGCTATCAACTCAATTCAATGCCCTATGCGTTAAAAAAATATTGTTTACATTTCAATGTGAGCATATATTTGTAATGGAAGAGTTTACATTGATTTTCATTGTATTAAAAATAATATTTTTTTAAAATGTATTACATATGATATAGATATTTCAATAAATTATAACACTTCAACGAATCATTCAATGTTTTTCAGAATTTGATTAATTTAAAGTCAGCAATCAGCATTTACTTTGTGGCTTCATATTTCTAATAAAATAAGAGTGCCAACATTATCAGCGAGTCAGCCGTGTTAATTTCGTATGGTATATGTTATAAATTATATTATATATGACATACGGGAAAAGGTCGCGCTTATTATTTTAATACAGTGCTATAACAGTAGCCAGTGATTTTCTCGTTCACCAGGGTTTCTTAAACTTTTAACTTGGTCTGGCGGTTTTTATGAAAATTTAGTGATGCAAAAACTTATTTATAAATGTTTTTTGCGGCTCGAACCTGAAATACTCAATTTAAATTCAAATCGTAATAGGCTATTGAATAATATGCAGTTCTATTTTGAAATAAAACTGCAATATATAAAGTTTTTATTACTTTTCTTGAACGAGTATTTTTAAATTAAAAATGCGTTTCGTTGACGTCCGCCAGCGTTTCGACAGATCACAAAATCGGTTTGCGTACGTAGCTATGTTTCACCTCTTTCGTTCAAGATAGTTTATACAGATACGTTTTGATGCCGCCATCTGCCAGTCGAGGGCTTTAAATATCGGGGAAAAATATTATTTTAAAATAAGACGCCTTTTGTTTTTAATGATATGGTAAAATTTTACTGGATACAATGCTAAAAATTTTATAAAAACTATTTTTTTTTCACTAAAACATTCTTTAATGGCCAATGTTTCGGCAAAATTTTTGTCTTCTTCAGGACCTTAAAAAATATTATATCAAAATTTTAATTTATTTTACGAAAAATTTTCATTGCGTGCGTGTGTTTAACAAGTGGATCGTATTGAATGTGACGCATTTTGTGAATCCCCGTGTATTATGTGAATGCATTTGTAGAGGCTTGACGGCAGCCCCCCCGGCAGCACCGAGAAATAATCCAACCGTCAACATCGTTTAAACCGACAACAGCCAACATTGCGCTCGCTGTACACACGACGGACGAACGACGCGCGACGCCGAGACGCTAATCCTCCAACTCGCGTTGACGGCGTGCGACCGCTCCGCGTTTAATGGCGCTCGCGAAGTCGGACGTAGTCCACTGGAATTTTCTATATATGTTTAAATTGAAAGCGGCAAGAGCCATGTATTTGTCTGCAAAAAGATGGCACGTCGTTTAAAATTCGCCTGCGCCTGGTTCACGATTAAATTGTCCTTTATTGCGCTGATGTCTGAGTTATCATTATTCTAAAAATACATTATTAACTAGATAAATTACCGGGTATTTTACAGAAATGAGTAAAAAAAACCCCTTAATCTTGAGTAGGGCTTAATTGCAGACGATATGAGCCATTATTTTTATTTTGTGCCCGTTGTGGTTTCTGCTGTATCTTGTTTTCTTCGTTTCTTAACATGTATGGCTTTTCGCTATATTGTGGTTCGATTCTTTCTATTTCATATTAGTTAGGGAGCTGACGCGCGAAAAACCATGTCGTCCCAGCCTTCTGCCGCTTGGTACATAAGCTATATTAGTAATTTAGAGCATTTTTTTCTTATCTATACTAATATATAAAGCAGAATAGTTTGTTTGTTTGTTTGTTTGAACGCGCTAATCTCAGGAACTACTGGTTCGAATTGAAAATTTTTTTTGTTGGATAGCCCATTTATCAAGGAAGACTATAGGCTATATAATATCACGCTACGACTAATAGGAGCGGAAAATCAATGAAAAATGTTGCAGAATGTCAGTCAAAATTTTTCACAATATACTTATATTCAGGTATAATGCCCTAACTGAATATCCCAATATTAGCGGCACACGTCGATTAGCTTAGTCGGTAGAACGCTTGTTTATTAATCTCAGGGTCGTGGGTTCAAGCCCCACCTTGGACGAATATATTTTTAATGTTTATTTTTTTTTATTTTCTACATTGCTTTCTTCTAAGGCTATCATTTAAATTTATTTTAGTTTAATTTACGACTAATTAAAATAAAATAAATCTAAATAATAGCTCATTTGAAAACTATTACAGTACCTATAGGTATATAGAAATAATTTTCCTACAGTGTTTTCAATTAAATATTTATTATATTTTATTAATTATACAGTAATAATTGATTTAAAAGAAATAATTACTACTTAAAAAAAATATTTTCATCAAAAATGGAGGTTTGAGTTTAAAATAAGTAATAAAGCAGGGAACTGCCGAAAACTGCAAGGACCCAACATTCATCTCGGTAAACCCCATTCGTTCTTTTGCACCCGGGTGAAACCGGACGGGACCGCTAGTATGATATATAGGCGGAATCTGGATCCATTTTAAATTAAGGGGAATAAAAAATTCAAAGGTGATAAAGAAAGAGTTAAAATTGGAAAAATTTCTGCCGCTTCGTTTTTAGGTTTTGTTAGCGCTAAATGATTGGAAAATACCAGCGGAAGAAATTTTTGACCAATTGCACCCTCCCCCAAGTCACCGCTAAGAGAATGGATTTATGATCGTAAATCCACTTTCTTAGAAGTGGCTTGGGAAGAGTGCAATTGGTCAAAAATTTCTGCCGCTGGTATTTTTCAATCATTTAGCTCTAACAAAACCTAAAAACGAAGCGGCAGAATTTTTTTCTAATTTTAATCCTTTTTTACCATCTTATTTTTTATCCCCCCTATTTTAAAATGGGTCCAGATTCCGCCTATATATCAGCAGAAGGTTAAGACATGTTATTTGCGCGTCAGCTCCTATAACTATAGTATATATATGTATTTCTACATCACTTGAACAACACTTAAGTGAAATTAGTTTAAAAATAAATTAATCTTCGGATAGTGAATGAATTTCGGATTTCCAAGAATAGTTAAATTGCTTTTCGATGAATTTCTAGTGGCCCACGCGCAATAGTTGCAATCGGCTGCTATTAAAGATCGCTCCCACAGCATTTATCCTGCAGACTGTTGATGCCACACACCCAGGATTATATAAGTATAAGCTGATATGCCGCCTCTCTCCTGCCGCCCTGCAAGCCTGCCACAACTATATATCCATACTATCAGTATCGTATATACAGGTGAGTCCATTAACAATCGTTGATGCTTTTTTTAAATCAATATAAATACTTGACAACAGATAAAAATAATATTTCGACATGTGTTTCGCTTAATGCGTTAGCATTTTATCAATAGTAATTAGTAATTTATGATCATTTTGTTTGGATTTTGGCTAATGAAATGCACCGCCGAAATTTTATTTTATCGTCTTGATGCTCGGGATAAAAACTGTATGTATTGTCATCATTCAGTATCTATATTGCTGATTAAACTACAAACACTTTTGCAAAATTTTTTGATCGAATATAATACAGTGATAGCAGGCTTCGCGATTTTATTATTTTTTTTAAATAATAAATTGAAAGTATATGAATTAATTATTTTTTTTCCATTTTGTAGAAGTTAGCAGTACATATTGATATTTATTCGTTTATTTCAAAAAAAGAATACCTTGTAATAAAGATCAATGCAAATCACTTCAAATTCAACGTCAAGTTTACGATAATTTTTCTTTTTTCTTTTTAATGGCAGTTTAAAATTCGACCTTTTCAAATGAGATGATTTATAACGTAGCAACGTTTAAATTTTAATAGGTATATACATTATACACCATTAAATGGTGTACTTATATGACGTTTACGAATAATAATAGTTTTTCAAATAGAAAATTTTTATTGAGGTAGTATAATAAAATAATTATGAGATTTATTTTAGAAGAATTAAATTTATAGTAAATAAAAATTAATTTATAAGTTATAAACCCAAAATAGGTATCGTTGTTATTGTTTCTGTTTTATAGAAAAGAAAGTTGATGACAATTTGCAGACATAAAATATAAACTAACAGTTTCTTTCTATATACCGCGAAGATCTCTCATCATATTTTTGATCCGCTTGTACTTTAAATCGCATGTAATTCTCCCCGCATTACAAGTCTCCCGACTATGTATCATCGCAGCCTCTTTATCTTTATTGCTTAGTTTTATAGGTTTGGCCAACCTACGAGTCTGTGTTCATAAACCGTTGACGAAAAACTATTTTTTTTTTCAAATACAAATTGCATGCGCTTTTATAAAATAAATTTTTAACCGACTTCAACAAAAAGGAGGAGGTTCTGTGTTCGTCTGTATATATTTTTTTTTTTTTATGTATGTTCACCGATTTCTCCGTCAATTATGGACCGATTTTCAAATTCTTTTTTTATTCGAAAGAGTGCACTTCCGAGGTGGTCCCATCGGAACCAAGTCAGGATCTGATGGTGGATCCCGGAGAAATCGAGGGAAACTCTCAAATTTCAAAGGCATGCATAATGTTTTTTATGTATGTTCACCGATTTTTAGTGTTAGATTAACACTAAAAAGAGAAAAATAAAATATTTTTAACAAAAAAATTGAACCGACTTCAAAAAAGGCACTAAAAAGTAAAAAATAATTGCGTATTGAAATGTTTTGGAGTCGGTGTCAGCCAAAATGAAATCTATTCCGAGAACTACACGGTTACACCGACTCCAAAACATTTCAATACGCAATTATTTTTTACTTTTTAGTGTCTTTTTTGAAGTCGGTTCAATTTTTTTGTTAAATATATTTTATTTAACATATTTTGAGGAAAAAATGATAATAAATTCAAGAATAAAGATTTTTGATGAAAAAAGTCTCAGCTTTCAGTTTCTGGTATTTCCCCGATAACGTTAATGTGTGACAGTCGTCACAATGTTAATAATTATACACTAGATTTCTAACCTACTACCTATAATATAATAGTGTCTTCTCGGAGCACATGGAGATGGGTTGACCAAGCCTATAATGTCGGATGTTCTGTATAGGAACCAAACATAATGTATTGAATATAATATTAGTTATTATTAAAATATTGTTTGTTTTCGTTGAGATTATCCTAATGTTACGTAATAGACAGCCACTGTGCACAACGCGGAAAATAAGGATTACAAACGGATTATTACATTTTAAGTAATAATAACAAGTAAAGATAAGCTACCGTTTAATAAACTCTGCGTTTTGATTTTATCTGCGGCCGTTAGAGACAGTTTTGGATTAAGTTAGTTGACTGGTTTTAATTTCATTTAAATCATATTTAAATTACGAATATTACCATGCAAAGCTATAATATCTTGATTCCTATTTCATCCGGGTATCTTATTATGGCAATTTTCGATAAAATTTCACATTTTTCCAAATTGAGCATCTATAAATTTGAGTGTCAAAAGAGCGCATACGTTTCTGTTAAATTTTCTAAAAATGATTAGAAAATGTTTATTGAACAAAGAAAATTTGAGATTTATATCTACATAATATATATCTATATAAATATATAAAATTCCCGTGTCACAATTTTGGCCGCGCTAATCTCCGAAACCACTGAACCGATTTTAATAAAGTTTTGTAAATGTATCTTGCTTGGTGCAACTTACGCTATAGGATAGATTTTATCAAATATTTTGCACAAAATTACGGTGTTTTCTCAAAAAAAAAAATGTATTAGTAACATGTAGCGACATCTTATAGAATTTACCCAAAGCTATTGGTTCAGAAGAAAACAAAAAAAAAACTGTTTTAGTACCAAGTAGCGACATCTGTTAGAATTCGTTCAAAGCTATTAGTTCAGAAGCAAATCTGGTAGAATTTTCTCAAAGCTATTAGTTCAGACGACGGGCCGCTAACGAAATACATTTTGCAGAATTATATCTATCGTACCCTGGTAAAACCGGGACGGGACGCTACTTATAATATTCAACCATTGTTTATAACCACGATTGAAACTAAACGTTAATAATTCATAAGCATATACTTAAAATTTGTGACATGCGGTCGGTGAAACCGTGTGACAATTTTAAATGGCTATTAAATATTATAAAATTCAATAAGTCGCAAGGCTTCTGAGCTCATATATCAATCTCAGCAAACAACAATAATAATAGCTATATATGGCGATCTAACTGCATTTAATAAACCACCGTACAGATACACATCCGTATTCATGGGTCCCTGGGGGGCGGGATGCATGGCACGCGCCGCCGCCCTCGGCGCACTTTGCGCCCCAATAAATACATCGGACACACGTCGGCAAACGGGTGCCAGTTTTTGGTTTACCTTGCCGAACTATACCGAATGTTTCCAGTGAAAGTGACACAGAAAAACGAAATAAAAACTATTTAGGTTTATTATTCAGTCAATACTTAATATTAGACTTGCACAAGTAACAAAGTTGGTTTGAAATTGGTCAACAATAATCCTGAGGTAAAAATGACCTTTTCCAAACAGAACAGTTTTATAAAAAATGTTACTTTTTGACGTGATAACGTCTTATAAATTGATGAATCACCAATCTTATAAATTGATAAAACATCGGCTGCATGCACGAAAAAGTGTAACGTTCCTAACGGTCGTAACGTTCCGCCTGACCCTGTGCGTGCTTTTCTCGAAAACGGCCCTAACGATTTGGATGAAATTTACTGAAAAGGGATTTTGGGGGGCAAAAAATCGTTTTAGCTAGGTCTCATCTCTCGAAAAAATCGTTTTCTTACAAATTTTATCATTATAAAAATCAATTTTTTGACGTATGAAAATACTTAAATATTGTAAGTAGGTTTTGGAATTTTATATAAACAGTGAAACAATTGTTTTATAAATATTATGACAGCTAATCTTTGAGACTTAAAATAAATACGAAAGAAAGAAAGTTAAAAAAACAATTATATTATATGGTGAGTTATTTAAATAAATTAAATTAACCTAAATTTGAAGCGAAAGATGCAATATCATAGATTCGAATTATTATATAAATTTAGGTTATGTATTACGGAATACGTTATCACGTAAAACTATCGTCCGTAAACCGACTTTACAGACAACCAATCTTTTTTTATTTTAACGAGTTTTCCACAAAATAAGAAAGAAATTTTTTAAATACTGTTTGAAAGGTCATCCAGAATCATGGAAACTAAATAATATTTTAAAAGTCTCTTTCTCTCTCAAAAACGTATAGTATTTTAAATTCTATAAATTTATTATTTGTCGTTCAGCAGAGCGAATAGTTGAGACTTTTAAAATATGGTCATAAAACTTAACGCGTACATCGTTTCGTTTTGAATTTCAAAATAGATTTGACTCTTTGCACAGTTGCCGGCTGAGTACTTAAATGACTCTTTCTTACTATTTTTTTTTCTTTTATTTAATTCCACCAACTACCATATTTTTAACTATTTTTGAAAATAAATTTAAATTTCGAATAGCACTCTCACCAAATCTCACAAGAGAACCTGGAAAGTGTAGGCTAATAGACCAGCCGCACTACTTGCAAACATCAACCTTATGGTTTTTGGTAAGTCTCGAGTGTAACAAAAAACCCGGTATATAGTACAATAAATACGTTTTCAAAATCAAGAAATAGTACCGACGCGCTGCGCCGTTGAATAGTGTATGCTGTGTGTGTATATCTGGAGCCAATATAACTTTGACAATTGTATAGGAATATTCCTATTGCAACAGTATAAGCACCGGAGGGCAATTTGTAAATAGCCAAGTCACGTGGCACAAATACCGGCATTGAAATGTTTTCTCACCAATGCCACGTGGCGGTAAACAGTTGCGCCCGAGGGGGTGGTCTCCTCTGTTCCGCTTTACCCTATCTCTATCGTTCGATAATAATATACCGCATGTTGTCTAATGTCTATAGGTACCTACATAGATATTGCTAGGTATTAAAATTGTTAACGAATCTGTGTTTAAAATTTTTATTTAAATACAGACTAGTTGTCGTAATAATAATATAATGTGGTGTAACTTCGTCTTAATAAAGTGTTTAGGACAGTTTTTTTTTTGCACTACCTCCAATAAAATATCTGGCTTCTATGCATGTAAACAGGCATTACGCATTATGCACTAGTGTGGTAAAGTAAAAGTCAACTATTTCTAATAATAAAAAGAGAAAACATCAAATCCTCTTGGTTTTCGGGGCATATATGCCGTGGTACATTGGTATTTCTACCTGACGTTTCGTGTACAACTGCGGTAGACATTATCAAAGGCGATGTGGTCGCGGGCGAAGTGTTGTTCTAGGTTGCTCACAGGTAAGTGTGTCGACAAGTGCGGTACTTCCGTCTTTTATGGTCAGGGTGCTAGTGTTTTCTGCTCGGTCGTAGTATGCTCTTCTGTGATTGGTCGTTCCATTCAGTGGGTTGGTATTGCATAGTGCTGGTGTCCAGGTTTTACTTAGATTCAAACCTTCATCTTTCAGATTGAAATTGTTTGTGTATTTCTATGGCCTCTCTGTATATGCGCGGGTAGTAACTCGATGTTCTGTCTATAACTCTTGTTTCTTCCAAAAGGATTTTATGGTTGTCTAGAGTCAACGTGTGCTCGGCTATTGCAGATACTACCACATCGTCTTTGATAATGTCTACCGCAGTTGTAGACGAAACGTCAGGTAGAAATACCAATGGACCACGGCATACAAGCCCGGAAACCAAGAAGATTTGGAGCAAACACACTCGGAGAGAAAAATTCAATTTGTTCTGTTCAGAGACAATAAAGGTTCACTTTTGTTAACATTCTATCACCGCGCGCGCACCAAACGCATCTACAAAACAAACTTCAATACATGCATCGTGTGAAGTCAACACATAAAAGCCATCACCAAAACCAGTGCTTTAAAACAAGCAGTTAGATCTAGCAAGGAATCTAGCGTCAAAATTAGTCTCGTGTGCAGCGGCCTTAAGATTATATTTTGCACAAACTTGACATAAGTGGTATTGAATTTTGGTCGTCGATATGACGTATGTTTAATTTAGGTACAGTAAATACAGAACTCAAACTGTTTAACATTCAATGCTTTGATCAGCGTGGCGTAGGATGGAGTGGGCCATTTCGTGTTTAAAACTATTTACCTATTCGTGATTACTGAAACGTGTAAAATAATGTACTTATATTTCTCTCGTTCTGTTTTCATTGTCAAACTTCTATCGTTTGTAAAATAAATATAGAAAAATTAATAGTTAGTAATTTGATAAATACGTCTATAAAAACGAATGACAACATTTTACAATATTTGCTCGATTGAATCCGATTTATCATCATACAAAATTGCACCCTTTTTAGGGTGGGATTTTTAACATTTATGTATTGGCAGAATCGTTTTCAGTAGGAATAGGAATTTTGTTTTTCATTATTTTTGAAATATCAATAGAGATAGAAGGAATTATACTAGATAAAATCTACGACTTTTTACAAATTTTCTGTTATGTAACATAAACAGAATACAAAATAGTATATTACATCACAAGGGCCGAAAGTTGAATTTTCGGCCCTGCGCGTCATGAGCCCGAGGCGAATTTAAGGCCCGTGTGGTGTATACGATTTTTCTTCATATCCGCTCGAAAGTATGTACTTTCGTCAGCAGGGACGAAAGATTGACATTTACTCCCAGTGAGAACGGCGGGAGCAAAAAATTTCTCATGCGTATTTTATACTCGTAACTAGGGTTACCGCTGTCATTTAATATAATAAATAACAGGGAGTAAATTTCAAACTTTCGTCCCTGCTATAAGGGACGAAAGTACGTACTTTCGATCGAGGTATGAAGAAAAAGAATATTTCTATTTTGTAACTATCTTTCTACCATTTCGTTCATACTAGACTCAGGGCCTTACAACCACAGCGTCACTCGTAAAACATTTACGGGCCCCCACTGTCATCGATTTTAGGGACGCTTCTTTCGCACTGAGGCCCGAAGAGATCAGACTCCATGGTGTGTAAACTTAAAGTTTTGACTGTTCGGTGCCTTCAATGTGATTCCCACGCTCTGAATGGTGCATGTGTCGATATAGGTCTAATTGTGCGTTGATTGAATGATATTATTATATGTACCTATAAAGCTAAATGCAACAGTTAAAATAGAATCATTCGGGCCGATAATAGGCGACACAATCTTCCTGTTTAATCTCTATCAGATAACTGCAGTCAGTTGAACAGTATAAACAAGAACCAGGCGATCTCTTGTTGTTGCCACCCTATTGCACTAAACCTCACTAGACAGGACTGTACTTTGCATTAAGGGAGTTTCCTCCACATATAAAAAAGATTAGAATACAGTGAAATTTAGTTTATGAATATTAACCAAATCACGCCATTAAAATTATATTAAATTAATTAAAATATTATGAATATTCGGAGCTTTGTTAGGAAGAAATTGGAATTTGTATTGTTGGGAAACTCCGAAATTTGTCTTTTTCTTATTATTATTGATCCGAATATTGTACGAGTCGTATAGATCAGATTTTGTTAAAACTTTGTAAATATTGACAGCAGATATTTACAAAAACTTGTACAAAATGCGAACTTGCTTCGGTAATAGTATATTGTGCAACTAGTGCGACAATGCCGCACGAGTTGCACATACTATTTTTTATTACGAATAAATTAAAATTCCCAGAACAAATGTTCAATTTTAAAATACACATTTTTTGCTGTCACATTCAGTATTGGTAACTATGGTAACTCTGAATTTGCGTGCGGCAAACAATAATTTCAGTGCGACAAATAAAGTTTTCAACCGTAACAGCATGCGTAAAGATACCACTTTTCCCGCATGAGTATAATAAAAAAAGATGTAATGCGATAAGTACGATATATACTTGTCGAGATGACGTAAAAATCGTTTGGGTGAAATATGGCCACATCGTGAGCGCGATAAGATTTGAAATGAAATGTGTAGCCCGCGCGTATAGTGAATTTTTTACATTATTGTTGCTACAGTATTACTAAATGTTTATAAAAACAGAACTCTCAATCGATAACTTTCCAATAACCGACAGTTTACTCGGCTGACAAGTAATTATTTTCACCAACAAAATGCAAAAGCTATAGTAAAACGTGGAAGTACACGAAAAGCAAATCGATATACATAATAATAATAATAATAATAATAATATTTATTTTACCACATTGACAAAAGAGTATATGGCATGTCCATAAAAAAATTTAGAGTTACATATTAAAAAATTCATTAATGCTATAAAATTCTCTGCTTACTAAATCATTCTTTAACTTACTTTTCATGGTTTGCAATGGCAAAGATTTGATTTCAACTGTACCGTGTTTAGATTATATTGACTTATTCTAAAGGAAAAAGTGGACCTCAATTTCCATTTTATTAAAAAAAAATATATATACATATAGCAACAAAATAGTTGTACTAATCGTGTTCAATAAAAATCTGTTCAATTGTTTTCAAGTAATGGTGGTACAGAGAAACAAAGAAAAGGACATCCCGTTGCAATTTGATTAGTGTTTATTATAACGAGATCTATGTCTGTAGCCGTTTTCTTTGCAAATTCTTCAGGCATTCGAGTTGTCCATAAACTACAGGGTCCTATTTCAACCGGAAAGATGAACGTTTGAATCTAAGTAAAACCTGGATACCAGCACTGTGCACCAACCCATTGAATGGAACGACCAATCACAGAAGAGCATACTACGACCGAGCAGAGAACACGAGCACGTTGACCATAAAAGAAGGAAGTACCTCACTTGTCGACACACTTACCTGTGAGCAGCTTAGAAGGACACTTCGCCCGCTACCACATCGCCTTTAATAATGTCTACCGCAGTTGTAGACGAAACGTCAGGTAGACATACCAATGGATCACGGCATACAAGTCCGGAAGCCAAGAATATTTTTCAGCTTATTCTTCAAATTATTTTCATTGTGCCAAATAAAATACACGAAAAAAATTACGTAGCTTGACTACCACCCCCTCCCTCCCCTTACGAAGCTCAGCGTAGCTTTCGAACTGACCCCTCGCTCCCTTCTTGCCCGAGCTACATAGTTTATGGACGCTTCCTTATTCGTTATTGTTGACTGACGAGAGAGTAGGTACTCACCAACGGCCTTTTTAAGTCGGCGCCTATGTCAGATAGAGTTACAAAATTCATCATAAAATAATTCTAATCTTTGATTAACGTCTGAATAGAACTCTTCAAATAAATAAAATTGTCGACCAATTTTTTTCAGACCATATTTTTATGTAATTTTTGTCAATATATATTTCTGAAAAAAATTGGTCGACAATTTTATTTATAAAATAATTCTGCTTAAAAAATATAAAGAGGAGACATCCCTGTCGGGTTGATCGTTCGTCGGCAAGCTATCGCCGCGCGTCAATCCCTTTCCAGTCTGGACGTATTGGCCGCGTGCTGGTCAAAGTGTTTGATCCGAAGTGAAAGCGGGCAAACGGGCGATTGAAGTGTGCTCCTCCTCCTTTCTCCTCGCGCGTCCCGACACAGCGATAGAACTCTCTGCAAAACGTGTAACGTATGTGCTCGCTCGAGCGTGTCGACGAAAAAACAAGACAACCACCAGTCAGAGTGCACTTTGATCTGTTCTCCTCCGCCGTTGCTGATGTGCTCGATGCAGCACAAAGGCTTGTTCACGTTCACTTTGAGACGGTTTACAAACGACCAGTGGCGTCGCACAGTGGTCTAAGGCGACACGAAAGCGATTAAAGTCACTAGATGATGTTGGCGATCACTGTTACCACTTTCGGTGAAGGCACTGTATACCTACAGAAATAAATATCAACTAGAATAATATGGAATAAATGTAAAAAAAACAAACTTTTTTGATGCCGACCGGGATTCAAACCGGCGAAGTTGTTCGTACTAAGCCTAAATTTATTTTTTCTTTTCTTAGTAGCTGTTTTTATAAGAAGTTTTATTTTTCATATTTTAGTGACTTAAGGTAGTACGAGCACCAAGGCAATTTTAAATAAAAGGCTTGATTTTTTTATATGAAGTTGGACTAAGTCTAAACCAATTCTGAAAATTTTAGGGGGGGTTGCCCGATTATTTAAATAAATAAATGACTTCAAAAGTAGGTATATTTAACATTGGCTTTATGGTAAAACGGTAGATGGATGATATGTTTTCATTGATTTCTCCAAAACTAGTCGATGGAAATTAAAAAAAAAACTATTTGAAGTTAAAACCTTAATAAATTATTGAAAACAAAAAAACCGTTGTGCCCGACTAATTAAAAATATATTTAATTGAAAAGGTTAAATATCTTTTTAATTAGTCGGGCACAACGGTTTTTTTTTTGTTTTCAATAATTTATGAAGGTTTTAACTTTATAAATAAAAAATCGCAGGATTGTGGACAAATATTAGATTTATTAATTGTACGACGTTTCGTCTATAAAATTTAGACTTTTTCAAGTACAAGTTGAAAATTATAATAATTATATAATAATTTTTAACTTGTACTTGAAAAAGTCTAAATTTTATAGACGAAACGTCGTACAATTAATAAATCTAATATTTGTCCACAATCCTGCGATTTTTTATTTATAATTATCTCGATGGACACGATATCTAATATATAGTTTTAACTTTAATTTAAATAGTTTTTTTTTTAATTTCCACCGACTAGTTTTAGAGAAATCAATGAAAACATATCATCCATCTACCGAAATATAAAAAAAAATCAAGCCTTTTATTTAAAGTTGCCTTGGTGCTCGTACTACCTTAAAAAAAGATGAATCAATGTTTTTTAATCTTTGGCCCCCGGTCTCAGAAAAAATATATTATGGGACAACATTCCGTATCTGATATTTTATTTTTTAAAAATGTACTCTTTGGCGTTTTTAGCGTTAAAATAAGTGTTTAGGTTTGGATCTGTACCCGACATTTCCACCATTTCAATTGGTATCGGTGTATACCCGGCACTTCCACCATTTCATTAGATCTCGGTGTATACTCGACACTCCTACCATTTTAATCACGTTATAATTAATTAGTAGCACGTTTCTTTGATAGAATAAGGCATAGGTTTTCGACCGCCTACATATGGCCGCTCACTTTTATATTAATTATCAGTTGTGTAACATTCAGCGAACTGCGGAGGGCTTACGTTATTGTAAAGTTACATATATCACGACTTATCGCAAAATAACGCGACAAATGTGGTTCTAAAGGTCGCAAGAAAACAAAACTACTGACGGGTTACTTAACAATTTTTTAAATAAATATTTTTATTATGACGAAATATGTTTTTTGTTTTTACTACTTCAATAATAATCGATTTATGAATTATCCAGTAAAAAGCATATATTCAAAAAGTTATCTAAATTATTCTCGTACCTACTCTCAGAAAGTTCATATTTCTAATATTTTAGGAAGATTTATTGAGCACGTGTGATTTTAAAAATGTATTGTAAATTATAACACATTAAATGTTCTGTCGCTTGAATTCTTGTACGCTACTGAACAAGAAAATTATGATTATTATTTGAGGTGAATTTGAGTGGAAAAGTTAAAAGTGGTCCGACTGATTTGTGAAATGTTATTACATTCAAAGCAGGTCTCAGTCTAATAAAATTTTAATTAATAACAAAGCAATAAGTACCATTTTAATATTTCATCTTTGCTGTTTACTATTTTATATAGCCTTCTGCCAATTCATGTTGTTGATTAATAATAACTAATTATATTTAAAACGTAAAGTGAAAATAAACAATTCAAGTTAATATTTATTTATTAATCAAATTCACAAATGCTGGAGAAATGAGGCGACATGTACCTATACAAAAAAAAGACGGGTTGCACTCTAGGAGTGCCGGCCGAAGTGAAAACCTAGATGTACTTAAACTAAATTTCGCTAGTAGCAATATAAGTTACATGCAGTGCAAAAAATTATAAGCTATAAGCTTTCACAAAACATTAAGAGATGTCGCTATGCATCCAGGTTTCGTAAAACTACACATTTATAAAATTACATGCAGCCAGTCACTGGATGTAATTTTTTAAATTTGTAGTTTTACGAAACCTGAGTACATGGCGACATCTCTTAAGGTTTTGTTAAAGCTTATAGCTTATAATTTTTTGCACTGCATGTAACTTATATTGCTACTGACATCTAGCGAATTTTAGTATATGTACTGCCGAAGCAAGTACGGTAGACCGTCTCAATAACTCGTCAGGGTCACGTGACCCTGACGCGTCAGATCTGATGCGAGATTAACAGTTTTTACCCATTACAAAAAAACTGACGCGTCAGATCTGACGCAAGCTTAACATTTTTTACCCATTACAAAAAAAGTGTACAACGCCGCTAAAGAAGTTTTCACTTCAAAAAAATTCTTTTTTAAAGTCAGTTGAAAACGACGGAACCGATTACTATAAAAATTTTATGGTACCAATGCGGAAATATTCTGAACAAAATGACGTCAAATTTTTTTAAATCAAACCCCTTTAAAAGTTATCGCTGAAATCCCTAAAAAAAAATATACGCTCCTCTTTTCTAAAGTCGGTTAATTAGAATAATGTGACATTGCCTTCAAAATCGTAAATAAATATTGATGAAATCTCTTTGAGATTTGGAACGTTCAGTTCCGACTGTGTATAAACGGATAGATTCTCCTAAACTTACATACTTAATAAGCATTCACACGTTAATTAAAATTGATGACGATGATACATTTTTAAAGTGCTTGAAACCTGTATATATATTACATATACCGATTAACATATGTAAAGTAGCGTCGCTTTGGATGGGCGACACGTGACGATCAAAGCGACGCCAGACGTCGTCGGCGTTTTAGTCAGAAGTGGAGTATAGAGCGTAATCAGTGCAACGCACCGGCAGGTGGTCCGCCAACCCACTGTATTATTGAGACACAGTAAAACAATTTTTACATTTTTTGTTTACAAAATCAACTACCCACTTTTCTTCTTCGGTCTGTTATAGTATTTATGTATATCTATAAAACGACGGTGTTTTGTAACAATTTAAGTAACTTTTAATCGCTTTACAAACAAGCACAAATTTAATGCTATTAATTTGCAAACATTTAAAACAAAACTGTCATATTATACATTTATTAGCTGGCCATACACACACAGTTCGATCTGCCGGTTTGGAACGGCGCGGTTCAAACGTGCGTATTTATCTGTCCGTTTGTGGGGTATGCACGCGCCAGATGTAACCGGCCCAGACTAGTCTGCCAGTTTGCACTGCCATGGAGAAAACCGTCGCCGCCCACAAACGGGCAGTTTTCGTGCAGTTTTGTTTTGAAGTTCTAACTGCGACAATCAACATGTGTTCTGAAGGTGTTGTTGGAATTATAGAGATTTATAAACAGCATCCGACTTTATGGAAAATCAAAAGTACCTTCATGTAATCTGTCTTTAATTAAATATTACAGCACATGTTACTGGTATTAAATATCCCAGCGCCTGTGCGGAAATTCCCACTGAATATTTTAAATACGACCTTCCCGTCGCCAAAAAACGAAGGGTATTAAGCGTTCCTCTGGATCAATTGCTTCTCTCATTACAGTTTTTTTTTTCGTGAGGGCACCTCTTACTAAATTTAATAAAAATGTGTTTATATCCATCCTCAAATAATTCTTAAAATCGTCCGGGTCATTTTCTCTTAGCTCCTTTAATAGAACACTATGGCTGAGTTGTTTTTTCTTTAGCAAATAACTTTTAACCCATTTAGAACGTCGCTTTCTTACACCCGTATTGTCCATTATTTCCATATTAATTATTGCACAACACAAAGCTAGTTTTTTTTTATCACTTAACATTTCAGCAGTTAACTAAGTTTAACTTTTATAAAAACGGTGCACTTTTTATACGTCAAATAAATTATTTACCTGCAGTTCACCGTGCCGTTCCAAACTTTCGTCAAGACGAAATTCCATCCATACGGTTGAATCTGTGGATAAATCTGCCAGTTTCTCCCACTAACGTGCAGTTTGGCATGTGACAGACCGCCCGGTGCCAGGTTGATGCGTGGATTTTTGTTTTGCGTTAGTGGGTGGCAACGGTTAAAACCGACATGCCGGCGTGACGCATCAAACCGGCAGACCTAACTGTGCCGGTTGAAACTGCCGGTTCGATCTCTCTGTGTGTGGCCAGCTATTGTTACTACGATTAAGAACACCTGACGTGGTACATATTATGAATGTTCCTGTGTTTATATTGATTTGAATTTTGAACACTTGAATATTCTCACGATAAGTCAACTTGATAACAACTGATAGCGTTGTTGACTGTACGTATTCGATATATGGATAATAACAGCGAGTAGGTATTTCTAAGTTTTTAAAATAAAATATTAACATTACAGTGTAAACTCCATTTAATGTCACTCGATATAACGACAAACTCCTTAAAACGTCGAAATTATCTCTAGTTGGTTTACCTTGTTGCTCATACTATGATATATACTCTAAATAACGACATACCCATTTTAAATAGCGACAACAATACGTCATCATCAAGCAATAAACAGTACTTGTTTGTTATTTTGTTGCTTTGTTGTCGGCATTATGTGTACCGAAGATTCCAAGAAATTCGTTCTTTCGTTTATTGGGATTATCATTCATTTGTTTAGCTCAGCTGCTTATCGATATTCTTAGTTGCCCACAAACTTGCAAAGTGGGAACATGGCGAGTAAAAAAAAGACGGGTTGCACTCCGGGAGTGCCGGCAGAAGATAAAACTTGAATATTAACGTCTTAATTTTTTGCATTTAGAAGCAATGTTTATTTATTGGCAACAGTTGTAAATAAAATGGTTTGTATCATAGATTGCATTTTTATGTACGATATTTCAACGCTAGATGTCTAACGTTGTATAAAATGTATCTGGCAAATACTATCACTTAGAGAGTCTCACCCAGTTCTTACTTTTCCTGGCGCGAGTTTAACATTTTTTACCCATTACAAAAAAAGTGTACAACGCCGCTAAAGAAGTACCTATTCACTTCAAAAATCTTTGTGTATTGACGAACAATTTTTATTAATACGCGCAATATTCTTCTCTCCGTTTAACGCCACACAGTGCAAAGTCCCTTGAGTATCGCTATATAGAGTTTACACTGTATATATAATGACGTTTTCGTTTCCATAGCTATTAATGAAAAATATATATACTTAACGTGCTCTTGTGAGATGTGCATTAATATTATGAAGATCAAATCAAACAGAGCAGTTCAAAGTGTCCCTTCGAGTGAGCTAATAATAATTAACTATAGGATCGTTTAAATACAAAAACAAAAACACTTCTAAGCATTTCATTTGGAGACACCTTGCTGAGCGGGCAACAATAAACAAGAGCACTTAGGACATTTATTTGTTTTTAAACTTTTATGTCAATACTTACGAGAAAATAATAAAAGAGTCGAGTGCCTCGTCTATGTATGTTGAATCAGAAAGACAGGATACTTGTAAAAAAGGAATATACTATATTGTGTACGTAGTAAAGCTTTTCAAATGAATAGGGCTGTGTGAAAATAATATAATCCAAATTGTAACGTTTTACAAAAATCGGTCAATCGCAAGCACAAATAGAGTATTATCTATATATATAAAATTCCCGTGTCACAATTTTGGCCGCGCTAAACTCCGAAACCATTGAACCGATTTCAATGAAATTTTGTAAATGTGTCTTGCTTGATGCAACTTACGCTATAAGACAGTTTTATCAAATATTTTGTACAAAATTACTCAAAAAAACTGTTTTGGTAACATGTCACGACATCTGATCGAATTTACTCAAAGCTATTAGTTCTGAAGCAAACAAAAAAAACTGTTTTAGTACCAACTAGCAACATCTGTTAGAATTCGCTCAAAGCTATTAGTTCAGAAGCAAATCTGGTATAGAATTTGCTCAAAGCTATTAGTTCAGACGCCGGGCCGCAAACGAAATACATTTTGCAGAATTATTATATCTATCGCACCCAGGTGAAACCGGGACGGACCGCTAATAGACACTATAAAAAATAAATGATTAAAGTGTGTCAAATAAGAAATCAGAAATTATCGGTTTATAAAAGCACGAGGTTGGCGTATTATTTAAATTTTAAAATAATGCTGACGTCATGACTCATGATAGCCTGAAGTTTGACGTTAAACGCACATATTATATCTAAATAAACACAAGGTACACACACGTGAGTAAACGATACCGATCCTTATTTGCACTTGGTTATTTGTATACTACAAAAATGACGTCACTGTATGCAAATATGGCAGCTTATGTTTTTGCACCAACTTATGTACCAACTTATGTATTTAAAATTTTGAGTGTTATTTTATATAAAACAATTACATTTAAGTGAAATAAAAAATCTTGTGGATTTATACTATCTACGATATGAATATTTTAAGACAATTTAAAATAAGAGTCAAATAACTTATTATAGTGTTCCGTGCCATCAGCCGCCTTCCAACACTAGCCGGATTTTGTTTCCGCAAAGAAATAAACACAAACATTGCTTATAACAACTAATACCATAAGATTTTTTGATCCGGATAATCTATTCTTTTTTTTGTTCAGTTTTTTTTACAGTTCAGCCAGCCCTGACGCGAGAAAGAACAAAACAGGGATGGCTTGTTGGCGGAGGGGTTAGAACTCCCTAAATGTGCACTCAGTTGGCTGTGTGTATTCTTTTGTCGAAGCCTGGCAGAGCATCGTATTATATCAATATTGAGATTTCAAGTGGCTAATATCTAACGGGCGAGACTACAGTTAATTAAATAGCAATACAAATAAAAGTTGGGATTATTTTTTATGAACACTTGTGTGATCTATTTTAAATACAACAATATCAGCCGAATGACTTCATCCATTCTTAATCTCTCTAATCTTCAATATTAGAATGATGATGTGTCAGTTTTGAAATAAATATAGTTCATAATTCTTATTGGAAATTTAAAATATTCCAGTTTAAAGCGTGTTGTGACAGATGGCTGGTTGCTATCAATTTTATGGTTACGGTTTTTTCGTTATAAAGATGACTAGTGTACCCGTGCAAAACCTTTTGCATGTATTTTCATATTGTTTTCAAAAAACGATATTTTGATACAGACCTACGACAATAATTTTATTCCTTATTAGTTTCCATTTACAGTTATTTTTCTTTTGATTTAGCTTCATCCATCAAGTTGTCTCTATATTTAATTGGTTATAAATTAAAAAAAAATGTATGAGATCTGTTCATCGTTGTCATGGTTACCCCGCAAGAGCTGTCACAATTCATTTTTAGAAAATCTAACCTCATTTGATAAATTTACGATTTTCACTATTTTTTTCTGATCTGAGACCAAATTTTAGACTTGGTACAGTGCATGTAATATTTAAAAACTCTGTTTTGGCATTAAACTAACATAAACTTACACGTTCTTAATTTATTTGGAAAATAAAATAAAATTTATTTGTGTATTAATATTTGGAATATTTCCGCTAAAAAACGAACTAAAAATATATACTTCAATTGTCAAATATGACTTGTCAAACTGTTTGTAAAATCTCCGACATACGTACATATTTGCATTTCTCTCACACTCATGTCTCGTGAACATCGAAGGATTTTCTCTCTTTACGTTCCTCTTCACCCCGCTACCCCCTCGTCACTTTTACTATTATCGCTTGAAATCACCCCTTTTAAAGAAATTTCACCAAAAAAAAGCGATAATATATCTGTGGACTAAAGGCTTCAGTTTAAAAAAAAAATTGTGTCAATCGGTTTAGTAGGGATGGCTGGCGGATTGTCTAGAGATTTAGGGCTTGTGTTTTAAATATATAGATATATAGATACCTATAATCTACACACAATCAACTTGTAATACAACTTATTTGTAGGACTGCGGAGCTATAAATTTGATAGATTATAGAATAATTAGCACATAGACAGAGATAATATTTAACAGAATCTGAATAGCTCAGTTATCATTCAATCAAAGAAGTGCCAAATATAAAGAATTATTGTTATTTTTCGAATCAGTGCTAATGCTTTTATTACATCTTTTTTTTTCTTATATTGCACGCCACAAAAGTCATGACCTTTAACATTTAGGACAAATGTGTACTTATCGATGGTATTAATATATATGTTACAGCAGAAGTCGTGAAATACTATATATTATACGGTGTAAATGTGGTCTTATCAAAAACATAAATGGGAAAAAGGGAGCCAAGTTCAATATTACATATTATACAAAAAGAATTGAGATCTAAAAAGTTTTCACTTGACAAGTTTTCACACATATAAACATAATAAACATGAAGTTTAGGTATAAATCATAATATAAAACACGAAAACTTGCCAAGTGAAAACTTGGCACCTTTTTAGATCTCAATTCTTTTTGTATAATATGCAATATTAAACTTGGTTCCCTTTTTCACATTTATGTTTTTGATGGAATATCATTCCTTTTGTAAATAAATTATTATTAGTTATCATGACTTTTGATTGGAATAATTCGGTTTAATATAAGTGTATCATCCACCATTAATTCTACTGTACGACTCATAATCAGGTATTAAAATATTAATTTAATTAAAACAATTACGTAAGAAGTTACTTTTGATCAATATTTATAAATGCTATCTACTAATTTCAGAAGGAACAAAATATGAGCTGCTTACTACCTAGAAAGAAACAAATTGGGTTTTACTTTGAAAAAAATAATATAATAAACTTAACTCTTACTACTACTTTCATAAACTTTTGCGAATAATTTTATTACTTACTAAAATCAACTAGCACAGAATTTACATAGAAAATCATGTAAATATTTAGCAAGAAAACTGTTTTGTACTCCAGTGAATATGACAATTGAATCCGTAAGAAATACCGTTTCAAGTAGGAATTTTTATAATAATTGTATATTTCATAACAATGGAATGCACAGTGCGAGGCGCCAAATTCGAAACGCGCCGGGTGGTAATAAAAATCGATTGATTGGAGAATATATCAAATCTTAAAAATTCAATGTTTTCTGATTTTTTTTCCTTTGTATACACACAATTACCTAGCCGGACGCCAAATTTCAACTGTCTAGGTCATCTGGAAGTGGGTTAGGTTTTTGATCTATGTCAGTCAATCAGTCAGTGATAAAATGTCGATTTTTAGACGTTAAAATCTCAATAACCGTTTGAGCTGTATTTATGAAATTTGCGGTTCTAGTTAATCTATGGGTTTTAATAAATACACCAAATTTCATGGGTTTATATTAAACAGATTTCTTTGTTGAACTTGGCTTGACACGCTGCCGCGTGTCTAGATTTGTGGGTGTTGCAAAATAAGTTAATATCTAATCTTTAGTTGAACTGCAGCTATCCAGCTTAGATTCAGATGTCCACAGAAATTATCACAAGCCAAACAAAAATATAGATATAATTAGTAATTTGGAACCAAAAATATATCATATAATATATATTATGTTAAATTAGTTACTTGTTAACTATTTATCTTATAAAATCAAAAATGTATAAACGCAAGTAGCTTCTGCGCCGGTGGCTTAGTGCAACATTTTCAAGAGAAAAGTTGCGACATAAAATTAAAAAAAAAACGTGGGAAAACACATTTTGAAATAAAAGGAGACGGTTCGTTTACTTCACACGAAATGGATTCGTACACGTTTGTAGCGAATTATTTATGAACGACCCGCCACTTCCACCACCGACATTGCACCAAATCTCAAAAACCAAAAACCCGACATTCGTTACAATTTTGCTGCAACCTTTATCATGATGTTTTTTTTTCAAAATTTTATACTTAATTTTTTTGGACATAAGGTGGAGACACAAAAACACATCAAAAGATTTTAACTTTTCAACAATATGCCAAAAAAATAAATAAATATATTTTTTTATTTAAAACTTCTTTTGGTACGGTGTGATAAAATCGATTCATAAGATTGGAAATATAACGAAACGTTGCAATATGTTCCGTATAGTACAAAAACCATTACCACTAAGCTAAAGTGGCGGCGAGGTAGAGCGGGTGCCTCGTAACTAGGGTTTGCAGTGTCGGTACTGAAATCGAATTTGTATTTCCGGGTACTGGGGGAGATCCAGTACCGAGAAATTCGATACTTCCGGTACTAGAGAAAAATGTGTGAAATCCTTGTTGTGCGTGAAATAAAATGTTGGAAATAGTCTTGAAGAAGTTTAATCACAATACAAATCACTGAATTACTCTACGTAATAAAACTTTAGATATTACTATCAGTCTCAATAATAATCTTTGATAATCAACAAATTAAGTATTAAGTATAATCTTAACTCAACTTTAACAAAAAATAATCATTCTTGTCATGAAAAAGGAACCTCAAATTCAAATTTAATAAATTGTATCTATTCAGTCTGGTTTTGAAAAATTCACAAAAATTCTGAACTCGTAGTCGTAACTCAAGTACCAAAATTTAATTAAGTAAATAGAAATAAAAAAGTTAAAATAAAAGAAAGAAAAAGCAGAATGAAATTGAGGTAAGGTCACATGGGTGTTTCAAATCACCGGCGACGATTACAGCATTTACAGCTTGAAAAAATAGTTAAAACATTTAAACTAGTATAATTTTTTGTAGTACCGGAATTCCCGGGAAATTCGATGCGATGAAATTTTCTGGGAATTCCCCGGAAATTCAGTACCGGTTTTTCTCGGGAGCAATCCCTACTCGTAACCTGAGTGTCGGTCGGTGCCATCATTATTATTTTTTTTTTAAATTATACTAGTTTTAATTTTGTAGTGTAAAATACAGTCTATTTTTAATTTCAACTTTATTGACCGTAGACGACGCATTTTTTAATTTATAAAAAAAAACCTCTGGAATATCTCCGGAGCTGCAATTCTCTAATTTTTAAGTTCATTTGTCTATGAGTACAGTGACAGACAACCACACGGACGAACAACGGGTCTCACTGAGTAAGAGGGTTCCGTTTTTAACCATTTTAGTACGAAACCGTAAAAAATTCGTGAAATCCACGTTGTCTACCTTTAACTGTAACGTATATGTGACGGCAAAGATCGAGGAAAAGAGAGAATATAGAGAAATTGAAAGAAAGAGAAAGAAAAACGTGTACGCGCGCTGACGTTGGCAGCGACGACTTGTGCTCCGCTCTGTGTGTGTTGTTGAGAAATGTAACTCTAATTTTACTTTTAATTAAGTTCTGTCATTAATCAAGGCGGCATGGCAAGGCGGCATGGCAAGGCGGCCGCGCGCGCGGTACAACACTACATGTACTGCACTGTATGTACAGTACAGGGTACATGTAGCGGAGCTGTGCGAAGCAGTCTGTGACGCCCGCCCGTCTTCGACTATACGCTCGGAATGTTCGGGATCTCCATCTCCTCCTTCACCCTCTTCCCATTCCGCCCGTGATCTATGCGATTGATGCGTTCTCACAAACGCGCCAATTTGTAAAGCTCCTGTCACAACGAATACACGTGTGCCACTTTGTTTCGTAGCTGTTTTTTTATTTTTTTAAATGGAGAAGGGCTTTTTACCATTTATTTTTTTTAAATATTAATTTAATGAAATTTATATACGCTAAGCTATCCTTATCAATATTTCACTGGTTGAATATTTCACTTTTCAAAGGTGAGTGTATAAAACTGCGTTTACTTTTTCTGATTATTCTTTATAATTAATAGTGAAAATTGTAGGAATGTGGACTTATATAGGTATAGTATGTTTATCAAAATACCAATTTATAATTTAGCGACGTTTCGCCTCTTTTATTGAGGTTTCATCAGGCTTCTTAATCAGTGGTAAGTAATAAACATAATAGCACAAACGTTAATAACTGATTACAATTTTTTATAGAATTAATAACATTAAAATGACATATGTTTATAAAATAACAAAAATAATTTATAATAATTCTACAAAAATTTGTAATCAGTTACTAAAGTTTGTGCTAAAAGAGACGAAACGTCGCTAAATTATAAATTAGTATTTTGATAAGTATTGTATACCTATACAAGTCCACATTCCTACGATTTTCAATATTAATATTTTAAAATAAATAAAATTGTCGAACAATTTTTCTCAACTCTATATTAATAAAAAATAATAAAAATACAAATCAATATAACACAAGATGACGTTTCGATCCGGATTTGGAATAAAATATATATATTTTATATTTTTCTGAAGAAGTTCCAAATTCGGATCGAAACGTCATCTTGTGTTATATTGATTTGTATTTTTATTATTTTTTGTCAATATATGGTCTGAGAAAAATTGGTCGACAATTTTATTTATTTGAAGAGTTCTATTCAGACGTTAATCAAAGATTTGAATTAATATTTTAAATATGGATGCAAATATTCTTCATTATATTATACTATTTATATGTGACTTAGATAATATTCTGCATAAAAAGAGGTTAACCGAGAAGTAAAGTGATCTGAACTCACTGCGTGTTATATGAGAAATATACGGTTTATCTTTTTTAGATAAGCCTACGCTTTCCGGTGCACATTAGAAATGAGCACCTTGATTAGCCATGATAAATATATTTCATTAGACTTCGTTTGGAACAGCCAACGGACATGGTTGTCTATTCGAACCTCACTTAGTTTTAAGAAAATATAAATCTTGTTCAACATTGTGTATCATTTAAAATTATATCAAATATATTATTATAAACTTGACAATAAACAATTAATACTTTTTAAAAACAAAATATTCTACACTAAGAATATAACTTGCGCGTATTATGGTTAATGTGCATTTTATCCAAGGTCAACTTTTGCGTTTTCTAGCTTTACCTACTCGTAACAAAATATTATTATGTAGGTAACTTTTATAATGACGGCGCGTTTGTTTCCTTATCAAATATTGACAAAATAAAGCACAAGTGCGCAAAAAAGTTAAGTTTAAGGGAATAAGAAACGATGGCTGAACTGACTTTCTTCCGTGCTTTCTGTACAAATTGTGGTAGAAGAGTCAACACTAAAGAACTTTCATCGGAAATGTTCTTTAAAAAATGTATTTCTCTTAGTTGTTCTGCATAAGGATGGGTTATCACTATCCGAAGTGTTTGAAATGTTGGACAAAAATTTAACTGTACTGATGTAGTATATTTTTCGATTAATTTATTTTTTTTAGAACAATATTACAAAAAACAGCTGACTATTTTTATTTCCAAAATATATCCGAATCTAAAGTATAGAAAATTTTTTGCAAAACTTTCTAGTGAAAATAATTAGAATAATAAACTGTTTTGAAAAGTATACCATTATTATATAGAAAACTGCGCTCCAAAACAATAGGGCTCTTTATATTTGTATATTAAACATCCTCCCAAAATTTCTATTCTAGAACCAATTACAATAACTTCCCAATGTACTGGGAAATTAAAAACGCTCCCAATCCAATATATATCGACTGATCAAATTCTCCTATAACATAACAAAATATTAGGAGGTTCTGAGATATCAGTTGTCCCTGCTGTATTACAGTCGTAACCGTAATTCTATATATAATATAGACTTCCCCATCCACGACGGCAACAGACGCGTTCCACCCCAATTCCTCATATACATTCGCGTTCCGGCCCCCGGCCTGAGGCATTCAGAGAACTGCGTGGCTCAAGGCATAACAATGTCGTAAACAAGCCTGCCCACTTGTTATAGACGCTAATTGTTAACAAGAAACTGCACTGCAGTCGACCGAAACAATTCTAAATTTACTTAGTCACACATTTTATTTAATCGCTATGTATTATTTTTCTATGCTTAATGAAATTAAAGTGCCAAGAAAAAAAAAGATTTTTCTTCATACCTCGATCGAAAGTACGTACTTTCGTACCTTATAGCAGGGACGAAAGTTTGACATTTACTCCCTGTTATTTATTATATTAAATGACAGCGGTAACCCTAGTTACGAGTATAAATACGCATGAGAAATTTTTTCCTCCCGCCGTTCTCACTGGGAGTAAATGTCAATCTTTCGTCCCTGCTGACGAAAGTACGTACTTTCGAGCGGATATGAAGAAAAATCGTATACACCACACGGGCCTTAAAAGTTGAAATTTCGCCTCGGGCTCATGACGCGCAGGGCCGAAAATTCAACTTTCGGCCCTTGTGATGTAATATACTATTAACGCTTTTTAGAAATAGTTATTATCGTTCATTAATGTTATATCTGAAGGTCGAAGTTTTTTGTCATCGAAAGCTGATGGCTTTCTAAACTAGAATGAATTAATTTTACACATTTTTGTATAGAAACTACAGTTTTTAATAGCCTAAGTTACTCCTTATAACATTAGCTATCTGCAGTGAAAGTCCCGTCAAAATCTATCCAGTCTTTTAGGATATTAGCCGGAACAGACAGACAAAAACTTTAAAAATTGTTTTTTGGTTAAGTTATATACTTTCATATGCATTTAGTAAAACGCTGTTATTTTGACACTACCAACAGACCCTTCAATTTTATTTATATCTGTGTAGATTCTAGCTTCGTCATCCAGCAAAGTTTCTTGACTAAGCTTTCTGAAACCCGGCTTGATTTTTCAATGATTTAAAGCAGTGTTTTTCAACCTGTGGGTCGCGACCCCCTGGGGGGTCGCCAGAGGTCGAGATAATTTTATTAATACCTATGTGCGTAAATTGCGTTAGTTAGTTATCAATTGGCGACGTATTCGATGTAGGTATGTAATTGTAAAATAATGTGTTTTACGTACTATATTATGTACTTATATCCGAATCCTAATTATGGAGACGTGCAAAAACGTCGTATGGAATGAATATTTGTAACACTGTAACATACACATACATACATGATAAAAAAGCGGAGGGTCGGGGGGTCGCGAAATATTTTTTCATACCAGGGGGGTCGCGAAATATTTTTTCATACCAGGGGGGTCGCATCATGTATATTCTTTGTCAATGCTATCTCAAGATAACTTTCTTTAACACCCCGTAAATAAGTACACATGAACATAACCTATATGTTTACAAGAACTTGTTTAACTTGCATAATATGTAAACACTGTCATGATTATGTATGAAGTTTCGAATACAGAATCATCATCAATTCGTCGACGGTTCATCTTGAGTAAGGACATCATTTTACTGCCATTTTGTACGCCACCATGGTCACGATTTTAATCAGAAACATAGTCAATGAACTTAAAAATATCATAATTATGTTACGTGAATACTTAAGATAAATGATCGGGTGTCGTGAGTTAGGTTATGAATATAAAAGATAATTGTTTGTTAAAGTTGGCGGTTGGAATTGATTGTGAACGAACCGATTTAGAAACATTACAATTATAGTAGATTTACATGCGTTACAAAGCCTGCTCTGACATCACATGCTACTGTAATACATCGACCACCATATTTGCTTCAGCGTTGTCTTATAACTATTTCTGCAATACCGACTTACAGGAATATCCCGTCAAAAGTTTATGATGAGAATCAGAATGCGTAGTAAAAAAACCACTATGGATCAAATGACAGACGTTTGTAAAAAAATATTAAATGAGCGTTTTGCGGGAATTTGTGCATTGAGAGAAAAAAAATGTCGTTTATAGTTATGCCATTACGGACAGTTGTTTTATTGTCTACTGCTAATTATTTTATGTGGAGTAGCAATTCCTTCATATTTAAACGTTAAAAAGTTACTAGAGAAGAGATAACGCTTTTTAAAAAACAAACAAATAGTTTTTCGATGTTTCTTATTTATACAGCTGTGCAGCGTCGATCTGGCCTCAGGGAATACCAGGATTTTTCCAGTAGGCCGCCGGTCCTCCGTGGGCCTGTCCGGATTTGTTTCTTCTTAATTACACAGTCTCGTAGAGGCGTTTGACAATTTTCCTGGTAATTTTTTAGGTCCCAGACTGCCTCTGCAGGTATTCCAAACTTACATAATAATGAAGACAGCAGGTCTGAAAGTTTTGTTGAAACATCTGAACAACAGAACATGGCTTCTCAATGGCTGAAGTTTCCTGTAAATTGTACGGGTATTCGATTCGACATCAGTGCATATTCAAGTAAAACAACACAACCGAGATTAGACTGTGATCTTCAATACATAGTCATGTACAGGTTGCATTATAAGTAAACCGTACTATAATAAAGGGTAAAGGTCGTTGTCTAATTTGGTTCAAATGTTTAGTTGTTATTATTAAATGTTGGGCAAAAATCGTTTTCTTCCGAGGCTGTTGACTGTTTGTTATATGTTTTCATTTTACATATGTAAAAGAAGTGTACTTCTTTTAATTTAAATCTTGCCGCGCTACGCGTATATATTAAATAAAGATTACGTAAGAGAAAAGGGAAAGGTTAGATAAGTCATTGGCAAGAATAGCGAAAGATATAGCTGGCATGTTTCAGTTTGGTTTTAAATTTGTTTTAAAGTTAAATATTATTATATTGGAATTAACATTAATTAATTATAAGCTTTAAATGTCGTTTCTTTGTTTCAGGTAGGATTTTGTGTAAATCATGTAAATATAATTAGGGATTAATAAAATAAAAACTTTGTTTCAGAGCAACGCAATATAGTTTATTTTGTTGATTCCTAAAGAATTAATATAAGTCTTATACATATATAAAAAAGTAACACAACTACCTAAAGACACGAAGTAAATATCATGATATTTATTAAATCATTATCAATAATAGTTATAAAGAGGTTTTTTTTTATTTTCCCGTCCTACTTAAATACAAGAAAACTAGTTGCACATCCTGTGCATAACATCTATCCATATTCAAACATTAACTAGCTGTATAACAGGAGGAAAACATTGTTTAACTAGTTTTGTTTAAGATGTCAGAGTTGACAAAGTGTAGTTAGTAAGATGAGAGTTTCTCCAAACAATACAGTATCTGCGCCTGCGTATGCCAACATATAAGTTTGATGCAAGTTTGGAGCACCTACGACGTTGTCGACATTGTGTTTCGACTTAATGACGGTTAATGAAAAACACACTCGATGTCTCAAAAACCAAAGGCAAATTGAGTATTTTTACATTTAATGCAATATTGTTGAATATTTAAATGAATCGTTGAGAAGGGTTTATGATTATTTGCCCCTTTTATAAAATATTAACACCATAAGAGCCGAAAGTTTGATATTCTTGCACTGCGCGCAATGATGCCCGAGGTGAGCCGATGCGCAGTGCAAGGATATCAAACTTTCGGCTGGTGTGATTTATACTATTTTTATGCATCCCACGGTCGTAAGTATGCTTATTAAATACATTACTTAATTATTAATAACATAAAAACACAGATCAATTCCAAGCAAGCAATTTTGAGGTTATACTATAAAAACACGAATGACAGCTGCTCGCGACTATTAGCTACAATGTAACAGGGTTGCCATGGAAACAACATTTAAACAACAGTTGATAGGTGATTTTTTCCTTACTGCCGCTCGAACGTACGTATTTTCCGCATCAGTTCGTGTAATCTCCCCAATGCGTAAATGTTAGACTTTCTGCCTTATAATTGATGCTGAAAGCATGTGCTTTCGATCGAGGTATGAAGAAAATAATATTTTATTACGGATATCTTTTCAGAAATAGTGCATTCATCTTCCGATAATAAAACACAAAGAGCTCCTTCAACCAAAGAAATAAACGCGAATCGAAACGAAACTGGCACACGAACCACAGCCCTGCCCGATGCGTTCGTTATTTAAAATTAATGAAATACAAATATAGTAGAGCTCATCTATCTGCACGGGATATCCACGGTGGACACAGTTATGTCTACGATGGACACAGTTGTGTTCCCGGGTCACAATAACTGAACCCATCCGACTCTGATAATATTCCAGCAGTGTAATAATGTAATGTTTAACATAAATTCGACATTTCAATATTACCTGCATGACAAATATAAGGCAAATACAATTCGCATAAATGATATGGGTAGTTACATAATATATTGAAATATGTTCATCAACAGCGCAAATCGTAGTTAGAGATCAAAGCGCTCTGTAACATAACCTCTATATATATATGTTTGTGTATATTTGAATATTATTCAGTACACAAGGGAGTTCACCTGCGGGTTACCGAGGTAACTGATGTCGACCCTTTGCCACGTTTTACAATCCGATGTGACGTTCTGTCATCCGCGTACAATCTGTTACCTGCCACTTGAATCGTCCCGCCACCTACACCATCGCCGATACGGCACCTCCACCGTATTTTCTCCAAAACTTCATAATTCGAAACAAAGTTCGCGACGAAGAGATGGATTTAATTTCTATTTATTTATACTTTTCAGGATCTAACACTGTGCTTCATTTGTTAAGCAATGAATTGCATCTAGATGGCTCATTCGTTTTTCATTTTTTTTTTAATTGACGAACACAAAAAAAAACATAAAAGGTGCATTGACCATATGATCATTAGCACTATTAACAAAATTACATCCTGTATGTGGTATGAATGTACTTATAATATACCTATAGGTATGTTTAATAAAATATAATAATTGTTTTTAATACTAGTAATAATTAATTTGGACTTCTTCGTTAATATGTTTTTTCAGGGGATTACTGAAGGAGAATGCTTGCTAGACAGGTGTGTGGATGGGTGGACATTTTTGTCATATTTTGGACATTAAATTTGTGTCGTGTAGGAACCGTATTAGGTTTTTGGAGCTGTTTACGTTATTTTTTAGGATGCCGTGAAGGTTTTGTCCGAGTCCAGCGGCAGGGTTTTCAATTTATTGTCGTGTATATTGTGTTGTCATTCTCTAAATTTAAAATCTTTTATAGTTGAAGTACATCAGCGATTTAACGATTTCTGGACACGGTGTACTTGTATAGGACTCATTCGCTACACATGGTGTGCACTGTTTAATTCGGCAGATCTGATCCTTTTATTTCCAGTGTCTGGCAAAGGCACCGGTCTATTGTTGATGACACGTGACACTGCGATTGTCTACACGTGGCGCAGCGCACCATTGATGCGTGTACACCTGTCGCCCTTCGCCCCAAACCCCCTCACTGCAGCAGTCGTTCTCTCTCTCCCCTATTTTATCTCGCTTCCCAAATCATTGTATTGATTTTACGTATAATTGAAAAAGATATATACACTAACTTAAATATTATAGACCTAAATCATAGACTCTATATGCAATATCAATAGTATATAGAGAAAAAGGTGACTAATATACTGCACATTTCTACTAGACTTCGTGCACTCAGCGAAGAGCACGATGCCTCGGTAAATTCCGTCAGCCGAAACCGTGTAATTTCATTTGATTCTGAGATGATGACAATAACAAAAAAACGAGTGTGCTTTAGACCACACGACTGAAGTAATAAACTTTTCCCTGCCATAATTTGTTATTATTCACCCGAAAATTCACAAAATATGAACTTTAAAATGAATTTACAATTTTATTCACTTTAAACGTAGAATATTTAATGTATTGAACAAAATATTAATTTATAAAATTTTCCAAGAACGAAATGAACAGTCTAAAATAAGAAGAAAAAAATATAAACATAAAGATAATGAAAACAAAAGTAATACATTGCAATTACTTAGCTCTCGTTGGATTTTAAGCGTAAATCTTTATGAAATATTATTTAGCTCTGCAAGTTAAGTAGGTTTACAAAACTTTTCTCTGTCACCCGATAGCGCCACTGGCAAGTAAAGTATGTGTCATTCCATTGTTAGTATACTGCTTATATTTTCGGCCACCTGATGGCGCCACTAGCCAGTGAAGTATTTGTCATCCAAATCACCGATCACACTTTTCGTAAACACTCTCGTCACGCATTCACCAGCTTACTCCCAAAGTCAAGCGTGCCTAAAGAAGTTTTACTTCAATAAACAATAATGTGATATTTTTTATAAAAGGCAAGTCACACTTCTCTTTCAGAAAAAAATGGCGCTTTAAAAAAAGTCACCGGATAGTATAATATTGACCCAATCTGCAGTTGTTTCTCTTAGATATCAGTCACGCGTATTTAAAATTTTGACATTGTCGTTCAATCCGTTTCAAAATATTAAACTTGAACGACAATAATAATAAAGTGAGCATTTAGGTGAAACGGATTTCTGTTTGGCAAATAGATGCAGTTTGACACGCGACGCGCCCGCCGCCGTACAGTGCGAGGGGTGGTCGCACCCATTGCACTTGTGACAACGTGGCACGCTGACGTGGACGCGCTGTACAATTTTATACGCTTCTCAATCGGTCTTTTGTCACCGATGTTACCGACACGTCATGTACTGCCAGGACCGAACAAAATATTGTTACGAGTTATGTTGGCCGATCGCTTTTATAAGTGCATTCGTTAATAATAACAACGTTGTTTCAATGAAGCAATTTCAAAAACGTAAAAATACGCCTCCAATATGGAATTCTACTCTGGGGAGGTGCGCCTTCAGCAGAAAATGGCTATTCGAGCGATGACCAAAGTACCACATCGGACCTATCTTCTCTGAACTCAAAATAATGACAGTACCTACCATGTTGATATATACTTTCCAATCTAATATACGCCAAAGAGAATGAGAATAAGATAATAAACATTCTGATTATCATTCGCATGATACAAGGAATAAATACTTTTGTCCGTTTACCATTGCACAAATATAGCGCCACTCAAAAAAAAAATTGGTTGTCTGTAAAGTCGGTTTACGGACGATAGTTTTACGTGATAACGTATTCCGTAATACATAACCTAAACCTCCCAAAATTTGGTTTCAATCCGCTTATCCTTGGTGTCGGAATGATAAAAAATGTCAAAAGTGACGTTTGCAACTTACAAAGTATTATGTTCTAATAATAATTAGTTATTCCAATACTTAACTTAGAAGGCGTTGCAATTCTCAAAATACTGATGTCAAAAAATTGAATTAAACATTAGAAATGCAGCCGTTTTCATGTTAAGACAAGACATACGTTTGCTTCTAATTTCCATGTACGGCAAACAAAGACAACCGACCGCGTCGCGCCATGCATTAGACAACATTGCATTTATACAGCTATTTTTCTATATAAATTTGTATAAAATATTTTTCTATATAAATTTGTATAAAAAAAATTGGTTGTCTGTAAAGTCGGTTTACGGACGATAGTTTTACGTGATAACGTATTCCGTAATACATAACCTAAACCTCCCAAAATTTGGTTTCAATCCGCTTATCCTTGGTGTCGGAATGATAAGAAATGTCAAAAGTGACGTTTGCAACTTACAAAGTATTATGTTCTAATAATAATTAGTTATTCCAATACTTAACTTAGCAGGCTTTGCATTTCACAATATACTAATGTCAAAAAATTGAATTAAACATTAGAAATGCAGCTGTTTTCATGTTAAGACAAGACATACGTTTGCTTCTAATTTCCATGTACGGCAAACAAAGACAACCGACCGCGCCGTGCCATGCATTACACAACATTGCATTTATACAGCTATTTCTCTATATAAATTTGTATAAAATATTTTTCTATATAAATTTGTATAAAAAAACTGTTTAGGCAAATTCTGTTATGCGAAATCTATGTAAAATGTTCTCCTCTTTCGTTTAAGACTGGTTTCAAACCGATCTGATTTAAATTGAGCGAGAAATTAGCAAAAAGCACGCACAGGGTCAGGCGGAACGTTACGCGTTAGAAACGTTAGGAACGTTACGTTACACTTTTTCGTAAATGCAGTCGGTGTTTTATCAATTTATAAGATTGGTGATTCATCAATTTATAAGACGTTATCACGTCAAAAGTTTGAGCATTTTATTTTTAGTTTATTGACGTGATAACGTCTTATAAATTGATGAATCACCAATCTTATAAATTGATAAAACACCGGCTGCATGTACGAAAAAGTGTAACGTTCCTAACGGTCGTAACGTTCCGAACGTAACGTTCCTAACGCGTAACGTTCCGCCTGACCCTGTGCGTGCTTTTTGCTAATTTCTCGCTCAATTTAAATCAGATCGGTTTGAAACCAGTCTTAAACGAAAGAGGAGAACATTTTACATAGATTTCGTATAACAGAATTTGCCTAAACAGTTTTTTTATACAAATTTATATAGAAAAATAGCTGTATAAATGCAATGTTTAGCATGACGCGACGCGGTCGGTCGTCTTTGTTTGCCGTACATGGAAATTAGAAAATAACGTATGTCTTGTCTTAACATGAAAACGGCTGAATTTTTAATGTTTAATTCAATTTTTTGACATGAGTATTTTGTGAAATGCAACGCCTTCTAAGTTAACTATTGGAATAACTAATTATTATTAGAACATAATACTTTGACAGTTGCAAACGTCACTTTTGACATTTCTTATCATTCCGACACCAAGGATGAGCGGATTGAAACCAAATTTTGGGAGGATGTTTGATATGCAAATATAAAGTGGCCTATTGTTTTTGGGGAACATCGGCGCATGCGTAAAAAATATATCTCTTATAATGTTGTTTTATATAATAATAATATAGTTTTTAAAACGCTTTTTACTCTATCTATTTTTACTAGAAATTTTTGTAAATTTTTTGGGGAAAATCGGCGCATGCGCAAAAGAGATACATGCCATAGTTGTTTTTTATATAATAATAGTATACTTTTTATAGTGTTTTATTATTCTACTTAATAAAATTTACCTAAATTTGAAGCGAAAGATGCAATATCATAGATTCGAATTATTATAATTATTATATAAATTTAGGTTATGCATTACGGAATACGTTATCACGTAAAACTATCGTCCGTAAACCGACTTTACAGACAACCAATTTTTTTTGACGTGATAACGTCTTATAAATTGATGAATCACCAATCTTATAAATTGATAAAACACCGACTGCATGCACGAAAAAGTGTAACGTAACGTTCCTAACGTTCCTAACGTTCCTAACGCGTAACGTTCCGCCTGACCCTGTGCGTGCTTTTTGCTAATTTCTCGCTCAATTTAAATCAGATCGTTTTGAAACCAGTCTTAAACGAAAGAGGAGAACATTTTACATAGATTTCGTATAACAGAATTTGCCTAAACAGTTTTTTTATACAAATTTATATAGAAAAATAGCTGTATAAATGCAATGTTGTCTAATGCATGGCGCGCGCGCGACGCGGTCGGTCGTCTTTGTTTGCCGTACATGGAAATTAGAAAATAACGTATGTCTTGTCTTAACATGAAAACGGCTGCATTTCTAATGTTTAATTCAATTTTTTGACATGAGTATTTTGTGAAATGCAACGCCTTCTAAGTTAACTATTGGAATAACTAATTATTATTAGAACATAATACTTTAACAGTTGCAAACGTCACTTTTGACATTTCTTATCATTCCGACACCAAGGATGAGCGGATTGAAACCAAATTTTGGGAGGATGTTTGATATGCAAATATGAAGTGGCCTATTGTTTTTGGGGAACATCGGCGCATGCGTAAAAAATATATCTCTTATAATGTTGTTTTATATAATAATAATATAGTTTTTAAAACGCTTTTTACTCTATCTATTTTTACTAGAAATTTTTGTAAATTTTTTGGGGAAAATCGGCGCATGCGCAAAAGAGATACATGCCATAGTTGTTTTTTATATAATAATAGTGTACTTTTTATAGTGTTTTATTATTCTACTTAATAAAATTTACCTAAATTTGAAGAGAAAGATGCAATATCATAGATTCGAATTATTATATAAATTTAGGTTATGTATTACGGAATACGTTATCACGTAAAACTATCGTCCGTAAACCGACTTTACAGACAACCAATTTTTTTATAATAAATTATCTGCAAATATTAAAAGGCAACCCTTAAAAAAATATAAACAGTCAGTCAAAAAAACGGTAATTTTCAAATAGTGCTGTGACGTCACATATTATATAGGTACATTGTATTTTTTGTGCAATAAATTTATTATTATTATTATTATTATTATCATATCTACCTGACCTTGTCGTAATTCCATTTTCTTCAAAATCAATAGGGCTATCCATATTTGAATAACAAACATCCTCCCAAAATTTGATTTCAATCCGCTAATCCGTTTGACCTGTATCGTATTCACAGATTAACAGACGAACAAACTTGTTCCAAAAATATGTTTTTTGGATTCGGGGGACTTCAAAATGAAAATATATTGTAAAAATTTGAAAAGTGAATTTGACTTAAGTTAGTACCGTTCCACACTTGTCGAGTTGGAATGGTAAAAAATAGTGAATGAACGATTATTCTATGTGGATTGCATTATTCTATAGTGTACAGCATATTGTCTGTGTCATATTGCTGACTGGACGTTTGTATTATTACACGAGAGCCGAAAGTGTAGCAGAAATCACCCCTTGGAAAAAAAATGCTTTGTATGTTAGGTTTATCATTATCAATAAGGGAGCGTTTACACGCGGCTTTTTTAAAAATAGAAAAAGTAAGAAGGGAGGACCCTTCTTTAAAAATTGAAAAAAATTTGAAAAATAATTTCGCTCTGTTTCGTTTGATATTATGCATACTTATTCATGTTTTCACGCGTTTTGAAAATCTGCAACTCTTTAAGACACTAAACGATTTTTGGCCTGTTTTATATTAACCGAAAAAATCAAGCTGAATAGATTCCGACAATCCGCAACCCTGTATCACCGTTAGTTTCAGGAATATTATTTGAGTAAAACTTAAAAACGCCATAACTTCTAAACGACTAATGATACGGAAGAGGTGGGAGTGGTCGGAATCGATTCAACGCGATTTTTCTCAGTTGTAAGTCGTATATAAACAATATCTCACTGATATCTCAATTTTTAAAACAGAAAAAGTAAAATTGAAAAATAATTTCGCTCTGTTTCATTGGATATTATGCATGTTTATAGAAAAAGTCATTCCGATCATCCGCAACCCTGTATCTCAATTAGTTTCGGAGATGTAGTCAATTTAAACTGTCTATATTCTTAGACATTTTAAACCGTCATAGCATCTAAACTAATCGAGATACGAATTTGCGCTTAGACCTAATCGATTCAGCGTACTTATTTCTATAAGACACGTTAATATTAAACTTATCTATATACTTTATATTATTATATTATATACTAATATTATAAAGAGAGAGTGCGAAGTTTGTGAGTTTTGTAGATATGTACGGACTGTAATCTCCGAAACTACTCATCCGATTCAATTTTTCTTTTACCAATACTTAGAATGCACCGTCAGGTTGGACATACAGTGCGCTCGGCTAAAGAAGACTGGCGGGGAAAAGGCGAGAAGTCGCTGATGTGTATGTAGCCCATATTGCATAGAAGCGGTTCCAGGATCATTACCTTTTACTAATATAAAATGCATGTGCGCTCTTCTGCAATAAGGTCATAGCACATTCCATAGACCAATCTTCTTTTAAAATTCGTACCGTAGGCTATATAGTATATATATTATCGCGTTACAACAAAATCACTTTTTGTGGAGACCAATTTTGCATCGACGAAAAATCTTTACTAATCTTTATACTATCTGTACTAATATTATATAGGGCTTCACATCAAGTTTAAAACCACCATTTCTTTATTGGAAAAAGCGAAGCGAATTCAATTCGTTTCGCAGAATATTTATTATTATACCGTCAAAAAATTGAGAACAATTTTCATTGTTTTAAAATTGATATTACATTTTTCTATACAGCTCTAATTTTAATTTAAAATCCGTCCTCGTGTCTCACTGATTGGTAGAAAATGCAAATCATCTATATTATGTTATGTCAAAGCTCCGTTTGAAAGAATCGACGATGCAAAAATGTAAAAAGAAACAAGTTCAATTTAATGAAAACTAAATCAAAAATTCAAATTTAAAACCAATTAGAGAACTGAGAAGTGGTGCATCCGTCAGATGAAATTGAATAAAAATTACAATACTGGAATGTCGTCCATTCGACAGAGACGACCTTACTAAATTACTTTGGAAAATTTAATTACCGTTTACGCCATATTTATGAAACTTTTCAACATATCTATATATACCTAAATAAAAATCAACTGCCGCATGTATGAAAGATTATTATCAAGGATTGCATAAGAGAAAATTTTTGAAAAATCCACCAGGAAAGTCGGAAATTTGGTTACTTATCAACTTCCCAGTACATTGGGAAGTTATTGTAATGAATCCGAAAATCAAAAAAGGTTACACTATTTTTGAAGATCTCTCTCCCCCTCTCTCTCAAACAAGTTAACAAACCGATATAAATATTGCTAGAAACACTGCTTGGACCTCTGCTGCTGGCCGGTAGGCTGGGTGCGAAGCTGGAAATGACGTCATTGCGGGCTCGCCTGCTATCTCACAAGATAGGTTTTAAAATTAGAATAGGGGCTATTTTTTGCTAGGTCCGCTGTTAGGTATGAGCAAGAACCAATCGTGAAGCAGTATCTGGTCACGTGGGCGACTTGAACAAACGTCCACAAACAATCACTATGCCATAGTGTGTGTTCTGTTCAGATACAATAAACATGCACTTTTGTTACCGTTCCGTCACTGCTCGCGCACCGAATCTACCTGCAAAGCATGCTTCTTAATTACAAACATGCTCTGCAGGTAGATTCACACGAGACGTCTTTCTAATTAAGAAAACCAGCGTTAAAAAACTAGTAGTGAAATCTAGCAAGGAACCTAGCGGCGTATCCAGCCTCGTGTGCAGCTGACTTAAGACGCTGTTCTGTATTTTCAGTGTTAAAATTAACAGTTAAATTTTTGTTTCGCTTTAACTTATATGCAATGTTAAAATTGTTAGAAAGTTACAAAAGTTTGCCAGCACCGTCAATTCTTACCATACAGAAATAAGACAATTAAACAGCTTTCACATTATGCAAACAATTTGAAAAATTGAGCTGATAAGGAAGGTAAAAGGGTTTTTGCCGATTCGGCGCAGTTCGAGTTCTAGCCAACTAGGAGACGGATCGCGGGACACGGCGGCCGCGGTCAACAATGCAATGTGACAGGAGAGTTGTCCAGTTTTCCCGTCTGCAGACGACTAACTGTCAGCCACAACCGGTTGTTTGTTGTGAACTATTTCGTGCATTTTCCATACCGCTCGGAGAATGCAGCGGCGATGCTACTTGCTCCCCGCCTGTCTATACACCTTTATTTCTCTTCGAATTGTGATTATAATGGGTTCGCTACGGTACAGCAGTTTTATTATATTTCGTGAATTAATAGAGCCGTGCTCGTGTTTGTGCATACTACTGTTTAACAACTTAACATTTTGATCAATTTTAGCTAATATAATTGTAATAAAAGTTATCCAGATTAATAATGTCGTCGAGGGGTATACAGTTGACTGTATAAAAAATTGATTTTTTTTTTAAAGTGACCACCAAAATATTATTCTAAACGACGAAAAAAAGACGCTGTCGAAGTTTCAGCTCTTAATATTAATATTAAGTGGTGCCTCATCGCGATTTTCTATTTTGCCATCTAAATAACGTAAAAAAAATCTTTTTAACTTTGGAATTTTAAAACATTATGTCAACGGATTAGCGTTTCGATAAAACTAATACACATATTTGTAGGAAATTGAATGCTCTATAAAAAATGGTCTCTTAGTATTTTATGATAAATCTACTCTTTCAAAAGTTAGTCGCAGTTAAAGTTTCATAAATTTTCTACCGCATCCGCATTCGTAAAAAAAGATCCGCAATGCCTGTTTCGGACGCGGATGTAGATGTCAAAAATGATCGATATGCCTCGCGGTCGCAGACGTCTGCAACATCCCTCCTCTTAACGAGTAAACATATAAAAAGAGGATGAGCAGTAAGCGAAAACAGCGACTGGCATCCGGATGAAGTCAGATCGAGCAGCTAGTATTAAATATTGTAACAAAACTGTTATAGTTCGTGGTGGAAAATATTTATTTACAATAGTGAAACGTTAAGAAAACAAACAAAGAAACTTCTCTGTAACGTAACAGAAACAAAACAATTCTAACTGATAAAATAAAATATAAGTAATGAAGAATACAAAGTTACTATTTATGTACACGAAATATTTTCAACACAGGAACATATCAAAATTTATTTAGCACACTTATTTATTAACTATATACACACGATTATTTACACAGTTCATTTATTTATTTATCTCAGTAGTTACCTTAGTACTGTTTACGGTACTGTCGATTGTTTACTCGATGAAACACCATATTGTATTACTGCCTCTTTACTGAGCTATCGCGTGGTTTATATTCGCTAGATCGTTCTTTTTTTTTGCATTCATTGTTGTCTGGAATTTGGTAACGAAGCCCTTTTTACCTACGTATATTGTTAGAACAAGAAACCGATTGTTGTTCCACAACAATCTGTGTGTCATTGTTAAAATGACGAGCCGATTATTGTCTCACGAAATAAAAACGATAAATTCCGACATATATTGTCGTTATCGAGAACTGGCGCGAACGCATATGTAGGTACAGGACTGAAGGAAGGTCGCGCCGCGCGCGGTCGGCATCTCTAATATTGCGAGAGCGGCGCCATGAACCACAAACACTTGTAATAAGGCCAAGGGACGCCGCCGTCGTGAAAACCGCGATAGACGGACGGACGTTCTATCCTGCTTCGGTTGCAAACCAATGCAAGGTGTTTGTACGCGCCGACAGAACTCGTCCAGAGAAGTAAGCGTCAACTAATCAGTGCAGTACTGTCCACTATGGGACGAGAAAAGATCAAAACAAACAAAAAAATGTTTGAGGAACGCGGTAATCATAGTCTAAGACAGTGGTTCCCAAAAGGTGGTCCGCGGACCCCCAGGGGTCCGCGGCTAGCCGGTAAAAAATAAAATAGTAAAAAAATTTTCAAAAAACATGCTCAGATACGCTAAAAACGTGCCAATTTAAGAGCAATTTTGCAAATTTTCTATACCCCCCAGACCTCCCGGTATTCGGGGGTCCCCGACTACTTAGCTAGTTCACTTAGGGGTCCACGATTACCTGTTATTTGGGAATCACTGGTCTAAGATCTCGATTTGGCTTTAATTTTTTATTAAAAATAGCTGTTCAAAGAAATTGAATGGCAACCGAATCATTTTTTCTTTATGAATACACTATATTATCAAAATTCAAATTTCATTAAATAACACGATGGATGAAGATCGAGCCAAATCGAGAACTTGTACCTACTATAACGAGAGTTGAGGACGTATAAACAAGTCAATTTATATTGGTTTCAAATATATAAAATTATCAATCAATTTGTTCAGACTAAATATTGACAAAAATTATAATCCAATAGATGACACAATTAATTGGTATAATATAAAAATTTTAGATAATGAAACAAATTTCTTTAAAAGATTGTCTACGTATATAAAGCAAAGCCCCTCGCGTGTTTTTCTGTGTCCACTTAAACTTATCTATACATAATATAATAAATTTGCATCCGAACGAAGCGGGACCGGCCCGCCAATAATTAATATATCAAATAAAGTTTCCTCACTGACGTACAGCCGAAACCACTGAGCCTTGAAACTTGATTTTTTAAGGACTCTCTACTATAGAGGGATGAAAAATGAGATTGAAAAATTGTTTGTCTTTAATAGTTATTACACCACACTGGCCGAAAGTTTGATATCTTGCACTGCGCGTCATGTTACACAAGGCAAAGCCGAGGGCATAATGACGCGCAGTGCAAGAATATTAAACTTGTCGCCAGTTCATACCTTACTAAATACATTAATTAATTAATTACCTATTAATTACATAAAACACAGATAAATTCCAAGCAAGCAGCTTTGAGGTTATACGTATAAAAGCACGAATGACAGCTGTTCGCCACTATTAGCTAAAATGTAATAGGGTTGCTATGGAAACGGCATCTAAGCAACAGTTGATAGGCAATTTTTTCTTTATTGCCGCCCGAACGTACGTACTTCCCGCATCGGTGCGTGTAATTCCGCCAATGCGTAAATGTTAGACTTACTGTCTTACAATTGATGCCGAAAGTATGTAGGGTAGGACGGGGGAATGGCGTTCACTTAAGGAAAACATGGTGTATTTTTTAAATTATTTATTATGAATCAAAATTAACAAGAGTAACAAAGTCTTTAACTATCGAGTAATCAACAATTTAACAACAAAAGCATATATCTTTCACCTACTAGTAGTAGGAAAACATTATTAAAAAAACATGTTTGAGCGGCATTGCCCCTGACTTTGGGTAATGCCGCTCAGGGTCTCATAAAGAAGTGTACCCAATCCAATCCGGCTGTTTTGCTGCTTTGATCAAAATTGTTTTTGATATTGTTGCGCTCAGCAAATTTATAAACAAGTTTACGCAAATCTGCAACGTTGAGTCCATAATATAGCGAGCCCAGCAACTTAACTTGTTCAGCAATTTCAGTTTCTTGCTGTTGGGTGGAAAACGGGCTTCTTCGGTCTAAGCCGCTTTAGCGGTGGTCCTTTGACGATTTCTTGGCATATCTATCTAAAACAATAAAAAAATAAGTCACTAAGGGGTTATGGCGCTCAGATGAGCGGTATAATCCCAACCGGTCGTTTTGTAATCAATTTGAAATTTAAAAAAAATCATACACGATTGTTGAAAATTGACTGCAATATCACAAAATAGAATAGTTTATTGGCAGAAAAGTAAAATTAGTAATTAAATAAGCATTAAAGTTTTGGACTTACCGACAAAAAACACCTAATTGAAAATTAGATCATTGCGGCCGCAAACGAAAAAACGCTCTTCACGGTCACATGACGCGACCTGACTGTCCGTTTGCAACGCTGTCTATTAGAGGCCCCCTCCCCTCGCGCTTCACGCGACGTGACATGTCGCTACGTTTCTTTTTGACAGAGTTACAGAGGTGAGCGCCATTACCCAGTGAGCGCCATTCCCCCTCTCTCCCCTACTTTCGATCAAGGTATGAAGAAAAACGTTTTTTTTACTATCTAATATCTTTTTCCTGGTTAATATTTCATTACGCGTCACTGCACTGATAACACAACGTCTGTGTGGCTGTGTATTTATATATACGTATATAAATAGGTGTGCAAAGATGACCGTCACTGGAAACCACCGGAACCACGAAATACCTTGGTCGTGTTGGCCGTTGTTGTCCGTCCTATTGCATCCGTTCGTACACTGCTCTGTGCACCCAACCACCCTCACAAAACACTAAGAAGGCACCGGTATTCGTTCCGATATCACCTCGGATATTTAGAATTCTTCATCTTGGTTTTCATTCAACTCTCTATTAATGTAAATAAAGAACATTCCGTCCATGGTCACTATCAAATGGTGTCAATATTGCTTCATCAAAACGGGTTGGCATTTTTTTCCCCTTTCGAAGGTCGGAAAAATATTATAATACTTCAATATAATATAAGATTAGTGTGAATGCTGCGTTAAGTAAAATATGGCAGGAATATACATATATTAGATATCGTGTCCATCGATAATAATTAATAATAAAAAATTCGCAGGTTTGTGGACAAAAGTTATATTTATAATTGTACGACGTTTCGTCTATAAAAAGTCTAAATTTATAGACGAAACGTTGTACAATTAGGTATAAATATAACTTTTGCCCACAAACCTGCGAATTTTTTCTTATTGATGGCAGGATACGTTCAAAGAATTGAATCAAAGCGTATGAAGAATGAAAAAAATTCAGTAAATATACCTACTTACACAGTAAATTTTCGAATTGTTTCAACAAGTGCGCCCTTAGGACCTGACTCCTCAGTATCGCAAATTTTTCGAACAAAACAAAAAGATTTTTAAAGTAAATTTTTTTTTCGATTCAGAAGCTTTAAAGTGTAATGAAACTTTGCAACGGTGTACTGTGATGAATGACTGTCTCGTAACCTAAAGGTCGAAGGTTCGATCCCGGCGTTTTTTTTACAATTTATTATACCAGTTGTAGTGTAAAATACAGTCTCTTATTCTATTTTATTAATTGACAAAAAATATAATTTTGTTTAGAGGAGGCTTGTCTTTTGCCATATTTTTGACTTGAAGCCAGGTAGTTCCTTGTTCACAAAACTTCTTCACGAACAGTTCTTCTCCAGGATATTTTTAGTCTTCCTCTTTTTCGGTATCCCTGTGGGTTCCAATCCAAGGCTATCTTCGATATGGCGTCATCTGTCTTTCGTAGCGTATGTCCTATCCAATTCCATTTCCTACGTTTTATAGTTTTATAGATTTGTCAAGACACGCACGTTTCCAAAGCTCGTTGTTCGAGACGTGTTCGTACCATTTCACCTTGAGGATTGCTCTGATACATTTGTTTATGAAGATTTGCAGTTTAGTTGTCATGGCTTTCGCCACTTTCCAGGTTTCAGATCCATATAGAAGGACCATTTTACATTCGAGATAAAAATACGTAATTTCGTTTTTTCAAAAATCATGCTTGAATGCAAAATACGATTTAAACTTCCGAACGCTTGAGATACTTTTTTGATTCTACTGTCTATATCCACTTCTGCTCCTCCATCATTGCTAATTATACTGCCCAGATAACAAAATTCTTCCACTTCTTTAACAGGTATAAGCTGTTGTCGACTCACCTTAACGACTTTCATAGCGACTGTCTTATTGATACGAAGACCTGCGACTTCTGCCTGTTCCATGAGGAGATCTACTTTTGCTTGCATATCCGCGCTATTATTATTATTATGCTTAATGGTTTATAATTTTTTTTTTCGAAATATGCCCTTTTGATCTATGGTTGAAGTAGTGCTTTATATTCGAATATTTGTGCTTCAGTTTTGAATTTAGAAATTAAATTCCCTCGAAACGCGCATTTAAAAATAATATTTTTGAAAAGTAGAAATAGAGACCATGAATTGTTGGCAGTCACGGGGGCAGAAACACAAACGCATCGCATTATTTGTAATCATTGTAAACGCATCAATGAATCTGTTTATTGTGCAATACGAGTATGCCTTTACATTGTGTACCTACCACGTTATGTACTCACCGTGTTTGTGTTGCATATATTGGCACATTATAATTGTAATTCGTGCATAGATTATGTGATGTGAAAATTATACAGGCTGTTTTGTTTAAACAATGGATACGGACTTACAACACGTCAGGGAACATAAAAAAATATAGTGGTAAAGTGAAATTCTCACGCTTTCGTCTTTAAATGTCTATAGCTCCTAAAGAAATAATCCTGTGACAATTTTCGAAATTGTCAAAAAGAAAATATCAAAAGAAAATCCACCAGTGTGCACCACCTGCAACAAACAGATCCTTGTCGATTGTCCTTCATATGCCCTCCAAAGAACTGCCGCTGGATTTAATACGGTTCTTACACGAAACAAATCTATTGCCTAAAATATAACAACAATCCTACCTACTTACCCTGACTTACCTGACAACAACTACCCTCCTTTAGTACCAACATAATTTAAACATGTACTGAAATCAATTACTATAGTTTACTAGATACATTATTCTTACCTTTATACGCCAAATTAGATGTAATTTGTTAACAGTGCTAATGTCGCATGGTCGATGCACCTTTTTGTTGTATTTGTGTGTTAATAAAAAAAAAATCGAAAGTGTATTAGAAAGCTGAGAAAGTCCTCTTAATTTTGTAATTTTTTCATGTAAATGTTTTTGGTTCTGAAATTATTGTTTTAAAACGTCCAATGAATTTTTTTTTATTATTTAATCACCATTTTCTTAAAAATGGCGGAACTGTGTTTTTAAAAAAAATTCATGAGTCACTAAAATCGTACCAAATTGGAAACTGCTGCAATTTTTTTCCTTTGTATCCATGACTGTTGAAAATTTGTTAAAATTAAGAGATCATTTTATTCATATATCAAAAAAAAAAAACAAAAATTATTAGTATTTTGCTTGAACTTTTTTTTTGTCTCGAAAAAATTGACATAAAACATTTCAGACGTCTCACGTCACTCTTACATATTTTTTTTAAGTTTTCTATGATTTTTTAGCCAAGTGAAGTAAAAATATCGTTTGATTTTTTTAAATAATCAATAAAAAAGCGACCTTTTATGTTAAACTTTCAACAGTCGTGCATCTCATAACGCTCCAAAAGAAGTATAACTTCGAAAATTAAAAAATCGTTTTGAGAAACTTTGCACACATTCAATTTCATACAACACGCTGTATAACAACGCACTACAGACAAACGTGCAGCGCACATATTTATCTAGGGCAACGATACGATGACATGTTTTATAGGTAAGGGTTGTGGTTTTTGTTAAATTGTATTCAAAACAACGGGAAAAAAATATAATTTCCATCCCCATTAGATTTCAAGTGGTTATGCATGCCCAACTCTCTATACGAAGTTATTTCATAATATTTCATCGATACCTACGGGGTAGCGCTCGTATGCGATTCACGCTGTTCAAGCCTGTTCAACTATACAGGCCTGAACAAATTAATCCGTGTCCACACCGGGAATCACAGTAGTTCGATTTACTAACGGTAAAAAGACGCTCAAGATCATTTTGAACAATTTTTTCAGATTGTTTAAGGGGTTAGGTGGGTTTCAAAATTTCAAAAAATCGATTTTTTTTGTTTTTGCTTATCTTATAAATCAATATGTTTAGAATATTCTCTTAAAGTTTTAAAACGATCTGAGTAATATTCTAAGAGATATAGCCTTCGGATGTTCTACCCTTCGGGCTATGTTATTTGAATGTAAATCTTTAATCGCGTTTTTCTCTAAACTACGTTTTTGAAATCGGTGGTCACGATTTCTCGAAAAATTATGAACCGATCTCTTTGAAATTTTGCACACTTCCTCAAAATAACATTATCTCGTGCTTGAACGAAGGATTTTTTTTTCTATTTTAAGTGATTTTTCAAGGCCATGAAGGGTGCAAATTTTACTCAAAAAAAGGGTTTTTTTGTTCTCAACGCCGCCAAAACTGCAATTTTATTTATTTTTTTTTTCCTTCGTCCAAGCACAAGCTTTAAGCATCTACTAACAGAAAATTTTTGGTTTTTGCATTTCCGATGAATCTGTCATGAGTTATCCTGACCACGCCGATAGAACTTTTTTTTGAGGGGTCACAGGAAACGACGTGCCCACGCCTTAATTTTCAATATTTTTTAATGAAAATTTCACAAACTACTTATGAAATATATACCTTTTATATGGTAAATTGATGGAATGAAATATTTTGTTGGTTAAATAAAAAAAATTTTGTAAAAATGTACCTGTTTTGAGCCTTTGAAACCCACCTAACCCCTTAACAAACGGTTTGGAAATTAGAGGTTCTCAAATTAACAACAGTTTTGGTTGTATTTCTCCAAAACTTATTACAAGCTTTTATTAAACTTCAAAAGTTTTTCAGTTCCATAACCTGTTAAACTAATCTGATTTGTGTTGATTGCCGCGCAGAAATAATGATCGGTCCGAAGGGGGGGGGGGTCACAGGGGACATGACCCCCCCAAAATCTAAGATCAAATTGAAAAATCTCAAAAATTTGCCAAATAATGAAAGGAAATTTTTAGCTATCCCCTAACGGCGATAAATTTATAGTTTGCTGATATCTGGCGGTGTTTTTATGAAAAATTGAAAAATTGTGTCTTGTGCAATAATGTTTATTTTATTCCAGATACCTATTTTTTATTAGTGTAGTGAGTGACCCCCTCCAAAATTACAGGCTGCGACCGCGCCTGCGTTAAGAGTATTCATCCCTGCAAATACCCTATGCACCCTTAATCTCAAATATTTTCGCCTCGCCTAAAAACGGTTCGCGCTCTCCCGACGCTATTTTTAAAGCTAGAGGGTTCTGGTAAACGCCAAATGAAAGGCAAAGAATCAGACTACAGATCCTTCAAGCGAATTTTTTGAAAAACAGTTTCGCCTACGTGTGAAATATTACGTAACTTATTATTTTTTTCAAAAGGTTGTAAGTTTTTTCAGGAATTTTTTTCAAAAAATTTGCCTGAAGGATCTGTAGTCTGATTCTTTGTCTTTCATTTGGCGTTTACCAGAACCCTCTAGCTTTAAAAATAGCGTCGAGAGAGCGCGAACCGTTTTTAGGCGAGGGGAAAAGATTTGAGATGAAGGGTGCAGAGGGTATTTGCAGGGACGAATACTCTTAAAAAATCAAAGATGGTTGTTTGAGAGTAAATCAATAAAAGTAATAAACAGGAATTTTTTTCGTGATTATATTATATCTATGTTCGTTATATATTTTTTGAAAACTATTTCGAATTTGTATAGCTTTGCAATAAGTAAGAAGGACGGGGGGCGTATATAGTTTCTATTTTATGATTGGCCAGTGGCCACGTTTAAAAAAGTTTGCCACTCCGGATTTTAACAATAGGCACTCGCATATGCACGATTCAATAAATAATCTGAAAAACAGTTGTTGGAAAGACTTTGTTGGCAGACCGCTGAATGTGTTTAAGTACTAATTATTGGCTCACTTCAGTATCTGTGTTGTGTAAATAAATGCGACCACACAAACGGGGGGCCAAGGGGGCAGATAAACCAACTGTTCTATGGAGCTGTTCAAAAAGCTTTCGCTTATTTAATATGTCAACCGTTTCAAATACATAGTTTCAAAGAACGATTTCCAACAGTAAATTTTAAAGTATTTTTTTAAATACTTTGATTCTTTTATCGTTTTTCAATTTAAAACTTGGGAATCAAAAGCTGCGTAATTTAAAATATTTTTAATTTATAAAATAAATTGTTAAAAAAAGCAAGTCAAACACAAATACACTGACCCATAGACAATTATGTCCAAAAAACTAGTTGATAAATAAAAAAATTTATTTCGCAGTAAATTACGTTATGAAATGAAATCCTCTCAGGAGAAACACTGCAGTTTGCATTTCGACTTTTTTTGGGAATTAGCGCTCCCAAGGAACCGGGCTTGTATCACTCGGTTTGTGTATATGTCAGCTGAAACAAGAAAAATTTTACTGTATATGTAGCGTTTGCTCTCCGTTTCCGTTCAAAAGAGTGTCCTTTCAAGTTTCAAGAAAGAGAGTGTACTAAAAACAACAGGGGAAACGTCCGGGTCTTGTCATATCGTATGTCCAAAATAAAAGAGGTATCCGCCCAAAGGAGATACCCATAAAGACATATTTCGCTGTAATTATGAATTTAAGATTAATAAAAATGCCGTTAAGCATATTTTCAATTGCAGCATTTCGTTTTAATTTCTAAAACTTCTCAGGCTCTACAAAATATACATAATATAAATATTTGTATTATAAATTACATTAACAAAAATGATAAATACCTTAAAGATTAGTTTAACATTGGTGGTAATATTATTGCAATTGAAAATATTGCTAAACAGCATTTTTATTAATTGATCCATTATCCTCTTAAAAATAATATTTATAATAATAATTACTGGATCTGAAACACATATCATTTTATACAATATTAAAATATGTTGGATGACACAGAGAGAAAAGTTTATTTTTTGATATCGTATAATAAACTTAAATATTTTATATTTTTAAACAATTGCATGCTTGTATCATTGACTCCAGTACAGTCTACGAACGTTGTAGTTAAAATTAAGAATGCATTGGTTTTGTGTACAGTGTTTATGTCTGAGTAGATCATGTACTTTTACTACCCTCTCGTGAATAACATAGGGGTGGTACATCATCCGCCGATATCCAGCGTTACCAATCACCGACGCTTGTAGGCGGTACCAGAATCACGTCGCGACGGCGAAACGGAACTGTATTACTTACGCGGTTCATATGATTTTATAAATGACGCCTACTGAACAAGAATAGACTAATAGACAAACCTAGGCAAAGAGGTGTTATCCATCTCTGTTTCAGAGTGGTTAGTGTGAATTGTGATAACTTATGCAATGATATAACAACATTTTCAGAGTAAAATTTTCTTTGAACTCTTATCAGCAAAATACTCGAAAACTATTTTTAAATGTCAAAATCAACTGAAGTATCAGACAACTAAATGCTTAACTGAAAATTTGACAAACATTGCATAAAAGCGTTTTTAAAGCAAATTACAGAATTTGTATTGATAAAAATGCAACATTTTTTATGTCAGACTTATAGAGAAAGCGAGTTATACAATAATGGCCGTTCGCGCCAAATTTTTTAAATTTATTTAAAGAGTTAATCAGATATGTTCTAATAAACTTTACATCGCAATCTATAATTGACATAAGTGCAGCCAAATCTATTTATCTAATATTAAAAAAAAATTCTAAATCATTATATTACATTTGCAACACTTTTATTAATAAAAAATATAAGGAATATATTATAAAATAAATGTTTTTGTTTAAAATTAAAAATTTCAATACGCGACTCGCTCGAAATTTGAATTATTTCTCTGTGCGAGCCAAATACAAATTTTAATCAACATAATATGACCTTAACTCAATTTGAAAATTGAATTCAAAGTAGATAGCACGGTTCAAAAACTCCATTTTAAATTCCGAAAAAACGGCCACTACTCTTTTATTATGCACTGCTATTATCTTCATTAATTTACTGAAGTCGGAAGAAAATTCGGACAGTCGTTCGGATTTTAAAAAAGAGTTTCAATAAACGAACATATATAGCCAGTTAATCGGTCAGTCTATAGTGAAACCGGACATAAATGATCAGCGATCAGTGAGAAAAGAGAACCGAGATCAATATACGAAGCTTCTGTCTCTGTTTTTTTGTAGGCGTGACGTCGGCGTCGACGCGGGCGGTGCTTGCGTCGAGAGTTCAGCACAATCGACGTCCCCGGCGCTCTAACGTTGACACTGTGTCACATGCGACGTATATCGACGTCGTGGCAAGCGACGTCTCTGTGCCGATGCCGACGACGCTTTAATAACCTCGCGGCCAACCAACCACGTATCATGGCGACGACAAGAAGACGTCGGTGACCGCGCTTCGGTGCTCTCTCAGACAGTACTTTTAATCCAAGACGTGACCCACTCTTATATAGTGACAGTGCCATTGTTGGATGTTTAGTGCTTGGAATATATATTATTATACTATATTGTTATAACAATGTGTAGTGTTTGTGGCGTTTAAACAATACGGAGTGCTATTGTTGTTGTTCTAAGACATTATTTTCTTGGACATGTTGGAGTTCTATCCGAACTTAAGCAATATGCCACCTGCAACTATGATTCATCATACGGACACGGAAAGTATGCCGACGCATCAATGCAACGGACGAGCAGGTAGGCTGCACTTCGAGACACGAGCCTCGAAACAAAATTACCCTTAGTATCGAAAATTAACATAATCGATCGTATTTATTTCTCTGTTTTTAATTTGAGCATGTACTTTAAGAAGTATCCATTTAAAATAAATAAAGATATGTAATTGTCAATGGAAATCGCCATTAGATTAATATTATTAGAAGAAACCGTTTGGGTATATGTGAATTACTTAACCGCTTTTAGTCAAATCCTAATGTGCTTTTAATTTTTGACTTTAATTTTAATTGTTTTTAATGAACTAACTAATTAGAAAATATCTTAAGGGTATAGAGAGTAGAAACATGAATAGATAAATGCAGTTATTAATTTTAAAGATACAAGAAAATATATTATGTATAGAAAAAAACAATTTTAGGATAATAAAAATTCAGAATATATTCTTTTTGAATGATTAAACAATTCACGGAAGGCGGGACAAACAGCGATTGAACTATAATTGTAAATTTTTGTTATTGTGCAAATTCGCGCGAATTGTTTCATAATTTAAATTCCTATTGGACATGATCATTATGCCGAATATTTTGTTTGTTTCTTAATAACTTTTGAAGATGTAAATTAAAAAAATAACAGCATGCTCAGCAGAACCTTGAAAAGAAAGGTATTATCTACGTAAAAGAAACAACTAGTTTAGTAGAGATAATTTAGAAGCATTAAACATACAATCACATGTGAAAGTTTGAAGCACGTAATTAATTAAGATATGGGGACGTCCATTACGTGAGCTCAAAAATAGGGGGAGGGGTCCGGCAAAATATCACCAAATCTCATGTCACCTTTATAATTCAGAGAATAGATAACATTTTGTATTTTGTAACGCTTATGGTATTTAGTAGTTTGAAGCAAAATACACGAACATATCAAATAAAATTAAATAGTTAAAAATTATAGGGTATATATGTCACCGGGATATTGTCAAACCCGTGATATTATAATTTCACTTAGTGAAATTACAATATCACGACTCTTTTTCAATCGTGATATTGTAATTTCACTAGTGAAATTACAATATCACAGATTTGACAATATCCCGGTGACATATTATATATCCCACCACATCTTTCAAAATCTGACCAAGAGGGAGAGGGGATCCCAATTATCGATAGATAAATTGAACATTCTATTTGACTATCAACGTTGCACATGTTGATGTCATTTTTCTGCAGCTAACCTTGTTGAAAAAAGTTCTTTTATTAAAATTTTTGTAAAATTCAGTATCAATTATGAAAACTTTTTACAATTAATTGAACAAAGTTCTGTAACAACTGGTGAATCTATACTTTATAGTTTGCTAACAGTGACTTTTGAATATACTTATAAATATCTATCAGAAGTAAAATGAATCCACCCACATTTCGCATTGTTTCATGAAACCATTTATAACAAGCTTTTTTTTAGGTTATTTAAAATAATTGGCAGTTTATTCTATTATACCTATATTCGGTATAGAAAAATACATGCATCAAAACATTACAGTTTAACAAAAATTGATGAAATAAAACAAAAAACAAATATACATTGTTATCTTCTATGTATTTTATAGAAAAGAAAAACAGATAGGTATAATGTCGTTTCATTTTCTCGATTTAATTATGTATCAAAAGTAAATACCGAAAGCAATAGCTTTATCTGACATTTGTGTAGCTGTACATATGTTTATCTTTGATACGTATACCTACATTTTATTTTAATGAAAAATTTAATAAACGTAGTTTTTATTGACATATCTTCACGGTTTATTTGATTTCAACTAATAAAAACTTGTACATACATATGAAAATTGTTTATTAATTTGATGCAGACTATTTTTTTTAAAACACTGAGAGTAATTTGCAACTATGATGGCACATTTTAACATATTCTGAATAACCTGTTAGAAAAATAGGTTTATAAATAATATTATCAGCAACAAGAGTCATTTATGAAAAAACATTCATTCGTAAATAGCTCCTGAATAAGATTGTAAAAAATTGAAGGAGATTTATTTGGTTGAGGAACAATTGAAATAAGCTTTACCAAAGTATCGCTTGTGGCCAACGTTTCGAAAATTATATTTTCATCCTCAGGGTCTCAATGCAAGTTGATAATAGTTGTAAAAAATACTATATCATAACTGCTTCTTATTATAACCGTTTTGAGTACTAAACAAAAAAAAATCAACGGCATTATTTAAGTTAGACAAAGTCCGTCAAATGATTTAATAAAAATAATTCGTTGGACAGTTTTTATAATCGCCTCTGATCGATTTGAAAATTTGTTGTTTTTTCATCACATCATACCTTTTATTTTTATAAAACATAAAAATACTCGTACAATAGGAGATGAAGTATTTACTTAGATATATGAAAACGTAAAAGGTTTTCATAATGCAGACACAAAAACCAATTACAAAGAAAGTTTCAAATGTCAAAATGCAGTGAATGCTATATTTTCTTGTCCGTAAACATGGATTGTTTCCCCCTGCAGTGCTAGTTGACACATAAAATATGTTGGAGATAATGTGACGGAAACAAAAGTTAAGTAATTATGATGTTTATTGCGTTAACGACAATACGATACAATCGTTTAATGCTATGTTGGATTCGAACCCATTACATTAAGAAACTTGTATTTAGAATATATGCATTTATACGGGTGAATTTCTCTACGGTTTTACTACAACTGAACCTCCTAGCCCTAAAAACAACTGTAATTAATATATTCTTATGCTATATGTGTTGCTATATAAACGAGTTTTGTAAATATTACAATTTTGGACGAATACGGTATTTATGTTACGATATACATTTGATAAATTCGGTTACATTAAATAGTGACATAAAAAAATGGTTAAAAATCGAAAATATTTATTTTTTAGCGCGAATATTCAAAACATTAATTGACATTTAAAATTTTATTTTATTTTCCACATAAATATCTCAGATCAGTAGAAAATAATTAATCAGTTCAATTTGACGTTTCCTATAATACTAGCGGTTCCGCCCGGTTTCACCCGGATGCAAAAAAGCGAATGGGGGGAGACATGAGTACGTACATTCATCTTAGTTTACCGAAATGAATGTTGTGTCCAAATTTCATGATGACCGTTCAAAAGTTTTTGTCGAACGGACAAATTTTGATTTTTATTTTGCAACATTTTTCATTGATGCTCCGCTCCTATTGGCCGTAGCGTGATATTATATAGCCTATAGCCTTCCTCGATAAATGAGCTATCAAACAAAAAAAACATTCAATTCCAACCAGTAGTTCCTGAGACTAGCGCGTTCAACGAAACAAACACTCTTCAGCTTTATATATTAGTAAAGATAAAAAAAACTAGCCGTCGTGGGACGCCTGGTAGATGTGTAACACACATTCAAGCGAAGTACTAGCCCTGTAACTATAAATTTTGCCTTGCCATATTAAAAACAAGTATAATATAGTCGGATAGAAAAGCACACGCAGCACACAGCACACACAGTGTATAGTATAAAAGTGTACAAGCGCGCGCGTCCACACTAGTGAGTCGAGAGCGATGGCGAAGAGGGTGAGAGCATTATACAATATGTATCAAACGAGGATACAAGGGCGTAGATATTGGTGGTAAAGGGGGTAATTACCCTCCCCCCCAGGATCATAATAATAAAAAAATAAAACTGATAATAATACGAATACTTGGCTAAAAAATAAAATTTAGAAATTTTTTTTGAAAAGGAATTTGTAAAATTAGTTTGGGAATTAATATTTTGCTTGACACCTTCCTTCGTGAGTATTCTTGTGTGGTATTAATAAAACTTAAAAAAAATATCTACGCCCTTGCGAGGATATATATTTTTTAAATTAGTGCGCTACGATTAATCCCATCAACATCTTGTACAGATTTATATTATCTTGGACGTAAATGCCTAATATATATTTAATGAATAAAGGATTTGTAAACCGGTCTGTATATACACAGTTTGAGATCGTTTTGTAACAGTGACACGCGTTTTGCGCTTCGTGAAGCGAGTTCCTAGGAATGGGGGAAAGAAGCGACGCGGACGGCCGTTGATGGGGGATGAAGTGAAATCAAACGGTTGAGTTGAGAGACGTATGCCTCTGCCGTACATACATATATACGCAGAGAAATATATATGTATATACGTGTGTTGCATAAGAGCAGGGGGTTGACGACGAGTTGCCGATGGGTTGAGGTGGAGGGGTTGCCGCTTCACACTCGGTCGAGCGCAAAACGCCAAGTGTCTACGCTTCACTGAAGACAAGCACCTCAATCTTCAAGTAGCAGATATATCCGACAGTCTACTGTGTCTCAATGTGTGTGTGTGTCTGATCTACATATATGTACCTGTTTGTAAAGTTCAAATTAATAAAGCGCTACAAAACTGCGTAAACAATGATTACTGAAAAGTGTATACAAGCATAAAAAATAATAGACTTGTTAGTCCTGTGTTGTCTGTTTATATCTGAACATGTACAAGTACGCTTGTAAATAATAATAATAATAATAATCATTTTTATTGAGATGCCACTGATGTGGATACAAACGTCAAAAAAATACATCAAATATTAAAAAAGATCCTTCAAATCATAAGGCACAGTGTTGCAAAAATATTGTTTTAATTTATATTTAAAATGTTCTAATTTTTTGGTATTTTTTATTGAGTCAGGCAATTTATAGAAAATTTTGTAACCTATATATAACGGACTTTTTTCAAAAAAAGTCGTATTATGTTTTATAGTGATATTGTTGTTGCGGGTGTTATAAGATTTTTGATTATTTTCTGTAAAGTACATTTTCGAGAACATAACTGTGAGCAGCTCAAGAGCAAAAATCCCGTAAAAAGTTAGCAACTTGTTTTCTTTGAATACATTTCGACATGAGTCTTTAAATTTTAATTTGAATATTAGTCTTAAAATTTTTTTTTGTAATACAAAAATTCGGTGTCTATCTCCCGATATACCCCAAACTAGGATGACATATTTGATAGTATTTACTACAAATGCGTGATAAAAAGTTAGTAATGTTTCTCGGTTATACACTGATTTCATTTGTTTAAGTAGATAATAATAATAATTTAATTTTTTACATATGTTATTAATTTGTGGAATCCATTTTAATGTATCATCTATGTGCAATCCTAAAAATTTTACCGAATCTTTTAATTGTATGTCACCATTGTAATTCAAAGAAAACAAATTAAAGTCTAAATTAATAAAGCGCTGCACGACTGCGTAAACAGCGATTACTGAAAAGTGTATGCAGGCATAAAAAATAACAGACTTGTTAGTCCTGTGTTGTCTGTTTATATCTGAATATGTACAAGTATGTTCGTAAAGTCTAAATTAATAAAGCGATGCAAGACAGCGTAAGCAGAGGCTGCTAAAAATTATATATAAGCATTACTTATCATCTACATACATATACTCATAAAAATTCATATTTCAGTATAAAAAATCAAATTGTACCCAGTTGGTATGATTTCCGTTAAATAACACGGGTACCTTTATAAACAGGCTTTTTTGCTCCGTGGAGTGCCGGTCATGCAGGTTGATGCTTAGCAAATATGCACGGTTTTTTACGGTGTAAATAACATTTTGAAAAAAAATCTAAAACCATGCTACACAAAAAAATAAGTGCAATCTATTTAGGCGATAAGCAAGTGCAAAATTCAATTATTTTGCATGATGATATGCCTTTGCTAAAAGTTAAGAGTATTCGTCTCAGCAAACACCCCCTGCACCCTTCATCTCAAATCTTTTCCCCTCGCCTAAAAACGGTTCGCGCTCTCCCGACGCTATTTTTAAAGCTAGAGAGTTCTGGTAAACGCCAAATGAAAGACAAAAAATCAGACTACAGATCCTTCAGGCGAATTTTTTGAAAAAAATTTCTGAAAAACTTACAACCTTTTGAAAAAAATAATAAGTTACCTAATATTTCACACGTAGGCCAAACTGTTTTTCAAAAAATTCGCCTGAAAGATCTGTAGTCTGATTCTTTGTCTTTCATTTGGCGTTTACCAGAACCCTCTAGCTTTAAAAATAGCGTCGGGAGAGCGCGAACCGTTTTTAGGCGAGGGGAAAAGATTTGAGATGAAGGGTGCAGGGGGCATTTGCAGGGACGAATACTCTTAATGAATCAATTGGTTGTTACGTTATACTAAAACCTTAAATGACAGTATACTCTGTGAATTTGAGATAATTAAACTTTCGGTTGACATAACAAGCGTTTGAAGCGTACAAATGTTTACAAAGCTCCACTATTGCCGAAGCTGGAGAGTAGTAAAGACTAAAGAGCGAAGCGTGGAAGTGATGCAGACGCCACCAACGCTTAAGGAACACTCACCTAGTATATCACAGCGACACTATAGCGTGACCGTATAAACCAATATAACTATATAGTATATACTGTGGCTTAACACAGGATAGTTAAATGTAGTTAAGTAAATGTCAATTCATTAGAATGCAACGGAGAGTGGTGGGGTGAAGTGTGGCGGGAAAACGTTTTCAGTGTTTGATGGTAATGCGAAAATAGTCTCCCTCCCTCATAATAGCCGACCGAAATCTCTGTTTTATCATAGATTTGATGATCGACTATACATTAAGGACGTAGTCTGATGTTCGGGTTTCGGAAAATCGAATTTATTTTTTTACATTTTTCGTAAATATAATATATTGAAAGAATACTGTAAAAATTTTAGACCGAAATATTAAATATTTACATAGCTATAGCATATAGTCGAGAGCTGCAACGGTCTTACGGTAAGACTCTTACCTCTCAATTGTTATCACGTTACCCTTATACTCTCGCAGAGAAGAGCAAAAAAATTAGCAGAAAAAATTGCCTTTGAAGAAACGGAAGGGGTACTATATGCACCAGGCATAGCTGATTAGTGTAAATATACATTTTTATTTTTTTGTAAGAAATCTGAAATCAAAACTTTAAACGCGTTTTTCTCAAAACTACGTTTTTGTAAGCGGCGTGGGTGATTGAAACAATTGTATACAACCGATTGCTCTCATTTTTAACCGACGAAAAATAAAAACGGACGAGGTTCTCAAGTCGACGCGTATATTTTTTTTTTTTTTTTTAACCGACGAAAAACAAAAACGGAGGAGGTTCTCAAGTCGACGCGTATATTTTTTTTTTTTTTTATGTATGACCACGCATAACTTTTTACAGAGTAGTCCGATTTTGATAAATATTTTTTTGTTTGAAGGGGTATACCCCGAAGTTGGTCCCATAAAAATTTGGTAGAAAAATTCCAACCCTAAGAGTAGGAAAACAGGGGATAATTGATTGTTCACTCACTGATTGTAATGTATGACCACTGTACCACACATAACTTTTTACAGAGTAGTCCGATTTTGATAATTATTTTTTTATTGGATCGGGTATACCTCGAGGTTGGTCTCATATAAGTTTGGAAAAAAAATTCCTACCCTAAGGGTGGGAAAATAGGGGTGATTTATTGTTCACTCACAGATGTTCATGCTGAGTTGTGTATTACAATTATAAATTATATAGCCACAAAAAATTATAAAATAAAAACTTTTTAACAAAAAAATTAAACCGCCGAAAAACTGAAAAGCAAAAAATAATAAATCTTTTTATGTAACTAAGTTTTATTTAAGTAGTTGAACGTATGTGACAGTCTAGTATATCTAAGCCGCTGGTCTGCAATAAACGCCGTAGGTCGCATACAGCGTCACGCCATACGCCGCGTCTGTATGCTTACTATGGAAATGTATACATACGGTCTCTTTTTCACGTTAAACGCAGCGTCCAAATGCCATCCGTCGTACCTAAATGTTGTAGGCAGCGTCTTTAGTTATTTTCGAGCATTGTAGCGTCACGGACGCTGTGAAATACGCCGCGCAATGAGTAGATTTGATAAAGACAAGGACGAGTTGTACCTATTGATATGTCATTTTTAACTAGTTTCAACACGCTCATGAACTGTTCCCTTGACAAACGAAGATATTCCACAAACTTGATATTTTTGTTATTTATGTGTTTCAGCAACATGTTAAAACACCCTTCAGTATCCCTCCTCACAAATAATTCGTGTTTTCTTCGTCCCTTTTTGGGCAGTGACATTCTTAGGAGGTCATCGTCATCTTCCTCGAGTAAAAGAAGCGTTAAAATTGTTTTAGCATCCATTTTTTAACAAAACTAGTTGAAAGATCGAACTATACCTACTGACGACGAGCGATCTCCGCGCATGACGTTCTCTTTTTATAGTGACCACTAAGTCGCGAGTGACGTACTAACGTTGTACGCTACGTCAGCGAACGCTGGACGCAGCGCATGGCGTAAAAATTGCAGACCAGCGGCTAAGTAATTTTGAGTCGGCGTCAAACAATCAATGAACAAAGATCACTACAAGAAATAACCAAATAAAATTAACAATGATACGTGAAATCTCTAGCGGTAAACATTAACATTCTAACTATGCGCTCTCCACACGACCACTCGCAAAGACGTGTGCCCTCAGTGTGTGCCCGTTCGGGTTGCTCTGTCGCTGATATTAACTTCGTGAACTCTCAGAGATCTCCGGCGAAGGATTGTTGACGCCGACTCAAAATTACTTAGATATACTAGACTGTCACATACGTTCAACTACTTAAATAAAACTTAGTTACATAAAAAGATTTATTATTTTTTGCTTTTCAGTTTTTCGGCGGTTTAATTTTTTTGTTAAAAAGTTTTTATTGCACAGTGTATTAGCCGGTTTATTTCTAAATATTTTTCTAGAAAAAAATTACAAAATGTTCGAATTATCTAGGCGGAATTATGCTTTGTAACATGTGAAACATTAAAATATATCCACTTAAACGACATCTCTAAAAAAAAATTCAAAAAAAGTGTTTTTTTCACTCGGTAGAACGTACCCCCCCCCCTAATAAAGTGCTATCAGCATTTTTGCAATGGTGTTTCAAAAATAGCTTAGTCTTAAATGTGAATAAAACGGTGTGTTTGCTTTTTCATAAAAGAAAAATATTGCCTCAACTAAACTGCATGATACCTAAATGATACAAATCTTAAAGTGTCTGCTTGTTGTTCCTTTTTCTCCTAAATGCGCTGGACCTATTCTGTTTAACAATTTGCCTACCCAACAACGGGAAATTAATGACCTGAAATTATTTAGCAAAACTTAAAAAGTATTTTTACTCAAAAAATGTTTTATGGCATTAATGATTTTTTTTACAATTAATTGATCGATGTTATTATATATTTTTTGTTTGTTCATATCTGTATATATAGCTATATGAATCAATAAATTATTATTATATAAGTGTATTTGCCACAATCAAAAAAACAATTTTTACTTCAATAATAGAGGACACGCGGTGTTTAGTAGTTAATAAGCATTATAATCAATTTTATGCGCTGCGCCCCCAGGAGACAGACTCACAGTGTTTTAAACTACAACTGCGAGTTGTACCCGGGGGAGATTTAACAAATTTATATAATACCAAAAATCATGTACAGTGTGGGATCCGGATTTTTTTCGGGCCCATAGGAGGACCCACAGGTAACTGACGCGCGCGATTCATATGCGAAAAAAATACAACTAACGCTTTGGTTATAATAAACGACCTATACTTAAAACGAGTCTACGGATTTAAAAACTGACGTGACTTACAACATTAAACTATATTTGAACACTCTGAAGATGATACAAAACGTATCGAAACGTTAGTACTAAATGCAAGTTTAAAAAATCTCAGTATTGCTTCATTTTTGATCCTTATGCCACGGAATTATTTCCAAATACTCATCATTAACTTCAATGGATCACAGTTACTCTATTTATTGAATAGAGTCAATATTCATTAAACTATACAATATTAGAATCAAAAAAATATATAAGTACTACCTATTTAGAACATGTAGCTACATTTAAATAAAAAAAATTTATCAAAACAGGTGTTAGAAATTAATTATTATTAATTACATTAAATCAATTTTCAAATATGTCAAATGCCTTATGGCAGTGTTTTTCAACCTGTGGGTCGCGACCCCCTAGGGGGTCGCGAAGCTTCTGTAGGGGGGTCGCCAGAGGTCGAGAGAATTTTAGTAAAAAAACAATAAAGATAAAAAAGATTGATTTATTAAGTAAGAGAATTTTAACAAAAGGATATACGTATTCGATGTATGTACATAATTGTTAAATAATGTGTTTTACGTACTATATTATGTACTTATATCCGAATCCTAATTATGGAGAAGTATAAAAACGTCGTATGGAATATTTGTAACACTGTAACATACACATACATACATGATAAAAAAGCGAAGGATCGGGGGGTCGCGAGATATTTTTTCATACCAGGGGGGTCGCGAAATATTTTTTCATACCAGGGGGGTCGCTTAATGAAAAAGGTTGAAAAACACTGCCTTATGGTGACGATATCAAGATTTTCAGCACTATTTCGTCTGATAATGATTGTTTACTGTTAAAGTATGACTTGAATAGGCTGTACTTATGGAGTGTTGAAAACAAGCTGGATTTCAATATTGATAAGTGTTCTGTAGTTCGTTTCTCAAAGAAACTTAATACACATTATTTTGACTATTCTATTAATAATACAATTCTTTAAACATTACAGAAAATTCGCGATCTTGGCGTTTTGTTAGACAATAAGCTGAGCTTCGGTCCTCACATAACACATAATATGTGCTCTAAAGTTTATCGCGTCCTTGGATTTTTGTTTCGTAATGTGAAAGACTTCAAAAATATTAATGCCATGATATTATTATTTAGGTCATTAGTTTTGTCAATATTGGAATACTGTTCTGTTGTATGGTCCCAGCAGTATGCGGCGTAGGTATATGATCGAAAATGTCCAGAGAAAGTTTTTAAAATTTCTACACTTAAAAAAATTTGGTAATTACCCTGAGCAAGGCTTCTCCCATACTATCCTTCTATCTTAATTTAATTCCAAGCTCCTTTCTGTCCGTCGTAAAAATGTTGCTATTACATTCCTATATAAAATTATTCACAACTACGTTGATGATCCGCATCTCCTTAGTCTTTTCCCTTTCAATGCAACATCCTTAAAAACCCGTAAAACTCCCACGTTTTATCTTCCTTTCCCAAAAACGTCTTAAAGGACTAACTCCCCTCTGTTTAATATGTGCAGTTCTGCCAATGAATTAAATATTGATATTTTTTGTGCTACTTTAAAACAATTAATGAATCATTTACTGTGATTGTCGTCTTTCAGTTGAGATTATTATTTTGTTTTTGTTTATTTTGTACACTGTTTGGAACTTTCTGTTCCGTTGTGTTTATTGTTTTAAATAAATAAATAAATAAAAGTAGATAGGTAGTATCTTATAAGCAAGTAACTTAAAATTTTTAAAATATTATTTCCATACAAACCAGGAAACGATATAGTATTTTGAACTATACAAATCTATGTGTTATGCATTTTTCATTTGAACGAAAGAATAAAACAAAAGTGGTTTAAAATAGCTCACCAGTCAAACTGTCAGATTTGTAGCAAAATCATTTGCTTATAAAACGTGGAAAAAATATGATTTTTACAAAATGTTTATATCAAAATAATCTTAAACACTTCTAGAAACTGATTATTTCGTTAATATTATTTCAAAAATTTTACTGATTAATGTTGTATTTTACTGCTTCGAAAATAGCGACGCGTCTTAAAACAAAAACCTGCTCGCTCTTGTAGTAGGCATACCTATAGCCACAGCCTACTGTGTTAGATAATTAAGGTTGATGCATATTATAATATTATAGGAATATTTTTCAAAAATATATAAAGCTATTTATGCAAGGACAAGTATTTATTTTATTATTGTTTATAAAATGTTGGTTATTTCTTCGTAATAAACAGCAAATATATCAATAACCAATAATATAAGATTAATTTTTCTAAATCAGCAAAGCAACGTGCCAACCAACCAACTAAATATTAAAAAAATGCACTCAGAAAATAAATAAGTTCGATTCAATCATACGTAATTCTAATAGTATTTTGATAAAATTAAATTTTATTGATTTCATTTTTATTATATACCTATGGGTCCACACTTTTTATAACTTGATGTTTATAAGTAAAAAGCCGCCCGTTAAAATAAATCAATCATTCTGTCTCAATTAACTGAAAATTTTATTTCGGTAGCGCTAAGCTCTGTACACGTTTTCTGCTTTTAAATTTGCCGTATTTCCGGTCGAGATAAGAGCTTTATCACTGCACGTTGCCTGGATTAATTTTTATTTGTTTTTGTATATTCTATTTACTTCGAAATATTTAATTAAATTGATAACCATATATTATAGAGTGTGATCTATGAAATAACATAATATGCAAAACTGAACAAGACTTAAAAAGCACAAATAAACGATTTGATAGCGACTTGTAAAGGTCAATATTTTTTAAGCTGGAATAGTCTGGTCCCCAATTGACTGGAACTTTTTTTATGTATCCAATTACAATAGGAAATGAATATTTTTTGGAACGAAGTTCCTTATGGGACGTTATAGATATATAAATGGAGAAGGCTGGAAAACGTAAGAAAAAAGCGTAAAGAAAATCTGTAACGAAAATCTAATCTAATTACCATTTTGTATGTCTGTCCGTAGACATAGAAAGTTGAAATTTGTCACACTTATAATATAGGGTATGTGACAGATCCTAACGTAGTCGGATTTTTTAATTTAAGTCCCAGAGGGGACCAAATTAAAAACAAAAAAGTTTTTCGCTTATAATTCGCTCAATTTTAATCAGATCGATTCGAAACCTGCCTTAAACGAATGAGGAGAACATTTTACACAGATTTCGTATAACAGAATTCGCGCATATAGGTACTTAGTTTTTTATACATAAAAAAACAGAAATAAACACTGTATAAATTCGATTTTGCCTAGTAAATCGCGCACGCTGATCGGATATCCTTTTCTTTTACACACACATTTAAAGATTGCGTATGGTCTGTTTTATAATAAAAAGATTGCATTTGTTTAAAACCGGATGCCATTTCAAATATTAGTCGGTTTTTTGATATTAATATTGTGTGAAATGCAACGCCTTCTAACTTCACGATTTGTTATTAAACCTATATATAAATAGCGATATCGAAGCAATATCAATGGTTTAGTGGTAGAATACTCATCTGTCATGCGGGTTGCCCGGGTTCGATTCCCGACAGATGCGCAACAATTGCTATTTTTATTTTTGACGTGATAACGTCTTATAAATTGATGAATCACCAATCTTATAAATTGATAAAACACCGGCTGCATGCACGAAAAAGTGTAACGTTCCTAAATCCTAACGTTCCTAACGTTCGTAACGCGTAACGCGTAACGTTCCGCCTGACCCTGTGCGTGCTTTTTGCTAATTTATCGCTCAATTTAAATCAGATCGGTTTGAAACCAGTCTTAAACGAAAGAGGAGAACATTTTACATAGATTTCGTATAACAGAATTTGCCTAAACAGTTTTTTTATACAAATTTATATAGAAAAATAGCTGTATAAATGCAATGTTGTCTAATGCATGGCGCGACGCGGTCGGTCGTCTTTGTTTGCCGTACATGGAAATTAGAAGATAACGTATGTCTTGTCTTAACATGAAAACGGCTGCATTTCTAATGTTTAATTCAATTTTTTGACATTAGTATTTTGTGAAATGCAACGCCTTCTAAGTTAAGTATTGGAATAACTAATTATTATTAGAACATAATTCTTTTACAGTTGCAAACGTCACTTTTGACATTTCTTATCATTCCGACACCAAGGATAAGCGGATTGAAACCAAATTTTGGGAGGTTTAGGTTATGTATTACGGAATACGTTATCACGTAAAACTATCGTCCGTAAACCGACTTTACAGACAACCAATTTTTTTAGAGTTACAAATTATACGATTAATTTTTGTTTAATAATAATATTATAGTATAAATAAAATTTTCGAATAATTTACAGACAAGTTAGTAAGTAAATTATATGATACATAATAATTAGCGAAAAGAACTTTGTTCTAACCGGGTGTTCTACGACACCTCTTGTCTTTTTTTACAGTATTTCGGTGCTTGTCTATAATTGTTTTTTTTTCTTTTTAACAGACAGCGGCGGAGGCGGCGGCGTAACGCCGGCCCTGAAGTGCGAAGTTCAACTGCAGCCGCAACAGCACGGCGGCGGCGGTCCTCAGTTAGGCCATCATCAAGCACAATCGACGCCCAGATCGTACGAATCGTGCGACCAACAATCGAGAACTTACGAAGTATGCGAAGGCTGCGGATTGAAGATACACGACAGGTACCTGATGCGGGTGGCGGACGCCAGTTGGCACGAACATTGTCTGCACTGTTGCGTCTGTAGGGCGCCGCTGACGCACTCCTGCTACACGAGAAACACCAAGCTCTACTGTAAAGCCGACTATGACAGGTAAAAATCATTGGAAAAGCCAAAAGTACACACCCTGCTTAGTTAGCCACTGTAATATATGGTAAAAATAATATTTATTCAACTCATGCGCGTTATTCATGTTTTATCATGCCTAAAAACCGAACCCTAAATAGCCATTTACCGACTGGTGACAATTACTTGTCATAACTCAATGAAGATTCCTACTAGCTCGGCCATTGTGGAGTAATGAAAATAAACGTAACTATTTTCTGAGTCGTAACGAAATAGTAGGTAACAACAACTCCGTTGTTACCCATTGAGGCTAAAATTGAGAGGCCGAATGTTTTCGACATGGCGTTTATTCATAACCGGCTAACCTCAAACCAAAACATTGAATCGTGCTGTTTGGTGCTGTTAGTATTGACAGTTTTTTTTATAAAGAAATAAATAGATATTTACAACATCTCATTATAATTAAAACATGAATAACGCGCAATTGTTGAATAAAATTATGGGCGCAACTTGTAGGCTAAGTCATGACCTTGTCAGCGCGATGAATGACTTAGACTACTAGTTACGCCAATAACAGAATTTTGTTTGTAACTATTGGCTCTTGTTAACGACCGTTTTAGTCAAAGGGTAACGGGCCGACGCGAAACGGTTACCTTTGTACACGATCCACTAATATACGTGAGCGCGTCCGTTGTTATCGATATCAGTTCTATACTTGAAAGGCGAAGAAGTGCAAGTACGCTATGTCTTGCTTGTTTATTTTTGTAATTTTCTAAAGTCTTGCTCCAACACAGGCCTATTATGAACAAGGCTAATTAATAAATCCTTATCAATATAAATTTTAAACTCTATATTCACAATGAGCAGCACACAGTAGATAGGTAGGTATAGGTAAAAAAAATTTCTGTTCTAGAACCAAAAATTCAACCATGTATCATGTTTTCTCCTCTATATGTTTCGTGCGCGGAGGACTCGATGCTCGGAATCGACGTTCGGAAATGACGCTCAAAATTTCATACGTCTCTCAGCTATGTGTTGCGCGGAAAAAATTGACGCTCAAAATTGACGCGCAAAATTGACGCGCAAAATTGACGCGCAAAATTGACGCTCAAAAAATGAAATCATGGTTAATAAAAAAAATTTAGTACCCCAGGGCTAAAACATGATACATGTTAAAACGTGCGCGCACTTAAAGACTTATATGAAATTACGTGATCCACTGCATCGGACCGACCGTCGTCGCGCCGAGGGGCGTCGTGCGGGTATCCGTTGAGTTTTGTTGCAACGGTTACATGCCCGTCGCGTTAACAAACACCCACACTAACCTATTGAACACTGCGCGTCGCCCGTCATAAAAATCGGACCGTTATCCGTTGTCGTTAACAAGAGGCCTAAGTTAAATGATAATGATTCGCAGAAGAACAAATCCAGTTAATTGTTTTGCTTTAATACAACTGACTTCCCGGTCCATTTTTTAGTGTCTTATTGATGACGGTATAGTTTTTAAGTGTTCTGCGTCTAATCCTATTTTTCTCATAAAGCGCTGATGTTTAGCAACCTGTTATAGCACAAACGACTGTGCACATATTTTACGGCATACGCTGCATATGTAAATTTTCTTGTCGCTATTCATATTAATATCTGGTATTAATATAATATTATGAAAGAGCGGAAGCAAATTCCCGTATATAACAATTACAAGCTTGAAAGCTTGCAGTGCAAAGAACAAGTGTACACATCGTTGCTTTAGCTGAACGGTTGAATGTAGACGGTGCTACAAAGAAAGCTTCGAGCTCTTATGGGGGCGTTGGAAGACGAATGAAACGTCAGTTAGTCGGTATCTGAGGGTAACTATTTATTAATACTGAAAATTCATTTTATGCTATTTTATAAACATGTGTTTTCATTTTAATGCTATTAATAATTTTATAAAAAAATTGTAATCAGTTATTAACGTTTGTGATAAATTTATTATGTTTATTACTTACCATTGATTAAGAAACCCACATTAAAGGAGGCGAAACTTCGCTAAATTATAAATTGGTATTTTGATAAACATACTACACCTGTATAAGTCCACATTCCTACGATTTTCAATATTAACATTTTAAGTATGGATGCAAATAGTTAACTATTTATTTTAAACTAATTCAGGGACGTTATAGTGACTTTACAAATTATACAATGTTTTTTTTTCATTGACAATAATAGTAGATTAATTATATATCTGGAGCGCAATTTCGAATTTCGAATTGTGTCATTATGTTAAACAAGTTTAAGTCACACGAGTCAAAATAACATTGCGGCCTTGGGCCTAGATACACATAGTACTTCTACACGGTCGTGTGGCTTTCTAATAGTTGTTGATAAAAATATCTATAATTTTAGAGCCATGCGTTTCATAAAATCCCTGTTTGTTGGTATAGGTTCGATCATTTATTATTTCAAGAGACACCTTGGATTAAAATTATCAAAAATGTTTGCTCCCAAAAATATTAAAAATTAAATACTTTATTGTATAAGCAATCATTTCCAATGCGACTCACTAATATAGAATATTTTTCTTAAATAACTTTTCGAAAGAAAATTTGCGAATCATTGTTATAAATTCTAGTACGGTGATAGTGAAGTATTTATACTACGATATATGAGTATCTTCCAAAACTATATCAAAGTTTACTGATACCTACTGAATATACAGACATGTGCATTATCTATATCGAGTGGGGTTTTTTAATTGTTTTAGCAACTTTTCCATAGTTGAGTGAGATTTTAACTAGGTCACTTTTAAACAAGGACATCTCTAAGTATGCATATTGTTGGCTACGCCACTGAATAAAAATGCAATATAAAAATTCACGCAGACGCCTGCTAACAAAGGGAATATCTCCGCTTTGACAGCTACCCTCGCCGGTATTGTGTTGTGTTGTGTACGGAAAACGGTTAGCGATGTTTATGAGGAGGAAAAAGTTCAGAAATTATTTTATTAGACGCATATTTCTTAGTTTTCACATAAAAACTTTATATATCCCCAACTTTCAACGAAAACTGATTGATTTAGTAAATCTGCAATATCAAAAGTTCTTCGAAAATAATTTATATTTACTTAATTTTATAAAAGTTCTAGTCTAAGAGCTCGTAGTCAAAAATCTGAATTTTGTTGTAAGGGCTAGTATTTTGAAATTAGCTAGTATTTAGGGTGGAAATAGGGTTGCCAACTCTCGAAAGGACCAACCCGGGAAAATTTTAAGAAATCGAGAAGGGGGGGGGGTAAAAGAAAATTTCAACCATTTATTCATTTTTAAATATATATTTACTTTGCTTTCGAGCAGCATTTAATATTTGATAGCTTTTTATCACAAAATCATAAAAGTTTTTACATGAAAAATTGAAGTTTTTATTATAGTATTTGTAACATTAAAGAAATATTCATTCATAGCGAGCGACGGTTACGTACAATTTTAGAAAAACTGGAGAAATTATTGCATCCCGGGAGGTTAACCATTATTACCGGAGTCTCCCGGGCAATCCGGGAGGGTCGGGAACCCTATGTGGAAATAAATATATTAGAATTAGCAAGTCAGCGTTCGGAACCTTAAGCGTTTTGTAAAAGTTGAAATTTGAGAGAGGGTTAATTTATTAAAAAAGGCATTCCTCATTTTGATAAAACATAAAAAAACTAAAAATTATTAAAAATTAGTCACACAGAAAACCTTATCGTAAAAATGTGTATTTATCAACGTTTTATGTTATGCTATAAGTCTGCCCTTTTATCAAATTAATAAATCGAGCAAAAATAATACGTTTGTATCTACATGACATTGGAAAATAATTTAATTAAAGTTATCCTGCAGTATTAACCCAAACATTTTTTTATCAACGTACATTATAATATAATTCATTGTTCACTTATATTTACGCAAGAAAATAGCTTTTCGAATGTCGTCTTCTTTGCTTTTCATTTACTATACATCTTTTTGAAGACGACTGATTCTATGGTAGATAATTTTACATCCTTTCATAAAAAGGCAGAAACAGAAAAATTATTTAATTTTTGTAAGGTATGATTTCATTCCTGAATTTAATGAAATTCTGAAAACGAAAATTTTACATTGAATTTGGAAATTATATTTGATATCTTAAGAAATGTATTAATTATTAGTCGTAAACATTTTTATATAAAAAGTCTTCAAATGCAGTCGCAAAATTTATGATCAAAAGTTGGAGAAGTCGTTTACTTTTCATAATTATTTAAGACAAACGTCTGAAAACTAATAACGATAAAATGGGAATGGAAAAAAATCGATAAATATGAAATTGAAATAATTTCTGACGTTCTTAATACAAAAAAAATACTAAACTACAACCGAGGAACTAAAATTTGATAATTCTTAGATATAGAAAGTCTACCCTTACCTATTACAGACTTGAATTCGCTGTTGCTCGTTCAGCTTGGGCTAACTAAAGAGCTTAACTAATATTAAGTGCATTTGACGTGTAAACCACTTACTTAAAAATTAAGTCGCTAAAACTAAGTTAAAATTTAGTTACTACTTGACAACTTAATACGTGTAAACCTGCCTTTCGGGATTCATCAAGTTAACTTGTCGTTTTTACTAACTACTTAACTTAAAAATCAAGTTTTTTAAAAATTCACTACTTCACTACTCAATTCTATGTCCACATTTAATATTTTTACATTCACAAAATACAATGCTTTGCTATTTTTAATAAAAAAACTTCTTGCTACTTCTTACAAATATTTTAAAATTAGAGGGGGATATATCGTACATAACACTCAGTAGTTAAATTTACTGTTTCAGAATATTCGGGGTAAAATGTTCACGATGCGGGGATCGCTTGTTACCGCATGAGATGGTTATGCGCGCTCAACAACACGTCTACCACCTGCCGTGTTTCGTGTGCGTCGTGTGTTGCCAGCCTCTACAGAAAGGTGAACAGTTCGTCCTTCGAGCCGGTCAATTATTTTGTCGACAGGATTTCGAAAAAGAAATGTACTTAATGCAACAGGCGAGCCCGACCGACGACGATTTGTTGGACGACGGAGGTAGACCGAGAGACGGAAGACGGGGTCCGAAACGTCCGAGAACGATCTTGACATCGGCGCAGAGAAGACAGTTCAAAGCGTCGTTCGAGGTCAGTCCGAAACCGTGTCGAAAAGTCAGGGAGGCGTTGGCTAAGGAAACGGGTCTGAGCGTGCGGGTTGTACAGGTGTGGTTCCAGAATCAGCGAGCGAAAATGAAGAAGATACAGAGGAAGGCCAAACAGGAGGCCGACAACAAGTCGCCCGGCGATAAGGACAAGGACGGTAAGGACGATAAGATGATCAAACAAGAATCGCCGTCGAGCGATCATTACTTAGGACTCGGTAGTCTTGGAGATGGGTTTCCCACGTCGAGTCAACCGCTTAATCCGAACATTCCGTATTCACCAGACGGTAAGGGCTTAACTTTCTCGAAACTTATTTGTTTTATTAAGACTGTATGCAGATATCTTGAAAGTGCCCTTGAAAAAGTCCGACTAAGAGTATAACTCCTTTTAAGTTTTTTGTTAGCGTGTTGTCTAGAAAGATCTCAAATATCAAAAATCTGGAATTAATAGATATTAGCGTTTTCTGCAAAGGCACAAGAAGAGCATATATATTATATTATATATTTATCACCAAGAACTGCCTTTTTTAGGTACAAAGAAAGTTTCTTGTTTCCACATAGCTTTCATCATGTATGCAAAGGGATATTCACTGATTATTTTAGGACTGTTATTTTGAATTTTTTCAAACGATTCAAGTTTCTACTCGAAATTCGATATTCAGATCTTGGAATTCCTTTCATACTGAAGTATAATTTAGAATATTGAGTTTAGCACCACAAAGGACTATATCAGATTTTACAGAAGTGAACTCGTTTTCTTTCCAGATTCCTATCCAGTTCATTCGGGCGAAAGCATGTGCACGTCGGAGGACGATTCTTACGACGACAGCGGAAACTTCGATCACCTGGACGAAGCGACATCGGATACCCTGTCACTGCAGAACCTCGACTTGCACGCATCCCATTCGCATTCCAGCGGCCACGACGGCCTGCCAACAGTAACCATAGCCAATCCGATCGACAAACTCTACCATATGCACGACTCGTATTTTAGCAATACCCCGGACAGAACTTGCACCAATTGAGTTCATTCATTCGTGTGTTCGTTTTGTTAATTTTGTTCTAATACAACACCGGCCTGAGCGTACGAAATATTTTCTAAACGTTCATATTTTTTTTATTGTGAGAGCTTTTAAAGCGCAGGTCTGGCTGGCAGAACAAGAATATTAGTGACGTGCATCGACGTACACTCCTACCAAATTTGCAGATTAAGACGATGAATATATCGTCGTAGTTGTTTTTCAGTTCAATGAGGAGGACAGAGTATGCGTGAGGTCATATTATTTACTCTACACGCAGTTACGGCACTATTTTGAGACAGATAGAGATGGCCACACCATCGATCTATTATATTTTTTTCCGGAAGTGGACAGTTTTTACACCGCTAGGGCATTTCCAGGAGTGTACGTCGACGGTGATGTGGTTACAGTGACGGATTTGCCCTAAGGTCCAGTAGGCCCGGACCTAGGGCGGCCAATCGTGACAAAACACATTATGGTGTGTGACGAGCCGCACTGCACGGTGCAGTCTTCAGCGCATCGTATAAAAATCTCTTCCTAAACGAAATATCGAAATATCTAATTTAGGTAGATCAATATTTTGGACAGTTGAGTTTTTTTAAAAGGCATTTAAAACAGACAGCTTATTAAAATCAACAATGTTGAGCTATTGTTGAGGATTTTTTTTATTAATTTAAGTTTACGTCACATAACGCTCTTCTAAGATGATTTTACGTCAGGTTTGTCGATAGCGTGCAGCGTCTAAGTTAAAAAATGAGTGAGAGTGTATATTAAATGTTTTATTTAAATGTGCAATTATCCCTGAAGACTAAAACCTCGGAAAATATTACAAACTAACCAGGTCCGGATTTACCAAGCAGGCAGTATAGGCAGCTGCCTAGGGCGGCGAGAATTGAAGGGCGGTAAATTTTGGCGGAAACTTCAAAAGTTTGTTCTATTCGTGTGAATTGAATTTTCCGCCTATTTCTTCGGCACGCGTACCAACATCATAAGTCGAAAATGCTCGAATCGGGAAAAGAGTCGATTTATGCTTGTCTCGATATTGGCCTAATATCGAATATTCGATAAGTTTTATTTATTTATTGGAAAACTTATTCCACCATTGAAGAAGTTTCGCGATGGGGCAAATTTCTAAATCCGGGCCTGAAACCAACAACTATTATAGTTAACTAAATTTCTGAATCGGTTTCGATGTAAGTTGGCAATAAAGTAAATTCATTAATATGTAGTCTATATGATGGGTGCTGAGAAAGGGGCGGCTGGTACTTACTACATGGCCTAGGGCCTGTGGCCTAGGGCGGCCGAGACTGCAAATCCGCCACTGTGTGTTTATCTCCAAACTATGCAGTCTCTCCAGTCACCCGCCAATCACGTCAGTGAAAACGATGGCGAATTGACAACATTGACGGGAGACATTGCTACAATATGCATCTCTTTACTTCCTATTCGAAAAATGCCGTAATTCAGAAAGATCTTGAAAAATCTTTCTGCCAGACGCCAGCACTATATTTTATTTCCATTTGTGATATTTTAAGAATATATTCCACAAAGTGTTTATACTTTAAGATAATTATCCGGTTCTAAAAATCAGGTGCTCGATATTAATTAGCTTCTAGTTAACTAACTGATGCTTAATTATTATTATTTCCTTTCTGTTGCTGAAACATTAGAATTCTTTTGTGAAATTAAACACGTTGAAGCAATACAATTCAAATAAGTTTTACCTTATTAATTCAATTTCTGTAATAATTACCGAAATTGTAGTGAACACAATGCAAATATGTATAAAATTGTAAATAATTTATATTATAAATTAAAGAAATGAATTTTAGATATCAAAGAATAAAATCCTACGAGTCGAATTATATTAATTGTGATGATATATAAAAATATATTTATGGCAAACAATGCTAGTCCTGTCTATTAGATTTTAATATGTATATTTTAAATAAAAATTAATATTATAAAGAATAAAAGCGTTTCTTTTGATATTTATATCCCTGACGAATTTATTCAGTTGAGAAATTCTCATTATTAAATATTAATATAAAAGACACAGAAAATAAATGTTATAATTAATTAAATATTATTTTATGTTATGTTATGAAACCGGAAGAGGATATAGGTAAGAAGAGATCTAGATGATTTTATTTTAGATCGGTTAACTGGAGCGAACAATATTACCTATTATAAATATTTTATATTTTTTTCATTAATGAACAAAATAATAAGAAAATAAATAAGCAAAGAGAACAAAATTTTGCCTAAAAAAATATACAAGTAGGACTCCCGTCCCGAGGGTTCCGCACTACATTATTTACCTTTGAATTTCAAAAAGTACAGACCTTGCAAACATCATAATTTTTTGTAAGAAAAAGAAATCTACGTACTTGGCTAACAAAAATTGGTTGTCTGTAAAGTCGGTTTACGGACGATAGTTTTACGTGATAACGTATTCCGTAATACATAACCTAAACCTCCCAAAATTTGGTTTCAATCCGCTTATCCTTGGTGTCGGAATGATAAGAAATGTCAAAAGTGACGTTTGCAACTTACAAAGTATTATGTTCTAATAATAATTAGTTATTCCAATACTTAACTTAGAAGGCGTTGCATTTCACAATATACTAATGTCAAAAAATTGAATTAAACATTAGAAATGCAGCCGTTTTCATGTTAAGACAAGACATACGTTTGCTTCTAATTTCCATGTACGGCAAACAAAGACAACCGACCGCGTCGCGCCATGCATTAGACAACATTGCATTTATACAGCTATTTTTCTATATAAATTTGTATAAAATATTTTTCTATATAAATTTGTATAAAAAAACTGTTTAGGCAAATTCTGTTATACGAAATCTATGTAAAATGTTCTCCTCTTTCGTTTAAGACTGGTTTCAAACCGATCTGATTTAAATTGAGCGAGAAATTAGCAAAAAGCACGCACAGGGTCAGGCGGAACGTTACGCGTTATGCGTTATGCGTTATGCGTTATGCGTTACGCGTTACGAACGTTAGGAACGTTACGTTACACTTTTTCGTACATGCAGCCGGTGTTTTATCAATTTATAATATTGGTGATTCATCAATTTATAAGACGTTATCACGTCAAAATTCTAAAAAAGGTATACTAGTTTTGGAATTCTTTCAAACGATAGACTAAATACAAAGACAGTTTAATACTAACAATTAACAAATTGTCCATAAAAGTTAACGTTGTTAATTTAGAAATTCGACAGATAAAAATATAATATGTCTGAACTTTTTTTGACTAATATATATTTTTTCGAAGAAATAAATTTCTAAAATTACGTGACTAAATAAAAGAAAAAATGAGACAACGGTCTTTGAAAGAGCAAACGTATTCTGAACTCAAACCTCTTCGTGAAAGTAGAAAGTTATTTCCATATTACATTAAGAGTGCCCGAATGATGAAGCACAACAGAACTGCAATAGTTATCTAAAATCTGGTTAGATGTCGTTTAAAATTTAGTATGTGTAAAATTACTAGATAGACAAATCTCGATTTCAACATTTTCACTCTTCACTGTCTTGTACTTAGATAATTTTATTCCATTTACGAATGTATAAGCTTCTATGCGATTATGTCTTCAAAAATAATCGAGATACAGGCCTTGGCAGTAATGTCATGAACACAGCTACATATCTGAGTAATTTAAAGATGCCGAAGAGTGTGATAATAATAAACCTTTCACTAAACTAACAATTAAGAGCCCCTGAATTAAAATTTATATTGCAACTATACTATTAGAAAGCTGCTAAAGGTCGTAGAAAAATAAGAAAGAACTTAACTCGAATTTACACTAAAAAAACATTTTTTTAATTTTTCGTACAAAAGAAATAAACTCCGTAGGTGTTCATTTAATGACAAAAAAATTGGTGAATTGGTTATTTTTGACATCGGTCACGGTCTTCAAATCTTCAGTGAAATCAGTTATTTGAAGTGTATAGGACTCACCTACTTTAATAACCGGCGAGAAAATTGTCAAGCTATATCGGAAGTGTTGACCATTCAATAATTATGTTCTGTGGATACAAGAGCATCCGCTGAGTTGACGCCCCTTCACAGAGTTAAAGAAAGCTGATTTCATTTATTATAACTTTTTATATAATTTGTTAGAATTATATGCGCTTGTTTCGGAATTTCTTGCATAAAATTACGAGAATTCAATGTTAATATAATATTAATTTATGGAAACTAACGAAATGTAAGCAATATTATTAAAATTTACTTTAAGATATTATTTGCAACGATGATTTCGCTCGGCGTACCAAATACTATAAGGTACCTGTTTCCGGTTTATTATGAAATTGACAGATATTATCCATCTGCAGTCGAAGTAAATTCCATTTCCCGTTTTGTAGAGCATTATTTCACATACTTATTACTATTAATATACGTAATAATTACATTGTTATGCGTTATGCATCTGTTTATATTCACATCTGTAGCTTCCGCTGTTCCGGAAAGAAATTACATTTACATTTGTTAAGTTGTTATGTTACTTATTCAATTACCCCACTAGCTCTGGAAATTATCAAAATGTCTATATATAAAAAGAACAGAAGATGTCAAACCGCAGTTCGTATTGACATAAACATCGCAGAATATCAGCAGTGATTAAAAGAATAATTAAAAAAAAAAACATGAATCCGTCAACCGTTTTCCAAGTAAGTCGTTTTGCATTAATATGTTGGTGGAAAAATTTTTTTAGTTAGGTTACTATGTATTTGTCGAATCGTAGATTTAATATTTATCTTTGAAGATAAACAATAGGGTGTTTTCCAGATCTATACTAATATTATAAAGAGAGAGTGCGAATTTTCTGAGTTTGTATATATGCGGAGGGTAATCTCTGAAACTACTCATCCGATTTCAAAATGTATTTCACCAATATTTAGAATGGACCTTCAGGCTATATGAGGGTGTCCCAAAATTTACGCAAGATTTGAATTAAATAGAAAACAGAGTTTTTCTTAAATAAATTTTAATTTCTTTATTGGAACATAATGTACATAGTCTAGGGTTACGTATAAAATAACACATCGGACATATGGCCTCCACGACTTTGCTGACAAATACGAACTCTTTTTTCAAAATTTTCCATCACCATTCCATATAAATGTGGCTGAATTTCATTGATACAGCGTTGAATCTCTTCCTTCAATGCACGGGTGGGGTTAGAGGCTTGTTGGCATAGACCTGTGACTTCAAAAAACCCCATAGAAAAAAATCCAGTGGGGTTAAATCCATGATCTAGGGGGCCAATTCTGATCACCGAAACGAGAGAATACACGACCAGGAAATGTCTCTTGAAGTAATTCAATTGTTTCACGGGATGTATGGCATGTGGCATTATCTTGTTGAAACCACATGTCGGCCACATCAATATTTAGTAAGAATACGCTGTAAAGAGCTTCTTGAAATTTGTAATTCTTGTCCACGATGCCGAATTGACGTTCCTGGACTTTCACCAACACTCTCGAGCACTGCGTCAATATTAAAATTGGTACGGCCCGAATGTTTTCTATCACAGACTGATCCAGTCTCCCTAAATTTTTTAATGATATTCTTCACAGTTGAAGAATTTAAAACAATATTACGACCATATTTTGTGCGAAATTTGCGAATTGTGGCAGCAAAAATTTCACCATTTTTAAAATATTGTTCAACTATGAAAACGCGTTATTCTTTCGTGTAGTGCTCCATTTTTAGTAACCCTAAACTATTAGCTGTCAAACTGTCTTTTTTTTTTGCTTAGAAACACTTTACCTCACAAATGGCGGCAAATTCAAATCTTGCGTAAATTTTGGGACACCCTATTATCGCGTTAAAATAAAATCACTTTTCGTGGAGACTATACTTTGCAATGTACGTCAGTCGACGAAAAAACGGTGGCAATCTACAAACTCCGGTGAACCGGACCGGGCCACTAGTCCTACTATATTTGTGTTCAACGCAGTTACGAACAATATTTCACAAACCTGTGATTCAATCACTGTTATTAGAAAATCACGGGTTGCTACCGTTACTCGTTGATACAAATATATGTGATTGCTACTTTTAAATATTAAGGCTAAATTATGATGATTGACATTAATATCAACAAGTAACAACGCTGACAAATCATTATCAAATGAATAATATCAATTCTTGAAATATCAATATTACTGTGTTGTTGACACAATAGTAAAACTTTTCAGGATTTTTGTTATAACTTTGCAAATACATAATAATTGACATTAATTATAAAATCCATTTGATAATTGCCTGACAAGAGCTTCGGCTCTTATAATAAGCAAACTATAGTAGATTAATAATAATAATTATAATTTTCGTAATTTCAGTTATGCCTTGTGGTGCTGTCCATTATTTTAACAGTTTCTGCATTTCCTGGAGGAACAACACAGTAAGTGTTAAGCAGTGCTAGATTAAGACTTCTTGATGCCCTAAGCATTTCTTGCCTATAGGACTCTCATTTTTAATAGTAGTTAAAAAAAATTGTTATACTATCGGTCTCTGTCATGTTAAGTTTATAAAAAAAAATCCAAATTGGGAATGTCTTAAATTTATAATTGATAGAAAAAAGTTAAGAAGCATAGAACTTTAGAAAAAAAATGGAATATTTGCGATCAATGCTCTCATTGAAAATATAACTGTCTATAAAATCGATCCTTAGACATTTTTATACAGTTTTTCGTTTTCATTTTCAAAAATAAATTATTATTAATTTTTAACTTTTTTACTTCTAATAAAATATATAATAACAGTTTTATATCATTGTAGATTAAGAACATGACAAAAATAATTTTTTTTATACACGGTCAGTGAGGTACTTTTATGAGTTTCTGACTTTTAGTGTCCCCTGAGACGTGATTCCCTAAGCAATAGGTTATAGGTTAATCCGGCACTAGTGTTAAGACTATAGTTATTTATTTATAATTCCCTAAAGAAACCAGTAAGTTTACCCATAATGCTTGTAAAAATTGAGTTTTGAACTCAATTTTCTGCATTTTTTACTAAACGTAATTTTTAATCATCCTCCCGGTTAATACCTTGGATAACCGTGAGTCTACTGTACTGCATAAACTACAAGATAATGTTCTTAATTATTTATTGCAACTCTGAGTCGTGTTTGTTACAATTAGTGTCTATCTACATTTAAATTTTCTAATTTAAAAATTAAAGTCGCAATTAAAAAAGTACAAGAAAGTCACTGCATCTTGTTTAAAGAAACATAATTTTCAAAGCCTAGTATGTTTTTGCAACGCGAGTGATTAAATATTAAACAAACTAGAAAGCAACAGAAAACTATCAATTAAATATTTAGGGTAGAGAATACGTTCGTAAAACATGATTATTCCGTAGCGAAAAAGTCCGGATTCATGTACCGAAGAAGATCCATACTGTGTACGTGACCAAATACGTCAAAGTTCCGGAGCATCATCACCATCACCACAAAGTTCATGTACCCGTACACGTAAAAGTACCCGTACCCGTGAAAGTAGAAGTACCGGTACCCGTCAAAGTGCACGTACCCGTACCGATCAAGGAGGAAAAACACGACTGGGAAAGCAAACTGCCCGAATACAAGGGATGGGAACCGAGTTTAAGCGGTGGACATGGTTTTTAAATACTGTCTTAACTTTAATTATTTTTAAATTTGATAAAAATAAAACTTGTTTTCCTAATTTTTGGAAAAGATATGACGTGCTTTAAACAGAGCCAATATCATACGCGCCTGGGTATTTCATAAATGAGTACTTATATATAACAGGAAAAAATAACTCGTTTAATGGCAAATTACCAAATGTGTACCCGATAAGAATACTCTGAACCAAGTTTACCAAAAATAATAACGACGAATCAATTTTTGAAAGAATGCTAATTGATATGTGACATTATTTAGATTTAATATTTTTATGACTGTTTTGTTTGTTTTATTATATTGTTATTGTTATAGTTTTTTTTAAATAATGATCTCAAAAAGCTTTTGTCACCATTGATATATTATGACTGCTGCTGGTATGGAAATTTAAAAATTGTTATCTGTATATTTACACTGTTGTAAAAAATATAAGCGATAAGTAGTCAAAATTATTAATAAAAATATATTTATATGCATGTTGTTATTTTTTTTTCTATAAGAGAAGATTTTTTAAAGTGAAATATCTAAATTAAATGATCACCTGCAATCTTGAATTGCTCGACTTGCATCCAAGGACGGTCGCTGCTCGAGTAAAACATAGTCAGATTTTATATGCATTAACATATTTATTGGCAAAAAAAACATTTTTGCTAAAGGAATTACAGAGAAATAAAATAAATATTGAGTTTCTTATTACCAGATTATAATCGCTTATCTTACTACCTTCTTCACAAAATTTTCTACCTTTTCAATCCGGAGTTTTACTGTTCGCGATTCATACCATACAAACACTGATATCTACTTACATTGCAAAAAAATATTAATATTTAGCAATGATATTTTACCATTCCAACTCACAAGTGGAGAATGGTACTAGTTTAGGTCAAAAATCACTTTTCAAAAATTTTACAATATCTTTCCGTTTTGAGTTCCCCCAAATCCAAAAAACATATTTTTGAAAAAACTCTGTCAGTTAATCTGTTTGTCTGTTAGTCTGTTAGTCTGTGAACACGATACAGGTCAAACGGATTGAAACCAAATTTTGGGAGGATGTTTGGTATGCAAATATGAAGAGCCCTACTGTTTTTGGGGAAAATCGGCGCATGCGCAGAAGAGATATATGCTAAAACGGTATTTTTTATATAATAATGATATACTTTTCATAACGGCTTATTATTCTATTTATTTGTTAAAAAAATTTTTTTCTAAACTTTATAGTTTCGGAAATATTTTTAAAATAAAAAAAAAATCAGCCGCTCTTTTGTTTTATGGATCTGTCAGAAATAAACTAGTGAAGCAAGCTTTGTTACATTAATTCTCTTTCTCTTTTTTGTAATTTTTGTCAAAATTATTTTTTCCTTAGCTACGCTGGAAAAATGAAGGTTGTTATTATTTGGAAAAAATTTAATTGATCACTAACGACTCTTGAGAAAACATCAATTACGAATCTTTAAAGTTCAAGCTTGTGTTTTATTTATTTCTAGTAAGAACTTTATTTAGTTCTTACACTAGTTAGGCATGATTTGATCAATTTTTACATGACGTGGAACCATGGAGATATTATACTAGAGTAAGCGAGTGGGCCGTGAAAGTGTCTGCAATTAAAACAGAGAAAAGTTTCTTATCTCTATGGTAACTAATGATACAAAACGAGCTGATTTGAGTAAACATATATAATGATACGGAACGTTTGCAGCGTTCTCTCTCTAAACAGCAGACATTTTCACTTATGGCAAGCATACCCGCTAGCGTACTCTAGTTACTTATATCTCTATGCGTGGAACATATTATTATGTAGGTAACCATAGCAACGAATAGTTAATATCATATTGAATACTAGCCATTACCCGTGTCACCTCACGCGATATCAGAAATTTTATTTTCTTTATTATAATCAAATGTTAACATTTTTGAAGTTGGAATGGTCCCGTCGTCCAAATGGCTGGAATTTTTTTTAAAATTTTTGAAAATTAATTAAAGGACAAAATTTAAATTAATTTATACTTAAGAATTACGTAAGCTCTTACGCATACGAATCTATCTATATACAGTAGAACCTTGATACGTTAAACAATTCTGTAACTTAAAATTTTTTTGAGTTCCCTGCCTCTCGGAGCCTAAAACTTCCATTACTTAAAGCACAAAACCTTGGTAACTTAAACAAATATTTTGAGCGTTGGCCTTCGATAACTTAAAATAATTTTTTGGTGATCTTTATAATTTAAAGTATTATCAGTGAGTCATCATGAATAAGTAAGTATATAAAAGATAATTGATGTAGAAAATGACAAGTGCATGAAACAGAAAAATTCCAGCCAATTGGGCGACGGGACTATTTCAACTTCAAAAATGTTGACATTTGATTATAATAAAGAAAATAAAATTTCTGATATCGCGTGAGGTGACGCGGGTAATGGCTAGTATTCAATATGATATTAACTATTCGTTGCCATGGTTACCTACATAGTATGTTCCACGTCATGTAAAAATTAATCAAAGCATGCCTAACTAGTTTATTTCTGACAGATCCATAAAACACAAGAGCGGATGATTTTTTTTATTTTCAAAATATTTCCGAAACTATAAGTTAAAAAAAAAATTTTTTTAACAAAACTTTCTTGAAAAAATAAATAGATAATAAGCCGTTATGAAAAGTATACCATTATTATGTAAAAAATACTCTTCTGCACATGCGCTGATTTTCCCCAAAAACAATAGGGCTCTTCATATTTGCATATCAAACATCCTCCCAAAATTTGGTTTCAATCCGCTCATCCGTTTGACCTGTATCGTGTTCACAGACAAACAAACAGACTAACAGACGCACAGAGATTTTCCAAAAATACGTTTTTTGGATTCGGGGGACCTCAAAACGGAAAGATATTGTAAAATTTTTGAAAAGTGATTTTTGACCTAAGCTAGTACCATTCCCCACTTGTGGGTTGGAATGGTAAAAAATTACTGACTTTTTCGTTTAAATTTAACAAATACGTAATTGAATCTAATCGAATAAATAAATAGATACAAAATTTATTACCAGTTTATTAGAACAATTGCACCTCGTTAAGTAAGGAATTCAACTTTCAAAACCTCTTTAATTTCAGCTCTCGATAAGTAAAAAATTCGATAACTAAAATTTTTCTACGTTTCCCTTGAACTTTAACTTATCGAGGTTCTACTGTATATTTAAAAATTGAATACCGTCAACACTCAATACAGTATCTGATCTGCAAAACGTGTTTATGAAGTTGGCAGACTATTATGAAACTGTGTTAGATAATTGTCAATAAAATGCGGACATATAAATTACTACTAAAGAATACAAGTTCCGAACGAGATGATAAAATATGTGCGATTTCCTTAATCATAAAGCATGTTCAGTAAGTTTCTACAGGAAACAAGATCACTTACAATATTGATAAGGTTGATATACAGAGTGAAGAACTTTGCCGCAATCAGTTTTTTTTTCACAAAATTTTCGACAGCTTTAGAGATTCATTGCTCCCAAAACGATTGAAGTTGGCGACACAAAATGTCATTTTAGGGTGCTCAACGGGACCCTATTACTAAGCCTTCGCTCTCCGTCCGTCCATCTGTCTGTCAGCGGGCTGTATAACTATCTCAAGAACCGTAATAGGTAGAGAGTAGAAATTATCACAGAGTATGTATTTCTATTTCCCCAAGAACAACAAATAATGAAAAGCCCCCCAAAACTCCCAAAAGAGGAACAAACTAAGTTTTTTGCTTATAATTCGCTCAATTTTCGAGACCTGTCTTAAACGAAAGAGAAGAAAATTTTACATAGATTTTGTATAACAGAATTCGCCGAAACACTTTTTTTTATACAGCTTTAGAAAACAAGCTGTATAAATTCAATTTTGTCTAATACATAGCGTACACGGATTGACTGTGAAATGGGAATTTAAAGATTGCGTATATTCTGTCTTAAAATAAAAAGCTTGCATTTGTTCAAAAACGGATGTCATTTCAAATATTAGTCAGTGTTTTGACGTTAATATTTTGTGAAATGCACGCCTTCTGAGTTAACGATTTGAATATTTAATTATTAGAACATATTACTTTGACAGATGCAAACGCCATTTTTGCCATTTTTTACCATTCCAACACCACGGATGGGCGGAGTGAAACCAAATTTTGGAAGGATGTTTGATATGCAAATATGAAAAGGCCTATTGTTATTAAGAAACATCGGCGCAAACGCAAAAGAAATATATAGTAAAATGTTGTTTTTATGTAATAATGTTATACTTTTCATAACGGTTTATTGTTTTGTTTTATAGGAGTTTGGTAAAATAAATTTTTGAGAAAATCGGCGCATGCGTAGAAGAAATATATACTATAAGGTTATTTTTTATATAATAACGATATACTATTTATAACAGTTTATTATTCTATCTATGTTTACAAAAGTTTTGTATCTTTTTTTGGGGAAAATTGGCGCACGCGCAAAAGAAATATATGCAATAACGTTGTTTTATATAATAATGGTATATTTTTCATAATGGTTTATTATTCAAAATTTTTGTAATTTTTTGGGGGAAATCGGCGCATGCGCAACAGAGATATATGCCATAACGTTTTTTTATATAATGGTATATTTTTCAAAACTTTATATTATTTTATTCTACAAGAAATGTTTGTAAAAAAGTGTTTATAATATAATAACGCCGCGGTGTATTATGTAAAAATTCACGCCTTGAAATTTTTGAATTACTTGCATACTCCCACTGGTTACATATTGTTATAGCGCAACTCTTGTTTCTTTCACAAAAGTATTTAAAAAGAACATAGTGTACGGAACCCTTCGTGATTAAATTGCATTATAAAGTATTGTCAATTCCATGCGGAAATCACCTTCAGAAAAGTTCTCGCTTTTTTGACAACAAATATTTTATTAGACTTTTTTTAATGAATACATAATATAAGTGATACCTGTCCAATAGGACAGGTATCACTTATGTATTAATTAAAAAAAGTCTAATAAAATATTTGTTGTCAAAAAAGCGTTGATATTGTAATAGCGGCCCTATACTTTTTGTACCATAATAAAATTTTCCTAAATTTGTGATGTTATACAATTGGTATGATTTACAGTCAAATCGTAAATATAAATTCATATAAGTAGGTTAGTAAGAAAATTGAAACTAAATAATAATTAAAGGTTGCAATACTTCATATAATGTTTTGATGTTATATAACTATAAACGAAAAAAGTATGCCGAACTGTCGAAGATTGGAAAAGGCCTGAAGATATGCTAATAAATAATTGACGAAACAGTACTGCACGATTTTAAATAATATAAATTATAATATATAAATATTAGGGCTGTGTCAATTCTTCGTGTTACGATCACCTTCCCTATCTGCGTAAATAAACCGCTATTTCATTAATCACGAAATAATTACGACTTCTAAATATATATACGTTGCGAAAGATTGTAAAACAAAGATAATTTTTTTAAATCAATTTTCGAAGATGATTCCATTTTTTTTTCAATTTTTTTTATCGAAATTGTGTCCGTTTAGTTCATTACATGGTCACTAAAAAAGATGGAACCAAAGTTCTCTTGCTAAAAGAGTATGAAAAATACATTTTTAAGCTGTAATTTTTGAATCTGAATCTATACTAATATATGAAGCTGAAGAGTTTGTTTGTTTGTTTGGTTGAACGCGCTAAACTCAGGAACTACTGGTTAGAATTGATTTTTTTTTGTTGGATAGTCCATTTATCGAGGAAGGCCATAGGCTATATAATACCACGCTACGACCAATAGGAGCGGAGCATCAATGAAAAATGTTGCAAAATGTAACTCAAAATTTGTCCGTCATACAAAAACTTTTGATCGGTAACTCCGACCATCATGAAATTTGGACACAACAGTCAACATTCATCTCAGTAAACTAAGATGAACGTGAGTACTCATGCCCCTCCCCCCATTCGTTCTTTTGCACCCGGATGAAATCGGGCGGCACCGCTAGTCTAATATATATATATATATTTAAAAGCTACTCAGTAGCACTCTAAAGTATGTATATGGAATATTTTCAGATATAAAATCTAAAAACGTATATTATCGTTAATTTTTATGTTTAATACGAGACCAAGCTTCCTAAGCTTTCCGTGTTTCGAGACGGACCGTTTTATGGCGCACGCTAGATGGCGCTGTTATCACTACCTGGGAAAACTTCGGATCTTTCCACCTGTTTTCGCTATAGTAAAGTTGTTTAACTTCACAGACACCACACACAAGTCATGAACGTGTGTGCGTTACCCAGTAGCTGACGCCATATTGGTTCATGCGACAGATATCGATCCACCGCTACACTCGAGCTGGATCTCCTGATCCTGATCTTGGTTTCATCATTCAAATAAGCTTTGATAGATTTTTAGTTTCGTAGACCGTGGAGACAAAATTGAAGAAGAGCGCATCCTTACAATGCAATGATGTAATCGCCAGTCACTATATATTAAATCATCCCAGTTGACCCACGCGTGGGTTATAGAGCTACATGTGAACAGAGAAGACTTCCTAGTCGACCGGTGGCCTGCAAAACGACGACTAGCCAAGGTGCGTATTCTTTCACGCTGTTTTATTATGTACGCCGTACAAACCGCGCTACAGAGAAAGTTACAAGACTGACCATATTGCAGCAGAAATGCATAGTGCACAGGACGGGCACCGCCTATATTTGATGGCAAAAAATTACCGTGAAATGTCAATAAAATGCCCTTTCCAAATTCTTTCAAATAGGTATATGTATAATTTTACGAAAAACCGACTTAAGTAATAGTATATTACACCACAAGGGCCGAAAGTTTTATATTCATGCATTGCGCGCCATGATGCGCAGTGTAAGGATAACTTTCGGCCAGTGTGGTGTATACTATTTTTCTTCATACCTCGGTCGTAACGACGCTTATTAAATGCATTAATTAATAATTAGTTAAAATTACATAAAACACAGATAAATTCCAAGCAAGCAGCTTTGAGGTTATGCGTAAAAACACGAATAACAGCTGTTCGCGACTATTAGTTAAAATGTAATAGCGTTGCTATGGAAACGACATCTAAACAACAGTTGATTGGTTGTTTTTTATTTATTGCCGCTCGAACGTACGTACTTCCCGCATCAGTGCGTGTAATCCCACCAATGCGTAAATGTTAGACTTTCTGCCTTACAATTGATGCCGAAAATATGTACTTTCGATCGAGGTATAAAGAAAATAGTTTTAAAAATTTCTGCCAATTGGTTAAAACTATTCACATTTGAATCTTTGATTAACGTCTGAATAGAACTCTTCAAATAAATAAAATTGTCGACCAATTTTTCTCATACCAATATATTGACAAAAAATAATAAAATTACAAATCAATATAACAAAAGATAACGTTTCGATCCGGATTTGGATCTTCTTCAGAAATATCTAAAAATATAAAAAATTAATTAGTATTAAGTTATTTATTATCTAATAGAAATCACGAAAGATTGAAAGTATGAATAATTCAAAAAATTATGAAAAATTTGTAATCTTATTATTTTTTGTCAATATATTGGTCTGAGAAAAATTGGTCGACAATTTTAGTTATTAACATTTGACTTATCTATAAATATAAATATGGGAAAGAAAATAGTTGTGGTTCCGATTTGAGTGTTCGCACACACCGTGATGAAACATACGTCGTTCTCTTCGTTTTAATAAAGGGAAGTGCACAATATATTTTTCATCGCGATATTTGCGAATTAACACACTCAAATCGGCACCACAACTTTTTTCCTTCCTGTATTTATAATAATTAAGATATAGAACAGGGCTGTTCAATTTCAGGAGAAATCCATAACGTTAAAACTTGAAAATTTAATGAATAATTGTCGGATTCGACCACTTGGCAGCCACCAGTATTTATATTACCACTATATATACTGCCGTCATGTGTTTTCCGTATCACTTATTGCTATCGCGCGCCTAAAGAAGTTTCACTTAAAAATCGTTTAACAAAAAAAAACAGCTATACGGATTAGAAAGTCCGACCCTGAGTCAAATGGCAACGCGATTCAAGTCACGTCGACCTTTTACACCCAAGAAGCACACATCGAGAATTATCACTGACCGGATTACATGCGTAGTGCGGTGCCGCCTGACGCCTTACATCGCGTTATCTGAAGATGTTGCTATTCTTGATCAACCGTTTGTTTATTGTCTAACCCGATCACGCCTTCTTGACATTATCAATATCTAATAGTCAATGTGTGTGTCTAATTCAATTATGAAATAATATTGCGCATTATTATTACTTTGTGTTCAAATAGCCAACGATTGTATAATCAGATTTACTGCTTTGCCGTATATTATTTTAATTATTAGCAGCCCGGTCCCGCTGCGTCCTTGATTTGTAAATTGTCACCGTTTTTTCGTCGACTTACGTTGCAAAATTGGTCTCCATGAAAAGCGCATACCTATATATCTTAACGTGTATATGCATAGCCTATGCCCAATGTCAATCCTGAAGACATTCTAAATATTGGTGAAAACATTTTTGGAATCGGATGAGTAGTTTCGAGGGTTACCTCCTATACATTCAAACTTGCAACCTTCATCTCTTTATAATATTAGTAGGGATAGTTATGCATTTATTTAGTATTGCACATACCGCTAAACTAGCGGTATTATCGCTTTTCGCGTCAGACCTGACGTCACTTTCGTTCACACAAGAAGTTATATCTAAGTTAATTTCATATGAAATCCATTCGATATGTAGCTTTTTGAAAAGAGCAGATTCTGCTCTATAAGCCAGAACCATTTTAGATCGATTCGAGTTCATAATTACTATTAAAATTGTAATTAAAAATCACGAACAGCAGTTGTCGGTTGATCTGTATGTATGTACGGTTGTACGTACGTCCGAGCTCTACAGATCGCAATTTTGGTCGGATCGCCTTAGTTTATATTTTATTCAATTTATTTACTATCAGACCAGAACCCTATTTAAATTCACTGAAATGTGTTCAGTAGTTTAATTTTTATAAACAGTTTTATTTTTATTATTTTTGACAGCTAATAGAAAACGATATATTTAATGTAGTTACTTTAGAACAGGCCTGGGCCGGATCCGGCTCGCAGTAAACGTTTGTCCGGCCCGCGAAAATATAATTTGGCGCATTAAAAAAATAGTAAATAGCAAGAACCACAACAGACGAAAAAAGACCTGAAAGGACCTTTTTTTAAATTTTTGTTGCGGAAATGAAAGGACCTTTTAGTTTGCTATCCAAATTTTTGTTGCGGAAATGAAAGGACCTTTTTTCTTTTTGCTCTCCGAATTTTTGGCCCACGGTTAAATGTTTATCAGCAATGTGGCCCGACGATCAAAAGATTTGCCCGCCCTGCTTTAGAATATGTACTATACTTCTATACCACGATAACAGCGGCGCGATGTAAGAGCCCATATCGATCATTGGATAAGGCGTCGGACTAGTAGTGAAAGGTCTTGAGTTCGATTCTTGCCGCGACATCATTGAAAGTTTTTCTTCCGTTCTATTTTATTTTATTTATTCTGCTTGATATTTATATATTATATACATTTTTTATACATTTTTGATTTTTTTTTACATTTTAATTATTTTTTTATTTTTTCAATTTTCATTATACTTACAGTTTGATTTTGCCAACTATTTATATTTACATACATAATTATAAAGTGCAGATAAAGGTACAAACTTTTTTTGTTTATTTAAAATGTGGTAAGCAAAAATAGACGCTATATAATTATAAAAAAGATTTCTCTCATTATTTGCAAGAGAAACAATATAATTAGAGTTTGAAAAATTTCTTAAGTTTAAAGTGCTCCAACTGATAAGATGTTGATTGAAAACGTGTTATTCACACGCAATATTCGAAATTTAATAGAGATAAGTCGATTAAAAATTAAAACTCAATAAATTATAAGGAAGGCTTATATTAAACGTTTGAAACGTCAAAAAATGAAGATGTAATTGCCTATATATACTTTTATACATAATATTTTAAAATTGCTTGTTGGTTAATTTAAAGTTAATTTAATTTGACGCTATAACAGGTCAAATGCGTTCGTTTTAAATAACGATGGAAAAAAGTAATTGTTGACGAGGAGAGCATTCAATAATAATTATAATTGTTGCAGTTAAGAAATGAGCATGTAGTCGTTTGAACAAAATAAAGGAATGTTTATTGTTATTTCCGTATCTAGCCGATCCTTACTGCCAGTCAAACCGTATCAACTCTATCATACTATTATCAACGTTATTATTATGCAAATATACAAACAGGGTGCCACATTAACAAACTTCATACAAACATTTCGTTATTGCACTATCCTCCATAGTCTACTCTATAAAATAGCTGCTTTAAATGTAGGAATGCAGTATACAGAAATGTAAAATGACCCTTTAGGCCTAGTTTATATGAGAGGCGTTCAACGCGCGTTGAACGCCTCTCATATAAACTAGGCCTTAATGTAAAATGACTTATTACGCACTAGTGCGATAAATAATAAAATAAAACTGTTAATAAAAATTAAGCTAGTCAATGCATTTCAGTGAAATTAAATAGAGTTCTAGTCTGATAATGAACCTAATGAATAAAATAATAAAAATTTACGATCTGTACAGTTCGGACGTACGCACGTACGTACAACTACTATTCGAGATTTTCAATTGGAATTTTAAGTGTAATCGATCTAAAAATGATTCCGCTTTAAAGAACAGAATCTCCTCTTTTCAAAAAGCTATTCAATTTGAATGGACTTTGTGCGAAATTAACGTAGATATAACTTCTTGTATGAACTAACTAGCATTGTTCTTGTATAGTTTTTATGGACCTCTATAAGTGAGAAAAGCCACTCCTGTATCTCTATAAGCTAGAAACTCGGGTTAGTGAAAAACCTCCATAAACAAAAAAGAGATCGCTTATCCAGGTTCGACTGTATACAGGCTGAGGCACATAAAGTGTTACAGAGCAATAGCACTCAAACTATTGATCATATCCAAAAATGTTTCAGACAAAAGTTTTAGTGTTCGAGAAGGCCGTCATACTGACCCACCCTATTTTTTTATCGGTGGAGGCGCTGAAGCTACGTCAACTTCACTTTTTTTAACGAAACCATGTATTTTTTTTTCATTGACATTATTAGTGATTTTAAGACGAATTCAGCAACCTTCAACACAAGGTCATTCTAATCACGCAAAATCGTAGTCAAAAAATCTAAACATATCGGAATATTCACTTTTAAAGAATCCACAAACTTTTGCTTGGGTCTACCTACGGAAGATGCTCGAAATGTTGACATTTGTGGTGTAATTTCGGTACATACGTGACTATTTTGAATATTCTGAATATTGAACAGAATATTCTAAAAATACAAATTTTTCATTTTTTTAAATAAACAAAAATAAAATAATTTGAATGACCTTGTGTTGTAGATTGCTGAATTCGTCTTAAAATCGCTAATAATGTCATCGAAAAAAAAATACATGGTTTCGTTAAAAAAAGTGAAAATGACCTTGACGTAGCTTCAGCGCCTCCACCGATAAAAAATAGGGTGGTCCAGTATGACGACCTTTTCTAACACTAAAACTTTTAACTGAAACATTTTTGGAAATGATCAATAGTTTGAGTGCTATTGCTCTGTAACACTTTATGTGCCTCACCCTGTATAGTAATAAATAAGTTAATAAAATTTCATTCCTTTCTCGATGCTTCCTAAAGTGAGGCAAATCTATGTACAAAATGACTGTTCGCCAACATATAAACTCACGCTTTTGATTTAGTAAAAGTGGCACCCCGTATGCGGGTGTGCTGCATTGAAATGTTAACAATAGCATTGTATCGTTTAGCAAAACTAAAGTTTATGTAACACTTTTACCCGAGCAAAGTTTATTGTCGTTTTACTTTCATATTAAGTACAAGTTCAGTTCCCGGTTGCGACCAACTACATCAATATTATTATATTCTCTCAGAAACTGGTTTGATCACTATCGAAAATTTATCGACTTATCGTCTGTAACTTAATTACCTCGCTTATGTAATAACTAATCAGTTTTAGCCGATGGCTGCGGATCTGCAGTGCTGCATGATTTAATATTATAAACAAGTTTTTTTTTTAAGTTGACGTTAAGATGATCTGTCAAACAAATGGTACATGCTAAAAATAAGTAACGCATTTGCATCTGTAGAATTGCTCTGCAAATACTTACTAGCGACAGAGTATGAAGTCGAAGCATATTTCGCATTAGATTTTCGCAAAACAGTTCCAAAGGCAGAACAAACACGGACCGTTTTCTTTGTTGAGAGGACACGGTTGAAGTGCGAGGGAGAGAGCGTGTGTAGGCGTATATGGCACCGCAGCACACTTCAACTCAGCCCATATACGCTCTCTCTCTCTGCACGCTTCAACCTATCAGTAGCGTCTTACTCGCACTCACGTATAATAGACAGTTTTGTATAGTCGCCTGGTAGACATTAGACCTGGCTAAATGATCTCGCTTATTTATTTTTAATTTTATTAAATATTAAATTTGAAAGTATTATAATTTTCAAATTGCCTCTGGGACTTTTTTTTTTGCAAATAAAATTCACGGCTTCGCTAGGCCCCACTACTCTTAAGCCAGGTCTTCGATTTTGACATCACTAATTTTCACTTTGTCCAAGGGCGTAGATAAGGGAGGGGGGTAAAAGGGAACATTACCCCCCCCCCCCCCCCCCGATCAAAATAATAAAGAAATAAAACTGAAAATAATACGAATACCTGCGGCTAAAAAATAAAATTTAGAAATACTTCTTGAAAAAATTTGTAAAATTGGTTTGGGAGCTAATATTTTGCTTAACACCTTCCTTTGTGAGTATTCTTGTGTAATATTAATAAGACTTAAAAAAAATTGATTTTTTTGTTTTACCTCCCCTCCCCAGAAAAAAAATATCCACGCCCTTGACGTTGCCTCTAATACCTACCCAAAAATGTTTGATAGCTCTTCTGCTATTACTTATATAACTGATTTTTCACGCGGAAAGTCACATAATAATTATGGTATAAATCTGATACCATTATTAAAATTAAAAAATAACACGCACATTTAAGTTATACTCATTTCTCATGTCGATCTTCTCATATCTCTTTTAATATAAGTAAACAGTCTAAGCAGGAAAAAGACAAGTTTTTAACGTAAAGATTAACAAGCAATAATCGTGTCAGTTACATAATTGCGTTAAATAGACACAGTATCATCAATAATGTAATATCTAAAATAAGAAAAAAACGGACCGTTTAGTACACACTAGCAAACACTACAAAAGTGAAATTTAGACCATATCTACTCTAATGTTACAAATTGATATCACTTGTGTCATTTTTCGTTGCTTTGGTTACACGGTTGCAAATTATTGTTACGCTTTAAAACTTATAAAAACTGAATCTCCCTCAAAAAAAGCCACTAAATAGCATAAAATAATAAAGTTTTGAAATCGGCGTCAATTACATTACAGTAGCTTTTTAAGTATAGGTATACTATTAAATTAGTGCCGACCTTAAAACTTTATTATTTTACGCTGCTTTGTTATTGTTCAAAATTTTAAACTTCTTTGGAAAATAAACATAAGAGAAAATGAAGTTGGCCGAAGATTTTACAATTTAGGATACGAACCAAGATTGGATTTCAAGTAACTTTACCAAATAAGTTTTTGACGTATCTTTTATAAAAAATTCTAACCATTTGGGCGACGGGACCATCACAACTTCAAAAATATTGACATTTGACAAAAAAAACCTTATAGCATACCTATATTTCTGTCTATTCTCATCAAAAACAAAATTTCAAATTAATCGGATAACATGTTGAAGTTGTTCAAAATTAACTTGAAAGATTTAATCTACGTTAAACAAACGATAAACTAAGTTAAACAAACGCGGGACGTTGAATGAAACGTTTTAAAAAATAAAAATGAAAACGGAAGGTAATATTATATACCCGTGTATATTTTAATTATGTTTATTTATACCAACCGTGTAAACGCAACCATTGTTAATTTTGTAGTCCGTAATTTGCATAAAAGTGTTTCATACATTGATTTATTTGTTGATGTTATATAACGTAAAATGGAATTAATAACTATTGCACAAACAACGCTCAACGAAATTGTGGAAAATTACTATTGATGAATGCTATAATACCGACTGAATTATTGCCGATTACAGAACCGCTTTGAAGAGCAATGGCGTGCACAAAAATCATAATTTAAACAGGAAATTTCAATACAAAGAAAGCAATTCTTAAAGAATGTGGCATAGGTATAGTATCAAGTAAATACGTAAATGAATAAACATCAATTATTCCTTGACCACAAAGGGGCAGTATTTAAAAGTCCGACTTAAAGATATTAGCTGGCCACACACACAAAGTTCGATCTGCCGGTTTGGAACGGCACGGTTCAAACGTGCGTATTTATCTGTCCGTTTGTGGGGTATGCACGCGCCAGATTTAACCAGCCCAGACTAGTTGCCAGTTTGCACTGCCATGGAGAAAACCGTCGCCGCCCACAAACGGGCAGTTTTGTTTTAAAGTTCTAACTGCGACAAATCAACATGTGTTCTGAAGGTGTTGTTGGAATTATAGAGATTTATAAACAGCATCCGGCCAAAAAATGAAGAGTAGCCATTAAGCGTCCTCTAGAAGTCTAGACCAATTTCTTCTCTCATTACAGTATTTTTTTTTTCGTGAGGGCACCTCTTACTAAATTTAATAAAAGGCTGTAGTATGTGTTTATATCCATGAGTTTACATCGCGACAGTGACAATCAATCTGTCAAATAAATACAAAAAAATATTTTCAAACCCGTAAGTATATTATGACAGTTATTGAACACGATCAGTTTCCTCTAGCGACTTAAAATTAAAAATTTTCTATTGCAAAATAAAAAAAATATTAAATATTTTTTAAAAGTTGTAAAGTTATCACAGAGATCAATTTCAGTGAATACAGTGATTCATAATTAAAATACATAATATATATTACCCTGTATAAAAAAATATAATCTTGCGTAAGTATTTTGCAACAGCCAATAAATTGATTTAATGGCAAGCTATATTATATCAAAAAAATGTTAGAAACAAAAAATGTAGAAAATTTGATGAAAAATATGTTTGGTTTCAAACATTCTTGATGACATGTTCACATTGGGTAGTTTCCGAGAAAAATATGAGTTCGGTTGACATTTTTCAAGATGATGGCCGCACCACATTTAACATTTAAGTTCTAACATACTGACCAATGACCGTAGCAATAATAACCTCCGTACGCCACTGTGTGGCACAGAGATGCACATTTTATTTATGGTACAAACTGCAAATAAACGCATTACGCATAATTACGGAAACAAAGTGTGACAGATTATGCAACTATATGAAGAAGATGCTACATCTAATTAAATTGTATATAATTAACGATTGTAAGTATGATGTAAAAAGTTAGTATACTGGGACTGGGAAAATATAACAAAATTTACAAATTAAAACACTCACTGAACTCTGACCACCTTGCAACATACTTTGTAAGTTAAATAATAATATAAACTGTATATTCTAATCACTATAGCAAGCGAAGTTTGAAAGTATAGGTACTGGAAAATAAATTATTAAATAAAATACTTTTTATTTCTTTTACACTATTTTTACATTCTTCCTCATTAGTCATTACACATAAATAATATAAGTTTTGGTGATATAGTTTAGACGTAGGTCTTTCCAAATCAAAAAAAGTATTTTAATTATAAACTTATTGACAAAGTTTATTCAATTAAACCACATTAACTTTCCATACTCATGCATATTCACTTGTATTAGGTTTTTGAGTGAGATTTAGCCGTTAAATCTAAAAGAATAACAAAAGAATGAGACAGAAAGCTAAACGAATTCCATTAACATTGATGTCGTATCAGGTATACAGAAGTACACAGTAGTGAGTCAAGCTTTCACGAAAGCTCGGAGTTACAAACCTACACTGATCTCATGAACTCCTGATAAAAGGGTATTCAGAAGGAGAGCCGATGCTCTCGTTTACCCTACTTAAAGTTACGTCAACAAGTGGACATTAAATAAAGAATCATAATAAATGTAAATAAATAAATAAACAATTAATTATTATATAGGTAATACTAGACAGTGTGTCTCATTTTATTATTGTCTCGATTTTAAATATTGTTCAAATATGGCAATAAAAAAGACTGTGAATTTTACACGACACACTACAGAAGTAAAACTGTTATAATTTAAAAAAAAATATAAAAATCGTATCTACGACGTTTAGGTTACGAGGCAAGTTTTTTACCTCGTCGCGACTTTATAACTTACTTTTATAGTATATGGTATACGTACATTGCGACACAACGTTACATTTTCGATCTCAAGAATCAATTTTACCCCACCGTGACTGTGTCGAAAAAAGTTTTACTTTAAAATTTCGGCTCCATGTGTGACATATAACTGGAAAAGTGCTAAAAACGACATAATATTACTTAGCTTATATAGTTTTGATAATAAACCTCAAGGGACACTGATTTAATGATTTATTAATACTCTACACTATTTCAGGACGAACAATGATATAACCATATATTTAATAATTTACTATATGAATCATTGCCTATCTACTCAATGTGCGGTGAGCGAAGGCAACAAAGCGTATCGAAAATATATCTGTGTCTCTTCCTTCGATGTAATTCCCTGATTTCTCCGATGATAGTATTGGTTGATGTACTCGCATTCAATCTGAATAAAGTATCTCTGTTTCAAAAACTTTGTCTTTTTCTATGACGTTAACATGGGCGAACCCAGCTTTCAGCCCAGGAGGGAGCAAATTAGAAATGTTTTAAGCCGAGTCCCCCGTGCTTGTTTTGCCTTCCTGAATACACCAGTGCTTACGGCGTAAAAAAAGACAAAAGTATATGTTTGCACCCTAATGGTTCGATTGCGATTTTATTCCTATGTTCAGTATAGAATAAAACTATATGGATATAACAATACCAAATATCGGTATGACAAAACAAAAATAAGTTTTTTACAACTAGCTAAATAATATAACGCATATAGCCACGCTGCTGCGCGTTTACAAATTAAAAAAAAAAAAAAAAATAAATATTTTTATTTTATTTACGTATAATGTTTCTGAACACAATTGGTTACGTCGCTAGGACCTAAACAGGAAAATTATGCATCCAAAATAACTTTTTTAAATAAAGTATATTAACGGAAAAAATCAGTAAGTCAATATCCGGTAAACAACATGTTATAACAAACATGTAAGTTTCACCTACATCCGGCATCTACTTTCCTCATCGTTTCTACAACGCAGTACTTATTGTATTTTCCATTAGCTTTTCACGAACATCTCCTTCTGCGTAATGTGCGCCTGATACGAGGGTATTCGTTAAAGGAGCCGATGTAAGTGCAATACCGTAAGTCCCGCCCATCCTATATTCAACTCTCCCCTATTCCTGTTTTACCCTCCGACCATTTATCGACCGCGCATGAATTTATTAACCCTTTATGGAAGTTCACGAAACAAGTTGCTTTAATATAAAGACGTGTTCACAGCAATTTTGAGAGATGCAAGTTATAGATTTTTGCAATTGTTATCTTTAAGACGCCAGGTTGGTAATATTCGTGCATACATTTTGTTACATTTTGAAAAAAATTATAACGACAAAGTGCTAATTGTTAAGTACGAGATAGCATATGTGGAAAATAAAATATAATATCACATTACTTCATCAGTTTACTCCAATTACCGGAAGAATAAGTCTACTTGTTCCGAAAGGCAACGGTAAACTAGTATCGACACAAACAAGTATATCCGGTAGCATTTATGTGGTACATTTTTTCAAAATAAATTTAATAACAGTGAGTTGTTTTAATTTCATTAGAACTTGTCGCTTTCTATTTTGAAATAGATCGCGAATTTTCATTTGACATTTACCGTGAACTATCCTGATGACTGACATGCGTTACTTATCTATCAGTATCTTGAACTGTATTAATAAATCATTAATTTTTGTTATCTTTCTTACTATGGACTTGTTATGTCAAAACTGACATTTTAATCCGAGGCAAAACCCCTTACATAATATTGGCAGCTCTAAAATAAAGGTTAACTATAATAGGCGATAATGATAACCTACGACAAAATAAAAGAAGCTAATTGATTTTTGGTTATTCATAATAAGAAAAAAACTTAATTAGACTCTTTTATTTGGTGTACTACTACTCAAAATTGTATTATTGTTTTAGGTGAATTTTAAGTTTTGTAACTTTTTGATGTTAATATAGCTTTTTTCACTAATGCTGAGTTACAAAAAGCTTTGTCAAAAAATCTGATTTGTGAATGACCTTATAGATTGCTATCATATGATTACATTTTTTATATATTATGGCGTCAAACTCTCTGTCATGTAGAACATTGGATTATAACCACACGAAACAAATTGTTGATCCACATAAAAAATATCACTTTACAAGCTAAATTTTGATTAAAATGCGCTCAAAAATGTTTCAAAGTGTTAATTGTGCAATGAACTACGTTAAACAGTTTAAAAGAAATTGATTTCAATCGATCAATTAATTATTTTTTCGAGAAGGATAGATATTCTGCAATGTTTTTCTTAAGAGTATTCGTCCCTGCAAATACCCCCGGAACCCTTCATCTCAAATCTATTCCCCTCGCCTAAAAACGGTTCGCGCTCTCCCGACGCTATTTTTAAAGCTAGAGGGTTCTGGTAAACGTCAAATGAAAGACAAAGAATCAGACTACAGATCCTCCAGGCGAATTTTTTGAAAAACAGTTTCGCTTACGTGTGAAATATTACGTAACTTATTATTTTTTTCTAAAGGTTGTAAGTTTTTTCAGGAATTTTTTTTCAAAAAATTCGCCTGAAGGATCTGTAGTCTGATTCTTTGGATTTCATTTGGCGTTTACCAGAACCCTCTAGCTTTAAAAAAAGCGTCGGGAGAGCACGAACCGTTTTTAGGCGAGGGGAAAAGATTTGAGATGAAGGGTGCAGGGGGTATTTGCAGGGACGAATACTCTTAAGGAAAAATATAATAATAACGATCTAACATCATTGTCATACTAGCTTTCTAACAATGCTTTCTGAAACCCAGTGTAAGGGTTCCATTCCTGAAGTTGCGCAGTTTGATTATAATACAAAAGCTGAAGACAATACGTCAATATTATTCGAATTCTAATTTTTTTCTGTCTTATCAACAAATTCACCTTGTTTCTATTCTCAGAAAAAAAAATCATACTTGCAGTGTCTAGTAACGGAAAAGATCTGTTCCTGAAAGGAAGGACTCACTTTAATCAAAACTGAAACACAATATCGGAAGAACGGGAACATTATTATCAGAAACAAAATTGTTGTGTTGTACATTTTGACAGTCATATTATTTACATATTAAAAAGTATGCCGCAAAAAACAGTTCAGTAATAGCAAGGTGTTGGGTAATTACTGTCACCTTAACTTAGAGTGCTAATTTTTACATAATATAAACGGCCAATGTCAGAACTAGATTAAAGCTAATCAATGCAACGGCGAAAAAAAATAGAAATCAGTCACATTCTCGATACCGGTTATTAACAGTTAATAAAATAATGACTAATTACTTATTAAACGTATAATAATCATTGTAAGAAACGCTAAGATCAAGACGGAACAGAAATTAAAAAGATCTGTATAAAATTTTTCATTTCAAATTATATGCCTTTATAAATCTTTACGCGAGGTTGAAGTAAAACATGTAAACATTACATATTAGCCGAAATACTGAAAATATTTTCTTCGGTTATTCCCGACTTAGTCTGGCTCTCAGACAAGCTGCATGCATAAGTATAGTTAACTTGTACTATATAGTACCTACTATGTGATGAGAACTGCGACAACTCACGAAGTTGCTCCTTCTTGCAAGTCACAAAACGCACATAACGAAGTTTTGCTTCAACAGAATAAAATTATCCTAATGTCTATCACTTATCCTCCAATATGTTTTTTGCAAAATATATTTTCAGTGTACACACACACGTAATTTTCTAAAATTAAATATAAAGCGCTCTAGTAATAATGAGAAACAATTTAATTTTATAATTTCAGAAAATACAGAAGCTTTTTTACAATAACTTCGTTTGATTTTTTAGTAAGGAATTTGAGCAACTGCCATGTCACAAGCTTTGATAAAACTAGTATTTTTGAGTTGTTTTTTTATCATAATATTACTTTTCCATATTATTGTGAATGAGACAAATAATGCGTAAAGAAACCAAAAATTATGTAATTTAAAGAATCTGCTTTCTTTGACCAGGCGGTGTAGTATGTAAATTAAATGGCATTGATACATACGATTATCTATTATAGGTATTACAATATATTTTCAAATTCGTGTCAAATTTACTATATTATATTATCATCTTTGTGAGACGTGTATCTCGCATTTTTTTAAGGTGAATGTGTTCAATCTAGGGATTCGGGTGACCTGATGTACCTAAGTTGTTTTGGGAAATGATCTTAAGTGTCGATCTATTTTTTAGATTATTAAATGAAATCGATCCAAACCGTTCCATTTGATTTGATTATTTTGAACATTTTTGATTTTACCAACGTTTTATTCCAGATTATAGAATGAAAATAGCGTTTTAAATTTCATTGACACAATAGTTTTCCTGTTAATAATAATCAACTAGATATACGTCGCAATTGGTTAATTTATTTAAAATGAAATGATTTGCCCTGCAAAATGAATATAAATTATTTATACATAACTTGCACCAATTATTACCACATTATATGAGCATTACACACAAATCGTTGCACTACAAGATGATATGCCTTTCCGATTTAACCCATTAGTGTTCGAGCAAAATACATAAATTTATGGAAATTAAATGGTGATCAGAATCAATATTGTAGTTTATCCGCAACAGGATATACTTATCTAAAATTAATGCGTGGTGCTTCAAATGATGGCACTAAATATGCCACTTTTTGTCAATTCGGGCCTTAATAGTATATTGTGCGACTAAGATAATATATAAGAAGGTATTCCAATCCTGCAATGCATCATGGGAAATGTGTCAAGCGGTGGCGCCACCACGAGTGTGTCAGATACACTAGCCATCCAATCCTGCAATGCATCATGGGAAATGTGTCAAGCCAGTAACTAAAGTATTTTCATCCTAACTCTTGAAATAATAATAAATATTGTTTATTAATTAATTAGCGCCTAAAAAATTTTTTAGGCGCTAATTATATTATTATTATTTCAATATTTCAATATTATTATTATTATTTTTCCCTCTTTTATCAGGGCCCCGATTACATATTACTCCTGCTAGTTGAATAAAGTATTATGTGCGACCATTGATCGAAGGAGAATATTCCACTCGCGTGCGTTTTACCGCACTCGCTACGCTCATGCGGCAAATTTCACGCTCATGGAATCTTCTCCTTCTCTCACTAGTCGCACAATATACTATTGTTATGTTAAAACTCAGTAAGTTTTGCCCGGAATATACCTTCTTTTAATAATCTTGCGAAAGAATGAGTCATTTTGCATTTGCCGGTGATTTGTTATACAGAAGATTTTTACTGTTCGTTTTGCGGGCCTAGTAATAAAGCGCTAGGAAACTAATGGGTAAAGTTGGATAATGAAAGCGAGAGTTCAGTATAAATAAAATATTGGTATGAATAGTATGTAATGTGCTGTAACCAGACATAGGAAGTTAAAAAATAACATATTCAAGTAACCTACAAAAGGTATTTAGCGATGCAAAGTTGACGACTTGAATGCGTAAAATGTAAACAACATGAAAACAATAGTAGATACTAGATACATTGACAGATCATAGATAGCGCACAAAATGAGCAATATGTATCGAAATAAGGGCATGTACAGTAATTCTATGCGTTTTAATGGATTCTCCAGGAAAAATGAACCATATTAACTACAATTTTATAATTTGACTCCTTGAATAAAGACGTCGCCGTAAAAAAAATTTCAGCCAATTGGGCGACGGGACCATTCCAATTTCAAACTGTTGACATTTGATATAGTATACCTAATAAAGAAAATAAAATTATTGAATATGGCATTTGCCATTCGTTGCCATGGACAAACAGACAAACAGACGCACAGAATTTTTCCAAAAATATGTTTTTTGGATTCGGGGGACTTCAAAACGAAAAAGTATTGTAAAATTTTGAAATGTGATTTTTGACCTAAACTTGTACCATTCCTAACGTGATCACTGATCATAGTCCCGCTTTGAGCGGGACAGTCTCGCGTTGAAGCTAAGTGCCCCGCTGTCCTCAAAATACATAAAAATGTCCCGCTTTGACAAAACAAAAACGTAGCAGCAAGCATGTTTTGTCGCCCGCACGTACATAGTCAATGTTACCTGGTATCTTAAAAAGCGGCATCTAAATAAAGCAGCAGATTAAGAAGAAATGGTATATTAAAAAAGTTGACAAAAACGTATATAAATTACTTTTAACGCTTCCACAAATCCGTTGCTTATAGTCAGTTTTGACTATAGTCTTGAGACTTCAGTCTCACTACCAAAGTCTTCGTACTCTGCTGATATGTCATTTCAACTAACAATAATAATTTCCCGCTCTGTAAAAAAAAAAACAAATAGTTCTTATTCACATTTTTGTTCATTTCACAATTCATAACTACAAGCATGTGTTTTATTTTTAAAACAATAACAATTTAAGAGTGTCCGCTCTGAGGAAAAAAAATTAATGGTCACGTTAACCATTCCCCAGTTGTGGGTTGGAAACTGGAATGGTAAAATAAGTTATAGCAGACAATATTGATGCAAGATTATTTACTCAAGAATTTGTTGATAATTTTGTAGTCCTAATTTTTATAATTAAATATATTATAGTATACCTATTTCATTATTTTGAGTTTTTTTACTGAAATTGGCCGGTTCAGTATACTGTCTACAAAAGTAAAGCAAATAAAGTTTATTGAAGAGTTTAGTAAGGAAATGAAAACTTTATAGCATTACAAATCAATTTCATTCTATGAAAAATGTTGAGTGAGAAACCACGGATATTTTGATTACACGATATAAAATATAAGCGGTGAAATTTTTCAAGCGAGTTTTAAAAAAGCTAATCGTGCACAGGTTCTCTAATTTATGGTGCATAGACGATTCCACCTTAAATTCCGGACCGTAGTCTTGACTCTTGACAATATATGATTTTGGTCATTTCGCACACAAATGTCGTCATTGAATAATACGTTACGATATATATGTTACGGTCTATAACCGAATTCTCTCAATGAATGAAATAAATGCGCAAGACTAGTTTTGACCAACGAATATTGCCCAAACCCGAAATCTTCATTTAAACGGGTATTGAGTGTTATAAAATTTGCAAAACTAGTTTTGCACATTTTCAATTGGTCAAAACTAGTTCTGTTCATTTTTTAACTAGTTCTGCTTGTTTCATTCAATCAACGTCCGAATCCGAACAAACAAGGCCGTAGCTAGGATTTCATTTCGGGGGGAGTCGAGCTCTGGACCAGAGACAATAAGCAACAACTTTATTTGAAAATAAGAATACATATATTGTAATTTTACATAAATATAAATTTAATTAAGGCAGCCGAAAAGATTTCGATGAAAGAGTTTAATGATTGATATAATTTATTAACAATGCATTATATTTCGATTTTACTCGTTCCGATAAAAAATGGAATCCAATTATTGTATCACAGATCCGAAAAAAGAGTCGAAAATATTTTAGTAAGTGTATGTATAAAACAGTGGGTTGGCTAAAGTATTTCGGGAGGGGTTTGAATCCCCAAAACACCCCCCCTGCCTACGGCCTTGCGAACAAAAGTAGGGTTATATTCTTGTTTATATATTATCTATTGAATTGTTATTCTGACTGTTATAATTAAAATAATGGCAGGATATTCAGTGTAATAAGTATCTAAAAATGCAAGATCAACTCGAGTTTCAACTATAGTTCGCCTATTGGAGGCTTCTGAAACATAATTTTATGACGAAACATAATTACCTTACTACAAGTGAGGTTAAGAAAGCAAAGTTGAAAGCTGAATTAAAACCTCTGTCTGCTAAACAATACAGAAGAATAAATTGCTTTGATGTAATAAGTATCATTGATGTGGAAAAGTTATTTAAAAACCGAAAAGAAAATTCCGATTGCCATACTATACTGTCCGTTCAGAAATGGACAGAACTAGTTTTGCCCAATTTAAAATGCGCAAAACTAGTTTTGCTCATTTTATAACAGTCAATACCCGTTTAAATGTAAGATTTCGGGTTTGGTAAATATTCGTTGTTCAAAACTAGTTTTGCGCATTTATTTCGGTCATTGACCGAATTCGAGTATAGACCGTGACATATATCATAACATATCAATGAAGACAGTTGCAAAATCGTCAACTCTCGCCCAAGCGAGACTTACCATCAACCTGTCACTGTTTATGTTGTGTATTTCATTATTAAGTTACGATTATATACTTATTAAACATTGTCAATAAAGTCACGCTTACATATGATCGCGCCATTCAAACGCGAAGCAACACATTCTTATCACGCAGAGAAAACAAAGATGGAAGATAAGATGCTTAATGTGAATTAAAGTATTATTTGTGTACATAAAAGTACTTTACTCAGATTTTTAATAATATATAGAGTGAGCGGTAATTGCTCGTATTCCTCTCGGGAGAAGAAGCCATGACTAATTTGAAATGTTTTAACCTCTATCACTTGGAGGTCGGAAATGGGTCATTTTTTATGATAATGACATTTCTGTAAGGAATTTTTATTTATTTATTTTTTATTTATTGTAAGTATTAACGCACAACATAAAATTTAACTGTTAATTTCGTGGTTTTTAGTTTTAGGAAGGTTGGTTGATTGGTAAGCTATCAGATCATGGAAAAATTCAGGCCCATAAAGTGAGAATATTTTTTTTTAATTTTTAACTTCCAAAATTCAGATTCTTATAAAAATAAAACCGAGGTAGATTTTTTCGAAAATGACGCATTTCCGACCCCCAAATGATAGAGGTTAAATCATTCCAAATTAGTCATAGTTTCTTCTCCCGAGAGGAATATGAGCAGTTACCGGTCACCAGCGTTGCCAGTTTTTTCTTTTGCCAAGTCGGGATTTTGGAACTCTTTGAGTGAAAACAGCGGGATTCTTTCTTCGAAAGCGGGACATAGTAAAAAACGTATATAATCAGAAGTTTTCAAATATTTATCTTTTTATTTGAATTAAAATTACGTTTACGTGACAATAGCTGATAGCAAAAATAGCCATAGAAAATGTATTTTAATAAAAATATAATATTATTTTAAATCAGATTTACCCTATGTCCCTATCGTTAAATAGTTGAGTCTTATTCGTCTTCAGAATAAAAAAAAAAAGAAATCAAAATCAAAAAAATTTTATTCATTAGTAAAATATGGCGTTTCAAACAATAGTCTGTGGAGTGAGTGTTACAAATTGCAACTTACAATAAGAGCAAAATTATTTATAAGAATTACTTATTCATGATATTTCTGTGAAGATTTAACTTCTTTTAAAGTTATTCCCGAAAAGCGGGACTGAGCCTGTCCCGCGCGGGACATTTAATTTTGATTTAAAAATCGGGACATCCCGCCAAAATCGGCACGTCTGGCAACGCTGCCGGTCACTCTGTATACATCAAAACGGCAGGAGTCTTCTTTTTTTTGGTCCCCTGTTAAAGAACTCATCTTTTGTTTGAGGATGTACGGACAGTATTAGCGCTAATGCTCTCCATTTTTCCTCACCCTCGGCGCGACGGCGTACGCAGTCAACCATCCAACTTGGACAATGTCCAAAGAACGAATGAAAATCAGAAACGTGGTAGTTTCCATTAAAATTTTATTTATCTCCATTGCCGTTTCTAGTTTGGTATCTGACTTTACGAAGCAGCGAGTGCCATTGAATGATGAAACATCCCCAAGATATTATGCATAGAAATTCTTAATCGCCAATTAGCATCTTTAATCAGCATTCATGCAATCCAACATTACATTGTTTCAAATGAGCTAATAACTGGATTTGTGACAGCGGAGAGTAAAAGTGGTGTTGTAAGACAATACCGCGTCGAAGCAACGTGTCATGTAACCCAAGACCGCGTTGAATGTGAAAATTCGGTGTGGTCGCTCCACACTGCAATCTTCCACCGTGTATGTTGTATAGTGTATACTGTACACTGTTAAGTTACATCGATGTTATATGTGCAATATATTATAATGTAGACCGGTGCAGCGAATCAAATAACTTATGTCTCTATTGTAGGGCTGTGTCAATCGTACCTATATCAATAATTTTTGATAATCACAGACATTTTATTTTTGTTACCAATACTGTTATAGATTTTTGACAGGTATAAAAAATTACGTAAACTAAATACTAAAATTATCTTCAGTTAATTTGATATTCATTTTACTAGCATTTTTTATGGCGTTTTATATTGAAGTCTCTACCCTAAAAACTAGATTGGTCAAGTGCGAGTGTCACGAGCGCATCAAGGGTTCCATAAAACTAACTAACAAATAAATGAACCTAATATGTATAAAAATATAATTTCATTTAGGTATTATTTCATTGTTTCGGCAACCCCATAATGTTGGTATGGACTATGGATTATTATTTTATTATTACATTCTGCAAACATTTTACAAAAAAAAAATCGAATAGAATTAATACACTAAATAGTTCCGATATACGACCACAGTACACTTAAATCTTAAAACAAAACTAAAATCGCACCTTCGAAGAAGATTATAATATAAAAACGCCACAACAATGCCTGTTTAGAACCTTTTCGATACGGAACCCTAAAAATTAAATTTAAGACGCCATTAAAGTTTGTATTAATTATCCAAAGATTCATTAATATAGTTCGCTTTCAATTTCATAAGCAAAAGATGCGACAAATGCTGCTTCATCAAGGAAATCCTCCTAAATAATCATCACTCGTCATTATTTTAGAAATTATTACTTAATTTTGAACAACAGCAGAAGCTTTCGGTTCTCTAGCATATTTTTGAGGCGGCAATTGAACACGTTCTGCTAGCTAGGTGTTCCTTCAATTTTAGAAACCCAGTCACCATTTACGTACATCAAGAAATCACAATATTGTATGCAGTGCCGGATTAAAACTCCTTGATGCCCTAAGCAATTCCTGCCTATAGGGCCCTCATCTCTAACAGCAGTCAAAAAATTTCTAATATTATCTATCTCTGTCATGTCAAGTTTATAAAAAAAAATATGTCCCAAATTGTGAATGTCATAAGCTTAAAATTGATAGAAAAAAGTTAGAGATTCTTAGGAAAAAAACTAAATTTTACAATCAATGCTCTCATTGAAAATTTGACTGTCTATAAAATCGGTCGTTAGGCATTTTTGAACAGTTAACAGAAAAAAGTTACAAAACTATAAATTTAACAAAAATAATTTTCGTTTACATTTTAAAAATAAATTATTATTTATTTTTAACTTTTATACTTCTAAAGACAGTTTTATATCAATAGATCAAATTTTTGAGAACATGACAAAAAGAAAAAAAAAATTTGTTGACACGGTCTGGTGAGGTACTTTTCATTTCTGAGTTGTGATTTTTGGTGCTCCCTGAGACGTGATGCCGTTGAAGCAGTTGCTTATAGGTTAATCCGGCACTGAATTTGTATGGGAAAAGAATCGATCACTGAGACACCATTTTCGTCATCCCTAGCTTGTTAAATACCATTTCCTAGATCGGCCGAAGCAAGCCTTTCTTCAGGGCACCTTTCTTCTGGCCGATGCTGTCCAACAGGCCGACCTATACACTCATCTCACCTCAACTGTCTCGACTTAAGTCACCGGGGAGACTCTACTAATACGGGAGGTGGGGTTGGCATCTCCCTAAATGTAAAACAGTATATAAACTGAACTGGACATCCAAAATAAACATAAACAAAGTGTTTTGTTGCAGTGAATGTGCAGTGCTTCTTCTTAGTAAACAATAATGGCTGGCCTTAGAACAATTGTAAGTACCGGTTAATTATTATTAGTTATCAACTTCTCGTCTTTGTGGTGACAAAATTATTATATCGCTATGCGACACTAACCTCCCAATAATCGTGTGAATTGCCCCTGGCGATAAAGTGGTAAATTTTTCGCTGCAATGAAAAGCGACAGCACTGCCGGCCAAATCCTTGAAACGGTATAATCCTCCGAGGAGGACACCGTTTTTGTAAGTTGAAAGTTTTTCAGTTAAGGCGTCGCGTCGGTCACAACGTTTGTGTATAAGGAAGATGTTCCATTGAATGTGACAGGTAGTGTTGTCCCTTTTTACTGAAGCGAAATAGCAGATTGAGAATCTAGTACCATATTGGGTTATATGGTATTCCGGCGAGTGTGAAATTATGTTAAAAATGAACGATAGCGAGTTTTAAGAGTCACACGAGCCGTACTACCATTACGCAGGAGATATATGGTATTTTTTCAACGCATCTCCTAATTGTTATTTTTCACTTAATTTTCAATTTTGTTGACAGTTTACTTTTGAATAAACAATATAAAAACAATTGAGAGACAAAATTATTGTGATTTAATATGCAATTGGTATCGTACGATTAGTTATATTTTACTTTACCGCACTAATGCGGACATTTTACAAGCTTGTTGCAGTTAATAGGGGGCAGGGCAAAAAATAAAGATCTCAACTGGAAGGTCATTTAAAATTAAATGTAACTTTTTTAAGCATGTCTCAAGTTCAGATTTACTTGTATTAGTAGTTTAGTGTTTCAAGTTCAAAAATAAAGCAAACGAATATTTATTCTGCCCCAATAAACAATATACATATTTTTCTTTCAATATCTGTTGTAATATTTTTTGTTTATATAAATTAAGTTTTTTTTTACTCCAAAATGCTGCTTTGTTATTATTTTCATTATTTAAATAAAAAAAGGGCATCTATCTTTTAAAATTCGAGATTTATTCAAGACAGATGATCTCTTAGCGTCAGTTATGCCAGTGGACCTGTTAATCCATTTAAAAAAAATTCAAACACAATTGTCTTTAATTTCCGATGTACTTAATTCATAAATTCAATTTTACTCCTAATTTGGATGAACGTATTTTTTCCAATAAAAGTTTAGTTTCGTCGATACATATTTTTATTTTTTGTTTGTTTTTGTTTATAGTTACTCTTTGTCACACTAATGGTGGCGCTAGTCGCAAGCGTTCCCATTCCCGAACCAGGTGGTTGGGGGGGTAAACAGTAAGTATACTTGTTAACTACGTATTTTTAATTGTATTCACTGTAAAAATAACAATAATTATTATTAATTTCATTCAGTTAAAGTAGTGTTGATCCAATAGAATATTAAGATGAAGGAAGGTTTTGGTTGAGGATCATAAAAATCACTAGCGAAACACTGGTAAAGCTTATTTTATGATCCTCAACCAAAACCTTCCTTCATATTAATTTCATTCTATATATGCTGAGGCCGATTTTAGGGATTTGGGCGAACCTTAAGCGGCAAACTTGTTCGAGCTTCCCAGGAACACTAAGTTGCCATTCGCCACGGCCGATTATGATATGGGTTGCATACCAAGTTGTCTCCCAAATATATATATTAGTATAGTTTGAGATTTTGGATTTCCGTGTCTGATGTTCATGTTTTTGTGGTTCCCTGAAAAGGGAATAATGTTGGGGTCAAAAATACCGAAAACATTCTCAGAATCGTTTCAAAATTAAAACTTAATCTCTATTTTTAAAGATTAGAATGTACTGCTAAAATTTTAATAAAATCGGTCTAACAGGACCGGACTGTAAGATCTGTTGGGTCGATTTTATAAAAATTTTAATTGTGAAATAACTTTTCGATATTATTAGACCCAACTCCTAAAAATCACTCTTAAAACAATGATAACGATCCAATGATGTCGGTTATTTTTAAGAACATATTAGTATTACAAAAAACAAATCTTTATCTTTTTCCAGTGAACATTACATAATCCACGTACCGTATCACGTACACACTGTACACCATACGCACGTCAAAAAGGTTCATGTCCCGGTGCCCGTGTACAAAGAGAAGATCATCTACAAACACATTCATCATCATGATGATCATCATCACGATGATCACTACGAACACCACGAACCATGGTGGTGAGCGTGTGTCAGTTAGCAATCATAAGAAGCCAACCCTGTACAGTATTTGTTTATAAATGGTGAGTAAATTTAATAAGACTTTTTTAACCTTTTAATGAATGTTATAAGTTAATAGACACAAAACGTATTAATGCTGATCAAACAAATATTATTATTGTTCTATTTGCATTACGAGTGTTTAATATTTATGCAAAGATACCAGAGATGCATTCGAAATAGTCTAATAGAAGATAGAGATGATTCCCTAAACCATTCAATACTCGAGACGGTATAGCACTGACCGTTTCAGGATAGAATCTCAGATTAGCCGAGGTCGCAAGAATATAAATAAAGCGCGCAATAGAAAGTTATACTTTTGGTTATTTATTTATTCTGGTGATATAAGCGCAGTTTAGTTCTTGATCTGAATAATAAATCAGTAAGCGACCATTACACTCAAATTGTTATCACGTCACTGGATTTTTAATTACATTTAAAAAACTAATCAATATTTTAAAATTTCGTTCATTTTGCCACAGAATGTGCAGTAAATAAAAAAATAGCATATCATCTACGGATCTTAAATTTACAAAACATATATGACTCGATTTCAATTTTACTGATTGATAATTCCATTTCAATAAATAAATATTGCCCATCTGAGGGCACCGTAAGAAATATGAGGTGGGATTAAAATGAGTGCTGTTAGTAAAAATGGATCTTTCAGTTGTAAACCTTGTTAAATTGTGGTCTAGCGTAATGTGCTCTACATTTGTTCTATTATAGGAAGAAATGTTAACGAAGAAAATCTCAACAGTAAAAAGCTCTTTAAAGATGAAACTCTTTAAAATATGCAATAAAATTAAATTTTGACATCATAAAATGTTTAACAAACGGCTAAAAGTATACAATTTGCAATCAGACGAGAGTTATATCTAACGAAAAGCATTAAAAAAGAACACATTTTCACATAATTTTGCAATTATATCAACCTTCACAATGTAAAGTCATTGCCACTGTTATTATAGAGTAGTAATTATTATAGAACTGACATACGACTACTTTTTTCAATTTTCACTTTCGAATAAGTGCTCAAATGAATGCAAAACAACAAAAATAAAATAGCGAAAATTAGAAAGATGCACGATATACAAATATTATATTTAATAAATGGTTAGCTGTTTGGAAGATTAAGCAAGGTGAAAAAGAAAGTTTCTGACAAACATTGAGAATTTTTAACGGCTCCATATAAATCCTCTGAAGTCTAAACGCAAAAATTCTTCCCCTGAAAGTATGACTTTTTGTTCTCAAAATTTGATTGTAAATAATAATTAACACCCAGTATAAAAAAATGTATATTCTAAATTCATATAAAATACAGGAATATCCCGATAGTCGTGAATAACAAATAAGTGGGAATATTAATCTCTAAAAAATAAAGTTGTTTTTAACTTAATAATCTGCATGACATGAATTAGGTAAACGAAGAATTAGTAGCGATATTTTAATAAAGACGATAATAGACAAACTGAATATCCCTTTTTTTCAATAATTATTATTAATATAATATAAACAACGAAAAACAATAAAACGTTTATATTTTTAGAAAAAAATAATCTTGACCAGTTATTCACTTCAAAATGTATTTTATCTCTCTTTTTTTGTCATTGCTAATTATTATTATTGCGTTAATAATAAGTAACACCGCACGTATTAAAATAATTACGGGCAAAAAATATAAAAATCTATTAATTGAAACTACAAATTCGAATTTTATTCATGCTAAATCGTAAAGAAACTCTTTGATACACCCGGGTTAATAGCGTGACTACTTGCAGTATTTGAAGGTGAATGTAAGGTGCAATTATTATAGTTAAATAATAATAAAGGCATGGTTACTTTTAGAGTGATTGTTGATGCAAGATAATTCCTCATCAGAATAATTGAGAATGCTAAACTGTCCATAAGTAAAAGTGCTAATTTTTCTCTCGGAGAACTTAAATGATATAGATATTATTTAAATCTAAAAATGGTATAAATATCACATACACTTTTTAGACGATTCAATGTAACCTTCTTGTAGCATACAGACTGTTTCAAAATTCATTACCCAAGGACTAGAGTGAATTATAAGATTGAAAAAAAATGAGTAGTTTTAAAAAATAACGAAATTTAAAAATCTATATTCTTTAAAAATGTCTTATTTTTTTTCATTTGTTGTGAGAAGAATTTTAAATCATTTGGAGAATTTTAATTTTTTTTTCACCAAAATCTAATTTTTTTGCTTAAGCCGTGTATGGATAGTAGGTTATACATTCAGAATCAACCAAATTACAAATGGATTATTTTTTAAACGTTTTACGGAAAAGGAATATAAAAGTGTGTACATCTTTCTATACAGCCATTTTTTTATTTATATTATGCTACCATAAATTCAGAAGTTAAAGAGTGTGTCGAGATACCGTGGAAGATTTATATTAAACTATTTCTATTTCTAATCGATTTCCATTTTTATTTTTTCAGCATGTGTCATCAATCATCTCTTCGCCTGCCATCTTGTTTATATAATCACAGAGAACCATTTACCAATCACCAAATCACCAATGAATAAATACCTTCGCATATCGCCAACGGTTCACTGCGGACTTTTGAGTTGAATACATTTAGTATCGAGATAATACGTTCCAAGTTTTCAAAAATTTGATTGTCGAATATTTTATAAAAAGACACAGCTGTGCCTTTTAAATTAAAAACAAAAGGCAATTAATTTTTAGTTAGTGGTCTCTTGACAGAACGAAGTTTTTAAGAAAAAATATGTGCCGATCAGACTATTTTACAAAAAATATAGAAATAGTTTGTAGATTATGATTATTTATAAACAAAATGTTCGTTAAACAAATCTGATCGCTATATCTATTGTTTGTGTTCAATTAGAATAAATCATTTTTTTGAGAACTTCAAACAAAAATTATCAACAGATGATTGTAATTCTTCTGTTAAACATGGACTAAATATAACGGAATTTGTATTGTTAACTGAACATTACATAGCCATTGTAGTAGTCTTGGTATTGTTTGCTCAAAAGTTTTATAGTACAATAATTATTTTAATGTATATTATCTATTGTTTGTTTTTGTTATTTGTAACATTTCGTGTAAAATACGTGTATAATAAAACAAGATTACCTTAATTCAATGTGTTTTAACTCCAATAAATATGTTTCTTGTGGAAGCAGAAATAAATTCCTCAAAAAAATTTGATACAGTTCATTAAAGTTTTTGAGATAATGAAAAAAAAAATACGAATTGATAAAACACAGTATTTTTCAACTATGTTGGTTTTAACCTAAAATATATTTTTATCAACAATATAAGATTTATAAACCACATAAGTTGTCGTTTATCCTTCTAAACTGCAAACTTATATGTTGGCATTTAGAAAAAAAAATAAGTTCAAAAACTAAAACCCGATTACTGAAAAGTATGAAACAAGAAAATATACTCATCTGAGGATAGCCGTGGTCATATGCCACCTAGCCTAACAAAACATTACATTTTAACATTAGTAAGTGATCATAAGCTCCATAGGGCAAAGTGGATTACGCTATATATCTAGAGGGGCCTCATATTATACACGAGATGGCATACGACCACGGCTATCCTCAGATGAAAATATTTTCTTGTTTCATACTTTTTAGTAGTAGTATTTTAGTTTTTGAACTTGTCTTTTCTGTTTTCAATTTGCTCCCCTCTGGGACCAAAATTCAAAAATAATTGTAGTCTATGTTATCCGGGCCATAATAACGAATCGATTGACACCGTATTTATCAAAATGGGATGAATAGCTTATGCGCTACGGTGGAACATCTGTAAATACAAACATACATACATAGGCTGCTAAACTCATAACTCTTCCTTTTAGCTTCACCGTAGTCGGGTAAAAAAGACAAGTGCTTCTCTCATAATATATTGGATGTTGTCATCATATTAACTAATAAACGGTATGCTAAGATTACTAAGTCCATTTATATTTCACGTCTTTGTATTCATCTTATTAAAAAATGTGTGAGACAAAAATGTTTGCTATAAAATTTTCTACATTTTTGGTTGAAATTTTTTTTTATAAAATTTATAGTATAGTCACTTTTGGAAAATTAGGTAAACAAAATGATATTTGGTATTTGGTCATCCAATTCACATACTAAACGTTCCCGAAAAAACCTTCGTTTATGGATATATGGTGATGCCGTTTTAATTTGATGTAATTTGTTAATTATCTTAGTCGTCGAGCGTCAGTAAACCGCGTAAACATCAACTTTGCCTATACATATTAGATTGATAAAATCATGTATTGCCCTTGTATTGTAAGTTTGGGTCGCAATAAGATCGTCCCACGCATCAATATTTGATAATTTTGACCAGTGCATATTAATTCTCATACATGGTGACATATGGGAAACGGACTTTTTAGAATGGCTAGTACACAGCTGTCAGTGGAGGAAAATTGTTGCGGTTTAGAACGTTCGCTTCGAAGTTTTAGATAAAATGGAGCAGTAGACGATACAGCAGCGAGTGTTCGCGTACGATACGTTCGTTTGAAATGGTGAGTCTGTTATTGCAACACAGCGGATTTTTCGTCGCCATTTTAATATCGGTCGGAATGACGCAATTTCAAGCCGTAATACGATCCTGCGATGGATTAAAGGTTTCAGATTAACAGGAAACATTAATGGAGTTAAAAGATGCCATTACAGAAGAGGTGCATTTGGTTGAACGAGAGCTGTTTGCGAAAGTTATGGATAACTTTCGGCACAGACTTGAAGTGTGCATTCAAGAGAATGACCACCACCTGAATGATATAATTTTTCATACCTAACTACCTATATTAAATCAAATGGTAGGTATTGATCTGTCGTTTTTTAAACAAATTATTTTTTTCATCAAAAACAATATACAATAATTTGAAAAACGTCCGTTTCCCATATGTCACCCTTATATGTTCCAACCTCTCTGCATACGGTAACAGAACCGTCACAGTCATGCGCAGTAGCTAAAATGAAACTGTTTGTGTCGATTTTAGAACACGTTTTAGCTGCTGGCCCTGACTGTGACGATTCAGTTACTGTTCGCAGATATGTTGGAACAGAGCTAAACAAAAAAATTTCTGTTCGTATATTCTTTCTCATAGTTGCAAACAAGAACTGCAGAAATATGTATTTTTTAAACGCTGACCATAAATCGTCATACGATAGCGTAGAAGAGATTCACACTTCTTTATCTATAGAAAGAAATGTATAGAAATTATCTGCCTAGTGATTTGCTCTCAGTTTGAAAGAAGAAGTGGTCGTGACATAGTAGATATAGTCGGCCAATCACAGGATGGCTGAACGTTATAATTTGTAGTGGTTTATTTCCGTGTTTAAAATTACACTGAGAGATACACGCTTTATTTTTTACTCCAAAAAACTCTCAAAAAAAATGTTTCATATTTTATTAATAATATAGATCTCAACTCTCCCAAAAATATATATATTTGGGACTACCTTAACTTAATCTACAATCTAGATTAAAATTAAGTGTTGTTAATTTTTTGTCATTACATTTATGATACAGAATAGCCTATAATGACAGGTATGTTTCAACCAGTCAGAGAACGGTAACAGAACCGTCAACGTCTTGCGCACTAGCTAAAAAGAAACTGCTTGTATCGATTTCTGAGCTAGTGCGCAAAACAGTCTTGCGCAATAACAAGACTTGCATATACTTTCATTCTATACTGAGCATAGGAATAAAATCGCAATCGAACCATTAGGTTGCAAACATATACTTCTGTCTTTTATTAAGTCGTAAGCAATGGCGTATCCAGGAGGACAAAACAAGCACGGGGGACCCGACATAAGAGATTTCTAATTTGCCCCCTCCTAGGCCAAAAACTGGGTACGCCCATGTTAACGTCATAGAAAAAGACAAAGTTTTTGAAACAGAGATACTTTATTCAGATTGAATGCAAGCACATCAACCAATCCTATCATCGAAGAAATCAGGGAATTACATCGAAGAAAGAGACGCAGATATATTTTCGATACGCTTTGTTGCGTTCACTCACCGCACATTGAGTAGATAGACAATGATTCACAATTCACATAGTAAATTATTAATTTATGCAAGACTGTGACGGTTCTGATACCGTTCTCTGCAGCATGGAACCAAATCTTATATGTTTTTAAATGGGTAGTATTTAAACGAGTGACTGTAAATTACAATTTTGGGTGACAAAAATAATCAATTTGGGTTACTGTATTACTAAGAGAGTGACTGACTGCGCGTGACGAGAAAATAATAGTTGGGTGACTAAATTACTAAGTGAGTGACTAAATTACTAAGTGAGTGACTAAATTACTAAGTTATTAATAGTTAATTGTTTGAATAGAACTGCGTTTTCTAAAAAATATATATTTAATTGACTGTCAATTAAATATAGCCCAGTGCATTTAGAAATTGACCCAAAAATTTCAGATACATTTTTTCTTTTGTTGCTCATTCGCAAGGGTCTTCGATGGAGACCTTAACCCTGAATTTGCGCATTCTCAAAATTGTCCCGTCCACCGCCATCTTGGATTTTGTTTTTTTTCTTCAATTGCTCATATCTCGCGTTCTAATAATCCTACAGCAATCGTTCTGGGGTCGTTGGACTCGTAAGGATTTACTCTTTAATTGAATGTCTATCAAGTAAAACTCTCCAATGTACTGGAAAAAAGTTATTAGCGTCCAAATTTTAAGTTCTTTGCCAAAAGTTCTTGCGCCCGGTTTTTCCGCGCGCATCTCTTTCCAGTGCATCTAACACCCCCACCGACAATTTACTATTTAAAGTAGACTCAATTTCCAGTATTTAAAAAAAAATTCATCCCGATCGGTTGATCCCTTGCCCATCAATCCACGCTCGAAGTTGCACTATTCATTTGGTGCTATTTTGAAGCCTCTAATAGTCGCACTTCGCGCTGCATTTCTCGCTTTTGTAACTAATATAATGCAAATTAATTAAGACCAACGACATGTTCGTTAAATCTGTGCTAAGAACACGCGGTTTACATTAATTTTTTACTTAAATAACTCAGATAAACAGTGGAGTGTGTGAGTCGGACGAACATGTAAATATTTTGAGCCGAAAAGGATTACCCCCCCCCCATTTTCAAGAATGCGAAACACGGTGGTGATATTAAAATTTCAGTTTAGGGTTGAGCAACCCTCCAAAACGGCCAAAAAAACGGGGTTAAACGCGCCTTACGTTATTCCCTTTCCGAAAAAAAATGTTTTTCCCCTGTTTTTGAGGGTGCTGAGCATGGTGCTGGTGTTGAAAATTGCCGTCGATTCTCACCAACCCCTTCACCTCTCATCCCCAAAACTGGTGAATTTTTTTTCATATCACCAGCAAAATTGGTTTATCTCCCCGTTTCAGAGGATTCTGAGATTTGGCCGGCGGAGGGGTTGGTGAAAGTCGAATGCAATTTTCAACAACTCCACCGTGCTCATCATTCTCAAAAACAGGGAAAAAACATTTTTTTCGGAAAGGGAATAACGTAATGCGTGTTTAACCCCGTTCGGGGGTGGTTTTTGGCCGTTTTGGGGGGTTGCGCAACCCCAAAGAGAAATTTTAATATCACCACCGTGTTCCGCATCCTCGAAAATGGGGGGGCGGGTAATCTCGTTACTGCTGAAAATATTTACATGTTCGTCTGACTCACACACATACCACTCTATTGATCTAAGTTATAAATTTAAGTAAAAATTTATATAAAAGGTGTTTTCTTAGCACAGATTTAACGAATATGTCATTGCTCTTAATTAACTTGCATTATATTAGTTACAAAAGTGAGAAATGCAGCGCGAAGCGCGACTATTAGAGGCTTCAAAATAGCACGAAATGAATAGCGCAACTTCGAGCGTGGATTCGTTGGTGAGAGATCAACCGATCGGGATAAATTTTTTTTTTAAATACTGGAAATTGAGTCTACTTTAAATAGTAAATTATCGGTGGGGGTGTCAGATGCACTGGAAAGAGATGCGCGCGGAAAAACTGGGCGCAAGAACTTTTGGCGAAGAACTTAAACTTTGGACGCTAATAACTTTTTTCCAGTACATTGGAGAGTTTTACTTGACAGACATTCAATTAAAGAGTAAATCCTGACGAGTCCAACGACCCCAGAATGATTGCTGTGCGATTATTAGAACGCGAGCTATGAGCAATTGAAGAAAAAAAACAAAATCCAAGATGGCGGTGGACGGGGCAATTTGGAGAATGCGCAAATTCAGGGTTAAGATCTCCATCGAAGACCCTTTCGAATGAGCAACAAAAGAAAAAATGTATCTGAAATTTTTGGGTCACATCTATAAGATATTTCTAAGTGCACTGGACTAATATACATTTTTTAGAAAACGCAGTTCTATTCAAACAATTAACTATTTAATTCGCATACCCCGTTATCGTTCACCCCGGAATTGTTTTTTTAAAAACTCCACATGTGCCCCTTCCCGTTTCACTGCGAGACAATTCGCATACCCCTTTATCGTTCACCCCGGAATTACAATTCGCATACCCGTTTATCGTTCACCCCGGAATTATTTTTTTTAAAACTCCACCTTTGCCCCATCGCGTTTCACTGCGAGACAATTCGCATACCCCTTTATCAAAAAAAGCGGTGGTTTTCAATCTTCATGAAAATGTGAGATTTACGTTGTAGTCTCAAAGTGAAAAAAAAAAATGAAAAGTAAATACAAAAGGCATTCTAGTTGCTCACTTAGTAATTTAGTCACCCAACTATTATTTTAATATCTCAAGTTATTAAAACAGTATCTCATCATCAGTCACCAAATTATTTTTTTTATTCGACCGTTTTATAATAAATACGCTGATAGAAACGCCACCTGTCTACACAATACGTGTATCAGAATAAGTACATAATACAGATGGTTCGTGTATGGAATACAAAGAACTTTCTAATTTACAAAAAAAAAGAACACATACCGCGGAGTAAATGGTACGTTTGTAACTATCGTGGTGTCGGATAGAGGCCGCCGCCACAATCACATTTAAACGCAAACTACAACCATTTTACTCTGGAAAACTCTAAGCCGGGAAGTACACAACATGGATTTTAACAGTGTATGAAAATTACACCAGGACTTTGACTAGGCTACAGGCGTTCGAAATATGAATTCACCGCCGTGTGAGATCTGCTGTAACATACGAACTTCTCCTCAGAATGAAAAAGTTATGTGAAGTTATTTACACAATTAAGATATTTATATATCTCGGACATATTCTCAGGGCCGGATTTACCCTAAGTGCCGCCCTGGGACACTATGAAAAATGCCGGCCCATTACCTAAATCCTACATAAAATGGGGTAAAGGTTCGGTATACAATTTTCAAATAAATAAAATGATTCTTTTTATTACAAACGTGATAATTGCACAAGAAAACATTATTTTTCGTATTAAAAATCATAAATTGACAAACAAAACGATTGCTCATCAATTGCGAGATATTTTCAGAAGCAAACGCGTGTGACTGAAAAAAAATGTATTCATGAATGTTTTCAACACGGTCCCACTTTTCGAAGAATTTTCTGTAACGCGAAATTTTTTTCCACGTTTCAAATTTTTCCGCCCCGAACACTAGCCCCTACTGCCCCTAGTGTAATTCCAGCGCTGCATATTCTACGAAATCAAAAATACCTTAATTAATGATACTGGGAAAAATTTAAAGAAAAAGTAGCGTTGCGTCGGACTTCGAAGTGTCCCATTTTTGAAACGACTTAGCTTGCGATACTGGAACTTCGAGATACAGAGCGTACCTCGTAATTTAAATATTTCGGTTTAGTAAGTGTTTTTTTTTTTTGTTTGTTTCAGCTGAAATAAATGAATAATTTCTTCGACGTAGCTGGGAGGATTTAGACTTAACGAGTGTCACATGACACACCTGTAATGTACAAAAATATCGGCACTCAATTTTATTTTTTACAAATGATAAAAATGTCTTCAAAATGTGTTTAATATTATTAATATTCCGCAATAAAATTAACATAATTTTGTAAGATTGATGCAACTTTGTAAAATAAAATACAATGACTCAATAAAGTGTCAGACAAGGCAGACAAGGGTATGATCATGATCTCTTAGAAAATTATTTATGTAAAAACGAATTTAAAAAAGAGAACAGTACATACGTTACCAATAAATATTAATGAATAGCTATGCATAATATAATATTATGTAGAATGTAGTTATGTTATAAAATTTATCAACACTCGCCAAAGAAGAAACTATTTTTCCTGTAATCTAATACGTCTATTGTCTATATATTGTTAATGAAAATATTATTTTTTTTCAAAATAAAAATAATTCATTTCCTGTCAATTTAGTACAACCTAGAAATACTAGGTACATAAGTAACATTTTTATGTAATGATGGCTCATTATATCTAAAGTGAATAAAAATTAAACAAACAAAAAAATAACAGGAATTTGAAAATCATTAGAGAAAGTTTCACACAGTTTTTAGTAAGAAAAGCATATTACGTAATATTTTACAAACTAAAAGTACTTAAATACCACTTGTGTATGAAGAACAGAAGAGGAAAAATATGATAAATTTATGTACCTATCATCTTTAGTATACCCCTACATAGCTTCCTCCAAAGAAATTATATAACGCGGTACTTTAGAACTAAAATAACATTTTTGAGGAAACTATTTTCCAAATATCCCACTTTCACTTCGCGTTTTGATTATTTCTTTTTTCGTTTATCGGTCTCTACTAATATATTCGTGCTAGATTGTTGGATTTATTTACTTATTTTATTCCACTTAATATAGTAATTTATTCGCATTTTTTGGGATACAGATTACTCCCCTTGAAACGTCGATTTACGTGTTTTATTGCATCAGCACGTAGCAGAGCCGGATTTACTGTGTAGGCGTTATAGGCGGCGCCTATAGGCCCCCCAAATCTTAGGGCCCCACCAATGTGAAAAAATTGAGAAAAAAATGAAAATGAATTTTTTTGGATTAGAAAAAAAATTCATATCATACAAACATGATAGCTAGAAAATTGTTAATTTTTTGTTCAAAATTCTTAGTCATAATTTCTTTTAAGATCTCCAGAAGGTGATAGAATATTTTGATTTTGTAATTTTCTCATTTATGTTATGCTAATTTGAGAAAATGTAAAGATACAGCGTGTTTATGTTGCAAGTTACAGGCTGATTAGAAATCATTTAAGCTTGTTCAATGAACAATTCTTATTTCAATTGATTTTCGTCCCCTTACATAGGCGATAGGCCCCCCCCCAGGGTCCCGCCTACGGGCCCCTTCGCTTCTTAATCCGGCTCTGGCACGTAGGATACTTTTTGTCTGTATCTGTCAATCAAAGATTTGCTCAGCGATTTAATTGAAATACGTAGTCAACAATACTTTTTGTGAAACCCCCCTACAAAATGACTGCTTTTCATGCGGTCGTAAAATGGCTCGTTTAACACTTGTGCGTGAAGTAATACAAGCGCAAACGATCTGACTGATCTCAAGAGCATTTTCACAAACCACCTAAGTCTATACTATTAGAATATGTATATGGAAAAAAGCACTAGGTGCGAATCGTAATTTTCATATACTTATACAACCTAATAGAAGTGAAGCTTATTACACTAGGAATGTTTATAGTACTAACAGACGCTCGAACTTGGTCCGGTCCGACAACGGACATGGTACGGCGGATCTTGCAACAGACGACCGAATCTGTTCCCATCGAACCGGGCGGACACGCAGACTACTGTACAGACGAACAGATTTGGTACGGAGCGGACCAGATCCGCTGTCCGCTTCGAACCAAGTACGACCGTCTGTTAGTACTATTAGAATGTACTAAAATGAAGTGACAACCGGCTATTCTATAGCGAATACGTGCAAAAAATGTAAGCTATTTCTCGGACGTAATGACATTATGACTCGTGTGACTTTTAAAACTAGGTTGTTTTAATCACAGCTAGTATATCCTACAAATATAAATTACTATTATTCCTCAAAATGGATCGACTTTGGAGCCGTGTTTGAAATCGAATCTATTTTAGTAATATTAATATAAAGTTAAAAAAAAAACAAAGATATTGGGCTCGTCACTTGTTAACCTTTATTTCCTTTAAAGTTTGACCTAAAACAATATTGGGTATATATTGTATACCTACTTGCGAAATATTTTGCGAATTAAAAAGTAGTTTTTTTTGTGTCATCTTTTAAATGAATAATGTTTAATATGTCTTTGACCCCTCTCAAAAGACGTTATATGCATACCTTTTAATTCACCATCGCTATGTAAACTTATTGCGTAATATAGGTTCAGACACTGTAACTAAGGATTTAAATGTGTAGGCTTTAGTGACCGGCGGGATCTTTGTTTCCGGGTTTGTAGGTCGAGGTCCATTGATATTTCTACCTGACGTTTCGTCTACAACTGCGGTAGACATTATCAAAGGCGGTGTATCAGCGGGCGAAGTGTTGTCCTTGGCGGCTCATAGGTATAACGCAGTTGTAGACAAAATGTCAGGTAGAAATACCAATGAAGCAGGACCTACAAGTCAACAGATATTCAAACATTAATAAATTAACAGCAACGCATCAGGCTCGTCTTTCTCAATTCACATCGTAGTATCATTTTTAATGTCCGTCGTAATTTTTATTTCTGAATGTCACTTTTGCTGATTTTTATTATTACCACGTTTATACTTGATATCAACTTGCTTTTCGTGTTTGTCGGGCGGAACTTTATAATTGATTTTAAACTAACTTCCTGACGAGATAGATACTTGAAATTTTTAACATAACTCAGAATTCGATGATAATACGAGAAAATACTAAAATAAATAAGAAAATATAAAGAAATAAGGGAATTTTAATAAATATACATATAATTCATTCTTACTTGTTTACCATTGTATAAGGCATGAAACATATAGTGGCTTTATAGCTCAGTTGGTTAGAGCGCCGTGCTAATAATTATGTTTTTACGATATATTTTTATAATTTCAGCGACAAGTCGTATTATTTATAACAATTTTATTCATAACTATTTTACGTAGGTAGAAATATAGATGCATAAAAGAAAGATATTTTGTAACTGCATCTTTCTGTTTGTTCACTTTAATGAGGGAACGCAAATATTTCTTTATCTAAAAAGAGAGCCGTAGGTCAAATAAGTTTGGGGATCTCCGGTTTAAAGGAACGAACCGTGCAGGCGAACGGGGACAGTCTGTATACCCAGTCTGTGTGCGCGAGTATTAGACGTTATTGCAAAATGCAATTGCAAGTGATCGATACAATAAACACATTTAGAACAATAATAACGGATTCGCGCACTTCAATCTGCTTTCTCTTTTTACTGAGGACACAGTTTAATATATCTGCAATACAAATTGTTGTACCTAACAGTGAGACGGAACACAAACATTGCATTACTGTCTCTTTCTATCTACCTATCTATTTGTCTATGAGGTTCTATCCATAAATCAAACACTGCAAGTGTCGGCAGTTTAATAACAATGACGGTTAGGTATATTATGATGAGTTTTAGTTCGAACTTATAATACAGGGACGGCTCAAGGCGAAAAGAAATATTTTAATTTTGTGCATAATTTAAACCAGTTGGTCCCAAACTAATTTGGCCTACCGCCCCCTTTCCAGAAAAAATATTACTAAGCGCCCCCTGGAAATTTTGTTTTTTTTTTTAAATTTTAATAGAAATTAAACAGAAAGATATATGTATCAATGTTTCTACCTTTTTCGTAAAATATATTAAAGAAAGGTGTAAATTAGAAACATTGAAGTTTAAAAGTATAAAACTATTTATTGAACGAAAGGTAATACAAAAAAAAAGTTAAAACATTCGAAATCATCTTAATGAGTTATTCATCGCTCCCAAATGTACCTGTGGCCATCACCGCCCCCCTGAATCGTTGCAGCATCCACCAGGGGGCGGTAACGCCCACTTTGGGAATCACTGATTTAAAAAATTCAATACATAGTGCGCGTAGAGATTCACAGCTTGATTTGACTTGAAATCAAGTCACGCTCAAGTCAAATATTAAAATCGGAAAATCAAATCAAGTCGTTATATGTATTTGATTTTTCATCAATTTCGTTAAAAAAATGCCTGTAATTAATAGTTTGATTTGACATGAAAAAATAATTGGCAACTATTTTATTAATAGCTATATAGTTAGACTCTGATAAAATGCTAATTATATTATTATCGATGACAATTATTGAGTACAATGAATGTAACTAAAGATATACAATGTCTTAGTATACAGGGGTGTAACTCATGGCATTTTAGGTTGAGAGAGGTCGTGGAAATGGTTCTCTTATTTAATTAAATAACTTTCCATTACTTCAGACTTGTTGAATTGATTTATGCAACTCTCTTTATCATTATCATGTAATATATGCTATTATAATGTGTTGTCAAAAAATACAGCGTATACAAAATAAGTTAAATGTTTGAAGCGTATATATTATAAATATCACAACTATACTTTAAATTAAAAAAAGTTGAATTCATTAACTGAAGATCTTCACGTCATTTTGTTTGTATATTTAATTCAATATACCTAATTACAGTAGCAATTATCGACAATTTTTCTTTAGAAGTGAACGTATTTACGTTACATAAGTTTATTTTTACCAATTGTATATAGCTGGATCTTATTTTCAAATCTTCTAATAACAGAAATTCAATCTCTAAATCTTTGTGACATTATAATACACTGGACAAATGAAACCTTAGACAAAATCTACATCTCTATCACTACATATTATAAAACAAAGTTCGAATCTTTGATTAACGTCTGAATAGAACTCTTCAAATAAATAAAATTGTCGACCAATTTTTCTCAGACCAATATATTGACAAAAAATTGGTTGTCTGTAAAGTCGGTTTACGGACGATAGTTTTACGTGATAACGTATTCCGTAATACATAACCTAAACCTCCCAAAATTTGGTTTCAATCCGCTTATCCTTGGTGTCGGAATGATAAGAAATGTCAAAAGTGACGTTTGCAACTGTCAAAGTATTATGTTCTAATAATAATTAGTTATTCCAATAGTTAACTTAGAAGGCGTTGCATTTCACAAAATACTAATGTCAAAAAATTGAATTACACATTGGAAATGCAGCTGTTTTCATGTTAAGACAAGACATACGTTAATTTCTAATTTCCATGTACGGCAAACAAAGACGACCGACCGCGTCGCGTCATGCATTAGATGATTAGACAACATTACATTTATACAGCTATTTTTCTATATAAATTTGTATAAAAAAACTGTTTAGGGAAATTCTGTTATACGAAATCCATGTAAAATGTTCTCCTCTTTCGTTTAAGACTGGTTTCAAACCGATCTGATTTAAATTGAGCGAGAAATTAGCAAAAAGCACGCACAGGGTCAGGCGGAACGTTACGCGTTACGAACGTTAGGAACGTTACGCGTTAGGAACGTTACGCTTTAGAAACGTTACGCGTTAGGAACGTTACACTTTTTCGTGCATGCAGCCGGTGTTTTATCAATTTATAAGATTGGTGATTCATCAATTTATAAGACGTTATCACGTCAAAAATAAAAAAATAACAAATCAATATAACATAAGATGACGTTTCGATCCGGCTTTGGATCTTCTTCAGAAAAATCTAAAAAATATAAAAATTATTAGTATTAATTATTTAATATTATGTAATAGAATGCACGATGATTGAAATTTCAATCATCGTGCATTCTATTACAAAGCTTTTACCAGTGGACGGAGTGATTCAATAGAAAGATTTATGTGCAGTATAATTCATCAGTGTTTTGTGTAAATTGGTTGAAATCGTTAAAGATGTCGGAAAAAAATAAAGTCGACTGGGAGGTTTTATCGAACACTCTGCCTCCCTTTGAGATATAACAAAACAATGTATGGTGGAATTGTTCATCTTTTATAGGTCTACAGAAAAGTCCGCGATAGCATATATTATGTCTATCTTTTAAGAATAGCTTACTATACCCATGTGGATATGAATTTTGCAACGTAGGTCGACGAAAAAACGGTGGCATTCTACAAATTCGAGCGGACCGGACCGCTAGTAATGTTATAAATTGACATTTACACTTCAAAAACATACCAGATTAATTTTTCAAATGTCGAATGGGATCCGTAGCCGAAAAACATCTTAGAGTAAACAGACGGATATATTATATTATGTAAAAACGAAAATATGATAAACCCGATCAAATTCAATGCGGGTCACCCAAGCAGCTAACTATTGAATAAATGTTTCATGACAATTACCTTCCAATGAAATCGAGTCAACTTTGACTTATGTCACAAACCCGTGTTCTTTTATTGTTCGCGATGTTTTATTATTCAAGCCTTCAACTGTTTCATCACAGCAAATTTTATTGGCATGGCTGTAAACTTTTTTTTTTATTTATAAGTGTATATTTACATTAAACAACATCTTCCATTTTAAACATTTTCGAAATATTTTTTTATTATCGTACCGTGAATAGAAAATTAAATACTTTTTTAAGAAACTTCCAGCGGTCTATTATTGATTGAATATTTAATTCATTAATTTATTGATATTCTGTAATAGGCAATTTATAGAAAGTATTGTATATAAGATAGAAATTGTACTATAATAGGCGAAACCACATATTATTATCTCGAAATAGCAAAACGCGCAATGGTTCAGTGGCGTGCTAATAAGATGTGCCCAATCGTGCATGCAAATAAGATTTTATATTTGTTAAACGCATTGTTGTTAAAATATATAGGTTTATTTGTAAACTATTGTCTATTAATCAATTTTTATATCACAAAGTTCGTTCAATAAACGTGTTTTACGATAGTTGTAATATCTGTGTATAAAATTCTATACTTTTAAACAATTATTCGTTAAATAACACACTCAAAACAATGAAAAGTCCAGGACCCGTTATTCACGGGTTTAAAATATTGTACTACCTTTATAATATGTTAAAAAATCGATGAAGTTTGGCTTGAGGAGTAAAAGTCTACCTCATGGCAAATACGAAGAATATATTTTTAATAGTAGACACCGATAAGAATAAAAATAAATAGGTGTTCTATTATATTGTAAAATCACCTCTGTTAAAAACAAATGAAAATGCATGTTTTAAGATTATATTATTAAAAATTTAAAATATACAGGATCAACACAACATAGTTTACCTTAAAATATACAGTGTGGAATAATAATAATATTGATATTTGCAGAATTCTTGCATATTTATAATAATAATAATAATATCTTTATTAGTACAGATTAGTGCACTAATATTTCACATGTGATTATTAGCGATCATCTAAGAACATAAATGATTCTTTAGCTGGTCTTTTATTGGAACGAGGTTCCTTATGGGACGTTATAGATATAAATGGAGAGGGCTAGAAAAAAAATCGTCAACATAGAAAGTTGAAATTTGGCACACGTATAACATAGGGCATGGGACAGATCCTAACGGAGCCGAATTTTTGAACTTTGGTCCCAGAGGGGAGCAAATTGAAAACAAAAAAGTTTAAATCAGATCAGTTCGAAACCTGTCTTAAACGAAAGAGGAGAAATTTTTACATAGATTTCGTATAACAGAATTGACTCAAATAATTTTTTTATACATAAAAAACAGAAATAAACACTGCATAAATTGAATTTTGTCTAATAGGTACATCACGCACGCGGATCGGTTATCCTTTACTGTTACACAGCGTGTTAGAACATTTTAAGATTGCGTATGTTCTGTCTTAAAATAAAAAGATTACATTTGTTAAAAAAACGGATGCCATTTCAAATATTAGTCGGTTTTTTGATATTAATATTTTGTGAAATGGAACGCCTTTTTTAACTCCACGATTTGTTATTAAACCTATATAAATAGTGATATCTATGGTTCAGTGGTAGAATACTCATCTGGCATGCGGGTGTCCCGGGTTCGATTCCCGATGCGTTACAAATGTTATTTTTTATATTTTTAGAGTTGCAAATCACACGATTAATTTTTGTTTAATAATAATATTAGGTACGTACCTATATATTATAAATAAAATGTTCAAATAATTTATCAGACAAATTAGTAAAACAATTATATGATAGATACATAATAAATAGCGAAAAGAACTTCGTTCCAACCGGGTCTTCTATGATCCTTTCTATGATCTTTTTCAATAAAGGACGCCACTGCTTAGATTTCTTTTGTATTATTAATTCAAAAACGTTAAACGAACATTGGATTTGCTGAAGCTAAATTAACAAAATCCGTATTTTTAGTAAAAAAATAAAACTGTCAAATCACTGCTATTTGAAATGTTTCAACAATCAATACAAAGCTATTTAATTATTGTGAGAGTGTCGGCATTAGTTGAAGATGATGCTGCATTTTTATTAAATAGGTACATGTGAGACTGCATTGCAATACAAAGGAAATTTAGTGATGTAACGAATGTCAATTTTTAGACGAATGTGTCGCCGATATTCGCGAATGTGAATATGAATATTCAGTTTTCAAATTTCTCATTAAATGAATAAAGTACAGTGTATGTGCTAAATTAGACTAAGTATAGGCAAATACACTATTTAATAATATTTGTTAATATAGAAATTCAATAAATTAACACTCAATGGCCCATTGACAGATTCGCATTAGTGTTACATTGTTCAAGAATCCCATCAAAGAGATTTACATTCACATTATATTTATTTGACTGATCGCATGTAGGTAATCTTCGCCGCAGAAACACTTTCTCCAGAGTCCTCACATGACGTCATATAGGTCATCGTTCAATAAGAGAATCGAATATCACTCGGAGTCGATATTTAAAAAAAAAAAAAAAAAAAAAAACTCTCAAGTGCGTGTTGGGCACACACATGAATAGGGCTCCGTAGTGTTCGCATGACGTATTTATGGATCGCAATTGTTGCCCGACAAATATTATATCCTAACCTAGAAATGCTTCATTGCAATAGGTTGACACTGTTTTGTAGATTATCCACGAGTTATTATTAATTGCATTATAAAATCACTTTGGGGCCTTCTATAAAACAATTACTTCTAATAAATATTGACATTGGACAGTTTTTTCAAGTTGATGTTGCTGTGGTTTTTGTCTCCGCTATTTAATAGAAATATGACAGCCATACAAAAAAAAGGCCAGCTGACAACTTAATATATCATGTTCACAATAATTTTCAGTGAAAGTATTTATTAGGTGCTAGTGCTACCCTCTTGATTTTCTTCAGATTTTTTAATCACATTATTGCAATGTTAGAGGAGGGACACATTATTAACGAGTTAAGGAGCTTATATTTTGGGAAATATTCACCTAAGAAAAAAAGAACTTTTATTGACCTGTCCAACGATATTCCAAACAACGGAGTGCGCGAAAATACAAATTTTCATTCCTTAGTTTTCTATGTACGGTAAGCAATTCCTAAATATTTTTTTGTAATTTCATTACACAATTTCATTGAAATCGATGGAAAGCCTGTGGAGTTATAAAGGCTGTCATACGGATTGACGAACGGACGGACGTACTTACATGACAAAAACTATGAGTTCCGTTTTATTAAAATTAAATTAAAAGTAACTTACTGATAAAAATTTGTATTCTTTGCTTGTCTAAGCTATGGCCTTTGTTTCGTGACAATCTCACATGTCGCTCGCTCGTTTGTTTTCAATTGATTTCCTGTCCCGAGACCTGCGTTAAAAAAGAACAAAAAATGAAAACTCCTCGGTACACGAGTTCACTGAATAATGAATATGAGATATAAGATAAATTGCAGAATCATATTACATTTTTTATATAACTAAAAATGTTCATCTTGATGTAGAAATTTTGACAGTATAATAATTTATAAATATATAATTAATTTACAACTGTTCCGAATAAGTGAGTGAAAAAAGTAATTTATGTTAATATTTCAATTGAACGAATGTATCGGTTTTTTTTGCAACTGTATGATTCAGAATGCATTTATTTAGCACGATGATGAATTGAAGCGTTTTTGTTTTTGTTGGATATAAAACAAGTGTGCCAAACTTAAATACACACTTCAAAAATAAATTGTGAAGATTTGATGTAGGCAAATAAAATTAAGCAATAATTCAATCAATTTTTTTGTGTCAATTTATTTCAATTACGTTATATCAATAGTACTTCTATTACACAATTTTATTTCGAGTATTTTCCTCAAGATCAGTTACTTGATAGATAAGCCTTCTGCTTGATGTTGCCACAGTGTTTAAATCGTGTAGAAACAAAATCTATGGTGTCCCTACACATTGCTCCACTCTGTCTACATCTCCATTACGGTTTTCTGTGCGACGCGTTGCTTACAGTGTTTTTTCTTCTCACCTTTAATCTTCAGGATGGGCAAAAGAAAAGCCGAAGAAAAAATAAGAAAATTGAAAAAGGGACTAAATAAATACGAGGAACAAATGGAAAAAGAAAAATCAGGTGAGAAAACATCGCATGATCGTTTTCTATGCAACTACAAATAGTTCAATTTGCGACATAACCTGTCATACACTGCTGTCATATCACAGACCTTAGACCATGTACACTGTACAGTTATGCAGTTGTAGCCTGTGAGGTCAAAAATGAGAGGGAGCGCAATATGTTTCCAACAATATAGTACTGGCAAAATATAGTATTGGAGAAGTTTTTTCCGCGTAGCGGACATTACAGATGTGTGACATCTTCCTACAATACAGTACTGGCTAAGCATGTTCCGGTTTCCTGTGCGATACGTTAAACAGTGCTCTTTCGTCGGCGATTTACATCGAACAAGTTCACATAACCTCTGTGTGGCGAATGACGCATTTCCTATGAGGTCTAAGAAGAGTAGGAGCCAAGTATAGTCAACTATACAACACTGACATTTTATGTCCAAACACCAAGGAGGTCTATCAAGATGCAGCGGTAACAAACATGTATCTGTTACGATCATGTTAGATGTGTGACATCCATCAACTACAATACCGAAAAGCATACACCTTGCGAAGGTTATGCTAGATGTACATTACATCTATTGCAACTACTGTTCGGTAACAAACATGTATCGTGTTACGATCATGTTAGACGTGTGACATCCATCAACTACAATACCGAAAAGCATACATCTTGCGAAGGTTATGCTAGATGTACATTACATCTATTGCAACTACTGTTCGGTAACAAACATGTATCGTGTTACGATCATGTTAGATGTGGGACATCTATCAACTACAATACCGAAAAGCATACACCTTGCGAAGGTTATGCTAGATGTACATTACATCTATTGCAACTACTGTTCGGTAACAAACATGTATCGTGTTACGATCATGTTAGATGTGTGACATCTATCAACTACAATACCGAAAAGCATACACCTTGCGAAGGTTATGCTAGATGTACATTACATCTATTGCAACTACTGTTCGGTAACAAACATGTATCGTGTTACGATCATGTTAGATGTGTGACATCTATCAACTACAATACCGAAAAGCATACACCTTGCTAAGGTTATGCTAGATGTACATTACATCTATTGCAACTACTGTTCGGTAACAAACATGTATCGTGTTACGATCATGTTAGATGTGTGACATCTATCAACTACAATACCGAAAAGCATACACCTTGCTAAGGTTATGCTAGATGTACATTACATCTATTGCAACTACTGTTTGGTAACAAACATGTATCGTGTTACGATCATGTTAGATGTGTGACATCTATCAACTACAATACCGAAAAGCATACACCTTGCTAAGGTTATGCTAGATGTACATTACATCTATTGCAACTACTGTTCGGTAACAAACATGTATCGTGTTACGATCATGTTAGATGTGTGACATCTATCAACTACAAGACCGAAAAGCATACACCTTGCTAAGGTTATGCTAGATGTACATTACATCTATTGCAACTACTGTTCGGTAACAAACATGTATCGTGTTACGATCATGTTAGATGTGTGACATCTATCAACTACAATACCGAAAAGCATACACCTTGCTAAGGTTATGCTAGATGTACATTACATCTATTGCAACTACCGACAATACAGTACTGGCTATACATGTTCCGCGTGGCGGACATGTTAGATGTGTGATATCTACCTGCAATATAGTACTAGCTAAGTATGTTCCGCGTGGCGGACATGTTATATGTGTGACATCTACCTACAATACACTACTGGCTAAGCATGTTCCGCGCGGCGGACATGTTAGATGTGTGACATCTACCCATTTTCCAAATCAATTGTCAATCTTGATCACCTAGACCCAGATAACTGTAAAAGACAGTAAACATACAATACTTCGGTATTAAACATCAGGAACTAAGCAAGCCTGGTTTAGTTTCAGGAAACAACTCCATAGACAATAATGAATCATTCATTCAGTCAATCACCAATAGCAGTCACTCCAGTGTCACCTACAGCGAATACGAGTATCCGGAATACCCCCTCAGTGAAGGGCCAGACGGAGATGAACGAAAACTAGATACTCGAAAAATTAATAACTGCATAAATGAGCTACTTGAAATGGGTGCCATTTCAAAATGTCAGCCTACTGTGGGTCAGCACCTATCAAAAATCTTCGTGGTGCCAAAACCAAATGGCAGTAACAGATTTATTTTAATTTAAAAAAAAAAAAAAAAAAAAAAAAAAAAAAAAAAAAAAAAAAAAAAAAAAATCTAAATACCTTTCGAAACACGAAACATTTTAAGTTGGAGGACATTAGGACTGCGATAAAATTAATTTCAAAAAATTGCTATTTTAGCACAATAGATCTGAAAGATTCATTTTTTTGTTACACCTATAAATGAGGGTCATAGAAAATTCCTTAGATTCTCTTTTCAAGACATTTTGTATGAATTCAATTGTCTACCATTTGGCCTGGCCTCAGCTCCATACGTATTTACAAAGTTAACGAGACCAGTACTTACATATTTAAGATCACGTGGTTGTATCTCAGTTAATTATTTGGATGATTTTCTAATAATAGAAAGTACGGCAGAACAATGCAAAGATAATATCGACTTCACTTCCAAGTTACTTCAGTCACTAGGGTTTATAATTAATTTTGAAAAAAGTCTAACGACCCCTCGTAGAGTTTGTACATTTCTTGGGTTTGAATTAAACTCACAAACTTCTACATTGGGCATTCCGCAGGAAAAAAGAAATAAAATATTTCTTTTAATACGACATTTCAAAGAACGAAGACAGTGTTCTATAAGAAAACTTGCTCATTTTATTGGCGTCATAATATCAATATGTCTAACAGTAGTATACGGTTGGGTACACACAAAAATTTTGAACGTTATAAATATTTAGCGTTAAAGAAAAGAGATAATGATTACAATATATTAATCACATTCCCGACCGAATTTACAAGCGAATTTCTCTGGTGGCATAACAATATCTTACATTCTGTTAATCCTATTCGAACCAACAATTTCACTACGGAAATATATACCGATGCTAGCACTACGGGATGGGGTGCAGCATGCAATGGGGAAACATTCATGGTTTCTGGAAAGAAGATGAAAGTTCACATCATATCAACTATTTGGAAATGCTAACGGTATATCTCGCAATTAAATGCTTCACAAAGGACTTAAAAAACTGCGAGGTATTACTTCGTGTCGATAACACAACAGCGATTGCTTATGTGAATCGTATGGGCGGTATCCAATTCCCAAACTTAAACAACTTAGCCCGAAAAATTTAGAGTTGGTGAGAACATCGACATATTTGGATATTTGCATCGTATATCCAATCTAAAGAAAACAAAGAGGCTGATTTTGAGCCAGGTAGAACAAAAATCGAAACTGAATGGGAAATACACCCAGACATTTTCAAAAAGATTGTCAGTTGTTTCGGTAAACCAGAAATAGACTTGTTTGCCTCTAGAATAAATAAAAAGTGCTCAAAATTCGTATCTTGGAAAAAGGATCCAGAATCGTACGCAGTAGATGCGTTTACAAAAATGGGAAAAATTTTTACTTCTATGCTTTCCCGCCATTTTTCTATGATTATGAAAACTTTACAAGCTTACCCTGGTTTCCGCGAAGTTGTCAGCACGGCATATCTAAGAAAGGGCCATTCTAAACACAGCATTGAGGTCATCATAGCTTCAATATCCAACGCTACAGCTAAACAATACGACTTCTACTTACGTAAGTGGTAAATATACTGTAATAAATGTCAAATTAGTCCGTACACACTAGACGCCGCTCTTATTAATTTTTTAAATGAACTGTTCAGTAATGGAGCTGCATATGGTTCCCTTAACGGCGCTAGATCAGCATTGTCAATGATTATGGGTCCGGAAGTAGGTTCTGATCCCACAATAAAGAGATTCTTTAGGGGGGCCTTTAATTTAAGACCCTTAAAACCGAAATACGAAAAAACCTGGGACCCATCGCCAGTGCTAGAACACTTAGGCACTTTCGCCTAATGAAAGTTTAAACCTAGAAGTCTTAACCAAGAAAACAGTAACCTTACTATCTCTGTGTACAGCTCAGAGAGTACAAACTATTTCCTTATCAATATAGATAATATATCAATATGTAACGAAACGTTAGAGATAAAAAAAAAAAAAAAAAAAAAAAAAAAAAACTGAAAAATTTAAGACCACTGGCCTGGGTAGATTTCAACCTTTGTTACGAGTTCCAGACTTTACGGACAACCCTAACATTTGTCCAGCAACGGCTCTAGTGGGGTACATGAATAAGACTAAGAATATTAGATCTCACGCTAATAGACTATTTATTACATTCAAAAGACCATATCACGCAGCCTCTAGTCAAAGTATCAGCCGGTGGATTAAACAAACACTAGAGGACAGCGGAATTAATACAAATATTTTTTCCGCCCATAGCACTAGACATGCTTCAACCTCTCTAGCAGAGAGACAGGGCATTAATATAGACATTATAAGGAAAACAGCAGGATGGACAAGGTCGTCTTGTTCCTTCGCAAAATTCTACAATAGACCTATTGTAGGAAATGACCTAGAATTTGCAAAAACAATTTTGCAATCCACCAAAAATAAGTAAAATGACCAAATATGGTAACTTATGTGATTAAAGAAAAAGAATTATTGTTATTTTTTTAAATTGCTTTAACATCACTTTAGAAATGTTAAATGTGATAATTTATGTGATTTAGTCAAGAGAAATAGACTGTTATTTTTTTATTTACCTTAAATAAGAATGTTAAATACATATACATTATACACCTTTATATATAGGTCTATACCAGATTGTTTAAATATGGCGGTGAGTGTAATAAAGTATAAAATATTCGCTCTCCGCCTTAAAACTTCTTTGCTTTAAACATCTATCAAGTAACTGATCTTGAGGAAAATACTCGAAATAAAATTTTATGATCAAAGGAACTTACCTAAGTGATCTTCGATCATAATTTTATGAGAGTATTTTCCGAAGAGATCAGTATCCCTCCCTACCCGAACGCATTCTTCTTCCCCTGTGGAAGTTATAAGGCTGCGAATATTATGATTTTTCTCAGCTCTCAACTATAATGGAGATGTAGACAGAGTGGAGCAATGTGTAGGGACACCATAGATTTTGTTTCTACACGATTTAAACACTGTGGCAACATCAAGCAGAAGGCTTATCTATCAAGTAACTGATCTCTTCGGAAAATACTCTCATAAAATTATGATCGAAGATCACTTAGGTAAGTTCCTTTGATCATAAAATTTTAAATGACATTTGCTAAAGTGTATGCATTTTTTGTGAGACACTTTACATCAAAAACCTGATTCGGACTATGCTAGTATTTTAGTTGAACGTAAATCAACAGCAAGAATTTTTTAGAACTGATTTTAGGGATTCACATTTTTTATTAACATCTGATAATCTTCAATAAATAAAATTATCGACCAATTTTTCAGACAATATATTGACAAAATCTAAAATTATAATTCAATAGATTCATGTTTCGGTCCGGAAACGTAAATCTATTGAATTATAATTTTACTAGCGGTCCCGACCGGTTTCACCCAGGTGTAAAAGAACGAATGGAGAAGGGAGGAACATGAGTACACACATTCATCTTAGTTTACCGAGATAAATGTTGTGTCCAAATTTCATGATGATCGGAGTTACCGTTCAAAATTTTTTGTCAGTAAAAAGCAGTATTTATACTTTTTTTAACTAATAATTTTTTTTTAATTAATTAAATAAAATTAAAATAAATTTAAATGTAAGCCTTAGAAGAAAGCAATGTAGAATATAAAAAAAGAAACATATTCGCCCAACGTAGGACTCGAACCCACGACCCTGGTATTGACAGTCGTGTGCTCTACTGATTGAGCTAGCCGGCGTTGTATTTTGACAACGCTAATATGAGTATATTTAGTAAGTGCATTTCACTTGAATAGAAGCTTATATTTGAGATACGTTTTGCAACATTTTTCATCAATGCTCCGCTCCTAATGGTCGTAGCCTAAATTTATATAGCCTTCCTCGGTAAATGGGCTATCCAACAAAAAAAAAATTTTTCAATTTGAACCAGTAGTTCCTGAGATTAGCGCGTTCAAACAAACAAACAAACTCTTCAGCTTTATATATTAGTATAAATATTTTGTCAATATATTGTCTGAAAAATTGGTCGATAATTGTATTTATTTTAGGGATGTTACGAGCGAAGTTTACAACCAATTCTGAGAATTTGACATTGTTTTTGGTGGCAGACTGCGGGTGGGAGAAATGACGGCGCGCAACTCAAAAAATTATCAGCTCTCAAAGCGCAACTTTTATAAATTTTTCATTTTATAAGATATCTTAATAGTTTTCCACCATTTTGTTCATTTCGTTTATAAATAAAAAATAGAACACACTTTTTCATTATACCATTACCGTATAATATAATCTTATTAAAGACAACAAAACAGTCTGTACGTACCTTTTACGATTAGCAATTATGTTACATAAAAAAATTACTCTGACCCTTCCATAAAAAAGTAATCGGAGGTCAAACAAACGCATGTAATGAAATAGACGGATGATTGTTAGAAATTAGAAAGGTAGGAAAAGTCAGTGTGCAATCAGATCAAAATCATTTTAGGTAAATTGCGAAGATGAGTCTTACATACCAAAAAAAAAGTTCCTTATTCACTCATTTTTTCGTTGTGCTTTTTAAACTAATAATTACATTGAAGTCATTAAATGTAGCTTTATTATGATGAATGTATTATATTGAAAAAATGCCACTATTTTATTCAGTGCAAAAATTGAGACACCTCTTAACATATTCTAGTGATTTTTAATTCAAATGATTTTCAACATATTACATGTGAACAGGACGCTGGTTTTTTCGCTAGAAACACTGTCGGAATTTGGGCTGGTTGCCGTGCGCAGGTTACGAAAATGGAAATGACGTCACTGCGGGTTCGCCTGCGAGTTGATAAGATTAATTTTAAAATTAGGAACGGGGCTACTTTTCTTGCTTGATCTTCTGCTTGTTCTGAGCAAGAACCAATCAGGAAACAGTATCTTGTCACATTGGCAGAACACCCACAAATACTGCGCCATAGTGTTTGTTTTGTTCAGAGTCAATAAACGTCCACTTTTAACATTCAAACTATCAATGCGCGCGCACCAAATCCATCTACAAAGCAAATTTCAGTACGTGCTTCTTGTGAAGCGAAGAGACAAAAGCCATTGTGACAAGCAACGATTGAAAACTAGCAGTTAAATCTACCAAGGAATCTAGCGGCAAAACCAACCTCGTGTGCAGTGACCCTTATAATACGCGCCACGAATCTAAAAGACTCGAAAGTTAGATGCGAATGCGGGCTTGCGCTTGTACAGTCTGTTGAAAAACTACAAACTCTCAACTCAACAGAACTAAAATAGCAATAACAACTTGACAATAGCGTACTCGACTGTACTTTAAAGCAGGAAAGCGACAAGTGACAAAGGCAACGAGCGATCACGGCCAATCACCGACGAGCACACGTTCCGTGCAGGTAGCTGGGAGGTGATGGGAGTATCAACGGCTCTAAAATATGCCTTGCGACGCTGTTTGTGACTAACTTTCGAACCTTTTAGATCCGTGGCACGTATTATACATACAAATCGCTTGCGCTCAACGGATCAAAAAAGCTGAAATTTGTAGGGATCAATCGATTTACATCGCTACTATAGGAAAAGGAGGTGAGCTGCGTTGTCCCTAGTTTCCTCAAGAATACCTGACGCTGTGTAACTAGGCCACCCATTAGTTAATTTCAGTAAACAGGCTGGCCAGTAAGATTTAACACTTGCTCGAAGGATACGGTTGCGACATTTGAAGCAAGATTTTCAATTGTTTAATTATACGATAATTCTAATTGAATGAAATGCTTGAACAACAATCATTTACAACTACCGCAGAGTAGAGTGACCTTGCGTTGTTTTGCGACTGTATTTTGACTAATCTTTAATTCATATCGATGCGGATTTAACATTGAAAGAATTATTCAGCGATTTAGACTGTAGACTTAATTAACTGGCAGTAATTGGATAATTAGAAGACGCAGGGAATAAATAAAAGAATCTAGTCGGCAATCAACAATATATTTTAATCGCTACTTTTTTGGGGGTTTCGTAGCCAAAACGAAAATACTTTGGTCATGTCCGTCCGCCCGACGTTCGTTTTAATTGAATTTGAAAGTTTGATCCGTCATTTCTCAAGTTAGGGAAGTTAAAATTCGTATTTAGGATTTTGGTAAGAAATAAAGAATGACATGTTTCAGCGTTTTTGAAAGTACTCCTTTAACTTTTACGAATACCGGGGTAAAACATTTGGGATGGTCTCATTTTGCTATTATAACAGTGAACAATAATTCGTGGGTAATGGCCGGTAAATACGAATACATTCAAGAAAAACGTCGCGACGTAGTATTATGTGTCTATCTTTAATAGGCAATCTAAATAACCGGGACAAGCCGAACCGAGCTGCCAGTAAATTATATTTTAATGTTAAAAATGCAATAACTTTTAAGTGACATAAAACCGGTCTTGCAATAATGTTTAGATAATAAAAATGGTTTTTACGTAAACATATAATATTATTAGTTTGAACTTCGAAGTTCTAGTTTTCTGCTTTTCAATTAGATGCAGTTCAAAGAAAGGTTAATGCTCTTGAATTCATATATTACACAGTTTATAAATTAAATTTATATTTTCTACGTAACGCTTAGCTGTTTGAACTTTATAGAATATTTGTTTACTTAAACCGCTATCGAGTCATTTTTGCTTTTAAATAAGTTTAAAAATCCCTTTCGTAAATGTACGTGAGGGAGCGACAATCATTTCCATGCTTTGCATATAATGTGTTTATAAATTTCTCTATTCTGTTTAGTGTCTGTTTATAAATGGTAATGTTTGACCTAAATAGTTATATTCTTCCATAATCTCTTTCGCTGTCAATGTGTGAGCACTGCTTTTAGGTGCAATCTAAACTGGAAGCGCCTATAATCTATATACTCCAGCTTGTTTGTGAGTTTGTCACGCTTTGCTGTATCGTTATAACTTGAAAACTACAAAAGCGACACAGACTTCTAGGCGCCCTGATTCGATTCAGCATGATTTTTTTGCATATAACTGAATCATTTTCAACCATATATTTTATAAATTTGAAAATAAAAAAGTCGGAACCCCCCTGTAAATAAAATCGGAAAATTTTCCTAAATTGAAATCTCTCAGAACCGGTTGATATTTAGGTTACCCGGTAGATTTTGACACGCTGAATCCAATGAGCAAGGCGCAGCCCTGTATCTCGTTTCGTTTCGGAGATTATCGAGTTTTTAATTTTTGAAATTTTCAAATTATCATAACTTCGAAACCAGAAGAGATACATCAAGTAAATAAAATTGTCGACCAATTTTTCTCAGACCGAACGATATATTGACAAAAAATGATAAAATTACAAATCGAAACGTCATCTTGTGTTATATTGATTTGTAATTTTATCATTTTTTGTCAATATATCGTTCGGTCTGAGAAAAATTGGTCGACAATTTTATTTACTTGAAGAGTTCTATTCAGACGTTAATCAAAGATCAGAAGAGATACAGTACAGCGCTTGTACTCATTCGATTCAGCGAACTCTTTTCTATGTATACCCAATAGAACCTGAATTTAATATAGTAGTACAACATTATAATCTAATCGGCACTTAAAATTTAGAGTAGTTTTTATCCGCTTATGTTTGGATTAAGTCTAAGATAAGGTTTATTATTCCTGATATCTGTCAGTCGGTGGATACTTAATGGAAGGGAAAAATTAACGTTAGAATAATGAATACTTATACATATTACTTTTATTTTAAGGTTGATTTCTAGATTTGGTAAAAGTTAGGAAATTAATCAACTTTAGGCGTTTTCCATATAAGATGTATTGACCATAAATAAAACTGGAATTACATAACAAATTACAATACAATTTGATAGAAGCGTTTTGTTTTTGTATCTATTTAAAATCTGGCGTTAAAAACAACGTCAAACATATTATGTTAAATGCCTGTTATTTCAACGGTCAGTGGAACACTACTATAATTAATAATACTATGTAAAAGTGAAATTATTTAATAAAAATAAATTATTATGTATGATGATGAAAGTGTTGTTATTTAAAAAATGTACATATCTCATAATGTACAGAGAAGAGTGTTATACGAAGTTACTCATAATAAAATATTCATAGCCAGTCCATAATAGAGAAATTATTATTGCTTATTATTATTATTATTATCAAAGCTAACGGTAATTTTCCGAGTTAACTGCAATTTTTTAGTTGGATTTTCAAAAATTATTATATTATACAGCCACAATGTGATGGACTTATGTTCATAAATCCACTTTCTTAGGAGTGGCTTGGGGAGGGTGCAATTGGTCAAAAATTTCTGCCGTTGGTATTTCCCGGTCATTTGGCTCTAATAGAAGCTAAAAAGCGGCAGAAATTTTTTTAAAATTCTAAGCATTTTTTACCATCATTGACATTTTTTATACCCCTCATTTTAAAATGTGTCCAGATTTCGCCTGTATGTCATATAAGAAAAAATGCTCTAAATTACTTAAATTGATTATGTACCAGGAGGCAGAAAGTTGGGACAACATGGTATTTTTGCGCGTCAGCTCCTAACTACTAATTGGTGTATGGTTCATGCTGTAGATATACACAATTTTAGAGGTATTAATTCGTTGTTCGGAATCTGATATGTGATCATTATTATCGAATCTTTCGTCGGGTCAAGCCTTAAAATGCAATGAAATATGTTTTAAACTTTAAAGTCTTTGTGGGTTATATGGAAAGTTTCTCAGAAAATGCGTACATACCTACATTGTTAATGTTAATAAAACTCAGTGTCGTCATTTAATTGGTTGCCAAATAGATTGTAAGAAATGTTTGCAGATCAATTCAATTTATTAAGTTTTCTCTATTTTAAGAGTATTCGTCCCTGCAAATACCCCCTGCACCCTTCATCTCAAATCTTTTCCCCTCGCCTAAAACGGTTCGCGCTCTCCCGACGCTATTTTTAAAGCTAGAGGGTTCTGGTAAACGCCAAATGAAAGACAACGAATCAGACTACAGATCCTTCAGGCGAATTTTTTGAAAAACAGTTTCGCCTACGTGTGAAATATTACGTAACTTATTATTTTTTTCAAAAGGTTGTAAGTTTTTTCAGGAATTTTTTTTCAAAAAATTCGCCTGAAGGATCTGTAGTCTGATTCTTTGTCTTTCATTTGGCGTTTACCAGAACCCTCTAGCTTTAAAAATAGCGGCGGGAGAGCGCGAACCGTTTTTAGGCGAGGGGAAAAGATTTGAGATGAAGAGTGCAAGGGGTATTTGCAGGGACGAATACTCTTAACGTAGTACTTACGTCTATTATTATCGGAAATCACTCACTTCGAATTACTCAACTACCTCGTTTTACGAAACACGCAAAATGCGTGAGACTGCGCGTTAGTAGAAAAACTAAAGGTTCAAATATTTGTTAACGTTTTTTATCATTTCATAGGATTAAGAAATGGTTATGTGGAATTTGTTACCGTGACTAGAGAAAATACTGCGTATAAACACAGTACGCGCTGCGCATGCGTGTATAATGCGTTGACTCTTTGACAGAGAGAGAAGAAACGATTCTTTCACTCTTTGGGAGAAGGGGAAGCGTTTCACTTTTCGTCTGATTCAGGCTAATTCGCCCTATCGCGCTTAAAGAAGTTACATGTGAGAAAAAACTAACAGTTATTCGAACGAAACCGCGGACAAAATTAATAAGTTGCGACAGAAGTGTACAAAATATTAAAATTTCTAGACAATTCTGCATTACTTTGACATATTATAACATAAAAGTGCATATTTTTGGGTAAACAACTTTTAAATATTTTGAAGGTTATTTTGTATGCAGTTGATGTCACAAATAAACTATAATAATTTATACACTATAACTTTTAGCTACAGCTTATTATAGAAACTACATCAATTTTAATTTTTCTCATTCCATACAAGCCATAAAATACAATCTTCTTTTTACGTAATCGCCATACGTAACTCTTGACCGACATCAATATTTGATAATCTTCCATAAATAATCAACATTTTATTACTTAATTACCTGCAACCTATCACTTTTGTGTTTGCAGGTGAGTTATTATTTACGAAGTTAAATTCATTTGTAATTCCAATCCTAAGGGTAAATTTCAAATTTGAAACGATTAGCTTTTAATGAAAGATAATATGCACGTAGGACGATTAATCGACAAAAATTTGAAAGAAAAGTAACCAATTTATAGCTCATATTATATTGAATTTTCAAATCCAAAACGTAATGAATTTATACTTTTTGACACCTGCAATCTTCACAGAATGACCGATTCAATAAGTAAGGTTATGTTGACAGAAATGTTTATATATAAATTGATTATTAGCGCAATGTGTTTAACATTAGTATATTTAATGTTTGAAATGTCTAAAATCGTTTTAAAAACAAAGAGCATACATTATTTATCTTAAAAAATCAATTTTCTTAGAGAATGCATAAATTTGGCGCGAAATGAAAAACATTACACACATGCTTATTTTTAACTAATTATATGACTTACCGAACAAATATCACCACATTCAACATGATTAAACGCACCTTTTTATTACAACTACACACTACTATTTCAATTGATGAACAAAACCAAACTTTAATAAGCAATTAATTGACAGTTCGCCATTATTTTACAAGAACGAACCGCCGTGAACTTCTGAGTGACGTTAGTCGCCATATTGATTAAATGTGGCGTTATCGGTTGACAAATAGCTGAACTTAGACATTTACCGTTTGCCCTATATTTATTATTTTTTCTTTCTCTGAAACATTATTTTGATTCACGCGTATATCCCAAACGGCTAAACCGATTTTGAGAAACGTTTTTTGTTCGATTATTTTCAATGGCTATTTTGTACATAACGAAGCCCGATTATTAAATTTTTTCCCCAAAAATAGAAAAACTTTTTTGCAACCATAACGCAACTATACCCAATAAAATCATTCATAAGGCATGAAATCTGTTGCCTGTAAGATTTAATTTTTGATGTTAGTCCCTTTACAGTGTATCGGCCATTTTCCAAGATGACGGAGAATGCAAGCTACAGCCATTAAATAACTTTCTTGCAGTTGTTCATAATACTTACTTATCCGATGTTCTCTGCTTTCAGTTTGTTCTAAATTTATCCATGTCAATGTCTAAAATTCCTGGTATATTATATTGTTGAAATATTTACGTAGACAATGCAAATTTTCTGAATAAAATATCAAAGACGAAATATTTTTCTCACATATAAACAATATCCACAACAAGGTGGCGGATATGAAACACTAAACAATGAACTGAACTTATTTAACCTCTTTCTGTAGTTAGGTGAAGTGTGAAGTCTGCGTCGGCGGGAAATCCCTAATTATATGATAATTGTAATCTACACTATAGTGCGCTAAACGAACCGCGAAATAGCAACACTTTTTTCAGAATTAAAACTTTTAACGACAATTTTTCCAAAGCTTTAAATGCGACAACATTTTGTAACAGTACCTACGTTTCTTGATGTATGTAGAACAGAGGTGGCGAACCTATGGCACGCGTGCCAAAGGTGGCACGCGAGAGATTATTGTTGGTATTGCATTGAATCGAAAAAAAAATATACTGGGTGTCGAAAAAATTGACTATCACCAAAAAAACAAACACGAAAAATCTTCATGGCGATCTATGTATTATCGTATTTATTCTTTTCATCTATGTTTGATTCATTTTTTTGACAACTAAGTTTCTTTGGCTGCAAGTCGGCACGTGATGGCTACATTAAACATTTTTGAAATAAAATTGCCACGTAGACGTGGAAAAGTTCGCCATCCCTGATGTAAAAAATTAAAAACACATCTGAGCGTCTACGCGTTCAATATTGTTATTACAAAAAGCATAAAAATAAATAAAATAAGGAAATTACAATCTCTATCTGCCCTCAGCAACGTGAAATATAATATTCGTCCGTGTCTAATATAAGAATGAAGACTTGTTATAAGTAATTTATGAGCGTTAAACGCAGTTACAGTTAAAACACTTTCACACTACTATTATGTTTTAATTGTATCGTATTAGCTCGTGGCTAATTTACTTACAAATACGATTATTATTGTCCTATTGTGAGCATATAATTGTAGCAGGTGCTTTTCAATTCCATATAATTGTCCCAGGCCTGGACTTATCTACCTATATACAAATATTTAGAGCACTGTGGTTCAAACAAAAATAAAAAATAAAGAATAAAGAATAGTTACTTCTTACCGCAACAGTTAAACTGTTGCGGTAAGAAATAAAAATAAAAAATAAAGAATAGTTACTTCTTACCGCAACAGTACTGTTGCGGTAAGAAGTAACTATACTTTATTTTTTATTTTTATCTATCTATAGATACCAATATTATATAAAGCTGAAAAGTTTGTTTGTTTGGTTGAACGCGCTAATCTTAGGAGCTACTGGTTCGAATTGAAACATTTTTTTTGTTGGATAGCCCGTTTATCAAGGAAGGCTTATAGGCTATATAATATCACGCTACGACCAATAGGAGCGGAGCATCAATGAAAAATGTTGCAAAATGTAACTCAAACTTTGTTCGTCCAACAAAAACTTTTGAACGGTAACTCCGATCATCATGAAATTTGGACACAATATTCACCTCGGTAAACTAAGATGAATGTGTGTACTCATGTCCCCCCCCCCCCATTCGTGTATTTGCACCCGGGTGAAACCGGGCGGGACCGCTAGTATTAAATAATTCAACGTCTCTCAACGTTTCAATCGATCATTTATTTTGATATAAAAAATGTGTGGTCACAATCTAAGTTCAATGTCGAATCAGATTTTCTAACAAGGCTTTCTGCAACCAAGCACTAGTGTTACTTTCTTTGCGTTCGTCGTATTGTTATCGAAACTTATGTTGACATAAATCAATTATAATATATTACCTTTACATTAAACCTATATACTGACAGAGTGACATTGTATTAAATATATCGATTCATATACACATATAGGTATGTATATCAATAAGCTGTTAAATGAATAACCGTATAATTGACTTTCTTTGTAAACTTCATATGTGAATAAATTACGCGTACAAAGTGAGTTATGTAAAAATTAGAACTTATTAATTATAAAATTGATAAGGTAAACACCTATAGCTCGTTAAAGAAAAGATTGATGGCGTATAAATGTGTCGTTTTTAAAAATAATTTCCTAACCAAAAGAATTCAATCGCACCGAATCACGCTTCAATATTTAGCCCAAATACACTCTCTCTCACATTTCAACCTACCCCCAGCGTCTTACAGTCACGGATAATAGACAGTTTTGTAACCGCCTGGCAGAAATTTAGACCCGATTAAATGATCTGGCTTATTTATTTTTTATTTTATAAAATACTAAATTAAAAGATATCAAAAAATTTTGAAAATGACTCAAAAACTTTTTTTGCAAATAAAATTTGGGAAAGTTAAAAATTCACAGCTTGCCGACGCCCCACTACCCTTCAGCCAGGTCGATTTTTGTGTTTAGGCATTACAAAAGAAGTGTAACACAAATTTTCACGTTGCCTCAAATACCTACCCAAAAATGTTTGACAACCCTCCTTCTATTAGTGGCTTCGTCTCAAGCAACTGAAACAACTGTTATGAAAACGACTAACTTAAGTACGCTGGATACGAGGCTGTATTTACCGCTAGGTTCCTTGCTAGATTTCACTACTTTTTTAGTGCTGGTTTTCTTAATTGCTATTATGTGCTCGCTTCACACGAGACGTCTTTACATGCTTTTTCTGCAGGTAGATTCGGTGCGCGCATAGTGATAGAACGGTAACAAAAGTGGATGTTTATTGTCTCTGAACAGAATACACACTATGGCATAATGTTTGTTTGTGGGCGTTTGTTCAGGTCGCCCACGTGACAAGACACTGCTTCCTGATTGGTTTTTGCTCCTACCTAGCAGCAGACCTGCAAGAAAAGTAATAATAATAATAATAATAATAATAATAATAATAACAATAATAATAACAAATGTTATTGCTCTAAATGTACAAATTTAGCCTCTGTTCTAATTTGTGAGCTAGCAGGCGAGCCCGCAGTGACGTCATTTCCAGCTTCGTACCCAGCCTACCGGCCATCAGAAGTCCAAACAGTGTTTCTAGCAACGTTTCTAGCCTCGTGCGCAGCGGCCTTTACATCATGATAAATATCAAGCTGCATTTAAAGAGTAAAGGCCGCTGCACACGAGGCTAGAAACGTTGCTAGATTCCTTGCTAGTTTTCTAGCTCTGGTTTTCTTGATTGCTGTTAAGTGCTCGCTTCACACGAGATTATTTTACAAGCGTGTTTTGTGGATAGATCTGGTGCGCGCGCAGTGACAGTTCGAATATAAACACAGAGCAAAACGTGTCTGTTGTCTGATTCTGATTAGCAGAATGAAGCCATGTTGGTTTGTGGGCGTTTGTTCAAGTGCCCACGTGACAAGATTCTGCTTCCTGATTGGTTCTTGCAGCAAATCTAGCAGGGAAAATAGCCCCTGTTCTAATTTTAAAACCTATCTTGTGAGCTAGCAAGCCAGCCCGCAGTGACATCATTTCCAGCTTCGTACCCAGCCTACCGGCTAGCAGAACTCCTAACAGCGTTTTTAGCCTCGTGTGCAGCGGCCTTGTATTTGTACCCTGATGCGTCGCAAGTTCTCATAAAACAAGCTTTAGAATTCTTTTCCCAACTTTTTGTATACATATACTTTTAACGCAAACCGATTAAAATAATACTAAACCAATTTGGACAGAATCTTTGCTTGCGCAGCCTATACATTTGTCGTGTTGAAATGATTAATTACAGACACGAATTTAAATTAAATTAACACCTTGATACTATAACATGAAACAGTTACAGTTGTGGACAGACATTTTCTGGTAAATAGAAATAAATTCAAAGTTTAAGGAGTAAGTTCTCTCTCCCGAATCCGAGAGCCTGACTGCGGGGATTTCGAACCACATTTATATCAAAGGCTAATAAAAAGTTTGTAATCTTTGTTTTTTGAATTTCCCGATTTGGGTGTTTTTTTTTATCGCACATAACTCTAGAATAATAAAAGTTAGTGCACACATTCAACTTTTTGTACAGCGATTGTGCGATTAAGTCGCTTGTAGATCGTCAGATGCAGTTAAAACCAATGATGTAAGGTAGTACACTATTCTCTGAAATACACTAATGATCTATTACGAACGCGCGAGTCAAGTAAATAAAATGCATTTTCTGCATTTAAATCGTAAAATAAAAGTATACAAAAAGTTTTAGTTATTTATCAAGACAAGTATTGCTCTCTTGAAATCTAATTTGAATACAATTGTAAAACCAGAACGGAAGTATATTATATAACAACGAATTTGTTAATAAAATAACAAATGTAATTCTGCAATTAATCTAATTCAAATGATAACATTTAGACATACCAAAAACTCGAGTGGAATATTTCGGTAACTACCTAGCTATATAATGTTATTATGTCATACAATATGTAGACTTTTTTATGTATAGCAAATCGTGAGTAACCGTAAACCGATTATCTTGTAAGTAAAAAAAATAGTTATATAATACAAACTTACTTAAATACAGAGTGCAAATTAGTGTTTCGCGGTGCTAAGATGAATCGCAAAAACTGGTTTTCTAACGTCTTCATTCTTTCACTCGTGGGTGCAGGGATCGTCTCTGATGATGATTCGTTATGCTATTATGTTTCTAATATAGGAAAAAGTAGGACATTAAACGAACGCTCTGTCACAAAACAAGTACAGAATGTGTACGTCTAAACATTAAAAAACAAATTTTATATAGGAAAACAAAATATGACTGCAATTAATATGAAAATTGTATTTACAATTTCATAGCTTTTCAATAAATATTTGAAACTCTATATCAGCTCATACCTTTAAATGGCGGCGTGTTTGAGTAGGCTTGTAATTTTGAAATTGATCGGATAACGACATACGTCACACGGACATAGAACAAGACGATCAATAGGAGATAGATGTGTGATGATTGTTTGGATGCGACGATAAAGGCGATTATTTTTTTAATCAATTCGGATTTTCTTTTTGTCTAAGTTGTTGTCGGATTGTATTCTTTTGGTTCTATTTCCTTTTGTTTTTTTTTTATTATTAGCTTTTTTGGAGTTGGTGACGGCTGCAGTATTGGCACACCTTGTTGGACCTAGAGGCTGATCTTCGATCAGAGTGTTAAGGAGGTTGATGCGTTACAGTCCCAATCAAAAGTAAGTCGAATTCTAAATGGGAACTTTTCCATAATAAATTTTTACAAAAGGCTATGATACCAATAAATTATTGTCATAAAGGCATAAATAAATATTTTTTTTAATATATTTTTTGTACAAAGTTAGGTTAGAAAAATAAATTTGTCTAAATATCTGTATTTTACATATTTTTTGCAGTAAATATTTAAAAAAAGAAATTAGAGGTAATAAAAATTAAAATTAAATCATTAAAAAGTTGAAAATTCAGTTAAAATTGTCAAGAATAAAAGTCCATAATCGAAAAGTGCTAAGGTTTAATAATTTTTTTTAATGATTAAAAGTCTCCTAATGAAATTGGAAAAATATTAAAATATGCGTAAAACGTCGATGCTTTACATAGTTAGTTTTCGGAACTGCTGTCATTATTTGGTTATTTGCAAAAAAATAAAAAGTACCGTTTGCATGATATGTTGACATATTTTCCATAAGACTACATGTAAAAGTTTTTTTTATTTTTAACTTTATAAATCTCCTAATGATTTTGGATTTTTGACGTGATAACGTCTTATAAATTGATGAATCACCAATCTTATAAATTGATAAAACACCGGCTGCATGCACGAAAAAGTGTAACTAACGTTCCTAACGTTCGTAACGTTCGTAACGTTCCGCCTGACCCTGTGCGTGCTTTTCTCGAAAACGGCCCTAACGATTTGGATGAAATTTACTGAAAAGGGATTTTGGGGGGCAAAAAATCGTTTTAGCTAGGTGTCATCTCTCGAAAAAATCGTTTTCTTACAAATTTTATCATTATAAAAATCAATTTTTTGACGTATGAAAATACTTAAATATTGTAAGTAGGTTTTGGAATTTTATATAAACAGTGAAACAATTGTTTTATAAATAGTATGACAGTTAATCTTTGAGGCTTAAATAAATACGAAAGAAAGAAAGTTAATAAAAAAAATTATTTTTATAGGTGGTGAGTAATTTAATAAATAAAATTAACCTTTTGAAGCGAAAGATGCAATATCATAGATTCGAATTATTATACAAATCTATTAATTTTGTGAAAAAATATATGCAGGCAACCCAAATTACGCTGCTGTACTACATATGCTTAGTCGCTAGCAGGCATGTTCAGTAAAAATTCGGGGAAATTTTGCATAATTGGATCTGTGCCTTTATATGCGACTGTTTACTTATGTTATTCTGATTTAATTTTTTCATCAATGTTTCTTTATGACGTTATCACGTAAAACTATCGTCCGTAAACCGACTTTACAGACAACCAATTTTTTTTTTACAGAAAATTTTGTCATAAAAAAATCTATTAAAAAAAACTTTATTCAGATTTTTTAGTCGGTTTACGCTCTGGTCATTTTTATTAACAACTACAATAGTCACTTTCTTGTTTTTGTTGTTGGAAAAGGATTTTTTCTTTTACTTTTGTTTACTTTGTATTGTTCGTGTGTTAGGTGGTTGGGTTTTATTAGCTGGTCCTCTGACCGTATTATAGTCACTAATTTTGGGATGAAGTATTTTTTGGTTTGTCCTTTTATGTTAGATTTATAATTAGTCTTTTTATATGACTCGGATTATAATGTTTCAAACCACGACCTAGCGCCGCTGAGTTAGTTAGCCGGCTGATTCTTTTCACCTCAAGTGTTCGTCAGAGTATATAACTATTTGCGCGAATTCTATTATACGAAATCTATGTAAAATATTCTCCTCTTTCGTTTAAGAGCGAATTATAAAGGAAAAAACTTTTTTGTGTCCATTTGCTCCCCTCTGGAGAGTTTATATTTACATTACGCTTTTTTCTTACAGTTTTTTTCTTACACTTTTTTCTTATGATTTTTTTCCTAACTCTCTCCATTTATATCTATAGCGTCCCATAAGGAGCTTCGTTCCAATAATTCATACAGAAAATATTCTACATCTACATCTATATAATATTTTACGCAATGTTTTGCATCTCTAGTTTTTATTATGTCTCATTTCCTGTACTTTGTATTATTTAAGAGAAGTTTTTTTTTTAGAAAAATAAAACAACTTAAAATCAACTTCAAGTTCCTGTAGCAGCGTTCCGGGTTAAGCTCCACCTTATTGAATAATTGTACAAGTTTCACAAGTTACTGTAATGATAAAATATTAATGACAAATAATTAAGAGTAATTATATTGATTTATTTCATCGCAAATGTAGATAACATAACATTTCTCCTTTCGAACTGAAGTTGAATTTCAATACACAAATAATGGTCAAATAATGTTCGCTTGTTAGATTCTACTTTATAGTTCAATTAAGTATCAATCAACTTATTACAGCCTTATAGAAATTGCAACATTATTAAACTATCTGTGTGTTATTTTAATTATCTATTTTAAAACACAATACGATTGCAAAATAAAACACATTATTTACGAGAAAAATGGCATATAAAATATATTAATGTGGCTGTTATTGTGAAAAATATAAAATTAATATTTTTACATCACAAATATTTACATAGTATATTATTATGTATAATTACGAAATATAATTTTATTATACAAGGCGTTACCGTTTTAACAGAAAGTAATTGCGTCGCATTGTTTTGTAGACATTGTCAAAAAGTTAACCAAGTACCGACTGTACGCGATTGTTGTTATTGTTTTATGTCCACATTAATTAATAATTAACATTGTTAATTGAAACAATAATGTGACAGTTACGTCTATATTCGCGACAGCTGTTGCATAAAATATTTCAATTAAAAATTTAGACACGTAAGTTAAGTGTCAAAGAAAGATAAACGAAGACAATGGTTTTGAACTGTCTTTCGTTTAAAAATGTATCAATGTCAATTGTCATGGAAAGTTATTCAAACGCCACCATTTATAATATCATTGAAGAGCAGATCTTATCGATGCAAATGAAGGATAAACAGTGTCATTATCATTAAAGGATAATAATTGCAGTCAAGGTTACTAAGGAAAACACCGGTCGTAACTCCAAAACTTATGCATAAAAAAGAAAAATCATCGGAATCGATTCACAAATGGTGAAGATATCAACGGACAGACATACAAAAAAAAATACAATCGAATAGAGAAGCTTTTTCTTTTTTTGAATAGTGGATTTGCTAACAGATGCAGGGCCGAATTTAGCGTTGGCACTTCTCTAGACCCAAATATTTTGTGTTTAAAAATTTGACATGTACACTTACAGTATAGTGTATGGTCACATATATAATCTAGTTACGTGAAAATTTGCAAAAAAATCAGGGATACAATATTGTCGACTCTAAAAATGCGCTTCCCTAGGCCTGTTGCCTTGGACAAAACACGAGAGTTAAATTTAACGTGAACTTAAATTAGGTTTGGAACCAAATAATTAACTCCTAAATACGTTTCATAAAATGATATAAATTTGTTTAGTTTCAATATTCAACAATCATATTTTCATCGAACCATCATCAGTACTAAATCAAATACACCCTTTAGTGAGTAATTCACTATCAATAACCTAGTGTTTTCATAAATTTCGATATCAAGACCGGTCTTTTTGTTAGAATTTCGAAGGAACACTTTACTCTTCAGGCTTTATTAAAGGATGAAATTTAGATCTGAGATTTACTGGTTCAACCCTTCTAGGTCCCACCATCCGACCAACGCGTATAAGCAACACACTTCGTATAGGCAAATCCACTAATTAGCTCAAACAGGACACTAAAATTTCATTAAAAAAAGTTTAAATTTACATCTTAAACATCGCAAAAGTCATCAACTTTTAAAGTCAGTTGTCTGTGACAGGAACAATGTAAAAATAACAAATTTTATAGCGTATTCATTAAATTCATTGCCATATAAGTTTCGTAATTTGAAATACCTGTCAAATATTCACAGGCAAATCTTAATTATTACAGGAACACAATACATGAAACAAGCAATGTTAAGCAGTCACTTGAGATGATGTGTTTATTTCGCTCATTAAATGATTAATTAATGACAATAAAAAAATTCGCGGTTTGCCGCTAATTTTACGACATTTATCTTAACATATGAAGATCCGCGTGTCTAAGTTAATGAACAACCGACTGTACATTCAATTAGCGAAATTTACATGTAATGCTAATCATAATTATTTTATAAATGTATGAATTATATGTGATGCAGAAAATGATAAATGTAGGAGGAGCTTGTGAACAATATGTCTGAATTGAGCCAATGAAACAAAAAAAAATCTTTTGAAGATGGGTGAAACCTTTGATATAAAGATACTTAATTCTAAGAAAAAACTGGTCAAGTGCGAGTCGGATTTGCGCACTGAGACTTCCGCTTACGAGCTAGAAGCCTCTGACAGACGGACAGATGTAATCAATTTTTACATGGTGAGCCAGATGGTACTCTGGAATGGGCTGGTGCCATTAAAAAAATCGCCTCCTGTACAGAGCATAGAAAAATTGTCTATTCCAAAAATAGAAACAGAACACTTCTGCATAATATATTTATGCGCATCCAGTCACAGAAACAATAGATTCACGTAATATGTGAAAGTAGTTCGTATAAATAAATAAATCAACCTTGACAATAGAATAGAAGAATTGTACAATTCATTACAGATATTTTTATTGACAATATATATTGCGATTATGACTGAATTGAAGCACTCGAATATAATCTAGTTTGAAATGAAAGTTTAGTTTAAATAATGTCAACAAGATTTACAGATGTTGTACCTTTTTATTCAGAATTTCGTACATTTCTCTTTTGAAATATTTGCAATCCCATTTTTGTTAAAAAAAATATATGAATAGAAGACAGACATTGGAAATTAGGTGAATCACGCCAGTGTGGGGTGTAGTATGCTGTGACAGCATCAACGAGCAAGTAGCGTAGTATAGAATAGTAAAGCTCTGTTCTAACCTTTCTGCGAACGGTAGCAGAATCATTACAGTCAGGCGCAGTAGCTAAAGCGTGTTCCAAAACCCAAACAGTTTCGTTTTAGCTACTGCGTATGGTTTTGACGGTTCTGTTACCATTCGCAAAGAGGTTGGAACAGAGCTTAGAGTAATTAGGATGTTCGATTGAGCTTATTTACTGTGTGCTCCATTTCCCAACTTGATTAAATCTTGAAGCAAGGCCTACGCGTCAATGAATTGTTGTGTACATAGATGGCAGAAGGATATCTTTCAAAGATGCTGTAACTGAACATTAAACTAGCGGTATATTATGCTTTATCGCTTTGCGCTCAGAGCTGACTTTCGTTCATACAAGAAGTTATATCCAGGTTAATTTGCACGAAATCAATTCAAATTGAAGCTTTTTAAAAAGAGAAGATTCTGTTCTATAAAACGGAACCATTTTTAAATTGATTCAGGTTCATAATTAGTCCTAAAATTGTAATTTAAAATCTCGAATAGCAGTTGTCGGTTGGTCTGTACGTACGTATACGTCAGAGCTCTACAGATCGCAATTTTGGTCGGATCGCCTTGGTTTATATTTTATTCACTTTGTTTACTATCGGAGTAGAACCCTATTTAAATTCAATGAAATGCGTTCAGTAGTTTATTTTTTTTTTATTTTATTATTTTTGACAGCTAATAGTTTGAAAAAACAATATAAAAATTACTGTGTAAAGTACTTTAAAATAAGTGCTTCACTTCTATACCATAATAAGTTAATAACTGGCATATCCAGCAAGCTTTGTGGCGTAGTGTCAGTAAGGGCAAGGTCCTGGGTTCGATTCCTGACAATATTATTGGTTTTTAATTTTTTTCTATTCCATTTTATTCCACTTGATATTTATACATTATTATATTATATATATTTATTATAGGTATATTTTTGTTATTATTTTTTTTATTTTTTCAAGTATTATAATTTATTTTTTTTAATTATTTATTTCTTTAAATCAGAGGTTCCCAAACTTTTTTGTCTCTTAGACCACTTGCCATGTTTTTCGGTTTTGGGTAGACCCCCTGCTTATCTGATATTGATTTTTTGCAAATTCATTAATTTCAGATGTATTTTTGACAACCGGTATTATAGTCCTACTCACTTTGAACGATTTAAATTTATAACGGTAGTGAAATGTAATGTGAAATGTTTAGTTTTATACATTTATTAATGAGATTCAAATTAAAATTTACTTTCTGTTACATAAAATAACTAAGCAAAAAATAAATGCTTTTAGTGTGAGGGATGAACCTGATGCTTTAATAATAAATTTTCAACATTTGGCATCAATTTAGTTAGATTTAATCTTAAATCTCTTCGGTTAACGATGTCCAGTTTGTTTCTTTTTTTGTTAGGAGATTCACTATCGTTGACCCCCATTTTCATTTCATGGACCCCCAATTTTTTTTCCCGCTGACATGGACCCCTTGCAAGTTGTCGTTGACCCCTGGGGGTCGATATAGACCACTTTGGGAATCACTGCTTTAAATTCTTTAATCTTTTTAAATTTTTTAAAAATATTTTTTCAATTATTTTTTTTTTAATTTTTTGCGGGATGTGCACTTTTGGTTTTGCCAATTATTTTGGTTTTTATCCCGAGTAATAATTATTCATATCAATTAAAAATACTTTTGTTTCGTTAATAAACCGCTAAACCGTTCTAGCGATCTGATCAAATAATCTGAAGTTGCTATTTAAAAATTTTAAAAAATTATATAATTCTTTGCAAAAATAACATTTAAATGGAATAAGGTACATCTATATGTTATTCTTTAATTCTTTTTAGAATGTAATGAAGACCGCTGAAGTGTCGGCACAATGGGAAAAGAAAATAATAAGATGTTATTCTTTGAAGAAATAATTTGTTTTAAGAATTAGATTGTACATTTATGTAGGTTAAGAAGTGCTAAGAAATGTGAATAGTGATTCACCAAAAATAGAGGTACAAATAAAATTATATAATTCCCGACGCAAAATGTCTGTTGGCAAAACGATAGAAAGAAGATTACATTCATATTTCCTACGCAGATTACAGGGTGCTTCAAAATACTATTACAATGTTAATTAACATGTAACAGTCGTGCGTGCTTACAATTAGATTCTTCTTTGTTTTTGAAGTGAAACTTCTTTACGCACTTAAGAGTGAATTCGTGCAGACTAACGACAAGACCTGAGCTGTTATTGGTTCGGATGTGTGTTCCGTGGATAAGTCGACGCAACTAGATTCCCATCACGCTTGTCATGAAAGTCAGAATTTGTAACATTAATAACACCCTCTTGTCAGTTAAAGTAAGCAAAGTAAGCAAAATAAGCTAAGCAGAGACCCCCCATTTTACACGTTTGTAATGAGAATGACTCATATATCTAAAAATTCCACCTCTGTAGTGTGTAGTGTAAACTGTAAACGACGTGGATCATATTTTGTTTAGGATACGATTCAGGATCAATTGATAATTAAATTTATCCTTTTTGTCACGCTACATTCAAATTAGGACAGGTACTGTCAAAACTAAAAATAATGCGAGTGAAACTGCGATAAAAAATGGATACTTAGACGACTTTGGTCGCGACAAAAAGCTATAGTAAGTTTTAGTGCAATGAAACAGTCTGTACAATTAACAAATGAGTATTCATCTTTAATAGAATTTAAAACGCGTACACATTAAACATGTGCCGCGTACATTCATTGAGCATAGCTATTGCGTAATGGTGTAACTATGTAGGTATAACTTACGGTGTAGTATAACTTCTGTAATCTGTTTGTTTATAAATTGTTCTTATGAATGGACATTTAACAATTACCAACATTTAGTCGTAAATCGTCAACAAAACATTTCTCTTTTTAATGTGGAAAATAGTATTTTCTTTTGTACCTATTACGTCTTGACACAGCTTTAACCAACACAAGAAATAGAAGTACAATTTAATCACAGCAACGGACGTTACAAGTGCATGTTTTACAATCGCCTGGAATGACTCTTCATTGTAGTGTGTATATCGTATGAATATTTCATGGGTGTTGCGTTTTCTCTGTTAACGTAAGATGTAAGATTACATCTGATAGTGCGATGTACATTGGACTTGTTGCTACTTTACTAGAATTTGCATTAATTACAAAATTTATTTATTATTTTTTATGGGGAACACTCTAAAATGAAAACGAAAAATAGCCGCCACTGAGCCGTGAACCAATAAAAGCAATGAATGACCGAAAGTAACAGCGTAATCATTTTATGTGGTGTCTTCACAGGAAATATTTTATTAGTATTCATTTCAAGGCTCTTTGGTTGTGTTAGACGTTAGTAAATTAGAAAAGAGTAGCTATACCTTGACCGTTGCACAACCTGCGCCGGCCTTGGTTCGGGTGAAGAAATGCTATAACGAACTAGAGATGTCTCAATATCTTCATAAACCACTTTCACACCTGAAGTTGATGGCGGTCGACAGCATTTCCAAGTAATACAGAAGTTGACTTTTTTACGACAAAAAGGTCGAACCGCCGCGCCATGTCCAATTTAGAATTACGTTTTAAATAGTGTAAAATCAGATAGATCACATCACTGACTCCTGCGTATATGTGACAGCTTTTGAGAAGTTATACGAAAATAAAGAAATGACACGGCTTCACCCTACCTTTCTCGTCCAACGGTATCAATCGTGGATTTTCGTTCATCAGTAAACTATTCTTTCTATATTTTACGAGATAAATGAATGGCGGCATATTGTAGGATCTGTAATGACATAAATATTATGAAAAAAATTGTCGGAGCCAAAATTTATATTATGACGAAGCTATCGACACCTCATTTTTCAAAATCTGTTATACTGTTTAGAGAAGACGTGGGAATGAGAATATGTTCTATTAATGTATTCTCGTAAAAGATTACCCGTACGAAAAAAATTTAAGGCCGTTTTTGTTGAAAATTATCTAGCTAGGAACCTTTACCTCAATCATTTGTCAACCTTATAGTTAGGAAGCTGATGCGTAAAAAAATCGTGTCGTCCCAACCTTTTGCAGCTTGGTACATAAGCTATTTAAGTAATTTGGAGATTTTTTTCTTATATGAATAAAAGCGGAATCTGGACCCATTTTAAGATAAGGGGGGAGGGGGAGAAAATAAAAAAAAAAATGTCGGCATGACCGCTTGGTTTTGACGGTATAATTTACTTTCAGTGCTCCACATTCTCGGAAAAATAGTGGCAGAAAAAATTCATGGGCCATTTTTCCGTGCTCGAATAAAAAATAAATTTATAAAGTGAACCCTAACCGGATCTAACAAAATTGAAATTTTTCTTTTCGATGTGTACATTGACAGAAAAATAGTGGCAGAAGTTTTGGTAGGGCCATTTTTTCGCAATTTGACGTCAAAATGTCGAAAAGTGGATAAAAAATTTCAAAGATGGTAAAAATATGGTTAAATTAAAAAAAATGTTTGTCGCCTCGTCTTTAGGTTCTGTTAGAACCAAATAATCGGGAAATACCAGCGGTAGAAATTTTTGACTTAGGGAGGGTGCAATTGGTCAAAAATTGCTGCTGCTGGTATTTCGCGATTTGGGACCCCAAAAAAGTAATAAAAATATTTTTTACACTTTAAATTGCTAGCCATTATCAATAATATTCAGCTAATTTTTATAATTGACAGCACTGATTTTAACGTTTCATCTATTTTAAGTTGCCAAAAACTATCCTGTATCCAGAAGAAACAACTGAATTATAAAACGAGCTGGCGTGCAATATTTCCGCCTAACTGTACCACGCCATTTCCAGTCTCAATGACCAGACCAATAATTCAAATGTAACCTGTTGCACGTAAACTACCTTCAACTTGTATGCTAAACAGTTCAACACTATTAAATAAAAATATATAACATCAAAAACAAATTCACTTTCTTCGTAACCGGAATGTTAACTACATGCACGCACACTTACCTACATAATGTGTTACATGCATTCAAGTATTAGAACAAAAACAAAAACAGAGCGTTTGTTAGGTACAGAACTTGCTTATTCCAAAACTAAATCTGCATTGAACAACATGCATTTCATTTAAAATAGAGTAGCTTCGTTATCTATACTAATATTATATAAAGCCGAAGAATTTGTTTGTTTGTTTGGTTGAACGCGCTAATCTCGTGGTTAGAATTGAAAATGTTTTTTTTTGTTGGATAGCCCATTTATCGAGGAAAGCTATAAGTTATATATAATATCACGCTACGACCAATAGGAGCAGAGCATCAACGAAAAATGTTGCAAAATGTAACGCAAAATTTGCCGTCCGACAAAAACTTTTGAATCGTAACTCCGATCATGAAATTTGGACACATCATCTCGGTAAACTAATATGAACATGCGTAATCATGCCCCTCCCCCCCATTCGTTCATTTGCACCCGGGTGAAACCGGGATGAACCGCTAGTATATGGTTATAATAATACCATTTTTCTCAAATGCCTATAAGCGTTAACCGATAGGAGAACGTAACTAAAATTTTGAAAAAAAAATTAGAAAACCCAAAGAAAATAATTAAAAGACAAGCTTTCCTTGCAGTGGAATGAAAAGACATTTTTTAATAATTTAGGGTCATAATAGTAAAACCGTGGGCCGTGACTAATGAACTATCATTTGCTTACAACCCACGCTTTTAGAATTATGAATCTAAATTATTAAAAAATTTTATATCCTTTTTAGTAGGTATACTGCAAAAAAAAACTCGTCTTTAAAAAGTTTCCAACCGACAAGTGGTGAATGTTACTAGTTTAGGTCAAGAATCACTTTTCAAAAATTTTACAAATTCTTTCCGTTTTTATGTCCCCCGAATCCAAAAAACATATTTTTGGAAAAACTCTGTGCGTCTGTTAGTCTGTGAACACGATACGGGTCAAACGGATTAGCGGATTGAAACCAAATTTTGGGAGGATGTTTGGTATGCAAATATGAAGAGCCCTATTGTTTTTGGGGAAAATCGGCGCATGCGCAGAAGAGATATATGCATAACTGTGTTTTTTTTGTATAATAATGGTATACTTTTCATAACGGCTTATTATTCTATTAGTTTTTTCAAGAAAGTTTTGTATAAAATTTTTTTTCTAAACTTTATAGTTTCAGAAACATTTTGATAATAAAAAAAAATTTGCCGCTCTTTTGTTTTATGAATCTGTCAGAAATAAACTAATTAGGCATGCTTTGATTAATTTTTACATGACGTGGAACATATTAAGTATGTAGATAACCATGGCAACAAATAGCAAATATCATATTGAATACTAGCCATTACCCGCGTCACCTCACGCGATATCAGAAATTTTATTTTCTTTATTATACTCAAATGTCAACATTTTTGAAGTTGGAATGGTCCGGTCGCCCGACTGCTTGGATTTTTTTTTTAATATTTTATAACAAATAATTATAGTTCTGCAACAGTTCACACGAGATGTAGGTATGTGTCATTATTTAAAGCACACTTGAATCCGGAGATAGATATCTTACAACTAATTACCAAACATTTCTGCGTAATTTCATACGTATTACATTATAAAATCTGCACTTCCTTCCTTTTCTGGCCCGATTGCTCGTAAGTCAACACCGTAATGTCTCTCTGATATGCATATAATAAGTATATAGATACCTCTATCTACCTACATAATAATAATTATGTTACATGATACGGCCTTACAAGAGGGATGTGTAATTTTTTTGTCACATCATTAAGGTAATTTCTTAGCCATAAGCAGGGCCGTGGGGCCGTGGCGTTGCTAGGCGTGGGTGAAGCGGGCCCTCGCCCACGAATTCGCGTTTATTGGGGCCTCGCGCGAGACCTCCTTGTGTCCTAACTTGAAGCCATGAACTATGTTATACCTACGCTAAATAAGTAGTACCCTAAAAGACCCTACTAAATATAACCTACATAGAAATATGGCAGGATCACTGCATTGAATAAGTACCTACTGAAAGAAAAGGGCCTCGCTGATGCGACTTTGCCCACATCTAGATTAGTTCACGTCACGCAACTGCGGATGGGCCTAACTCTTTCGGCCCAGGAAAATAATATTCTGGCCACGTCATATAGAGGCGCTAGTTTTTGCCACCTTGTACAAAGTGAGCGTTTAAGGCCTAGCACACATGAAGAGCGTTCAACGCGCGTTAGCCTAACGCGCGTTTACAATTTCTATACAATTGTATAGAACTGTTTATATGATAACGCGCGTTGGTGGCGCGTTGAACGCGCGTTATCATATAAACAGTTCTATACAATTGTATAGAAATTGTAAACGCGCGTTGGGCCAACGCGCGTTGAACGCTCTTCATGTGTGCTAGGCCTAACACTCCCTATTCTCCCCCACAAAAAAAATTAAAGCTTACGGTTTATAAGAGCTACTATACAAAAAAGATAAAAAACAGATTATTAATTTTACCTTAGAATTATGTTTATTAAAAAAATAAAAGTCAAATCATTCTAGTAAACAAAAATATATATAAACTAACATAGGCGATCGACCTAACGGCCTCGGCGGGCTCCAGTCTACCGGGAAAACTCCTAAAATCCTTGTGGGCCCATCCGCCCCTGGCCATAGACCGACATCACATCTTAAAGCGGTAGACTTCTTATTTAACGATTTAATATTCTATTTATTTTTCAGAGGCTTTTGTCAAAAAGATTTTTTTTTAACTTTTTATATTTTTGGAAATATTTTAAAAATAAAAAATCAGCTCTTCTTTTATTCTGTCAAAGAGAAATTAGGTTTCCAATTTATTTATACATGCGAAACCATATAGGTATTACGTGAATATGCAAACGAATAGCAAATATAATATTTATTACTAGTCGTTACCCGCGTCACCGCACCCGTTTACAGACATTTAAAAATATATTTAAAGCTGTTTTTTTATCTAAATATTTTCTCTTCTCAACGATCAGGACTACAGATATATACATATATGTCTGTACTCCTGATGATGGACTTAATGTCTGAAACGATCGTTGCAAGAGAAAATATTTTGTAGAATTTTCACGTGTTTTTTGTTTTTACTATTTGTTCTACCAAGTGCCGAGTGAAAAATCAGTGCAAATTATAATTTATTTCGGTTTGCACTAATACAATATTGTTTACTGAGCAGTTTGTCCATCCTTAATCGACATCGCTCAAGGCTCTGTAAATCGGGAACTCGGAAGTAGCGAAATATAAATCGGTTCTCGAGCGGCAATTAGTCTTCAAACTGTCAACGTGAGCTCAAATCAACTGCACACTGAACGGCCTACAGCTTAAATGCAGTAGGGTTACGCAACAGTCAATGAGATAATAATAATTAATGCCGCGTGTGATGTAACCAGTTACCGGGTCAACATACATCTGACCAAAACAGTTGCATGCCACACGAAAGAGAAGATCAGGTTTGGCGATTCGTAATTCTTCAGGGCATTGTGTAATCAACGTGCAAATACTGCTGCAAAAAATGTGTTATCCTATCTATTGTTAACAATGAAAATTAATAACCGATGAAGATAAATTAGACTCAATTCTTTGATTAACGTCTGAATAGAACTCTTCAAATAAATAAAATTGCGTGAAATCTATTAGATAATAAATAACTTAATACTAATTTATATTTTTTAGATATTTCTGAAGAAGATCCAAATCCGGATCGAAACGTCATCTTGTGTTATATTGATTTGTATTTTTATTATTTTTTGTCAATATATGGTCTGAAAAAAATTGGTCGACAATTTTATTTATTTGAATAAATTAGACTCCTCTTACAGATTCGGAGTGTTCAGCTTAAAGATAAATTAATAAATTTCCCAAAGATATCAAACCTTTCGATAACAGTCTAATCGATTCTCTCATTTATTGTTAATTCCGCAATTAAGAAATCTCGAAATTCCGACATGGAAGCCCTACTGCACGCCGTCGGAAGCGTGTACCGTTCCACTCTCGTCTGCTACTGAGTGTAGAGTTTGCCGTCTTATCTTAAAAAAAAAATAATAAATGCATTGAATATTCTATTTCAAATTGAATCTAATAAAAATAACTTTCCTATTCTTATTACACGGAATAAAGAAGATTCGTTTTGCTTCCTTGCAAATTATTCAGGAAATACTACTGAGATGTATGAGTAATGACTTATGACGATCTTTATGTTACGAGAAAATAATAATTTCATATCTGATAAATTGACAATCTGTCTTTTATATTTGCAATATTGTATTGAAAATAATTAAGTAAATAGTATAATACGCGAATATCACTTTAAAAATAATAAATTACCCTGATGACGTAACATTGCACAACGAAACTTTTAAAGTAAGAAAGATTGTATGTTGTGAATCTTCTTGATAATTTCACAGCTTCCAATTATTTATTTTTATTGCAATTGGTGCAAGTCATACATAAATATTTCATGTACACGAAAAAACAGAACAGTTTTTGTTTTTAAATTCTGAATAAATAACTGGAAACGAGGCTTGTAGCTTGATCGTGCATTGAAGTCACTTGAATGAATTTGAAATATATGCATTATTAATGCTACGGTCAGACGCGCGCCACGCAGCCTGGCAAGCAGCCCGGCAAGCGGCCCGGCATGCAAGCCCGGCGCGAGCGGCGGGCCAAGCAAGCTATTCACACGCACTGGGGCACGCCAGTTAGTGCTAGCAAAGTAAACATGGCGGGAAATGTAGAACTTGATTGCTTGACCAGTCCGACATATTTGTTGTATTTGTAATCTATTGTTATGTAATCGTCCGCACAAATTAAGTTAATTCAGGTCGTCCTTTCGCCACAAAGTCATACGCAATACTGGCCCGATGCGTGCGTGTAAACAGGTACACGAGCGCAAGCACATTCAACATTCAATTCACTTTGAACTTTGTCGAAAAACCGACACTTTCCCGGTTGGCGGCAAGCACGTGCACGAACAGGCAAGCAAGCCGTTTACACGCTTGTGCTCGTGTTCGTGCCCGTTGAATGTTGCTTTGAACGCGAGCGTGTAAACGCACCATAACAATCATAGTTACATTTCCGTTCCAACAACAATGCAGACACATTAAATATTTCTTCTGTGATGACTGGTACTGCATAATATTTCATTCAGTAAAAAAACGGTAATAACAACAACCCTTTCCAATCGTATATTCATGTCAAAAAGATATTATGGACTAATATCTATGGATGCATGAATGCTGAATAAATATTACTATTTTTTCTTTCTTCTTTATTTTATAAGTAAGAAAAGTGAAATGAAATAGTAAATTAAAGATCATCCACAATTCACAAATTAAAATGTCAAAATAAGTAGTACCTAAAGTACTGCGTACCTACGCTTCTACACACTATTATATTTACATGTATTGGTTGTTGGTTACGCTGGCACCAATTGGCAGGAGCGGTCGAAGAATATAAATAAATAATTGCATTTAAAATTATTGTCCGCACCATTGTTTTCAAAATAAAATTTTAGAATTAATAACGTTTTTCTCGACTATTTTCTTAAAACATTGTGACAATTTTATACGAATGTATAGATATCTATACTAATTATATAAAGCTGAAGAGTTTGTTTGTTTGTTTGAACGCGCTAATCTTAGGAACTACTGGTTCATTTTGAAAAAAAAAATTGTTGGATAGCCTATTTATCGAGAAAGGCTATAGGCTATATAATATCACGCTACGACCATTAGGAGCGGAGCATTAATGAAAAATGTTGCAAAATTTATCTCAAAAATAAGCTTCTATTCAGGTGAAATGCACTAACTAAATACAGCGTGTCCACGGAAGTTCTTTACAAATGGAATTTTTTTTTGTTAATTATAGAAGCAAAAATTTTTTTTGTGGAAAAGTTCTGCTTCGTCCAAAACCTCTAAAACACCAAAGAAAATTTTCTTCGGCCTTAAGTTATACGAGGGAAATCAAAAAGTTTTATTTGACTAAAAATAAAAATTATCTGTGATATTCAAGATTTTCGTACAATTAGTTACATAATCAAATTTAATTCAAAATAATAACATAACTAACTTCTAAGTAATTATTTATTCATAATTGTAAATCAGAATTCAACATATCCTTCATCTCTCTCCATACAAAGAACGGTTCTCCTTCCAAAATCCGTGACTGACTCACTGAATTTCGAATCATTGTAGAAGGAATTTGATGGATTTTTTCGGTGATAATCCTTTCCAATTGATCAATATCTTGAAAAAGTCTTTCAGAGTACACCATTTTCTTTAGATAGTCCCAGAGGAAATAATCTAGGGGTGTCAAATCGGGTGATCTGGTTTCAGTAAAATAAAACTTTTTGACTTCCCTCGTATAACTTTAGGCCGACAAAAATTTTCTTTGGTGTTTTAGAGGTTTTTGACGAAGTAGAACTTTTCCACAGAAAAAAATTTTTGCTCCAATAATTAATAAAAAAAAATTCCATTTGTAAAGAACTTGCGTGGACACGCTGTATAATCATATTAGCGTTGTGAGTACACAACGTCGTATGGCTCAATCGGTAGAGCATGCTACTGTCAATATCAGGGTCGTGGGTTCGAGTCCCACGTTGAACGAAAACATTTTTATTTTCTAAATTGCAATCTTCTAAGGTTTACATTTAAATTTATTTTAATTTTATTTAATTAATTAAAAAAAATTATTAGTTTAAAAAAGTATAAATACTGTTTTTTATCGACAAAAGCTTTTGAACGGTAACTCCGATCATCATGAAATTTGGACACAACATTCATCTCGGTAAACTAAGATGAATGTGTGTACTCATGTTCCTCCCTTCCTCATTCGTTCTTTTACACCCGGGTGAAACCGGACGGGACCGCTAGTATAGAAATAAATGGCAATTTTGAAAATGCAAAAAAAATATGTTGCCATTTGAAAAAAATAATGCATCACACTTCCGGTTGAGTGTAAAGTACAAAAAAAATATATCTCAGCAGTTTCCGAGAATAAATTTCGAGTTTAAACTATTTAAACTTTTCTTTGATTTTAAGAGGGGGATACTCGAATATTATTATTCATTGTTGCCACTATCGGTGAACACACTGTATAGTTCAGACGAATTTAGTATTTTAAAAGAAAAAGTGTATATACTTTTGATATTTTGACAATATGGTAAGAAATAAGGATTTTGAATTTTGATATTTTGACAATATGGTAAGAAATAAGGATTTTGAAAGTTCCCACTGTGATCGTAAATTTTTAAGTTCCTTATTTCCAGCAATTTACTTTTACGAATGTTTCATCAAAAAATCAAAATTTATAATTTTCTCTTCTATTTGACTATTTCTCATGATTAATACGAATATTAATGATGACCTCAGGTGTCGAGTGTCTAAATTCTCTATATATTTATTAATCATAAGTATGCCAAGTCTTCCAGTTACACTAATTATAATAATATCTTTAATTAATGATTCTCTCTGAAAATTAATAATTTCAAGCTAATTAAAAGCCTCACGCACTGTTAAAGAAATGAATTTGTAATATTATGTTGTTACGGACCGCACAAGACATTTCTTTTTTAAGTCTTATAAAGATCAAACAATATGGGACTTAATTCAGAATAATAACTGTCGTCTTCGTTTCTTGCTTAGTCATTCATTTTTAAGATTACTTGCCGAATATTCTGCAAATATTTTTCAGTCTAACTTGTGAGGACGGTTCTCCGCTTCAGATTTTCAGATTGACGCCTTCAATATTTCATGAAAACAGGACAATTAATTGATCTTTAATGTTTTATGTATGCATTTCTTTTGTGTATCCTCTTTTATGGTCGTGACCGCGTCCTGTTCAAGGCAATAAAAATAATTAAGATTAAACACATTTGGTATATCTTTATTTTTGTTTGTTGCAATGCAATGTTACCTGTTAATATAAGGTGCTTATGTGCGTCTGATACTGATTTTAACTTTAATTACGACAGCATTTCTCCAAATGTTAAATCAGCCACCTTTCCTCGCACAAAATAAGATCTTTAACGCTCCGAATGCTTAATTTTTATATTTTCTGCACACAGTACTTTTTTCCTCAACTAGAAACAAAATGATATGACCAATGATGTTATTAATTTTTCATTAATTTTTTTATTCATTCAAACTATCAATCATTCGTGCATTTTATTACATAATAAATAACTAATACTAATTAATTTTTAGGCGCGAATAGCGTAAGCTAAAGCGCCTATATGTACTCGCTTTTTATATTTTATAGATATCTAAATTCGGATCGAAACGTCATCTTTTGTTATATTGATTTATATTTTTATATTATTTTTTGTCAATATATAGTCTGAAAAAAATTGGTCGACAATTTTATTTATTTGAAGAGTTCTATTCAGACGTTAATCAAAGATTTGATGTTACGGAGGTTTAATTCCTACTCCAAAACTACGAATATTCCGATACTTTTTCACAATAGAATCCATGTTTCTACCGGAAATAATTGTAATTGATGTCAAAACGAATGTTTAACATCGACGTCGTCGATCGTTTCTTGCAACGAATCTCACCTGTTGCCAATACTTTCCCTTTTTGGATAAGTTGGCTTATTATTTGATTTGAAGAAAGCCAAAAAATTTTAACCTTTTGAAAATTGATTTGGATCTGATAACTGGTTTTGGGTAATTTGCTGATTTCGAATTCAACTTCCGTTTCTGTCCATCACGTAAGATTTTTGAACAACTAGGGTGTGATAGAAGATAAAAATCGCCTTTATTAACCTTTTTTTTAATTTAGAAAAGAAAACAGCACAAGGTCACCTAGCACAAGTTTTGGTGTCGCTAATTATTTTTCTTTTCGTAGGAGAATAGAAGTTTAGCATATTTTTGCCTTAATCATTCCCGGAAATGGAACACTCAGGAGCTTAGGAGGCGTTATTATTTGCAGTCTAGTCATCTCCAGTGAACATAAAATTTACTCGTGGAGATATTAAAACATGCGTTCACTCAGCGACAGGTGAAAGGGGACGGCGCCAGTATAAGTTTGTGAAGCGCTGGTATAATACGTAACATATTATAATAGCTATACGTTTGTGTGCATGTGTGTTAGTCAGACTATTCTTTTAATGCAATTCAAATTAAAGCGATGTACAAGAAGTGGTAGAGGAGAACGAACGCGTGTTGCGTTGTACGGGGTCCACCACGTGCAAAGGTGAGACAGGAGTAATAATTCCACCAGCAAATACACCATCGCCGAAGACATACTATAAAACCAGATAACTTTTGGTTAAATCTTCAGTTTAGACTTGTGTCTTACAGTTAATACAAGTGCAGAAACCAACCACTAACGGTGGGTCTGCCTCAGTGGATATCAATTATGAAGTCGTGGTCGATTTTGGTTAGTGGTTTCTTTTTGGATTTATCTTCATGTTTAATATTACTCTAGAACAATACGCCACACGTCACGTCGATTGCATTTTGTTTATCTACTGTCGATTGTTATCTCGAACAACCGGTATAATTTTTTTTCTGATTTTTTTATGCAGTGAAATTAATTCTGACAGTACTGGAGCATCGTTCGCGTGTTCTATATGTATCTTTTTTTAATATTTTATTCATCGACGTAAATTTTGATCCTCGAGTTAGCAATACGAAGTGAGAATTAAAAAACACAGTGTCAATTTAAAAAATAATTAACTATAAAAGTGTATTTTTTTGGATATACCTATATTTATAAAACTGCGTTTGTATACCTAGTTTTCCTATGAAAATAGTATTCGAAAAAATCTAAATATCCCTATATAAGGAATGCAAAATAACTTGTTTTTTTTTGTTTTTGTAATCTTTAATTGTAACAAAAGTTAGTCTGGATTTTCTCTGGTCAACTAGATTCAAAATTAATATTCAAACACAATACTTTAGTTACAAAATTATTTATGAAAATCGGAACTAAACTACGTATTTTAAATTTTAGACTAAAACAGTTACCAAAATAAAGACCCCTTGTTATTAAAACGTTTTCAATATTACATGTAAATAAGATGTCTATTCAAGATAATTATAACCAGTTATGTCAACAAATAATACTGAAAAGATGATGGATTACAAAAATGGTCTACAAAAATCAGTTTAACATTCATGATTTACTTTACGAACGCTATTTTATGGTCATCAAATTCACTTTCGTTCTGTTAAAACTCGGAGTAAGATACATAACCGGAACCGGGTTATGTTAAAATATTTGTTGATTTTTAATTGCATTTCAGTACGACGAGTTTATAAATATTTACTATACCGGTCCGGTAACGTGTTGCACACACGATTATTATTATTTTATTGGTATCATTTCGCGATCGGAAGGTGATACGCCGGAAGTATGATATTAGTGTTGAGATGTCAAATACGCAGACGTAGTACTAACGATGAGTATCGAATTACTATCAAGATAATGTGTTTGTTCAGACCGTTAAGTTACGTGCAAATAAATATTTCTTGTTCGATATAACAATCAATACTGAAGCTCAGTAATTTTATTATGTAAGTTACTTCAATATCAAACGACAACAGCTTATTTAAATACATAAAAATGCGCCTGTAACTTTATTTTTTTCGTTTTACGTTGCGGTCACGTATTAGAATCATCTTCATAATTGTAAAACTAAGAGATATAAAAATAATTTTTAAATATTAGTTTTCCAATGTACATTTTTACTATTATCTTATTTTACTTACTAATATTTAAAAATTATTTTTATATCGTAGTTTTATGGTTCTGAAGATGATTCTAATCCAGGCCGAAACGTAAAAAAAATAAAGTCTTAAAAATTACTCGAGCGTTTTTATTTATCTAAATAATAAAATCAGACGTTAACAAATAATTAAATAGTAGTCTATGTATCCCGTACGTAAATGAAGATATTATACGAGTAAGTATAACAATATGTTAAAACGAGCTAGTAGTAAGTTTTAACAGTCAGTATCATTACGAACACGATACATACTGCATTTTTTTGCACGTACCTCCTATTAAATAGCTGATTTTCACATCATAATAAGCTTGTCTCTGTTGCTCATATGAATTTAAATGGCAACTGACAGACATATTACTATTGGACTGGTAAAATTGCGTTACTTATGTTTTAATTCAATGAACCAGTGCGAAATGGGCTATTTTACAATCACTACACAGTCATGAAAAGCAGTTATTTTATAGGTGGTCGCACAAAAAAAAAATTATGGTGGGTTTCTTGATGTACGCTACCAGTAGATTAAGAGTACCTTCTATAATCTAAGTAATCCTGTGGTATATTATTTAACAAATGTAAAAATTCGCTGCCCTGTTTTTGTGTTTTAATTTTATTCACATAACATAATTAAAAAAATTAATACAAAAACTGCTCTGTTCATTTAGCTTATGATGAAAGCATTGTCAGAAAATCTGAATTGACACTGACCTTAGGTTGTGATTATTTAATAACAGTTTTTATACAATAATATATGTAGGAACCTAGTTTAATATCATTGTCAAATGTAGAGCACTCACAGAAAAATAAACGTTCATAGAAATGTTGTTTAAAAAAAATGTATAATTTTAATTGATCAATTTTTTGAGCTCAACGCTTACTTAATGAAATTTATACAAATCAAAAAGAAATATCGATTATTCACAATATTATCATTACCTGCCTTTGAAATGTTTCCTGGCGTACTTCATACTCCATTTATCTATTTGAGGAGAGATATGCCAGATATGCTAAAAAAATTTAAGGCAGGCAACGATAATCTCTATACTAATATATAAAGCTGAAGAGTTTGTTTGTTTGTTCGGTTGAACGCGCTAATCTCAGGAACTACTACTTCGAATTGAAAAATTTTTGTTTGTTGGATAGCCCATTTATCGAGGAAGACTATAGGCTATATAATATCACGCTACGACCAAAAATGTTGCAAAATGTAACTCAAAATTTGTCCGTCTGACAAAAACTTTTGAACGGTAACTCCGATCATCATGAAATTTGGACACAATATTCATCTCGGTTAACTAAGATGAATGTGCGTACTTATGTCCGGGCGGAACCGATAATTGTAAATAAATGATATTTCTCTACTTTCATTAAGCGGGTGGTGTTGAGACGTTTTTGAGATACTGACAAAAAAAAGATAAAAAATCAAAATATTCTGTCAGTGATTTGATATTTTCCACAATACTATCGGTTAGAATCACTAAAAAAATTTAGTTCCGTTATCTGATGAACTTTTTCTATCGTCCGAGCTTGAACAACTATACCAAAATACCTCCAGAGATTAAAGTAGCAAAGATGTCAAAATTTAAGTAATATTACAAAAACATTCTAATATCTCTGCCACATGCCGCCCCTTAATATGAACTACATTTTCAACAGAAACTCACGAACATTAATTTAAGTTAATATTTCTCCAGAATTTTCTCTTCAAATGTATTATAATCAAAAAACACTAAATTGCTTTCATCTAAAATTTAAATTACAATTTTTATCTTGTTGTCCGTGAAAGAAAGGTACAAGCAAGGCAAATATAATTAATAATTCATTAAGAAAAATAACTAGTGTAGAAAGATATTTCCTTTATATAAAAAAGTGGTATAGTATAATCATATAATTTTCATTTAACCTAGATTTCAGCAAGTTCAAATTAATGGCTATACCATATACTTCAAATCATTAGAATTATCACGTTAACCCGAATTTTAAAAATAAAGATATATCCGGTTAATCATAACTTTTATATAGCTGTCTAAACAACTTGATAGTAATAATATTATTTTTGTACAGGATGTTTGAGAAACATAACAGGGTCACAGTCACGTAGAACGTAAGTTCCGTAAGGTCCCCCGCACACGGGTACGACTGTTTTACAATTTGAATTTTAAACCGGTTCCCGATGAGATCCTTTCGCACGTAAGAGAATAGGAGAGCCGCACATGGGTCGACAAAACCGTGTTTGCAGGTCGAATAGCCGTTGAATTATTTCCCCTTTAACGTTACAGAAATTTTCAGACAAGTCGTTAAAGAAGTTTCACTTCAAGAAAATTAATATTAGATTTTTTCGAGTCGAAACTTATAAATCGCATTTTTTTCGTTAATAAAAAAACTTCTTTATGTTTTGAACACTTTGTAATTACAACCAAAGACGAGGTAGCTTGTTACGCTTGAAGTGATTAGTTATTAATGAAATGCTTAAACTCTGAATTAATTATGTTGTTAACTTGCTATTATGATAACTAAAATACATATTATTAATTAATAGATCATCTTTAAGATACTCCGTCTAAAAAAATAAAGGATGTGAAATTCTACGTTTTTAAACATCTAATTTGCACGGATTTTTCACTCGGCACTTGGTAGAACATGATTAATAACAAATAGTAAAAACAAAAAACACGTGAAAATTCTACAAAATATTTTCTCTTCTCAACGAGCGTTTCAAGTCCATCATCAGGAGTACAGACATATGTATATGTATATATCTGTACTCCTGATGATGGACTTGAAACGATCGTTGAGAAGAGAAAATATTTTGTAGAATTTTCACGTGTTTTTTGTTTTTAATATTTTTAAATATCTTTTTGGTGAAATAATTGTTAGATTTTTCCCTCCGGAAAGCATGCTTCCAAAATGTTTGCTTGTCTGTCGGTCTGTTTTTATTAATGCTACTCGGGGTAAGATAAAGTTTAAGTCAAAACTAATAATAAAAACCGCGGGTAACGGCTCTTGCTTAAGAGAACAGAAAATTAATTTATAAGAACGAAATTTTATAAACAGTTAAATTAGAAAATGATACGTTTACATAAAACACTTAAAAGCGAGATCCTTTCCAGATTTTAATGACGTCGAATAAAGATTGTGGTAGGGAGGCAGAGAAGCCATGTGCATATGCGATTGTTTAATATGTATGTCAAGAGATTCCGTATGTAAACAGTAGCTTGATTGGTTAATTTATTTACAAAACTATATAATAATCGCTTTACTAAAACACACAGTTTTACTATGCAAACAGTACGTGCAAATGTGCTTATTATATGTTACAAAAGAATGACGTTAAAAAAAAAGATTTGAAATGCGCGTAGCTATATCGATTAATCATATACTTTTATTTGTATAATAAACTCGCCATCGAACCATTAGGGTGCAAGGCTATATTTTTGTCTTCGTAAAAAGAGACCCAGCTATATTTTCAATACGCTTTGTTGCCTTCACTGACCGCACATTGAGTAAATAGACTAAGATTTCGAGGTTTGAGATTTTTTGAAAAAAATAATTTTTAATAAAAATTTTAACATCTTTTTTTTATATTTCGCACATTTCGTTGATAGAAAAATTAATCGGAAGTTATGTAATTTCACATTCAGCTTTTATTATAATTTTCAATAGATTTTGCCTTGATTAAAAATAATTATTGTTAAACTTGATAAATAATTATATATACATCGCCTCATCTACTATATAAAAATAATCTTGAGAATGCAGTCGTAACTTAATTCATTCTGAGGTCAATCATTAAATCAAGTTAATATTATGATTTGAAATAAAATTGATTAAAAAAACCAAAATTTTAATAACTTGCAATCTATTTAAAGTTATCAATAACATAATTTTGGTAACGGACAGTTTTCGTTGCTAACAATTACTGCTGAATTGATTTTGATCGCATTTATTAGTTTCACTTTACAACACTAGTGTTAAATAGGCCATTTTGTAACCGCTATACAAGCATGAAAAGCATCTATTTTGTAAGAGAGTGTGCGAGAAATATATTATAAATATATTTACCGACCTTATTTGCTTATTATTTTTGAATGGTGTTTCTAATATCGCCAATTCAAGTTTAATTTTATCCATTTTCGTGCTGATAAAAGCGTGAAGAAGAAGAATTCCTCATCGGATCTTCGATAGAACTTTCTTTGTATTGTTTTTGAACAAAACACGGTTACTGCCACGAACGCTGTAATTTATATAATTCACTTAATCACAAAGTCTGTTAGGAAATGCATGTCATTCATAGTCACACACCGGTTGTTAACTTGTCATAGTCACAACATTAACGGACGCACAAATGTAAATCCGCGAGACATTTTAGCATTCATAAATCAAGTATCAAACACTTATTTACAGCATTTGCGTTTCGATTATGCAATGCAATATTTCAAACACAAACTGTCAAATATTACGTATCTTTAAACATTGTATTGATTTCTTTGTATTCGACTAAATTATTAAATAATATACTTTATTCAGTGATTGATTGTAATTATTTATTTGCAGCTCATAGTGGGATTCGTGCTAGCTGGCCTAGCATGCAGCACTCCAGTACCAGATGCTGCAAGGGACAAGCGTGGCCTTGACAGCTACGGACCACCGGACCACGACGACCATCATCATCATCAACCCGAGGGCGAGTGGAAAAAGAAACTTGTCTGGAAAGATGAGTGGGTCAAAGTCTGGAAGCCTGCCAAAAAACTAGTCTGGAAGACAGTATGGAAAAAGGTCCAAGTACCAGCCTGGAAAGAAATACAAGTTCCCGTGTGGAAAGAAATACAAGTACCAGCGTGGAAAACTATCCAAAAACCGGTGTGGATAGAGAAACAAGTTCCTGCATGGAAGGAAATCCAAGTGCCGGCGTGGAAGAAAGTATGGAAACCGGTGTGGAAAGAAATCCAAGTTCCAGTCTGGAAAGAGATCCAAGTTCCTGAATGGAAGAAGAGCTACGTTCCAGAATGGGTAAAGGTAGGAGTTCCGGGCGAACATTACCTCGGCAAAGATCATCACGGTTACGAAGTAACTGCTCACGATTTGTGGAAAAAGAAACTTATTTGGAAACCTGTATGGAAGAAGGTGTGGAGAACTGAAAAGAAACAAGAGTGGCACACAGAAAAGAAATTGGAATGGAAAGAAGAATGGAAACAGATTTGGAAAACAGAAAAGAAACAAATCTGGGTGCCGAAGAAAGAACAGATCTGGAAATCTGAAGAAGTGCAAATTTGGAAGACAGTAAAGAAACAAGAATGGCACACCGAAAAGAAACAAATTTGGAAGGACGAATGGAAACAGAGTTCAGTGCCGGAATGGAAAGAGTACAGTGTACAGGAATGGAAGAAGGTATCGAAACCAGTATGGGAAAATGTTTGGGTGCCAATTCATCACGAGCACCATGAAGAACACCACGGATGGGATTGAATTATGAAAGAGATGTAGTTTGGATTATAATTCTGAGTGCATGTGCGCGAACGAACGAGTCAGTAGACAGTTGGTGGGTGGCCATCTTGCCATTATCGATCTTTTGTAAATAGCTTTTGTTTCTGATCACCATCTCTGTTCCAGTACAAATTGTTGTCCAACCACATTAAACGATTGTTTTAAATCATTATTAAAAATTAGAAAAATCTTAAACAGAAGAACGTATCAACAAAAAGCATGCAACTCGAACTTACAGAGTTCAGATATAATTTAGAAATAAATTTGGGTTAAAACAAGAAAATCTCAGAGTCGATTTGTAATGATATTTATCAATCGTAGATTGCTCTAAGGGAAAAACATTTATTTTATAATTTTCCCCATGATTAAAGATTTATTTTAGTAAAAAAAATAATTTTCAGATATACAATTTACTAAACATAATATAATCTGAATTTTGTTATAATATTGAAACAATCGTTCGATATAAATAAATGATTATAAAGTTGCACAATTACCATATTTAATAAAATTGCATGACTTTTCAATCAACGTGGACAGCAATAAGTAATTATTCAAAACACCACATCATTCGAAACAGGATCTTTTTTAATTGATGTTATCTTACAAAAAAATGGTACCTATGCATTTCTTTCAGAAGCCAAAACAATTTGATAATTATAAATAAAAATATTTATCGTTTTTGGTGTGATGTTTTGAATTAACTGTAATCCGTCATCCATTTTATGTTGAATGTATAAGACATTTTTTACTCTTGTGTGCTGATATTAATTGTTATATAATTATTTTGTTTTATATTCTTAGTTGTGTATATAAATACAATTTTATAAGAAAATAGCAGTGTCTTTTTTATAACAACCAAACATTTCACCAAGTACTTAATCCATCTTTGGAAGCACAAATACTCCTTTGATGATGAGTTAATAGTCCGAAACAATCTGAGCGAAATCTATGTACTAGCGTCAACTCCTTGTATTACTCTGATGGGAAAATACATAAACATTGTCTGCAGACTTTAATTATGAAATACTAATTTATTTATATAATAACGATTATGCTAATGGTTTTGTATCAGTCAAAATGTTAATTGTTTGCTGAACACTAAATTAGTTGCAGAAAAAACAAATATTGCCATTTTAAAATACAAAAGATACTTTCCAATTTACGTAACGAAACTTGTTATTGAAAATAAAGCATTGTTAAGTAGAAGCAATTATTGAAATTTTGTCTAATCGACAAAGTGCTATGCACGTTTAAAAATAATTGAATTTTAAAAGATAATTATTATATCATATTTAATTAGAAACCAGGAGCTTATTTAATAACAATTAGTTTTAACCATTTTCCATAATACTAAATTAAAAAATTTTAAATACGTGAAACTTTTCAAGAATAAAAAAAAATCGAAGAAAAATTAGTTTTTACTTATAATGAAAATCTTTTTCCTATTAAAAATATAACTAATTGGCGTATGAGGCCATTATCATTTATCATTAGAATATAATTCATGATTACATACTATAGAGAGGAGAAGATTGCAAATTATAGACGCTCGACAACTGAAGTTATATATTTTATGTTAAGATATACAATATACACAAATCAAACCTAAAATTACAAAATATTGATCAACATCAAATCTAAATTTAATATCAAATCTGTAAGTATAGTGTCATAAATAAAACAAAGAAAATAATATGTTGTTTACATTTTTTTACATATTATGTAGGTAGGTATAGGTATAAGTTCACAGTAAAATATATTATAAAAACACTGTTAAAAAATCAGCATGTGAGCCGATAAGTGATTACCAAGGTATTACAAAATCGAACCATAAATGAAAATCAAAGGAATGCCGTTGTTTAATAATAAGAGGTACTTTCTCCATCGATTGCATAATAATTCAATCAGGTTCTTCATCCAAAGTTCATCTCTGATGCGATACAGAACTAGTCTAATCATAACCGAAATCACAGTCAGAGTCAACCATTCTATACATGACACCCATTTTACTGGTGCCAAAGTTTCAAATATGTGGATATTGATTGATGCTTTTACCACAGTTACCATATTTACGATATAGTGGTCCCGCCCGGTTTCACCCGGGTGTAAAAGAACGAATGGGGAAGGAAGGAACATGAGTACACACATTCATCTTAGTTTACCGAGATGAATGTTGTGTCCAAATTTCATGATGATCGGAGTTACCGTTCAAAAGTTTTTGTCGATAAAAAGCAGTATTTATACTTTTTTTAACTAATAATTTTTTTAATAAAATTTAAATGTAAGCCTTAGAAGAAAGCAATGTAGAAAATAAAAAAAAATAAAAATATATTCGCCCAACGTAGGGCTCGAACTCACGACCCTGATATTGACAGTCGTGTGCTCTACCGATTGAGCTAGCCGGCATTGTATTCTGGCAACGCTAATTTGAGTATATTTAGTTAGTGCATTTCACCTGACTAGAAGCTTATTTTTGAGATACATTTTGTAACATTTTTCATTAATGCTCCGCTCCTAATGGTCGTAGCCTAAATGGGCTATCCAACAAAAAACATTTTTTTCAATTTAAACCAGTAGTTCCTGAGATTAGCGCGTTCAAACAAACAAACAAACTCTTTAGCTTTATATATTAGTATAGATATATAAAGTATATAAAGTTTAGAAATAGCAAGGTTAGTAAAGTGCAGAGATTGCCGCATTCCATCTGACCAATCTGCATAAGTGCGGGAATGACGTCAGCTGGCGGACCGTTTATATTTTTATCAACCTATAATGATACTGCCAAAAACGTCATTAATATTTAAGCAGGACTATGTAAAAATATTTTTTGGAAAAAGTCTGTGCGTCTATATTTTGTCTGTTGCTTTGTGAGCACGATCCAAGTCAAACGGATGAGTGGATTGATACCAAATTTGGACAGGGTGTTTGATATGCAAATTTGAAAAGCCCTATTGTTTTTGGGGAAAGTCGGCGCATGCGCAAAAGAGATATATGCTATAACGTTGTTTTTTATATAATAATTTTGCGGATGTATTATTTTTTTATGCTTAATCATTTTTGATAAATTTTAATGAAGTCTAGCGTACCCCACGACGAAAGTATAGGTTATATAATTTATACTCTCCAGAATTTACATAGGACTGAAACCTAATATAAATATAATAAGATTTTATGCAAGTAATTAATAAGAAAAAAATCGCAGGTTTGTGGACAAAAGTTATATTTATAATTGTACGACGTTTCGTCTATAAATTTAGACTTTTTCAAGTACAAATTGAAAATAATTTAAATAAACATTAATATTATTATTAATAACCATAGCAATTAACAAAAGTTAAGGTACATAAAATAAAAATATGGCAACAAGTTTATGTATAAATTTTTAAACAATAAAAATAAAAATTAAAAATTCGATGAACACGATATCTAATATATATTTTATGCAAGTCTAAAAAAACAATTTTTAGCGCGATGACATCTCTCTACAAAATCTGTGTATTACATTAACGTAAAAGTACATGTAGTGCCACTCATACGTGCTGGCCGTTAAGCATACCAACACAGCCGTTAATAACGGCGCAACGAAATACCGTTAGCAACGCCGCACCGTGTACAAACGGCCAATGACAGCATTTCACGATATCAACATGTGTGGCGCTACTCGTTCCATAAATAAAAAACCTTTCATTTTGATGAATGCATTGCAATGAAAGTGTATGTTCTCTGTTGCAATGGTTGATTTTGTTTAATAAACATGAATTAATTAATTAATTGTTAGCAATTGAATACACTTCTTAAACAGTGCTGGATTAACCTATAAGCAAAATAAGCAACTGCTTAGGGCATCATGTTTTAGGGGGCACAAAAAATAACGTGATCTACTGTGTAATAGTACGCCCCTGTACAGTAAATATGCCAATCCCGTCTCCTATAAAGCTCGGCCCACGGTTAATTAAAAGACCCGCTACATTACAACTGATATAAAACTGTATAAAAATGTCTAAGGACCGATTTTATAGACAGTCAAATTTTTAATGAGAGCGTTAATTGTAAAATTCAATTTTTCTTTAAAATTCTATGCTTTTTAACTTTTTTTCAACAAATTCTAATAGTCAGAGTGCCCGTCGGCAAAAATTTTATTGATACATACTCTCCCCAAACTTTGTATATGGCTTCATTAGGCCTAGTCTGACACCTATTTCCTCTATGACTTTTCTTGATTTTGGGGCGTTTTCCCTATAAAGTTTCCTAAACATGTCGTTTTGACGACATGTAAAAATTTATACATACTGTTTGGTTTTTTAATTGGATAGCTTAAAAACTTCAACCAAAACGCTAAAATAATGTTCTCTGACAAATAACATGAGCCATTTAAAATGTCTGACACCTCGAATATGTCGAAAAAACGACTATAAGAAAATTTATGAATAACCAGCTGATTTTCTCAGTATCTTATATTTGGACACTGCAAAATCAAATTGAATATTATGAAAATTTGATTTTGCAGTGTTCAAATATAAGACACTGAGAAAATCAGCTGGTTATTGATATTTTTTTTAGAGTCATGAAATCGACAACTTTAACGCGTCAGACTGGAAAATAGGAAAACTATCCCCGTCAGACAATATGAAAATTTGATTTTGCAGTGTTCAAATATAAGATACTGAGAAAATCAGCTGGTTATTCATAAATTTTTTTATAGTCATGAAATCGACAACTTTGACGCGTCAGACTGGAAAATAGGAAAACTATCCCCGTCAGACAATATGAAAATTTGATTTTGTAGTGTTCAAATATAAGATACTGAGAAAATCAGCTGGTTATTCATAAATTTTCTTATAGTCGTTTTTTCGACATATTCGAGGTGTCAGACATTTTAAATGGCTCATGTTATTTGTCAGAGAACATTATTTTAGCGTTTTGGTTGAAGTTTTTAAGCTATCCAATTAAAAAACCAAACAGTATGTATAAATTTCTACATGTCGTCAAAACGACATGTTTAGGAAACTTTATAGGGAAAACGCCCCAAAATCAAGAAAAGTCATAGAGGAAATAGGTGTCAGACTAGGCCTAATGAAGCCATATACAAAGTTTGGGGAGAGTATGTATCAATAAAATTTTTGCCGACGGGCACTCTGACTATAAGGTTATGACATTCACAATTTAATTTTTTTTATAAACTTAACATGACAGAGACAGATAATATTAGAATTTTACTGTTAGAGATAAGAGCCCATAGGCAAGAAATGCTTTGGGCATCAAGGAGTCTTAATCCGGCACTGTTCTTAAATAAATTCATTTGAATTAAATAGTTTGTAGGTAGTTTCGTTTTCTTATCTGGAAGAATAACAGTTTCCAGATTTTGTGTTTGTCTTCCTTATTATTCGTCTATGTCGTTTTTAACGAAACTTGACTATTATTCGATAAACAAATTTAAAGTAATAATACTTATGAACCAATGATGCTCGAGTTAAGATATGGATTTTCTGTCCAAATCTGCACTATTATAGACGCTCATATATAGGTTTTCAAGGATTGCAGAAAACAAAATTCAATTGGGTTTGAGAGTTTTAAAATGTTACCGTCTTTTGTTTTATTTTTACACAAATAACATATTCTTGATTGCAGACCGCCGGTCAGTAATTTTGCCTATGTAATAGTTCACATTAGGTAGATTTTGAGACGCTGAATCCAATGAGCACAGACGCAGCCATGTATCTTGTCTCGTTTTAGAGATAATATAGTGTTAAATTTTTGAAATTTTCAAATTGTCCTAACTCGGAAACCAAAAGAGATACAGTTCTGCGCTTGTGCTCATTCGATTCAGTAGACTTTTTTCTATAAGATCTAATAAATTCAGACATATCAGTGACAATTTTATATTATCCAAAAAATTGTAAAAAATTCAAGTTTTTCGATGTTTTTGCAATTTGGCTACTTTTTGAGATACTAAGAGCCTTCCGATACGGTTAATATTTGCCGTACTTTTGGAAAAAATCACGCTGAATCCAATGAGACCACCCGCAATTCTGTATCTCTTTTGGTTTAGGCATTAGACGTGATTTTATAAATTTTTCTTGAAAAAATTCAAAACGTTATAACTTGAAAACTACAATAGCTACAGACTTCTTGGTACGCTCATTCTATTCAGCGTGATTTTTTGCATGGGATTAAGTCATTTTCAACCATATCTTTTACAAATTTCCAGGCGATACCGCACTTATTTGAAATGAAATGTAAAGAAAATCTCAAAAATTTTCAAATATGAAATCTCTCAATACCGGTTGATATTAAGATTATACTTTAACTAAAGTTCAAAAAACTTTGATGTCCATCATAGTGTACCCATATTGTGTGATTTTAATGCATGTTTGTTGAAAACCGACGATCTTTAATATCATTAATCAATATTCTATAATTTGTCGTCAAGATAATAGAAGGAAAGAATGCAATATCAATAGGCGTGTTCACAGTTTCACTGTTAAAGAGAAATAAGAATAGAAAATGTCGCTGACAATGACCGGTTAAGAAATTATCTATTGAACATAAAAATAATTTATTACCTCTAAGCCACAAGTATTACGAGTTTCAAGTTCTCTACATAATTAAATAATAAAATATTATTATGTGTAAAACTAACAAGTTTACAAGACGTAATTAGACTTTGGAAACAAGTTGTCTATCAAGGCAAGACTGCGTTTTAAAGACATGTCATCTGAAAACGCCGTTGAAATTCCCGATAACATTTTCAAATTTATATTTGATTAAAGTATCAAATAATAATAATAAGCCCGTAAAAATCCCACTATAGGACATTCCAGATATCCCGGTCTTGAGCTAATCGGTGCCAAAGTTTTCCGGTAAATTCGTCTATTTCGTCCTTCCATCTTCTCTTTTGTCTTCCTATTTTTCTTTTCTCTTCTAACGAGCACCATTCTGTTATCCTTTTTGTCCAACGATTATTTGACATTCTTACTACGTGGCCTGCCCATTTCCATTTTAAAGTTTTAATTTTATGTTTAACATCTACAATTTTTGTAAAAAAAATACAAATACTACAAAACAAAAGAAAACTCCAAGATACGTCTATATACATTACAGAAGATCTGCCAAAACATGTGATAGAAGCAAGGAAAGAACTGTTGCCGCTTCTACAAGAACACAGAAGTGCTGGAGAAACTGTATTTCTGAAGTACGATAAATTATACATAAATGGGAAAGAGATGATAAAGTATCAAATAGAGCCGTAACTCTGAAACCCTTAATTCAATTTCAATTAAACAAATTCGGAACATGTAGAACTCCTCAACTCAAATAATAAGTTACTTTATGTAAGAATTCGTTCGCGTCAACAATTGGAATAATCTATACCAATATTATAAAGTAAAGTTTATAAGGAGGTATTATAAATTATTAATGTTTCTATTATTGTGTGCAGTGCAGCAGGGAAAGACTAGTTAGGGAGCTAACAGGTAAAAAAATCATGTTGTCCCAAACTTCTGCCGCTTGGTACTATATAAGCTGTTTAAGTAATTTAGAGCATTTTTTCTTATATGATATATAGAGTATAGACGGAATCTGGACCCATTTTAAGATAAGAGGGGAGGGGAGAAAACCAAAAAAAAATGTCGGCCTAACCGCTTGGTTTTGACGGTAGAATTTATTTTCAGTGTTCCACATTCCCGGAAAAATAGTGGCAGAAAAAATTCATGTGCCATTTTTCCGTGCGTGACTAAGAAAAAATTTTAAAAAATGAACCCTAACCGAATCTAACAAAATGGAAAATTTTCTATTCGATGTGTACATCGACGGAAAAATTGTGACAGAAATTTTGGTCGGGTTATTTGTCCACAATTTGACGTCAAAATGTCAAAAAGTGGATAAAAAATTTCAAAGAGGGTAAAAAAATAGTTAAATAATCGGGAAATGCCAGCAGCAGAAATATTTGAGAGTGGATTTATGAATTAGCCACTTCAGATCATTTGACCAATTCATAAATCCACTCTCTTAGGAGTGGTTTGGGGAGGGTGCAATTAGTCAAATATTTCTGCCGCTAGCATTTCCCGATTATTTGGCTCTAACAGAACCTAAAAACAAAGCGGCAAAAATTTTTCTAAATTTTAACCATTTTTTTACCATCTTTGAAATTTTTTATCCACTTTTCGACATTTTGACGTCAAATTGTGACCAATGGCCCGAGCGAAATTTCTGCCACTATTTTTCCGTCGATGTCCACATCGAATAGAAATTTTTACATTTTGTTAGATCCGGTTAGGGTTCACTTTTTAATTTTTTTTTTATTCATGTACGGAAAAATGGCTCATGAATTATTTCTGCCACTATTTTTCCATTTTTCCGGGAATGTGGAGCACTGAAAGTAAATTATACCGTCAAAATCAAGCTGTTAGGCCGACATTTTTTTTCGATTTTCTCCCCCGCCCCTCTCTTGGCCCAGATTCTGCCTATATATATCATATAAGAAAAAATGCTATAAATTACTTAAAATGCTTAACAGTGTACAGGGTGTATCAAAGGATTGAGACCATAGGGAAAACTCTGCTCACTTTTCATTTAAAAATCATGATGATTTAATTTGAATTCTATCTTTGTCGCGCTACTCAATTGGATTACGTCTTCTTTGTTGCACTCAGCAATTTTCTCTGTTTTCAATCCTCTGATACACACTACCTTCAAAAAGATTTCACCCTAAGGGTACTACTTTTTTCACTGATTAGTGTCCAATGACTTGTGGATCTTAAAAATAGCAAACAATTTAGAATCAACCATTCTATTACTGAGTTATAATCGATTGTAACATCAATACAAATATCTCGACATAAGGACAGGTGCATTTTATTATATCAAAATAAATATTTTTTATGTGTAGTGTGGTAATTAAATTCCAAATCAAACAAAGAACCTAATCTTATTGTTATTTTTGAAATGTGGTTATTTTATTATCGACCGCTTGAAATTACAGTCTTGATGTCAGTAGGTACTCGGTAGACATTTTTATCTAGTTAGTATAGTGACTGATTTAACGAGTTGATCTTATATGTACTTTCACTTATTGTGTGGGGAATCATCTGGATGTTTCTATTCCATTAGCGCATCGACAGTCAAGGATGAACACATCACGCACCATAAAAAGCACGAATGACATCATGTAAGTAAGTCACCGCGAGTCGAAGAGTCCTTTGATATACGAATAGAATGTTCCAGCCTTATACTTAACCTTGATTATTTTAAAAGACAATTCCACGAAACCCTTTGTAAATAAGAGGATATTCTCTACAACATAACGATAATTATCTACGCTTTTCGAAAAATCGCCCCTGTCGACGCAAAGTATTTTCCAAAAATCCAGATAAAAATGTTAGTAAAATAATATATATTACTAGCGGGCCATCTCGGTTTCACCCGGGTGCGATAGATATAATTCTGCATATAGTATATTTAGTTTGCGGCTCGGCAAAGTTAGTCTGAGCTAATAGTTTTTAGCAAATTTTACCAGATTTGCTTCCGAACTAATAGCTTTGAGATAATTCTAACAGATATCGCTACTTGGTACTAAAACAGTTTTTTTCGTTTGCTTCTGAACTAATAGCTTTGAGTAAATTCTATCAGAAGTCGTTACGCATGTTACTAAAACAGTTTTTTTGAGAAAACACCGTAATTTTGTACACAATATTCAATAAAAACTATCCTGTAGCGTAAGCTGCACCAAGCAAGACATTTACAAAATTTCATTAAAATCGATTCAGTGGTTTCGGAGATTATCGCGGCCAAAATTGTGACACGAGAATTTTATATATATAGATTTTCCAATCCTTGACATACAAAGAGCAAGTACACATATGAATTGCCCGAGACGGTAGTACATTAATAATTATCTCAACTGCGCATCTTCACACGTTCATTTGTTACATATTGTTTTTACAGTTAATGTTACAAAAGAAAGTAAGATAAGGTTACCATAATCATGTGTATTAAAATTAAAAACATTATCAATTTAATTTGCAAAGTTCCCATCATTTTTTCATTTTTCTTACTAGATACAAAGAATGACAACCACAAAATACAATATTTAGAATGCATCACAATTTTAAATGTTAAACTAAAATGCAGAACTTAATAAAACTTTTCTTTTGAAACTAGCGCATATACATTTTTCCGCTTTTCTCGTACTATGTGACGACGTTATAGATTACAGAATTATCAATATTAATTATAAAAGCTACAATAAAAAGATTAAGTCATATCTTTTTTCTAAAAATAAAAAATTTAAAAGTAATACTGATAATCTAAAATCAAAAACTAGATTGAAGTTTTCTGAAGATGCCTTCGATTTCAGAACAATAGATTGTTATCAATTTTTCAACAACTTGCGCAACAACCTCTACTAAATACATTCTCTCTCTCTCCAAACACAATTATACGTTTTAACGACATGGGCAACCGACTGAATGCATTGAACTTAAACTATTAATTACAAGTTAATCATCTGTTATTTCACAGTTATTACTACCAGCCATTTGAAATAATTATATGTCGAGTGCTGCAAGGCTGCTGCATTGCGCCATCTTCGTCAAATAGTCAATGCTTTTTCAACGAACACATTGCGAGAATGACTAAACACAATATCGATTTATCATGCCCTTCAACACCTGATTGCCTTGAAAGGCCACTGTACTCCTGAAGAAATTAGAAAGGTTTCACTCTGATATTTTTGAACTCTTCAGTTTTAAGTGAATGACCGAAGATGGTTAGATGAGAAGACAGCTTCCAAAATTAAATCAATATATAAACTTTAATATAGTTAAAATGCAGTTAGAATAGACCTAAATCTTCGTCATAAAATTACGTCCAGTTTAACTGTTAAATAGTAATTACCTCGAGTTTAACCGGTACGGACATACTGACAAACACCTATCGACACATAGTATTTCATTATATAAAAAACAACATTATAGCATATATCTCTTTTGCGCATGCGCCAATTCTCCCCAAAAACAATAAGGCTCTTCATATTTGCATACCAAACATCCTGCCAAAATTTGGTTTCAATCCGTTCATTCGTTGACCTGTATCGTGCTCATATGCGTATATTAATTAAATATATTCGGATTTCGGGAAGGTCTGGTCCTACTTAATTGTCTGGCATTTTTATTTCTGGATTATATAAATGCTGAACATTCTTGTGGCTGAACTAAAAGATTATAAAAATTTCAAGTTACCCAAAACATATTTTTTTGGGATATTTTTTTGCAGATGTCATATGCTACGCAGACGCGAAATAACCGCAAACGCTCAGGCAAACTCGCGATTCTAGATTCACGAACTAATAAAATACTGTTTTTTCATTATTTCAACTTGCCTAAAATACATAGGTACCCTAAATCTGTCGTCAGCTCTTGGGCTATTACTTTTATCTCTTCCGAAGCGGGTAGCCATACAACCCTTATCTCTGGCCATACCAAGTGTACCTTGACTGCCTGATTTCCACCATGCGTTTTTTGAGGAACTCCCCCTTACACCCACTCCCTTTCACCTCGAAAAAAAAAACGCAATCGCAAAGGTGATTTGATATTAATTGCACGTAAAAGACAACGGTTTGAATTCAAATGATTTCTGGGAATGAAAGAAATTAATTCTAACCAACTGGCAGTTTTTCTATTTATTAAATTAAAACAAGCAAGACTTAGGCAATTTTAAATTAAAATAAAAAAAAAACTAAAAACCAAAAAAAAAACTTTAAATGAACATTCCTGTATAGAAAGTTTCGATGAAAATTTGACTCACAAATTCGCAAACACGTTAAACAGTAGTAAAATTAAAACTTAATTGATAATTAAAATTCAAAGAGAACTGAAATAAAATCTTAATCAATAAATTTAACAGCCGCAGTAAAACTACCGACTCATTTACATCAGCAGCGTCAGTGAAGAGGCACTTAAAAAAAATACAATCAGATTTCACATATTAGCATTCGCACCGCATAAATGTGCCGAACAATATATATAATTGGAGGTAGTGCATTGATTCATAGTAGAAATTCGTACGAAACGTAGAAAAAATGCTAAAATAGTGTTTGAGTTGCATTTAAACTGTAGTTAACCCAATTTGCTTATTTTGCATACTAGCAGGCCGTCCCGGTTTCACTGCAAAATGTATTTATTTTTCGACCAGGCGTCTGAACTAATAGCTTTGAGCAAATTCTACCAGATTTGCTTCTGAGCTAATAGCTTTGAGTGAATTGTAACAGATGTCGTTACTTATTACTAAAAGAGGTTTTTTTTTTGTTTGCTCGTAAACGAATAGCTTTGAGTAAATTCTAACAGATGTCGTTAAATGTTACTAAAACAGTTTCTTTTGATAAGACACCGTAATTTTGTACAAAATATTTAATAAAAACTATCCTATAGCGTAAGTTGCGCTAAGCAAGGCACATTTACAAAGTTTCATTAAAATCGGTTCAGCTGTGTCGGAGATTAGCACGTCCAAAATTGTGACACGAGAATTTTATATATATAGATAAAAAATAAATAGTCGCCTCAATGAATATGTAAAACAGGCAACATTCCTAAGTCCTCAAGAACAGCTTCGATTTTGATGATTTTTCAAATTTTGTTTTTATATATTATTAAAAACCAAAAACCTTTTGGGGGGGGATGAAAGTATTTATATTGTTTAAACAATAGTTATGCTATTTATGTAAAAATAAATTTTTCATACGATATTCATTTAACAGTTGTAAAAAAAGTATAGGTATATTTATTATTTAAGCTATTTTTTTCAAATTGCTATCATAAATAGTTTTAAATTAGGTATATGTCAATATGCCAAAAAATGTTTTAAACAAGTACTTATAAATTTTTTTAGGTAATAATGACAAAAAATTAATATATCTATGTAACAAAACAAAGAAGTATTTAATAACTGTGGGAAACCGTGGACATAATTGCCCACCGTGGACACAGTTGTCCAAATGTCCAAAAAGCGCAGCAATAACAGTAAAAAAAGTTATTTAAGAAAATTTTTCGCCATTCAAATACTTTTAATCAACGTACATAACATACTAATAATGTAAATATTTATGACCGGTGATATTGTAGAAATTGCCAATCATAAAGTCTACGCGGATGTTCTAGCTCGTTCACTTTTACTTTCAAGGACTAGGTCGCCTCGTTCAATCTCATCAATAACAAAATAAACAAGCTTATTGGCTAGATTGAATTTTGCACTGCCTAACAAAAATTTCATTGACACGTCTTCGTCATTATTTTCATTTTTTCACTTATCGTATATCGAATAGGAATTGTATTACGTCTACAAATCATCAAAGCGATGAAGATGAACTTGGGGGCAGGAAAATATCCTCGTTGGCATCCACTTAGGCCTACAAGAACTCATCGGGTATTCCTCACATCAAAGTATCCATAGTTGTTAGTTTCATTTTCTACTTGATTTGCAGTCTCTTTACTGATTCCAATCGCTGGATTTCGAGAAAATAGAGTAACCATAGTTATTCGTACGATTTCGAACTCAAATTATTTTTTCAGAAGACGGTGGAAAAACAAGGTAAAAATGTTCATTTTTTGAACATTTTGACGGATCAAACGAAAATATCTTTTGTCAAAAATCACGTCTGTTTTTAGTTACAGGGTAGATTTTGCCAACGGTCACTTCGTTGTCGAAAAATAGTGCGAAACAGTGACTGGTGCGTTTGGTTAAACTCAGGACTTTACGAACGGAAGTCTACTTATGCCTGTGTTTCGGATTTCTTTACCTTTAACACAAAAGTGACAGTGGACTAGGTCAACTCAACAAAGGAAGCGTTACATTTTCATTCCATCTTTGACACTGTTTTGCAGAAATCTAATTTAAGTGAAGCATCAGCATGTTTGTAATATTCCGTGGTTTTCGGCGTTGCAGTGTAAAAGAGTAATAAGTATTTAAGACCACATGATAAACATTGGTCACACCTACATGACGAAGAACATTCTTTCTCTGAATACTCCTCACTGATAATAATAATATAACAGCATGCCTACTCGTAATGTCATCCAACCATTTGGAACGTTGGAGGGATTTCTAACCAACTATTAAATCATAATTCATAAACACGCCCAAAAAAACGATTGGAATTAATTGTTTTGCGAGCTGGCGCATTTCATGGCACTTGGCGGTAGGTGTTTTAAACATGTGATAGTCGAACGTTGAAGAAAAAATGTAGAGGAGAACGATGGACAAGAACTAGGAATAAAGACGAAGAAAATTTTGATTTGTATATATGATAAAAAAATATACCACATTTTAGAAGGGTAGCTTCTTAAGCTAGTTCGAGCCGTTTAACGATAACGGTGCAACCATGGCAACAAAAGCAAATCATTTGCTACATTATCCGATGCACATGTCATAAGGCCACTCACACTGCACACGAGGCTAGAAACGCTGCTAGGAGTTCTGCTAGCCGGTAGGCTGGGTACGAAGCTAGACATACCGTCACTGCGGCTTGGCCTACTACCTCACAAGATAGGTTTTAAAATTACAACAGAGGCTATTTTCCCTGCTAGATTTGCTGCTATCAATCAGAAAGCAGTATCTTGTCACGTGGGCACTTGAACAAACGCCCACAGACCAACATGGCGTCATTCTGCTCAGAGTCAGACGACAGACACGTTTTGCTCTGTGGTTATATTTGAACTGTCACTGTGCGCGCACCAGATCTATCCACAAAACAAGCTTGAAAAATAATGAAGCGAGCACTTAACAGCAATCAAGAAAACCAGCGCTAGAAAACTAGTAGGCAAATCTAGCAAGGAAGTTAGCAGCGTTTCTAGCCTCGTGTGCAGCAGCCTTTATTAGCTGTTGCATGGAAACTGGTGAAGATAATAATTCAGGCATACAATTTTACAAAAACTGTCGATTTGCACATTAACCCTCGATATGTGGGTACATGGGTTTTTTTTGACAGGTAATATTATTTTAACAAATAAACATAATAAGTATGTGTAGGTCCAGGAAAGGTGGAGTTTCTACGCTTTCTCATTGTTTATAATAAAATTTAAAGAAGTTGGACTAGAGGTGCTATTCCGTATTCTCTACGTTAAAATTAATATTTTTGTCTCGTTTTAACTTATTTGATGTTAAATGTGTTAGAAAGTGACAAAACATTAACAACACTGAAATCTTGCATTGACTGTAAAATAACACAACATAAATAAATCTCCCACATAACCATTGCAAAAGAGTGTCACTTGTGGGTGTTAAATATGCGTAAATACCCTGAAAATTTCACTTTACTTTTTACGTAACACGTTCTACAGGATGTTTTCAACAACTTCCAATTCCTACAAGCCCCTTCAACAAAAGTTTTTTTAAACTTTAAATACATTTCCGCCTTTGAGTCTAGGATTTACATAATATTATTATGTGTGCATTTCGTTCAGAAATTTGACAGATGGACGGACGAATAACGTTGCCACAAGTTCACAACAATATAGTACCTTACGGTATGGAGCTCTGAGAGCCTACACGCTGTATAAAAAAATAAAAACCTGTTCAAAAGTTTATGAAGAATTACTATATAAATCTGTCTGTGTCAAGACTTATTTTTCATCACAAGCTAGCTTTAAAAAATAGAAATTACAATCGCTTGTGGAATTTTGAGCACTTATTTCACCATTAGATTTTCAATCTATTGAAATAGCTTATATCTGTTATTTTCGCAACATCGAAACGCTAAATGAATATATTTAGATTATTATCGATAAAACTCAATTTATGTATTTAATATTACAATCATGAAACTTTCTTGTTTGAATATTGTTAGTATACCTATAGTAGAATTAAAGTTCTAATGCGAAAAGGTCAAATATTACCATACGACTACGCTTGTTACAAGAGATTGTTCATAAATTAAATGGAAATTTAAAATACCAAGCTTACAGAAAAAGCATTTATTTTATATCTTACTAGTCGCTATCCGCAGCTTCGTACGCGATTGAGATGAAACACGGCAGCGACAACAGTATAGTTGATCATTTAAGCTCCACATTATAAGTCTTGTCTCACGGGACTGAGACCCGCTCAGCAGCGGCAAGAATAATGGGGCCTCCGGCTCCACCGTATTACAATCTTTTTTCACTCAAAATCGGTAACAGTTTCATGGCAATTAACGCACTCAAACCGGTACCACACCCTTTTTCTTTCCCGTTTTTATATATGATTACTTTGTTTTGTATATATGTTATTCGCAATAGCCGAAATCGGCCACTGCCCGAAATTTTTGCCCACAACGCGTTGCGGGTAAGGAAATATACTCACAAAGCGTTTTCTGTTAGTTTTTGCGGGGCATGGGTAAAATTAAACGCCCACAACGCGTTGTGGGTAAATGCTCGTACCCACTACACGAATTAAGAGTTTTTGAAGCGTCGCATCGGTTTGTGGGCATTCCAATCTACCCACGTCGCGTTGTGGGCGTCTCTTCTTACACACGATGCGTTGAACCTGCTATGGTTTCCTCGGGATCAAAACAAGGATTTCTTCACTGCCAGTGTTTTAAAGCATGCGGAACAAAGGCATGTTCTTGTGTCAGGAAAAATGTTAAGTGCTACTCAAAATGTCACAAAAGCAATCCGTGCAAGAATAAGTAGAGCGTAGAAGAAAAACTGTTGTGAATTTTTTAATACATATTTAAAAAATAAGCTCAGTGTGTTAGGTATTTAGATACTATACATGTTTTTTGAAGTTAAAACTTTATTTTTATTATAATATATGATATTAATGGTATTATTAAAAGCTATTAGAAAAATTGTTATTATTATTATTGAAACACATCGTGTGTAAAGAGACGCCCACAACGCGACGTGGGTAGATTGGAATGCCCACAAACCGATGCGATGCTTCAAAAACTCTTAATTCGTGTAGTGGGTACGAGCATTTACCCACAACGCGTTGTGGGCGTTTAATTTTACCCATGCCCCGCAAAAACTAACAAAAAACGCTTTGTGAGTATATTTCCTTACCCGCAACGCGTTGTGGGCAAAAATTTCGGGCAGTGGCCGATTTCGGCTATTGCGAATAACATATATACAGTATACACGTCTGATAATGCCTACTTACTTTTATCATAAAAAATTGGTTGTCTGTAAAGTCGGTTTACGGATGATAGTTTTACGTGATAACGTATTCCGCTCGAATATCATATTTAATAATCACGCACAGAGTCAGGCGGAACGTTAGGAACGTTACACTTTTTCGTGCATGCAGCCGGTGTTTCATCTTTTTATATTGACGTGATTCATCAATTTATAAGACGTTATCACGTCAATAATTTATGTTCTATTTCTCCTATCTTCTACATATAATAATTATAATAATTCGAATCTATGATATTGCATCTTTCGCTTCAAATTTAGGTTAATTTTATTTATTAAAATTATACTCACCACCTATAATAATAATTGTTTTTTTTAACTTTCTTTCTTTCGTATTTATTTTAAGTCTCAAAGATTACCTGTCATAATATTTTGTCAACAAATGTTTCATTGTTTATATAAAATTCCAAAACCTACTTACAATATTTAAGTATTTTCATACGTCAAAAAATTGATTTTTATAATGATAAAATTTGTAAGAAAACGATTTTTTCGAGAGATGAGACCTAGCTAAAACGATTTTTTGCCCCCCAAAATCCCTTTTCAGTAAATTTCATCCAAATCGTTAGGGCAGTTTTCGAGAAAAGCACGCACAGGGTCAGGCGGAACGTTAGGAACGTTACACTTTTTCGTGCATGCAGCCGGTGTTTAATCAATTTATAAGATTGGTGATTCATCAATTTATAAGACGTTATCACATCAAAAACAGATAGATTGCATATTATAGACGCCCGTCAGCTTAGCTTATCAACGACTCCGATAAAAGCAGGTGTTGGTGCAGTCGGCTACGTGAATCATTTGAACGTACTGTACGTAATAATCAATTATTATTATTAATTAGTCTTCTAATATTAAAAATAATATATCCTCAGTAATTGAAAGGAGAATTTAGCAAAACAGTTGAACGTTCATAAAACAGCTGACTTTCATTGCAAAGTTCACGTTCATGCACATTTTGCACATAATAATGTACAAACACATGTCTATTTCTCACGATATATACCTGCACTCACGTAAATAAAGACATGCCATAACAATCATTTGTTTTCTATTGTACAGCTTGTCATCTGTTGTGGAGGATATATCACTGTCCTTTACATTCGTGAAAGTAAATATATATAATTTAAATAAATTAAATATTTGTGCATTATATTTCGTGGAGCGTCTTTAAAACATTCTTCCAATAATACCACGGCCCAACGCTGTGGCTTTTTTTAAAAGTGTTTCTAAAATTTAAATCCCGCAAATGATGCCAGAGCCCTAAAAACTATAACAACTATACTAGTTAATCTTATAGCCTATAGCGATAGAGGTTAAATTATTCCAGATTAGTCGTAGTTTCTTCTCCCGAGAGGAATACGAGCAATTACCGGTCACCTGTATATAAAATAAGTCCCTCCGCTGCGTCTGTCTGTCTGAACGCGATAAACTAAAAAACTATCGAACGGATTTTCATACGGTCTTCGCTAATATAGACAGAGCGATAAACGAGGAAGGTTTCTGTATACCTATAATTTGTAAATATTTTGTACAAAATGGCTGAACTATAACGGTGTTTTGTCAAAAAAAAAAAAAACTGTTTCTGAACTGTTACATGGCTAACGCTGGCCAAATCTTTAGAGATACATCAAAACAATGCACTTTGATAGTTCTACTGTGTAGATAGGAAGGTCAATACATATAATATTTCCAGAACAGTTGTGCACCCGGATGACCGGACCGGGCCGCTAATTTGTTATATAATCATTTCATTTCAATTTAATAGTACTAACAGAATAGAAGGCATATTATTAACACTTATTTACCGATTCTTTTTTCGTATTTAATACGCTCTTAATTTAAGAGAACAATGAGGCACTATTTCCTGTAATAATTTTCTCACTAAACGTGTGTACAGCTATTTCGGGATAACAATAGTTATAACTGAATTAATTGATTTTGAAAGCGAAGGTAGATTATAAAATTATTGAACGCTAGACTATCTGTAACACGCGTATTACCAGTAATGCTTCATTGCGTAAAATGCGTCATAATCACAGGCAAGGAATTAGCTGAATGCGCAATTATACTGCGATCACGAAAGAATAATATGCCTAAAATAGTTGTTTTGCAGACTTCTCATTGTTAAATGCAGATTGACCCCTTTTCTCCTTAGAGTTTTTTTCTTGGGCATGTTTACAAAATCCAGGGATGAACAGACTTATTGGGACCAGGGGTCACTCGGAGATGAATATGAGCTAAAAGCGAAACTGTTTGTTTATTGCAAAAAATAAAAAATACATTTCTAGTGAAGATTACTCATAACTCAGTCAGAGAGTCGGATCCAATACGGGATTGATTGAAATCACTAAAAAGATCCGTTTTTCCCATCACTATGAGCTATACATATTTGAAACTACCCAAATCTACTCGTAATGTTTGTGAATATAATCACCGTTACGAACAGCACATGTTGCGGTACCGTCGACTATAATGTAAAAAAGAAGAGCATGGAAGCATTTCCACTGACCGCTGCACGTTTATAATGCATTGTTAAACAATCGCATTGCGTGGAATGACGCAACTTATCGTACCTGGCCCAGGCAATCTAATTTACATATGGATAGTTGCTTGTAGAAGAGCGTAATTGGCACGGTACAATGTAATTACAGTTGTTGTACGTGTTTTTGGAAATGTCAGTCTCATTAAAAAACACTGGTCATGGTGCAATGTCGAAATATAACACATCAAGTAAAGGTTCCTCGGGTCACTATCTTTAAATTTATTATAACTATCAATTTTTTTTTTTTGAAAATACAGTTCAAATGTGAACTATAGCCTTTACTTTTAAGATATAACCTATATTTGAATTTAAGGGGGCGTTCACAAATTACGTGAGGCGTTTAGGGTGGGAGGGGGTCTAGCCGAACCTCACCCAATCTCACGTGTGGGAGAGGAGGGGTCTTAACGTCATTTTTTTGTCTTGAAGAAACAGTGTAAAATTGCTAGAACACTGAGTTAAAAATATACGCGTTTTAAAAAATCTCACGTGAGATAAGAGGGAAGGAGGGTCAAGAAAAATCTCACGGCATCTCACCAAGGAGGAAGGGAGGTAAAAAAATTACCAATTTTGCCTCACGTCATTTGTAAACACTCCCTAATTAGTAATAATAAGATAGCTATATAGTTTGCTGTAATTGAGTTATCTATACTAATTATTATAGGTATATCAAGCTGAAGAGTTTGTTTGTTTGTTTGGTTGAACGCGCTAATGTCAGAAACTACTAGTTCGATTTGAAAAAAAAAATTGTAGGATATCCCATTAAAACGAGGAAGGCTATAGGCTATATAATATCACGCTACGATCAATAGGAGCGGAGCATCAAGGAAAAATGTTGCAAAATATAACTCAAAATTTGTCCGTCCGACAAAAACTTTTGAACGGTAACTCCGATCATCATGAAATTTAGACACAACATTCATCTCAAAGTAAACAAATCCAAGTAGATCATATTTTTGTGACAGTGGTGCTATACATAAAAATTGAAGAGTCATGTCAAAAATATAATTGACTTAAAGATATAATGACATTATTGACACACCTAAGACGCTACCTGTGCATATATAAACCCACATTTCCCGTGCTAGGACACGTTCAGAACAAACATTCAGGAACTCAACGAATCAGCAGTATATTTCTCTTCGCAATCAAATATTTCTTTTCGTCTATGCCGTTATGTGATTTGACCATATAGATGCCAACGAGCATGGGTGCTTCTGAACCGAGCAGCCATTAATTATTTGCGGGAGTTCGGAATGCCTGTTAATATTAAAAAGCACGCTCACAAACATCATTTTTCTCATTAATCATATTCTAATGAGTTTTAACCGGACTCAAGATTAGTGTTTTTAAAGTTAGGATTATTTGAGCCTGGCACTAATTCGTATTTTCAATTTATTGATTTTAATAAAGCATACCTACGTCCAAACTAATTTGTTTTAACGATAGATTTCAATTTCGGCGCCGATGATGAAACACGCGTGCTGTTCACAGAGCGTTCCAAACGATGCCTCCGTTTCCAGGCCCACGCTTTGACAGTCGCACCACAAAACAGAACCGCTGTAAAATATCTGGAGGGCATAATATTTTGCTGATTGACTCGCACTGTGGGCGGTGTCAATATTACATGATGTGTGCCTAATAAACATATGAAATGTGTGTTATCTGTCATGTTGATCAAAGTGCTGCAACTTACGAGAGCTGATTCATGTTTCGAGAAGCGAGCTTATTCGCTAGGAGTGACCATAAGGACTAGAGTTGGGAATAATCGTTGCTTTTAATAATCGAAATAGGTAACATACATTTTGACGTGATGACGTCTTATAAATTGATGAATCACGTCGATATAAAAAGATGAAACACCGGCTGCATGCACGAAAAAGTGTAACGTTCCTAACGTTCCGCCTGACCCCGTGCGTGATTATTAAATATGATATTCGAGCGGAATACGTTATCACGTAAAACTATCGTCCGTAAACCGACTTTACAGACATCCAATTTTTTTTAGCAGTTCGTTTCATTTCATTAGTTCTTCTACATATACAGTGTGTTCCAGATGCTTAGCATTTGGATCTCGAACACGATATCAGATACCAAGTAATTTATATTAGAGAAGAGATGCGTATTTAGGGACTCAACAAGATGCCGTTTTAAAATTAAATTACACTTATACATTTTAAACTGCAACTGATATAAAAACAGACCAAAGTCAAAGAAAAGAAAGATGTAGCTTTTGATATTTTGCTTCTTCAGTAGATAGGTACATACACTACTAAAAATTAGATTTGGAACCGTGTCCACTATCAAAGGTGTTTCCTATCGATCTTTAGAATGCATCTTAACATGATCACAGTATGAGTATTCGTTCGTTCCCGAATGAGAGTGCATGTACTATATCGAGTGTGTAGCATGGTTGGATAGGCCCGGCGTTTTACACTACGAATATACCAGATATATTTTCTTTTCTTCAACGCAAAAGTGTTAGCGAAACAGTTAAAACGTGCCCACTTAACAAGGAAACATTCCACACTTGTTCCGTTTTTGGAACTGTTTCGCGTAAGCCCACTAAAAATTAATGAATCCCGTTATCGGATCCTGTATGAAAGATCATTTAATAATATATTGGTTTGTTAAAATTCTATACTCAACCAGTCCTCGTACAATGTTTAAGGAATAATATTGGCAAATTACAACAGCGACATTCTGCTCAACTGATGGGCTACCAGACAATGGAATACAAAAGAGGTAAGTTGAAAAATGTGTCTGTCACTAAATTGTAAATTCAATACCTACTCTATGGCGAGTTAACGTGTCAATAAATTGAAACAGTTAGTGATTCAAGTACAAGATCTATCTGTTCGATAATTTTGTTGTTAATATCTCTGTTAATATCTTAAAATATACACAGTGTGTCAAATGTGTTTCTTGCACCAAGAAATGAATCTATAAATTTTGAAAAAGCGAGATTTGAAAGATGAATAATAGTAGGTTAATAAATGAAGGCACGGTTATTGTCTAAACTTTCTCCTCCTAAAGATTTTTAATTTTATGTTTTTCTAAATAAAAAAAACAACAGCGCAAAATAATTAATCGACGATAGCATGCGATAGTTTTTCGGCATTAGCAGAAGATATTCGAATTATGATATCAAAATTTTAAAAATTGATTTTTTATTTAAAAAAACAGTTGTGTGGTTTTAAGAAACCACGACGCAAGTGAAACTTTTATTGGATTGTAGGCGTTGGATTGTAGACACTTATCCATCACGATTAATTATAAACAACAATATTCACATGAATACACGAATAAAAATATGTAAACACTGTACAACACTTGCCCGTATGACAGACTGACTATGGGTTATACATACTACACGGTCAGCTGATGCTAACCATGGGCGCCGCCATATTGGCCTTGGCTGCTCTACCGAGCGCCTACTCCGAGCGCCTTTCACTTTACCCCTACTCCGCGGCCGCCTGTAATGCGACATGCAACAGACGGCCAGAAAAATTCGGGGCGATAGAATAAAAGTTTCACTTTAAAAGTATAAAAAGTAATCCCATATCTATGTTTAAAAGAGTAACCCTTAATAGATCCCTTAAAATAGTATTTTACCATTCCAACACCACAAGTGGGGAATGGTACTAATTTAGGTCAAAATTCACATTTCAAAATCTTACAATGTTTTTTCATTTCAAGGTTCCCCGAATCAAAAAACAAAACATATTTTTGGAAAAAGTCTGTGCATCTGTTAGTCTGTGAACACGATACAGGTCAAACGGATGGACGGAGTTCAATCAAGAGATTAAACATTTTAACGTCCAAGAAGGATTAAATATAGCACATACACTTAACAAACGTCATTTCCGCAACACGTTTATGGCATTTCATCGAGTCACCGTAGCAGAAATTATGCCTAAGGCAGAGAGGCGCATCAATAAGTATTAAAGTTCTAATCATCTGAGACTATTTAACATTTTTTTATAAAATAAAGTCGTAAATCAAACCTCTTAAAGTTCCGGAAGCAAACTTCGGTAAGGATATCCGTTAAATACATTTCTAGTACTTTCTAGACGAGGTGCATTCATAAATGTTACAGAACTGTCAATTATTAATGAATCAAATGACGTGTTGCATGTCCAATCTGCAATATACAGCTTACGTAATATCGCTAAAATGTAATAACAAAATTTAATAATCGACGCGGTATGAAATATTTGCTCGACTCCAAATTAAAATGCCTACAAGCAAAGAAATCGCGTTCGGCTAGTTTGATATACCAGTTAATCGCAAAACCTGCACTATCGCTTTCATTTAATATTATCTAATTGTTGTGCCGTTAATTTAATAAGTATGCGAATTTTCTCTTAAATTAGACGTTGCAGGAGTTAGAAATACGGAAACAAATACACAGATGATTGTATCAAAACAAATCCTCTACAAGCGCAAACACCGAACTGCGTTGAACGATTTGATGACTGTAATTATAAACATGCTTTACATGGTACCGTGAACTCAAATTTGTTGTAAAAATACATTAATTTGTTATTCGTTTCACATTTAGATCATAATTTAAATGTTAATTAAAGAAAAGTAATAAGGAAATGCACACTGCGATTTTTAATTAAATGAGGTAAAAATTGGTGTAATGCATTTGATAATAGCGACGAATATTACTTGAAACAATTACAATCACACAAAAATTCTTTAAAACAAAATACATAATTATAGCTACAGTATAAGCTCTGTAAAGGCCGCTGCACACGATGCTAAAAAGGCTACTAGATTCCTTGCTAGAATTGCCTACTAGTTTTCTAGCACTGGTTTTCTTGATCGCTGTTATGTGCTCGCTTCACACGAGACGTCTTTTCAAGCTAGTTTTGTGAATAAATCTTGTGCGCACGCAGTGACAGTTCAAATATAAGTTTTTTGCTCTTACCTAGCAGCGGACCTAGCAACGAAAATAGCCCCTACTTTAAAACCTACCTTGTGAGCTAGCAGGCGAGCCCGCAGTGACGTCATTTCAAGCCTCATACCCGTAGCCTGCCAGCCAGCAGAACTCCAAGCAGTGTTTCTAGCCTCGTGTGCAGCAGCCCATCCCATCGTTCTAAGATCACTCTGGAACGTTGACAAAAGTTTCATGACCTTCACTACCCACAACTAAGGTTGCAACGATATATCGGTCAACCGATATTATCGATAATATCGAAACGAAAATATTGATATATGTACATTCCCGATATGATATTATCGATTTTACGGTATGCAGATATCGGAGAGCAGGAAAATATCGATATTTATATCGATATATTTACATTGTATTTACATTACCGATATAATTTTATTGATATCATGGTAAAAAAATATCTAAAAATATCGGAGAGCAAATGTGACTTAAAGAATTTCAAAAAAAGGTAATTCGCGAAGCTTAAGGTTCTTAAATCGGTCCAGTGTCGATATAAATATCGATATATTTATCGATATTAAAATCATTTTGCATCCTTCCCCACAACCCTTCGTAAGCTAAAGTACAGCTTTTATATTTGCCAACAGTGACGATTTGGCTCCCTCAAGAATACCAACTCTAAGGACAATTACCTTAACTGCTTCCTGAGTTCAAAATTGCAAAGGAATAACCCGGAACAAATGTAGCTATAGATAGCACAAACATATTTCTATGCAGACACAAGAATGTTAATTATTTTTAGAATATCAATTGAATGAGGTCACATACATTTAATAAAGCGTAACGGTTTTTAAAAAGAATCTTACAACAAACAAACAAATTATAAAAAACCCTGTGGCGATTAATAGTTAAGTCGCGATGGTTTTTGTGAACCGCTGCAGAAGAAACAACGACACATTAATATAACTAACGAATCATTGCGCAAAGGTCAAACGAAATTAGAAAGGGCACCGTAAGGTTAACGACACGGGAAGCAGATGGCGTCTAAAACGCGTAACGTTATGCAAGAGAGTTTTATTTTTCATGAGCATTAAAAAAAAAACGCTGTCCATAATAACATATATGAAATGTAATCGATCTGGAGTTTAACATTAAACCATTCGCGGTAAAAAGAGAGAACTTTCTTTCGACAGAACCGGTTAGTGTGAATAGCATCCACGCTGCATTGCAGTCCAATGTTTTTCACACACAAGATTGTTACCTTAACCTCCAACAGACTGTGAAATGTATAAACATTACCTGCAATCGATGTCTCTTTGATGAATACCGGGTGTAAAAATAATTCCTTAATGACCGATCAATAGTGTCAAGTCACTGGTTCAGTTTATACACTCGCGGTTTTGGGGACAAACTTATCAAATACTGAACTAAAATTTCTTTGTGCTAATTTTATTCAACCTGGAATTAATGTTTTCTGTACAACCGAAAACAACATTTCAGCACGAACCATGAATAAAACGACAAAAGATTATGCAAGCTTTGCTTACCTAGCCTATACCTTACTGCGGCTATTTTTAACTCAAAAAGAGAGAAAGATTATCCACGTAAACGACACTTCTGACTTCAACACACACCGATCACAAGTCACATAATGAAATTTAATTACTTATTTATAGACGCTCGACAACTATAGCATTAGTATTGAATTAAAGTTCATCATACACAATTTAACACTATAGTAATAAATTTTGCAATGTTTAACAAAACAAAATTGCATATTCAAGGGACGCGAGACCGAAAACTAAGAGCTATTCCATTTTTGATTTAATAAGATATGCGCATACGAAGGATTATGGTGTATAGAATTAGCCTAGGAGGTTTGTTACAGCTCTAATTATTACACGTATTATTTCACTCTTTATATGTTTTAAATAATTTTGTGTAGGTAATAAACTGATGGATATTTTTTTTCTGTTCTAATAATATTAGAAAGTAATCTCCGAAACAGAGCTGGGCAGTAGTTAACTACGTAGTTAACTACTTTTATTGGAAAAGTAGTTGTACTCTAACTACTTTTCTCCACGTAGTAGTAGTACTCTATTATTTTGAATATTTATACAGTACCTAATCACAAAAAGTAGTTAAAAATGTAGTTAACTACTTAGTTCTAACTACTTTAGGTAATCTAACTACTTTTTTGTAATCTAACTACTTTTTTGTAATCTAACTACTTTTTGTAATCTAACTACTTTTTTGTAATCTAACTACTTTTTTGTAATCTAACTATCTATTTTGAATTTTAACTACTTTTAAAATAAATAAATAATGATTATTCATGGGTAAAATTGGACAAAATGTACTTATACATATTTAATAACAACACGACATTTCGGCCACGATATCTACCCTTTCCAAATGAATATAAATCAAAAATTCTACAAAAAATAGTAATCATTGAAGAAAATAAAACTAACAGTAAATTAAAAAACAACTAACAGACTATAGAATGTCAAAAAGAAATATTAAAATAGCTATATATTTTTTCTACGTTGTTAATTGTTTTTTATCTTAATGTTATTTTTGTTTTCTCCCATGATTCTTAATTTTTAATGTTGTTTTTTGTATAGAATTTTTGATTTATATTCATTTGAAAAGGACTAGCACCTTGGCCGAAACGTCGTGTTACTAAATATAACTAAATTTTTCTGTTAATGTAGTAATTTTTTATTATTTAAAATAATTTTCATTTTGCAAATCTTTATCAATAGTTTTTTAACGAAAAATTCATGTTTATTTGTAATTTTAGAAGTATCTTAAACAAAATACACTTTATACTACCTATTCTTAACGTTGCATCTTTTTTATTTTGCGTTTATTTGTTTATGTTGGGATATTATGTACAGATTTTACGACATAAATACAGAGATTTATATTATTATTATTATTATAGTAGTTAAAAAAATAGTTAAAATTTTAACTACTAGCTACTAGTAGTTAGTAGTTTAACTACTTTTTTGCTTAAGTAGTTAGTAGTTTATACTCAACTACTTTTTTCAAGTAGTTTGCCCAGCTCTGCTCCGAAACTACTCACCTGATCTCAAAAATGTTTTCACCGATATTTACAATGAATCTTCAGGATGGACATAGGCTGTATATATTATCGCGTTAAAATTAAAGCGATTTTCGTAGACCAATTTTGCAACGTAAGTCGACCAAAAAACGGCGGCTACCTACAATTACGGGCGCAGCCGGATCGAGCCGCTAGTATGCCGCCTATAGAAACAGCCCTTTGAACAATATACCTAACTGAAACATAAATGAAAAAATCTCATTTTTTCTCCCATTGTGCTTATACTGTTTATTAGACACACGGTATACTAATATAACGAACTTAACGCTTTCAAACAAAACGTTTAAGATAATAATATTTATATCTATTATTTCCATTACATCAAGCTAATGTAATATGCATTATAAAACCGTATGGATTTAACTATGTATACAAGATAATAATTATGATAATCGTATGTCACGCTGTATTTTATAGATGGTCCGTCCAACGAAAAAATACTGTCATTTACTTCCTGTTTGGTCTAAGAAATTTACACGCGCAGGAAATGGTGAAATTTGCTTATCTGTTTGAATTCATCATAATTCATTTCTCGCGCAGTGGAAATATAAACCAAATATTTTTAATTTGAGTTGTCATAAAAAAATACTTGATTCTGATACCACCTTAAGTGAATAATAATTTTATAAAATGGCCCGTCAATATTTTATATTAGAACTTTATTGTGCAGTTCTGTACGTCTGTTGATGTATTTCTCAAACAAACTTTCATGTCATGAAGTTGTGACCATCGTGCTTAATTGCAATTGAAACTTATTTAAAAAATGTAAACCCTGTCGATGTGAAAGCTATATAGCTTCAAAAAAGCTGAACATTGTTCTTTAAGTTTGTAAACAAAATTTTAAATTAGTAACATTTTTTTATTTTCTTTTTAAACTATACAGTTACTTAAAAGCCTTTAATTTAACTATTAAGTCAAGCTTTAAATTAAGTAATTCAACCAAATTACAGGGAAAACACGTGTGTAAAATAATATCCATAAAGCAAGCCAATAACAAGGCGACGTTATTAGCAGAAGTCGACAGTCCATGACCTTACTGGCATAATGGGCAATAAATTCTACAATAGTAGATCATAATCTATACAGCGTAGCAAAGAAACTTTTACTACACGTACTAAATGAAACAGTATTTCCTTATAACAATTCACGAATAAAAATATTAACGATGGAAAACATTGATCATTCAAACAGAACAGCTTAACACTGTCGGTCTGGCCTCAGGAATACCGGAATTTTTCACGGTAGGCCTTCGGTCGAGTCCGGTTCGGATTTTTTTCTTCTTACTTACACGGTCACGTAGAGGCATTTGATAATTTTCCCGGTAATTTTTTAGATCCCAGACCGACCCTGCAGCTTGATGAAAGAAAAATCAAATATGATAAAGTAGTTAACAGTGGCGTTGTCCCATTATTTTTTTTGTCATAGCGGGAGTGGCACCACGAGAGCACTGCAAGCCCCTGTTTCAAAGATTACAAATACTAACTATCTATGATCTCTACATTTTAGAGAGTAGCAAATTCGTCAAGAACAAACCAGAATTTTTTGAAAATAATATATACAATCATGAATACGATACAAGAAATAAGGAAAAATTAAAAATAAACCCCGGTTCGTTAACAGTTGTAAATCGTGGTATCACCAACGCCATGATACGAGTGCATAATAAACTCCCAAATGATTTAAAAAATATAAATAATCGCAAAAAATTTAATTCTGCTTTAAGAAAATATCTGCTGTTAAAAAGTTGCTATAGTATAAACGAATTTTAACATGGTACTTTTATTTCACCTTTATATGACTATGTAATAGATTTCGGTCTTGTTTATTGAAACATCGTTTTTGAGAGATTTTCAGAAATTTTTGCTATAATAAAAGAACTCCCAACTGTGACTTTTTAATGGAATATTATCAGTCTGTGACTGGTTGACTAGATTTACTGTACAACCACAAGGAAGATAATTTATAAATATTTCTTTATATAGATAAAGAAGTGTGAGTGTCTTCTAAGTTCTACGTCATCATATGGTGATTTATCTTCAACGGTTTCGAATATAAATAGCTATTTAATTCTAGGAGGAAAGAAAAATTCACGAAAAAGTTGATTTACATTATTTGTTTATGTATATGAGGAATAATATGCACTATTTAGAAATTGCTGCTTTTCCCTTTATTTTCAAAATTTTTGACAGTTTGTACAAACGTCACTTCTAATAGTATATAAGGTAAAATACTCAGTACTTGAACACTTTTTAAAATAGGCCCAATACTTGAACAGTTTAAGAAATCTTATGTTATTAAAAAATTCCTGCCATTAATATTAATGTTAAATGTATTTTGAGATTGCTTGTACTTTTGACAATGATATCTAAAAAAATTTGAATGTTTAAAGTAAAATATCATAATTTAGTTAATATCTAATGATGTGGTAATACAAAGTGCCGATTAGTATTGATTTTGATGTGAAAATGAAACTCACCGCCACAAAAGAAAAATATCCAAATAACACATTATATTTAAACTAAAAAAAAATATGTCCCTCAACAATATAGTTTATTTAGCATATAATACATAATTTATTAGGTATTTACATTATTTTCCCAAATAGATCATACAAAAATACAACTACCAGACAAACAGTCCTTTACTATAGAATTGGTATAGCGCGATCAGTTTTATTTTACTATATAAGTCACTCAACATAAATGTTTACGATGTATATATTCACGTAAAACAGTAGTTCTGAAGTTGGTGTGCAAAAAAGATTTTAAACTTTATCATGTTGTTGAATACAATTCTCATATTCTTAAATGCGATATACTCTCTATAAAAGTCAAACAATTGTTAGATCGAATCAGTTTATAATTTATATTCTCTGCAATAATTAATACTAATTTTGGGCGTTTATGGATTGTATCTGTAATTTGTATATATATAATTTTCGCATAGACCTCAGAGCTGAATATAAATTTTTCAACGATAAAAAAGAATGTGTAGGTACATAACATTATTGATTTATCAATACAGTGATAAGAAATCTGTAGTGTTATTAAAAAGCTCTAATTTTATTGTAATAGACCCTGCAGGGCAATTGATGCATGTGTTTCGATATTATTATTTATTACACAATATCAGAATATTAATTATAAATAGTACTTGTTCTTATGAATGAAGAGAATATTGCGTTCGTTTAGTGCTACTTAATTTAACGAAGCCACTCTTTACGTGCACCGATTTCGTCGCAAAAATTAATATTAATTAAAAATGAAAGTTTTCTTTCTTATCTTGTAAACAAGACTTTATGTAATGTATTTGCTGGCAGGCGTGAGCCATGAACTCATCTCACCAAGTGCTATTATTTTCATAAAGCATCAACTTTTCATATCTTTAATAAGACTACAGTCGGCGAAGAGATTGGTTGAAATACACGGAGACTTCAATTCTCGGTAAACACACCAACTCGTTAAAATTAAGTATTCTTGATAACAGATAGTGCTTTTTATTTAAATGTTAGAATTTTTATAGTGATCTTTTATGCTCCTGAACACATTGTCTATCAAATAGTTTATATGTAATTGATAATTATACTTTTTTTACTGAGGGTATAGTGTCGACATGGAGTTAAACCATGAAATGCGGAAGGGAGGAAAACATACTATAGCATTGCCGTTATTTTTGTGGCGTTTCCATGGCTTAAAACAAACATCGGACTATCATCATGGGAAATTTTATAAAGGATCATGTTATGTCAAAAATAATCAAAATTAATAAAAAATGAAAACCTAATTTCGATATTTTGTAAATTTTGATATTTTTATCTCGAGATTAAAATGGTCGATCTCATTGAAACTTTACAATAGATTAGTATTAAGTTTATTAAACGTTTTTATCAAAAATGACTTCGTGCAAGTACCTTAAAGTCGAAACAATAACGTGTTACTATATTAATATATAAATTTATTGCAACACTAAAATAAATTGGTTATAAAAGCTACAGTTTTAGAAGTAAAGAAAACCAGTTAATAATAATAATATATTTAAATGTATGTTTTATTGGTTGTGAAGCGATCTAGTTAAGAATCCAAAAGCAAAAGTTGAAGATTCTAAAGTTTAACAGCTCATGCACAAAACAAATTAAGAACAAAATAACTGTCTGCAGATATTATGTGTTTAATATTGTCACTTGTATTTGTTGCCGACAAAAAGAAAAGGAAATAATGCATGGGTTATGAGATGCGTGCGTCTGTTAACAAGCTTGTCTCTCTGCAAACAGCCAGCGGTGGAAGTGGTCGAATAAAATAAAGAACAAAAGTATCCAAGATACAAGATGGTGACCTCAGGTGAACCATAACAATCAAATGAGACAGGCCCGGGGTAAAAATAAAAGAATAAGTAAGTAAGTAAAGTTCTGTATTTCGAAAAATAGTGTTCATTGCAGGAGGTTACATAGCGCGAAATTTCTATAATATTAAATTATTCCCACAGATGGAATGCTCTTAATCTTAAACTATATATTATATAGTGATAAATGTCATTTATCTTTCTTTGCTTACTTACCGTCACCCATTGCCAACTTTGATACACAGTATTTATTTAGGTAAACTTCCCTGTATGCACGGTATAAAGGACATTCGAACAGAAAATGATGACAATTTTCATTTACACTGAGGTTGCAACATAAACAGATTTGCGCACCATCAATCTTATATTTAATTTTATCCACGTAAAATATAAGTTAATCTATCTTAGCTATAGTCTTAATTGGGCAATAATTCGGATTTTTCTAGTGTCTTTAGATATGGTTAAGTACTTTTAAAAAATAAAAGAATACAAACTTGTTTTTGACAACACTTTACGGATTTTGATATTTCGCGCTAAAGCTTTAGCAGCATGAATTATTTCGCGCGTGACGTCACTATTATAGTAAACATACACGCAATTTCTGTGATATTCTTCTTTAATGACGCCCCACACGAACCATTACGACGGCTGGCGTTTCACTTCACAGAGTCGAAGATTTTAAAAATGTTCTCCAATATCGTTCGAAATTTTGAATATATACCTACACAGTTTAGATCTATTTTTCCTTATAAAAAATTGTGCACGTCCCCCCTCTTTCCCAAATGTAAGCCTGTATCATTAAGAAAAAATATCGGCCTTTAAAATCTCCTCAATTTTAACGTTTCCCTTGAATTTTCACTTATCGAGGATCTACTGTATTTTTAGCAACAAAAGCCAATATTTTTGCGTTTCTCAATACTCAGACCATGACATTTAAATTATTTCTCCATTAATTTATCGTAGTGTAAAATATCCTATTGTTTAATCAATATCAAAGACGGCTCTGAACAAATTGGAATTGGAAAAAAAATAAAGAAAGGAAGGAATGTTCTAACCGAGCGTGAAAGTGGTCACACGAGAAATGTTTCTGCATAAATATAATATCATAGCAGGTCCGATGTTCTCGGTTATTCCATCGATATGTGTTGATCAACAACATCGCCTTGATAATCTCGACAAAATCCCGTTCATGTAAATTTGAAACCAGTCTATGTTTTCCATATATGTTATCTATCTGTCTGTGTCCTAATTTATTTATAATATAGATATTGACTTTATCAAAACACCTTGTCTGAAGTTATTACGGTTGGCAGTGGCGGATTTGTTCTAAGGCCCAGTAGGTCCGGGCCTAGGGCGCCCAATCGTGACAAAACACATGATGGTGGGCTGCACCGTGCAAGTCTAGATCGTATAACAATAATCTTCCTAAAAATGTGATCGTAATATCTAATTTAGATCAATATTTGGACAGTTGAGTTTTTTTTAAATTCATTTAAAACAGACACCTTATTAAAACCAAAAATGTTGAGCTATTGTCGAGGATTTTTTTTTATAAATTTGAGTTTAGGTCACATAACGCTTTTCTAAGATGATTTTACGTCAGTTTTGTTGATAGCGCGCAATGTTTAAGTTCAAAAATGAGTTCGTGAGAGTGTATGTATAGTGTGTATTAAATGTTTTATTTAAATGTGCAATTATCCCTTAAACCACGGAAAATATTACAAACTAGTAGCAATTATAGTTAACTTAATTTCTGAATCGATTTCGATAACAATTGGCAATAAAGTAAATTCATTATATTGTATAGTCTATAATCTATATGATGGGTTCTGAGAAATGGGCGGCTGATACTTGCCTACTTACTACATGGCCTGGGGCCTAGGGCGGCCAAGACTGGAAATCCGCCACTGATGGTTGTACTGATATATTTTCAACACCTTTTATTCTCAACTGATTTTTCTCATACTCTGTTCTGCCAATGGAAAAATTAGTTTGGCAACGTTTAACCTCAAATTATTATAGATTGCTATTGTAGATTTATAGATGCTTAAAAACAGAAATTACTTAAAAACGTTTAAGATTTCAATAAAAATACAAATGACAGTGTCATAATAATATATTACACCACAAGGATCGAAAATGTGATATTCTTGTCCTGCGCGCCATGATGCCTAAGCCTAAGGCAAAGCCGAGGGCATCATGGCGCGACGAGCAAGGTATCACACTTTCGGCCAGTATGGTGTATACTATTCTTCTTCATGCATCGATCGTAAGTACGCTTATTAAATACATTACTTAATTAATTACTTATTAATTACATAAAAACACAGATAAATTCCAAGAAGCTTTTACGTAAAAACACGAATGACAGCTGTTCGCGACTACTAGCTAAAATATAATAGGGTTGCTATGGAAACGACATCTAAACAACAGTCGATTGGTTGTTTTTGCTTTACTACCGCCCGAACGTACAAACTTCTTGAATTGGTGCGTGTAATCTCACCAAGAAGTTAAATAAATGTTAGACTTTCTGCCTTACAGTTTATGCCGAAAGTATGCACTTTCGATCGAGATATGAAGAAAATACATTTTCTAGGTATGCTATTTCCATTCACGTTGAACTCCTAGAATATTTATCCCAAAAGCATTATATAAGTATAGATTGATTAATTATCATTCCTGGTACAACTTGTGAAACAATAAATTAAAAACAACAATTTAAGGCGCGGCTGTCTGCATATTGGACATTGATATTAAATTCACTTCTGCCGTTAAAATAAATTTCACGTTTAATGTCACTCTTATTAAAAAAGACAGGTAACATGCGTCGGACAGATGTTATTAAGCCACAACATCGAAACCAGAAATATTGGTTGAGTTTTTAAATTTATTAAATACAATATCGTTTCTAGTACCTATGGCATTAATGTTTTTGCACATACCCTCTGATTTTTACTTAATTAAAAAAACGACAGTTTTATTTTGAGCAAATCCACAACTATGCATCCGTTTCGAAACTATGTGTCAATGCTACATGTAGCTGTTGTAACACCCTGCCTCCCGATCGAGTGGGGTCTCAACATTTATTCTGTAACCTACTCTGTATTATTAAAGATTTACGGAAAACCACATCCAAAGCGGTGCATTCGTTTTAAATATATAAGGTAGCAGATAAACAAATACACAATAATTTCTAACCATCCATTCCGTCATGGGTAAAAACATATACCGGGTGAGGCAAAAGTCCCGGAACGGTTGAATATCTCGCATACTACGCATCATATCAAAAAAAAAAAAAAATAAGTGTCAAATATTTTTCGCAAAACTATTTTTTGATACCACACATGACTCACCACCCCCCACCCAGTTGGTGGGGGGAGGGGCAACTTTAAAATTTTAAATAGGAACTCCTATTTTTTATTGCAGACTCGGATTCTACGGGAAAAATTACATACAATTGATGTAATTTTTCCCGTGGGTTTTAGCGGTTGAAAAATATTTTTGGGCCCGAAAATACCAAAAAATTTCTCCGAATCGTTTCAAAATTGAAATTTAACCCTTTAGTAATGATTAAAATGTGCTACCAAAATTTTATTAAAATCGGCCCGACAGGACCAGACTTAAAAATTTTATGAAAACGTTAGTTTGTAGATATGGATTTATTTAGTGAAGGGTGAATTTAATTTGTTGTATTGATAGTAATATTAAAATAAAAAAAAATTACATACAATTGATGTAATTTTTCCCGTAGAATCCGAATCTGCAATAAAAAATAGGGGTTCCTATTTAAAATTTTAAAGTTGCCGCTCCCCCCACCAACTGGGTGGGGGGTGGGGAGTCATGTGTGGTATCAAAAAATAGTTTTGCGAAAAATATTTGACACGTATTTTTTTTTTTTATATGATGCGTAGTATGCGAGATATTCAACCGTTCCGGGACTTTTGCCTCACCTGGTATGATGGCAAATACAATAATGACGTATAAATAATTATATATTTATACGTTCCTTAACTATTTCATACGCCTATTCCACAGCTTTAAGCTATCAATGAAATAAAGATCAATCTAAATCTACCCTCCGGTATATTGATAATGCACTTTAAGAAATAACTTCTTGCTATAAGTAAATTATTCATCATTATTCAATCTGATTACAAATTAGAAAAGAATTTTTAATATTGATATAAACATGCAACAGTCAAGAGCGTTGCACTGTTGCTGGTAGACATTTTCCGGTAATTCTCTTCAACAAAACCGGCTCGAAACAAACAAACGTGTATTATCATTACTTTCAATAATCGCCAAAAGAAAGTGAAAACGTAAAATGACATAAAAATGCAGACAATTTTTTTTTTAATATCATACTTATGCGTGCTCACGTCACACGTGAAAATATTACCGAATATCTGATTAGCATATAATTATTTATAATATTATGTCTGCGCGTTGTATACGAACCGTTTAACAACAGAAGATTGAGAAATGCTATCGGAAGGATGCATAAATTGCATAAATTTTAAATCACTTAAGGTTGGGTAGGCACTTTTGCGAGGGTGTAGTGTGGGGAAAACTCTATGCTTTTATACACAAGTCTTCTAGGTTTATATATGGCTGCCATTTACTTATTGAGAATCTATGTATAAAACTCACTAAAACAGGATCTTTGAATTTTATTTAAATTATTTTCTCATTACTAGTACAGAGAAAAGTTCTAGTTTTATTTCTATTAATTTTGAAAATGTATATTTCATAGCATAGTCATTTTTGCAGTTAATCCTATCATGACTTATATTTGATTTGATGAGTTTTCTGTTGTTTTACCGCGTAACTACTTCATATTGACTGCCATTTGATTTGTATATTAAAAACTAGTGGTCCCGTCCGGTTTCACCCGGGTGCAAAAGAACGAATGGGGAAGGGAGGGACATGAGTACGCACAATCATCTTATTTTACCGAAATGAATGTTGTGTCCAAATTTCATGATTGACGGAGATACCGTTCAAAAGTTTTTGTCGGACGGACAAATTTTGAATTACATTTTGAAACATTTTTCATTGATGGTCCGCTCCTGTTGGTCGTAGCGTGATATTATATAGCCTATAGGCTTCCTCAATAAATGGGCTATCCAAAATTTTTTTTTTTTTTAATTTAAGATTACCGCGTTCAAACAAACAAACTCTTCAGCTTTATATATTAGTATAGATATATTTTGCATCTAATTTTTTCAACAAGGAGTCTGTCCATAATGTTCAAAATTCAAGATATGATGCCTATCACCAAGAAGAACATCTCATTGAAATTTTAACAAATTTTAATAATTTTTAGTTTTTTATCCAACCTTTCGTATTGTCTTGTGAAAAAAAACGGGTCGCAGTGCCAAACCCTATTTGCTAATACAGACTGTGGCTTTATTATGTAAACTTAACTTTATTTTTGAACAAACTGAAAAAAAAATTGATTCCTTAATACACCCATTAAAATAATATGTTTTCATTACAATATTCGTATCAATCTAACATTTGCACAAAATTAAATAAGTATCTACACCATTTATAAGTAAATCCTTATCATAAACTAGTGTTTTTATATAAAATTTGTAAGTCTGGTTCTGCCGTGAAGTTATTCGAATATTCGGAAGTATCCCAAACAGTTTTAAAGGTGTAATTCCGAGAAAAATGTTATTAAAAAAGAAATAACACTGTTACACAATATTTAAATTATTATATTTACGTATTCAATAACTACCATCTACTAGTAAGTACATACTCATTGTTAAACACTGTTATTAACTTGATTTATGGCAAAATTTATGAAGTCGTTTTAAATAAAATTCAAATAATAACTCCAAAAGCAATAGTCATATCATTCTGTGTTGCTTACGTCACACATCCGGAAAAATATTTGCTTAATTGTTACACTTTAATTCGAATTTCATTATTAGCAGTTGCGTTGCGTAAATTTTAATTGTTTGAGGAATCAAAACAGAAACAAAAAAGTAATGAGAGTGTACTGTGTATAGTCATTTATTTTTAGACGAAAATATTGCTATTTTTAAGAATTGAAACATTTTAAAAATTTCATTTACAGTGTAACCTTTTAATAACGTCCTTCGTTATAACGAAAAACTCCCTATAACATAGAAATTTTTACAATTTGGTTGGTTTACCTTAAAACTCATACATTAATACCCTCTTTATAGCGCAACAGTCATTCTCTATTACGAAGAAATATGTTCATATTTAGGCGTCAGCAAATATTTACAGACGTAAAGAGGACGATTCTGAATCATTACCAACTATTCAACAAGCACTTGATGCCGCCAAACTTATCGAAAAATTCCTATTGTTTAATGAAGATGATTCCACCACATCCTAAGACATGCATAAGATATTTAATAAAATACTAAACAAATATTGGCATAGCAAAAAACGTCAGGCAAAGTTAACAGACTATATGTGTTTGGAATAAATTAATTAGGTGAAATTTGGTTATTTTTCTTTCTTTCCTCCATATAACGAAAAAAAATGCTCGGTCCCTTGAGATTCGTTATAAAGAGATTACACTGTATATATTATTGCCAGTTAAAAAACAGAATATTTTGAAATTGAAAATAGGGTTTCTCGTTTTTGACGTGATAATGTCTTATAAATTGATGAATCACGTCAATATAAAAAGATGAAACACCGACTGCATGCACGAAAAAGTGTAACGTTCCTAACGTTCCGCCTGACCCTGTGCGTGATTATTAAATATGATATTCGAGCGGAATACGTTATCACGTAAAACTATCGTCCATAAACCGACTTTACAGACAACCAATTTTTTAATTCTTGTTTCTTAATCGCCTTTAATGAAACCTGATGCATTACTTATGACCTAAATTAGTACCATTCCCCACTTGTGGAGGTGGAATGTTAAAAAACTGTAGACGAAACAGTCAACCAACATTCAACTTGCGCCCAGTAGCGTAGCTAAGTGGCGCGTAAAAAATAAACTAGGCCTCCTAACCAATATAATATTTATCAAAATATAAATTTTAAATATCGAATATTTTTCAAGCTATTATTCCTCAAGAAAGAAGCTTACGGTTAGCCAAGTCGTCCCTGAGCTTTGAGGCCCTAGGGCACAGCCACGCTTTGCCCTGCGATAGCTACACCACTGATTGCACCCTTGTCGAAATATTATGACCTTGATATCAAAGATGCGTTATTCATTAAAAAAATAAAAAAGTGTATAGTTTTACATGAACTGCAGGAATTTGAAGTATCAAACAAATAAAGCTCCTAACTTAACAATACGATTTTCATACAATGTTTAAATATGCAATTTCAGTAAGTTATTTAGTAATATTGTTTATTAATATTTGCATTTACCGCACAATAGAGTCATTAAGTTTTATCGCATTTCCAGTTAAGTACAACAAATATAATAATATATGGCAGCCATAAAAGTCTTTGTTGATTATTGTACTTGAAATCAGTAAAATTACACGGAGAAATCCGCATAAGGTACACTATCTTAAGTCCGCTGCACACGCGGCTGGATTTGCCGCTAGGTTCCTAGCTAGATTTCACTACCAGTTTTCTAGCGCTGGTTTTCTTAATTGATATGTGCTCGCTTCACACGAGACGTCTTTACAAACTTGCTCTGCAGGTAGAATCGATGCGCGCGCAGTGATAGAACGGTAACAAAAAAGCATGTTTATTGTCTCTGAACAGAACACACACTATGGCATAGTGTTTGTTTGTGGGCGTTTGTTCAAATCGCCCACGTGACAAGATACTGCTTCCTGATTAGTTCTTGCTCATACCTAGCAGCGGACCCAGCAAGAAAAATAGCCCCTGTTCTAATTTTAAAACCTATCTTGTGAGCTAGCAGGAGAGCCCGCAGTGACGTCAACAAAAGTCCAAGCAGTGTTTCTAGCCTCGTGTAAAGCAGCCTTTAGAGCGCGTTAACACTAGCCGCCAGCCGGATGCCGGAACGAATTTTTATCGCGTGCCGAGCGCCTCCTGTTCACACTATACACGATAAATTTCCAATTCGTTCGTTGATCAGGCTCGTTTTTGAAATGAAGGAAGGTCTCATGGTACAAGTAAAGAAAAAAATCCGAAAATTAGATATAAATACTAGCGGTCCGGTCCGGCTTCGCCTGGATTTTTGGATTACCTATTTAAACATTAACATTATTATGAGACATCGGACTTTTTTTATAGAATTATAACGGATACACAAAAACTAAACACACATGCGTTGTTTTTACGTCGTATTGTTTGTCTATGAAACACATGTGACGTGGAATTAAGTGTAGCTATCAGGATGGCTTTTGAACTAATAGCTTTGAGCAAATTTCGAGCAGATTTCGCTATTTGGTACTAAATCAGGAACTCTTTAATCATGAAGACATAGCTTACTATGCCTGCTGTGTTTCGAAATGGACCGTTTTATGGCGTACGCGAGATGGCGCTGCTATCACTACCTGGGAAAACTTCGGTTCTTTCCACCTGTGTGCATTACCCAGTAGCAGACGCGATATTATTTCATGCTACAGATATCGGTCCATCGCTACGCTCGAGCTGGTTCTCCTTATTATACCTTCGTGGTTTACATTGTCAGAGAAGAGAAACTATAGATTATTTCTCATGGAACAGTGTGGGCGAAAATTTTATTTTGTCTTGTTTCTGTTAAGAGTATTCGTCCCTGCAAACACCCCCTGCACCCTTCATCTCAAATCTTTTCCCCTCGCCTAAAAACGGTTCGCGCTCTCCCGACGCTATTTTTAAAGCTAGAGGGTTCTGGTAAACTCCAAATGAAAGACAAAGAATCAGACTACAGATCCTTCAGGCGAATTTAAAAAAAAAATCCTGAAAAAACTTACAACCTTTTGAAAAAAATAATAAGTTACGTAATATTTCACACGTAGGCGAAACTGTTTTTCAAAAAATTCGCCTGAAGGATCTGTAGTCTGATTCTTTGTCTTTCATTTGGCGTTTACCAGAACCCTCTAGCTTTAAAAATAGCGTCGGGAGAGCGCGAACCGTTTTTAGGCGAGGGGAAAAGATTTGAGATGAAGGATGCAGGGGGTGTTTGCAGGGACGAATACTCTTAAATTGAGAACGATTGAGGTTTATAGTGTCGGTGTTTACATTCTATTGTTTTTCTATGAAACACATGTGACGTAGAATGAATAATACGACATTTGCTTCTAAACGAATAGATTTGAGCAAATCGCGAGTTCTAAAAGATAGATGTCGCTATTTGGTACTAAAAAAGTTTTGTATATTTGTTTCACATTTAAATTAGCTCAGAAGCAAACAAACAGGTTGTTTGAGAAAATACCGTATTTTTGTACAAAAAATTAAATAAAAACTATCCTATAGCCTAAGTTACACCAAACAAGACACATTTACAAAATTTCATTAAAATCTGTTCAGTGGTTTCGGAGATTAGCGCGGCCGAAATTGTGACACGGGAATTTTATATAGGTACATTGATTTTGTCAACCTCAACAAAGTAATTGTCAAATTGTTATAACGGTATACGAAAACCTCGTGGCGCGGGATACTAATCGCTCTTGTATATTTTACCAGCGGTCCCGCCCGGTTTCACCCGGGTGCAAAAAAACGAATGGGGGGGAGGAACATGAGTACGCACATTCATCTTAGTTTACTGAGATGAATGTTATGTCCAAATTTCATGATGATCGGAGTTTTCCGTTCAAAAGTTTTTTTTTTTTGGAACGGACACATTTTGAATTACCTACATTTGCAACATTTTTCATTGATGCTCCGCTCTTATTGGTCGTAGCGTGATATTTTATAGCCTATAGCCTTCCTCGATAAATGGGCTATCCAACATAAAAAAAATTTCAATTCGAACCTGTAGTTCCTGAGATTAGTGCGTTCAACCAAACAAACAAACACTTTAGCTTTATATATTAGTATAGATTAACTTCACTTGTAAAGTCGAAAACGAACTGTCTTTTGCTAGATCAAGGACAAATTCATCAAAAGTCTATTTTAAAATTTCCAAGATCTAATTGCACAAGCTTTACAGTGTTGTAATAAATCAAACGTCATATTATTATATACAGTAAATTTTTGTGACCCAGCCATTGGAGCATAACATCTCTGCTTAGGAAGAACAGAAAGTGAAATCATATATTATAGTTACATATACTGTTATTAGAGCTTGTTCAGTACTGTATGTTCTCTGGTTCAGTACGTTGCATTTTGACATTATACTTTTTTATGACCTTTAAACTGTAGATGCACGTTTTGTTCGTGCGATATTCTTAAGGCCGCTGCACACGAGACTGAATGAGCCGCTAGATTCCTTGCTAGATTTGACTACTAGTTTTCTAGCGCTGGTTTTCTTGATTGCTTTTATGTGCTCGCTTCGCACGAGACGTCTTTTCAAGCTTGTTTTGGGGGTGGATCTGGTGCGCGCGCAATGACAGTTCAAAGATAAACGCAGAGCATAACGTGTCTGTTGTCTAAGCAGAATAACGCCGTGTTGGGTTCAAGTCGCCCACGTGACAAGATCTGTTTTCTGATTGGTTCTTGCTCAGAGCAAGCAAAGGACCAAACAAGAAAAATAGTCCCTGTTATTTTAAAATTCATCTTGTGAGCCAGCAGGCGAGTTCGCAGTGACGTCATTTCAAGCCTCGTATAGACAGCCTGCCGGCCAGCAGAAGTCCCAGTAATGTTTCCAGCCTCGTGTGTAGCGGTCTTAAAGTTTATATTTAGAATGATCAATTTCCCTCTTAGTGCAGGGCATAGTGGCGCATTCGTTTGCAAAATTCGTTTGGCTCGTAATTTTTTTTTTAAATGTCCAGGAGGCTCTCCTGATTATAACAGTGTAACATGACACTCAATATCTGTTGCCGTTATTGTTTAAACAACGAAAAATTGAAAATATTGCAAAATAATTTTTTTTGCAATAAATAATTTTTTTATATATTTTTCAGACTATTTTGAATCGAAAAAGTCCTTACACTCATTATCGTATCTTCAACCGGTGAATTTTTATGAATTTTTAAAAATTAAAAATCGTTGTAAATCGTGATTTTCTTGAATTAAATAGTACACCTGAAAAAAAAATACCGTGATTTCTATTTTTTTATTAAATATTTAAACTTTAATAAAAAAATGGCGTAATCAGATTTCAAATATTTTATTAATTATTATGTTTATTATTCATAATAACAATATGCAATAATTTGTCGAAGCGTACCATCTGCCTCTCTCTTACTAATGTCATACATAGGACTGGGAGTGAGATGACAATACTACTATCCTTAAAGTGCATGCGCGTAAAGAGCATATTGTTATTATGAATAATAAACATAATAATTAATAAAATATTTGAAATCTGATTACGCCATTTTTTTTATTAAAGTTTAAATATTTAATAAAAAAATAGAAATCACGGTATTTTTTTTTCAGGTGTACTATTTAATTCAAGAAAATCACGATTTACAACGATTTTTAATTTTTAAAAATTCATAAAAATTCACCGGTTGAAAATACGATAATGAGTGTAAGGATTTTTTCGATTCAAAATAGTCTGAAAAATATATAAAAAAATAATTTATTGCAAAAAAAATTATTTTGCAATATTTTCAATTTTTCGTTGTTTAAACAATAACGGCAACAGATATTGAGTGTCATGTTACACTGTTATAATCAGGAGAGCCTCCTGGACATTTAAAAAAAAAATTTACGAACCAAACGAATTTTGCAAACGAATGCGCCACTATGCCCTGCACTATCTATAATGATTATTTTTCTGTATTAATTATTATTTATGCGTTTTGATTGCCTAATGTTAATAGTTTCTGTTAAAATGATACTTTGTTGTGTTTTTAAATTTTAACCGGAATACTAAAGGTTTTTAATGGTCATTCATGTTATTTTGTGTTGTACAGTGTCCATGTATAGCCTTATAGAAAAGATAAGATATTGATTGGTTTCGTGAATATGTAACAAAATATTTTTCATATTACAATCATGCAAAAAAAAGTTTAAAATTATAAAAAACCGACTAAAATTCAGTATCAATCAAAAACTTATCACTGAATTTTTAAATAAAGAAAACGATTTTATTGATCTGATATAGCTCTTAGAAGATTGTTAACAATTTATATCTGCAACTGCCCTCAAACAAAGTTAATGAATGTTTTTGATATTAATATTGTTGAGTTTTGGTACTGCTCAGTTGAGAAATATTAATAAAATCTATGTTTTACGAAGAAAGCAGAGACAGACATATATTATTTGCGAGCAGATCACTTTAAAGTAAATCATCAAATTATTTTAATTTATTTACATATAAAATTAGTATATCTGCCAGTAATTTAAATATAAACATATTCAATTATGAACATATACTTAACTACGTGAAATTAAGTATATATAGCTGTTTCCACAAAGCAAAGACGCTTAAGTTGATATTTTGATAAAATAATATTTACCTACCCATACAATTTATTTAAATACTAGCGGTCCCGCCCGGTTTCACCCGGTTGCAAAAGAACGAATGAAGGGGAGGGACATGAGTACGCACGCTAACCTTAGTTTTTCGAGATGAATGTTGTGCCCTTTCATGATGATCGGAGTTACCGTTCAAAAGTTTTTGTCGGACGGACAAATTTTAAGTTACTTTTTTCATTGATACTCCGCTACTATTGGTCGTAGCATGATATTATATAGCCTTCCTCGATTAATGGACTATCCAACAAAAAAAAATCAATTCGAACCAGTAGTTCCTGAAATTAGCGCGTTCAACCAAACAAACAAACTTTTCAGCTTTATATATTAGTACAGTGGTACCTCGACATACGACATACGTATCTTGAATTCACTCGTATCTCAAAGCAAATTTCCCCATACAAAACAATTGAACTACCATTAATCCGTTCCAACCCCCAAAATGTCACCCCAGTTTGAATAATAAAAACGTATTTATAAATGACAAATTATTGTACAAAAACAAAAAAGAGAATGTAAAGAAATAAATTAGATATCCTCACTGGTCTTTGCTTTTTTCGCTACATTTTTCTCGCTTTCACCTGTAGGCCGTTTAGAAAAAAACATGTCCAAGGGGGTTTGTTTCTTCCTCTCTCTCAGAACGTTCCGGAAATGAGTTAGGCAAGTGTCATTAAACCTGCTAAACCGAACTCGTATCTCGAATTTCGCTCGTAACTCAAAGCAAAAAATCACTCGCTCGCCGGCTCGTATCTCGAAAAACTCGTATGTTGGGGCACTCGTATGTCGAGGTACCACTGTATAGATTTATCAGGATTTAATTTTTTTACCAATAAAAGAGACATAACTGAGAACTGATGATCAAAGTGACAAATATGATGAGGCAAGTTTATTGAAAATGTACGTCGATAATTAAATTAATAACAGAAAATCACTTCCTCGTATAATGCCTTCATTTATTACAAACAGGATACATAAACTATTAATATATTTGGTTAAAAAAAAGAACGAAAAAAAATCGACATAAGCAGCTTTGTCTCGTGATCACAGATACAAAACTTTCTTTGTAGGAAGCTTGAAATTCCTTTTAAATAAATTATGTTTTCCGATTAGACAATTATAATGCGTTTACACTGTAAACAGTTTTAGCAAAGTGCCAATAATACACGTAATTAATGATATATACCTTAATCCCTACAATCGTAATAAAAAGAAACTTAATTAATTCGCGATCAAAAATTACAAGATTAAATTAATAGGGTGTAGATAAAAGTACTGCAATTAGCAAGTCAGCAGTTGGTAGAAGTTTGGAACTTCATCGACTGCTGATTAGGTTGGTTTTATTGAAATGAGGCCTGACTTTTTTTATAAATTGATTTCACTAAGTAATCCCTGTGCCAAATTTCAGTTTTTACAATACATTCAAACATACATTCGTCATTACATATCAGATAGCTATAGGAGTTAAGAAGAAGAAAAAAATCGAGTTTCGGATGCCTGTCTATCTTTATGTTCATTGTTCATAGACCTGGCTTACACATCGTCCAGCGGGTTGAAACCATTTTAAACTCGAGTTCTATAGGAGATTCTTCAAGAGTATTTTTCATATTTCCTCTCTATTTTCCCTAGAAAGAGTAGCTGACTGACGAGCGAAAAACGAAAATTTCAATTTTCTCGAAAACGTCTCTGGCGATTATGATCATATTTCTATGAATTATATTGGTCAAACAAAAAGAGCTCTTAAAACAAGAATAAAAGAACACCAAAGTAATCATAAATTAATCCCTGACAAAAATAATGTAATAACTAAACACAAATTCGAACATGACCACAAAATTAATTGGGATAATATAAAAGTTTTAGATAATGTAACTAATTTCCTTAAAAGAAATATTTCGGAAATGTTACCGTATAAAATCAAATAAACATTTTTTCAATGCTCAATTAAATTTAAGTAATATATAGTATATTATATTATTTTGAAATAATATTTTGTTTTCTCACAATTACTACTTATTAAAAATTGTTTGTTATTATTTAAAAAAAAAAACTAATTAGAAACTAAATATTCATTATTTTTTATATTTTTAAGATCACTTCTGAAGAAGGTTCAAATCCGGATCGAAACGTTAATGTATTAATTATATATTTTTTTTGTTAATATATTGTCTGAAAAATTGGTCGATAATTTTATTTATTGAACATATTTCTATGTTTCATTAATGATTTTACAATATGACACTATTGCGTCCACGTCTCTAAAAAAGCCTTTCTCGAAAATGACGGTTTTGATTATATTTTTAAATCAATATTTCGTTAGGTAATAATTCTACATTGTACCAACATTAATTTTGAAAAAATCCAAAGAGGGTATTTAAGAGTATTCGTCCCTGCAAACACCCCCTGCACCCTTCATCTCAAATCTTTTCCCCTCGCCTAAAAACGGTTCGCGCTCTCCCGACGCTATTTTTAAAGCTAGAGGGTTCTGGTAAACGCCAAATGAAAGACAAAGAATCAGACTACAGATCCTTCAGGCGAATTTTTTGAAAAACAGTTTCGCCTACGTGTGAAATATTACGTAACTATTTATTTTTTTCAAAAGGTTGTTTTTTTTTCAGGAATTTTTTTTCAAAAAATTTGCCTGAAGAATCTGTAGTATGATTCTTTGTCCTTCATTTGGCGTTTACCAGAACCCTCTAGCTTTAAAAATAGCGTCGGGAGAGCGCAAACCGTTTTTAGGCGAGGTGAAAAGATTTGAGATGAAGGGTGCAGGGGGTATTTGCAGGGACGAATACTCTTAATGGTGAACGAAAATCCTCGGACGATGCAAGAAGCAAATCGTTTATTTTCATGTAGTAGTTTTCGTAACAAACACTATCAGAAATACACAACTTACTATCACGGCCATTGTCAGTAAACAGGTGTGTTATACAAGTGTTGCACTAATTTCACTACCTGTTTTTAATAATTATTATGTCTGCAGCTTTACAGAGTTCACTACCACACAGGTACTTATGCCGAATGACACGTGTCAAAATCAAGTAAAAAAAAATTAAAAGAACAAAAAACCCAACTGCTTCTAAAAAAAAGTGCAAAACAAGCTACCAATCAAGTTTAATAAATACACAGGTTATTTCGTTCCATGGATGACGTCTGCTGGCAGACCGTTCATATTTATATCAACCACGGAAATAAGGAAGAAAAATTTGTAGTATTTTAACAATCCCAATATCTTTTTTATTAATAAGTTGCAACAAAAGAGAGCAAAATATTTCACAAAAGAGTGTAGACAAACCAAAACGATTTCGTAACAATGTTATTTATTTTGATTAATTTATTACGTAGGAAGTTTCCGTCTTATTAGGTAACAGCAAAACAAACGAGCAGCAAATGAGAGTGTGCGCGGTACCAAAATCATTTCGCTGCGTTATACAGTAGGCCTTGGCATTGCCGCTTCTCTGTCCATTGACGACGCGTTCTATACAAGCGTTGCAATCTTTTCTACGCTAAAGGGTGGTGGGTCAGTTCTAGGGAAAGTAACAGTACAGCGTGTATAGTAAATACGCGTCCCCACTTAAATAAAAAATACCACACGTTCAGTCCTACCCGGCGATGTTTAACAAACATTCTTGAATAATTCGTCGGCTATAAAACCTAAAGGTCGTTCGTTTTCAAAGTCATGTATCAAACATTTTTCGAACAGTGAAGAACTGTTAAGGCTTCCAAATTCCCTTCGTGTTGTCGACGCAAAGATAACATGGGTGGCCGCTGGAGACTTGTGGTTAGTGCGAAAATTAACTATATACTTCATTAATTATCACGCGTTGTTAAGTGTTTATTTGTTTATTATATTATGATATTGTTGTACCAGTGGATTATCAATTTATTACTTTATTATTCTATTGTTTGTCGGAAAGCTTTTGAACTTCTGTTTGGACTTACGATTGTGGATTTGACATCAGTGATTTATTAACCACGTTATCAGTGTTGTTTTTTTGTCTACACAATTGATTGAGCAATTTTAAAGAGTCGATTTTAGCTGTTTAAATACTCAATTCAAAACTCACAAAAATAAAAACATCTATTTATATTTTCATAAAATGTTTAAAAGTGAAAGGCTCAAAAGTGATAACAGAACAAAAGGACATCTGTTATGATTGAAAATTTTACATTAAAATTGACTCAAAATTATTTTTTATTGTGATAATTAAATGGCTAATGAAATTACAAAAAAGTGCTGATACGTGGTTATTATAATCTTTCGAAGATGCCTTTGGTGTAGATACTCCAAAATCTGCTAATTTACATTAGGCTATACAGTGTTGGAGTTTTTATCGCCAATTGCGCAAACAATTTTTGTTTTAGAATCCATTTTATTGAAAAAAAATTAAAGCTAATGGGTTTTCGATTAACTGGACTTTAATGCTAAGTTGTTAGATCTTTAATTAAGTCCTTGAGTCTTGACTGACGTTTGTTATGATTATGGTTCAATGCAATTTAAAGATATCTACTATTTTTTAAGTTCCTTTTAGAGGCACCAAAGGATTAGGTACATTATATTTATTTTTTTAGTAACTTTTGAGTTGAAACGGTAGACAGATATTGATTAATATCAGTTTATTGTTTACAGAATTGTTTTAAGACTCGCTAAACACCTACATAAATAATATTTCCTCGCTAAATGCCAAATAGATATCGTTATTAATTTTAAAGAAATAAAAGTGATATATAGGCAATCGAATAATTTCACTAAACTGTACATAATTCCATAAAATCAATATTACCTAAATTAATATTAACTATAATTTTATATCCTTACTAGCGGTCCGTCACCGTTGCAAAAAAAACGAATGTGGGGGGGTAAACATGAGTACGCACGTTCATCTTAGTTTACCGAGATGAATGTTGTGTCCAAATTTCATGATTATCAGAGTTACCGTTCAAAAGTTTTTTTTCGGACGAACAAATGAGTTTTATATTAATTATATTCGGAACCCAAAGGAATGATGAGACCTCTGGTGAGAAATGCGTCGAACTGCCACAAGGAGGGTTTTTGACAGGTAAACTATAGAGATATAAGGTAAACATTGATTTAGAAGAGCATAATGCTTTTCTAAATCAATGTTACCTTATACCTCTATAGTTTACCTGTCAAAAACCCCCCTTGGGGCAGTTCGACGCATTTTTCACCAGAGGTCTCACCATTCCTTTGGGTTCCGAGTAGGTATAGATAGATTATAACAAAAGCAAAAATCTTTATGGCACAACAATATAACAAAAAATACTAGAAATAGTTACGAGGAAATGTGAACCGTAATTATAAATTGTGATTAAAAAAATAAAAAAAAAATTTTGGACATAATTTAAGCCTAAAACCTTGTACAAAAAAAATACAATGCTGTAAAAAATGTTTTTTTTTTTCAAAATCGAGGAAAATTACCAATAAATACGGTAGTTATTAACCAGACATAAACCATATTAAATTCTGATCCATGTTGAATGCGAAAAAGCATCTTCATTTTAAAAACGTCAGCCTACGAAATAATTTTTGCTTTTATCTATACTGTTGTACCAAAATTTAATTAAGGAGTGAGTTATCAATTATAGTATGGTAATAAAACGACACAGTTTTTGGGCTATACCGTGTTTCATTGCTTGGCCGCTCTATTAAGTCCACCGTACTATAATGAAGATTCACTCCTTAAATGTTGGTTATTATGGTGACTGTTATTTTTTTGTGTGAATTGGAACACCAAAACGAAAATGCTAATTAATATCATTACTTATCTGAAAGAACGTAAATTTAGGTATTATTTAATTTTTCTCACAACTTTTCCTCTCTTTTCACTATCACTCATTCATTCCTTTCGTCTTATTACGTTAATTTATTTAAACATAAGTTCACAAACACAATGCAACATTGTCTTGAGATTGCATCTGAGTTATACGCATTGCAGAATAAAAATCTCAAATTCACAACAATAGATTCTCTCTCAACTATTCTTAGAGATGATAGTGCAAAACATAAGTTAGTACAAACAATGTTGACATTGCTATAGATTCATTTTGGAAAAAAACTTCAATTCAAATCTGTGCGCGATCTTTAAAACCAAATTTTAAAACTTTTCTGCCGCTATTTGAAAGATCGCGCACACTTGTCAAGCATAAACGTGCACGACCAGCACCGTATGTTATTTAAGGGAGTAGCGCACATTAGACCAGCACCTGCAACCAGCAACGACCGTCAGTCGATCGGCTGCAATTTTTGTAGAACCGTACTGGACTGTTCTAGTATGCTAGTGATGTGTCGTTTTCATTAATTAATTTGCATTGATAAAATTATTTGAAAACTGCAAAATGTCTACTGCACATAACGAATCCTGCACTAAAATTTGCTGGTTTGTGCTGGCCATATATTTAATAATTCACTATAATATGAATCATTATCTATCTACTCAATGTGCGGTGAGTGAAGGCAACAAAGCGTATCGAAAATATATCTGCGTCTCTTTCTTCGATGGTAGGTTTGGTTGATGTATTTGCATTCAATCTGAATAAAGTATCTCTGTTTCAAAAACTGTCTTTTTCTATTACGTTAACATGGGCGTACTCAGCTTTTGGCACAGGAGGGGGCAAATTAGAAATTTCTTAAGCCGGGTCTCGTTTTGCTCTCCTGGATACGCCAGTGCTTACGGCTTAAAAGACAGAAGTAAATGTTTGCACCCTAATGGTTCGATTGCGATTTTATTCCTATGCTCAGTATAGAATAAAAGTATATGGTGCTGGACTACGACATCGTGTAGGTTTGTGCTTGACAAGTGTGCGCGATCTTTTAGTAATAGAGGAAGAGTATGCAACAGTTTTCGAGCTGCTGAACAATTTAATATTTTGAAAATAATAAAAATTAATTTGTCGATAAGAAATTAGTTAGTCAGAACAAGAGAACAGCTAATTTTTATTAGGGGACTACCTGAATCGACTGTCATTGTTTAGCAGGTATATACAAGATTTGAATATTTCCATTTTCATGAGCTTTGAAATTACTCGAAATTTTTTGCTGGTTTTTGATTTATAATTTATTCATCTATAGAAAAGGTTTTTTCTAATTGATCTATGACTACCACGAAGTGAGGATGAAAGAGACGTTGAAAATACATGCGTTGATTAGTTCCGACAGGTTGAAAATGCATGAGTTTTACTGTATTATTAAACGTAATAATTCAGGTTCAATAAACTCTTCCAATATGATTAGCGTCATTTAAATTGAAGATCAAATATCTAAGCTCCAAGTGCAAGTTTATGAACGCGAAATTCAATTTCGATATTAATTATTGCATGCAACTAATTACTGAAAGTTAGTATCATTCACACGTGTATCACATTCCATTTCTGTATTAATAATATATAATGCTGTTTTAAAATCATTTGTGTGAAACGCCATTGTAAAATAGGATTCTTGAGTTTTAAAGATGCTGCTGTAACATCAGTATGATTCAACTTAAGATTAACTAACAAGCATAAAAGTTGGCTACGCTTTCAAATACAGAGTCGGATGGTTGAATGTGTAAATTGAAGGCAAGACAATTTCCGCTAAACTAATGTCGGGTTGCAAAACGCGTTGTTAGAAAAACTAAGTTGACATTTTCTTTACAGAACAATATTAATCTCTTTTAAATATTCTAAATGTATAAAGCATATTTGTGTATTAATCTACCAAATCTCGAAATAACCTAACGAAGCGACTGTGATTCCGCAATTAAAAAACTTATTTAAAGGATTTTTTTGAGCATAATGTATGTCTTTAATAGACAATCGGAATAGAATTTGCGTAATCTTGGAATTCCGGTGTGAAAGTCCTAATTGTATATGAAATCATCAAGTTGTTACTTGTAAATAAATCATTATTCATTGAACGTTGATAAATATTAAAGTTGATCGATTAATTATTTCGCAAGCGACTACGCGGTTTCGTAATCAAAGAAAGCGGTAAATTAAATCGGTTTTTCCAACACATGTTCATCAATAATAATAAAAAAGTGAAACAATCAAAACCCATTACGAATTCGAAACGGAATGATTTTACTTTTCGTTTCATTATTATTAGATATAACTCAAATAAAGGACAGGTTTACTTTAGATTGTAGAACATCATTATTCATCAACTCCAAAACGTTAATTCCCGGCATACGTAGCAGGGATGGGTGAAACGATACCTGCTTACAGTATGTGCAAACAAAATATTTAAAATCCATTCGAGGATACTGGGTGTTGACTGACTATGGCGGTAAAACATCATAAACGTATAAACCTAAAATTGATCAAGATCATAAATTTCGATATTTTAGAAAGTCGAATATGGGAAACATTTCAAAATAGCGACCTTAATAAACTTAAAAAAATAGTAACTTTTCAAATTTTAAGCTGTCACTGGAATATTTTTACGAATATCCCGCTTAGGCTTGATTTGATTTTCAAGGCACTTGACTTCGAAATCAATTCAAGATCAAGTCAAATATTAAAATTTTTAAAAAGCTTGATTTTCAGGTCGTCATATACATAATATACTTATAAGTTAGTAAAAACGTCAAACTACTTGAGATGATACCCGTACAATTTTCATAAAAATATGAGATTTATCATAGTGATTCAATTGTGTGTATTATTATACTCTTATTCTAAGCAAAATTTTATTTTTATTTAAATTTATTTGTTTTCCTAGTCGAATTATTACAAAATCATAATAAAATCCAAAAATTACTCATCCCTGACATTCAAAACATATTAAGAGCGATAAAGCGATCATAAAAGCTGCTGATACACAATTTCACCGTAAATATAAATCAACTATACCGATTCATTTAAGCGCACTGAAAATATTGCATCTCTCTCAGTTTGCCCACAAACGGACGGACAGAATAAGAAGTTGTTGTCCAGTAAATGTAGTAACTAATGCAGTGGTGAAAGTTTTGTATGTTATTGAACTTGCACGTTGATGCGCAACTGTCTATCCTTGACAAAACTACTCGCCATATTTAATCACGTTTTAAATAACGTATTTGTTTATGATTATCATCAATTATTAAGTTCCGAGAGCTCATCTTGATCGTCGTGTATTATAAACCGATTATGATGGATTTCTCACAATTTCTACAATAACGAAGATCTCCAAACGTGACTACTATCAATTACATCTTCCCTTGAATTAATATTTCTTTGAATTTTTGAAATCGAGCAAATGTATTTTTTCAACTAAACTTTCTAGTTTGTTTATCCTTTTTAGTATATATAATTATGTATACATTTTTTTCTAAAGCCTGCTCACAGTGTATTTATAGCGATAAAACTATTTTTTGGAAAATCGATATTCAACCCTTAAAATCCACTAATTATCGCAGTTCCGACACCCTATTGCACATCTGTATGTCGAGCCCTTTTAAAACGACGCTTCGTCGAAATCGGTCCAGTATTTTAGGAGGAGATAGCCGCACAAAAAAAACTACTTCCCTATTAATATTTATAGATATGGTGCTATGTTGTATGGTCAAGAATATACGGTACTGTTGATTATTGTCACCTTCTTAGACATGACATAAGTTACAGTGAGACAGAAATTTATCAACGCCAATACTCTATTTCTATTTATAATTTTTACTGTTTGTTTATTAGCCATTGTAGCAATAGAAAGCGAAAGTAACACAATTTTGTTATTTGTTCCACATGTATTTTTTCATGTTTATATTTATGTTTAGCACTTCATTTTATTTAAACTTCACTTTAAGCCTGTGCATTTTGCGAGCTTCTGTAAAGATCGTATTATAAACTAAGTAGTAGAAATATTTTATTAGCAAAATGCATGCCAAATATTTGTATTCATATTCACTATTAAGCTCTTTTCGTAGCGTAAAGCATTTGTATGGTTCGTTTAAGAACAAGCATCACTCCCCAGTTTCTAAACTGGCAACTACGATATAGTGAATGTGTCAATCGACTTTTAATCATTATTAAATACAACAATTAATTGTACATATAAATTTGTTGATCTTTAAAAAGATAAATAAGCCAATCGGACCAGATATAAAATATATCTAAATATTAAAAAATAAATAGTCCTCGTTACTTTCAGCAACCTACTTCATACCTAGAGCTAATGGCCTTGCTGCCGAAGCCTCATAATATATAAAAAAAAAAAAATAAATAAATAGTAGGTACCTATTCAAGGTCATTATCAAATTTCCCATCTGACAGTACATTCTGTTGTTCTCACAGAAAATAAACAGCAGATCAACAAAAAAATGTTATTTCTAGCTAAATATCTAAAAATAGTAACTTGATGTTTAAGTGTGATTTTTTTGTATTTCAGATTACCTTCGGGGTAATTCTTCACGTAGCTCTAGTATTGAGCAAGGCACTTGATCAAAATGCGCAACAAACGCTGCAGCAAAATCAGCAGTAAGTGTGTTTTTTTTTTAAATTCTGTATGAATAATTTAACAATAAAGCTTTGTAACTGTTTTAATTATTTGTTGATAAGTAATATCAATGGTAATAGTATCAAACTGACCAAGGATTTGAAAATTACAAATCACTGGACCACGAAATTGACTGAATATTTGAAAACAATTATTTGACTCATTACTTCTGCTGTAATTGTTATTACTAAAGACGATTTTAGACTATTTTACAGACATTCTAGGACAAATAAGACTTGGAAATGTTTATCACAACATCATTAAAGGTAATGTAGACTTTCAACTTCAATTATTTCCAATTTTCAACATTTCTTTCTTTTGGATCATGAGGACGGGTTTGTTAAAATTACAAACAGTACGAAATTTAAAAATTCATTTAATATCAGTAGTATTTGTTTTTATAATAATTAAATGTGAATACAATACATTTTATACATTCCATCGTGATTTTAAATGAGTTTATAATATTTCGTTTCTCTTCTATTTGATTCTCTGTAAATACCTACTTAATAAATTCTACTTCTTTACATACTTTACGAACTAAGCTTAATATTTCACAAATTCCATCTTATTTCAAAACTGGGTAATTTTTCTATTAAACTCAACTGGAAGAAAAATGTAAATTTTTGTGCTCCTCAATTATATTTTTTAATTAATCAGTTTAATCTTTTAGTACGAAATTAATCTATCAGATAAAAGTTACAACAGCAGTCATTTATAAAGGTGTATTACTTCTTGCTACAGTATGTTTTGTTATGGAACGGATTAAATTTTTCTTATGCTAAATATCCATAACATTATCAAAAGATAACTTCATTCTTAAAATCACTTTTATTTCTATTCTGATTTTTTAATTATCATTTCATATTTCATATATAAACTGAATTGAGAAATCATTACGTCTTATGTGCGTCATAAATGTCTAAAAATAATTCAGAAACTAACATTCTGTAATAAATGTGTGCAGGATAGCTCAAAAACGGGTCGGATATGATTACACACCAGCTCAAGAACACCATCACGAAGAACATCACGATGAACATCATCATGAGGAACATCACGGTCATCACGAAGAACACCATGATCATCACGACCATCATGATCATCACGATCCAGGTTACTGGAAGAAGAAAGTCATCTGGAAACCGGCGTGGAAAAAGATCTGGAAACCAGCTAAAAAACAAATCTGGAAGCCCGAATGGAAAAAGTATCATAAGCCAATTTGGGTTCCTATTAAAGTACCTGCATGGAAAGATATTCAAGTTCCTGCATGGAAGAAGATATGGAAACCAGTTTGGAAAGAAATTCAAGTTCCGGCGTGGAAAGAAATTCAAGTACCAGCGTGGAAGAAAATTTGGAAACCAGTATGGAAGGAAATTAAAGTACCTGCTTGGAAAGAAATCCAGGTACCAGATTGGAAGAAAATATATAAACCAGTTTGGAAAGAAATTAAAGTGCCAGCGTGGAAAGAATATCAAGTTCCAGTTTGGAAGAAACATTATGTACCAGAATGGATTAAGGTCGGAGTTCACGGTAACCATTATTTGGGTAAAGATCACGAAGGTTACGATGTCACGGCCCACGATTTATGGAAAAAGAAATTGATATGGAAACCCGTATGGAAAAAATACTGGAAAACGGAAAAGAAACAAATTTGGGTTTCTGATAAAAAATTGGAATGGAAAGAAGCTTGGAAACAAGTTTGGAGAACAGAGAAAAAACAAATCTGGGTTGCCGATAAAAAACTTGCTTGGAAAGAAGCATGGAAGCAAGTATGGAAAACAGAAAAGAAACAGATTTGGGTATCAGACAAAAAATTGGAATGGAAAGAAGCGTGGAAACAAATCTGGAAACCAAGTAAGAAACAGATTTGGGTGGAAGATAAAAAATTAGTGTGGAAAGAAGCATGGAAGCAGATCTGGATACCGGATTGGAAACAAATTTGGGTACCAGCATGGAAGAAGATTTGGAAGCCAGTTGTCATTTCCGAATGGTTCCCGTCGCCCGATCACCATGATAAGCACCACGGCTGGGATCGTAAGGATGCAAATGTTGCAGCTTCATCCAATCAACAGGTTCAACAAGGAGTACAAAACAACAACGTATGGAGACGCAGCGGTCAAGAAGCTGTGCAACCCGCTATTTTGCCTCTGGCACCTCCTAGTCAAGGACAGCAGTCCCAATGGAACCTTGGTCAACAACAGCAGCAACAACAAGCGATACAGACAAACAACTTGTGGAAACGTAGCAGTCAAGAAGCTACACAAGCCGGGTTACTTCCCCCAGCGCCCCAAGGTCAAGGACAGCAATCCCAATGGATTGCAGGTCAGCAACAACAACAGACTAGTATTTGGAACTTCCCTAAGGCGTCTTAGGATCTCCTAGATAGTTTTTAATATAAAGTACCTTCTTGTAAATATTCTTTTCTAGTACCTTGCTTGTACTGGTATAATTTTAATTGTTATTAAGTTACTTAGCCTACCGACTGATTGTTGTATATGAGTATTTTATGAGTTGATTGTTGAGAATGGATGAATGAATCAATTGTGAATTGTGTCTGTGTTAATAAGCTTTTTTAAAAGCTGATTTCATTGTTGTATATTTTTGTTATTTGTTATTATTTTTATACATACGTTGTTCCATTACATACGATTTGAAATATAGTACTGTAATGAATATTATTTCATGCTATGTTTTATTTATTTTCAATACCTACACTCTTATTAACAATATTATATTAGTTAAAATTATAAATATCTATACAGAGTGTATACATTTATAAGAAAATCTACTGAATCGATTTTTTTTAGTCATTTTCTTAGAAAAAAAAAACCCTATAAACAGTTTACTAAAAACTCGAGTGAATCTAATAAGATGTAATTATAATTATTTCCGACATATTAAAGTTAAAACAATCTCTTCTAAGTTTATGGTCATTCAAATTTTGTTGCGTTCATTTATCATTTTATTTTCTCTTAATTATATTTTTAGTATTAATTATGATTGAATAGAACAAAAAATATCGATACCTATATTTAGAAGTCATTATGTATGAAATGTAATAACGTTTTAGGAGAAATTTTTACGTAACTTCATACCTACAACTTTTTTAAGTATTGTTAATTAATAATTACTCATGTGTCAGTATCATAATACAGAACGTATCAGTTCTTAACAACCAAATGTTGTCACTATATACGAATGACAACTTGACAAATGCTTAGAGTCAATGATATTCATTTTAAAAGTAATCACGACTGTTAGAAAGCTCTGACTTTGGAGTTCATCTACAGATACCATAACAGTTAAAGGTAGGTATGCCATTCATTTGATAAAACAATGTGACAACAATCAATTTTAAACAAAAAACATATTTTGTGACGTTTAAAATCATTCAATTGAGAATTATTGATAGAGAAAGGCAAACGCTAAATCCCTTTTCAATTTAATTTATTATTAGCATTACCATAGCCGTAGTTGGATTAATCGGCACCCGTGGCAAGATTTTCATTTTGCGCCCTCAAAACTTTTTTGGTTGATATATTCAAATAAAACAATCATAATTGCGTTACTGATTGCTCCCTCCCGGGTTTGTGAAGCTAGCGCGGGCTTCGGTTGCCAAGCCCTATAGTTACGGCGCTGAATATTATATAATTCTATAAATTGCCAAACTGAATATTACATTTATATTAAGGTTCAACGGAGTAAAAATAAAAGAACGTGAAGCTCTTAACGAAACAAGCGACAAGTGAGCAGCGTTGTTCTGAAGATAAGCATGTACAGTGCATGCAATAGCTATATTATAGTAATATATAAGGCAAGGACTGGTTAATCAGTGAAAGCATTTGATGCGTGAAGGTGAAAGTTTATAATTATCATCGATTAACATGTGTTGTGGGTGTGTGAAAGTAGATTCCCCAAAACGAACGTTATATTATAATTTCACTCAATGCATACCTAAATCACGTATGTCTTATAGCATAGGCTAAAGTACATAACAAATGCAACACGGTATAACAAATGCTCACGATAGAAAAATGCATCACGAGAAGTGAGGTGCTGTAATAGATTAATTAATTATTAAAGTGTGTTTACTTCTATCATTCTTTATACCTTGAACTTTTTTTATAATTGGTAGATATAATGGCCAGAATAAAATGTATTATTGTCTAAGGCGGGAACACATCTAACAAACGTTTTTATTTGGTCGCATTCGCTTGCGTTGTTATCGCGTTATTGCTCGTATTCCAGACATTCTCGGAAACAAAATTGATATCGTCTGTGGTAATCAATAAAAAGTTAGACTAAATCACCCGGGGTTTGCTCAAAGTCAGACTAATTTTGTTGACAACACTTTTATTTGACTAGGCTATTTTTAGGCAAGTGAAGCCGAATATAAAGTAGTTTATCTTTTTTAAGTTGAGGCACCCTATCTAGGTATACAGGTACCCAAAAATCGTTAAAATCGAATTAGGTGTGTACGATAACAAACTTTTTTCACCATTCGTCACGTTTGAAAAATTCTGTGTGTTTTGACAAAAATCGTCAACTTTTTATCCAGCTCTCAGGAACATACAGAGCTATTTCCTATTAAGCATAAACACAAATCACAATTGGCATGTTGGTGTTTAACCATACTCAGGCCCGGATTTAGGAATGTGGCGCCCCTAACCTATAATAAAAGAAGTAGATTGAAATAACGTCACTAAGGCTCGTTTCACACTTATACGGTTCGATTCGGTTCGGTGCGTATTCGATTCGTTTTCGGTAGCTGCCGGAAAAGTGTGAAACGGTGATACGGTGTGTGTTCGGTACCTAATAGATAACTGATAGAACCGAAAGCCCCCTCGACACGAATCGGTTTCGTTCAGTTTCTATTCGGGTCCAGAGTTCACAAAAGCAATTGGTCGTTTACACACATACGGTTTAGTTTCGGTTCGGTCACGTTTTCGGCAAGGGAAAATATTATTTCATTTTCATTTTCTCATTTTAAATTTTATAATTTACATTTGGCAATGTCTGATTCACTTGACATTGATATTGAGGGGCTGATTACATCAGTCCAATCACGTGTAGTGCTCCCTTAATTTCGGAAAAAGGGTATAAAATGCACCAAATTCCACCCGTTTGGTGAGGATAGGGTGTACCCAGTGAAGTCGATTATTCCTCTTTCGTTTTTTGATTCTTCTATAGAGAAATAACATGGCAGCAATTTGTCTTTTCTCCATAGTGAGCATTGTGGGAAAAGTGAGTAAAAAATTCAGTACTGCGTATTCGATGATTCGGTCGTGAAATCAAACCTTATACTAACCGAATGTGTGTGAAGAGTTTTCATTCGTTTTAGGCGCTACCGAAAACGAATCGAATACGCACCGAACCGAATCGAACCGTATAAGTGTGAAACGAGCCTAAGTGTGAAACGAGCCTAAGAAGCACGTAAGCTATCACGCAACATTTGTAAAACGGCGTGCGCAGCTCCTTGCACGTAGCGGTCAAGCAATGTCACAACAGTCACTTGTTTGTATGCGTACTTACATATGAGGAAGGAAATGACCACAACTTGCACTTTCACTCTTTAGCATTTGTTTTATTTTTTGTACCTATATGATATTATATTAGTATCGTTAAATATAATTAAACACATTTTTTAACTATCTGTTACAGCATTTTGATTGTATACGTACACCGTAGAGACCAAATTACGTGACTCAAATTTGGCGATTTTTCGACTCTCCCTCCCCCCTTGGTGAGATTCCGTGAGATTTTGTTCGACCCCCCCTCTAATTTAGTGGAGAAACATTTTTTAATTAATTTAACTCAGTTTTCTCGCAATTTTACAATTTCTCTCCCTCACGTGAGATTGGGTGAGGTTCAGCTCGACCCCCTCTCCTACCTAAACGCCTCACGTAATTTGTGAACGCCCCCTTAGGATGTATGATAACTTACACCGACACCCAAATATATAGTGCGCGCCTGAAGTGCTGCCCCGAAAATTTACTTTTGAATCGTATCACATTAACTATCTTTTGCACTGCCTCTATAAAATACAGGCATGTAAAGTGACTCGTCACGCACTAGTGCGCTAAAGTAAAACAAAACAGGTTGCGCTATGCCAATTCCAAAGTAAAGCACTGTTTGTCAGTTGTTCTTTTTTATAGCCTGCTATTAAAAGTGACGTTTTCTCACAAGTCGGCTCTCAAAAAATCAAAGATACTGTGCAGAGCTATTATCAACTCACGGTTGATGAGTCTATCTCACATTTTCTCATTTTTAAGATTTTATTTATACTATTTTTACTATGACAAGTGGTCTACCATTTTTCCACAGAAAAGCTTCTTTAAAAAAATTGAACCGTCTTCAAAAAATCCACTATAAAGAGAAACAAAAAAAATTGGTTGTCTGTAAAGTCGGTTTACGGACGATAGTTTTACGTGATAACGTATTCCGTAATACATAACCTAAACCTCCCAAAATTTGGTTTCAATCCGCTTATCCTTGGTGTCGGAATGATAAGAAATGTCAAAAGTGACGTTTGCAACTTACAAAGTATTATGTTCTAATAATAATTAGTTATTCCAATACTTAACTTAGAAGGCGTTGCATTTCACAATATACTAATGTCAAAAAATTGAATTAAACATTAGAAATGCAGCCGTTTTCATGTTAAGACAAGACATACGTTTGCTTCTAATTTCCATGTACGGCAAACAAAGACAACCGACCGCGTCGCGCCATGCATTAGACAACATTGCATTTATACAGCTATTTTTCTATATAAATTTGTATAAAATATTTTTCTATATAAATTTGTATAAAAAAACTGTTTAGGCAAATTCTGTTATACGAAATCTATGTAAAATGTTCTCCTCTTTCGTTTAAGACTGGTTTCAAACCGATCTGATTTAAATTGAGCGAGAAATTAGCAAAAAGCACGCACAGGGTCAGGCGGAACGTTACGCGTTATGCGTTATGCGTTATGCGTTATGCGTTACGCGTTACGAACGTTAGGAACGTTACGTTACACTTTTTCGTACATGCAGCCGGTGTTTTATCAATTTATAATATTGGTGATTCATCAATTTATAAGACGTTATCACGTCAAAAACTGTTTAGGCAAATTCTGTTATACGAAATCTATGTAAAATGTTCTCCTCTTTCGTTTAAGACTGGTTTCAAACCGATCTGATTTAAATTGAGCGAGAAATTAGCAAAAAGCACGCACAGGGTCAGGCGGAACGTTACGCGTTACGCGTTACGAACGTTAGGTTTCTATATAAATTTGTATAAAATATTTTTCTATATAAATTTGTATAAAAAAACTGTTTAGGCAAATTCTGTTATACGAAATCTATGTAAAATGTTCTCCTCTTTCGTTTAAGACTGGTTTCAAACCGATCTGATTTAAATTGAGCGAGAAATTAGCAAAAAGCACGCACAGGGTCAGGCGGAACGTTACGCGTTATGCGTTACGCGTTACGAACGTTAGGAACGTTACGTTACACTTTTTCGTACATGCAGCCGGTGTTTTATCAATTTATAATATTGGTGATTCATCAATTTATAAGACGTTATCACGTCAAAAAACAACCCCATAATATTCGAGCGAATTTTTTAAATCAACTCCTAAGGGGGTCAAACGGGCGTGTAGGGTTTTTTTTACGCAATTAACGCTCAGATCAAACCGTCACTGAACCTAGAAACTTGACATATGGATACTAGGTTCTTTTTGTGACGTAAGAAGATATTTTTCGAAGTCCAGCCCCTAAAGGCAGCTACACACGGTCAATTAAACTGTCAGTGGTGGTCCGATTAATAATTGCCATGAAAACGACTCATAAAAAAATGGTTGTCTGTAAAGTCGGTTTACGGACGATAGTTTTACGTGATAACGTATTCCGTAATACATAACCTACCCTCCCAAAATTTGGTTTCAATCCGCTTATCCTTGGTGTCGGAATGATAAGAAATGTCAAAAGTAAAGTATTATGTTCTAATAATAATTAGTTATTCCAATACTTAACTTAGCAGGCTTTGCATTTCACAATATACTAATGTCAAAAAATTGAATTAAACATTAGAAATGCAGCTGTTTTCATGTTAAGACAAGACATACGTTTGCTTCTAATTTCCATGTACGGCAAACAAAGACAACCGACCGCGTCGCGTCATACATTACACAACATTGCATTTATACAGCTATTTTTCTATATAAATTTGAATAAAATATTTTTCTATATAAATTTGTATAAAAAAACTGTTTAGGCAAATTCTGTTATACGAAATCTATGTAAAATGTTCTCCTCTTTCGTTTAAGACTGGTTTCAAACCGATCTGATTTAAATTGAGCGAAAAATTAGCAAAAAGCACGCACAGGGTCAGGCGGAACGTTACGCGTTATGCGTTATGCGTTATGCGTTATGCGTTACGCGTTACGAACGTTACGCGTTAGGAACGTTAGGAACGAGGCCTAGTTTATATGAGAGGCGTTCAACGCGCGTTGGCCCAACGCGCGTTTACAGTTTCTATACAATTGTATAGAAACTGTAAACGCGCGTTGGGCCAACGCGCGTTGAACGCCTCTCATATAAACTAGGCCTTACGTTACACTTTTTCGAACATGCAGCCGGTGTTTTATCAATTTATAATATTGGTGATTCATCAATTTATAAGACGTTATCACGTCAAAAAACGACGCAGCATATAGTGTAAAGAGTGGTTAAACAAATTAAATATAATATTGAGATTTACTTTCAAAGATGGATGAGGATACCTATCTAAATCTTCTTTGCAAAAAATAAAATAGAATAGACCAAATCTAAAAAAAAATATTAATTTAATTTATAACGATCGTTTCGACCTAGATCAGGTCATCTTCAGATAGGAATGTAAATTAAAAATTAATATGTAACTGAAAAACTACATTTTGTATTTATCAAAGTCAAATATCGACGGATAAAACTTAATCCTTGTTCAATAATTTTTCTCAAATATCAAATCTTCTTTCTTTAGTTACACCATTTATTGAAAAGAAAGATAACTGTCATGCCTGGGGTTCTTTTTCCCTTAATTTATCAATTAATTTTGAGTATGCAGCATCTCTTTTCGCACAGTCGTGGTATAAACTTTATTTTCCAGAGACAATATTCGTTTCGATAAATTTCTGTTAATTTCTTAAACTTCTCTCGTTGACCCCTCGACTGTGCTGAAATTGTTTTGGTGAGCGTGAAGCATGATAGTCAAAATATCTATACTAATATATTATAAAGCTAAAGAGTTTGTTTGTTTATTTATTTGTTTGGTTGAACGCGCTAATCTCAGGAACTACTGGTTCGAATTGAAAAAAATGTTTTTGTTGAATAACCCCTTTATCGAGGAAGGCTATAGGCTATATAGGCTACGACCAATAGGAGCGGAGCATCAATGAAAAATGTTGCAAATTGTAACTCAAAATTTGTGCGTTCGACAAAAACTTTTGAACGGCATCTCCGATCATCATGAAATTTGGACACAACATTCATCTCGGTAAACTAAGATGAATGTGCGTACTCATGTTCCGCCCCGCCCCCATTCGTTCTTTTGCACCCGGGTGAAACCGGGCGGGACCGCTAGTAATTAATAATTGTAATTTGTATAAGAACTGCGTTCGATGTACTTCTCAAGACGAGCGACTCAACCCGGTACACACGTTTAGATTTAACTGAACAGTTCTCAGTTCTATCAAATGAGTTCTTGTATTCAGTGTTGCCAGTCTAGTACAAATGTACTGGATCTAGTACTTTTTTGTCATTTTCTGTACGCTAGTATGTTGAAGCAAAATCTAGTCCTTTTTAATAAATCTAGTACTTTTTAATATCCAATGTCTACACACCCACCACAACAAACGAGAAATCTAGTACTTTTTAATATCCAATGTCCACACACCCATCACAACAAACGATAAAAGGGAAATTATCAAAAAAAGACTTTTTTGTTGTGGAAATGAAAGGATCTTTTTATTTCGCTCTCCTACATTGTGCCCATACACGATAAAATTTGTGAAATTAGGTTGTTAAAAAAAAGGTCATTCGTTTTTTGTTTTTTTGCTCTCCAATCGTGCACACAACAACAAAATTATTTAAGCCAGGTTGAAAAAAGGTCATTTTTTTCTCTTCAATTGTGCACACAACAAAATTATTTAAGCCAGATTGTTGAAAAAGTCATTTGTGGTTGGCAAATCTTAAAAAAATTCTAGTACTTTTTTCTACTTTTTTCAACCCTGATCTAGCACGCAAAACAAAAAAAGTTCTGGCAACACTGCTTGTATTTCATCAGTTCAACTGTTCAGTTCAAATAAACTGATACTTAACCATACACACGTTAACTGTACAGTTATAAAGTTATAGCACTTATAACTAACAGTTTAACTGACCGTGTGACGGTGTGTAGCTGCCTTAAGGTTGTCAAAAAGTTGTTACGGGTAGATTTTTTTTGACGTGATAACGTCTTATACCAATATTATAAATTGATAAAACACCGGCTGCATGTACGAAAAAGTGTAACGTAACGTTCCTAACGTTCCTAACGTTCGTAACGCGTAACGCATAACGCATAACGCGTAACGTTCCGCCTGACCCTGTGCGTGCTTTTTGCTAATTTCTCGCTCAATTTAAATCAGATCGGTTTGAAACCAGTCTTAAACGAAAGAGGAGAACATTTTACATAGATTTCGCATAACAGAATTTGCCTAAACAGTTTTTTTATACAAATTTATATAGAAAAATATTTTATACAAATTTATATAGAAAAATAGCTGTATAAATGCATTGTTGTCTATTGCATGGCGCGCGCGCGACGCGGTCGGTCGTCTTTGTTTGCCGTACATGGAAATTAGAAAATAACGTATGTCTTGTCTTAACATGAAAACGGCTGCATTTCTAATGTTTATTTTTTGACATTAGTATTTTGTGATTTGCAAAGCCTTCTAAGTTAACTATTGGAATAACTAATTATTATTAGAACATAATACTTTGTAAGTTGCAAACGTCACTTTTGACATTTCTTATCATTCCGACACCAAGGATAAGCGGATTGAAACCAAATTTTGGGAGGTTTAGGTTATGTATTACGGAATACGTTATCACGTAAAACTATCGTCCGTAAACCGACTTTACAGACAACCAATTTTTTTATAAATAAATAGGCTGCGTAAATCAAAAAACCAGAACTGGTATAATTCAAAAGTAAGGTACTACAATCATTCAAAAATACATAAAATATTACATTTAAATGTTGCACTGAATTTTTCTATCTATACTTCTATATCTATATGTTACGGTTAATACGAGAAACTAGTTTATTCGCGAATTAACCGGCTAATACCCGAATTAACCAATACAGCCGGTTATTACCAAAGAAAGAAATATGATTTAACAATTTTCGCAAATTATTCGGTTAAAACGCGAATTAGACAATATGATTGGTTATATCCGATAGCTCTTGGCTCTTTCGTGAATTAGCCGGATAATATGTTAAGTAAGCAATTAACCTCAAATTCATAGACGTGCGTATAAGTAGTGAGCTGTAATTTTTATTAAAATAATACAAAATAACAAATGTTTTCCAAATAAAATAAAACAACACTGATAAAAAACAAATAGATTTATCATAAAAATAAGAATACCTACTTAGGAATCAAATACTGAGACAATAAACGTTTTATACGGTTGCTTTTGGATAATTCGCGTTTTAACCTGCTTGCACTTGATAATAGGCGAAAAAGCGAGAAACTAAGACATATTCGGCATTTATCCTTGACGCCGGTTAATTCGCGAATAAACTAGTTTCTCGAATTAGCCGTAACATATATACTATTATTATATAAAGCAGAAGAGTTTGTTTGTTTGAAGGCGCTAATCTCAAGAACTACTGGTTCGAATTGAAAAATTTTTTTTTTTGTTGGATAGCCCATTTATCGAGGAAGGCTATAGGCTATGTAATATCACGCTACAACTAATAGGAGCGGAAAATCAATGAAAAATGTTGCAGAATGTCAGTCAAAATTTTTCACATTATACTTATATTTAGGTGAAATGCTCTAACTGAATATCCCAATATTAACGGCACACGTACAGGAGATAGATTAGCTCAGTCGGTAGAGCGCTTGACTCTTATCTTAGGGTCGTGGGTTCGAGCCCCACCTTGGACGAATATGTTTTTAATGTTTTTTTTTTTATTTTCGACATTGCTTTCTTCTAGGTCTATCATTTAAATTTATTTTAGTTTTATTTACGACTAATTAAAATTAAATAAATCTAAATAATAGCTCATTTGAAAACTATTACAGTACCTATATATAAAAATAATTTTCCTACAGTGTTTTAAATTAAATATTTATTATATTTTATTAATTACACAGTAATTATTGATTTAAAAGAAATAATTATTACTTAAAAAAAATATTTTCATCAAAAATGGAGGTTTGAGTTTAAAATAAGTAATAAAGCAGGGAACTGCCGAAAACTGCAAAAATTTGGACCCAACATTCATCTCGGTAAACTAAGATGAATGTGCTTACTCATGTCCCTCCCTTCCCCATTCGTTCTTTTGCACCCGGGTGAAACCGGACGGGACCGCTAGTCTCTTATAAATTACTTTTTTTCACCTATATAAGTATCAAAGAAACATATTTTTTGTTGTGCAAATAGCAGTCTTCATACTGTTCAAATTAACCTCCCTATATAGACAGATAAAAAATCGAAACAATACATAAAATATTGCTTAATAAACATCAGCTTTAATAACTTTTCTTAATAAATAGTAAATACTTAATTAGTCTTCCCCGAAACAACTAAATTTTTAGGAATATCAACTTATCATTCTTCTATCGTACTCCGATGGCGATGCTTCCCATTCTGTATTCGTCGTCGGTTTGGGATGTGGAATCCACTCTTTGATTTCCACAGGGGTCCATATCTTCTTCCATATTCCAATGTACACCTTCTTCAACTTCCATTCGCGCACCCACCGTGACTTCCATTCAACACGTTTCTTCCAGATTCCATGTTCGTCAGCGACAGCATTCGAGTGGATAACTGGACTGCAAAAATATGTATTAACTCTTCGAGAATATCCTGATTCAAATAAAAACTATTTGCACATTAAATATTATTTCAATGTATTTAGTTCTTTCAGTGCCAATAATTTCGACAATTTACATTTTCCATTTTTTACCCAAAAGATCTAGTAAGACCTAGACGTTTTTGTGTGACGTCCTTCACCGTGGTATTACGACCGCTGTATCGCTATCCTAGTTGTACTTACAGAACCCCGGTGTTGAGTTACACTGGCACTTGAGCAGTTCTTTTTTTATTAACTTCCAACCTACATAACGGCGGGGTATGCAGGCAAACTTTGTTTTATTAATAACACTGATTGTAGCACAGTTAAAAATAATAAAACTCAATTACCTTCTTTTATTAATTGTATGAGAAATGACAGCACCAATCAATAAGGAAACTATTACAAAAAACACCTGTAACAATACAAAAAATGTAAATTATATTTATTATTTTTTACGCAATTTATTTTTGATTACCACGCACCGTAGATTTCATTGCGGTTTTATTTTTTTTTTCTTACACATTAAAAAAATAATCTAGCTTGACAAGTCAATGACGATCGAACAAATAAATTTGTAATATGTGAGCACCAAGTATTTATAATGTGTTTTCTTTTAAGTGTTCCATATTTTCCACCGAAAGTGTGACATTGTTAAATGTATTATTAAGGTCATTTGAAAAAATTTAAATTCAAAGTGCAAATCAATTGTTAAAATTTAATACTTAAAACTTTCTTTAAGCGATTTCGCCAACAAATTGCTACTTTTATTCGTCAAGTCTAATGCATACAAATTACAAATCAATTGATTTACTATTGAACTTGGAAAAATAAAAGAAAAATGTGTTAACAAAGGGGGTTTTGCGAGGGTGGTACTCCTTAAATTGTATGTTTGTAAAAATCTAGAGAACTATTTATTTAATTCCGAAACTATAAAGTTAAGAAAAAAAAATTACGAAGCTTTCTGGTAAAAATAAATAGAATAACAAACCGTTATGAAAAATATGTCATTATTATAAGTATACCTAATAAACAACGTTCTACAAAGAAAATTCAAAAAGAACTCTTATCGGGTATAAATTGAATCCCACTGGTAGGTTCTAAGCTTCGATGATTAAAAAAACTACTATAGACATCTGTTTTCGGATTTCTTTACTACAACACTGTCAAGTCTATAACTAAACCAATCATTCATATAATTTTGTGACCTGTACTACCGACCGAGTAGTTCATTTACACTTGACAAGTTTGAAAATACCGTTTATGCAGTTCAGCATCACTGTGACTGTGTCTGTGTGACAAAACTTTGTGAGTTGTTCGCATCGTGCGTATTTTATTTTAAATTCATTCTGTACAGATACTTTTGCAATAGATAGGTACAATGTCTCACGACGAGGGATTTGATTTTGATGCTCCACAGTTTATAGATTTTGAAAATTTGGAAAACGACTATTTCGACAAAAATGCCGAACGATATTTTGGTATGTATTTTTCGATTTTAATAATCAAACTATCTTTTTATAGTATTCAAATTTTGTTATTGTTTAGCCACATTTTTTTTGAATATAGAAATTTATAAGTTTTATTTGTCATAGAACGTATTATAAATAAATCAGTCTATTTTAGTGTCTTTAAATGTTTTGTAAATAATTAATTAATAAGAACGTAACTAAATTGAACATGCAAAGTTCAATCAGGTTATGCTTTGATTAAACACATTTGAGAAAGAAAACGGTTACGAGTATCTACTGCTAAAATATTAATTTATTCAAAATAAAATCAGTGCTAAAATTATAATTATAAATCTAGTATTCTCTCATGAACATATTAAAAATACTTAGTTACCTACAATGGTTGTAATGATTTATTGTGTAATTTACTTATTGTAATATTGAACGTTTGGCAGGGACTGAAAATGTCACCACTGATTCACTGATCGAAACAGACGATAATACTACGTCTTCTGTTTCTTCCGTTTATGAATCAGCAATGTCAACAACAATAAAAGAAGAGCCTTCAACTCTAGAAAATAAACAGATAAAAGTGGAGCCTTTATCACCAGTGTACAGTTTTCGTGATGAACAAGATGATTTACTTCAACCCCTTCAATCAAACAGTGACAAGAGGACTCTAAGACGGTCGAGCAGTTTAAGTGCTCTCTTTGTTCCAAAATCTGAAATTCAGTTGCCTGCTCGCAACATGGAAAACGCCATCACAGACGCTATTAAAAATTTGGATATTTCGAACCGAATTTTGCCTGTGAGATCTTCATCTCGAGACGATATTAATTATTCAACGGGTAAAAGAAAATCGAACCTCAACGACATGCAGCCTCGTAAATATATAAGTTTGGCGGAAAAAGTGTTGAAATTCCAGTGTGGAACTCCGGATCGTTTTCGAAGCAGGCCGAGGTCGCAAAAAGCAGTGTTTAAACCGTTGCCCAGTACGATTCCCCAGTCTCCGGCGTTGGCAACGAAAACGAGAATTAGGCCAGTTCACACGTTGTCGCAAGAAGAAAAGGAACAAATAGAACTCGAAGAAATGAAAAGGTAAGTTGATAATTCTAAAAATGTATATCTTCTGTAGACCAGTGATATCTATTGTTTTTTAATCTGCTTTAGAATGCAGTTTAAGGCACACGGTATTAACGAAGGTGTTCAAGAACCCAGAAATATGGGCGTTCGAGTTGAAAGGAAACCAGTGACGAAGCCAGAGCCGTTCAAACTTACTGAAGTTAGAAAAAAGGTAAGCTGTGATTGTTTACAATTGTATCATGAGTATGATAATTTCGAAATTTAAAATTCTATAATCATAGCTTTTCAAAGTATGGTCAAGAAAAGAACAGCGCAGAACCAAATTCAAAAAATTGCGCTATCAATCTGAAATTTTTCACAGAAAAAGAAAATAAAAATCCATCATAAGAGTTTTTTTATATGATTTTTATTATTTATTTTTATTTAATATAGACTATGTACAGACAATGAATTGATTGATTGATGTAACACATAATGTGTATTGTTTTTGTAAATAATGGTATATTATGTTCTTTTCAGCCAATTGAAATTCCAAAAACGGAATTTAAATTTGTCGCGCAACCAGTTCCGACAAAAATCTTACAACGTGTTGTCGGAGTCAAACCAGTTCCCAAAATACCTCTGACACAGCCGCAAACTCCGAAAATTGTCCGCGTAAAATGTAGACTGCCGTCTGTATCCGATTCTAATAAAATGTCCGAGGCTAAACCGGTTGTAAACCAAGTCGAAATACACCACAGCGGTATAAATAAATTAGACAAAGGACCGATGATAACTAAACTGAAACCTTTTAGCTTTGAAACTCGCGACCAAGAAATGATACGAAGAAGGGAAGAAAAAATAAAGCAATATTTAGAAGAGGAGAAGAAACAGAGAGAGTTCCATGCTAATCCGGTGCCGCAATTTAAAAATGTCGAAAAGTCGTTGATTTATCCTCTAAAATCGAAACACACCAAATCCGCAGACAGTTTGAATTCTGTCGGAGAAAAGGAAAATTCCAAAGAAAACGCAGGAATTGTATTCAAAGCGCAGCCGGCAATTGTACTGAAAAAGAAACCATTTCGACCATCACAACCCGAGCACAAGCCGGTAGAAATTAATGAGTTCAGCCTCTATACGGATCGGAGAGCAAAAGAACGAGAAGAATTTGAAAAGAAACTAAAGGAAAGAGAGCTCATGTTGGAAGAAAATCGTAAACAGGTGAGAAATAGTTTTTTTTGCGTGTAATAGCTCTGTTCCAACCTCTGCAAACGGTAACAGAACCGTCACAGTCATGCGCAATAGCCAAAACGAGACTTGGTTTTGGAACACGTTTCAGCTACTGTGCTTGACTGACGGTTCTGTTCGCAGAAAGGTTGGAACAGAGCTTTTGTTATCTCATGAGATTTTTCTAAGATTCTACTAATAACCTAAAATAATTGAAACATATATTTGAATCGACAATTTGTTTAGTTTTCACAATTATTATTCTGTTACAGCATGAAGAAGAAAAGCGTAGGCAAGAAGAAGAAGAAATACAAAGACTGCGCAAAGAAGCGATACCAAAAGCCAATCCAATACGACATTTTAAAGAATTTCAGATTCAACCGTCAAATATTAAAATGACTTCACCGAAAACCCCCAAGTTCAGTACTTTGAAAAGTAGGGCAAAAACCTCATCAAATTAATCGTTTCTTTTTGTTCTGTTTATGTTATGTACTGCTAATCGATTAAAGTTTAATTGAATATTGCCTTAATAATAATATATACAATTATAACATTAATAATGACGCAAGACTCTCTCATTAGACCGCTCCCCATGAAAACGAAGCCAGTAATGAATTACAGTGAATTGGCTGGCTAATGCAACAGCGGATTAAAGAGAGTGTACTGTAATATTATTTTCAGAAAATTTCATTTCTAATAAATAGAAAAATGTTGCTGAGAAGAACCAACTAAAATTTTAAGCATGTAAAACCAGTTGATTTGATAGGTCTGAGCAACAAATTAATATGTTTCGAAGAAATTCACGGAAATTAGGACAATAAAAACAAGGACCAAACTATCGCAGAATGATGTAACGTCTTATCTTTCCAATCGTTGTTTTTCTTGTCCTAATTTCCGTGAATTTTTTCGAAATTTAAATCATTATTGGACATGAACATTATACGGAATTAATATTTTTATTTAGAAATTCGATTTGACTGTTGAAAATAACATCATTATGTGCTGCTGGTTCACAATTATTATAATTTTGAAAATTAGAATTCTAGTGTAAACTTTCAAATAAAATTTTTATAATTTCCGTCAAGTTTACTAAATTTTACTGAATGTGTATTAAAAAACCCTTTCCACAATTTTGGATTATTGAGAAGTTGTCTTGCCTTTGAACATTTTTTTTTTTTTTAACTGATTCAACACAAGTATTCGTATTAATTCTTTTATTTTTATTTACACGTATCATTTTTTGGATATATTTATTCAGTTAGCTGTTCCTTATCTGATTCATCAATGGGAGTTATATTCATTGGCAGGAAATCTCCCCAATTACTCCCCCTCGCACACTTGTAAGTGATTCTGAAAATTAAAAAAAAAATTGGTTGTCTGTAAAGTCGGTTTACGGACGATAGTTTTACGTGATAACGTCATAAAGAAACATTGATGAAAAATTGCAAGTGCACGCTCAGGTGAAACGTGACACTTTTTCGTGCATGCAGCCGGTGTTTCATCAATTTATAAGACGTTATCACGTCAAAAATGACTTAATTAATGTAGGAAGGTAGATCATAGAAATATCACCGGGTGTTCAGATTAGGCATTCTCTCCTTAAAAATAATAAGTAGATAACCTTAAAATTTCTGATTTTTATCTGGACATTGTTCTAAGGATAGAACAACCTTAATTAAGTGTAAGCTATGTATTACTGACAAAAGAATTAGTCGTTAAATGTTATAGATTTGAAATAGATTTAATTTAGAGCTAATAACTTACTTTCCGTGCTTTGATTGACTAACCACCAACGTTTCTAGTTTGCCATTAGATAAACATGCTCGACATACTGCATGTCTTGATCTTATTGTTGTATGTCTAACAAGCCTAGGCCACTGCGGATCATTTGGATCACGTTTACCTTTATACAAAAAAATTTAATGTTATTTTTAATTAATTAATGGTGACATAGTTGTAATGGCCACATACAGTTGAGTCCACCAGGGACTGATAGGTCCAAGGGGATTTTGGGAGTTTTCCCAGTAGGCCGGATATTGGGTTTAGAATAAGACTATACTGGGTGCGACAAAAGTTTGGAAACGGTCCGATATTTCCCCACATGGGGGTGAGGGTGAGGAAATTTCGCATCGCGGATTCGGGTTCAGAGAGAGAAATTAGGCAACTTTTGGCAAAAAAATTTTCGAACAAAAGTTGCCTAATTTTGCTCTCTGAACCCGAATCCGCAAAAAAAATTGGGGTCGCGATTTGAAATTTCAAAGTCACCCTCACTCCCACGTGGGGGGTGAGGGGTTGGGGGATGATTCAGTGACCAAACGATTGCAAACTGAAAACCAATCAACTTTTGTACCAAACTTTTTTTTCGCAAACCTAACCCTCCGGAAATATCGGACCGTTTCCAAACTTTTGCCGCACCCAGTATAATATATTATTGCACTATCATCAGAACTAAAGTGTCTGCAAAATTTCAGTTCGATTGAATAATGGGAAGTGGATCAAATTTCAAACATCCGAAAGAGATTTAAAAAAAAACACACAAAAAAAATGCCAATCATGAGCTTCACCTTTTTTGAGCACAACATAAGTAAACTGCTCCTTTCTGATATCAGAATCTTTCGAAGTAAACGGTAGCGATATGTAATTTATTTCAAAATTACACGGAGTATTATCTTCCACAAGGCGTGGACATAGATGATCATGCGGACACTAAAATTAATTTTTAACTGAAATTAATCACTTTTACAAAGACTAATATTAGATAGCAATGAATAACTTACAGGCATTGTTACATGTCCTTCATTATTTTCGTCTTTAATATTTAAAATAAAATCACGAGCCTCATTTACTACCTAAAAAAAAAGTATGTTTATTACAAAACAAGACTTCGTTTTTTATTTTCAGCTACAATGAAGGAACACTGCCAATCACACCTCAAAGCGTCGTATATAATTGATATTCATTTACCAACGGGCATGTCAAATCAAAATCAACTCAAAACAATGTGGTCCTCTGAGGAGTTTCATTATAGACTAGACGGCGAGGAGGTAAAAACATTAAAAAGTGCTTTATTCGGGCACAGGCGAGATTATTGTTGGAATCGCTTCCCGTTGGAATTTTTGGAAAAAATTAATTCTAACCGATTTCATAACGATTTCTTTAGCAATACCAATTTTAGACAAACGTATAAAACCATATAACTTTTCCAATATTCAATCGTTATAAAATCAGTTAGAATTAATTTTTTCCAAAAATTCCAACGGGATACTAAAGTCGAATGGATTTGTGATTTTTCTGGCTTGGTCCGACCATCGAAACCCATTTGTGAAAAAAATGGCGCAATTTGCAATTAAGGAAACAAAGAAAAAGTGATCGTTAATTACTTGAGAAGTAATTGACCGATGATGCTAAAATTATTCATGCATGTTTGGGTCAACATAGACATCATTTTTGAAAATTTTCAGCCATCTATGTGCGGTCATTTCTTAGTAAAAAAATACAGTAAAACCTCGTTAACACGAACTCGTAAAAATCAGGCAAAAAGTTCGTGTTATGTGGGAGTTCGTGTACAGTCATTTTTTAAGTGTCAAATCATGATTTATTTTAAGTAAACATTGAATAATTATTTATTATAAATTATCTAATAACATTAATTGTTCTTAAATATTATCTGAGTTTGAAAGTTTGTTTTTATTTGTTTACAAAATACATTTCAATATTGTTTTGACGATAAGTTGGTCGGAGTTTCTGTGCACATTCAAAATTGATTGTTTCGAGCCCATCTGAAAAATTTTGAGGTATGTTTCTATTTATAGGATTTCGAGTGAATTTTTAATCTCTCAGTCCTTTGTCTATTTTTAGAATGTGAGTTAATTACTTTTGTAATCCCTTAAGCGAATCTTTTCTTTTAGTTGTATTGTATATTCATTGACCAAAATGATCAAAATATATGATTTGAGAATTTTTGTAGTTCGTATTATCCGATAATTAACCATGAAGGGACGAAAAAGTTGTTCGAAGTTCGTATTAACGAGGGTTCGTGTTAACCGAACATAATTACATTAAAGCTTATGTGACCATTGTCGAGAGCAAATTTTTGTTCTCGTTAAACCGAAATTCGTGTTAACCGTGTTCGTGTTAACGAGGGTTTACTGTAGTGAAAAAAACGAGCTTTTTTAACTTTCAGGACTATTTGCAAGTTAACAATATTGCACTTAGCGACCTCAATGCATATTATGCTATACTAAAAGTCAAGAGGAACGAAGATATTAAAGGAAATAGAGAAAAAAGCACTATTTTCGTCACTAATTGTCAATTATAAAATCAAACACACCAACAATTTGTAAGCAAACTTAGGGGGTTGAACTACACCCTAAAATGAAGCGATTCCAACAATAATCTTGCCTGTGTCCAAATAATGCACCCAAAACTCCTCGCCGTCTTGCCTATTAGGTTCGTTCCAAGCAGCCAGCAAACGGTTTCGAAACCGTCACCCGCATGCGCAGTAGCTAAAACATGTTCTAAAATCGCCACTAACAGCTTCGTTTTATCTACTGTGCATATGGGTGACGGTTTCGTTACCGGTTGCTGGCTGCTTGGAACGAACTTATTGTTTTAGCAAATGTTTTACTTTATTTCATTTGACTCTATGTTGCAGAAAGGTGCCTGTTGGCGCAGTATTTGTTCTTTTTTTTCAATTGGAATAAACCCACTCGCGCAGTTTAAAATTTCAATGTATGTACAGATGAAGCGTTTTTATACAAATAAGAAAAATCGCAGGATTGTGGACAAAAAGTTAGATTTATTTAAATAAATCTAACTTTAAATAAATCTAACTCTGTCCACAATTTTGCAATTTTTCTTATTAATTATTATTATCTCAATGGATATGATATACTATAATATATGTTTTTATACAAAATTGCATAATCCTTTTAAAAAAAGAAAATACCTTGAAACCTGCATTCGTACCAAATTCTACTATAACTAAATATGTATGCGTCTTGTTCCATAAATTTAAAATTGCTTCTAAACGATGTTTTCTAGTCGGCAAGTCCAATAAAGTGTAGGCACAAAGGACTATATCGTAATTTCTCTAAAATAACATGAAATTCAAATTACACTTCAAGTATGAAAAAAAGAATATTGCAAGTTGACTGTAGTTTTCAAACATTTGATAATTTTTAGTCATTAAGTCCACTTAGAAAACAACAAGAATCGATTAATATATTCTATTTTGTGACAAAAAAGAGAATAATTACATTCGTGGACGGTAAAAATTGTCGATAAAAAACACCTTTGATGCAAGAGTTTTTGGTTGGGATTCCGTCTTTAAGTAAAGTATCCGCTAGATCATTCATCGCCGGAGACGCGTCTACACAAAAATATTCATATAAAGAGTTTCCCCATAACAAATTTACAGCCCATGTTCCGGTTCCGATTCCTGAACCGAAATCAAAAAAGCTGCGAGGTTTAAAATCGGGATTTCTTAGTTTTAATTCCTTAAATATTCTATATAAAACGGCATAATCTTGAGCGGCTCTTGCGTAAAAATATTTTAATGCTGTTAACTCGTCGTACTCAATCGGTTTCCAAATATATGAATGAACCTTTGAGTTTAGTTTCCTTATCATTTTTTTTCGATGCTTAGTAAATAATTCTAATTTTTCGTCAGCTGACATATTTTCTGTTCCGTGTTCACTTAAAATTTCTTTTTCGATTGATTTTTGTTTCTTTCGTAACTCTGGAGTTTCTATTGGAACGAGTCTATGTCTGAGATATTTTAACAATTCTGTGCTTCCTTCCATAACTGTTTTTTGTGGAAAATCTAAAAATATAAAAAGGGTTGAATGTCTATACCATGGTAATAGGTAGAATTTTACCATAAAATATTTTAAAACTAGTCTAAAGAATTAACAAAAATGTTTTAATAGTATACGCACCCACTATTGTATTTTTGATTGCGCTGATTATATGATCCGGAACTGCTACTGTTTCTTTTTTTATTACGCCTGGATGTTTTCTTGGTTTATATTGTTCATTTTTAATATCATCCATAACTTTATTTTCCAACTGAATAACATAATTCGGTTGTGCCCCATACTTTCAAAATAATATAAATAGGTTAGAAAAATATCTACTACAATGATATGAAACAATAATAAACAGTTATAAATTTTACCTTTCGCACAAAGGCTGGTTTAAGAAATTGTTTAATTAGATATCTATTTGCAAACATTTTCGTTAATTAATCTTTCATTACTGTAAATAAAATACAAGGCAGCATGCAACTGGGGGACAATAACCTAAAAACTTTTAATTAAATGAAACAGTAAACACCATTGCATGCATTGCAGAAACGTCAAACCAAAGAAACGTCATTGTAATATCGACTCCTTTACTCAATGGTTTAAAGCACATACGTGTTAGTTACACTTCTCACAGCTAGGTAGCTGTAACATATGTTATCTATTTTATTTTGATGATGTAACACACCATGACACAACTGCAAAGCTCAAACGAAAGCTCGTACGGTTAAAGCATAATAGGCATTAAAACCAGGGCAACCAATGAAACTTGACGTCTATTTTCGACGTCTAACGTCATGGCGTCGCGCACAAGCTGTCAAAATTTTATTTTATTTATAAATAAAAAATATTTTTAATGTAACATCGATTTATTTCGTTAAATTGACTTAGGAGAATTTGAAGTTCAGCTAAAAATGAAATTTGCTGAACATTTGTCAGCGCACATAACGCCTGAATGGAGAAAACAATATATAAGTTATGAGGTAAACACCTAATATAGCACAAATATATTTTTTCACCTTTGACATTATAGTTATAAATATAGGTCAGGTGCGCAAAGTACAATTGCAATATGAAAATATAATCATTTTATTTTTCAGGAAATGAAAGCACTTCTTTATGCAGCTGTAGAACAAGCACCGTCAGCTGAAGTGGTTGAACCGGACATTTTGACAAGATACTTTGCTAAATTCGACGAACAATTCTTTCATTATTGTGATAAAGAGCTTGCAAAAATAAACACATTTTATTCAGGTAGTTATTTTCTTTTTTTATTAAAAAATTTACGATACCGGAAATCGATAAATTTGAACAGAAAAGACCGTTAAACGGCAAAAAAATTAGATTAGCAATGATTACATCATTACAGAATAAAAAACAGGTCAAAAATAAATTTAGTTTTTTGACCTCCAGTCGTATTTTTTAAATACCAAGAGACAAATCGTAAATAATCGCAGTACTTTAGAAATTATTCTCAAAAATTCCTTATTTCTTGCAAAATATCGCAGAGAACGAAATTAGAATAATCAGTTATTATAATTTTAAAAAATACAATTTTGATATTTCAGTTTTCCTGATCTAGGAAAAGTTTTTTAAGTTGAACAGAAAATTCATTTTTCGATTTGTTTATTGTATCCGCTTTTTTTATAATACTATGCATTACGAAAAAGATTAATTCAATTCAACGTTTGTTATTGTTACAGAAAAATTAGCTGAAGCAACAAGAAAATACGCGAATCTTCGTAGCGAATTAAGTGAAGCACTCGATGAAGAATTCAAAAGCAAAGAGGCTCGCCATGGACGCAATTTACTGCGTAAAAGGAATATTTCAACGCGCAAAATACAAGAGCTCAAACTTGCATTTAGTGAATTTTACCTTAGTCTTATTTTGTTACAAAATTATCAGAATCTCAATTTCACGGGATTCAGGAAAATTTTGAAGAAGCACGACAAGGTACCATTTTAAGATTCTTTACTTCTTAGTTTTTTTTTTTCATTAAAATAAGCTACCTATTTCAAATACAGTAAAGCCTTTACTTAGTGCTGTTATAAATATTGGTTTCACGAAAAAAGCATAGTGCGAGTATTACGTTTATACCGGCGCGATTCTACTTGCGAATAATTAAATCTTCAGTGTTTTTTTTTTTTTATTTTTCAATTCCAATGTTACAAAAAATGTAACAAAACAAATAATGACAAATAGCTAAATCATGGAAAGAAAGGGATTGTAGTCTATAATAGACGCTCGACCGTTGATGCCATTTAACTTTCATTAAAGAGCAGAAAATAATTTATGTGGCCAGTAAAAATGATAAAAATAGAGGTTTATGTATCTAGTGCGTGATGATTAATATTTTACGAATGTGACATGTTAAAAACGTGCGCCAGTGAGTGTTTTAATAGCGTATTTTCACTTAATTTTCAAAATTTTTGACCGTTCAATTTAAGTTAGTTCACTTCTTATTGTAAGCTGCATTTTATTCTCATTAAACTATAATTTACTATTGAAATAGTAGTACGACTACGTTTATTACGCAACTTTACGGTACTGACCGTTAAATGTGTCTGTTTGTCTGGATGTCTGCACGGGCGTATATAAGGGGGGGTTTAGGGGGTCCGACCCCCCCCCCCATTGAAGCCCCGCGCTAAAAATTTTTAACCACGCGACGCGCGCTTTTTTAACATTCACATACAAAATTATCAAAATACCTTTAGTTTTAATACAGTTTCAAATGATATTTAACTTTATGCTAGAGTTGCATGTCAATTATTACTTTTATGTATTAATCTAATACTTCAAAATTAATTTTTTTCGTTACGTCTTCTAGTTTACAAAATTCAAATTCAAAACTCTCCCGCGCGGTTATCTGGGTAATGGGCCAATGGCCATCTAGTACGTTGGCCTCCTGCTGCCGATCTTAGCGACAATTGACAGATGTTACGAAATTTGTGATCCAGTGATATTGTGTTGATTCAATCTGAGTGAAACGTCTCGAAATTAAAAATAAATAATGAAGCGAAAATGTCAGCAATCTCTTTTAGATTTTTTTCCTAAAAAAGACAGACCTGTCCCTGGAATGTTTCGAGTAACATTTATATAGTTATTCGAATATTTTATTTATTTAATAATTTTGAAAGTATTTCAAGACCACTAAAAACTATTGAATATCTCTGAAAAACGATAATGAATTTTTTCCATTCAATTTGGAAGGTTTTTTAATCAACTCAAAACAATAACCCAAAAATATGTTGGATATATACCAAAGATGTACCTTATATTTCTGGAATATTTCTTGAAAACGCACACGTAATACCATGTTTAAAAAAAATCAGAAGAAAAATTTCTGGAATTTACATGTGATAAGACATACGAAACAACCCAGTGATATTCCTATCTCATTTTATAGATTTTGTCTTCAAGTTACTTCATAAATACCATAGATTCCGCTTTTGATCAATTCTGCCGTCACAATGTCATTTCAGCTCCAATAACTGCTGTAAAGTACTAAAAGTAGTAACATTTTTCCTGAATAAAGTGCAGTGTCGGACCCCCCCACCCACTTACGGAAGCTATAGCTACGACCGTGGTGTCGGACTCCCCCCCCTTACGGAAGCTATAGCTACGCCCGTGGATGTCTGCATTAGTGATGTAACGAATGTCACTTTTTAGACATTCGCAAACGCGAATGCGAATATCTGTCGCCGATATTCAGTTCTCAAATTTGGCGTCATTTGTCCAAGATTAAAATTAAAAGGATTTTAAAAGATGGAATTGAAAGCCGTAATAAGTAATATAAAATGGGAAAACAAAATCAATGAAGGTTTTTTTTCAAAGTATGTAACCTATCGTTTTTTCTTGTTCTTTCAATTTAAACTCTGTAATAAAATGCGCATCCAATATTCTACGCAATCAATTTTACAATAACACACCTGCGTTTCAATTAAACGTGATTGCATGGAGGGTGTTTTACTCAACTGAACACAAAGGGTATATTTAAAATAGACTTCGGAATTAAAAGCACTGTGGTCGAAAAATAGAAAAAAAGGCATCGCCGAGAACATAGGTCAAAAGAGATTGTATTGCGAAATAGCGATAAAAGATGCTGAATTAAAAGAGCCAATAGCTCTTTTCTAATTAGACTTGAATAAATAATATTTAAAAATAACCAGACTCGGGCCAATAGCACGCACAAAGACAGGAAGCTACTTTCTTTTATCTTGCATAGAAAGGGCATTTTCAGAACATTGCATCGCTTAATTAGGGAATATGCAGTTCCGTGTCAATTGTTCTTATGTCGTGTATACTTATTTTATTTCTTTTCTTTGATCAGTTACTGTCAATGGACATTGGTGCAAAATGGCAGAAGGAAAACGTAGAAAGCTCTCACTTTTATACAAACAAAGACATCGATCGATTAATTCGCGAAACGGAATCGGCCGTAACCCAGGAACTGGAGGGTGGCGATCGACAACGTGCCATGAAAAGATTGCGTGTACCTCCGCTTGGAGAACAGCAGTCACCTTGGATCACGTTCAAAGTTGGCCTATTCTCCGGTTCACTAATTGTTCTCGTTGTCGCTGTCATTATCTCCGGTAAGTGAGGATTTTTTTTAACTTCCCGCTTAAAAAAAAAATCATTTTTTTTTTCAAAAAAATCGGGAAGTTATTGTTTTCACCCCGATTTTCGAAAATCGAGTTTTCGCCAGATCTCGACTATTTTGGCGATGATGCCGACGTCCGTAGGGCTGTGTGTGTGTGTGTGTGTGTGATGGTGTGTGTGTGCGTGTGGGGGTGTGTGTGTATGTATGTATGTATGTAAACCTCTTATATATTTTGAACGTAGTGTCCGATTGAAACGCGGTTTGCGGCATCTGACGTGACCTTGCTGAACTTAGATTTCCTGAAAATTTAGAATGATTCGGCCCAATAAATTTTGAGAAATCTCAAAAATACAAGTTTCAAAAAAATTTTTAAATTTGTTTTTTTGAAATATATTCTAAACTGCTAAACCGATTAATTCCAAAACCTAATCAGCTCTTTTTCTTAAAAAACTGCGTCGATTTCCGCAAACAGCATCAAAATCGGTTCATTTGTTCACGAGATAGGTATCGTGAACGAAAAATTCGTTAAAAAGTGTTTTTTTAATTATTTTGTAAAATTCTTATCAGATCGATTTTTTTTTGTAATAAATTACTTTCTTAGGTTAAAAAAACTGCGTCGATCGCCGCAAACCACATCAAAATCGTTTCTTTTGTTCCCAAGATATCGTAAACGAAACATTCGTAAGAAAGTGTTTTTTTTTTTGAGCTCGAAGAGCTAAAATTCAAACTTCTTGCGATATTTTATATATTTTTGAGCGTGTTGAACTCGAAAATAGCGGGAAGTTTCAGGGATGGCCTGCAGGGTCAAACTCCTTTTCAATTTTTTTTTATTTAATTCTTTCAAATCATTGCAAGTCGATTTTGACGCACTTCCGGTTATCCGATTGGGTTGAAATTTTGCATACACGTGTAGCTCCAATATGGCGGACGAATTTTGTAAATATTTATGCTCTTATCCAATTCAAAGTCTCTCTCTCTCTCTCTCTCATAATGTGATTTTAACTTATCTTCGGTAGCAATTTTCCATCGCGGAAGAGACGATTGGCGCATCGTATGTCGTCTTTATCGCGGTCCATTGCTGTTCGTCATCTTCATGTTTTTGTGGGGCATCAACGTTTACGGTTGGCGTTCGTCGGGCGTCAACCACGTGCTGATTTTCGAACTCGATCCGCGCAACCATCTGTCCGAACAACACATAATCGAGATGGCGTCGATATTCGGCGTCATCTGGTCACTGAGCGTACTCGGCTTCTTGAACAGCGCCGCGTTGAGCATCCCGCCCTACGTCAGTCCTTTCGTGCTTTACATATTGATGTTTGCGTTCCTGCTCAATCCGACCAAAACATTCAGGCACGAAGCCAGATTCTGGACGCTCAGGGTTCTGGTAAGTTCGTTATTACGCTACTGCCTCATTTACAAAATTTTCTTGTAAAAATGTGCAGAATAAACTGTTATGAAAAATATTCCGCTGTAATAAAAAATCAAAGTTATAGCAGATACTCTTCTGCACATGCGTAGATTTTCTTCGAAAACGTATTAAATGTCCTATACCAAAATTTGGTTTAGATTCACTCAGTAGTTTGAACGGTATCCTGTTGACAGACGAACAAATGAACAGATTTTTTTTCCACAAAAACTACTTCAAGAAGAAAAAACTCGGGTCGCAGTGCGAAACCCTGCCGACAATATAGTGTATTTGCTTTTATAAGCAGTGTGGCTCTATTGTATGAACTTAACTTTGTTTTTGGACAAAATAAAAAAAATTACCCTCTAATACACCCCTTAAAATAACATTTTTTTACTTAATTTCAATACTACATACCAATTCAACATCTGTACCAAATTATATACACCCTTCAGTATGTAAATCCATATCAGTAAACTTGCGTTTTCATAAAATTTGTAAGTCCGGTCCTGTCGGGCCGATTTTATTTAAATTTTAGCAGCACATTTCAGTAATTACTAAAGGGTTAAATTTCAAATTTGAAGTGATTCTGAGAATTTTTTCCGTATTTTTGGGTCCAAAAACATTTTTTAACCCCTAAATACCCCCCTTAAAATGGCCCGATCGGGCCCATTTTAAATAGGCTTCTTGCGATGATGGATTCCAACATGTGGACCAAATTTCGTTTAAATCGATTAAGTCTGTCGAGAGTTATCGTGGTCACACATATATATATATATATATATATATATATATATATATATATATATATATATATATATATATATATATATATACATATATATATAAACATTTCCAAAAATGGTGCCAAACTTCTTAGAAACATATGAAACGTCGAGAAATTTTGGTCCGACCCCTAGGTCCCGCCATCCGACCGACGCCAATAGTGTAAGTGCCTTATGGCAAATACACTAAAAATGCTACAAAATTGTGAAAAATTATGGTCGACTTAAATAACTGCCATATTTCCTACATTTGGAATTAGAATGGTAAAATGAAAAAGTCGCCATTTCAATATTGTGAACGTAATATTTGTGACCGATTTTGTTTCAATTTTAGAAGTACAGCGAAACCTGGTTAATTGGGATCTCAAGGGACCAAGACATATGTACCAATTATTGAGGGTTTCCAATAATCCAGTTTTCCAATTAAGCAGGTTTAAAATTATAGTTGTCTCATTTACAGAGGTCGAAATGAGCCGTTATACCATTTTTAGAGGTGGAAATGTTAATAAAAATGCGTATTTTTGGTGATTAATTTGTCTCACTTATACAGGTAATTGAGCTACAGAGTCTCAATTATAGAGGTAAACATCGAAAAAGTCTTAGAATTCAAATCTCATTTAACCAGGTTCAAAAAGCCCCATTAACAGAGGTAATTTAATGAAAAAGAACCAGGACCTCATTGCAACTCTCAATAATAGAGGTTTCTCACTTATCCAGGTCCCACTTAACCAGGTTTCAATGTATTACATTTAACCTGAAGAAGTGAAATTTTGAAATAAGTAATTTAGTTAATTTTTGTCTATCTTTTCGAATAAAAGAAGAAAAAAAATCCGATATAACAATAATGTTATTTTTTTCAGGGTCGGGTCTTAATAGCGCCGTTTTGCTATGTCGGATTCGCAGATTTTTGGGTTGCCGACCAGTTGAATAGCTTAGTACCGGCGTTTCTTGATTTACAATATTTTGTTTGTTTCTATGTTACAAATAAGAATTGGAGTGTTCCTGACGGTAAGTAAAAAATGCAAAAACAAAAGTACGTAATCAAAGCTCAAACGTTTGGGTTAAATAAATAAATCTTTAAAATCTTGCTACTCTCTGTCGGCTAGTGCAATATTAATCTCGAATCATTGAAACGCTGCATTATTTAAGTCCTTTATCTGCGTCTGTTCTATGAAGCACTTTATGCAAGTGTCTCTCTCAAGACTGAAAATCGAAACAAAGAGCAAAATTCATTCGACAGTTACAACATTTATTCATTCGCGCATAGTACCAGTGATACATCGTGCGAAGAAGTCGTTTTGAATGAATTACTAAGCATCGCACCTTATATAGTCTAAATCAACTTTCAGAGTCATTAAATCGTTGTGTTTTATAATTGTTTCAGATGCAAAACAATGCGTCGACAAACTTTACATGCTACGGCCGCTGGTGGCGTGCATCCCGGCCTGGTTCAGATTTGCTCAATGTCTACGTCGATATCGAGACACCCGCGAGGCCTTTCCTCATCTCGCCAACGCTGTCAAATATGCCACATCATTCTTTGTCATCATCTCCTCGTCGTTCAATGACTGTGAGTTATCATTTTTTTCCCTTAACACTTCAAAAGTCAACACCACACTGGGATTCAGCAAATTCCATTTTTTTTAACTCGGGGTTTTTTGAAGATAATTTTTTGAAATCTTTTAACGAGCCTATGTTCATCCTGAAAGTCCATTCTAAATATTGGTGAAATTTTTTTTAATTCGGATGAGTAGTTTCGAAGATTAACTTCTATATCGAAGCTTACTACCTCTTTATAATATTAGTGACAGATTAATCCTTTTGAAAGACACCATAAAGAAACAAGAGCGACAGTTTGAAAATTTCATTTTTGATCCGTAAATGTTTTTTGCAGTTGAGTTTTTTTTCAATGAATTTATTCGGAACTCATGTAACATGTTACTTATCATTTTAAAATTAAACCAGCATTAAACGGAACGAAGAAAAAGAAATAATTGGCACAAAATTCTACTTTAAACACCTGACACGGTGTTAATTTTAGCGGTGATTGAAATAGCATATTAAGTTACCAAAATAAACATCGTGTTTTAAGGTTGACGTAAGTTTTCCAGCTCTCTTCGTTAATTTTATGTAGATACCGCGTTTTATGTTGACAAACAACTAAAGCGTAGACTCCATGCGTGCGTTGAGCAGCAGCAGAGCGATGCATCAAAGACACGCTAATAAGTAATAAATATAAAAAAGACACGTTAATAAATAAAAAAAAAGACGCGTTGCACTCCGGGAGTGCCGGCAGAAGTGAAAACTTGTACTTGAATATTAACGTCTTAATTTTTTGCATTTAGAAGCATTGTTTATTTATTTATTGGCAACACTTGTAAATAAAACGGTTTGTATCATAGATTGCATTTTTATGTACGATATTTCAACGCTAAAATGTCTAACGTTGTATAAAAAATAAAATGGTTTGTATCATAGATTGCATTTTTATGTACGATATCTCAACGCTAGATGTCTAGCGTTGCATAAAAAGTATCTGGCAATTACTATCACTTAGAGAGTCTCACCCAGTTCTTACTTTTCCTGACGCGAGTTTAACATTTTTTACCCATTACAAAAAAAGTGTACAACGCCGCTAAAGAAGTTTTCACTTCAAAAATCGGGTCGCAGTGCCAAACCCTGTCGACAATGTAATGTATTTGCTAATACAGGCTGCGTGGCTTTATTATGTGAATTTTTGTTTGTTTTTGGACAAAATAAAAAAATTAACCCTTTAATACATGGCAATGTAGTGCTAAAAGTATACTTTTAGCGTTTAAAGTCATACCAAAAAGCTGGCATTAATGATTATAAAGTCATAAGATATGTCTCCAAAAGTATCACAAATGATTTATTAGATAACAATTAATATACAGTGATAGATTACATTTTATTTACATTGCATACCGTCCACATTTGAACTTGTATAATTTGGAGTTGAGCCGTCAGTTCCAATTTCAATTCCTCGATTGCTCAACATGATTTTTAATTGTGCATATTTCTTACACGGTAAATTGACATTTCTGAATATCTTAAGAGTAGTCAGTTTTCTAAAATATTTTAAATATTCGATGCCAGTTAAATCTGTTAACAAATTTATTTGCAACTCGATTCTCTCTAATGACTTAAGACTATGGAATATTTCAAAACTCAACGTTATCAGTCGGTTGTCACTTAGATTAAGTATTTTCAAGTTCGGTAAGTTTGCAATGGCTCCATAATAAATGGTCGCTATTTGGTTATGATAAAAATTTAGTGATGTTATTCGTGTAGCGCCTAAGAAAATTCCTGGCTGTAGAGTTTTAATAATATTTCCTTCCAAGTCTATGGCTGCGACGGAGATCAATGGAGAAAATGCGCCGTGTTCAATCTTCTCAATCTTGCTATATACCAGAGAAAGTTTAGTTGTTGTATTGAAATTATGGTAATTGAAGAAGGTCGATGTAATTGTCGGAAAATTACATTCTTTGAAATCTGCGCTTTTTATTTTAAATTGTGGATCGTCCAGAGCTGCCACGAAAGCTTTGTACTCGCTGACGGTTGCACCGGTGCACTTTAGCTGACCAGTTAAGTTCTCGTAGGCGCAAGGCGATTGAGCCTCTCCGGTGACTAGATTGGCCACCAATGTGAAGCATATTAACTCTGCAACGTATCCAATATACATCGTTACGCTGAAAATGAATTTTCATATATAAGTTTTCATATTATTTATTATGAATGAACGAAAAAACAGAAATTAAATATCGATATATTATGTTTTAACCCTTAACTACTGGCATCCTGTTTTATAACAATAACACTCTTTTAGACCCCACATACAAAAATTAAAATTGTTAATAACTACTTTCTGATTTATGAATATTTAGAGACAAACCTGATATTTTAATACTTTATCAGCAACTATTACAATTAATAACAATAAAACAAAAATAGCGTCGAAATTTTTCAAATCAGTCAACCTCTCGAGAAGTTACGGCTGAACAAACACGTTTTTAAGTTTTATAATAATTTTTATACTTTGATAATCGTCTTAAAAAAAATTATAATCTACGACGACATTGTTAATAAAAATATTTATCTCAATATATCTATCAATGTATATTTGTTTTAAATCGGATTATATATTTTGAATACCTATATTATAGAGTGTGTCTAAAAATATCTTTATACTTCTAGTTATTGGTGCAAGATCTATTAATTTTGGGTTGCAGAACGCGTTTTCAAAAAACTTGACAAGATAAGAAACTGGTTTTAAGTTGTTAATAAAACTCGAGCTATTAATTACTGAACCTGAGTAGAGTTTTAAATTAATTTTATTTTCGTTTTGATAATATTAAATATTGTATATTTCAAATTAACCTTGTCGTGAGCGCAATATAAAAATTATAATGCTTATATTTTTAAATTTGATAAACAAGATAAATAACTAATGCGAATTTAAAATAGATATGATAAAACTTTTCCCATAGATAAAAATAAATATAGTTTAAAAAAAACTAAAAAACACGCTTCATATCGAACTAAAAAGTAAAAAATATTTTTTTAAATAAGTATTATTGTGAAAAAAGCGTGGGGCGCTTTGTTCCACATTTTCGTACATCGAGCGCCCCACGCTTTTTTCACAATAATACCTACTTGTATTTTTTATTCATTATTGTTTTAAGCTTATTTAAAAAAAATATTTTTGACTATTTAGTTCGATATAAAGCGTTTTTTTAGTTTTTTTTTTAAACTATATTTATTTTCCACTTTTTAGTTCGATTTATTGTCAAAAATTTGCCGAAAAAAAACAATTTTTATTCGGTGTGGACGGGATTAGAACCCACGACCCGTGATTCCGAGAGTTGACGTCAGCGAAGACCCGAGCCTTAGACCGCACGGCTAGCCAGTGTACTTACAGTGCTGGCATATTATACCACTATATAAACCATTTGCTGTACTCCAAACGAGTTTACAAACATACATACTTACATACATACATACAAACTTACAAGTGAAACTAATATAAAGCGTGTAAAAATTAATCAAATCTTTGATTAACGTCTAATTAGAACTTCAATAAATAAAATTATCGACCAATTTTTCAGACAAATATATTAATAAAAAAAATATAAAAATTAATACAACGTATATAACGTTTCGGTCCGGATTTGGAGCTTCTTCAGAACTGATCAAAAAAATATAAAAATTAATTAATAATTAGTTTCTAATTGTTTTTTGAAAAAAAATCGCTTTAAGTTTTTAATTCTCAAATATTGAAAAAATAATAACAAACGTTAGGTATAATGCTAAAATCTTTGATTAACGTCTGATTAGAACTCTTCAATAAATATTTTATGTTAATATATTTGTCTGAAAAATTGGTCGATAATTTTAATTATAGATAAAAATTAATGTTTATAATTAATTGAAAACTCACTATTGACAACTTAAATTTATTTGAAAAAGATTGTCAGATTTAATCTTTTTGTCAGTTTCAAAAGATTGATTATAGGTTTAGATTCCTAAACATTATCAACTATGAATTCCTTAGATATTTGAAAAATTGTTGCGAACCCCCATTAAAGTAAAGACAGTGTAATAAAAATAATATAGTTTTTTGTCAAAGGTCACAAATTTGAAAATATTCATATATTGCGGTTGTTGATTCCTTTTTTCGCAATAAAAACACTTAAGTGCCTTCCTTCAAACCTCTAATCGGTAGAAAAGAATGTGTGAAAAAGTTTATTAGCTCTAGACTATGACATTACCGTAACTAGTTACTGTTGAACCCTTGTATAATGAAAAGGTCCAATGCTATTTTACTGTAATAAAACGATATTGTTTTTATAGCCGAACATCAGACGGCTTCTGATAATCCGTTCTTCTACATCTGGCTCATATCGTCAATAATAAGCTCGTGCTACTCGTACGCTTGGGACATAAAGCTCGACTGGGGTCTGTTCGACTCCAAAGCTGGCGACAATAAGTTCTTGCGAGAAGAGATCGTCTATCCGGCAACGGTATGTTTACATCGACGATAAAATGTCTAAAGGTTATCCAAATCTTCCAGCGATATTGTTGTATTACTATAGCTCTGTTCCGACCTCTCTGCGAACGTTTGGGGAAATAAATTAGCTATTCAAGAAAATAGTTTTGCTTTTTTAGTGAAAGTTGAATCGACGAAGAATACCTATATCGACAGGGGCGGATTTCCCAATAGGCCGAGTAGGCCCGGCCCTTAGGGCGGCAATGGCACCCAGCTACAACAAACGAAAAAAGACTTTTTTGTTGTGGAAATGAAAGGATCTTTTTTTTACTTTCCTATTTTGTGCCGACACACGATAAAATTTGTCAAGAAGTTAGGTTGTTAAAAAAAAGGTTTTTTTTTTGCTCTTCAATTGTGCACATTTTTTAAGCTAGGCTGTTAAAAAAAGGTCACTTGCAGGGAGTAGGGAGGGCGGCAATCTTCCGTAGGCCTAGGGCAGCCAAGGTATCAAATCCGCCCCTGTATATCGATTTTTATAGAAAATAATTTAGTAAAACTGGCATTGTGCACCGGCCAATTGACCGCGATGAAAATTGTCAATTGACCGAAAAGATTTTTAAATCATGAAAACAACAAAGACATTAATAAAAACGTATAATTTTTTCTAAAGTTTTTGTTATATTCATTAAAATTTATAGGTATCATTTATTTTAGACTTCGTGACGCATTTTTTATTGTGTCAGTATAACAGTCTATAGTAATAGTTACTTTGACCATGGAAACGTGACTTTACTGCAAAATTTACCGCGTTCTGTTTCGAGCTAAGTAAGCTTTCATTCGAACCTTTGCATCATATAGAAGTGTATTGGATAACCCTGTGCACCGATGCTCGTATGTTATTCCCTGATGTTTTATCGCTTTATTGATGTTTCCAGTATAATTCTAGTCCTCGACGTCGTTACCGCTATAGTCTAGCATTGTTCATTATTTACTCCGTACAGATAAAGCTAAAAGACTTAAATCATTTTTATAAATAAATCAATTTTTCATTCTTACAAAGGATTTCTGAAGCCAAAGCATCGCCGATTTTGACCATATTTTTCGGTGAAATTATACTAAAAAATAAAAATACTTTTATCACCACAAAGTATCTTTAGTATCCATAATCATTGATAACAAATTTATTTATAAATTATTTTTTTCTTTTATATTGTAATAAAATTGCGAACTTTCATGTCAATTTATACTTAGGGATAAGTATGAACATCCGACCTTATCTTAAAGTTTTCGGATTCTATTCCTATGTGCATTTTCCAATATTATAATAATTTGGGGTTTTGTCGATTTCATAATTTAACAATTGACATTTTGTTTTCAAGTTCTTTTATTATTTCGGAATATTCGAAGATTTCGTTCTTCGATTCGGGTGGGTCCTGTCGATGTCTCTCACCGAAATGGGTTACATTCATGCTGACCTCACGGTTTCAATTTTAGCTCCACTCGAAGTGTTCAGGTAAGAACAAAACGCTACGCTTGTTTTTTGGATCATTATCCAATCATTAACACTCATTATTAGTTAGTTATTGTAGATTATAGACGCTCAACAACTAACGCTCATTAAATCATACTCACACCTAATCCTTTGTAATCGAAATAAACTGTTTACTGGATTACGCTTTGGATTTTTTAAAATTTCCCATGAAAATAATGCAATTCCTTTTTTACGCAAACATCTTGGAGAGAAGCAGACGTTAATGATCTCGGTTGTCGAGCATCTATAATCTACAATCTCTTTCTCTCTCAAAATATACCAAAGATAATACCTATATCGAGAAACGGACATTTTATTCCAGACGATTCATATGGAATTTCTTCCGATTGGAAAATGAACATCTTAACAACTGCGGCAAGTTTCGAGCCGTTCGCGATATATCGGTGGCGCCGATGGATTGTTCGGATCAAACTCAAATCCTGCGCATGATGGACGACGAGGACGGTGTCGTTAATCGAAGAAAACGGAAACCGGTCGGCAAAAAAGAGAACGTGTCGCCGCGATTTTTGGTCGAAGGCGAGTCCACCGATGATTTCGAGTGAGAAGGTGCAATTGTTACTTCAGACCATGGTAAGTAATATGTTGACTTAGACTTTGTGAAGAACTGAACATCGGGAATGCTCTTTGAAGCACGCATAATATTCGTAACAAATTAATGTTTACACTAATGTTTTCTTAGAGTGGCAGAAAAAACAAGAGACTTCTGGCACTGTAAATAAAATATCATTTTATGACTTTTGTGAGGTTATGATAGGTTATTAATTTGTTCCGCGTTTGTTATACGTACAATAATGCTTTTTTATTGTATATAAAACAGCAAAATATATAATGACCAAAAATAAAATAAATGAGCGATGCAAAAGTTACAATGTGTTCACAGATATTTGAAAATAAAAAACAAACATAACAATAGTTTTAATGGACGGTAGCTAATGTAATATTCTTCATATCTTTGTGTAAGAATACCTGAATAATTGATAGGTAACTGATAAGATACTAATTTAAATTACCTACTAAGTATAGAAAAAGGCTTCCGTAGACACAAAAAATATTTTTTGAATAGACTTTTGCAAGAAGAACGTAAATGATTTCTTCAGTATTATTTGCATAGGTATATACTTTTTTTTAGTTTGTTCGTTTTTCGTAACCATATTTTGATATTGTTACTACAATCTAAAGAAACTAAAAAAAAATATCCATCCGTATTTCTGTAGGCAAACACTATTAATCTTTTGGTGAACCCGACTATTATCTGTACATATTCTAACAGAATGTTTCTAGAAAAAGAGCACAAAACTTAGTACAAAATAAGAGATAAAGTGTTTGTTCTAAATCATTCTATGATATATAGGTATACATTCGCTTATAGGTATTCTTCAAGTTAGTGATTTAAATATTTTTAATTTGAATTACTGACAATTAACACACATGGAATTTTCATACGCAGCAGAAGTTTGTTCAAAATATATTTTTGCATGCAATTGAATTAAAAATAATACTTAGATAAAAAAGAATTACTATGTGTTGAGGTTATAATTAAATATATACCACAAAAAAGATTTTAGGAATAGTGGTTGTATCCAGACTGACTTACTCATTAGGCACAATAGGGCTACTGGAGCCTGTGAAATGTTTATTAAATAATATATGTTAAAAAAAGATAAGTCGAAAATAATAGAAAAGTTTAATGTTTTTTTTGTTTGACGGTGAACTAGAAGAAAACGGAACATTCTGCATTCCGGAAGCAATACGAAATTTTTATTTAAAATTTTACTTCCCATCAATGAGTACCAAAGTGTACATAAATATATTTTTTTAATGTTCGTAACCATTTTCCTCTCTTTTTTGTGAGGTATTTATATTTTGACTTCAAAGCTTTAAAATACAATTTGGTGTACTATATTAGCAATATGCGTAAGTTGACAAAACGTAAGTTTTAAAGATAGTTTAAAATTTTAAATGACTGTTAAGTAATTTCAGTTACAAAAAATATTCTAATTTATGATTATGCTGCTATTGATAACTTTGTTGCAACACAGCAATATGACATCGGTAAAAAATATTGTCTGTACATCGAGTAAACTGTTAGTTATTAATTGAGAGTTATGCAGTAATGAGAATTTCTGTTTTAATATATGTACACTTTAATAATACTGTAACATCGATAACGTAAAACATTCACCGTATTTCAACAAAACTAGTCGATTTTCGTAAGCTCGACAAGTACATGTCGTACTTATCATATACATCTTTTATCGAAGCTCCGAACTGAGTTCGAATTTTGCACGGCCGTTCGTAAATACCTATTTTCAATATTTACAAAGTTTTACCCAAATCTGATCTATACGACTCGTACAATCCACGAAACAATAAGAAGAAAAAGACAAATTTCGGCGTTTTCCATAAGAGTTCAAATTCGAATTTCTCCAACTAAGCACCGAATATTAATAATATTTGGTTAGTATTTATAACATGTAAACTCAATTTCACTGTATTTTGACCATTTTGATATACAGGGTGTCTCACGACATAACTGCCATAGCTGGGACTGTTTTGCTGGGGTGATTTCAAGTAAAAGATGTCTAATGAACATATACCCGGAACGCTATCCTAACTGAGCCAGAAGCATTTGAAATTTTAGATAAGTAGTAGTAGGAATTCCCTACTAATTTAAAAACCATTTAAGTTAGGATAGCGTTCCGGGTATATGTTCATTAGACATTTTTGACTTGAAATCACCCCAGCAACACAGTCCCAGGCTATGGCAGCCATGTCGTGGGACATTCTGTATCCTGTATGTAGGGAACATCGTGAATAATGAATTAATCAAAGCAGCGTAATTAACATTTAAAATATTTTTTGTAATTTCTATTGAAATGTTAAATTTATAGAGTTTTTATTTATATTTTTCATTCCAAATGTATAAAATCTATTTATAATTTAATTTTTCCCAAACTGCACTCTAAGCTGGACTTAGGGTACAGGCCTATAATAAATTATAAAAATTTAAACTCTAAACACTTGATAGTTTTCTTATTAACAATAAAGGACCTATTTTTCGATAATAATTGTAGATATAAATTTCTAACATTCCTTTATTTCAGGACTATGAGATTGGTAGGAAAAAATACTAACACAAAGTGACAAAATTTATATACTTTACTTTTTACGAATTCGATTAAAATTCAGATTCACCCTCTCCACCTGCCATGTCCCCAGAGCTTTTCTCATTTTAGAGCTTTATTGACGATATAACGAATGTGTTATATTTGAATCAACTTTTAAAATTATTCTAAATGTCGTTCCATTTAGAAGTATATTTTTTGCGACCGGTTTCATGTCCTACAGATTGTCCGTATCTATATTTCTTGTTATGAAAATTGTTTAAATAATATGCATATATATATTATATATAGTTTATATATTTTCTTTTAATAATCAGGATCCAGGTGTGTTTGTTTTCGGAAATATTTGACTTATGTGATATATTACTAATATTTCCTATAATAATAATATGTCCGTTCAAATATTTTTAACACATTTAATTTGAAATAATTCGCGATTTGTGAACGAATTTTTCATATGTAAAGTCCGCTAGATTTGCCGCTAGGTTCCTTGCTAAATTTCACTACTAATTTTCCACAGCTGGTTTTCTTAATTGCTATTATGTGCTCGCGGCTTCACACGAGACGTCTTTACAAGCTTGCTCTGCAGGTGCGCGCGCAATGATAGAACGGTAACAAAAGTGCATGTTTATTGTCTCTGAACAGAACACACACTATGGCATAGTGTTTGTTTGTGGGCATTTGTTCAAGTCGCCCACGTGACAAAATACTGCTTTCCGATTGGTTCTTGCTTATACCTAGCAGCGGACCTAGCAAGAAAAAATAGCCACTGATCTAATTTTAAAACCTATATTGTGAGCTAGCAGGCGAGCCCGCAGTGACGTTATTTCCAGCTTCGTGTCCAGCCTACACTCCAAGCAGTGTTTCTAGTAGCGGTTCTAGCCTCGTGTGCAGCGGCCTTAAGTGACCAATTATGTAAAAAATGTAACCCTGATTACTTTTTTTTCTATGCATTTTTGCCCTAAAAAAATCAGGACAGTGGAAATATCCATATAAAATCTTTTATTTATATTTAATACTATTTTGTGGCTCTGCGAAGAACTGTTACGGGTTCGAAATACTGTTACTTCTGGAATGAATGTAAGTATTTGAACGGATAAATTAGTAGAACTGCTGTAAAACGTTTAGCCGAGATATGAAAATGAGAATAATTTGTCAATTTTGAAAACATTTGCTCAATTATTTGGTAACAAATAAATTGCGTAAAATGCTTGTACTTAGATACATAATAAAATAATTAATACATTAATTTGATAAATGTTTTACAGCAAATCAGAAAGGGCACTAAAACATTACGAAAAGCTGTGAAAATTGTAAATTGGACGATAAGGGCACCTGTAGATATACAAATTTATATTTTAGAATGTGTTACATTTTTGTAGTTTGAAAATTTAAATTCCTGTTTAAGTTTTAAATTATTAAAAAAGAAGCTTCTTAACCAGGAACGTATTTTGGACTATAAAAGTACCACGCTCGATATATTGATAGATAAACTACTATTTTCACTTTTATAAAAAATAATATGTAAAACTATTATTAGAATGTCTTTTTTACGGACATGATCGTTTATTAACATTGTTCCGTGAAAAAAAGTATTTTTTGACGTGATAACGTCTTATAAATTGATGAAACACCAGCTGCACGCACGAAAAAGTGTAACGCCGTAACGTTCCGCCTGACCCTGTGCGTGCAAGCGAGAGCGCAGTATAAGCGATAGAGAAGCACGATCGGCCCAAGTTTGACAGCTACTAAAATTTAGGTTATGTATTATTAAATATGATATTCGAGCGGAATACGTTATCACGTAAAACTATCGTCCGTAAACCGACTTTACAGACAACCAATTTTTTTATTCTTATGTTTTACCAGTTACAATGGTAACTTTGAGTTTTTCAAAAGATTTGAGTATGAAAAGGCTTCTTGAAACGATACGAATAAAAATGATGACGCCCCGAACCCTCCCACTCTATTAAGACGGCTTTTCATCACCCACAGACCACAGTCAATCTCTTTTCTTCCGCTGGTCGTAACTCGTAGTTGCAATGCCTCTTAAAGCTCAAATAGTTTGAAATATTTCGAATTAATCGTTATGTATAGTGTCCGTTTAGGCGTTTACAGTTCTTTTTTAATACAATAATAATCAATTAGACCGGATATTAAATGTTCCTTAATACGTTCCTGTGGGCGCTTTAAATTACAATGCATGGTACTCATGTAGTGATAAATAAATCTGAGATCTTTTATTAATAGATTTATAAACTAATAAGCTACTTAATATCTATAATCTATATTATATTAATTATTATGCTGCAATAATATTTTTGATATTTTGTCTTCCAGAATCGATAATTATAAACCTGTGTATATCTGTCAGTCATATTTTGAAAACTGGATCAATTAAGAGTGAAGGTACCGTTTCTCGACCACTTTTGTAAATAATTAGTTGACAGAATGGTATAAATTATTATTTTTTCGCCTTTTGTTTTTCAATATTATTTATGATAAAAATAAAATAAAAAATTTAGTAGTTTATTTTTTTAATTCAAAATCCCAATTGCTCTCTATTCATATGCGGTTGTAGTCGTTCATACTCTAATCTCGCCTAATATTTCGACTCATATTTAAAACACTGGATGAAGTAAGCGCGACTACTGTACATTGTTGCTGATGCAGTTTTCTAATAAGACTAAACTATGTTTCTTCCGTTTTATGTTTCTTGATTATTTATTTTAAATGTTATACCTATAATCTATATTATATATGATCTAATTAAAATTAATAACTGTACCTAATAATGATTGTTATACAATATATGTATATTATGGTTATGCACAATAAATATTTTTTGAAACAAAATATTTTTTCATGTTCAGTAAAGACTGTCGGAAACAATCCTGCTTATGGGCTTCACGTACAGTGCCGTAACTGGAGCGGTAATAATTAATCATACTATCATGATAAGGTACTACAGCGGTATCATTCTGATCAAATTAACTCAACAAAAAATATAGTTTAAAAAAAACTAAAAAACACGCTTTATATCGGACTAAAAAGTAAAAAATAATTGTTTTAAAATAAGCTTAAAAAGCGTGGGGCGCTTTGTTCCACATTTTCGTACATCGAGCGCCCAACGCTTTTTAAGCTTATTTTAAAACAATTATTTTTTACTTTTTAGTCCGATATAAAGCGTGTTTTTTAGTTTTTTTTAAACTATATTTTATTTTTCACTTTTTAGTGAGGATCTATAAAAGAATTTATTAATCCTGGGGGTCCTAATAAGGATAATGGGAAACTGTTATCAAATTATTGCATTGTCATCGGTCCTTGATACGTATGCAAAGTTTCAAATTAATCAGACTTCGGTAAATTGGTGAAAATTATGCTCAAAGATTCCGTTACGGACATACATACATAGTTACAACCCAAACTAATATAAAGCGTTTAATAATAAGGATAATGGGAAACTGTTATCAAATTATTGCATTGTCATCGGTCCTTGATACGTATGCAAAGTTTCAAATTAATCAGACTTCGGGAAATTGGTGAAAATAAAGCGTTTACTACAGAGGATCTATAAAAGAATTTATTAATCCTGGGGGTCCTAATAAGGATAATGGGAAACTGTTATCAAATTATTGCATTGTCATCGGTCCTTGATACGTATGCAAAGTTTCAAATTAATCAGACTTCGGGAAATTGGTGAAAATTATGCTCAAAGATTCCGTTACGGTAGTTAGTTACATACATACATACATAGTTACTTACAACCCAAGCTAATATAAAGCGTTTAAAAATAGTAGAAATTATCGCTATAAATGTATTATAGTACGAATTGCTTTTTCTTTCCGTAATAACAGTATAAGCAAATATATTCGCTTATTAAATATAACGTCAACTACAAAAACACAAGATATAATTTTGTGTTATTTTTATTTTCATATATTTAATAACATCTATGTTGCTAGTGGCCGTAAGTGGAAGCGTGGCTCATGAAGTGAGACAGCAAATGACTGCTTTCTATCTCTTTCTTTTTACTTGACCCGTTCTGCGCAAGTGTCGTGTTTGTAGTGGGGTAATTAGTAAGTGTTTAAGTCTTTCTCCCGATCTTTGCTAGCAATATAGAGGGTATTAAATATATGACCAAGATCAAGTTTTAATATTAGAAGGCTAGTAGTTACGGTGCTGGCCACGCACAGGTATAGTGCCCGCGGTGAGAGTTGAAGACAGGTACTATGGTAGTGAACGCCTACTTGACCGCAGACGGTAGAATAAAAATAAACACCGACGCACATGGATCTCCGAAACAGCCATTAGCAAGCTAGAAGGCGGGCGCAATGCGTTCACGTCACTATGACGCGGTGGCTTCATCTTTCGCCGCAGCTATTCTATCAAGCGCGACGAACTGCATGGACCAGAAAAGCCTGTTCGTGCAGGTACCCATGCCATTTAACGGAGTATTGTGTCAATAAACCAACGATACCGCGGACGAAACCTCGTGCAAAGATAAGTTTCGAAAACAAAACTTAGCTCTTTCGTGATGACCCTGTATTTTAAATCACACTGCACGTAGTAACTCGTAGCACATCTAAAACTTCACGCTGTGAATTAACAATGAACTGAAAGACTTTGGAGTGATATGAATTCTTCAGGAGGTTAGCTAAGGGGTGGTGATCTTGAAACATATCAGCAAGGGCACGTCACTATGTATTATTTGAGTAAGTGAAGTCTGTGTGTACGTTATACGACGTGTGCTTAAGTGAACGAAAATTAGTTTTCCATTATGCTGGATGTGGAAAAATAAATGTTTCTATTTTTACTTATTTTCACACACCGTTACACTGCTATTATCATTTTGCGCGTCTGAGTTTGGTTCGTACAAGAAATTATATTTACGTTAATGTCGCTCAAAATCCATTTTGAAGAAGAGAGATTCTGTTCTATGGAGTGAAACAATTTTTAAGCTGATTCGAACTCTTATAAGTCCTGAAATTTTAATTGAAAATCGCGAACGGCAATAGGTCATATGCATAAAACTCCAAATTGGTTAAAATTTTTAATTCGAAATATATTTTAGTTCTTGATCATAACGTAATGGTTATTTTATTAATCTAATCACTGAAAAAAATACAAATAATAAAAAAAAATGTAGAAAATAAGCGCTACTTTCGAATTTTCAAAACGCATCGTGACGTGAGAGTATAATATATCAACAACAGTTTTCATGACGACTGTGTCGTCTCACAGTAAGATTATGTCAGTATTTAGAGAAAACAACAAATAAACTTCATTTAGAACATTGACAATTTGACATCAAGGTTGGCATGCATCGTATATCATGACGTCACATAAGCCCGCGAACATGGCCGATTGTTTAAACTGTCTATTTTTGAATGTGGAATTTAATATTTTTTTTCTTATGATAATATTACGTTTTTAAATGATTATCAATTTTTTTCCGTATTATGGTTGACTAAATAATCTATTAAAAATATAAAAAAAAATCATGCATATGACCTATTATTGGTTTGTACGTACGTACGTACATCCGAGCGATGCAGATTGCAAACCTCAACGAATCGTTTCGCTTATCTTTTATTCGGTTTGTTTACTTTCAAAATAAAGTCCTAATTCATTCAGTACCTATATTTTATAATCATTTTATTATTTTATAACGGATAATAAAGTTTAATGTTACACCAAATCTTCATTTCTGGGCTTGTAGGCTATTGTCCATTGGTGTTTTTACCTGACATTTCGTCTACAACTGTAATAGACATTATCAATAAGATTTACCCTATATTTTTTTTGACGTGATAACGTCTTATAAATTGATGAAATACCGGCTGCACGCACAAAAAAGAGTAACGTTCCGCAAGCGAGAGCGCGATATAAGTGATAGTCTCTCTCTTCTCGCGTGACGTCAGAGAGTAGTGTGCGTTCAACATTTTTCTCGGCTGTTCCAGCGAAAGCTACATCTGACAGATGGCCAGATAAATTATACGGTTTGTTAACAAATATATAATATATATACATTCTTTTAAATGTCTTTTATAATTGCTTAAAAATATATATTTTGCTTTGGTTGATCAAATTATTAGTCGGTAAAAATATAGTTTGACAGCTACTAAAAGGTTATGTATTATTAAATATGATATTCGAGCGGAATACGTTATCACGTAAAACTATCGTTCGTAAACCGACTTTACAGACAACCAATTATTTTTTTTTTTTTGATAATAAATTTATCTGATATGTTCATGTATTTTGCTTCATACCACTAAATACAGCGTCAACAAAGCTGTCTAATTTCCATGTAATGATGTATCACATTTTTTCTATGAAATAAGGACAGAATAATGTTATCGATTACAATAATGTATATTCTCTGAATTGAAAAGTCGACGCGAGATTTTCATTTAAATGAGATTTGGTGATATTTCCTCCCGCCCATTTGGAACTCACGTGAACGTCCCCGGAATAACTCAAAAACCTGATGCTCAATTTTTTGTTTTCACTAATCTACTTTGGACACTCTGTATATTTATTTTTTTGTTATTCTTCCGAACGCTACATTTTTTATAATCTATTTTGAAATTTCGTTTCTGTCAGACGTAATATAGCTTTAGAAAATTCTATTAAATGCTTCCACATGTCCCATGAACATACATCTTCAAATGTAAATTTCCAAAGATTGAAGAGTGCTTAACCGCACCGCAATATCCTCCAGAGAGCTTATACATGTAGGTGTACAACTGCCCGATTCTGTATATTATGCCATCTCAGTCCTTCTTAACTGTTATTCCCGTACATAAACAGAGACGGGACTTTCTAAACACGCGCTATAGATAGTTCCGTCTTTGTTTCGCCAAAGTAAAATAGAGAGCGACAGGAAATTCTACTGCAGAGGAAATAACCGCTATTTTATCATTCAAAAGTGAGTAATTGCAAAAATACGTCGGTTATTTTATAACATTTTCTTTTATAGAAAATAAATTGAATGTAAGTATTTATATTTTTGTGAGCTTGAAGAACTTCAAAGCTTTTGTGTACAAAGTCTTCTTATGGATAGGTACTGTTTATAAAAACTGTTTGGTACAGTAAATTTTATCTACAAACAAAAATATATTCGTGGAAGACGAAAATATGAAAAAGGTAAGTGTGTACAATGTACAGCCGCGGACATAGTTGTTCATAAAAACTCAATGGCTTAGCTACAAACTAAAAATAGGTATTATATCAATAAAAAAATTTGGAAAGTGGTCTACGAAAAAACGAGTAATTCAAGAATCACAAGGCGCGACAGTTTTCCAGTAAACTGTTATTTCCAAAAATCCCAAAAACTATTTTCAGCTTTGCAAGTCTTTTTTTTTTTTTGAACAATAACAATATATAAGATAGTAATAATTTATCTGTAATTTTTAACTTCCCGCTTTAAAAAAAAAAAAAAAAAATTTTTTTTCAAAAATCGGGAAGTTATTGGTTACACCCCGATTTTCGAAAATCGAGTTTTCGCCAGATCTCGACGTTTTGAGGTCCTAGGAAGCTATTGAAACTATTTTGGCGATGATGTCCGTAGGGCTGTATGTATGTGTGTGTGGGGGGGTGTGTGTGTGTGTATGTATGTATGTAAACCTTTTATATCTTTTGAACGGAGTGTTCGACTGAAACGCGGTTTGCGGCATCTGACGTGATCTTGGTGAACTTAGACTTCCTGAAAATTTGAAACGATTCGGCCCAAAAAATTTTGAGAAATCTTAAAAAACCCAGTTTCAAAAATTTTTAAAAATTTGTTTTTGTAAAATATTTTCTAAACTACTAAACCGATTAATTCCAAAAACTAATCAGCTCTTCTCCTTAACAAACTGCGTCGATTTCCGCAAACCGCATCAAAATCGGTTCATTTGTTCACGAGATACCGTGAACGAAAAAATCGTAAAAAAGTGTTTTTTTAAAATGACTCTTAAAATTGTTATCAGATTGATTTTTTTGTAATAAATTACTTTCTTAGGCTAAAAAAACTGCGTCGATCGCCGCAAACCATATCAAAATTGGTTCATTTGTTCGTGAGATAACGTGAACGAAAAATTAGGAAAAAAGTAATTTTTTAAAATTACTCGTAAAATTCTTATCAAATCGATTTTTTTGTAATAATTTACTTTCTTAGGTTAAAAAAACTGCGTCGATTGCAGCAAACCGCATCAAAATCGGCTCATTTGTTCATGAGATATCGTGAACGAAAATTTCGTAACAAAGTGTTTTTTTTTGAGCTCGAAGAGCTAAAAAATAAACTTCTTGCTATATTTTATATATTTTTGAGCGTTTTGAACTCGAAAATAGCGGGAAGTTACAGGGATGGCCTGCAGGGTCAAACTTCTTTTCAAATTTTTTTTCTTGCAAACTTTTGTATCTATACCCACATTATACATAGATAGAAACATATTGTACACATAGAAGTTTCACTTCTGTAATGCGTTCTCGTAACAAATTTTTAATTTTTTTTCCATTTAGCCACTTTGAAGTTTCACTTCTGTTATGCATTCTCGTAACACATTTTTAATTTTTATCCATTTGGCCACTTAGAAGTTTCACTTCTGTAATGCGTTCTCGTAACACAATTTTAATTTTTTTCCATTTGGCCACTTAAAAGTTTCACTTCTGTAGTGCATTCTCGTAACACATTTTTAACTTTCTTTCCAAATGGCCACTTAGAAGTTTGGCTTCTATAATGTGTTCTCGTAACACATTTTTAATTTTTATATAGAGTTCCTATAATAGAACAATTTCGTGACATAGACCACTTTATATTTGCATATCAAACATCCTCCCAAAATTTGGTTTCAATCCGCTCATTCGTGGTGTCGGAATGGTAAAAAATGTCAAAGATGACGTTTGCATCTGTCAAAGTATTATGTTCTAATATATTACCTAGTTATTCAAATTGTTAACTTAGAAGGCGGTGCATTTCACCAAATACGAATGTCAAAAAATTGAATTACTATATTAGAAATTGCAAATAAAGCCGTTTTCATTTTAAGACTAGACATACGCAATCTTCTAATTTCCATGTCACATGGTACGGCGATGCACTAGACAAAATTGAATTTATACAGCTATTTTTATTCTATAATATAAATCTGTATAAAAAACTGTTTGGGAAAATTCTGTTATACTAAATCTATGTAAAATGTGTTCCTCTTTCTGGTTTCAAACCGATCTGATTTAAATTGAGCGAGAAAAAAGCAAAAAACTTTTTTTTCTTAATTTTCTCCCCTCTGGGACCAAAATTCAAAAATCGGGCGACTTTAGGATTTAAGTTACCCGGAGACGAGTCGAACAAAAAAAAAAGTTTTTTCAAATCGGTTAAGGTGTTTGGGCTGTACGCTGGATACAAAAAGCGTGACTCACAGATTCACAGACAAAGCGAGTACATATAGGCGCTTACAGCTAAAGCTTGGGTAAAGAGATTATTTAACGATTTTTTGCTTCCTGGGAGTTTTGCACAAAGTTGTAAGTACTATTAGGAAAAAATAATATTGAATTTAATTTCATAAAATGATATAAAAGCGTTATTGTTGAGTTTAGGGTCCACGTTTTTTAGCAATGAACACAGAAGAAGAATTATTGTAAATTTGGAGGAAGAAATTTGTATAAAATCTTTTAATGTTATAGCGACCTGCGACGGCCGACGATCGTTCCGATTGTGCTTCAGCATCCCACGCTTAAACGTGAACTGGGGTTTGTAGATTGGAGTATAGACTAATCCAACGCCTACATAATATTATCTGCGCACATTTCATAGTGATTTCACTGATCTGACTGGATTCTATTATCTTACTGAAGCTATGCGGTGCCTGCATCGCAGCACTAAAATCAGCCGACAGTAATTTGCAGTCACTGTTGACTGTAGTAGTAAAACTCGAACGTGTTTGTTTTGTTACAAACTCAGCAAAGATGTTCGTGACACGACAATCGACACGTCATTGTAGCAAAGACACACCGATTGTTGTTTGGAAACAACAATCGGCTGGATTGTTGTTCCAACAATAGAATAGAATAGAACACAAATTTACTGTTTGACCTAATTTGGATACAACAAGTCATTAAGTAAAAAACAATCATTAAAAGCATAAGCAATCCAATAATAGTAAAAACTAAAAACAATCACACAAAACAGTAAAATAGTTATAAAAGTTCTTTCAAGCTATATGGTTCCACCTCGTGGGTAAAAAGGGCTTTGCTGTCAAATTCCAGACAACAATGAGCAACAAAGGAAAGAACTATCCAGCGCCTATATAAACCACACGGGACAGTCCACGGGGACAGTCACAGCAACAGTCACACAGGGACTGTCATACACAGACAATCACACAGGGACAGTCATACAGTGTCCCTCATCGAGTAATACATAAATTCGACATAAATTAACAGTCAGTAGACAATGCTGAGGTAACTGCTGAAATAAATAGTTTAACATAAATAATCTCATAGATAAATAAATAAATGAACTGTGTATCTACGAAATAAATAGAACTGTATATAGTTAATAAAATAAAAATGCTAAATAAATTTTGGAGTGCTCCTGTGTTGTAAATAATCTTGTGTATATACAGGGTGTTTGGCACATGAACCGACACAATTTTTTGGGGGGTTCTCGTGGTCATTGTGATCATTTTAACCCCAATGACTTTTGCCCTAAGTGTTATGGTTATCGAGATACGATTTTTTTTAGTTATTTTCGAAAATTGGCCTAAAACTTGCCTTCAAAAAATCGTAACCTGTTTGTTTTTAAAACTAGAGACACGAAAATACATTTATTGAGTTCTCGAATGACTCCTTGTTCTAAATGAATCATAATTTTATGCAAATAGTATCAGGAAAAAGACCCTTTGGACTTTTAAAGTGCCTGTATTAATAAAAAAAACCAGTAGAAAAAAATAATTTAAAAATCATTTAAAAAAAAATTAACAAATATTTAGAAATTAGTTTTGTTTAGAAAAATACTCCACTTTATCCTCTTTTCAACGATATGCCATAGGTATGTCATATTTATCATTCAGAATGTAGCCAAATTAAACATTACCAGTTTGCAAGAGTCAACTCGTGCGCCAAAAAATATCAAGTATTCGCAACGGAGGTACCCAGCAGAGAAAATTTAATAGAAAGAATAGATGCTGCATTTGAAATAATGAAAAGGGAAATGCTTTTGAGAACAACAACTGTTGAAATTAGAAATAGGTGTCGTGCTTGTATCCGATGTGGAGGGGCACAATTTGAGCAAATTTTGTAATCATTGTCTACCTGTTTAACAGTCAATATCGTTTAACGAAAAGTGAAACAAGACTTGTTATTTACATCCTAGATCCATAATGGCTGGCTATCTGACTTGATATTTTTTGGCGCACGAGTTGACTCTTGCAAACTGGTAATGTTTAATTTGGCTACATTCTGAATGATAAATATGACATGTGGCATATCGCTGAAAAGAGGATAAAGTGGAGTATTTTTTCTAAACAAAACTATTTTCTCAATACACGTGAATTTTTTTTAAAATGATTTTTAAATTATTTTTTCTACTGGTTTTTATTCATACAGGCACTTTAAAAGTCCAAAGGGTCTTTTTCCAGATACTATTTGCATAAAATTCGAATTCATTTAGAACAAGGAGTCATTCAAGAACTCAATAAATGTATTTTCGTGTCTCTAGTACCAAAAACAAACAGGTTACGATTTTTTTAAGGCAATTTTTAGGCCAATTTTCGAAAATAACTAAAAAAAATCGTATCTCGATAACCATGACACTTAGGGCAAAAGTCATTGGGGTTAAAATGATCACAATGACCACGAGAACCCCCCAAAAAATTGTGTCGGTTCATGTGCCAAACACCCTGTATAGTTGTATAGTAACTTTGTATTCTTCATTACTTGTTATTTTATTAGTTGGAACTGTTGGTTCGTTTCTGTGACGTTGTAGAGAAGTTTTTCTGTTTATTTGTTTAACTGTTTTGTTAACAATTACTATTGTAAATAAATATTTTCCACCACGAACGAGAACAGTTTTGTTACAGTTTGTTTTCTCGAAAAGACCAGTAAAACACATTCTCTGTTTATTCACCCCTAAAGGGATAAATTTACAAAAATACGTTCTTAGAAAGCACTTACGTCATAAGAAGAAAACATTCCAAATACTTCAAGTTTCTAGGCTCAGCGGTTTTGAGTGTACATTCATGAATCAGTGTAATGATGACGCTCGGTGCGATTTCGTCCGAATTTGTAGATTGCCAACGTTTTTTCGTCGGCTTACGCTGCAAACTTGGTCTCCACGAAGAGCGCTTTTATTTTAACGCGATAATATATAGCCTGTATCCATCCTGAAGGCTGAAGGTCCATTCTAAATATTGATGAAAAAAATTTTGAAATCGGATGAGTAGTTTCGGAGATTACCTTTTTATAATATTAGTATAGATAGGTCTGTTTGACTTTATGTTTTCTTCTCTGCCTTCCCATCGTCTTATTTTTTTTAACAAATTGATTTTACAATTTCAGACAAAATTGAAGTAAAATCTTATCACACAATTTTTTTCCGGAGATAAATTTATTTTTTTGAAAATTTAAAGATATCGCAAAAGGTCCCATCCATGTAAAATGAAGAATCAATGAATTAACAATGATGACTTCAGAATCCTCATTTGACGAACTCAATATTCACAGAACTAACCAACCAAGAACTGACTTTGCTTGACGTTTTCACGTTTACAAATATCTATATACTTATTATACATCTGAAATATCAATTTTATAATTTTCCTAGGACTATTATAAAATACTGGATTTTACAATATCCTTCGGCATATGTAATGCTTAGAGACTTTAGACATAAACTCTTATATAATATAGTTCGAGTTACCTCTGCGGGCAATAGGAATATGCATTAGTGGGGGGTTGAGGACAAAGAGCCTAGTGACGGCCCATAAGAATGTAATTAATTGATTAACTCAAAACTTTAATTAAATGGTGAAATGAACAATAATAAAAAAAAAGTTTCGTCAAAATCCGTTAAATAGTTTTTAAGATAAATTAGTTCAAGCACATACTGCAGACATACGAATAATTTTATAAAATAGCATAAATTAGTACAACGTAAAAGAACTCAATATAAAAAGGCGTACACCAGAAATGGTATCCAAATGGTAGTTTCACTTCAAAAATATGCTAGATGATCCTGGGTCCGAGCTCCAAACTAAATCCACTCCTAGTCTCAAGCTACTGCGTTACGACTGTGAACATGTCACTCGAGAACACAATTAGACATCCGGGCTGACACATATGTCGTTACGATTACTGAGCCCTGTGATAAAGAGCTCGGCTTCGGTGTCTAGTTTAAGTACTATCTTCGTGAAAGTATATATATTTACAGTTAGCCGGCGAGCTGACGACCTATTTAGGGTATGTATTTTAGGCAACCTGAAATAATAAAAAAACAGTATTTTATCAATGGGTGAATCTGGAATTGCGAGTCTGCCTGAGCGTTTGCGGTTAATTTGCGTCTGCGCAGCATATGATTTCTACAAAAAAATATCCGAAAAAAAATTTTTTAGGCAACTTGAAATTTTTATAATTTTTTATGGTTTATAATATAATCCAGAAATGAAAATGCCAGACAATTTTGTCGGCTACAAAGTAGGACCAGACCCCCCCCGAATATATTTAATTAAGATACGCAATGAGCACGATACAGGTCAACGGATGAACGGATTGAAACCAAATTTTGGCAGGATGTTTGGTATGCAAATATGAAGAGCCCTATTGTTTTTGGGGAGAATCGGCGCATGCGCAAAAGAGATATGTGCTATAACGTTGTTTTTTATATAATAATGATATACTTTTCATAACGGTTTATTATTCTATTTATTTTTTCAAGAAATTTTTGTGAAAAAAAATTCTAAATTTTATAGTTTCAAAAATATTTTGATAATAAGAAAAGAATCAACTGTTCTTTTGTTTTGTAAATCTGTAACATTACATGTAGGTAACCATCCCAACGAATAGCAAATATCATAATATTTAACACTAGTCGTTACCCACTGTGTAGTGATAATAATTATTTAATAAAAATCACAATGGATAAAAAACGTTTAAGTAATTTGTAGAAAAGAAAAAAGTCATAAAGTGACTGTTTTTAGTGAAGACAGACTACAAAAATACAGATACTTTTTAAAAATTCGAATTCAAAGACGTGATTCTACCATAGAGATATTAGATTAGAGTACGCGAGTGAGCCATGAAAGTGTTTGCAATGCAGAGAAAGAGAAAAGTTCCTTATCTCTATGGTAACTAATGATACAAATCAATGCTGATTTGAGTAAACAAATAACTGGTTTTCTGGATTTTCTGCAGCGTTCTCTCTCACAACTGAGGACACTTTCACTCAGCCCCGGATCTAGGGGGGGGGGCAAACCGGGGCACCCGCCCCGGGCGGCAGTTTCAGGGGACGCCAAAATCATGATAGAATATGGTTGAAAACCACATCCAATCTGTCCTTTTTCCGATTTACTCAATCTGCTTGTTTCCTGACGGTTTCCCGTTCACGAAAAATGCCAACCATTATATATTTGTGGAGTTTTTTAAGTAATTTATCTCAAACGCTGGAGAGAGTTTCTGCCCCGGTTCGAAAAAATCCTAGATCCGGTGCTGCTGAGTTTCACTTATGGCAAGCATACGAACTAGCGAATTTTAGTTACTTATATGTCTATGGATTCTAACGACAAATGTAACCCCAACAAAAGGGTACCATGTTAAGTGCTATAAGAATTTTTCAGGTTTGAAGAAACAATATTTTTTCACAAAGTTAAGTTATGAAAAGTATAGCATTATTATAGAAAAAACAACGTTATAGCATATATCTCTTTTGCGCATGCGCCGATTTTCTCCAAAAACAATAGGGCTTTTTATATTTGCATACCAAACATCCTGTCAAAATTTGGTTTCAATCCGTTTATCCGTTTGACCTATATCGTGCTCATTGCGTATATTAATTACATATATAATATGTCAGGGCGGGGGGGCCTGATCGTACTAATTTATAACCGACAAAATTGTCTGGCATTTTTATTTCTGGATTATATAAATGCTGAACTAAAAGATTATAAAAATGACAAGTTGCCTAAAACATATTTTTTTGGGATATTTTTTTGCAGATGTCATATGCTGCGCAAACGCGAAATAACCGCAAACTCTCATAGGCAAACTCGTGATTCCAGATTTACCCATTGATAAAATACTGTTTTTTTATTATTTCAACTTGCCTAAAATACATACCCTAAATCGGTCGTCAGCTCTTGGCTAAGTTGGCTTATGGCTATGTGCGATACAGGAGAGCCTTTAGGGACTATGTCACCCGCTTCGGGTATTCCGTAGATTTGCTGAATCGAAGATGCTTTCGCAACAATTATCAAAGCGAGATGAAATTAAATAGCTACCAATCTGTGACTTTTCTTAACATAGCTACGAATTGTTTTCAATTTATTCAAGATTTAGTAGAAATGGATCTGTAAAAAAAAGGTTCTTACACAAGTAAAATTTTTATAATTTAAAAATTTGTCAAGATCGGACAAAACACATCTTTTAAGGCATTAAATTTCCTATGAATTTATAAACAGAGTTTTTAACTCGGTACAACGCGTGTCAAAAATGTTCATTAATTTTTTTTTATGATTTCAGCTTTGCTTATAACTTCAAAATTTTTAAAGATATCGGTACGGGATAAAAAGCACGCCTTAAAGCGTACGCTTCTTTATAACAATATACGTTTTCAATGTAAAATTCGATATACAAAACATTGTAAATTTAGGGGTTGAAAAAGACATTACGCTTTAACAATGGGTTTCCACGGCGACACCACGAAGAAATTATTTCGAGCTCTATGGCTCAGTAACAGTTGAAGACATTTCTTTTTTAAATACATCATTCTGTTCGAAATTTATTCAGTTTTACGATTGATAATATTTTTTTGTCCTAAAAAATCGGTAAAAGTTTCAAAACATTCGGACCCCACTAGAAATTACTTGCTGGACACTGGTTTATACTATTACCCAACATAAAAATGTCATGTTCTACTTAAAAAAGCGCAGTAATATACGGTTTTTTAGGTTGACATTATTAAAACAAGTGAATACGTCGCGTCGACTGTTATCAGTGGATTGTGGAGTCCTGATTATGACGTCGAACACCTTCTGTGATAAACGTGTACCCGTAGAATACTTGCAGGTCGGTACGCCGTATGTATATTGTACATAGAGCTTAATACGAAGTCATACTTACGGTAGTACTGCTGTTGCTGACAGGGATGGACTAACGTACATGTGACGTCAATCGAAAGCACGCTCCAGGGTTGAGTCAAGTTTTTACAATTCTCTAATTAATATAAGTTTTCTATTATTTAGCCTATTAAACTGTCCGGGCCTAGATATTGCCCACACCGCCAACGGACAACGGTTTCTGCTCTATTAATACTTTGAGCACCAGAGCTGAATTTCGTCCATGCAAACAGTTATATCTAGATTAAAATCACAAGATATTGATTCAAATTGTGACTTTCTGGAAAGGGTAGATTCTGTTCAATAAAATGGAGCCATTTTTAGATTGATTCGAGTTCATAATAATTGAAAATTGCGGTCAGTAACAATTGCTGTCCGCGATTTTCAATTACGTACGTAGACCTACCAATAATTATTGTGTGGTTGGCCTGTACGTACTTACGTACGTACGTCCGCGTTGTAGAAGTCTAGATCAGAGATGCCCAAACTACTTAGAAAGATGAGAATTAAAGTATATTTAATCCAGCCCTCGCGCTCGGCCCGCCAATTGCACAGCCCGCGCTAGGAGCGAGCTGAGCCAACAGCAGGGGTATGAACCAATGGTATGACGGGCGACGGTAGTATTGTATCGATCCCGCATCAAGATGGCTGTGGAAAAGCTAATGCTGGCGGTGACGGTGTGATGTGAGACATATGGATACGTTATTGCTATCAATTGTGGTGATGTTCAAAATATAGACATTAATCAATCATTCTGCACCATTGCAGTATGCATGCAGTGCTTTTATTGTCATGTTTGGTGACTATTGTTAATCAGGCGCTTGGCGAATTGGAGTATTATCCAGGTGAGACAAAAACAAAACATTTGTCTTTTCAGTGTATTTTTATATCTTATGTGATTGTTGAGACTGTCTACTAAATGTTCAAGATGTTCTTCTGTTTCTCTGTAATTGCCGTGTTCTGTTTCGCTTTTCGATTGTTTTTCCGGTTTCACAATATTTCTCTAATCAATCAATCAGATGTTTTGACGCAAGTGTCTGTTCGTTCACAGAAATTTCATTCATGAAATTTTATGGCGGGTAGCTCTGAAAACGGGGTGGAAATATATTGGTTTGCAATGATTATTTTTTACTTTGTTCAACTTTTACAGTTTTATTTAAATCGTTTTGCATAAATATTACCTATATGAATAATTAATTTGTTGGTAGTCAATCAGGTCATATATTAGTTAGTTGAAAAACAGCTATATTATACTAATTGCATTAGTCTTTTATAATTTAAATGCAAATTAATATAAAGGAAACAATGAAACATATCTAAAAAAAAATTGACAGTACGTAGGGCAAGCATTGGCGAGTTTTTGATCTATGAATTTTTTTTGTGTAGGTACAACTATGCAGTATAATCGTTTTTCACTGTTGTTAGATAGATAGATAGATAAATATTTATTTCACAGTAGTGATAGTACCTGTTTGCCGCAATGATCTTTTGTTGAAAAACAATTAAACAATGCTATAAATATTTTGTAATTTGTTACCAATTATTTATAATATTTATAACAATGTAATCGGTGTATTTGAATGATTAATAAACAGTTATAATGATTATCAAAAACAAATTATGTAAAAATTGTCTGTTTTGTGAATACCATCTGCTATCCAATATAGACAGTAGACACAAAAAATATGGGGGAAGTCTGAACCAATCAATAATAATGGTTGAAATTGAACTTCATTCGAAATATACACGTGAAACATTACATATCTACATTTCTTTTTCAAAATAACTAGTATATGCAGTTCGGTGATTTAATAATTCATCCTTCATTTTTATTATTGCTCATTTAATTTTTATTAATATTTATAATTTATAACAGAATAATTAATCCAGACACCTTCTTTTTGGAACCCACTGATATTCATATGACCTTCAGTTGAAAGTTTTTTGGTTTTACAACTGTTTTAATATATTTTTACTAATAATTGTTCATATTAAAATAATTCAGTAAAATTATCATTTTTACTCAACTGGTAAACGTTTCAATAAAAAGATACGGTCTCCAAATTTGTTTTAATGAAGAGAGGATCTACTAAAGTTTAAGAGAGAGAGAGATTGTAAATTATAGACGCTCAACAGCTGGCTAAAGTTTAAGGATCGCTGCTTTACTGGATTAGTAGTAGGTCGTCTCATATTATTGTTATTAAGTCAAGCATTTGATTTGCCATCCTTATTGTTTTGTTATATGTGGTCCGTGATCTCAACTAAACTACTTCGATGATATAATCGGGTTAGCGCGTGTTGAGGAAGAATCCATGAACAGTGTATAGTTAGCGAACAAACTAGTTTATTCCATGGAACGGTAACTACTATAATAAAGTTCAGGAGGTCCGAGTTCTAACCCTGCGGCAGACTAACTAGGTTGAAGTTTTTTCATAGTTTTCCTTGATCAAGCCAGACAACTATAGAGATGAGTGTTATTTCACTACCGCGTGAAGTGGCTAATAATAATTAGATTTCATCGTTCACTGCAGTTACGTCTGACTAGCTATCGGTGACTAACAGTAACCAGTGACTAGTGCTGAAAAAATAATTGTCAGTTGTCACTTAACAAATATTATGTAAACGATAACTAAGTAAACTATTTATGGCATATACAAAATGTAGTAATGAATTATTTATTCTATCCATTGATATTATTTCAATGAAAATTTAATAAGAGATATTTCTGTACCCTGTGAATTAGCCGTCATTATGTAGATTTCACTGTTCACTGCAGTGAGCTCACGTCTCAGTTCAGACTAGCTACTGGTGACTAATCAGCGACTTTCTATGCCGTGTCCATAACCTTAACCATAACGCTTGATTTGTAGATTTTAAAATCACTGTGATTTCTTGTTTAATGATAATAATGTGAAGCCACATTATCACCGAACATAATGTTAACCAGGCCTGTTTTGTAATGCACTTTGTGTTATATAATTCAATTAAACGTAAATCAATACCGTAAACGTATTCAGTGTTTATTTACAGTATGTTTATTCTGCATTTATTATAAGTAAGAACAAATTTGCGTGGCCAAATATAATACAAAAACCTATGTCGGTATTCTGAATGGTCATGTTAAAATTAACAGCTCTGTTTTTCTGTCTCACTCTGACTTATGTGAATTTCTTAGAAAGTGACAAAAAAGTTAACAACATTGTAAATTCTTATATTGATCATACAGAACAACGGCATAGGCTTTTGTTAAGTTGTTAAGAATAGAAAGAAAAAGCGCTGATCGCAAAATCCCGCTGTCAAAGTATCCAGTGTGTTCCAGGACAGATGTAACAAGGGAATGAACAAAAAAATTCGAATTTTCGAATGACTCTTGGAGATCTAGTCCTCCTTGATGTAAAACATGTGTTGATTCGGTCTTCTACAGGGAGTTTTATAAGCAAAATTGTAGAAATTATATACTTACTTTATTTTCCAAAATATGAAAAAATTCCACCATCTAAAGTTGTTTGGAATACAATTTTATAACTCCGTATCCAATAAATAAAATTATCGACCAATTTTTCAGACAATATATTAACAAAAAATATCAATAATACATTAACGTTTCGATCCGGATTTGGATCTTCTTCAGAACGGATCTAAAAATATAAAAAATAATAATTAATTAGTTTCTATTTATTTTTAATGTAATTCGTGAAATATTTTTTATTTTTTTTAATATAGAAATATTGAAAAAATAATAACAAACAATGTTTTATTACGTAATCATAGAAAATTGTGAGCACCTATAAAGAAAGAAAAATTATTAAAAACAATATTATTTCAAAATGTATTATTGATATTTTTTGTTAATATATTGTCTGAAAAATTGGTCGATAATTTTATTTATTGAATATTATATATTATATTACTTAAATTTTCCGTATCTAATTGAGCATTGAGAGAATTTTTATTTGATTTTATATGTAGGTAACATTTCCGAAATATTTCTTTTAAAAAAATTAGTTTCATTATCTAAAATTTTTATATCATCCCAATTAATTTTGTGTTCAAATTCTAATTTGTGTTTAGTTATTACATTATGTTTGTCAGGGATTAATTTATGATTATTCTGGTGTTCTCTTATTCTTGTTTTAAGAGCTCTTTTTGTTTGACCAATATAATTCTTATTACAATTTTCACAATTAATTTTATATACAACATTATGCTTTTGTAATTTATTAAATTTATCTTTTCCCTTTTTAATAATTTTATCAAGTTTATTTTTAACATTAAAAACAGTTTTTATATTTAAATTTTTAAGAAATGAATTAAATTTTAGTGAAATATTTTCGAAAAAAGGAATTACTATAAAAGGACAATCAACATTATTAACATTGTTTTGTGAATTTTGACTTTTTGTTAATTTATTAATTCTAATTTTGATAAATTTATTTATAAATTTGAGAGGATAAGAATTAGCAAGTAGGATTTGACGAACTAAATTAAAATTATCTAAGTGAAATTTTGGTTTAGATAATAAAATAGATTTATCAATAAGATTATAAACCATAGCTATTTTTTTATTTATCATCCAATAAATAAAAATTGATAAATAAAGGTATTTTTTTCTTAATAATATTTATAACCTTACTTATTAAAGCCCATACAGAACTAATTTTTGGTACCTATAGTACCTTAGTTTCACTATCTACCAACTTTGCAACTACCATGAAAATATGCACTTTCTCTGGACAACTGAGAGATGACACGTGTCCAATGCAAGCGTGGACTGCAAATGAAGTTTAATTAGAATTGTCGTCCAATCAATTAATACCATATTATTGAAATACGTGTTGGCATTGCATAAACGTACTTCAATGTTTAAAATGTTGATAATCTAATAGTATGGACAAATATCCATATTATAAATATTTAGAAAATGTCAATATATAGGTACATCGTGTCACAATTTTGGCCGCGCTAATCTCTGAAACCACTTAACCGATTTGAATGAAGTTTTGTAAATGCGTTTTGCCTGGTGCAACTTACGCTATAGGATAGTTTTTATTAAATATTTTGTACAGAATTACAGGGTTTTTTTAAACCTGTTTTAGTAACATGTAACTGATAAAGTTTACTCAAAGCTATTAGTTCAGAAGCAAACAAAAAAAAAACTGTTTTAGTACCAAGTAGCGACATCTGTTAGAATTTACTCAGAGCTATTGGTTCAGAAGCAAATCTGGTAGAATTTGCTTAAAGCCATTAGTTCAGACGCCGGACGAAATACATTTTGCAGAATTATATCTATCGCGCCCGGGTGAAACCGGGACGGATCGCAAGTTATTATATAAAATAATTATTTATTTACTATACTAGCGACTCGGTTCGGCTTCGTCCGAATTTGTAGATTGTAAATAATGTAATTTATAATGATCAACAATGAGAAACAAATAGTAAACGGTAAAATTTCGTTTTAAATTCGTGGTAGTTTTCATAGCTCGCCTGAAATGGTTTCTTTGACATCAAATTAAAAGAATACCTAAATAAATTCTGAAGTGGAGCTATTTTAAGACTTAATAGTGTATCTTAGTATGTCATCAAATGAGGACTCCTCTAATTGTTTTCGCGTGTTCGAATCGGGGTTTTTTATTCTAAAAATAAAAATTATAGTTTCATGAAGCCAAATATATAATATTTTAAGTTGCGTGATTAAAGTGTAAAATTTACATCGGTAATTATATAAAAATAAATATTATTCTGAGATAGGTATGTTTTATCATTCCAACCCTACAAGTGGAGAGGGTACTAATTTAGGTCAAAATTCGTTTTTCACATATTCTTTTACAATAATTTTCTTACGATTCCATTCTATAAAATTGAACCATTTTAAAATTGATTCGAGTTCATAACTTTTAAAATTGTAACTGAAAAAAGTAAGGAAAAATTTGGTGCGTAAACATTTATCTCTGTCTCGGTTTAATAGGTCATTTTTATAAAAAAAAAACTGATAAGTAGATATCTCTGTACATCCTTTCTGCACGCACTCGATATACAAATGCGTGGGAGTTTTCAATAAATGCTACTTAGACATCATTTATTTGCACGAAATATTTATGAAAAATATATACAGATAAAAGTAATAATATATACATCCTTGATATCTAGTAGTCAATGACTGAAGTAATAAAATATGATTATGAGCCAGTGATTGTAGAATATTAGGAACAATTTACCGATAATAATACTATTTCAATGGCTGTCTGATATAGAAGTTATCTTTGCGTTGAACGCTTTCTGTAAAAATTTACAAATTCGCGGATAAAGGCTGGAAAATGGCATGTTTTACACATTTATTTCGTGATAAAAGTGACATGCCTCGTTATAATTTCCTAAAAATATTTGATGGATCCTATCAGAAATGTAGTGCTTAATACCGTAACGAAAATAACAAGATTAATGACTTTTGACATTTTTTACCCGCATCAATATTAATATAGCAGCTTTATTATGTATATTTTTTTCTGTATATATAAACATGTTTAACTTCTGCGTCTATATATACATTGGCATGGCGCAGTGAGATAACCAACTTTATTCCTAAATAGCTTTTTTGCGTTTATCATATTAATTATGATTTAACGGTTTTATATTATGTATAGAAGCATGGAATCAAAATCAATTAACAATCATTCATTTGCTAACACCAAATTATTTTTAGCTGCATACTTGTATGTGAGATAAATTTTTTCCACGATTCATAGTTTTACTTATTTATGTACTCGCGATTTCAACCCCTCGATTCGTGTCTAAGGGAAATCTTCTGCTTCCTGTTGACATAACATAATGGTTTGTACCTTAAATTTTAAGCTAGATTTCAATTTAACTATTAATAATAATTTTATCGAAATGGATCCATACAGACATTCCGACAAACAGACACATTTCGGTAAAATGTTTGATATAAGTAAATAGGAAGGACTCTATTGTTTTTGAGAAAAATCGACGCATGAATAAAAATGATATAATAGCTATAACTTTATTCGAAACGATTTATTATTCTAGTGACAATCTCGTAGTTTAGTAGATTTTGTGAAAATAAAGAAGTCAATTGTTTTTTTTTCTCTGAAGCAAATTAAATCTTGTTTATTTACTTAGTCGTCTGTTGACATTGCGGAAGAGTATTAATTTCACTGAAATGACATGAATGAATTTCGATATTTTTTTTATAAATGAATGTTTTGATAGAAGATAAATTAAATAACACTAAAGCAAGGGCGTAGATATTTTTCTGGGGGGTGGGGGTAAAAAAATCAATATTTTTTAGGTTTTATTTATATCACACATGAACACGCAAAATATTACTTCCCCAATTTTTTACGCTTTCTTTTTCAAGAAGTATTTCTAAATTTTATTTTTTTATTAGGTGTTCGAATTATTTTCAGTTTTATTTTTTTTTATTATGATCGGGGGGAGGGTAATTACCCCCTTTTAGCCCCATATCTACGCTTTTGCACTAAAGTCGTGGAGCTGAAATGGTCCATCACTCAACAGGCGCCAAATTTTACATTTTAAAAAATCAAATAAGTTTCTATTTTTTTTTTATGATTCAGTCGCACAAAAATAATTAATTTTTATAGTTCATGCAAATAGCAAACATGTAAAATGATGATATGTGGGATGCCAATCGGTTTTTCAGAATAACAGTATTTTTAAACGCCGAACGGAAAATGCGGTCTGCGTTTAGAAACACAAGCTGGGACCGATTTTTAGCGGTAACGCCTGTGACCATCAAAAACACTAAACTGATGTCATATCCGGAGCATAAGATAAATGAAGGAAATGTCAACTCTTAATAATATTTCGTCAAAAACATAAATGTGAAAAAAAGGCCAAGTACAAAGAGCAAGTGGCTATGCCGGAAAAAAAGGTGCCAAGTTTTCACTTGACAAGTTAACGTATACGGGTCGATTATAAAAACTTGCAAATGAAAACTTCATAGACCTGACTTCTTTTGTTTGGTAAAGCCATCTGTTGTTTGTATAGAACTTGGCTTCTTCACATTTATAGTTTTGGTTGGATTTCAGTACTTTTTGTAAAGTTATATTCTTATTTATTCTATACTTAAATATTATCTAGGCACATAATAGTAAAAAAAATATTAAAAATTAATTTTATATCATATTGTTTTTTTATTTTTTGTTTTACTTTCGAAAAGTGTGCCATTAAAAAGCGGAATTTCTTCTTTCCTCGTTTATTTTTCTATCCTACTCTAATAATTTTTGCCTTCCATACGCTTGATTTAAAATTTACCCTTTTGCGACAGTGGCGGTCCCCTAATTTAACGCTTTTTAATGGACACTTATTCGTACACAGAGATGGTTCTCCTTAACCTCTACCCTCCATACCTCGGAGATAGAGAGGGGTCGAAAAGGGCTCGGAAATTAGTCGTGTATAAATATAGCACAGTGCTTTACGAGAACTTGGTCGGCGCATCCCATGCGCTATGGTCTAGTTTTATAGGGAAATACATAAAAAACAAACTAAATATAAATTTAGCCTTGATTAACCTCTTTATCTATGATTTGCGGTTAGTAAAGAATTTTCAGTTTCTTTACATTTCCCTCTACATCGAAACGCTCAATATCAAACGCTTTAAACAGAACTACGACTATATTCTCAATTGTATCAAAATTGAATCAAAGGTCAAGTTTTAATCGAAACCTCTCTTTGCGGATTTTTTCGAAACATTAAATTATATCGATTTATGACATATGTAAAATGAAGCAGTTCGCAAATTTTCGATTTTCGTTCATCAATAAATCGATTCTTAATAAAGGCAATAGAACAAAAGTATCTACGATTGATAAGAATATTTATTTTTCTCACGAATTTGATATCAAATCGATTTTGTGATCTACATTACTGTTTTACACAGTTTCGAAATTTTTAATAGAAATTTGATGTCAGAAATTGCCAGTCTCATAAGGAGTGAAATAACAAATCTGCAGTACGAAAGCGACAAGTTCCTTCTCGATTATATAAAAGAAGGTCACGAACTTAAGTAAGCTTTTTACGTGTCAATAATTACAATCCAGAATAATTTTACGTTAACTCTTTTCATATCTGACACGCAAAGCGTATCGTGTAGACCAATGTGCCTTTATTTAAAAGTATTGTTTCGTTACAAGCATAATATTTATCGAAAAAAAACAGCGACGAGGGACGGTGTGACAGAAAATCGATCGTATATTATTTGCATAATAATAATAACGCGTCTTTTATAATAATTGCAATTTTTTATATCAATTTTTTCATTTCGAAGTTCACAGGTTTTACTTGAGATATTACTTTCATAAAATTTAATTTAAAAAATATTTTACTTTGTGTTGTGCTAAAGTAAGACTTGAAATTGTTTTAATATTACTAGTACTGTATCTTTTATATGGAAACAAAGATAAAGTTCGTTCAATTTTCTTACAAGTAAACTATAAATAAAATACAGACATCAGAAACATGATGTATGTATGCTAATTGTTCTTACATATTTTATCAACAAGTACCTACTTTAGTAATTCATGCATAACAATGTAATGTTAACAGAGTTGGGTTCAGTATTTTTACACAACATTTACATAGAATATAATACGATGAAGGAAGGTTTTTGGTTGAGGATCATAAGTAAATAAGCTTTACCAATGTTTCGCTAGTGGCCAACGTTTCGAAAAATTTATTTTCATCTTCAGGGCCTATGAACATGTATATATGTTTATATTTAGATCATAATATTATATCTAACAGTTACAATAAGTTTTTTTATTAGAGCTACTATATAATAGTGAAAAAATCTATTACACACCTCAAGCTGGTCGAAAGGTGGTAAATTGTTAAAACAACATACATGAAAAACCTTCCTTCATCGTAACATTCTATTGGATCAACACTACTTTATACTGAAGACATAGAATATAATATTATGGCAGCTTTTTCCGTGCTTCTTTTATTACAAGCTCCCAGGTTCTTACCCGAGAACAGGTTGAAGTATCAATTGAATTTTCAATATAGAATTAAATATATTAATTAAGAAAGGAATATACAAGTATAAATTATTAATTTGGTGCTAATACATTAAATAAATAGATCCACAAATTGAGAAATTAATTATAAAAAAACCCGAGGTACAAAAACGACACTAATTAAAAGGAAGAGAACATCAAGACGCAGTAGGTGGGAGTCTAATTTGTGTTTTTCTTTTGTTTTTGAATGAACCACCATAATACGTTACGTCTTGAGATTTTCTGACTTGGTTTCTTCCTTTTAATTAGTCTTATTTTCGTGCAGTTAGCTTTTTTTTAATTTTTTTAGTAATTATTTTTTTAATTTGCTGCTTGAAGTATTGGCATAAGCACTTTGTATATTATTAAAAAAACACGTTATTAAATAGTGATTCCACTCCTGTATACCGGCTTATATCATTTTAACTCAGCAATTCTATTTTTTTATCACTAAGTGTTTCCTGTTTTGCTTTTGACATGGCTACCTACCTTTTAATGTTTCAATGCACTTCAAACTCTATAAATATACTTACAATATTTTAAAATGAATATTGGAAACATAAAATCAGTGTCTGTTGTAGGACGGTCTATAAATACGCACTTAGGTACTTCTTTTAATGTTATCAATGTTTCCATTTATAGCCCCTCGAAAAATTATTTGTATTATTTCTAGTGATGCCATTCGAATAGTGATTTTGCCGAATACCGAATAGCACAAGAGCCCGTAACACTAAAACCCTATGGATCTCCGAATAGGCCGCCAGTTCATGGATATTTGGGAAATTTAAACCCTGCTTAAAAGAAAAATACAATGGTTGGCAGGCTAGAGTGAATCGGACCGTGAAAAAGGGGTAACTTCCGTTCACCCAGAAAAACGGTTAGGTATTCTATGAATCTCCGAATAGAATGTTGTTTACTTTATTTTGAAGTTTACGTGCTTAAACTCGGTAGGTTGGCGGGTTCCGGCGGGCCGAAACCCCCGCCAAGCGCAATTGAATTTTTGACAGAAATTTTTTATTACATAAATGGAAAGATCGCATACAAGTTTTATAGCAAAACTACGTTTATTTTATTTTTTTACCTCATAATTAAAAAGTTATATGGATTTTAAAAATACTTTTTAACTAAGTTTATTTTGTGTACATGTATAGGTATTATAGGTACAACTAACCATGGATACAAAGCTACAAAAACATTACGACGCCAACGGAACTTAGCTAAAAAGTAATTTTAAATTCCATTTTTAATTATTAGGTTATAAAATAAAATAAATGTAGTTCTGCTATAAAACTTGTTTGTAATCTTTTCATTTACTTATGTAAAAAAATTCATTAAAAAATTCAATGGCTTTTTTTTCAATAAAGAGCCCGCCAACCCACCACGAAACGATTTTAAAAGTTAAAACCTTTCATTTAAATGTCATTTCAATCTATTCGGTTATGAGGTAAGAATACCTATTTTGCGAAATAACTTAAGACGCGGTTGACGGGGACTTCGGCCCATTGGAACCCGCCAACCATACGAGTTTGAGCACGTTAATAACGTAAACTTCAAAATAAAGTAAACAACAATCTATTCGAAGATGCATAGGATAACCGTTTTTTTTTTTTTTTTTGGGTGGCCAGAAGTTACCCCTTTTTCAAGGTCCGGCCCACTCCAGCCTGCCAACGATTGTATTTTTTTATTAATCAGGTTTTAAATTTTCCAAATATCCGGGAATTGGCCTATTCGCGAGATCCATAGGGTTTTAGTGTTACGGGCTCTTGGGCTAGAATATTCGGCCACGTTCTCGGTCGAAGCGCCGAATATTTGCCGGTCGAATTTTCGGCAAAATATGTGTAGGTACATTTCACGGGTGACAGGTTATGGCCTGTTTCATTACGGTGCGTGCGGTAGCAACGCGGTGCAACGGGCGTTTTTGTCTCATTTACAGATAGATTGTATCACGACACGCATTATTTGTTCATCATATCATATCATATCATATTTTTCATATTAATTAATTAATATTATAAATGCGAATGTAAGTTTGTTTGTTACGCTTTCACGCAAAAACTACTTAACCGATCATCATGAAACTTTGCACATACACTCTTGAAGGTATTAGAAGTAACATAGGATACTTTTTATTAAAAAAAAATAAAAATTTTTTATGAAAAATAAGCAAATTTGTACCTCAACCCCTGATATGCATGTCAAAAGTCGATTTCCATATCAGTCGCGGGCGTAGCCGCGGGTAGCGGCTAGTTGTTATATAAAATTGTGTTACTAATAGTCCTTATTTTATTACTAAAAAATATCACTGTTTGTTCAACAAAAGCTTTAAAAAATGGTATCATTTAATAGAAAATCGCAGATTTTTAAGTAATATGAGCGATTTTTTTTCGTGATTTGATATTCGGTATTCGACCAAATACCGAATACATATTGAAAAAAGTAGCCAAATAGGCCGAATACCGAATAGTATCCGAATATTCCTGGCATATTTAATTATATTAATTTCATTAAAGTTTTGAGCATAATTTTTTACTGTTTTTCAGAGTATCGGAAACCAGGCGCTATTTCCAAATGGAGTAATGGTAAGTATCGATAACTAAAATATTTTTAAAATAATGTTGAATATTTCAAAGAGTCCTACGGTATAGTCCGTAAGACTAAATATAGATACAGTTATATCTAGCTAAAATTTGCTATTATTATTGTTATGACACACCCATTGTTACAATGCAACATAAGAGAAATATTCAAATCTTTATAAGAGAATATATTTTCAAACAATGTCACCGTTGGGACTTTAACCCGAATCTTCCACGATGGATACAGTTGTGTCAACGGTGGACACAGTTATGTTCCCGGGCCGGAATAGTTGAGCCCATCCGCCCCTGACCAAAAGTATACCTAAACATGAATAATAATTATTGATGACTATTTACCACGAGTATTATGACCTTGATCTTCCTGAGTCAAAATAGTATATTACAACACACGGGCCGAAAGTTTGATATTCTCGCACTGCGCGCTGTGATTCCCGAGGCGCAGTGCAAGGATATCAAACTTTCGGCCAGTGTGGTGTATACTATTTTTCTTCATATCTCGGTCGTAAGTACGTTTATTAAATACATTAACCAATTAATTAGTTATTAATTACATAAAAACACAGATAGCTTTAAGATTATACGTAAAAACACGAATGATAGTTGTTCGCGACTATTAGCTAGAATGTAATAGGGTTGCTATAGAAACGACATCTTCATAGGTGATTTTTCTTTACTGCCGCGCGAACGTACGTACTTCCCGCATCAGTGCGTGTAATCTCACCAATGCGTAAATGTTAGACTTTCGGTCTTACAGTTGATGCCGAAAGTACGTACTTTCGATCGAGGTATTAAGAAAACATAATTTGCCATACTGATTAATCAGTTCTTAATAGGAATTGAAATTTTGATATCGTTTCTACTCGACAGGTGTAGAAGTACCAACCGACTATGAACTTCAACAACTGGTCGATTTTTTGCGTAAGCGTCCGCGACTCCAGGAAGTCCCGCCGCCGTATGTGCTGCCCAATCGCGATCAGGACATGCTTCAGGAGTTTACATATCAATTCCCCAAGTATCCAGCTACGGCAGGCGTAGCACAACCTTTCGCTGTTGACCCATCTGATCCCAGATACTATTTGGATTCAGGTAATTAATTAGGATGTTCTCAGTCTGACCTTCGTGAGGATTTCACACAAAAAATCTTCCTACAGAAGATATGATGCTAATGTTAATGAATACATAGTCAAAATCCTAAATTTAATTATATTATAGGCAATCAAAGGTATTTCAGACTTAACAGACATAAACCGAGATAGATTTTTTTCCCGATTTTTTGCTCTTTCATTTGGATCCCGCCTGAGCCCTTCAGCTTTAAAAATAGCGTCGGGAGGGAAGGATTTGAAATGAGGAGTACAGGGCATATTTGTAGGTAGCATATATACTCTTAAAATAATTCTGCATATCTCAGTTTAATGATAATTATATTTATTTTATAAAACCACAGTTCGCTTATCTGTTATATACTAAATCATCAGCAAATTTCCTACAGATAAAATATACGATAATTTTCCCAATAAATATATATATCGAAATGCTTTACAAATTATTACACGAAAAATTTATATATGGTAGAACCTCTGTAAGTCGAAATTCAACGGAGACGCGAAAAATTCGAATTATAGAGTTTTTAACTTACGAAGGATTTAAACTTAGGTAGTTTTTGTATGGAAATATTCGACTTGTAGAGGTTAAGATTCATTCTAACTAATTTTAATGATCGAGTTGTAAATGTTGTAAAATCAAACATCGCTGTGTTCGAGATACAGAGGTCCAATTTGTTTTTGCAAGCTATGGAGGGAAAATATGTACCGAAATGACGTGTAGGGACCATAGAGATATAATTAACTAGAGTACGATAGTTCGTATGCTTGCCATAAGTGAAAGTGTCCTCAGTTGAGAGAGAGAACGCTGCATAAAACCAGATATTTGTTTACTCAAATCAGCATTGTTTTGTATCATTAATTACCATAGAGAACAGAGTCAGACACTTTCGCGGCTCACTCACGTACTGAAAACGTACGAAAACTGAATTCTGCAATATATGCTATAAGAAGGGTTTCGGATGTTGTATCAATTGAGGCTGCAAGAACAGCATATTTCGGATTATTTGAATGTTTAATTAGCTATGGTGTGCTATTATGGGGAAACTCTACGGATTCGAATAGAGTATTCGTACTCCAAAAAAGAGCTGTTAGGGCTATGGCCAGAGTTTCAACTAAAGAACACTGCAAACCAATTTTTGTTAATTACAAAATATTAACTCTACCGTCATTGTTTATTCTTCATGCGTTATTGTACGTTAAACAAAATATGATGAACTTGAATTGCAGCTCTGATTGTCACTCTTATAATGTAAGATATAAACATAATGTGAGATTACCACCTCACCGACTACAAAAAACAAATAGCAGTTTCGTCTGCATATCAATTAGACTATTCAATAAATTGCCTCTTGGTGTTCAAAACCTTCCCCTAAAACATTTCAAAAATCTTGTGCGGAGGAGGTTGATTGAGGCTGGTCATTATTCTGTAGAAGATTTCTTTTATTAGTGTACTATACTTGTTTTTTTTTTTAATTGTATGAGGATGTTATGCCACGTAATGGTATTCTATTCTATTCTACTCTATTCTAATATCTCTATGGTAGGGACTCACTGATTATTTCGACTTATAGAGGGTTGAGATTTCTAGTAATGGGGATTTTGAGGAAAGAGAACAGAACATTTTTTCGAGTTTTGATGGTTTCGACTTAAAGAGGCTCTACTTTATATATATTCTAGTGTAATAAACTTGAATCAACCTGCAAATGGGAGAACATAGAGACAGTGCTTTTTAGGTTAGGATGCATTTTTAATTATTAATTTCGATATTAAATAATTAGTCTAAATTGGTGTTAATCAAATAGGTAATAAAAATAAACTTATATTTCAGATGACGACATACGGCCAGAACCGAAAACAACAACAAAGATATCTCGGCCTAACAAGAAAGACGACGAATTAGAAAGAACAGAAGATCAGACCGTACGAGGTGAACCGAGATCGAAACTTCGGAACGGAGATTTCGATACAAATAACGGCCATTATTATCGGCGTGGTGATTCGCCGCGATGGACGGACGAGGACGGCGTTCGAAAAATAAAGATTGTGTCGGGACAGGCGACCGAAGATCGGAAACCAATCGCCGGAATCTATATCATAGCAATTGTTGCCGGGGTCAGCGCCGCCGCGACGGTTGGACTCATAGCGTTCGCTGTTGGCTGGTACAAGTAAGTTCACTTGCACGACTACAGTCTTCACTCGAACTGATTGCGAAGCGAATACGAAAAAACGGAGAATTTCAGAGTATGCGGTACTTGGATACGGATACATTTTGACGGGAAAGAGTGTTTTTTTCTTTGACTTTAGAAAAAGAACATGTTTCAGACAAAAAAAAATGTTGAGGATAATGAAAGTCGATATAATCTCTCGCTACAGACCCGTACAGTCATTGGCGTAACAATAGGGTAGCAGAACGGGAAAAATTCCACGGGCCCCCGTCCCGAGAGGCTGTTAGAACAAGAGGAACCTAACGTTTATTACAAAATTCGGTGAAAAATATTAATTTTGTATTTAATCAATTTAAGTAAGGTATTAACTCAAGAACATACACGAATTATACAAATATCTACTTTACTTCGTGATTCATAAATAAGAAAATACAACTTGAAGCTTTTTTATCTTAAGGGGGCACCTAGTGTAACAGCTCAAAAATATTTATTATTTTTTTTGCTAAAAAATGTTCTAAATATTATGTAGAATATGCCTACAAAATTTCAAAACGATATTCGTTACGATAATAGTTAAGATATTAATATCATTACAAATTTTTTTGAAACACGTTTTTCTCAAAACACCATTTTCGAAGTTTGTAGGCGTAATCTGTCAAAAACTATTAAAGATTTTCGGCTGAAATTTTTACCAGATATAAAAAACAACTTTCATTCGTAGTTGAACCTACTTGTTTGGTAAATTATTGTTATAAATTTTGTTTATAACGAACTATGAATGTCATTAACAGGAATTTTTTTAATGGATTTCCCAGGTTTATTCTAAGGGCTGTAATTATGCTCGCAAATTGGACGTCGAAACTGCAACGCGTCTGACAGAAATGCTTACCACGCCGCCATTTTGTACCGAAAAAATTAATACAATTTTTTTTAAGAAATTTAAATATTTTCTATATAAGACCTAATTCATTAAAATATCATAAAAATATAGTTATAGACCAGTACAGTTAGCCCAAAATCAAGTGAAAAAGGGACAAAATTAATAACAGAAAACGAATGATGAGGAAGGGAAGAAACTGCCGTCAGAAATACAGAAGTCAAAAATTCAAATGCGTAAAAGGCCGGAGGGATGTGGGGGGTGCGTTTTAGGGGTCAAACGCGGTTTTTCGTTATTTCCGGCGAAAGTTGACCTCCAATCGAAAAATATTGCATGGCAATGTTGTAGGTATTAAAAGGATCTACAACTTTTATAAATATAATTTTTTCACATAACCTTAAAGATTCAGAGAAATATCGAAAAAACCGTGTTTTTCGTTTTTATTTTTTTTTCTCCTGCAAGAATGATTTTTTTTTCATGAAATTTTCAGGAGACTTACCTTTCTATGTCCTTAATAAGCTGTAATTTTTTCGAATAAAAAAATTAAATTGCCAATGCAATATTAACAAAAAACCGAAAAATTACCCCTAACTTCAACCTAAAAAAGTAATGTAAAAATTTCAGATTTTCAAAAATCGTAGTATGGGGTTTTCTTCGTTAAAATGTCTACTTTCAGATGGTGTATTACATTTGTTAATGTAACATTGAATTCCTCTTTTATGAATGATTTTAACTGTACATTTTCATATATAATTGCCAAATTTGAGCAATATTCAAATTCAATTTGGGTGTCTTTTAAGAAGTTATAAAAATGTCCCCTAAGAGTAAAAATAACGGAAACTGACGAACAGACACCCAAAAACTCACTTTTTCGGTATGTAGGAATCATGAGTCGTCTAAATCCGTTAAAATCCCGAATTAGATTTTTTCGCCACAACAAGACTTCACTTTACTCGAAAGAAAAAATCGCTGAAGATTGAAATCGATTGAGATAATATAGTTTGAATAAAAACCTCATGAAGTATCCGACGGTATCATATACTCTGCATCGAAGTTTAAAAATATTTACTAAAGAATCAGTTCGAGATATTATTTAGTGAATTTTTACATTAAATACATAAGAGGAAAGCTATTTAAAAATTAGAAGATTAAAGGATGAAGCCTGGTGACATAACATCAATGAACCCTGCAAATAGGTACTGAAGGTTTTTTATTGCATTTTATTGTCTGACGTTTCTGCAATCTTTATGCTATCTTCGGAGAATCAATGCTATCTGCCGAAACGTCAGACAATAAAATGCAATAAAACCTTCAATATTTGCAAAGTTCATTGATCCTATTCCACCAGGTTTCATCCTTTAATCTTCTAAGATTTAAACAGGATCATCATCACTCTAAATTATTAGTTATTTTTCAGTATTTAAAAATTTTATTTTTACTACACTCTATAGAATAGCGGCTTTCCATTGCGTGTATAGCGGTCATAAAACGACCTATTTATTACTAATACGTGAAGTAAAACAAACGTTGCGCTCGAAGAATATTAGAAGTAAAGTTACCTAAGAGTGAAATGTCGAAACATTTTCAAAATATACTGAAAATGAAGTGAAAATCAGCTATTTTATAGGAGGTACTTTCAATATAATTGTATATCATGTATTTCTATACAAATAAGCTACACTGTTAAATATCAAGCAACATTTTATTTGTAAATTCATCAATGTCGGAAAAAATACAGTGAAAGCTGAACAAAAACTATTTTACATAGGTTTGAGATTTCGTTGAAGATACGGTAAAGTTATGGGTTTCCGATTATCTTAGTCAACCACTTACAAATTTATGATTGACAGAATATATAAATATATGTATTATGTGGCGTAATAAAAGAAATTATAAAGTTAATTATTTAAATCTTTAGTTTAGTGTTTTACCGATATTTTATTCTTTCACTGCGAAAATTTATCAGTCACTGACTTGCGTATTCATATTTTTGAATTTTTTTTTTCACACCAACAGAGTTTATTAATTATTATCCATAGAGTACGAAACAATACATTTACAATAATATTGTAATAGTTGTAATTGAATTTTAATATACATGCATATTATTTATGTATATTTTTATTTAATAATAACGGCCCGGTTCGGCTTCGCTCGAATTTGTAGATAGTCACCGTTTTTCGTCGACTTCGTTGCAAAATTGATCTCCACAAAAAAGAATTTTATTTTAACGCGATTATATATACAGCTTATGTCGATCCTGAAAGTGCATTATAAATAGTGATGAAAGAATTTTTCAAATAGGTGCGGTGGTTCCGAATATTATCCTCGACATACACAGAAACTCACAAAATTCATATCCTCTTTATAATATTAGTGTAGCTCTATAGTCAAAGCAGTGGCACGTCAAGCCGGTGTCGGACAGGCAACCGGATGGCGAGTGGTAATCTGGGCCTTTGAGTAGTACAGAGCCCCCTGGTAGCGGCCAAAGTGACCCCAAATGGACAGGGGCGGCGATATGGGGGTGGGGCCAATTGAAAATTTCTTGAAAAGGCAACCGGATAAAAATGCGGTAGCATTGAATGAAATACCCTAATTATATAATAAAATTTTTTTGCCAGCCGAAACACGCGGGCCGTTTTTGCACTAGCGAATAAAAAAAAAGTGAAAAGGCAACCGCTTCAAAATTAGTGAGCATACTTATTGACACCACCAAACTGTTGGGGAAAAATTGCCATCCGATCCTGATGGGCAGTTTCGGAGAAACAACCCCTCAAAGTCGCCGGTAAACCCTTTTTTTCGATTGTTTCAACAATAGATAAAAAAAAACACTAAAAATTGTTCAAATCGGATGGCATTCGAAGTTTATACTGTCCTAAGTACAAATAATGGTGTGTATCAATGGCATCCGACTTCGATTAAATTAACCCCTATTTAGCCACCCCCCAAACCTCATGAAAATAACAATAATGCCATACGCTGCAAAAAATTGTTGAAAATCCTTTTCAATGAATATTTAACGACTACTTGAACTTTTAAAAGGTCTGTGCATGAAAATGATTTTCAACAATTTTTATAATTAGGGTATTTCATTCAATACTACCGCATTTTTATCCGGTTGCCTTTTCAAGAAATTTTCAATTTGCCCCACCCCCATATCGCCGCCCCTGTCCATTTGGGGTCACTTTGGCCGCTACCAGGGGGCTCTGTACCACTCAAAGGCCCAGATTACCACTCGCCATCCGGTTGCCTGTCCGACACCGGCTTGACGTGCCACTGCTTTGAATAATATATTATATATGCAGTTAACAAAAACCATAATTTTAAATATTGAAATGTCGAAAAGGGAGTACATATTTATAAAATATAATGAAATGAAAGATTAAGACAGTATTTCGCCAGCTTTTTATCTTCACTGAAATTTTGAAATCTTGATGGTGGTGGTACGGGTCGATATGGTGGGAGTACGGGTTTCAATTTGAAAGTCATGGTTGTATACTTGTCTATTTAGCTACATATTTACAAAATAATAAAACATAGAATTAAACAGTGATACAAAATAATTTAATGAGTTTTGTTCAGCACATTTAGACATTTTATCTAAATAAATGTTTTAAATGTGCTAAATAGCATTGATTAAGTGTGTATCACTGTTCAACTTTACCTCTATTAGGAGACTTAATTATATGCAATTAACGAAATTTGAAAACAAAATAATTAAATATTTAATGTTAATGAAATATATAAGAAAATCAAAGATGAGCATAATATTTATGGCAACGTTTATCATTGCTGATATTTGTCTCTGCGTTATTGAAGACAAAATAAAATAAACATTTGGATGCAATTTTTTATTTCAAATATCAATGACCTCGTTTCACGTGAGCTATGTAATAAATATATTTAACGTTTAAATAATTAATATGAAACTATCTTTTATTATGAATGAATTCCACTATATACCTACTGCGTTAATATTTGATACTTGAAATTATTTTACGTAATGGATTCCGAGAAATACATTCGATATATTTAGAAATGAGCATTAAAAATAAAATGAAAAGCAGCTATTCTTTTTTCAAAAAAATATATAATTATATATGTTACGGTCTATACCCGAATTCGGTCAATGGCCGAAATAAATGCGCAAAACTTATAGTTTTGACCAACGGTTATTTCCCAAACCCGAAATCCCACATTTAAACGGGTATTGAGTGTTTTAAAATGAGCAAAACTAGTTTTGCGCATATTCAATTGGACAAAACTAGTTCTGTCCATTTCTGAATGGCCAGTACTAGTTCTGTTTCTTTCATTCAATCAACGTCGAAATCCGAATACAAATAAGGTTATGTTCTTGTTTATATATTGAATTGTTCTTCTGAATGTTATAATTAATATAATTGAGGGATATCCAGTGTAATAATTAAATAAAAATGCAAGGTGAAATCGAGTTTCATCTAGTTCGCCTATTAGAGGCTTCTGATACAAAAAAATGTAATATTATGAGGAAACATAATTACCTTACTGAGGTTAAGGAAGCAAATTTGTTGAAAGTTGAATTAAAACCTCTGTCTGCTAAACAATACGAAAGAATAAATAATAAGTATCAGTGATGTGGAAAGGTTAATTAAAAAACGAAAAGAAGATTCCGATGCCATACTAGTACTGTCCGTTCAGAAATGGGCACAACAAGTTTTGTCCAATTGAAAATGCGCAAAACTAGTTTAACTCAATTTATAACAATTAATACCCGTTTAAATGTAAAATTTCGGGTTTGGGAAATATTCGTTGGTAAAAACTAGTTTTGCGCATTTATTTCGGTCATTGACCGAATTCGGGTATAGACCGTAACATATATTATAATAAATAGTACCTATGTATGTATAGATTGTTTACTTTGAAAAGTTTTTTTTTATATATCTTATTTTTCAAATCATCCCTGAGAGGAGTCCGCATACCCCCTTAGAATTATTCTCATGGATACCGGTTTATGAAAGGCTGCTCTAAACTGCCCTCTAGAGTCGACACCGTCACAGTCTGAGCGCGATAAACGAAGGGATGGGCGGTATTGAATTACGCGTACAATTTACCTGAGCAAATAGCGCACTGTCTGTAATTGCGTTTATTTAGACCGAATTCGCCGATGGAAGCAATTATTTTTGTGAAGATTTCACAATTTTATTTACCCACATTCTCATAATGCAGCGTGCGAGTGTATTTGATTTTTAATGAGTTTGTTTTAGGATTTGTGATGGAATTAATTTATTTCATCTGATGTTTGTAAATACAAGCATCGGATAAATTAAATGAATCGTGTAAATACACACCGCATTTAAAAAGAAGATCAAAGCTTAGTTATTTTTTTTTCTATAGGTTGAGAGCGAGCGGGTTTAAAAAAGAAAAGAAAAACTATTTTAGTTTTATACGCTTTCTTTGTATAACTAATAAAATAACCAGTTTGGTAACTACCCTAGAACTGGCATTGCCAAGTTGGGTATAGGAAAACTCAAATAATTCTTGTAAAAAAAGCTTATAGTCAAATAATGAGTGAGTAAATAAATAAAATAAAAAAAAATAAACTGAGAAAATAGGAAATGTACTCGTTTTCTTTATACGCGGTATATTTCCAGAATGTTAATTATGCACATTTTGATTGCTAATATCTCGTTTTACAGACGGTGAAAAAATTTCATTTTTTTAACTTAAATATAAGACACTTTTATTAACCTTATACTTCAATTTTATTAGATTTCTAAGAAAAGCCGCTTCACGTGTGAACTACCTTAAAATTAATAATAAAAATCGCAGGATTGTGGACAAAAAGTTATTTATTTAGTGTACGACGTTTCGTCTGTATATTTAGACTTTTTCAAGTACAAATGTGAAAATTTAATACATTTTAAACAATAAAAATAAATAAAAATAAATACGAAAGTTAGTTCAATTTCATAACATAATTATTATACTAACTACTTAAATTTTGAGTATCTGTTCTGTAATTTATTAATAGAATTGTTTTTTCTAATAAATAAATAACTTTTTGTCCACAATCCTGCGATTTTTATTAATAATTATCTCGATGGACACGATATCTAATATATATCTACCTTAAAATGTTTTTTTACATATATATTTTATTAGAAATTATGATAGAATCTGTTGTCAACAAAGTTTTCCATATTTTTTTACGTAGCATAACAAATCAAAAACGTAAATTATGGGCACTATAATACATATATTTCTTTATAATAGGTATTAACTTCTTGTATTATTTCGACTAGAATCATCTAAAATGATCGTTAGCAAATTTCACTACTTGCGACTGAAAAGTTTTCCAACCGAAACGATTCCTTTATATTTTTAAAAGAAACAAATTGGATATAAACTTGTAAATGCTAACGAGATTTATGCATATAGAGGCTTTTACCATCTCTGAGACGCTTTGATCGTGTCGGATATCTTTAATGGGCACAGTTGAACATTATCAATAATTCAAAAGTCTCGTTATTGACGCTTTTAAATTCCCAAACAATTATTCTGTGCTGAGAATAATGTTTAAGTTAAATTTGCACGTGTTACTCACTGTGAGCTATTCTCTCTTTCCCTCTCTCTCTCTGTGTGTGTGTGTAATTACACAGAACGAACTTTCCGGCGACGATAATCACAATCTAACTGACTTTCAATTTCACTTTCGTACATTATTTCTTTTGTGTTTATTGAACCAAAAAAAAATATTTATACTATTTTTATACAGAAATTCGATTATCATTTATGCAGAACAGAGTAGTATTTATAAAATTACAGTAGGTATATTACACCACACTGGTCGAAAGTTTGATATCCTTGCACTGCACGCCATGATGCGCGAGGCGAGCCGAGGGTATCATGGCGCGCAGTGCAAGGTATAAAACTTTCGACCAGTGTGGTGTATATACTATAGTTTTATAAATAATACTCAGTTCAAGTGTATACTATTTTTCTTCATACCTCGGTCGTAAGTACGCTTATTAAATGACATTAATTAATTACATAAAAACACAGATAAAATCCAAGCAAGCAGCTTTGAAGTTAAATTCGTAAAAACACGAATGCCAGCTGTTCGCGACTATTATCTAAATGTAATAGGATTGCTATGGAAATGACATATAAACAACAGTTGATAGGTTATTTTTTCTTTACTGCCGCCCGAACGTACGTACTTCCCGCATCTGTAATCCCACCAATGCGTAAATGATAGACTTTCTGCCTTACAATTGATGCCAAAAGTATGTATTTTCGATCGAGGTTTGATGAAAAATAGATTTAAAGGCCTCTTCCTATCAAAAGATTATCTGCAGTTTCGTATCGGTTCACTAAATGAAAACTCTTCACTTTTCGAATATACAAGGTATAATTTTGTCATATTATTGTATTCGAAATCTCTTCCTAATAAATTTATAAGCTGTTGAAGTTCTAGATGTTTTATTGAATATTTTGTATACCAGTACTGCAATTTTGATAGTAATTATTTTGAACAGAAAAAAAATTGGTTGTCTGTAAAGTCGGTTTACGGACGATAGTTTTACGTGATAACGTATTCCGTAATACATAACCTAAATTTATATAATAATTACAATAATTCGAATCTATGATATTGCATCTTTCGCTTCAAATTTAGGTAAATTTTATTAAGTAGAATAATAAAACACTATAAAAAGTACACTATTATTATATAAAAAACAACTATGGCATGTATCTCTTTTGCGCATGCGCCGATTTTCCCCAAAGAATTTACAAAAATTTCTAGTAAAAATAGATAGAGTAAAAACCGTTTTAAAAACTATATTATTATTATATATAACATCATTATAAGAGATATATTCTTTTACGCGTGCGCCGATGTTCCCCAAAAACAATAGGCCACTTTATATTTGCATATCAAACATCCTCCCAAAATTTGGTTTCAATCCGCTTATCCTTGGTGTCGGAATGATAAGAAATGTCAAAAGTGACGTTTGCAACTTACAAAGTATTATGTTCTAATAATAATTAGTTATTCCAATAGTTAACTTAGAAGGCTTTGCTTTTCACAAAATACTAATGTCAAAAAATAAACATTAGAAATGCAGCCGTTTTCATGTTAAGATAAGACATACGTTATTTTCTAATTTCCATGTACGGCAAACAAAGACGACCGACTGCGTCGCGCGCGCGCCATGCAATAGACAACAATGCATTTATACAGCTATTTTTCTATATAAATTTGTATAAAATATTTTTCTATATAAATTTGTATAAAAAAACTGTTTAGGCAAATTCTGTTATACGAAATCTATGTAAAATGTTCTCCTCTTTCGTTTAAGACTGGTTTCAAACCGATCTGATTTAAATTGAGCGAGAAATTAGCAAAAAACGTTACGCGTTAGGAACGTTAGGAACGTTAGGCGTTATGCGTTACGCGTTATGCGTTACGCGTTACGCGTTACGAACGTTACACTTTTTCGAACATGCAGCCGGTGTTTTATCAATTTATAAGATTGGTGATTCATCAATTTATAAGACGTTATCACGTCAAAATGCAGGAAACCTTACCGACAAAATAGTGTATTTGGTAATATACATGTTTGACTTTTTCTCGCGTAACAGTGCAAAAAATTAGAACAGTTTGGTGGTAAAAAGTTATTTATCACTAAACTATTCCAATTTTTTTCTCGTCTATTAATTGATCGACTCACTTCAAATTTAGCACAAACTTTTTGACATATTAAAACAATTAAATAATAAATAGCGAGCTCTCTGTGCCATTTTTAATTGTAAGATTTTTTTTATTCTTCACTGCCTGAAGGGTAGTCACTATTCGTGGGACAGTCATCATATTTTAATAAAATATGTGTCTATGCATATTGCATAAGCTATATCATATTCAAATTTCATTCATATGCGTCGTATAAGCTACATGTCATGTCATCAAAGGCAAAATATCTAATCAAAAATATTTCACGACATAATATCAAATACAAAAATATACAATGTCACAATATTTTTTTCTAAAATATCCATAAACACAAAATTATCAGATGTAAATAACTGTTTTAATAATTTGATAATAATCCATCCAAAGCTACAAAAAATGGGGGTGATGGCCTTCTGGAAGGAATGGGAATAAAAAGACGATTATCAAAAAATATACACATTAAAAAATTACCAGTTGAAAGATTTTGATTGCAGATGATCTGGAAATTTTTATGCGGATAGTTTTACACTAAACTTACGCACTGTATATATAATGAACTATCACGTAAGATCTAAGATGCTTCGATTTCATTGAAAAGAGATGTCTAACGTGAATAACAAAAAATCACTTGAATATTTTCTATTGAAAAATGTAACTACCTATATTTTTTTCACCTATTATTGACATTGAATGTTTCATCTGCTTTGTAAGGGTACATTTAACGCATTGAAATAGAGGCGAGACACTTTTTTTCTACTTATTTTTCAAAAAAAGCTAGACTATTCTTTTGATTTATTATTTTACTGATAGATAATGAAAAATGATTGTCGAGACATCGACCTATGTATGAAACACATAAACCAGATGTTCTCAAACTTAAAATATGTTGTAGGTATATATTAGATATCGTGTCCATCGATAATAATTAATAATTTTCTTATTAATTATGTTGTAGGTATTAGAATCCTTACTGCACTGTTATTTTATCATTCTAATCTTTTTTATTTTTTTTTTTTAAATATTTAGTTTAGAATAAAATAATTAACTACAAATTCGATAGATACATTTGAAAAAAGATCAGTCGCATTGTTATATGCATTACAAGGTATTTATAAAAAATATTCACATTAATTATGTTCCAAAGTCTCATAAACCGGACTTTGTAGCCTATTGAAATTAGACAAATAAAGAATCAATTTACCAAAAATTCTCTCAAAAAATGGTTATTATCATTCGTGTAGATAACAAAATGCTCTACAATTTTCAATTTCCTTTTCTATGGTGAATAATAATTTTATTGAAACTGATGCACTAGTTTTCGAATTAGAAGCTAGCAGACGAAACAAATATTTTTTTCGAAAACGCGATATTTCTACTTGACGTCGAAAATTATAAAAACTGCTCGTAAAATAATTTCGTGAAGCTTCGAAAATATCAAGTAAATTTTACAATACGAACATTTCTTGGAAGGCAGCCAGTAAATGAAAATGCTGCTCGCGCAAAAATAGCAATGGAACCCACATATCAGTACTTTGAGGAAATGTCTTAAAACATAGACGTAAGGAACACACATTTTAGAATCTCTGACTTGGAGCCCTTCAGAGTGCGTATCTGGAAACCTATACTACTCGCATATTTTCTATTGCAGGTTGAGCGTACACTTATTTCGATAAAATAACAACTGCTAAGTATCATATATCACCATTTTTCAAATGAATTTGATTTATCATCCACAATATTTCTATATTCGTTGATAGCTGCTTTTAATCTGATTTTGATTTTCCTATTTTCTTTTGTGTATTACACCTGTAACATCTGTTGTTTGTAATAGCAAGCGATAATCTAATTTGACAGAAAGTAATTTTTCATAATCTATAAAAAATCGAGCCAATTAGACGACCAACCCAACACAACGTCGAAAATACTGACATTAATTGATATATTAATAAATGAAATAAAGTTTCTGCTAATGCGTGCGACGACGCGAATAGCAGCTAGTATAATAAATATTTAAATTACATTTAATCTCCTTTGTTTTCATGGTTACATATGCTTATCACAAGTCAAAAAAGACTATGCGTCAAAAATTGCGACCTGTAGAGCTCGGACGTACGTACGTACGTACAGACCGACCGACAACTGTTCGCAATTTTCAGTGTCGTGAACGTAAAATTTATAACAAGACCAACACTACTCTCAATGTCCGCAGATATGGAAGTTATTTTGACATTCATGTAAATGTAAAATATCTTCAGAAACTTATTAATAATCCATTCACCTTGTATAGTTTCGTCGACATTTATATTCAACTCCCTTGCTTCTCCAATTTCATAATTGTAGCTCCATAATATAATGTAGGTACCTACAACATTGTTATTCTATCTTTTAACTGTAGTGGCAGTTGACTCTGTCCTCTCCCGAGATCTGTAATAAGATTCATAATAATATGACGTTGTATTATAGTACCTACGTACATTTTGAGCAACTATTATAATTATTATAATTGTTCTTTAACATTAACAATTCAACAATCGCGTTTTGTCTTTCCTAAACCGTGTTTTAGACGGGAACAGGAGTGCTTTATGAAAGTAAAGGATTTAAACTTCTCGAATATTAACGACAAGAGGGCTGATTCTCCAAAAAATTACAAAAGCAGATTATTGTGTAGTGTGTCACGTGATAGCCAATTTTCGCACCCTCATATAAGACTGTTTATCCACCAAATTTTTAAAATGTCGGCATCTCTGAACGACAGCCATTTCTAACAAAATTTTGGTTATGGGATTTCCTACTCTCAATTAAATGAATTTAAGTTTATAGGTACGTTTTCACGAAAAACTCTAAAGTTACTGGGCTCTTTATTATAATAGCTCTGTTTCAATCTCTGTGCAAACCGTCAGGACCCTCGCGCCCCAAAGTGCGATTTGTGCGATGCTCGCGGACGGCACATTCAAGGGGCGGCAAATGGCCTAGTTGTGTTATGTTTTTTGTACTGTAGGTATAGAAAAAATATATAACTGATATTATATCAATTTTATTTGCATACTCAAGCCTGCGTGAAAACTCTTACGAGTAGTTATTTATTTTTTAATGAAATTCGAATTCGAAATATTTCGCGCGCAGTTTTCGATTCGATAGCTAATTCACATCAGCGCGTAGACAGGGCGCCCCTATCGGGAGACTCCCGCGTATGTTTATATCTTGAATTTTCTTGTCGATTCCTGCAAGAGTGCGAGTGAAGTAAAGTATTTTTCAATCAACAAATACTTTTTTACGTAAGACTTGTGCACCTGAATGATATAATTAATAATATATTCTTTCCCTCATGTGAGTGTAGTACGGAAAAAATTGCAAGTTAATTCCAGGGGATTCACATTCAGTCGTAATGGTTAGTTGGTAGGTATTTATTCATAGTCATGCGCAGTAGCTAAAATGAAACTGTTTGTGTCGGTTTCAGAACAAGTGTTAGCTACTGCGCATGAGTGTGGCGGTTCTGTTACCCGTTCGACTCATGTACCTCTTCATCGTTAACCACTATACCTACCTACGTCATACTTAAGAAAAATCTATTTCACTCGAATTACTTAGTTTCCTTTTAAAATTCCGTAGACTGTGATACATTCTTAAATGAAGCTGCGTTCGCGTCAGTCTTCTGTTTTAGTATTCCAACGGCAACGCGATGATTCTTAGGGCTATCAGAGTAAAATGACATGCCCCAGGAGAGGCATTTATCTGTCGATAGCTGCTCTGTATGTATAACTACGCGAGATTGTTAGAGAGAGCGCGCGTGTTCATGACGATATTTGGATCTTGGGAAGAATTAAGGACATTATGTAATCTGATAATACCGGAGGAGAGACTCTATTCGCTGGGTGCGTGACGGCAGCACCGCCTACCGTCCGCAATTTTTCATGTTCTTAATCTTATAACATGTCATACGAGCATTTTTTAAGTAACTGTAATACACCTTTAATTATCGAAGTTTTTATACCCAGTCAAGTAGATACTGCAGTGTTTATGTTGTTTCACTGAAAAAAACGTATTGAGTATAATTATTATTTAGAAAAATGTAAAAAAAATATATTATTCCACGTTTACTTCCACGAGGACTACTAGCGCCGCTAGCGGGCAATAAAGTTGGATTGAACTACCTTGTTATAGATGTTTTGAACCGCGAAGGTCCTTACTAAACGATATGGCGGGGAACGCGACGAAAACGAAATATTATGACGGTCACATGAAAGCATGGGCTGTAGCCGTTGCATGATTTATTGCTTATTTAGTCCACAGTTCACGCTGTTCGATTCAGTTGTCCTCACTTATATACTCTATACCCGGCCATTAAAACCTTTAAAATACGATATGCACATAAGTGTTGTCGATATGGTAGCAATGGAAATCATTAATGCATTGCAGAAAATCGTTCTACCTAAAAAGCCGGGCGCCCAAGGGAGATTCGTATGCATTTTGTATGGAATGATTTTCTGTATTAATGATTCCCATAGCTACTATATCAATTAAATGAAATTCACTGTATATAGGTTGTGTGCACGAAGCCTATTAGCGCCGCTAGTGGGTAATAGAGAATTATTGAACTAACTTTTTATGGAAATCGCGACATGTTTCTATGGAGATAAGTCAAAAACTTTAGTTGGCCATGATGTGTCAAAAAAAAAATGTAATAAGAAAAACTGATGTTAATTTGTTTACACTGACAGCGGAATGTCAAATTAGGGCGCCAATGGTCTTTATTTTACTTAAATCGCCATCAGCGCAACAGCCCGGAACACATCGCTTAGTTTTCCTATGTTTTCTTTGTAATTAAAAAACTTTATAAAATTATAACTATTTTCACTTTTAATAAACATTGCTCACTGACATACGGAAAATTGGAGTTCGAAGTTTCCCCTAGTGCTCACCACAAACGCTCGCATCGAAAAATTTGTAGCTCCGCCTCCGTGCAAATAGTCCATATTCAGTTTTTAACGGTAACATGTACATTGTAAGAAACATGATACAAAACAGAAAAAATAAACGTCATTTTTAAGTGTCAAATTGTGACATTTCGTAAATATTTTACATCTTTTTGTTTCTAAATGTGCATAGTTCAGCTCACATAATATTTCATCGGGAAACATATAAATAAAAACAATAACCCCACGCAGACCTGGCAAGCGCAGACCCATTATACTGATTTATAACATTGCATACATAACTATTATTGCATTTGTTCAGAAGCCAACTTTGCTTTTTCGGCTACAGTCGACTTCACACATGAACTTTTATAAAAAGCCAGTTAGTATTCAGAGGTCATACTTTTTTTAAAAATATAAATCATTGTGCTTTTACATTTTTTAATTTACCATTTATTTAAAATGAAATACCTTTGTACGTGCCCCAAACATTTTCAAATTTGCGTGTGTGAGAAAAGAAAACGAGAAATTTCGTTCAACATTTTGTGTTTATTTCACTTATCTAATACCAGTCTAAACTCCCATGACACAAAAAGTTACCCCAAGAACACCTCAAAATTATAAAGTGAAAATGGCTGAAAAACATGTCAGAAACATGTTACGCCCGCCAGACTAGTAAAAATTTGTTAATTATTATTTTTTATGAATTTTTGAATTTAAAAAAGAAAACATGATTTTACTTTCCAAAACACCTGCTGGATATTTATACAATTTGTAGTAAATAATGTACCATTTTTGAAAAAATTTGTCTGGCTGACAATTTTTGTTAATAAATTTGTCAGGCTTCATTTGTTACAAATTTTTTTTTATGAAGTCTGTCACAGTAAAAAACATTTTTTTGCTGACAGACCAATTTTTATGCATAAAATAGATGTCAAACCTTCTTTCAGAAAAAAATTAAGGTAGTGTTTTGACACGGCCCTTGTAAAAGCTGATTTGTTTATGAAAAAACGCTGTCACCGCGCTTAAAAATTGAATCTGGCATGGTAAAAAACAAAATTTTGATGAAAAATGATTAAAGTATATAAAAGGGATCTACCGTATTAATTTAGAATTAAAAAAAAAACATTTTTTTCTAGTTAGCAACGATTATACCATATTTTTTCATTAATAAATGTGGTCGCATTTAATGAAAAAATATGGTATAATCGTTGCTAACTAGAAAAAAAATTTTCTTTTATTCCAAATTAATACGGTAGATCCATTTTATATACTTTAATCATTTTTCATCAAAATATTGTTTTTTACCATGCCAGATTCAATGTTGAAGCGCCGTGACATTTTTTTTTCATAAACACATCAGCTTTTACAAGGGCCGTGTCAAAACACTACCTTAATTTTTTTCTGAAAGAAGGTTTGACATCTATTTTATGCATAAAAATTGGTCTGTCAGCGAGAAAATGTTTTTTACTATGATAGACTTCATAAAAAAAATTTATAACAAATGAAGTCTGACCAATTTATTAACAAAAATTGTCAGCCAGGACAAGTTGTATTAGATAGAAGAGATCTTAAACTTTATTTAAAAAAAAATTCAAGGAGGTGTTATGAAATGCATTTTCATAAAAAAAATAATGTATAACAAATGAAGTCTGACAAATTTATTAACAAAAATGGTCAGCCAGACAAATTTGTTCAAAAATGGTACATTATTTACTACAAATTGTATAAATTTCAAGCAGGTGTTTTGGAAAGTAAAATCATGTTTTTTTTTTTAAATTCAAAAATTCATAAAAAATAACAATTAACAAATTTTTACTAGTCTGGCGGGCGTAACATGTTTCTGACATGTTTTTCAGCCATTTTCACTTTATAATTTTGAGGTGTTCTTGGGGTCACTTTTTGTGTCATGGGAGCTTAAACTATACATTGTGTGTCTACATTTAAAAAAAATACCTTTGAGACGTCTATTTTAAAACCATGTCTGCCTACATATTATATGATTGATCAAACAAAATAATAATGACATGTAAATTAGTGCCTTTGTTTAAATATAAATTTAAATACTAATTTCTAATGATATAATTTTTTATTCTGAGGAACACTACAATAGTCTTAAAAATCAATACAAATATAAATGACTATTCAAAAAGAACCGTTTTATTTTTTGCACCGGAGTGTATAAAGATTTGTAGGTACTACATACCGTGGGCTATAAAATCGTATTAAGTTCGAAATTTTCTGTATTTTCAGACGATTGTTTAATAGGATTACATGGAATTGAAGAAACTCAGATGCTATTTGCTAAAATTGACATATTTTTCGTTGAACATATTAATTTTTTCTGACTGTATTCAGTTGATTTATATTAAAAATATGGAAGTATTAAATTCCTTTTGTCATACCGAACAAACCGTGCGGCTGCTAACATTGGAAGCGCATAATGTCACTTATATACAGAATGTTTTCGATCTACTTACTCAATTTTTAAGGATGATGATACTGCGGTCAAAAGAAGATGAGTAGTGACAAACCCCTTAGTAAAAGCTAAATGATAATTTTACTGTACTTTCCCATATTAGCACAACGTCAACTAAAGGCCGCTGCACACGAAGCTGGGTTTGCCGCTAGATTCCTTGCTGGATTTAACTGCTAGTTTTCAAGCGTCGGTTTTTGTGATGGTTTTTATGTGTTGGCTTCTCACGATGCATGTTATTAAATTTGCTTTGTAGATGAGTTTGGTGCGCGCGCAGTGATAGAATGTTAACAAAAGTGGACGTTTATTGTCTCTGAACAGAACACATTCTATGGAGCGATGTTTGTTTGCGGGCGTTTGTCCATGTCGCCCACTGACAAGAAACTGCTTCCTGATTGTGCTTGCTCAAAACAGGCAGACGAATTTTGAATTCGATCTTGTCACCTCGCAGGCGAGCCCGCAGTGACGTCATTTCCATCTTCATATAACCCGCACGGCAGCCAGTCCATGTCCCAGCAGTGTTTCTAGCGGCAAAACCAGCCTCGTGTGCAGCGGCGTTTATAGAGTACAGTCAGTCTCGAACACACAGTATATTATGTCTCGTACGTTGAAATGGTGCAGCGTGCGATATTAAGAGCCCTGATGGGATCGTGTGGAATTGTATTGTTGAATTCCTATTATATTATTTAGTCAGACGTGTCACTCCGGTTAAGTACAGGGTGAAGCTCCGGGATGGAGTGGTTTTCAGAACGATACTGTAGGCTTCATTTTAGGCATACTATAAAAAAATATCAATAAACACAGCTTAACAATTTCAATTTATGAGAAGTGGTGTTCAATACAAAATGGAACACTTATGCGAGATCACTTCGATGGTCGTACATCTGTCTCAGGCGATTTTCACTGAAACTATTTGACATAAAAATTTTTATTTGCATAGAATTAGAGTGCGGTGGCCTAAATACAGATTTAAAGTATAAACGATTGGATTTTTATTATGACAATTAATTTCATGGGATGAATTAAGAAATGAAAAAGAAAAAACAATTTCAAGTGTATCGTGTAAGGTGTCAAATAAAAGCTTATAGAAGCACGAAATAAACAATATATATTATTTAGATGAGTTTAGTTACAGTTAGTAATTATTATAATATATTACAGAGTAGCTACTGTTTGCTACAATTGTTAAGAAACAACCATTGTTATAACGCTATCAACACAATGTCACCGTCGGGATACGAACTTTAACTAATATAATTGGCTCTCGCATGATGTGAAAAAATCAGTTATCAATGCTATAAATATTAGAATGATAGTTTGATAGTTGTGTCACTGTGGTGTAATGTAACTCAGTCCGCCGCGAGAGTGGAAAGATTCGGGGTTCGTATCCCGACGGTGACATTGTTTGAAAAATAAACTAATTTTTCTATGTTGATAGCGTTGTAACAATGGGTGTTTCTTAACAATTGTAGCAAACAGTAGCTACTTATGTTTTTTAGTTTTTAAGCATTATTACTATTATTCGTGAAAAAATTGCTATCACCATTATCACCAAAAAAATCGCTCAGAAAAACCGTGAATATTAAGAATCAGATGTAGATTGAACGAAAATTATCAGGATTGAAAAATTCTAGCGTGATCAATTTAATTTCATATTAATGAATCAACATCTAACTACTTAGTATATATAGTAATATCAAGCAATGCGAGGAAGCTAGGCTGTGTATTCGATCCCTGATTTTTAATAATTTATTTAGATCAAATCTATACTAATATATGAAGCTGAAGAGTTTGTTTGTTTGCTTGGTTGAACGCGCTAATCTCGGAAACTACTGGTTCGAATTGAAAAAAAATTTTTGTTGAATAGTCCGTTTATCGAGGAAGGCTATAGGCTATATGATATCAAGCTACGACCAATAGGAGCGGAGCATCAATGAAAAATGTTGCACAATATAACTCAAAATTTGTCCGTCCGACAAAAACGTTTGAACGGTGACTCCGATCATCATGAAATTTGGACACAACATTCATCTCGGTAAACTAAGATGAACTTGCGTATTCATGTCCCTCTCCCTCATTCGTTCTTTAGCACCCGGGTGAAACCGGGCGGGACCGCTAGTAATACATAAAAATGTACCTCAAAGTTATATTATATGAGTGAATGATACATAGGTATTTATAGTTTATTTTGAAAAGTTTTTCAAAGAATTTAGAGATTACCGGAACTGTATATCAAGCATTTTGTATGCATACGCGCATTCAGATGCTCGGACTATAAAACTATGCTGGTGTATAAGGGATTATATTTAATAAGCTTGTGAACTGTCACCTTAAGGGTACCGAGACCTCACTGTTTTTTTTTTCACAGCTTAGAAACCACTGGTACATCGGTATTATGTAGGTTGCGGTAGTAATACTTTGTTTTTCAACTACAAGGAGACTCTTTAGTCCAGTGATTCTCAAAGTGTAGGCCAGAGCACACCGGTACGTCCTAGAAAATATCCGCGTGCGCCCTGTGGTATTCCAGATATAGAAATAAAATATAATTAGTAATTACTGTATTATACCATTTCATTATGGATAGCACATCATTATTATGTTATTTGAACAACTCAGCAGAGATTAGTCAGTCCGGCGGTGTGGTCGCTCTTTACTGAATTTTCTATACCGGGTGTTTTTTTTTTTAAATTTTGAACGTTTCTTTATCATAGATTTTTTTTATGTGAAAATGAACATCTTTTGTGTTCTTTTTTTTAATTTAGCTTATAGGTAGTTTGTTTTTTTTTTGCAAATGGCTAATAATGATTTTTGTAATGAGCGCTCTGGTAAAAAAAATACGAGTCGAATTGGAGAAAAATTCAGACAAAAAATGTTTTTTTCACAAAAAAACAATACCCAACTATAAAAATGGGGGTTCCCATTTAAAAAACAAAGTTCACCCCCTCCTCCTGCTATGGAGTGAAGAGGTGGTGGTGGCCGGTGGGTATTGTCTTCAAACGATTTCCTCCTCGAAACCCAACAACTTTCGTTCAAACTTTTTAGTGTATTTGCCATAAGGCACTTACACTATTGGCGTTGGTCGGATAGCCGAACCTAGGGGTCGGATCAAAATTTCTCGACGTTTCATAGCCTCCTAAGAAATTTGCCATCATTTTTGAAAATCTTCAGTTAAAGTAGTGTTGATCCAATAGAATATTAAGATGAAGGAAGGTTTTGGTTGAGGATCATAAAATAAGCTTTACCAGTGTTTCGCTAGTGGCCAAATGAAAATAAAATTTTCGAAACGTTGGCCACTAGCGAAACACTGGTAAAGCTTATTTTATGATCCTCAACCAAAACCTTCCTTCATCTTAATTTTTGAAAATGTTTATATTAGCACGATAATTCTCGAGAGACTTAATTGTTTTAAACGAAATTTGGTCCACATGTTGGAATCCATGACCGCATGAAGCTTATTTAAAATAGGCCCAATCGGGCCATTTTAAGGGTGGTATTTAGGGGTTGAAAAAGTTTTTGAGCCCAAAAATCCCAAAAAAATCTCAGAATCGTTTTTGAAATTTAATTCTTCAGTAAAGATTAAAATGTGCTGCCAAAATTTAAATAACATCGGTCCGACAGGAGCGGACTTACAAATTTTAAGAAAACAGTAGTTTGTGGATTTGTTAATTTACTTACTAAAGGGTGTATTTAATTTGGTGCAGATGTTCATTGATATTAGTAAATTAAATAAAAAAAAAACCGTTGTGTGGTTTTAAGAAACTACGACGCAAGTGAAACTTTTATTGGATTGTAGGCGTTGGATTGTAGACACTTATTCATCACGATTAATTATAAACAACAATATTCACATGAATACACGAATAAAAACATGTAAACACTGTACAGCACTTGCCCGCATGACAGACTGACTATGTGTTATACATACTACACGGTCAGCTGATGCTAACCATGGGCGCCGCCATATTGGCCTTGGCTTTACCCCTACTCCGCGGCCGCCTGTAATGCGACATGCAACAGACGGCCAGAAAAATTCGGGGCGATAGAATAAAAGTTTCACTTTAATATTATTTTAATGGGTGTATTAAGGTGTTAAATTTTGTCCAAAAACAAAAAAGTTAAGTTCACATAATAAAGCCACACTACCTGTATTAGCAAATACACTATATTGTCGACAGAGTTTGGCATTGCGACCCGAGTTTGTTTATACAACCAGTTATTTAAAAAAAAAAGTTAAAAAAAGACACTCTATATAGTGCTCCCACAATTATTTGTAGGATTTCACAAAGCTTTGGGACCGCTGCATTCGACTGTGCCTTATAGTTGCATAACGCGCCGGTACGCCGTTGATAGCGGCGTCGCGGCATGCCGGCAGTGCACGCCGCTCTGATTGGTCAGTAGACTCAAGGCGCGCGAACGCACGTAATCACAAGTTTTGCCGTACTATAATTTAGTTCGTAACGCGCTGTCGACACGTGGCCTCCCGCATACCAAAGTTGCGCAAGTTCGATAATGACTTTTTCGTAAAAATGTTTTTAATTAAAAATATTTCTCAACAACTCAATAATTCGCTAAAGTTCAGAAAGTAATCAGGTTTTTGATTTCTAATCTATATAGTAAATACGGGCAAGAAAAAAAATGTGGTATCGATTTGAGTGTGTTAATTCGTACACATTGTGATACATCGTTCTCTTCGTTTTAATGAAGGAAATTGCACAATATATGTTTCACCACGATGTGTACGAATAAACACAGATAAAATCCATATCTTAACAAAAGATCCTCAATAACGTTCAAAATTAAATATTTAATAAATTATGGTCGAATTTCGACCACTGAACGACTACTAGTGTTAATAATTCTTGAAAAATTATGTATTTTTTCTTATATTCAAAAATAAATAGGACACTAATTTTACTAAAACAAATTTAGTTTAGAGAAAATGTTAGACTTTATTTAATTTGAACACGCGCTACATTTTTAGAGCTTGTCATAAAGAAAACAAATGACTATCACTATCGGTGTTCGAACCCCTATCATTCAGCTAATGTGATGTTATTAACTGGAGACACTTGTGTGCAACTGAAGAATTCAGGTTCGTGTCTTGACAATGACTATTATTTTTTTCATTTAAAACAAGCTCAAAATATAATGGAAATAAGTCTAATGTTTGCTTATATTGCGTAACAAATAAAAATACATTTAATTAGGAAGTTTCCGCTTGACAAAAAAATAATGATGTCACATAATGATAATACATATCTTACAAAATGCTGAAAAAACTTAATAAGCACATTTTTTATATATTTAGTTTATAAAATAAAATGATAATTAAAACCAACAATAATTAATAGTGGTTTTAATAATCAGTTAAAGTGATGATTTGATGTGTTTTTCAAAATAAAATCTGTATAAGACATTTATCCTACGGAATGTTCAGTAATGTAAAAGAATGCGTGGATAATCTAAAAACGAGTATTGTCGAGATGAAAAACGAGCTGTAAGTATGTCTAGTTCTTTTAGTCCCAACGTACACTAATATTATAAAGAGATAGTGCGAATTTTGTGAGTTTGTGTGAATGAGGAGGGTACTCATCCGATTTCAATTTTTTTTTTCATCAATATTTAGAATAGACCTTCAGGAAGGACATAGGCTAAATATTGTCACGTTAAAAAATAATCGCTTTTTACAACGTAAGTCGACTGAAAAACGGCGGCAATCTATAAATTCGTGTGAAGCCGGACCGGACCACCAGTATAATAATATAAAGTAAGAAAATATATTTTCACCGATGTCGAGTTGAAGGCCGCGTACACTATACCAGCACGACTAGCACATCACAGACCAGTAAAGCTTATTTGTGAACCCATGTTATTTAACGGAGTATAGCTCACATTAGTGATTAGACCGACATCAGCAACCAGCAACAACCGTCAGTCAGTCGTCTGCAATTTCCGTCTAGCCGTGCCGGACCGATCTAGTGTGCTAGCGATGTGTCGTTAAACAATATTTTGCCGTCTTTTAACCAGTGTTACCGATTTTTAATGAGCCAATTCCTTCCATGTTTCACCTAGGATTGATTTTACGATTTTTTCTCAAAAGTGTAACCGTTCTGAACACGTTTGAAAAATTTAAGCGAAATCAGTTTAGCTTTTCAAGTCATGGCAAAGACAGATAGATGACTAACAGAGCAAACTTTCTTTTTGAGACTCAGGGGACTTGAAAATGTGCAAACCCATTGCATAATTTAATTTTCCCCTGTAGAGTAGAAATTTGCCTCAAAAAATTATTAAAAAAATGTACCTATATTTTGATAAGAATAATTCTTATTAAAATATAGGTAGGTACATTTTCTTTTAAAATTACGATTGGTACAATTATTGTACCAATCGTAATTTTTTGAGTAGTTAGGTTAGTTAATTTTAAAGTATCTGTAATAAGCGAAAATTTTATAGCTATATAATTTTTAGTAAAAACAATTAAAAATGTTAAAAAAACTGTAATCGTTTGAAAAATTTGATTTGAACCGTGATCAAAACCAAACCAAATTTGATTGTTCATAAAATAATTTTCGTTGAGAAATATAGAGTGTTTACCTTTGAAATAATTACTTTTACTGAACCTTTATTGAATTATTTGCTCAATCGACTAGAAATAACGTAATAATCCTTTCATAGTCTGATTTCACAGTTTCATAGGTTTGCTGCCCTTATAATAGACAAATATCAAAGTTGGATTACGGAATAAAAATATATTCTATAAAAATCAAATTATTTTAAAATATTTTTTGAATATCCCTCTATAAAATAGCTGATTTTCGAGCCTGTATAAGGGTACTTAAAATTACTTATTTTGCAGTAGTGCCTAATCATCTATTGTATAAAATATACACGAGAAAACTTAATAAATTCGTTAGTTTTTTATTAGGTTTTCAATAAATTAAATTATCGACCAATTTTTCAGACAAATATATCAACAAAAAAATATAATTAATACATTAACGTTTCGATCCGGATTTGGATTTTCTTCAGAATTGATCTCAAAATAGAAAAAGTAATTAATATTTAGTTTCTATTTATTTTTAATGAAATTAGTGGAATATTTTTATTAGGTTTACCTGAGATTTACATCAGTATCGAGTATTGAATCATTACTAAAATAATTACACAGTAGCGTATCTCGTGAAAGTCAGAACAATACAGGTCGCAGAAACAAATGAAGACTATTCATGACACGTGTTTGTTTATTCACTTGTTACAAAGTAGAACAACACGTTTATGTTTGACATAACCGGTGGCGCTTGTCTTTCGAGCGAAATATGTTTTATTTTTCTCTCATAAAAATGTAGAAGCCATTTAAAAGCACAAAGAAAAATGATCTAGTTTCTTTTTTGTATTAAAAATAGTGATGTTTTATATCCTTCCATTTTTAATACTGAAACTTTTAACAAAATGTGGTGGAAGTACGTGTTTTGGTGGTGGACTGACGGGTATCTATATTACTAAAAGTTTTTTTTTTTAAGTTACGTGGGTTCAAAGAAGGATTTGCTACGACTTTTTGTTGTTATAAATGCAAAACTGAATATTTGAAGGTCTAGTTTTTACTTAAAAAAACATATGTCACCACGCCGCTTTTTTAGTTCTCATTTTCCAATGGACGCTGCCCTAAAGTCAACATAGTTGTTTCTAAGATTTTTTTATTCTGATTTTAAACATCGGTGCAAGCTATACATGAACTATTCGTGATTCTGCAGTTGTAAAGAAATAAACAATTAAATTTGTTTATTACAATTATTGATCGCGCTAGAATTTTTAAATTCTGATAACTTTTTTGTTCTCTTTAGGATTTAATTTTTTAAAAGAATATTTAATACAGTAACGAAATATTCATTCGATATTCAACTATTTTCTTTTCTGTTTTCACAATTGTAATCTAACCAAGAAAATACTACAAAAATACTTGTTTAAAGTAGTACTGTCGGTTAGAGAATTACTGTTCAGAATTAAATGAAACTAGGCATATGGGTGCATTTTAATAAGATAATGAACCACCTAAAATTTCAAAAAGCTACAGAGAACCAAAAAAAGTAATTAATATTAAACGTTTTTTGCCTTTAACATTGAACCTTATGAGAAATCACAGATTTTATTAAATTTTACAAAAAGTACTGTTCAGATTTCAATGAATTTTATATCAACAATAAAAAAAAATTTCATACAATTGAGGTTCGGAGCATGTGATAAGAGTAATAAACAAAAATGTATCTACTTTTTATTTCGTCATTTATTATATGTAGCAACTCTGACATTTTGAAAACACACGTATAAATTATAGCTTTATACGCAAATTCTAATATTTCGAGTGAAACACAGTTACTGTCAGTATACCTCTATCCAGAAGCGTAGCGTGCCTTGGCGGGGCCCCGTATAAAAATTTGTTTGGGGGCCCTTAGGAAGGGTAAAGATTTCTCACAAAAAAAAATGTTTGCATAAAATTAAAAGAAATATTTATTCATTATAATTATCTATCTGTCACTTTTTCCAAAATTTTTACAAGCAATTCATCATCGTATCGTATGTACATCGATTATTGTGGGATTCCCCCGTTGAAGTAAATGACTTAAACGGGAAAATCCCGCAGCCCGCGATAACCGATGTAGGGTGTTGCCAACTTTTGAACGCACGCTTCACGCGGGAAAAAAAGAAATTGCTTTTTTTGACTTTTTTGAAATAAAAAAAAAATTGGGAAGTTTTTATTAATTTTTGCTTACGCTCGTTGGGGGCCCCCGTGGCCCGGGGGCCCCGTACAATTGATACGGCAGATACGGCGGTAGCTACGCCCCTGCCTCTATCTCTTACTTTTACGTGGCGTTGTCAAATCTAAAAACTAGGTTATGTCGAATGTGTCTACTCCTGAGCACACATTACTTATGGTATCGACAATACTACCTTAATCCAAGTCGTAGCTCAAATAACAACCAAATAAAAATTACTAAATTATACTCTATATTTAAACGTATTGCGTTTATTTATCAAACAAGTCATTTTATATCGGAGCAAAGAAGAAAATGGTGCAATTACATATTGAGTCGTTATACTTGGAACAAAATCAACCTGACAAATGTTACATAAAAATCGGTCTGAAATCGTTTCTTTTTTTCGTAAGTGACGGTTATATCGGCTGTATTAGTCTTGACATACATTAAAGATTATACGAGCACATAAACGTTCGGTTTTATTCCACATCTGTATTTTACACGAGCGCTAAGTAATTGATAAGCAGAGACCGTCCGCCCTGTCCATAAACTGTTTTACGCACCTTCGAATACGGGCCGAGTTTAATATGTAGTAAAGTCAGAGCTGAGGAATATCTTGTATCTAAAGGCCGCTGCACACGATGCTGATTTTGCCACCAGATACCTTGCTAAAGGCTGCTAGGCTTCAAGCGTGCTGTGGCGCTAGGTTTCGCGATGGCTTTTATGTGTTCGCTTCACACGATGCGTGTATTGAACTTAATCAGCGTTATTTATTTACTTTTGCGGTTTGTACATCAATACTGTTTTGCAACTAAGAGACTTTTGTATCATAGTCCATAGATACTTCCAAAAACGAAGTTACTGCTGAAAAGTATCTGGTACCTAAACGCCGCTGCACACGAGGCAAGCTTTACTGCTAGAAACGTGCGGGCTTCGAAGATGGCAATGACGTCACTGCGGACTCCCCTGCGAGGTGACAAGATGGATTTAAAAATTAGAACCGAGCCTATGTTTCTTGATTGTTTTAAGCACGAACCAATCAGCAGTATGTTGTCACGTGGGCAACATGGACAAATGCCCACAAACAAACACTGCACCATAGCGTGTGTTCTGTTCAGAGACAATAAACGTCCACTTTTGTTAACATTCTATCACTGCGCGCGCAACAAACCCATCTACAAAGCAAATTTCAATACATGCATCGTGTGAAGTCAACACATAAAAGTCATCACAAAAACCAGCGCTTAAAAACTAACAGTTAAATCTAGCGGCAAAACCAGCCTCGAGTGCAGCGGCCTTAAAATAGATTTATTGTTATCTTAGATACTTGTAGAGTTACTTAGATATTTGGAGTAACTAACTTTTGAAAGGTATGCTTTTAAATCTTCCGTGTTTTGAACAGCGTTGTGTTTTAAGAGCTTGATTTATTCATTAAAATATAATTATAACTGTATGCCACTGGCCGTCTTAAAATCGACGTTAAATAGATAAGGACCAATAAAACACGAGCATTGACTATAAACAAACCGTGTTGTACATCTTAGTTATAAAATAAATTGATTCTATTTTAAGATATACCTCTATAAGAACCATATTTTGCATATAAAATAAATAATATCTTTAGGCGATATAAAAGATATAAAAGAATGAATTATTACCGATATTTTGAATCTCTGCACGTATTGTTAAATGTGACTATAAAAATATGCTGAAAACGCATTGCTCAATTTTACGATTTTAATATTTTATTAAAGATGTAAAACTGGTGAAATAAAACACTCCCGGAAAAAAGAAATAGGTGACTTTGAGTTCTTCCTGGGAGAAAGGAAAATTAAGGAGATACATAATATGTTTGAATTAATTTAATAGAATAAGAATGCGAAATACAAAAGTAATTTTTCTACATTAATTAGAAGAAAGGGTAAAAATACTGTGAAGTTTTACTTAAAGTCATTTTGGTAGGACTGGACTTACAAATATGAAAACGTTAGTTTGTGGAAATCGGTGTACCTACATACTGAAGGGTGTATTAAATTTAGTGTAGATGTTGGATTGATATTAGTATTGAAATTAAGTACAAAATATTATTTCCAGGGAATAAATTTTTTATTTTGCCCAAAAAGAAAGTTTAAAGTCAGCTGCACACGAGGCTAAATTTGCCGCTAGGTTCCTTGCTATAGATTTCACTACTAGCTTTCTAGCGCTGGTTTTCTTGACTACTATTATGTGCTCGCTTCACACGAGACGTCCTTACAAGCTTGCTCTGTAGGTAGATTCGGTGCGCGCGCAGTGATAATTATAACGCTAACAAAATTGCATCTTTATTGTCTCTGAACAGAACACACACTATATGGCATTTGTAGTGTCTGTTTGTTCCCAAGTGTCAAGATACTGCTTCCTGATTGGTTCTTGCTCATACCTAGCAAGAAAAATAACCCCTGTTCTAATTTTAAAACCCATCTTGTGAACTAGCAGGCGAGCCCGCAGTGACGTCATTTCCAGCTTCGTACCTAGCCTACCGGCCAGCAGAACTCCAAGCAGTGTTTCTAGCCTCGTGTGCAGCGGCCTTAAGTTCATATAATTAAGTCACACTGCCTGTAATAGCAAATGGACCAGTGATTCCCAAAGTGGTGTATATCGACCCCCAGGGGTCGACGACAACTTGCAAGAGGTCCATGTCAGCGGGAAAAAAAATTGGGGGTCCATGAAATGAAAATGGGGGTCAACGATAGTGAATCTCCTAACAAAAAAAGAAACAAACTGGACATCGTTAACCGAAGATATTTAAGATTAAATCTAACTAAATTGATGCCAAATTTTGAAAATTTATTATTAAAGTAGATATCATGTTCATCCCTCACACTAAAATCATTTATTTTTTGATTAGTTATTTTATGTAACAGAAAGTAAATTTTAATTTGATTCGTTTAATTTGAATCTAATTAATAAATGTATAAAACTAAACATTTCACACTACATTTCACTACCATTATAAATTTCAATCGTTCAAAGTGAGTAGCACTATACCGGTTGTCAAAAATACATTTGAAATCAATGAATTTGCAAAAAGATAAGCAGGGGGTCTACCTAAAACCGAAAAACATGGCAAGTGGTCTACGAGACAAAAAAGTTTGGGGAGCTCTGAAATAGACTATATTGTCGGCAGGGTTTGGCACATAATTATAATTATTATTTCGGCAATCAGAACCGAAGTTATAATATTTTGATCCAAAGTTTATGTAATAATGCAAACCGTGCTTTAGTGATGGTAGAGCATAAATGATTATGTAAAGGTTATCCGATGAACAAACTAACATATATCGTGTGTTGTTCTGACAGTTTGCAGAAGAATGCGAAGGCAGCGGCCGACGTGGAATACCCGGCTTACGGTGTGACGGGGCCCAATAAAGATGTGTCGCCGTCCGGTGACAGACGGCTGGCTCAGTCCGCACAAATGTACCATTACCAACATCAGAAGCAACAAATCATCGCCATGGAGAAGTGAGTACTCGATTATTTATGATCCCTTGTGTTATTCAAATTTAAAAAAATTGGAGCACGCACCTATTTCAAGAATTACGAAGCGCGACATTCACATAATATTCATGAGTTTTGACGCACTTTTGGCCGTCATTTATCTTTTTTTTATTAGCAAAAACGTATTTTCAAAAAATAAAATATTTAAAAAAATGTGTCGTTTTTGTTGGCACGTTGCCATTTTCTTACTCGACAACCATTTGTAAGTATCATTATCCAAGAGCTGACGACGAATTTAGGGTAGGTATGTATTTTAGGAAAGTTGAAATAATAAAAAAACAGTATTTTGTCAATCGGTGAATCTAAAAATCACGAGTCTGGCAGATCGTTTGCTGTTATTTCGCTTCTGCGCAGAATATGACATTTGCAAGAAAATAAACCAAAAAATATGTTTTAGGCAGCTTGAACTTTTTTTAATCTTTTATTTTAGCATTTATATAATCCAGAAATAAAAAACCCAGACTATTTTGTCGGTTTTAAAGTATGACCTGATCCCCCTTAAAATATTTAATTAATATACCCAACAATTATAAACGTCTAAAATAAAAGTTATAAAAAAAAAACAAGTTGCCTAAAACATCTTTTTTTGGTTTATTTTTTTGCAAATGTCATATGCTGCGCAGAAGCGAAATAACCGCAAACGCCATTGATAAAATATTGTTTTTTTAATTATTTCAACTTGCCTAAAATACATACCCTAAATACGTTGTCAGCTCTCCGATTATAAGTGTCAGTACCGAGTAACACTTTATCAAAGTAATGTTTCTTTATGATATTACCTTAGCGAATCTCCGCAAATTTCAGTTACTTGACCATAATTTTGAAATCTATCACAATTATTTTTTTTATTTATTTGAAAGAAATCAAAATACATAGTATCAATAACAATATCGACCCAAATGAAATAGTTTCAAACGATTTATACACGAAAATGATCATAAAAATTAAAATAGTTACTTTTTACCACAAGTTTTATTAGCGGATGTACCTACATTCCGGGAGCTAAACTAGTTTAGTTTAGATGAGAGCATAGCTCCCGAAATGTACATCCGCTAATAAAACTGTTGTGGTAAGAAGTAACTATTTTTTATTTTTGTTTCAACCACAGTGCTCTTAATATTTGTATGAAAATGATTATAATTTAATGTAACAGAGTATTTGGCAAGTGGTGCTTGTGTTGTGTTCTATTCTCCTTTGACTGGCAATGAATTATTTAAACAGCTGTCACCATTAGGCATCTATTAACCAGTGTTGGAGTTCTATCAGACGTAAACCGTTCACGTTTTTATTTAAAAATAAAAATAACAGTACGGTATCAAATAAGGGAATGGGTAAAAAACCAGTGTAATACACACTGGAATCAACCTTGGTTCGTCTTTCACATTTATGTTTTTACAATATTACACCACTAGTCATTTAATTTTGTGTTCTAAAAAGAACAACTTTATTTTATACATTTGAAAGTAGAAATACGATCGGAAGTCTTTTTATGTGCCTGTTTAAGACCTGTAGAACTATAATAAAAGTTAGCACTATTACAACACAAAAGCTCCGATCTTGCGTCTGTTCGATTTGTATTAAAGCTTATAAATAATGCATGACAGGTTGTACGTGGTAAAGTACATCTCCGATAGGCTTACAAAGAACTCTTCCTTTAATTCCAAGCTTAGTCGGTGGAAATACCGGTTCTTAGTGCGTCACGTTTGCTTCGAAGATAAGTCATTGCTAAATATAGCCAATGAATACGGTAAACATGGCTAAACCCCGTAAGTTAGAATTATTATTGAAGAGGTTATATGTAATAATAAAGTTTCGTCAATGAAAGCTGAGGATTATATTTTAATTAGAAACCAAAACTCTACATTTAAAAGCTATCTCGACAGATTTGAAAGCACAAGACAGACATATTTTAATTTAAAATTAAAACACGAATACAAATGACCCGAATATTTTAAAATAAACGTTATTAATTAATTCAGGGAAATTACATTTTGATCAAGCTGCAATTATCAATTTTTTCATAAATTGTTTTTTGAAATTCGTCAACTAATGATTCAAAATTTGATCAAAAATCATAGACGTTTTAATACAAATACTATACACCTAAAACTAAACAGAAAGATTAACCTAAGAAAAATTAATGTTAAGGTTAATTTAAGCGTCGTCACTCACTTTTCAAAGAGGAAAAAGCTCATAAAATTTAAATAAATCAAAATATTCATAAATTGGAAGGACATTATTTCCTTTTTAACTTTTTGCCCGACTACGGCGAAGCCTAAAGGAAGGATTATCAGCTTAGCAGTCTATATAATATGTGTTTGTATATACGGATGTTCGGTGGAATCGATTGACACCTTATTTATCCGATTTTGATAAATAAGGTGTCAATTGATTCGTTATTATGGCCAGGGTAACATAGGTTACATTTATTTTTGTATGTTGGTCCCAGAGGGGAGTAAATTATAAAAAAATAAAAAATAAGTTAAAAAAAAATTGAAATAAAAAATAAGTTCCAGAACTAAAACCGGCTAAATATTATCATCTGAGGATAGCCGTGGTGGTATACCATCTCATATATATGCGAGGCCCCTCTAGATATATAGCGTGATTCACTTTGCCCTAGAGCTTATGATCGCTTACTACTGCTAAAATGTAATGTTTTGTTAGAGTAGGTGGCATATAACCACGGCTATCCTCAAATGAGAATACTTTTTTGTTTCCTACTTTTCAGTAGTCGGGTATTAGTTTAAACTTTTTTTTTTTAATTTTTTTGACACATAATGTCTATTTATTTATTACTGCGACAGAATATTGCCGTTGGGAACATCATTGTGCAAAGATTGGATACAATCGGCGGATTGCATGAGTCACTGGTAGACGAGAGACGAGTTCCGAGACCTTATCCTTTTAAACTGATTGACACACTTTGTGTGCTGGACAGCGTGTGAGGGGATTCCCGCACTTCTGAACGAAACACCACTCGGCACTAAACAAATGTATTATTCAACTTACACTTTGTAGGAACATGCGAGTGAATGTATTGTATGGATGGGTAAAATGGAGAAAGGTCAGCTTGATTAATTTGTAGGCTGACCACCCGTGACAACCTTATCACTCACTCTTATTTTAACTGGCTGAGAAACAGTGTTACTTTGTAATTCGATTTATTGAGGGTGCATCTACTTGGTTTCTTTGTGGATATAGAAAGATTCCAAAAACCGAAGCCTACATATAGCAATGTCCGAATAAATGTTCGGAGGCCTCCAAGCACAACGTGATTTTAAGACATCCTGACTATGTCGATCGACAAAGCCCCACTAGTGTGGACGTGACTGTCGGCTTCGTTTATCAGGCGAAACGTTGCCGATCGTAAAAACTTTGCCGATCGACAAAGTCAGGACACAGAAAACTGAAATATTTTTAATTAATAAAATGCAACATAGACCGGGCTTGTGTTGCATTTTATGCGAAGCCATTTTCTGTAATGCATAATTTCTAAATGTGTGCACGAAGCCTACTAGCGCCGATGGTAGGTAATAGAGAATTCTTCAAATAAATAAAATTGTCGGCCAATTTTTCTCAGATCAATATATTGACAAAAAATAAAAAAATAACAAATCAATATAACACAAGATGACGTTTCGATCCGGATTTGGATCTTCTTCAGAAATATCTAAAAAATATAAAAAGTAATTAGTATTAAGCTATTTATTATCTAATTAAATAAATAGCTTAATACTAATTAAATACTGAAGGTTTTTTTGTTGGATTTTATTGTCTGACGTTTCGGCAAACTTTTTGCCATCTTCGGAGAATTTAGAAGATGTCCCTATATATAAAAAGTTTTAAATTATTATTGTTAAAGTTGTTATTGTTAAAGTTATTGTTGTTAAAGTTAAAGTTAAAAAATTGGAAGTAAAATAAATAAACTTACCCATGCTGTCTGTTTTCTCAGTATTGTTGTTATGTACAATAAAATTCAGATTGTAAACCGTTATATAAATAGCATAACATAAAAGACACGTGAAATTTATTTACTTATCAATATTATTAGGTACGACGTATAATATATAAAAAATTAATTTGTTTACACTGACACCGTAACGTCAAATTTTGACACCAATGATCTTTATTTTACTTAAATCGCCATTAGTGCAATAGCCTGGAACACAATAATCATTTCCACAAACGCTCGCATCGATAAATTTATAACTCCGCCTCCTTGCACATAGCCCATGCAACAAAACGCACGTGTACAATTGCATTTTAAATGAATTCACTGTAGCTATAAGGATATACGTGTAAAAAGCTTTAACAATATCGTTAAAAGAAATAATCAATAACTAACCTTTAAATAATAATAGGAAAATTACTGGAAATTCCGACGATAACACTGAGTCGATATAATATTATGTTAATGTGTTGTAATTTATTCCGTTGTGTTCATACAAACCAATATCCTATTTTTATATTTAAAAAAATACGTACTCGAAATCAACAACAAAAAATTCCGTCCAATTGGGCAACGGGACCATTCCAACTTAAAAATATTGACATTTTATGTAGTATAATAAAGAAAATAAAATTTCTGGTATCGGGTGAGGTGACGCCGGTAATGGCTAGTATTGAATATGACATTTGCTATTCGTTGCCATGGTTACCTATATATGTTCCACGTCACGTCATGTAAAAATTAATCAAAGCATGCTTAACTAGCTCATTTCTGACAGATCTACAAAACAAAAGAACAGTCGATTTTTTTTATTTTCAAAATATTTCCCAAAACTATAAAGATAGAAAAAAAAATTTTTACGAACCTTTCTTGAAAAAATAAAAAAAATTATACGGCGTTATAAAACTAAGTATATCATTATTATATAAAAAACAACGTTATAGCATACATATTTTTTGCGCATGCGCCGATTTTCCCTAAAAACAATAGGGCTCTTCATGTTTGCATACCAAAATATCCTGTCAAAATTTGGTTTTAATCCGATCATCCGTTTGACCTGTATCGTGCTCACAGACTAACAGACAAACAGACGCGCAGAGTCTTTTTTTTTTTATTCGGGGGACCCCAAAACGAAAAATATTGTAAAATGTTGAAAAATTGAATTTTGACCACTTGTGTGTTGGAATGGTAAATTAAATTATTAATACGATTTGATATTCAGACGAGTTTTTCCCGTTCGGGTTACGAAGTTGGCAATGATGTCACTGCGGGCTCGCCTGTGAAGTCACAAGATCCATTACAAAATTACAACGTGGGTGACATGGACAAACGCCCACAAACAAACACTGTGCTATAGTGTGTGTTCTGTTCAGAGACAATAAACGTCCACTTTTGTCAACCTTCTATCATTGCGCGCGCACCAAACCCATCTACAAAGCAAACTTTGATACATACATCGTGTGAAGCTGACACATAAAAACAACCACAAAAACCAACACTAGTCATGAATCTAGCGGCATAACCAGCCTCGTGTGCAGCTTTTGTACTTATTTTGTGATGGAGAACAATGGTGCTGTGTGTTATACCATTACCCCAACATGCCATCTTTACTACAACCATATTTAATCATCTTCCTACCTTGATATACATATATATTTATATATTTATTTATTTATCTACTTATTTAATTTCTTTAATTTTTTTTTTCTTTTTTTTTCCCATTTTGTTCCTTTTTCCTTTGATCCTTCCCTGTGCGCTAATAACCACAGTAGTTGATGCACACATTTTTATTTTTATTTCAACCTTAATTACGTATATTTACTTGTTTATTATTTTTCTTGTATTAGGTATTTTCTAAATAAAAAAAAAAAATGGTGCTGTGCAATTTTGAAACACCCGTAGATACATATTAATTGTATTTTATGGCAAACCCGACTAGGTATATTATATTATGTAGAAGTTTGCTTCTGTTATACCCTGGTCAACACATAATGATAATGCGTTGTACCTACATAAGTAAAAAAAGTAAGCCGCTGAATTCTGAAACCAAATAGCGACACTGAAATAGGATATAACTTGGGCACATTAAATAACCTTTGAAAAGCTAAGTGCATATCAACATAAAAGTCTTCATTCTTATTTTTGTCAAAAACACGTTTTGTCAATTAATTATTTCATATATATCCGTCGACCGTAATTGCGTAATTGAAAAAGTCGGAGTATATTTCATTATTCAATGGTATACAAAGTGATACTTAAAAATCTTCCCCGTACAATCTACAAATATTTGAGGCATTGTTGTGAAATCCTTCCATTAAACTGCTGTAATAAAAATCAATGTTAATATTATGTATGTTTTAATTGACAGCTCATATCTTTAAGCAATTATAATTATCGCGAGATACGTTCATAAGAAAAATTTTAAAACCCGCCCCGATTAAAAGGAGCTAAGCAACCAAAGAAAATTCGTCGGGGGCTGCCATGGCAGCCCTGAATTAAGAATAGGAAAATATCAATTGAAGACGACAATTATATATTTACGTATCCAACGTGATTTCAGTCAGTCAGTTGTAATATTTTAGTTAATTTCAGGGCAGTGAATGGCAGCCCGCAACGGATTTTCTTTGGTTGCTTACCTCCTTTTAGTTGGGCGGTTTTAAAATTTTATTTAATCCTTTTTCAATTACAACGTTTACATCCGTCGTGGGTTTTAACTTTTTTCAAAATTTTTATTTTTTTTTTATTTTATTTTAAACTTTTTAGACATTTCTTGCGCTAAGAATCATCGCCGATGAATTACAAACCCTTTACAGCAAACCGCATCTGAACTGATCAAACCGTTTTCGAGATAAATGGCAACATTCGAGTGCACAAACAAACAATCTCTCACCCTAAACGCATATACCTGCTCCGTCCCGTCGTAAGTATAAATATAATTTAAGCTTCTCGCGAAAAGCTTTTAGGTCTTTTAGTCGCGTCAATGAATACATAAAACAGGCAAAACTTCGAACTTCGCAGAAACAGCTCGGATTTTGATGTTATTTTTTTATACTTAGTTTTTTTATATTATTGAAAACCAGAAACATTTTGGGGCGGGGAACGAATTATTTATATTGTTTAATGGGCTAGGAGTAGTCAGAAGCATGAAAAATTAAAAAAAAAAATGTATCGACAAAATTTAATTTATTTTATAAAGCTAATAACTTGATTTCACTAAATTTTCAAAAAAAAAAAAATTTTTGGACAAAGTTATAGCCATCTGTTGGACCCCTCTCACAAGTAGGTAATGCTTTGCGGTGACCATCATAACTTTGTGCTGGTTCATCCAAAATCGATAAAACAAAGAAAAGTCTTTAGTTTAATAGTAAATCTAAGACTAAATCGAAGATTTTATTTTTTTTTTTTTGAAAATTAATCAAATGGCGGCATCTAAAAGCTTACACCCGAATTTGCATGGACAGATTGTTATAAAAGCCGAAGTTTTCAACCAAAACAAAAATCCTTTCATCAAGTCCTTGTTTTTTATGCCTTCAATAAGCTGTAAAAATTTCATTTAAATCCATCAAGTGGTTCTTTAATTTCAGTGGTCACAGACTTCGAAAACATAGTTTCGAGAAAAACGCAAGTCATCTAATTCCCTGGGTCATATAATAATTATCTCGGAAACTATTCATTCAATTCACTTGAAACTTTCAGGGAATATTTTCGAAACATCATATTGCAAGAAAATCCAAAAAAATAAATCGATTAGATGACTTGCGTTTTTCTCGAAACTATGTTTTCGAAATCTGTGACCACTGAAATTAAAGAACCACTTGATGGATTTAAATGAAATTTTTACAGCTTATTGAAGACATAAAAAACAAGGACTTGATGAAAGGATTTTTGTTTTGGTTGAAAACTTAGGCTTTTATAACAATCTGTCCATGCAAATTCGGGTGTAAGCTTTTAGATGCCGCCATTTGATTAATTTTCAAAAAAAAAAATGAAATCTTCGATTTAGTCTTAGATTTACTATTAAACTAAAGACTTTTCTTTGTTTTATCGATTTTGGATGAACCAGCACAAAGTTATGATGGTCACCGCAAAGCATTACCTACTTGTGAGAGGGGTCCAACAGATGGCTATAACTTTGTCCAATTTTTTTTTTTTTTTTGAAAATTTAGTGAAGTCAAGTTGAAATATTATTAGCTTTATAAAATAAATTAAATTTTGTTGAAAAAAATTTTTTTTTTAATTTTTCATGCTTCTGACTGCTCCTAGCCCATTAAACAATATAAATAATTCGTTCCCCGCCCCAAAATGTTTCTGATTTTCAATAATATAAAAAAATTAATTTTTAAAAAAAAATCATCAATATCCGAGCTGTTTCTGCGAAGTTCGAAGTAAAAGGCTTCATTGACGCGACTATTTGTCATAGTACATTTTAATAATAGCTTGTTTTCGGAAAGTTTTTTATTTATATTTTTTTATGCGAGGTAGAATTGAAAAACAACATTTTTGCTGAAGTCGTTTATTTATCTTATTGATTTTGTTATTAATAATTTAGAAGTTTTTTTTAGGAATACCTAAAACGGCTAAGTGAACAACGGACTTTGTAAAATAATCTAGTTTCAAATATGACTGTAAGATTGAAACTACATCTGAATTTAAAAATTATTAATAATACCCGAGTATCATGGCACAAAAGTACACAATATTGATGTTAATGTTTTCTTAGGCTTTTACATTTCTGGAAATTTGCATTGAAAATTTGCATATGAAAACATCTCTGGGATACAAAATAGCTGCTGTATCACAAATTATTTACTTTATGCTATCAGCTGTAAATTCCAATTTGTTATAATGAATTCTAATTGAGATTTAGTTTAAGTTAATTTACGAAAATATTTCAACGCTGAATTTTCAAACAGTTGTAAATTAATACCCACAACAGTTGCATAACAACAGGGTAGCAGGACGGGCTAAATGCCACGGATCTCCGGTTGAAGAGGGCCTCCGGTTGAAGAGGGCCTCCGGTTGAAAAGGGCCTCCGGTTAAAGAAGGCCTCCGGTTAAAGAGGGCGTCCGGTTGAAGGGGGCCTCCGGCCTAAGAGGCCCGTGAGCACAGAAAGATCTGAACATTTACTTTGACAACCATTTACTATACAGCAAACTCTAACCGTAAATTATTATTTACGTGCTGGAAAACGTCGAACTTCCATTTTAACTTTTTGTTCCAAATAATTAATTGATTAAAATTAAAAAGCAGTATTAATACCGCATCGGTGCCAACTAGACAGAAAATTTTAATCGATTCAACACCCTCATAGACAATAAGTGTTTGCTCATAATATTCTGAATGATGGAGAGAGTTCGTTGACACGTAAAAATTGGCACTCAGAACAATATACAGCGTGTCCACGGAAGTTCTTTACAAATGGATTTTTTTTTTATTAATTATTATTGGAGCAAAATTTTTTTCTGTGGAAAAGTTCTGCTTCGTCCAAAACCTCTAAAACACCAAAGAACATTTTTTTCGGCCTAAAGTTATACGAGGGAAATAAAAAAGTTTTATTTTACTAAAAATAAAAATTATCTGTGATATTCAAGATTTTCGTAAAATTAGTTACATAATCAAATTTAATTCAAAATAATAACATAACTAACTTCTAATTCGTTCAAGACAAACGTATGGGTTGGTATTTTTAATAATCGAATATTTGGACCTTATTTTTTTCGACATAATCTCAATTCGGAGGCATAGGTATCACCAATTTCTGAATAATCAAATTTTTGATGTACTACTGCATGCAATTCCTTTGTTATGTTATTATTTTGAATTGAATTTGATTATGTAACTAATTTTTCGAAAATCTTGAATATCACAGATAATTTTTATTTTTAGTCAAATAAAACTTTTTGATTTCCCTCGTATGACTTTAGGCCGAAGAAAATTTTCTTTGGTGTTTTAGAGGTTTTGGACGAAGCAGAACTTTTTCACAGAAAAAAATTTTTGCTTCAATAATTAACAAAAAAAAATTCCATTTGTAAAGAACTTCCGTGGACACGCTGTATATTAGATATTGTGTCCATCGAGATAATAATTAATAAAAAAAATTATTGTTTCGAATTTTCATATTGTACTTGAAAAAGTCTAATTCTATAGACGAAACGTTGTACACTAATAAATCTAACTTTTTGTCCACAATCCTGCGACTTTTCTTATTAATTACTCATAACAATATTTAGGTACCTACCATATATTCAAGAATATTATGTTTAAAATGACCTTTATGTAATATTACGTAACACAATATATATATTATGTAAATGTCATTGCTGTTATTTATCAGTCTGACATGTCATTAAAATTAATTTCATTCAAATAATAAGTATTAAACTTTTTGAGTATTTAATTTAAATTGAAAGGCCACTTAAAGCACCATTTCCTAACTGAGGTCAGCGAACTTCTAGCGATCCGCGAATTCGTCCCTGGGATGTATGAAAAAAATGGTCCGTGTAATTTACGCTACACACTACAGAAACGAAACTGCAGAAAACTTCACACATTCGGCAAACAAAGATTCTAATTAGTGCCTTTGATTGGCACTTTAACGATGTCGATGTAATTTTATATTCGCGAGATATGGTGTGAAATCTACCTTTTTGGAGTTTTTTTGGTTCAAATTAAAAAAAACGCTTGAACCGATTTAAAAATAAAAATTGCCGTTCCGATCATATTTACGTTAATACTCGCCGTTTGGTACCCTAATGTTATCGATATCATTTTTTATTCTCGAGATTTCGTTCAAGTAAGAATTAACCACGTACGTACGTATACATACACACATACCTACATCTTTTAAAAAATGTTGTAATGACCTTGAAACATTCATAAAAATAATTTTAAATTTTGATTGATATTTTCGGATCTATTACAATAACATACAATGTACTGGTAAATTAATAATAATAAATAAATAAATATTTATATTTGAAAAAAAAAATATTGAAATCAATATTAATGCGTAATTTCTAACATTAGAATCTATCAGACTATCTAGATACCCGTACTTCCACCATATCGTGCTTTTTAAATTCCCGTACCTCCACCATATCTAAAGAATGATTTTTTAAGAGTGTCTGAACTTTAAATTTAAATTAAACAACAACCATATTAGATATCTCTAAACTATTTATTTTATGTGAAATAACATTTAATGGCATTTATGTTTGAAAATAATTTCGGTCAAATGTCCGCCGCGGCTTCTTCTAACAAAGCTCATTCTGTCAATCCAATTTCTGACGACTTGTTCAAGCAATTGGGGACTTATGTCTGCAATTGTCCGCGTTATGTTGTGTTCTAATGCAACGGCAATTGTTGAATCATTTTGGGATTATTTTCACTCCAAATGCGGCAATTCTGTTTATTGACGTAGGTAACTGTTTAACCAAAAATGAGCCTCGTCGCTGAACAAAATTTTGCGGTTAAATTCTGGATCAAGTTGTAATTGACTAAGAGACCATTCAGCGAACGTACGACGCAAACGATGATCTTGCGGCTTAAGTTCTTGGGATCTTGTAAGGCACCAGACCAAGATCTTTAGTCAAAATTGTCCACGTAGCCAGAAAGCCCAACTTCTTGCGAACGTCTACGAACTGACAAATTTGGGTCTTCATCAACACTAGCAGCTGCAGCGGCGATATTTTCATGGGAACGCACAGATTTTTGTCTGGTTTTTGTTTTAATATCGAGTAATGTAAGTTGCGTTAAAAATTTGTCTATAAATCGGCGAATACATCGTTCGGTTGGGCGATTATGGGCACCATAGAATTCACGACGTGCTCTATAAGTTTGGCGCACAGAACACTGGTTTTGATAATAAATTTGGGCAATTTGCAAGCGTTGCTCTGGTGTTATTCTTTCCATAATGATTTGCCAGACTATACTGAATAATTCTGACACTACAAGCGCGAAAAGTGACAGTTCATTTCACAGCCTTCTCGGATAGAAGTTCGGACACTATTAAAGAGTCACCTTTATATACGTTGTTTTTTTTGTTTGTTGCAGTCGAGCGGCCAATGAGAGGCATGGCTCTCTGTCTGAGGCAGATAGCGAAGACGAAAATGAAGAGGGAGATTATACTGTATACGAGTGTCCTGGATTAGCACCGGTAAGTTTTGAAATAAAAATCTTACTGTTTACACTATCAATGTGACATACACAGAGCTGCAAAACATTGTTTCATCTCAATCGCGTGCGACCCTCACGGGTAGCGGCTAGTATAATAAGTTTAATTTCAATAAAGGTAGAGATATGTGTGTGCACTCGAAAATAAAAGTTGCGCATCTGTATTTTTTTCTTTCTAGAAATGCCATTCAAAAACCGCTACATAGCTCCGTGTTTAAAGAAATATGCAGATAGTAAAGAAGCTCTAATCATTTAAAGTTCTAAATTTAAATCTTAACATTTCACAATAGCTGTTTGCTTTACTTATACAAACGCTGCAGCAGAACTAATTACCAAACTAATACCTCAGCACATTATTATGTACAAATTTAATTAAATTAAGACCGCGTAAGCTAATTAGTTAATTTAAGTCGTCAGTCAAGAACTAAATAAGACGGCCACATTTCTGACTTAAAAGATGGATAGGATACAGTGTTCTGTCGTGATCACACTGAACTGAAATTGAGAGGTTTCCGATTTGTCGCCTAAACGAAATTATATCTTTTTACAAATTCTTCGAGGCCGACAGACAGATTCTGGATACGCTATCAAAAGTATACCTACGTAGGATGGCGACAAGGAGAACAAACGCTTATTCATTTTCCTATGCAAAAATAATTCTAACCTTTATCCACATATCAGTCATCCGGAACCCTATTATGTCGTAAATGCAACGAGTTCAATGAACTGTTAGTTTTAACGAATTACGACGACTTTAATCAATTTCAGTTCAGTGGAAATAAGAACTAATATGTTGCTTCTATTAGTCCACATAAATTCTCACCTTTACTGTTTAGAAAACAATCCTTAACGCAACTAAAGGTCCATCCATACTAGTTGCTTTAGCGCTAAGTGAAGTTTATTGTTAGAAGACGGCTAATATTATTTTTATGAGCCTTACGAAATTTAAAAACTGATCATTTTTAAACGCTATAGATATCAAACTTTCACCATGCTAGTCGGGTGAACAAAAGGGTCTAATTTTAAATTTTTCAAAGTAATTTTTTTTAATAATTATAAAATAGTTCTTTGATTTGACCCATAAAGTTTGAACTAAGTTGGCATATTTTTACCGGTTTATGCAGTGATATTGGTGCGTTTAAAAATATGGGGAAAACGAGGCCTTATGTTCATGGAATTGCCGGCAATAAACAAGTTTAACTGTAGATTGTTTCTTTTCAGACAGGTGAAATGGAGGTGAAGAACCCGCTTTTCCAGGATGACCCGACGCCAGCGTCTGGTCCGGCGTCGCTACCGCATGACGATAAGCCAACAGTAAACGACAAAGGTTCGGTCGATATAAACGAAGACAGATCCGGCAAACCGGACATCAAATGAAATGATTCAACTACATAATCCTCTTAGTTCCATGTCAAATACTGAGGTCAACAACTGGACGCTTGACTCTTGAGTATCAGTTTAACCTCGAAAATCAAAATTATCTTATGATTAATTTTAATATTCAAATTTCCCTTTTATAATCCTGTCAGAGCTGAGCGTTACCTGAACAGAGATAACAAATTGTAATATGAAGTAAAAAGAAAAACTACTGTACATTTTTTTAAATTAATTTTCTATAATGGGTTAAGTTGTAGATATAGTTTGTCCGAACAAGTTTGGTCTTTTCATTTTAGTGACACAGTATGGTTATTGAAATGTTTCTAAAAAATAAAATTATTCTTTTGGGTAATAATTAAGTTATTAAATATTCCAAATGATGCTTTATAAGATTTCCGGTAAAGACATCGAATAATATAATATATTATCGTAAAAGAATTGACCTATTAGGTTGGGAGACGATAAAGTCTATAAAATCCTATTTTTATTTTTTCTACTTTAAAAGGCCAAACTAGTTTCGGTAGGCTATTTGTAATGACTATTTTAGTGATAGTTTAGTTGACACATATTCGTTCTATATAACTACTCAATTCCTCTAGAGTTAACTTTTGACCTCATTTGTTTTTTCTCTCTCCCTAGGATGTAATAAATCTTTCGAAGCTCTGTAATTTCTTCGTATTGGTTTTGACTTGTACCTTGAAACACTCGATTTTTGTTTAAATCGCACATTTCGTTTTTATGCAGTGTTATAAATTTTACTAATTTTCTAATTAAAATAGTTTAAAATCTGTTGAAAATGTTTAAAATAATTATTAAAAACCTCTGTAGTACATTAATTAAATTATTGTTTTTGTTGTATAATATGTTTATATATATTTAAAATATTTATGTAATGAAATTTCTTTAGCAAAAATTAATGTAAAAGACTGCGCATACTATACGAGCACGGATCGGAGAATCCTGTTTGTGAAGGTACCTATGAGATTTAACGGAGTGGCGCACACTAGACCAGCAACCAGCAACGACAGTCAATCGCTTGACTGCAATTTTTGACCGGTCAAGTGTGTCGTTTTCATTATGATGAGCCCCAAACCTTTTTTCAGGGCTTTTTCCTCTTCCTCTTCATTCAACAGCGTCATCAAAATAAAAAATTCTTCAACCAAACTACACACTGTTGCACACTCACTGCTTGAAAACTGCTAAATGTCTGCTGCACACGGAACCTGCACTAAACATTGCTGGTCCGTGATGGTTTGTTCTGGTTTATGATAATATAGTGTGCGCGGTCTTTAAGACGCCTAAAATACTGACTTAAAAAAATCTGTTCGAGAGAAGTGTTCCAGGTATTTATTAAATTCATTTTTATTTTTCCAGAATACTTGAATATTCAAAAAAGATAAATATATTTTTTATTTATTACTTAAATATGTTTATACAATTGCATATCCGAGCCAATGCCGAAACCATCGGCTTTTTTTTCTCACTTTCGGCCGAAGCCCAGCGTGTATAATGCTAAATGCTTATTTTTGTAAGCTGAACGCAATTGCATTGAAGTTAAGAAATATTTTTTTCATTTCTTATTTTTCGAAATATTCTTTGTTTACAAAAATTGTGCGTATCATTACCAGTCAACGGCGACCCACGAAGTCCGCGTAAATTCGGTATTCTGATTATAATCGTGAAAATGGTTTTGTAATTAAAATACATATAGGTACACCTATTTTCATTAAAAACAAATCAATAAAATGGCCTTTTTTGTCAGTATTTTTGGTACATCGTCCGCTTCAACTTTGAATGATAACACCAGAATATACTATCAAGATATACGCTTGAAAAGAAAAGGAATAATGATATGCTTTCTTCCTTCTTCTTAATCGGTTTAAATAACAAATAATATCGATCTGTCCTTTATCATGAAACGTTATTTGGTATATTATACAATATCAAAAATATTTAGGCATTAATGGCACGAAAAGCTGTATACTTATAGCTCAGTATTTATATATTACTTAAATATCTTACAAAATTGCGAAGCTTTGTCGTTTAGCATGAACTTTGCAATATTTCAAATTTTACACGAAGCACTTAGAAGCAATAAGTAAGTAGATCTGTATTCTCGTTTGAAATTCATTAGAATGTAACTTTACATTAAATGAACTGTTACAAACGAAGTTACGTTCAAAAGCTTTAAAAAAATTGAATTTCTTTCATCTTTATCCAAATTTAGTAATCTTAAAAAAATTGTACGCAATTTACAAGAGCTGAAGTAAGACATAAGAGTGAAATGTTTTCGTGAAGGCAATTTTCTGTGGAAATTTTAAGTAATAGCATTGAATGAAAAAGTAATTAAGAGCATCATGCATTGTAATATAAATTAAAAATTACACCCTCATTAAACAATGACTTTAAAAAATTTAAATAAGTACGTTTCTATCAAAATTCGCTACAAGAACTCGTGAAAGCTGATTTGTATTTTGTGTAATTGTGCACTTATGATTTTATTACTGAATAAAAAGACGGGTACTTAATGTTCAGAAAAATAGAGCTAAGGTAGAAAAATTCTAAAATAGTTTTTTTTTAAGTTTATTCTTTTCGATTTTGTTTTCCTTTTACATAAGTAAATAAATTGAGGGGATCGTTTTTCATTTTTCAGAAAGAAAAATATTGTAAAATATTTTCGAGGTTCGGACGCTTAAGGAGACTCGGTGGACCCCCTGCATAGGTCTAACTTAGATACATTTTCAACCTGTAATTATGTGTATCTTTTAACACCTCTGAATAATTTAAAGCGTTTTTACGTTTTGTAGGGAAAGCATTACACGGACATTACAATTATTGAAATGATTATCCCTTAATTGCTTATTAATTAAATCTTGCAATTAAAGAAATTAAATGATTTGCATATGTTTGCTACAGGTAAATATTACTAAACAAGTCCGTTGTTTTCGAGCAATCAAAATATAATAAATATTTTCAAAATAGTTTAGAATTAATTATTCTGATTTTGATAAATGGCCAACCAAACGTACTGCGTAATCGACAGTCGTTCTTAAAAATATTTCTCACAGTTGATTTTATAATTTAAAAGAAACTGTTGATTATTACCACGAAATTATGAGTTTCCAATGTTGCACACAAACCTTATTATCTAGAACAAAAAAAAAAACGAGAAACAATTTTACCAAAATAATTTTTCATGATAAATAAATAATTAGTTAATCATTTCAAGGCACCTTTAAAATTTAAAGTTATAGAGAAACTTATCCCATAATAATAAATATTAAATGTATTATAATAACTATCTATTTTTGTGGATATATAAAAATATTGATAACAATAAAATATTATAAAAATGTAAGTATTAACGTTAATTATGTTACATAAAACTAGTATAAAGAATAGTCAAATTATAATAAATAATATATTAAATATACATAAATAAATCATAAAACTCAATGTTTCAAAGCATATACTTGATTCTATAAACCCACAATATTATTTTTATTTTGTTTTTTGACGTGATAACGTCTTATAAATTGATGAATCACCAATCTTATAAATTGATAAAACACCGGCTGCATGCACGAAAAAGTGTAACGTTCCTAACGTTCGTAACGTTCCGCCTGACCCTGTGCGTGCTTTTCTCGAAAACGGCCCTAACGATTTGGATGAAATTAATTACTGAAAAGGGATTTTGGGGGGCAAAAAATCGTTTTAGCTAGGTCTTATCTCTCGAAAAAATCGTTTTCATACAAATTTTATCATTATAAAAATCAATTTTTTGACGTATGAAAATACTTAAATATTGTAAGTAGGTTTTGGAATTTTATATAAACAGTGAAACAATTGTTTTCAAAATATTATGACAGCTAATCTTTGAGACTTAAAATAAATACGAAAGACATATTAGGTATATGGTGAGTAATTTTAATAAATTAAATTAACCTAAATTTGAAGCGAAAGATGCAATATCATAGATTCGAATTATTATAATTATTATATAAATTTAGGTTATGTATTACGGAATACGTTATCACGTAAAACTATCGTCCGTAAACCGACTTTACAGACAACCAATTATTTTTTTTTTCATTTTCTTAGCGTCATATTTTGTTTCACGTTTGAAAAGAACCAGCCTTTCTCCCAAAAGTCTACAAGAGGTGTTTCTATTAAGCATAGATACGAACCATAATTGACGGAATTTCATAAAAGCTTAAACCATAGTACGGTTAAACAGTAACATGCCAATAATGGTTTATATCTATGCTTAATCGAAATACCCAGTAAATATTTACTATTTATTGTATGTCTATGGAATACCTGTTTGTCAAATCATACAGAATTTTTACTTCTTTTGCTTCTTTCGACTTCTTATACTAGATGTGGAAACGTTTGTGGAATAGCCCTTAGGGTTCAAGGGTTTTTTTTTAAATACCATATCTTTGCAGTTTGGGAAAAGAGAAAAACACATACGAATACAGAACTACAAAGTAGTTTTAAAGTTATCCGAAAGATGGCTACAATATAATAAATTTAAAGCAGCTTGTCTACACTCTACGGCACACTTCGGCGCAGCTGTCTCTGACATGGATTTGTAAATTGTCAGTTTCACATTGGGCAGCGTGGGTTAAAGCCAGCTGCATGTTGTTTGCACCTGTCATTCTTTTAGCGTCTGTTGAATGGTGAAATTCTTATGTGTTTTAGTTTTTAATATTGACTCAAATATAAATAATATACTCAAATTTATGTCGGATAAGTGATGTGCTTCAAGTGAAATAATTACTACTCAGTTTCCAAGTTAACCTACAAGCAGTCTTTTTATTCGTAAGTAAATGCACATTAACCATTATTACGTTCTTTTAAACTTTTACGTAATTATATGAATCGAACATTTAAAATAGTTTATTGTTTTTTTTATTGATTCAAGTATAAAATCTACTTAAGAAGTTTTTAATTGGATCTAATTTTAATCTTATTAATTTATTATTGGTTATATTATACTAACACACCCCCATTGCTGTGTATTATATTATAGGGCGTGTAGTACTAAGACATCTGTCCGGGTTTCAATTTTACTTCACACCTGCTGTTTGGTAGCAAAAAATAAATAAAAATATGAAACCTTACTATTCAGCAATTAATGTTAAATCTGTTCAACCAGTTTTATCTTTGGAATGAACGAGTCATGTATTTAGCCTAAAATTTAGAAAGTAATAAATATTATATAGGTAAATAAGTGCTTATAAAAATTTGACTTGTAGTATAGGGGTGTAGACTGTAGATAAGTTTTCTCACTTCTTGAGAACAAAAAATTGGTTGTCTGTAAAGTCGGTTTACGGACGATAGTTTTACGTGATAACGTATTTCGCTCGAATATCATATTTAATAATACATAACCTAAATTTTAGTAGCTGTCAAACTTGGGCCGATCGTGCTTCTCTATCGCTTATACTGCGCTCTCGCTTGCACGCACAGGGTCAAGCGGAACGTTACGGCGTTACACTTTTCCGTGCGTGCAGCTGGCGTTTCATCAGTTTATAAGACGTTATCACGTCAAAAACTAAAGGTACGTTTTCACCTGACAGCAAATCATAACTTTTATTGTCTTGACACGAAATGTCATAACTTTTGTCGTGAAAACTAGAAGTCGCGTTGTCATGAACTTGGAATTAATGTCACGACTTTATTGTCGCAAAATTAAAAAAAATGATTTTGTGCGAAAACTATGTTATTTTTATTAACGTAATGCCATGAGCTTTGTTGTATTATTCTAGTCGTACAGCACGGAATTCTACTAATATATTAGTCGATTTTCGTTCCCAAGATTTTTTTCTCCACTGCTAAGTAATAATTATATTGCTTTTAAACTTTATAATTACACTAACATCGTGGACTGATGCTAAAACTACTTCACGCGACGCCATGTTTATTGTCAAGACATTAAAATACATAAAAACATTCACAAAAAATGTCATAGTGTCATGACAGCAAACGCCATGACTTTGGTCACGTGGAAACGTGCCTAACAAGCTCTATGTTGCATATACAAATGTGTAAAAATGTATAATAAAGAATCAAATATAATTTTAAATAAAATATAGTTTAAAAAAAACTAAAAAACACGCTTTATATCGGACTAAAAAGTAAAAAATAATTGTTTTAAAATAAGCTTAAAAAGCGTGGGGCGCTTTGTTCCACATTTTCGTACATCGAGCGCCCAACGCTTTTTAAGCTTATTTTAAAACAATTATTTTTTACTTTTTAGTCCGATATAAAGCGTGTTTTTTAGTTTTTTTTAAACTATATTTTATTTTTCACTTTTTAGTTTGAGGATCTATAAAAGAATTTATTAATCCTGGGGGTCCTAATAAGGATAATGGGAAACTGTTATCAAATTATTGCATTGTCATCGGTCCTTGATACGTATGCAAAGTTTCAAATTAATCAGACTTCGGGAAATTGGTGAAAATTATGCTCAAAGATTCCGTTACGGACATACATACATAGTTACTTACAACCCAAGCTAATATAAAGCGTTTAAAAAATAAAGTAAAGGTATAAGTAGGTACTTACCTGTTTAAAAAGAGACCTGTGGGAAGATATTCTGTAAATGTCGTGTAAGTATTTAATAAATTCTGGTAAATTTATTATCTTAATGTACTTTCTGTTACCAACGATTTTTTCCAATAAAAAAATCCAATTTTTCAAGGGTTTTTTTGTAGATACGCACTAATTGTTTGTAAAAATTAAAATATGTAGTAATATCTAAATAACAATTTATGTATTGAAACTACATTTTATTGAATTTTGTATCACTAAAAACAGCATAACTTTTTCGGTCTATGGAATGTGTAAATATTTTTTGTTTATTTATTTATTCTAATAATTTGTTTTCTTACTAAATGGAGAAAGTATACACAATTAATAATAATAAAATATTTTTTGACAAAATTACAATTAAAAATTTACAATTTAGTGTCATTCCGTAGGAGAAATTTCTTGAAATTCATTGATCTCTGCATTCTATAAATATTTATTGTGAACAAAATGCGGATGCATTTTTATCTTTAACTTTCAGTTTATTGTATATGATTTTTTATTCATACCGTGCAACAGTGATAAAAATATGCAAATATATAGAGCTAAAATATTAATTTTATGATTTGAGATTGGGTTAAACGTTTATCCCATCACAATTATTCCGTAAGGGACAAGCAATTATATATTCCATATTGTTTTAATTTCCGAAAACTTATAAATAAATGTTTGTTCTGAGTGATTTAGTTTGTTTTGATTTGTGAAATTTGCTTTAATCTTTGCCAAGAAACTAATAATTTCTTAATAATGGTTCATTGGTTTGGCTTCGTTTTCAATAATATTAGTGAAATCAACATAATATTAATAAAATGTGGTTTCATCACATCGTTTTTTCAACCTTTTAAAAAATAAATCCATAATTTAAAAAAAAAACACGAAACAGAAAATGCTGTTTTTCGTTAGATAATACCTACCAAGCATGTCTGTCTCTACGTTTGTTACAATCCGCCAAATTGGCAAAATACTCAGAAAGCATCCCCCCATCACATAAAAAATAAAAATAGTCTTTCCATTACGGACCCACGTTTTTTTATATCTATTGATTGGGCTACCTGTTTTGTGAAAACAGTGCAGCCAGACGTGCATAAGTTCCATTTTTCAACGAAATATATCCGCGTCATGAATAGAAATGAACTACGTCGACCGTTTTCTCTCTCTCTCTCTCTCTCTCTCTCTGTCTCGTAAATTTACATTTCAAAATAACCAACATAGTCTTGAACTTATATATTTTCAATAATTTTAATCAATAATTTTGCGCATTGTCATAGATAGGCAGTTATCAAGATAGTTGAGACACCTTGACCTGCAGACGTAATATGGAACTACTAATATACGTAAGGAAACATGAATGGTTAAATTATGGTTATTCGAACACAACAGTGGCCAGATATAAATATGAATATCTCATAGATTTTTACAGTCGAGAGCACGATTTTTCGTCACTATCGGCTTGGCATGTGTGCCTTACGACCGTCATACACGGTCCAATCGGCATGATCCAATCGGCATGATCCAACCGGCTTGATCAAGCCAAAAGAATTGAATTTCGATTCTTCCGTCAAGTATAACTGTCATGCCAATCCACGCCCACACATGGTCAATTCTACTTGATCCAGTCGGCAGCGTCATGCCGATTGGACGATAGGCAGCATAGTGTATGGCAGTAATTAGTCGGAACGAAAAATGCAAGTCAAAACAGATTTTCATATTTTTCCAAAATCGTTTACTATAACTTTAACAAACCATAATATATAATATTACTAGCGGTTCGGTGCGGCTTCGCCCGGATTTGTGGATTACCTATTATACATTCACATATTACATAAGGTATCGGACTTTTTTTTAATAGAATTATAGCGGACACGGTAGGCAAACGATCAGTTATGAATGAAACGCTCATTATTTATTAAGTAATAATAATAATAATAATAATAATTTTATTGAGGCCGTTATACATAAAACTTAATGTGTAGCCAAAGTCAAATTACAGAAAATATAACATTTGAATTAAAATTAATTAAAATCATTTAAAAATTCTTTAAAAGAATAATATGCTTTATCAACTAAAATTTTTTTAAAACATTTCTTGAATTTCTTTGTTGTCATGGTTTTATACTCAGCAGGGAGTTTGTTGTAAGCTATTGTGCCTAAATAATGAATACCTCTTTTATAAAAAGAGTGTTTATGTTTAGGAATTGACAATACTGATATGCTCCTTGTGCTGTAATTATGAGGTTGCTGCAGTGTTTCAAAATCTTTAATGTTATCCTTGGTATATAGGCACAGATTTAATATATATAAACTTGGTAGAGTTAGGATCTCATATTTTTTAAAATAAGCTCTACAGCTAGTATCACAACTAAGTCCAAGCATAGAGCAATATACAAAATTTATTGAATTAACAAATATTGAGAGGTGCTGGTAGGCTAAAAATTTGGGATTATATACGTATTTTTTATGTCAGAAATCCAAAAACATATAAAGAAGAAAATTGCTCGGAAAATAAAAAAAAATCTTGATGTCGACAACAGCGCCACCTACCGGGTTTAACTATGCTAAGAACCATCCAGGTGACACCATATAAGTACAAAAAAAACAACATCAAAATCGGTCAAACCGTTTAGGAGAAAAATTATAAACACACGGACACCGAAACTTTATTTATAAAGATAGGGGTCCGTCCTGGTTTAGATATAGGTAATTCTGTAAAATTTATTTCGTTTGCGACCCGGCACCTAAACTAATAGCTTTGTGCAAATTCTACCCGATTTGCTTCTAAACTAATAGCTTTGAGTAAATTCTATCAGATGTCACCACATGTTACTAAAACAGGTTTTTTTTTAGAAAATACCTTAATTTTATACAAAATATTTAATAAAACTATCCTATAGCGTAAGTTGCACCAAGCAAGATACATTTACAAAATTTTATTAAAATCTGTCGAGTGGTTTCGGAGATTCGCGCGGCCAAAATTGTGACACGGGAATTTTATATACTTATATAGATAGATAATACCAAATCTTACAAATTTAGCTTCTTGACTATACCCTAAGCCAGAAGATAAATCCCAGAGGACGTAATCTACGATGAGTATTTGAATATAATATTATCAAGTAAATAATTTTTGACGGCGCGAACTCAGAACTGTATTCGGAATTTATGTTTGGTTTCTGCTATCTACGCTAAACCTACCTTGAAAGAGGAATTACTGTTGAAACTCGCACCACAAACCCAACGTTGGTAAGAGTGCAAGACGACATGATCGTTTAGGATTGATTGCTAATTAGGCGTGGCTCATGTACTGGATTTATTTGATTATTACTAATAAACGAATAAAAAGTTAATTTACGGAAAAGAGTTTAAATAAGCTTGCAAAAAATGCGAAAGCGAAATCGGAAAGATCAAATAGCTTAGATGCATGCATCACGATTATTAAAATAATCACATAGAAAAGTAACTGCACTTTTGTTGCAAACCGTCAAATGTAATTTTGTTTTAATAATAGCCACCAGCTGCCAAGATTCTCTTCTTTGAATTTCTATTTTTTTCGTTATTTAAGAAATGTACATATTTGTTCTAGATAATGTGCTGTAAACAGTTTAAATAAATAATATATGAAAAATTGTGTACCCACTTTTAAAAATAAATATTTGTGTTTGATATCAGGGCGTTAAATTTGAGTCATCACTAAAATGTAGGTATACCCTATTGTATATAAATAATAATGTTATCTCATGAACTATATTTTCGGTATTTGATAAACGTTTTCTAATTCTATAAAGTGGAAAAATACAAACATTTTAGGTACATCAAATTTTGAAGGACAATTTTTTTTCATTCTTATGTCTGCGTGTACTAGAACGTATTATTAACCGATTTAAAAAAACGATACGCCGAATTATTTGATGTTTGCAGCTTCTCGGTTCTATTTTTGTGATTTTTTTTAATTAGCATAAAAACCGGACTTGTTACGGCTGACTGCTGACAAATTAGATAATTATTGCTTTATTAGTTAGCATATTTTCTTGTTCTACAGAGATGCTTAATAATAACATTGATGACTGTAAATTCTAGTAGATTATTTTTCAATCTTGTCCGAGGCGTCAGACTCGTTTTAAGGTCGGCCCTGTGTACTAGTGATGTAACGAATATTCGCATATTTTTTGACATACGCAAAATCCCTGCGAATAATACCAGAAAATAAATAAAATTATCGACCAGTTTCAGACAATTATATAATTGTCTGAAAAATTGGCCGATAATTTTATTTTTTGAAGCGTACTAATCAGACGTTAATCAAAGATTTTAATGTTAAATAAGACAAGAAATATTAATTTCTAAACATTTCTCAGAGAAAAGTTGTTTTCTTACTCTTTTTTTTAATATATAACGCGTATATTTTTTCACTGAGAACCTAACAATCTTTTATCAGCCTTTATTTTAACATTTTGTAATAAAGCATTAGACTTAGTATTAATAATCAACCTAGTACCCAGAACCACTACAAATGTGCGTGCGACTGCCAACTTTTAGATTTGGACAACTGGCGCTAGATTTGAAAACTGAATATTCCCATTTGCGAATATCACTACCGTGTACTATGAGCATAATAATTTTGAACAGTAGATTTCTGCGACAGTCTGTGTACGAATATTGCGCGCTGTATTCCCACGCTGCAATTTTATTCTGCAAATGGGATCAGTTTAGATTAAATTGTAATGCTAGACATATGCATAAAATATGTACGTAAAATGTGGCGAAGGTCGTTCATTAAAAGTTACATTAACTGACGCCTCCGTTCCCTTCCGCTGTGCTTCCACAATCCACATATTCATCCATAAACAACAACAGCTAGGCTAACCGAGCACTTACTACTTAGTAAATTTTAAGGCCGCTGCACACGAGGTTAGAAACGCTGCTAGATTTGCGTACTGGTTTTCTTGATTGCTGTTATGTGCTCGCTTCACACGAGACTTCTTTTCAAGCTTGTTTTGTGGATAGATCTGGTGCGCGCGCAGTGACAGTTCGAATATAAACACAGAGCAAAACGTGTCTGTTGTCTGACTCTGAGCAGAATGACTCCATGTTGGTTGGTGGGCGTTTGTTCAAGACGGCCACGTGACAAGATACTGCTTCCTGATTGGTTCTTGCTCATATCTAGCAGCGGGGGACCTAGCAAGGAAAATAGCCCCTGTTCTAATTTTAAAACTCATCTTGTGAGCTAGCAGGCGAGGCCGCAGTGACGTCATTTCCAGCTTTGTACCCAGCCTACCGGTCAGCAGAATTCCTAGCAGTGTTTCTAGCTTCGTATGCAGCGGCCTTTACAGGTGTTGAGTGCGAATTGATATCTGACTTGAGGCCGCTGCACACGAAGCTGGTTTTGCCGCTGGATTCCTTCCTAAATTAGACTATTAGTTTTCAAGCGCTGGATGTATTTTAAATGTGTTGGCTTAACACACGATGCGCAAAAATAAACGGAAAAAGTTAACGTTTTAAGATTTTTTTTTAAATGTTTGATTTTTTTTCGTTGAACTGATCAAAACAATATGTACACGGTTACTGTGAGAATAATAAACCAAGTCATAAATATTCATTAGTTTTAACGTCTGTTGCCTGCATTCAAAACAAAACAGAAACGAATTTCTCTCTCTCTTGTCCGTGTCGGGCAGATACCCATGCAGGCTTTCGGCGATGCTCGATTACCGCGACCCGACTGTAGTTTTTTTTTTCTTTTCAGTACTATATTATACGACAGACGTCATAATAATAGCTAACGGAATATGACGTCATGTTTGTAAAATGACCGATTTGGGTGTCAGTTTTTGTTTATACTTATAGGTATGCGTTATCATTTCAAATAATTATACACGCACAAAGAATTCGCATGAATGAGAAATGCACATTGTACGCCCTTTAAATTTTATTTTTTGATCAGCTGTTTGAGCAAGAGCGTAAAATGTAGCGTACTTGAATAATAAAAATAATCCAACTGTAAAAAGTTTATCTAAATTTTATTTATAAGGTTACTTGCAAATACCAGAAACAATTTTGTTGCATTATGCAATTATTTATACCTAACCGTAACTGTTTAATCTAAAGACCGGTCACAATAATCATTAATCACTAGGGGTGTGTAACTTGTACTTCATATTGTATCTATTAGTCTCCTGTCTTTTATTGAGACTTTTCTGGTGGGTATTTTGTAAGTATATGATACGACTGAAGAACGTGTTTCTAAAATGAGGTAAAAGTATATTATCTTTCAATTTCAGTTAGAACTCTCCGCTCTGGTACTTTATTTGACTTACTTGCTCACCCCTATTTATCAAACATTTTATGCGGAAGTCCTTGTTCGCCATTGGCATTGAATACGGTAATTGAGCTAGGTGTAAAAATAGACTCAATTAGATCACTTACCAGATTATATCGTGTGTTTGAAATCGTATGGATTTTTGAAATTTCCGTCGAATTGTAACAAATTTGTGTGTAAATAATATTATTAATGTTACGCCTTCTAGTTTTCTATTGTGGAGTTATTGCCATTAAAAATTTAAACCGTTAGAAATGTATGAACTGTACGCATTTCCTGTAACGCCTCTAATTTCAGTTTAATTAAATTCTATTAAAAAATGCATGAATTATAAATTGATTTAGGTTGTAATTGAAAAACATTTCAAAAGTATCGACACCAGCTATTTTATGTACATAATGCAAATATAAATATTTTTTTTATTTAAATTTAGCTTTACGTATGTATACGAACCTGAAACTCCCAGTCTTATGGAGTTATTAGTTACTGTACTGTGTCCGCAGTTAACGATGTACTTATTTCTATCCATCTTAAGTTTTATGATGCTACTAACTGCAAACCGGACTTCGCTGGGGTCAAGTTCTGTGCGGATACAATCTTCAAATTGCCGTATCGAAACGTCATCTATGAACCACTTTATCAACGATTTAAGTGAATAAAATACCATTCGACACTAAACTGTTTTATTGACAGAGGCGGGAAAGCTGTCATGGCGTGTGTATATGAAATAATTGTCATTCATTGCTATTAATTAATTATTACTAAGGCGTTTTGCTTATCGTCTTCTTTTGACCTGTGCTTATCACCCATTAAAAATAAAATTGGTAGACCGAGAAGAAACAAGTACTAAAATAGTTTCAGGAAACCATAATCGCCTTTATTTTTAAACAAGGAAAACAATTCTTTTTATTTTTTCACTAACAGAAATATAGATTTATTTTCTCTGAAAACGCATTGCAATTTCTGTGCAACATTGCGGTTTTGATGACAATTTTCTGGGGTTGCGTATATATTTTATTTTTATTGTGAAATAATTGTTGCGATTATTTTATTTAAGGTTTCGAAATGTTGGCAAGAGACTCGGATGGAGATAGTGTAATATCTATATTATAAACATTTTGATCCAGTTCAGCTGTGCTCCATCCGCAAAGCGAGTTCATTGTTTGATTTATTTAACGCATAAATGACACGCTTCGTTAACACAAATCACGAAATTTTGTATACCTGCACGTTTTGTAAAGCAGACTGCTCGTGAAATGGAATCGATTGAACACTGTTGTTTATATAGGTTGTTTGGAAAAAAATGTCGTTGTTTTAGATCATTGCGGCAAACAGTTGTGAACTAAAGTCCGCTGCACACAAGGCTGGATTTGCCGCTAGGCTCCTTGCTAGATTTCACTACTATAGTTTTCTAGCGCGACGTCTTTACAAGCTTGCTCTGCAGGTATATTCAGTGAGCGCGCATTGATAGTTATAACGGTAACAAAAGTGCATGTTTATTGTCTCTGAAGAGAACACACACTGTGGCATAGTGTTTGTTTGACGGCGTTTGTTCAAATCGCCCACGTGAAATGATACTGCTTCCTGATTGGTTCTCGCTCATATACCTGGCAAAAAAATAGCCTCTGTTCTAATTTTGAAACCTATCTTGTGAGCTAGCGGCGAGCCCGTAAGGACGTCATGTCCAGCTTCGTACCCAGCCTACCGGTCAGCAGAAGTCCAAGCCGTGTTTCTATAGCCTCGTGTGCAGCGGCCTTAAGAGTATTCGTCCGGCGTCCCTACAAATATACCCTGCACCCTTCATCTCAAATCTTTTCCCCTCGCCTACAACGGTTCGCGCTCTCCCGACGCTATTTTTAAAGCTAGAGGGTTCTGGTAAACGCCAAATGAAAGACAAAGAATCAGACTACAGATCCTTCAGGCGAATTTTTTGAAAAAAAATTCCTGAAAAAACTTACAACCTTTTGAAAATAATAATAAGTTACGTAATATTTCACACGTAGGCGAAACTGTTTTTCAAAAAAATCGCCTGAAGGATCTGTAGTCTGATTCTTTGTCTTTCATTTGGCGTTTACCAGAACCCTCTAGCTTTAAAAATAGCGTCGGGAGAGCACAAACCGTTTTTAGGCGAGGGGAAAAGATTTTGAGATGAAGGGTGCAGGGGGTGTTTGCAGGGACAAATACTCAAACTTCTGCAAAAGCGTTCTTTCGACTGGACCTGAAAACTTCCGTGTGAACGGGGTTAACAGGACAAACTCGCTTGGCTGTCAGGCCGTAAGAGAATATAATATAATCGATCGATACACACAATCTCACGAATTGTATTGTTTAAAATTTAATGAATTTAAAAATTGACATCAGCTGTCCGGGCTTCCACCGGCACCAGCAACAGCGGCAGAACGTGACAAACTTAATTTGAACTGTTCCCATGGTTTATTATGCGTCGCTAATCGTATTCCGCTCGCTGGGACGATTCTCTTAAGTCTAGACTACATATTTTATTGTATGGCATTTAAAATGATTCAGTCTGTATATGTATTTTGGTTCGTTGACCAATAAGGTCTATTATTGTCAGGGATGGAAAAACGCGTTTGATGTGATAAAAATTAAAGCCGTAACTTGCATTTTCTATTTATTTTTTAAGCAGTTTGTAAGATTATACAAAACTATTTTATTTTTTACTAGTTGATCCGGCTAACTTCGTTCCGCCTAACAGTCAATGAATGTCGTGTTAACTTTTAGCTAAACTTACTTTAGGATTTTATTAACGTAATAAAATGATTACAAAAAATTTATTAAGTTTAATAGTTTATTAGTTTCACCCGAATGCGATAAATATATTCTGCAAAATTTATGGTAACAGTTTACTAAAATAACGCTTCCGATTTTGGCGAATTCTAAAACGCGAAAGCCACCCTGTTATCGTTGTTTTAAGAAACTCCCCTTTTCACAGCGCAAAAAAAATCCCCATCTCATCGACACCACTCCGTTATAAGAAAGTCCCCCGAAACGCCAGAATCGGAAGCGTTAATTCAGCAAAATTTTATCAAATTTATTATATATAAAAACTGCAGATACATTCTAAACAAGCAGTTTTTAGGTTATACGTAAAACACGAATGACAGTAAGTTGTTCGCGACTATTAGCTAAAATGTAATAGAGTTGTTATGGCAACGACATCTAAACAATAGTTGATAGATTTATTATTATAATCCAAACCTAATATAATTTTTTTCCGTTAATTTTTACGATATTTTATAATAGTTCATTAATCATTTAAGTCGATCCAGTCGTTCTTGAGTTATATAAATGGTATAATTAAATAAATAAAATAAAATATTCATAAAATAAGAGATAAGATAAGATATGCGCAGAATAACTCAGAAAGCGTTGCATTTCAAAAGTACTAATGTCAAAAAATTGAATTACTATATTAGAAATAGCAGTCGTTTCTATTAATTTAAGACTGCACATAATAATATGCAATCTTCTAATTTCCGTAGCACACTGTCCAACAGACGAAGATAACCGCAATATGTTTGCCATCAGTTAGATAAAATTGAATTTATACAGCTTTATTTCTATATAAATGAGTATAAAAAAACAGTTTGGGCAGATTCTGTTGTACGAAATTTATGTAAAAATTTTCTCCTCTTTCGTTTAAGACAGGTTTCGAACCGCTCTGATTTAAATTGAGTGGGTAATAAGGGTTTTTTCCTTATTGCTCCCCTCTGGGTCCAAAGTTCAAAAATCGAACGATCGTAGAGTTTAATCTACCTGGAGAGGAATCGAACAAAAAAAAGTTTTTTTTTATGATCGGTAAAGCCGTCCTTGAGTTATAAATGGTGTAACTAACCCGACTTTGTTTTATATATTAAGATTTCCTATACACTTTCAATCTCATGACTCGACATTACCCTATCGTGCCAAAAGAAGTTTTACTTAAAAAATGTGTCGTCTATGAACTATTCCGGCTCTTAGTAAGTTTCTTTCGACGAAAGTTCTATACCTAAATGGTATTCCCAGGAGGCATAAATCGATTAATGACTGGGAAAATGGACGTAAACGACCATAAATTAAGATGAATTTTGAAAGAAACTGTTGAAAAGTTTTCAAGCTGTTAAAAGCTCTGTTATAAGCAGTCTGAGAACGGTAACAAAACCGTCACCGTCTTGCGAAATAGCTAAAAAGAAAACTATCGGTTTCTGAGGCTACGGCGCATGACTGAGCTAATGCACAAAATTGTGACGGTTCTGTTACCGTTCTCAGACTGCTTGGAACAGAGCTAAAGGTTACATTTTATTTGATCATCCTTAATAGGTATGTACTTTATTTGTAGTCTTATTTAACGTTAATTTCATTATATTTATCAAGGTCTTCTTTTTCTCAATCATACTTTCGTTACACAAAATTCGCATGAGATTACTTATTTAAGTCTTTACACGTCTCATGTTCATTGAACTGCCGTACGCCATGCGATGAGTTTCATGACTCTATGTCAACAATGACGGACTGACCTTAAGTTGGAAAATTTATAATTAAATGATAACCTACCTTAGTCTCTAAAAAACCCTTTTTGCTAATAAAAACTCACGTATGAGATGGCGGTGGTAGGTGCATTTCTATGTATGGACTATATAGTACAGGTAATAGAGAATTTTTTTTAAATCTACAAATTTTCTACAGCTTTTATTTAAAACTTTTTTTTCTAAAATTAATATTTAAAGTTATAACGCCCTAATGTCAAAAATCCTGTGCCTAGGCGGTCATATGCACTGGTAGAACATTAACAGATGGTTCATATGTTCGAAAAAAAAATGTCTGAAAATCAATATTTTCACTATTTTTTAATTAATTATATTGATTTTTGTCTTCTAAAACGTTTTTGTCTTACATGAAAAAAGATGGAAGAAGTACAAAAACGTTTTAGAAGACAAAAATCAATATAATTAATTAAAAAATAGTGAAAATATTGATTTTCAGACATTTTTTTTTCGAACATATGAACCATCTGTTAATGTTCTACCAGTGCATATGACCGCCTAGGCACAGGATTTTTGACATTAGGGCGTTATAACTTTAAATATTAATTTTAGAAAAAAAAGTTTTAAATAAAAGCTGTAGAAAATTTGTAGATTTAAAACTTAATCATTAGCATTTTATTGTTTAAACAATTATTAGAAGAGATATGGGTCCAAAAGTCAATAAACAAATCGTAATAGTCAAATAAGTCGTAAACGGTAAGTGATACAAAAAAAATTATTGAACAAAAAAGATAGTAATTTTATTTATCTACAATAAAGGTTATTACCTTTTTTGGCCTCAAGTGCATGGTTACGGAGATATGGGCTGAAACGGTTTTTGTCAAAATGGCGGCACTTCCGCCCGCCTAATTTGTAAGGATTTTGTGCATTTAGGGTCAGTACGTGATACTGAACCTATTTAAGAAAACGAAAAAAAGTTGTAGGATAATGCAATGTGGAATGGAATACCTGTAGTAATATGGATACATTTTCAACATTCACATATTATTTTGTGATAAAATTCGCTGTCGACTCGACACCGTTCTTAGATCACGACGACGGAATCGTTCCGTCGCCTTGTCTCAAGAAATGTTCAAGACAGTACAACTACAATGGAACGTTAAGTAAAAACGTCCGCGTCGGTTTAACGATTGTTGGAGATATCAATAAAATACGATTGTTGGGACCGAGAAAACGCTTCATTAATTGTTATTGTCCAAGAATGAGTCAGAGATCGGCGTTTGATATTTAGCGTAAAAAAGTACTTCTTTAGTTTCAAAATGTGTTTTCCCGCTTATTAATTCTTTGATACGCCAACTTTTCTTTCAAAAATTATGTAAAAAAACTATCAACTTTATTTTGGGCCGGTTTTCCGAAGTTTTCCAATGATAAGAGTAAATGCCGGATAACTGAACTCTAAATTAATACTGTCCAATGAAACTTGCACTTTCTACTAATTATGTGAGGGTTAATGTCTTGAATCCGCAATCCGGAACTTCAGCTACTGTCGGTCGATTCCACCGATCTGAACTTTGCCTACTTGTGTATGTAGAGGTAGTTTCACAGCAGGTCTCCTGTGAGTTGAACGTAAATATATCAGCCTGGCAAACGTATTTTACGTGTCTGCTATAGAACCCTCGTTCTGTCACTAGGGATGTCCACCTGATTACTTACGGAATTTAAATCAAAATATTATATATAGGATGTGTGAAAAATGTTTAGAAGTTTGTCGAAATGTAAAAAAAATAATTTTCTTCTAAAAATACACCGTTTTCAGGTGGGATTTTTTCTTAGCAAATTTATTGACAGATGTGTACGTGTCAGAAGGAAGTGTTTAAACCACGAAATCTATAACCAGGAAACCCAGCTCGAGCGTAGCGGTGGACCGACATCTGTCGCATGAACCAATATGGCGTCAGCTACTGCGGGTAAGGCACACATGTTTATGGCTTACATGTGTGTAGTGTCCGTTAAGTTAAAGAACTTTGGTAACTATGGCGAAAACAGGTGGAAGAACCAAAGTTTTTCCATAGGTAGTGATAACAGCGCCATCTCGCGTGCGCCAGAAAACGGTCCGTTTCTAAACACAGCAGGCATAGGAAGCTAGGTCTCCTGGTTACAGACTTCGTGGTGTAGACGTTCAGATGTAGATTGGTGCTATTGAGCAGATCTTTACATCGATGAACATTTTTTACATTTAATGCTAATAGTCCAGGAGACAGTGAAAATTTTCTGTACTTATTTTCCCAGTCAGCAAACATTATTCGGTTTGTCATTCTAAGCAAAATTCATATATATGTAGGGGGGGGGTCCGATGGGTTGAGGCGGAAAATGCGTTAGAAAGTATAAATATACTGCACTTTTTTCCAGTGATAAAAATAATTCTATTAGAGAGAGATATAGTGAAGTTAAGAGAAAAAAAAATAGTCTGACTAATCTGTAAGTATGGGTAATATGTCTGGCAGGTAAAAAATTGGAAAAAAATAATCAAAACCATTGCCCTTATTTTCGCAGTCCTAAAAATTTGTCAGATGATAATTTATATTATAAATACAGCTGCAAATATAGTCTGGCTAATGTGGAACACCCCGAAAGCCTTGCCAGACTCGTCCAACGCTCGTCAGGCGCGCTAAATTCGGCATGTTCAATTATACAGATGATTGTTGTCATCTCTATCTGACTTGTGAGTCTGGCGGGGCTTTCGTGATTGTAAATGACAGCCAGACGTGTATTTTCTATAAAACTATAGTATTATTTATCATGTGACAAATTTTCAAATCCGGGAAAATAAGAGCAAAAATTTTGTAATTTTTACGATTTTCAAGATGCTGCTAGACTCATTTGCCAATTTCGTAAATCAGCCAGACTTACTTTTGATTATAGTTTATGATAGTATCAAATGATACGTTAAATTTCAATCATGGGAAAATAAGGGTTACGGATTTCTAAAATCGGTCAAATTTTTGCAACCGCAAATTTTCAGCCAGACTGATTCTCCTCCACTTGGGATGTACCAGAGTGTTATTTCCATTAATAAAATTATTCACTTTAATTAATGTCAAATATTTATGACTGGAAAAATAAGAGCAAAAATTTTGTAATTTTTATCTATAGTGAACCCATCCGAAAATTTTAGCCAAACTCACAAATTGTCGTTTTGTGTTACCATCCGAACAAACTATTTCATATTCACCGACTGGGAAAATAAGTACAAAGAAAATTCACTGCCTCCTGGACTATAAATACAAAACAGCGCAACAAGAGCACTTAAATATAGTCAGCCCTAGATGTGGGTCGTGTAACCATCCCAACCAGCAGACAGCTTACGCCACTCCTATAGAGGTCGAGCGTTGCCCATCAACTCTAGTTCTGGTATAGTCTTGGAGTACATGAAATGAAAAGCTTTTTACACATGGGAAAACGTCTAATTTTCTAAATCGTGTAATTGCCTGCCAATATCAGAGCGCACAGGATTGAAAAAGAAACATTTCTAGTATTTAATCCGGCTTGCCATACAAGTGACAATAGTCCTGTTTATATTTGCGACCAATTTCTATTACAATAAAAAAAATATATTAGAGAAACCGTATAAAATCTATTATCTATTTATTTTGTTGATAGTTCAGCGAACTTATCAATACGGATCATATCCTGACAGTAAAGTTTTTTTTATAGAGTTCACAAATAAAACAGAATGCGATAATAAATTCGAAATCAAAGACGTCAGATTTCCGGTTAATAGTGTCTATTGTGCTTATGTGATCATCTGCGTTGCATTTTTGCGCATAGTATACTCTACATGTATTACACCAGACGTTCAAATGGTCATAACTTTGAAACCAGAAGAGATACAGTTCTGCGCTTGTGCTCATTCAATTCAGCGGACTTTTTTCTATAAGGTCAAGTAAATTCAGGCATATCCGTGATACTTTTATTTTTTTTTTCAGAAAATTGAAAAATTGAAGTTTTTCGATATTTTTGCAAATCGGCGACTTTTTGAGACACTAATGTTGAGTTGCAGAAAGGATTGTCAAAAAATTTGATTTGACAATAGCCTTAGATTGTGAACATACATATTTTCTCAAATGAAGAGCATTGCATAGTTTTAAATCGATTCTGCTCGAAAAATAATTGATCGATTAAAACGATATCCCTATATTATTAAACGAGCTAATCTTGTACCTATGTATCTATGTACCTATATATGTCCCTAAATATTTTCTCGAAAACGGCCCTAACGATTTGGATGAAATTTACTGAAAAGGGATTTTGGGGGGCAAAAAATCGTTTTAGCTAGGTCTCATCTCTCGAAAAAATCATTTTCTTACAAATTTTATCATTATAAAAATCAATTTTTTGACGTATGAAAATACTTAAATATTGTAAGTAGGTTTTGGAATTTTATACAATGAAACAATTGTTTTCAAAATATTATGACAGTTAATCTTTAATTACTATCCAAGTGAGACTTAATTAAAATAAATACGTATTTGAAAGAAAGTTATAAACAATTATTATTATTGGGCTTTGACATGCTCACTCCTGACATCTGTACCTTCAGTCAATTTACCTGGGAAAAAAAACACAGCTACTGATGAGAACCGTAGGATACAGAGGAACAAGAGAAAAGAAGAACAAAAAATTTAATTTGGAAAATAAAGATTCAGTACATCAAACATCAATGAAAATAATAATAAATTGTAACTAAAACTAATTTTTTAGTAAAATAATTACTTTGATTGTCGTTATGATCATCATCATAAACTTCATTATTATCTTAGTTTTCAACAATAAGACTATCATCATTTTCTTTATTGCCTAATTCATACAATAATTGAATCCTATGGTTCTGATCAGTAGCTGTGTTTTTTTCCCAGACAAATTGACTGAAGGTATAGCATTTTCTTTCAAATCCTGGTTTTTTAGCAGTATCTGTAGATAAAAAAATTAATTATAGACAATAAATTATTATATTAAAACTCTATGAGGTTATATAGTATAATAGTAACGTTACAGTTGTATACTTACTTGATAACATAAAATCATCTTTTTAAGCAAACGTTCATTGATTTTTTAAGTTCAGTTATTTTCAAAGCTTTTTATTTATTTCATTTTATAAGAATTTAAAAGTACGAATGCGGAATGGAGTACTGTTCACAGATGATAGATCGACTAAATGCAGTCACATTTTATTTTTTATGTTAGCCACCAGATGTCAGGAGTGAGCATGTCAAAGCCCAATAGGTGAGTAATTTTAATAAATAAATTTTTAACTTAAATTTGAAGCGAAAGATGCAATATCATAGATCAAGATGGCGGCGAATCAGTTTTACAAGTACCGGATTGCCATAAGGGCCGACAATCCTCTCCACAAAGGAGTCAAACTGTTTCAGCAATATTATCTTATTGCTCCACAAAAGGAAGCGAAGCTTCCCCAGAGAACCTACGGTTCTTATATGGAGAGCCGAAGGCTCGACTAGTGTTGATTACAACCGAGCGGGGCGCAGCCCCGCGAGGTAAGACTGTAACAAAGGTGGAGACGTAGGCTCCACAAAGGGAAGCGACAGAGAACCTACGGTTCTCAAAGTTTTGGCGATATCAGCATATCAGTATTTTATTTAACTTTCCGAGCAAAGCTCGGTCACCCAGGTACTTTTTCTTAAACTATGTATCTACATGTATTTAGCATCGTTTTTTGTATAGTGTTTCCAGTTGAAAACAATGGTTTTCTACGTATTTTGATCAAAATTTAGATTGAAAAGCGATCCTTTTCTATGTAGAACAATATTTTTTTGTGTGTGGGTACAATGTAATGTTCAAGATGCCGCAGGGAGTTTGAATACTACATTAGACTGCTCGTGATGTATCGAAACTGTAATTTATAATCTAAGGTCATTGTCAAATCAAGTTTTTTGGCAATCCTTTCTACAACCCAGCATACGAGCCTTCCGATACGGCTAATAACGATACTTATGGAAAAAATCACGCTGAATCCAATGAAACCACTCGCAACTCTGTATTTCTGTTCGTTTAGGAGTTAAACGCGCTTATATTATGAATGTTTCTTAAAAAAATTAAAAACCTTGTAACTCGAAAACTATAAATAGCTACAGACTTCTAGGTACGCTCATTCGATTAAGCATGATTTTTTGTATAGGGCTAAGTCATTTTCAACCATATATTTCATAAATTTCCAGGTGATACTGCACTTATTTGAAAGTAAGTCGCCACCCCCTGTAAAGAAAGTCGCAAAAACTTTCAAAATTGAAATCTCTTTGAACGGATTGGTATTAAGGTTACCTGGTAGATTTTTACACGCTGAGTCCAATGAGCACAGGCGCAGCCCTGTATCTCGTCTTGTTTCGGAGATATCAAGTTTTTAATTTTTGAAATTTTCAAATTTACATAACTCGGAAACCAGAAGAGATACAGTTCTGGGCTTGTGCTCATTTGGTTCAGCGAACTTTTTTCTATTAGGTGAAGTAAATTCAGACATATCCGTAACACTTTATTTTTTTCAAAAAATTGAAGTTTTTCGATGTTTTCGCAAATCGGCGACTTTTTGAAACACTATAAGAGCCTTCCGATATGATTAATATTAATCATACTTATGGAAAAAATCACGCTGAATCCAACGAGACCACCCACAACTCCATATGTTTTTTGGTTTAGGAGTTAGACGCGCTTGTATCCATTCGAACTAAAAAAACATTCTATATGGTTAGACGACATGATGTCTATATATTTTATGTATAAGTGTACATACAACACGCAATTCTCTGTATACCTTATATTTACCCTTGTAATTTATAACTTATTGAAACAGCAAAATTAATAACGTAATTAAATTACTGTGTGAATCATACCTTCTAATGGGGTTGATTCGTGTCGTCATCAATCATTAATTATCTAACGTCACTGTTGCGTCATCGCCCTCTTTAGAACACGATTCAGTGTCGATATAATGACATTTGATTACAGTACGTTCAAAAAGATTCAACCCCTTGTTTCAAGTACCTATTACCAAAAGTATTCCATAATGAAAATTAACACTATTATCTAATTTAATTTTAATATGGATGGGGCAAGGAAGAAATAAAGTGTTAAATAAAACTCTTTTTTTGCATAACGTTATTATATATCTATGCAATACATATTTACACTAACAAAAGAGCGGTGAGCTTTATTGACCATAGCTGACCACCGTGTATTATGTTACCGGGCATTTTATTCGTCGTAGGATAACCGATATTATACTGACGTATAGATCCTCTGTAAACGTAATACATTTCCATCGAACTGACAAAAAATATGACCGACGTCATTTCGTTGAAAGGCGATAAAACAAAACATTCTCCAGACCGTTTCTATTTTATTATTTACTGGAAAATGTCAATAATTTTATTATGTATTTACGAGTGTTGTATTTGTTTCTGCGTTTTATTCGACCTGCGGCTTTAACAGAAAACTTAATGTTACGTAATTGTGCAAGTGTTGCCAATAATTAAAAAAAAAATTGGTTGTCTGTAAAGTCGGTTTACGGACGATAGTTTTACGTGATAACGTATTCCGTAATACATAACCTAAATTTATATAATAATTATAATAATTTGAATCTATGATATTGCATCTTACGCTTCAAATTTAGGTTAATTTTATTTATTAAAATTACTCACCACCTATAATATAATTGTTTTTTTTAACTTTCTTTCTTTCGTATTTATTTTAAGTCTCAAAGATTAACTGTCATAATATTTTGAAAACAATTGTTTCACTGTTTATATAAAATTCCAAAACCTACTTACAATATTTAAGTATTTTCATACGTCAAAAAATTGATTTTTATAATGATAAAATTTGTATGAAAACGATTTTTTCGAGAGATGAGACCTAGCTAAAACGATTTTTTGCCCCCCAAAATCCCTTTTCAGTAAATTTCATCCAAATCGTTAGGGCCGTTTTCGAGAAAAGCACGCACAGGGTCAGGCGGAACGTTAGGAACGTTACACTTTTTCGTGCATGCAGCCGGTGTTTCATCAATTTATAAGACGTTATCACGTCAAAAATTAAAACCAGCGGTTATATTTGCCGCAGCCAATGTAAAATTACTGCTTTTTTAGGACAAAAATACAATTTCGGACAAAATAGCTGCTTTTCATTCTTTGATCTAAAGCAAACACGTGCAATTTGTGTAATCCAACAGTAATTTTGAAAAGAGACCTATAGGGGAGACCGGGGCTGGTTGACTATAGGGGCAGGTTGACTAACTGTCGAAAACGCGACTAATTCGAAAGTATTGTGTCATCCAACTAGGCGCGAGAAACCGTTTTACCTACCCGCTCAATCATCGAAAACGCGGCATCGCGTACGCCCCGTTGTTTGGGAGAAGGAGCATTTTTTTGAAAAACAATACCTACATGTAAATATTTTCATTTTAATATTTTTTGTAGTAACATCTACATATTTATTGTTATCCACTTACAATTAGTTTGAAGTAAGAGGTTGATAATTAATTAATTTTTTAATTACGTATATTTTTTTTTATTTATAGTTATACTATAAGGTTAAAAATTAAAAAGCGATCCTGGGCTGGTAAACCAATGTGATTCGGGGCTTGTTGACCATATATAGTCAGTCTAGAGTTATGGGTTCATAAAAATATACAAATGGTAGTTTATTGTTTTATGAATGCAAAAATTGCACCTTTGATTTAAAAGACTGATTTGATAGTCTGATCTGTTACTTTAAAAGCATTTATCATTTTATTAGTAATATTAGTTGAGTTTGTTTTTTAAATATTTAATTTTTTAATATTTAATTGTGTATTCCAGTGGTGGATTTACCAGCAGGCTGAGTAGGCTGAAGCCTAGGGCGGCAAATTTTAAGGGGCGGCAGATTTAGTTTATACATTTTTTATTTCGATTTACAAAATTAAAAAAAAATTATTATACCTACACACAAAATACGAATTTTGAAAATTGAAGAGAAATTAAAATATTTAACAAAAATCGAAATATAGTCCTATATACAGTGCTAAATACTAAATATTTCAACATCTCTACAAGAACAATTGCCAAACGCTTTTTAAAATATACTTTAATGATCATATTAATTTTTAGAATATTGCAATGGCGATTCGATATTATTATCGAAATTTAGTTATTTTTACATATTTTCTTCACTGATATTTATTATACTTTTTTCTCCATGTACCTACCTAATTATTATGAGATCTGCTTACATAACTCAATCTTGATATAATATCGATGGTCTAATCATGATTTCTGCAGCAAAATTGTCAAATTCAATTTCAGAAAATTATTTCTTTATGCGTAAAAAATACTGACTAAAATAAACAAGGATCTGACACGGTACCTTGTTCTCAATGATACTAACCATACGGGAAAAGTTGATGTAAGGAGGATGATGGAGAACAAATCATAAAGTTGGAATTTTATTGATTCAGAGGCGGCAAAAATTGAAAAGCCTACAGGCGGCAAATCTGTAAATCCGCCACTGGTGTATTCTAATTTTAAGATTATTCTATTTATTTAAATTGTTAGGATTGCAGATAATTGCATTTCAATAGCAAATTAAAATTGCAAATGCTTGTATTTTTTATTCTATTTATCCCTTAATTTTGTATTCATTATTTCATAAGTCAACTTACCCTTAGTGACAAGTCAACCAACCCCAGACACGGGGTAGGTTGACTCGTATTTCGTGTTCTACAAAATCGAGTTTGTACACTATATCATATAAATGATTGTCAACTTTTTATTATTTTTTTCTAAAGCTTAATTGTGTATCTATCAGATGTATTGGTTATTACGATAATATACACTATAGCAATAAAAATACAAGCGTTTTAACTAAAACTTAGTCAACGTGCCCCGACCTTCCCTACTATAAGAGGAAGTGAGATAGCAAAGCAGCACGAAGCAGGTGTAGTATTCGTAAACAACCCAAGTGAAACTAATGGCCACACACTTAGTTGCCAAACATATTTACTTTGTGTGAGAAACAGCGTGAGTATTTTATAACGCTGATTAAATTCGCTGGCGCTCGTTTTATCAAAATGTCACTTGCTTTATAAGAAAATAATTCACGCACTAGATACGTAATTTTCTCTTAGCATGACAAAGTATTTAAAAAGTCGTGTGATGAAATGTCAAAATATAACCTAATGCAATTTGCGGAAGTAGAACTGGGAGACCTTACGGCGCTATAAAATGTGGGTCATTGGGTTCATCAATCATCAGTCATCACTTTCTTTATCGAATTCGCAATAAACTTTGTACAATTTATTGATGCCGTGATTTTGCTTTGTCAGATGTGAAAGTTACAATATGTCTTCAAATTTTATAGACCATGTATTCTATCATTAAATACTATCGTTTCTATAACAGTAACGATAAATGATTTGTCATAAAGAAAAATTTGATCAAGTTTAAATTTCGAAAACTGTTTTTAGTGCGGCAAAATAGTTGATAATCTATATATAAATAAAAATATAAATGTTCGTTCGTTCAACATCTTCAACATTCAAATCTTCGCAAGTTCTTCACCGATTGCTTTGAAATTTTGACATTTTACATTTTTATATACCTATTTAGCGAATTTGTAAATTGCAACCATTTTTTCGTCGACTTACATTGTAAAATTGATCTCCACGAAAAGCATTTCAATTTTAACACGATAATATATAGCCGACGTCCATCCCGAAGGTCTATTCTAAATAATGGTGAAAACATTTTTGAAATCGAATGATTTGTTGCGGCCCGGTGTCTGAACTAATAGCTTTGAGCAAATTGCAAGATCTAACAGATGTCGCTAGTTGGTACTAAAACAGTTTTGTTGGTTTGCTTGTGAACTAATATTAGTTCTAGTAGAATTTACTCAAAGCTTTGAGTAAATTCTATCAGACGTCGTTACTTGTTACTAAAACAGGTTTTTGGAGAAAATACCGTAATTTTGTACAAAATATTTAATAAAAACTATCCTATAGCGTAAGTTGCACGAAGCAAGACACATTTTACAAACTTTTATTAAAATCTGTTCGGTGGTTTCGGAGGCTGCCAAAATTGTGACAGGAGAATTTTATATATTGTATAGATGTCACGCCTGACAGGTTTTTAGGGGTAATCAACCCTATACTAGAGCATATTTTTAGGGGTTGATTACCCCTAAAAACGACTGGACTTGGTGACGCAAAATGTTATTTTCGTTGTTTGCAATGATTAAACTACATTATAAAGTATGCCACTTCCATGCCTAAATCAGCTTCCAAAAAATTCCGTAGCTCTTGGGCTATTGTAATAATTCGTATATTGATAGCAAATTCTTAAAAACAATTGATGACCATAATTTGTTGACGTACACACTGGCAACTTGTAGCTGATTCGCACTCTATATATTATATTAGGTATCTATATACTAGCTCCGGGAGTGTATAGTTGTTCCCTGGGGAACTTTGCTGGCCGTAAAATCGATCTACTATATTATGACACACTGCACAGCAACAACTATTACCCTGGCTGTCTCTTCGAGCACAATTGTGTCTTACCTGGCAAAAAGTACTGTGCGAATTAGCGTTGTTCCAATGTTAACAAATTATGTTTATGATAAATTCACTCAGAGAAAAAACAGTACACGAAACCTCAAAAGATCACGTAATTTTTTCTGAGTAATTTACAGTCGACGACTCATTTTCATTGAAGGTTTTAAATAACGATAACTCGTTGTTGAGGCGTAAGGAGGTGTCCCATAATAAATGCTCAACGAGCAATCTTTACATCTGTGTAATAAGAACTTGTAGACCCAAAATGAGTCACTCAAAATCGTATCGACACATTGGATTGTCGTTAGTAAAAACATCCTATTTTTTCTAGTCTTGAGCCACTCGCTGCACTACGACCCCTAGCGATAATAAATAAAATTATATAAGGTATTAAATATAACAACAGTTTAATGCAAGCCCTTGAGTGTGGGCTACCATCAAGGTCTTCCTTATATTGTATTGATCTTCAGCACGCTTAAGTAGCTCAATTAAATTATACTGCTTTGCTGTAAACCGCGATGACCTAGCGAAGGAATTATTGTTTTCGTTTCTTTCAGTGGGTCATCAATTTACTTCAATTGCTTCAAGTGGTGTGGAAGGATATTAATAAAATCGAATTAAATTAATGTATTTTTTCATATAAACGAATTGTAATTTAAAATGTCATATTTTTAACCATTATTTTATTTATAACAATTACTTTTCAACCCCATTTTCTTAATTTATGGTAACGCATTATTACATATTCTGTACAAAAAACATAACCACGATTTTTTACGTATTTTAGTTGCGTCATTAAAGATGTCTACACATAAAAAATATTCGGAAAGAAAATCGAGCCACTAAAAATATTGACTATAAGTAATATTTTTTTTATTGTAATGGTAGGTTTATTTTCAATAGATTTCATAAATTTAGTTTTGAAATATCAGATTTTGTTGTCAAAATCTTTGATCTTTGAATAAATTCGTATATTTAAAAATGATTTTGTGATTGGGTCGAATAGATTTGTGATGATAATATCTTAGTTACACCAAGTTCCATTTCTGTGTCGGTAATCGGTATAGAAACGAGAATGTGTGTTTCATTTGAGTTTGATCTACATGTTTTCATAATTACAGTTTTAAATGTTTAGACACCGTATACCACTAACTAAACTATAGCCGATTCCATGTAAAAATAAAATTCCAATGTTCTTTTTTTTTCGAGCGATCGTAGGAGTGAAATCAGTTTTGTGATGGAAAAAAATCAAATTCGATATTTGGTAGATTTAGACAAAAAAAAAGCGCACTAAATTTGCAATAAAACGAAATTGCACACGGATTCCATTAAAAGTTTATATGCTAGATTATTGTGGGCACGGCATTGATTGAGGTGCAAAATCGAAATAATTAAAAATATGCTAGCTGTCGAAAAAAAATGGCTATCACCAAATAACAAAATAATATGAAAAAGTTTAATGGCGCTCAATGTATTATCGAAATTATTCATTTCATCTATGTTTGATTCATTTTTTTGACAACTAAATCTCTTCGGAACCCCATGGCTGCATCAAAATTTTTTTAAAAAAATTGGCACGCACATGTAGAAAGTTTGGCCACCCTTGTGCTAGTAGGTATTTTTTTTTTTTTTTTTGTTTGAGGAGGGGAAATCCTCATGGACACCTCAATGGTAGTGCCGGACTCTTACCGGCTAAAACCCCCCCTCTTTTCCACTACACTTCCCCGAAAACCGCCGTAGCATTACTTCGAGGAAGAGCTGTACTGTCTGTGATTCTATCTATGCATTTCTTGGTCTATCTCTCTCATCTTTTTCTTTTCTTTTCATTATGTCCATTACATTTTCAGCCACAATTGTCCACTTTTTGTCACTTTCTAGCATATAATCGATTATATTTTCTGCAGTTAGTCCTTTGTCTGTACCTTCAGCTATCTTCTTTCTTTGTTCTTCCCATCTTGGGCAACAAAAAACGGTGTGTTCCGCTGTATCGTCCTCCCCACAGTATTTGCAGTTGGCTGTCTCTGCTAGTTTAAACCTTTCCTTATAGTGTCCAAAACATCCGTGTCCCGTTAATATTTGCGTGAGAAAATCTACCTCGCCATGTTCCCGATTGATCCACTTTTTGACATTTGGTATGAGTCTTCTTGTCCATTCTGCTTTTCCTTGCAAGTTATCCCATCTTTTTTGCCACCGGTTAGTGCTAGTAGGTATTGGTAAGAAATAACACTTTTGGGACGGGTTTCGAAAAAAAAAAACAACGAATATTAATACAACAATGAAAAGAGAATGCTATAGACTCTTATTCTTACGTGAAATTTACCACTCTCCATCTCTTGAGCTGTGTGTGTATAATGTAGATATTGCTCCAGTATGTTGATCGCTAATAATCTAATCGAAACACAATAATTAATCAACATACATGTAAAGTAACATAGTTCAGCCATAATAACGGCACGATGTAGGGACAACAAGGAAATCGATTCGATAAACTATCGATCTGTTTGGTTTATACTGTGGACCGGGGGCAAAAACCAAGATACAGGAGCCCGCATGAAGATTTGTATTAATACAGTTTAACCTTTTTATAACGTCCTTCGTTATAACGAAAAACTCCCTATACCGCAGAAGTTTTTACAATTTGGTTGATTTACCTTAAAACCCATACATTAATACCCTCTTTATAGCGCAACAGTCATTTTCTATTACGAAGAAATATGCTCATATTTAGGCGTCAGCAAATATTTACAGACGTAAAGAGGACGATTCTGAACCATCACCAACTATTCAACAAGCACTTGATGCCGCCAATTTTATCGAAAAATTCCTATTGTTTAATGAAGATGATATTCCACCACATCCCAAGAAATGCATAAGATACTTAATAAAATACTAAACAAATAAAACGTCAGGCAAAGTTAACAGACTATACCTATGTGTTTGGAATAAATGAATTAGGTGAAATTTGGTTATTTTTCTTTCTTCCCTCCATATAACGAAAAAAAAAATGCTCGGTCCCTTGAGATTCGTTATAAAGGGGTGACACCGTATTTAATTTTTTTTTTTTTTGATTGAGTAATATTTTTCCCTAAATATCAATTAGTAATACAAAGTACCTATGCAATAAAACCTTGTTAGTTGTTACTGATATTTGTGTTTCGAAAATTGTCATATCTTTTTATAATCTCAGTCGTGTAACATAAATTTTAAAATATGTTATACTAGATGAATATAATTTAACATATATTTCCAAGTCGAGCAAGTCGTTTGACTATATATATCTACATTAATTATTGCCGTGAGCATTGTTTCCATACTTCCTCTACATGACATTTACACATAGCAAAAGTTGATGAGTGCTGACACTCAAACATTATTGCAATTTGCGAACTTACAAACATTATGATTAAAATCCAAAGACGAAGAATGTCTAAGAACCGTTGATTTAGTCTTAGAGCATGGATTTGCACGGTTACGTCGTTGACCTCATCTATCGAGCGTCTATAATCCGCAGTCTTCAATATCCACAATTGTGTGAGCGAGATAAAGGAAGATGACTGCACAGTATCTCTGTCTGTTTCAAACAACGCTATCATAATATAAATGTTTGTGTTGATTTGTTGACAAGAAATCTTATCAATTTTGTTTTCTTTTTTTTCAGATATGACGGGAATGGTGATCACTGACTTTATTGATATTAATGTAAGTACACAATGATTTTATACCACATGAGTATGATATAGGTAAGTTATAGATTTTATTTATCACCCAAAGTGTCCTTTTTGAAGCAGTCATACAATCGCTTCAGCCTATAACACAAAAGAAAACAAGCGTCCGCTACCGGTGCGTTTATACAGCACAATATGAGAACTCTCGCATACAACGCGGTATGACAACTAGGCTATTAGATATAGCTACAAGCTACAATACAGTTCTGTAGTCCATCTGAACTCATTGCAATTACACCCTTAGTTAGCAAACTGACCGCGACCTTTGTCGATGTATGGGGATAATAGTTTTCCAACGGCTAAGCGAGAAAAATCTTCGAGACTCGATTCCCGTGATGGGCGAACTATTTATATACCTAAAAGTCTGTACGGAACCCTCGGTGCGCGAGTCTGACTGGCACTTGATCGTTTTTTTTTAAATACGTACATCAAATCATAAAAAAATTAAGGAGTTCATAGTGCAGCGGAGGTAAATACAGTTTAAATATGCTACGTATAATAATATTCAATTTCAAGATTGAACCACGCGACGAACTAGATTCATTCATCATTGTACATTTAAATAAAATCTCAATTGCAGCGAAGACTGCTTCATTTTGAATTTATATTATGTTGGTAAAATGGTTTCGTTTGATACCGCTGTATTGCGTTTTCAAAATCCAATATCTTAACAGACAATGCCTGTTAAATAGAATTGGATTCAATGTTTTTTGTCAGTTTAAACTAAGAGTCAAACATTTTTTTAATAGAATACAAAATTATTTTTTAAACAACATTAACCAGTAATCGATTAAAATAACTTTGCAAATTAAAATAAATGCCGACGGGAATTATGAAGTAAAGTTGTTTCCACGTCAACAATTATCTGCAACGAATCCGCAATACGCCAGAAGCTGTTCCACACACAATGACAGCTAATAAAAACGTTGTTATGTCCGGCGCTATTTGGCTATGGAGACATTTTTGGCATGCTCACTACAACATAAGAGACATTGTCACTGTGTTGGCAGTCGCCCAAAAACAGATCTAAATAAAAACAGTCACACCCCTCTCTCTCTCAGACGATATAACATATCGAACAGATGACGATCCTATTTCCATTTGTCTGGAAATTAGATTAATTTTGCAGATGTTGCAAAAAGCTGTGATCAAAAGTTTCGAATATCGGCGTTACCAGTGAAAACATCTTATCCATAATTTGATTTTGAGTTATTGTATTCTGTTTTGGTCAGGGTGCCCGTCGGCAAAAATTTTGCTGACAAATACTCTCCCCAAACTTTGTATATGGCTTCATTAGGCCTAGTCTGACACCTATTTCCTCTATGACTTTTCTTGATTTTGGGGCGTTTTCCCTCTAAATTTTCCGAAAGATGTCGTTTTGACGACATGTAAAAAAATTATACACTGTTTGTTTTTTAATTGGATAGATTAAAAACAAATAACATGAACCATTTAAAATGTCTGACACCTCGAATATGTTCGAACATATTCGAGGTGTCAGACATTTTAAATGGTTCAAGTTATTTGTCAGAGAACGTTATTTTAGCGTTTTGGTTGAAGTTTTTAATCTATCCAATCAAAAAACAAACAGGGTCTATAATTTTTTTACATGTCGTCAAAACGACATCTTTCGGAAAATTTAGAGGGAAAACGCCCCAAAATCAAGAAAAGTCATAGAGGAATAGGTGTCAGACTAGGTCTAATGAAGCCATACACAAAGTTTGGGAGAGATTTGTCAGTAAAATTTTTGCCGGCGGGCACCCTGACTATTAGTTGTAGCTAAGTACCTATTTGATAACAAAATAGGTTTTAAAACCAAAATCGTATTAGGTCGAACGTACACGGGCAGCTTGAGCACTGTCGATCACTCAAGCCGCTTGCTCAAATTTTGCTGATACCTATATGAATTTTTAACGTTTATATTTTACCATTCCAATCCACAAGTGAGGAATGGTACTTACTAGTTTTGGTCAAAATTCACTTTTGAAAATGTTACAATATTTTTTCGTTTTGAGGTCCTCCGAATAAAAAAACGTATTTTTGGAAAAACTGCGTCTGTTTGTTTGTCTGTTGGTCTGTTAGTCTGTGAGCACGATACAGGTCAAACGGATTGAAACCAATTTTCGAGAGGATGTTTGGTATGCAAATATGAAGAGCCATATTGTTTTTGGGGACAATCGGCGCATGCGCAGAAGAGATATATGCTATAACGTTGTTTTTTATATAATAATGGTATACTCTTCATATAAAGGCTTATTTTCAAGAAAGTTTCGTTAAATTTTTCTTCTGAACTTTATAGTTTTGGAAATATTTTGAAAATTAAAAAAAAATCAACTGTTCTTTTGTTTTGTGAATCTGTCAGAAATAAACTAGTTAAGCATGCTTTGATTAATTTTTACATGACGTGAAACATATTATGTAAGTAACCATTTCAACGAATAGCAAATCTCATATTGAATACTAGCCATTGCCCGCGTCACCTCCGCGATATCAGAAATTTTATTTTCTTTATTATAGTATATCAAATATCAACCTTTTGAAGTTGGAATGGTCCCGTCGCCCAATTGGCTGGAATTTTTTACGTATCTTAATTAAATTATATTCGGGGGGTCAAGGATTATATAAATGCTAAAAAAATTTCAGGTTGCCTAAAACATATTTTTTTGGTTAATTTTCTTGTAAATGTCATATGTTGCGCAGAAGCTAAAATAACCGCAAACGCTCTGACAGACTGGCGATTCCAGATGCACCCATTGATAAAATACTGTTTTTTTTTTTATTTTAACATACATACCCTAAATTCGTCGTCAGCTTTCCAGCTATAATATCAGAAACCGAAACCAAAAACCGGCACCGTATATATTCATTTTCCTAGAACCAACCCCTTTGATCAATAAGAATAGGTACCAGTTTTGATTCCTTGGAAAAAGTTTCTTAAAGTGATAATGCGTGTTTTGAATGGTTTGTTTTTATTGAACAGGTGTAAACGCGAACTTACATTATATAATAAATCGCGAGCTTTCTTTAAGTTTTCCTCACAGAAGCTATTTTGTGTGAAGAATCTAGAGCCATATATTTCTTGTCTCTTTCTCTCTCTCTAGTGCCTTGTCTCGCACAAATGTAATTCTCTTTGCTGTATTTTCCAAGACGACAGCACAGACAGTTTTTCAAGCGCATACAAAGTTCAGTAAACTTCGTAAGCCCGGCTTATATATAATATCTGAGACTTGCCGCCGGCGTAGCATCGTAAAGCTCTTTTGCCACTTCTGCCGGCTGTGTATAATCCCGCGGGGGTTGTGTCTGTTGTATCATTAATATTCTTTTCCGTTGTACTACGTTCATATTATGTGGGCTCGTAAATTCGCTGTTTTTTTTTATATTCGTGTGTTGTAGAATTTTAAAGCTAATTTTTGACCAAGTATTTCGATCGTTTACTACTGGTTGGAGGTTTATATCCGATAAAAAAAATTCAAATCTCAACAATGAATTTGTTTATTTGTAATTCATATTATGGCTGAATATTTTAATATTGTCTGTCTTCATAACAATTTATTGTATACTTAACAAACTTCATAACAATTATGATATTATGAATTGTAAACATTGCAATGAGATTATGAGAACACAGAAACAATGCCAAACAAAACGTTTATATTATTTTATAAAGAGTGAAATTCTCTACTGTCACGCAATACAAAAAAAAAAACACATTTGCTTTTCTGTGATTTTAGCTGTAAAATTACTGTGTACATAATATAGTACTATGCAATATGACCGAGATACAGTGTGAACTCCATTTAACGTCACTCGATATAACGACAAACTCCTTAAAACGTCGAAATTACTTAACTCTAGTTGGTTTACCTTATTGCTCATATACAATGATTCCCTCTAAATAACGACAACAATACGGACAATAAACAGTATACTTGTTTGTTATTTTGCTGCTTTGTTGTTGGCATCGTGTATATCGAAGATTCTAAGAAATTTGTTATTTTGTTTGTTGGGATTATCTTTCATATGTTTAGCTCAGCTGCTTATCGATAAGTTATCATATTCTTTGTTGCCCACAAAGAAAAACTTCCCTAAAGTTATCACACGAGACTTGTATCATGAATATTGAAAAGAACTGAAAATAATCCACATAATAAATTGTGATCAATATAGAAAAAAGGGGAGCCACTTCTAAGCGATTGTGGTGTAAATCCACCTTTAACACATGCATTATTCTTTCCTATAATACATCAATTTATCAATACAACAAATAAAATATCATGAATAATAATAAAATCAAGATTTCACTATCGTTGTAAAATGGGCCACTTATACATAATTCATAGTATAGTGTGCCTATTTTAAAACAAGTTTTTTTTTGAACATAAATATTTAATTGGTCATCAGTGACACATGCAATCAATTTATTTATATATGATTTGTTAATATTAAAATATAACCTGAATTGCCTAACGTTTGTATGTTGATGGTCGTTTTCTCTTTCGGATGTCCGCGGCCAGAAAGTTGCTCAAGGGGGACCTTGTCTTGTTTTATTTATCATATTAGTAATATTAACAATATTAAATCTACGGACACACGGCAAAATTGCTTATGTAAATTGTTTGGTATACCAACTACTCCAGGTAGTTTTTATTGACTTCTTTTTCTGGAACACTGAAAAAATGTTCAATCTCTACAAACCATAAAATGCAGTGGCAACCAAACGTGCTGTTGTAGTTCATAAATAGTGACTCACAAACTTAGGGAATGACTGTTAATATCACCGTATTATTTTGGTAGATCGAGATTCGATGATTTTGATGGTAATCGGAAACATTGTTATCAGCAATGCGACCTCTTTTCATTGTAGCGTTAAAACATTTGAAATAAATCGTTTTGTTTTATGAGCGTAGATATACGTGATGCGTTGTTTAGTAACCTAAATATTAATGTGCAAAAATAGCCACGGACAGTTAAATGATTTTAAATCTGTTCCCCCGCGTCCAGTTGTCATGAAATTTCAAAAAGACACAAGAAAAAGATGTTGCTGTGTTTCTTCAATTTCCGGTATCGAAATCCATGTCTACGTTTGTTACGAGAAAATATACAGAAATGTGTTGTGTCAATAGTAGATAATGTTAAATGTATTTTTTTACGGATACTAGCGGTCCCGCCCGATTTCACCCGGGTGCGATAGATATAATTCCGCAAAATGTATTCCGTTTGCGGCTCGGCGTCTGAACTAATAGCTTTGAGCAAATTCTACCAGATTTGCTTCTACATTAATAGCTTTGAGTGGGTGCTAACAGATGTCGCTACTTGGTACTAAACAGTTTTTTTTTTGTTTGCTTCTGAACCAATAGCTTTGAGTAAATTCTATCAGATGTCGTTACATGTTACTAAAACAATTTTTTTGAGAAAACACCGTAATTTTGTACAGAATATTTAATAAAAACTATCCTACAAAATTTCATTAAAATCTGTTTAGTGGTTTCGGTGACTAGCGCACCCAAAATTGTGACACGGGAATTTTATATATATAGATTTTGTAGATATTTTATAATGTAATAAAATTAACCTTAGAACACCACTTTTGGTTCCAATGGACTTTACAAAAATCGGATGTATTTTCGCACCATTTCTCAAAAATAGACGAGAATTGGATCCCTTGGGCTCAGAACCCTAAAAACATCTCATCTCTGATTCTAAAAATGCAGCATTGGATTTACATTTCAAAATATTTTGTACTAAAAAAAAAACAAATTATGTCAGATTATTTTGAAACATGCTTTAATTAAACGGAAATGCAGGAAAACAAATATTTTATGTATTTAAAGTTTTTATTTCCTTGTGTTCGATAATGCGGTCAACCGATTTTTTCTTAATCAAGATATTTTTTTATAAATAGCATGTCTAGCGCACATTGTGTTTATATATGCATTGTTATCATCAACACTACAAAAGTAATAGTAGTCGCGTGTTTTCTGTTTCTTCATATTTTATATTGTATATAATATCGTGCCGACCTCAGGCGCTTCCATATACCGCAATAAGAATTAAACAATATGTTTTATTAACACTTCTTTAGCCGGCCTCACGATCACAGCTGACTGTAATTTTAGTCGATGTGCCACTTTCAAAAGATGATGATAATATAACAGATCAGTTTAAACGGAATAAGGTAACTTGTTCGTCTAGATTTGATTTGAATGTAATTAGCATTTGATGATACAATTTGAAATTCGTATTGTGTCTTGTTTAAAAATGAGATCTGATAACCGTAAACTCAAGTGTAGCATGCTAGATCACAGATCGAGATCATGTTTTCGCCACCGTCTATCATAAAACTACACACCACATATCGAGTTACCTTGCGTTCGGGATTTTTCCGGATATATGATCGGAATTTTAAAACTTTGTCCGGAAAACGGACTGAATTCTGACGTGTCTTAGTAAATGCGATGGAAAAGTCAACTTCAGTCAAAATATTTATTAATGGAAGGCCGCTGTACACGAGGTCGGTTTTGTCGCTAGATTTGGCGGCTAGGTTTCAAGCATGCTGAGACGCTGAAATTCGTGATAGCTTTTATGTTTTCGCTTCACGCGGTGCGTCTTTGGAAGCTAACTTTGTAGATGGGTTTGGTGTGCGCACACAGTGACAGTTCGAATGTTTATTGTGTTTGAACCGTATATTTAATACTCCTATATTGCTAGTTCCCGTAAGTGGAAATGTTGTCCACCAGGAGACACAGCAACTGCATACTTCTGTTTTACATTTTATGATTTTATAGGCGGTAAAAACACAGGGGCAAAGGGAGAAACTATTAATGTTGACGGGGCGTCCTACATCAAGTTGTCGTCTTCAGTACTATTTAAAAAATACATCGCGAACGGGTGTTAATCAGTTTTATTTTCAATTTTTTTGTTAAGTTGTCGCTGAACACGCAAGAGCCTTCAAATCGTTTTTTTTTTTTTTTGCTAATTTGAAAATAAGTGTGTCATTTCAATAATAATAATAGACGTTTTAAAATGTTTTTCTCAGTTAATTATATAATTTTCACAGAAAGTTTATCAGTATCATCAGTTTTTAATTATTACTTGTACAGCGTGTCCCGTTTTCTCTGTATTTGTACTATAATATACTAGAATACATATAGTGACAACTAAATTATACACTCTTATATTACGACCATAAGATGTTTTTAAAGACAAGCCATATTTTTTTAGACATGCGAAAATACGGCGATTAATTAATCATAAAGCATGAACATACTTATAAGATGGTGTTGTTTAAATAAATAAAATTGTCGATCAATTTTTTCAGACTATATATATTGACAAAAATTATAAAATTATAATTCAATAGATGACTGGTCGGTCCGGATTTGGATCTTCTTCAGACGTTAATCAAAGATTTGTGGTGTAAGTTAAATATCTCTGGGTGTAGTTTATTTGGCGGTAAATTTTAAAGATTAGGTATGTACGGGGCAAGCAGTACATATTTTGTTTGAAATGTGTCTGATATAGGTACCATTAAACTCTGAAAACTAGAAATTATGATATAAAATTGTTGCAGAACTTCTGCTGATGCGAATGTGCAATACAAGTCATGACAAGAGCAGTGTTCCAATCTCTCTGCGAACAGTAACAGAACCGTCGCAGTCATGCGCAGTAGCTGAAACATAACTATTGGTTTTTGAGCTGCTGCGCAAGACTGTGACGGTTATGTTACCGTTCGCAGAGAGGTTGGAACAGAGCTAAGATTATATTATCGGGATCGGGCCCGGCACTTGTCCTGAAAAGGCTGCAATGTTATAATTCTTCAAATACAATTTACCAATTCTGAAATTTGATTATGCAGTCATGAAAATGACGGCTTTGTAAAAACAATAATAAATTACAATCTCTTTTACTTAGTTTCTCGCAAATTAGAAGTCACATTTATTGTTAAAACTATTATAATGCTTATTAATATTATATTATCCGCACCTAGAGATGTAAACTATGGAGGGTAGAGGTAAGGAGGACTATCTTATATGGGAGATAAGTTGAAAAAGTGTCCATCTAAATGCGCGTAAATAACAGTTCAAAAATCGTCCGGAATGGCGCTGGCGCTGCATCCGAATATAAAATGAATTTAGCAGTTGTTTGCCCTCCATAGCAGTTATAAACGAATTGAAGTGCGCTGAGTTGGAAAATTTAGTATTTTTAATGATTAGAGTCGTTAATAACACTGCAGTATATATAAAATCTAAACTGTTTACGTAGTCCAATATAATTTAATAAATATAATCTAAAACCTGCTGTGATATAGTGTTGGGAGTGATTTAATTTTTACTAATATTTTTTAGTCATTTTATAGTTTATTCATATCAGTATACTTAATTGTTTATTTATAAGTACGAAATGTATAAATAGCACGTTTAAAAATGACATTTAAATCAAAAATTAATTTTATATCCTACTAGCCGCTACCCGCGGCTACGCCCGCGATTGAGATGGAAATCGACTTTTGACATGCATATCAGGGGTTGAGGTATTGCACATATTTTGACAAACAATTTTCTTATTTTTCGTAAAAAATTTTTATTTTTTTTTAATAAAAAGTATCCTATGTTACTTCTAATACCTTCAAGAGTGTATGTGCAAAGTTTCATGATGATCGGTTAAGTAGTTTTTGCGTGAAAGCGTAACAAACAAACTTACATTCGCATTTATAATATTTCGTTTTCATAAAATTTGTAAGTCCGGTCCTGTCGGGCCGATTTTAATGAAATTTTAATAGCACATTTTAATCATTACTAAAGGGTTAAATTTCAATTTTGAAACGATTCGGAGAAATTTTTCGGTATTTTTGGGCCCAAAAAATGTTTTCAACCCTTTCTTATTTTTCGTAAAAAATTTTTATTTTTTTTTAATAAAAAGTATCCTATGTTACTTCTAATACCTTCAAGAGTGTATGTGCAAAGTTTCATGATGATCGGTTAAGTAGTTTTTGCCTGAAAGCGTAACAAACAAACTTACATTCGCATTTATAATATTAATAATTAATATGATTATTTTTTCATTTTTTGTTTTACTTTCGAAAAGTGTGCCATAAAAAAGCGGAAATTCTTCTTTCCTCGTTTTCTTTTCTATCCTACTCTAATAGATTTTGCCCTCCATACGCTTGCTTTAAAATTTACCCTTTTGCGACAGTGGCGGTCCCCTAATTTAACGCTTATTATTGACGGACACTTTTTCGTACACGTAAACGTCAAAAAAATTTGCAGGTGTCGGTAAAGCCAACATCTCTGGTAGGTACATGCTGCATTGATATTATTATATACGAGTGGCCCGTTGTAGTTTGCCTATAAAAGATAGATTATTATGGAATAATAACCGTATTTGCAGAGCGTTGCAAAGTGTAGTGGAGCCTACGGCTCCACCGTAATCCATATTACAGTTTCGCCTCATGGGGCAGCGCTCCACTCAGCAGCGACAATATAGTTAAAGCAATGGTGCGTATTTCAATCGGTGGAAAGCAACCGGATGACTCTTGGTATTTGAGTTCCTGAAGCAATTTGGAAACTTTTTTGTTCAGTACCTCATAACCCCAAAATGGAAGGAATCGGAGAAAAGGGGGGGGGGGGTCAAAACGTAAAAAAAAATTGTTTAGAAACCAAATGGAAAGGCGGTAGCATTAAAGTACATGTACTCACTATTGTTTAAAAAAATTGTCATCCGAAACGTGCGGACGGTTTGCGCGAACCGATTTTTTGAAAATCGGAAAAAAAAAATTGTGTCGCAACCGGTTGCGATTTTGAGGAAAATACTTGTTTTTGTTCAGAGATGCTGTAAAAAAATTGTCATCCGTTTCTGCTGGACGGATTTTGAGGAATTAAAGGTTTGAGTGGCTAAAATTCCCGATTTTTCACTAGCTTTTTTCAAACATCATAAAAAAATTGCTAAAATTGTTAAAAACGGATGACGTTTCTTATACATGTTCTCAGAGGGTCCAACTATAAATATGTATCAATGTCATCCGTTTTTATAACATTTAACCCCATTTTTCAACCCCTTACTTTTGTGCGGTATTAATCAGAATATTGAGGTTAGACTCGTTTCTGATGGCATACAGATAACGTACACAACCCCTTTAGGGGTTGAAAAATGAGGTTAAATGTTATAAAAACGGATGACATTGATACATATTATAGTTGGACCCTCTGAGAACATGTATAAGAAACGTCATCCGTTTTTAACAATTTTAGCAATTTTTTTATGATGTTTGAAAAAAGCTAGTGAAAAATCGAGAATTTTAGCCACTCAAACCTTTAATTCCTCAAAATCCGTCCAGCGGAAACGGATGACAATTTTTTTACAGCATCTCTGAACAAAAACAAGTATTTTCCTCAAAATCGCAACCGGTTGCGACACAATTTTTTTTTCCGATTTTCAAAAAATCGGTTCGTGCAAACCGTCCACACGTTTCGGATTTTAATTTTTTTAAACAATAGTGAGTACATGTACTTTAATGCTACCGCCTTTCCATTTGGTTTCTAAACAATTTTTTTTTACGTTTTGACCCCCCCCCCCCTTTTCTCCGATTCCTTCCATTTTGGGGTTATGAGGTACCTACTGAACAAAAAAGTTTCCAAATTGCTTCAGGAACTCAAATACCAAGAGTCATCCGGTTGCTTTCCACCGATTGAAATACGCACCATTGCTTTAACTAATAGTAATTAGGTGGAGCCGACCATATTCTAAGTTTATATTCCAGTTTTTCTTTCCACAAAAATTTTATTGAGACTATCATGAACATATTATATACAAATATTTCGAATTCTTTGATTTTTCGGCTGTTTCCTTGGAATTTTTTTTCTTTTTTTTTAATAAACCTCCCCTGTATTCAGGCGACCAAAACAAAAAAAAAATTCAAATCGGTCGAGCCATTTTCGAGTTTTTGCCTGTCTAACGCTTATATATACTATATAGATGTAGTGATAGTGATTTTTGGCAAAACACCGTCGCATATTTCAGCGATATTTAATACGAAATATTTACAAATTATATGTACAAACCTTCCTCGTTTAACGCTCTTTCTATTAGTGAAAACCGTTTCAAAATCCGTTGCATTGTTTAGAAGAAGTAAGCGGAAACCATGGACAGAGGGAAACGGCAACTTGGTATTAATATAATATGTAGTGATGACAAAACACTGTCATAGTTCAGCCATATTTTGTACAAAATATTTACAAATTATATATACAAACCTTCCTCGTTTATCGCTCTTTATATTAGTGAAAACCGTTTTTAAACCCATTGCGTGGTTTAGAAGAATAACGCGGCGGTACAGACTGCGGCAGACAGCGCCTTGGTTTTAATACTATGTGGTGATTAGTAATCTTTTAGATTGCATGATAACGTTCAACGATACTGTTTTTTTGTTAAAAATTTTATTATACTATAATACCTACTTGGAATTTTTTTTATATCTTTTTAACGCTGCTCAACCGTTTGAATTTGAGCTTACTTTCTCTGGTAATCAACAGTAAATCTAATTTACCTGTTCGTTAATAAATATTGTAAAAAACCAACTGTAATGTATACATCCATAGTGGAATCCAACATGATATATATATCTATATAACAAAAATGTAAACTTTTAATTAGACCACTTTCACGAAGAATCACTTTTAAACACGCATCTGATTAATTTGTTAATTACAGTTTTATATAAAAAAGATCTTAAAAAATTAAATGCTTAACTGTGTGAAACACGTATTTTGCAGTAGGTAAATGAAAAGCGCCTAAAATTGACACAATAATATTTTGCATTTCAATAAACTGGCCTGATTTTAAAGAATCTTGTTTGATACCTTTTAAATATTTGAAATCATATCTACTATTCAATTTTAATTTTGTGTTAGGGTTCCGTATTAAAATGATAAAAAAGAAACCCTGACGGTGAAACTTCGATGTCTGTTTATTTTCTTAGGAACTACGTTATTACGTTATCGATTAGCAATTTCGCAAATAGTTATAAAGCAGGCCTGGACAATTGGCGGCCCGCGGGCCGGATCCGACTCACAGCACAATTTTGTCCGGCCCAAATGCCGAAATAGAATGTGAGAACCTTTTTTTTCTGCAAATTTTTGGCCTGCGGTCAAATTTTCATCAGCTATGTGGCCAGGCGATCAAAAGATTTGCCCGCCCCTGTTATAAAGCTTGTGTTCGAGAGTCAGAAATTCGGAATAAAAAAAAAATTCTTTGTTTTCTTGCGTATCAAATTGGAATTTTTGAAAGGAAAATACGGGATATAGCAAACAATATACATATATTATACAGGGTGTTTCATAAACATTGCGCCAAATTTATAGAGGTTATAGACGCCATCAAAATAAGCAATTTTGGTCAATAAACCCCTGTTCGAAAATGTACCATTTTGGCTCTAAAGGAAATCAAAGATTTTTGGTTTCTTTAACACATCAACGGAGTTTGTATTTTGTTAAGTAGCGTATTTCAATCAAGAGCGCCTTGAAACAATTGACAATATGTCAGTTGCATTAACAATTAAGTATAGTGAATTAATTTGTTATCGACATGGCCCAATTTTCTTATGCCGAACTCGCCGACATGCATTTTATTTACGGAAAAGCTGAGGGGAATGGAAGACGAGCCGAACGGTTGTATGCCGCGAGATTTCCAGCACGTCGCCATCCTGATCGTGGCATCTTTAGCAGGATTTATCTTCGTCTTTGCGAAAGTGGCAGCTTAAAACGTCAAGGGGGTTCTGGTCAACCATTTTCAGTGCGCAGCGTAGAGTTTGAGGAAGAGGTGCTGCTGCGCCCACTGTTTGGCGTGTTCTTCATGACCAACAACTTCACCCGTACCACCTGCAGAAAGTACAAGCTATGGGCCCGGAAGATTACCCTCATCGACTACGATTCTCCCATTGGTGGTTGCAGCAGAATTTGAGGCAACCTGACTTCGGCCGATACGTGTTATTTACGGATGAGGCTTGTTTTACGCGGGATGGTTTTTTCAATAGCCGTAATAGTCACATTTGGGATGATGAAAATCCCCATGCAATCGCGCTCAGACGATATCAACACCAGTTCTCTGTAAATGTTTGGGCCGGCATTGTGGGAGAGAACATTATTGGCCCGTACCTGCTTCCACCACGCTTGAATGGACACATTTATGTTCAATTCTTAGAACAAATTATTCTCGAGTTTTTGAAGGATTTTCCACTTAACATTCGGAGAGGTATGTGGTTTCAGCACGACGGGGCTCCGGCACATTTTTCTCTGGAAGCAAGGCAGTATTTGAACGAAGTCTTTCGCAACCGCTGGATTGGGCGCGAAGGCCCTGTACATTGGCCCGCAAGGTCTCCGGACCTCACCGCACTTGACTTTTTCCTCTGGGGCCATGTTAAAAGTTTGGTGTATGAGACACCCATTCCCAACGCTGAAGAACTGCTGGGCAGGGTGATGGCCGCTTGCGCACATGTTCAAGATATGCCTGGGATATTTCACAGGGTTCGGACATCAATGAACAACCGTGCCCAGCTGTGCATGGAGCAAAATGGACGCCATATTGAGCCGTTGATGTTGTAGTTTGCATTAATAAATTAATAGAACCTTAAATTTATCATTTAACCTACCGCCAAAACGGCACATTTCCGGACAGGGGTTTATTGACCAAAATTGCTTATTTTTCTGCCCTCTGAAACCTCTATAAGTTTGGCGCAATGTTTATGAAACACCCTGTATATACGTATCTTGTGTATATTAATATACAATAAAAGATTTTATAAAAGATTAAATGGATTTCGCTCATTTGTATAAAATTCAAAATATAGTAGCACCTCTTTAAGTTGAAAACCTCTAAAACTCGAAAAAATGTTTTGTTCCCTTCGCTTCAAGCCTCGAAACCTCCATTACTCGAAATCTCAACCCTCTATAGGTCGATATAATCAATGAGTCCCTACAAACCATTTCGGTACATATTTTCCCTCCATAACTCTAAAAAATAAATTGGACCTCTATCTCGAGCATAGCATCTCAAAATTAGTTAGAATGAATCTTAACCTCTGCAAATCGAATATTTACTTACAAAATCCACTTGAGTCGAAATCCTTCATAGTAGAAAACTTTATAACTCGAATTTTTAGACGTTTCCCTTGAAGTTCGACTTACAGAGATTCTACTGTCTAACGATGTCATTTTGTTATATTGATTTCATTCACCACAGTCAATCAAAACGTCTTCTTTTGATCAGTTGTTCTCAAGTATGAGAAATAGTTGTTCATATAAATTAATCGTTAAGATAATTGATAAGTCGTTTACAAACAGTACACATTAAATACGTTTACAGTTTCAATTTGTTAATATAAATTCATCGTCATAATGAATAACTGCTTCATCATGTTACTGTTTCATTACCGAGCCACTGAATAATAGCATTATATAGTTTATAGTATTATATTACTTAGTTCATGATGTAAAATGACTCGTATATAATGCAATTTAAATTTTATTCTAATTTTATTTAATCGCATGTTTATTAATAACAAAACACCGAGAGAAATTTAAATACAATGCATTGTTATTTGGGTTAACTAAGCATTTCAATATGTTGATATTATTCATTATTGTAAACCGTTTATTTTAGAATACACTAAAAAATATTTACTGTTTAACTTGCAGCGATAAGTAAAACTGCATATTCGTGATAAGTTGAAAGTCAAGATGGCGGTGAACTATCGACGATATTTCTGTATAGACAAGAGAAGCAACAATCAACTTTGTTTTTCTTTAATAGTCACCATATGTATTTTTTTAGCTATTCTGACAGAGCTTTTTGAAGTAAAAACTTCTATAGGCACATTAGGCGATTGTTGGATGGGTAAAATCTTATGAATTCGCATGCTAATGCTAACAGTATATCTGTAGCTATAAGTACAATTTGTTGCGCTGGACTAGCAGTGAAAGTATAACTTTTACAGTTGACTCGCGGTAATCCGGCCCTATCTAATCCGGATTCTCTTATAATCCGACGTGGCTTTCTTGGACCTCTATTATTTATTATCTATATAAACGACCTATGGCGAATTATATGAAATCATCCATGACATAATACCTCTTCGCTGGATGAAACTTATTAAATCAGGTGATACATAGAACAAAGGCTTTACACCGGTTTTCTACAAATAAATTATCAGTAAATATTAGTGACAAAATGTGTCTTATTTTAGATAAAAAATCAGTGCAATATAAATGTAAAATTCTTAGGCGTCATTCTGGATCAATCACATAATTAATATGATCAGCAAATAAACTACATATCTGAGCAAAAAACTCGCAAGTACGATATACGCAATAAGACGGATCAAATATTCGGTCAATGATGAAGCAGCACGTGTTGTTTACAGTTCTTTATTCCATTCTTTTATGGAATATGGAATACTAGTTTGGGAAGGCGTACCTGCTGCTAAAATAATTTTCATCTTACAGAAAGCTGCGGTTCGAGTTTTGGCAGGAGTGGAAAGAAGTGAACACTGTCGGCCTATTTTTGTGAATAACAAAGTAATGACACTTTCAGCTACGTATACCTATATATATCATTGCTTGGCGTATGTTAAAAAAGAAATAAAAGATTTGGAAAAAAAATCTGATTTTCATCACTATGAAACGAGAAATAAAAATTCGTTAACATTACCACTAAATAAATTAGCCACCGTACAAAAAATAAATATGGAAAAATTTAAAAAAAAGTTGTACCTAATCATTTTTAACTGCAAACTGTTCTTATAACATTGATGAATTTTTTTATCAATTTTAAAAAAAATATTCTATAATCTACTTGGAATGTTTATATTTTTTTATGTTTTGACGTTACATGTACAAACTGTACTATTATGTGCTAAATAAAATCTATCTATCTATCTATAGGGTATGTAATTTGTCGGATTACAAAAAAGTTTCTGACTACAAGGGGTCGATGGCAGTACTCTATAGTCCGATAAATTGGATCATTCGACACCGCCTTACAAAACGTTTGTCGAATTACCGCGGGTCAACTGTATTATAATACCGCTAGAGATTATGTATAATGGCTAGTTTAATCACTTTAGCTGTTACATATATATTAGTGATGTGCCGGATATCCGTATCCGCGGATATCCGAGGGAGAAGAAAGATCCGTATCCGTTAGTTTTTTTGCGGATCTTTTACTTTATTAATTTTCAATTCATAGATGAAATTTTATATATACAGATGATTAGGTAATAATGAAAACCTGTTAAATTCCATTCAGATTATTTTTTTAAATCGTATTTGGCACCTTTATATTGCAAACATGTATCGTAGTGAGTACCATACTAATAGTAAAGAACTCAAAGGTACTAAATCAACTATCTTTTCAATGAGACATTGCACATCGATCTTTGGAAAGAGACAATCTGTATTCTGTTATGAGAGTTAACTCTTAAAGAGGTCAATAACTTTTTCGCATAACAGATAGTCTCTTTCCAAAGGTCGATGTGCAATATTTACCGCCACGTACTCTAAGAAAGTTAAGATCCGTATCCGTATCCGCGGATCTTGAAACCAAAAATCCGTATTCAGATCCGTATCCGCGGATATACATTTTTAACGATCCGGCACATCACGAATATATATAATATATATACCTACATAACTCGCTGGGTTTCTGAGACATGACATGACAGCCAGTGGTCGATTGTGTACGTCTTATATTATTGACCACGCATCTAATAATATCCGCTGTTTCTTTATATACTGTACATATAGACCGTATTGCACGTGACCAATAAAGATTACATTAATTATTGACCACGAAATGTCGCGACTACTGTTGATGCTGTCGTAGTGGCCAATGGCCACTCGGTTATTATATCAGTGCATCGGCGACAGCAAGATAAAATCATGTATGTCGAGTTCATATTCAGAATTATTTTTTTAAATCATTTTATTTTGTAAATCTTTGATTAACGTCTGAATAGAACTCTTCAAGTAAATAAAATTGTCGACCAATTTTTCTCAGACCAAACGATATATTGACAAAAAATGATAAAATTACAAATCAATATAACACAAGATGACGTTTCGATCCGGATTTGGATCTTCTTATTTATTTTGTGTTACATTGTGCAAAAACTTTCCATCTTAACATTAATTTATTAGACAATGCATTTTTTTTAACCGACTTCAACAAAAAGGAGGAGGTTCTGTGTTCGTCTGTATATTTTTTTTTAATGTATGTTCACCGATTTCTCTGTCAATTATGGACCGATTTTCAAATTTTTTTTTTATTCAAAAGAGTGCACCTCAGTGGATGTGTGGGTTTAATTTTGGATAACATCTATATAATACAGTCTGTATATTTTTTTAGTCTTGTATGGTCGATGAGTGACTTTAGAATATCGAAAATGCGAAGATTTAAAACCAACTGATCTCTTTAAAATCGACGTCGTGAAAAAAAATTCTAATCGGTACAATAGTTCGTGAAATTACCCACAGCAAACAAATATACAGACTTTTCCTCTTTTATTAGTAGGTATCTATTGATAGATCGCTAATTGCTCACATTGGCAACAGTTAAAGATATGGAATTGAAAATACGCAATAGTTGAATTTTTGGTTAGAGAATCCCGTCAGGTCATGGAATGCGCTACTATGAGTACAGACTACAGAATCATGCTGTGTGCCATAAACAAACTGTTTACTTGTTGGGTTGACACATGTAGCCGGATGTTATTAAATACCTTTCCTTGATTAGCACATGTGGTGTTTTTTTGCCATTTAATCGGGAGACATAACAAATCACATTTCTACGACCTATAGAAAAGAACAAGCCGTGAGGTGGGTCGTGTGTTCGGACACAAGTGCACCCTTGAGGTCCATAGTCCACACGACTATCCAATGAAGTCCTAAAACACACTTTTTTGAGGTCTTTTTGTTTGAACAAAAGCGTTTTTGGACCGATTTTATTTATTATAATATGTAAAATGTCAATATTTTTGAAGTTGGAATGCTCCTGTCGTCCAACTGGCTGGAATTGTGTATATTTCATTCAATTTACAAGTGCATTTTGAGCAATTTTATGCACAAATCTGTAATACCTGATAACACACGCCCGTGTTCCAGGCTTCCAGCTTCAGTTTTCTTATTTGAGTTCCCTAGTGAAAAATTTGCTGTACAAAATAGAAAATCCTTTTATGTATATTGTAGTAGAAATAGAATTATTATAGACATTACTCATTTGGCACGGTGTTTATAAAAATGTTACGGCTGTTTCTAGAGAACCAGATGTTTTCATCATCTAATTCTGTATAGTATGTTTGTAAAAAAATTAGAAGTTTTTGTCCAGTTAGATATTAATGTTTCTTGACCGGATGTGACCGCCAGTCATTATGTTTATTGCCCTTGGTCTAGACATTGAGTTTTTGTGTTACGTAAATGGATTTCTTCTCGGTATAGAATATTATTTCTGAGCTCTAGATTTTCATTAAGATTTTGAAAGTCATTTAAGAAAAAAATAAATTAAACTTTGATTTAAACAGAGATACGGCAAATTGCTTCTAACACTAACGCTTTTATATACCATTAACTTTTAAAAAATTGTGGATACTATTTCATTGGCTATTAAAATTTCGATCACATTTTTTATAATATCTGTTATTTTTACACTTTTAAGTATTTGAAATACTAAAAATGCTTGAATGAAAAATTGATTTCTATTAATATATTCGTTTCTTGCCTCGACAGACGCAGAATTAAACAGACTTGCAAGAAAACGTATTTTGCTTTTTGGGTACCCAAAAAACTGAAAAGATGAAATAATGAAATGTGATTTTGATTGAAATTAGTACAGTTCCCCCATTTGTGGAGGTGTAAATAAATTTGAAATTGGAATTAGATCTACATCAGATAAAACTAGCAGTTTTGTTGGCCTTAAAAAAATACTAGCATAATAACAATACCTTAAAAATCTTCAGCAATTTCAATATTGTCTATCTTATGATCATCCAACACGCGACACAGTAATCATTGATTCCTCAAGTCTAATTATAATTTAATGATCTTTATTTAAAACATCGCGTTCAAGTGTTTTTAAACAACTTAAATAATTTTCAAAATGTGTAAACATCCTGCACATTTTACAAGTAAATCAACGCTTTTATTACGAGATTAAAATTCCTGATTTTATAATGAAGTGCCCGACGTTTATTTAAAGTGTATTAAATGTGTCACCCACTTGAAACGGCACTTGAATTTTGAGTGGACTATTAAATCCGGTGCATCATATAAATCATATTGATAACAATTTGCTTATCATTAAATTAGATATTGTAGCGTTGATTGCTCTGTGAATATTAAAGCAACAAAAAAATTGTTTTTTTTAATTTATATTTTTCGAGTAAATTTAGCGCGATAATAAAAAAAGCAAATTGCGATCTCAATTCCGAACAATATTCAAGGAGGTAAAGTAACATTCATCTTCAAAAAAGTGTGAAAAAGTCGTTCTATATTTTGATTGTGACCACTTTAAAAAAAGCTTCGCCGCCATCAGCTTTATTTTTAATTTTTGACAACTTTACCTTGTAAATTTTTACACGCTGAATCTAATGAGCACAGGCGCAGCCCTGTATCTTGTCTCGTTTCGGAGATACATTTTTGAATTTTTCAAATTGTCATATCTTCGAAACCAGAAGAGATACAGTTCTGCGCTTGTGCTCATTCGATTCAGCGGACTTTTTTTATAAGGTCAAGTAAATTCAGGCATATCCGTGACATTTTTTTTTTAAATTGAAGTTTTTCGACGTTTTTGCAAATCGGCGACTTTTTGAGACACTAAGAGCCTTCCGATACGGTTACTAACGATACTTATGGAAAAAATCACGCTGAATCCAATGAAACCACTCGCAACTCTGTATCTCTTTTAGTTTAGGAGTTAGACGTGTTTTTATAAATGTTTCTTGAAAAAATTAAAAACGTTATAACTTGAAAACTACAATAGATACATACTTCTAGGTGCGCTTATTCCATTCAGCATGATTTTTTGCATAGGACCACCTGATTATATAAAGTTCCAAGCGATACTTCACTTATTTGAAATTGAAAATTTGTAAAGAAATCGCAAACATTTTCAAAATTCAAATCTCTCAAAATGGGTTGATATTAAGGTTACCTGGTAGATTTTGATACGCTGAATCCAATGAGCACAGGCACAGCCCTGTATCTTGTCTCGTTTCGGATATAATCGAGTGTTTAAATTTTTGAAATTTTCAAATGGTCGTAACTTTGAAACCAGAAGAGATGCAGTTCTGTGCTTGTGCTTATTCGATTCAGCGGACTTTTTCTATAAAGTCTAGTAAATTTACATTGTGCGGCCATATTGAATATTTTGTAATGTGCGTCGCCTCTAGGTAAAATCCCAACAGATAAACGCAATATCTATAACTTAGATACAGACGCTAATGACCCTATGTCGAGCGTCTATAACCTACAATCTATCTAAAGAAGTGCATGCACATTCAAATGTTATCATTTCCTACTACTTTTAAATTTTAATGTGTGCACGATTGACCGTTAAAATGTGATCGCTTCGGTGAACTGTGAGCTCTACTGTCCATTGTTTTAATTGTTTTCCGATATTTAACACGCATTACATAAACTGCGTTGATAGGAAAACTCAGCAATAATCAGTTTTTGTTTATCGTAATTTCATTTGTTGCAGACCGGATGTGAATGATCGTTGGCAGTGAAGTGGCAACGCATGTATTTCCGACCGCCTGACAGTATTATATTATCACACCAGTCGTCAATGCCTGTCAGACATCGCTCACTCACTAGTGTGTCAGTCTACACCGTCAGTCAGTAAGGACCGGCGAGTCATCCTATCCAACCGGCATGATGCGATACTCTGAAATACCTCGCGATATTTCTTGCGACAGCATCGCAACCCTACGCATTCCAGAGGTACGTATCCACAAGATATTGTGACAACTTGAAATTCTGCTTGAGTGGAAGCATCGACCGTTACCTATAGCAGAATTCGGCCACAGATTGATTTGGTTTTGTGAATAATTTAGACTAGTGTGACCTGTGCGAATTATTCGCACTAAATAAGTATAATAATTATCACTTTACAAAATTATTTTTTAAATATGATTGCAGGTATTCAATTCGTTTCTAGTTTTGCACACTGCTTATAACGTTCTTCTTTTTGTTGTATTACAATATGAAGCTCAGATGACAGATCGAAGAAATATTTTACTAAAATTGTCATATAGAGACGCAAGTAGCAAAAGCGTTGAGCTAAGCCGTCAGATGGCATCATGCAACATTGCTGTGACGTTGTTCAGCGTTGCCCGTCAGATGGCAGACGTTGTTCAGCGTTGCTGTTAATTAATTTACAAAAACAAAAGCAATAATAGATTTTTTAGTTGTCGATGTCAGTAGAGCAAGCAATTATCTGTAAAATGATATATAATTTATGTGGAGAAATTGTGTGGTTTTTTCTAAAAAGGGAGGCAAACATCTTAACCTTAACGTATTCATATATATATGATATGATTTAAATTTAAATCATAACATTAATTATTAGTGTCCGACCGAAACTAGTTTTACGGCCGAAACCGAAACCGAATTTCGGCCTCAGTTTCAGTTTCGGCCGAAACCGAAACTTTATTTTTCGTGAAAAATAAAGTAAACATTATCATAATCAGGCTTTATTATTTTTTTTTTATTTTTAAATTAATCACATATTAATCATTCAGCCTCTGATATTTTAACTAATCATTAACTTATCATATCCTATTATTATCCCCCTTATTTAAAAACACAAATTAATATCCTTTTTTTTAATATTATGAAATAAAATAAAAGCTATAAAACAAAATTACTTTTTAGTAAAAAATATTTACCTAATAAATATGTTTAGGTAGGTGCATCCCATCAAAAAAAAAGAAAACACTCTTTCATCTTAAGAACAAAATTATTTCTTCTAAACTTTAGTCATTTTGTATGGTACTCTTGTTAACGAACTACAATAAAATTAAAAATTATTAATAAGTACCTACCTACCAAATACAACAACTAAATAAATATTTTTAATGCAAATAATACTTCAATCGAAAGTTCAAAATAAAAAGAGTTTTCTTTCAAACTTAAAAAAAAACGCGGAGCGCGCAGGCATAAAAGACACTTCGTCGCTCGCAGCTGCACCTCCCAAATTTAGTTTCGGTTTCGGCCGTATAGGCAGCCGAAACCGAAACTAAGTCGAAACCAGTTTTTTGGCCGAAACCGAAACCGAAATTTCGGTCGGACACTATTAATTATATAATACAAAATAAACATTTTTACGTCGCGCCAGTTTTTATTCTAATAGGTTTCTGGAGAAGTGTTTTAATTAGACACAGTAAAATGTGTTTGAAGAATAAGCATATTGTCTGAGTTCTATAGAAACCCATAGAAAAAATGTCGAAATGTACATTTTCGAGTAGAAATAACAATTTTAATTTATAAACAGGCTCCAGAAGAGCTATGCTTTCAAGCAAAATCTCTGGACGACGACGACGATGACAGCATTGAAGAATGCAGTACGACTTCGAGCAAGCGCGAAAACAGCATATTTAGCAGAAAGCGCGACTCAAAGAGCGAGAAGTCAAAGTCTAAACATTCTTCGATCAAAGGACACAAGAAGGAAAAATCTTCGTCTATTTCCTCGGCTTCAGGCAGCCCTGGTCCACCCTGTTATTACAACTATGGGTATGCAGTTATATCCGATTTCTGAACTGAAAATATTTTCTTTTATTGTTTGTGGTCTATTTTTACAGCCAATTATCCAATACCAATATGCAAAATAGAACTCAGAGTCTTCCGAGTAATACTTCTTTAAAAGACTACGATGCGGTGGTACTGAATGCACTTCGAGTACCGGCGGAAGATTTTGCTAGCCAGTTGACTCTCTTGGATCTGACGCCTTTTCTTGCCATTGCTCCAGACGAACTCACTAGCTGCGGATGGAATAAGAAAAACAAACTAGTCATTGCTCCGAATGTCGTGGCGTTCACAAGGAGATTTAATCATGTAATTATTGTGCTAAATTTTATTAACTCGAGATCCTGAAAAAATACCGCCCAGTCCTTGATAAGCGAACACAATTAGGTACTTGCACAACGTATCGTGCTTCTTCTTCGATTTTTCAATGGCGCGTGTAATTTCCATAGTTGTAAACAGTAAATACTTACAAAAATATGTAGCGCTCAATGCTTTACTATACGAGACGCTTCGCATAGAATAGTTCACTGAAATGCTGAGTAGATGGCGCATGGGCAGAGTGGAATCCCAATAATTCTTTTTATTTTTCACTGCCAGAGAAAATATACAGTGCAACAAGTGTTTTTTTTTTATTTATTTCATAGTGTCATTGTATTTTTAGGTAAGTTTCTGGACCGTTCAAGAAGTACTCACAGGAACAACGCCAAAACAACGATCTGAAATACTCGCTCATTTTATAAGAATCGCTAAAAAATTGTATGATCTAAACAACCTTCACTCATTATTTGCAATAATATCGGCCTTGCAAAGCGCTTCTGTTTATAGGTGAGACAATGATTTAACAATAATATGTCAAGTTATTGATGAGCTCAATACCGCTAATTGACTGCAATTATTTTGTTTATTTATTTCTATATAACTAGACTGAACAAAACGTGGAGTTGTCTTTCGAAAAAGGATAAACAGTCGTTTGAGAAACTAGCCGAAGTTTTCACAGATACCAATAACTGGTCCAATCTCAGGGAACATATGGAGAGCTTGAAGTTACCGTGCATACCTTATCTAGGTAAGTCGTATTTTCAGAAATGAAATTATTTGAACTGAAAATATCCAGTTATGGTAATTTAGTAAAATATAACAAAACAACTCACCCAAAAGAAATGAATTGTTTTTTTGATTAAATCATCGACAATTCAATAATCACTAATTGTTCCATTTAAAAATTAGATGATGATTCATTTATCACAAAAAAGAAACAATGTAGGATTTGTTACGGGATTTATTATTTGTTCATCGAAAAGCAATTACCCGAGATAAAAAATCCCCAATTCTGTTTTTGGATAAAAAATGTTTCTTAGCTTACTCACATTTAATCGACTCGATTGTAGATTCTGTATTTAATAATTTCCATCTTTTGTGCCGACATTTTACTATTGTTGCTCATAGGTCTATTTCTTACTGATCTGGTGTATATTGATATGGCGCATCCACATTCGGGAGGTTTGGAATCTCAACAGCGTTTGTTGAAGATGAACAACATCCTGCGCGTTATATCGAACTATCAGTTGTCCGATTACAGTCATTTGCCTACCTTGCCGCATATACAGGATTATTTGAAATCCATACGCTACATAGAAGAATTGCAGAAGTTCGTGGAGGATGACCAGTATAAGTAAGTAATTGCAATTTTGCGTAATAATAATAATAATATATCTTTATTCCATCATACTGAGTACAGTGTAGAATGGGTCAACTTGATAATAAATATGAAACATCACCGTGACGCCATATTTCGATATTTAATTAGAGAGTGAATATTTCCCAAAAAAGTAAGAACTGTAAAAAGAAATTTGACACACTTGTGTTCATCACTTATGTACACAGTGGACACAGTTATGTTCAGCAGTTAAATTGTGCGACTTAGTAAATTAATAGACAATAAATTATTAAAATATTACTCACAATTAATAGGGTTGCAACGATATATCGGTCAACCGATAGCGAAACGAAAATATAGATATTTATATCGATATATTTATATTCCCGATATGATATTATTGATATTATGGCATTAAAATATCGGAGAGATGTGACCTAAAAAATATCAAATTTTGCGGTTATTTTTTTGTGTGTTAGTGTAAGGTTAATTAACAAATTTATCGATATTGAAAGGGTTGATATTATCGATATCGGTCTGGTGTCGATATATTTGTTTATATTAAAATCAATTTGCATCCCTACTCACAAAGTAATGATCTTTATAAAGGTTATCGCTTCAATTGGAACCACCATCACCGGCAGTGAGTTCATCCAGTTGCAGCTCTAGAGAGTCGATCGCTCCGAAATCGAATCCAGTGGATGCCGCGGCTCTGGCGTCGCTAAACCTGTCGCCAGCCAAAGCATCGTGCGGCTCGTTAAGGCTGCATAACGCCGTTTCACAAGGTGCGAAATTCATACCGGGACACAGAAAGTGTCGCAGCCTTGGAACAAAGTAAGTTTTGCTTCTGTTTGCGCTGTGAATTTTTGTTACATTCATTAGATTTCGTTATTTATTCGTGTTATTTTTGTGACTAACATTTTTTTTTTACTGTGAAATTGTTGTTATCCCTCCATCAATTGAAAACTTATGGATGTTTAATACATAACAACATGTTGCCGTTTTTTGAGTTTTTTCTGACAACTGTATGCCATAAATTTTCGTGTTCAATATTTTGCTTATAAAATGCTCTAATATCATCTGATCAAAAAAACAAAATCGCTTATGGAAAAGTTTTGTCTTTTTCTATCTTTATTTTTTTCAACATTTTTGAAAATATCCGTTCGAGAAAATAACTTAACAAATTAAATAACAACATTTTCATTTAAGCTCTGTTTTAACCTCTTTGTGAACGGTAAGAGAACCGTCACAGTCATGCGCAGTAGGCTAAAACCAAACTGTTTGTATTGGTTTTGGAACACGTTTTAGCTACTGCGCATGCCCGTGACGGTTCTGTTACCGTTCGCAGAGAGGCTGGAAGAGAGCTTTAGTTTTCTATATGGAACAGGGGCCGACTAATAATATGTTAAATTGGTGTCAGTTAAAATAAAAAGGATTAACGGACATTTTGAATGCAATGTTCATGAGTCATCTCACAGAGTGTTGTAGTCAGTGCTGAGTACTCGTTTAACTCCATTTTATTATTACAGGGTCGGCTTTAGATTTACAATTCATGTAAACAAATTTTATGTCGCTTCACGTTTCTCTTACGTAGGATGAAATGCAATCCAGAATCAATACTAACCATCTTCAATAATAATTGGAGAGGATACCGAAATAATTTCATATTCGATACTAGAGCCGACGCTGTATTGTCGTTATCTGTGTGACCCCACCCCTGTCACAGTCACGTCCAGTCAATAATTGGTGATCTATTTTACTGTAATACTGTGTTTGGTATCAACCCCATAGTACCTTAGGAACTACAACATTCTGCGTCGTTGTTACGTTTGACATAATAATACCGACTGCAGTAGACTTCCCTAAATCAGTGTCTATGTCGCTATTGAAGGGATCATAAGGTTGTTTTCCCAAATAAAATATGGCGTGGAGGAATATGATCTTAAATGGTTAAAAACAGTTAAGCACAGTAGGGAAAAGCAGGAAGCGTTGAAATTTGATTGTTGTCTTGTCAAATTGTAATTTAAGCATAAATTTTTTGTAGACACTTAAGAAATCGGCTATTTAAGATACTTTAGTTTGCTATTTAGTATTCGAAGACACTAGTAAATTGCTTTTTAAAAAAATTTCATATTGAACTTATTTGGTTGTCCTAACTAATTTTGTGTACCAAACATAGCTAATATTAGAGCTGTTTGTTATATTGTTGCAGTGTAGTTTAGGATAAAAATGGATAAACGGCAACAAAAATGCAAAGTTTGTGGTCTGTTTCGATGCTAAACTGAACTGCAGCATCGTAACAAATCGAACTATTGTTTATAGTAAAACTATTAGTGATGATGATGAAAAGCACAGAAATAAATTTTCCGTGAAAACATTGGATACGATAAAAATTTCGCTGTGTCTTTATGCTCATCCTAAATAAAAATTTTGTCTCAGATTCCGTAGCACAAGCCTACCACGAAACTTCCCCAAACAGGTGGGGTCATGCGGTGGTCATCACCACAGTGCATACCCGTGTGGGTGAGTGTGATAGAAGAACCTCCGTGTCCGTATCTGTATGGTATTTGTATGCTTGTACACAAACGACAAATAACTCTGATTGCGCACTGCATGCTACGACAAAATATCGAGCCGGATGATTCGCTCGATGTCACTAACACTCAACTGTCACAGATTCTTGATATTGATGTTACCTCTAATTTTTGCATGCTAACAAATCGACACAATTTTTCAAAATATAATATTCTATTGCCTAGTGGAAAGTGAGAAAATTATATTCTTTGAGCCCAGAAGAAGAACCTCAATAGACAGTTCTTAAGTACAGGCAGTCAAATTCTGCTGTTTTTTTTTCTTCATTATGTAATGTCGGAATGTTTATATAGTCAGTAATGGCTTGCCTTATAGTATTTTTCTGGGTAATATAGTTATTGGCGTAACTAGTAGTCTTAGTCATTCATCGCGCTGACAGGTCATGACTTAGCCTACAAGTTGCGCCCATAATTTTATTCAACAATTGCGCGTTATTCATGTTTTATTCATTGCCTAAAAAACGAAGCCTAATATCTATTTATTTCTTTATAAAAAAAACTGTCAATACTAACAGCACCAAACAGCACGATTCAATGTTTTGGTTTGAGGTTAGCCGGTTATGAATAAATTCCATGTCGAAAACTGTAAGGAATACTTTGTCAAATAAGTGTGTGTGGCGCTGCCGTAGAGCGGGCCTCGTTATCACATACCACGCGTGTGTGTTAAGTTAGTTGATTGTAAGCAATCAAAGCTGACATATCATATAATAAAAAGTTATTCAGAGTATTTGTTGTCGTCTTTCTAATATCCTAATTTTTAACCCAATCCTACATGGTAGCAGAGCGTAGTTCAAACATAAACGGTATATTTGGGTGACAGTGAAAATTAGTGAAAATTAGAGGACAAGAGGTGATTAGTGAGTTTTAAATAACGGAGGAGAAAACAAAGAATAAGGTGAGTGTGAGTAAGTCTTTGTTTAACACGTGTGGTGTTATATGGGAGTTCGTGAGGCCGGGTGCGGGTGGCGAGCGTGTGTGTGCGGGGGGGTCGCCCTGTGACAATTCGCGCACCTTGTGTGCGGGTAAGTCGCGAGCGTTCCTGCCTGCGTGTTGGCGTCATATCTCAGCGTAAGCAAATATGCTTAAACGAATATTATTCAATATGTTATTGTTTGATAAATTGTTCAATGTTTATATAATACGATATAGTTTATAATAAGCCATGCATTGATGTGAACAGTCGATATTGAAAATGACATCACATGTATATTGTATACTGATGAATAGAAATACACACACGCCGCTGCTGTACGAAATAGAAATATACGGAGAAATAGAATATACGACTTGCGTTTGTAATGAACGGAGGGAGTATAGACGGTTTTCACGAATTTCCCGGGCCGGTATGTGTATGATGAATGCCCATGGTTCCGTGGTTTTCTAGTATAGATGTAAAATGGGATTCTCATTTACAACCGAGCTTTACTTTAATAAATACATCAAAAATGTAATGATTAAGTTACGATAAAGAGTATATGTATATTTATATATATATATTATAACAAAGAGGTTATAATATATTAGAGAGTGTATCAAGTTGTGGTTGATAAAGAAGTTTTCTCTCATCTTATAGTTATGAACATTATGAAGTCAATTGATATAAATTATAATGAAGACATATTAAGAGAAAATAAAATGAAAATATATTCAGAGTGTAATTATTGTTTAATTAATTACAATTATTCAGAGATACACAAATGCAATCAGACGTTTTTAAAATATGAATGAAATTTAAAATATGGATGAAATTATCAAGAGGTTATAAGATGGAGGGAAATTTAGTCAATGTCGGAATTTAGCTCGAACATTTTTCGAATCTGTTGCTGTGAGTGGATTGGAATGGCTCACTTGAGTTTGGTGCCCGGTTCTGACTTGCCTTGCCGTCAGATACCGGATCGCTGGCTTCTGTGGGGTTTTTCTGTTCACTGTAGAAATCCAGATTCAAATCAAAGAAATAACAGTAAATAAGAGCAAATTCTGTATATTCCAGGGTCAATGTTCAGTTGAAACTTGTGTTCAGTGTAGACTGTTCATTGACTAGGGAGATTAATAGGACCTCATTCGGGACCCACGTGTGTGCTTGCGCAGCCCAAAACCGACCAACTCTCATGGTAACGCGCGAAGTTGAACATCGGCGAGTGGTGTGCATACGTGGTGTGCTCGGTGAGAGAATTTGATCTTTCGCTTCGAATTAGAATGACTTGTTATTCGGTTATTTTTGGTTCAGAAGCTAGAGACATCACTCAGTTAGTTGAAAAACAGAGATTACCTAGTATTGATTTAAGAGGTTAAAGAGAGAAATGTGTAAGAGTTGAAAATTTCTGAAAAATTGCTTAGAAAATAAAACAAAATAATGCAATAAATTAAAATAACAAATAAAACTAATTGAGAATGTTTCACAATCCTGGAACAGATGGCTGATAAAATTACTCAAGACCAGATTAACGACGACACGAGTCAACAGTATGCAGAGTATATGAGAGTCAGGCGTGGGGAGGAAGTTAATAGTTCTGATCTCGATAAACAAAGTAAGTTGTTTATTATTAACCATCTATATTTGACTAAAAATCCAGAGTGCTGTGATTATTTTCAGAAGACAAAAGTTTGAATTTTGCTAAGATTGGAAACTTTTGTTTAAAGAGGCTAAGAGTTCAGATCTGAAATTTTTTAAGAAGTATAAACCTAGGTAATATTTAAGAGTTTTATTTCACAGCAACCACCACAACTACAAGAGGTTCAGAGGTCATGAGTGGGACCACGAGTAAAAATTCAGAGAGTAGCTTTGTGACTGAAAACGCATCCAGAGTTCGTGCAAACGTAGAAAATTTGCAAAAGACTATTGACAATGTAAGTGACCTAGCGGCCACATTCGACACAGGCGACACTTCCACAAATCGGACAGCGGGAACTTTGTTCAAAGAAGTAGTCGACAGACTGTGCAAAGTTCACAATCACGTCCTTGAATCAGAAAAGGATAAGTTAAGAAGTATGCAAGAATCCGAGCCAAAAGTAAACACACAAGTTCAAGAGGCAGGAAGTTTCATTAACAAGAGACCAAAAATTCAGAGGCTATACAAGTTAACGTCTAGATCAAATTTTGAAGTATGGATGGACTGCTTGGAGACAGAGCTTACAAGTTGGAGTTTACTCGATATAATAGATCCAAGTCAAGCAGCACCGACTGGATTTTCAGAGTCTGATGCTATACAGAGAAAGAACTCAGTGAAAGATATCATTATTAGTCACATAGATGAAGACTATCATAAGAAGATTTTAGGTATAACTGAGCCTATGGAAATTATAAAGAAGTTAAGAGATAGTAGGAAAGGCGAAGTTAGTTCAACCCCAACTTCCATCAGAACTAGACTATACAACTTGAGAATGTCAAAAGATGAACGAGTTCACAAATTTTGTGAAAGGTTTGATCAGATAACCAGAGAGCACGAATTAAGTGACGACTCTCAAAAACTGACCGAACAAGAGAAACGCGCTACATTCTACCAAGCTATTATTGGAGCTATGCCAGAAGTAAGACGCACAGATTCAGCTGTAATATCAACCACTGGCAAAGAAATGGACATGGCAGCTTTGAGAAGAACGATGTATCGCATACAAGAAGACAATAATGCAGCTAAAGGAACCTCAGAAGGAAAAGATGCAACAGCCTCAAGAGCTATGATACAAAAATTTAAGAGCAACCGAAACAAGTGCTACAGATGCAACAGAGAAGGGCACTGGCAAAAAGATTGCATATTAAATAACTCAAACAAATGGTTCTGTTACACTTGTAACCACATCACAGATCACAAAGGAGATGACTGCACAGGTGATACATCCTCGACTCAGAGGCATAAGAGGTCTTTCAACACCAACAGTGTGTATGAACCTCCTGCCAAAAGAAACAAATCAACCCCGAGAGGCAGAGGTTCAGGTAATTTCAGAGGAAGGGGTGGCAACTTCAGAGGCAGGTTCAGAGGTAACTCCAGAGGTAATTTTAGAGGTAGAGGAGTTAATCGAGGATCAAAAAAATAACGCAACAGCTAGGAGGGCTGACTATGATGAAGGATCAGATGAGCATGAAGAGTCTGGAGGTAAGACACTTTTTAATAAAAAGAGTTTGAATGATGATAAACATATTGAGTTTATTGCTGACTCAGGAGCTACAAGTCATATAGTCAATAAGAGTTTTACTTTAAGTAATTTTATAAAATCTGAAAATGGCGTTATCAAAAGTGCTAATAAAAATGAGTTTGCTGACATTGTCATAGACGGTAGAGGTAATCTTTTTCTTAAAAATGACAAAATAAATGGAAGTCAGATTAAACTAACAAATGTAATTGCAGCAAAAGATATATCAGAGAATCTATTGTCATTACGTAAACTAGTAGATGCAGGGTTCTGTATACACTTAGATGATAAAATATTCAGAGTTTACAATAAAGAGAATAATAAAACGATATTTGAAGGGGTTTATGAGAAACCCAACTGGATAGTCAGATTTGAAGTTCAGAAGGTCAAAAATACTGAGAGTAATTCAATAAACGAGTATGACAATTATAGTTGCACTGCTTGCTTAACAGTTGACAATGAGTTTTCCGAGCAATCGCAAACCAACAATGACGAGGAAATGTCACATTCGGAGGGAGTTAGTTCAGATTCTATCGATACAGTTATGACAGATGTTGGGTCTGCGATTGGGAGGGAGAATACGGAAGTCATTGTCCCAGATGTTCAGAGAAATTCAGAGGATGTTCAGAGAAATTCAGAGAAACTACATTCAGAGGGTGAAGATAACTTGACATCTTACAAAACAGTTAAAATTGATGATTTAAAGAATGGAGAGAGTCTACAAGACATATTAAATGAAAATCCATCAGAGAGTTTGTTTTCAGAAACTATTCAGAGCGAAGCTATGCTATGGCATATTAGACTAGGGCATGCGTCCTTGAATTATCTGAAAATGTTACAAAAGAAAGAAAAGAAATTAGAACATGTGAGGTTTGAAGACTCAATTAGAGACTGTGAAGTATGCATACTATCAAAAATGGAAAAACTTCCATTCAAACAAAATAGAAGGAGAGCCGAGAGACCACTCCAAATAATTCATTCAGACGTGATGGGGCCAATTAAACCTATTTCATGGCCTGGTCATAAGAGGTATATAATTGTATTCGTAGATGACTATTCTCGATATGCCAAAGTATATTGCTTAAAGTCTAAAGATGAGTCTGGTCAAGCATTCGGGAGTTATTTGAGTTCTGCTCGAAACCTATTAGGCACAGATGCAAAAGTTTGCTATGTTAGGTCAGATAGAGGTACTGAGTTTACAGGTGGAAAATTTGCAGAAATAATGAAAAGAGAAAATATAGAGCCAGACAGTGGTCCACCTTATACTCCTGAACTTAATGGTACAGCCGAAAGATTCAACAAATCAATTCAGAGAACAATAAGAGCGTATATGTGTGATTCAGGCTTACCATCAAGTATGTGGGAATTAGCTGCTGAAACAGCTGTTCATACATATAACAGAACTCCGCATAAATCAATTAATTACGAAGTTCCTTTACTAAAATTATCGCCAAATACAAATTGTCATTTAGAGAATATAAGAAGGTTTGGTTGTATTGCCTACGCCAAATTACCTTCTATTGAAACAAAGTTCAGTAATGTATCTATTAAAACCGTACTAGTAGGTCATACATCTACAGGATACATTTTATGGCATCCTAGCACGAGGAAATTTATAGAGTCTAGACATGTAAGATTCATAGAAAAACTAGTGTACAAAGATGTATACTTGAAAAATAAATGTAAAGCATTAGACAAAGAAAGTAAATCAGACGAGACAACTGAATTTACAGTAGGTGAAGAAACAACAGAAAAAGATCATTTAGAGGCAAATATACTTGAGCCTAGAAAAAGAGGCAGGCCAAAGAAAATAAATTCAGAAGAAAATAATAAACATTCAGAGAATCAAAACAAAGAGAAAAATTCAGAGAAATTGACAAACAAAACTGACGGTCCAATAACGAGAAGTAAGACCAAAAAGATTGAAGACATAAGTTTTGCTCGGTACACCAAAGTTTCAGAAGTCAAAGAGATTAAAGAGGATGAATTGGAGCATATATTATTAGCTTCAATTCAAAAAGACCCTATCACTTTTGAGGAAGCAATGAATTCAGAGGATAAACAGTTATGGAAACAAGCTATTAAAGAAGAGCTAGATTCCATGAAACAGAATAATGTATGGGTTTTAGTAGAACGACCGAAAGAAATATCTCATGGAAAGATGCCCAATATTATTGACTCTAAATGGGTATTTAAAAAGAAAGTTGAGAGCGATGGGACAATTAAATATAAGGCACGACTGGTCTCAAGAGGTTTTAAAGACAAAAATGTTTATGGACTCAAAGAAACATATGCTCCGGTATCAAGATTGTCCTTGATTCGAGCTGTTCTTTCCATAATCAATAAAGAGGACTTAGAAGTAAACCAAATGGACGTTAAAACAGCGTTCCTGAATGGAGAACTTGAAGAAGAAGTCTTCATGGAAATTCCAGAGGGTCTAGAGGTTTCAGAGAACACCATACTTGAGAAAGTTTGTAAACTGAAAAAGTCATTATATGGTCTTAAAATAAGTCCTAAGTTGTGGTATCAAAAATTTGCAAAGGAAGCACTTAAACTTGGTTTAGAAAACGATCTTCATGATCCGTGTCTATTCACTTGGAGGCTGAATGGAATAGTTGCCATAGTGCTATTATATGTAGACGATATGCTGATTGCCAGCAATGATCCAGAGAAACTAAACGAGATAAAAACACATTTTAGCAAAACATTTCAGATGAAAGATTTGGGTGAACCCACAAACTTTTTAGGAATGACCATACAGAGAGACAGAAAAGAAAGAAGTATTACTATACATCAAACTGCGTACACAGAGAGAATTTTAGAGAAATTTAACATGCATGAGTCAAAACCACAGAGTACACCTATGGTAACACGTCAGGTCGACCATAGAAACAAAAAGGTCAAAAGTCAAATAGAACATACAGAAAAATCAAACGAAGTCAAAAGAGTGCCTTTCAGAGAAGCTATTGGAAGTCTAATGTATCTGGCAAATGCGACTCGACCAGATATAGCTTACGCAGTTAATTACCTTGCAAGAAAACAAATAGACCCGACTGAAGATGACTGGATAGAGGTAAAAAGAGTATTCCGATATTTAAGAGGTACAACTTATCAAGGAATTAAGTTCCTGTCTAATTCAGAGAATCTAGAAGCTCTTTCAGATGCAAGTTTCAGAGACTGTGAAGATTCTAAATCCACAGGAGGGTATGTAATAAAGTTATTTGGAGATGTAATAACTTGGAGGAGTCATAAACAATCCATTGTTACGACTTCTACTTGCCAAGCAGAGTACTTAGCAATGAGTGATGCGTGTCAAGAACTGATATCACTGGATAAATCTATCAGGTACATAATTGGACGTACGTTTTATCCAATTACTTTATGGTGTGACAATCGATCAGCCAGAGATTGTACAGAGAAAGATGGAAGCCACAAGCTTAAAACTTTTGATCAGAGTGTAGAAGAAATTAAAAATGAGTTGGCATTCAGAGAGATAAGTGGAAATAGAAAGAACATGGCAATTACTCATGGAGATTTTGTAAAACAGTGCGTCGAAGAAAAGAAAATTAGAGTTCTTTGGATATCTACTGATGAAAACTTGGCAGACATAATGACAAAGCCTTTATCTCAGAAGAGGCATGATTATTTGAGAGGCAAAATTACTAATATAACATTCAGATGAAATTCAGACGAAATTTCAGAGGAACGATTAATTAAACTCAAATTAAAAAGCTTATTTAAAATAAAATTTAGATGAATGTTCAGAGAAAAATCGATATGTATGAATATGTACATGTTTATGTAAATAAACATGCATATTATAATAAACTCATAATATTTAATTTGTCTTTGTATGATTTCAGGTCAGTAATAATAACGTGATACTAAGCAAGAACAAAAATCAAAATTGTAATCAAGTTAGATACATAACTTTACATTTCTTTATATTATTTTTTATTCATATTGTTTATGTAACAATGTATATCACTTTATGTATTCGTCAATTTAGTTCTATTCGTATTGTTTATATAATCATTTAATTAATGTTTGTATATTTGACAAAGGGAGGGAGTGTAAGGAATACTTTGTCAAATAAGTGTGTGTGGCGCTGCCGTAGAGCGGGCCTCGTTATCACATACCACGCGTGTGTGTTAAGTTAGTTGATTGTAAGCAATCAAAGCTGACATATCATATAATAAAAAAGTTATTCAGAGTATTTGTTGTCGTCTTTCTAATATCCTAATTTTTAACCCAATCCTACAAAAACATTCGGCCTCTCAATTTTAGCCTCAATGGGTAACAACAGGGAGTTGTTGTTACCTACTATTTCGTTACGACTCAGAAAATAGTTACGTTTATTTTCATTACTCCACAATGGCCGAGCTAGTAGGAATTTTCATTGAGTTATGACAAGTAATTGTCACCAGTCGGTAAATGGCTATTTAGGGTTCGGTTTTTAAGCATGATAAAACATGAATAGCGCGCATGAGTTGAATAAACATAATTTCCTTATTGTTCGAATTGCAATACGATAAAGAATTAACAACTATATTTTTGTGCACTTAACACAAAGTTGCATGTTTTTTTTTCGCAAAATAATGTACACATATATTTAATTCTAAAAAATACACTCTGCATGAAATTGATTAATCAGAATGTAAAAATTTGCTGAAAAAACATAGAACTACATACTATCAGTTTTCTAAAAACACTTGTGTATTTTATATGGAACAGATGTTTAATAGCTAAAATATAGTAAAAATGGACAAATAAAATCTTAGTCATTGAATAACTATTTAGAAAAATAATTTCTTTTAATTTAGATTTTAGACAACATTTATTTATTTAAAAATGAATAACAAATAAATCTAGAAATCCTCTTTAATATTCTTTTAAAAACATGTAGATTAGATTTTGTAAATATGGTAAAATCAATGTCTTTACTTCCAAATAATAATAGTGATAGATTTTGTACCAAACTTTTTCAATATCAAATTAATAATAGCTGTGTATAATGTGTTTATTGAGTTATTTGAACAGTAATGAAACCGTTTCTTTGTAGCATATTCAGTAAAACACATCACGGTCAACAGTCGAACGATTCTATTGAAATATCATCCAAAGCCGTTCATCTTTTGGACGATTCGGTCATGGAGGAGACTCTCCAAATACACCAATCGCTTCCGCCTAGTAACACGCTCACTCCGAGCGTTGCAGAATTGTCGCTTCAAAATTCTAAACACAACACCGAAGAACATTGCAACCTTTTGACAAGACTGTCGGATGACGATTGTTTAGATGAAACCGAATCGGTCGACTGCCCTCTGCAAGGATGCATCCGTAGAAAGACTATACTGAAAGATGGCAAAAAGCCGGCGGTTTCTTCCTGGCAACGTTACTGGCTGCAAATATGGGCGTCGTCTCTTGTATATTTTTCACCAAAATCTTTCAAAGGGTTAGTTAAATTTGTAATGAACAGACGATTTTGAGTTTGTTATTCTTTTTTTCAGAATTTTAATGTTTTTTATTTGCAGCAATGACAGATCGGACTTTAAGAGAGAACCTTGTAAGATGATTTCGATTCTAGGATGGTCTGTTATTATGGGCGATAATCCTTTGCAAACTGACGTTTTTCAACTAATCGATCACTCTAAAGGTATGTATTTACATGCAGTTAATTTACAACAGTCGTTAATTATTAATTAAAAAAATCGACCAAGTACTAACTCCGTTTGTGCACGGAGAGCCCCTTGCCACTATTACTAATGATATGAATTACCTAGCTAAAATTACATACTTATTGTTTTTTTATTCCACATTCATTTTAAAAATTAATTCTGAATGAAAGTAGTACAATATTTATTTATGTAAACGTTGGGTATTGCTGAGCCATGACTGGTGGAAATGATTTCCACACAATATTCTCTCTAAATGCTACTCGATAAAGTTCTGTAGTCCCAGTTGCAATTTCCAGTTCATACTTCCCCTGTTTGTGCTGACTTTTAAATACAAGCAAGGACCTCTCTGTACAAATAATTATTCACGAAAGAAGAGTAATTTTGTTCCCATCTTTACGTTGCCTGTATATTTTGTTTTAAAAAAAATGTAATCTGAAAACGGTAATGAAGGAAATATACAAAATAAATAGCGTACTATATAATTTGCTGTTTTGTATAACTGAAACGTCAAAACTATTTTATTTATGTTTTGTTAAATACAATTGGGTTTTAAATTTAAAAAAAAGTACCAACTTTAGTATGTTTCAATGATTAAACATAATTAATATTGAATACCGATATCACGTGACTATAAAACGCGCCAAGAATGACGCGCTATCGGCACTTAGTTTAAAAATTATTTTTAAATTACATTAAAAAAAAAATAATAAAAGTAGTTTTCTTATAAAATTTGGCTGTGATCTTTCCATTTATGTGAAAAAAATCATTCAAAACTCAAATAGTGTTTTTGAACAAATCTTTTTTCAATGAGAGCTACCGTTTTTTTATTCAAGCGTTTAGGTTTGTGATCAGTTATTCTTCGTTTGTTTATTATTAATAGGCTGTGTGCACGAAGCCTATTAGCGCCGCTAGTGGGTAATAGAGAATTATTGAACTAACTTTTTATGAAAATCGCGACATGTTTCTAAGGTGATAAGTCAAAAACTTTAGTTGGCCATGATGTGTCAAAAAAAATGTAATAAGGAAAACTGATGTTAATTTGTTTACACTGACAGCGGAATGTCAAAATGTCTTTATTTTACTTAAATCGCCATCAGCGCAACAGTCCGGAACACAACAAGCATTTCCAGATCGCTTAGTTTTCCTATGTTTTCTTTGTAATTAAAAAACTTTATAAAATTATAACTATTTTCACTTTTAATAAACATTGCTCACTGACATACGGAAAATTGGAGTTTGAAGTTTCCTCTAGTGCTCACCACAAACGCTCGCATCGAAAAATTTGTAACTCCGCCTCCGTGCACATAGTCCATAAACTGACATTTGAATGACAGATATGCTAGTGGTTCCACCAAGTGGTAGAGAAAAGTCTGGTAGCCCTCATTCAGCAATCAATGGAATCATTTATTTTGTTGCAATTTTTCCAGCGCCATAAAACGCAATCTGTTCAAAGACAAAATTAAAGAACTATCGCACTCGGCTTGTCTTTCTGCCCAAGTCAGCGCCGTTTCAAGTGCAGAAATAGCTTCTAAATGTGTTGGCTCGTTGTCGTCTAAATTTTCTAATATGTCATCGTTCAATAAATTTTGACTGCTATCCAGTTCATCGCTATTAAGCCATTCAAGAATGTCTGCTTCGGTGCATTTATTGCAACCGGGAAGTTTTTTTATCATCGTAAATATTTCCGTTGAATCGATTTCAATGTCTGTAAGTTCTTCTTTAATCGATAATTCCGGCCACAATTTTAACCAACCGTTCATTAAATTCTCCTTTGCTATCATATTCCATGCATTTGCCAGCGTGCAACACCCATAATTTAGGTCGATATGTTTTGTTAAAAGTTGATTAATATTTTTTTCATTTTTCACCGAAGAAGTCAATGTACTAATGAGTTGCGTTCTGTAAAGACTTTTTAATTTCTGAATTATGCCTTGTTTCATCGGCTGAATCAAAGATGTAACGGTAATACTTTTAGGAAAGCACATAATATTAAAATTGTCATCAATTGATTTTAAATCTTGAATGTATGTATGAATCGGTTCGTAATCAATTAAAAGTAACACTTTATTATAATTTCCCGTGCGTTCTCTGTAGTTTTTGACGTTGGATATGAAATGTGATTTGTACCAATCAATAAACAAATCGTATGTCAGTATTGCTTCACTTTGAGTTCTGTATATAAAGTTAAGATTTTTATCATTTGTTGCTTGAGACATTTTAACTCTTCCAATCAGAAATAAGGGTAGTTTATGCGTTCCAGTAACATTGGTTGCTACTAAAATTGTTATACGATTTTCGTTTAACCTTGCTTTTAAAGTATTTTTTTGAGGTAAAGATTTCCAGTGAATCCAAGATTCTCCGGCGGTGTATACATTTTCAGCTTCGTATCCGTGCTCTGCAATATAATTTTGAAACTTAGTTTTAAACGTATCGGCAGCAGCATTGGGCCATAAATACTCTTCTGCAATTTCCAACTGGTTAATACTGTGTCGCTGTTTGAATTTATGCAACCAACCGTTACTGGCTTTAAATTTGGGAGAGCCTCCAATTTGTCTGTTTATTTCTAAAGCTTTTGCCTGCAACATCGGACCCGTAATAACTTCGCCAAATCTCCTTTGTTGCGAGTACCATGCATAAATCGTTTTTTCTAATTTATTATTATTCGGTGGTCTCATAGATTTTCTAGTATTTTTGACGCCTTCACTTTCGTTTTTTGAAATATATGATAAAATATTGGACTCGTTCTTTTTTATGTTCCATATTGCAGTTTTTGATACGCTGTATTCCTTTGAAAGAGATCTCATTCGTTCTCCCCGTCTCAATCTCTTGATAATTTCAGCTTTTCTTTCTATCGTTAAATTATTTCGGTTTTTCTTTTTATTAGATGGCCTACTTTTTGGTTCAGTGAAATCTGGGTCATCCGATTCATAATATAATGGATCTTGCTCCATTTTTTTCAGATCTTAATCTTCAGTGTGAATATTAATAGCATATATCGCTAAGATAAAGATTTAATTTAATCTTCATACTAAATTGTTACAGAAATATAAATATTTTGATGTTTTACTTTAAGATTTAAATCTTACATTTTTGTTGTAGGGAATGTGTATAAATTCCGAGCTGGGAGCCGATCTAAAGCTGAAAAGTGGTATCGCTGTCTTCAACAAATATCTCAACAAACTGAACAAAAGCCGCTACCTGCGAATCTCATGTTATTTGATTAAATAAATTATGTATACTTCGAATTGATAGATATTTTACTGTTATAGCATATTTTTATCTTGTTTATTAGTTTTTGTCAATCTTAAAGTATGTATTTATATCATCTCAATTCATATCAATAAAATAATTTTAGTGTTTTTGTAAACTATTGTTATTGTTCTTTGATCAAAATACACGATTTTAAAACCATATCATCGGCAACCACAGAAAACAACAAATCAAAAACTGACAAAATGAAAAACGCGTTATATTTGTTTGTCACTTTAGTGCACCTAACCTACAAAACTGCAAAAAGTAGACTATAGACATCTACTGTATAATTATGGTAAGCTAGCACCCGCGGGTGTTTTATAGATGAAATCTACAGGTTGGAAATTAATTCTTTTGTTGTAAATTCTATTTTTTTTATTTTTCAATCCATGCTGCGTAACCCACAACCGCGATAAAGAGTAACAAAAGGAATAGAGATTTTTATGTTTTTATTTAAACATACAAAATAGAATTTGAATAATATACAAGAATGATTAATTATAACAAGTTGCATATTTTGAATCAAATCTGTTTTCACAGCTATTCATTGTTTATTTTAAAACTTAAATGTCATGCAGTTTTGTGATTCGCTGTAATTTTATTTCTGCTATTTTTCGTATTTCATTTAATGTTTGTATTTGAATATTATTGCATTCTTTTTGTTGTACTGTCCAATTTAAAACAGTTTCTATTGCAGTTATTACTTCTTTACAAGTCGGTTTCATTTTAGGTTTTTCTATATCCTCTAAAGTGATTTCTGGATAGTTCGATGTGCACTCGTCATCTTTTTTATCATTCAATTCTGCTATATTTTCCAAAATTATTTCTCTTTCATTTAATAAGTGATATCCAACATCGTTTTTGTCACTGTCTAACCAGTCCAATACATCATTTTTATTACATTCTTTACAACTGGGAATTCTTTTAAGTAGTGTAAATATTTCTGATGAATTTATTCCAAAATCTATTGTATGCTCATTATCTCGTCCTGCAATTTCTGGCCATAATTTCCGCCAAGCGAAAATTAAGTCTTCTTTTGTTAATGATTCCCAAGCAAGTGCGGCTATTTGACAACAATCTCTCAAACATATATTTTTTAAAAATTGTAAAACGTTCCCTTCATTTTCTTCCACCTGAAACAATGTTCGAAGGAATTGTGTCCTATAAAAATTCTTGAATTTTTTTATAATTCCTTGTTCCATCGGTTGAATACGACTTGCAACATTTACGTTTGAAGGAAAATAAAATATTTTGAAATCGCTATCGATTAAGTTTAAGTCATGAATATGACTGTGAGACGGTGCATGATCGATCAGAAGTAGAATTTTACCCTTTTTCTTCGTAGCTTCTTGGTGATTTTTAACATTGGGTATGAAAAGATTCTTATACCAATCGGCAAATAAATCATAATCTATTGAAGCATTACTTTGGGCTTTGTAAACTGGAGAATAAGGAATGTTTTCTAAAGATTCAGTTTTTTTTAGCTTCCCGATAATAAATAAAGGAAGTTTATGCGTTCCGGTTGCATTGCTTGACATTAAAATAGTTAAACGATCATCATAGGTGACCATTTCAACATTTTTTTGTTGTGAAATTAATGATTTCTGAGGCAGAGATTTATAAAATAGTCCCGTTTCATCAGCACTATATATATTTTCAGATATATATCCCTTTTCGTGTATATATTTTTGGAATTTTATTTTAAAATTCTCTGCAGCTGCTTCGGGTCTTAGTTTTTCTTCATACATTTCTAATTGATTAATACCATGCCGTCTCTTAAATTTATACAACCATCCATTGCTGGCTTTAAATTCAGTACAACCACCCAATCTTTCATTAAAATCTAATGCTTTTGCCTGTAACATTGGCCCAGATATCGACTCACCTAAACTCCTTCTTTGTACAAACCACGTATACACAGCTTTTTCTAATTTACTATTACTTGCAGATTTGGTAGTTTTCCTTTCTTTTTCAGATCCCTCTTCATTTTTGATTTTTGATATGAATGATAAAATGTTTTCCTCGTTTTTTTTTATTTTTGAAATAGTCGATAGTGATAAGTTATATTCTTTCGATAACGCTGTCATTCTTTCTCCACGTAGAAGTCTTTTGATGATTTCTGCCTTCTTATGAATCGTTAAGACCTTCTTTCGTTTATTTGAACTGGATTCTTGTTTCTCAAATGCATTGTTGGAGTTTTTGTGTGCGGGATATAGGGCTTGTGATTCCAAATCATTTTTCTCAGTCTTTTCGGGCACCGAATTTGAGAGCTTAGTCAATTTCGAAGAATCAATATGCTCACTTTCAGTGCTAGTAGCCTGAAAGTTTATGGGGCGGATTTTCGATTCTAATCGCCATTCTTCGTTGGTTGGGTGCTTATCAGATTGCAAAAGACCGTTAGTTAGATAATGATCAGGTGATACACGAGTAGTACTCGACTGAATTACTGTTTGATTAGTAAATTTTGTTTCAAAAATTAATTCTTTATCCATAACGCAGTTCAAATCAGTGTTTGAAATGAAATCTTTATTTATTTTGGTACTTCAAAGCTCTAACAAATAATTGAAACGTCACCTGTCAAAAACGCCATTTAGGTTAATTTAACATCTCTGATTTAACAGACGTTTTCAAAATTTTCAATTTTCGTGATTTTCGTAAACGGACCATAAATCAATATCTCATAAAAGCAGTCAATATTTCAATTAAATTTAATTTTATTAGAGCCCCTGAAAAACTATTTTTCTGAAAAAAATGAAGTAGGTAGTATTAAATTAATATATGGTTTACAAAATCTTTATTGTTATATTTTTATATTACAATTTTATTTTTTTTTTTATTTTATACTAACAGCCAGTGAAGTAATTTCGATAGAAATTTGGCAAAAACGAAACTTTGTAGATTTGTATTTTCTCATCTCTGATATTTCTACCGTTCTCTGAAGTTCCAACTTTTATTAAATTCCTTTCCAAGTAGGATCATTGGCTCTTGACCTATTAATGCGTCTTTAAAAAATTTGTTTATTGTATTTATCTTTTAACGTATACCTATTTTTTAATATAAATTAATATATTTTGTAACTATTTGACTTCATTCCTGATAACGGCAATCCATAGCTCAAATGTTTGAGGTAAGAGGGACGGCCAAGCCCCATTACGAGTTATCACTTGCAAAATCATTGTATATACTTATTTACATTCTATATAAGCTAATATTTAATAATTTGACAGTCATTTAAAAATATTCCGAATCATAATTATCTTCATTTTTTAAATTTTTAAGTGCTTTGTCGCGTATTTTATTTAACGCCAATATAATGCTTTTATCGCTATCCATATTCTTTTCGGTCCAATTAATGATAACTTGTAATGCAGGTAACACTTCCGATAACGTCGGTTCGCCATCTTGCGGCTCTGTACTTTCCAACAATTTTAAATCGCTCTCCGATGCATACCCCAAATTATTTTTATCGACATCTAACCACTCCAGTGTGTTTATTTCATCCGATTCATTACAGCCAGGAATGTTCTTTAGTAATGTATAGATTTCCACCGATTCTTTGATGAAATCGGTGTCCTTCACGTTAGGCTGAATTAATTCAGGCCACAATTTTTGCCATCCATTTATTAAGTCTTGTTCTGTTAACATATCCCAAGCAAATGCTGCCATGAAACAGAAATCTTTCAAATCGACTTTTTTTAAAAATTGTATCACACCTTCCGTATTCTCAGCTGTTCGAAACAAAGTGCGCAAGAGTTGTTTTCTATAAAGCCTTTTGAATTTTTTTACGATTCCTTGCTCCATAGGCTGAAAAAGTGTTACGAGATCGTCGTTCGGAGGGAAACACAGCACTCTAAAATTACTGTCGATACTGTTCAAATCGTTGATTTGACTGTGAGGTGGCGAATAATCGACTAGAAGTAATACTTTGTCTACGTTTCCCGTTTCGTTTTGATGTTTTTTCACCTCCGGGATGAAATGAGTCGTATACCACTTTGCAAATAAATTCGGATGCATCCAAGCTTCACGATGCTGTTGGTATACGATCGGTGGCCGACTTGCTTTATCGTTAAAACATTTATGTGGTTCCAACTTACCTATTATGTACAACGGTAATCGATGTGTTCCGGCAGCATTGCTAGCAACTAATATTGTCAATCTATCATTATTTGAAAAACAGTTTTGTTGAGCAGCAAAAGTTTTAGTAGGCAAAGATTTCCATAAAATACCAGTCTCGTCGGCATTATATATACACTCCGCTTGATAATTATACTGTGTTAAAAGACTCTGAAATTTTAATTTCATAGTCGTTCCATCAGGCCATGACTGTTCTTCAGTAATTTCGTCTTGATTTCCAGGTTTAATATCTCCAAGATTTCCGTGCCTCTGCCTAAACTTATACAGCCATCCGTTACTTGCTTTGAAGTCAGGTGACCCGCCGAGCTGTTCGTTAATTTCAAGAGCCTTATTTTGTAACATCGGACCCGTTACAGTTTCACCTTCATTTTTTCTCTGCATGAACCAAGCGTATAGCGCTTTTTCCAATTTCGTATTATATGGAGACTTTAAAGTTTTTCTATTTTTTCCGCTTTCGTTTTTCGCGTAAGACATTATATCTTTTTCACTTTTTTTTATTTGCCAAACTGTTGACACTCCCGTATTGTATTCTTTCGCAAGATCCTTAATACTTTCTCCTGTTTGCAGTCTTTCGATGATTTTAACTTTTGTGTTCACTGTTAAATTTCGTCGTCTTTTGGATGTTGTCGGCGAAATTTGCTCGGACGATTCACCAATATCAAGAGGATCTGAATTAGATTCTTCGTCCATTTTTATTTGAACAAGTTCTGTAATAATAAAAAACACTATTTATTTTTTATGTTCGATTGCATTTGGCCGTAAAATAACTGTCAACCGGCTAAAATATTTTGAACTATTTTTTATTTTGACATATTTTATAAGTTGCTGTCACTTTTAGAATGTCAAAAATTTATACTCACTACAAAAACTTTAAAATAATGTCAGTATAATTTTATATTTGTTTATTTTTTATCATTTAAATAAAAATTCGAATCAATGCCACGATAACGATATTTTGTGTAAATTTACTTCACTGTTTATGTTCAATGTTGTCAAAATAAGACCATGTAAATACATCCATGGGTGTGATGTTTTGTCAGCACTGGAATGCCTTTGATTTTATAACAGTTTATAAAACGTCAGATAGATGGCCACGATCAATATTTGACATTGCATTTGAAACTTGCAAGCTGCAGGAGTAGAAACGTTCTCTGGTAGAAACGTCAAAGTGCAATATTATGCAAATATGTGAGACGTGAAAACAAATCGATATCAAAAAATGAAAAAAAATTTTATGGTGAAAACTATGTTGTGAATTGGAATTTGAAGTAACAGACGTTCATGACCGTTATTGAATCTGTTTTAAAAATAAAGCATTAATTGGCTTTATAAATAATTTAGTAATTAATTAGAGGATTAGAGCACACACAATGGCGGACTTATCAGACCCAGTGCCTTTGCCACAGGGTTGGGATTGTAAATACGATCCTCGATCTGCAAGATAGTACGTATTTTTATATATATATTTATTATTTATCTCGTGAGCATGACTTTGAATTCTTCAAATTCATTTAAAGAGTTACATTCTGACGTTAATCAAAGATTCGACTTGAATTCATAAAAAGAATTTAATATGCCGAGCGTGTGTTGTTAATTAAGAGAACTTTATTTTTATTTTTCAGTTATTTTGTAAATCATTATACAAAGATAACAACATGGGAGGATCCAAGATATCGTCACAGACAGTTACCGGGACAGTCGACTCCACATCATGGTCAGTCGACGACCGAATGCATTCCATTACAGGTACTTGAAGATCATATAAATTTAATTTAACGCTTAATAAACACGTGGGCGCTTATATAATGTATTTTATATGACATTTTTTTCTGTGCAGCAATAACAAATATAATAATCACAATGTATGGAGTGTGACAGTAAAGCTAATAATAATGCTTTTGTAGTTTTAAAGAATATGACGTTTGACGACTGCAAACGCTGACTTTAATTCTTAACAACTATAAGTATAGAATTCGTTGTGAACTCAGACGAGGATTTGTCGATGTACAGTTAGCAAACGAACTTTTTAAATCTGAGTTTGTACATCGTATACCTACTACATACGCGGTCCGGCTTCACCCGGGTACAAATTTAATACATAAGTATATTATAGCATTTGACTTGATTTATATATAATTTGGAATCAATCTGATATGCGCACGCGAGCAAAGCTAATTTGATCCTTCTTCAACAAATTAACTATTGTTTGGTAAAAACGGCTTTCACAACTATTCAGTAGTCATTGAAATCAAAAAATTCAATCTGAATTGCATCGGGGCGAAGCCGGACAGCTAACAGAGCCCTAAACTTTCCTCAAGAAATAAGCTATCAAATGGTAAAAACACTTTTCCAATCCATTCATTAGATCTTGCGATTAGCCAATATAAACAGACAGACTTACTACCAACATTTCCTTTTATACTATTACTATGTATAGAGGTAATCGTTTATAGGGTTCCGTACATGCTATGAAAAAACGGAATCCTTACAGGATCACTCTCATGTGTCCGTCTGTCACATCACAGCTTATTTTCTCCGAATCTACTGGACGAAAACAGTTGAAATATAGAGTTAGATGATCCAATCAAAGACGGTCTGTGCTTGGATCATCTAATTCGATATAAGTATGTATCAAATTTAAACTTTTATTATCTACTAGGTTAGGAGAAAATGAGCTGTGACAGACGCGAGAGTTATTCTGTAAGGGCTCCGTCTTTTCATTGGATGTGCAGAACCCCAAAAAATTAATAATTTTTACACGTAAGCATCGACTGTTATATGTCCATTGTAGTATTATGTCATTTGTTTCATTGTACTAACCTCAAAATACTAACAGTTGAACTTATCAAGCTAATTAATTCGCACGCTGCTCCATCTATGGATACCTCAGCATGGATCACCCGACTTAAGACGCAACTATGTGTACCCCAGTAATTCCTCTCCGCTACGGGCATTTCAGATGCCTGATACGTATAGTCCTAAGGCCATCCTCCGACAGGTACATGTTATATATGCATGCTAATTATTTGTAATGTATATAATCCGAAAGGTAAACCATTTATTATTACAATATTTAGTAACATTTGCCACGGACCTTAAACTGTATAGTTACGCCACTGTATTAAATTGCGCACTCAGGCACCTACTAAGCATTCCTGAAAAAAATCTTTGTATTCAAATTTTCCTACGGAAGTGCAGCCAGTGACATGACAATAATTGGTTTATTAAGTGGATTTTCGAAAATTAATAGGATCTGAATACGGGATGGAAATCGAGTCCACTCGTAACACGAACTGTGCAATCAAGACCGCAAGAGACTGCTCTAATGACTAGCGCTGCCGACACCGAACAATTGGTGGCAAAAATCGGAGCCATGTTTCCAACAGTAACAGATACACATATACGGCTACTTCTGAAGAAGTTAGTAGAAAACAGAAAATCTTTTTTGTAATTTTATGCATCGGGAAAAATCTTCAGAAATTTTTTTTGTGCATGAAACGCAATCATTTCGAGAAATTCGAATCACGTTAACTCATATTCTGAAGGTTTTCTAAATTAATCTCATACTAATTTTCATTCATTTTTCACGTACTAAAATCTTTTTTTCATACTAAATTTCATAATCATTTTTAAGACAAACACTTACAACCTAAATAAGATGCCTGGGTAAATTTTACTTTAAAAAGAACAAAAATATCAGCAATCTCATGTAGGCAAAATTAATGGCCATCTTGCCAATTTATTGGTGACAGGAACAATTATATATAAGCATTCTCTGTAAATAACTTGTAAAAAACTTCTTTCAATAAATATTTTAATAATATAAAACTTGCCAATTTAATAATGAGTTCAAGCTTCCATCGCACAAAAGTTTGCTGACTACTGCATAACACTATTAAAATTTTATTATTGAATATAACACAAATTGATCAAAAACCACAAATTGGTGGCAGACTAATTCATTTTTTATATCATTTTTTGTTGTCAGTATCGTGAATATGCCACAACTTTTTTTGTATTTGGTCGAGTGCGAATTGGTTATTTGATTTAACTTTAAGATATTATGTCTTGATTTTTGAAAAGGTTCGGGGTTGTAAGTGTGTCGATTCACGAATAATAATTTCATCGATAACGCTTCTGTTTGCTTAGAATTACTAACCAATGGTTACAGATACTACAACCGTGAAGCTGTGGTAATGAGCGCTTTACAGGTGGAGAAGCATCCGATAACAACACCGGGTCCGTACACAACACCTCCGCCCCCAATCAAGCATTTTTCACCTCAGATAGGCCGCGGCGGTAGTCCTATTCCCCGTCCCGGTTCTGCCGGCAGCGCGGCCAGTTTTGTTGGCTCGCCGCGGTTCGGCGAGATATTCCGCAGCTCTCCGAGACCACATTCTTCGCCCAAAATGAAGCTGAGGTGGTTTATCAGTTAAATTAATCGATTGGCTCTGTTTTTCTTACAGCAGAACGGCTCCCAGTAGATAGCATGCTGCACATACATCGTTGTTATTAGAACATCATCCCGCTGTTGTTATTTTCATATAGCGAAGGCCTAATTTATTGCTTGTCAAACCATGATATTCGAAAATTTAAACTATTACAGTATCCATAAACAGAAAATGAAACTGAATCGCTCGATTTCGGTTTTGAATATTGCTATTAAAGAGTAGCATTAGTATAATTAATTCTGGTGTTCCAAGTATCGGACGCGTCCCGGACCAGTTAACTGCGTTTTAAAATATTCTTTACTTTCAACTATCAATGTCAAGCAATACATATTAGGCTTTTGTAAATTTCATTAAAATTGTTTTATTCTTCTGTAAATGTTGGTCTTGTTTATATTTTTTGTTACAGTTGTTATTGTCCAAGGAATAATTTAGTTCCGTATCAATAATTTATGGCTGACTGCATGTCTTCCTTACTTGTAAATTTCAAATTTTCTAAGACGCTAAAGGAAATACCTACTTCATTGTTTACTTTAGTTTTTGTGATCCAAGTCAAAATATACTATTACTAACCTTTCGCGTAATATGAACGCAAATATTCGTTATAACACATCTTTAAAGTATTATTAATCTAGGCGTTAATTTATCCCTGACATCTAACATCTGTTAACTGAGGTAGTGCATTATTACTTCAGTCAGTGGCTGCTAAATGTCAGGAATAATTTTCTCACGGTTAACTTATCTTAATCCTATTAGTGTCTATACATTAAGTTTAGGATAGATACCCGTAGATAGTATACCAAGTTTCATCAAAATCGGTCTACCTCTTCACGAGTGATGTTGATACAAACAGATAGACGGTTATACAGTAATTTTAGAAACACATTTTCCCGATTAGATGTTACAAAATTGCTAGAAAACGAAATTATAGACAGATTTTCCGTTACGATTTTGTGTCTTAGTATCGAGTTCTTTCTTTTTAGCCAGAAAATGATTTTACCTAAACACTATTACTTCAAGCAAAACTATTCTGTAACGTTTAGTTGTTTGTATATTTTTTTTTAAACTGGCAAATTGAATGTCCTCTCATATTTTGTTTCTTCCGTTATTTTCCAAGTAATCGTAATGTTCTTGATGTTGGTACTTTTATTATTTTGTTGAGTTGGTAGCAGTTAATAGATTCTTTTATGCAAGTTATGCTTATCATAATTTAAAATTTTCGTGTATAGGAATTTTATTATTTTCCATTTATTATAGCATGGTTTCCAACTGTAATGAATATTATGTTTTTAAATAATCAAATTATGTAGTTCTTTTTTATATACATGATAATTTACATAAGGAGGATCCAAAAATGAAAATCTTACTCGGGATTGAATTCACTAGTGAAATATCAAAATTAAGTTTAAATTTAAAAAAAGCAACCTTTTTGAGACTGACACTAAACTTAGGGGATAAGATAGAAAAAAATTTGGATTCCCACAAAAGGTGGCTAAGGCATTCAAAAGTTAAAACCGCTTTGGAGACTGACCCATGTTTTCACATGAATGATTACGTTTTTTCCCACTCGTAATTGTGCATATTTAATGATGCGATGCGCTGTCATCGCGCAAAACATTTATTTGAAACTGATAGCATCTTGTGTCGCCTACTGTAATGCTTCGACAAAATACTTGTTGGCTACAGAATGTGACATAATTGTAGGACATTCGTGTTTGTGCGCGTGAGCAGTATTTGTGATCGCGTTCATCTCTTCGTAGGTACATGAAAAGTATTTTTCCAGCCGTCGAGGAGACAATTCTCTTAGACGTGCTCGGTAACAACGATAACAATGTTCAGAAAGCTTCCGAAACTCTCATTGCAATGGGATTTGAAAAATGTGAAATGAAACCGCCAAAACTGTCTGCCAAGAAACAGCGGGAAGCAGATGCAGAGAAAGCTGCAGAAGAGGCCGCTGCTAAAGCTGCCCAGCAGACGCTGCAGAGAATGAGAAGCGTGGAGGAGAAAAACGAGAGTTAGTGATTCATTTAATCGTATATTCTAATGGCTTAGTTTCATATTTAAACATTGAAAATTTAAACATTGAAAATATAATTTTTTTAAATTCGTAAATAATGTAAGTTGTTAATGATTTCGTCAACAGCATAAATAAGTTTGTTGGTAATAGCTTAATTTCATTTTTGAAATCGCAATAAAATGATTGTAAAATTAATTAAAAGGTTTGCCATGCCTTTTTTAAAGAACTATAGAAACGGCAGTCAAACAAGGATGTATAATTTATTAGGTGAAAACATGCAACATTAGCATGTGGAAAATTATTGATTATTTCTTTCAGTGAAAATCCAGCTACAGGAGAAGTATAAAAATATACCTGAGCCAGTAATTTGCATGGCATTGGAGAGTGTGGACTACGACAAAAGCAGAGCTATTCAAATCTTACAAATTATGGTTCAAGAAGAAAATGAACCGAAAACCAGTAAAGAATCAACACCTGATAAAAGCGCTGGTCAAAAGTGAGTAACTGTAATAATAATTCATTGGTTCTTTTTCTTTTTAATAAATCACCCTACTTAAACAAGATTAAGCATTGTGATTTGAAGAAACTTTATTGGTTTAAAGATCAATTTTGAATTGATTATTGTAAAATTATATGCATTAATTAGCAAACGTTTCGTATAATTTGTATACACCCTCAGAGCTCTGCGGAAAAATAATTGTAATTGAGTATTAGATTGTAACATTTTACAAAACAAATGGTCTTTTTGGTTAATTGCGGTATTTTTATATTCTTCAGTTTAAAAAAACATAATATAGTAACAAAATATTTTTCTTTTACATAAGGTATAAGAATAATCTAGCTTATTAATTTGATATGTTTGTAAAACGATTTTCACGATTTTCTTAATCAATTACAATTATATTTTCACAGATCTGTGAGGATATATACAAATTTTACGAAACGTTAGCTAATAAATGCATATAATTTTACAATAATTAATTCGAAATTGATCTTTAAGCCACAAAAGTTGCTTCAAATTTCAATCAACATAATTCAGGATCGTACCTCCTACTCATTTAGTAGTAGTATTTAAAAAAAAAATGATAACCATCTTTAATCAAATAAAGAATTTAATTTCCGCTTGTGAAATTACTATTCTGTGATGAAAAAAATTGAATTTTTGAAAATCTGTAGGGAAGATGAAGTAGAGAGTAGGTCACGTACATCAAAACAAGAAACTAAAATTGCTGAACAGTCTCCTGTTAAAACGGCTATAAAAGAAACTGAAAAAGAGACTAACAAATCTTGGAGAGCTAAAGGCAAAAAACAAACGCAACAGTAAGCTTTATTTTTTATTTATTTATTTTGTCATTTTTATATGTTTTTTCAGCTACTCACTATATTATAGTTAGAAAAGTAAATATTGAAAATTTCGGAAACATTATTTGCTTGTTTAGTCATTTAATTTTTTTGTTAGAATTTTAAATATTAAATATACTTTTTTAGATCTTTACTGTTTAAAAAATATTTTTAGAAATCTATTAAACGGTCTCGTAATTTCTAATGGCAAATAATACAGTTTAAAGAAATAGGTCTTTAGGTGGAGTAGAATGTAGAATAACTTTTAATAAATAGTAAATATAAATTTCACATTTAAAGTTAGATTTAAATTAAATGTAATATTTAAGTTTTCTTATAAGAAAAGCGCTTCTTGAAATGGTAAGCTAATAACTTTGAACACCTACTTTAAAGACATTTTCAAAATGATTAAAAACTGCCGCTCCATTTCAAGTCAGCGAAGTAGTGTAGTTTTAGAGTATCTAAATTACAAATAATTTATTTTTATATTTGTGTTGTGTGTATACTGTATAGTGAATTTTTTTTTCAGATATATATTTTTTTTTTCTAATAATTTACCAAAATATGTATTGTGATTTGTGAACTGTGATTCGACAATATGAAATCAAATTTCGGAAATTTACTATACATTTTATGATCTGTTGTTTTTAGCCGACAAGAAGTAGTAGTTGAAAGTAAAGAGAACGAATACAAATCTTCATATTTGACAAAAACAACTGGCCCCAATAAAGAGTTTATAAAAGGGCCCAACGATGAAATTTTACTGTAAGTTCGATGCTTCATTAAGTTTTGAAGTCGATTTTTCTGACGGTTACAATATTTTTCCAAGGGTCTAAAGGCAAAAGTAATTATTATTAATTTGTATTTCAGACCCGATTACATACCGTGGAATGGAGCTAATCCACTATTGACAATTGGTTCAAGACAAGGTTTAGCAAAAGGTCCAAATATAGCACTTATTCAGTCGCGTACATATCAAGCCAAAGGAGCAAACAGCGAATTGCGAAAAGGACCAGTTTTTGGTTTGGCCAAAGGAAGTCTATACTCGCAACTAAATGCTGTTCAAGTAGATGCTCGTTGTAAGTAATGTGTTAAACATATTTTGAAAATTCTGATTTAGAAAATTTCAGTTGTTAAAAACTGACTCTAACAGATCTTGATGTGCAGAAAAAATTTACATATCAGTTATATAAATAACAATTCTTTTTACGTAAAATAAAATATATTAGCTTCTCATGTATTTTAATATTGCGTAACCTAACGTATTATAGATTATTTGGTTAGTATAAATTCGCAGCAAACTTTTTTAGAGCTAGTAGGGGAGAGATTAATATTTTAGAAATGTAAGAACCCTAAAAAATAGTATTTGTGAAAGCATTAACTTTATAATGGTATATTTAAAGTTAGAAATTACATTTATTTTTAAATATACAACGAGATGTTTTGTGACCTTTAAAGGTTATGTTACCAAATTTTTGTTACATAACCTTAAAGTGTCAATAAGGGTCTTGTATGGTGCTGCCGCCTAATTGCAAATAATTAAATAAGTTTGCTGTGTGTGTCAAGCAAATCAAAGTTACAAAAAAAAACTTCAACTCGCAAGATCTACTAGAGTCAGTCATAGTTAGAAATTTAAAAGTAAAATAAAAGTGTCATCCATTTTCTTCACCATTTCGTATTCCTTGCGTTTACTTTTAATAATTTGAACATCCCATATTGTGGCTGTTAAATTGAGCAATAATTTGATGTATCCACTATCCCAATTTGCAGTTTTCTTCAAAAAATATTTAGTACCTCTAAATACAAGTTTACTTCCAAATTCCAATCTAGCGAATATTACAAATAATAGTTGCTCCTGAATATGCCTTACCTTAAAATATGCTTCCACTCCTAAATTTAATTGTTGACAACTTGTCTATGCTGATCTACATTATTCTTCAGGTATCGCAAAGTATTTTTTTGAGATACATATTTCTGTTGCCCAAAATCGAGTTTTTTGCGGTACCTATTTTTAAACCAATATTTGAAAATACATTTGAAATGAGAGGCCATTAATACACACATTGCTGGCTTAATTGACTGATATTTTTTCTCTAAATCATAGTTGGTTTTTCTTTCAATGTGAATATGTAACTCGGTAGGGCATTCTACTTCGAGAGACAATCAGTATGTGATCAATAACATTGGAATACCCTAAATTGATATGATTATAGTGTAAATTTTATTTAAATTTCAGTTATTTTTATTACTAACTTGACAATTAAAATGTTAGAAACTGTTTAAGATAGTTCACTCGGTACACTCAACAAAGTAATGTTCATCGCATAATAAGAAACACAGTACATACAACCAAAACTTTTGACTGGTACAGTTGAAACTTTTTTTTTTTTTTCAAATATTCATCGCAACTTTCTTTATAACTGAATCTTTCTTTAAAAAGTTCATAAGAACTATTTTCAATTAAAAATGTGATGCTTCTGGACGCTCAACCTAGGAAATGTGTGTAAAAAGTTTGTACTTTAATTGCAAATAACTCAAACTTGGCACGTGCAATCACTCCGAAATTTGACCAGCTGTTATATATTACTGTTTTCTATAAAATATTCAAATTTGCTCAAATTCATAAGAAACGTGATTCATAGGTGAACTGTCTTAAAGTACAGAATAAGGTAGATGATATACTTTGTTTAGTTCTAACAATCAGGCAAACAAGTTTAATTTAAATTGTTTACTTTCAAGCAAAAATGTTTTAATTTAAAAACAATTGTAATTCAATTTGTAAAGTTTCCGTTGTTTACACTTTACGGTACAGTTAATTGTTGTTATGAGTTAATGTTACGGAAGCAGGGTGGCCACAGACCTTGCAAAGTCATGCGAATGTTAGGAAATATTATTGAAAGCCTGGGAAAGTATCGAAATAAATATTTTCTCATTCTAAGGTGAAAATAATCGCTTTTAAATTTGAGAAAAAAAAACTACTTGCTACTTTACGGCAATGAGAAAACAGTCAGAAAAACTGCGTTTTAGGTACTGGAAAACCTGGAAAAGTCAGGGATTTTTTTTATGAACATTTGTGGTCACCCTGCAATGGTGTCTTGTGTGAGATAAAATTTTGTTTTAAATGTCCCTGGACGAGGCTGTGGCTTAAAGGAATGGATATGCCGCCCAAGTTGGTAACCAACTCTCACATAATTTATGTATAACCATAAGATTAACAGTAATTATGTGGTATAACCGGCGTAGTTCTTAAATTATTCATAAAGGTAAACGAAAAACTTTTCTGGTATAATGGTTCATATTCATGAACGTTGACATCCTAACTTTTTCCCACTCTAATGGCTTAGTATGTCACACAAGAAGAAAATTACGGAAATACAGAATAAAAATGAAGAATTACGCTGGTTTTTTAATTCTATAAATGAGGTGATTTTTATTCACGAAAAGTCTGTAATCTGGTTGTTTTAATTAGAGCCAGTATTATTTCATTTATTTTAATAAGCGATTTAGTATGAACCGTCATCTTGTCATGTTTAAAAATGAGATGTATTATTTGAGTTGACGATAATTGAAATGGTAAATTATCAAAAAATTGCCGAATGGAAATTTGTCCATTCGCATTCGATCATATGACAGTGAATAAAAAGCGCCTATGCTTTTAAGTTAGAAAATCTTCTTTCAAAAATGGCTGAAATTCAGTATAAAGCTTGTTCATTTTTATAGAGTGTAGGTCAGTGAACCAAATATTGCACTGTTGTATTTGCACTATAAATCATCAACACCATTGTTATCAAAACACTAGTTTATTTGGTGCGTTAGGCCGTTTGTCCACCGCCGCCGTCACCGGGACGTCACCGAGAACGAGATTACTTCGGGCCGAGAGTTTAGATGACGTGACGGCGATCGTGTGTCCACCGCGAGCTCAGTTCTAGAGCTTTGTCGCGCCACGCATTTTTTCTCAAAATTTTAGCTTTGGACACATCCTTTGTTTTATCCCACAAACAGTCTTTACTCTCTACAAGTTCAATTAATGTATAAATATCGTATTTGAATTTGTTAGCCATTTTTTTACAAATTTTATGATAGACAAAACAAAAACCGGGTGAACGGCGCGGTGTGACGGTAGTGTGTGGACAAGAACAAATGTATTTTGTATTGCCGGCACATCGGCCCGTCATAAAACCGTGCCGAGTTATAGCGGTCACGCCGAACTACTCGAAGCATCGGTGGCCGGGATGACGGCGCTCGGGTGACGGGCGTGCGGTGGACGCATGGCCATGGTAAATGTATGTATCGCTAAATCGGCGCCGTCATCTCGTTCTCGGTGACGTCCCAGTGACGGCGGCGGTGGACAAACGGCCTTAGCCTGCATTGTAGCGCTATTTTTTTTTTTTTGTTGGTATTACAGAGAATTTCAGCATTTTAAATGGTTCAATTTAATCATAAATTCTAGATTTAATAAATTTGTGTCTATTTTGCTGTAAAAGAATATAATATTTTGTGATGTGCTATTTTTGTATGAAATAATTATATAAAAAAAAAACAAGTGTTCAGCTCCAATGAAATCTCATTAACATATAGTTTATAGATGTTTATTGTAAATTAAAAAAGTATGTACAAAAGCATTAAACAGAAAACTAATATTTATACTTCGTTCTCATTTAAGAGCATATTTGGGATTCCTTTTGTAATTGGAAATTTCCGTCCCGTTTCTGGACAAATCAAGTCTCCCTGAATTACTTCAACTTCTAAAAGAGCATGATGAGCTTTTTTAAGGAATTCTTCATCGCTTTCATAATTCTCTATTAAGGTGTCGGGCAAACCTTCCGCATGTCCAATACTTTTTGCAGCGGTCCATAGAACCGACCAATCAATTCGTGGTATGATTTTTGATATAAATTCTGGATTGAAATCAACCGTGTGAATTTGTACATCTGCAGCCTGAAATGAAATGTACATATTTAATTAAAACAATGTTAATCTAAACAACACAACAAATTTTTAGGTTATTTTTAATACATTACCGTGATCGCTAACGGAAATCCACTTTTCACTTCTTTTATACATTTTGATGTCAACATATTATGTGTAAGAAGTATCATTTTACTAAAATATAGTAATGGAAATGGACTTTTGCTTTACAATTAATATCGATTTTCTGACTACACTACACGGTTTTAAATATGTAGTAACAAAATTACCAGAGACAAAATTACAAAACGTCAATGAAAAGTAAACAGTGGACATTAAACTTCTCGATATTTCCTTAATTTTCTGTGTTTTAATCCTCCATAGCAGTTAATGACATTTGACAGTTAATTTGACAAGCAAAACATAACCTCTAGTAGTGTCAGTAATTGATGTATTTATTTATATTTATATAGTTACATTGGTTGTTATAAAAATCATGGATAACAGTAAAAACATTCCAATTCAACAAAATACGATAAACGATGTGTACACTGAGAATTATGTACGATCAAATTGCGCTGAAATCAATTCCCAACAAAGTTCTGGAAGCGAAAGAGCACAAAATTTTCTACCTTACAGTTTGCCAATGCCGGTGACAAGCAGCATGTCGCAGTCGTTAATGTATAGCACGCAAAGTCAACCGTTGTACAATATCATGTATGGGTCGCAAGGAATGTACACGAATCAGAATTCGTTTCCAGCATCTACATTCAATACATATACATCTCAAGTTGAGACGGCATGGTTTTCAGATTCATGCATCACTGCCACTGCTAATGAAACGATTAAACTAAAAAATGCAAAACCTGACAAGATAACGAATGAAAAAATTAGTCCACAAAGTTGCTGCAGCAGCAACCAATTAGAAAGCATTGCTATCGGTATGTATTGAATTGAGAGAGTTCATTTTCGGCACCTTAGTTCTTGAGTTCACTAAGAAAATAGTTTTAGATAGGTCTCTTTTGATCGGTATTCATTTTAATTTCCAGGTATTTGTTCTCCGCTGAGTGATACGTTCAAAGCTTTAACGAGTAAAGATACAGCTATGTTTCACAACAAGCCCAATATGCTGGATTCGCAGTGGTACTACGGAAGTGGTTATAATTCGCAAAAATATAACGATCTGCCTTCTTGTTCTCAGCTCGGACAGATAGATATTTCCGATCAGCTGACTCCTAATCAGAGTCCCTGCTGCCGAGATATGTCGCTGTGTCCCGATCAGTTTAAGAGTACAACGCCGGTAAAATATTGTAGTATACAGAAAAACAATGAAGTTGAACATTTGAAAAATTTTTCACCGACAATACAAATGCCACCCTTTGTTACAAATAATAAATTTATATCGGAGCCGTACAGTACAAATTTGTACACTCCCGGAGACGTACCCCCTTTGAGATTAGACGATAAAATAATAGAGACGAAGAATTTTCCCAGCTGTCAGATCGACGGAACTAGATGCGAACTTGAACCGTGCGACATGTTAAGAGTTCAGTCATCTTGTCTTCAAGATTCGTGTGCCAGCATTGCCGGCAACTGTGATCTCACTGTGCAGAGCAATGCGTTTTTTCCTAACGATGACGTCAGCTGTATGGAATTGTACCAAGATCCGGACCCAAGTAAACTGGACATTACAAAGCCTGAAAGTCAATGCGGAGGAGAGAGTGATATAATTGTAGAAGATTCTGATGACGACTCAACTGACATTAGCGATGACGGTGATAGAAGCAACCGAGTTGTTTATACCTGTGCTATATGTAACGTGTCCTCTTCGGGCGAACTTATGTATTTTTGTGTGGGTGACGATACTTTACTAACTAGTACGACGCAAACTCCTATTGTAAAAAAATTAGTTGATATTATAAAATACAAGTTTCCTAAATCTCCGCTGGATCACATATGCAATGTTTGTTTAAATTTAATCAACACAGTTGATTGTTTAGAAGCAAAGTTAGAGCGCGCTAAGAAACAACTGTTTCAAATATTTCAGAAAACTAATGCTGCGCTCGGAAATATTGCAATAAAAAATATTGATTCACAGTATCTCTTGAACGAGCGAGTTGAAAAGGAAAAAAAATTAGAAAGGACGTACGAATTTCAAAACTCTCCAGCGAAAGAAAAATCGAGTAATACGCTGGGGAATACGGAAGAAGCTGCAGCTGCTGAAGTTAAATTGGATGCAGTACAAGAACCCGATTTTAGTCAGAACAAACGAATCTGCAAAATTTGTAATAAGTACTTTTGTCAAAGCGACGTTCACAAACATAAACAACTGCACGCTAATCATATCAGTTTTAAATGCACTTTGTGTCATAGAAGTTTTACGATGAAGCGATTGTTAGACAATCACATGAAGAGGCACAGTGGTCAAAGAGATTTCTTGTGTGATCGATGTGGTAGGACTTACACGAAAAAATACAGTTTAGAAATGCACGTTCGCCGACACGAAAAACAATACGGCTATTACTGTGAAGTTTGCAAACGAGGTTTCGTTTGTTTCACGTCGCTCGAAGCGCACCGCCGTACACATTCCGATATAAAACGGTTTGATTGTAAAATCTGTCAGAAAAAGTTCCGGACAAACACGAATTTACAAGAACATGTAAGATATTGTTCTGGCGATTTGCCGTTTCAGTGTGAACAGTGCGATAAAAAATTTGCTACTTCCTCGAAATTAAACGATCATGTTAAATTAAAACACGATAAGGTGTATAAATTTCTTTGTAGCGAATGTAAAATGGGATTTATAATTGAATCACACTATAAAGCGCATCTTACGACACATTCGGACGAAAAACCGTTTAAATGTGAGATTTGTGGAAAATGCTACAAGACGCTAGGAAATTTAAATCATCACAAAATAATTCATAAGGAATTGCCTTTTAAGTGTCAAATATGCGACAAAGGTTTTAAACGCAGAGAGAATTTTGAAATACATAAAAACAATCATTCAGGTTTAAAGCCTTTTACTTGTTCTGTATGTGATAAAAAGTTTGCCGCACAAAAATTTTTAGACCAACATTCAAAGCTGCACAGCGGCAATATCAAGAAGAAAGTTTGTAAAGTTTGCAATAAACAGTTGAGTCACGGCTTAGCCGATCATATGAGGCTTCATTCCGGTGTTAAAATGTTTAAATGCAACATTTGTTCTGTGATGTTTATAACCAACGGTGCCTTAAGAAAGCATATTATTAGAAAGCATAAGGAAAAATAAAACGCGTAAGTTAATAAAAGTACATGTTTTTTTATTTATTAATCGGTGTCCATACTTTCATCTTCGCTCGTATCACTTTCGGATTCTTCGTCTTCTAAATTTTCATCAGATTCGCTTCCGGAATCTATCCATTCTTTTGTGTATTCGCTGTCATCTATTATAGTCTTCCATTCTTCCAGTTTGTGTAAATCTAGAAAACAAAACGGAAATTGAAGAAAGTAATTTTAAAACATTTTTTGATATAATGAATAATAATATTGAAGGAGATTTATTTGGTTGAGGAACAATTGAAAATAAGCTTTACCAGTGTATCGCTGGTAAAGCTTATTTTCAATTGTTCCTCAACCAAATAAATCTCCTTCAATACATATTTTGGAACAAAACTTCTACCAATAATAATATTCACAAAACGTTACATTATAGGATATATAGGATTTTTAAATAGATTTTTTGGAGAATTCGGTATTTACTCAATGTAAAGCTCAAACTTTAAACATTCAATATCTAGGTATATATTTTTAAAAAATATACTTAATTTAGAATGTTTAAAGGGACAAAATCTAAAATACTTCAATATCAGCTTTTAAGTACGTAAAAAACGACATGTTATACCTAAAGAATAAAAATCATTGAGCGTGAATTGTCTATCGCCATCTTCAATCAATCCTCCGTATAAATATAGCACTCCGTGCTTCACAGCTAAACCGCAATTCATTCTAGGAGATGGCACAAAGGCCACAGTAGATGAACTGCTTCCTAAATTTTGATGACCAGACGTTGACGGTGCAGGTCCAATTTTAACCGTAAATACTCCATCGTCTGATACGGTCGTCGCCAGTTGATTCGTTTCCATTTCATTGCTTTCGCTATCGCTTTCTTCTTTTTCATAATCACCATCGCATTTTTCTTTTCTTCTTTTAGTTTTGTTACCTTCATTCTTTTTCGACATTGTTACAGTTCTCCATACTAATTTTTCAAGATCCAGGCAGTTAAGGTCATTATAAAACGTTCCAGCAATATTTTCTTCATCATCATCGGTATCAAATACTCCACCAAATGCATAAGCTTTATTGTTGGGAGCTACTGTTATAGGCATACTGCATCGCGGCTGCATTCGGATTCCACCTGCTTTTTGTGATACCCATTTCCATTTAGTGCCTGTTGTGTCATTTTCTAAAAAAGAAAAATGTTTCTAGATGAATATTTATTTAGCTTATTTTCTTTTAATGATGAATGAAATAATATTTAAAGGCAGCTGTGAGATACCAGAACAAAATCTGTACGAGTGAAACTGCAAAAAAGTTAGTACGCCTAATAAATACTTACTTTCTGGAGTTAAAATAAACATGTCCGTATGAATCTGGCCCTTATCGACATCTTTTTTTATTCGAGTTTTGCTGTATCCTCCAAAAACTGCTACTCTTCCATCAGATAATGTAACCATATTGCATCCGGATCGAGGAGCTGGAGCTGTTCCTGTAGGTTCCAACTTAGTCCATTTGTATGTCTCAAGATTAAATGCATAGACATCGTTGAAATATTTATAATCTCTTAGATTATCGTGAAAACCTCCAAAAACTATTAGATTCTTTTTAACAGAAACCATACGGTGACCACTTCTGGCACTTGGACCACCGGGTGCTGTGATTTTTTCCCATTTTTTTTGCGCTATGTGATATACCCAAAAATCTTTATAGTGATAAAATTGCGATTGACTCGGACTTGCATATTCCCCACCGAATACCCACAGCTGTCCTTTTTGAGCCGACAGAGCTACCATTTGATGTCCACATCGGGGAGGTGGTCCGTTTGGTGCTTTTACAATACTCCATTCATTTCGTTGAATGTTGTAAAAAAATAAATCATTATAAAGACACATCTGAAATAGAAATTATTATTTTAGAAATTATATTTCCAAAAATGGCGAACATTAGGAGACATTGATAACACAAACCTTCTGGCCGTTGAAGAATTCTCCGCCAAATAAAATTAACTCTTCTTTGTCAGGATGAGGCACTAAACTAAAAGCAGAGCGCCGGGAAGGTGGTGCTACTATAGCTTCTACAACTTTTTCGCGTCGTTTCTCTTCTTTTTCAATTTGAGCTAGGATTGATTCTATGTCATCCTGAAAAATATGATTTGTTCATATAATAATGATTGGTGTCAAAAAAGTCTATATGGAAAGCAGTAAGAAACTTAAAACAAAAAATGAATTTTTTCTAACCTCTCCAATAACAGCTAATTCTTTTTTAAGTTTTGCAGATAATTTCTTCTCAGTTTTTGCTGCTGTTTTTTCGGCTCCTTTCCCTTTTTTCTTGTCTTTACCTTTTTTTCCCATTTTCAAGCGAAGAAAAACTGGATAAACCTATTATAAACCACAATGTACAAGACAGGCCCAATATTTTAGGTTATGATTTTAACATATAAAGCACATGACATAGACGTGACATTTCAAAACAATAAGGAGTACAACAAATAATTTGTCAATGGAGGATGAATTTGTGCTTAGTTTCGTAAAATTTTAATAGATGTCAGGAAGTTTACTTCAAAACTGAACCTTGCCAGTTACCACCATTTTAAAAAATTGACATTTCAGCGGTTTGTTGTGACTATCAGTTATTAATTTAATTTTTTAGTTTTATAGAAAAAACAATAAGTGTTGTCAAATTTGCATTAAATGTAGTGTACAGAAGTGATATGAGTGATAATGTGAATAGGAATAATCAGTTTCATAATGATTTTACGTGGGAGGTAAGCATATTTTTTAATAAATACACAGAAGTTTTGAATTTGTTTTCGTATCTAACCTAACTTTTTCTTTTCGCAGTGCGGGAAAGGATTTAATTCTCAAAATGATAGTGTTGTCGAACGACGACAACCAGAATGGGCAGGTAAGATAATAAATTATTGATTTCGTGGGTAGTTTTGTATTCATCTTTTGGTCATTCCTTTTTTTTTTTAATTAGGTTGGATAACGAACAAATTTTATCGGTTACTAACCTCGATTGCATGAACATTAATTAAACATTGAATACTTCTTATAGTTTTTATTAAACTACATAATAATATAAGAAATTTAAATGTATACATATTATACAATGTTGACACAATAAAAATATATAATATTATTTACAACAACCATACCTGTATATGATTCGGAAGGTACGACATTATATAAACCTATAATAAATCTTTACAAGTATCTACCAATGCGTTATAAACAATGCCTAAAAACTATTTTTAAATAATTCAATAATTTACGGCTTTGTTATTTGTTTGTATTTTTTTAAAGCCAGTGTTTTGAGACATCGCTTATAACTAACTATTTTTTTGGATATATCTGTCATGATAATTCTATTTATAATAAGGTACTAAGATAATAAATATTAGAAATTCAAGATGAAAAATAAATACATTTAGGTATTTGAAATGCCGTCAGAATTGTTAATATTTTTCAGTATTTTGTACGCGGTTTAATGATACGAGTATGATTTTAAATAATATGTTTAAGCGAAAATTGAGATAATAGCTATTTTTTATGCAACCTGTTATAGATTAGCGAAATGAACTTGATAATAATAGTAGCTTAATTTTTTTTATAAGTCTAACAAAATGTTTGAACGCATTAGAAAAAATGTGAATTAAAAGTTATCCAAGCACCATATTTGGACAAAAAGTTTCAGAACAGTAGGAGAAAAACACATGAAAAAGTGAGTTAGTAGCATAATGAATTATTGTTAGTGGTACCTATACGTAAAATTATTTTTGTATAATATTATTTAACCTATACCTTTTCTATATAAAAATCAACTATTAACAACAGATATATCCGATTTTTTTTCGTTTTGTGTAAATTAAAATTACCTTAAAAATAATTTGTCTTGCCGTATGTATTTTGTGAACAACAAGATTTATTTTAATATAAATTTTAGTTTCTTTTCTTAAATATAATTTTTATACGATTGCTACCAACACTGATTAGGATGAGTACGATTTGGAGGCATTTAGATTATAATTTGAATTTATTTGTTTTTCATCTCGAATCGAAATTTTTAATGTTTATTTCATAGATCATTTTGAAACTAGTTTGTTTGGTAGCAGGGAAAATATTCTGGCACAGATTTCCGCTTATAAAAGAATAAGTTTAAAAAAATAGTATTTTCTTTCAAGAACATTGCATCTCTTGTCCCAATAGCCTCATTTCAAATTTTTTTTATACACCGATGAACTAATTAGCTCACAGTCTAAACATCTTGCGGAATATATACATACAGGGTTGTTTCGCTTAGACTGTAACGAATTAGTTCTTTTTGGATGTAACATACAAAATACTACAAAACATTTTATCACACTAACGTATTTATCTACTGTGGGAAACATTTATTCCAGTCTTTATCTTTTATAAAAAAAATAATAATCTCTTCATTTCAATTTTGATTTTTTTTCCGTTTCACTTATTTCCGAAATGTTATATAACCAAAACGTCACGATTCTTTTTATTTAAATTATTTAAATATAACGCAATAAATTACATTTGTTTCTGATAGAGTAGGCATGTGTAACCTGCTTGTGAGTGGGTCTTTGTAGGTAGACATGCGTTACTTGTTCGTCAGCGGGCCTTTGGGTTTGATCATCATCATTGCCTTCTTTAACGTGTAATCCCAGCCTCTCCAACGGAACCATACGATTCCTAAAATCAAAAAAAGACTGTCAACGCCTGAAATAATAAAGTGGAGTTTCCTAGTGAAAAATATAATTTATGCCAATTTGGGATTTGAACCTGAGAGGTTTGGACATCTGATAATAATTAACGGTTTAACGACCACGCCTGTCGATTGTATTTGGCTGACGGCCAACGGGGATACAAAATGTCAGAAAAAAAGTAGAATCTGTTCTACGAGTACCTTGTCTTGCAGTGAGGTCTTGTGGATCATTTAAATAAAGGCCGTTGAGGCCTCTGCCGCACGATTTCCACCACCAGCCTCCTTTGAGCATCGAAGCGCAATTCAGACTGGATCTGTCGTTATCTCTGTCGAGGAAAAAAATAAATGTAATCAGAATCTGCAAAGCGTAAACCAAAAAATCTAAACATGCACATTAGGGTGTGCCATTTTTAGGCGACTTTTTTTTTCAACAAAAAAACAGGCAGAAAACCTTCGAAAATGTGAAAAAAAAAGTCACACCAAAGATGAGTTCTTAATATTAATATTAAGAGGTGCCTGTTCCGAATTTTCCATTTTCCATCTAAATAACATAGGAAAAAAATCATTTTTTTTGCTTATTTTTGTAGTTTTACAATAAAGGATTGTAAAAATAACCTCGAATATGATTCTCACAGGAAATTGAACGCTCTACAAAAAATCTCCAATATATTTTTTCATAGAGTGAACCCTACTGAAGATATTTAAACTTAAAGTTCGAAATATATGAAATTATGACTTTTAGTTTATTAGATTAATACTGATGACTTTTTTTATGTCTTAAAAATTAATTTTAATCAGAAAATGAAAATCAGGAAATAAAAAAAAAATTACGTCTCAGATAATATTTTATTCGATTAACGGTTAAACAAAAGGTATTTATGAATTGGGTTCAAGAAAGCGTTGTTTTTTAAATTAAAAAAAATCTTCTCAACTGTAAGTATATGGAAATTTTGAGACTTAATAGAAATTATAAAGTCCTATCAAAAGTAAATGATGTAACTATATTTGTTGAAGATTTTTTTTATTACAATTTTGATATTTCTGTCGATGATCTTTTACTACTTGTAATAAATATTGAAATTGATCCTCATCTTTAGGACAATAAACAAATCTATTAAACACAAATAACTTTTTTTGATGGTTAATAAAATAAAATAAAAAAAAAATAATTTCGATATAAAAAAATGCATCAAACGTAGATAAAAATAATAATTTTGATAATACATTGAGCGCCATGAAACTTTTTCGTATTTGTTATTTGGTGACAGTCAATTGTTTTCGGCATCTAGCATATTTTTAATTATTTCGATTTTGCACCTCAATCAATGCCGTGGCAACAATAATCTGTCGCGAGCCACCTGTGGTCCGCGTATCATAGGTTCACCACCCCTGGACTAGTCTCATCTCAGTGCTGTTAAAACGTTATTATTAGCAATACATAACTCATTGAACAACTGCGTGTTTGTTGATCAATTTTTCGGATTGTGCGGCTTGTTTGAACTTAGTTCTAGCTGTTTTAGGCATCTAGAACTGTTAAAACCAAGATCAAATAGTCCGATGAGTTCGAGAATTTGACCACCAAACGCGAAGAGCTCTGTATTGCCAACACGCGTCATTAATAGTTCGAAACCCCAGTTCAGAACCTTCCAACAAGCACGCCTGGTATTTATAGGAGGGTTGCGTTCAGTGAACATCGTAAAATTTTTCCAGATACGCGAGACAATTTTTTTCCTTATCTTGTGGCGTTATGTAAATTGCGCTCGTACCTGTTGTATGTGGAGAAGGGACTGTTGTTACTTCCATACCAAGGATCGTTCAAAGAGTCGCCGGCGTTGCCTTCGTATCCGTCGATCTCCAGCTTATAGTATTCGCCTTCGGAATAGATCTTGAAATGGGAGTATTGGGCGTATCTATTGAACAAACAAAAAAATAATAAATATATGAATCGAATTTTATTTGTACTAATTTATTAAACGCTAATATAGACTACGTCAAAACCGGTAGCCAGGAGCGGATGCTCTCAACTATTCTGGCCCGGGGACATAATATCTGTGTCCACCGTGGACATAACTGTGTTCATCGCATAGACATAACTATGTCCATCGTGGACACCACAATGCCCACCATGGACATATAACTGCTAGTGATGTGCCGGATCATTAAAAATGTAGGTATATCCGCGGATACGGATCTGAATACGGATATTTGGTTTCAAGATCCGCGGATACGGATACGGATCTTAACTTTCTTAGAGTACGCGGCGGGAAATATTGCACATCGACCTTTGGAAAGAGACTATCTGTTATGGAAAAAAGTTATTGACCTGAGTTAACTCTCATAACAGATTGTCTCTTTCCAAAGATCGATGTGCAATATCTCATTATAAAGATAGTTTTTTAGTACCTTTAGTAATTATGTACTATTGATATGGTACTCACTACGATAAATGTTTGCAATATAAAGGTGCCAAATACGATTTTAAAAAATAAAAAATAATCTGAATGGAATTTAACAGTTTTTCATTATTACCTAATCACCTATATATATAAAATTTCATCTATGAATTGAAAATTAATAAGGTAAAAGATCCGTAAAAGATCCGCACAAAAACTAACGGATACAGATACGGATCTTTCTTCTCCCTCGGATACCCGCGGATACGGATACGCGGATATCCGGCACATCACTAATAACTGCGTAGACCGTGGACATAACTGTGACCATCGTGAACACCACAATGCCCACAATTTACATAACTGTGTAGACCGTGGACATTAGTGTCCTCCGTGGACACAACTGTGTCCTTCATGTAAAGTGGGTTGAAATCAAACACACTGCATAAGTATGTTGCTGTTGACGCGATTGGTATATAACAGTTTAATTAATAAATGAAGATTGTACTGTTCTTAAAATTGCACCCCGTCTTTTTGCCCTTTTACGCTAACCTTTTTAAAAGCATTCCCGCTTGCATAATTGTGATTGCATATACGAGTGCATGCATTACATTTTAAACGTTTATTATGATTTTATAATGATTGTGTTTGATCGGCATAGCCGTGAGCGATTCTAGTTTGTTTGTTATATTTTATTTGCACAGCGCACACACACGACCTGTACGTCATATACCTAGATGCGCATCTTCACTTTCACCCGCCATGTTATTTAGGTTGATATCTTTTGTTTGGCGTATTGTAAAGCGGCCTTTGCATTTTGTACCGAAATCAAATTAACTGGATGATTGGATCTATTCAATTTATACAAGTCACATTGAGTAAAATTAGAGTTCCGCACCAAAATGGTATACAAAGTCAAAAGAGGACCCTTTAAGACCGCGCACACTTGTCAAGCATGGACCTGCACAATCAGGACAGTGCAAACTTACAACCTGCACAAACCAGCATATTTAAAGTGCAGGTTTCGTAATATGCGGTAGACATTTTGCAGTTTTCAAATATAGTTTTATGGATGCAAGTTGATTAATGAAAACGATCGGTGCAGTGTGGCTAGACAGAAATCGCAGACGACCGAGTGACGGTCGCGTTACTGGCTGCTGGTTGCATGTTGCTGGTCTAATGTGAGCTACTCCGTTAAATAACATGGGTACCTTCACGAACAGGCTATTCTGCTCAGTGCTGTGCAGATACTTGCTGGACAAGTGAGCGCGATCTTTTAGAATGAACGATATTTTGCCTAAAAATACCGATGTTTGGTTAATAAGAGAGATTATCAGAGGAGGAAATGTTCAATACATTAAATTTTGTCATATAAATTCAAAATACAGTACGACTATGACAAGGTTGACATTGGTTTGTGTTCGTTGTCATTTTATATACAGTGTAATCTCTTTATAACGTCCTTCGTTATAACAAAACACTCTCTATAACGTAGAAATGTTTACAATTTGGTTGGTTTACCAACCCATACATTAATACCCTCTTTATAGAGCAACAGCCATTCTCTATTACGAAGAAATATGTGTATATTTAGTAGATATGAGCGCCGCGCCGGCGCGCCGTCGCCGCCGACGATTCCCTCCCGCCGCCGCCGCCGTTAAAATGTAACGGCGCGCCGAGCGAAAAGGCGTATGTTTAAACGATCAGAAAATGTTGAAAACATATTTTTAAAGACTACTTTATATTTTTTTATGACTTAAAAGAAACATCTTTGTTTTCTCTAAAATTTATTTTCTTGTTAATTGTTATTAGAACTTTATGACAACGTTGATTTTTTTCTGCCAATCGAAGTGCCAAAAATATTTTAGCTCTAGGCTAGAAACCATTTCCTTATAAAAATAATTTGTGTTAAATAAATAATAATTCTGATTGTTAAACTAGATGTTTTGTTTTATTGTATCCTGCCCATCATTAAAAAATGCTCTTAAGGTCACGCCGCCGACTACGCCGCCGCCGCCGACCTCAAAAAGTCGGCGCGCCGCCGCCGCTCCTTTACCCATCGGCGCTCATATCTAATATTTAGGCATCAGCAAATGTTTACAGACGTAAAGAGGACGATTCTGAACAATCAAGCACTTGATGCCGCCAAACTTGTTAGAAAAATTCTTATTGTTTAATGAAGATGATTCCACCACATCCCAAGATTGCATAAGATACTTAATAAAATACAAAACAAATATTGGCATAGCAAAAAAACGTCAGGCAAAGTTAACAGACTATATGTGTTTGGAATAAATTAATTCGGTGAAATTTGGTTATTTTTCTTTCTTCCCTCAATATAACGAAAAAAAATGCTCGGTCCCCTTGAGATTCATTATAAAGAGGTTACACTGTATTTCGTTTTTGCAATATTTCACAGTTAGCACATATTTTGGTCCTTCGAATCATATATAGAACGTATCTTTTCTCCAGGAGCGCCGACGTGATTGATTTCAATGGGGTGCCGATTTATTGTATAAATTTTCAAGTCTTGTTTTCTGTTTACTCAAAAGAAATTATTTATGATATTTTCTTTCTTTTTTCACTCCCAAATTTACTATTCTCTCAATGCCAGAGGGGTCCAATCGCGCCTCCTTACACACCCCTCGCAGTGTCTTTCTTTGATGGTCAGAGATCGTTTATAGAAATAGAGCAATTTTCCCATTTATCTCGTTATATCCTTTGTAATTAATATACATTATGCAACCTCTCAATTAATTAAATACAGAAAAGCAATCTTCTAAACTAGTCTTTATAATAACTGTTTCATATTTTACAAGTTGGGAAACGTGACGCGAAATGCCTATATACTTACTCTGCGTGCTCTGAAGCTATATCGAGCTTTATAAATGTCAAGTTTTAATTAAAACCACTTTTTGTTATTCGCGAGAAATATGCAAATTATTAATATTTATTTATATATAGACTCATTGGAAACACACTACGAGGAAGTATTCCGACTGCGAGAAATGAAAAATGAAAATAGATCTGTCAGACATCTTCACGTTTTTAATTTGGTCCAAACTCTTGTTATCATTATAATATGTTAATTGTTTAAATATTTCAATATGAATGGTGTATGAATGACAGGTCACTTTCTGTTTTTAAATGTTTGGTCTGGAAGGCATTGCCTATCTTTTTTTTGCAATGTAACACGTGCAGGAAAGAAAAGTTTTTCTTTAGAGAAAGAAGATTGAATGATAACAGCCTGCCCAGTGCCCACAGGGCTTGATCTAGCGATTAAGTTTTTCGTGTTGTGATATTTTCCACACTTTTATTATTTACTAACGGCCCGGTCTGGCTACCTCAGAAACTACAACATTATTACTACGCAGTTGTTGAAGGCATATACTTGATCAGTTTTGACCTTCGTCTTTTGGGGAGAGAAGTTATTATTATATTCATTAGAGAGTTGTTGACTGTAAACGTTCGACAGATTTTCGTCTCAAAAGATGCGAATCTGTTTTTTTTTTTAAATAACCGTTAATTTTTGCAAACTCTAATTATTATTGAAACACGTGAAGGCAAACCTGATGAGCTTGGCTTACCTTTTAATTTAGCGTCTTCAGTTTCATCTCAATTGCCGTAGGCATTGATCTTTTTATTGTACTATATAATTGAACATCATTAACGAATTTAAATTAGATATTAATGGAATATTACAGTGCCTTTCAACAAAAGTGTAAGGTCGACCATTCTTTTCTATTTTATGTTAAGGGGGTGTATTTGGGAAATTGTATTATTGATTGAATTTAATTTTGCATACCTATTAATAAAATTAATAATAATGACTTCCTGCATATTTTTACCATACGGAGCGAAAATATATATCTAGGTAATAGGTAGGTACCTACATCAATTTGAAAAAAACTCGAAAAACATTGTTGAAGTGCAATAATTTAAAGTTAAAACTGGCTTTGCCGCTAGATTTAACTGCTGCACGTATTTGAAGTGTGCTTTGTACTGTTTCTTGATTGGTTCTTGCTGAAAGCAATCAGACGACCAAGCAAGAAAAATAGCCCGGCCGGTTTTAATTTTGAAATCCATCTTGTCACCTCGCAGGCGTGCCCGCAGTGACGTCATTACCATCTTCGTAACCCGCACGGCAGCCAATACAAGTCCCACCCGTGTTTCTAGCGACAAAACTATCCCTATGTGCAGCGGCCTTTATTGTGCTACCTGAACAGCATGTTACGTCATACGGCTGCGCCGATGTCAAAACTGCTTTGGTAGATCCTAGTGGCGGCTAAATTATAATTTACTAGCGACCCGTCCCGGTTTCACCCGGGTGCGATAGATATAATTCTGCAAAATGTATTTCGTTTGCGGCCCGGCGCTAAAGCAAGATTCCGATTTCGCGCTCTCAAAATTTTGTTGGGTAATATAATATTTACAGCCCCTATTAGGAGTTGAATAAAAAAAAAAACGCTGAAACAAGGGTTTGTTTATTTTTAATGAAGAGTGCATAATATGTTGAATTCAATGTCTCTCATTTTATCGATTTTTGAAATATGGCCATTTTATCAGAAACCTTTACATCCCTTTTACAATGCGAATTTAAAAAAATCCCTTCTTAGCGGGTGCTTACGTCATAAAAAGAACCTACTGCTCAAGCGGTTTGACCTGGGCGTTGATGAATCAGTCAGTCAGGACAAACTCTTTTATATATATAGATCAGGCCTGGGCAAATGGTGGCCCGCAGTAGCTATTGTCCGGCCCGCGAAGCATTTTATAAATAATTATTAAGAGCGAAAATAGTTTGCCAATATAATTTGGCGCATAAAAAAGGGCCACAACAAAAGACCTTTTTGTTGCGGAAATGAAAGGACCTTTTTTTTGCTCTCCAAATTTTTGGCCCACGGTCAAATTTTCATCAGCAATGTGGCCCGACGATCAAAAGATTTGCCCGCCCTTGATATAGATTAATTATAGATAGCTGTCTAGATTCTATAGCACAAGAGACCCGGTATGCTATTTATCCTAAGACACGCTATTTCCAAGAACAGGGCAGTTTTTGTGCAGAGATAGAGGCCAATAAAATAATTCTCAGAGGCGTGAATTGCACGCAAGTAGCCTTATAATAAGTATAAAATATTGTCATATTGTGACAGCCACCTGTCAAACGAGGAAATCGCTATTGCATCATCATGGGTGGCGCCTTATTTGCAGTTGTAACGTCGGCAGCTCACGAAACTCTTGAGCGACCGACAAAAAGAAAACCGTCAAAACGTAACTAATAAATAGTGTCCGACCGAAGGTCGATTTCTGGCCGAAGCCGATTAATCGGCTATCGCTGGAGAAATTCAGTTTAAATTGACTACAAGCTACAAATAATAATATAAATAATTTTAAAACTTTTAAATTGAAGGTTTACATTGACTATATAATAATATAAAAATGTATAATTTTAATCATCTCTAGAAGTCGCCACGTCCATCGCGCTCTCGCTCATTCGTAACAATTCGTTCAATTTCGGCGTTTGTTAGAAACCTTCGGCTTCGGCCAAAACTTCGACTCATTTTGGCCGAAGCCGAAGGCCTCGCCGAAGGTGACCGAAGCCGAAGCTTCGGTCGGACGCTACAGTGATAAATCAGAGCGCGTTTTGACTGTACACAAAAATATTAGAAGGATTGAAAATCCGTATACAGCTAACACACGAATCAATGTGGAGCATCCTACACTAATAGGTATTCGGCGCTTCATACGGTGCGTGATTGATAGCCGTCAATCGTATATCGACAAGATCTTAATGCGAACGGTATGCAAATCGTTAGCTTCTCCGTGTCTGATGATTAGCCGCAATTCTTGGCTGCACGCCGTATGTAAATAAATACATACCGCATGTTCTATTTCTACGCGTATTCTAAAATGTTCATTAGCAACCTGATCGTTAAATTTTGGTTTGTATTTTTTTTTCTGGATGCATTATTTTATCGTATGTGCTATGGACAATATTCCTGGACTGTTCAATTGTTTATCCACAGGCTATTTTCAAAATTATGCGAAGCACGGTAGGTATACTTGTTCTTTAATGGCGGCACTTCACATAGCTATTTGTGTTCGCTATTGGGTGTTGTATTTGCCAAAATATATGACGTTCAAGACAAACATGCAAATAGAGGCAAATACGACCATCCACACATGGCAGTCAAATAACAAACACACAAACATTTGGTAGCAGAACGCAAGGTTCAAAATTCCAGGAATTTTAGCACTATTTCATTGGCCCAATTCATTTTCAATAGTAATTGTTCCAGTTCTCGCTCACAGCACAGACACAAAAATACTGCACGTCGGTACAGGTTCACGGCGCGTGCGCTTCTGAAATCTGAATATGGCCATTGTGTGGACGGTTTATTTGCATATTTGCCTTTTTGACTCATTTGATGTGTTTTGAAAAACCGACAAGCGCACGGTAACGCGTATTTGGTATTAGCCTTATTTGTCAAATAGGCAAATAAGGCCAACACTTTGTCAAATAGACTGTCCACACATGGTAATTGTTTGCCAAATACACAAATACAAATAGCCATGTGAAGTGCCGGCATAAGATAGTTCAACTGTTAATCACTTTTCTTAGGAATTTAATCATATTTAAGAATTTTTAAAACGTCTCGGTTGTAATTGTAAAGCATATGTTGCGATGAAAATAAAAAAAAAGGTTTTTCACATTTAGTTTAAAAGTTCAATTTTGGGTTGCCCAGTGACTATAATCATGCATTATAATCATTATACGGTTACATCAGTTCCTAGTCCAATTTTTTTTCATCTAAATTTTAATTATGCACCAAAAGTTATCAAATTTAATTAGCCGCTCTGCAACGTGTAACAGTTAATTAATAACTTTTCTGATTATCATTATTAAGTGTTACATCATTTTCTGTTATCATTTTCACACAAATCTTGTTTGTTATCTGTGACCTCAAAGCAAAACCGCTTGTGGCGGATTTTTCGTATTTTTTTATCTGTGTTCTAAATATTATATAAAAGGAAACTGTGACTGACTGACTGATCTATCAACGCACAGCTCAAACCACGGATTGGGCTGAAATTTGGCACACAGTTAGTTATTATGACGTAGGGATCCGCTAAGAACGGATTTTTGAAAATTCAACCCCCAAAAGGGGTTCAATATTTGCATGGAGAAATCGTATAAGATAGATGTATCAGTTCGAAAATGCGCAGGATTACTCCTGTCAACAAATAAATAAAAACGTGTTTCATGCTTTTTAAAAAACAACCCCTTCAGAGGTAAATAGCTCTAAAAATCAACATGGGTATCATTTTCAAGGTTTGTCAGGACGTTGAATACGTGAATTTCATTAATTTTGAAATTTATTAGGGGGGTCTACGTCGAGAAAGAAGTAACTATGCCAAATAATGGGAATGCATCCGTGTTCCGTCTCAATCGCGCGCGAAGCCGCAGGTAACGGTTAGTCATATATATTTTATCAACTTCAAGTGACGAATTTAGGTCGAAATTCATTTTTCAAAATGTTACAATACTTCTTTGTTTTGAGGTCCTCCGAGTTCAAAAACATATTTTTGGAAAAAGTCTGTGAGTCTGTCTGTATACTTATATTGTAAATGTAAACGATTATTTGCAATTACCTATGAGAAAGGGATATAAGAATGAACACAAATGGGTTTAGTTTTTTGTCTACGAATATGGAATAGTGTGCACAATTCAAAATTATCGAATTCTAAAATCCAGGATGACCCAGTTCTGCAACTGGAACGATACTTAAGTTCGCTGCACACGAGGCTGGTTTAGCCGCTAGATTCCTTGCGAGTTTTCAAGCGTTGGTTTTTGTGATGGCTTTTATGTGTTGCGGCTTCGCACGATGTAGGTATTGAAATTTGCTTTGTAGATGGGTTTGGTGCACGCGCAGTGGTAGTTAGAATGTTAACAAAAGTGAACGTTTATTGTCTCTGAACAGAATACACACTATATGGGACAGTGTTTGTTTTTGGGCGTTTGTTTATGTCGGCCACGTGACAAGATACTGTTTCCCGATTGGTTCTTGCTCAAAACAAACGAACGAGCAAGAAAAATAGACCCGGTTCTAATTTTGAAATCCATCTTGTGAATTCGCAGGCGAGTCCGCAGTTTGTAGCGGCCTTTACTGGCAGGTTTAATTAATGAAATACTTGAAAAGACTGTATTTTATACAAAATAGTGAAGATATAGAAACATTTTGACATCAGCGGTTTTGCCTTTTGAGTGTAGATATTATATTATTATGTATTCTGGAATGTTTATTTGCCGAAACCTACAATTATGGCACTCTCATTTCTGTGTATGAATGGCAGTGTTTTTAATTCACACTAATGCAGATTGACTTGTTATTGGTCGATCTGTCTTCGGCCACACCTATGGAGACAAACGTTTCACACTTGTGGTACACACAAGCCGTTTTACGGGTTTGACATGTCGGAAGTAAACGTCAAACAAGTAACAGATTGTTCCCAATTTAACCGTTTCAAAACCGCGTTTTGGTATGCTTCTCGTTAAATTTCATTTTAACCCAAACGAAATTCCTAAATTTAAGTTAACAGTAGAAATATGTCGGCCTTTTTAGGCTTACGTACCCGAATAAGTACGAATTCAATCGAATATTCAGTATTGTCTGAAATATTACGTCGTGGTTCACATCATGCAAGTACTCACCTTTTGTTTCCTTCGAAATCTTCGAGCTCAACGCGTAAAATGTAGTCCTCATTGTTGGTGAGCATATAGATATTTTCGTTGCCGAGCCAAAACTCCTTGGATGGGTCACCGAAACCGTTTTTGTAGTCCGCCCAATCACGGTTGAAGTTTTCTCTCGGCTCTCCAAAGTCGTCTCGCCGTTGAATCACCTACACCAATCATATCATTATATTTTAGCTTTACATATTTCAAGCGATCACTCATTTTTATTTAATCAGATATTTAATCTAATAAATTTATACATGCTTATTAGGATTTGACATTGGACGTTGACATCTGGTGGCGGAAAATGAAAGTACCTATAGCAAAATGTGGTCGCTGCGTCTCAGTGCCAAATCTCTGATAGTTTATGAAAACTGCGAGCAACAGCAGGCGGAATGTTTTCTGCCGAATCGACCGTCTGTCTGCACGTTATCCTATGTTAGAAATAGACTGCCGGTCAAAATTGACGCGCCACTTTAGTAAATGCGCCAAGTGTATGTTTTCTGAATGCGCCTATGGCATTTTCAGTATGAATGTCTTTTCAACTTCTACCAGATTTTGCAAACGTAGCTATAATATTTCATTTAATATTTGACATAAAATCAGTTGTTGACGCTATAAAACTGTGATTAAATATGGTTTTAAATTTTTACGGTAACCAATATCACATTTTTCACTTGATCGATAATAATTGTTATATCAGAAATAATTTGGAAATGTTTTTCGAAAGTTTTAATTCCTATTTTTGCTGCCCGAAGCATTTGTATTTTAAGAGAGCCTACACAATATAATATGCCTATAATAATTGATATACAGCACTGTGGAAAAGAAACGGACACGTTTAAAATGCCTTGGAAGGCAGTTCGTATATAGGTACTATTGCAACTAACTTTTGCTGTTTGTTATTTTCATAGCAAGTGATGTTTGATCTATTTTCAGTGATTTATTTTTCTAAACTTCGTAGGGTTATAGATTTCATGAATGGCAAACTGATTTCAAAATAAGGTCTTAATATTTTCTCATACGAGTCTACTGTAGGGCGTTGTACACACAGTTTTGAATCAAAATCTTCATGGTTGAGGATTTGATGAAATGACTATACTGAAAGGTATTAATAATTATAGTAAGTACAAAGTAATTAGGCGAGTAAGTGTTCTGGAAACGAATATTCGCCAAGGAACATTGAACTAGGTTGTAGTCAGCCTATACTCTGCTAGTGCTCCATTGGAGTTGAGGGATACAAACGTTGGAAGCAAATATTTGTCATTGACTATTAGGCCAGCCTTGCCATGCGTGTGGCCCAATTATTAACTGTAGAATGATTCGCAGACACTCATAATATAATTTCTTTTCTTCAATGCAAATGTGCCAGTGAAACAGTAGCATTTGATCGTTATTTCTCGGAAACATGTCCGCTCAACAAAGGAAACGTTGCACGGTCATTCCGTCTTGGGAACTGTTTTGCGCAAGTCTATTATAGATGTGCATACATCGATACGTTCCGTCATTTTAGTTTTAAACCCCAAACGATGAGAGAAAATGATTGTTGTACAGTGATGTACACGGCGTTGATATTATCTAATGACCAATTTTCAGATATTAAAATGAGTAATGTATTCATATTGACTGTACACCGGCTATCAGAATGTTATATTAACCTGTGATTAATTTTCAATTACCTTAATTCTCTCGACTGTAAACACTTGGACTGCCGCGTAACTATAACTACAATATTTATGATGTATCACCGGAATTAAATATAGTGCATGTTATTGGGAATGACGTAATATTTTCTGTTATCGGGCATTAAAGACCGCGCACACTTGGCAAGCATAAAGCCGGGACCGCACATTGGGGCCAATGTTGATGCCAACAACACTCGGCCAATGTGTGGATCGAGATTAGAGCGTTGGTGCCAATATTTGCTCCAACGTTGGATGTTGGCCGTCTTGTGTCGGTTTTTTGACGAAACATCAAAGGCAATTTGTCCCAACGTTCGTCTATTCAGCCACACATTGGCGTGTAAAACGCCAACCGGTCTTCAGTATCTGGTGATGCGAGTGACAACGGCGTAATATTATTTAAAATTATAAATGATGTCATCAAAGGAGACATGGTCAAATGAAAAGGTATTACTATTTTTGGAGCCTTATCAAGCAGAACCAGTTTTATGGAATCCAATAATTAAAGACCACAAAAATAGAAACGAACGTTTTTTTTTTGGTTTTGTAGAAAAATAATATGATAAGCAGCGCTTAAGCACAGCAACCGCACCCACAGCCACTTCTAGGTCCGACATGTTGATGTTGGCTCTGCTTGGAACTAACTGAGGTTTGCTCCAATAAATCCCAATGTGTGGACGCTTTTCAATAATAATACCGTCAATATGCGCCAACGTTGGCGCCAACACTGGCCCCAATGTGCGGTCCCGGGGTAAGCCTACACGACCTGCACAGCACGGAGCAAAAAAAACTGCGTACCCATGTTATTTAACGGAGTAGCGCACATTAGGCCATCATCTGCAACCAGCTATAGCACCTAGCAGCTATCTTCCGTCGTGTATACACGAACCGACGCACCTCTGTTTTGTTATATTTATGTAGTACTAAATAAAGCAATGCTTTCTGTTTTCGAAAAGGAAATACTTATCACCGAAAATGTAACAGTATCTCTGTGTTGTAAATGGAATGACGATGTCTCAACATATAATTTTCTTCGAACGTATTGCGAAATTCCATATATTTTTGGGTTAACTGAGATGAGTTCCTTCAAGACATTTAATTAGATAATACTTTTGTAAAAACAGTATTATAAACAACTTCAGGGCAATGAATTAAGAAATCGGTAATGTACTCTAATTTCCAGTGGGACGATTTACCCTGCCGGGTGTACTGCTTCTACGTTGCTGTATCTTTGGAATGTTAGTATTTAATGTATGCGGTAATTTTGCTAATGGTAGTATCAATTGCATGTAATTAATAGTAATTATTATTTATGTAACCGAATGACACTATATAGGTTCTATATTCTACAATCTACAGCATGAACAGAAATGCTAAAAGTTTGAAATTGGGAATTTAAAGAGAATGTTTAATAGATTAAAGGGCAGATGGAATAGTCGTTGTGGTATGAAAAATGATTCGCATTCATGTTTTTTTGCAGAATCGTGTTCAGGACCAAAAAAAAAAAATGCATATCGCCGGCCGGTAACCTGCAGCTGCGGTAGTGGTATATTATCGACATTGAATGAATAAATTAGTCCTCCAATCAGTGCCGGACTAACCTATAAAAATACTCCTTCAAAAACTCTCTTACAAAACTTTTAAATTAAAACTAAAAGCTGAATTATTATCGAAACAATAAATTCAATTTTCAATTACTTTTCTTTTTTTTTTTTTTTTATTTTACAATATTCTGTTATAATAAACTTTCTGTTATAAGGTATACCAGTATATTTTTCATATTTTTCATATCGGTTTATTAGTGTATGTATTTTTCCAAGAATAAAAGACATAATCGTACATTTATATGTAAAATATTGTTTATGTATATTATGTAAAAATTGAAGATGGTTAAGCAGAACAGCCATTGGCTGAACTTCGCCAAAATAAAGAATCTATTCTATTCTATTCTATTCTATACGCTAACTACGCTGAAGCGTAGGGCGGCACTCGTCGGAGGGGCGGCAGGGACGGTCGCAAAAAAAAATAAAATGATTTCTAACTAACGAAATGACGGTCTGTCTTAAACCTCCAATCGGAATCAGATATTACTAACTGATATAATATTAATATACACAGCACATTATCAGGGGCGGGAGGCAACGTTTTCCCTCGAACATGAGTCTTGGTAGGATAAATGCAATAATAAAAAAATCTTATTTACGCTTTTCAATGGGAAAGCACTTTTTTCTCCTTCCTCAAATTATCCAATCCGGAAGTCATCACTTCAAGTTCGACTCTTCGAACAGAAATACCCATATGCGATATAAGGCCTTAGTAACTTCAATGAGAGAAAAGATAACCTACAGAAACTCGGGAAAAAGCTAGCCTTAAGTGGGCGGCAAGCCTGTTTTAGCGTATAGGCGGCACTTGGTATAATCCGGCACTGCCTCCAATAGTTTTGATCTTCTCATGAACTCCAGAAGATTGGTGACTAGATTGTCTTGAGGAATTGGATATTAGATGAACTTCAAAATGGGGACCGTTAAGCTGAACATGGCTACCGTTATCTGGTCTGAATATTGTTAGGTTGAACATGGTAGTGTTTCGTCCGACTCTACCTGACGGGACTCTAATTTTTATTAGTTAATTTATATTTTAGTTAAAATATTTTTTCCTCAGAAATATTCCTCTAAATTTAGGGGAAAATACCATTAGTTCGAAACACTGGTGTATCAGAATTTTTCGTACGGTATACAATCATCATCAACACGAAAAATGCATATTTTAGACAGCGTATTTTCGAAATGTTTTCCACGTTTCGATCTCGGTATCTATGTCTCATCTCAATGGAAATGCACACATGAGAAGCGTAATATAGATGGCAGCAGGTATATAGCTACCAAAGTTATGATTGTTTTAGTACTTGGAGCAATGCAACCACTTCTTTTTCAGTTCCAAGTCCTTTGGAAAAACAAAACCTTTATAATTTGAACATTAATAAACACAACGCATCGGCATTGTCAATGATTTATTATTTTAAATAAAATTATTTTGTAGTACTATATGAATGGTCCACAAAAGTTACATGATTATATAGCTGGCGCCTCTAGCGGTCAAGTTTAGCAGTGCCCATCTCAATTATCAGTATAAAAATGTTTGACCACAAGTCGATGGCAGGAAAACCGGTGCCTTATAACATATCGGTTGGTATGAATGGATCGATAAATCAATATTATTATTGGCAATATAATCACAATCGATAAGTCCACATAATATTATAAGTAATTTAATTCTGCAGAGGTAAATGACACGTTATAATTAACAATTAGGTACATTAGATTGGCCACCTCAATGAATCGAATGAAAGTTATAATTTATCTGTAATCGTACAGCGTGAAAAGAAAGTCATTAATTACGTCAGAGTCGAAAACAATTATTATTGTCGCTGCTTTTCTTGTGGCGGCGGCGATCGCTTTGTGTCGTCGTCCCGCTCTACTCTCATTCGATATGAATTTGAGATGATCTCTTTTCAGCGATCTCGACGCATTAAATGCAACAGATTTATTGTCGATTGATAGCTGGACCTAGGGTTTCCAGATTGGGAAATCAAAATTTCTGGACAATATTCTAAAATATCTGGACCAAAGGATTTTACGCTGGACAAAATAAAAATCTGCATTAATCAACCGAAACACGACATATAATTAAGTAATATGTATACTTACTTAGGTAATCCCTATATTATTAAACGAGCTAATCTTGTATCCACCTATGTACCTATGTCCCTAAATATTTTCTCGAAAACGGCCCTAACGATTTGGATGAAATTTACTGAAAAGGGATTTTGGGGGGCAAAAAATCGTTTTAGCTAGGTCTCATCTCTCAAAAAAATCGTTTTCTTACAAATTTTATCATTATAAAAATCAATTTCTTGACATATGAAAATACTTAAATATTGTAAGTAGGTTTTGGAATTTTATACAATGAAACAATTGTTTTCAAAATATTATGGCAGTTAATCTTTAATTACTATCCAATTGAGACTTAAAATAAATACGTATTTGAAAGAAAGTTAAAAACAATTATTATTATAGGTGCAGAGTAATTTTAATAAATAAATTTTTAACCTAAATTTGAAGCGAAAGATGCAATATCATAGATCAAGATAACGGCGAATCAGTTTTACAAGTACCGGATTGCCATAAGGGCCGACAATCCTCTCAACAAAGGAGTCAAACTGTTTCAGCAATATCTTATTGCTCCACAAAAGGTGCGCCCCGCGAGGTAAGACTGTAACAAAGGTGGAGACGTAGGCTCCACAAAGAGAAGCGAAGCTTCCCCAGAGAACCTACGGTTCTTATATGGAGAGCCGAAGGCTCGACTAGTGTCGTTTACACCTGAGCGGGGCGCAGCCCCGCGAGGTAAGACGTAGGCTCCACAAAGGGAAGCGACAGAGAACCTACGGTTCTCAAAGTTTTGGCGATATCAGCATATCAGTATTTTATTTAACTTTCCGAGCAAAGCTCGGTCACCCAGGTACTTATTATTATAAGAAAAACGAAAATATGAACTATTGAGCTGAACAGCTGAAATTGGTACAAAAACAGAGGTAGTTTAATCTAATAGTCAATAGTACCTTTCAAGTCACTTTTTTGCCACATATACCTATTTAGTATTTCCCTTAGCCGCCTTTATCATTTTAGAACCTTTCTCTGTATTTAGAAAAGATTTAAAATTAGTACAGTTTTCTACAAAGTTTAATCGAATTATTGGCTCTGGCGGTGCATGTTTTTTATTTTTACCTAAAACCGGGACACTGGACAACGTGTAAAAATGCTGGACAATCCAGCCAAGTCCCGCCAATCTGGTAACCCTAGCTGGACCCGATAGGTGGCGCTATTGTCGAGATCCAGATTTTATTTTGTTTTCCGGCCAAATTTTTTTTTAAGTATTTCTTTTCTTTGGATTTACCTATCGCATATAAAAAACACAATACCATATTTTCAGCCTCCCAGCACCTCATTATATTTTGGTAGCGGTCTGTGGCAGGACAACGTCTACCGGGACCACTAGTACAGGGGTGGCGAACCTATGGCACGCGTGCCACAGGCGGCACGCGACAGATCATTATGGGCACGGCATTGATTGAGGTGCAAAATCGCAATAATTAAAAATATGCTAGATGTCGAAACAAATGACTACCACCAAATAACAAATACGCAAAAGTTTCATGACACTCATAGTACAGTCATTTGGTGAGAAATATAGTGGTACCCTGGAAAGTTTTCCGGGAGTTTTGAAAATTGGTAATGCTATAGATTTTGAGGTGCTCTTTCCGAATTTCGACTTTGCCACCTCGTATTTTTGCCGCTCGCGCCGCCATATTGGAAAAATGGCGCCTAAAAGCAGTTTTTTGACAATATCTCCTTTCCGACTCATTTTACGATAAAAACAGTTATATACAACATGAAACTAGAAACGATTGCCTACAATTAATGTATCTACCTTTTTTTCATAAAGTCAATAGTTTTGGCGTACGAGCGCCGCAAAGTGTACTCCAACGCGCGCTTTGGTCATTACTCATTATTCATGCAACCTGTGGCATTTAATTTCAACTCATTATATTTGTGAGTTATAAAATTAATGTAAATCTAAAATATACTGCTTCTGTAGACATACTTTTTGGTCAAACAAGCCACGGAAGATGCAGATGCGCTAATAATCAATACTGCAATAAGCGTTTCATCAGCATTTGAATTCGTAATAGTTGTCGGAGAAGATGTAGATCTTCTTATTCTTTTGATGGCTCTTTCTAGGCGCTCAAACATATATTTTCTCAAACCAGAGAAAGGAAAAATTTCTCAACAAATATATTCTACTAAAAGTATTATAGATAAAGCAGCTGCAGATCATATTTTATTCTTCCATGCCTTCAGTGGCTGCGATACAACATCAGCATTATTTCATCAAGGAAAAATGAAATTTATTAATGTGCTCCGAAAAAATCCAGATTTAAACAAGATTACTCAGGTATTTAAAAATCCAAAGCCGCGGGTCCAGAGATCATTGCTAAAGATGGAGAACGCTTTCTTCTTGAATTATACAGCTACAGTAATTCGAAAAGTAAAAAAATATATCTTTAAACAACTATAGATACCTATGCATGCTTCACAACATCAGCATATAAAAGCAAATTTAATATTGCGTTGCTACCACCAACAGAAGCAACAGCACGACAACATTCGTTCCGAACTTACCACCAGGTTCAGCAGTGGTATTCATGTATCTACCTTTTTTTCATAGTCAATAGTTTTGGCGTACGAGCGCCGCAAAGTGTACTCCAACGCGCATTTTGGCCAAAAAAACTAATTTCCACACCACCTTGAGGTAGAGTAAGTGGCGCGTTTTTTTAAATGTGGTATCCCCAATAGGCCTAATCCACATGCAATTTAATATGCTAAAATTTAGCGTATTCTCCTTCGCTTTATTGTTCTCGATGGACCAGGTGTTGCAAATTCATCGTCTGTAGTACCAATCGAAACGTCACACACCGGTATTTCATCTACATCATCCGTGATGGGAGTATCAATTTCATCGCAATCCTCTTCGTTCTCGATTTGATCATATGTTTGCTCAATTATAGTCTCCGTTTCTTCTTCATCATCGCTATCTGGTGATGGAACTTGCGAGTTACCACAGGTACCGCTAAAATTCGTGCATATAACAGAGCAGCCTTTCTGCATCCACAAGCTTTCTGACATCCTTTTTTGCATTTGCAAGAAATGAGTTTTAACAAGCTTTCTGGAGCTGGGGGCTCGAGTGTGGTGACAGGAATTAGCCCATTCTTGTTTTTTTTTCACCCCCACTGCTCTGCATTTTATTCATTCCCATACCACTGCTGAACCTGGTGGTAAGTTCGGAACGAATGTTGTCGTGCTGTTGCTTCTGTTGGGGGTAGCGACGCAATATTAAATTTGCTTTTAAATGCTGATGTTGTGAAGCATGCATATCTATAGTTGTTTAAAGATATATTTTTTTACTTTTCGAATTACTGTAGCTGTATAATTCAAGAAGAAAGCGTTCTCCAGCTTTAGCAATGATCTCTGGACCCGGCTTTGGATTTTTAAATACCTAAGTAATCTTGTTTAAATCTGGATTTTTTCGGAGCACATTAATAAATTTCATTTTTCCTTGATGAAATAATGCTGATGTTGTATCGCAGCCACTGAAGGCATGCAAGAATAAAATGTGATCTGCGGCTGCTTTATCTATAATACTTTTAGTAGAATATATTTGTTGAGAAATTTTTCCTTTCCCTGGTTTGAGAAAATATATGTTTGAGCGCCTAGAAAGAGCCATCAAAAGAATAAGAAGATCTACATCTTCTCCGACAACTATTACGAATTCAAATGCTGATGAAACGCTTATTGCAGTATTGATTATTAGCGCATCTGCATCTTCCGTGGCTTGTTTGACCAAAAAGTATGTCTACAGAAGCAGTATATTTTAGATTTACATTAATTTTATATCTCACAAATATAATGAGTTGAAATTAAATGCCACAGGTTGCATGAATAATGAGTAATGACCAAAGCGCGCGTTGGAGTACACTTTGCGGCGCTCGTACGCCAAAACTATTGACTTTATGAAAAAAGGTAGATACATTAATTGTAGGCAATCGTCTCTAGTTTCATTTTGTATATAACTGTTTTTATCGTAAAATGAGTCGGAAAGGAGATATTGTCAAAAAACTGCTTTTAGGCGCCATTTTTCCAATATGGCGGCGCGAGCGGCAAAAATACGAGGTGGCAAAGTCGAAATTCGGAAAGAGCACCTCAAAATCTATAACATTACCAATTTTCAAAACTCCCGGAAAACTTTCCAGGTAAAACTACCAAATGACTGTAGTATCAGTGTATTATCAAAATTATTTTTTACATCTATATTTGAAGCATTTTTTTGACAACTAAATTTCTTTGGCTGCTTTTCGGCACGTCATGGCTACATTAAAAAATGTTGAAAAAAAATGCCACGTTGATGTAGAATGGCTCGCCACCCCTGCACTAGTGTCTACATAAAGGCCGCTGCACACGAGGCTTGATTTGCCGCTAGATTCCTTGCTCGATTTGACTAGTAGTTTTCTAGCGCTGGTTTTCTTAATTGCTTTTACGTGCTCGCTTCACACAAGACGTTTTTTCAAGCTTGTTTTGTGGATAGATCTGCGACGCGCGCAGTGACAGTTTTAAGTGTAAGCACAGAGCAAAACGTGTTCGTTGTCTGACTTGGTGCAGAATGACGCCATATTGGTTTGTGGACGTTTGTTCATGTCGCCCACGTGACATGATACTGTTTCCAGATTGGTTCTTGTTCAGAGCAATCAGAGGACCTAGCAAGAAAAATAGTCCCTGTTTTATAAAATCTATCTTGTGAGCTAGCAAGAGAGCCCGCAGTGACGTCATTTCAAGCCTCGTACCCAACCTACCGGCCAGCAGAAGTCCAAACAGTGTTTCCAGTATCGTGTGCAACGGCCTTAATACAGGTCTATTATTCAAGCAATGTTCTAAACATGCGGCTAAGTCAAATATAAACGTGTTATAAATGTAGCTATTTGCTGTAATTTAATTTGAAATGAAATTAAATATGTCTTCATAATTCAATTGAACTCGTTTGAAAAGTAATTGAAAACGTTCATAAAGAAACCGTGAAGATTTACGAGTTGCGTTAACACCCATGATTGTGTAAACCTTATGTGGATAAGTACTTGGTAGATAAATATTGTAGAGACTATACACGCTCCTCAATTGCACCTGTGTACCAGAAACTCAGGAATAATAATTGTTTAAAGAGTATTTATTAATTAGCGGCCCGGTTCGACTTAGCCCCTATTCGTAGATTGTCACCGTTTTTCGTCGACTTACGTTACAAAATTGATATCAACTAAAAGCGCTTTTATTTTAACGCAATACAGTCCTATGTCCACCCTGAAGGTCAATTCTACAATACAATACAAACTTTATTTATAACCATAATAGGTAGTTACACATTGAGTCAATAGAGAACCAGATACAAAATATTTTAAAAATTACCTAATAAACATAATAACAATAGATTTTTTTTTAATTTCAAATTTAAAAAATCGTTAATTGAATAAAAGCAGCCTGCCACTAAGAACTTTTTTAAATGTCTTTTGAATTTATCAATTCTATCTATTTTCTTTATTTCATATGACAATTTATTATATAATTTTAAGCACTGTACAATGGACTCTGACTACAAAATGTAAAGTGCTGTTGGGGAATTAATAAGGCTTCTCTGTACTTGTTTCATAAATATGTCTGGCTCGAACTATTATCAATTTACTTTTATTTACTTTTACATGCAAAATTGCACTATAGATACATAACATAGAGATGGCACAGTTAATAATTCTTGATTTATAAAAGTTTCTGTGCAAAAATGTTGAAAGGGTAATTGAAAAAGCAATTAGTTCTTGAGCTTTAGTACTGCATCCCCAGCAGATAGGGCTGCCACCCCTCCGGGTTTGACCCGGAGTCTACGGGTTTGAATAGTGCATATCCGGGCTACGGGTTTATCATCGATGTCTCCGAGTCAGACCGGGCAGCGACAGCGAAGGGCCAGCCGACCTTCACGGACGGCTGTCGTCACTCGAGTCTCGACTGACGAGAGTGGAGGGACACATTATGTGTCTTGGTTCAAATCAGCCTAGCACTAGCGAGGTTATTTAAATGTAAAAAATTACATTGCCGTTACTATAAATAAATACTTCATACTTCAAAAAATATTTTATTTTAATTAAAAAAACATTTTTCCAAAATCTCCGGGTCTGCTTTTTTTGAAAGGTGGCAGCCCTACCAGCAGATGATACCGTACTTTAAACGGCTGTAGACAAAAGAAAAATATAGTGTTTTACGAACATTGAGATCAACACAACAGGAGCAAATTCTACAAAGGACAAATAGAGATGTCGATAATTTCTTTTTGAGTATCTCAACATGTGATGACCAGGTCATATTCTCATTAATTGTTATGCTAAGTAGATTAAACGTACACATCTTCATTAGATAGTTTCCGGTCATATTTAAATTTATATCGAGGGTGTTTTTATTTCTTATTGAACTAAATAGCAGAAATTTAGATTTTTTTTCATTAACAACTAGTTTATTTATTGAGCACCGTTCAGCCATTTGATTTATTGCAGTTTGCATTTTATTTTACAATTCTTGCATATTATTTGGAGAAGAACAGATGACACTGGTATCATCAGCGTACATGATCATTGAATTAGAAGATGTTAAAAACTTTGGTAGATCGTTAACGGTCCATTATTGTTGAACATAATATTTTGTTTGTTAATAACTTTTAAACAATTACTTGCTTTGTCGGATAAACCAAAATTGAAAATATTGGATTACAGTCAGTAATCAGTATTCGGAACTATACTTCAATGTCAACATTTCCTTAAAATTGTTTTGTATTGTTTAAGCTTTTATTGATTAATGAGTATCCGGCAGTCATTTGTCATTGGACATAGCATCACGATGGCTAACGTGCCACGGTGATGTATAACATTGAACAAGTGCATAAAAAATCTGTAGTGCTCGAATTTATGCTCTTGTTCGTTGTTAAGATTTGTTCTTTGCATTGTGAGGCCGCTCACTTTTGCCAAAAAGCGCAGAGAACTGCACGTATTGACGATTAACATTCATACACGTGCAACAATGATGCCGGTACTACATTTTTGGACAGTGACGTAGCGAATGGAATAGGCCTCGTCGCGCCTGAAGAATTCCCTTTTCACAATTACATAAGTTTCGTTTTTCTCTAGGTCCCCGGAGTTCAAAAAACATACCGGCTAAACGCTTGAGCGGATCCAAATCATTATTCTTGGTGAGATGTTTGTACAGTGAGGGTTTTTTAAAGTCGTATCGTCTAAAGGTCGCTGCACACGAGGCTAAAAACACTGCTTGGACTTCTGCTGCCGGTAGGTTAGTTTAGGTACCAAGCTGGAAATGACGTCACTGCGGGCTCGCCTGCTAGCTCACAAGATAGGCTTTAAAATTAAAACAGAGGCTATTTTTCTTGCTAGGTCCATTGCTGCAAGAACCAATCAGGAAGCAGTATCTTGTCACCAGAGCGACTTGAACAAACGCACACAAACAAACACCAGGTCATAGTGTGTGTTCTGTTCCGAGACAATAAACATCCACTTTTGTTACTGTTCTATCACTGTGCAAGAGCAAGCTTGTAAAGACGTCCCGTGTGAAGCGAGCACATAAGAGCAATTAAGAAAACTGGCGCTAGAAAACTAGTAGTGAAATCTAGCAAGGAACCTAGCGGAAAATCCAGCCTCGTGTGCAGCGGACTTAAGATCTTGCTACGGCACTGAAGACCAGTTGCATGTTTGTCAACGTAACTTTATTGTGAAGCGGTCCTATATCATTAATTCCGCTTTTAAGTTTTTATTGTAACTTAAAATGAGGTGTAACAGGATTTCGCTCTTCTACTGAGTAAAAACGATAATTTTTGGTTATTTGTGAATGCATCATTCCACTACATTAGATATATTTCGTAGTAAGTAAGTAAGTAAACGTCATTTAAGAGATCTGAGAACGTATTGGCGGTTCCTACAAAGATGTCTTTACGTAATTTACTAAAAATATTAATGACAAACGTATCAGTTTTCACTCGAAGGTAACTAAACAAAAAACTTCGGTTGTTGATCGAATATGTCGGAGAAGTTCTTACCAAACAAATCAACTTACCGTCCAACCTCCTTCGGCGATCTCCTGTTCGCAGAACACCTTCAGGAACCAATAGGTCGTGCCTCTGATCTGCAAATAATACACGTCTGACTGCCTCATTCCTGCGTTGAGAAGGTCGACGCACGAGTATCCCTGGAAATAAAATAGAATATAATAATAATAATAATGCGTTAAACGTCCGTTTCTCGACTTTGTCATAACAGATGCCATTGGCACCATTACTATTTTCCAACTACCATAGGTACTTGCCGTCATTTGCTACATTTTTAAACTTCCACTTATTAATATCAGTGGGCGACTGGAGGACTTTTAGGACATTAGGGTAAGGTAGGCAAAACGAGTTTGACAGGTAATTGGGCATGACTTTGAATAAGGAATCACTTCGATATTTAGGTACCTGAAATTATTGAGGGAAACCATGGAAAACCTCAACAAAATGGCCGGTACAGGAATTACCGTTTCTCGGCGAGAGGCAACAGGAAAAAGTCCCGGGCACATCTGCCCCCGCCGGGATTCGAACCCGTTACCTGCCGAATGCGAGTCTAGGTGCTCTCACTACTACGCCACCCCTCTCGATAAGTCAAGGTAAATAAAACCGTTTAAAATATCAACACTATTTAATAATAATAATAAATTCTTCGGATTTTAATATGTATTGTAAAATCGCTGTTTCTTGTGTGTTTCGATTTACATTTGAAATATGTAATTGCATGTAAATAAATTAAAAATACTCAGGAAATTATAAATCAGACAAGTTATTTTGTATATAAGAAACCGGGCGACAAAAATGTTTTTTTCTCTCCGCGCGGTGCAACAGAAACTCTGAAGCACAATTAATTTTAACAAAGTCAGACAACATGCTGTATAATTAAAAAAAAACATACCTACTACCAATTTTATTTATTGTACATTTCATGACAAAAATTCACAAGCAAACATTTAAAATGCTAATTTATAATTATTATTAATTAATATAAGTGATCGAATAGATTTTAACATTATTTTTAGTCGTTAGCAACTGCCCACAGTGCTTAACAAATTAAAAATGATAATAATTAATTACAGAAAAAGAAAATTGTTAAATTAATTTTTTTTCTATTAAACAGGTTGACCGTAGTTTATAACACTTGTATCTGAACAGCGGAGCGCTGGTTTACAAGTTAAAAATAGTTGGCAAAACCAAAAGTGCACATCCCGCATGTTTTCCACTGTATGATAAAAAAATAACAATTAAAAAATATTTTTAATAAATTTAAAAAGATTTAAAAATTTAAAGAAATAAATAATTAAAAATTGAAAAAATATTTTTTTTAAGTTTGCAAAAATAAAAAAAATTAAGAACTATACATAATATAATATATAATTAATATCAAGTGGAATAAAATAAAACAAAATAAAAAGAAAAAAAAAGAAAAAACTCAATGATCTCGTAAGGAATCGAACCCAGGACCTTGCCCTTGGGGATCCAACGGCATAACCATTACGCCACGGCGCCCTACTACGTGTAGTGGTGTTATCACGGTATAGAAGTGTAGCACTTGTTTTATGGATTACACTATATTTACACAGCAATTATTATATTGTTTTTTAAACTATTAGCTGTCAAAAATAATAAAATGAAACTGTTTATAAAAATTAAACTACTGAACACATTTTAGTGAATTTAAATAGGGTTCTGGTCTGATAGTAAACAAAGTGAATAAAATATAACCCAAGGCAATCCGACCAAAATTGCGATCTGTAGAGTCGTGACGTACGTACATACGTTCAGACCAACCGACAACTGCTGTTTGTGATTTTCAATTACAATTTTAATAGTATTTATGAACTCGAATTGATTTAAAAATGGTTCTGTTTTATAGATTAGAATCTCCTCTTTTCAAAAAGCTTCAATTTGAATGGATTTCGTGTGAAATTAACTTAGATATAACTTCTTATATGAACGAAAGTCAACTCTGACGCACAAAGCGATAATAAAGCACATACCGCAGGTTTAGCGGTATGTGCAATACCTGCATGAATATAATAAAAAAATTTAGAGTTTTTTCAATTCCGAGTTGGTGCAACAATAAGTGATGCAATTTAAATGAAACTTGCATAATTTTATTGTAAAAACGCCTAGACGTGACCCGCACTTATAGCCCAAGAGCTGACGACCGATTTAGGGTATGTAGTTTAGACAAGTTAAAATAATGAAAAAACAGTAATTTATCAATGGCTGAATCTGGAATGGCGAGTCTGCCTCAGCATTTGCGGTTATTTCGCGCCTGCAAAAAAATATCCCCAAAAAACATGTTTTAGGCAACTTGAAATTTTTATAATCTTTTAGTTCAGCATTTATATAATCCAGAAATGAAAATGCCAAAACATTTTGTCGGTTATAAAGTAGGACCAGAACCCCCCGAATATATTTAATTAATATGAGCACGATACAGGTCAACGGATGAACGGATTGAAACCAAAATTTGGAAGAATGTTTGGTATGCAGATATGCAGAGCCCTATTGTTTTTGAGGAAAATCGGCGCGTACGCAACAGAGAGATATATGCTATAACGTTGTTTTTTGTATGATAATGATATACTTTTCATTACGGTTTATCTGCACACTTCACACAGTAAATTCGTATCCGAAAACTAGTTTTTTTTTTTTCGGTGCTGTCAGACCGATTTTTCTAAAATACACATTTAAATTACTGTAAAGCAGCGGCTCCCAACCTTTATGAGGCTATTCCTCATAGAGTTGATTACATATTAGTAAAAAAAGTTTAATTTAAAAAGCAAATTAGCTATTGCATTTTTTTTCTTTAAATTACGAAAATATATTTCTAATTAATTTTAACGAAGCGAGCTGACAGGGATAAGATGTTTTCGTATTAAATTTTATTCCATAAAATCCGAAGAATTACCGCTTAGAAAATCCTATTTTCCTCCTTTGGGGGTAATTATCCTCAAGTTGGGAACGGCTGCTGTAAATGATTACATTTCAATTTTGAAAACCATCCTTCCGGAGCTTATAAAACATGGAGAAATTCAAAATAATAAATTAATACAGAATAACAGTTATTACTTTATTAGCTATTTATTATTTATTACATTATGTTCTAGAAAGGAAATATTAATAATAATAATAATGTTTATGACTTATGTATTCAAATAACTTGAAAACAGTTACACAAATTTATAGGAAAGCGGTGTTTAAATAAGCCATAAATAATTTAATTCGAAGTAGATAAAAAAGCCTATTTTTATTTAGTTTATAATGACTATAATTATTTAGATAGCGTATAAAGTGTCGTAACACACATAATCTTTTGATTCACGGCGCTTATTTGTCAAATTGCATTTCGTTTTTTTTTTATTGTGTCTTAACAATTTATAAATCTGTTTGAAAAATTACTGGCCATTGTTTGTTTAAAACCGTGCTGAATTAGACGTCTAGTTTTTATGTCGCTGACTTTTTGATTTATAAAACAAAAGGTTGATTTATTTTTTATATCATTTGTTGCATTTAAAATAAATATAATGATTAATGGCTTAATTCATTTTGACCATGCATTATTTTTGGTACATTAAAATAACAAAAATTCGAAAGCAGAAGTATGTTTCAAAAATAAATTTTATTTTAAAGTGCAGATAATTTCCTCTCCTGCGATAAAAATGTCACTTCTAATCTAGTAAACAATCGCTCGTAATTACTATCACAAAACTGGAATATTTCTCAACAAAAAAAATGATGTTTTTAGGGTTCCGTACGAAACCCTTATAGGATTTTCTCCGAATCTACTGGGCGAAAAAAGTTGAGAAGAAATTTAGTACATACTATGTTTAGAATTAGATGACCCAATTTAGGACGTATAACGTAAATAAACGAATTCCGATTATGGAAGGCAATTTGAAAATAAAAAAAAATCAAATGAATCATGTGATATATCAAATCAAAGGGTTCGTTGTAAGAAATACAAATATGTGTTTTCAATAAAATAAAATATATACTTTAAAAGATATTAAGAAAATATACGAAAATCGAGCCCCTCCCCCATTATCTCCGAAACAGGAGCCCAAAATTTTGAAAAAAAAAATAGGGACTATAGAGCCACACTCATAGTATACAGGAAAACCCAAATGAAAACTCCTAGAGTTCTCCCGGAAAACGAAATGGTACGAAACCTTCTTCACAGGAGTTCAGCTCGCCCTTAACCGTTTTTTTAGATATCTTTCATAGAGGTTGGAAATAAAAATACCTATTATTTTTTTAAACTGGTCCACATCGTACATTGGAGCAACCCGAGCGGAAATTTAAGTCCGGATCGGATCTGGTTGGCCCTAACTGAGATCCGGTACGGATCTTGGTGGCCGGATTAGGCCTGGATAGGGTTGGTAACGCGTGGATATCTCAGGGCCGGATTTGGGAAACCTAATATGGCCCTGATAGGTTAGCCCTTTACTTTAGTCATGTCTTGACTCCTGATCAAGGTGCCTGATGCAACCCTGATGAGAATGCTCATATTCGGCGATTATTAGACTATCTGATACGGCCCTGATGAGAATATACTAAGCTCTGATCAGGCTACCTGGCACAGCCTTGACAAGAGTTTTCATAATTAACCCTAATCAGGCTATTTTCAATGCAATTCTGATCATAACCTTTTAATTTAATCCTGATCAGATTGCCTAATGTAGTCCTGACGAGGTTATTCACATCCCACCCCAATCAGGCAGCTAATTTAGAGTTTAAATATTATATTAACGGTAATTAACTATAATTTGTGACGCTTTTATTTTACATTTCAATACTATTAAAAGCTAAAACGACTTACACAGCTAACGATCAAAAAAATGAAATGGAAATTAATATTTTGCTTGACACCCTCCTTCGTGAGTATTCTTGTGTGATATTAATAAAACTTAAAAAATATTGTTTTTTTTTGCTTGATCCCCCGCCCAGAAAAAAATATCTACGCCCTTGCATTAGAGGAGTATATTTTTTGTGTTATCGACTGTTTCGAATGACTTTCTTTCGACTATTTGACTAATGTACATAGAACAGACATGGTGACAGTCTGAGACAATTTGTCGCCAATGTCAAGCGACAGCAATAAGTTAATCTTTCATATTATAATAATAATTAATTATTCAACAATAATTATTACGTTACTGTGGCTCTGATCAACAAACATTCCAAACAGAGCGCGTGGTCTTTGATGAAAACGTACACAATGTCAAACAAATGATTAATTTGTCCCCAAGTTTCAGGAAGTATTCGAAAATTCATTGCACAACAAAATCCGCTCATTTAAATTACAAATTATTCGTTTGCATCGATATCTGTGTGTAGAGAAATTTGTGTTGATTTCGGATAAGTAACCAAATAATATGTATTTAGTTAAACTTGGTTATATAATCAAAACACCGCAAAAGATCGACCGAAAAAATGCCCGTTTTCAGATCTTCGAAATTAGAACCGAATTGTAATCTGTATATATGTATATATGACCGAAATAAATACGCAAAACTAGTTTTGACCAACGAATATTGCTCAAACCCGAAATCTTACATTTAAACGGGTATTGAGTTTTATAAAATGAGCAAAACTAGTTTTGCGCATTTTCAGTTGGACAATACTAGTACCTATGGCATCGGAATCTTCTTTGCGTTTTTTAATTAACTTTTCCACATCAACGATACTTATTATATCAAAGTGATTTATTCTTCTGTATTGTTTAGGAGACAGATCAGCTTTCAACAAATTTGCTTTCTTAACCTCACTTGGTGTAGTAAGGTAATTATGTTTCGTCATAAAATTATGTTTCAGAAGCCTCCAATAGCCGAACTAGTTGAGACTCGAATTCACCTTGCATTTTTACTTAATTATTACACTGAATATCTCACCATTATATTAATTATAACATTCAGGAGAACAATTCAATAGGTAAACAAGAACATAACTCTACTTTTATTGGGGTTTTGTCCAACTGAAAATGCCGGAAACTAGTATTGCTCATTTTATAACACTCAATATCCATTTAAATGTAAGATTTCCGGTTTGGGCAATATTCGTTGGTCAAAACTAATTTTGCGCATTTATTTCGGTCATAGACCGTAATATATAATTGCTCGTATTCCTCTCGGGAGGAGAAACTATGACTAAATTGGAATGATTTAACTCTATCACTTGGGGGTCGGAAATGCGTCATTTTCGAGAAAATCGACTTTGATTTTCTTTTTACAAAAATTATCCGAATTTTGGGATTTAAAAATTAAAAAAAAAAAATATATTCTCACTTTTTGGCCTGAATTTTTCCATGATCTGATAGCTTACTAACTGGCCAACTTTCCTAAAGCTAAAAACCAGGAAATTTTATGTTGTGTGTTAAAACTGACAATAAATAAAAAAAATAAAATAAATATTCTTCACAGAAGTGTCATTATCATAAAAAAATGACGCATTTTTGACCCCCAAGTGATAAGGTTAAATCATTCCCAATTAGTCATAGTTTCTTCTCTCGATGGGAATACGAGCAATTACCGGTCAGTAATTTATTTGGGAATGGTACTAATTTATATCAAAAGTTTCATTTCATAATTTTACTGTATTTTTCCGTTTTGAAGTGCCCCGAATCCAAAACGATGAATTTTACTCTTGTAGAATTATTATTATACGAATAGATCTCATTGTACTGGACCGAATTTATTTATAACGGTTTCAAAGAGTATGCTGTAATTGTGAGTTTTTTTTTCTTGTAGATTAAGGAAACATCTAAATAATGAGAATGTTTAATAATTAAATCACTTGAGGGCAGATTTAGAAATTATACGCAAAATATAATTATTGTAGTAGAAAGTAAGAGGCAAATATTTGATAGTCATAAACCAAGCTCATATCTTACGTTATCATTGTTTTTTATTGCGCGTGTATTAAACACTGTACAAGTTGTGGCAAAAAATCACAATCATATTTTGCAACTAGCTAGTACCTGCGGCTCTGCTCACATTAATATCGGTCTTGAAGGAAACCCTGTCATTATCCAAGCGTACTTATTTTTTGCGTATACCATTTGATAACGGAAGAAATGGGAGTTACAGATAGATGTCCCGAGTTAGTGATTGTGCTTTTTAACACGATTTTATTAGCTTGCCTGTATAACAATTTAACTAACATTGATAAACGCCAAGAGCTGTATTAAGTGACAGCTCATTTGAGCTACAATAATGAATTGCATCATTATCGTGGACTGGCACCTCATCAGTTATTTTATTGCAACAAATCTATCCTTACATACCTACACATCGATTACCGATTATTATCGATATATCAGATTTGGACATCGCTGTACTGGCCCGTCTTAAATATTATTTGAAATTGCTTTTGCTCTTGGTTTCACTTGATTTTTTCCAGCAGATTCGTTTGCGACTTACGGAAATCCGAACACACTAGGGTTAAAAGTATCATGTACTTTAAATATTTAGGGGTAAGGGGTAGTCAGAGGCATGACAAAATGAGTATTTTTATATTTTTTTCGACAGTAATTTATTTTATAAAGCTAATAATAAGGAGTTATTATATAATGTTTCAACTTGTTCACCGAATTAAAAAAAATAAATAGTGACATTAGAAAGGTTCATGGGTTATTCCAGATAAAATTTAAACACACAATGTAATGTTACGTTTATTTATGTGTTAATTGTTTGAACATTTTAAGTTTGGCTCTGTTCTTTGGATCAAATGTATAATTTATTATTAAGTATGTTTGTTGAAATTTTGTTTCTAAATTGGTTGAATGTTTTTTTTAATCACTGCATCAAAACTGTAACATGCCGTTATCATTAAAAATAATTTTCGGTATGTTGAAGAAATAGAATAGTTGGCAAAACCAAAAGTGCACATCCCGCAAGTTTTCCACTGTACATATTATAATGAAAAAAAAATTGAGAAAATAGATTTAAAATAAAAACCGGTCAAGTGTGAGTCGGACTCGCACACGAAGGGTTCCGTACACTATGTACTTTTTAAATACTTTTGTAAAAGAAACAAGAGAGGCGCTATAACAATATGTAACCAGTGTGAGTATGCAAGTAGTTCAAGAATTTCAAGGCGTGAAATTTTACATAATACACCCCGGCGTTTTTATATTATAAACACTTTTTTTACAAAAATTTCTTGTAGAATAAAATAATATAAAGTTTTGATAAATATACCATTATATCAAATAACAACGTTATGGCAAATATCTCTGTTGCGCATACGCCGATTTCCCCAAAAAAAAAAAAAAAATACAAAACTTTAGAATATTAAACCATTATGAAAAATATACCATTATTATATAAAAACAATGTTATAGCACATATCTCTTCTGCGCATGCGCCGCCTTTCCCCCTAAAACTTTTTACAAAACTTTCTTTTAAACCATTATGAAATATATAGGTACTATTATTATATAAAACAACTTTATTGCATATATTTCTTTTGCGCATGCGCCAATTTTTCCCAAAAAATTTACAAAACTTTTGTAAACATAGATACAATAATAAACCGTTATGAAAAGTATGCCGTTATTATATAAAAACCAGCCTTATAGTATATATTTCTTCTACGCATGCGCCGACTTTTTTCAAAAATTTATTTTACAAAACTCCTGTAAAACAAAATAATAAGCCGTTATGAAAAGTATACTATTATCTTATAAAAACAACATTATAATATATATTTCTTTTGCGCTTGCGCCAACGTCTCTCAAAAACAATAGGCCTCTTCATATTTGCATATCAAATATCCTCCCAAAATTTGGTTTCATTCCGCTCATCCATGTTGTTGGAATGGTAAAAAATGTCAAAAATGACGTTTGCATCTGTCAAAGCAATATGTTCTAATAATTAAAATTAGTTATTCAAATCGTTAACTCAGAAGGCGTTGCATTTCAATACTAATGTCAAAAGATTTGAAATGACATTCGTTTTTGAACAAATGCAATCTTTTTTTTTAAGACAAAACATACGCAATTTTTAAATTCCCATAGTACAGTATGCAACAAACGAAGACAGACGATCCCCGTGTATGCTATGGATTAGACAAAATTGAATTTATACATTTTATTTCTATATAAAGCTGTATAAAAAAAGTGTTTCGACGAATTCTGTTATACAAAATCTATGTAAAATTTTCTGCTCTTTCGTTTAAGACAGGTCTCGAAACGATCTGATTTAAATTGAGCGACTTATAAGCAAAAAACTGAATTTGCTCCTCTTTGGGGAGTTTTGGGGTTTTTTTAATTATTTGTTGTTCTAGCGGCAATAGAAATACATACTCTGTGAAAATTTCAACTCTCTACCTATTACGGTTCTTGAGATACAGCCCGCTGACAGACAGACAGACGGACAGACAGACGGACAGACAGACGGACAGCGGAGGCTTAGTAATAGGGTCCCGTTTGACCTCGGGTACGGAACCCTAAAAAAAACAATTAAAAAAATAGAAAAAAAAAATAAAAATAAAATGGAATAGAAAAAAAAAATTTTACTTGGTGTCAGCGGGAATCGAACTCGGCACCTTGCTATTACTGGACTACGCGTTTAACCACTCGGCCATTCTGATATCCCAGCTTGCGTTGTTATTATGGTATAGAAGTGGAGCAGTTATTCTACGTAATACACTACATTACAATAACAGTAATAGATATTTTTTTGTTTTTTTAAGGTTTTTTATTTTAACTATTAGCTGTCAAAAATAATAAAATAAAACTGTTTATAAAAATTAAACTACTGAACACATTTATGTGAATTTAAATAGGGTTCTGGTCTGATAGTAAACAAAGTGAATAAAATATAACCCAAGGCAATCCGACCAAAATTGCGATCTGTAGAGTCGTGACGTACGTACATACGTACATACGTACATCCGTACATACGTACAGACCAACCGACAACTGCTGTTTGTAACTTTCAATTACAATTTTAATAGTATTTATGAACTCGAATTGATTTAAAAATGGTTCTGTTTTATAGATCAGAATCTCCTCTTTTCAAAAAGCTTCAATTTGAATGGATTTCGTGTGAAATTAACTTAGATATAACTTCTTATATGAACGAAAGTCAGCTCTGATGCTCAAAGCGATAATAAAGCACATACCGCTAATTTAGCGGTATGTGCAATTGTTAAGATGAAAGTTACATATTATTTCGCTTGCCATTATAATCGATCATGTATTCCGATGTTTGGAAAACAATTTGCGTTCGTAAATTATAATAAACTCACCTTAATGTCTTTGAAATTAGCCGCGATGTCAGTCGTGAACGTCGTATTGGCCGGCGACGGTTTGTTCTTCACGCTCGGGAAAATGATGCCGCCTTTTCTCTTCTCACCTCGGGACGACGTCGCCTGTTGTCCTGCGGCGGCGGTGGTTGCCGATGTGGTTATCGTCGTGCCGATCGTCGACGCCGTCGTACTCGTACTCGTTGGCGGCGGCAGCGTCGTGTATGTCTGCTGAACCGGCAGCGTCGTTTCCGGCGAAAACTCGTCTACCGAATATCTGCTCGGATCGTACTCGACCAGTCTGTCTATCGTCGGATCGAGCAACAACTCGGCCGGTACGGGTCGTTGCGCCAGCGTAGCGACGTCGTCCTCTTGTTTCTTGAGCCGTCTCTCGAACATGTCCAAATTTTCGATGATCTTGTTCGCTTTCGTGCGCAAATCGCTGTGTATCTCGCCGATGGCGCGCTCTTGTCGTTGCGTTTGCGTCAACAGCTCGTCAGACTTCGGTACCAGGTCGTCAACCGAACTTTTTGTCCCCACCACCACGTTCCAAACTTCGTCCATTTTCTCCGACACGCTAATGATCGGTTTGATTTGCTTGACCAGTGAATCGATCTTGCTGTTTTTCATTACCGGAATGGGCGTCGTAGTGGTCGTTGTATTTCGGACGTAGCCCGACAAATGTTCGACCGGCTCGACGACTGCTTCGTGCACGTCGCTTACCATGTGCAAGACTTTTCCAAGATTCTCGGACACGATGTTGATGTGGAATTGCAATTTGCGATCGACGTTCGACGTCGCCACCCGTAGCTGTTCGAATTCTTTGGTGACGTGGTTCATTACGTCCGTGTTCAGTGCCTTGGTGATCTCGACAATGTTCATGCTGATCGGTTTTTTCTCGCTGGCTTCTGCGTTGATGTCGTCGCTCGGAAGGAAATTGCTGTCGAGTTGATTCTTCAAACCGACCAGTTTAGAATCGATGTCGCTCACTTTCTGGTCGAGCGACACCAAACGCATGTCTAAACTGTCTTCGTTCGTGTCGAGCGACCTGGGAGTTCCCTGTTGGGAAACCGGTAAAGCTTGTTGATGGAACAATTTTAAGTCTAGTAGTCGCAATTTAGCTATTACGGAATCTGTTTTATCGATGTTGTCGTTGACACGATTGTCCATCGCTTCCACCCGTCGCATTAAGTGCTCGACGGCTTTGTCGAGGTTGTCTATCCTCTGTAGTTTCGATTCTAGTGTCGATACGATTACTTCGAAAACGTTGAAGAGATATTGTTCCCTGAAACAAAACAGAAATCATTGATTTTCTTCAAATACGTTTCACTAAATAAGCGATAATAAAATAATTATGGAAGATGCCTTTTGGTGTTTTTTGTTTAACTTGTTACAGTCAAAACCAAGGAAGAACAAATTGTATATAACGTAATGCACGTAAAAAATACCGCAGGCTTATCGCATTTTATATGTTTTTCTTAATCTTACCGAACACGCGTTGTTCTTCCTTAGCATTGCACCTCCCGAGCAAGCAGATTATACAAATTATTTTACACAATTACATAATCGATAATTAACTTCCAGACGTATGAAAAAAGCAGTTTCTCACACAAGAACCAATTAAAGTTTGCAATCGGCATAAAATGTATTATGTATTTTAAGAATGACATAAATTAATATCAAAAAAATTGTCTGCATATTATTCATGAATGATATCTATTGATTGTTTCATTAGTTGTAATTTCTTGTGAGTCAACACTTTTACAGTTAAGTAAGAACGTTTCAAGAAAGTAATAAAAAACAAATGTAGCTATTGTTTTTACAATTGAAAGTAAAAAAACATAAGAAAGTGAAGATAAATGAAGACAGATCACGAATCAAATGGCACAGGTGTATGTAGCGGCTTTATGCCGCTGCGCTGACACTGGTTTCTAGATTAGTCGTATCTAATCTCATTTGTACTTTTCGCGTAAAAACCGCACGTGCGTTCCGTCATCGGGCGTTCCGGATTTGTTTGTCAACGCACAGATGGAGTGTTGATTATGTTTTGTCGATTAAACTTTCATTATTTGATGGCAGTCCAGCAAATAGATAAATTTCTTATATACAATGTGTTTAATTTCAGTCGACTACATGTTAAATATACCTACCTTTTTTATTTACTTTGGATTCAAGTTAAAGAAAATAGTAGGCAAACTCTACAATTCACAAGCATGGTAAATATTTTAAAGTTTTGTATTGCTTTTATTTACGGTATGAATTTCGGGGAATCGTTTTAGACGCATTTTCTGCATTTTCTCTATGTTCGGTACCTATTTTATTATGGCAAAAATTTCCTCATTCGATATCGTAAAGCGAAGCATAGACATGCGAGTGTTTTCGCTGTATTTGTCAACTCGTTTAACTTTGATGTGATTAGACTTTGTGTAAAGTGTTTCCTAAAAATTACTTTTTTCAGAATTCTCGGCGTTACTTTTCGAACATTCTGTACAGTGGAAGTAGTCATTCATTAAATCGATCTGCTGTAGGGAAAGACTTTTACGTAATAATAATTATTATTGGTCTATATTTTGAATCGTCGCCGAGCATTCCGGTTTAACGCGTAGGAACGCCTGCGGCGATAATATTTTTCGGTGACGAAATCGATTTGTCTCGCGCTTCCTCGATCTTCACACGGAGACCGTTTGTCTGTCCCGCACGTTTTGGAATGACGAAACTCGTTTATATTTCTAGAATCGGGTATGGGAACTCTTCTATCGAATCCAATTCACGACAATTATATCGAATATCCAGTAGTTTATTTATAACACTGACCTAGGGCTTCCATATCTGAATTTTGGTCAATTAAAATTATGATCAAACACGTGATTTTTATTCCATTACTAGCGGCCAGACCCGGTTTCAATTCTGCAAAATGTATTTCGTTTGCGGCCCAGCGTCGGAACTAACAACTTTGAGCAAATTCTACCAGATTTACTTCTGAACTAATAGTTTTGAGTGAATTCTGTCAGATGTCGTTACTAAAACAGTTTTTTTTGTTTGCTTCTGAACTAGTTATAGCTTTAAACAAATTCTATCAGATGTCGCTGCATGTTACTAAAACAGTTTTTTTTTTTTTGAGAAAACATATCTACAAAATTTCATTAAAATCGGTTCACTGGCTTCGGAGATCAGCGTTGACAAAATTTGTGACACGAGAATTTCATATATAGGTAAAGATTGTCTGCAACAGGGCAGAAATGAGAAAATAAGAAAAGTGTACATTTTTGATTGTGAGTACCTATTTAAAGAATGCATGGAAAATAATTTTCTGCAGTCTGGTAAGATTTTAGATGGCGGATATTGTCGTAATCGAGTAGTCGAGTACCCGTCGTCATCTTTTACTTTGGGCTGAGCTCTCGTATTTTTTAAACTTCATTATGAATAATGGTAATTATATTTTAAACATGGACTTTTCATTTGCCGCCGTTAAAATAAATCAGTCTTATAAAATCATATTCAAATTTGATAATGGATGATGCAACTTTGTGTTCATAACAAGTTCAATTGGCCTCTCTTAGATAATATTATATTTATATCATATAAACTATATAGTAACCTATTATTAGACAGTGTATAGTTATAAGAGTTTTTAAAACCCAATATTAAAAACACCAGTCGAAACCTTATAGATAACTTAGCTCTTCTTCCCGGCTTCGCCCGAAGGAAGTTTATAGAGTGTCGGTATTTCGCTCATTGAAAAACCACTCCCTCGCCGTTCACCCGTTAAAAGTTTTTCTGAAAAATCATTAAACGTGTATTTTTAATTTTTAGTGTTCCTTGCAAACAAAACTCTATTTGAAGTAAAAATTTGAAATTTGGCACAGAGATAGAGTGTTCTGACTCAATCACAGACGTGAAGTATAAAATGTTGAATTTTTATGCTGGGCGTTAATTTCAGGTGAGTGCTGCAACGATCCAGGGGGGATGGCCACGTGTGCATTTGGGGGCGATGAATTCTGAGTTCATGAATTATAGTTTCATAATTTCAAGCTTCAATGTTTCTAATTTACACCTTTCTTTACTATATTTTACGAAAAAGGTAGAAACAATAATACATACATATAGGTATATTTCTATAGTTATTTACTCTTAAAATTGAAAAAAAAATCCAGGGGGGCGCTGAGTAATTTTGTTTTCTGGAAAGGGGGTTGTAGGTCAAATAAATTTGAGAACCGCTGGTGTAGGGTGTCAATAGAAAGGTTATTGAAGCACGAATTCAACATTACTTATATGTTATAATATATATTTTTTGTTCATTTGTTTAAGCATTTGAAATCTAAATAGATTCGCAGAATGGTTTGTAATTTTGTTTAGATTAAAAATGTTAAAAATGAGTGAATTTTGTTAGGCGTTTGCGACGATTATCGCATTGCATGCAGTCGACAGTGCTGCGTCTTTCCTTTGCAGCGAAAAAAAAAAAATAGCTATCTGAATCTTGAAACAAATGACTAAATTACTGGAAAACGCCATTGATCTCATTTCTAAACATGCTTGGTATAAACCGCTTTGCCTTTTGAGTATAAAATGTGAAAATCGAATTTTAGGATTAAATAGAGATAATGCAATGTATGTTAATAAATTATTAAATACATACGTAAGTGTAACTGTTACAAAACTTTCTCAATATATAGCGTAACATTTATGTGTGTATGTAACAGGTTACTCTACAAATACATAATTTGTAAATATCTGGTTCGTACTTCCCTTTCGTCTCAATGCAATCCAAGGCCGACTTACCAAGGATAATTCTACCTAGAAATAAATATTTGAGAGCTTTTTAAAAGCTTTTATACAACTTCACATTTCTGTTAACTTTCCGTTATATTACATTGAGAAGTTATTGTAATGGGTCCGAAAATCGAAATCAAAATATTTAACAAATTTTTTGAGTTTACTCCTTAAGAAACGATTTTGAGTTATAAGGCCCGGTACGGAAATTTTATGAGTTGTAAAATCAATTGTAGAGGCGTTACGCTCCACCGCTTCAAGTGTGGCGTTACGCTCGTCCGCGTCAAAAGAGACAAACATATATATCTATAGGATTTAACGTGCGAAAGAATGAGATGGAATACAAAGGAGACAAACATATATATCTGTAGAATCTCACGTGCGAAAGAATAAGATGGAATACAAAAGATATAAACATTGTATATATCTGTAGAATTTAACGTACGAAAGAATGAGATGGAATACATTACGCAGCGTATCTAAAGACTAAACTCCAGTCGTGCATCGGAGCTGACACATACACACTTTTTTTTGTTCAAGGTCACTACTATTTTTGAAAAGGCGTGTCTCTCTCTCTGTATGTACCTAGTCATTTCTTTCTAAGACGAAATTTCTTGTTTTTATAACTATAAGGACTTTCTAAATAATGATATATTAATCTAAATATGTATAACTGACCTGTATTTTGACCATTTTGGTGTAACTGATACAAATAAACATTTATTTATTATTTATTTATTTATTTCGAAAGAAAGAAGTGTTATTAACAGGTATTAACGTAAACAAATTATTGGAAAGAATTTTTTTCAAAATCAGTTCATCTGTTTCTTTTTTTTAACCAAATAGATTCAAAATTTGAATTTTACACAATATCTTGCGAATCTAAAATTATACCGACTTCGTTAAGGTGTCAACCTAAGCGTGTTAACGTCATTTTGATCCGAAAGAAACTTATCAAAATCGGTCCGGCCATTTTTTTTTTTATTTAAACAAGAAAAAACTGCAAAAAAGTATTTTAGAATTTTTTTAAAAATATTTTTCGGATCTAATCGATACATTACATATTTAATATTGATCATACTGAGAAGTTGGTCATGTGAAATTAATATTATAGAAACTTGTATAAAAATATATGCCAAAAATGTTATTGATTGATTAACTTTAACTAAAAGTTAAAACACAGTCCATAGCTCTTTTGGAATCATAAGAAAGAATAAAAAAAAGTTTCTTCAAAATTCGTGAAATAGTTTTTAAGTTAAATATGTACAAATAATTTTGTATAAAATTCGTTCGATGCAGATGTAGCATAGTTCTGTGTTGCGTTAGATTTTGAGCTCCGCATGCTCGATGTGGGCGGTATACAAACAAATCTGGCAGTAATGATTTAATTATTAATTATAAAATGTGCAGTTATAAAAATGCATTTGCTTATACCCTACATAATAATAATCCAATTCTTGCATTTTAATAATTTTATACATTATGGCGTTATTTACGACGTGATTTTACAATCTCCGTCCTCGTTGGTTTTTTTTGAACCGATTGCATTTTTATAATAAGTGCTGAAGCAGTGTTATTAAATTGAGAGACACTTGTTTCTTAATATTATGACGTAAGAGTTTTAGAACTGAAACTTTTCATATAAAACTTATGCTGAATTATTTATTTTATTATAGAAAACATATTATAGGCTCTGAAGGGAGCAAATATTATTTTTGGAACTACTATATGCATCTTAACGCAAACCTTGGGGCTGGCAGTGAACTGGGACAAAGAAAGGACTACCTATAGAAACAAAGCGCATATAGTACATCGTTGATATTAAGTTCGTTCCAAGCAGCCAGCAAACGGTTTCGAAACCGTCACCCGCATGCGCAGTAGGTAAAACGAAGCTGTTAGTGACGATTTCAGCTACTGCGCATGCGGGTGACAGTTTCGGAACCGTTTGCTGGCTGCTTGGAACGAACCTATTATAATACACTGTAACCTCTTTATAACGAATCTCAAGGGACCGAGCATTTTTTTTCGTTATAAAGAGTTTTCATTATAGGGAGGGAAGAAAGAAAAATAACCAAATTTCACCTAATTAATTTATACCAATCGCATGTCTGTTAACTTTGCCCGACGTTTTTTGCCATGTCAATATTAATTGTTTTGAATTTTATTAAGTATTTTATACATGTCTTGGGATGTGGTGCTATCATCTTCATTAAACAATATAGGATTTTTTCGATAAGTTTGACGACATCAAGTGCTTGTTGAATACTGGGTGATGGTTCAGAATCGTCCTCTTTACGCCTGTAAATATTTGCTGACGCCTAAATATGAACATATTTCTTCGTAATAAAGAATGGCTATGGGTTTTAAGGTAAACCAACCAAATTGTAAAAATGTTTGCATTATAGGGGGTTTTTCGTTATAACGAAGAACGTTATAAGGATGGTTACACTGTATATACTGAATGCATTGAGACGGATGTATTCTGTATATCTGTTTTAAGACCTTCTGCCAAGGAATCGGTGGTTGTGGTCGTGACGTCGTCGTGTTTGTTTGCTATTAGATATGTCAAACCTCTCAGGTCCAAAACCCGAAATTAACATAAATTTTTTTACTAATGAATTTTTTTTTATATTTCTTATTAATAAGTAACCAAAAAAAGCTCATTTGTTTGTCATCAACCATTTTCCTTGTATATAATAGGAAAAAGATGAAATCTCACTTTTAAGTTCTTATTCAAACGACTTGTAGAGTCTTTCATGGAGCAAATCGATAGGTATTTTGACTTTGCACGAAGTAAGAATCTTGTAGATTGACAATAAAAATGTGAAAAATTACACAGTTCGAAATAGATGTTCAGAAACACGTGGTTTAAAATTTTTGCCACCAAATATCGTATCGTGTTATTTCAAAACCCATCTTCCAACAACGTCTGAATGTTTTACCAGTGAAAATTTGGTCACAGATTTAAAGACTGATCTTAGAGCAAACAAGTCAACATAAAAAGCTCAAACGGTCAGAAAAGTCGGCGACCTTTGCTCAGTCGGTTAACAAACGAACAGCAATAACAGATTACAGAATGTTGTCGGAACAGCCGGCGCTAAGTGAATGCAACGGTGCAATGATGCAATTTGCAATCTTTATACAAAACTGGTCAGAATGCTATACATTACGTTCAATATTGTACGGCTGATGTATGTATAACACATGATAACACCCATTCAACAACGAGTTTGCGTAATTATTTCTGGGGCGCCGGTCAGAAATAACAGTAAACTACACTCAATTGATGACTTTTATGCGTGCTCGATTCATACAATGCGTCTTTTCAAGCTTGTTTTGTAGATGGTACGCGCGCAGGGACAGTTCAAATGACCGGAGAGCTGAACGTGTCTGTTGTCTGAGCAAATGCAGATACCGTGACGCCGTGTTGGTTTGCGGGACAAGAAATTGTTTCCTGATTGGTTCTTGCTCAAAACAAGCACAGGAACTAAAGGAATTAAATTTAATTAAAAGGCAACCGGCGTTTAGCAATCTTGTGATTAATATGTATAAAACGATGGGCTGGCTATAGGGTTTTTCGAGGAGGGGTAGTCATTTTAACCGGTATTCCATATTTAGAACTCATTAAATATTCTGCATAATTGATTACATAATGCAACATCTCTGTATAGTCAATTAAATTAATAATTTATATGTAACTTTGTTTTCTCTCGAACATAAAAAAGAGGAAATCAGTTTGTTGTAGCGTTTTGTAAGTTCATTAACTGTTATAGAAAACAACAAATTTAGCATCAATTTAACGGAAAATTAAGAAAGAACGGATGAAACATCTTATTTTGCATCCATTCTATCGATTTTATATACCTACTAGCGGCCCGGTCTGGCTTCGCCCGAATTTGTAGTTTACCTATTAAACATTGACATTATTATGAGGTATCGGACTTTTTCTATATAATTATAGCGGACTCGGTAAAACAATGATACACAAAAAACTAAACACATGCGTTGTTTTTACGTCGTATTGTTTGTCTATGAAACAAATGTAACGTGGAATTAATTGTAGCTATTAGATTTGCTATTGGACAAATGCTTTGAGCAAATTTCTAACAGACATCGCTATTTGATACTAAATCAGGAACTCTTTAATCAGGAAACCTAGCTTCCAATGCCTGCTGTGTTTCGAAATGGACCGTTTTCTGGCACTGCTATCACTACCTGCGGTTTTTCTGTTAGATGACAGAACGATTGAGGTTTAATGTCGATGTACAGATGTCGCTAATTGTTACTTAAACAGTTGTGTCTTTGCTTCTGTGTTTATTGTTTGTCTATAAAACACATGTGACGTGTAATTAATAATACCATTGAGCAAATTGCGAGTTCTAACAGGTAGGTGGCGCTATGTGGCTCAAAAGCAAACAAAAAGGTTTTTTTAGAAAATACCGTAATTTTGTACAAAAAATTTATTAAAAAGTATTTTATAGCCCAAGTTGCACCAAGCCAGACACATTTACAAAATTTCATTAAAATCTGTTCAGTGGTTTCGGAGATTACCGCGGCCAAAATTATGACACGGGAATTTTATATAATATAGGTATAGATATTGAATTTACAGTTGTGAACAAAAACAGAATTTTAGACTTTTAAAACATCGATAATAATCGATATGAAAACGGATTTTCGATAGATCTATGTCTCATTCCAGAAAACCACGACTCCGTCAACAAAATTGCTAGTCGTTTCGAGAAAAAAAATTGTATATATAATTGCTCGCATATAAGATTTTTCTTTTGAATCTTTTAAGGACGTCTCTGTATATGCATGAAGAGCGAAGATTATTAATGACACATAATTATGTGCCATTAAAAAATCATCATCGGCAAGAGAAAAAAATGATATCATTAAAAAAAAATAATTCAAATGAGATATGAATTTGTTTTTATGATTAATTATTTCCGCGTGTTAAAAACAGTTCATTCATTAAGAATTTTGAAATTGTTTCAAAAAACGATGAATGCGTTAATGCGGCGGTAGATTATTATTTCGCAATGACGGCGATGTGTTTTGTTATATTAATAGCAAATATCGAGTCATTCGCATGGAGCACTTATGAAAGGTTTTGACAATAATTAATAATAATGATATAATTACATACATAGGTTAGCAATGTGAACATTACTTTCATGTTTTTGCACAGTTATTATATCTATCAGTACATTCTAATGCCTTCGTATACACCGTTTGCGGAGAATTTCAATAATGCCAGGGTTTTGGGTCGTTCAACTCCTGACAAGTTTTGCATACTTCAATCCGATCAACATTATCAGCAATAATACTAGAAACTAGCGCGCAGTTTAGGGAGGATTTGTATTTGAGAATAGATAAAACATACTGGTGCTCACCAAATGGGTCGTAATTCATTAAATTTTTAAATTTGAACGTTATCTCATTATATGAATGGTAATGATCGATGAAAAATGACACCTTAAATGCATTGGTAGCGTCACTATCAGATAGTGACGCTACCAATGCATTTAAGGTGTCATTTTTATTTCATGCAACAAGTGTTTTTTAGAAGAAGATAGATTATATCTTTTTCTAACAAACACTTGTTGCATGGAATAAAAATATCGCTGTATTGATGAGAAATAACAATTAACAATGCCAAGGCAGTCACACCAAAGTAGGTATAATATATCATTTTAGTGTGATATAGGTAGCTGAATGATATTTCAGTACAATGTTTAAATTTACAGTGACGTTTTTCGGTACCAGTATCCAAAAATAAAGAATAGTTACTTCTTACCACAACAGTTTTATTAGCGAATGTAAATTTCGGGAGCTATGCTCTCATTTTCAAGCAAACTTGCTGAAGATGAGAGCATATAGCTCCCGAAATGTACATCCGCTAATAAAACTGTTGTGGTAAGAAGTAACTATTCTTTATTTTTTATTTTTGTTTCAACCACAGTGCTCTTAATATTTGTACCAGTATCCAACTCCATTTCTAAACGACATCATGTCACCGGGTGGCGTCCACTTACAATACGAATACATATAACAAACATCTGAATCGATTTTACCTGCGTTAATTCGTACACATCGTGTGGAAACATAAATTGTGCACTTCCCCTAATTAGAACGAGGAGAACGATGTGTGTTTCATCTTTCATCACAATGTGTGCGAAATAACATCTCAAATCGGCACAACAACTGTTTTCCTTCCCGTATTTATATAATATAATATAGATGATCAATTCGGTGACGGATAGTCATTAAGTAGAAGATTGGACAATATATGCAAGGGTTAGGTTGAAAAACAGCCTGTGACTGAACCTCGCCTTTTAGTACACTAATCTGTACTAATAAAGATTATTATTATTATTATTTTGATGTATTTGGCAATATAAATATCTAATCATTATCTATCTATTATTATAATGTTTGCAATAGAACTAATGTTGAGACGGTCGAGTTCTTGTGAAGAATATATATAGGTAATCCAAATACTTTTTCTGTATATTGCACATAAAATATTGTTCGATCTCATATGTTACGACATTGCCATTTCTCGGATTCGGACTTAATAAAATAATTCGGGTCATTTGTGTGTCCACACTGTTGTTTCCTTATTGTCGCCGCTTATCATCTGGCAAAAAGATGAAAGTGTAACACTTCGCGAGTTACGACATCGTTCATCAAAGTGCTTCTTGTTATAATAGAACTCTGTCGATCAGCCGCGGGCTGTCGTCGTCTGAACTGGATGACGACAGACACATTAGAGATATGGCACCAGCGGTTTGCAAATTGCGAGTATTATCCGACAATTTGAGAAAAAAGTGTGCGCGCAACTGAAGTAAAACATGTAAACAGTATCTACATATATACAGTCAAACCTAAATGAGTGAGAACTTGGTAAGCGAGAAAGCTCTCTAAGTGAGAGTAATTGCCTGGTACCTACCGTCTTTGTAAGTTGTAACCCTCTAAAACCTCTATAAGTGGGAAACAGAAATCTCTAGACGTTTTTCACTAATAGGCCTCCATAACTGAGACTACTACTTGCCTGTACCTCTATAAGCGATAGTCGAACGTGTTAATAGTTTCACGAAACATTATTTTCGAATAACCAAATTATTTGAAAAAAGTTATAACAAGAAAATGAAGATAAAACTAAAAAAAGTCGTGCTTTTCATTGACAATTGTGCAGCCCATACGGACTTCCAACATTTAAATTATCTATGTCGAATAATACGAACATGTTTTATCACTACATATATTTGCCGTATTTTTATAGACCTCTATAAGTGAGAAATGCCACTCCTGTACCTCTAAATAAACTAGAAACTCGGGTTAGTGAAAACCTTCATAGCGAAAAAGAGATCACGGTCCGTTGAACTCTTGTTTATCCAGGTTCGACTCTATTATTTTTACATATGCATACTCTATAGATACAGATAAATAAACAAGTATAAATGACGAAAACTGAAAACTGGCTTTAGGAATATTTAAGCAATTACTAAGTTACGATTTTATTTATTTGTATTCATTCAAGTAACTTGTGTATAAATCATAAAAAAAACAACTCTCGCAGTGTGTGGATTTTGTAATCCGTTGTTGTATATATATAAAAATTCACCATTTACAAGATGTAACCATTTTCGTATTGGACAGACAAAATCATATTTTTTTTAATAAACTAAAGCTTCGTGAGTTATCCGCTAGTTGTGAATCACTGATTCTTATAGAAATATTAATGTTTATGACGGCTCCATAAAATATAATTAACGTATATCTTTAATAAACTCAAATTTTTATTTCTCACATTAATATTTGACCGCTGTAAAAATTTGCAATAATAATTTCTACATTTTAATGTAGTAATAGGTTTTTGTGTGATTAAAAACATAGAAGAACTTGATTTGATGCTAGTATAAATATGGAACACTTTTGTTTTAAAAACCCAGATCCTTATTGTCACTACCAAAACCTTTTTTTCTGTTCAACATTGACCGTACAATGTCACATGTGTGACGAGATAACATTTTTAAATCGGATTAAAAATGTAAATTTTTTTGCAGCTAATATATCTTGTTTATTTGGTATTAATATCGTATTAATATTCCACTGTTTTATCTTATTTTTTTTTGTTTCTTTATGTTTTATTAATTAAAAGTCAATTTCAAATTATTTGGTTGAACATTTTTTATTTGTATACTTTTATTGGTACACCAATTTTTTAATTGTGCTGTGTCGCCTACTTGTGCACTTTGTGGCGTTAATGAGAGTTGTCGTTAAACGAAGAGAAGAAATAATCCATTAATATTTTTTTACTATAATATTTATTCATAACATATAAAATTTACAACTGACCAACAAAGCAGCTGAGCTAAACATATGAAAGATAATCCCAACAAACAAAAGGACGATTTTTTTAGAATCTTCGATACGCACGGTGCCGACAACAAAGCAACGAAATAACAATCAAGTACTCTTCATTGCTTAATGATGACGTTCTGTTGTCGTTATTTAGAGTGGGTGTGTCGTGTATCATTGTATGAGCAACAAGGTAAACCAACTAGAGTTAAGTAATTTCGACGTTTTAGGAGTTTGTTGTTATATCGAGTGACGTTAAATGGGGTTTACACTGTAGTTGTTTTGAATAATGCATAGGTCTAATTATGTTGTATAAGAGAATACGAATAAATCTGTGAGTCACTGTACATAATCATCTACTTTATCAGACTAAATGTGTGACAGGTACACCTCAATATGCCTTCAATTCTTATCGCGCGTCGTATTTTTATAATTAATTTTTAATGTAATGCTTTTAAATTGTAAAAGCGTGTTCGTCAACGATTTGACTTTTTATAACGTTAGTTCGACCGATGTGTGTCGTTGATATAAGCTTTGAACATGTTATTATGAAGTTGTGTGATTTTTAAATACAGTAGAACCTCTGTAAGTAGAGCTGCAAGGAAGACGCCATAAAATTCGAGTTATGGAGTTTTCGACTTTTGAAGGATTTCGACTTATGGCCATATTCACCGAATATAAGTAGTTATTTATTCGGTTCATATGTTCTTCAGGTAGCTATTCCTCCGTATAAATAGCCATAATTCAATTCACCAAACATAATTGTGTTTACTACAGGTATAAATCTATTGTGGCCGTTAACCAGGGTATAAATATTCGCCTAATAAAATAATAATGGCCGCCACATAGATCATAATACCTAACCTATAAACGTGGAGTATTATATCTACAGTTCGCTCTTGTGAATTTATTTATCTGTTGTTTATTAATCTTTTGTGAAGTGTATAGCTGTAAAACATTAAAGTTAGTGGAAGTGTTGTGTGAATTGGGTTAGGATAAAACATTATTATTTTGTGAAACTTTTTTTTTGACGTTTCCACTAACGCCATCGGTCGAATTTTTAGGGTGAACGTCAAAATATTCAACAAAAAGAGCAAGGACTATAATGCAGTGTATATTTATTCTTTAACTAACTTTGCTACCTGATATTTTGCTTGGTGAATTGAAAGTTATAAATTTTCAATAAATAAAATTATCGACCAATTTTTCAGACAATATATTAACAAAAAATATAATTAATACATTAACGTTTCGATAATTTTATTTATTGAAGAGTTCTAATCAGACGATAATCAAAGATTTGAAAGTAAATTTTATTCTAACGAATAAATTTGTTCCAAGATTAGTAACTTCTATCTTTAATAGTGTTCGGTGAATATGGGCGTTAGGCGGAATCTGTAAGGAAATATTCGACTTGTAGAGTCCTAAAACTTATGGGACACACTGCGTAGGATTCTATTCTCCCAACCGATTTTTGTCAGTTTTGAATTCCGCACAATGACGTTTTACTACGTTTTGAGCACTAATATGCAACAGCGCGAGAAACTTCGAGCATACAAATATATTATAATAAATTAAAATCGTATTTGTTTATACGCGACTGATGACAGTGTTGCTAAATGATTATAATTGACTGCTAGGTAGCACTAGATATTATGTTAGTAGTGCCATATTTTATCTATTTGCAGTTACTTACTTATCCGTTCAATTATTATTACAGTATTTGAATTGTTTTATTAACATAACGAGTTACAGAACGTCGATATGTGTGTGATTTGCGGTTACCATTCACCTGAGGTTAATAAACGATATACCTGAACGTGTTCTGTTGTAATGTAACTGGTTACTTTGTAACCCGACGATACCAAACCGGTGGCCTTACATTCCCATACCGTTCCCGTTTTACCATTCCAACACCATAAGCGGGGAACGGTACTAATTTAGGTCAAAGTTTACTTTTTAAAATTTTACAATCGTTTGTCGTTTTGAGGTCACCCGAATCCAAAAAACATATTTGCGCGTCTGTTTTGTCTGCATACACGATACAGGCCAAACGGATGAGCGGATTGAAATCAAATTTTGAGAGGATATTTGATATGCAAATATAAAGAGACTTATTGTTTTTTTTTTTTTTTTGGGAAATTCGGCGGATGCGCAAAAGAGATATCTGCTCTAACCTTTTTTTTTTTTTTAATATAATAGTATACTTTTCAAAGCGGTCTATTATTCTGTTTATTTTAAAAGTTTTGTAATTTTTTTTCTAAACTTTATTGTTTAAGAACAGTTTTGAAGTCTTAAGATTAGATAATTATTCTATAGCGTTTCATTGACATATAGAGTACCTACTTAATATGCAAGTGAGGTATGAATTTTAAAATCATTAAAAATAAAAAGTACTTATAGTATAAGAGCCAGTGATCGGCTACCAGTATGTATTTGACCAGACCTGAATTTTTACACAGTGAGTCTCCTATACCTACCATACATGGAGTGGGGACTCACTAAGTCCGGAGTGGCCGCCGCGGCCCGTACTCAGGTGCGACAGGTACAAAATTTGACTAATTTTCAAAGTATTTGACCACGTCTGCCATTTGGAAATTTAATAATATATTATTATTGCTATTGAAAAATAACAATGGCAGACCATTATCGCGCGACAATCATCGTGGCAGACAGTTTTTTAAGTACTAAAAAATATGAAATTTTGAAAGGTATATTTTTCATCACGGATTATTATTCTATTTATTATTTTAAGCAAGTTTCGTAAATAAAATTTTTTTCTAAACTTTATAGTTCCGGAAATATTTAGAAAATTTAAAAAAATCAGCTGCTCTTTTATCTTGTAGATCTGTCAGAAATAAACTAGTTAAGCATGCTTTGATTAATTTTTACATGAGGTGGAACATATTATGTAGGTGACTAAGGCGACGAATAGCAAATATCATGTTGAATACTAGCCATTACCCGCGTCACCTCACGCGATATCAGAAATGTTATTTTTTTATTTTACTATATCAAATGTCAATATTTTTGAAGTTGGAATGGTCCCGTCGCCCAATTGGTTGGAATTTTTTATTTGTTCCAAAACAAAATTAAAAAGTGTCAAGTGAGAATAAAAATATTGTTTATAGGTATAGGCATAAATAATTTTTTTATATTCTCATGACATTTTTTATTTTTGTTTTGGAACAAATAAAAAATTCCAACCAATTGGGCGACGGGACCATTCCAACTTCAAAAATATTGACATTTGATATAGTAAAATAAAAAAAATAACATTTCTGATATCGCGTGAGGTGACGCGGGTAATGGCTAGTATTCAACATGATATTTGCTATTCGTCGCCTTAGTCACCTACATAATATGTTCCACCTCATGTAAAAATTAATCAAAGCATGCTTAACTAGTTTATTTCTGACAGATCTACAAGATAAAAGAGCAGCTGATTTTTTTAAATTTTCTAAATATTTCCGGAACTATAAAGTTTAGAAAAAAATTTTATTTACGAAACTTGCTTGAAATAATAAATAGAATAATAATCCGTGATGAAAAATATACCTTTCAAAATTTCATATTTTTTAGTACTTAAAAAACTGTCTGCCACGATGATTGTCGCGCGATAATGGTCTGCCATTGTTATTTTTCAATAGCAATAATAATATATTATTAAATTTCCAAATGGCAGACGTGGTCAAATACTTTGAAAATTAGTCAAATTTTGTACCTGTCGCACCTGAGTACGGGCCGCGGCGGCCACTCCGGACTTAGTGAGTCCCCACTCCATGTATGGTAGGTATAGGAGACTCACTGTGTAAAAATTCAGGTCTGGTCAAATACATACTGGTAGCCGATCACTGGCTCTTATACTATTAGAGAAAGAATTGCATCAAATCATGACACAGCATCGATGTGCAGTCATAGTTAAATGCATTAAACTATTTTAGCTCTGCCGGTGATAGACAAGCCCCGTTGCAATCTGATCTTACAGATATATATACAAGGTGTATAATAAATACGACTGTGATTTACTATGGAAATGGTAGCACGACTACTGTACCTAACTTTACACTGCAACTTGCAAGTGTTAAATTAGTCATTTAATGACAAGTACACCGACTTGAAAAACAAAATATGATAAACAAAAAGTTATAATCTAATAAGTACCTCCAATTTGTTGATTATTTTATTGAAATATCAAATTAACACAGGCAGTTTAAAAAGCTGATTTCTAATTTTCACTGAGGTAAACATATTTTCTTTGGACAAAAAAAAAAACAAAAATTGTAATATTTGAGCCGTTTTAGTTTTTTGCTTTTAAACAAAATTTCATCATACTACTCACTACTCAGAAGTACTGTACTTAACAAAAATTTGAAAAGAAGTTTGACCCTGCAGGCCATCCCTGTAACTTCCCGCTATTTTCGAGTTCAAAACGCTCAAAAATATATAAAATATAGCAAGAAGTTTATTTTTTAGCTCTTTGAGCTCAAAAAAAAATAACACTGTTACGAAATTTTCGTTCACGATATCTCATGAACAAATGAGCCGATTTTGATGCGGTTTGCGGCGATCGACGCAGTTTTTTTAACCTAAGAAAGTAAATTATTACAAAAAAAATCGATTTGATAAGAATTTTACGAGTAATTATAAAAAATTATTTTTTTCCTAATTTTTCGTTCACGTTATCTCATGAACAAATGAACCAATTTTGATCTGGTTTGCGGCGATCGACGCAGTTTTTTTAGCCTAAAAAATAATTTATTACAAAAAAATCGATCTGATAACAATTTTAAGAGTCATTTAAAAAAAACACTTTTTTACGATTTTTTCGTTCACGGTATCTCGTGAACAAATGAACCGATTTTGATGCGGTTTGCGGAAATCGACGCAGTTCTTAAGGAGAAGAGCTGATTAGATTTTGGAAATAATCGGTTTAGTAGTTTAGAAAATATTTTACAAAAACAAATTTTTAAAAATTTTTGAAACTTGTTTTTTTAAGATTTCTCAAATTTGTTTTGGGCTGAATCGTTTCAAATTTTCAGGAAGTCTAAGTTCACCAAGATCACGTCAGATGCCGCAAACCGCGTTTCAGTCGGACACTCCGTTCGAAAGATATAAAAGGTTAACATACATACATACACACACCCACACACACACATACAGCCCTACGGACATCATCGCCAAAATAGTTTCAATAGCTTCCTAGGACCTCAAAACGTCGAGATCTGGCAAAAACTCGATTTTCGAAAATCGGGGTGAAACCAATAACTTCCCGATTTTTGAAAAAAAAATGTTTTTTTTTGTTAAAGCGGGAAGTTAAAAAAAAAGTTAATAGTACCATATGTCAGAAACAATTCTACACCTTGTATAAGTAGTAGTAAGAAACGAAATGGACCAATGAACCGGTTTGTTTGCCATTCCACGGCTGACGGCATGGTTTCATTTAAGGTAAGTTCATTCAAGTCAACTTCGATTTTTCAGAAACTTTGAATGATACTTAAAATTTCGAAAAAAATGTAACATAAATTTATAATCATATTAACTAAATTATAAATAAAATTTTCGAATAATTTATCAAACAAATTAGTAAAAAAATTGCAGCCAATTGGGCGACGGGACCATTCCAACTTCAAAAATGTTGACATTTGATTATAATAAAGAAAAAATACAATATCTTATATAGCGTGAGGTGACGCGGGTAATAGCTAGTATTCAATATGATATTTGCTATTCGTTGCCATGGTTACCTACATAATATTATGTTCCACGTCATGTAAACATTAATCAAAGCATGCCGAACTTGACAGATCCATAAAACAAAAAGCGGCTGATTTTTTTTTATTTTCAAAATATTTACGAAACTATAAAGTTTAGAAAAAATAAATAAAATAATAATCCGTTATGAAAAGTATACCATTATCATATAAAAAACATCGTTATAGCAAATATCACTTCTGCGTGTGCGCCGATTTTCCCCAAAAACAATAGGGCACTTCATATTTGCTTACCAAACATCCTCCCAAAATTTGAATTCGATCCGCTCATTCGTTTGACCTCTATCATGTTCTAAGACTAACAGACGCACAGAATACGGAAAAATATTGTAAAATTTTTGAAGAATATTTTTTTACCTAGACTACCATTCCCCACTTGTGGGTTGGAATGGTAAAATTATGTGATACATAATAAATAGCGAAAAGAACTTCGTTCCAACCGGGTGTTCCACGACACCTCTCGTCTTTTTTTTTCTTTTAAAGCAAAACAATCAATATTTTTTAAGTTTTATTAATATCACAAGAATACTCATAAAGAAAGGTGTCAAGCAAGATATTAATTCCCAAACCAATTGTATAAGTTTTTTTCAATAAGTATTTCTAAATTTTAATTTTTAGCCAGGTATTCGTATTGTTTTCATTTTAATTTTTTTATTATTATGATCCTGGGGGTAATTACCCCCTTTACCCCCCATCTATGCCCTTGCGTTGGTGTCAAGCCCTCCTCGCCTAAATTGTAAACTAGCATGTTTTATACTTCACAATGTAACTTGTAATAAAGGATCTATAACAGACCCTCACTCTCCGAAACGATTCGATTTTACCGTCAATAGGTACGCAACCAAAACAGTACTGCAGTTTCGGATTTCCACTGTAATCGACAATCTGCACGTTGAACGCAAGTAAATAGCTATAAGTATGCATATCCGATTGTGTACGAACTGTGATATGGTCAACAGCTGTTTGTGCCGCACGCGAACTAAGCTATAATCACACCTCCTTCCATAAATCACAGCCAACTTAACTTAACTGCATAATAAGAATAACTATGTACGGATTACAGTGTGTCTCAACGTTTCCTTCATCAATGTATGAAGCTAAATAAGATAATTCCGTTATTTTGCGGATTTTTATAATCTATATATTAATTTCTCATCGATATGTGCTGTAGACCTTATTGAAATCCATCACGAATTATTAAGTACAAACAAATTTTAATTTAGAATCGACATCTATCCGCAAAATTCACATCCTCACGTTATTATAATAACAATGAATGACAATTATTTCATGATAGGTTGTCCGTCGCTGTCAATAAAACATAAGTCGTTGACGAAGTGAATCATAGATATAGTGACCATTTTTTTTTTTTTGTCAGAGCGGGACGTCTCCTACGGAATTAGTAAACCGAACAATTTTTTGTTATTTTAAGAAAAGAGTAGGTATAGGTAACACAAAATAAGTAGATTGTTATTACATGAACTAGATAGGTGAGTTACTAAGCCCTAGTGATATATATCTAAATTTTAACCACCAAATGAATGAAAATCACTTTATAGAGCTTAGATATTAGATAAGAGATGTAGTATCTGCATGTTAATGGTTGGTTTATGGGAGTAACTCCATAGTTCGACAAATATAAACGCGTCTAAAGTTTAAATATTCCGGAACAATTTTGATTGATTACCATAGCTTTTCTGTAATATTTCCGCTTCTTAACCTGTTTGTTTTCTGGCGGTTTTCCGTATCCATGTGACTGGGGTGCAGTCACTGGGACACGAAAAACCGTCAGAAAACAAGCAGATTAGGTAAAAAGCGGATATCTATCCCGCTCTCTCGAAAAATAATTGTAAATTAAATTATCGTTTGGTCTGTTTGCGAAAGCGGGACATTTTTGCCCTCGCTGGTTACAGCGGGACAACCAACCTGAAAGCGGGACGTATGGTCACGCTATTCATAGATGACGTTTCGGTACGGTAGAATTGACTGCAAGCCATCACAAATTACTATTCTCTTTATTTTAATTTTTATTCTCTATGATTTTTTTTAATCCTCGAATATATTTTCGAGAAACGGGATGCGATTGAAAAATACACCCTGTATTTACAATACAGCGATATATAGATTAAATACAGCTGTTAATGACTGGCCCAGTATTTATGATCTCGTGTGTATTGTGTTTATTAGTCGATTGTTATTTATTACCTATAGAGTATAGAGTCTAAGTACGCTCTGTTACCTTAAGGCCGCTGCACACGAGGCTAGAAACGCTGCTAGATTTGCCTACTAGTTTTCTAGCACTGGTTTTCTTGATTGCTGTTATGTGCTCGCTTCATACGAGACGTATTTTCAAGCTAGTTTTGTGAATAAATCTGGTGCGCGCGCAGTGACAGTTCAAATATAAACATAGAGCAAACGTGTCTGTTGTCTAACTCTGAGCAGAATGTCGCCCATGTGACAAGATATTGTTTCCTGATTGGTTCCTGCCGACCTAGCAAGGAAAATAGCCCTTGTTCTAATTTTAAAACCTATCTTGTGAGCTAGCAGGCCAGCCCGCAGTGACGTCATTTCCGGGTTCGTACCCACCCTACCGGCCAGCAGAGCATCAAGCAGTGTTTCTAGCCTCGTGTGCAGCGGTGTTCAGATTGTGGATTTCCATGTCTATAGTTCTCGCAAACCACTGTGCTAAATAGATGACATGGCACCATCTTAGAGCTATTTTTTTTTTCGGAAAAACCGGCAAACCCGCACTTGTTCTTTTGTATCGAACTTGATTTTTTTTACATTTATGTTGTTGGTGGGATATACAAAACACAAAACAAGGATTAACAGAGCTATTTTCTTTTTGTTATAGTGGATCATTTAGCGAAACAGTGGACAAACAATGACGACGAAAAAGGTAAGAAATTCACATTTGTACAAACTAATTCTCAATTAAGTTAGGTACTTTTCGTTTAAAAATGAATTAATTTTAAATTTAAGGAGGTTGATGCGTTACAGTCCCAATCAAAAGTAAGTCGAGTTCTAAATGGAAACTTTTCCATAATACATTTTTACAAAAGGGTATATTATGTCGATGATACCAATAAATTATTGTCATAAAGGCATAAATAAATAATTTTTGCTTAATGGACTAACTTTTGAATTTTTTGTACAAAGTTAGGTTAGAAAAAATAAATTTATGTAAATATCTGTATTTTACATATTTTTTGCAGTAAATAATTAAAAAGACAAATTAGAAGTAATAAAAATTACAATTAAATCATTCAAAAGTTGAAAATTCAGTTAAAATTGTTAAAATTGTCAAGAATAAAAGTCCATAATCGAAAAGTGCTAAGGTTTAAGAATTTTTTTTTATTGATTAAAAGTCTCCTAATTAAATTGGAAAAAAATATTAAAATATACGTAAGACATCGATGCTATACATAGTTTTCGGAACTGCTGACATTATTTGGTTATTCGCAAAAAATTAAAATGTACCGTTTACACTTTACATGCTAGGTTGACATAATATTTTCCATAAGAATGCATGTAAAAGTTTTTTTTTTATTTTTGACTTTATAAATCTCCTAATGAATTTGGGTTTTTTAAAGAAAATTTTGTCATAAAAAAATCTAATAAAATAACTTTATTTCAGATTTTTTTCATTATCTTCGTAAAATGGCTCAACCTCCTTAAAACTTGAGGAAACTGATTTTGAGTATTTTAATTCTTTAAAACAGGTAGTTTTAAAATTCAAATGCAAGACTTCTCGAATAATGCGCCGGTCGCGTAGGAAATGTGATCGGACATGATATAATAATTATTTTGAACTTGCACTCAATGAATTACTAATGATCCGAAAGTGAAACCGGTCATTAAAACGTCTGCAACGAAACCGAGAGTGGTCGTGTGTTTGTTGTGATATCTTATTCCGTCGTTCAGTCTCCGGGTCTGTCTGCCTGTAAAAACCTCGCTGTCTGTCCGTCCGTCTGCGATAGCTCGTGCGTGTTTATTGCATATGCATTGCATCGGATTATGAGTAGGTGGATAACATGAATGTAAACAAAACTAAATCATGTGCAGTATAAGTAAAAATAAATAAATAAATAATCAGCCATCGTGGGACGCCTGGCAGATGCGAAACAAATTTAAGCGAAATTCTAGTAATAAAATTTCGTCTTGTAATTGAAATTCGGCCTGTAACGAAATTTCGCTCTGAAACTAAATTTTGCCCTATAATGTAACTTGCCAATATATAACAAGGCACAGTAATTATTATTATTTATACCCGCGCTAAAGAAAGGTACAAGCAGTACACAGCTCACACAGAGAGAAGCAACTAGCGGAGGCGTAGAGGGGGATGACGGCATGTGAGAGCGTCACGGCATACGAATCGCAGTAACGCGCCAACATAATATGTTTCACAAAATATGAGTTTATAGGTAAGAAAATATCTCAAATCGCTGAAAAATAAACGGAATTTTGTCAACTTATTTCTTTATAACCCAAAATTTCTAAACGGTTTAATAACGTAGTGAGAGTCCATAAATCAATTAACTGGATTAAATAATGAAGAAAACTTATCTCAAAGGAAGAGATGAGTGTGATCCTTGATTGATAATGTTTGGATGAAGAATTTCTTCGTAGCATAGGATCGAAAGCAATACTATGTTAGAATGTGCATTTATTTTGCTGACGTTTCGACAAATTTTTCTTCTTCGGAGCTCTATTAAGAATTACAAGAAAATGTATTATCTATCTATATATGTAAAAATCTCGTGCCACAGTGTTTGTTATCGAACTCCTCCGAAACTTGGTAGGTCTGAGAATAGGTCGTAGGCTATTTTTTATATCCCTAGGTGATAAGGGTGGCCCTCTCCAGAATTTTTTTTTTATTTTTTGGTCAATTTTTTTTAAATTTTTTTATGATTTGCCATTAAAAAATACTTATAACCTTAAATTTCCACCAACCCCTATTTTTTAATAGTTATATTAGTATTTTTACTTTCATCCTGCACAGATGCGCAATAGGGTTGCAAGATGGCAACATATTAACAGTAAAATAACGGTAAATTTGTATGTCCTATTTAACCCAGTAAAAACAGAAAGTGCGATTGTTATAACGTCGTACATTAAATAAATCTAATATTTTTGTCTACAATCCTGCGTTTTTACTTATTATTTATTTATCACGATGGACACGATATCTATACATACTAACCTATATAAAGCTGAAGAGTTTGGTTGTTTGTTTGCTTGAACGCGCTAATCTTAGGTAAGTAGGTACTACTGGTTTGAATTGAAAATATTTTTTTTTGTTGGATAGTCCATTTATCGAGGAAGGCTATAGGCTATATAATATCACGCTACGACCAATAGGAGCGGAGCATCAATGAAAAATGTTGCAAAATATAACTAAAAATTTGTCCGTCCGACAAAAACTTTTGAACGGTAACTCCGATCATCATGAAATTTGGACACAACATTCATCTCGGTAAACTAAGATGAACGCGCGTACTCATGTCCCTCCCTCCATTCGTTCTTTTGCACCCGGGTGAAACCGGGCGGGACCGCTAGTTTTTTTTATAAATAATAATAAATTCTACCATAGTATTGCTTTTGTTGTTTTTGATCCTATGCTACGAAGAAGTTCTTCATCCAAACATCATGTATTAAACAATTACTATAGAATTGGTCTGAAGATCAACGGAAATTAAATATGTATGACTGTGAATCGATGAGGTATGTCGCATTATAATTGTGTTTATTGCATTAGCATAGCCGCAAGTAGTGCCCTTGTCGAATGTCACGGACGCTATAAGGTTGTTACTCTATTGATATAAAGCACCAACTCTGGACAATTGCGCAATCGGATGCATCGATGGTTTATCATCGCTCATCGAGTTGCATCTCTTCAAGACTTTATAACGGTCCGTCCTGGTTTACTCGGGTGCGATAGATATAATTCTGCAAAATGTATTTCGTTTGCTGCCCGGCGTCTGGACTAATAGCTTTGAGTAAAATCTACCAGATTTGCTTCTGAACTACTAGCTTTGAGCGAATTCTAACAAATGTCGCTACTTGATACTAAAACAGTTTTTTTGGAACGAAGTTCCTTATAGGTCGTTATAGATATAAATGGAGAGGGCTAGAAAAAAAACGTAAGAAAAAAGCGTAAACAAAAATCTGTAACGAAAATCTACATATATAATTACCTATTGTATGTTTGTCCGTAGACATAGAAAGTTGAAATTTGGCACACTTATAATATAGGGGATGAGACAGATCCTAACGGAGACGGATTTTTGAATTTTGATCCCAGAGGGGAGCAAATTGAAAACAAAAAAGATTTTCGCTTATAATTCGCTCGATTTAAATCAGATCGGTTCGAAACCTGTCTTAAACGAAAGAGGAGAAAATTTTACATAGATTTCGTATAGGTAACAGAAATCGCGCAGTTTTTTGTATACATAGAGAAATGGAAATGAACACTATAAATTCGATTTTGCCTATAATACATCGCGCACGCGGGTCGGTTGTCTTCGTCCGTTGCATACTGTGTTATGGACATTTAAAGATTGCGTATGTTCTGCATTAAAATAAAAAGATTGCATTTTTTCAAAAACGGATGCCATTTCAAATATTAGTCAGTTTTTTGACATTAATATTTTGTGAAGTGCAACCCCTTCTAACTTCACGATTTGTTATTAAACCTATATAAATAGCAATATCTAGGCAAGGTCAATGGTTCAGTGGTAGAATACTAATCTGCCACGCGGGTGTCATGGGTTCGATACCCGACAGATGCGCAACAAATGTTATTTTTATTTTTTTAGAGTTGCAAATCACACGGTAATTTTTTGTTTAATAATCATATTATATTACGAATAAAATTTTCGAATAATTTATCAGACAAATTAGTAAAAAATTATATGATTGATAATAAATAGCGAAAAGAACTTCGTTCCAATCGGGTGATCCACGACACCTCTCTTTTTTTGAGAAAACACGGTAATTTTGCACAAAATATTTAATAAAAACTATCTTATATAGCGTCTCTAACTCTTGGTACTTCCTATTATGCTGTACTTTTGTCTGCGACTGAACTACCTTAAAAAATAAGTTAAATTGCGAAATTTAAATCATAACCAGTTTATGAAAACTGGTGATTATTACTCGGATTGTACCGCTTTTTCCTTCCGTCTTTAATATATTCTTGGAAATGAATCGCTGCGGTTTTTTTTACGACACCATTAATTATTATTGTCGTTGCATATTATTTTCGTGACAACATTCTGCAAATAGACAAACGCGCTAAAAGACGTTTAAGGTAATTTTAACAACTTTCTCGCCGTAGTTCGCCATTTTCAGCGTCAATGGAATGTGGAAATTGATCTGATTTATCTTCAGCCATGTCCGTTTTTCACACGCGAAGGTGTTATGAAACCATTTTATTCGTTCAAATATGTGGAAATAGTTTGTGTCACGCTAGAGTTACATCGAAAGAATGATTGGTTTAGTTCAATAAATTCTAAAAATGGCATGAATCTTTAATGATTTTTTTTTTGCCAAGATCACTTATAGTTATAGAAAATTGATATAATTATGTTATTTTAGAATAATTTGACAGCGGTAGAACAAACCTTGAACTTTTTTGTAAGTATACCTACTTACATTTTTCTGATGGTTCATTGTATCGTAAATTATTGCAGCTACTTATATGTAATTTTTACCATTCCAACCCACAAGAGGGGAATGGTACCTACTACTTTAGTTCAAAATTCACTTTCCAAAATTGTATGATGTTTATTCGTTTTGAGGTACCCGAATCCAAAAAACATATTTTTGGAAAAACTTTGTGCGTCTGTCTGTTAGTCTGTTTGTCTGTGCACGATACAGGTCAAACGAACGAACGGATTTTGGGTTGAATGTTTGATGCACAAATATGAAGAGCTCTATTGTTTTTGGGGAAAATCGGCCCATGCGCAGAAGAGATATATGCTATAACGGTGTTCTTTATATATTAATGGTTTACTTTTCATAACGACTTATTATTCTATTTATCTTTTCAAGAGTTTCGTTAAAAAAAATTTTTTCTAAACTATAGTTTCGGAAATATTTTGAAAATTAAAAAAATCAGCTGTTCTTTTGTTTTGTAGATCGGTCAGAAATAAACTAGTTAAGCATGCTTTGATTTTACATAACATGAACATAGTATGTAAGTAACCATGACAACGAATAGCAAATATCATATTGAATACTAGCCATTACCTGCGTCACGCCACGCGATATAAGAAATTTTATTTTCTTTATTATACTGTGTCAAATGTAAACATTTTGAAGTTGGAATGGTTCCGTTGCCCAATTGGCTGGAATTTTTTAAACCAAAAGTAGATAAATAACTTTTTTTAATTCACTTAGTAAAGTATCATATACATAGAAAAAAATATAATCAGATGTGTAGCGTTCCCTAAACTTCTTTTGTTAAAGCTTGTTTTTTTTTAAGTCAAAATGATTTTGGTTGAAATGTCTGTAAAACCTAAAAAAAGCAAATATTTTTAGTAACATAATAATAAGTACATATATAACTAAACTTTGTGTAGTAATACCTATATAATATCCCTGGCGACATTTTTTTTGCTTTTTGATTATTTAGGGACCAAAGAACCTTGAAAAATTAATTAAAAGAAATTGTGTGCCCCTGCTTAACTGTGAAAATAACCCGCGTGAAATAATCGTGCGAAGCCGGTTACGTTCAAAAAAATTGTAGATAGTCACGCACGTACCTAGGTATAGAATCGGTTGTAAAGGGGTAAGGCAAACAGCTAAATTGTAAAAAGGGCACATTAGAGTTTAGAGGAAGACGCAGGGAAGAAAATTAATTAAATTTAATACCAGAACTTACAACAGAACCTCGACGTTTGCGAAGTCGCCGTTTGTTTCGCGGCAAAAAAAAAATTGTCGATAGTCACGCCCGATATAGAATCGGTTGTAAAGGGATACATTTTGTAGTGTCTCCACAGAAAATATTCCACTGACTGTTCAAAGCAGTCCGCGTAGGTAGGTATATGGCGGGCCTCAGCAATTCAGTAAGTGATTTCAACGTTAGCACAAGCGACGAACCCGCACATTTTAACTGCTTCTCTTATTTCTTTTCTCTTTTTAATCGGGTGTTCTTATGATTTACAATCGCGCTGACAAAACAGCGATTTAGCAGCATTCTAATCGAAACGTTATGTAATTATTTTCCAACAATGCGTGCGAAATATAATTTACAAACGTCGTAAAAACATCGGCGTGAACATTAATATTCCATTAAGGCTTATTTTACTGCCAACTTTTATCGACGATCGAACGTGTCTGCTCCAGTTCGGTGCTAAGGTCACTAAATAAATTGATCTAAATTAGACTATTGCCGATAAATAATTTTGCGCTTATTATAAGTATCTACTAAATATATGTCATATTTAAAGCTTATCAACTAATCACCGAACGTAAGTAGTTATTAATTCGGTTCATTTGTTCTTCAGGTAACAATTCCTCCGAATAAATAGCGATAATTCAAATCACCAACCATGATTATGTTTACTGCAGGTATAAATCTATTCTGTCTTACTTCCGGGGTATAAATATTTATTCACCTGCGATAAAATAATAAAAGCTGCCACATAGATCATAATACCTAACCTATAAACGCGGAGTATTATATCTACAGTTGCTATTGTGAATTTATTTGTGTTGTTTATTAACCTTTTGTGAAGTACCTATACGAGTATAGTTGTACCTATAAGAATAAAGTTAGTGGAAGTTTTGTGTGCAATTGCGTTAGGATAAAACATTATTTTGAGAAACTTTTTTTGACGTTTACACTAACGCCATAGGTCGGAACGTCAAAATATTCAACAAAACGACCAAGGAGTATAGTGCAGTGTATATTTATTCTTCAACTAACTTTTCTACCTGATAATTTACTTGGTGAAATGAAAGTAATTTTATTCTAACGAATACATTTGTTCCAAGATTAGTAACTTCTATCTTTAATACTGTTCTGTGAATATGGACATGAAAAAAATATTTGTTAATAATATTAAATAATATAATAATTATTATTATTAATATTAAAAATAACAATAAATGTCGAAATTCATTTTCTCTTTTTTTAATCCAAAGGATTTTTATTAAATTTTGTTTTTATAAAAACATTGATGTGGTCGTGAAAAACAGTTATGCAATAAACTGATTTGTTTTAATAAATCGACAGATTAAGAAATAATAAACGCTAATATGTTGCAGTACCGTAAAACGGGGCTACTTTGGCAGGTTTTGACCTATTTTGAACGCGTAACTACAAGACGTGTCGTAATATCTAACTTTTTACAATTGCATCGTACCAAAGGACCCTCAGGGAGTCGATCGCCCCAATTTGGACCAAAAATGCCCAAGTATAAGTACTAAGAAAAATCATTTTTATAGGGTGCCAAAGTAGGCATAATTTTGGGGTTACTTTGGTAGGTTATCAAAATTATATTTACTCGAAAGTAAAAGCTTCTGTAAGTCTTCTTTGGCATGAAAAAAATAATGTAATGTCCAGGCTACATGTTGCCGTTTTCAGATTACAATTATTTTTATTCTAACTGGTTCAAATTAAATGTTAAACTTTTAAACGTTTTTTATTAAAATGAAAGTGTTTTCTAACAAACTTAACATATGATTCTGCAAATAAATTAACAAATAAACCATAAAATGATAACAAGCGATAATAAAATTAAAATATGTTTCCTGAAAATATGATTTTGGAAGTAAATTACACTTCAAAGTCCTTGTCCTTTGTACTGTCGTCCGAGTCAAATTTGTTAATGCAAAAGTCACACTGAAAAGCTGGGTCGTCACTTCCTTCGTTACAGAATCCACAAACCCACTTTTTGCAGTCCACACAAGAAATCCAGTCTGGTCCACGATAAGTTTCCCATTCTCGCCAGCAAATTACACAAACGTCATCAGTCTTCTTATTCTTTTTGGCCCTCTTTGGCTGGGTCCTAGATAAGAGTGCTGGAACTGTTTTTTTAGTGACAGTAGGAACATCATCGTCACTTTGTTCATCGTTACTATTAAATTCCTGTATTCCAGATGGTCCAGCCTGCTGTGTTTCATAAGATGTTCCAGCTTGTGGTTCCACGGCATCGGGTTCATTTGCATGAAGTTGTTTTCCTGGTTCCACCTTCTTACCACGCTTACGAACAACTTTTTTCTCTTTATTTGAACCGCGCATATCTTGTAAAACATCAATTAAACTTTGGTTAATTCTGTCTTCGACTTGTTCGTCTGGTGGTAAACCGTCAGGAATTTTCTTCAAAACTTCTGTAGGGTTAAAAGGAGACAGGCCAGTGGCCCTGAAGCCCGAAATTAGATTATTTGAAACATTCACACTTACAGCTGTCCACAATCTGTTTAGAAGTGTTGGAAAATGCTCCTTTGGAATTGAACCAGCCGATCTACTTTCTTTGCGCCATTTGTCGAGAATCTCTCTCCATTTTTTTTTCATCGGTGCAAAGACTGCAACATCTAGTGGTTGCATTAAATGGGTGCTGTTGGGTGGCAAGGGTGTCAAATAAATGTTATTCTCTTCACATGCCTGGATTACAGTCGGTGAAAAATGCGAAGCCAAATTATCCCCGATTACAATTTTTTGATCTGGACTGTCAAGTTCTCTAATTTTGGGCAATAAAATTTCAAAAAACCACTTTTCAAATAGAATCATATCAAACCATCCACTAGCACTATTTCCATAAATTGTTCCCGGAGGTCCCCCTCTCATCCAATTTTCGTACAAATATCCTGATTTATAGACCACCATTGGCGGTAACAAGTTGCCTGCAGCATTTCCGCACACCATTATGCTTATCGAGGCTTTCGAGTGCTGTTGGACTCTTTCTACTCTCTTCGTTCCTCTTGGAACGATGACCTTTTTTGCACCGGGGTCATCCTGGACATTAGTCTCATCATAGTTAAAAACGAGATGAGGATAGACATCTCGCAAGGCACCTTCAATGTTGTTAAAAAACTCGCGAATATCGTTTGGTCCAATCGCTGCGCGAGCTCGTTTTATGTTGGATGCCAAACGGGCACTAAGGTTGTTTCGTTTTATAAAGTTCTCAATAAAATCGTGTCCAGGAATATTGTTATGGAATTCGCGCACTACGCGACCTTGCTTTTCAACATATTTATTCAAAACATCGCGAATATCCGCTTTTGTTAATGGGAATCCCCAATCACTCACAGTCGCCAAAGTTTTTGTTAACAATTGCTCTTCAGTGGGTTCAAAAACAGTTGGGTGACCCGGGGGCTTGTTATGGGTACCATTTAGTTTATTTTGAAGAGTCCCACGTGGTATATTCCACCGCCTGCTTGCTTCTGCTTGTGACATGCCCATTTTTATAGCAGCGAGCGCGGACTCCAAAGTCTCATCGCTGTAATTTTTGTAATTACGCCCGCCTAGCTTCTTCTGGTAATGTCTCGGCATTTTTACTTACTTAAAACCTGCAAAAATGAACTAAACCTGAAATAAATTAAAAAAAATATATAAATTTTGAAAAAAAAAATAATAATAAAAAAGTAAGATGGGTGCCAAAGTTGACCCTGGGTGCCAAAGTAACCCCGTTTTACGGTAATAAATTTGTTTTAACGTCGTTAAATATATTATAAATAGTGTATTTACATTGCGCATATGTCGTATTTTATTAGCAGATTGATACTTTGTACAACGAAGCACCACGACTTCGGATTTGCTTTCTCGCTCACTCTCTTGGCCGTGATATGCTCGAACGGAGCGAGAGAGATTCAGAAGAGGTGTCAATGAATATTAAAAGACACAACTGTGCTCTAGTAATTTTAAATATCAATTACTCGTATTATGAAATTGGCATATAACTAATATAAATTTATAAGGTAATTCGTTAAAAATGCGCTGTATTTATTATTAGTGAAAGGATTAAATCACCGTGCGTTTATTTAAAAAAAATCTTTATCGTTAGCCTGATTTGAACTGGCGCTTAAACGACGTGTCGTTAAAGTCGATTGAACTAACAAATGCATTCGAATGTCATTTTTTGCACGACCCTCTATAAAATAGCTGCTTTTCACATAATAAGTAACCTGCTGGATAAGCAGGAGTTCAAGGGACAGCAATCTCTTTTTCGCTTATGGACGATTTTTACTAACCCGAGTTTCTACTTTATAGAGGTACGGGAGTGGCCTTTCTCACTTATAGAGGTCTATAAAAACTATACAAAAACAAAGTTAGTTAGTTCAGCTTTTATTCTTAAATTTCGTGGAACTATTAATACGTTCGACTATCGCTTATAGTAGAGGTACAGGCAGGTAGTAGTATCAGTTAGTGCCGGATTAAGACTTCTTGATGCCCTAAGCATTTCTTGCTTATGGGCCCCATCTCTAATATGTTCAGTTTATAAAAAAAAATCAAATTGATAGAAAAAAGTTAAAAAGCAAAGATTTTTAGGAAAAAAAATTGAATTTTACAGTCATTGAAAATTTGGCTGTCTATAAAATCAGACCCTAGGCATTTTTATACAATTAGTAGGAAAAAAATTTCAAAACTTTAAAATTAAAAAAATTGAACCCTTAAGAAATAATGTTTTTTTTGTTTTTCAAAAATAAATTGTTAAATTTATTTTTAACTTTTATACTTCTAAAGATATAAATAAAAAAATAAAGAATAGTTATTTCTTCCCACAACAGTTTTATTAGCGGGTGTAGATTTCGAGAGCTATGCTCTCATCTTCAGCAAACACTAAACTTAGTTTAGTGTTTAGCTTCTGAAATGTACATTCGCTAATAAAACTGTTGTGGTATTAAAAAGTAACTATTCTTTATTTTTTTTTTATTTTTGTTTCAACCACAGTGCTATTAATATTTGTATTCTAAAGACATACCAGTATAGATCAAATTTTTGAGAACATGACAAAAAGAGAAAAAAAATGTTGACACGGTTTAGTGAAGTACTTTTCAATTCTGAGTGGTGCTTCTTGGTGCCCCCTGAGACGTGATGCCCTAAGCAATTGCTTAATTTGCTTAGGTATATAGGTTAATCCGAAACTGGTAGTAGTCTCAGTTAGAGGTTCATGAGTGAAAAACGCCTTTCTCTTATATAGAGGTTTCTGTTTCTCACTTAGAGAGATTTTAAAGGGTTACAAAGACGGTACCTGGCAATTACTCTCGCTTAGAGAGTTTTCTCGCATGCCCAGTTTTCACTCACTCAGTTTTGACTGTATTTATATATCTCACTGCTCAAAGCTCGGCCATATTGGAATCTATTTAAGTTGTTTACGAAAACTTCGCTTACTTTGCTATCTCTGCTCCTCATATACTGTTATGTTATGGTAAGTGATAGGTCGGTTTTGGAAATCAGTGTTGGATTTATTTGTTTCACTTTGCAGCACTCGTGTTAAAACGGGTCATGTACTACCGCTACATAGGCATGAAAACCAACTATTTTATAAGGATGTGTGCAAAATTATAGTATCTATATTACACCATAAGGGCCGAAAGTTTGATCTCTTGCACTGCGCGTCATGATGTCCGAGGTAAAGCCGAGGACATCATGACGCGCCAGTGTGGTGTATACTATTTTTCCTCATACCTCGGTCGAAGTACGCTTATTAAATACATTAATTAAATTATTATACTTATTAATTACATAAAAACATACATAAATTTCAAGACAACAGCTTTGAGGTTATACGTCAAAATACGAATGACAGCTGTTTGCTACTATTAGCTAAAATGTAATAGGGTTGCTATGAAAACGGCATCTAAACAACAGTCGATAGGCGATTTTTTTTTTTTTATTTTAAAAGGAGCGAATCGGCTTCTATGGCCATTATCGCGAAATAAGGCGATTTTTCTTTACTGCCTCCCGAACGTACGTACTTCCCGCATCAGTGCGTGTAATCCCACCAATGCGTAAATGCGAGAATTTCTGCCTTACAATTGATTCCGAAAGTATGTACTTACTTTCGATCAAGGTATGCAAAAAACTAAATTACACAGCACGAATTCTTTAAATCTCGTGTCATCATATCAGTATAGTAATTGAACTACTACATAGTATTATTAAATAGTTGGCAAAACCAAAAGTGCACATCCCGCAAGTTTTCCACTGTATGATAAAAAAATAACAATTAAAAAATATTTTTAATAAATTTAAAAAGATTTAAAAATTTAAAGAAATAAATAATTAAAAATTGAAAAAATATTTTTTTTAAGTTTGCAAAAATAAAAAAAATTAAGAACTATACATAATATAATATATAATTAATATCAAGTGGAATAAAATAAAACAAAATAAAAAGAAAAAAAAAAGAAAAAAGTCAATGATACCGTAAGGAATCGAACCCAGGACCTTGCCCTTGGGAATCCAACGGCATAACCATTACGCCACGGCTGCCTAATAGGGCAGTGGTGTTATCACGGTATACAAGTGTAGCACTTGTTTTATGGATTACACTATATTTTCATAGCAATTATTATATTGTTTTTAAACTATATTAGCTGTCAAAAATAATAAAAAATAAAACTGTTTATAAAAATTAAACTACTGAACACATTTTAGTGAATTTAAATAGGGTTCTGGTCTGATAGTAAACAAAGTGAATAAAATATAACCCAAAGCAATCCGACCAAAATTGCGATCTGTAGAGTCGTGACGTACGTACATACGTACGTACATACGTACGTACATACGTACGTACATACGTACAGACCAACCGACAACTGCTGTTTGTGATTTTCAATTACAATTTTAATAGTATTTATGAACTCAAATTGAATTAAAAATGGTTCTATTTTATAGATTAGAATCTCCTCTTTTCAAAAAGCTTCAATTTGAATGGATTTCGTGTGAAATTAACTTAAATATAACTTCTTATATGAACGAAAGTCAGCTCTGACGCACAAAGCGATAATAAAGCACATACCGCTAGTTTAGCGGTATGTGCAATATGATTTTAATAAGTTTCGCAAGCGGTATCCCGGTTGAGCGAGTTATAATAATTTGATAAGCTGTCTACGCCGAGGCGTTTTATTAGCCATTTTGTACTGAGATATGCATTTGAATTGTTTTAACCTGAGGCAAAGAGTTATTTTACTGTTTCTTTATCATTATTGTTGACTATTAAATACATCTACAGCTTAGTTCATTTAAATGGCAGGAGATTGTTTTACATTTTACAAAACGTTGCGTTGGCTTTAATATGTCTGTTTAAAAGGAGTTGCAATACTTTCGGCACGCAGGCTACTTAGGTTAGTTAGGTTTTTTTTTATATTTTTAATTGTATTTTTTTCATTTTTTGCAGTTTAGGAGTATTTTATCTATATCTACACTAATTATAAGAATGCACATTGAAAACCGTCATCAATTTTATTAAAGTGTAATTTCGATTTTCGGGCCGTTTAATATATAACGCTACTAGGGTACGCAGTGAAGATGTTTATTAGGGTGTTTTTTTTTTAAATAATTTTTTCATTTTTCGATCATATTAGCTAATGTTTTAGCATTGGGCCTAAAAAACATTCTTCAAAAGTTTCAGCTTCCTAGATCACACCTGTGAACGACACAAATCGAGTTTAACATGGGAAAAACGACGTTTTTACTCAACATGGATAGCTGGTAGAATTTTTTTTTTTAATTTTTGATAGCAGCATATTGTAGAGAATTAAATTTCCACAAAAAAGGTCATCAGTACTAAATTCGTGAATTCATCATTTTCAAAGATATATGCTCGTTTAAACAGAATTGAATGAAATCCGATTTTAATGAGAATGTTTAAACGAATGTCAATAATCGTCGATTGTTAAAAAATTTACCTTCAAAAGTAGTGGAATATTTATCCACGGTGTTGTATCACTTATTTACCAAATATTTCTTATATGATTGCTTATTACTTTTTTCAAAATAAATCGCTTTTTACCTGTCAAAATGAAAAGTGCTCGAGAAATATGGCGATAGTTGAGGCATGCGCACGAAAAACTTAAGTTTTAATACTTCCTCATCCCTGAACAATAAGACTATAGTATTGTAGTTTGTATTGTTAATAATTTATTTAGTTTTTATAAACATTTTTCTAGTAGCGTATATAATTCTTCCGATCAAAGAATGTTGTCACCGATATACTGCTGTGCATGTCTGTCCCACGAACACATGATTCATGATTTGTTACAATATTTTTTTGGACTTGTCTCGAATAAAAATTGCAATCGACCGAGTACTGCAAGGTGCAATTAATTTGCCTTGCTTGGCAACTTTTCTAAATTGCATTAAATGTTTGGTCTGTATGTTTTTTTGTTCTGTTTCGCCATATTAACGTTGCATGGGGTAAAATTAATTTAACGAATTATTTACATATTAAAAACCCATTTGTTGTTTTACACTTTAGTACGAATTATAAGTCAATTTCTAGTTTAAAAGGTAAATTTTTTTATTCAGCATAAAGTAGTGTTGATCCAATAGAATGTTACGATGAAGGAAGGTTTTGGTTGAGGATCATAAATAAATAAGCTTTACCAATGTTTCGCTAGTAGCTCTAATTAAAAACTTATTGTAACTGTTAGATATAATATTATGATGATCTAAATTATAAACATATATACATGTTCATAGGCCCTGAAGATGAAAATAAATTTTTCGAAACGTTGGCCACTAGCGAAACATTGGTAAAGCTTATTTATTTATGATCCTCAACCAAAACCTTCCTTCATCGTAATTTTTTTTTAATGAAGACAGTGAATTTAAAAGGTATACCTGCATTTTAAGGATATATGAGCACGATAGGAATTTGGAAAAAAGATTTGATTCTTTTTATATATGAAGTTTAAATACGTCTTAACAAATTCTGAAAATTTGGGGGGGGGGTAACCGATTATTTAAATAAATAATTGACTTCAAAAGCAAACATACTTAACATCGGTCTTATGGCAAAGCGACGGATCGGCTACATGTTTTAATAATTTTCACCCAAATTTGTCGAAGAAAATGAAAAACAAACATATTAAGACATTAATAAAGAAATTTAAAAATAAAATACCGTAGTGCCCGACTAGATAAAAAAGTTACTTTATAGAAAAGATCAGCTTTTCAGGAAAATTAGCTTGCGTTTATTATCTCTGAAACGAACCGGCAATAGGTAGGTACTGCAGACCAACACAAGCTAATTTTCCTGAAAAGTTGATCTTTTTTATTTAATATCTTTTAGTCTAGTCGGGCACTACGCTTTTTTATTTTTTTAATTTCTTTACTAATGTCTTAACTTTTGATTAGATGTTTTTTTTCATTTTCTTCGACAAATTTGGGTAAAATTTTGTCCTGAATATCTAGGGTGTGTGCCTTTTGTCCCAGTATATAAAACCACGATTGTATTATTTACACGAGAAATTATAAGAAACTACGTTTGGTGACTAAGCAATATTATTTGCCTACATATCATACATTATTCTGTACTCCGGTCGTGTTCACTGGACCACAAAAAATTCATCGGAGAAAATCTGTCAGAGCAAACATTATTTCAACGATTGCGAAAACAGGTCATTTTAAACAACTGCAGCATTCTTTTGCAAGCGATAAGATTTTTATCTCCCAATTATTTTTTGCGGACATTTTTCCAGAGTTGAAAGCCAGCCGGAAATCGTAAATTCCTGGTGTTAATTTTTTATGTGAAGAATTTCGTACGCAATAAGTAGGCATAGTAGACATAGTCAGGTTTGTTTACATGTTGACGAATGCAGTTTTAAACATTGGGCATTAGGTATAGAATTTTAGTGCAGTTGTTCTCCGTGAGAGTTGTGAGGCAGAGTTGCCAACTAAATCTGGGGAGATTAAATGTAGAATGGGAGTTTTTTTAGGGCCTTAATATTTTTAGGGGTAAATTTAGGGACACAAAAAAACTTAACATTTCAGACATCAGATGAATTACAAAACCGACTCATTGTTAAATATCTGTTCATAACCTAAATCCTAATAATATAGTAATATTATGTGGCGCTTGGTCTCCTTCAATAGCAAAATACCGCCGTCAAAGCGGCAAACTTTGTTGAAGGTGGGTTAGCAATGAATTTCGATTATTGTAACTGTAGAACAATCATGTTTTATTGTTAACTTATGTTCAACAAAGTTTGCCGCTTTGACGACGGTATTCACTATTCTCTTATATAAGGAGACCGAGCGCGGTCCCTTAAATATTAATATAAATTAATTGTTAGTAGAAGTTTTGTTCTGAAAATATGTATTGAAGGAGATTTATTTGGTTGAGGAATGTATAGTACATGTTCATACGTCCTGATGATGAAAATATATTTTTCGAAACGTTGGACACAAGTGATACTCTGCAGGTAAAGCTTATTTTTCAGTTGTTCCTCAACCAAATAAATCTACTTCAAAATATAAATTAATAGAAAAAAATTCAAAGTAAAACAATTATTTTTTAGGGGATTTCTAGGGATATTTCTACTGGTGGTTGGAGGGAAAGATTTTTAGGAATTGGAAACCCTGTTGTGAGGATGAACAATATAGGGGATTGATTTTGATGAATGTAATTGAACATAAGTATTATTATTACTAGTGGCCGCCAAGAGGTCGAAATTAGACCGTAATTCATAAAATTTTTAAGTTTAAACGTCTTTATACGAATGTTGACGTTTGATGAAAAATGACTACAATGCATTGGTAGCGTCACTATCTATCTTCTTCTAACAAGCACTTGTTGCCATGGGCACATTCGCACCAAAATAGATAGATACCTACTCGTATCATTCTAGTGTTATATACCTATGGGTAGCTGATTGATAGTTCGGTACAATCTTTAAATAAACAGTGACATCTTTCGGTACCAGTATCCAAGTCTAGTTCTAAACGATATCATGTCACCGGGTGGCGTCCATTATACGAACACACTTCTGAATCGATTGTACCTGCCTTAATCCATACTCGTCGTGATGAAACATGAATTGTGCACTCCCCCTCATTAAAACGAAGAGAACGATGTATGTTTCATTACAATGTGTGCCAATTAACACGCTCAAATCGGTACCACAACTGTTTTCCTTCCCGTATTTATATAACTAAGATTTAAAAGTACGTGTGTATTTTTGAAGTAGGTATTACATTTTTGCACACAGCTTCATTCACTTTTTTAAATAATTGCAAATCATTGTGCATTTGGCATCGACACAAACGCATTTTGTAATAATAATTTGCAACAGATCAACACTTAAATGATTGACTGATTGTTTTCGTTGTAGAAATGACAGAGCCAATTTTTATTCACCGTACAGCCCATACGAAACGAGAGGTATATTCATGTCTTAAAGATCCTACTTCTCATCGAGTGCTTAAAAATAAAATTTGTAATGAAAAGAAAATATAAATTGATACATGGTCAAAGATTACATAGCCTAAGAACATTTTAAAACTGCATATTAATTCATCTACTATTCCAAAGTAGTTGAGGCAAGTTGTTCACCCCAAATTGTATATTTTATTTATTTAATTTTGTGCTCTTACACAGGCGCGGTCCGAAAGGGGGGGGGGTCACAGAGGACATGATCCCCCCAAAATCTAGGGTCAAATTGAAAAATCTCCAAAATTTGCCAAATAATAAAAGGAAATTTTTAGCAATCCCTTAACAGCGATAAATTTATAGTTTCCATTTGTTTTATAGGTAATGTATAAAATAAAATTGTGTCTTGTGCAATAATGTTTATTTTATTCCAGATACCTATTTTTTATTAGTGTAGTGAGTGACCCCCTCCAAAATTTCAGGCTGTGACCGCGCCTGCTCTTACACACGTCGGGTGACATTTTGATGTTGTCGGTACAGCCAATTTTTTTTGAAATCGATGTATTCAATAGTTTTTAAAATATTTTGCAAACTTGTTCGAAAAGGTGATCAAGTAGCCCCGTTTTACGACATAAGGACTGCGGTAAAATTTTTAAAAACGACTGGTTTTTTAAATATAAAGTAAATAGTAAGAAACATTGTTATTATACGGAAGTTGGTACTATGGTCATTCACTGTACCTATAATCCAAAATTATTTTTTCTTCGTACCTCGATCGAAAGTGCATACTTTCGGCATCAATTGTAAGGCAGAAAGTCTAACATTTACGCATTGGTGGGATTACGCGTACTGATGCGGGAAGTACGTACGTTCGGGCGGCAGTAAAGAAAAATAATCTATCAACTGTTGTTCAGATGGCGTTTCCATAGCAACCCTATTACGTTTGAGCTAATAGTCGCGAACGGCTGTCATTCGTGTTTTTACGTATAACCTCAAAGCTGCTTGATTGGAATTTATCTGTGTTTTTATGTAATTAATAAGTAATTAATTAATTAATGTATTTAATAAGCCTGCTTACGACCGAGGTATGAAGAAAAATAGTATACACCACACTGGCCGAAAGTTTGATACCTTGCCTTGCGCGGCGCCATATATGATGCCTGAGGCGAGCCGAGGGTATCATGGCGCGCAGTGCAAGAATATATTTCGGCGCTTGTGGTATAATATTCTATTTATTACACAGGCGGCCCTTCTTTTTAAAGCCGTTATATTATAATATTTTCGTATTCTTTTATTATCCCGACTTCGACGTATGTATAAATAAACCCTAATTGATATCGCGGTGGGCCGGAGGAGGGCAGTGCGCGCTATCATACGAACTGCATCTATGAAGTCTAAACACGGCGACCGCCGACCGCTCACTTGCAAAGCGAACAAATTATCATACGGCCTGAGCTCTGTGCATAGAAGAACCGACCAATGTATTATATTATGTTTATCGCTTATTATCTCCAAACGCCGTTTCATATGCGCGCTACAGTGTCTCAAAACAGTTTTTCCAAATTCACCTCATAGTCTAGCGGCAAAACTAGCCTCGTGTGCAGCGGCCTTTATACCACGTTTTTATTAACTTGCTTTTCGTGTATGTCGGGCGGAACTTTGTAATTGGTTTTAAACTAACTTCCTGATGAAATAGAAACTTGAAATTTTTAACATAACTCAGAATTAGATGACAATATGAAAAAATAAAATTAAAAATTTTAAAAACCCACGACGAAAGTAAAAAAAGTAAATGTTATAATAGAAAAAGAATTAAATAAAATTCAAAAATCCCCCGACTAAGAAAATCCGTCGGGGGCTGCCATTTGGCTGCATTGAAATGAACTAAAATATTGCAATTTATATTCTTCTATTCTTAATTCAGGGCAGCGAATGGCAGCCCCGCGACGGATTTTCTTAGTCGGGGGATTTTTGAATTTTATTTAATTCTTTTTCTATTATAACATTTACTTTTTTTACTTTCGTCGTGGGTTTTTAAAATTTTTAATTTTATTTTATTTTAAACTTTTTAGAGATTTTGTAAAAGTGTGTTTTGATCGTCTTGCGGAACTAGCGTACACAGTGTAACCATATCTGATACCCTAATTGTCGAATCGCGTTATGTGCGAGAGTGCTCATAATTGTGTTTTTAATAAATATCTATGTGTATTGCTGTAAAAACCACTACTAACGAACGCTTGTTAGATCTGTTTGTGCGTAGCACTTTTGTTATGGTATTTTAAATGTACGTGTAATGCTGTAAAAAGCAGTAGTTCCGAACGCTTGTTAGATCTGTTCGTGCGTAGCACGTTTGTTACGGTTTTTTGTGCAGTGCAGCGCCCCCTGGGGCGTAATCATCGTAATAATATCTATCTAAGAACCATCTCAGATGAATTACAAACCCTTTACAGAAAACCGCATCTGAATTGATCAAACCGTTTTCCAGATAAATGGCGACATTGATCGAGTGCACAAACAAACGAACACACAATCTCTCACCCTAAACGCATATACATGCCTCCGTTCCGTCGTGGGTAAAAAATACTAAAATAGAGAAGAAAATAATAAAGGAAACAAATAAATTTTAATAAGTGCATATAATTCATTCTTACTTATTTACCGTTTTACGATGCCTTACAAGCATTGGTCGTAGCTCAGTTGGTTAGAGCGTCGTGCTAACAACACGAAGGTCACGGGTTCGACCCCCCATGGCCTATATATATTTTTTTATTTTTTTACAATGTATGCTTGATTTTCCCACGTTTTTATTAACTAAAAAGAAGAAATATTCAAAGCAATGGCACGTCAATCCGGTGTCGGAGAGGCAACCGGATGGCGAGTAGTAATCTGGGCCTATGAGTGGTACAGAACCCCCTGGTAGCGGCCAAAGTGACCCCAAATGGACGGGGGGCGGCGATATGGGGGTGGGTCAAAATCGAAAAATGTTTGAAAAGGCAACCGGATAAAAATGCGGTTGCATTGATGGAAATACCCTAATTATATAATAAATTTTTTTTGCCATCCGAAACACGCGGGCCGTTTTTGCACTAGCGAATAAAAAAAAATAAAAAAAAAACTGAAAAGGCAACCGCTTCAAAATTAGTGAGCATACTTATTGACACCGCCAAACTTTGGAAAAAAATTGCCATCCGATCCTGATGGGCAGTTTCGGAGAAACAACCACTCAAAGTCGCCTAAAAACTCTTTTTTTCGATTTTTTCAACAATAAGTAAAAAATACACACTAAAAATTGTTCAAATCGGATGGCATTCGAAATTTATACTGTCCTAAGTACAAATAATAGTGTGTATCAATGCCATCCGATTTCGATTAAATTTACCCCTATTTAGCCACCCCCACAAAATTTGTTTTTATTGAAAAATTACTTGGTGTCAATTTTTTATATTACGCTTAGGACTGATTCGGATAATTGGCGATTCGGTTAATCGGCGTTCGGATAATCGGCGTTCTACTGTACTACTGGTTAAAAAAATTAATTATTTTATACTTTTAGTTCATTTAAAAATGTGGTATATTAAAAAAATATTTATTTTATTTTTTACTATAGTTTATTTTTCAAGTTTTAAACATAAGATAGAGCAAACTTAAGCAGTCATTTGCGAAATATGGTTTTTAATTAATTGACCTTCCCGTTTCATATTTGAAGCATTTGACCTTTAAGTACCCAGTTCCATTGTTAGAAAATTCTTTCGTTAAATTCCCTATTTTTTTTTTATCAAGCAACTTCCGCTAACTGGCAAGTCTTACTTCATATGAACTTTTTCTGTGTAGTATGTATTGTTGTGAGGCACTGTTTATTATGATACAAGACACTATAAAATTTTTATGGCAAAGGTATTTGATTACGTGAATCAGTTTCTAGTTTAAAAATTATAATTAAATTTTTATCGATAAAATTATCTTTAATGCAGGTAAGTGATCTCATTGTTTCACTCATTCCTGTTGAATAAAATATGAAGATAAAAGAGAAAGGGTTTTTTACGTGGTAAAATAGTATTAAGTTACGACCGAAATTACTTATAGATCATAAATAACCGATATACACTATAGTTATACTATAATTAATTTAAAAAAAAAAACGACCAAGTGGGAGTTGGACTCGCGCACCGAGGGCTCTGTACAAACTCGTAGGTATGTAAATAGTTCGTCCATCGCAAGAATCGAGTCTCGGAGATTTTCCTCGCTTTGCCGTTGGGAAACTTGTCCCATACATCAACATAGGATCGCGGTCAGTTTACCAACTATAAGTGTATAATAAATTGCAATGAGTTCAGATGATCGTGCCGTGCTGTATGCGAGAATTTTCATAATTGTATTTTAGTAAATGTTCGAGTATACCTACTGCTGTATAAACGCACCGTTAGCGGACGCTTGTATTGTATTAGAATTTAGAATTTTCACTGTGTACGTGCGTAGCACGTTGTTGCGGTTTGTGTATGTATAGTATAGAACATATTGCGTATAAAAAAACTGTTTTTTTTTTATTATTTGCTGTTATGGCGGCAATAGAAATACACGCTCTGAAAATTTCAATTGTTTACTTATTACGGTGCATGAGATACAGTCCGCCGACAGACAGACGGGCGGACAACGGATGCTTAGTAATTGGATCCCGATGGACACCCTTCGGGTACGGAACCCTAAAGAGAATTAAAATTATTTATTTTCTAAAAGGTACGTGCAAAAAAATGTTGTACGTATCTCTAACGCAATCCTATTCAGATTCGTGTGACTGTTAAAAATCGTTAGTCGCTCGTTTTAACACAACGTCACAACTCGTACATAATTACTGCATTCATGTACCAGATACATAAACCATACATAATCGGCAATAATAACTGTTTATTAATTAATTATTATTATGCTTATACTAATTAGTGTCTTTGATTTTATATTAGGTATAGTTCGCGTGTATTATTATCAGTACTGTTATAGAAAGTAGGAAATTGATTTAGCTGTTGGACATTTGTCTAGTGTTAATGTAACACAGTTAGAGCTTGTAAAAATAATGAAAATATAACAATACGGCGGCGTTGGTGCATTGGAATTGTTGGCGCAGTGCAATTGAGAGCAGTACGCAGTGCACGGGTTCCGTCATAATTGTTTATTACTGTCAATAACAACAGTAGGTATACGGAAAAGTCCTGATTGCAATCAGTTGCTCGTGAAACTTCAACTGCAAGATGTGGTGTGCCATTACTGTACTGGACATATAACTTGGAATAACCTTTTTCGGAACTAATATTTTTGACAATCTTCCTACATCGCAGTTGTCGAAATACAAAATTAAAATTTTATTTTTGTATTATGTTTAAAACGAGCTCCAGCTACTTTGAGTACGCACATTCATCTTAGTTTACCCAGATGAATGTTGTGTCCAAATTTCATGATGATCGAAGTTACCGTTCAAAAGTTTTTATCGTCCGGACAAATTTTGAGTTACATTTGGCAACATTTTTCATTGATGCTCCGCTCCTATTGATTGTAGCGTGATATTATATAGCCTATAGCCTTCCTCAATAAATGGCCTATCCAACAAAAAAAAAAAAAAGAATCAATTCGAACCAGTAGTTCCTGCAGAGATTAACGCGTTCAACTAAACAAACAAACAAACTCTTCAGCTTTATAAATTAGTATAGACTAGCGGTCCCGTCCGGTTTCACCCGGGTGTAAAAGAACGAATGGGGAAGGGAGGAACATGAGTACACACATTCATCTTAGTTTACGGAGATGAATGTCCAAATTTTATGATGATAAAAAGCAGTATTTATACTTTTTTTAACTAATAATTTTTTTTTAATTAATTAAATAAAATTAAAATAAATTTAAATGTAAGCCTTAGAAGAAAGCAATGTGCAAAATTAAAAAAAAATAAATAAAAATATATTCGCCCAACGTAGGGCTCGAACCCACGACTCTGGTATTGACAGTCGTGTGCTCTACCGATTGAGCTAGCCGGCGTTGTATACTGACAACGCTAATATGAGTATATTTAGTTAGTGCATTTCACCTGAATAGAAGCTTATTTTTGAGATACATTTTGCAACATTTTTCATTAATGCTCCGCTCCTAATGGTCGTAGCCTGATTTTATATAGCCTATAGCCTTCCTCGATAAATGGGCTATCCAACAAATTTTTTTTTTCAATTTGAACCAGTACCTAGTTCCTGAGATTAGCGCGTTCAAACAAACTCTTCAGCTTTATATATTAGTATAGATATAGATATATGGTATTTTTTGCACATACCTCCTATAAAATTGATGATTTTTCGTTTCATTTTCAAAATTGTTAACAGTTCAAACAGACGTCACTTCTAATAGTCACTACATATTGTAAAACAAAGTCCCCCCGCCGCGTCTGTCTGTCTGTCTGAACGCGATAAACTCAAAAACTACCAATGGATGGAGTTATTTAGGAGAAAGGCTTATGTGTATAATCATCATTAACAATTGAATTAAATAAATTAATGAATCATGTAACATTTCTGAAAACAGTGTGGAATTATAGCCAGTGGCGTACATAAATCCCGCAATGCATCTGGTCAATTATTTATCCGTCGTGCTCTATTTGTTTCCAAGACGGCGCGCGGTGACGATCAACAAAATATAACAGCAGCAAATGCTTTCTACATCAATACGCATAATTATATTATGCACTTTGCACCACCCACTCGTACATTTTCACAGGATGTACCAGAAAGTAAATTCATTATATTGTAGTCTATATGATGGGTGCTGAGAAAGGGGCGGCTGGTACTTACTACATGGCCTGGTCTTTAGGGCGGCCAAGACTGCAAATCCCCCACTGTATATAGCAGGCCTGGGCAAATCCGCAGTAGAATTTTCTCCGGCCCACGAAGCATTTTATAAACGATTATGTAAAAAGCAAAAATATTATTGTTTTCCAATATAAATTGGCGCATAAAAATAATTTTAGAAAAATAGTAAATAGTGTTTAAAAACTTGAAATTGTTGTTTCAAAAAAACTATACTTAAAATTAGAAAAAGATATTGTTTGGCCCGCGGTCAAATTTTCATCCGCAATGTGGCCCGACGCTCAAAATATTTGCCCGCCCCTGGTATATAGGTACTTACAGCTGTTGTTTGGAATTAACATTTTCTAAATTTTTGTTACAACCAGCATACCTGTAGTAATTCTAAAGTGCATATTGCTAGTAGATTACGCCCTGACCTCAGTACAGTCGCTGCATTCAATTAATTATCTGTTGCACGTGTCCCGCCCGATCTGATTTAATGAATGATCTATGATCTGTACATTAACTTTGACGAGATTCCGGCATTTGCAATTGAGCCTGTCGGCATTTTGTTTTGTATATATCGAGCGTTTGACAAGAACGCTGTGCGACACTTATAAAAATATTAAGTTTCATTTATTTTACGTGATTGTTAGAAAGTCGTTCTCGTTTTTGCTCTAAAGACAAGAAAAATAGGTAAAAGTGTGCACAGAAATTTTGTAATGCGAACAAGTTTCATTTTCTGATTTTTTCTAAAACCTACTGCAGGGTAGACCAATGGTTGAAAGTAACAATTTGACTCCGTAAATCGTTTGTGGAATAACTAACACGCAGTAATTATAATGCGTTTAACGTCCGTTTGTCAACTTTATGTCATAACAGACGCCATTCGCATATTTTCCATCTATCACACTTCCCGTTATTTTCTACATTTTTCAACTTCCACTTAATTTATAGCAATAGGCGAATGAAGGAATTTTAGGACATTTGGATAAGGTAGGCAAATTTTCAGCATAAGAGTTTGACAGGTGATCGGCCGTGGCCTTGAATAAGGAACCATCTCGATATTTATCTGGAATTATTGAGGGAAACCTCAACACGATGGCCGGTACAGAAATTACCGTTCTCGGCGAGAGGCAGAAGGAAAAAGTCCGGTACCCCCCGAATGCGAGTCTAGTGCTCTCACCACTACGCCACCGCGCTCAGTGTAATATAAAAAATAATTATTGTGAATATATACATGTGAAAAAATGAGCCAAGTCCCCGTTTAGAAATTTGGACGGTCAAAACCCTTTTAATTTTTATATTGGCAAGTCTTTATTTTAGAACAATGATTTTTTTTTATGTTAGTGAATGTAGTTACAAGATTATTTTGCGATTTTGCGATCGCCAGGTTATTAAAAAATTGTACACAAACAAAAATCCACTTCCGTGCTCTTTTTCTTTGGTAATTACTTATAATTTGTTTAATGGGTGTGTCCTTATTTTCTGAACAATAATTCAAAGTAAGTGGCACGATAATCATATGGCGGTCAGAAAAATCGGTATTTATTGAATTATTATCGATTGTTGTTTTTGTAATAGCAGTTAATCCGCGCCAACAGCTGTTATATTTTAATATTTTTAGCAAGGTTTGCGTAGTCGTTTAGTTTATTGCGTGTCGTAAATATATTGGCTTTAATATCAGCCAGTTGGAATTTATTGGTAATTTCGTTAGATTACGCACTTACTGTTCAGAGGAGCGCTGGGGTGCAGTCAACTGTTTCAGATGTTTGGCAAACAAAAATTCGATTGCAATTAATTGAACGCAACAAAATTGAACAACAAATGCATTATTTAAGAAGTTGCATTTCAGTTATTTGGTCATACGACAATCGCCAAATAAATAAATAGTAAAGTTGACCATTACAATCAATTTAGTAATACTTAGTATTTGGCTTCTTTATTGTGTTTTTAAAATCTATTATAGGTATACAAAAATCTCGTGTCACGATGTTCGTCTGCGCTAATCTCCGAAACCACCGAACCGATTTTAGTGAAGTTTTGTAAATATGTCTAGCCTGGTCCAACTTAGACTATAGGATAGTTTTTATTGAATATTTTGTACAAAATTACTGTGTTTTGTGAAAATAAACTGTTTTAGTAACATGTAACGACATCTCATAGAATTTACTCAAAGTTTAATAGTTTTGAGTAAATTCAGATACAGATCTGATAGAACTTGCTCAAAGCTATTAGTTCAGACGCCGGGCCGCAAACGAAATACATTTTGCGGAATTATATCTATCGCACCTGAGTGAAACCGGGCCGGGCCGCTAGTATAGTAATAATTTAAAAAAATATTTGAATTTTAATTTACTGGTAAGTAGTAACTATAGGGCAAGCATTGTCAATCTAAATTAGTGCTTTAAAATAGTGCATATCTGATGTCGTATATTGTGTTACATTCTGACGAGTTGTGACAATATGTTTAAGACGAAATCAGCGATTTTTAACAGTCATGCAAATCGTAATTATACTTTAATACGCACGGGGTATATATTAGCGGTATTTTTTGCACGTATCGTCTACCAGAGAGTTCTGTTTCACTTCAATTTTTGACAATTCACTCCTGAGCAAACGTCATTTCCAACTAGTGTACAACCGAACTTTCGGTTTCGGCCTAGTTTCGATTTCGGCTGCCATCCGGCCGAAACAGAAACTACATTCCGAAGGTTCGCACTGAATCAAATTAGTTCAGTGCAACTGCGAGCGACGAAGTGTCTTTTATGCCTCCTAAAGTTAATGATTATTATAGTTAAAATGCCAGGGCCTGAATGATTAATATGTGATAGATTTAAAAATAAAAAAAAAAATAAAATAAAGACTGATTATGATAATGTTTACTTTATTTTTCCACGAAAACATGAAATTTCGGTTTCGGTTTAGGCCGAAACTGAGACTGAATCCGAAATTCGGTTTCGGCTGTAAAAATTAGTTTCGGTCGAACACTACTTCTCACAGTACGTTTTAAAAAGAAACGACTGGCCAAGAATTTCAACACCAACAATTATGAAACAAAATAATTAAACGTATCGTGTGGCAATACTTTTTAAACGATGTCCAAAATATCCGAGTAATTCATCAACAATCGCGTGCATTTTTGGACAATCTGTCGATAGTTCAATTAACAATCGACCTTCGAATCGTATACGTAGCACGTGCTAAAGTTGAAGGTCGCAGAGCGGTCGTTGTTAGCGTTGGCTCATAAAACAAAATGAGTCTAAATTATAACCTCTTTTACCGCCGGCCGTTCTGACAACTGGTAATTATCGGTCAATTTGGCAGTGATATAATATATGTTCGATTATAAGTTATGGTAATATTATGCTAAATTAAAAAATGCGGATTTTATTTGTTCATCCTCCTAGAGGAACGCCCCATCTATTGTTATGTGGCATAATAATGACTACACTAATCGCTTGTATTATAAAATACAAGATATAGGTATACTTACAAATAACATCTAAATTCTAAGGTAATATTTGTTGGTTTTATTTTATGAGAGGATATATTATATGTGAATCGAAAACCGTGGTGAGCACAGATAAAGACTGAAGTAAAACTTCTTCCTGCCATAATTTGTTATTATTCACCCGAAAATTCACAAAATATTAACTTTAAAATGAATTTACAATTTTATTCACTTTAAACGTAGAACATTTAATGTATTTAACAAACTATTAATTTATATAATTTTTCAAGAACGAAATGAACAGTCTAATGTAAGATTAAAGAAAAATAAAAATAAAGATTAAAGATAATGAAAACAAAAGTAATACATTGCAATTACTTAGCTCTCGTTGGATTTTAAATGTATATCTTTATTAAAAAAAAAACTTCGGAGAAGTAAAAACTTCGTTCTGTGCTAAATTCAAAAACTTGAGGCGACTGAATCTTAAGATTATAACTTAAAAAAAAAGAATTTCGAGGCAGACAAGAAATTGAAATCAAGCTCGAAATTCTGTGCGTAAGACGTCGAAAAAAAATGAATTTCGAGGCAGACAAGGAATTGAAATCCAACCTTGAAATTCTGTGCTTATAAAAGCTACAAGAGCAACAGCAAAAAAAAATGCAGAGACGGTGTTCGCATAACTCCTTTAGTTACCACTAAAAAAACGCCGTCTGTGCACTTTTTTTTGCTGTTGCTCTTGTAGCTTTTATAAGCACAGAATTTCAAGGTTGGATTTCAATTCCTTGTCTGCCTCGAAATTCATTTTTTTTCGACGTCTTACGCACAGAATTTCGAGCTTGATTTCAATTTCTTGTCTGCCTCGAAATTCTTTTTTTTTAAGTTATAATCTTAAGATTCAGTCGCCTCAAGTTTTTGAATTTAGCACAGAACGAAGTTTTTACTTCTCCGAAGTTTTTTTTTTAAGATTTCACGTCTTTTTCCAAAGTGTGAGACATTATTTTTATTTTTCCTCCAAAATAAACATATGTGCATTTTTTATATTGTTGTATTTAAATGCAATAAAAGTGTTCATATTGTTGTATTTAAATGCAATGAATCTCCGAAATTAGAATAATATTCTAATTTCGGAGATTCATTGCATTTAAATACAACAATATGAACACTTTTATTGCATTTAAATACAACAATATAAAAAATGCACATATGTTTATTTTAAGTAAGGATCGTGTTGTTTTTTACAATACATAATATTATGTATTGTAAAAAACAACACGATCCTTACTCCATGCAACTGTGGTTTCGAGCGCGTCTCTCATGTATTTTGTTAAATAAGAAGTAACAATCAAAAGTCGGTTATAGAAATTGCAATAATCGACTTTTGATTTTTACTTCTCATTTAACAAACAGTACTACAAAAGTGCATTTATATTTTGCCGCGTAGTCCAGTGCTGCCGCGGTGCAACACCTACTGGTGCAATCGGCTCATCACACCTCCATGCGAATACCATGACATTCAATTTGTAAACAATCCATGTGAAGTCTATTAAAAATAAAAATGAGCTATAACAAGTCTATGCTCTGTGATACATGATTCTTTTTTATATTCATTTGAAATATGGATATTCTTGAAGATTCCATGAAGGCACATTTTGAAGGCATGAAAAAAAAATCAATGAACAGGGCCCACCATTAAAAATACAAATTTTTTTTCATATCATTTGTAAAATACTTATTTTGCATTAAAAAAAGAAGTTTCACTTCGTAATCTTTTCACTTTTTAATTTTTGTTGCACTTTTTATGATAAATATGTTTTTTAATAAATTAATTTATTTAAATCTAACTTCAATCATATATTTTGTTATTTTTTAATAAAAGATTTGACGAAAGTGAATTTTTCAAAAAACAAGAAAATAATAAAAATTAAAAATTAAAAAAGAAATAAAAATATATGAGAAAAAAATTGAGAAAATAAATTAAAACTAAAAAAACAATTAAAAACATAAAAAAAAATTAAAAATTGAAAAAATTTTTTTCCAATGATGCTGGCGGGATTCGAACTCAAGACCCTGTTATTATAGTTATTACTAGCCAACGTCGTAACCCGCTCGTCCACGGGCACTCACACAGTATAAGCTGTTATTATGGTACAGAAGTATATATGGGTGATACGAAAAATCGGTCCTATGAAAGTCACGTGGTCACAGAACTATAAAACTTGGAAACTTGCTTCATATACACGGCGTTATATGGGAGAAAGGCAAAATCAATGTATAAGAATACGCTAGAGATTCGTTGGCATTTAGCACAGAAAAGAATCTCTAGCGAGATTCTTCGATGAAATATTATTTAGCTCTGCATGTTAAGTAGGTTTACAAAACTTTTTTCTGTCACCCGATAGCGCCACTGGCAAGTAAAGTATGTGTCATTCTATTGTTAGTACTGCTTATATTTTCGGCCACCTGATGGCGCCACTAGCCAGTGAAGTATTTATCATCCTCTTTCTACCTTCGCTAACTTATGTCTTCTTCTCAACTTCCGTTCGCCTCGCTCGATCACACTTCTGTAAATTTCTCGTCACGTATTCACCAGCTTACTTCCCAAGTCAAGCGTGCGTAAAAAAGTTTTACTTCAAAAAAAAAAAGATGGTGATAAAGCATTTAAAAAGTCTAATTTAAAAAAAATATAAACACCTGAGCGTTTAAACAACCAATAATATTATATTGATACGAATTATTGTAAATCACAGTTAATTAACGGCGATATTTATGCTTGTATTGCCAAACTAACGGGTGTTTTTAGAGCAAGCCATTTCGATCACTTGCAGTTCTTGTATAATCAATGTAATATGTACCTATAAACATTAATATTATAGTAAAACTGCATACAACTATATCATCATTATTTTATGTGCGCAGGGTGCGGTATAGAATCATTCTGGAACCGAATCAAATTAAATGCTCGATCTTCGAAAAAAAAAGCGCAATCGTTCAAATTATTACGTGAACGTTGCATTCTGAAGCTTTGATGATACCGGGTTTGTTGCATCACCCGCAAAACCATATATACTTGTCAAAAAGTTTTCGTTAAACAAAAAATGGTCCTAATGTTTCGTCTAAATAATACCAATTCTTGTGTTCCCTATTTCAAACTACATAGTTTAATGACACTGCCCTGTATTTGTCTATATTACGCAGCTGTATATATAAAAACTCGTGATCACTCCTTACCCATGGTAGGGGACACACATCAGTATAATACTAGGCATGGTACAGCTATCAAAGCTCCCAAATGTAATACTGTGAGCTTTCAAAGAAGCCCTATGAATTTGTCCATATCAGTGTTTAACAATCTGCCATCTCATATAAAAAATATTCCAACAAATTCTAAATTCAAAATAGCGCTTAAAAAGTTCTTAATTTCAAAGTCTCTATATAAAATTAGCGAATTTTTTTCAAACTAATTATTTTGTATGACAATCTAAGCATCTTGTAGATCTTTTGGAAATAAACGATTATTATTATTATTACTCCTATATTGCTAGTTCCCGTAAGTGCAAGTGTTGCCCACCAAGAGAGACAGCAACTGCATACTTCTATCTCACTTATTCATACTCGATCCAACTGTAGTGGGCATTCTTGGTAACATTTGAAATCTAAAATATGACGGAGACAGACGTATGTCTGCACCGTTGGGTCGTCATCCTTTTCCAGAATCCAGATCCCTACTAGCAATATAGGAGTATTAAGTATATGCGCAAAATATAGAAAAATGACCAGTGCTATTTTATTAATTTTACAGCAAAATTAGTACAGTTCTAAATCGGATAGAAATTGAATGCATTTAGTAATCATAGCACGAATGCTTATAATCAATATCTCTACAATTATAACCATTTGCTTACTAATTAATAATTATAATATTGGCAGGTGGACGTCGATATTTGCAATTATTAAATACACCGTGTACATAATCAATTTTTATTACATGTCTACGTGTGATATTAAGTATTGCAAGATTTTCTTAATAAAATTTGTGTTTTTTTTAGGAGGTTGTATTACCTACGTAAATAATTACTATTTACTAATTAATAATTATATTTTATTCATTGAACATGTTAACATAATATATAAATACAACATTTTCACATCTGCAAAGTGTAGGGTTTGCAATGTGCAAGTTTTTCTGTTTAGTCTAGATCGATTTTTGTTAGTCAAAAAAGTATTAATTATTCGTTTTAACGGATTTATTTATTAAAAATTGTGCGCCTGATTATTGTACTTGGCTGTCAAAATATTTGTTTACATGTACTCGATTCTAATATATTATGTAGATAATAACCGAAAAATGTACTCTAAATCCGTAAAATAGTGAAAGCATTAACTGGATTTGCAATTTGTGATTACTTACAAAATACTAAATTGAAAATACGAATTAATTCTAGACTCTAATAGCTCTGATTTTTGTTGACCTAAAGCAGACAGCAGTGTCTGGGCCCCGTATTTTAAAAATATTACAAAAAAAATGCAACCATATTTCTAAAAAAATACACTCAGAATGAAGTTTGTGGTGTGATAATTTTGATCACCAAGGTCAGTGAAATGCGATGATCGAAGCATGTCATGAAAATATATATGCATGTATATTTTGTTATTATAATATCTTTCTATTTAATAAATTAAACATGCACATAATAATAATTCCGCTGTCATGTTGGTAGCACTTGTGATTTGAATATTATGTGAGCGTGTAGGCTGTGTACATGCTCTCGATATGTTTTGGTCAAAGCAATTTGGGGTCACAAGTTTGATGAAACCCGTAGTGCGAGCTATGAAAGAATAATAGCAAAGGTTCAAAACGTTCAGCGCCTTTTGGAAAACCCGTGAGTGTATTAAACAAAACGGGAGCGCGAGGCGTATTAAAGCCTCTCTCTAATATTGGGTCATCCTCAATTGCAGAACTGCGGGTTCGATAGTTGGTTCTCAATTCCGGAATTCCATGAATAATTACTTCCGACGTCAAAAAAGTCTGCAAAAATACTGCTTGTAAAAGAAATATGTTTACACGTACCTAACCTACACGTAGAAAACGAATGAAATTTTGAGTTAGAAATTTGCCAACAAGCATTATCTTCTATTAATAGTTAAAAACATTTCGAATATTTAACTTAAAAAAAAAACTTATATTTTACACACCACCATAGAGAACGCACCTCATTGGTAAAAAAAAACTTTTGATCGGAAAATTAAGCGAAAATGTATTAATTTTTTAATATTTCCATCAGTTCCGTTGTTAATTTTTTGAGGTTCGGAATGTTTAAAAATTTTGTCGAGAATTTTGGTATGAAAGCCTTTGGCATACGGCACGCGGCGTGTCATACGGTTGTTTGGATACAGAAGGTAATCTCCGAAACTACTGATCCGATTTCAAATTTTTTTCACCAATTTTTAGAACGTACCTTCCGGATGGACATAGGGTATGTGTTGTCGCGTTAAAATAAAAGCGCTTTTCGTGGAGACCAATTTTGCAACGTAAGTCGACGAAAAAACGGTCGCAATCTACAAATTCGGGCGAAGCCGGACCAGGTCACTAGTATAAAATACGACTGTGTGCTGCATTCGTTCATAAAAATCACGTATAAATAAATACTGCATTAAGTTCGAGACGGTAGTTATACATAAATTATCTCTTTTTTACCACCAACCCTGTGTAATTACTACTGTCCGTTGGTATATGATTTTATATAACCGTTAATAAGAAAAAACAAAAACAAGCAAATAATAACGTATGTCTCTTGTTTTGACGATTGGACATGCTTTCTATCACGTAATAATTACGTGTTAAATAAACTATTTCTATCAAATGATATAAAAACGTCATGTTAATATCAGTGTATACTTACTTTAAAGCCGCTGCACACGAGGCTAGAAATGCTGCTAGATTTGCCGACTAGTTTTCTAGCGCTATGGTTTTCTTGACTGCTGTTATGTGCTCGCTTCACACGAGACGTCTTTTCAAGCTAGTTTTGTGAATAAATCTGGTGCGCGCGCAGTGACAGTTCAAATATAAATACAGAGCAAAACGTGTCTGTTGTCTGACTCTGAGCAGAATGAAGCCATGTTGGTTTGTTGGCGTTTGTTAAGTGCCCACGTGACACGATACTGCTTCCTGATTGGTTCTTGCTCATACCTGGCAGTGGACCTAGCAAGGAAAATCGCCCCTGTTCTATAATTGTAAAACCTATCTCGTGAGCTAGCAGGCGAGCCCGCAGTGACGTCATTTTCAGCTTCGTAATCAGCCTACCGGCCAGCAGAAGTCCAAACAATGTTTCTAGCATCGTGTGCAGCGGCCTTTAGATCGAGTTCCATTATTCAGTTTCGAATTAGACTGAATCGATTACTGATTATATTATTTATTGTTGCACTACCGTGTGCTAATTGTAACATCCTATTGTAGACAAAACAACATAACAATGCAGACAATGCACCCAAACTATCGATTATGTAAGAAATGGAACATCAATAAATAATACGTAATATTATGTTAGAATTTCTTTTATAAAGAAAGTGTTATGTTGTTGTCTAACCCGGAATATGTAAGACTTGTTGATAATAATTAATACACCGAATATGATGTCATTCAACCGTCAAAAACCAAAATGTGTGAACCGTTGCTGTATTATGTATATTTTATCACGTTTTATTTAACTCGCTTTTTTGTGTGTCTGTCCGGGTGGACAGATACATAGAATTCACCTTACTTTTTAATGGCGAGTTATACTAGCTTTCCTGCGTGTCGGCATTAAATTTTAAACATCTGATCCAGTTTGACGTATCTAATTTTATTTGATTTTTGCTCAAATTGCTTAAAAATAGATTAATCGCACTTTTATGTCGGCTTTGATGAGAAGATGTTCTTCCCATGAAATGCAGATAAGGAGACTGTGGACTTTATGGCATGCATGTACTGCTTAGGCCTATATATAACGGACTTCAAAAAAGGAGAAGGTTCTTTATTCGATTGTATTTTTTTTTATCTATATCTGTCCGTCTATATATCTTCGCCGGCTGTGAATCGATTTCGATTATTCTTTTTATTATTCGATAGAGTATGTCTCAAAGTTAGTCCCATATAAATAAATAAAAACTTTTTTAGAAAAGATTTAACCCTCAAAAAAAGGGGTAAGCGTAAAATAACAAAGTTTTGAGATCGGCACCAATTCAATATGCCTAAGTACATAAAACGTGATATTAAATAGGCGCCGATCTCAAAACTTTGTTATTTTACGCTTTTTAGTGACCTTTTTTGAAGGATGTTCAATTTTACCATTCCAACCCACAAGTGGGGAATGGTAGGTACTAGTTTAGGTCAAAAATCACTTTTCAAAAATTTTACAAAATCTTAACGTTTTGAGGTCCCCAGAATCCAAAAAACATATTTTTAAAAAAAACTCTGTGCATCAATATCACAAACAGACTAACAGATTCTGTTAGTCTGTTTGTCTGTGAACACGATACAGGTCAAACGGATGAACGGATTGAAACCAAATTTTGGGAGGATGTTTGGTATGCAAATATGAAGAGCCCTATTGTTTTTGGGGAAAATCGGCGCATGCGCCGAAGAGATATTATATGCTAAAAAGTTATTTTTTAAATAATAATGGTACCTATACTTTTCATAACGGATTATTATTCTATTTATTTTTCAAGAAAGTTTCGTTAAAAATTTTTTTTTCTAATTTTTAGTTTCAGAAATATTTTGAAAATAAAAAAAAAATCAATCGCTCTTTTGTTTTATGGATCTGTCAGAAATAAACAGTTCGGCATGCTTTGATTAATGTTTACATGACGTGGAACTTATTATGTAGGTAACTATGGCAACGAATAGCAAATATATTGAAAACTAGCAATTGCCCGCGTTACCTCACACGATATCAAAAATTTTATTTTCTTTATTATAATCAAATGTCAACATTTTTGAAGTTGGAATGGTCCCGTCGCCTAATTGGCTGAATGAAAGTTATACTGAGTTGTATCGGAGCATTTATTTTTTATACAATGAAACTATGGGTACCTACTTAGAAGTTTTCTTCCCTGAAGATACTTTTTTATCAACGAATATTCAGGGTGTGCATCTATATAGTCCAATCGATCAGTAGACTCCGATCTGGATATATAAGGAAGTTTTGAAACTTTGGCAATTTGTAGATGAATAAAATGAGAAGAAAATGTAAAATTTGATGTCAGCAGCCTGGGTCGTATTATTAAAAATATAACCACGCAAAAAACAATTTCTCTGAAATATCTCGCTTCGGGGGCCTCATATGGCGAAAAATGTCGTTATGAAAATAAAATAGTATTAAATTTTCACCGAAAAACGATTAAGTCCATGATGTCAATTACTTAAATAATTTAGGACTTAAAATATTTAAAACGGCTCTTTATAAGAACACAGCCGTTCCAGTTAATTCGAGTGTGATTTAATTGGAACGCACTGCTGTCATCTCTCAACATTCTGTGTGATGCAATGGCCGCGATGTCATTTTCTCTTCAAAGAACTGTTCACTCGTCCAGAATATAATTTGTCAGTCGGAAACCAAGGCTGTACGTTATTATCTGAAATATTCTCAACATTCTAAATTGTTGACAGTCACATCATCTGCCTATAATTTATGCAAATATGATTGATGATGATACCATGTGAACGTTAGAACGTTGTCATTGTTGTTCAACGTCAAAGTTTACGACTGCCTATATATTTTACTTTCATTTCATTGTTGCATATTTACGGTAACACCTCATTTTTATTAGATCACTGCAATATAGATAATAATTATTGATGTCTGTATTCTTTCCGTTTCCTTGTATCTAGTGTATGACACAATAACATCCATTTGTCGCCTGCAGATAGTCATCTCAATTATGTAATTAAGAATGGTCTGTAATTTAGAAGATATACACTTTTCACAGTTCACAAATCAAAGTGCCTGTATATTGTAATATTTGTGAATATGAAGTCAGTATTACCTACAGCTGTTATCGTCATGTTTTTTTTTGTTTTTGCAAAAATGTTTGTGTCTGACGAGAGATTCTAGTCTAGTCAAAAAGTGAATTTCTTGCGAAAAATAAGTCTTCAAAAAATATGAGCAATAGCTTATTCGGTTCGGAAAAATATTCCGAAAAAGAGGTTTTTTTTCGTCGCCAAAAATTGTATTTGTTATTAACAAAAAACGAAAAAAAGCCGCTCAGATTTTTGGCAATTACTCAAAAACTATAAGCGATAGCCGAAATTGAATAAAAGATTCTTAAAGAAGAGAAAAATTCTAATAAAAATATCCTACCTCCCAGGACTATCTCTATTATTTATAACCACCGATCACGCCCGGTTTCACAAGGGTGCAAAAGATGAATGTTGTGTCCCATGATGACCGGAGTTACCGTTCAACAGTTTTTGGCGGACGGACAAATTTTGAGTTGTATTTTGCAACATTTTTCATTGATTCTCCGCTCCTATTGGTCGTAGCGTGAATATTATATAGCCTATACTCTATAGCATTCCTCGATAAATAGACTATCCAACAAAATATAATTTTTTTCAATTCGAACCAGTAGTTCCTGAGATTATCGCGTTCATCCAAACAAACAAAAAACTCTTCAGCTTTATTTATATTAGTATAGATTTTAATTTAATGTTGAAAATAGGGTTCCGCTCGGCCTTTACAGCCCGAACGCGCGTGTTGAGAGAGTACAACACATCAAATATTTTTTTTGTAGTATTAAATATCAATTCATAAATTTTAATAAATTATGGTGTCACTGTCATCTTGAAAGAATAAGTTCCATGGAACATTTTTTTTAAATTTATTTTTTAAAAAGAGACTATTGTTATCTAACTAATTTTTTTCGAACCTCCGCTTCAATTGAGAACAACAAAAAAATATATAAATAAGTGGCCTATAAATTTTTTGCTTCATGGAGCCTTTTTTACATATATACCTACGTCATATAAATATTCAAAAGTTATTTTTAAAAATTATAGATTGCTAAAATTTAAAGATTTACCTATGTGAATAGTGAATTTAGACGCATGAGTTGTTGAATAAATGAGTCGATTATGTGTCGGGTAATTAGCCCGATAAATGCCGATCTTGTTTAACTGAACAATACATTTCCATCTAATTATCGCAAATCAGAACACTATAATTCATTATTCGATTCGGTATTGACATGCATTTGTGACCCATTTCAATAATGACTTATGTGTGGGTTACTCGACAATATTAACATCTGATTATAGGTTCTATCGTACATAACATATGTGACACTGAATTGTTACAATGCATTATTTATACAATTGGTTAGTTTAAAACCCACGTTTGTATAAAGATGGTGTTCTTTGCAAATTGACGGCGATACATAGAAATAGTACACGTATATGTTTAGCCAAAGATGTCATAAATCCCTAAAAAATCCCACTTCCTGTTTAAAAGCTCAAAAAAGAATCTATAGAATCATTTCAATGTTATTGCGCAGATACTTTAATTTACCGAGCGAGTTAGTTTATTGTAAACGAATTATAGTACAAGATCCCGATTTGGCTCGATTTTCACCCATCGAGTTTTCTTATGAAATTTGAATTTTTATAATATAATGTATTAACAAAGAAAAATTGATTTGGTTGACATTCAATTTCTTGGCACAGCTATTTTTAATAAAAAATTAAAGTTGTTAATTTTATTTCTGAAATGTAGTTATCGAGTTTTCAGATAAATTTATTACCATAATCAAAAGTAAAATATGTATGTATAAAATGCCAAAGTTTGGTCGACATTTTGATTCCTGGAATAAAACCAGGTAGACAGGTACTTTCGAATTAATATTTTGCAGTTATAGGGTTTTCTATATGTAATTGTCATAATATATGAAAATGTAGATAATTTTATTAAGAACATATTATATGTAGGTAACCATAGCAACGAATAAAAAAAAAATAGGTTGTCTGTAAAGTCGGTTTACGGACGATAGTTTTACGTGATAACGTATTCCGTAATACATAACCTAAATTTATATAATAATTATAATAATTCGAATCTATGATATTGCATCTTTTGCTTCAATTTTAGGTTAATTTTATTTATTAAAATTACTCACCACCTATAATATAATTGTTTTTTTTTAACTTTCTTTCTTTCGTATTTATTTTAAGTCTCAAAGATTAACTGTCATAATATTTTGAAAACAATTGTTTCATTGTTTATATAAAATTCCAAAACCTACTTACAATATTTAAGTATTTTCATACGTCAAAAAATTGATTTTTATAATGATAAAATTTGTATGAAAACGATTTTTTCGAGAGATGAGATCTAGCTAAAACGATTTTTTGCCCCCCAAAATCCCTTTTCAGTAAATTTCATCCAAATCGTTAGGGTCGTTTTCGAGAAAAGCACGCACAGGGTCAGGCGGAACGTTAGGAACGTTACACTTTTTCGTGCATGCAGCCGGTGTTTTATCAATTTATAAGATTGGTGATTCATCAATTTATAAGACGTTATCACGTCAATAAATACAATAAAATTAACAACTTTAATTTTTTATTAAAAATAACTATGCCAAGCAATTGAATGGCAACCAAATCAGTTTTTCTTTATTAATACATTGTATTATCAAAGTTCATTAGAAAATGCGATGGGTGAAGATCTAGCCAAATCATCGGGATCTTAGATTATTAGGCAAACACCTTAAATGGCCCACACATTAATAATAATTAATCGTACATAACTGGTAAACTATCTAGATGTACACGATCTGAAGATGTTACGCTAACGTGATCACCATCCAAGACGGCCATGATCTTAATCTTAGCGTAAACCGCACCGCGTTGCATTGAAATACAATATCCAGTGCGCACAGCATTAATATATATGCACTTTTGATGCGTTCGTTAAAAAAAAGATATCGCTCATTTTGCAATTTATGTTGCATTATGACCACAGACGTTTCTACCACGCCTTCCGGGTCTCAGTTGATTCGAATATTTATTATACGACTCTAACTCATAAATGTTCGCATTGGCTAATGATAATACTACTATTATTTAATGGGGAATTATAAAACGGTCGAATAAAAAAAAAATTTGGTGACTGAGATGAGATACTGTTTTAATAAGCAGATATCTTCTTTTGTTTTTACTTTTTATTTTTTTCTTTCACTTTGAGACTACAACTTAAAACTCACATTTTCATGAAGATTGAAAACCACCGCTTTTTTTGATAAAGGGGTATGCGAATTGTTTCGCAGTGAAACGCGATGGGGCAAATGTGGAGTTTTTAAAAAAACAATTCCGGGGTGAACCATAACGGGGTATGCGAATTAAATAGTTAATTGTTTGAATGAAACTGCGTTTTCTAAAAAATGTATATTTAATTGACTGTCAATTAAATATACTTATATTTTTTAGAAAACGCAGTTCTATTCAAACAATTAACTTTTAACAACTTAGTAATTTAGTCGCTCACTTAGTAATTTAGTCACCCAACTATTATTTTCTCGTCACGCGCAGTCAGTCGCTCACTTAGTAATACAGTAACCCAAATTGATTATTTTTGTCACCCAAAATTGTAATTTACAGTCACTCGTTTAAATACTACCCTTATTTAATTATATTTATAGTTTTTCATTTTATAGCAAAAATTCCTGCCAGTGGGCGTTACAGGAATAAAGAAAATAAAATTTTTGTTAACACGTGCGGTGACGCGGGTAAACGCTAGTAATATGATATTTGCTTTTGTTGTGCATGGCTACATAATATGGTTTCACATGTAAAAATTAAAACATTCTTGTCAGCTACATTAGTAATTTCATTTTGACAGATCTTCAGAACAAAAGAATTGTTTTTTTTTAGTACAAAACGCGCTCAGTTACAGAGGCTATATGCGCGGGTGAGAGTGCAAATATAACTGATTTTTTTTTATTTTTAAAATATGTACGAAACTAAAGTTATAAAAAAAATAGCAATACTTTCTTGGAAAGATACCTAAATATAATAATAAACCGATATGAAAAATATACTAATATAACCAAAAAAACAACATTATAGTGCACATCTCTCCAGCGCACGCGCTGATTTTCCCTAATAACAATAGAGCTCTTCATATTTACAAGACAAACATGTTTGGTTTCGACTCGTTCTAATCATTTCGGATTAAATAATATCATCTCGTCGGCCGCACTGCCGTATTGAGCAGGCGCTAGCGTTTCTCATTCGCAAACACTGCTAGATTTATGTTGTCTTAAGGCCGCTGCACAGGAGGCTGGAAACACTGCTTGGACTTCTGCTGGCCGGTACGAAGCTGGAAATAACCTCACTGCGGGCTCGCCTGATAGCTCACAAGATAGGTTTCAAAATTAGAACAGGGGCTATTTTTCTTACCTGTTCGTCTGCTGCTAGGTATAAGCAAGAACCAATCAGGAAGCAGTATCTTGTCACGTGAGCGACTTGTACAAACACCCAAAAACAAAAACTATTCCATAGTGTGCGTTCTGTTCAGAGACAATAAACATGCACTTTTGTTACCGTTCTATCATTGCGCGCGCACCGAATCTACCTGCAGGGAATGCTTGTAAAGACGTCTCGTGTGAAGCGAGCACATAATAGCAATCAAGAAAACCAGCGCTAGAAAACAAGTAGTCAAATCTAGCAAGGAACCTAGCAGCAAATCCAGCCTCGTGTGGAGCGGACTTTAGGTATATACCTAGTCGCATACTCGACGACGCCAGTTCGGTGACGTCGGATTAGCCGTGTAACACATTAGACGTTTTTAATGTGGCGAAAGTGTTAAACGTTCTTTGTTTTAACAGCACGATAATTAAGTTTGTTTAAGTTATTAGTTTGACAAGTGTCTGAAACCGTTAAAATGTTAAAATCAACGAAAGTGCTCATACACTTTCGGTTTCATATGTAAAACAAATTACGATTGCGTCGGAATAGTGCGTATTTTTTGTATAAAATTTATTAATGCCAGAGCCGGATTAAGAAGCGAAGGGGCCCGTAGGCGGGACCCTGGGGGGGGGGAGCTATCGCCTATGTAAGGGGACGAAAATCAATTGAAATAAGAATAGCATTTGAAAATTATTTCTAATCAGCCTATAACTTGCAACATAAACACGCTGTACCTTCACATTTTCTCAAATTAGCATAACATAAATGAGAAAATTACAAAATGAAAATATTCTATCACCTTCTGGAGATCTTAAAAGAAATTATGACGAAGAATTTTGAACAAAAAATTAACAATTTTCTAGCTTTCATGTTTGTATGATATGAATTTTTTTTCTAATCAAAAAAAAAATTCATTTTCATTTTTTTTTTTCATTTTCATTTTTTTCTCAATTTTTTCACTTTGGTGGGGCCCTAAGATTTGGGGGGCCTATAGGCGCCGTCTATAACGCCTACACAGTAAATCCGGCTCTGATTAATGCAATCCGATTATTAATACCGTTGAATCTTGCATTGGTATCAAGTGTTGTGATCGAGAATATTCTGTCAGGTTCTTACGACGTAACCCGATATAAATCCTTGGAATGATTTTTTTCTTAACAGAGCGCATTATGGGCAGATTGGCTCAATTATTCCGGCCCGGGACATTTACTGATCATAATTGTATCCACCCTGGACATAACTGTATTGTTTATGGAGCTAATGACGATTTTACTTCCTCAAACCTGAGTTATTGTACATTCATTAAGGCCACTATCCTGAACGTAAAAAGCGCAGTCTGGCAGCTGAGACAGGAGACAATGGGTGGGTAGACCCGGTCAAAGATGTCAAACTGGAGGTGTAACTTAATATATTTTATCATGTTTGAAATTTCCTGAGCGATAAGTTCAGGTGCACTTGAGCACGAAAACTCAAGTCTGACATTTCGTACCCGGGACAAAACCCCATCTGGAAAAGGGTTGAACATGTCAAAATTCGTAGCTCCCTCAAACTATTTCATTAAGACTGATTTTTTCAAATCTGACAGTAGCAACAATTCGGTGTTTCTATAGTTTCATGCATGTACTAGATTTGAAAAAATCAGCCTTGATGAAATATTTTGAGGGAGCTACGTTCAAGAATTTTTTTGCCTATTCTAAATTCCAGATAAGTTTCTTATAGTGTATATTCGTTCCAGCATTACATTTTTGTCAATGTTAGTAGTGTTGATATAATTTATAAACAGCAGTGTAAATATAAATGCATTAATTTTTTCTTGTAATATTATATTTTATTCATAAACTGTTCCAAATTTGAAGCTTTTTCAATCCAGTTCCAGTTATACTTGATTTGATAAATTAATAAAATTATGTATACTTGATTTGTTTATATTATACAAAGTTTTCATAAAGCAGTAAAAAACTAAATTTTGTTATTATTGACTATTAGTCTTTCCCCGGGACCGCACATTGGGGTCAGTGTTGGCGCCAACGTTGGCGTATGTTGGCGGTATTATTTTTGAAAAGCGTTCACACATTGGGATTTATTGGAGCCAACCTCAGTTAGTTCCAAGCAGAGCCAACATCAACATGTCGGACCTAGAAGTGACTGTGGGTGCGGTTGCTGTGCTAAGCGCTGCTTATCATAGTATTATTTTTCAACAAAACCAAAAAAAACGTCCGTTTCTATTTTTGTGGTCTTTAAATATTGGATTCCATAAAAATGGTTCTGCTTGATAAAGCTCCAAAAACAGTAATACATTTTCATTTGACCATGTATCCTTTGATGACATCATTTATAATTTTAAATAATACCTATTACGACGTTGTCACTCGCTTCATCAGATACTGAAGACTACTACACGCCAATGTGTGGCCGAATACACGAACGTTGGGACAAATTCCCTTTGATGTTTCGTCAAAAAACCGACACAAGACGGCCAATGTCCAACGTTGGACTAACGTTGGAGCAAACATTGGCACCAACGCTATAATCTCGATCCACACATTGGCCGAGCGTTGTTGGCACCAACATTAGAATAGAATATATATTTATTCAATTGGCCTTACAGCATAGAATGGCCCCAATGTGCGGTCCCGGCTTTAGTCGAAAGATAATAGCTGATAATTGGTATTGATTCCGCTGAGTTGTGTTATTTGTGTAAGCGCGGCTTTATGTTTCCTTGTACATGCATTTCCGTTCGTGCATGTAAACAACAAAAATGTGTTTTTTGCATTAAAATAACGATAAATAAAGCATTTAACTAGGAAATGTGAAATGCACAATCATTTATTTTATGATAATAATTTCACTAGACGCACGAGGGCTGATGAGTTCCAAGATACGCCGCTTTCTATAACCACGGGCAGCGCGTTGCCTCACGATCGGATTGCTGTTGTCGCGTTATTTATTGGCATCGTAGACTATGTTGCGTGACGACTGACAGATTGTTAAGAATGGCCAGTGACTATTATAAAAATTAACGTATTATACAACTTTTACGAAAACGATGAAATCTTTTGTAATGTTTGTATGTAAAGAAGTTTTTTTTTCACCATTCCAATCCACAAGTGGGGAATGGTACTAATTTAGGTCAAAAATTTTTTCTTTCTAGTTTCTGTTTTGTGGTACCCCGAATCCAAAAAACATATGTTTGGAAAAACTCTGTGCATCTGTCAGTTTGTTAGTCTGGAGCCCGATGCAGGTCAAACGGATGAACGGATTGAAACCAAATTTTGGTAGGATGTTTCGTATGCAAACATGAAGAGCCCTATTGTTTTTGGGGAAAATCGGCGCATGAGCAAAAGAGATATGTGCTATAACGTTGTTATTTATATAATAATGATATACTTTTCATAACAGCTTATTATTCTATTTATTTTTTCTAAAAAGTTTCGTTAAAAATGTTTTTTTCTAAACTTCGGAAATATTTTGAAAATAAAAAAATCAGCTGTTCTTTTGGTATGTAGATCTGTCAGAAATAAACTAGTTAAGCATTAATTTTTACATGACGTGCAACATAAATTATGTAGGTAACCATGGCAACGAAGAGCAAATATCACATTGAATACTAGCCATTACCCGCGTCACCTCATGCGATATCAAAAATTTTATTGTCTTTATTATACTACATCAAATGTCAGTATTTTTGAAGTTGGAATGGTCCCCTCGCCCAATTGGCTGAAATTCTTTTTTTTTCATTTTAATTGATAGCTACATGTACCGAATATTAATTTTTGCTTGAGGGATCGCATTCACTTGAACGCCTTCAAAATGAACGTTTTTTAGGAATCGTTTAGGACAGGGATGCCCAACCCGTAGCTCGCGAGTCACGTGTAAGACGTCTGACGATGTGACATTTTTGTGCAAATTTTTAGAAGTCGTACCTAGACATCGATGACCATATTTGGAAATGCAATTTACGACAGACCGTTTCGGTAAATACATTTTTTGGTCCACCATTGTTTGCAGATGATGCGTTTTTTGTCTTTGAATAATGTCACTTAGCCGAATCTTCGTAATATTCATGAATTATTTATTATTTAATACCGTCGAATGGACATCGATGTTTCGCAAGAAGACACTGCAAAGTTTATAGCAAATAAAGAAAATCACACCGTATTAGCAAGATAACTGCAATAATCAGTGGCGTAACTATACAACCTGAGGCCCATGGCAAATTCATCGGATGGGGTCCTCCCTTAATATAAAAAAACTTCACGTTGTAGTTTCATCTTTATAAATCACGAAGTAAAGTAGATATTTGTATAATTCGTGTATGTTTTTGAGTTAATACCTAAGTTAAATTGATTAAATACAAAATTAATATTTTTTACCAAATTTTGTAATAAATGTTAGGTTCCTTCTGTCCTAATGACCTTTCGAGCCGGGGACCCCCTCAGGCCAGGGGCCCATGGTATTTTGCCCTATAGTTACGACATTGGTGGTAATGTTCTGACAATTTCTGGTTACATTCCGAGGAGTCGATTTGTTACTGACTTATTTAATGGCTGTCGTGTACACTAGAGTCAGTATTTCCTTTTTACTGTGTCTAATTGTATCTGCCCAGCTTAAAATAATGATATTTCCTAATATTTACATATATCACTGCTTTGCTTATAGATGCACACTAAAGGAAATCACAATAATTGTTTTGAAACCAATTCCACCTTTCATTCCTACAATACTGGGAATAAGATTTGTTTAGCCTTGCCGCTACACAAATTTAATACAGCTATAATTATTTGGCTCTGAAATTTTTTAATAAGCCTTCTGTCATATGCAAAACTCACATACGAAATTAAAGACCTACACGTAACCCTCTTTTAGGGGACAACGTATGTCTTAACTTCATTTGCATGTTTTAGTTTGAATATATTCGTTATTATAAATGCACTAGCGCGGTCCGTCCCCGTTTCATCCGGATGCGATAGATATAATTTTGCAAAATATATTTCGTTTGCGGCCCGGCATCTGAACAAATAGCTTGACCAAATTCTACCAGATTTGATTCTAAATTAATACCTTTAAGCGAATTATAACAGATGTCGCTACTCAGTATTTAATTAACTATTAGTAATGACAATCAAAATATTGAACTGAACATGTTACAGTTATTAACAGTTCGTAATAATTTTTTTAGACATACTGTTTTCTTTCCGATTTTGCGCGCTTAGTTGAAACTTTTTAGTAAAGTTGATAGCATTTCCGTAAACTTATTTATGCACTTCTCATAGATGTTAAAGCTTACGATTTAAGGTGCATTTTTCAATTATTATCTTGTGGTTATTATTATAGGTGATAGTTGACAACTTATGTCATTTTAATTATTGTGATGATGATTGTACATAATTAATATTTGTTCTTGGGCCGTTATTATAAGCAAGTGGTTATTAGCTTGATTTGCATTAATAATTGTTGGTATAAAAGATGTGATCGTGAGAAAACTGTCAAGAAAATATTGGTTTTATGTAATGTGAAAATGAAATATATGCGTTGCAGTTCACACGTTAGAGCGTCCGGTGTACCTATTTCCTGTATTATACCTGCAAAAGAACGATACGTACCTATATAATATTACATAATGCAAGTTTTTAGAATTTGCATAATCTCTATATATAAAATTCTCCTGTCACAATTTTGGCCGCGCTAAACTCCGAAACCACTTAACCGATTTAATGAAATTTTGCAAATGTGTCTTGCTTGGTGCAACTTAGCTGCTATAGGATAGTTTTTATTAAATATTTTATACAAAAAAAAAAAACTTTTTAGTAACATGTAACGACACCTAAGAGAATTTATACTCAAAGCTATTTAATCAATCAATCAAATTTATTAACCGTAAGCTAGATACAGCAGGTGTAGTAACAGTAATAAAATTAATATTAAAAATCATCAACAGAGTACCAGCAAAGTTCAGAAAGGTACTGTTTTAATTTACATTTAAATTTTATAAAAGGTAACATGGCAATATCATCGCGTAATTTGTTAAAAAGTCGCAAAGCAGTAGATTATGAAGAAAACAAAAAAAAAAACTGTTTTAGGACCAAGTAGCGACATCTGTTAGAATTCGCTCAAAGCTATTCAGAAGCAAATTTGGTAGAATTTGGTCAAAGCTATTAGTTCAGACGCCGGGCCGCAAACGAAATTGCCAAAATTTTGGACTGTTTGTACCGACATCAAATTTACTAAAATATGTAAGTATATATTTTTGATTGCGTTTTAATTTTTGCAAGTCATTGTTCTATAATCATTATTCTGACTTATTTCAGTGCCGTATTGTAATGAATACACATTATTATGGTATACTGAGACATGCAATTTCTATGTTTGTTTATTAATCAAAGAAACTGTTTTGTTTGACATGTCAAAAATGAAGAATTGTATTTGTATACAACAATTGAAAAGACGGTTGAAATTGTTTTGTTCCGGAAGTTTATTATATTATTTACATGGCTGAAATCGACACGCTTCGAGACGACCGGAAATAATTTTAAACTAAATTAAACAATTGAACGAAATATTTAGTTGAGACAAAATAAAAAAAAAAAAAACAGTCAAGTGCGAGCCGGACTCGCGCACCGAGGGTTCTGTACAACCTTGTAAGTATGTAAATAGTTCGTCCATCGCGGGAATTTATAGTCTCGAAGATTTTTCTCGCTTAGTTTATACCATACATCGACATAGGTCACGGTCAGTTTAAAAGTTTGTAAACGCAATTTTTTTTTTATGATGTAACTACAGATTTACTTTTTTCAAATTTTTCCTTTTGCTTGTGCTATAAAACATTGCTTCTTGCCAAATTTCATTATTCTAGTTCAACGGGAAGTACCTACCTACGCAATAGGTTTTGATACCCTAGCGAGTATCTTTTGATTGCGTTGACTTAGAAGTACAAGAGTTTTGTATAATTTTTGGGAAAAATCGGCGCATGCGCAAATGAGATACATGCCATCGTTGTTTTTTATATAATAATGGTGTACTTTTTATAATGTTTTATTATTCTATTTTAAAGAAAGTTTTGTAAAAAATTCTTTGAGCTAAAGTCGGCGCATATATGCTATAAAGTTGTTTTTATATAATAATTGGGTACTTTTCATAACGGTTTATTTTTCTATCTGTTTTTACAAGAAAGTTATGAATTTTTTTTCTAAACTCATAATTTCAGAAATATTTTGAAAAAAAATCTGTTGTTCTTTTGTTCTGAAGATGTTAGTTAGGTAGCTCTTTGTTTAATTTTTGCATGACACAATAACATAATATTACATAAAGAACCATGAAATTATTAAAATTATATTTTCCTATCTGTTTTTCATTATTTTCAATTGTTATTTTTTTCTTAGAATAAGTAAATTAAGTTATACTATATTAAGCTCCAAGTGTCGTTAAATATATACACCGATTTTCAAACAAAACACCGGGGTATATTATGTAAAATTTCGCGCCTTGTAATTCTTGAATTACTTGGGCATATACTCCGACTGGTTTTATAGTAAGTACGCAAACCGAACATTCAGTGCCTGCGTTTCATTAATTTTTAAGTTGTAATTAAACTTCCACTGTTTCCAATCCGGAAATCCGATTGATCAATACAAACATTTAAGGAAAAAACGCTGCAGCCGTGTTTTTTTAGTACGTGCATTTAGCGTTTAAATGCCTGTGGATAAAAAGATAGTCATTGACATTATAAATATGTGGTGTAAATATCGCAATAAAAATCGCTCATTATTGGAGTCAACGCGGTGCAACGCATGGGCTCTAACGTCCTTGGCACACAAACTATGAATGATGAATAGTGTATCACGATATTCGCTCATACTGCATCGTTTAGAATATCTTGTCTACCGTCGTCCGTCCTCCTTCAACCAACGACTTGGTTGATTCTGACAGAGCGAGACAGTCGACTTACAGAATTACTTTGACCGTCTGTAATTATAGACGAAGCTGTCGCCGCTGTGATTTATTATTTACGTGTTTAGTTTTAATTGCAATCGCGTTTCTTATTTAATTTGTAACGAAAAATTATGTCGTTCTGCATTACGGCATGTTTTTTTCTGGACTGTTCGAAGCTACACGATTGTTTGTTTTGATTAGATCGAGTCGATAATCTTTTTAAAGTTTAAGTTTCAACTTTTTCAAATTTTAAGTATTAAAATGGAACGCATGAAAATAAATTAAAAATAATAAGCTGAAGTTCGTGTCTTGATGTATCGTTGAAGTCTCTGTAAACACTAATAATATCAATAAGAAATATCGCAGGATTATTGACAAAAATCTTAGATTTATTTAATGTACGACGTTTCGGGTATATATTTAGACTTTTTCAAGTACAGAAAATTAAATAACAATAATTTTGAAAATCAACATTAATTACTAACCATAATTATTAGCATTTAATTTTGTGCAGGTACTTGAAAAAGTCTAAATCTATAGACGAAACGTCGTACATTAAATTAATCTAATATTTTTGTCCACAATCCTGCGATTTTTCTTATTATTATAATCACGATGGACACGATATCTAATATATCCTTTGCGCTTATGACCTCAATTGACGAGTGTATAGATTCTAGAATTTTCAATCAATCAATGAATATTGAATATCCTTATCGGGAAATTATGTTTTAAAGTCTATATTTAAGTAGATGGTAAAATTAGAGTATAATGTAGTAGGTACCTGTTACTGAGAAAAATAAGAGACTAACTGCGGAATTAAAAGTGGTTACACACATATGATTTTTTCAAACCTTCTTGCCTAATGAATAGAATAATATATAAAGTATAATAATTTTGGTCTCAAAAACATTGCTCACCCCTAAAAAACCCTTAAAATAGTATGATTGTGCCCATTTTAAAGAGACTTCTTGAGGTGATGGATTCCAATATGTCTACCAAATTTCTTTTAAAACGATTGAGTCATTTAGACATTTCAAAAAATGGTGCCAAGCTGTTCAGAGTGAAATGAAACGTCGATAAAAAATATGATTTTATTGGACTCAGATAAACAATCGGAGTTGCTATTCGAATTATCGATATAAATATTACATTGTGTTATATGGGCAATTCGAGGAACCAGCCAAGACATTTGAAGAAGAATTATAATTAAGACGAGAAATTTGAATTACTACTGTTCCACTATATATATATATACTGCTGTAATGTGTACATTTCAAATAAACAAAACGCAAAAATATGCTAACGCCATGTATAGAAATATCACGCCTTTTTCCGAAGATAGACTCTTTATGTTTAACCACTTGATGTCAACAGAAAACTGGGATACAGTGATGAATGAACCTGATGCTGACAAAGCCTTCGAGTGCTTCCAAGATATATTAAATTATTATTACAATATCTCTTTCATAAATAAAACGGTTAAAATTGATAAAAGAAACAAAGCAAAAACTAAATGGATAACACCTGACATTAAATGTTTATCTGAATACAAGCGAAGTTTATATCAACTAATACAAGAATTAAATAGAGCAGGAGTAAATACTGCTGATATAACTGTCTATTATAAAATTATTTGTAAACAAACATCGCGATTAACAAGTATAACTAAAAAGAAATATTACCAGGAAGTAATCTCAAATGCAAGTAATAAATCTAAGGCTGCATGGGACCTTGTTAAAGAGTCTACAAATAATTCTACTAAAAACAATGATATAACCTGTATTAATGTTGAAGGTGAAAAAATCTCAGATAAACGTCAAATTGCTGACAAGTTTAATAAACACTTCGCCAATATTACAGATGCTCTAAGCTTAAATGATCCCTCCTTTAAACTTAATTTTACTCAACCTAATAATATGAATAGTCTTTTCTTATATCCTTGTGATGAACAGGAAATATACTCAACAATCTTATCACTAAAAAATAAGAAGTCTGTGGGTTGGGACAATATTCCTACGCATATACTAAAGTCATGTGTTACCGTTATAGTTAAGCCTTTGTGCTATATTATAAATCTTTGTCTGCTCCAAGGTATTTTCCCATCGAAACTAAAACTAGCTATGGTTAAACCATTATTGAAAAAAGGTGATCCCTCATGCATTGACAATTATAGACCGATAGCTCTTCTTAGCAATATGTCTAAAGTGTTCGAAAAAATTATCTTAAATCGATTGAACCATTTTCTCGATGCTCACGGTGTGCTATGTGTAGAACAACATGGATTTCGTTCTGGAAATTCTACTAGTGCCGCAATTTTCAAACTTATAACTAGTGTCAGTGAAGCCTGGAGCAAAAAGAGTTTAAGTGTGGCAGCTCTTTTCGATCTATCCAAGGCATTTGACAGTGTTCACCATGACTTACTTTTACTAAAACTGTACGAAATTGGCATAAGAGGAACGGCTCTCGATCTTATCAAGTCCTACCTTACTGACCGTACACAACTCGTTAAATTACATACAACGAATAATGGCTTCACATCAACTGTATGTTCATGTGATTTAATAAATCTACGAGGAGTCCCACAAGGATCGATACTTGGCCCGCTGTTATTTCTTATTTACATCAACGATTTTCCTAAATGCGTCAAGGGCAATATAATATTGTTTGCTGATGATGTGGCAGCCATTTATGACAGCGAAAGCAAAGTGGACCTTTTACATAATATTGACAGTTCTGTTTCTGCAATTAAAAACTGGTTCAATGAAAATAGTCTTAAACTTAACTTGACCAAATCTAAATTTATTAAATTTGGTGAATATGGCGATAGTGACACAAGTTTGACTCTTCCTGAAAACGGTATTATCCAAATAGAAGACTCAGTTAAATTTCTTGGCATCCTAATAGATAAAAACCTGACGTGGAAATATCATATCGAGCAGCTCAGTAATAAAATTAGTAAATATAGTTATCTTTTGAGAGCTTTAAGCAACTTCGTTCCACGATCTGTGTTACTAAATGTTTACCATGCTTACGTAGTATCAAACTTTCGCTACGGAATTATTTTTTGGGGTAACTCTCCGTATGTTCATGAACTTTTTCTTATTCAGAAGCGCTGCGTGAGAACTATAGGAAATATTGGACCTAGAGAATCATGTAGGCCGCTGTTCAAGAGCATGAAAATACTTACAATTTATGATATTTTCATTTATGAGTGCTCTATCTTCTGCAAAACATATCCGCAGCTTTTTATGAACAATTTACGCCATCATGAATACAGTACCAGAATTAAAAACAACTACATAACAACTTTTCTCACCATCAACAAAGGCTCCATGAACATTATTATAAAAATATTTAATCACTTACCATTCTCAATAAAAAATCTAAGCCTACGGAGGTTCAAAAATGAGCTCAAAGCTGTGTTGCTATGTCATAATTTTTATAGTATCGACGAATTCTTCTTGTGTAAATTAACCAAGAGATCTTAATTTGTATTTTTGTATGTATCATACCTTTATGTAAATGACGTCTTCTACACTACGCACGTAGTATTACAGAAATAAAGAAATTATTATTATTATTATTATTATTATTATTATTATACATGGTGACCGGTAATTGCTTGTATTCCTCTCGGGAGGAGAAACTATGACTAAGTTTCACTGATTTAACTTCTATCACGTGGGAGTCGGAAATGCGTCATTATCGGTTTTCTTTTTACAAAAACCCGAATTTTGGGAGATAGGTATTTAAAAATTTTTTATATATTCTCACTTTTTGACCTGAATTTTTTCATGATCTGAGATTTTATGTTGTGTTCAAATATTTGATTAACGTCTGATTAGAACTCTTCAATAAATAAAATTATTTTTTCATTATTTCGATATTCATAAATAATTTTGAAATATTCTATAAAAAGCGAATTAGATTTAAAATATTAATTATTTTTATATTTTTTAGATCAATTCTGAAGAAGGTCCAAATCCGGATTGAAACGTTAATGTATTAATTTTATATTTTTTGTTAATATATTGTCTGAAAAATTGGTCGATAATTTTATTTATTTTATGTTGTGTGTTAAAATTATAAACAAAAATAAAATTTCTTCACAGAAGTGTCATTATCATAAAAAAATGACGCATTTCCGACCCCCAATTGATAAGGTTAAATCATTCCAAATTAGTCATAGTGTCTTCTCCCTAAAAGAATACGAGTAATTACCGATCACTCTATATAATCTAGCTAATGCAAGTTCGAGAACCCTATATTGGTAAGTTCAAACAGTTTTGTCACTTATCAACACTGGCGAGATATTTCCTTCGCAAACGAACTTAAAAAAAAATATGTCCTCAACGTATCTCTGTGATTGGATTTCGAAGCCTAATTATCAACATTTTTTGTCAATTAAAGAGGCATTTAAGATGATCTTTGAAATCGTGATGTGATAATTGATGTTTTATTATTAGTAGTGCATTGGTAAATGCCAAACAAGTATAGTAGATGATGAACAATAATGATGAATGACCCTGATTGCAAACATCTAATGCCAACGTCCTAAACCATCACTCATCGATACTACTCATCATTCATTGAACTGATGGTATTGGAGGTGGAAACTGTACTGCCAGCTGCCAAATTCGTTAAGGCGCACTCAGTCGTCAAAAACATTTTTATAACCTATATTTTTGAAGTCAGAAAAAAACATATACGTTGATTCTATACTGAGCATAGGAATAAAATCGCAATCGAGACATTAGGGTGCAAACATATACTTTTGTCTTTTTTTAAGCCGTAAGCACTGGCGTATCAAGGAGGGCAAAACAATCACGGGGGATGCGGCTTAAGAAATTTATAATTTGCCCCTTCCTAGGCCAAAAGCTAGGTACACCCATGTTAACGTTATAGAAAAAGACAATGTATGCAAGTATATCAACCAATCCTATCATCGGAGAAATCAGAGAATTACTTCGAAGAATGAGACGCAGATATATTTTCAATGCACTTTGTTGCCTTCACTCATCGCAAATTGAGTAGATAGTAAATTATTAAATATATGGAAAAAATAACAATAAGTGTAAAATGCATTTTAAAGAGATGCATTGGATGCGACGCGTCTTAAAGTTGAACGCACGCTAAACTAAGTCACGACTGTTTTGCATTGGTGCGGATAGCAAAAGAGAGAACGCTGTATATCATATCAAATCACATCAGCAGCATCTATTAAATCATCCGCTGATGAATGGCATCTTATATGCTTGGTTATACAACAGTACCGTCTTTTTTAAAACGCTTAAGTAACATTGGTAAGTTTGTTTGGTTGTATGTAAAAAATTCTTGCAACTTGATTTTTCACCTACTTCCAAATGTATTTGATTCGCAACTTTGCGGACTTACAAGTCTGCAGAATGACAATACATGGTGTTGAACTCTTAGAGTTCGACGTGGAACTCTAAGAGGTTCATTCTATTTGATGCTTAAACGAAAGTTGTTGGGTAGAGATTTGAGACTAAAAATAATAATTAAAACGCAGTTAATAAATAAAATTATCGACCAATTTTGCAGACAATATATTAACAAAAAATATAAAATTAATACATTAACGTTTCAATCCGGATTTGGATCTTCTTCAGAATTGATCTAAAACGTATAAAAATAATTAATATTTAAAATCTAATTCGCTTTTTGTAGAATCTTTCAAAATTATTTATGTTAATATATGTCTGAAAAATTGGTCGATAATTTTATTTATTGAAGAGTTCTAATCAGACGTTAATCAAAGATTTGAATTTAAAACGTAGTTAACCACAATGCACTGAAAAATAGAAAATATTTTTTTTTCGTTCAATGCTTGTGCTTATCACGTGAGGTCACAAAGTTCCGTGTTTTTAGTAACTAAAGGTAATGACATTTATTTAACACTTTTTTGACTAAGGGAACTTGAAATGTTCAGATCCGGTACTGTGTATTTTTTTTTTCGATACAGATACGTGCTTTGCAAGATGCATTCTATTTACAAAGCGTGTATTAAATTAGAAGGCCATTATTTTTTTTTAATATTTGCTCTCGTGCGATCTAGAATTCTATTTTTTCCTCAAACCATATTTTTTTTTACTTTTGACGTGTTAATATACATTTCATAAAACAAAAACGCTGGAGCTGACAGAAATAGCTATTTAATATGACATATTGTTTTTAGTTATTGGAATTTTTTATGCTGAAATTTATTTAGAAGGAACTTATAACTAGTGTTTTTTTTATTTTGACGTGATAACGTCTTATAAATTGATGAATCACGTCAATATAAAAAGATGAAACACCGGCTGCATGCACGAAAAAGTGTAACGTTCCTAACGTTCCGCCTGACCTGTGCGTGATTATTAAATATGATATTCGAGCGGAATACGTTATCACGTAAAACTATCGTCCGTAAACCGACTTTACAGACAACCAATTTTTCATAGTAAATGCATTGAATCGTGTAAACCGTGCAAGCAATGTAATAGCTTGTAGTCGAAATCAGGAGTCGGAAAGCGTACCTTTTTTTTTGCCAGAGCGCCAATCTAGAGACCCCCCCCCCCGTTTTCGAAGTTGCTGTACACGATGGTGAGGGTTCCATAATTTTTTTCCTCGGAAACCCCTTCAAATTGGACCTCCTGATTTCCACCCCTTGGAAAAAAATTATAAAAAATTTTGTACACAACAATTTTGTAGGAAAATTAATTCTCTACATAAAATCCTTCTAGTTTTGTGTCAAATTTTTTTATAATTTTTTGCAAGGGGTTGCCGAGGGAAAAAAACGAGGGGGAATCTCTAGATTGGCGCTTGGCAAAAAAAGAAAAAACCCCAAACATTCCCGACTCCTGACCTCAACTATTGTTCGGTTTTGAAAATTACAGGCGGTCAACACACCGCAAGCGTATTGTAATTATCAGTCTATGTGTGTCTATATAATACCCTCTAGAGTTGGAACGGATATCATTAGAATAGTCTGGATCCTTCGAGTGTCCTAGGCTGTATGAATATTCCACGACCAAAAAACAATACGATTTTGACCCGATTCTGATATATACCTGGTGTCCCATTTTAAAGGAACACCTTGAATAACTTTTACAGTTTTCATTATATGGAAAAATGTCCCGAATAAAAGTTGTTTGGTTTGGAGGGGGACATCGTACAAAGACAAATACCACCCCCTACTCTCATCCTCTACGCAGGGATGAGGGTGACTTTGACTTTTTTAATAGGAATACCTATTTTTTATCATAAATTAAGATTTTTCTAGAAAAAATATGCAACATTTGTCTGAAACATTTTTTTACCCGATGCCTCCCTCAACCCTTAAAATGCATGTCAAAAATCGCTTTCCCGAAACGCCATTTAATGTTTTTATCTAAACAACGACGTTGCGCAAAAAATTATGAGAGGTAAGTGTTGTTTGTTTTGGGAATGGTCATCGATTAAACATACAAAAAAATACCGCCCTCTGCGCGGGGGTGACTGAATTTTTTAATGATTAAAGGGGGCGGTGGTTTTTTTATGTTTAATCAATGACTGTTCCCAAAACAAACAACACTTACCTCTCATAATTTTTTGCGCAACGTCGTTGTTTAGATATAAACATTTAATGGAGTTTCGGGAAAGCGATTTTAGACATGCATATTAAGGGTTGAGGGAGGCATCGGGTAAAAAAATGTTTCAGACAAATGTTGCATATTTTTTCTAGAAAAATCTTAATTTATGATAAAAAATAGGTATTCCTATTAAAAAAGTCAAAGTCACCCTCATCCCTGCGTAGAGGATGAGAGTAGGGGGTGGTTTTTGTCTTTATACGATGTCCCCCTCCAAACCAAACAACTTTTATTCGGGACATTTTTCCATATAATGAAAACTGTAAAAGTTATTCAAGGTGTTCCTTTAAAATGGGACACCCGGTATGACATTCTTAAAATCTGTGCTGTAAATTACCTTTAACCAAAAAAAGTCACTGAACCAATTCTGCCAATCAATATTTTGTCTTATTTTTTTGCTGACTGCGCAGTACCAAAGTATATGGGAGGAAAAATGTTCAAAACGTATGTAAAAGTGTGCAAGTGAGGGGCGAGGTTCCTGTGCCTGTGTTTGAAGTCAACATTTTTTTTAATACATTTTTTTACTCTAAATTTTACTTTTTTTTGTGTAATTTGGATTTTTGCCATTTTTGGAAGCAATTCTTTTATAAATTGAGATTTAAAAAAAATTGGTGAACAGAATACAAAAACGGCTGTGCAACTTAGATGTAACTTTACTACCGAGTACTATATTTACGTAGTAACTTCTTGAACCTTCACTATATTGTTTTTAAAAAGAAATATAACAATTTTAATAAACTGTTTTTTGGAACAGTAATTTTTTCGTGCATAATACATATTTCTTCATTATTTGAATTTATCATAAAACTGAACCCGATTAAACTACTTAACTCTTCACTAATAATATAATAACGTTTATCATTTATGAGCGTAATTAATGGCATTAGCTATGCAGAATCTTAAATACACTGCTGCCATTATCTACTTAAGATAATTACTACTTACAATTATAGGTGTTTAACCTCGACATAATGAATTGCATGTTGTGTCCTTACCTGAAACAATAACAATATTACAATTAGCTGTTACGTTTGCGTTTTGCATTAATAAATTAATAAAAGTGTCATCGAATTTTGTGGACGAAACCGACTGTCGTATTTTTCTGGCTCTCACGTTTATCATTGTTATATTAATATAATTATGATTAAGTTAAATGGCAATTAACTTTTAAAGTTTTACAATCTTTTAACAGCCGTGCTAATAAAACAAACACGCATTCGTTTTAATGCATATTTAAACATAATATTTTTATAGTCTGTGGGAAAAATATTTATCCTATACAGTATACCGTAGAAATTTGAGTAACCCGTGGTTGGAAATGTCGCCTAAGCGGCCTAACGCCGCTATGAGAGGTCGGTAAGCAGAAGTTACTTCAGAAATAGTGTGTCCTTATTCCTGGTGTTCAATCCATTGCTGATAATAGTAGGCGAGCTATCAAACATTTTTGGATATAAGTATTTGGGGCAGCGTAAAAATTTTTATAACACTTTTACCATTCCAACCCACAAGTGGGGAATGGTACTAGTTTAGGTCAAAAATCACTTTTCAAAATTTTACAATATCTTTTCGTTTTGAAGTCCTCCGAATCCAAAAAACATATTTTTGGAAAAACTCTGTGCGTCTGTTTGTCTGTGATCACGATAGTCAAAAGGATGAATGGATTGAAACCAAATTTTGGGAGGATATTTGCTACGCAAATATGAAGAGCCCTAATGTTTTTGGAGAAAATCGATGCATGCGCAGAAGAGATATTTGCTATAACGGTGTTTTTTTGTATAATAATGGTATACTTTTCATAACGGCTTATTATTCTAATTATTTTTTCAAGAAATTTTTGTTCAGAATTTTTTTTCTAAACGTTATAGTTTCGGAAATGTTTATAAAAAATAAAAAAAATCAGCTGTTCTTTTGTTTTGTTGATCTGTCAGAAATAAACCAGTTAAGCATGCGTTGATTAATTTTTACATGACGTGGAACATAATATTATGTAGGTAACCATGGCAACGAATAGCAAATATTTTGAATACTAGCCATTACCTCACGCAATATCAGAAATATATATTTTCTTTATTATACTATATATATCAAATGTCAATATTTTTGTTAGTTGGAATGGTCCCGTCGCCCAATTGGCTGGAATTTTTTTGTCCGGCTGGAGGGGTAGTGGGGCCTAGCCAAGAGCTGTGAATTTTTAATTTTGTGAAATTTTATTTGCAAAAAAAGTCCTTGAGACATTTTGAAATTTTAATGCCTTCTTTAGTAATTTAATAAATAATAAAGCCAGATCACTGAGTCGGGTCTAAATGTCCGCCAGGCAGTTACAAAACTGTCTATCATACGTGAGTGCGAGTAAGACGCTACGAGTATATTGACGTGTGAGAGATACATGCATGTATACAGACATGTAATGTGACTCTATACGCACGAGTGCGTTAAAATAAAACAAAATTGATCATGGTATACCAATTCCACAGTAAATAAATGTTGTGTCTGTTTTTTTCGTAACCTACTATTAGAAGCGAAGTTTGCTCAAACGCGAAATGTCAAAAAATTGAAAAATGAGTGAAAACCATCTATTTTATAAAAGGTACATGCAAAAAATATAAGGATCCCTATAGGTATATAAACTACTATTATATGTAGAGATGCAGGTATTAGGAAATCAGAACCATTAGAACGAAATGTCACTGGCCGAGCATCATAATATTTTTTCTGTAAGCTTTGGTTCACAATGGCGCCATGTGTGTATTTGACCTTTGTGACAGTTACACCACGGCATAACTTTATTCTATGGTTAAACCGCGATCAAAAAATGCACCACACGTTCTTCGTTCTGAACTGAAGTTTGCTTTTATTAGTATTCAATTAACTTTTATAAGCGTACGGTAATGTTGCTAATTACAGCTCTTTTAACATTAAAATCATTTTGTGAAGGTTGTGTACATACGATTTCGCGCAGCGAGAAAAAAAATATACACACTTGGCATTTAAATATAAAACTTTACATAATTCCGATTTCAATATCGTGACGAATTTTTATTAAAGACGCTTGTAATTTATAATTATTTTGATGCAATTTTACGTATTTTTAAAAATTATTTAAATATATTTGTGTTATATTTTCTTTATAAACTTTCTCAAGGAGATTAACTTTTGCGTGTGTAAATTAAATAAAAATTATTCTAGATTTTGGTGATATCAAACAGATTTCAATAATCTCGCTATTTTATATTATGACTTTACATTTATTCTTTTGATTTGATTTTGGATCAAGATAGCTGTCCTCGCGTATTCAATTTGTATCATAGATAATTTATGATCTCTCTTTTTTTCTCAAGCATGTATCAATTAAATATTTATGTTATTTGACTTTCGTGTTAGGTATATATTTACACTTTAAATATTAAACTAAAAAATATACTAGATCCTGTACCTGAAAATAAGGTCATGGACTGAAAGCGTTGTGGGTTCCTAACTCTTACATTTTTAGCTGGAAAAATTATCAGAAAAACCGCAAGTAAATAAAACTATTAGTAAGTTCAGATTTAAAATTATATTGAAATAAAATCTTTTTACATAACACGCATGTGTTAATTTTTAGCAACCTTAAACATTCTATTCTTGTACTTATGAATTGTTTTAATTGAGTAATTACTAAATTATGGAAGTGTTAAAACAATATACTTGGAATATATTATATATATATATTATATATATTATTACCAACACACAATATACAAAATACATCAAATTGTCGTTTAGTCAACATTAATTATTTATATTCTTATTATTATGACATAGGTACCTAATGTAATTTTATTTTTACTACACTATGCAAGGTTAATTCTGTAGATATAGGGTGTTCCATTATGGATTTTTTTTGACAGCTGTCATTCAGCCATATTGACCGCCATTTTCTTTTCTGTTTTGACATTTGAAAAGAGGAAGGTTTGCTATTAATTGCTAAAATGACATCGTATAGTACGAAATTTTCCAAAAAAATCACACAAACCACATTTTCATCTCAGCGGCTATGTAAACAATAAAAAAAATATTTTGTTCTATTTTTTTTTAATTTTTGTGGCGTGAATTAGTGATTATTGATCTGCATGACATGTGGTTTCAATAGGATGGAGCCACTTGCCATACAGCAGCTCTAACAGTGGATTTATTGAGCCAAACATTTCCTGGACGAATTATCTTAAAAAATGGTGCTGTTGCATGGTGACTAACAACATGTGATTTGACGCCTTTGGGCTTCTTTCTCTGGGGCTATGTGAAATCACAAGTCTACAGCAATAATCCACAGAAAATTAATGAATTTAAACCGGAGATTATTTGTGTTATTGGTGAGATTCAGCCCAATTTGTGTGAAAAAGTCATCGAAAATTTTTACAAAACAGTCACCATCTGTACATGATATTCTTTTAAAACGTAAATGGCAAACCTTTAACGTTCATATAATGCAAAAATTAAGATACTTTCAATGAAAACATTGTTTTTTTTTTCAATTAAAAAAAAATCTTAAATGGAACACCCATTATATAACTTTTATATAAAAACTTTATCGTTTGTTTATCGGTACCTATTTCCGATTTTATTTCGACTAAACACCATTCATTTCTAGCTTTGTGTCCCGACCTGAGAGTGTATTTATACTACCCGTAAACAACTAAAGGACCGGCTGCACAAACCTTATGGGATTTGGTTCTCGGTTAAATTGATTGAAAATGGTTTTATTTTATAGTTTAAAGGTCACTAAAAAAAGTGTCCATGTGCACTTAGCCTCAAAAACAAAAGGTATTTAGCTACAAATATGTTTAGCGAGATTTTAGATATAGGGATATCTATTGAATTCACATTTTCCGTGTTCAACTTTTGTTATTTTTTTAGAAATAGAAAAGTAGTCGAAAACTAAGTAATGCTGGAAGGTGTCACCCTGTATAAAATAATAATGTCATTCGGATTCAGCGCACTCGAAAACATTTCTAGAGGTTAGCATTTTTTAAGATTGTGAATTCTGTAGCTACAAATCTATTTTTACCATTCCAACCCACAAGTGGGGAATAGTACTAGTTTAGGTAAAAAATCACTTTTCAAAAATTTTACAATATCGTTCCGTTTTGAGGTCCCCCGAATCCAAAAAACATATTTTTGGAAAAACTGTGCGTCTGTTAGTCTGTTTGTCTGTGAACACGATACAGGTCAAACGGATGAGCGGATTGAAACCAAATTTTGGGAGGATGTTTGGTATGCAAATATGAAGAGCCCTATTGTTTTGGGGGAAAATCGGCGCATGCGCAGAAGAGATATTTGCTATAACGGTGCTTTTTATATAATAATGGTATACTTTTCATAACGGCTTATTATTTTATTTATTTTTTCAAGAAAGTTTCGTTAAATTTTTTTTTTCTGAACTTTATAGTTTCGGAAATATTTTGAAAATAAAAAAATCAGCCGCTCTTTTGTTTTATGGATCTATCAGAAATAAACTAGTTCGGCATGCTTTGATTAATTTTTACATGACATAGAACATATTATGTAGGTAACCATGGCAACGAATAGCAAAATATATCATATTGAATACTAGCCATTACCCGCGTCATCTCACGCGATATCAGAAATTTTATTTTCTTTATTATAATCAAATGTCGACATTGTTGTAGTTGGAATTGTCCCGTCGCCCAATTGGCTGGAATTTTTTTTATTTGAACAAAAAAAAAAAAAAACAAGTGAATCTATTGGTTTTTAGGCTATGCGCCCATGGACACTTTTTCTTAGCGACCATTAAACTATAAAATAAAACAATTTTCGATTATTTTAACCGAGAAACAATTCCCATAAGGTTCATAAGGTTTGTGCAGGGTCCTTTGCGTTTTTACTAAACGACAATTAATTATTTCTGCTAGACATCCATTTTTTCTCTACTAAACGTCTATTCTTTACGAAACTAAATAGTTTCGCACTGTCGGTAGCTGGCCACGGCAGGTCGTTCGACATATTATAGTAACAATATACAAAAGTCATTCAAATATCACGTTTCCATAAATCACGCATGTTTGACGTATTACAGAATATTTAATTATACATAATACACATGAGGTATGCTCGTTGCTTACGGGTGACAACACCGTTTGACCTGCCCGTTGCACTGTTAGATATTTTACTGTGAAATTATGCAAACAGATGCACTTTCGTTGGTTGAAACTAGTTTCCTATTTATTTCGTTTCAAATTTATACTTTTTACTTTCTAGACTAGACGGCGAGGAGGAATTTTTGGAAAAAATTAATTGTAACCGATTTTATAACGATCGAATATTGGAAAAGTTAGGTATATGGTTTTTATAAATTTATACGTTTGTCTAAAATTGGTATCGCTAAAGGAATCGTTATAAAATCGGTTAGAATTACTTTTTTCCAAAAATTCCAACGAGATACTAAAGTTGAATGGATTTGTGATTTTTCTGGCTTGGTCCGACCAGCGAATCCCGTTTGTGAAAAAAATGGCGCAATTTGTAATTAAGGAAACAAAAAAAAGTGAGCGTTAATTACTCGAGAAGTAATTGACCGATGACGCTAAAATTATTCATGCATGTTTGGGTCAACATAGACATCATTTTTGAAAATTTTCAGCCATCTATGTGCGGTCATTTCTTAGTGAAAAAAACGCGCTTTTTTAACTTTCGGGGCTATTTGCAAGTTAACAATTGCACTTAGCGACCTCTGTCAGTGCTCATTTTTTAGGAAATTTCATAAGGAACAACTTTCTCAATGCATATGCTATAGTCAAGAGGAACGGAGATAATAAAGGAAATAGAGAAAAAGCACTATTTTCGTCACTAATTGTCAATTATAAAATCAAGCACACCAACAATTTGTAAGCAAACTTAGGGGGTTGAACTACACCCTAAAACGAAGCGATTCCAACAATAATCTCGCCTGTGCCCGAAAAATACACCCAAAACTCCTCGCCGTCTTGCCTATTTCCTACATACGACATCTATACCAATGTGTAGGGAGATTTATGTGATCGTGAAAATGAAACAGACGTATGGCAGATTATTTTAAGAAGAGAGTACCATAAACCTGCGCACTAACAATTTTTGGTTCGGTACAAAACAAACTTCAATACATGTATCGTGTGAAGCCAACATATAAAAGCCCTCACAAAAACTAGTAGTTAAATCTAGCAAGGAATCTAGCGGCTAAATTTGCCTCGTGTGCAGCGTCCTTAAGGCAATGGGGTAAAAATGCCTTAAAACTTATATGCTGGGTGTTGAAGAAACATATGGTTTTACATCTAATATCAAAGAACAACAACGCGTGGGTATATAATTATATATAGACATTTATGCTAAAAATTCAATCGAACATTTTCTTTTCCTTTCGCAACATTTATAATAATTGACAGTTGGTAGAAAAATGACCTAACAATAGCTCACAACGATTAATTTCTATGTACATTTTACTTTCAGAATATAGAATTATTAATTGCTTGTTATTAAAATATTTCATGATTAATGTTTGTGACCTTGCTATACTTATTAATTGACTTACAACTTTTGATTAATAATTATGAGTACAAAAATGGTATTCGAGAGTGATTAGATGACAGAGGAAATAAATTGATATTAACAGTTGTAGATTTTGATACCTCGGCAGAAAATATACCGTGTACTTTTGTTTTAATGTAACAATAACCGGCCTTGAGCTTGCTTTTAATTGTAACAAATTTTTTTCCCAGCATCTAAGACGCTTATAATAATTCATTAACGAAAAAATTAATATCCGTGTACCATTTTTTTTGCGCTATTGTTAATGAGTTTTTTAATATTACCCGTCGTGTAGTTTTAAAATCAGAAAACAATGTTCCTAATTTTATTCCTCGAGGCTAAATAATTATTTCAATCGATTTGTTGGATTAAAATAAACTTAATTCATTGCAAGGCCATTTCGATTAATGAAATAAAAAAGATAATTGAATATTGTGTACTGTCATTCATAATTGCAAATTACATTCAATATTCCAACTTATTTTTTTTAAATAGTGTTTTAAATATAATGCAGTTAATTTATAACGTGTAGATCAATACTGAAACGAAAGTTGCAAACACAGACTAATTTTACGTATTAGTTGACGGTCAGGAGTCGAGATTTTTTGGGGTTTTTGTTTTTTTTTTCAAGAGCGCCCTCCCCCCCCCCGTTTTCGAGTTCGCTGAACACGATGGTGAGTGTCCCACAATTTTTTCCCTCGGCAACCCCTTCAAATTGGCCATAAAACCACCCCCAAATTCGCCTTCCCGCGTTTACAAATGATTTTTTTTTGGCCTGGTTAAGACTTCCTCGAATACAGAGACTCGGTCTTCGAGGCAGATGAGCCACACCACCCCCACTCCCTTATTTCCACCCCTTGGGAAAAAAATTCGAACACAACAATATTGTAGGAAAATTAATTCTCTACAAAAAATATTTCTTGTTTTCATTTCTGTAAATAATAAATTACAGAACTCCAAAGATGATCATGTATGGAAATTTTGATATAACAATCGCTAAATCGCTCGTCTTAACACTATGTCACTGCTCGTGATAATACCTTTTATTACAGACGAGATACATGAACTACTATGAACGTTACTCTGTATTCTGTAATTTAAAAGGATTTTAAATAATTTATCGCATAATTCAAGTTATATCATCATTGTATGACATTTAAATTTAAATAGATTTAATGAAGATATTAATTATTCATAATGCTAATTATTTCGTCTTATGTATTGATTATTCTCAATCATATAATATAAAATATCAGATTGTTTATACATAGATATATTATGCGTTTGACATTTCATTTTTTTTTACAAATGATTTAACACCTACAAAATTGCCAGTTAAATTAAATGACTCTCGTTTCTAATTGTACAGATCAGTTTAATCTTACTTTCTTGGTTATTTACCGAAACGAATTGTCTTTATTCACTCAACAATATTTACAAACACGACTTTAGCGCTCTTATTTGTGTGGAAATATACAGGACTAAATGTTTGTTTCACTTTTGCTTGTGCAAGATACAAAATGTTAGAAAATGTCCAAAGCCGAAGTTTTGGAACAGCCTCTTGTCTGCATGTAATTTATTTTGTGGTTCTTTGATATTTTGTATGAAACACGTTTTCGTCTGGCTGTTTTTTGTATCAGAAAGACTCCAGAACAGCTGAATCGATTGCGCTGAAAGTTGGTACACTGTCGGATAGTTAATGGTACCACAGAACAATTCTGTGTAATGGTACCTACTTTTAATCCAGCTACGATCAAGTTAATATAATTTAGCGGAGTTGTACTGTATTTTATTATTATGTGATGTAAAAATTTCTTTGTAATAAAATATTTTGTATTATAAGAAATTTGATACTAGTATTATTTAGACGTGAGTGAATAAATAAAGAATTACTTTTTTTGTTTTCGTTAAGCGCAGGTATAATATTTTTTTTATTATAAATACGTATATGTTTCTGTTAAATTCGACATTAACGCGAATGGAACCAGATTGAAATAGTGGATTGTAACTTATAGAAGAAGTTACAATGGCAATTACTCTTACTTAGAGAGTCTTCTCGCTTACCCAGTTCTCACTCACTCAGGTTTTTCTGTATATACACCTCGTGCGCAATATTACGGCTCGTAAAGCTGTGTCCTGACAATATCGATCGGCAAAGCTGCACTAGTGTAGACGTGACTGTCGGCTTCGCAGCTTTGCCGATCGACATTGTCAGGACGCAGCTTTACGAGCCGTAATATTGCGCACGAGGTGTATATACAGAAAAAACTAAGGGAGTGAGAACTGGGTAAGCGTGAAAACTCTCTAAGTAAGAGTAATTGCCATTGTAACTTCTATAAGTGAGAAACAGAAACCTCTATAAGAGACAGACGTTTTCCACTCATGGGCATCTATAACTGAGACTACTACTTGCCTGTACCTCTATAAGCGATAGTCGAACGTTCCACGAAATTTAAGAATGAGTCATAAATAGCGGAACTAACATTGTTTTTGTAATAGACCTCTATAAGTAAGAAAGGCCACTCCTGTGCCTCTATAAGCTATATACTCGGGTAAGTGAAAAACCTCCATAAGCAAAAAAGAGTTCGCGGTCCCTTGAAATCTTGCTTATCCAGATTCGACTGTATATGGCATTTTTTTTTCACGTACCTCCTATAAAAAACTGGTTTTCATTTCATTTTCAATTTTTTTTTTAATTTCAAAAAATGGAACGTATTTCAAAAAGTTTTGGTTTGCGGACCTGTTTATTATTGCATCTCTTAATTAAATACATTTTCACTTTATAAGTAAAGTTCTCAACTTCTCTTGCGGTCTCAGAAAGATATGAATTATATAAACCTTGGCATAAATCACAATCTAGATCTTTCATCACGACACTTTTTATTATAATTTTAGGAAAACTGAATATGTATACCTATATGTTTCATCTGGCTTGTTTTTATGCAAAACTTTACTATTGTCGGAATAATGATCTCACCGCGCGCGTCTTTGCATAATATTTTATAAATAATTCAAACACAGATTGCGATCAGGGATAGCGGATTTTGTTTTACGATTCATTTGTATGTTTTTTAATTTTTTATCTACGAATTTGACATTTAAATCGTCTTGTTTTTTCATGTTTATAACTTTTTTTTTCTTTTTTCAGGTAAGACACGTCCTCCCAATCTTAAAAATATGGCGTAGCGTAAGTTTGGTCTACTATTATTTTTTTTAGATTTTTATAAACTGTGCCATCGTAATCTAGACACGCGGAAGCGTGTCAAGCTAAGTTCAACGAATCAGAAAACAGTGAATTGTTAAGATTTGAATTATTTTCCAAGCAATCGATTTTTTTATTAACACGTAGCGTCTTTTGAAAAAGAAAACTATAGAGAGAATTTAATTTAATTTTACAAATCACATTTGAATGATAAATAATAATAATTTATTTGAAAAAAGTAATGATATTCCATCAAAAACATAAATGTGAAAAAAGGGACCCAAGCTCAATATTAAAAATATTATTTTCATTCTGTGCAAAATGGATCCTTACCTCAATACAAAACGAATTGAGATCTAAAAGGGTGCCAAGTTTTCATACATATAAACATTATGTTTAGGTATAAATCATAATATAAAACATGAAAACTTGTCAAGTGAAAACTTGGCACCCTTTTAGATTTCAATTATTTTTGTATTAAGGTATGGCTCTATTTTTCACAGTATGAAAATAATATTTTGGCTCCCTTTTTTCACATTTAAGTTTTTGATTGGATCAGTTATTTCGAATATTTATATGGAAGGGTAGAGGACTAGATGTCAATAATTTTTTCGAAAACCATAAAATGATTGGCTAGAAATGATTATTATATAAATCAATTGTCATTAGCGACCGCTAAACTAAATTATATCTTCTCGCTGTAGGTACGTACTATGTAACCAGCAGGTGAATCGTGATTTGAGAAAGTAATGTAAAATAAATAAATTATGCTCATAAAAAGTAATTGCTATTTTCAATACCTTCTATAAAAAAGACGTTCATAATTGAGTGCTTAGTAATTAATCAACATTCATTTTTATTGATTGAAATTAAATAATAACTAATAATTCTGTTCATTGATTATGTACTTTATGGTTATTATAAAGTGAGATTCTCTCTCAACTTACCTATACTTCATTCCAAAATGGTAATAATTAATGAACCTGCACTTGCCACTAGATTCATCGCTAGATTTGTTTCAAGCATGCTGTGACGCTGGGTTTCGTGATGACTTTTATATGTTCGCTTCACACGATGCGTGCATTGAAGTTTGCTTTGTAGATGGGTTTGGTGCGCGCGCAGTGACAGTTCGAATGTTAACAAAAGTGAACTTTTATTGTGTCTGAACATTATGATGCAGTGTTTGTGGGCGTTTGTCCATGTCGCCCACGTGACAAGATACACTGTTTCCTGATTGGTTCTTGCTCAAAACCAGCAGACGAACAAGCACGAAAAATAGCCCCGGTTCTAATTATGAAATCCGTCTTGTGAACTGGCAGGCGAGCCCGCAGTGACGTCATTTCCATCTTCGTAAGCCGCAACGGCAGCCAGCCCTAATCCCAGCAGTGTTTCTGGCGGCAAAACCAGCCTCGTATACAGCGGCCTTTATTTTTATGGAATTTATAAATATTCTGTTACAAATGCGACGTACAGATACGTTTATGAAAATGCTTTAAAATACAATTTTTTTTCAATGATGCCATTGGGCTAAAGTTTTCGTGTGTGTATAGATTTAAATTAGAATTGACCACATAATTGTGATAATGGTATGTGTTTGGGAGACACGTACCTAGGTACAAAAATAAATAGTTGGAAATCACGTCAGGAAGTGGATTCTTACTTCTAAAAAAACGTTGAACTTTCAGAATAACATGATCTGATCATTGACCCTGGTAGTTATGATCACTGAAAAACGATGTTAGATCATTTAGGATCTAATATCATTTTATTCCTCTGATTTTTATTTCTAACATTGATATATTTTGACGTTTTCCTTGATTTTATTTTAGTGTTTTAATTGAAACGACGAGAAAATATTCAATTCGACCCACTAGCAATTATTATTGAATAGAAGTAGCACCTGTGCTCTTCATGTATTTTGGAATGAAGTATAGATAAGCAATACGTGATGTTAAAATCGCGTTAACACCGGTTTGTTCGCAACTGTATGCGATTTATACAAATAGAATCGGTGTCAAAGGTTGCATTTGTCTACAATATTTTACATATTATTCTGGCAAGTGTCTTTGAACCTGCTGCTGGGAAAGACGACACCGTTATAAATTAACATAGACTTGTAGGTACCTATGTAGAAAAATTCCTGCTTCTTTCAATAGTAATTTTTAATACTAATATCTAATATCGCTGTCGAGTGGGGCGCAGTCCCACGAGACAACACTATAATAAAATGGAGTCGAAGGCTCCACTGGTGTTGCGTCGTTGCCGACCAGGACACAGCCCTGCGAGGCTAGACTGTAATACGGCGAGGCCTGATGTTCCACTGCTGTTGTCGCTGCCGAGCAAGGCATAGCCCCGCGAGACAAGACTGTAATACGGCGGAGTCGAAGGCTCCACTGCTGTTGCATCGTTGTCGAGCAGGGCCCAGCCCTGCGAGGCAAGACTGTAATACGGTGAGGTTTGAGGTTCCACTGCCGTTGTCGCTGCCGAGCAAGGCACAGTCCCGCGAGGAAAAACAGTAATACGGTGGAGCCGAAGACTCTACTATTAATGTCGCTGCCGTGTTTCATCTTAATCGCGTACGAAGCTGCAGGTAGCGGCTAGTATATTATATAATTTGCGGTTATGTAGAAGATGCATCCAATTTACGAATAGACTATTATAGAGTGCTACGGGATTATCTTAAAAAATAATCGAGATACAGACTTGAAGCGTTATGTCTGAGAACATCCTGCATATTGCGTTCTAATTTGAGTCAAAAACCGTTCGGAAAAAAACGGAATTTGAAGCGCAACCCATTGACTCTTTTTTCAAAATTACGATCATTAGAAAGTGGAATAACTTTTTAAAAAATCAGCAGAAACTGAGAAAAAGTACGACACGCACAATTAGTAATTATTATTATTATTAGTAACGTGTCATTTTGTTCCACAGCCTGGGAGCAGTATATAGTGCGCAAGTATTTTATTGCACATAACATTTCTTAGCGGTTTATAATTTTCAGTTCGTGAGTCTAGTTTTGAAACGACAGCAGTATTTAACCGACATGCGTCTCAACCAATGACTGTTAAGTATTGATAAATATGTTCAAATCGGACTCATGTTAGCCGTGGCATAACATAATTATTGCTATAATAGATCTTAAGGCCGCTGCACACGAGACTGATTTTGCTGCTAGTTTTCAAGCGCTGATTTTTGTGATGGCTTTTATGTGTTGGCTTCACGCGATACGTTTATTGATGTTGGCTTTGTAGATAGGATTGATACACGCGCAGTGATAGTTCGAATTTTATCAAAAGTTAACGTTTATTGCCTCAGAAATATATAATTAATACCCTCTATATTGCTGGCAAAGATCGGGAGAAAGACTTAAGCACTACGGTGCCGACATTTATACGTCTGTCTCACTTATTATACTCTGAGTTTCATGCGCATATCCGTGAATGGATGTGCGTCAGTTGCAGCGTCAGTTTGCACATGGAACTAAGCTGTAAAAGGGAGGTGGCCTGCTCTATTCCACTTGCCTCACTACAGACGCGACACTTGCGCATAACGGGTCAAGTACAAAGAAAGAGACAGAAAACAGTCATTTGCTGTCTTACTTCAAGGGCCACGCTTCCACTTACGGCCACTGGCAATATAGAAGTTATTAAATTAAAACACACACTATGACGCCATGTTTGTTTGTTGGTGTTTTAGCCCATGTGATAAGATACTGTTTCCTGATTGCTTGATGCTTCTTGGTCAAAACAATCAGACGAACAAGCACGAAGAATAGCCCCGGTTCTAATTTTGAAATCCATCTTGTGAACTCACAGGCAAGCTTGCAGTGACGTCATTTCCATCTTCGTAATAAGCACGGCAGTGTTTCTGGCGACAAAACTAGCCTCGTGTGCAGCGGACTTTAGCATGGCCATAATATAATATTTGCTATAATAGATCTAATTTGCTATTGAATCTATCCGTACTGTTTTGCGGTTGCGTGATAATGATAATATGAGTTTACATTATAAGGAAACGATGTCCAGCTATCGTGTATGTTTAAGTTTATTACATTATTATTTTTGTAACTATATATGCGATAATAGCACGCTATTATGATGATGGATCGTGGGTGAAGTCAGGCGAATACAATTTAAATCACTTCGTATTAAATCTGATGATCTCTGCATGTCGATACTCCGCGATTATACCTAATTAGTTGGCGCAGATTTTATTTATCGCCCGACAAACCTCTACAAGATTTTACGTATGCGACCACACTGTAAAGTATGTAGGTATATAATACAGTAGAACATCTTTAAGTCGAAAACCTCCAAAACTCGAAAATAGTATATTACGCCACAAGGGCCGAACGTTTGATATATATGCACTGCGCGCCATGATGCCCGAGACGAAAACGAGGGCATCGCGACGCGCAGTGCAAGAATTTCAAGGCTCCTCTACACAAGTGGCCAGCACCGCCACTTACAGGCACTCACGATTGTGTAGAGGGCATATTCGTCGGTGCGTGGACGTAATCGGCAGTAATCGGTTGATTGTCGGTACATCAAAGGAATGCGTGGCCAGCATCGTGCGCCCGTACACACAATTGGACCGGCACCATTGTGTGGAGGGCTAGGCAATCATCGCGGCGATGATAGGCACTTATTTGAGTGGCGGTGCTGGCCACGTGTGTAGTAGAGGCATCAAGCTTTCGGCCCTTGTGGTGTATACTAGTTTTCTTCATGCCTCGGTCGTAAGTACATTAATCTGCACCTTTTTGTAGACAGGACCCCGCTCTGCCACGTATGCAAATTATTGTTACGTCAGTTTTTTTCAAAACCAAAAATGGTTGTCGGTAGAAGAAAGTTTGTGTGCCGCTCGTACTGCAGAAGTATAATGTTCGGGTCACGCCAGACATGCAGGCGTCGCGTTTAGCTAATGTGCATTGCTTCGTGGCACCGGCGTGTATTATAAATTATGTGGAATGCATATATAAATAATATGCATACATGCGCACCTCTAATTGTTGTTTGGACAATTGTTCCATTTTATAGCCAAGCTATTAATGTTTATTTTGATCTTAAATAGCGCAATCGTTGTAACTGTTCAAACAAACTATCGCTTTTTAGTGTATTTGCCACAAGGCACTTACATTATTGGACTATTGGCGCCGATCGGATGGCGGGACCTAGGAGTCGGACCAAAATTTCTCGACGTTTCATAACCTTCTAAGAAGTTTGGAAATGTTATATCTATGTGTGTGTGCACGATAACTCTCGACAGACTTAATCGATTTAGATGAAATTTGGTTCACATGCTAAAATCCATCACCGCACGAAGCCTATTTAAAATGGGCCCGTTAGGGCCACTTTAAGGGTGGATTTTAGGGGTTAAAAATATTTTTGGGCCTAAAAATACAAAAAAAATCTCCGAATCGTTTCAATATTGAAATTTAACCCATTATAAGTAATAAAGAAATGAAAATTATTTTCATTGTGCCAAATAAAATATGAAGAAAATTACGTACCTTAACTCTTACCCCCTCCCTCCCCTTACGTAGCTCAGTGTAGCTTTCCAACTGACCCCCCCCCCTCTTGACCGAGCTAAGCAGTTTATGGACGCTTCCTATATTACGGCTTAACTCACACGTACCACTTTCCGACCACAAAAAGTGGTCCTAATGTGGTTGAACTCGATCACTTTCCATCACTGTTTTGTGGAGACGCAGGCGTTGGTGAAACCACAAATGAACCACACAGAACAGACAGTAAAGCGACGGATTTATTAATAGAATTTATTGAGTTCATCCAATTTTTGAAGATAGAAACGACTAAACGAGAGTCAATTTCAACAACTTTATCATCGTTTAAGACTGTACGATGACAAATTTTTTAATTATTTTCGAATGAGCAAAAGTACTTTCGATTATTTGTACGTCTGTTCAGTCTGTGGTCGGCGAGTTGCACGTGTGAGATGGGTTGACCATCATCGGCCGGTTTATTTGTGGCCGATATCACCAACACACGACGACTGTTGTTGACACCGACCACAATTTGTTGTCCGTTTGAGCGCTATCACGACATTACATGCTAATGCCGTACTCTAAACCATCGACCACTTTTTTGTGGTTCTAATGTGGTCGGAAAGTGGTATGAGTTAAGCCTAAGGATATTTCAGTACAAAAAAATATTTATGGGATCCATTTGTGGGTTCCGTTTATTTCGAATAATGAGGACCGTTGTAAACTATGTCTTACTCTTTGTTAATAAATGCCAACAATTACAGAAGTCGTGTTTAAATCTATCACTTATTCTAATCCTCTTTGGTAATAAATATTAATGAATGGTGTCCGAGTAAAAGTGATCATACTTTGTTTATAATGCAAATAAATAAAAAATTTGCATTCGCATAAAGAAATTTTACGATAACAGTAAAAGTTTTTTTTATTAGGTATATAGATGTATTATTAATAATATGCTCGTCTGTCTATGCAAACGGCATCAAAAATCTCAACACTTTTGAATATATTTACGCCATACATAGAATAAGTGAAATTTGAACATCCGCTTTTGTCAGCTTTTGTTTCACACTTTCCACTCCTATTTTATCAAATATGATTTCGAAAGAATTCCATTTCAACAAATTACGAGACGCTAATGGAACAAAAAAAAAATATAGTCAGTCTTTCGAAACTGTTAGTTCTCTATCGAACATCTGGACTATACAATATGAAATATGGAAAAAGGTTTGTGATGGCTCTATTTCACGAACCTTTTAATGGCATATGCTTATAGTGACAGTACCTATATACAAAATATAAATTCTCTTACGACAGATAAAAATAATTTTATAATGTGAATTGATTTTTAAATACGCAGTTTAAAGACCGCGCACACTTTCCCAGCACGACCAGCAGAGCACAACACTAACCTGCACGACCAGCAGAGCACAATACTAACCTGCACGATGTCGATCAGCACAAACCAACAAATTTTAGTGCAGGTTTCGTAATATGCAGTAGACATTTTGCAGTGTTCAAATAGTTTTATCGAACGTTAAGCGTTCCAATCGAATTTGTGACAGTTTGGTGACAGTTTAGAAACTATCATTTCGGCACATAATTTTGCAGTTAATTGTCTAAATACGTATTATGCCAATTTAGTGAAATGCGTTATTATTAATTGTTAGAAGAATCGTAGGTACTCGAGCCGCAATAATAAGATTTTTCTTCATACCTCGATCGAAAGTACAAACTTTCGGCATCAATTGTAAGTCAGAAAGTCTAACATTTACGCCTTGGTGGGATTACACGCAGTGATGGGGGAAATACCTACGTTCGGGCGGCAGTGAAGAAAAAATAATCTATCAACTGTTGTTTAGATGTCGTTTCCATAGCAACCTTATTACATTTTTAGCTAATAGTCGCGAACAGCTGTCATTTGTGTTTTTACGTATAACCTCAAAGCTGCGCTTGCTAGGAATTTATCTGCGTTTGTATATATGTAATTAATAAGTACCTAATTAATTAATGTATTTAATAAGCGTACTTACGACCGAGGTATGAAGCAAAATAGTATACACCACACTGGCCGAAAGTTTGATACCTTGCACTGTGCGTCATAATGCCCTCGGCTCGCTTCGGGCATCATGGCGCGCAGTGCAAGATTATCAAACTTTCGGCCGTTGTGGTATAATATACTATTTATTTGCTAATGTACGACGTTTCGTTTAAATTGTTTAGATAATTTGATGTAACAATAATTAAATTTCGATTTTTATTAAGTCATATTTATGGAAAATAATTGATTTTTAATACTATATGTACTTTGAAGAAGTCGTAATAAAGCGACGAAACGTCGTACATTAGCAAATAAAAATCTTATTCAAATCTTTTTGGTTTCCGGGCTTGTATGCCGTGGTCCATTGGTATTTCTACCTGACGTTTCGTCTACAATATTGCGGTAGACATTATCAAAGACGATGTGATAGCGCCCGCTATACCTACCATTGATAATGTCTACCGCAGTTGTAGACGAAACGTCAGGTAGAAATACCAATGAACCATGGCATACAAGCCCGGAAACCAAGAAGATTTTAATCAACACCGGCCGTGAATGCCTACACACTTGGATAAAAATCTTATTATTGTAGTCCAAGTAGGTACATATGATTATTTTATTAATTTAAAATTATGGGCATGACGAATTCACATATTATTAATATTCAGTCTTTTTTTTAAAGAAACCAATAAATAAAAACTTTAATTGCGCACTCTCTCACGTCAGCAATAACTCCGTGGGAGTTAACAGATTTATGCGTCAACTTTTGGACAGATCAATGGACGCTCAAGTGTCTCCCAAGACCCAACGATAATAATGCGTATGGTAAAAGTAGACATTATTTATTGTTTGTCGTTTGAAATTTGTCAACACGCCGTCTTTCATTAATTATGGTACCGGTGTATAGCATGTGAACGGGCGCTCCTAAAAGAACTCCATTGTGCCGCGGCTCCCATTCAACGGATTCGATATGTCGGGCCGAATCGAGAACGCGACCGGACTGTGACGAATCGTAAAAAGGTGTAGCAGTAGACCTGTCGCGAACGTGATTTATGTCTCTATAGACGGTACCTTCGTCGGTTTCGTAAAAAAAATAACAAGTGACATTTTTCAAAAGCGACCGTATAACATAATTTAATACGTTATTATCGTGTCGACTTTGAGTGGACACATTAGACATGCTTCCCGTATGTTCATTGATTGTAATATTGACTGATATGCCGACACAGCGAAAAAAATTCCATCCAATTGGGCGACGGGACCATTCCAACTTCGAAATGTTGACATTTGATATAGTATAATAATAACGCGTGAGGTGACTCGGGTAATGACTAGTATTTAATATGATATTTGCTATTCGTTACAGATCTACAAAACAAAAGAACAGCTGATTTTTTTTATTTTCAAAATATTTCCGAAACTATAAAGTTAGGCCAAAAAAAATTTAACGAAACTTTTTTGAAAAAATAAATAGAATAATAAGCCGTTTTGAAACGTATACCATTATTATATAAAAAAAACGCTGTTTATATTTATTCTGCACATGCGCTGATTTTCCCCAAAAACAGTCGGGCTCTTCATATTTACAACCCTCCCAAAATTTGGTTTCAATCCGGTCATCCGTTTGACCTGTATCGTGCTTACAGACAAACAGACGCACGTCATAGTTTTTCCAGAAATATGTTTTTTTGGATTCGAGGGATTTCAAAACGAAAAGATATTGTAAAATTTTGAAAAGTGATTTGTGACCTAATCTAGTACCATTCCCCACTTGTGGGTTGGAATGGTAAAACGGAACAATCGAAGCCAGAAACATTATATTTTTAACTTAAAAAAAACTAGGTTCTCAATTCATCTCTTTTATTTTTTGTGTGTCCGTCGATATCTTCGCCGGCTGTGAACCGATTTCGATAGAGCGTGTCTCAAAGTTGGTCCCATATAAATTTTAGCAAAATCGGTTTAGCAACTTTTTAGAAAATTAACAACAACCAAGTAAATATTACAAAAGTTGTAGTTGTCGGTGTGAACGTTGCTCTTAGATTTCAATTAGACACTAAAAAACCACTACAACTAAAAATTTAAAAATAAAAAACTTTAAAAAAATTAAGCTCCTTCAAAAAAGGGTCACTAAAAAGCGTAAAATAACAAAGTTTTGAGGTCGGCGTCTATATGTAATTATTATCACTTTTTATATGTACTTGGTTATGTTAATTTTACGCTTTTTAGTGCTTTTTAGTGACCCTTTTTTGAAGGACGTTCTTTTTTTAATTTTTTATTTCCAAGGCAAATTTACGATATAAGTAAAAAAAAACTGGTCAAGTGCGAGCCGAACGACGACGAAAACACGATAGCAATCTACAAATTCGGGCGAAGCCGAACCGGGCCGATATTTTAAATAAACAGAGAAACAGTGTTATTTTAGCTGAACAGTATACAAAGTCCTATATTTAATTCGCAGTCGGTATTTATTAACACCAACTTTTTGAAACACTGTATCAAATTACACGCACGTGCGTGCATGAATGTTGCAAAATTGCACGCATAAGGCAATAATATTTTCTTTCTATTAGGAAATGAAATACGCAGGTGTATGTAATACTAAGTAATAAGAATAACTACTAACTGGGACTAGGTAATGTACATAATATAAATATAATTGATATTCAAATCACAAACACACAGCAAATACTTCCACGCTCTGTAAACAGAGTGTTCATCTTTTCATTATGCAAATTGTAGATGCGGCAAAACAAACTGGTGTTTGTTTGTTTTTTAGGGTTCCGTACCCGAATAGTGCCCAACAGGACCCTATTACTAAGCCTCCGCTGTCCGTCCGTCCGTCGGTCTGTCGCCGGACTGTATTTCATAAACTGTAATAGCTAGATAGTTGAAATTTTCACAGAGTGTGTATTTCTATTGCCGCTATTACAACAAATAATGAAAAACCAAGATGGCGAATTTCAAAATGGCCGCCATGTAAATTAATTTTCTGGTTTTCTAAAACCGCTTGAGTAACAAATACTATATTTGTGTTGCCTGAAAGGTGAAAACATTCTTAAAAGATACGCGTATTTATGAAACCTCTTGAATTAGAAACTCGGAAAAATATTTAAAAAGACGTATTGGTACACGTTCGATGGTTTTTCGAACTACCGGGACGAGTGAACGGAGGACGAACGAAACACTGGCTTCCGAAAACAATATCTAGCAGGAAACTGAATGTTGAACCTCGTGTCTGGGTTCTGCCGATGCCTGAAAGCGTTTTGTGTTTTTTTAAGCGTTTGCAGACCACTCGTTCCTCTAGACCAGGGGCGGGCAAATCTTTTGATCGCCGGGCCACATAGCTGATGAAAATTTGACTGCGGGCCGCATAGCCGATGAAGATTGGAGAGCAAAAAAAAAGCTCTTTAGGTCCTTTTTTCGTTTGTTCTGGCCCTTGCTATTTCTTTACTATTTTTCTGAAATTTATAAAATGCTTCGCGGGCCGGACAAAATTGTGCTGCGGGTCGGATCCGGCCCGCAGGCTGCCATTTGTCCAGGCCTGCTCTAGACGCATTCACTAATTCCTTTATCGAAATAAAAGGTTTCTGGGTTGGGCTTTGTTCACGGTCATACTGTTTACATTTGAAGTGCTCCCCTGCCGAAAACGAAGCATACACGTTTAGTATTCTTATACGAATATGACACACATTATACTGTTGTAATACAAACATTGAACGGCCTTTCTTGTATACATACAAATATAATACAATGGTCGTAAAAGTTTGCGATCACACTATTAACTTGTTGCATCACCAATCAATCATTACCACCAAATAATACGTCTATTTGTACGTATTAACGACTCAATTTTTGTTTTATGCAAGATTTTGTAGATGGCACTAATTTACCGCAGCTAAGATGTGCTTTTTTCGTTGATTATTTCCGTTAATCCGATATAATTTCGGTACAGTGTAGATACGGCCTTACATTGTAATATATCTATCGTGTATGCGTAAGTAACTATACAAAAGAAAGCATTATATTATTAATATTATGATTATGTACCTTAATAGGTAGTCAATTGCGTTTGAAAATGTGTCTATAGATGTAAGTTAAAATTATATACGGTAGGGATATCCAGTTTTATAGAAATTCAAAAATACTTTGCTTCCTTATCTCTTCAAACATGAAAATGCTAATATTCAATAGGTACAGTTTTTATTATTTGTTGGTTGCAAGTAATTCGTATTGTTTTTATTTTGCAAAAAAAAAATGACAGGGATATATAAACATCTATACTAATAATAATTTAAAGAGGTAAAGTTTAAAAATTGAATTTTATTAGTAAGTTGCTGATGAAGCCATAATAATTAAATTACGAAATTTATTAAAATTAAATTCATTTTTACCAAAATTTCAACTTCATACGATTTAACATAATAAAGAGATAAAGTTCGTAAGTTTGGATGTAGGAGATAATCTTGGAAACTATTTATCCGATTTCAAACATGTTGTCGTCAATATTTATAATGTACCTTCAGGATGGACATATGCTATATATTATCGCGTTAAAATAAAAACGCTTTTCGTGAAAACTAATTTTGCAACGTAAGTCTACGAAAAAACTGGCAATCTACAAATTTGGGCGAAGCCGCACCGGGTCGCTATATTATATAATTTTGCAGAGACCATCGCCATTAACGTTTGAACATATCATCATTAAAGACAAGTAGTAAATTAATTAATATTCTTCAGAAATGGAACTAAATATGCAAATTTTCAATTTCACTTTGGAAATGAAAATCTAAACTAAAATGCTGTTTCGTAATTTCCAAAATGCCTCGTGCTCACTGAATGCCGTAGTACTTTTTGTGTCCAATGGATAAGTCTGGCCAGGGTGTCAAAAACAAGTAATGTATATTTTAGATAACATATATCTAAGAGTTGGATGGTAATTTGGACAGTCTTGAGTCGCGTAACGAGTTTAAAATGTTAAACGAGACATGATTGAGCGTCGCACGCTACCTAATTCTTCTAATCTTCGATCTGTTAATACTCCCAATACATCTCTGAATAACATCTGACTATCTGTATGCGCCGATATTCATTTGTCATTTGCATTTTAAGTGATGCCCTTTACTTTTCATTCAGATTATTCATTTATTGTTGCCAACATAATTTAATCGCTATCCATTAGAATAAATAATCTTTGTACTAAATGAATATACAATTTTAAAATTCTTTTTTCTGCGATCCCCTATAAAATATCTATTTTCTAAGCCTGTCAATGATCACAGATATTAGGAAAAGCTGTAATTATCATATTAATGCCCTTATTCACCGATCACTGTTAAAGATAGATTATTGTTAGTAGAAGTTTTGTTCCAAAATATGTATTGAAGGAGATTTATTTGGTTGAGGAACAATTGAAAATAAGCTTTACCAGTGTATCGCTTGTGGCCAACGTTTCGAAAAATATTCTAACTAAATATTCTACTAACAATAAGTAATTATTATCTATAATGTTTATAATGTAAGTTAGAAATTATAATAATATATGTAACGAATATTATACATGTTCATAGGCCCTGATGATGAAACGTTGGCCACAAGCGATACACTGGTAAAGCTTATTTTCAATTGTTCCTCAACCAAATAAATCTCCTTCAATAGAAGTTACTTATCTTGGAACAAATTTATTATAAAATTCACTTTCAATTCACCAAGAAAATTATCAGGTAGAAAAGTTAGTTAAAGATTAAATATAAACACTGCACTATACTCCTTGCTCTTTTTGTGGTTATTTAATATTTTGACGTTCATCCCAAAAATCCGACCAATGAAGTTAGTGTAAACGTCAAAACAGAAAGTTTCACGAAATAATCCTAACCCAGTTCCACACAAAACTTCCACTAACTTGAATGTTTTACAATCTATAAGGTTAATAGACAACACAAATAAATTCACAAGAGCGAACTGTAGATATAATACTCCACGTTTTTAGGTTAGGTATTATGATCTATGTGGCGGCCATTATTGTTTTATCAAGCGAATAAATATTTATACCCTCGAAGTAAGAAAGAATCGATTTATACCTGCAGTTAACATAATTATGGTTGGTGAATAGAATTATCGCTATTTATTCGGAGGAATAGTTACCTGGAGAACCGAATAAATAACTACCTACGTTCGGTGAATATGAACATAACACAATTCAAGCTGAGGTGGGTGGAAACCCGATATTTTGGTAATGCCATCTGCAACCCAACGGCATGTCTCGGATTTTGACATTTTCCGAAAGAAGTCATTCGGTGGCGGGTTGCCTTTCAGCCAACGCTGTGATCACGTACTGTGCTATAGTTATTAATGCACCGGACCCCGCGCGCGGCCGATCCATCATTATGTTTTGACAGTTAACACTTTCACGGTTTTCGCGATGTCTGATCAACGATCAGAACGATCAGCATTGACTATCTCTCGACACTAGCGCGCTCAATCAATGTACTGCCATTTTGTCGAAACTGTTGTACACTGCATTGTCGTTCGGCCACGTCATGTTGAAATGTTGTACAAACAAATCACTCCATTAGAAATTATTATTGATTATATGTCTCGATAATCGAAATTTTACAATCTTTCTTTTCCGTTGAAAATTTTGCGAGGTTATCAGAGTAAAACATCAATTAAATTTAATAATAGTAGTTTGTGTATCTATAGGGTGTAATGCTTTATTTTATATGTACGACTTATTACAATCGAGATAAATATTTGCACGTAACCAGTGCCAGATTAACCTATGAACAAAGTAGTAACTGCTTAGGGCATCACGTCTCACGGGGCACAAAAAATCAGAGACTAGAAAAGAAAAGTACCTTTGACCGTGTCAATTTTTTTTTTCTTTTTGTCATGTTCACAAAAATTTGATTTACATAAAACTGTCTGCAGAAGTATAGAAGTTCAAATAAATAATAATTTATTTTTGAAAATGAAAACGAAAAAAATTTTTTTTAACTTTTAACTTTTTTCTATATTAACTGTAAAAATCCCGATTTTATAGACAGTCAAATTTTCAATGAGTATGTATTTATTGATTGTAAAAATTCAATTTTTTCCGCAAAATTTTATGCTTTTTAACTTTTTTGTATTAATTTTAAACATGAGATTCACAATTTGAAAAAAAACTTTTTTATAAACTAAACATGACAGACAATATTATAATTTTTTTAGACTGCTGTTAGAGATGGGGGCCATAGGCAAGAAATGCTTAGGGCATCAAGGAGTCTTAATCCGGCATTGCACGTAACTCCAATAAAGTAGCTGATTTTCACTTCATAATAAGTATATATGCAGTAGAACCTCTGTAATTCGAACTTCAACGGAGACGCCAAAAAATTCGAGTTATAGAGTTTTCGACTTTTTGTAAGGAAATATTCGACAAAGTTACAGAAAACTAAATCAACACATTTTATAAATTTCCTTCACATACATTTAATATTATTTACTGAAATACTGAAAATATGGTGGAGGCGCAGGGTATCGGTGGTCTACCTGAAAATGAATTTCATTTTTAAGTAGGTAGTATATTGTGGATTTAAAAATAAAAAAAAGGAAGCTGCTGCTGACCAACATATTCATTAAGTTTTTAAAATGAAATTTTTCTTTCATTGATATGACTAATAATATCTGAAATCTACACAAAATAAATAAAATAACCTGGATAATGGTTTTATTTTTCATGAAAAAAATGTCAGGTTCGCTATTTTGATATTTCAGAAAAAAAACTGACAAAAAGCTAGATCAAAGTTTGAGTTTAAAATAAATTATGCTTGTGTGTCAGCACAATATTTCAGAAAAAAATGTCAAAAACACATAATTTCATTAAAAAGAGGGGCAACGGTTGTGATTTATCGCTCACGAAGACTTATCTGAATTTTAGATTGCATGGGTGTCTGTCTCAACCGTAGTATTGTGATAGGTAAATCAAACATTCTGTTAAATGAAAGCTATCTAATGAAGATCTTACGGAGTTTCGCAAGTGACATTTGGCGCTTGATGTGCGAAAAAACAAATTACAATAATAATTATTTTGTCTTAGCAAATACACGAAATTGCACTCTTAATGGGAAGTCATTATAGTGAGCTCTTCTAATGAACGCGGTTTAATACCAATACTATGCGTGCAAACGTCTAAATCTTTCTGAGTACAGTGCTTCAAAAAATGAATACAAAAATCTTACGTTTTCTAATTAACCTTCGTATCGAAGTCTACTGAAAAATTGCTAGTTTTTCAACAGCTCGATTGTCGAATTTCTAAATGAAAATACGATTATCCTTTTTCGTAAATAACTAAATTTTTTAACTTCCTGCTATTGAAATTTTAAAAAAAACGGAAAGTTTCGGTCCGATTTTAGAAAATCGAGTTTTCATCAAATCTGGGCGTTGTGGGATCCTGAGAAGACATTCTGACTATTTTTGGATGGACACCGAGCGAGGTGGCGTAGTGGTGAGAACACTAGACTCGCATTCGAGAGGTGGCAGGTTCGAATCCCGGCGGGGACAGATGCGACTGGGACTTTTTCCTGCTGCGCTTCTCGCCGAGAAACGCTAATTCCTGTACCGGCCATCTTGTTGAGGTTTTCCATGATTTCCGTCTATAATTCCAGATAAATATCGAGATGGTTCCGTATTGAAGGCCATGGACGATTACCTGTCAAACTTTTATGCTTAACATTTTCCTACTTTATACTAATGTCCTAAAATTCCTTCGGTCGCCGATTGCTATTAATTAGTTGGAGTTGAAAAAAAAAATGTAGAAAATAACGGGAAGTGTGATAGATGGAAAATAGTAATGGTGCGAATGGCGTCTGTTATGACATAAAGTCGAGAAACGCATTATTATTATTATTATTATTATTGGATGGACGACCATCCGTCCGTCCGCTTGTAAGTAAACAAATTATTGTCATATCATATCGTTAGAACGAATCAGCCGATTGAATTTGGGTTTATGGCATTCGAAAGGGTTTGTTGAGACTTAAATCTGACCAAATTTTGGTGTCAAGTAATTCAAAGAAATTCAGGTATTAGAAAGAAAAATAAATTTTTTTCACGTTTACTTGTTTATATGGTAATCAAAATATTAAATATAAAAGAAAAAAATGTTGATTATTTTTAATCTTCTTTAATGCATCATAAACACAGCTATATCAATTTATCGCAAGGTATTAACCCTAGGGTTGAAAGTTCAGATTGTCTGATTGCGGCGTGTCGGAAACCACAACGTGGATTTTTACGTCTACTAGATAAGCTTAGACGTGTGATTTTATAGTTTAACTTTGTGGAGACACTGTATATAGGGTCAATTATGCTTGCAAATATGATGCGTCAGTATATTGAATACATTATTAATATCGTGCACTAATTTAATATTGCTATAAATTAATTTCATACCTTACATAATTCATAAAGTAATGGCCGGCTATTAAATTCAGCTAACTGATGGCGAATGGAAGATTACCGTCAGCACGAAAAACGCTGTGAGAAACTAATTAGACCATTTCGAAATTTTCATTGCGGGCACTGAATATTAAGTTAATGGGTTCCATTGTAGATGCGGCAGAAAAAATTGGTGTTTGTTCTTTTAGGATTACGTATACCCGAAGGATGCTCAACTAAGCCTCCGCTGTCCGTCCGTCTGTCAGTGGGCTGTATCTCATGAAGTAGTGAGTTGAAATTTTCAAAGTGTGTATTTCTATTGCCGCGACTACAACAAATAATGAGTAACCAAGTTTTTACCATTCCAACCCACAAGTGGGGAATGGTACTAGTTTAGGTCAAAAATCACTTTTCAAAAATTTTACAATATCTTTCCGTTTTGAGGTCCCCTGAATCCAAAAAACATATTTTTGGAAAATCTCTGTGCGTCTGTTTGTCTGTTTATCTGTTTGTCTGTGAACACGATACAGGTCAAACGGATGAGCGGATTGAAACCAAATTTTGGGAGGATGTTTGGTATGCAAATATGAAGAGCCCTATTATTTTTGGGGGAAATCGGCGCATGCGCAGAAGAGATATTTGCTATAACGGTGTTTTTTTTTATAATAATGGTATACTTTTCATAACGGCTTATTATTTTATTTATTTTTTCAAGAAAGTTTCGTTAAAAAAAATTTTTTCTAAACTTTATAGTTTCGGAAATATTTTGAAAATAAAAAAAAATTAGCCGCTCTTTATTTGTTTTATGGATCTGTCAGAAATAAACAAGTTCGGCATGTTTTGATTAATATTTACATGACGTGGAACATATTATGTAGGTAACCATGGCAACGGTTAGCAAATATCATATTGAATACTAGCCATTACCCGCGTCACCTCACGCGATATAAGATATAGTATTTTTCTTTATTTTAATCAAATGTCAACATTTTTTAAGTTGGAATTATGGTCCCGTCGCCCAATTGGCTGGAATTTTTTATACACAATACAATCTGTACTATATGTACACACACAAACCGCAACAACGTGCTACGCACGTACACAGTAACAGTTCTAATACAAAACAAGCGTTAGATAACGGTGCGTTTATACAGCAGTATAGGTACTCGAACATTTATTAAAATACAACTCTCGCATACAGCACGACACGACCGCTAGGCTATCAGACATAGCCACTGTACCTGTACAGTACAATTCGACTAGTCCATCTGAACTCATTGCAATTATACACTTAGTTGGTAAACTGACCGCGATCTTATATGTCGATGTATGGGGAGAACAGTTTTCCAACGGCAAAGCGGGAAGAATCTTCCCGTGATGGACGAACTATTTACATACCTACAAGTTTGTACGGAACCGTCGGTGCGCAGGTCCGACTCGCACTTGGCCGGTTTTTTTTAATACATTCAATTAGAACGCGCGGAATGTTTGGTTATAAAGACCAGTGCTAATAACAATTCGTGAAATTAACCGTTTCGGTTACCTATATACATGTTGTAAACAGATCGGAAATTAAAATAATATGTAAATAACTGAAATATAATATGCGTGCTTGGAAATTTAAATACCGGTGTACATTTAGCTGTTTTACAAATTGATCTAATAAATCATAGTTCATTAAATTACACCGTGACAACAATGTTATGTAATCTACATATTATTATTATGTCGGTAGATTTGTACGCACATTGTGATTGTTCGTATAATCGTCGCGTCGATCAAAATGATTTAGAAAACCAGATTCTCTGAGAAGTGTAATTTTTAAAACATTTTTTGTTCATCTGAGTTCCAATCTATATCATTATGCAATATTCTTTGTATGTATGAATACATGCGTTAATATTTTAACGATTTAACTGAAAAACTATTTGACGAATATTGATGGAACGTTTTTTGAAGTGTTTCTTATGATTTCAGAAATACTATAGAGCAGGAATGGCAAACCTTTCTGCATCTACATGCTTTTTTTTCAAATTTTTTTAAGTAACCGTGAAGTACCGACAAGCAACCAAAGAAATTTAGTTGTCAAAAAAATATTTTTAACAAAAAAATTGAACCGACTTCACACTAAAAAGTAAAAAATAATTGCGTATTGAAATGTTTTGGAGTCGGTGTCAGCCAAAATGAAATCTATTCCGAGAACTACACCGACTCCAAAACATTTCAATACGCAATTATTTTTTACTTTTTAGTGTGAAGTCGGTTCAATTTTTTTGTTAAAAATATTTTATTTTTCTCTTTTTAGTGTTAATCTAACACTAAAAATCGGTGAACATACATAAAAAACTAATAAGAAAAAATTCGCAGGTTGTGGACAATAGTTATATTTATATTTTATAATTTATAATTATTTGTAATTAACTATTATCGATGGACACGATATCTAATAGGTATAGGTATACATAAAAAACATTATGTGTGTCTTTGAAATTTGAAAATTTCCCTCGATTTCTCCGGATTCCACCATTAGATCCTGACTTGGTTCCGATGGAACCATCTCTGAGGTGCACTCTTTCGAATAAAAAAAAAATTTGAAAATCGGTCCATAATTTACGGAGAAATCGGTGAACATACATAAAAAAAATATATACAGACGAACATAGAACCTCCTCCTTTTTGTTGAAGTCGGTTAAAAAATGAATCAAACATAGATGAAAAGAATAATTTCGATAATACACTGAGCGTCATGAAACTTTTTCGTATTAGTTATTTGGTGATGGTGAATTTTTTTCGACATTTAGCATATTTTTAATTATTTCGATTTTGCACCGCAATCAATGCCGTGTCCATAATAATATGTCGCGTGCCACCTGTGGCACGCGTGCCATAGGTTCGCCACCCCTGCTATAGAGTATAGTCTATATTATATTTTAGTATTTTGTCGCATAGTTAATTAATTTATTACCTATAATATATAAAAATCGTAACGTGGTGCAGTATGTTCACAGTAGACTTGTCCGACTGCCACTCACAGAATAAAAATTCTATTTTTTTCATTCGTTGCATCACTAATTTATAAATTATTTATTTGTGAGTTTTGGTATAAATTCGTGTAAAAGTTCCAAAACTAGGCCTGGAAATTCAGGACGCCGATACAATAATTTTCGCAAAGTTTAATATGTTGCTATACCCCCAAAAAAACATTCCGCTTAAATTAAATTCTTTCAATAAAAAATCGGGCATTTCTGAGCTAAACTGCATAAAGTAGGTACATACATAATTTATTTTAAATTTTCTTTGTAAGTTGATTATTACTAACTATTTTCTTAATATGTCCAAAGCGACTATTTTCTAATTAAGTTGCCGATTTTATACGCTCTAAAGAAACGCATTTAATTACAATAAATTTAGGTCGATTGCGCTGCAAATAGTGCATGCCAGTGGACGTTCATATTATGTTATATTAATATAGGTATATTGTTTGCTTGATTTACAATTGATTTGCTTTCTGATTGGAACGAACGTTTTATATTAAACGCCTCTTGCAGGCTGTGTTTAATGCGTTTCGTCATTTAGTGCTGTTTATTTCCTTGTTAACTGTTCATTTGATGTGATTAATTTCACGCCCGACGAGCAATAATTAAACGCGAAGATCAGAAATATTTTAAGAATGCAATTCGTATTTTCGATTCATAATTTTATTCGCTTTCGTCATCTGCTTCTAAACATAAAACTATTTTTGGTCATACCCTTAAGCCTTGCGGAACTCTAATCGAACCAGCGCGGACGTGGGCGGAGTAACATTATGTTATCGCCATGATTTTCTGTGTTATTCGCAGAGTGAGTGTTCGTCTTGACTTTGTAAAATCCAAACGTGTAACGGGAGTAATTTATTATGTTATTACTCGTCAGTATTACTCGTCAGTATCGATCTTACATTTATTATCCGTTTAGCAGACGACCATATTATAGTAGGTAATGCTCCTCATATTATTTACTTAATTCAATGATTTCACTAGAACACGTCGGTTAGCAAAATATTTTACTAGTGATTCTTTAAGAATTGGCGCTGATGACTCCTGCTATTTAGCGTCTATAATCTACAATATTTAAGAATTGGGCGTAATATTAAATAAAAGTGAATTTTAAAATTGTCTTTTCAATTTGTTGTAAACTTGAAATTATATAATTAAACACCTAACAAAATTCAGTTAATTCTTAGTTCGTCATTAAGGGAGGGAGGTTCTGAAAAACTCGATTTTTTACTGCATTTTCTTTTAATAAAGCATTTAAAGAACGTTGTGTCAAAATTTCAAATCAATCGGAGCAAAACTCTGTCATAGAGCTCCTCTAATACTGCGGAGCGGCAAGAGCTCGGCGCTTGGTGAGTCAGCACCGAGTGTATAAACGCAGTTTATATAGGTTTTGGGTATATAAACGCAGTACCCCCTAAAATAAGACGCAGACTTGAAAAAAAAAGCTGAAGGCAACGAAGTTGCTACAAGGAATGTAATTATTAGAGCTGTTAAAAAAATAAATTGTTTTTTCGTTTTTTTAGAGTTCAAAACTTTAATTGCGTTTTTCTCGAAACCACGTTTCAAAAGTTGTGTACATCGTCATTAAAAAACTACATTAAGGGGGTTTTACAGCTACACAATGACGGATTTTTTCGTGAAAAATCGCAATTTTGACTTCAAACAACCGCCAAAAATTTAAAAATTAAAAAAAAACATTGGGGTCTAGAAAAACATCTCTTTTGACTAAATAATTTTGTTTGATTTCAACGCTGAGATATAGTATACACCGCAAATCTAAAAGGCGTCCTTGAAAATGCTTCGTCGCCGCCTTATTTCTCAATATTTTTCTACAAAAAAAATACAAAATGTTGTTCTATGATGCTTTGTAACATGTGAAACATTAAAATATATCCACTTCAACGATATCTCTAAAGAAATATTCGTAAAAAAAGTGTTTTTTTTCACCTGTTAGAACCTACTCTCTCCCCATAATAGGAAACCGTTATTTTTTGGTAGTAAAATATTTGAAAACGATGGAAATTTGCCAGGCGTCAGTCCGAATTTTCCACCCATTATCACAATCTTGCTCTTAAGAAAAGATATCGTTCATCATTTTTTGTGGGACGAAGTTTGTGTTTATTCGATTTATATTCAGATCGATGACACGGCACTGTATGGCAAGAATAGAACTCAAAAGAAATGAAAACATTTCGAATGACATAACACTTTCATCATGCTGATATTATTTATGTCTTATACAGTTAAACATGGCTGACATGACATGACCAAATATGAATGACAGATCTGTTATCAACAACGTTTCCATTTCTACTTACTACAGCCTGTAAATACTATGTAATTACAATGTAAGTAGTAACTCACTGTTTACAGTGTAAACTCTATATTATAGCGAACTTATATTTTACGAAAAACTCCTTAAAACGTAGAAATTGCTAAGTTTGCTTGGTTTACATTGTTACCCATATATAGAAACATAATATACAGCAGGGGCGGGCAAAACTTTTGATCGCCGGGCCACATAGCTGATGAAAATTCGACCGCGGGCCGTATAGCTGATGAAAATTTGACCGCGGGCCAAAAATTTGCAGAGCAAAAAAAAAAGATCCTCACATTGTATTTCTGCATTTGGAGAGCAAAAAAAAAAGAAAAAGCTCTTTTCGTCGGTTTGGCGCCCTTGCTATTTCTTTACAATTTTTCTAAAAGTTATAAAATGCTTCGCGGGCCGGACAAAATTGTGCTGCGGCCTGCGAGCCGGATCCGACCCGCGGGCCGCCATTTGCCCAGACCTGATACTATATAGCGTAACAACCACTCTCAATATCGAAACAATACATCATTATTTATAGACCTCAAAAATGAGAAATTCTTGATTTAGTAAGGAAAAATGAGGAGGAACAAGGCGATGTAGAAGATGAAGTCACTACCAAGCTTAGAATAATAAAGCTCTGCACGCCGCAAAATTATTAGAAAAAGTCTTTTTATTTAGCGAAGATGATCCCACTATATCCCAAGATATGAATAAAATACAACGAAAGATAAATACTTGCATAGAAAAAAAAAACGACTAACAAAGTAAGTATAATTTTGTTATGTAAATTTTTTTCTCTTAATTTAGTCAGAATTAAGACCACTTAAGTATTCGTAAAATTATATTGTTTTCCTTGACTCTCCGTTTAACGAAAACACTTTATAACGCAATAAAATACCCGGTCCCTTCAATTTCGCTATTTATAAAGTTTATAATTGTATTTTTGATCATTAGAAAATTTATACAGGCTGGATGTTTTATATTTTTGGCACAGAAAAAAAATGAGTCATACTGTGAGAAAAAAACGTTTGCGGTACTTATTTAACACAGGGTTGTCAACTTTGGTGTTTTCCCCCTAAATTTGGGGGGATAATGTAGAATGGGATTTTTTAGGGCCCTAATATTTTAGGGGTAATTTTAAGGACTCAGAAAAACTTAAAATTTGAATTACAAAACCGACTCATTGTAAAATATCTGTTTACTAAGTCGTAACCTAAGTCCTAATAAATATTAAATAATATAGTAATAATAGTATCATAGTAACATCATATGGCGGCGGCGCTCGGTCTCCTTCAATAGCAACATACCGCGGTCAAAACGGCAAACTTTGTTGAAGATGAGTTAACAAAGATTTCCGATTATTGTAACTGTAAAACAATTATTTTTTATTGTTAACTTATCTTCAACAAAGTTTTCGGCTTTGTCGACGGTATTCTATTCTGCTATATAAGTATACTAAACGATAGACAGCGCTCGGTCTCCTTAAACAGCTATAGGTATTAATTAATAGAAATAAAAAAAATTCAAAATAAAACAATTATTATTTTTAGAGGATTTCTAGGGACATTTCAACTTCCACTATATCAGTACAGCTGTGTAACCTAACACGATCCATACAGTCTGTTTACGTTTCGACGACTGTATGTTTGTGTGTGCGTGACAGATTCTTATCTTCTGTATCTAATGTTACAACCAGAACAACATTTCACTGTTAGCGCGTAAAATTATTATCGTTGTTATTAATGGTTCAACATTCTGTATTACGTGAACATATTGCAAGTGCCCCGGTTTAACTAAACTGGACATTATCAATGTGTTGAAAGAGTGCTCCTAATTTACATCTCTGCTGAATCGGGGAACACCCGCTGCGTTTTGAATGCAACGCGAACGTAACTCTGTTACGTTAAGTGACCGTTACTCGAGTTGTTTTAAAATATATATAATTTGGATGAACTTGTAGACTTGTTTTTTGTTCTTTGCAAAAGTCAACTTGTTTCTCAAATCATAGGCCTCTTTGTGGCAAAATAGTATATTACACCACAAGGGCCGAAAGTGTGATATTTTGCTCGCCTCAGGCATCATGGAGGGCAGGGCAAGGTATCACACTTTCGGCCAGTGTGGTATATACTATTTTTCTTCATACCTTGGTCGTAAGCACGCTTATTAAATACATTAATCAATTAATGAAATAGAAAATAATAATCAAATTAGTTTTCTAGATACACTAATTATTAATAATAACGGTATTGTTGAATTTAACTGGTTTAATAAACCAACTAGTTCTGGTAGAGTTTTAAATTTTTATTCTAATCATCCAATGAATCAAAAGATAGCTATGGTTTATAATCTTATTGATAAATCTATTTTATTATCTAAACCAAAATTTCATTTAAATAATTTTAATTTAGTTCGTCAAATCCTACTTGCCAACTCTTATCCTCTCAAATTTATAAATAAATTTATCAAAATTAGAATTAATAAATTAACAAAAAAAAAAAGTCATAATTCACAAAATAATGTTAAAAATGTTGATTGTCCTTTTATAGTAATTCCATTTTTCGAAAATATTTCAATAAAATTTAGTTCATTTCTTAAAAATTTAAATATAAAAACTGTTTTTAATGTTAATAATAAACTTGATAAAATTATTAAAAAGGGAAAAGATAAAATTAATAAATTTCAAAAGCATAATGTTGTATATAAAATTAATTGTGAAAATTGTGCTAAGAATTATATTGGTCAAACAAAAAGAGCTCTTAAAACACGAATAAAAGAGCATCAAAATAATCACAAATTAATCCCTGACAAACATAATGTAATAACTAAACACAAATTAGAACTTGACCACAAAATTAATTGGGACAATATTAAAATTTTAGATAATGAAACTAATTTTTTTAAAAGAAATATTTCGGAAATGTTACATATAAAATCAAATAAAAATTCTCTCAATGCTCAATTAGATACAGAAAATTTAAGTAATATATATAATATTATATTGAAATAATTTTTGTTTTATTAATTTTTCTTTCTTTTTTAGGTACTCACAAATTATTATTTTCATGACTACTTAATAAAAAATTGTTTGTTATTATTTTTTCATTATTTTGAATTTCATAATTAATTTTGAAAAATTCTTTAAAAAGCGAATTATATTTAAATATTAATTATTTTTATATTTTTAGATCAATTCTGAAGAAGGTCCAAATCCGGATTGAAACGTTAATGTATTAATTTTATATTGTTTGTTAATATATTGTCTGAAAAATTGGTCGATAATTTTATTTATTGAAGAGTTCTAATAAGACGTTAATCAAAGATTTGTACATTAATCAATTACTTATTTATTAGTTACAATGTTACATAAAAACACAGTTAAACTCCAATCAAGCAGCTTTGGGGTTATACGTAAAAATACGAATGACAGCTGTTCGTGACTATTAGCTAAAATGTAATAGGGTTGCTATGAAAACGACATCTAAACAACAGTTGATTGGTTGTTTTTGCTTTACTACCTCCCGAACGTACGAACTTCCCGCATTGGTGCGTGTAATACCACACTTATTGCCGAAAGTATGCACTTTCGATCGAGGGATAAAGAAAAAATATTTTCATTTTTGTCAACAAAAAAACCTTTGTTAATTTGAGAGAAAACTTTGCGAAACGTATTTTTCCATTGGCTGAGAAGTATAGAGACTAAGAACTTAAAAATACGGGAGTAGAAAATGGATGCTGTTGAAAATACGCATGAATCCGACTGTATATTGTTTTAAGCTCCAGTTTAACCTAAAAAAAAAATGGTAACAAACAGCGACTTCGCAAATGTCCTGTTATAAGTTCTGATATTAAAATTAATTATTTTTCTTCCTTGCGTCTTCTTGTAAACGCTAATGTGCTCTTTTTAGTATTTTTATTGTTTGCCTTACCCCTTTACAACCGATTCTATACGGGCGCGACTATCGACAATTTTTTTTGCAGAGAAACAGATTAATTTTTATGAACGCAGCCGCGGTTTTTTCGTGCGGATTATTTTCACAGCCAAGCAGGGGTACACGATTGTTTTTAATTAATTTTTTTTGGTCCCTAAATATTCAAAAACAAAAAAAGTTTCGCCAGCTGTAAAGAGATATAAAATATATACACTTGTGTTTCTCTTTCTTCTCCAAAGATTTTGTTTATTGGACAAAGTTAGCCTCGAGTAATAAAAACAGAATGAACCTTTTATTACATGCATTTTAAGCTGCGGATTACCGGATATGGAGTAATGTATTGATAGAGTGCCTTTTATTAAAGTAATCAACTCGTTACATAATGTAATTTGGTTTTTAATTAAACAATGTTCTCAACCCTTTCAAATACCAGACAATATAAATGCCTTTCCATTTCTCGTTGTTGAATTTTACGTCGGCAAAACTATTTATGTATGACTTCATATTTTTAACCGACTTCAAAAGAAAAGATGTAAAAAATATTGTCAAAAATCCATATCTTTTTAGTCTGTGTGAGCTTCCAAGCAAACCTTTTCGTGAGTTATAAACTTACAAAAGAAAAACTTCTATTTTTCGAATAAAATTTATATCAAACGTATTCTGTTTTTAATATTAGACTGCTAAAATCATAGACCTTCCTTTTGGCGTTGCCGTAAAAATCCTTTTAAATCTTCTTAAATGATTGACGGAAATTAATTAAACGTTGACCTAGGAACCAATTCGACTGTTATTAGAGCAGATTAAAGCATTTTGGAATCAGTTCAACTCTTTCCGTTAGCTTTACAATTTCTTGGTAAGCGTCGCCTAGTAAAATGTTAAAATTAGTTTAGTATGTCAATAAAAAATAATTTTATGTAATACATATTTCTAGTTGACAAGGATGGAATTTCCAAAAACATTGTTGTTTATTTAAATCAGTTTTTTGTGCAGTTTTATCACAGTCACAGGCGTATTTTATATGTTCCTTGTTTTGTTTTTAATGTATTACTTTCAACATCACAGTCTTGTTAAATGCAGACATTACACAGTTTGGCACCTTGTTTCGTGCACTTGTTTCATGTTAAAACAAAAGTAAGCACCCAGCATAGCATTTGTTTTGCAGGTACTTAACACAATTTCCATTTTGTGACATTTCCTGATTGTTTTTGATTGATATATCACGAGCCGTTTTAATATGTTTTATGCTTATTTATTTTGTGTTTTCCCATTTTAATATTGAATAAAACGCCTTTGTAATTATTTCGTCTAATTAATAAATTATGACATAATACTTCGAATTGATAAAACTCTATCATAATAAATCAATAAACTGATATTGATAAAAATTTTGATAATTAAAGAAGGACAAAGTAACTGGCTTAAAACTATAAAATAGACGGTATAAATTTTGGGTAAGTGAAAGCTCTAAAAAGGGAAGTATAATAATTACCTAGTTCTTAAAATTGTTTTGTGTCCCCTAGAAAAAAACAACTCACAGTTGAATTTTTCTCCGTTCATTTGGAAGTGATGCACAATTTCCAATCAGGGAAATCGCGTCCCGTATTGAACGCGGTTGAAAATAAGTTACTTCATGGACAGTTAGATTGCTCATCTTTAATGAATTGTCAATCACTAATAATACATTGTTTGTGTCGAACCCTGTGTGAATGAACCACTAATAGTCTTTATAATCAGGTTATACAGCAGGAGTAGGTATTACCTACATTGCTTAGTTGTATGAATAACCTTTCACTTTCGTTCTGGCTCGGGCTACCTTTCGATAAGCAACTATTAACGTCAGGGATGGATGGAAATGTTTTGAAAGGCAGCTTTGTCAATTTGTTGGAAATGTGTTTTTTCACACCCAACACCGTTACTGTCAATCGTGGTTTAATACGAAGGTTTAGCAGTAAATTTAAGTCGACGATGAATTTGGCTTCTACTGGGTAGTTTTCAACACTACTAAATACAATATTGTTAGGGCTTCACACGAGACGAGAGTAGACGAGACTATCAAAAATCTCGTCTCGGTCTCGTCAATCCCTAGAAAATTCAGTCTCGTTCAAGTCTCGTCTCGTTACCAGATGTCTCGTCTCGTCTCGCTTAATTTTAAATCATACTCTGTTGAGTTTTTTAGTGTATTTGCCATAAGGCACTTACACTATTGGCGTCGGTCGGATGGCGGGACCTAGGGGTCGGACCAAAATTTCTCGACGTTTCATAAGTTTCTAAGAAGTTTGGCACCATTTTTGGAAATGTTTATATATATATGTATATATATATATATATATATATATATTTATATATATATATATATATATATATATATATATATATATATGTGTGACCACGATAACTCTCGACAGACTTAATCGATTTAAACGAAATTTGGTCCACATGTTGGAATCCATCATCGCAAGAAGCCTATTTAAAATGGGCCCGATCGGGCCATTTTAAGGGGGGTATTTAGAGGTTGAAAAATGTTTTTGGGCCCAAAAATACGGAAAAAATTCTCAGAATCACTTCAAATTTGAAATTTAACCCTTTAGTAATTATTGAAATGTGCTGCTAAAATTTAAATAAAATCGGCCCGACAGGACCGGACTTACAAGTTTTATGAAAACGCAAGTTTACTGATATGGATTTACATACTGAAGGGTGTATATAATTTGGTACAGATGTTGAATTGGTATGTAGTATTGAAATTAAGTAAAAAAATGTTGTTTTAAGGGGTGTATTAGAGGGTAATTTTTTTTATTTTGTCCAAAAACAAAGTTAAGTTCATAGAATAGAGCCACACTGCTTATAAAAGCAAATACACTATATTGTCGGCAGGGTTTCGCACTGCGACCCGAGTTTTTTTAAATTTACTATAAAATATGTCACAGATGGTCACCAGATTTTATATTTTGTAAAATATATTGTTTTTTATTTCGACCTTTTCTAATTTTTCCAATAAAAACTTTATAAAAAAAAATTTAACGAGACCATAAACGAGACTCTCGGGTTGCACTGTATGTGGTCTCGGTATCGTCCAAAATATTTACCAAAACGTATCGTCTCGTCTCGTCTCGCTTTTCCGAGACGAGAACGAGACGAGACGAGAAAAATCTCGCTCTCGTGTGAAGCCCTAAATATTGTATTTGGACAATTGTCTCTTTCGATTTGTTCCAGCGCTTTTTTGGTATTCTAAACACATCCCGAATTGTTACCTGTACCGATATTATTCGAAAACGACTAGGCCGATTTTGAGGACATTTGATAGAATATCATCAATTAGATTAAAGGTACATCGTTAATTGAAATTCAAACTTTAAATACAAAGTAATTGTTTACTTCGTTGCATCCAAAGTCTGAACCGCAATCGCCCCCATTCATACCGGGACATAAATGAATATATGTGTATACTGTATACACTCCGGTGTAAATAATTACTGTGATGTCATAACGTTATGGTTGGACAATAACAATACTTAGCGGTCCAGTTACCTTTGTACGGTTTATTAAATGCAAACCGGTTGTTCAGAAGAAACTTCTTATGGCTGTCGTATCAGTAAACCGCGTTCGGTGGGATGCCTTACCAATCCTCTCCAGACTTCCAGGTCCTGTGGAAGAACCAGTTGGCTTTCTGGATTTTTATTGAAAGTAATAATACATTGAAAATGTAACGTGTACGAGACAAACCTTAAAAAAATAGCTGCGTGCAATTATGTACGAGCGTTAGAAGTTATAGGTACTTCTTTGGCGTGACAGTTAATTGAAGGTTAGTTCGTGCGATGAATCGAAAAAGTGACATGATATATAGATATCTATACTATATAGATTGAGAACAACTGACGCACTATTTATTGCCCAAAAAAAACATATGGTCGCACTGTCGTGTATGGTTGGGTAGGCAAATTAGTCTAGATGTTTTAGTCTCAGAAAGTTTTTAAACAAGGCAGATATCAACTTCCAGTTTACGTCATAAATTATTCAAAATGAACAAGACCCTGAATTTTCTATATAAAATTTATGAAAAACTCTGGATGTATAAACGGAATAAATAAAGATTGTGAAAGATAACTCTAATAATTTAGAGAGAAGATGATCCTGTTCAAATGTTGGAAGATTAAAAAGGAAGAATCCTGGTGGCATAGGATCGATGAACAAAGCAAATACTGAAGGTTTTTATTGCATTTTATTGTCTGACGTTTCGGCAATCGTTATGCCATCTTCGGAGAATCAATGCTGTCTGTTTTCTCAGTATTTTTGTTGTGTATAAAGTAAATTAAAATAAATGTCATCAAAAGGTATTACAATTACTATTTTTCTTGAAAGAACGACTAGATTTTTACTGAAAACTGTATAAATGTGTCTGTTACTTGTTTAAAAATTATACTGAATAAATAAAGGTCAACCGTATTGATAAAACACTATTAATATCAGTACGCCACAAGCGAAATATATTTTATCTAAAGAGCTGGTCTATTATCAACTGAATAATTAATTCAGGAAGTACGCAATTAAAATTGTGGTACTGTTTTGTTTAATTCAGTTTCGTTTGTTTTTCATTGCTAGGTAGGTGTTAAAATTTAATATATAGAAATTATTAAAATTATTTTTTGAGAGCAATCAAGTACAACTAATTGATAGGTTTTGTGTTAAAACAAACTGCGCGAATTCACATCTTAAACTTAATGAAGAGCCAAAAAAGTAACACACGAATAACAAAATATGGCTGAAGATGATCCATTCGATAATATCATACCATCGACATCAACCGAAGATAATTATACATATTACGATGAGTACGATGATAAAGTATTATCCGTAAACTACGAACGGCTTCTTCATCCTGTCCATCCGCATTGGCTACTGGTGCCAATGACAATCATATTCGTTGTCTTTTTTATCGTCGGCATTTTGGGAAATCTGTGCGCTTGCATCGTTATCAAACGCGTTAAGTCTCTGCATACGACACCCAACTACTATCTGTTTAGTTTAGCAGTGTCTGATTTACTGTTGATATTTGTAAGTCCACCTTTTGCTATCATGATTATATGGGGTATGACAGGTTTAACGGATCTTCTTATCATTCTCATATTTATTATATTGATAACGGTTTCGACTTCTTCGTTAACGTTGATCGCTTTTACTGTTGAACGTTACGTTGCGATCTGTCATCCGTTTTACGCTCACAAAATGTCTTCGCCTAAAAGAGCTTTGCGGCTTATAAAAATTATTTGGATTTTCAGCACCAGCTTCACTCTTTTTCGAGTGTTTATGGTAAGTTTTTTTTGTCAATAAACGATTTATTTTCTATTTCGTTGATTTGAGAATCATTTGATTTCAGACTTTTTAACATGGTTTTATTAATTTTACCTGTATGTATTAAATCTTTCAAATTAATTTTCATTCACTTCCAGACGTCTGAAACATTTTTTCACACGTATACAATAGACATGGGAAAAGTTGTTACTATATGTGATAACAGTGACTACTATTCCAGTTACACAAAAATCACAGTGAAAAATCATCGTGACCTTTGTCACGTCGATCCCGACCGAGCAAACACTCGGTCGGATGTTAAGACCACTGCACACGAGGCTAGAAACGCTGCTAGGAGTTCTGCTAGCCGGTAGGCAGGGTACGAAGCTGAAAATGACATCACTGCGGGCTGGCCTGCTAGCTCACAAGATTGGTTTTAAAATTAGAACTGGGGCTATTTTCCCTGCTAGATCTGCTGCTAGGTATATGAGCAAGAACCAATCAGGAAGCAGTATCTTGTCACGTGGGTACTTGAACAAACGCCTACAAGCCCACACCGCGTCATTCTGCTCAGAGTCAGACAACAGACACGTTTTGCTCTGTGTTTATATTCGAACATCAGATCTATCCACAAAACAAGCTTAAAATATAGTCTCGTGTGAAGCGAGCAGCAATCGAGAAAACCACCGCTAGTAAACTAGTAGGCAAATCTAGCAGCGTTTCTAGCCTCGTGTGCAGCGGTCTTTACGTTGGCTACCCTTTTGTTAGATCACAGTGATCATTTTAGACGACTGGTCACAGTGATTTTTTCTTCGTGAAGTTATTTATTCCCCAACTCTACAATACAATAATTTATATAAATGACAAGACCCTATAGAGCCTAAAATCCCGCATTTCTTTTTTTTTTAGAATCTGGCGTATGTGACAGGCATTTGGATCAATTTTGTGTTGTGTTATTTCGTACCATTGATATTGCTTATTGTGTTGTACACTTTAATAATAATTAGAATAGCAGAGTCGAAGCACATTCGAAAATTTTCCGGCCGTTATTCTGTAAACAGCGTTAATCGGACCATGAAAAATTCTAGAAAAGTCACCGTGACAGATGAAAATCAACAAAACTCTAAAACTTTAAATGTTCTTGGTAAGTTTGGTGATAATCGTTGTTTCGAACATTCCTGATAATAAATACATTTTATCGCGAAAACTTGCTGTATAACTCCTGCTATAGAAACATGTCAATAAACGGCAAAACTGCCTTGTAGAAAAATTTTTGTTTTCCGTGTAGAATATTCTGTTGATAAGATAGAGTTACTTTAAAAATTGAGGTTAAATTGAATCATGACAAATGAGCACTCTGCATTTTATTACAATATCTAAGCTTACATAGTTTTTTCTGTCTAGTATTTCAATAAAATAATTCTAGGTGATATAATTTAATAAACAAAAATAGATACAACGTCGACAATTCGAACACTCCAATAATTCGTTTGCCTTCGTCGTTCAGACACTTCTGGAAATTGACCTCTCTAAAGCATATTCATAGTTCATACTAGCAGATTGTGTGCGCTTACTCGTCAGTAGCAGTCAGTTTGATTAAAAATTGCGTGTTGTAGGTACATCATCTATACTAAATATAAATGGTTTGTCTGTTTGTTTGGTTAAACGCGCTAATCTCAGGAACTACTGGTTCAAATTGATTTTTTTTTGTTGGATAGTCCATTTATCGAGGAAGGCTATAGGCTATATAATATCATGCTACGACCAGTAGGAGCGAAGCATCAATGAAAAATGTTGCAAAAATATAACTCAAAATTTGTCCGTTCGACAAAAACGTTTGAACGGTAACTCCGATCATCATGAAATTGGGACACAACATTCATCTTGGTAAACTAAGATGAACCTGCGTACTTATGCCCCCCTTCGTTCTTTTGCACTCGGGTGAAACTGGGCGGGACCGCTAGTTTTATAATAAAATAAATTCCAGAATACAATGTGCTTTTTTTACGTCGGCAGTTTGGTCAAATTGCTATTTACCAATCTGGCGACACTAATGCCTATTACCTGTTCGTAGTATCAAAGTAGTATACGATATGTTTGATTGGTAGTCATTGATCAGAATTATATTATTGTTTTTAGTGACGATTGTCATAGTGTTCTTCGTGTGCTGGACTCCGTATCATCTACTCCCATTAGCCAGATTGTATACCGACATCGACACTGAAATCCTGGATTTAATTTTGCATTTTATTATACTGATTTATTGTTTTTCTGCTTGCTTCAACCCCATCATATACAGTATAATGTCCAGTAATTTTCGAAAAGCTTTTAAGGTATGTTTATCGTAAGTTCAGTATAAACAAACTCATTTTTCTTACATCGTGGCCATTAAACCAATAAATAGAACGTCTTTTGACTAGAGACCACGTTCATTATCGCGGGGATATACTCCACTGACCTCAACTTTGTAAAAAATAAAGCTATGATGATGTTTGGCATCTCATTTGGCCAAATAAGTCACCTTCAAATATTTTTAAAATTTTTAATGTGCGCTTGTTAATTTATTTAGTTTACAGTGATTTTAAAAAAAACATTGAAAAGTGGCACCACAAATTGCCATTAAACTTCCTATATACATATTGAAATGTATGACAACTTACTTTTTGATGTCATATGTTTGTGGATAGAGGTTTTCATTTTTTTTATCAAAAATCAAGGAAAATAACCTCTATAAATTATTGTCAATAATCTGAAGTTTTTATAAAATCTAAGGAAAGAAAATGTGATGCATTTATTTTCTGATTGCAGAAAACATTCTTTAACGCTGAAGATTCTCAACAAACATTCTCTGAAACTGGATTAGAAGAAATTTAGAATTACTGTAATATAGTGCCTATTTAGAATAAAAACAACTATACATTAGGTATATCAGAATAAAATTAACTGTATCTAATGTCAATTTTTGATTATATAATTAATAACAAATTCACTATCTCTGTCTGTATTGCAGCTAGTAAGCTCTGCACCGTCATATGATGCCAACAATGTCATATCAATGTCATAACTGTACATTAAGGCCTAGTTTATATGAGAGGCGTTCAACGCGCGTTAGCCCAACGCGCGTTTACAGTTTCTATACAATTGTATAGGACTGTTTATATGATAACGCGCGTTGGTGGCGCGTTGAACGCGCGTTATCATATAAACAGTCCTATACAATTGTATAGAAACTGTAAACGCGCGTTGGGTCAACGCGCGTTGAACGCCTCTCATATAAACTAGGCCTAAAGCGTACAAATTCTTTTGAATTGTAATAATTTTTTATAAGTGAGTTACATATTTTACATCCTAACATATTTATTCATTATTGCAACTATTAATAGTTTTCGGATTTCGTTTTAAAAAAAATGTAATATTTTATTTTCGTTTAATAAAAATAATATTATTCGTTGCACGTAATTACATTTTATTCGGATTTCATGTGATTTCGTAATTAAACAGACACATTTTCATACCCAACGGCAAGTGAAATGTCAAATTTATTGTGTGTATTTAATTTTTATTAAAATTTCTAATTGTGCGTGTGGGCATATCATATTTAGTCACATTCATTCTTAAAGGTTATGAGATTCATTCATAGTAAAACAACAAAATTACGTTATTTTTCTACGCATTATTTATTCGGTTTAGTTCGTAAGTGTTCGTGACTTAAATGTTCGGTAATGTGTAGTGTAAGTTATAAAGTGAAATAAGTAGTAGTTTGTTTAAAACGAGTGTCAGCTAGTTTTAACTGTCACACGAGTCGGAATATGGTATTTTTTGCACATTACTCCTCTAAAATAGCTGCTTTTCACGTATCATTTTCACAATTCACTTTTGTGCAAACGTGACTAAGTACTACCTAATATAAAATTATTAAAAAAAAAACAACTGACAAACAAACAGTGATTTGCCATAGAATTAGTCAAGCACGACCAGTTTAAGCCACCATCCGATTGTAAGTACATATATTAATAATAATTAATAACATTCCACTATATTCTCAAACAATTTTAAATAACATTTTTGATGTGAAACATCTAACAGCGCGTTTCGTTGGGAGTAAAACCGTGCAATTGGCGCAACGATTTTATGAGACGACGTTTTATGGAAGGACGTTACGTTTGAGTGCGTTGGATTAAACATGGCTTTAGTTGAAGGCGACATCTAGATAACACGTCAAAATCTAGTCATTAGAATTTCGCTTCAAATGGTTCACATCTGCCAGGCATCCCAAGACGACTAATATTTTTTTTTTATTATTATTTATAATTTGTACCAAGGTCTAGTATCAGTTTATACCTGTTTTTGACACCTGTAATATTTTAGAATTTAGATAAAACACTCTTTATTGGATTTTTAAATAAACTCGCGTATTGACTAATAGGAAAATAATTTAGAAGTTATAATAATACGTAATATCACATTCCCAGTTTCCATTACGCAACGCCACATAATATAAGCAACGACATATGGACGATCCCAACTTTTCTCAAGTCCATTCTAATATTTAACTTTATTTCCTGATGCAACTGACATCTTTATCTTGCCGGTAACTTTACTTCTTTAGTTACAATATTTAAAACGATTAGTGGCAGTTAGATAAAAAATTTACGTGTTGCGTTTTATATGACTGATATTATGTTTCTCAGAGTGTTAAAACACGCGGTTAAGAGTCTTAACAGCTACATATAAGTCCGCACAAGCAGATTGATGCAATTAAATTGTTATATTACTATTTGTTTATTTGCTAAGTGACTTGTTTATTCAGTAATCTATTTACAAAGAGCATTAAATGCATTTTATTCATACCTCGATCGAAAGTACATACTTTCGGCATCAATTGTAAGGCAGAAAGTCATAACATTTACGCATTGGTGAGATTACACGCTTAATGCGGAAGTTAGGGATGTGAATAAATAATCGATTTTTATTTTAATCGATTATTTTTTTCTTATAACCGATTTCTTGTAATCGATTTTATTTATGATAATAATCGATTTTTAATGAATCGATTATAGAAATTACACATTTTAATCGATTTTTTTAAATGGTGCCATCTGTGCGACAGACGATTCTTTTTAGTTTTTTTTGATTCTTTAAATTCAAAGTTTAAAGCGTGATTTGTTTTGTATTTTAATTTTCATACCAAAAACTTGTCGTTTTACTTTTGATTCTTATCGTTTGATTGTATTTTTATTGTAAATTACAATTTGTAATAAAATGTCAAATTGTACTAGAAATGGTTTCAACAATATTCTAATCTGTATCAATAACCATAAGGTTGTCATTTTGGTTATTATTATTATACTTACCATTTTAAATGATTTTCATTCTAATAAATTGTTAATATTATTCTCTTAGTTTTGTTATATAGAAAAAATCGATTTTTATACAAAAATCGATTATTTCTTTTAAAATCGATTTTTTAAAAATCGATTTATATTCAAACTAAAAAAATCGATTATTAAGTAATTGATTTTTTTCATTCAATGTCACATCCCTACAGGAAGTACGTCCGTTCGAGCGGCAGTAATGAAAAATAGCCTAGCAACTCTTGTTTAGATGGCGTTTCCATAGCAATCCTACAACATTTTAGCTAATAGTCGCGAACTATTCGTTCGTGCCGTTCGTGTTTTTACGTATATCCTCAATGCTGCTTGATTGAAATGTATCTGTGTTTTTATGTAATTAATTAATTAATATATTAAATAAGTGTACTTAAGACCGAGGTATGAAGAAAAATAGTATACACCTCACTGGCCGAGAGTTTGATATCCTTGCACTGCGCGTCATAATGCCCAAGGCGAGCCGAGGGTATCATGGCGCGTTGTGCAAGAATATCAAACTTTTGGCCCATGTGGTGTAATATATTATTTTTAAAACCGGTTCCGGAATTTTTGAAAATTATAGCGTTTTAATTTAGGGAGGTATTTAAATATAAGCACTTATGTTATCTCTAGTAAAAATATAAAAAATTCTCAATCCAGCTTTCGCAAGGTTAAATATTGCAAAAATAGTACTTATTTTTTGTGTCTAGTTCGTAGTGCGTTATTTTATAACGAGTTTTGACATTGTGTAAATAGTATATAGTATATAGTCACAGCATTACTAGAGTTACAACTATATATCGGTCAACCGATATTGTCGATAATATAGAAATGTAAATATCGATATTTATATCGATATATGTACATTCTCGATATGATATTATCGATATTATGGCAATATCGGAGAGTATGAAAATATCGATATTTTATTTACATTAACGATATGATTTTATTGATATTATGGTATAAAAATACGGGAGAGCAAATGTGAAATAAAGAATTAAAAAAAAAATAATTCTCGAAGCTATAAAGGTCTTTAAACTCAAGCTACTAAAAAAAGGCCATTCGTTTTCGCGCAAGCTTAAAAAAAGATCACTCGTCTTCGTGCATGCTGATATCGATATTAAAAGGGTCGATATTATCGATTAACGATATCGGTTCAGTGTAGATATAAATATCGATATATTTATCGATATTAAAATCATTTTGCATCCCTACGCATTACAGATGACAGCGATATAACGTTACTATTGGATTGGTAAAACCTACTACTGCGAAAAAAGGGTAATTTTACTACCACTGCATGAAGCGCAGCTTATTTTATAGGGGTTAGTGTAAAAAATATATTGCGAGATATAATTTGAATTGTGTATGTATATTAAATTGTGTCATGCAATTAAAATATATCAAAAATGTACAAACTATAAAAGCTACAATTATTATTTATGTTTAGTTTTTAAGTTAACCTGTATAACTCGACAGTTGAAGAATACGTATTTATTAAAATTGTAATTTTAATGTGCAAAATATGCATATTGCTTTCGTTTTGGAAAGGTTACAAATTATATTGATATAACAAAAAGACCTTAAATTCGATTTATGATCAAATTTTCTGGCTCAGTGATGTAGATATTCGTTAAGTTAATGATAATAGTCTCACATTCACAGATGGTTAATTATATTATTAATAATTATACAAGACATCAGCATGGTACCACATTATTAATGACCGATCACTTGCTTATGTTTGTGTACATCGAAATTAAAGACTACAACATGATTTTTTTAATAATTTGCATGTAGCGTTTGTTATGCAACACTTGATTAATAATATTGAGTCGATAGTTTAATCACCATTATAACATTGATGCAACTCTGAAATTCAGTATTACAGACAAGTAAAACAAAATTTTGCCTATTTTATCAGTTACGCGAATTTATTCAAAGCTTACCAATTAAAGTTAAAATTAAAACTTACCACTTGACAAGATGTCAAATAAAGAAAAAAATCAGTATTCGGTATAGATTTTAAGAATAAGATGTCCAGTTAGTTTAATCGCACTCTCAAGAAGGTCAAAAATAAATCTGCATGTAGCATCTTCACTGAAAAGCATGAAGCTAACGTAAAGACCGCTGCATACGAGACTGGTTTTCAATCGCGAAGCCAGAGGGGGAGCCAGATGGGTCTGGCCCATCCTAGAATATTAATTGTTCACGTACAAATTACAAGAAAAATCTACAATACTCTACATACTCGCACTTTCTTTGTTGTTAAATTTCTCCAGAAAGTCGTATTGATCGATTTCTGAACAGTTTTCAAATTATGTGTAAGTGGCAGCTGCGATAATAGTAGGTAGAGTCGAAAATTTGTCCTCCCCTCACGAGAAAATCGTTGCTACGCGTATGCTGGTTTTGCCGCTAGATTTATCTGCTAGTTTTCAAGTGTTGGTTTTCGTGATGACTTTTATGTGCTCACTTCACACGATGCGTCTTTTCAAGCTTGCTTTGTAGATGGGTTTAGTGCCCGCGCAGTGATAGATTGAATGTTAACAACACACTATGGTGCAGTGTTTGTTTTTGGGCGTTTGTCCAATGATACTATTTCCTGATTGATTTTTTCAGACGAATAAGCAGGAAAAATTTCCCCGGTTCTAATTTTGAAATCCAACTTGTCACCTCGCAGGCGAGCCCGCTGTTTCCATCTTCGTAAGTCGCACGGCAGCCAGCCCAAGTCCCAGCAGTGGTTCTAGCGGCGAAACCAGCCTCGTGTGCAGCGGCCTTAACAATAATGATTCAAAATACACAGTGATGTCACAGAGTCCGATCCCGAATTTGAAATTATTAGGATTAATGTCAATAATTATTAAAAAATCAGTATTATTTTTATGCAATGAAATTTAAGTATTATTTAATTAACACTGACTCCCGTCGTTCTTGAATGATAATAATTTATTGGCTTTACTTACGCGTATATAATATGCATAATCTAAAAATAACATTATAATGGAAGTTGGGTCAGTTGAACTGAACAATAGTTAATTGTCAGGTGGGGAGCACTTTTAAGGCTATTATTTGCATTTGGATGTTTAACATACAAGAGCAGTATGCGCATTGCATGAATTTGACGCCAACGCGTGCCACGGGTAAAAGTTGCCATGACCTTAAACGAACAAATCAGGAAATGAATTACAAGAACAACGCTTTAAGAATATTGATACTTGTACATAGTAACCTGAACCAGATAGATACAATAGGTCAAAACATCAGTTCGGACAGGACACATTTTAGTCAGATAAATTCAAAGTAAATGGAAGTAAAAGAAAAGAGAGGTTCGTTAGAGAAAATGAAAATTTAGAAATAAAAAATACGGAAATTTTTTCCAGGTTGCCAATTTCGGAAAATCTATCAGTTAGTATTTATTTTTTGTTTAATCGATTCAGCGACACGTCAATATTAAGCATATCGGGGATGTTTATATATTTTTCCAAATACCGTAAATCGGTTCATGTTTTCATGCGTTATGCAAATTTGCAACTTTTTAAGACACTAAACAATTTTTGGCCTGAAATATATTAAACGAGCTTATAGAAAAAGTCATTCTGAATCGATTCCTATAATCCGTAACCCCGTATGGCTTTTAGTTTTGGAGATATGAGCGGTTATTTATATTATAAGAGAAAAACTTAAAAACGCCGAAACTTCTAAACGGGTCATGATGTCCAGGTGGAAGTGGTCACAATCGATTCAGCGCCACTTTTTCTATAAAAATAACCTCAGTTGTAAGTCGTATATAAACAATATGTCATAGATTTATGGGTTTTTCTAAAAACTGAAAAAGTAAGAAGGGGGGACCCTTCTTTCAAAATTGGAAAATTTTTCAAAAAAATGTTCGCTCTGTTTCATTTGATGATTTGGTATTGAACATACTTAATACTTATAGAAAAAGTCATTTTGAGGCGCTTAACTCATTTTTGATCCGTATTATATTAACCGAACTTATTGAACAAGTGAAGCTGAATCTATTCCGGCAGTCCGCGGCCATGCATCACTTTTAGTTTCAGAGATATTATGAGCGTTGTTTTATAATATTTGAGAAAAACTTAATAGTATCTACGCCATAATTTCTAAACGACAAATAATATAGATGTGGGTGTGGTCGAAATCGATTTTTCAAGTATAACATCAGTTATTAACCGTCACCACCAAAACTTTGAAATCGCGCGCTGGGTGAGTTTTCAGACGAGTGCATCATGTTAAACATTTTCCCATACAAAGCCACGAGAGTATATTTTAGAAGGGAAGCAATTTAGAACGAAAAAAAAAACGAATGATTGAGAGTTTAATTATTAGTTGTGTTATTTAAAATTAACAGTAATTATTATTACATATTTACACGATGCATTTTATAATTTAATCAAAAGTAGCTTCTTTGAATGTTCTGTGAACAAAATGAACTAAATTATCAAGATCATTACTGTAAATGAGACCCATTAAACTAGTTCACAAAGAAGACCATTGAAGTATTCATCAAGTATTGTTAATTATTTGTATGTTAAACATAAATCATGTGTGAATAATGTAATATTGTTATAAAATATTCGTGTTTAAAGTAGCATCAAAACAGTTTTCTATGTAGTTTTTGTCTTATTATAAAAACTGCTACATTTATTCAAACACCGGTTATTAAATAAATATTAAGGTCGCCTAGAAACTGCTCGCATTTTTCTGCGCCAGACGGAATCAGAACACGTCGAGATCGTTCATCCTCAAGGTTCTTCTGATCTTTCAGAGTTGGAGCAACAGGGTTGATCAAACTTCGATCGAATCGGCCTTTCTTTTCTTTTCGTTTTCCGTTTCATGAACAAAGTATCCTTCTTTATCCGTTTGTTAATCGACTTAAAAAAAATAAGTTCAAAAACTAAAACCCGACTACTGAAAAGTATGAAACAATAAAATATTCCCATATGAGGATAGCCGTTGTTATATGCTACCTACCACATTAGTAGTAAGCGATTATAAGCTCTAGGGCAAAGTGAATCTAGAGGGGCCTCATATATATCAGATGGCATACGACCACGGCTATCCTCAGATGAGAATATTTTCTTGTTTCATACTTTTCAGTAGGCTTGGTTTAGGTTTTGAACTAATTTAAGGAGGTTGATGCGTTACAGTCCCAATCAAAAGTAAGTCGTATTCTAAATGGGAACTTTTCCATAATAAATTTTTACAAAAGGTTATAAGTCGATGATACCAATAAATTATTGTCATAAAGGCATAAATAAATAATTTTTTTTAATATTAATTAATTATTTCAGTATTTTACTTAATGGGCTAGCTTTTGAATTTTTTGTACAAAGTTAAGTTAAAACAAATAAATTTATGTAAATATCTATATTTCACATATTTTTTGCAGTAAATAATTAAAAAAAGAAATTAGAAGTAATAAAAATTAAAATTAAATCATTAAAAAGTTGAAAATTCACTTAAAATTGTTAAAATTGTCAAGAATAAAAGTCCATAATCGAAAAATGCTAAGGTTTAATAATTTTTTTTATTGATTAAAAGTCTCCTAATTAAATTGGAAAAAATATTAAAATATGCGTGAGACATCGATGCTTTACATAGTTAGTTTTCGGAACTGCTGACATTATTTGGTTATTTGCAAAAAATTAAAATGTACCGTTTGCATGCTAGGTTGATATATTTTCCATAAGACTACATGTAAAAGTTTTTTTAAATTTTTAACTTTATAAATCTCCTAATGATTTTGGATTTTTTACAAAAAATTTTGTGATAAAAAATCTATTAAAAAAAACTTTATTTCAGATTTTTTCATTATCTTCGTAAAACGGCTCAACCTCCTTAAAATATTTTTTTTTTACTTATTTTTTATTTGTTTTCAATTTGCTCCCCACTGGGACCAAAAATTCAAAAATAAATGTATAACCTATGTTACCCGGGTCATAATAACGAATCTTATTTATCAAAACCGGATGAAAAGTTTAGGCGCTACGGTGGAACATCCGTTAATACAAACATACATACGTAGACTGCTAAACTCATAACCTTTCCTTTTGGCTTCGCCGTAGTCGGGTAAAAAGTATAGATGTTTTCTATTCGACTATGTATTTAAAAAAATGTTTCGTATGTCTGTCCATCGATATCTTTGCCGGCTGTGAACCGATTTTGACGTTTCTTTTTTCATACGATAGAGTATGTCTCAAAGTTGGTTCCATATATAAATTTTAGCAAAGTCGGTTCAGCAGCTTTGTAGAGAATTAACAAAAATCAAATAAATGTTGCAAAAGTTGTAGTTGTCGGCGTGAACGTTGCTCTTCGGTTTCATAAGACACTAAAAAAGACCACTAAAAATTTTACCGTACCTATATACTCAGGTGGAGGCGAGGTATAATACTAGCCTCGTAACATAAAGGTCGTAGATTCGATGCTAGCGGTCGCTGCTATTATTATTTTTATAATTATATCCGCTTCTAAATGTAAAATACATAGTCTGTTTATTATCGATGACAATATTGGACATCCCTCAATGTCATATACACATGCATGCAACATTGTTGCATCTTTCATTGAGACGTCTGTTAGTTTATGCAATTTCCGTTATTATCGCAGAAATCTTAAATAAGTGGACATGTTAGAATTAAATACCGTTGCTTCCATCTTTCCTTGTGGATTACAGTTTTACAGTGTAATTATTGGTTTTCTCAATATCTCATTTCATTGTACAATTTGCAGCCTGCACTTTTATATTGTTGTTGTAAAAGTTAACAATTAAAAATTGTGAAAAAGCTATGACGACAAAATTATTTAGTTTTTATTTTATTTTTTATTTAACTTGCCATTTATGAATATTTCATTCACGCATCTCGATATCTTAAGTGATATTTATACAAAATGATTCTGGTTTTCAATTTTTATTCGAGTAATGCTTTAGAAGATTTCCCTTCTGGGGTAGTTTTTCGTCCAAAGAGGGATGCTCCATCCACGATTAGGGTAGACATTTTTCAGTTACTCATTTCTAATCGTTTTGAGGGTTCATTGTAAAAAAAAAAATTCCAGCCGATGGACGACGGGGCCATTCCAACTTCAAAAATGTTGACATTTGATTATAATAATAAAAAAATAAAATTTCTTATACCGCGTGAGACGCGGGTAATGCTAATGGCTAGTATTCAATTTCAATATGATATTTGCTATTCTTTGCCATGGTTACCTATACATAATATGTTCACGTCATGTAAAAATTAATCAAAGCATGCTTAACTAGTTTATTTCTGACAGATCTACAAAACAAAAGAACAGCTGATTTTTTTTATTTTCAGAATATTATATCTGAAACTAAGTATAAATAGAATAAAAAGCCGTTAATAAAAGTATACCATTATTATTTAAAAAAAACACCGTTATAACATATTATATCTCTTCTGCGCATACACCGATTTTCTTCAAAAACAATCGAGCTCTTCATATTTGCATATTTGACTTCAATCCATTCATCCGTTGACCTGTATCGTGCTTACAGACTAACAGACGCACAGAGTTTTTTTCCAAAAATATGTTTTTTGGGTTCGGGAGACCTCAAAACGAAAGGATATTGTAAAATTTTGAAAAGTGATTTTTGACCTAAACTAGTACCTGTGGGTTTGAATGGTAAAATTAAAACTATATAAAGTAAAAGAACAAATATTCCCAAATTTGTTGAAATGGTACGGGAAGACATAACCTCTATAATTAAGAAAAAAAGTGCGTTTACCTGATCAAATTAAATATTCAAATTTCACTCAAGACTGTCAATTAAAAATAATGTCCGATTATTGATTAGATTTTGCGATGTTCATTTTTTAAATCAGGTGCCTGTAATCAGTCCGTTACACATGACTTGCCCATTCTAATTGAATAAACTCGGTCTTTATTATTAAAAATTACAACTTTCGCTTGTTGTAGAGTTGAAAATATTTGCGTGTGCAAATTTTCACTAATCTAATAGATCAGCGGTTCACAGTCGCGTTGACAAGTATTAAGAGTCTCTTTATAGACTTTCGCGTTTGCGCGAATAAAATTATATTAATTATCATTAACGGCACCGTTGAAAAAAACTAAATACCGTCACATGCATTTTATAGTTTAAATTCAAGAGATAATGCGTTGGTACTGGCATAATTAATTAATTACTACAAGTGATCGCTGAACCGACGTCGTGTTCATAAAATTAAGCAATTTGCGAAGATACACGGCAGTGTGTCAGCCAAGTTCGCAAAACAAAAGGGCGACACACCGCGACCGTGGTTATATTACACGAACCGTGTCGGGCCTCTTTCGACCCCCCCATCCTAACTTAAAATCTATTTGACCTACACACTTGCAATTTTGTATTTCTAGGAAAACCCTCTTCTAATTACCAAAACATCTTATCATTCACAAGATAATGAAATCCGAAAATCACTATTTTGTTCACTGACTCACTCACTCCTCAAAAGTTTTCCAGATGACTTATGAAGTTAAAAATTGATGTGGATGTAGGTTATTGAACATAATTATATAGGAAAATCATACAATAAAGGGTTGGTATAGAAGACAAAGTTATTATTGCGATCACTTTCGAACTAACGAGTGATTTTTTTGCTGGTATCTTTTTGGCAACACTGTTTTTGACAGATCACGCGTGAATCGTGTCTTGTGTCATTGTCAAACTTGTTCAGTTTGGTCTATAATTTAATCATGAATCGACTTACGAACGTCTAACATTTGGTGAATGGGCGCTGGCAAAGTTGGAGGAAGATCCACTTTTTTATCGAAAAATTGTGTTCAGCGACGAAGCTCATTTCTGGTTGAATGAATACGTCAACAAGCAAAATTGCCGCATCTGGAGTGAAGACCAGCCAGAAGCATTGCAAGAGCTACCAATGCATCCCGAAAAAGTCACTGTTTGGTGTGGATTATGAGCCGGTGGCATCATCGTGCCGTACTTCTTCAGAGGCGACGATGGCCGGAACGTTACTGTGAATGGCGAGCGCTACCGTGTGATGATTGACGATTTTTTTTTGCTCAAAGTGGAAGAATTGGACATGCCTGACATGTGGTTTCAACAAGACGGTGCCACATGCCACACGGCGCGCGAAACAATGGCCAAATTGAGAGCCGCCTTCGGTGAACAGTTTATCTCACGTTTGGGGCCCGTCAATTGGCCGCCTAGATCGTGTGATTTAACGCCTTTGGACTATTTCTTGTGGGGCCATGTTAAGGCTCATGTCTTCAGGGATAAACCAGCAACGATTGACGCACTGGAAGCCAATATTGAAACGTTTATTCGTGAAATATCGGCCGATATGTTGGAGAGAGTATGCCAAAATTGGACCTTGCGCATGTGCCATCTACAGCGGAGCCGCGGCCAACATTTGCATGAAATCATCTTCAAACATTAAATTATATTGATCGTTCTATCGACTCCAATAAAGATTTCATCAATTTTTTCACATTTTTTGTGTTTTTTTTCAAAATCAAATCCTATACCTCTTAAAAAATCACCCTTTATATGTATGGAACTGGTGAATTAAATAATAACTTTGTACTTGTTGTTATTATTGATATAACTTGACAAAAAGTATTGAAATTCCACCAAAAACATAAATGTAAAAAAGGCCCAAGTTCGATACAAAGAATAAATGGTTTTGTCGACAAAATGAGTGAGATCTAAGAAGGTGCCAAGCAGCGTTGCCAGACGTCCCGATTTTGGCGGGACGTCCCGATTTTTAAATCAAAATTAATTGTACCGCGCGGGACAGGCTCAGTCCCGCTTTTCGGGGATAACTTTAAAAGAAGTTAAATCTTCACAGAAATATCATGAATAAGTAATTCTTATAAATAATTATTCTCTTACTGTAAGTTGCAATTTGTAACACTCACTCCACAGACTATTGTTTGAAACGCCATATTTTTCTAATGAATAAAACTTTTTTGATTTTGATTTCTGTTTTTTTTTTTATTCTGAAGACGAATAAGACTCAACTATTTAACGATAGGGTAAATCTGATTTAAAACATTATATTTTTATTAAAATGCATTTTCTATGGCTATTTTTGCTATCTATTGTCACGTAAACGTAATTTTAATTTAAATAAAAAGATAAATAGGTATTTGAAAACTTCTGATTATATGTTTCTTTACTATGTCCCGCTTTCGACGAAAGAATCCCGCTGTTTTCACTCAAAGAGTTCTAAAGTCCCGACTTGGCAAAAAAAACTGGTGCCAAGTTTGTGTAGGAGTCATTTATAAAAACTTGCCAAGTGAAAACTTGGCACCTTCTTAGATTCACTTATTTTTGGTAAATTGTATGGGACCTTTACATGCAGATTGATCTCACGAATACATTTTATAATAACCAAAATTAACGTAAAACCGATAATTTACAAGATTTTTGAAAAAATCGACCTTTGATCCTTTTATTGCCGTTCAGTTGGCTTTTTGAACTTTTGAGCAACTATTTGTGACATCAAAATAAAGAGAACTCGACTGGAAAATCTTGAGATGAATTTTTTCCAGAGGCTTGACCTTTTTTTGTATAAAGTAACTGAGCTAGTAAAGAAGTTCCCTGCTTGATTTTCAAAGTTGGTAAATATACTTTTCGACTATTTAAAAAGAAGGTCATTATTAATTAGTTTAACGATTCACACGTTCCAGGTCAACAGTAGCACGGTTTAATCAATAAATACTAACATCTAAATTTGACATCGTGCGTACATTAAATTTTATGTATTGTTTACGGATCTTAACCGTCAGCTGACATTTGACCTGCACGATCTTCAATTTCACGATTGTTCAAATTGATTCTAAGTAGTACAACTTCTGTGTGAAAATAAAAGTACTGTAGATCAAAATATATTCAGTAACTCCAATCTTTCAAGTTCCGTACAAACTTGTAGGTATGTAAATAGTTCGTCCATCACGGGAATCGAGTTTCGAAGATTTTTCCTGCTTAACCGTTGGAAAACTGTTGTTCCCACACATCGATTAACCTCGCGATCAGTTTGCCAACTAAGCGTGTAATTGCAATGTCTTCAGATGGACTACTGAGATGTTTTGTACCTCGTGGCTACATCGGTTTACCTTGGTTTTGTCAGATGCTTCCAGTAGTAGAAAAATCGAGGGGCGCTTTAATGTTCACCTGCAGAGATTTATGTACGACTGTACAGTTGGGTAGTTCCGGACCTGTATAGTTCCATGGACTATACCTTTTGTCGGATACGTATCCGATCGTTCCGCGAAATTCATTTTAGTATATACTTCATCGTTAATTTTTCTATCTGTCGTTACCGTCATTCTCTTTACCAACAAACGTACATAAAGAGTGGTGTCGTAGAACACCCGGTTGGACTGAAGTTCTTTTCGTTATTTATTATTTATATATTTCTTTTGAGCTCCGGAATCGTTCCATGTTCAATCCGAAATTCAGCCAACTCTATACGCCTGAAAGAATGGGCTTTTAGAACCGTTACATTATAAGAAACATGTATTGTTTTATTACCTACAATGCGCTTTTATTTGCCTATACAAAAACTTTAACATTTGGACGGAACAGTCCATTGGCCGTCGAAACAAACGCGGATCAATGACACGCACGTTGGCAGCTCGCGTGCCTGTCAGATCAAACGGCAGACCACTAGATCCCGAGCACGCCGAGCAGTTCTTGTCTTGTGTGAAGTGTGTTCGGTTTTTTTTTGTGATCTCTCACACCCATCATCCATTAAACGTGAACACGTGGGACTGATTTGCCCGTAGTTCTCTCTGGTACGCTAAGTGTACTCGTGAGTATTAGTCAGACATCGAGCGTTATATTATTATCAACCTCGTTTATATTTAGGTCAGGGGTGGCGAACCTATGGCACGCCATATTATTGTTGACACGGCATTGATTGAGGTGCAAATAATTAAAAGTATGGTAGCTGTCGAAAAAAATTGACTATCACCAAATAATAAATACGAAAAAGTTTAATGGCGCTCATAGTGCATTATCGAAATTATTCATTTCATCTGTGTTTGATTCATTTTTTTGACAACTAAATCTCTTCGGAACGCCATGGCTGCATAAAAAATTTTTGAAAAAAATTGGCACGTATAGGTGTAGAAAGGTTCGCCACCTCTGACTAGGCCGATCACTTTACGCGTGCTTCGTCTATTAGGTATTGGTCAGCTCGAGTCAATACGAAATTCTTCATTATTTATCTGATTTTCTTCAGTATTTGTCCTCCGACTTTCAACGGTATTTGATGACTAGTAGTGATGAAGTATTGACAATAATAATAATGCGTTTAACGTCCGTTTCTCGACTTTATGTCATAACAGACGCCATTCGCACCACTACTATTTTCCATCTATTACGCTTCCCGTTATTTTCTACAATTTTTAAACTTCATCCACTTAATTAATAGCAATGGGCGAATGAAGGAGTTTTTGGAGATTAGGATAAGATAGGCAAATTTTGAGCACAAGAGTTTGACAGGTAATCGGACAGGGCCTTGAATAAGGAGCCATCTCGATATTTATCTGGAATTATAGAGGGAAACCATGGAAAACCTCGACAAGATGGCCGGTACAGGATTTACCGTTTCTCGGCGAGAGACAGCAGGAAAATGTCCCAGCCACATCTGCCCCCGCCGGGATTCGAACCCGGTACCTCCCGAATGCAAGTGTAGTGCTCTCACCACTTGCCACCCCGCTTCGTGTATTGACAAAAAATTTTGATAATCTGAGAACCTCTTAAGCTGTCCCTCTGTTTATTAATACACTCTATGTACACTAGACTTTGAGCATCCTCATATACCTTGACCATCCTCATATACCTTGACCATTCTTGAACATCGAACAAAATTTTATTAAATTGGCGAAGTTGTATTTATGTATAGTGACTAGAGTGCTTCGAAGTCGAAAATGCAAATATATAGCAGACAAACACTTACTTTTTTGTCTGATTATTTTACTCAAAACTTATTTGGCGTACGTAGATGAAACATTTGATATTTAGTTTAGAAATTTTCAAAAACATTGAACGTTCACCAGTTTGAAAACGGTCAACTTCTTGATTCAGCAGTCGAAATGGTCACGTTGTAAAAACATCGCCACATTTGGCAACACTGCATTAATTGCGTGATATGCGCTGACATACTTTTTTTTTATACATTACTTATATATTTGTTATATTTCCTATTAATTAACAGGCACATAGCTTTTCTTATTAAAAATGATTTATCCAATCGCCTCTTACAACTACAATCAATTTATCTTAAGAATTTTTTGCTTGTCATTTAATCACTGTAAATAAAAGTAAAACCGATATTAGTAGAACATTTCACTTGTGACTTACATCTCCAATACAATTGAAGATATTTCATTCTTATAAAAATAAAAAACTCTATAAACAACGTTGCACGTGCTATATTTGAAGAGATTTGTAAGTATTTTTGTACGTGTGAAAGCTTCTTGGATTGACTTTTTTTATTAACTCCGTTACATTATTTTTTTACGTTCGTTCTTGCAGCCAACTTCAGTAGCAATAAAAATTGTCAGGTTTCAAAATTTCTTTTTGTTGTGAAACATCTATTAGAGCAGTCAAACGGCATGATCTCTTATGCCGTCATGCTGTGTACTGCGTGTGCGACTATAGTATACTTGGCACGTTCACCGCTTGTATAGACAGTAGACACTGTATTAGTTACAGGGCTATATTTAGTCGGGGCGAAATTTAGTTACTGGGTGAAATTTAGTTACTAGAATTTCGCTTAAATGTATGTTAACATCTACCGGGCGTCCCACGACGATTCGTAATTTTTTAATTGCATTTTAGCCACCTTTATTTAATCAAATCTTTGATTAACGTTTAATTAGAACTCTTCAATAAATAAAATTATCGACCAAATTGGTCGATATAATTTTATTTATTGAACACCTTTATTTAAATTCCAATTCAGTCGTCCCATGCTGCCAAGAGCGATTGAAATACAGAAATTAAACTAATTCACTCCTGAATAATTTTACCTATACCTACGTACAGTGTACAACCGATTGTCTGCACTTTTTTTTTTATTTTTGTTACACATACATCACATAATCTTGTATTAAAAGATATAGTTTTCTTTTCCGGTTTTCTAATACGGCGGCACGATTTGTCTACATCTTTTCTCGTTGTTTTCTAAATATGGGAATTTACACTATGCATTAAAATCGGGTGTGCCTTTCTTATACGACATTCTACGCCGATAAAATTGTTCTAATAAAGTGACAAATATTGTAGGAAATCAACGTGTCATTTGTAACCTCAAGCGAATAAACACTTGCGTTGTTAACATATTTATCACAAATTCCTACCACCAATTAAGTTAACTCAACTGCATTTCTGCGTTGCATAAAAGGAATCATGTTTTCATTTTGTGTTAAAAATTCGAAATTTCTGTTCGGAATTCTAAAAATGAAACAAAAGAGGATTTTCTTTTACCTACGATAGCTTTGTTCCAACCTCTCTGCAAACTGTAACAGAATCGTCACAGTCATATGCAGTAGCTAAAACGAAACTATTTGTATCTGTTTTCGAGCACGTTTGAGCTACTGCGCGTGTCTGTGACGATTCTGTTACCGTTCGCAGAGAGGTTGGAACAGATCTATCTGAATTACCACCGTCAAAAATTAAAACATTAATGTTTGAATTCTTTGAACTGTTAAAATGAATAATTCTATGTGTCACAAAATTAATTTTTCCTAATTATTTGATCATAATAATTAAATTCTAAATTTTACGCGCAATATTGCTAATTTATTAACTATAATTATTTGTTGAAATTCATAATTAATATTCACATATCAAATATATGAAAAATGTCAGAAAAGATTTAAACGCGAATGCAAATTTCTTTACATAAGTTATTTTTATGGTTTTACTAATCAAAAGTACAGTTTGGTTCCAAATTGGCGTATACTGTGCAGAGACAGCAGCTGTGTTTATATCATAGATATATATTTAATAGATTGCGGATACACTAGCGCCTCCTGTACCTTTTAGAAGCCATTTTATAATATGATTTTATTGAGAAGAACGACAAAACTCACAGTAAACAGTGATATTTCGCTCCAAAACCTATTTTTATACTGAAACGCGTCAAAAATTACAAAATTGAGCATAAATATAATATAAAAGCTTAGAACATTTTACATTGTCAATTTGGCATAAGGTTGACAAGCATTGATGCCAATCTGACAATGTGAAATGTTCTAAGCTTTTATATTATATTTATGCTCAGTTTTGTAATTTTTGAGACGTTTCAATATAAAAATAGGTTTTGGAGCGAAATATCACTGTTTACTGCGAGTTTTATTGTTTTTCCATTAACATCATATTTTAGAATATTTAGTCTTTTTGAATCCCGCGCGCTTTTTACGGCGTTTTCCACGTACAAAATGGTTTTCATATGGCTTCTAATTGGAACCATTCCGCACAATGCTCAAGGATAGGCATCCGCTATCTATTAATATATATCTATGGTTTATATACAGATTTGAAGGAATTGTACTGTAGCCAACGGACAGGTGAGTTAAATAATTGTCAGTGAACAATAGTGACAATTTAAAAGATACCATCGTTTTTTGTTTGAGCAACAAGCGACCTGAATTAACAGTGGCACGTAAATGATTGTGCGGCGTCAGTTGCAACGATTCAGTTGTTAATAAAAATAACTAGACAAAAAAACAAACATTTCTCCTCTCTATAATATGGACAAAATAAGAAAACCAAACAGGTTCGAAAAACACTATGAATCGGCCATTATAATATGGCAGGATAAATTTTAAGATGAATTTATTTTTGAGAAAGGTGTAGAAAATGTTCTTCTCTCTAGACGCGATAAGTTTGAAATAGTTTATTACACCACGCTGGCCGAAAGTTTGATATCCTTGCACTGCGCGTCATGATGCCCGAGGCGATCAAACTTTCGGCCAGCGTGGTGTATACTATTTTCCTCATACCTCGGTCGTAAGTACACTTATTAAATACATTAATTAATTATTTATTAATAACATATAAACACAGATAAATTCCAAGCAAGCAGCTTTGAGGTTGTACGTGAAAACACGAATGACAGCTGTTTTCGACTATTATCTAAAATGTAATAGGGTCGCTATGGAAACGACATCTAAACAACAGTTGATAGGTTATTTTCTTTGCTCAAATCTTTGATTAACGTCTGATTACAACTCTTCAATAAATACAATTATCGACCAATATTGTCGGTAATTTTATTTAGTAAATATTTTCTTTACTGCTGCCCGAACGTACGTACTTCCCGCATCAGTGCGTGTAATCCCACCAATGCGTAAATGTTACACTTTCTGCCTTACAATTGATACCGAAAGTATGTACTTTCAATCGAGGTATGAAGAAAAAATTTTTAGTATCTTTTTAATTTCATCAAAAATCGCAAAAATCAAACATTTTAAGATCTGTATTTCTTCCATTTTGAATTCTTCTATAAAAATTTATACATTGCATTCAGCAGACCCAAGCAAACTTTTTTAGTTCATTTTTGTTTTGAAGCTGTATGTATATGGGCTTTCAAAGATAGTTTTTAATTTTTGGAAATTTTTTAAAAGATTATTATTTTTAATTAGTAAAAAATACAGAAATACTCTTAAGATCATTAAAATCAGCCGTCATTAGACTATGTAACCATTTTAGAATTTTGATTTTTTTTAAACATTTAATGGTCAAAACTCAAAACTCCCAATTCGTTGGCGATTGAAGTGATGGCCCAGAGTACCTACCCGAACCGCCTCTAGCTAAATTTTAATACGTATTTAGGTAGATAAATTGTAGTTTTAGACGCTCAGCAGATAGTCATCAGCGTCATTACAAGTAATGGATGTTTGAAAATGGAAGATTATACATTCAATTGAGAAAATTCTGTTGGATCCCTGATTAAAGACAATGCTTTCAGTACTTTTTCCCATAAAATTTGCTTTCGCAATTTTCTATGTGACACCATTCCTTGCTACTATATTAAAGCAAGACAGCGTAATGGTGTTATGGTGGCATTGCCTTGCTCATCTTGCTTCACTTCTTTCTAGACTGAACGATTCTAATCAGCAAGGCCAGAGGAATTGCAATGTATATGCGCCAATATAATTGGCGTACATCCGCTATTGTTTTTAAAATGACACGTGCAATTTGTCAGTTGCATCTTGTGTGGCATTTTAAATTTGTGTTACTTCAATTACTGTCAACTGAGGTTATAGAGCTCTGAAGTCTGTATTTTTTCTGATGGATCGTTGATGTTCGATAATGGCAAAGTAGCGTTATTAATAAAATTATGGTTGTATGATTGAAAATAATAATACATATTGTCTTTTTTTTGTTGCAGGTACGTCCTAAAGCAGAAATATCATTGATATCTTCAGTGTGAGTAAACTTTAAAAATTATAATTTTCTGTGTCAATATATTTTATACGTGCATTTTTCCAGTGTAGTATAGACAAGGATCAATGTCTGGTTGACTAATTGTTTTAATTACGTTATTGAGTTGCTAATTAATTGTTTCGTTCCTTACACTGACCTAAACTACACTGTCATAAAACTATTCCTTGAGCATTGGCACGAATAATAATTATTATTTTACGATGTCCTGATTTCTATTTTTTACGTCTCTGTGCGTGTTTCGTTATTTCAATTTAATAGTTCCGCGAACAAACCTTTATAAAAATATTACTCGTACAGTTTTTAAATATTTCGTAAGTCATAAAACGTACCTATGCTTTAGACGATTTATACCGGCTGACCACGATCCATCGGACAATTTTAATCGAAATTCTCCAGTTTTTCAATTTAATTATTTTACCTGAAACAAATTAAAATTAAATTAGTTCATTATAAAATTAGAAATTAAAAATGGTGACCGTTCTCTATTACTAAATCAACAGCTTAATGAATTACCATTAAAGAAACAATTGAGATTGTGCGAAATTATTATCATTAAAATGAAACTGTCAATCGTCATAGTGTAATTACAAATGACAAACGGCCGTCATGCAAATGTTTTGTAACAAATGAACGTTACGAAACAAAACACACACGATATTTTATTTGATTAACGCGAGCGCATGTAAAACTGCTTGGCGAAATTGCCTGCGGCGAATATAGATAGTATAAAAATATCGGTTTATCCATCGATTTTATTACCAACTGTGGTCTATAAGAACTGTTTGACTTTCTCAGTGAGGTTTGATCCAAAATTGAGGATGAGCAACTCTCAATCTTATTTCCGTATTTGAAAATCGATTTGTTACGAATAATGTCTGTCGAATTTGTCAGAAAGCCCTTGCTAAAACTTTCTAAAAAAAACATGTATCGCGAAACACACGTTTTAAGTGAAACTTCTTATATAAAAAGAAAGAAATTCTATAGAGTCACAGACGAAGAGGCGTAAAACCACTAACGGGAAAATCACTGTTCTTTACTTTTTAACGATAATAATACAATCAGAACCAGACCTTATTTCAGGCACAATTTTTCGATCGTATTGTACTTCCATTTCCGTACTATACTACATTAAATAGGCAAAGTAAAATAAGCTAATTTTTAGGGTTCTGTACCTAAAAAGGAAAAACGGAACCCTTATAGGATCACTTCGTTGTCAGTCTGTCTGTCCAGACCCTTTTTCTCAGGAATACTTGGAGGGATCAAGTTGAAATTAATATCAAATACTAAAGTCTGCAATCCATTGGAGCTGTGAAAAAATCAAAAGATATACGCATATTTTGACACTCGCAAGAGAATCAAAACCTATAGGGTACTTCCCGTCGACCTCGAATCATGAAATTTGGCAAGAAGCAAATGTCTTATAGCACGAGTGAAGGAAAAAATATTTTTTCTTGCGATTATAAACTTATTTGTAGTTGATAAACTGACCGCGACCTATGTCAATGTGTGACAGTTTTCCAACGGCAAAGTTAAAAATCGAGACTCGATTCCCGTGATGGACGAACTATTTACAAACCTACAAGTTTGTATGGAACCCTCGGCGCGCGAGTCCGGTTTTCAATAATAGCAAAGCTCGAGTTAGGGAATCGTGACACGACTATTGTTTATCATCCATCCCTAATGTCTTTTCTGCACGCAGATTTAATAATTTATTATTTGCATCTTGCGGTAAACATTTTAGATGATCGCACAGACAGCATATCCATCGGTATTTGTTTTCGAGCTAACTTTATTACACTATTATGACAACAGGTGGGCGACTTTATTGCCGTATTATTTATACTGTATGCCGTGCAATTTTCATTTTTTATACTTACATAATAGTAAGAAACACATATCAACCGGATATTTTACACGCACTTAATTATCACTTTACCAATTGTCTGTCTCTAAACTTCTGCGATTTTTTTATTGATGCTTTAAACTTGCATCAAATGTAAATTAGAAATGTTTTTTTTACTATTGTCGTTTATTATTATTTAAATTTGTAGTTGACAGATTTTATTGCTTTAGGACTAAATTAATGTGTCTTCTGTATTGCGTTCTATTAATTATTTAAAAAGGTTTTTTGTGACTTAAAATGTCAGTGCTGTGATTTTTTTGAAGAAGGACAGCGACTAAGAATACGTGCATTAAATATTTCGTTTTTCATCTATACAGATAAATAAAATTGAAGTGTCTGTAATGTCAAAATAACAGATTTTTACTAAATGCATATGAAAGTTGTGGTCTGAAGACAATCGATAATTATATTTTGACACTTATCACTCTTTGTTTTTTATTTAGATGTCTGCAGTTTAACAATGATTTTTGTGAACCTGTCTTAATATTTATTAGCTTCCGGTGACTGATGTAATATAGTCTATGTATATATTATTCTTTATTGTTTATTAATTTTCAAATTTACAAAGAAATTCATATTATAATTTTTATGCAACCAACAAAACTAATTTGGTTTTCTTTATTAGTCTAACCTAAATTACAAACATCGTGTATATTGCGTCGAATTTAATTTTTGATTTTGTAACATTACAATAATAAATTTGTTTGCATAGACGTATAATTATTATAATTAATAGTTCCATTTACGCATTTGCATGTTAACACAGTCAATCATTTTTTTCTAATAGGCCTGTGCAATCTTCGATTTAAATATGCAAGGAAATTATCAAGATTCGTTAATATTAAATGCTCAGAATGTTGAGTTAGCGTAGGAAATCCGGCCAGATTGCACAAATATTTATCAAGTTTAAATAAATTCAAAATCTAGTGCGTGCCTATACAGGATGATTTTTAAGTTGGCATTATTTTTTTTTATCAAAAGTCAAAAATGAAAGAGAAACGGGCGTTCTAAGTTTTATTAAATTTTATCAAATTTTGAGGTCGATCCTGGCGTTATGTTATGTCACTATGGTAATATGATATGTTATTAATTTATTATCTAGTATTTACAGAAATTGTTCGAAGTTGTTCTCGTTTTGTTGGACACAAAGATGCGTGCGTCGTAGCCATGCTTCTGCACATGCTTGTAGTATCGATAAAGGCCTTCCGCGAATCATTTGGGGTACATTTCCGATTCGTGCTATCGTTTCTTCGCGTGTGTTAACCGGGCTTAAACTTTGAAAGGCTGTTTCTCCTCTATTTTTGAGTTTTGATAAAAAAGTTACTTAAAATATTTGTTCGTCTTTTTGATTTCTACACGCTGTTAAAAAAGAAGAATCAACTTTAAAACCATTCTCTATTTAGTTTAATTAGTAACGTGTGTTAATTTATGTTTTTTTTAATGCGATTAATTTTAAGTACATAATAACCACGAAGGGTTTTTTTAACAAATTTAAGTAAAACAAAGTTTAAGTTAAGCTTTTTTTGAAAAATGTGCTCTTAGATAGGTACAGATTTATAGTTGATTTTGCACAATTTTCCGATATCTCTGCTACACAACGTTTCTTGCACTCGGATCTATATAATCTACAATATCTGTCTGGAATTGTTGAAGTCGGTGAAAGCAAAGTGAATAATATTTATTTATTAAATTATTATCGGAGAAATTACAAACGGAATGTGTTAAAATAATACACACATCATTATTATGATCTGCGCACGTATTGAAACATAACGGTTCGTATTTTTTAAGTATTGAATGCACAATATTATGTTAATTGTCCAACAAAAGTTCCCATAGACGCCGGTGAGTGGGTGTGTTCACGCTTTTCTTTATTTTAATAGCATTTTTTTTATCAACGTGTTCTTTCAACAAACACGTATTTCATCTGCAGGCACAAGACAAGCTGATTTATGCCGGATTTTTTTCTCGACTACGCCAAAAGGAAGGGTTATGATATGTGAGTATAGACGTTCCCTTCTAGAGAACAATTATTATCATTGGCGTGGCAAGAGGGGGGGCAGGTGGGCCTGGCCCACCCTGGAATATTAATTGTTCACGTACAAATAACAAGTTAAATCTACAATAATCTATTTATTTTTTTGTCGTGACATTTCTCCAGAAAGTCGTGTTGATCGATTTCGCTTCTATGAACAGTTTTCAAATTATGTGTAAATGGCAGCTGGTAAAGTTATAGGTAGAGCTGAAAATTTGGATAAAATCGATAAGCGTAGGAACGATTTTATCCTAGGGGGGCCAAATCAATAATTATAATTATTGTCTCGGATTATATAAAAAATGCACTGATTTGGGATCTTGTTCTATGTGAGTTTTTATTATTTTTTTTAAGTTATTGAACATTCTTATGTAGCAAATAAATAAAAAAATCTATAAATGTAAAAAAACTCGACTACGTAAAAAAACAAATAAATTGAAATGTGAGTATCTATATATTTAAAACACAAGCCCTAAATCTCTAGACAATCCGCCAGCCATCTCTACTAAACCGATTGACACAATTTTTTTTTTAAACTGAAGCCTTTAGTCCACAGATATGTTATCGCTATTTTTTTTTTGTGAAATTTCTTTAAAAGGGGTGATTTCAAGCGATAATAGTAAAAAAGACGAGGGGGTAGCGGGGTGAAGAGGAACGTAAAGAGAGAAAATCCTTCGATGTTCACGAGACGTGAGTGTGAGAGAAATGCAAATATGTACGTATGTCGGAGATTTTACAAACAGTTTGACAAGTCGACTTTGACAATTGAAGTGTATATTTAAATTAGTTAGTTTTTTAGCGCAAATATTCCAAATATTTATAGACAAATAAATTTTATTTTATTTTCCAAACAATTTAAGAACGTGTAAGTTCATATTAATTTAATGCCAAAATAGAGTTTTTAAATATTACATGGACTGTACCAAGTCTAAAATTTGGTCTCAGATCAGAAAAAAATAGTGAAAATCGTAAATGTATCAATTAATGAGGTTAGATTTTCTAAAAATGAATTGTGACAGCTCTTGCGGGGTAACCATGACAACGATGAACAGATCTCATACATTTTCTTTGAATTTATAATCAATTAAATATAGAGACAACTTGATAGGTCAAGCTAAATCAAAAGAAAAATAACTGTAAATGGAAACTAATGAGGAATAAAATTATTGTCTATAGGTCTGTATCAAAATATCGATTTTTGAAAACAATATGAAAATACATGCAAAAGGTTTTGCACGGGTACACTAGTTTTTATTAATTTTATATCAGTATAGTAGGTGTATCAAGTACCGACATATTTTCTTCAGTTCTCGAACAAGTATCCATAAATTGACAACTTACTTTGCCTTGTGAATGTTTTTCAAATACAGTCAAGACATTTTTGAAGTGCATTCGAATAATAATTATTATGCGCGTTAATATTATTAATGGTCAAATAAATCATTGTTTTAAATGTCGGCTATTTAAGGCCCATACGCCAATTAACATAAATGATTTATTGCCATTTGTTATTCTATTACCTAATCGTATCAATACTTTTGCAAACTCAATTACCGATTTTTAATTCACGGATTTTTCAAACATATTTTTCGATTGAAAAGTAGCATTATAGTATATTAACTTGATCATAAAGCATTTTTGCACCCTTTACAAATAAAAACTGCCGGTGCGTAATTTTGAACGCACCGCTCGGTTTTTAGGATCCCGTAGCCAAATTGGCAAAACAGAACCCTTTTAATTTCGTCATGTCCGCATATCTTTTACGACCCATAAATAGTTTATAAATACATCATACGAACACTACGGAACCCTATCATTGTGTGCCCAAAACGCGCTTGGTCTGTTTTTTTATATAAGATGAATTTGAAATGCTCGTGCCAAAAGATGGCACACTAATGCTGGGTTGCAGAAAGCATTGTCAAAAAATGATTTGACAATGACCTTAGATTGTGATCACTGATTATACAATTACAGTTTTCATACATCAGGAGCAGTCTAATATCGTATTCAAACTCCATGTCACCTAGATTCTAGAACATTAGATTGTACTCACAGGGAAACAAATAAATGATCTACATAGAAAAACACCGCTTTGAAAATGGTGCAAAAAACTATGTTAAATACATCATTTCAAGTGATCAGTTATTTTTCGAAAAGGATCGTTTTAAAAATTTACTAGCTTTTCTTATGGAAAAATATGAGTTGTCACAATTTAAGGTTATTGTCAAAGTAGATTTTATTATAGTTTTATAGAACTATCATTAAATAAACAAATATCCATTTGCCTTCCATATATCAAAACTTTTGGACCCTGATATTTTGTTATTCAATGCCATTATGAAAAAAATTGCATAGTTCAAACAGCGTTTATTTCGTTTAGTAATAAAATCATCCATTCGCATTTCATTATAATTACAAAATTTTAGTATCGGCTCCGCTAGTAATAATTTAAAAGACGCACTTAAGTTCGCATATTTCATAAAAGTGATCAAAAAGAGGCGTTCAATTGCTACCAATGAAATCTTCTTTGTGGGTCAACACGTTGTTTGACATTAAAATTAATTAAAATTTGACATAAAATAAAAATATGCGGTTAATTATTTACAAGTTTTTTTCTTTAATAAATCTTTAAAATATTAGATTGTCCAGTGCAAATATCAAACCTTGTATTATTATTTAGTGAGTATTTTATAAAATATATTATTCAAAATTTCATAACGTTTTTTGATGCTAAATATTTCATTAAACAAATTGATCAAGTGATCAGTGAACTGTAAAATTCGCACAGACTGTTTTAAAGTTTAAAAAAAACACGCGATTACAAATTAATAGTTGCGTTACAAAATGATCGCTCGCAATTTGGATAATTTGATGTCAGTCACTTTCTGAAATTTACGAAAATAGATGATAGCGTTTTACTATTGTTAAAAAAAGTTTCAAGAGTTTAGAAACATCTCGTATTGACCAAAAAAGGTCAAAAATGTTTTGCCCAGTGATAATCTTTACTATCACCGTAATGATAATTAATTGATATTATTCAACCAAATTACATTTAATGCTGAAAGTTGTGCAAGAAACCGAGGATAATTCTCTTATCTACACGTTATCACAATATGTTGTCGCAAAAATCTACGCAAAGAGATCAAGTTTGAATGTAGGAGGTAAGTTCCGAAACTACTCATCCGATTGCAATTTTTTTTCACCATAATTTAGAACGGACCTTCAGGATAGACATAGGCTATATATTATCTCGTTAAAATAAAAGCGCTTTTCGTGGAAACGAATTTTTGCAACGTAAGTCGACGAAAGAACGGTGGCAATCTACAAATTCTGGCAAAGCCGGACCGGACCGCTATTATATATATTTTGATTGAAATAATTTCTTTTTGTTTATCAGAATAATCAAATACAGTTAGATGTGCAACATTGCTAACACATTGCCTAGATAATTTTATTCGGTTCGTTGACTGTCAGTAAGCAATAAATCATTTGATAAAACTGCATCTTAGCAGCTCAATAGATAGATTAAATCAGCGATTGGATAAGACGATTGTGCGAGACCCAAAACAATACTGAGGAAGATGTCCATTAACCTCCTCTGACCGTATTTGCATAAATCTGTTAATGTCAGATCGGCATCCTTTGTTCTGTTACATTGTCGATGCTTATTTCTTCATATACGAGGCCGACCACAGGTGTTATAGTTTTTTATGCAATTCTACATAATGCATTACGTTATTTGTGGTACGTTAGCCGTAATCTTTTATCGGGAAAATTTATATATAGAGGTAAATGTAACAAACTTCAACGAAATCATAAAATTCTATTTCTAAATATGCGTCGGGATACCCTAGAACCTAGGGATTCAGGCGAATGTTCTTAACCAGGGATCCCCAATTAGTTTCATTGCGGGTTCGTTTAAAAAAATATACATCTGTCGCGGTCCGTTTGGTAGATGATGATTGATGATTAGCAACCAAAATTTATAATATCAATTAAAAAAATTGGTTGTCTGTAAAGTTGGTTTACGGACGATAGTTTTACGTGATAACGTATTCCGCTCGAATATCATATTTAATAATCACGCACATGGTCAGGCGGAACGTTAGGAACGTTACACTTTTTCGTGCATGCAGCCGGTGTTTCATCTTTTTATATTGACGTGATTCATCAATTTATAAGACGTTATCACGTCAAAAATAAAACAGAAAGAAATATTTTTTATTAAGAATACATCTAATTAAAGTATAAGAAAGTAAATAGGTACGTAATATTAATGCAAAAAATTACATTTTTAATTTTGAACAATCTGTCTGAAGTCTGGAGTTAAGTTGGTGCAAGCTATTGTAATTAAATTCTGGAGATGGTCATCGGTTAAACGAGATATACCTACTTAGCAATTACCCGCGTCACATCACGCAATATCAGAAATTTTATTTTCTTTATTATATACTACTAGCGGCCCTGTACGTGCTTCGCTACGTATAAAGTGAAATAATAAAACAATTTAATTGGAACATCTATCTATCTATCTATCTATTTTATTAATTGCTAGCTATTTTAAAACATATATGGGCGTATATGTGTGTATGTCGAGCACTCCGGCTGCGCCGTCGTGCTCGAAAAAAAATAGCGTAACGTATTCGTGGATAACTGGTCTTTAAAACACTTGCTCTATTTCGAGCACTCCGGCTGCGCCGTCGTGCCGAGCAGTTTTAAACGATATTCAGTTTTTTTACATCCTCGATCTAGATATATGGTTGTTAAGTTCGTTGCGCCATCTATTGAATATGCACTCAATCCAGTCAACAGGTATTGCCATCTTATATGGTTGTTAAGTTCGTTGCGCCATTTAATGAATATTCACTCAATCCAGTCAACAGGTATTGCCATCTTATATGGTTGTTAAGTTCGTTGCGCCATCTATTGAATATTCACTCAATCCAGTCAACAGGTTTGCCATCTTATATGGTTGTATTATGACTGTCAAGGAATAGACAAATAATTTGCAATAAAATAATATTGCGACTATAATTGAAATGTAAGCTATCCTATCTTTCAAGTTGGGTCGAATTGCACACGGTGTGCAAATCAAATTTAAAATCGGTTCAGTAGTTTAGGAGTTCATCGCGGACACACATGTGACACGTAATTTTTATATATTAAGATATCAAATGTCAACATTTTGAAGTTGGATTGGTCCTGTCGCCTAATTGACTGAAATTTTTAATTGATATTTTAAATTTAATATCAGATTTAAAATTAAATCAACGGTGAATCAACAATTCTTTATTTTTTATTTTTCTGTAGGCACTGTTACCATAATTGAGACCTTGACATTTGTATTTGCCGCGCGAAAATATTAGATCGTACTGTTCAAGCGATGTGACGATTTTTAAGAGAGAAAAAATGTGTTTTGCTCTACAAGAATGAACAATCGTATTATTTATGTAACGAAATTTAATCCATATAACCCTGAAACTATTATTTGTAAAACATGTAGGGCCCACATCTTATAGAATTTGCTCGAAGCTATTAGTTCAGAAACAAACAAAAAAAAACGTTTTAGTACCAAGTATCGACATCTGATAGAATTTTTTCCAAGCTATTAGTTCAGACGCCGGGCCGCAAACGAAATAAATTGTGCAGAATTATATATCTATCGCACCCGGGTTTAACCGGGCCGAACCGCTAGTAAAATATACAATCGAGTAATAAATATTAAATTAACTGATCTACATTTGCGCAAAACACATAAACACATCAATAGACAGAGATTTTAACTATTGAAAGCTAGTTTTTTTTTATAAGCGACACGCTAATTGCAAATGCATGCATTATCATATGGTGTGCACGGCTCTGCGTTTAAATGTCAATATCTAGTTCAAGTTTTAAATTAAATGACATAAAACTGTAATTAGAATAACAGATTATACTTATTAAGATGATCGCTTCGTCGCCATTGTTGTAATACTCGTCAATACATTATTAGGTAAAATGGCTAATATTAAATGCCATTCTTTGTCTATCCGTTTTAAATATCATTCTGTTAAATTTGAATGATTTATGATCAACTGCATCAACGTCAACCTTTCTTCGAGTTTAAAATCCATACAAAACGTGCCGCCAAAGAAATAGACATACATACACTCGAAAAACATTACCCTCCTTTTGGGGCAGTCGGGTAAAAATCACAGTTGTTCTCATACTAGGATGCGGAAATGAGATATACCTACAGTGTAAACTCTATATAGCGACACTCAAGGGACAGTGCAATTTGCGGCGTTATTGAGAGTTGTCGTTAAACGGAGAGAAGAAATAATCCATTAATTTGTTCTTCCATATTGTCGATACTTATCTTTTCTCCCGCCTCCCTATTGCGCGTATTAATAAAACTTTTTCGTCAATACACAAAGATTTTCTTTTACTCGCCATATTCACAGTTTGCAAATTTGTGGGCAACTAAGAATATAACTTATCGATAAGCAGCTTAGCTAAACATATGAAAGATAATCCTAACAAACAAAAGAACGAATTTCTTAGAATCTTTGGTACGCACGATTCCGACAACAAAATAACAAACAAGTACTGTTTATTGCTTAATGATGACGTATTGTTGTCGTTATTTAAAGTGGGTGTGTCGTTACTTAGAGTGTATCATTGCATGAGCAACGAGTTAAGTCAACTAGAGTTAAGTAATTTCGACGTTTTAAGGAGTTTTTCGTTATATCGAGTGATGTTAAATGAAGTTTACACTGTATATTTAATATTGTCCAGATTTTGAATCCAAGGACAGTCATTGCAAAGATTTACAATGTACAATAAGGAAAATTGACTAGTTTAGTTCATAAACATGTTCAACTGTAAAAGCCCACGAATCGTTCAGAATGTATAATTGAAATTTTGAGGTGTGTCGGAATAATTACTTCCAAAAAAATGGAATAAAGTTTCAAATGATCTATATTTTTGTTGATTACAGTGTAGCAGCTGACATTTAAAATTCTGCCAACACAAAATGTCAAAGTCAAGGTATTATACAATTTTGTATACAGCATTGTTTTCACTGCAATTAATATTCATTAATCCGTTATAATAAATTTTCTGGTGTCAAACACGACTGTGTGAACTGAAAAACGTGTTTTTGTTATAAAACATTTATCACGAAAACGGAAGAATACAGATTTAATAACTTTGGATTAAGACATTAGAGACGAGACTTATATTTTTTCAAATAAATAAAATTGTCGACCATTTTTTTTCAGACCATATATTGACAAAAAATAATATAACAATAGATGACGTTTTGATCCGTAATTGGATCTTCTTCAGAAATATCTTTTGTTATATTGATTTAAATTTTTATATTAATTTTTGTCAATATATGGCTTGAAAAAAAATGGTCGACAATTTTATTTATTTGAAGAGTTCTATTCAGACGTTAATCAAAGATTTGAGACTTATATTTTTAAAACTGACCAGCAATTCACCTTTTGGTATTTTAGTCAGATTTAAATAATAGCTACCTATAAGTAGTTTCAGTTTGTAAAGATAAACAAAACACTGGAAAAGCCAAACACGAATCTTTCAAAATTATGAAAGAAGCTTTTTTGTTGAGAATTTAGTTAGATACAAAAAAATTAAATAAGAAGAAACTGCACCCCCAATTTCTGAAATAGTTTTGATATTTAAATTTTTAAAGATACAAATTATTTAAATTTTGCCCTTGGGACAGAGAGCTTGTAATTAAGAAACAGAGCGTTAAGTAATACAGTTTAATCTATCATAAGATAATAGTAATACTATTGCCTATTTGTTTTATCTCCTGGCTGTGATTTCGTCAGTCTGCAGTGTTTTCACTGGCTGATACATTTATCTATAATTATTTTTGCAACATACATGTAGGTTTAAATATTACATTACTTAAGTAATAACTAAGTAAAGTAATTGTAACATCCTGTAGCTGTACTGACAGTACCGTCAATACTACGATATTTTAATAACAGGTTTTGCAAATTAATAGTGGAATAAATAGCCATCAAGTCGTTTGGATTCGTTGATATGTAAAAAAAAATACACTATTGACAAAATATATAATATATTCTACTGTTTTGTGGATAACAGTTTTGTTTGACAGTTTTTTGAATGATTATTAGTCTTTTACCAACAAGTGGGGAATAGTACTCATTTGGGTCAACATTCACTTTTTTAAAATTTTACATTTTTCGAAAAAGTCGGTTCCTCGACAAAGTATTAATATAGGTTCAGTTTTGCAAGAAACCTCAATGAAGCATTGAAGTTTGTCGCAATAGAAATTTGAGCACGTAGCTAAAAAATTCTGAAAGGATTGCATGAAAACTTATTTGCTCAAACAATAATTTTTAATATCGAACGATTACTTTCCAACGGTACTGTAATGCAGCACATAATATTATGATAGGAGCTGGGCGATCTTTGTATAATATTACCTGTACAAAGTATACATGCATATTATGTAGGTTTTCTTATCTTTATAGCTTTTCTTACAAAATACAGTTTGATCATTTTAGATTCTGTTGAAATAGGTATGTCACCTAAAATACATAAAACTAAACTGGGGTAGATAGTTAAAATCAAAATATATACGTAAACATATATTTATTACCATATTAAAAAATAAAATATAGTTTAAAAAAAACTAAAAAACACGCTTTATATCGAACTAAAAAGTAAAAAATAATTTTTTTAAAATAAGCTTAAAAAGCGTTGGGCGCTTTGTTCCACATTTTCGTACATCGAGCGCCCAACGCTTTTTAAGCTTATTTTAAAAAAATTATTTTTTACTTTTTAGTTCGATATAAAGCGTGTTTTTTAGTTTTTTTTAAACTATATTTTATTTTTCACTTTTTAGTTTGAGGATCTATAAAAGAATTTATTAATCCTGGGGGTCCTAATAAGGATAATGGGAAACTGTTATCAAATTATTGCATTGTCATCGGTCCTTGATACGTATGCAAAGTTTCAAATTAATCAGACTTCGGGAAATTGGTGAAAATAAAGCGTTTACTACAGAGGATCTATAAAAGAATTTATTAATCCTGGGGGTCCTAATAAGGATAATGGGAAACTGTTATCAAATTATTGCATTGTCATCGGTCCTTGATACGTATGCAAAGTTTCAAATTAATCAGACTTCGGGAAATTGGTGAAAATTATGCTCAAAGATTCCGTTACATGCATACATACATACATAATACATACATACATACATACATAGTTAGTTACAACCCAAACTAATATAAAGCGTTTAATAAAAGTGTATTCATTCCCAATAAGAAAAATCAGAACAATACTCGCGGAAAAAATTATCATACAAAATATTTTTTGTATAATTTATAATGCTAAAAAAATCTTAGAACTTATAGACCAAACGATGGAAAAACTGATTTTTTTGACGTGATAACGTCTTATAAATTGATGAAACACCAGCTGCACGCACGAAAAAGTGTAACGTTCCGCCTGACCCTGTGCGTGCAAGCGAGAGCGCAGTATGCTTCGGCCCAAGTTTGACAGCTATTAAAATTTAGGTTATGTATTACGGAATACGTTATCACGTAAAACTATCGTCCGTAAACCGACTTTACAGACAACCAATTTTTTTTCATTATGTATAGGAACTAATACCTAACCTATTGGTGTCATTTAAAAACTCAATCTTTTTCTTCTTCAATCATACAGTAAAAAGATATCACATAGTCATCGAGAGATGCCCACCTACGGCGATAGACGTTTGGCATCAAGTAATGGGAGAGAGAATGTCAAATTAGCATAAGAAATGTAACATACATGTCTACCGTGAAGGTCGTTTCTCTATACGTTCAATACAATTCAATGGTTAATGACGTGCATTTTAATGGTGCTATTGTGAATTATCTATTTGCAAATAAAATAGCCATTAGTTGCTAAATAATATCGTTTTACTAATCGTAGATCAAAAATAAACATACATTAGAATTTTACGTTTGCTAAGGCACAAACGGCTGAACTGTTTGTCACGACACTTACTTGTAGTTCAAGAGACGGCTGCAGAAAATGTGTCGTCATAAGGTGGACGAACGAAAAAATTAGAGATGATAGTTGAGACCATAATTAAGAAAGATCGCTAAGATTGCCTGCGAAAATCCTGCCGAAACAATGTTTTTTAAATTTGTTTATCACTTAATAGACCAGTGAAGTTAGCTTTTGACAAGGACAAAATTAATAACAGAAAACGAATGATGAGGAATATTGAAAAAACCGTGTTTTTCGTTTTTAATTTTTTTCTCTTGCAAAAATGATTTTTTTTCATGAAATTTTCAGGAGACTTACCTTTCTATGTCCTAAATAAGCTGTAATTTGCAGGAGAAAAAAATTAAAAACGAAAAACACGGTTTTTTCAATATTTCTTTGAATCTTTAAGGTTACGTGAAAAAGTTATATTCATAAAAGTAGTAGATCCTTTTAATACCTACAACATTGCCATACAACATTTTTCGATTGGAGGTCGACTTTCGCCGGAAATAACGAAAAACCGCGTTTGACCCCTAAAATGCACCCCCCTTTTACGCATTTGAATTTTTGGTTTCTGTATTTCTGACGACAGTTTCTTCCCTTCCTCATCATTCGTTTTCTGTTATTAATTTTGTCCTTGTCAAAAGCTAACTTCACTGGTCTATTAACTGATAAACAAATTAAAAAAACATTGTTTCGGCAGGATTTTCGCAGGCAACCTTAGCGATCTTTCTTAATTATGGTCTTAACTATCATCTATAATTTTTTCGTTCGTCCACCTTATGACGACACATTTTCTGCAGCCGTCTCTTGGACTATTGTTTGAAAGTCAATAAAACTTCGAATTTTACTGCATCCAATTCGTGGTGAAGTTTGCACTATCTTTTAAAATTTACACCGATTTATTGAAAACTAGCGGCCCGGTCCGTCTTCGTCCGAATTTGTAGATTGCCGCCGTTTTTTCGTCGACTTGCGGTGCAAAATTGACATTTGTGGTCAATAACAAATTAGGCACATGTGGTATATATGACCATGTTTGAGAACGGATTCTAAATATTGGTCAAACATGATTTGAATCGGATCATGTTTATGAATAGACGTGACGACCTTTACGTGTGCAAATCTATGCCCATAGGCTGATACTGCCTCCAATTTGCAAACAAATTATACAATGATTTCAGTGAATAGAATTGCAAAAGTATATATAAATACAAGCTATATGGCAGAATAGCTTCAAATAAAGGATGAAAGCAACGGATGGCATCAGGCATCGTTAGACATCGGACATTATGTTAAAAATTGCGATTTTTCAATAAATTTTGACCCAAAAATTGTTTAATTTTTTTTTATCACCGGCATACCTATTTGTATACAAAGGGTACGCTCACAATGGAGAGACTTTACTGACAAAAAGCCGCATTGATATGTAGACACAAAACTTTTATTAATACCTATTACTATTTTTCATTATTATTTACATTTTTATTTAACCTATCTGTTAACAGTTAAACCATAAAGAATATACATATATTTTTAAAATCAAAAATATTTTATAGATTAGAACAGGGGTCGCCAATAATAGCTGGAGAGCTGATGACACAATTTTGGGTACGTATTTTAGGCAGGTTGAAATAATGAAAAAACAGTAATTTATCAATGGCTGAATCTGGAATGGTGAGTCTGCCTGAGCATTTGCGGTTATTTCGCGCATGCGCAGCATATGACATCTGCAAAAAAATATCCCCAAAAAACATGTTTTAGGCAACTTGAAACTTTTATAATCTTTGAGTTCAGCATTTATATAATCCAGAAATGAAAATGCCAGAACATTTTGTCGGTTATAAAGTAGGGGCAGAACCCCCCGAAGATATTTTATTAATATACGCAATGAGCACGATACAGGTCAAACGGATAAACGGATTGAAACCAAATTTTGGGAGGATGTTTGGTATGCAGATATGAAAAGCTCTATTGTTTTTGGGGAAAATCGGCGCATGCGCAAAAGACATATATGCTATAACGTTGTTTTTTATATAATAATGATATACTTTTCGTAACAGTTTATTATTCTATTTATTTTTTCAAGAAAGTTTTGTGAAAAAAAAATCTAAACTTAATAATTTCGGAAATATTTTGAAAATAAGACAAGAACCAACTGCTGTTTTGTTTTGAAAATCTGCCAGAAAAAAAATAGTTCACAAAACTTTCTTGAAAAAATAAATAGAATAATAAACTGTTACGAAAAGTATATCATTATTATATAAAAAACAACGTTATAGCATATATGTCTTTTGCGCATGCGCCGATTTTCCCCAAAAACAATAGAGCTTTTCATATCTGCATACCAAACATCCTCCCAAAATTTGGTTTCAATCCGTTTATCCGTTTGACCTGTATCGTGCTCATTGCGTATATTAATAAAATATCTTCGGGGGGTTCTGCCCCTACTTTATAACCGACAAAATGTTCTGGCATTTTCATTTCTGGATTATATAAATGCTGAACTCAAAGATTATAAAAGTTTCAAGTTGCCTAAAACATGTTTTTTGGGGATATTTTTTTGCAGATGTCATATGCTGCGCAGGCGCGAAATAACCGCAAACGCTCAGGCAGACTCGCCAATCCAGATTCACTCATTGATAAATTACTGTTTTTTCATTATTTCAACCTGCCTAAAACACGTACCCAAAATCGTGTCATCAGCTCTTGGGCTATAAGAATAGTAATACCTATTTAATATATTTGCTATTCGTTGGCATGGTTACCTCCGTGTCATATAAAAATTAATCAAAGCATGCCTAACTAGTTTATTTCTGATATTTACAAAACAGAAGAACAGCTGATTTTTTTATTTTCAAAATATTTTCGAAACTATAAACATTAGAAAAAAAAATTTAACCAAAATTTCTTGAAAAAATAAATAGAATATTAAGCCGTTATGAAAAGTATACCATTATTATATAAAAAAAACACCGTTAAAGCATATATCTCTTCTGCGTATGCGTTCTAAAAACGATAGGGCCAAATTTTTGGGAGGATGTTTGGTATGCAAATATGAAGAACATTTCCATACCAAACATCCTCCCAAAAATTTGGTGTCAATCCGTTCGTCCGTTTGACCTGTATCGTGCTCACAGACAAACAGACTAACAGACGCACAAAGTTTTCTCAAAAATATGTTTTTTTGGATTCAGGGAACCTCAAAACGAAAAAATAATGTAAAATTTTTGAACAGTGAAATTTGACCTAAACTAGTATTACCATTCCCCACTTGTGGGTTGAAAATTGGAATGGTAAAATATTTTATCATGAAGAAATTAGTTATTATTTCCCTTTTCCTACAATTACTATTAGTTTATAGTAATGGGCAGTTATCTCGCAATTATTATCCACTCATAAACTACGAAGTGAAACTCCATTCAGCTCTGTTTCACGTCTTTTGCCGTACACCGCCTAGCCGTAGCATAGAAATATAGAATGTTTTATTCAATGTGTATATAAAATTTATATTCTTGTTTAAATTTAATGTCAAGTCGTCTGCTCCATAAACATTTCAAACGCATAAATGTGACAGATAAAACGTTTGAAAACTGTCTCAGCGTTCAGAATAGCGCGACGCTGTCGCCTGCCTTGCTTGATTAATTCGAATAGGCTTCGTGCAGCTGCGAGAAACGCTTCGTTTTGAACCGAAGCTCACCGTTTGTTCAACTGTAACGTGTGGGATTTAGCAGAACGGACGGCATACGAATAAATCGTCAACTTTCGGTTTTTCTGCCTGATTATTATATCTAATTTGAAACTGTTGTGTGTGTTTTTTTTCTCCATAAATGCACAGGCGATCGAAAATTTACACGACAAATTATTACTTAAATAATTCCATTTTGAGAAAACAAGAATATTATCGAAAGCACAAATCTTCGTACTAATATATAAAATCTCTGACTAGTGTCACTTAATATCGTTTCATGGGTATTTTTAATTTTTGACCTCTTCGGACCTAAACTTTATATTTTTGAAACACAAAATATGTTTTAGGGTGTTGCGCTTATTTACTGTGTAAAACTAAATTTAACATTTACAGAATTTATGAAGTCCATTGAACAGGTCAAAAAAATGTATTTTTGACGTAATCACTAGCATAGGATGATAGGATGTTTAATTACTTTTTAAGTATAATTAGTAAAGTTAACATTATTAAATTTAAATAAATATCCGCACAAGAAAAATAGATTACGTCATGAAAATGCGTAAATTATACATAATCAGAATGTACACTTTTACCAGCATTGCGTGAATCCATGACTGCGGTCAACACTTGATTCGATATTTCAACCTACACACATAGTATTTTTTTTGTTTTGTTTGATATGCGTACATCTCAGATAAGCTACAAGCACGAACGAGATTAAGACTTAAAAAAAAGAAAATAAATAAGAGTGGTCCTAGATTGATCCAAAAAGTGCACCGTATTCTGTAAATAAGGGTTTTTGTGCTTCCCCCCTTTTTTACTGGATCTAGTCAACAATTAGTCAGGATCGTCTTATGAACTGCAGAAGACTGGCCACTATTTTATTCCGTGGAATTACTATTCGTATCATATACTGCTAATGGTAGAAATAGATAGTTTATAGAAATTACTTTTTGTTTTACCTTACGCACTAGTGTTAAATAGGTCTTTTTACGACCGCTATACGTACGATATTTGACGGTGCAGTTTATAGAATACGTAATTATTTTCAGAAAAAATACAGTAAACTAATATTTTGATTGTGGCCTATATAAAAATTAGCCGTCGTGGGATGCCTGACAGATGTGAAACATACATTTAAGCGACCATACTAGTAATCGAAGTTCGCCCTGTAACTAAATTTTACCCTGTCATATAAAAAAAATCATCCCTGTAACTAATACAAAGCGGTGAACGCGTCATGTGTACTATAGTCGCACACGCAGCACACAGCTCATACTGAGAAGGAACGTAGCATATAGGATACGCGGTGACAGAGAGACGTATACGGGATAGAGCATCATGCCGTTTGCCGTAACGTTTTACTGCCAATAGATGTTTCACATCAAAAAACACTCGTATCACACACACTATATATGGAATTTTGTATTATGAATGATCCGGATTAGTGTGTCTAAAATTAATGCAAAATGGTGTTTTTATAATTTAATACCCTGTTTGGTAAATTAATTAATGTATAGAATTTAGCACGTATAAGCGCCCCTATATCTAATCTGTTCATTGCAGAGGAGGAGGAGGTTGACATTCTCCTCGGCCGGCTGCTGTTTTTACAAACAAAAATAAATTCCAACCGAGAGAAATTGTGATCTTTTATTTAAGTCTGCTCTCACTTTTGACAAGTCGCGAATTAATCTCAAGAAGGCTTTTGTTGTTTATTAATGTCTCTTAAATAATCTCGTATTAATATTAAATTGAGTCCTTTCATATTTTGTATGACAACGTGCTTAACATGAAAATCAGTCGGTTGCTTTTTAAGGTGACATTTTAAGTTTCTATACGCTGCAAGAACGTAATCTAATTAAAAGTATTAACTTTTTTTATATTTTGCAGTTACATTCAGAATACTAAGCGTCAACGATTTGATTTATTAACAATATGGTATTTTGCACCAGTTAAGAAAAAATCTAATAAAAAAGCAAACGAGAAATGTTGATTTCTATTCATAATAATGCACCATAAATTTTATAATTCAATTTTAAGAATTGTATTATTAACCTGTTCTTCAAAAGTAAAAAACGCAGTTCGCCATGTTGGATTCCGGCGTGACGTCACTTCGTCTGTAAACTAGGTACGTATGTTGTGCTGTGTGTTATTTTGAAGTTCTTTCAAGTTATTGTCACGTTTATAGACTTCTATCCCGTTTTTTATTGATGTCGCATCATGGAAGACGGTTTCGTAAAAGCAGGAAGTACTAATCTACCAAGGATAAATATACGTTTAATAAATAAATAAAGTTTTACTACCTAAATTGTATATTTACCTACTTACACTGGTAACGTAATAATCATAGCAATCTTATTTTTTTTTTATTTGACAGAAAAAAGAAGAACATGGAATTTAGCATCTATGACCATATTATTGCTGCAAAAAAAAAGTTAAAGGTACCTAAGTATCATATAATACAAGTAATATATAAAATAATACATAACATGTAATGATAATATGAACTAATATTGGTAACGATATAAGGTAAGTAATAGATACTTATTTTTTACTATAAATGTTTATTATCTGTATGAAGAAGCTAATTAATTTGTTTATATTTTCGGGTGTGTTGTCTAGTATCTGTTTTAGGTTATTATTTACAATCATAGTGACGTCACGAGTCGTTTTCGCGCGATAATTAATTATGATAAATTAAAATAAAATATAAGGCACTTTTATTAACCTTATGTACTTTAATTATATTAAATTCCTAAGACAAGCCGTTTCACGAGGGAACTACCTTAAGAAGAAGGATATAAGAACGCAAAAGTTACATTATTAAATTATTAAATTTTGATACGTGGGACTACCTTAAACTCTACTCATAATATTGTAACAAAACTGTTCTAGTTAGTGGTGGAATTTATTTATTTACAATAATAAACGTTTAACAAAACACTTAAACAGACAAACGAAACATTACTTCTTTAACGAACAGAAACAAAACAACAAATTCTGACTAATAAAATATAAAAGAATAATTAACGAAGAATATAAAGTCACCAATGATTTACAAGACAGGAACACACCAAAATTTATTTTAACACACTTATTATTTATCTATATACTAATATATAAAGCAGAAGAGTTTGTTTGTTTGTTTGTTTGAACGCGCTAATCTCAGGAACTACTGGTTCGAATTGAAAATTTTTTTTTTGTTGGAAAGCCCATTTATCGAGGAAGGCTATAGGCTATATAATATCACGCTACGACTAATAGGAGCGGAAAATCAATGAAAAATGTTGCAGAATGTCAGTCAAAATAATTTATTCACAATATACTTATATTCAGGTAAAATGCCGTAACTGAATATCCCAATATTAGCGGCACACGACAGAAGCTCGGTTAGATCAGTCGGTAGAGCGCTCGACTCTTAATCTCAGGGTCGTGGATTCGAGCCCCAGCTTGGACGAATATGTTTTTAATGTTTTTTTTTCTACATTGCTTTCTTCTAAAGCTATCATTTAAATTTATTTTAGTTTTATTTACGACTAATTAAAATTAAATAAATCTAAATAATAGCTCATTTGAAAACTATTACAGTACCTATAGGTATATAAAAATAATTTTCCTACAGTATGTTTTCAATTAAATATTTATTATATTTTATTAATTATAGGTTGAGTAATTATTGATTTAAAAGAAATAATTATTACTTAAAAAAAATATTTTCATCAAAAATGGAGGTTTGAGTTTAAAATAAGTAATAAAGCAGGGAACTGCCGAAAACTGCAAAAAATTTGGACCCAACATTCATCTCGGTAAACTGAGATGAATGTGCTTACTCATGTCCCTCCCTTCCCCATTCGTTCTTTTGCACCTGGGTGAAACCGGACGAGACCGCTAGTTAACTATATACAGTTATATTTATTTCGTACAATATTATTTATACAGTTCATTTATTTATCTTAGCAGTTACCTTAGCACTGTTCACTGACTGTTAATTTATGTCGATTCTTCACACAATGGTATCACTGTCCCAAGTATAACTGTCGTATCATGACTGACTCCGTGGACTGTGTCTCCACTAAGCTATTCCGTGGTTTATATAGGCACTGGATAGATCTTTCCTTTGTTGCATTCATAGTTGTCTGGAATTTATCAACAAAGCTCTTTTTACCTACGCCTATTGTTGAAACAATAATCAAGCCGATTGTTGTCCCCCACAACAATCGGTGTGTCTTTGTTAGATTGCCTAGCTGATTGTCGTCTCACAAAATTCTTTGTTGTCCCAACGGGGAGATTGTAACAATATCATCCACCGCTACACAATGATTGTACATATCAATGTCGATGATCCTCGTTTTGCATGTCCGAGCCGACACAACATAAATAAAAAATCATATGTCGGCTTAAGAATGTTTAATGAGTGAGCAACAGATTTTCATTACAAAGTCATCGTTCAACTCACCTCGCTTCAGTAACTAGTTTATCTAATGACGGAAGGGCATGTAATTTGTGTTTAAAATACAAAATAATCGCATTAGAGAGAGATTACAGTAACGGTTATTCGAAAGTAATAAAAATTACGAGGATCATTTTACAGTTTACGTGATGTTACATCAATAATTGGACCGTCTTGCATAAAATTATTGAATTAATTGATCGGTGCGTATGTTAAATACTTTTATACAAGATGTCGTGCTTAACATTACTGATCTCGAGTAAAAATGCCAGTGATTGATAAGGTGTTTCGTTTTCAAGTCGAAAATTGGTATTCGACCTTTTTAAATATTTCGAGATAATTTTATTACTAATAAAAATTAAAAAAAAAAAACATTATTTTATGTACTTTTTATATCTTTTTAGTAAGATTCATTAGCATATTGAGTTTGTTTTATATTTTTACTAGCGGCCCGGGCCGGTTTCACCCGGGTACGATAGATATAATTCTGCAAAATGTATTTTGTTTGCGACCCGGCGCCGTCTAAACTAATAGCTTTGAGCAAACTCTATCAGATGTCGGTACTTGGTACTAAATCAGTTTTTTTTTGTTTGCTTCTGAATAGCTTTGAGTAAATTCTCTCAGATGTCACTACATGTTACTAAAACAGTTTTTTTTTTACAAAACACCGTAGTTTTGTACAAAATATTTAATAAAAACTACAGTGAAACCTGGTTAATTGGGATCTCAAGGGACCAAGTGATATGTACCAATTATTGAAGGTTTCCAATAATCCAGTTTTCCAATTAAGCAGGTTTAAAATTATAGTTGTCTCATTTACAGAGGCCCCCGCTTACATAGGTCGAAATGTGCCGTTATACCATTTTTAGAGGTGGAAATGTTAATAAAAATGCGTATTTTTGGTGATGAATTTGTCTCACTTATACAGGTAATTGAGCTACAGAGTCTCAATTATAGAGATAAAAATCGAAAAAGTCTTAGAATTTAAATCTCATTTAACCAGGTTCAAAAAGTCCCATTAACAGAGGTAATTTAATGAAAAAGAACCGGGACCTCATTGCAACTCTTAATAATAGAGGTTTCTCACTTATCCAGGTCCCACTTAACCAGGTTTCACTGTATTATATAGTCAAAGTTGGACCAATCAAGATTGCGGTTCAGTATAGTTTCGGAGATTAGCGCGTACGAACTACGAACATCGTAACACAAGATTTAGATAGATATAAATAGATGATGTGCAGTGGTATCAGACTCAATTAACTATCTTTAAAAAATTAAAAGAATACAGGTTAGAAAAAATCGCAAATTTCGCGAATGCGTTGTACTTGTGAACACGCTGTATGTTTGTTATTAATATTATAACACGAAACAGGTGACTTAATATTCACCTTTTCCTGTCCACAATCCGCCGTAAACTACTTTCGATGCACTTGTAATATGTATCTCATCTATGCCTTCGAGCAATCGATGTCTAGCTCTATAAATGAATTAAATATTTGAAATAGATCTTCGCTGCGAATAGATGTGCTGTTTTTGAAGTGCTATCAGTGTCATATTATTATCGTAATATATTTTTTAACAAGACTGTGCTCGTCAAGAGTTTAACACTTTCGAATATATGTTGTAGCTGATTCAATTTAAATATTAAATGAAATTTTAAACTGTTGTTTATATAGAGATTTATCATTGCATATTCTAAATTTAAATTTTGACGAATGAAAAATATGTCGAATAAAATCTGCGCATGACCAGTCCAGCTCAGAGCAATAAAGCCTGTTCGTGAATGTGCCCGTATTATTTAACGAAGTGGCGCACATTAGACCAGTAGCCAGCAACGACCGTCAGTCGGTCGCCTGCAATATTATTTCTGTCTAGCCTTGCTGAACCGCTGTAGTGTGCTGGTGTTGTGTCCTTTTCATTAATTAATTTGCATTGATAAAACTACTTAGAAACTGTCTACCGCACATTACGAAACCTGCACTAAAATATGTCCAGTGTGCGACATCTTGCAGGTTACGGGTTTGTGCTGTACTGGCCGTGCAGAGGTTTATGCTTGATAATTAGTGTGCGTGGTCTTTCAATCTATATCTATGTTACGGTTAAGGCCTAGCACACATGAAGAGCGTTCAACGCGCGTTGGCCCAACGCGCGTTACAATTTGTATATAATTGTATATAACTGTTTATATGATAACGCGCGTTCAACGCGCCGCCAACGCGCGTTATCATATAAATAGTTATATACAATTGTATAGAAATTGTCAACGCGCGTTGGGCCAACGCGCGTTGAACGCTCTTCATGTGTGCTAGGCCTTATACAACAAAGTAGTTTATTCGCGAATTAACCGGCTAATACCCGAATTAACCAACGTCAAGGATTGGTTAATTCGGGTAATTAGCCGATTAATTCGCGAATTAACTACTTTCTTGTATTAACCGTAACATCTATACTAATATATAAAGCTGAAGAGTTATTGTTTATAATATATTTTACATATAATATTATATGGTTGTCCAGTGTCTGTATATATACAAACGGATCACAGAAGCCACATACTGTGAGAGTTGTTTTTTTAATGCATTATACAGTTTTAAAATTCCTAGAGCGAATTTTCAGTTTTCATCACATTTTTCTGTTTATATTTTTTTTCTTCTATCTATACTAAGCTGAAGAGTTTGTTTGTTTGGTTGAACGCACTAATCTCAGGAATTACTGGTTCGAATTAAAAAAACATTTTTGTTGGATAGTCCATTTATCGAGGAAGACTATAGGATATATAATATCACACTACGACCAATAGGAGCGGAGCATCAATGAAAAATGTAACTCAAAATTTGTCCGTCTGACAGAAACTTTTGAACGGTAACTCAGATCATCATGAAATTTGGACACAACATTCATCTCGGTAAACTAAGATAAACGTACGTGCTCATTTGCACCCGGGTGAAACCGGGTGGGACCGCTAGTCTTAAATATATTAACAATCTCACCCTTTACCGCAATATGAAATAGTTTGTTAATAATTTAAAACTCAAAACTTCCAGTTAACTTTAAAGTAACTTTTATTTTAGCTTAGTGTGAGAGCACTAGACTCGCATTCGGGAGGTACCGAGTTCGAATCCCGGCGGGGGCAGATGTGGCTGGAACTTTTTCATGCTGCCTCTCGTCGAGAAACAGTAATTCCTGTACCGGCCATCTTGTCGAAGTTTTCTATAGTTTCCATCAATAATTCCAGATAAATATCGAGATAGTTTCTTATTCAAGGCCATGGCCGATAAGCTGTTAAACTCCTATGCCCAAAATTTGCCTACCTTATCCTAATGTCCTAAAATTCCTTCATTCGCCCATTGCTATTAATTCAGTGGAAATTTAAAAATGTAGCAAATAACGGGAAGTGTGATAGATGGAAAACAGTAATGATGCGAATGGCGTCTGTTATGACAATGTCAAGAAACAGACTTTAAAAGCATTATTATTATTATTATATTTCAGCTTAGTGTACCAAGTTTAATCAAAATACGTTAAGACGCACACAACAGTTTTACAATGCGTCCTCCCGTCTTGATATACTGAAAATTTCCGCAAGAAAAAAGGAGTTGCGAACAGAGATCTCTTTATAGTTATTTTTTTTTTTTTTTTGATAAATTCAAGTGCGAAAATAATAGCTATCTTCAAATGGAATGCACGATTTGAGTTTTGAAAATACGTTTGGTTTTATGAAATATTGTGTTCACATTATTAACGTTACCATTTTTAGCTGTGACAATCGATTAATATAATTCTAGCACGGATATGAAGTGACCTCATCCAACAGTAATTTCCTTTCTGAAATTATTCTCCGCGAAACCATAAATTTGATCAAATCAATTCAATTAAAGTCAAAACTGGATTTCCTCAATGAATTGGTATTTAGTCAAGGTGATATTGTTCGCATTACTTTTTGTCGTGATTTTTCATAGATTTACATACAAATATGTTTTATATGAAACAAAATAACTGCTGACTGGTACCAAACTACTCTCCGTTCCATAAGAATAATATGAGCCTTTCATTTCAGTAATTGACAAAGGTCTTCCCTTCATATCTGTCTGCTGCAGTACGAAGTCATTTTTTTCCAGCTGATTGCTCTATATCGTCCATCCACATTTTCTTCTGTCTTCTTGGCTTCTTTTTTATCATTTCTTGGGTACCATTCCGTTAATATCTTTGTCCATTTGTCATTATTATTCGCAGAGACGTCGGAACCGAGCTAAAGATATATTTTTTCCATGCACTACTGATTCTTCCATTTTTTGCCGTATATTGTCAATCTTTAAATTAACGTTTTGGCCCCGAATAAATCACGAAAATTCCTGTTTACGCTTACTTCTGTATTCATTACAGCACTAGTGTATTATGAGTCATTTTACATACCTGCATACATGCATGTAAAGCAACAGGGAATATGACCTAGAGTATTTATAAAAATAAATCTTAACTTTTGAAAACTTCCATGCCCAGTGCTTCAAAAAAAGTTAAGATCTTATAAAAATGTTCTGTTATATAAAGAATACTGCATCGAAATCGGTCTACTAATTGAAGAGGCACGACAAGTAAACGTACAAAACCACTACACTTTATTTAAGTGGAGGTTAAAAAAACAGAGCGGTGAAATTGTCATCTGAATACTATGAAAAATCGATTGCAATAAATTTACAACAATTTTTTTTGCACCAGCGTTGGTAGAAGTCATTCCGCGAGACCGAAACCTGATATTTTAAGGATATGTCGCGGTTTTTATGTAATCGTCGTTAAAGTTCAGTAATATTAGACGCTGTATATCATGCCTTCGTGACTTGGGTACAACAGCTTGTTGAATGCGTATTTTAATGCAGATTATGAACTCGCGGTTTGATATTAGTTTTTTGCCAACACGCCGAGCCGCCACAACGACTTGTCTAAAACCGCCCGGAGCCCAGGTGTGGTTGTCCTTCGCTTCACAAATATAATAGTTGAATACATGAAAAAAATGTTCCAGTTATATTCTATAATATATCACGGATTAATGAGCATTTGCATATAGATATATAACAGACTAGCGGTCCCGTCCGGTTTCGCCCGGGTATAAAAGAACGAATGGGGAAGGGAGGAACATGAGTACACACATTCATATTAGTTTACCAAGATGAATGTTGTGTCCAAATTTCATGATGATCGGAGTTACCGTTCAAAATTTTTTGTCGATAAAAAGCAGTATTTATACTTTTTTTGACTAATAATTTTTTTTTAATTAATTAAATAAAATTAAAATAAATTTTAATGTAAGCCTTAGAAGAAAGCAATGTAGAAAATAAAAAAAAAATAAAAATGCATTCGCCCAACGTAGGGCTCGAACCCACGACCCTGGTATTGACAGCCTTGTGCTCTACCGATTGCGCTAGCCGGCGTTGTATTCTTACATCGCTAATATGACTATACTTAGTGCATTTCACCTGAATAGAAGCTTATTTTTTAGATACATTTGGAACATTTTTCATTACTGCTCCGCTCCTAATGGTCGTAGCCTGATTTTATATAGCCTATAGCCTTCCTCGATAAATGGGCTATCCAACAAAAAATTTTTTTTTTCAATCTGAACCAGTAGTTCCTGAGATTAGCGCGTTCAAACAAACAAACAAACAAACTCTTCAGCTTTATATATTAGTTTAGATGAAAGGTTAAATAGGAAAAAGTTGTGCTAATTTAAAAAATGAAATAAAGGCGGAAGAATTTTTCTTCGTTGTTTATACTGGTGTAGTTGATAAAAGGATTGGTAGTAATTTATTAGTTTCAATTAGAATACTGCTTTACTTCAAAATGGAACACTTATGGTTGTTCCTCTATCTATAATCTATATGCAACCCAGTATAGTACAAACAACTATATTTTTAATTTGCAGAATCTATCAACCTGTTAAGTATAGATTATCTATAATAGTATAATTGGTATATTGTATAGTCGTTATATTTTATTATATCAACTGGCCAATACACGATCTACTAATATGGACAGTGGATTGCGGTACGTGTGTAGTATATTGTTTTATTTTAAGGCCGCTGAACACGAGGCTGGATTTGCCGCTAGATTTGACTACTAGTTTTCTAGCGCTGGACTTCTTTATTGCTTTTGTGTTCGCTTCACACGAGACGTCTTTTCAAGCTCGCTTTGTGGATAGATCTGGTACGCGCGCAGTGACAGTTCAAATATAAACACAGAGCAAAACGTGTCTGTTGTCTGACTGAGCATAATGACGCCATGTTGGTTTGTGTGGCGTTTGTTCATGTCACCCACGAGACAAGATACTGTTTTCTGATTGGTTCTTGCTGAGAGCAAGCAGAGAACTTGGCAAGAAAAATAGCCCCTGTTCTAATTTTAAAACACATCTTGTGAGCTAGCAGGCGAGCCCGTAGTGACGTCATTTCCAGCCTCAACCTGCCGGCCAGCAAAAGTTCCAGCAGTGTTTGCAGCCTCGTGTGCAGCGGCCTTTATTCAATATATTTTTATGTATGTATGTAGTTAAGCGTCGATTATCCGAACTATAATTCGAACTTTCAATTTGTTCAGGTTATATTCGAACGAAATAATAAAAATCAGTTAGGTACCAATTCCGGTTGTTTCACATGGTTGTAATTTATATTGACCATAGTTACGTACAGTCCGGAATTACAATCACAGTGACTGTATTGCGTCACTTTCTCATGTATTGGAAGATTGTGACGGGTTCGGATAATCGACCCTCTACTGTAGTTGTATTGTAAACAGGTAATATACTCGTGTGTGTATACCCATATAACGGAACAATGAGTACGATAATTGCATGTTTTTTTCCATAACCGATAATTATTACATAACATCTGATTTTGTTATTTTAAAACCTTTTTTTTATAATGTTTTTTAATCATTGATTACTTTTAGGTATATCATATAGTTTAAAAAAAAAATAAGACCCGTATTACCGTTTCAACATTTTTACAATATCGAATTTTAATTACGGAGACAGTATACGTAAGATTATAATATACAAATATATAGCCTCATAGTTTGCTATTGTTGTTATGAAACAGATATTGTTACAGTTACAATTTATTTTTCAACAAAATGTCAGTCAGGACTCAACACTATCGCGGCGGATCAGTTACTGTACAACGACACGTTGCGTTGTAACTGTAACAGTGAGTGTTTCATAACAAAAATCACTGGGTAGTAAACTGGAGGTAAACCAAACGAATAGTTAGTCTTCTGTTACGAGACAGATTACAATATAAATGAAATGTTGCGATTTGGGTTATTTTCGTTGTTCTGGTTAACAATTATTATAAAACGACTAGCGACCCGTCCTGGTTCGCCCGATAGACATAATTCCCCAAAATGTATTTTATTTGCGGTCCGGCGTCTGAACTAATAGCTTTGAGACAATTCTAACAGATTTGCTTCTGAACTAATAGCTTTGAGCGAATTCTATCATATTATGTCGCTTCTTGGTACTAAGAGATTTTTTTTGTTTGCTTCTGAACTAATACCTTTGAGTATATTCTATAAGATGTCGTTACATGTTACTAAAACAGTTTTGTAGAGGAAAATTTTGTACAAAATCATATTAATATTTAATATTATAAATGCGAATGTAAGTTTGTTTGTTACGCTTTCACGCAAAAACTACTTAACCGATCATCATGAAACTTTGCACATACGCTCTTGAAGGTATTAGAAGTAACATAGGATACTTTTTATTAAAAAAAAATAAAAATTTTTTACGAAAAATAAGAAAGGGTTGAAAACATTTTTTGGGCCCAAAAATACCGAAAAATTTCTCCGAATCGTTTCAAAATTGAAATTTAACCCTTTAGTAATGATTAAAATGTGCTATTAAAATTTCATTAACATCGGCCCGACAGGACCGGAATTACAAATTTTATGAAAACGAAATATTATAAATGCGAATGTAAGTTTGTTTGTTACGCTTTCACGCAAAAACTACTTAACCGATCATCATGAAACTTTGCACATACACTCTTGAAGGTATTAGAAGTAACATAGGATACTTTTTATTAAAAAAAATAAAAATTTTTTACGAAAAATAAGAAAATTGTTTGTCAAAATATGTGCAATACCTCAACCCCTGATATGCATGTCAAAAGTCGATTTCCATCTCAATCGCGGGCGTAGCCGCGGGTAGCGGCTAGTATTTAATAAAAACTATCCTATAGCGTACGTTACACCAAGCAAAACACATTTACAAAATTTCATGAAATCGGTTCAGTGGTTTCGGAGATTAGCGCTGCCAAAATTGTGACACAAGATTTTTATATATTACTAGCGGTCCGATTCGGCTTCGACCGAATTTGTAGATTGTCGCCGTTTTTTCGTCGACTTGCGTTGCAAAATTGGTCACCACGAAAACGCTTTTATGTAAACGCAATAATATATAAGCCTGTATCCATCCTGAAGGTCCATTCTAAATATTGGGAAAAATTTTTGAGATTGGATGAGTAGTTTTGGAGATTGCCTCCTACATCCAAACTTACGTGTTTATAATATTATAGCGGTTCTTCCCGTTTCATCCGGGTGCGACTGTATAGAAGTTTATTTCTAATGGAACAGTGTGACCGGAAATTTTAGTTTGTTTTGTTTCTGTTAGATGACAGAACGATAAATGTTTAGTGTCGGTGTACAGATGTCGCTATTTGGTACTAAACAGTTTTGTTTGTTTGCTTCTGAACTAATAGTTCAGAAGCAAACAAACAAAACTGACTTCTGATAGAACAGATGTCGTTACGTGTTACTAAAAACGTTTTTTTGAGAAAATACCGTAATTTTGTACAAAATATTTAATAAAAACTATCCTATAGCATAAGTTGCACCAAGCAAGACACATTTACAAAATGTCATTAAAATCAGAGATTAGCTCGGCCAAAATTGTGCCACGGGAATTTTATATATAGATATATAGATGTGACACTATTGATGTGTACACCAGACACCCACACATATAAAGTCAAGCAAATCGTGTAGACGCGTTGCATCATCGCACTCTGGGGGCGTCACGACAATATTATTGCAAAAAACTGTAAAATCATTACTGCAACAGAAAACTTGCAACAGATTGCTCAAAGTGTTCAATGCAGAACTTGTGGGCTATAGCTTTTAAAAAATGTTCGCGACAATAACAATTTGTTTTAATATTTCAGGAAAATATCGATAGACTAGCGGCCCGGTCCGACTTCACCCGAATTTTGTAGATTGCCGCCGTTTTTTCGTCGACTTGCGTTGCAAAATTAGTCTCCACGAAAAGCGCTTTTATTTTAACGCGATAATATAGTCCTTCCTGAAGGGTCCATTCTAAATATTGGTGAATCATTTTTTGAAATCGGACGAGTAGTTTCGTAGATTACCTCCTACATCCAAACTTACAAACTTTACCTCTTTATAATATTAGTATAGATTTAATTTATAGGTAGTGTAAACGATGAAGATTTGTTACTATTCTGTAGTAAGAGTAACTAAAATAAAATAGGATATGCAACAGGTGTTTTTGTCTGTTTAATTCAAAGTTTACAGTCGCGTCGTAAAGTAACTATTGATAATTGTTATTTTTGATGTGAAATATTATGACGCGTTTGGTTGGGATTTTATGTGAGGACGTTATGTTTATGTCCGTTGGATTAAACATGGCTTTTTAGTTGAAGCCGACATCTAGATTGTTCGAAATCACATTTCTTAAACAATCGTCAATATATTATTTCCAAAGTCGTCTATCAAAACAAAATTGTAGGAGCTATCGTATTTTACTCGCAAAAACTATTCAGATCTTTTGTCGAATTTATGCATGTGTTACGGATCGTGACTTGCAACTGTTTCGTTAGCGAATTACGATCTATATCTATCTATTATTGATCAAGATTATAGACCTCAAATTTCAAAATCATGATATACAGAAAGAAATACACAACCACTTTATTTTATAAAAAACTGTTTCGATTAATATTTGCCTTTTATGGGCTATAATTTATTTCTCTATGAAAGTCGATCCAGCCTATCAAACCGACCGGTTTAGGTTAATGAATTGTGTTTGTACTAACTTATAATTAAGTATATTAATTTTAAAAACGGCCTTGTACTTTCTGTTTTTATACTTATGAAGTCGTAAAAATTCTCGCAAATTTAGTGTAGATAACTCAGTGAAATTTAGACGGAAAAGTGTACGTTAACTTTACCGAAGATATCAATTTGTTAAGTTTCATTGATATCATACAAGAATACTCACGAAGGAAGGTGTCAAGCAAAATATTAATTCCCAAACCAATTTTACAAAAATTTTTTCAAGAAGTATTTCTAAATTTTATTTTTTAGCCTATGGTATTCGTATTATTTTCAGTTTTATTTTTCTATTATTATGATCCTGGGAGGGTGATTAGCCCCCTCCCCCTATCTACGCTCTTGTCTGCACTACACTATGTTTACACTTATAGTTTGACACTGAAATTTCAAACAGGCCAGTGTATCCTGCACTTTTGTACGACTAAGGACTAAGGAATATCTAATCATAGTATGATTAATTTTCATTGTTAAACAAAAAATGAATATTTCTGTAGCACCGGCCATAGAAACAATTTATTCCAATAGACTATTAAAACGTTAGCTAGTTTATGAGGCTGCCAGTAGTACTGTACTTTCGTATTTCAGTTTTTTACGCCTATTAAAACTGTACCAGCGAATGCAATTATTTTATTAATTTCAACACATATATAAAATAATGCAATAGATTGCGCTTATTTCAGCTTCAAGTGACATTTTAAGTTGGTGTAAATTTATTGGAAATGAATTTATTACCGCAAAAACCTACTGATTTTACTATTTTATTATTCGTAATGGAAAACTCGTGTCAGTTCAGTGGCGTGCACGTAAAAAGCGACATTTACCAATTTTAATTAAAATAATCGTGTAAAACCGCCAGTTTATCGACTGAGGATCGTGCTGACATTAAGCAATGAGGTCATCCTCAATTTTTTTTAATTGAAATTTCATTAAAAAAACTAAATTTCCATGTTTTTGATATTTTATTTTTACGCAAGAAAAAGAAGTGCGTTATAACATATTCGAAATGCCACAGATGAACAGCCACACAGGCATACATGAATAGGTATATACGAGCCAAACACACAACACCCGTCTTTTCGTGGGTCAGGGGTTAAAAAATATGCTGTGTTTCGTATTTCTTTTAAATGGTGCAGTTTTAATGGATGCTGTTGAAATATTGAATAACAAAATTATTTTGGTATTTACAATTTTTACAGCTTCGGTAATGATTAATTTCACTTTGAACGAGAATATTTGAAAAATAAAAATAGGTAAAAACACTTTTAACTTAAACGCTTTTATTGTACAAACGACAATGTACTAAAAACTAGAAAATAAATATGAGACACTATAAGGGGGCTTTGATTAAACTAAATTAAAAACGTGGAGAACATTTAGTAAAAAAATTTCATTTGTTTGAGATTTAGAAATCATATTTAGCTTTCGACTGTCTTCTTCGACCATAATGTAACTATAAATGCCCTCCGCGATTTTAGTTTAGTTTAGGAGCAAAGCTCTCTGTGGTGACTAATATATTTTTTCTAGTTTTTAGTACATTATCGTTTGTTCAATAAAAGCGTTTAACTTAAAAGTTTTTTACCTATTTTTATTTTTAAGTTTTTAGTACCTATGGCGAAAGCCGGATCGGTCAGTTAGTTATTATAATATTGTATCTTCATCGGAACTACATACCTATGCAAAATTTCAACTCAATCGGATAACGGGAACTAGTTGAAAAAGCTGTGTCAAGATTTGAAACAAAGATATAAAGAAATATACTAAACTAAATAAAAGCGTTTAGGTAGTGTGAATTATTCGTATAATTAGACAAAAAATTCATCCAATTTTGAACAGCGTATTATAGTGTAAGAGCTAGTGGTCTGAAAAATATTTTCGATTAAGAATTAATTAGTTTTGGAACGACGCTCGTGGTTTTGTTCCTTAAGGTGACTGTGTACTCAGATTGTAAAATACGCACTCGGGAAATTTCAAATTGTGGCCACAAAATTCATTTTACTACTGTTTTTATTAGCTGTGATAGAGCATTAAAGTTCATAAAATTTGGCTTGCTGCTTAAAAATTTAAGAAAACACATTTTTTTGCACTAAAAATTTAATCAAAAAACGCCATATTCGTCAATATTTCTTTATAGTATGTCACGAGATTTCAAATTACGGGAAGGCAAATTAAAATTTTACAGTTTTTTCTTCGAAAATTGGTGTCAAAAATATTGACAAATTTGGCTTGCTCAATAATTTTTAACAAATTAATTTTTTTCTGTACAAAAATTTGTGTAAAAGTTATGCTAAATTCTCGTTTTTACCCGATTTTTATTCGCTTATTTAGGTCAAATAAACTGTAAAAACTTCGTAAAAAGTCATGTGGGAAGAATGGTGCATGTTTCTAGTTTATTTTGAAGCATTAACACCAAAGATTGAAAAAGATTTACCATAGAAATTCTAGATTTTCTAAACTGATGTTTTTTGAGTTATGTTTACTAAAAATGATTCATAGATGGAACCACCAACACAAACTTTTACAGTGGAAGTAAATTGTTTTTCGTAAAATGTGTGATGTGCAGTAGCGGCTCGTATCATTTTTGATCAAAAACATTATATTATAGAATAGAATAAAATATAATCTTTATTGACATCCAAGAGGTATATAATAACGTCATATAATAATTTCAATTTACAAATTCGAAAAACGTGCGTGATTAAAATTATATAACTAAAATCGTATATGAGAATCATATGGACACATGTCCATCAACAATTTTTTTAATCTATTTTTGAAAGCAGGTATGGCTTGAATAGCTTTTATATTAGAAGGTAACATGTAATATTTTTAATATTTTTGACGTGATAACGTCTTATAAATTGATGAATCACGTCAAAATAAAAAGATGAAACACCGGCTGCATGCACGAAAAAGTGTAACGTTCCTAACGTTACTAAGTGAGCGACTAGAATGCCTTCGGTAATTTTGAAGCAGATATCATCAACCGATTGAGATGAAAATTTGCATACACGTTTAGTTTGAATGACAATGCATGGTTAGCTGTGTGACGTCACTCTAAATCCAATATGGCGGACTTCTTAAGATGGCGGACTAATTTTATTATGCTTTCCTACAATATGAGTATCAAATAAAAGGACTTGCTGAGAATAACTCGAAAAATAAAGTGACGTCAGTCTAAAACCAATATGGCGGACTTCTAAAGATGGCGGACTAAGTTTTTTATGTTTTCCTACAATATGGGTATCAAATGAAAGGGCTTGCTGAAAATAACTCGAAAAATAAAGTGACGTCACTCTAAATCCAATATGGCGGACTTTTATTATGCTTTCCTACAATATGGGTATCAAATGAAAGGGCTTGCTGAGAATAACTCGAAAAATAAAGTGACGTCACTCTAAATCGAATATGGCGGACTTCTAAAGATGGCGGACTAAGTTTTTGACGTGATAACGTCTTATAAATTGATGAAACACCAGCTGCACGCACGAAAAAGTGTAACGTTCCGTAAAGTTCCGCCTGACCTTGTGCGTGCAAGCGATAGTGCAGTAATGTATTATTAAATATGATATTCGAGCGGAATACGTTATCACGTAAAACTATCGTCCGTAAACCGACTTTACAGACAACCAATTTTTACCTTTGCAATTAAAATTAAACCGGTCAAGTGCCAGTCGAACTCGCACACGAAGGGCTCCCTACCATCGTACAAGATAAAACACTATGTACTTTGTTGGGATTATGGATTCGGTGACGGTGTATTTATTAAATAATTGAAGAGTTTAATTATTAGAAGATTGTCTTTTATTCAAAATAGAGTATTGGAAGTATTCCTTGATAGTGTCACGGATCAGAGAGAACTAACTATTAACAACTGTCTTATAATGGTTGTCCTTTTACCTCTTGTAATATTTTGGGTCTATTCTACGGTGAAATTATACCTAGGTTTTATGACTCGTAATTCGAGTACTAATTACCTTTACTTCTAAGAAAGAAAATAAATCCTTTTACAGGATTGATAATTCGTTTACCAAATGTTATCCGAAAAGAAAACTTTCACTTTTAAAATAAGATATCTTAAGAGGGATATTTGAACCCAATATTTCCACATACTTTTAAAACACTTTTGTAAAAGAAACAAGAGAAGTGCTATAACAATATGTAAAAATTTGGAAAGTAATTGTATAATTTAATTACATCTATTCGAAATTCGCCCTCGTGGTGCAGGGAAGTAATACGAATGCAAGGAGATAGCACAAAAACGATTACGCACAAAGACACTATAGGAGTTTTTTTTTAATGCTTATGGCGGCCATTTCGAAATTTGCCATCTTTATTTATTTGTTGTTAGAGCGCCAATAGAAATACACACTGTGAAAATTTCAACTATCCTACTACGGTTTATGAGATACAGCTTGCTGACAAACGGACGAACGGACAGCGGAGGCTTAGTAATAGTGTTCCATTGGCACCCTTCGGGTCCGGAACTCTTAAAAGAAAAAGTAATAAAAAAAAGTCTGTAGATATATTTGGAACATGTATTGACTTAGATATTTTAAAATTAAATTAGCATATTATCGATCCAGAAAGTAATTGTGACCAACTTTTTCGATATTTTTCGAATTTTGTGTTAATTTAGAAACCGAATATTTCTTTAAATTTTCTCTTAAAATCATATTATAAATAACTTTTTTAATACCATTTTTCGATATATATTATAGGTACTAGCTTTTGCCCACGACTTCGCTCGCGCCAAGTTTGATGTTGATAGATCAGTCAGTCACGGTTTCCTTTTATATATTTAGATAAATGTAATAAAATGTATGAGACACTTTTTATTTCGCATGTTTTTTATCTCTTGATATGCTTAGATGAACGCCCAAATAGTTATATTTATTATATTATTACACCTACGCCGCTGCAATAATCTGTTTGCAAACGAAACAGTAACACAAAAGATATAAATTCTTCGCAGATATTCGTATCAATAAAATTAGTGAAATCAAATTATCCGATAATGTACGAATCAATCTTCTTCCATAGTGCATTTTGCATTTATATGCTCGTAACATAGGCTTTTGCGGGTGCAGAGGGGCATGTAGAAATTAAATCTAAGTTGAACAGCTGGGCTCCAGCGACCTTAATAAAAGTTTTGTTTTTGTTTATGAGGGAAAAACTTCCGTTATATATCCTACATAAATCTCTTCATAACGGCTCGTTTGCATGGGCAAGGTTGTCAAGTCCAGTAAGTAGCTAATATATACCACTATATATCTATTAGGTACATATACTATACATAATATTGTGTAGGTATATAAGGTGCTCTATTTATTTGTGCGCTTATTATAATTAGTGTCTGGGACTTTAACAATAATCCCTCGCCAATCGCGACTTGGTACTCTTGTGACAAAATATGAACCCATGCGGACGGAACATGCTGACTGTTACCCGCGTAACAGCTAGTTTTACATATATACTTCTAACGGTAGTCGATAGGTTATAGTTGATTTGGTTAACTCACGTAAATTACGAGGGTGGAATATGTCAGTATAATGGCACGTAAAGCAACTTTTTTATAGTAGGTAGTGCAAAAACATATTTTTCCACCAGTTTTTTGAACGAAGTTCCTTATGGGACGTTGTAGATATAAATGGAGAGGGCTAGAAAAAAAACGTAAAGAAATCTGTAACGAAAATCTACATACAAAATTAACTATTGTATGTCTGTCCGTAGACATAGAAAGTTGAAATTTGGCACACTTATAATATAGGGCATGCGACAGATCCCAACGGAGCTGGATTTTTTAATTTTGGTCCTAGAGAGAAGCAAATTGAAAACAAAAAAGTTTTTTGCTTATAATTCGTTCAATTTAAATCAGATCGGTCCGAAACCTGTTTTAAACGAAAGAGGTGAAAATTTTACATAGATTTCATGTAACAGAATTCGCGCAAATAGTTTTTTATACATATAGAAAGACAGAAATAAACACTGTATAAATTCGATTTTGTCTAATACATCGTGCACGCTGATCGGTTGTCTTCGTCTGTTGCACACTGTGTTATGGACATTTAAATATTGCGTAAGTTCTATTTTAAAATAAAAATATTATATTTGTTCAACAACGAAAGCCATTTCAAATATATTAATCAGTTTTTTGACATTAATAGTTTGTGAAATGTAACGCCTTCTAACTTCACTATTTGTTATTAAACCTATATAAATACCGATATCTAAGCAAGGTCTATGGTTCAGTGGTAGAATACTCATCTGCCATGCGGGTGTCCCGGGTTCGATTCCCGACAGATGCGCAACAAATGTTATTTTTATATGTTTAGAGTTGCAAATGACACGATTCATATTATAAATACAATTTTCGAATACTTTATCAGACAAATTAGTAAAAAATTATATGATACATAAAAAATAGCGAAAAGAACTTCGTTCCACGACACATCTCGTCTTTTTTTTGCTTTTAAATATCAATAGCAAGTTTTAGTTTTCGCTATTCACGGTCTGGAGACCCCCGCGCAGGACGAGGACCCACTGTCCTTCTTTCCGCGGCATAGCCTTGACAAGGTTGTATCTACTATAAACACAAGTCACTTTCAACTGCGCGTTCTACTGTGATAAGAATAAACGTACACCTGATATTTCCATACAATAGATAACCTGCCCACACGCTGTGCGGTTTATATTATGCTACAATACTACAGGCTGGTCTGCCACTTAATTCACGTATCTTAATGCTTGTTTTCTATGTAAAAATGCTGAAGCGTTGGAACCAAAAAGTCTCAACTAGAAGACCAACCGTCCTATGCGCGCTGTGTTTCGAGACGGACCATTTTCTGGCGCACGCGAGATGGTGCACTACCTGGGAAAACTTCGGTTCTTTCCACCTGTTTTCTCCATAGTTACCAAAGTTGTTTTAACTTCACAGACACTACACACATGTTAGCCATGAACATGTGTGCGTTACCCAGTAGCTTCATTCATGCGACAGATATCGGTCCACCGATACGCTCGAGTTGGGTCTCCTGGTTACAGAGCTCGTGGTTGGAACATTAATTTCGTTTCTTTTTTTTTGCAAAAATGTTTGTATGCATGTAAAGTCGATTTTGAATAAAGAACCACAACCGATTAGAAATGGTTCGAGAATACTTTGTAATCAGATAGAAACCAGCAAAGTTTTGTGACACATAATGCTGGGTTGCAAAAAGTGCTGTCAGAAAATCTGATTTGACATTAACAAGGATTGGAGAATTTTAAGTCGGCCATACTCGAAAAATAATTCATCAAATCAAACGATATTTTTCTTAAGAGTATTCGTCCCTGCAAAGACCCCCTGCACCCTTCATCTCAAATCTCAAGTTACGTAATATTTCATACGTAGGCGAAACTGTTTTTCAAAAAATTCGCCTGAAGGATCTGTAGTCTGATTCTTTGTCTTTCATTTGGCGTTTACCAGAACCCTCTAGCTTTAAAATTAGCGTCGGGAGAGCGCGAACCGTTTTTAGGCGAGGGGAAAAGATTTGAGATGAAGGGTGCAGGGGGTATTTGCAGGGACGAATACTTTTAAACCGTGTAATTTATTTAATATGCTTCGAAACAATATTTTTCCACGCATATTGATCAAAATTTAGCTTGAAAAGCCACCTATATAGATCCATCATTCGTTTTGCGTGAATACAATTTAATACTTTATTTTTACGTATATGAGAGGGGATCAGAATCTAAGGTCATTGTCAAATCAAATTTTTTGACAAGGCTTTATGCAACCCAGCAATAAATTTCAACTTTTCTGGGGTTGTTGATGAAAGTAACGGAAATTTTGACTAGTGTCGGCCACGGAGGTAGAATTACCCCCAACGGTCACTTTTATTTGGGTCTAGCGCGAAACCAGATTAATAATAAATTGAAAATCCAAAGGATACTTTTATCAGTTCTCGGATTAGAATGCGAACCTGGGGGCTTGTAATAGAGGAGCCATCGATCTACAATTTTCAAGTTTCACACTTTTTTAGTAATGCCAATTATTTTCATACAAAAAAAAATGTTTTTTGGACTCGGAGGACCAAAAATTAAAAAAAATATTTTAAAGTTTTGCAATGTGAATCTTAACTTAAATTCTTCACTTGTGGAGTTGGAATGGTAAACAATTGGCAACCTGTTTAAATACCCTAAATAGACGATATAGGTCAGGTGACCAAATTTCCGTAGCGAGTCATAAATAATTCAACAACAATTCATTTTGAGATTCCTATTATTTCGTTTTTGAAAAATGTCCTATTAGGATGTAAAATTTGCTTCACAATTACCGCCTTCTCCAATTATCTCAGTTGTTAATTTGGATCGTTTATATCTTTTAGCATCCGAAAAGCCACTGTGAAGGTATTGCGTGTTGTTGAATTTTGAAAACAATAAATAAGAGCATTGTACTTCCGGCAGTAAAGAGAAAACAGTCTTGAGAAAATGAGTACCTCGAGGAGCCGTTATTACGGATGAATGGCTACACACATTGTACTTTAAATACTGCACCTGTGTTATTATTTTGGATTACATAGTCCAATATTATTGTCCGCTGTAATTTATAGTACTTATAGGTATCGCATCTTTGAATATGACGTAGCAGGGTTGCCATCTTAAATAAACTGAAAGAAGCGTAACTTTTTTGCGTGTTACTGTAGATTTAAAAGTACGTCGTTGAACGAATTTCGTTCCGCTCGTCTTTCGTAAAGCTCGTGTGATAAGAAGGTATCTTAAGGCGTATATGAGCGACAGTGCCTTAAAAACGCCGTAACTTCTAAACCAGAGGTTCCAAACTTTTTTTATCTCGTAGACCACTTGCCATGTTTTTTGGTTTTGAGTAGACCCCCTGCTTACCTGATATTGATTTTTTGCAAATTCATTAATTTCAAATGTATTTTTGACAGCCGGTATAGTGCTACTCACTTTGAAAGATTTAAATTCATAACGGTAGTGAAGTGTGAAAAACTTGAAAAAATTAAACGAATCAAATTAAAATACTTTCTGTTACATAAAATAACTAAGCAAAAAATACCTAAATGCTTTTAGTGTGAGGGATGAACCTGATGCTTAAATAATAAATTTTTAACATTTGGCACCAATTTAGTTATAGGTTTAATCTTAAATCGTCTCGGTTAACGATGTCCAGTTTATTTCTTTTTTTTTTTGTTTGGAGATCCACTATCGTGGACCCCCGTTTTCATTTGATGGACCCCCAATTTTTTTTTCGCTGACATGGACCCCTTGCAAGTTGTCGTCGACCCCTGGGGGTCAATATAGACCACTTTGGGAATCACTGTTCTAAACGAAGAATGATACAGAGCTGGGAGTTTTTACATAGGAATAACCTCAGTTGTAAGTCGTTTGTGAACAATATCTAACATATTTCTCGGTTTTTTTTTATAGAAAAATTAAGAAGGGGGACCCTTCTTACAAAATTGAAATTTTTTTGTAAAATAAAGCTGTTTCGTTTGATATTATGCACACTTATAGAAAAAGTCACTCTGAATCGATTCCGACCATCCGCAACCCTGTATCCCTTTTACTTTCAGAGCTAATTTTAACTGTTTAATTTTTTATACATTTAAAACCACCATAGCTTCTAAACTAACCGAGATATTTGCGCTTAGGCCTAATCGATTCAGCGTACTTTTTGTATAAGACGCGGTAATATTAAGCATATTTGAGATATAATGAAACAAAAGTTAAAGCACTTTATACTTTATCATGTGCATATAGCCTAAGCCGCTGAACACTTTGTTTGTAAAAAATAAAAAAAAAAAAGTTAAAGCACGACCGATTAGAAATTAGTCGTGTGCGACCGCGTTTGCAGGTCGAGAAGCAATTTCAGTTGCATGCTGTAGGGCAATTTTTCTTTTTTAAGGTAGGAGCAACCATCTTTATCAGTTGAGTCGTGCTCGTGTGTTCGATTGCAGAATAGTCGCGTCCTGAATTCGAATTTCGATTGAAACTCAGGTTGCGAAATAGTCGAGCCGTGTGCGGAGACTCTTAGTTTTGAATTACCCTGAAAAATTCGACATTGGTCGCAACTGGCAACCCTGACACTCCGTAACTCTATGATCTCTACAGTGTTACAGTGTAGTGTAATATAATGACATAGTGCAAGAATAAGTAGCCTTTGATTATTATTGTTAAATAGATCTTATCTGTGAAGGTTGGCCACGAATGCCAACTTTTTTATGTTTGAATCAAGTGCGGCCGAATGTCTATATATATATTATGTAACATTACTATACTTCACAATAATTATTACACTTGTAAGTATTTACGAAATATACTAGGCGATCAGAAATACTTGACTATTCGGAACCCAAATGAATGGTGAGACCTCTGGTGGGAAATGCGCCGAACTGTCCTAAGGGGGGTTTTTGACAGGTAAACATTGATTTCGAAAAGCAAGATGGAGGTTAGGTTAGCCTCCATCATGCTTTTCTTAATCAATGTTAACCTTATGAAGGACCGTTCGGCGCATTTCTCACCAGAGGTCTAACCATTCCTTTGGGTTCCGAATGGCAAAGATATTCTATAAATAAGTGTTCCATTTTCTACGAGCTCTTGGATATCATTCCTCCTCAAGCACCCGGTTCTCAAGCAATCTCAAAACGGCCCGCGACCAGAATCTATCCAGTGAGGATTTTAAAACACAAATGAGTTTATCAAATACAAGAGACCTCAGGACTCAGGTGTCTGGATCCTCAATACCTTTATTTGAAAATTGATTTAAACTAAATAAATAAATATTTCAATTTAGTATTTGTTTTATTTTGTAATTTAGAGTCTGGCCCGTTAACACATCCTAAATCTTATAAATGACCCTTTAGAAAAACCAGTCTGACACCCTTGACCTACAGTACCAAAACACAAAATTAAGTCGGTCCAGCACGGTCCGACATAGAAATTGCAGGTCATAATGGTATACGACACGGTCGTTTCTGGTTGCAGGTGCTGGTCTAATTTGTGCTACTCCGTTAAATAACACGGCTGCCTTCACGAACAGGCCTATCTGGCTCTTTCTGTGCGGTCTAGTGCGCGCGATTTTTTATTCCGCACATTTTTTTCAGTCAGTCAGTACATAAAGCACACGTGTATAACAATAACATAATTATTCCTTCTGCATAATACGCGGCAATATTTCAGTAAATATAATAATAACGAGTTTTGTTTTATGGTTCATTGCGTTTATGTGTTGCTATATATTTCCTTCAATTCGTTTGGTTTTATGTTAAATAATTAAAGTAATATGTATATAATATTTTGCATTCCAAACTCTATAGTTTATCTAACATGTCATTAATATTATTAATAAAATTTAACTAAAATTTTGATTGTACTAATACAGAACATCTTAACCAATGAGCTATTTTGAAGCTATTGCATAGCTTCTATCGCGGGCTTTGAGCGCGGCGACCGAATCAAGAAATTCCGTAACGAAAAAAAACCTAACACCCCCCACTCCGACCGGCACAGCGGTGCGGCGTTGAAAGCCGTGCGTCGTCTAACGTCGTTTCAGTTCGACAGACTTCGGCACGGTGTTTGTGTGCTCATAACTGCATAACTGCTCATAACTGATTCTATCTTTATTTGTGTATAAATGAATTTATATATAATACTGCTATAAAAATAACCTAAATTATTTAGGTTATGTGCAGAGAAAGTATATATGATATTATATCTATATAAATGTACATCGCGCGAAATTCTATGATCAAACTCTTAATATCGTTCTTTTTGTTCAAATTTTTTGAATGAATAATTGTTTTGGTGTGTAATTACACTATTTATACCTTATTATTAATTATACCTAGCTATTTTCGTTTTATAGAGAAGAAAAACTTAAACACCTAAAAAGAATATGCAATAGCTTTACCGCGGCAGTCCCCGAGTGTCACACGTATGTTTTATTGTATAAATGGCATGTAAAGTTCCGGATTAGTCAGGGGCGCAATTACCGCGACCCTACTATATTGTTATGGTTTAAACATCGATAAAATATGAAACTCTAATGATTAATTACCTATTTAGAAATGTATCTACTCTTTCCAAAAAATTTTTTTTTTCGATATAAATATAAAAAAAAATATTTTTCTTCATATCTCGATCGAAAGTGTATACTTTCGGCACTACTTGTAAGGCAGAAAGTCTAACATTTACTCCTTGGTGGGATTACACGCCCCAATGAGGAAAGTTCGTACGTTCGGTCGGTATAGTAAAGCAAAAACAACCATTCAACTGTTGTTTAGATGTCGTTGCCATAGCAGCCCTATTAAATTTTAGCTAATAGTCGCGAACAGCTGTCATTCGTGATTTTACGTATAACTCCAAAGTTACTTGCTTGGAATTTATTTGTATTTTATGTTATTAATTAGGAATTAATTAATGTATTTAATAAGCCGAGGTATGAAGAAAAATAGTATACACCACACTGGCCGAAGTGAGATACCTTGCCCTTCACGCAGGGCAAGATCACAAGAATAATTATAATAATAATTATATTATTCTTGTGGCAAGATATCACACTTTCGGCCTTTGTGGTGTATATAGCCTCTCCAAAAGAGATTTCAATGTTAGTTTTGGATGGAATATATGAATAATTGTGATATGGGAGCTCTCTAAACACGCAAATGTCACTGCGGTATATTTTCTCCGCGTACAAATATTAACAATCGTTACGCACTGTGCTGTGCAAACATCGCATCGGCTCGACTGACATCAGCAGGTTTTCTTGCGACAAAAATAACAATTACACAATTAAATATTAGAAATTGCTAATTAATAATCACAAACGGCGCGCTTCTTGGGCGTCAAAATTAATAACTAGCTCCAAGATTCGGTCGGTAAATTGATTATTCTAACCTCAATCAATTTTCTCTTGAATTTCTATAATAAAAAAAATACATACCTATCGCCTTAAAATGTCGCAAAAAACAGGCGTTCTTTCCGAAATTACTAAATATTCAGCCAATGATAGAATACATTTCGACCGCCCCTGTGCTGGCGGTCCTCTCGGGTCGGGGGGACTCAAAACAGTATTTTTTAGTTTTGTCCAAGACTAATCCCGGCTTGCATTATTTTTGTTTTTAAACATTAAACTTTTGATTATTTTTATATATACACTCGCACAATTATATGTAATTAAAGCTATTATTGTGATTGCGCAAAATTCCGTTTTTTTGTTCATTTATCGCTATTTTATGAATAAATCGTACGTTGAACTTATTTATTTTCTATTCCGTCATATTGTGCAAAATGAAATAACATTTTTAAGGCGAATTGTCATTGCGTACTTCTTGTATTTCTAAAAGGATATAGAGGGAAAGTTTAAAACGTTCTTCCCAGTACCCGTTCCTTTTTCTAACCTATGCTGCCAGCGGTTCTAGCCTCGTGTGCAGCGGCTTTTATCTAGTCTGTTCCTTCTCTCCTTCTTACCAATCAATCGTTTGGTTGTATCAATTCCTTATTGCTAATTTTCGCGCGTGACATACCGTACACAACGCAACACCCACCGTAATACAAACGCAGATTATTTAATATTCTTTTAATTATTTCATCAGTCCAAAATTTCTATCAGAATTCATTTAATTATGCAGGCATCTTTTATCATCAACTGAATGTGATCGGAATGCTTGTTTGCAAAATGTTTGTAAACATAGCTAACTCGATTCAAGAATGAATATTATATGTTTGCGATTTCTAATAACGGTTGTATTTATTCGCAGAGATTGCTCTTCGTTCTGCACTTTGCACGGCGTAAACAAAACAATTCGATTTTTGACTCAATGACCTGAGTCACATTACCTATAGTCATACAGCGGGAAGTTATGGAACTATTTTTTCATAAGGACGATACTATAGCTATATAATAGTATGTATTTTCAACTGAGGTATTCCAGCTTTTAGGATCCGTGAAAGATAAGAATTTAAGACTCGCTGATCGAAATGACAAGTTCTGCAAAGAGCTGAGATAATCGACCATGTAACTACAGTGTAAACTCTATATAGCGACACTCAAGAGATTGTGCACTTTGTGGCGTTATTGAGAGTTGTTGTTAAACGGAGAAAAGAAATAATCCATTAATATTTTTTTACTATAATATGTGCCTATTATTTACTCATAATATATAAAATTTACAACTAACCAACAAACAGCTGAGCTAAACATATGAAAGATATTCCCAACAAACAAAAGAACGAATTTCTTAGAATCTTCGGTACGCATGATCCGACAATAAAGCAACAAAATAACAAACAGGTACTGTTTTTTGCTTAATGATGACGTATTGTTGTTGTTATTTAGAGTGCATGTGTCGTTATGTAGAGTGTATCATTGTATGAGCAACGAGGTAAACCAACTAGAGTTAAGTAATTTCGACGTTTTAAGGAGTTTGTCGTTATATCGAGTGACGTTAAATGAAGACACTGTATATGTGGTATATTTTGAAAGAAACGTTGTACTTTTTTTCTGCGGAATAATTTAAGAGTTTTTAATAGTCGGTAATGGAATTCAGTTTCTTGACAAAAGACAACAAGAGAAAGTCCTATGTCACCCCCGCGGGACCCGTCTTAGAGTACCCCACTAATATTATGGCTCTACGATTAGGCCATTGTGAGGCAATCTAACGTTGGTTTAAGCAAGACTCTAGTTTTTACTGTCGTTTCTATAGCAGTCTAGACAACTTGTTAAAGTAAAAAAAAACTTTTAATTTATATCCAGCTGAGAATTGATTATAACAGCGTTACAAGTATAATTATGCATACTGGAATTCTGTAACCGCAGCAAAACGACATGAAGTCAATGAATCCAGAAATATTAGTTAATTTTATGTACCAAACATTATAATATATAGTCAGAGTGCCCGTCGGCAAAAATTTTATTGATACATACTCTCCCCAAACTTTGTATATGGCTTCATTAGGTCTAGTCTGACACCTATTTCCTCTATGACTTTTCTTGATTTTGGGGCGTTTTCCCTCTAAACTTTCCGAAAGATGTCGTTTTGACGACATGTAAAAATTTATAGATACTATTTGTTTTTTTAATTGGATAGCTTAGAAACTTCAACCAAAACGCTAAAATAATGTTCTCTGACAAATAATATGAGCCATTTAAAATGTCTGACACCTCGAATATGTCGATCATATTCGAGGTGTCAGACATTTTAAATGGTTCATGTTATTTGTCAGAGAACATCATTTTAGCGTTTTGGTTGAAGCTTTTAAGCTATCCAATTAAAAAAACAAACAGTATCTATAAATTTTTACATGTCGTCAAAATGATATCTTTCGAAAAATTTAGAGGGAAAACGCCCCAAAATCAAGAAAAGTCATAGAGGAAATAGGTGTCAGACTAGACCTAATGAAGCCATATACAAAGTTTGGGGAGAGTATGTATCAATAAAATTTTTGCCGACGGGCACTCTGGCTAATACTTCTACGTACTTACGTCTTTAAAATAGGAGACTTGCAGATTATAGACGCGCGATAATTAAGGACCTTTAATATTATCTGTACAATATCCTTTCTATATAAAAATAAACAACGAATTTAAGATGTTTATTTTGGATAAAAATAGGAAGCTTCGGGGTGTGTCTGAACGTATCAGATATTGTTCATAACAATAATAGAAAATGTTTAAATTGCAACTATATGTATTTTTCAATTCTCATTCAATTGTTGAAAATATTTCCGTATCATTTCTCTTATTAATTCGTACGTATAATGAAACAAATTATACGTTAATTTTGACAGGGGAGCTCTGCTATATATTTAATGTTGACAGATAATTACATAATATGCAATTTTTCTCCGAGTTGCTTTTCATCATTTTTATCTTTCTATATATAATATAGTTACTTTTACTTTTAAATGTTAATCATTTGCAATTCAACGCTTTTACTACTAACTTTGTTATAATGCAGAGCCTTTCTGTCATTGTAATTCGTCATTTTAATTAATAATTATATAAAGTTACAATTATTTTATTTTTAATAAATTTGACGACCACAACTGAACAGAGCAGAACAAACAAATTGTTAGTGTATTGTTATTTTAGAGAAATTGCCTCAAATAATGTATTGAAGAAGATCCAAATCCGGATTGAAACGTTTATGTATTAATTATATATTTTTTGTTAATATAGGTATTGTCTGAAAAATTGTTCGATAATTGTATTTATTTAAGAGTTCTAATCAGACGTTAATCAAAGCTTTGTATATAAAATTAATATTAAAAGTGCATTTTGAACATCTTACTATTTATTTTATTATAAAATGTCAAGTTTTATTAGAATATTTTTAAAAGTAACGTGTTATAAACACAGCAAGCCGGAGATATCAATGCGCGATCAAGACAGCCAGTTTAATTATTCTAGCACCGTTTCTAAATTATTACGACTTAATTTGTGCAAAAAAAATCTGAAGACTGTAGCTCTGTCCCAGCCTTTCTGCGAACGGTAACAGAACTGTCACAGTCATGCGCAGTAGCTAGAACGAAACTGTATACGTAGTAAGCCGGAGACTTCAATGCGCGATCAAGACAGCCAGTTTAATGATTCTACAAACCGTTTCTAAATTATTACGAATTAATTTGTGCAAAAAAATTCTCTGAAGACTAGCTCCGTTCCAGTCTTTCTGCGAGCGGTAACAGAACCGTTCCAGTCATGCGCAGTAGCTAAAACGAAACTGTATACATAGTAAGCCGGAGACTTCAATGCTCGATCAAGACAGCTATAATTTTAATGATTCTTCAACCGTTTCTAAATTGTTACGACTTGTATTGTGTAAAAAAAATCTGAAGACTGTAGCTCTGTTCCGACCTATCTGCGAACGGTAACAGAATCGTCACAGTCATGCGCAGTAGCTAAAACGAAAAGCGCAGTAGGTAAAACGAAACTGTTTGTATCGGTTTTGGAACACGTTCTGTTACCGTTTGCAGAGAGGTTGGAACAGAGCTTGTATTACAAGTATTATTGTTCTTTTTTATTTATAAGGAGGGTTCACTTCTTTTTTGCTGTTTTGTTTGTTGAATTCTATAAATGCAAATTTTTGCTTCATATTATTAAAAGTAAACAATTACTGTCGATTTTTTCTTACTAAGCGTAATTACAATCTATGTACTTAAAAAATAAGTACTTTTTAAAACTTACGTTGTATAGTAACGTAAGCAATTAAAAAACGTTTATATAGCTCTAATTGCTATTATTTTTATTTATACGTTCTCATTATGCTGAATTTCGTATTTAAAACATGTTTGCAACATTTCCACGAGTAGGTAATTAACAAGTTTTTATTACTACAAAAATACATTTCTTTTGTACATATAATGTTGCTGTCGATTTAATAATATTCTTGTTAACTAATTTTTATTCTGGAATTATATTTACTGTTCCAAATGTGAAGGGGAAGGGGGAGGGTGATTTTGTCGTAAGTATAGAATACTTTGTTATAGACCTAAACATATTACTATCTATACGCAATCGTTTCAGAAAAGTTGTAGCTTAAATTTTTAGAAATTCCTTATACAAGGTTTCATGACACAATTTATTTAGAGTATAGTAAGCGCGACTGTCAACCATAGGACTTTCAAATGTAAAATTGTACTTACGTAATTTCCTGCTTCCCCGAATATTTTAAACGAAAAAACCTTCAAATATAAATTACTAATTTTATAGCACACTAATCACTACTTTTTTGAATTCAAAATTATTTTTAATAATGCTTCCGCAGAAAATTGAATTTTTGAACTTTTATATTGACAAAATATAATTCTAATTCTTTCGATTGTTCTCAAGCCCTTGGAACTTTGGTCTTTGCGGTTGTATAATGTATACAATAGAATGACGTTCTTCAGATCTATCGACTTTCGGAGTCACAGCTGCTCAGAGAGTAAATAATAATCTGATTCGGTAATCAGCTGTCAATTTAGTATTGACATTGGTACACACAAGAAAGTAAAGGCCGCTGCACACGAGGCTGGTTCTGCCGCTAGATTCCTTACTATATTTATCTGCTGGTTTTCAAGCGCTAACTTTTGTGATGGCTTCATACGATGCATGTTTTGAAGTTTGCTTTATAGAGGAATTTGGTGCAAGCGCAGTGATAGTTCGAATGTTAACAAAAGTGGACGTTTATTGTCTCTGAACAGAACACACGCATAATATGGCGCAGCGTTTGTTTGTGGGCGTTTGTCCATGTCGCCCACGTGACAAGATGCTGTTTTCTGATTGGTTCTTGGTCAAGACAATCAGCTGAATTCAAGCAGGAAAAATAGCCCCGGTTCTAATTTTGAAATCCGTCTTGTCACCTCGCAGGCGTGCCCGCAGTGACGTCATTTCCATCTTCGTAACCCGCACGGCAGCCAGCCCAAGTCGAAGCGGTGTTTCTAGTGGCAAAACTTGCCTCGTGTGCAGCGGCCTTAACAAGAGTATACGCATGTCACCCACTGTGATTGTCAACTGTTTCGTTGCGCCACATTGACGGTTTGAACAACAATTGAGATATCACGCGTATTTGCATTATATGCATAAATAATGTTTATTGTTGACAATGACACATATATTGCTGAGATTAACATCTCCTTGTTGCCTCTCTTGATTCATGATCGCATCATGATTACTGTGTTTATACACCTTTATATTGACGCAATGTTCGATATATTTATGTTAAGTGGATAAAATTACGTTCCGTTTTTCAAAATTCAAACGTGATCGATTGGGTACTCAAAACCAATAATACGTAATAGGTACAGCGGCCTTAATATGACGGTGAATGACGTCACAAAATACGTGTACATAGAAGTAAGTTTTTGATGTGGTTTCTATCAAGGCCTTAGCTAGGATTTCATTTCGGAGGGAGTCGAGCTCTGGACCAGAGACAATAAGCAACAACTTTATTTGAAAATACATATATTATAATTTTACATAAATATAAATTTAATTAAAAGGCAGTCGAAAAGATTTCGATGAAAGAGTTTAATGATTCATTTAATTTATTAATAATGCATTACATTTCGATTTTAATCATTCTGAAAAACGTGAAATTTGTATCACAGATCCGAAAAAAGAGTCGAAAATATTTTAGTAAGTAAACAGTGGGTTGGCTAAGGTATTTCGGGAGGGGTTTGCACCCTCAAAACACCCCCCTGCCTACGGCCTTGGTTTCTATGGGTGACGACGGCATCACCGTAACAGAAAAAACCGTCATCTATTTACTTTTATGCAGACGTTTTTTGTGACGTCATTCACTGCTATATGAGGGCCATCTTAGGCAGCCAGTGCTTTCCGTCGATTGTTGAACTTATTTTTTTTTTTGTAAAGAAAACTTTGTGTTCTATGTACCTATATACTAATATTATATAAAGCTGAAGAGTTTGTTTGTTTGGTTGGTTGAATGCGCTAATCTCTGGAACTACTGGTTGGAATTAAAAACATGTTTTTTTTTGTTGAATAGCCCATTTATCGAGGAAGGTTATAGGCTATATAATATCACGCTACGACCAATAGGAGCGGAGCAGTAATGAAAAATTTTGCAAAATATAACTCAAAATTTGTCCGTCCGACAAAAACTTTTGAACGGTAACTCCGATTATCATGAAATTTGGACACAAGCTTCATCTCGGTAATAATATATAATTCTATGCTTTACAGATTAAAGGGATTCCAAGCCGGGGTTTTACGAACCCGCGTGTCTGGAATTCTGCAAAAATTTCTAAAACCTTGCGAAAAAATTGTACAAAAACTATATATCTACCTAGTTAAATTTTAAAGAAATTTTTTCCGACGTAAATGGAACCGCACCCACTGTCTTCAATTTCGACAGTTCTGAAGTTTTCTGATTGTTTCCTTTAAATGTGTCCAATGACCTAGGCTACATGCCAGATTTCAAGTTCTATGTCAATCGGAATTGATGCAGGTTTTTGATGAGTCAGTCAGGCAGCGAATGTTCAAAGTAGCGCTAGTCCGGAGGTCAGTATCTTGGGAACTATTTAAATTTGAAATTCGAGGTAACTGGGGAAGTCTTAATAGATAAACAAAATTACAGATCAAATAGATTTTGAATTATAGAGGGGCCTAAAATAGTCCGAAATGGTTCGTATAATAAACGGGCAGTCTTATATATAAAAAAATTATATGTACTTTTAAACTTGCAAAAAAATTCCAGTATTAATTTCTTTGTGACTTTATTTAGTCCGAATTTTATTTTTCGGTTAATAATATTTACAAATTCATTATTGGTTTATAAATAGTATATTATTACCCAACAGATCGATTTAAAATTGTGATATTTAATTCTACATTACTGAAAATGCTTTGACCTTGAACTTAACCACGAGTCAAATACCTTGATAAAGTACATATACATCGTATGTACCTAAAATTTGCGGAAATCATTCAACTCTTTTCGTAGTATAGGTACCTACTTGAGCCCGAAAAGATAAGTTAAAAAATGCCATGTTCTAAAAACTAAGAAGTAAGGAAAGGACCTCGCACAAACTTTATGGGACTTAGTTCTCGGTTAAATTGATCGAAAATGGTTTTATTTTATAGTTTAAAGGTCACTAAGAAAAAGAGTCCATGGGGCATAGCCTAAAAACCAATAGATTTTTAGCTACAGATAATATGTTTAGCCTTAGAAATATGTTTTCGAGGGCGCTGAATCCAAATATGACAATACAGGCTGACACATTCTAACATTACTTAGTTTTCGACTATTTTTCTATTTCGAAAAAAACACAAAAGCTGAACACGGAATATGTTTGTGAATTCAATAGATATCCCTATATCTAAAACCTCGCCAAACATATACGTAGCTAAAAATCTATTGGTTTTTAGGCCCATCATGGACACTTTTTCTTAGTTACCTTTATAAACTATAAAATAAAACTATTTTCGATCAATTTAACCGAGAACGAAATCCTATAACGTTTGTGCGAGGTCCTTTTCTTACTTTTTAGTTTTTAGAACATGACATTTTTTAACTTATCTTTTCAGGCTCAAGTAGTACCTATACTACGAAAATTGTTCTTGAATTGAACGAAGAGTTAAAATTAATATAAGAATGATTTCCGCAATTTTTAGGTACATACGATGTCTTATAGGTAGTATTTTATCAAGGTGACGTTTGACTCGTGGTTAAGTTCAAGGTCAAAGAATTTTCAGTAATGTAAAATTAAATATCTTTCTTATGATTCGGATTATTTTTTTTACATGCACCTATAATATTATTTTTATAATTTGAAGTTTTTAACTTTATTTTTATTAAAATTTGATGTTATCCTGTATTGATTAATAGACAAACAAATTAAGCAATAGTGATGCTATTTACATATTTTTTCAGTAAATAATCAGCCTGAGATTATCTTTAATTTATGTGGTATCGTGTTTAACATAATTTAGGATATTTAAATGTGACGAATAAATCATCAAAATTACGCTAGTTTAAACATAATTTTTGAATGTCAGACTCATCAGGCATTATAAATCAACTGCACTATCGGCGGCCTATAATGTACAACGTGATAAAAAATAATCGTAATTTGGATTTGTGGTAAATAATAATTGAAAAAAACAAATAACAACTTTGCCGTAAACAATCGAAAGTTGACCTTTTGACTTTTAAATATGTCGAGTGAAATTTAGTTATTTTTTAGTTTTTATTTATTTGTTTTTTTTTCATACTTTCTATATACTTACTTAGAAATAGAAAATCAAAATGTTTGACCATGGTTTTTTAGAGCATTTGATTATTTTAAATTTTAAGAAATTTGCAGTCAGTTGTGCAATGTACTTACATTGCTATTATTTTCATCTCAATAATAAATAATTTAATGTGTTGACAGGTGTTATAAAGTACTTATAATATTTTTATAAATGATATTTATTAAAGGTCACTGTCTGAACTATTTGTGTCTACTAATTTTTTTTTTTATTTTCATTCTCAATTAGGTATATATTATTTGCCCGCTTTGATTTTTTTTTTAAAGTACTTTCAAAACTTTTGTTTTTAAGCAGGTGAAATCGACAGCTTGCACATTCAACGTGTTTCATAAATTTGTTTTTTGCCATATTGTGACTAATAAAAAATAACAATTCTATATGGTTACTTCCATACTCGAAATTCGTAATTTCGGACTTTTTGAACATATCAATTTCAAAACTGCAAAACAATTAATGCCGGAACTAATAAAAAGGTTAAAAATTATATAATTGTCGTAGATACTCTCTAGGTATATAAAATAGTTGTAATATGTTTGATCACTAATGTTGATTTTTTTAATTTGACTCAAAGTTTCATTATAAACGCTTTCTACGTCAATAAGCACTTGATTTTAAAAATACGTGTTTCTTCAACATTTCTCATACCTAGGGGCCATCCGTCCGGATTTCCCCGGATTTGTCCTCTTTTTAAGGGCGTTCGAGGAGCGTCCGGGCGGGGTTTTGTTTACAGTCCGGGTTTTAATTAGTCTAGATAAATCTTTTCTTATCAAGAGACGATAGCATAATTTTGTTTCCTTAATTCGAAAAGATTTATTTTTGCTTATTGGAATAAAGAATGTAGAGGTTTTGTTTGCTTTTTCTAATTTTTATACGGCTCTTTAATTTAATTACTAAAGAGAATAGAAGTATAATTAAATGAAAACTTGCAAAATTCCATATCGTCGTTGGTTCTGTAATAGCTCTTATGTGCATATTTGGCGGATTTTACGTTTATTAGATGAAAATATTCAGGAAACGGAGCTCTATACACTAGTAATACCTTCAAATTAATTTTACAGTAACCAACAAGAGGAAATAGGTAACTCTTATGTGAAAAGTTGTATCAAATAATTCCTCCCATGTGCCAATAAATCCGAAATTAACGTTAAATATTTTTTAAGAAAATACTTCGTCTTAAAAACATGTATAGTGAAGGTAAGTATGAATTAGTAATATACCTCTGAAATTGCTAGTTCTTACCATCCATTGCTGAAATAGCCACTTTTTGGCCTTTCCTACAAATTTTAATTTTTGCACATTAGAGGTATTACAGAACTAACGACGACATATTTCTTTAATTTTGTACGTTAACTGTTAAGTTACACCAAATATGGTAAAAAAATTCATCTATACTATTTTTGTATTATTGAGGTATTATTTAATTTCATCATTTTCCTTGGGAATTATGTCCGGGTTTTTAACTCAAAAATTCAGGTTTTTTGAGCTTCTTGTCCTAGTTTAGTGACATTACAGATGGCCACCCTACTCATATCTTTCTCGATATCGGAACTAGTTCCGGAATTGAAATCCAAATATCGAAACTACTTCCGATATTGAAGATCAAAAATCTGTTCTACAAGAACTATAAACCAAAATCAACTCCTACCTGTTCCTGTTACTGCTCGTTCGTCCCGGTATTGAAGTCGCGTTGATGGTCGTCTTAGTACCGTACGCCGCTGCCGAGTTCAAATTGCCGTTCTTCAGTTGACCGGAAGTGGAATTGACGATCGCCGCCGCCAGCTGTGCCGCACTGGTACGCGGCAACCTGGCTGCCGCCGCCGAAGTCCTTTGCGGCTGTTGCGCCCTCACGACAACGGCTGCCGCCATAGTCGCGACGAACAATACCGAAGCTACACCGCCCTTCATTTTGTTCGCACACTGCTAATTTTTTTTTAAATCACCGTCACAAGTCACTGTGCACTAAACAAAAAAAAAACACTGTTGAGTCGATAAATGTCTTCGGCAAAGTTAATGTTTATTTTTTTTTTGACACTATTGCAGTCTGTTTAACAACTTGTTGAGGTACGTGTGTGGATTGTACATGTTGAACAGGTGCACTATATGATTGCTATAGAATAGAAAGACGCACAACAGTGCAATGTGTGGTATATGTGGAGACCCAGTGACCGCGTGGTCTAGTAGGTGCTTGGCTGTCACTTGTATATTTGTAACGACACTGTAAGTTATAATAACCGATATGGCGTGCGTGTGTGTGTGGATAGCTATATTGTTGTGTTTTGCACCGGCTACAAGACGCGCCACTCTATAGATACCTAAAAGACTTTACAAGAACGCACCACTCCAACGACGACGGCTCGGCTCCCCAGAGACTATGGAAGGAGTGTGTGTATTTGTGTATGTGCGAAGACCAGCCTGAAATATGCGAACATTAATCCCCACCGGTTGTCGGATTGAAAACCAAGATTTCCAACCATCGGATACATTTCCAATTCGGTATGATGATAGAAAACGACATTCTAAATTCAATGAGTGCACCCGAAAGTCTGTATCTATTACTGTTTTGGAGACAATACCATTCGAAGTGAATTTCTGAAGTCTGGAATGCGCATCGTATACATTTCAAATTCGGTATGTTGATAGAAAACCACATTCTAAATTCAATGAGCGCACCCGAAAGTCTGTATCTATTACTGTTTTGGAGACAATACCATTCGAAGTGAATTTCTGGAAAGTCTGGAATGCGCATCGGATACATTTCAAATTCGGTATATTGATAGAAAACCACATTCTAAGTTCAATGAGCGCACCCTGAGGTCTGTATCTATTACCGTTTCGGAGACAGAACCACTCGAAGTGAAATTTCTGAAAAGTCTGATATGCGCATCGGATACATTTCAAATTCAGTATGTTGATAGAAAACCACATTCTAAATTCAATGAGCGCACCCGAAAGTCTGTATCTATTACTGTTTTGGAGACAATACCATTCGAAGTGAATTTCTGGAAAGTGTGGAATGCGCATCGGATACATTTCAAATTCGGTATATTGGTAGAAAACCACATTCTAAATTCAATGAGCGCATCCTGAGATCTGTATCTATTACCGTTTCGGAGATAGGGCCACATAAAAAAATTGTATAAATTGAAAACATCTTTAAGAGGCCACCGATCGCACAGTTGGGCTTATTTTTGGACTTGGTGTCAATTCTTGTGAGTATAAGTCGTGTGGAATTTTTGGAAAATGTCGAAAACCGACTAAAAACCAGATTTTTCATAGGTTCTTAGTTTTTTTGAGATTTTTTTAAGACAATTTTGGATGATCTCTCCGATCCGATTCAAATTCGGTATACTGATAGAAAACGACATTCTAAATTCAATGAGCGCACCCGGAGGTCTGTATCTATTACCGTTTCGGAGATAGACCCGTTCGAAGTGCTTTTATACACAATTTGTTTCAGATGGAAACGTGAAATCACGAAGTCTGTAACCAGGAGACCCAGTTCAAGCGTAGCGGTGTGGACCAATATCTGTCGCATGATCCAATATAGCGTCAGCTATTGGGTAACGCACACACATTCACAGCTTACATGTGTATAGTGTCCGTGAAGTTAAACAACTTTGGTAACTATATGGCGAAAACAGGTGGAAAGAACGGAAGTTTTCCCAGGCAGTGATAACTATTAGTATGTGCCATGTTCTCCGTGAAGTCAATGGACTGGGTTCTAGAGTCGAAGCCAAAACTGCTGAACCTTTCTACATCTACGTGCCAATTTTTTTCAAAAATTTTAAATGCAGCCATGACGTGCCGACAAGCAACCAAAGAAATTTAGTTGTCAAAAAAAATGAATTAAACATAGATGAAAAGAATAATTTCGATAATACACTGAGCGTCATAAAACTTTTTCGTATTTGTTATTTGGTGATAGTCAATTTTACCATTCAAGTGGGGAATGGTAATAGTTTAGGTCAAAAATCACTTTTCAAAAATTTTACAATATCTTTCCGTTTTGAGGTCCCCCAAATCAAAAAACATAGGAAAAACTCTGTGCGTCCGTTAATCTGTTTGTCTGTGAACACGATACAGGTCAAACGGATGAGCGGATCGAAACCAAATTTTGGGAGGATGTTTGGTATGCAAATATGAAGAGCCCTATTGTTTTTGAGAAAAATATATTTGCTATAACGGTGTTTTTTATATAATAATGGTATACTTTTCATAACGGCTTATTATTTTATTTATTTTTTCAAGAAAGTTTCGTTAAATTTTTTTTTTCTAAACTTTATAGTTTCGGAAATATTTTTAAAATAAAAAAAAATCAGCCGCTCTTTTGTTTTATGGATCTGTTAGAAATAAACAAGTTCGGCACGCTTTGATTAATGTTTACATGACGTGGAACATATTATGTAGGTAACCATGGCAACGAATAGCAAATATCATATTGAATACTACCCGCGTCACCTCACACGGTATCAGAAATTTTATTTTCTTTATTATAATCAAATGTCAACATTTTTGAAATTGGAATGGTCCCGTCGCCCAATTGGCTGGAATTTTTTTCGACATCTAGCATATTTTTAATTATTTCGATTTTGCACCTCAATCAATGCCATGCCCATAATGATCTGTCGAGAGCCACTTGTGGCACGCGTGCCATAGGTTCGCCATCCCCGCTCTAGACTATCAATGGTCTTATAAATTTGGCAGTGTGGTGTATTTTTGTCTGGCCATATGTGTGTTGCCGGAGTAGCGAGCTGTATTTTATTATAATGTTGTGTCTATGTGTATAATAATACAAACATATCGTACGGTCGTTGCAGCGGCCGTTAGCTTGTCTCTTGTCGGCAAAACTTTCACTTGATCGCCGTCCGCTGATCAGTTTGTTGCGGCTCTGCGACCACGACGCGCGACCAGAACGTTATTACCTAATTGCTCTCTATACAGACAATTTCTTAGATTTTATAAAAGATCATTCTGCTATAGGGGCTTCCAAACTACGGCCCGCAAACCCTATAGAAATGCAGCCCGCGATGTCGGGTCTTTCGCTATTTGACTTCAGCTCTGACCCAAGTTCATACGATTCTAAAAATGCATGTTTCCAAACATATACTCGTATATGAAATTTTAACCGATCGGGAAATTTCGAAAGCAAGAATTCGTGTACCAACAATTCCTTAATTGATTTTTATAAAGGATTATCTTCACAAAGCTTTCCAAAATTGAGCAAACATGCTCATTATTTTGAAGCGCATTTATATGCGAAAAAAAATTCTGAAACACAAGGGCGTAGATAAGGGGAGGTAAAGGGGGTAATTACCTGCCCTAGGATAATAATTATAAAAAAAAAAATTGAAATTAATACGAATACCTGGCTAAAAATATAAAATTTAGAAACAGTTCTTGAAAAAAAATTTGTAAAATTGGTTTGGAAATTAATATTTTGCTTGACATCTTACTTTGTGAGTATTCTTGTGTGATATTAAAAAAAACTGAAAAAATATTGATTTTTTTGCTTTACACCCCCCCCCCCCCCCATAAATATAAAATATCTATACGCCCTTGCTGAAACATGGGTATTGATCTGTTCCAATCGAGATTAAAATGAACTGTTGAACATTTGCAATAATTTGGAATATGGAGCAGTGATCGCTTTAATTTTTTTATACTTAAATCTATTCCTTTTCCTGCAGACTTATAAGTTTTTTATTTAGATTAATAGACAATGTAAAGTGATATAGTTATGTGTCAAATAACACGACTTTTTTTAAGTTTTGGCCATTGTGATTAAAATACAATTTTAAAGTCATTACCTACTCGTATTTCAGCTTCAATTTTTTTATTTTGAAATATATCTGCAATAATTAACGTATATAATTGTGTAACATTTTGACAAACATGGACAGTTAAAAACATGGACAGTTTTTTATGTTAAAATTTCGTCAGCGTATAATTTTTTTACCCTATAAAAATCGGATATAAGTTTTGGTGATTTTTATAAGTTTGGTATTATCCCACCTAAACAATTAAAGAGAATTGAACGAGTTTTGGATATTGACGTACCAATGGGGGGGGGGGCAGGTGGGCCTGGCCCACCCTACAATATTAATTGTTCACGCACAAATAACAAGATAAATCTACAATAATCTACGTTTTCTTTGTCGTGAAATTTCTCCAGAAAGTCGTGTTGATCGATTTCGCTTCTATGAACTGTTTTCAAATTATGTATAAGTAGCAGCTGGTAATGGAAGGTAGAATTGAAAATTTGGCTCCATCTAGGATAAAACCGTTGCTACGCCTATGGTTTTGGACCAACATTTCAACTGTGGTAGAAGAAATTCCCGGAACACTTCAATCAATCATAAATTTTATCCTGAATTCAAACCATAAAATGTTCTTCCTGAACACGGCACTGTCACCCAATCCAATTACAAAGAAGTGTTTGGTTTTGATGTCAGTGTCTCTTTAAAAGTCATGTTTAGATTTAGACTTTCTCATAGCTGTTCGGGATGATCTATTTGAATCGGTGAATAGTTTCGGTCGCTTAGGAGATTGTCAATAATCCGGCATTCACTGTACAAACAGATCGACTTTGTGTAACAGACAAGTCTGTTAAGTATACCGATAACTGGTTCTCTCGTAATACAACTGACAACAACGGAGACACTCCTTTCTTCCGCTTTTTTTTTTTTTTTTTTGGTATCCTTCCGACTCCGTTACAATGCGCTGCCATGTCGTTGATAAAACACGGCAGAGGTGGTCTTACTCGCAGTGCCAAGGCGTGTTAAATGCGTATAATTAATTATTATTAATTGATACATTCGGATACTCCCCCGAACCCTTCACAGTAATCCGAACGAATATTCTGCGTTTCTTTTTTGATCGTCATCTTTGAGTGATAGATGCATTTATACAGGCTGATTTTTAAGTTGATTCTATTTTTAACAGCGTGTAGAAACAAATATTTCAAGTAGCTTTTTAATTAAAACTCAAAAATGAAAGAGAAACGGGCTTATTCAAAGTTTGATTAAAGTTTATCGTGCCTGACGTTATGTTGTGTCACTATGGAAGTATATATTATGTTATTGTCAATTCACAGAAATTGTTGGAAGATGTCCGCGTTTTGTTGGACACAAAGATGCGTGCGTCGTAACCTTGCTTCTGTACATATGCTTGCAATAGCGATAAAGGCCTTCCGCTAATAATTTGGGATGCATTTCCGATTCGTGCTATCATTTCTTCGCGTGTGTTAACCGGGCTTTTGAATTACTTAAATAAAATTTTATTTAATTTTGAAAGGCTGTTTCTATTTTATTTTTGAATTTTGATAAAAAAGTTACTTAAAATATTTGTTCGTCTATTTGATTTTAGGGCTTCACACGAGAGCGAGATTTTTCTCGTCTCGTCTCGTTCTCGTCTCGGAAAAGCGAGACGAGACGAGACGATACGTTTTGGTAAATATTTTGGACGATACCGAGACCACATACAGTGCAACCCGAGAGTCTCGTTTATGGTCTCGTTAAATTTTTTTTATAAAGTTTTTATTGGAAAAATTAGAAAAGGTCGAAATAAAAAACAATATATTTTACAAAATATAAAATCTGAGTGTGTAAAATAAAAAAATTTATGTATATGTTCAAATATTTCTATATAATAACGTAATAAATATAGCTTTAAAAAACTACTTATTATTATTTATTATTTAGTTTATATAATATATATTATCATTATTTAAAATTAAGCGAGACGAGACGAGACATCTGGTAACGAGACGAGACCGAGACTTGAACGAGACTGAATTTTCTAGGGATTGACGAGACCGAGACGAGATTTTTGATAGTCTCGTCTACTCTCGTCTCGTGTGAAGCCCTATTTGATTTCTACACGCTGTTAAAAAAAATCAACTTAAAAATCATTCTGTATATAATACCGAGAGACATGGAATCATTCAATTTGTTTCTTGAGCTACGAAATATGAATATTTGATTTATTCACTGGTCAAGCTTTAACCAAAATAAAAAAATAATTTAATAGATTTATAGGCGTAATTATCGTGATTACAAAATTCACAGAATATATAATTGTAACCCAAGGCTTCTATTGTTCAATTCGCAATAATACAACTATTATTGATTGATTTAGTTCCGATCGGTCAAGTTTACAAAACGTTTGGTATTATAATACTTCCATATTTGACTGTCCACTTAACGTTGTTTGGCAATCGATTTAGATTTATGCGTGTTAGTAATTATGTATTGTCAATTGACTTGTGGAGATCATTTATCAGTTTGAATATTAACGGTTTCACAAACGACGTTTCGAAACACGTAAATATAATGAAGCAGTCATTTGCCTTGTGACATTTGGATCGGACGGGACTCTATTATTGTCTATCAATCTTCATCAAATATAGCAATGTGGACCCGAATTGTGCAAGGATTGGCGAAGATTAGAACGTCGTGCCAAAAATATTTTAATTAATATACTTAGGTGTGTTATTTTATCGATTAATTTACGTCCATGCTTATCTATATAAGTACCTATAAGAGAAATGAGCTACCAAGTTAAAAAATAACTTTTTTTCCAATCTACTGGTAGTAGAGGTGTGATCCGTATATTTTTTAAGTATTTAGTTAGAAACAATTTTCGTGGCTTTTTGGATCAAAGAAAGCAGTACTTTTTTTATAATTTTGATTTATTCTAACGTTTCAGCAGTGTTTCTGCCATCTTCAGAGAATACAAGCCATCAAAACAGAAAGTACATTTGTATTCTGTGAGGATGGCCAAAACGTTAGAATATTGCAAAATTATAAAAAAGTACTGCTTTCTTTGCCACATAAATTGTTCCTAATCAAATACGTTAAAAAAAACGAGTGTGCTTTAGACCACACGACTGAAGTAAAACATCTTCCTGCCATAATTTGTTATTATTCACCCGAAAATTCACAAAATATGAACTTTAAAATGAATTTACAATTTTATTCACCTTAAACGTAGAATGTTTAATGTATTGAACAAAATATTAATTTATAAAATTGTTCAAGAACGAAATGAACAGTCTAATGTAAGAAGAAAGAAATATAAACATAAAGATAATGAAAACAAAAGTAATACATTGCAATTACTTAGCTCTCGTTGGATTTTAAGCGTAAATCGGTATGAAATATTATTTAGCTCTGCAAGTTAAGTAGGTTTACAAAACCCGATAGCGCCACTAGCAAGTAAGGTATGTGTCATTCTATTGTTAGTACTACTTATATTTTCGACCACCTGATGGCGCCACTAGCAAGTGAAGTATTTGTTTCGGCCACCTGATGGCGCCACTAGCCAGTGAAGTATTTGTTTTGGTCACCTGATGGCGCCACTAGTCAGTGAAGCATTTGTCATTCTCTTTCTATCTTCACTAACATTATATCACCCTCTCAACTTCCATTCGCCTCGCCCGATCACACTTCCGTAAATCTCTCGTCACGCATTCACCAGCTTACTCCCCAAGTCAAGCGTGCGTAAAGAAGTTTTACTTCAATAATAACAACATTTATTTGCTGAACTCTTGATTGATCAACCATTCCAGTTGGAACCTTGAGGACCTGTGTATTGAAGACTAAGATTATTCAATTTCTTTATTTGTATAAAAACAGCCATCGAAGTAATTAAGTGATAAATTCTGCTGTGAGAAATGAATTTATGAAACGCGCCAATCATAATATAATATTGTCGTGTCCAGTATTGAAATCGGTCGTCCCTCGTGAATTTATTTAATTCGCGATTAATGCTTGAACTAAAATCAATTATGATCGCTACTATAAATTTTATTGTCCGTTCTCTTTGTTGATCTTGAAATATCGCCAGCAGGTTTTTTTTTATTGTTTTTGTTGTGCAAAACATTTAAATCACTTGAAAATAATATGTTTTGACGTTGATACTTGCGTGGCTTACGGATGTTGCCTTGAGTTTTGCAAGAAGTTGTAATAAATATATTCGCGAATATAGAGCTAAGAAAGTCAAATTTGAATTCATCAGCAACTGGAATAATATCCCTTAGATCCCTAAGCCCACTCTGTTTTAAAAAATAGATGTTAAAAAAACTAAGATGACGAAGACGAACGCGCTTTAGATAACGAAGACGAATGGTAGATGACGAAGTCGATCGCGTCGTTCAGAACAATATTATTTTTTTGTCGTTCGCCATCTTCGCTGCGTGGTAGATAACTGAACTAACGAACTGATTTTTTAATTGGCTGCGAACTAGGTCGCTTAGTTCACTTGTAAGAGCGCTTTTCCGAACTAGTTCGTTCGCGAACTACATACAACTTTGCTATGTATAGGCCAGTAAAATGTAGATGATTTGATCATAAACATTTCCACAAAATCGCAAAAGGATGCACATTTCAGGAAACATTTACATAAGCATGATACACAATCTGTCAAAATTGCACGTTCGTGCGATGACTTGAACTTGTTAAAAAAGAATTAAAAACTGTGTTTCATCAGTTTTTTGCTTGTATCTTGTCAAAATTCAATATTGTACCCATGGAGAAATTCTTCTAATTTTCGAATTAGTGGAAACTGAGTTCGTCATTTTAATTTGAATCTGTAATCATTATGTAATGAATGCTGAAGGAGGAAATAAAATGACCCAGAGTCCGTCTGGTAGAGTTGAGAAAAAAATAACTTCATGATGAAAAAATCACTGTGACCAGTCCTCTAAAATGATCGCTGTGATCTGACAAGAGGGAACTACGTTCCAAAGTAACGTATGTTGTTCCATGTCACCGCAATCACGACGGTCGCGCCAACCGAGTAGCCGACCAACGCCGATGTAACGTCCGACCGAGTGTTTGCTCGGTCGGGCGGTATTTGGCGTGAGCGGCCGTCTAAAATGATCACTGTGAGCTGGCAAGAGGGAACTACGTTCCAAAGTAACGTATGTTGTGTGTTGTTACTCGATTGCAAAGAACAAAAAATTTTAAGTCTGGAGACTTAACAGGCCACCTAAGTATTCTTAGGAATCTCAACCTGTCAGATTCAAATTTGATAGAAGATTCAATGCTACCATAAAAAGTCGCAAATTCTGGGAAGAAGGTAAGATAAACTTCCTCAGAGGATACCTGGTATATTACACAGACTGATCTAAGATGGATAATAAGGTAGGAGCAGGAGTTTATGGTCCTAAAACAAGAATATCAGCTCCCATGGGCTCCATCGCCACTGTATTACAGGCATAAATATACGCCATACAACTTTGCGCTCTAAATTGCCTGAATAAAGGCTACAGAAACGCAAAAATATTCATCTTATCGGATAGCAGAGCAGCTGTTATGGCTCTATGTTCACACAAAATTGAGTCAAGACTGGTCTGGGAATGCCTAGATAGGTACTGTTGATAAACTGGGTGTATACAACAGAGTAACCCTAATGTGGGTCCCGAGGTATACAGGCATCGAAGATAATGAGATAGCAGACTCCCTCGCTAAAGAAGGAGGAACTAAGACTTTTATAGGCACTGAACCTTTCTGTGGCTATTCTAAGAGCCATGTCAAGCTAGAGGTTCGCAAATGGGAGGACGAAAAGAAGGCCTCTCGTTGGAAGTCTACTCTAGGACTGAGACAATCAAAGAAATTTATCTCGCACAATACCAAAAGGACTAAAGAACTTTTTTTGCTCAGCAAATCAGAACTGAGAATAATGACAGGACTCCTTACAGACCACTGCCCTCTGAGATACCATCTCTCAAAAATGGGTAAAGCCCAAAATGATAACTGTCGCTTCTGTAAAGAAGCAAAAGAAACTGCTGAACACATCCTTTGTGAATGTGAAGCAGTGTTCTCCAAAAGGCTGCTATATCTTAACAGGCCCTTTCCAAAGCCTGAGGACATATGGAAAGCAGCCCCCAGTAAGGTAATAAGGTTCATAAAAAGCATTCTACCAGACTGGGAATAATACTATTAGGGGATGCACAAAAGATCTTCTAGGTCGCAGTGTTTGTGAGATATCAAATGTCTTATCACCCCAACTAAATATAATCAAATCTAATCTAACGTATGTTGTTCCATGTCACCGCAATCACGACCGTCGCTCCAACCGAGTAGCCGACGTAACGTCCGACCGAGTGTTTGCTCGGTCGGGATCGACGTGACAAAGTCACGATGATTTTTCACTGTGATTTGTGTGTAACTGGAATAACAGTCACTGTGATCACATAGTAACGACTTTTCCCATGTCTACCGTCTGCGTCTAATTTCGAGCGACCAACATTCGAGTTTGCTAAAATCTCAATCATCTGATTGCAGAGTCGACCGGATGTAAAGTAATAACAGGTGAATAACTCTGGCTGTGTTATGTAAATCAGCTGAGATGCATGCACTTGTGTTACTACGTGGGTACAGCAAGTGACCGTGCAGTATATACAATGGGAGAGGTCACTCCCGGTGTCAGGCGATGACCCCCCGGCGCATGTCGTGTCTGCAAGTGTGTTCGGGCTGAATACGACGACCGCGACGGTGCGAAAGATACATTGTGTGGTGTCACGATTTTTGCCGTACGTGCATCACCTGTTGAGCTGCATCTCACATTCCGCTATATTGTTTACTAGCTGTTACCCGCTGCTTCGCACGCGATTGAGACGAAACACCGATTCATTCCCATTATTTAACATAGTTACTCCTAACAGCATAGTTACCCCCCTAATAAATTTCAAAATTGATGACATTCACGTGATCACTGTCTTGAAAAAAGACACCCATGTTGATTTTTAGACTATTTACCTCTTTTCACCCTCTGAAGGGGTTGTTTTTGAAAAAGCATGAAACGCGTGTTTATTTATTTGTTGACAGGGGTAATCCTGCGCATTTTCGAAATGATTTCCCATGCAAATTTTGAGCCTCCGTTATACCCTTTTAGGGGTTAATTTTTCAAAAATCCGTTCTTAGCGGATACCTACGTCATAATAACTATCTGTGTGCCAAATTTCAGCCCAATCCGTTCAATGGTTTGCGCTGTGCGTTGATAGATCAGTCAGTCAATCAACCACGGTTTCCTTTTATATATTGAGATAACATTATACTAGCTGCGGCGAAAGATGAAGCCACCGCGTCATAGTGACATGAACGCATTGTGTCCGCCTTCTAGCTTACTATTGGCTGGGTGTTTATTTTTATTCTACCGCTATATCTACCGGCTATAAATAGATATATCGAATTTATTCCACACGCCACTGTCTGCGGGCAAGTAGGCATTCACTACCATATTATTGATGACGTGCCTGGCTTCAGCTCTCACCGCGGGCATTATACTAGCGGCCCGGTCCGGCTTCGCTCGAATTTGTAGATTGCCACCGTTTTTAAATTGATATCCACGAAAAGCGCTTCACATTAAAACGGGTATAGTAAGCTATCCTTAAAAGATGGACATATGCTGTTCTGTAGACCTATAAAAGAGGAACAATTCCACCATACATTGTTTTGTTATAATATCTCAAATGGATTAGGCAGCGTTTTCGATGAAAACTCCCAGTCGCGGTCGGCTTGATTTTTTTCGACATCTTCAACAATCATTAGTGAATTATGCACATAAATCTTTTTGTTCAATCACTCCGTCCATTGGTGACAACCGTATGAAAATCCGTTCGGTAGTTTTAGAGTTTATCGCGTTCAGACAGCTGACAGACCGACATCGATTTATTTAAACGCGCCTGTCAGCATTTTTTAAAAATGTTTTGTGTAGTTAAATATTTCTTAGTTGCAAAGCACAATTGGCAGTGTAATAAAACTATAACTTTAAAAGTTATGTGTGGTCATGGTATGAATTATTTATGAATAATTTTAATATGGCGTATCTTGATAGATGCACTCTGTTTCTCACAATTTAATTTCATTTCTTATAGTTACTGTTTTCTGAGCCTTTTATAAATTACCATAAAATGTAGATAATATAATTAGAATTGCAATACGGAAATCATTATAATTAGTGCTTTTGTAATACTAATAAAAGTTTTTTTTCTATATAATTCTTTAAATTTTTGAAAGGGTGTTCAGAAGGAACCAACAAATCTGATATATTATACCGTTAGTAGATCACGCAACCTTTGCTGTCATAATGTACGATTTTATTAATTACGTTGTCTGCATAGACTGAACTAGAATCGAATGATTAAGAATGAAAAAATATACTAATTGAAATATTTCACTCTTTAACGTTTTAAAGACAGATGAGTAAATCTGATCTTAATTTGTGCAGCATAGTAGAACAAGTTACACCCAAAAAAAATCTCTTTTATTGTAAGAAATATTTTTCTTAACCAAGGGCGTAATGCTTGTTTTTAAAAATGTTTTTTTACTATTAATTTTATTATTAAGTTTTTAGTGTGCTTTATTAAAAGTGCGATTTGCATCCGGACGAAAACCGGACCGATCAGTCGGTTATTATAATTTTGTATTGTCATCGGAACTACATAGGTATGCAAAATTTCAGCTCAATCGGAAACCGAGAAGTGGGTCAAATTTAACTTGCAAGATTTGATTTCAGACAGACACCGGAACAGGTGCTAAATGCTTGTAAAAATGAATATCGTTTCTGACAACGCATTCTGCAATCTGGCAAGAGTGTATCTACAGTCTGATCTCAATAATTTATTTAAAAGCGAAGTTTGAAAGGGTTAAATAATTTTATATTGCATGTGGACCAGCGGATCATTAACGCTTTTCTTATTAGAGATTGCTTTACTTTAGTGTTTATATAAAAACAGTTTAAAAAAATGCCATGCAATTTATACCTACAGTCATTTATAGATATTAAATGATTTTATAATATGTGATACACTTTTTTTAAATCCTTGTATTTTTTTATTATTGTTTATTTTTTGCAACTGCAACTTTTGCATTCAAAACATTAATTATACACTAGAATATCGCTACCGGAATAATAGTTTCTGGGTCCGTTTATGCATTAATGGGACGGTTCCGAACCGACAGTGAAAACAATATGTTTGTATAGTCGACATTTTTAAAAGTAAATCGAAAAAAGTTGATAAAAGCTAGAAATTGGTGATATTGAGTCTAAAAGTGTGCATAAAGTAGGTTTTTGGGGTCACAACTTCTAGCGACAGATAGAAACTTGACTCGATTTCAATCAAGTCGCGATCAATCCACAATCCACGTTGAAAATATTATCAAATTATAAAAACGAATATTACAAGAATCTGTTCGGTAACACCTTTCTTAAGCAGTATGTAATTTCAACAGTTCCTCTTCGTCTTAATATGATATAAAATTAAAAAAACAATGTAGAAAATTCAACATCCAAACACCGAGACATTTGAGTTTTAAATTTTCCAAATCTGGTGAAAATAAAGAGCGTGACAGCTATTTGAAAATAACTGCCGATTACAACAGGACAGCCCATTATTCTTAATAGGTTTTTATAATTTACTACCTTTCCGCCCCGCGGTTTCACCCACATTAAATCCAATTTTTCCGTAAAAATCCGTTAATTTCCCGCGATAAAATGTCTTTCCCCAGGATGCAGTCTATCTCCTTGCCTTATCGGAATCTGTTTTGTAAATAAGTGGTGCTTGCAAAGACAAGCTCATCGCCCCCCATGTCCTTGCGCCCTAGGCTCTAGCCTAAATAGCCTGTAGGTAAATCAGGCCCTGTAATCTTATTTATAAAGCTGAAGAGTTTGTTTGTTTTTTTGGTTGAACGCGCTAATCTCAGGAACTACTGGTTCGAATTGAAAAATATTTTTGTGTTGGATAGTCCATTTATCGAGGAAGGCTATAGGCTACCTATATAATATCACGATACGACCAGTAGGAGTGGAGCATCAATGAAAAATGTTGCAAAAACGGGAATAATTATTCATTTTGAGAGCTTCCGTTGCGTGCACTGCGTAAACGGTTAAAGTGACGCAAAAATCATGTATGACGGAATTGTTTCCCTTTAAAAGTTCTAAAAAAAGTCCGCGACAGCATACGTCTATCTTCTAATATTATCTATATAATATGTAAAATAAAGTCCTTCCGCCGCGTCTGTCTGAACGCGATAAACTCAAAAACTAGCGAACGGATTTTCGTACGGTTTTCACTAATAGAAAGAGCGATAAACGATGAAGGTTTCTGTATATAATTTGTAAATATTTTGTACAAAATGGCCTAACTATGACAGTGTTTTGTCAAAAAAAAAAAACACTGTTTTCGTACGCTTAAATGGCTAACGATGGCCAAATCTTTAGAGATACATCAAAACAATGTAAGTACTTTGATAGTTCTGCTGCGTGGATGGGAAGGTCAATATAATATTTCCAGAACAGTTTTGCATCCGGGTGAAACCGAGACGGGCCACTAGTAGTTGACACTTGACATAAAACTTCGAAATGTCTTATTGCATTTTCGAAATATTCAGCCCCAAGAAGACGAATTGTCATTTCCTGGACTGTGGAGGTTAATATATGACACAGTGCAAACACGAAATCTTCGATCTGCAACAAGAGACACAGACATTCATCGCACCGCCGCTGACAGCAGCGGAGCACTCTCCGTACACTGCTCCAGATACTACTTGTAATGCATTTAATAAAATGAAACAGTGAATAAATAATGAAAATAATACAAAACATGCAGTCATGTGTATTTCATAATGCCGAAATTTATTATGAAATAGAAAGCTCTCTGCTACTCAACGGGTGGCCGCAACTGCTGCTGGTCAACACAGGTTGCTTGCGTCTGTGATAATAATGATTATAAAAACATCGCTTACCAATCCGAAGAATCTGTATCCTAAAATCCATACAGTTGGCAGTTTTTGACGAATCGCCTTGATTTATATTTTATTCACTGTATTCACCATATTTAAATTCACTTCACTTTGTTATATTAACAAGTTTATTTTTTCATTGCTCAGTATATATTATTATAGTACTAGTAGGATAAGTATGCCATAAAAGTAACTAAACACCCGTTGGTAGAGTAATGGTTAACGCTCTTACTTAATACGCAGAAGATCGCCGGTTCGATCCCAGCCAATATAATTCATTTTTTAGGGTTCCGTACTTCAAAAGGAACCCTTATAGGATCACTTTGTTGTCCGTCTGTCTGTCAAGAATCTTGGGAATCAGAACCTTCCCGTTGACCTGCAGTCATGAAATTTGGCAAAAAGCAATGTTTTATAGCACAAGTAAAGGGAAAAATCCGAAAACCGTAAATTGTAGTAACATCACTAAAAAAAATGTATCTAAAACACGCACGTACACCAAGGCCGTAGGCAGGGGGGTGTTTTGGGGGTTCAAACCCCTCCCGAAATGCCTTAGCAAACCCATAATTTTATACACGCTCACTAAAATATGTTCGACTTTTTTTCGGATTTGTGATACGTACGATAATTGGATTCCAGTTTTTCGGTTTTTCGGAACGAGTAAAATCGAAATGTAATTCATTGCTAATAAATTAAATGAATCATTTAACTCTTTCGTCGAAATCTACGTCGGCTGACTTTTAATTAAATTTATACTTATGTAAAATTATAATATATGTATGCCTATGTTCAAAAAAAGTTATTACTTATTGTCTCTGGTCCAGAGCTCGCCTTCCCCCGAAATGAATTTCTGGGTACGCCTTGACGTACACAGTAACAGTTCTAATACAAAACAAACGTCCGCTACCGGTGGGTTTATACAGAACTATATGAGAACTCTCTCATACAACACGGTACGACAACTAGGCTATTATATATAGCCACGAGGTACAATTCCGTTCAGTAGTCTATCTGAATTCATTGCAATTACATGCTTAGTTGACAAACTGCAGACCGCGACCTTTGTCGATGTATGGGGTTAATAGTTTTCTAACGACTAAGCGGGAAAAATCTTCGAGACTCGATTCCCTTGATGGCCGAACTATTTACATACTTACAAGTTTGTGCGGAACGCTCGGTGCGCGAGTCCGACTCGCACTTAGCCGGTTTTTTTTTGCATCTGTACTGTATTATTCCACTTGATATTTGTTTTATATACAGTGGAAAACTTAGTGGGCTGTGCACTTTTGGTTTTGCCAACTATTGGTATTGATTATGCTGGCAATAATTTGGTCGTTCAAAATAATTGTGTAATGGTATTTGCTGTACCACCAGAATTGTATTTGCAATTAAAGAACAGTTAATACGATGATAGCAATATGCAGTTATTAATCGACATTGTATTTAATTGAACTAATTGTTATTTCTTATAATTTGTATTTGTTGAGTCACGTTTCTTATAATATTGATTATGTGTAATTTTTCTTGCAGATATACGGCAGCGGCACGCCATGCAATGCACCGTGGATCAACCATTTGCATTGGGTAAGTGTTCTTCCATTAATACACAAGTTGAGAATCTTGTATTGCAATTTGCAATCGTAAATTGAATGGATTATTAGCCGATTCAACGATTATGGCATTTAATAATTTGACAATTAACTATGACGAAAAATGGAAGATACGTATGTCATATATCCACACTTTATTTTCAAATTACCAAGTCGACTTGAGAAGTCAGTTTCGATGTCTTCACTCAATAAGCAAAATTGTGCCAAGTACCTACTATGAGAAATATTATTTTTTTTATCCTATTTTTAGTACTAAAATCTGAAACTGTAACAAAATCATAATTTGAAATATTTTCTTGTGTTGTGCTTGGTTATTCTTCTATAGATTAGGTTAGATTGTAGATTTAATTAACCCTTGAGCTAATGATAAAGGACAGGGTAAATGTTTTAATTTCGGTAAAAGCATTTATACGTATAAAAATTGACTACTGAAAACCTTATGGAACAATTTCGAATATGGAATTTCCTGCGAGATATATTTTTACCACGGCGGAACAAAGCAGGTATATGCGTTTAGGATGAGAGATTGTTTGTTTGTGTGTTTGTTTGTTTGTGCACTCGAAAACGGTTTGATCAATTCAGATGCGGTTTTCTGTAAAGGGTTTGCAATTTATCTGCGATGGTTCTTAGCGCTAGAAATCTCTAAAAAGTTTAAAATAAAATAAAAAACAAAATTAAAAATTTTGAAAAGAACCACGACTGTTCTAAACTTTGTAATTGAAAAAGGAATAAATAAAATTTTAAAATCCCTCAACTAAACGGAGGTAAGCAACCAAAGAAAATCCGTCGGGGGCTGCCATTCGCTGCCCTGAAATGAACTAAAATATTGCAGCTTTAGAGTATGTGACTAATTTTAATCACATTGTATACGTAAATAATTGTAGTCTTCAGTTATATTTTCCTATTGTTAATTCAGGGCAGCGAAGGGCAGTCCTCGACGGATTTTCTTTGGCTGCTTACCTCCTTTTATTCGGGGGTTTTTTTAAATTTTATTTAATACTTTTTCAATTTTAAAGTTTAGATCCATCGTGGGTCTTTTGTTTTTTTTTTAATCAAGTTTGATAAGGCTTCTTTTAGCCGATGTTTCTACAGCAACAATTCCAATTGCATCATAATCCTGCCTTCAGAAATACTTATCTATGTATGTTCTATGATTAACGATATTCACAAGCTCTATAATGTAGAAGCCGACATAAAAACAACCTGCAAAAAGTTTTCTTTCTGAAGTGTCTTATAAATTTTATTTATTTCTTTACCTTGCCGTCTCTTAAAGGCCACAGCGATAACATTATTAACTCAGTAGTTCTATAAAGTTATCGGCATTTCCTTAACCGTGGGTAAATAACTAATCAACAAATTGCGTCCATTTGTGACCATGAAAAGCGAACATTTGTTTGTTGTTAGTAAAAACAATATTTGATTCATATCTGTCAGTGGTTCACGCATGATTGGCTTCATTAAATAAAGTTCCACAAGAACACAATGACAAGAATCATGATAATCATTAATAATTATTGTATACCTTGTTGCATTCCGATTAAGCTGTGTTCAATAAGTATTATGCTTTTGAATTATGTAATTATATTACTGGCACGTTTTGTTTCTTTGCTTACAATCTCTTTAAATGCGATTGTTGCATCGTTACAATTGAGAACTGATTATTGTTAGTTATAATTGGATTATAGTTTTTGATATAGAGAAACAGTATTTGCATGACGAATTTGGCGAATGTGGAATGCATATCGTTTCAGAAACGTCGAAAAATGTGATATATTTTAAGGCTGCTGAACACGAGACTAGTTTTGCCGCTAGAAACACTGCCGGGGCTTGGGCTGGCTACCCTGAGGACGAAGATAGAAATGACGTCACTGCGGACTTGCCTGCGATGTGACAGGATGGATTTCAAATTAGAACCAGGACTATTTTTCTTACTTGTTCTTCTGATTGTTTTGAGCAATAACCAATCAGGAAATAGTATCTTCTCACGTGAGCGGCAAGGCTAAACGCCTACAAACTAGCGCTGTGCCATAGCGTGTGTTCTGTTCAGAGACAATAAATTCGATTATGTGTAGTCCTCGACGACCTAAAAAAAATGTAATTATGGAAGGTTTTAGAGCAGCGTTTCCCAAACTTTGTCCCTGCGGAAAGCTAATAAGTGACCCTAACCTTGAAATGAGTCATTGCAATATAATGCCCGTGACATATGGGCAAACACATTATACTTTATATTTTGAAAAAAAAATCAGCTGTCTTTTCTTTTGTTCTGAAGATCTGTCAAAAGGAATTATTTAGGTAGCTGACAAGCGAGTTTTGATTAGTTTTTACATGTGATACCGTATTACGTAACCATGCACACGAAGAGCAATATCATAATATTTGTTACTAGCCGTTACCCACGTCACCACACGCGTGATAGAAATTTTATTTTGTTAATCACAGACACTCTGCAATAATGATTTTTATAAATTATAAATCATGTACTCATGTGTGTTATAGTTATGTAATGGTAGGTTAAGTTGTAAAACAGCTTCTATAGCTGAACTTATGCCTTTTGGTCTTTTAACCAATAAATATTATTATTATTATTATTATTATTATTATTATTATTATTATTATTATTATTATTATTATTATTATTATTATTATTATTATTATTATTATTATTATTATTATTATTATTATTATTATTATTATTATTATTATTATAAATATATTTTATTTATTATATCAAATGTCAATAGATATTTTTGTCGCCAAATTGGCTGGAATTTTGTAATTTGTGTCCAACATTTCAAATTGGTTTATGATTTAATGATAGCTATTACTCAACGGACACATATGGTTGACCCGGCATTATATTATGCATGAACCAGGAGCTTAGCGTGCAGAATACAACAATCATTTTTGTGTAATTAAACAATCCGTTTTCTTAATACTGTTGAATTACAAAAAAAATACCATCGCATTGTTAATAAAAATCCATTGAATGGTGCAAAACCGTTAAGAAATATCATTTTAATTATTCTCATATTATTAGTTAGTGTGCTTTGTCAACGCAGGTGCAATTAGTAATTAGGAAACGTTAATGAATTAATGAACAGGCAGGAATCTACATATTTATGACAGTTAACGTGTTCTAATAAGTGTCAATGACAGTTTTGTTGCAATTTTTACACATTCTTTTATTTACTTTTTCTATAAACAACAGTTTATTAAAAGAAGTGTTAGTTCCAATGGCGTACTCTATTTATGAAATCAAAAGAAAAACACATTTTTATATGGTGTCTACTGTTTCGGAAAACCCAGAGAAATAAAGAAATATTTTATTTTTTCTGTAAATTCAAGAAAATCCTTAAAAAATAAAGGAATTTGATATAAAGTAGTAGGTACCTAATTCACTAAAATAAAAATATTATTTACAGTGGACAAGTACTCTTGCACTATATGGAATAGGAATGGACAAATGAAAAAAAATATATCGATATATATATCGTATCGATATTTTTAAAGAATATCGATATATGTAGGGTAAAAAATATCTATATTTTGCCCCAAGAATTGGTTACCTAAAACACACATACCACGATCACCATCCATAGTAATTTTTTTTTGGGTTGCGTTGAAGGTGAATTAAACTTAGTTCATAGGCCCGTGCTTGAAATATGGAGGCAGCACTTACGCCGAAGCTCGCGCGCCCTAGTGTTTAATTTATGCGTGAAACGGGCAAAAATGAGACGTGCGGAGCACTGAGCAGTACGCGCCCCGCGGTCAGATACTTGCGATATATATACAAACCTCTTAAAAAATATCGAATTTGATACTCGGAAATAATAATTTAATATCGAATATCAATATTTCGAAATTAAAAATATCGACGATATAATATATCAATTAATGTATTTCTGAAAGAATATCGATATTTTGATGTCAATATTTTTTACCCATGCCTATTATGGAACTTAAATTTTTTTTCTGAAACTTCTAAGAAAAAGTCTCGGACAAGCAGATTTTTTTAGGTGTATTTTCTGATAAATTTCAGTTCTATGTGCTTTGTTTCTGACCTATGACGCTATCGGCCATTTTTTTAAAACGAGTTTTATCGTTTGTGGCCATGAAAAACGTGGTAAAGTCGGAATTTTGTAACGAACTGTTATTTTGTGGGTGCCCCTATTTTCCAAACGGATTTTTTTATGCAGATGAAGTGATTCGTCAACTGACATAAGTATAAACTTTTTTTTCTTGTATATTTCACCGATATGAAATACATTTTGCTTCTATTTTTTCAAGTTATAGATAGATATATTTATTTATTATAAAAAATTCTAACTTACGAATAATTATTTCAGAATATTTTGGTACCTACGCCACTGTTGTCCGGTCATTATTCTACAACTACATTATTCATATAGGTAATTGGCAACAATGACATCCACTATAGCGTGCATTGATAAACAATATGGCTATATAGTTAAATAATAGCTATTTTTTGTCCATTCATTGACTTCTCTACAATACTAGTTTGTGAAATTTTTTCTTATTTAATTATCTATTGAAACCCATTCTTCCACGGTGGATTTTTTGCATTTGAAAACATATAACAGGTGTGTCCATGTATTGTTGTTAACTTATTATGTGAATTATGCTTTGAAATTTGAATAACTCGGATAAAATCTATAAATTTATAACTTTACTAGCCCGCTGCTTTGCTGACGCGTGTCTATTTTTATAAAAACCTTTTTTTTTACCTGTTCGATGTCAGCTTGCAGTGATTTTTAAAATAGTACTGAAATGTGGTTACGTTATCCGTGGGCCCGGGCGTTTTGCAGCCACTGGTTCAGACGAAAAGTGATACGTCTTTTTTCTCTCGTAAACGATTTGGATAAAATGTATTGAAAATAGGTTTCGAGGAGCAAAAAATCAATCTAACTGGTAAATATGGCGAGCCGTTTTGTTTAAAAATAAAATAAATATTTCATTTGAAAATTAAATTTACTTTGCTCATCGAAATAGTTATTTCTTTAAACTAGGTACAATTGTTTTACCATTCCAATGGTGCTAGTTTAGGTCAAAAATTACTTTTCAAAAAATTTACAATATCTTTTCGTTTTGAGGTCCCCCGAATCCAAAAAACATATTTTTGGAAAAACTCTGTGTGTCTGTTCGCCTGTGAACACGATACAGATCAAACGGATGAGCGGATTGAAACCAAATTTTGAGAGGATATTTGGTATGCAAATATGAAGAGCCCTATTGTTTTTGGGGAAAATCAGCTCATGCGCAGAAGAGATATATGCTATAACGGTGTTTTTATATAATAATGGTATACTTTTCATAACGGCTTATTATTCTATTTATTTTTTCAAGAAAGTTTCGTTATAACAAATTTTTTTTCTAAACTTTATAGTTATTAGTTTCGGAAATATTTTGAAAATAAAAAAATTAGCCGCTCTTTTGTTTTATGGATCTGTCAGAAATAAACTATAGTTAGGCATGCTTTGATTAATTTTTACATGACGTGGAACATATTATCTAGGTAACTATGACAACGAATAGCAAATATCATATTGAATACTAGCCATCACCCGCGTCACCTCACGCGATATCAGAAATTTTATTTTTTTTTTATTATAAACAAATGTCAACATTTTTGAAGTTGGAATGGTCCGGTCGCCCAATTGACTGGAATTTTTTTTATCTGTTTATTTCGTTTTACATTAAATTATAAGAAACAGTACTTCCGTATTTTATCAATTCCCATCGGAATTCTAACCTACTTAGTACCTACCTTCGAAAATTAATACAGTTCGGAATTTTTCAAAAAAACTGTTCGTATCCACATGGTTGTGTGTGGTTGCGACAATAGCATCGGAAGTAATCTGTTTGTGTGTAGAAAGTAACCGAAGTTTTCCAAGAAATCACTTTTAATTCTATTTCAATGTGCGGTTTGTGTAAAAATAATGTGTCATTTTATTTTTGCGGCATTGTTTTCTCTTGCCACACCTTTGCCAAACTCTGGATAATACGCGTACACCGCTCATTAAAATCTTAAGCAATGCAATGTACAAGATCGCAGATCTTAAATCTCATCCAGATCCCAAAAATGTCGAATACTTTCAGTCAAAAACACACAGCGTTCCGTGGGTCAAAACTATACAACAGCATAACGGTTGAATTCAAATTTTGAAACATTAGAACTTTCAATAAAAAAATATTCAGATGGTTATGCGACAGAAAAGAGTCTGAAATAATTTATAATATCTTAAACTAACAAACTAATCCTCAACTAACCAATAACTTCTTAAATAAAACAACAGAAAAAAAATTGTCGTAGATTAATTTGCTTGCTATTAGGTATTAATATAATTGTATTCTACCTTGATTACATATACACTGACCGGCAAAAAAAACGCAACACATAAAATGATGACCAGTTTCAAATTGCAATAACTTTTGAACGTATTTCTCGAATTGAATGAGTTTTTTTTTATTTGAAAGGTCTTTGCTTTGTCAATGTTTCTGTACGTACTCTGCCCATTTAGCGCTCTTCCATTTCGGCTGTAAAGAATAACGTTAATGCGCGTTTTCTTCATACACTTAGAAGCTTGCTGTAGGGTACACCGACAAAAGAAATTAATTTTAAACAAAAAGAATTTGTAGCCTCGTCTGTTCTGAGCATTTGTTTTTTTTATTCATGTTTCTATTGCTTTTAACACCAAAGTTAGCCCACGCAAGCTTCAAAGTGTATGAAGAAAACGCGCATTAGCGTTATTCTTTACAGCCGAAATGGAAGAGCGCCAAAATGGGCAGAGCACGTACAGAAATATTGACAAAGCATAAACCTTTCAAATAAAAAAAACTCATTCAAATCGAGCGAAACGTTCAAAAGTTATTGCAATTTGAAACTGGTCATCATTTTAGGTGTTGCGTTTTTTTTGCCGGTCAGTGTATATTTATATATTTATTTATTTATCTACTTATTTAATTTCTTTAATTTTTTTTTTCTTTTTTTTTCCCTTTTGTTCGTTTTTCCTTTGATCCTTTCCCTGTGCGCTAATAACCACAGTAGTTGATGCACACATTTTTATTTTTATCTCAACCTTAATTAAGTATATTTATTTGTTAATGTTTTTCTTGTATTATTTTCTAAATAAAAAAAAATAATTGTATTCTATTTTTTTCTTTTCTTTTTATTCTAAGTATAAATTCACTCTCGCGTATGTTCGTAATAATCCAACCCTAGCACTGGCAATAGCCAAGTAGGGTTTGAAAATTCCTAATTGATTTTTTGTACGTGATGTATTTTTCTTTACGTGGAATAAATTATTATTATTATTATATATCTACTGTTTTTAGGTCTCCGTACCTCAAAAGGAAAAAAGGAACCATTATAGGATCACTTTGTTGTCCGTCCGTCTGTCAAGACTTCCCGTTGACCTAGAATCATAAAATTTGGCAAATAGCAATGTCTTATAGCACAAGTAAAGGAAAAAATCCGAAAACCGTAAATTTGTAGTTACATCACAAAAAAAATATGTTTTTAAACCGCAACAACATGCTACGCACGTACACAGTAACAGTTCTAATACAAAACAAGCGTCCGCTACCGGTGCGTTTGTATAGCACAATATTACAAGTTTCGAATACAACACGGTAAAACAACTAGGCTTATCAGTTATAGCCACGAGGTACAATACAGTTCAGTAGTCCATCTGAACTCATGGCAATTCACGCTCAGTTGACAAACTGACCGCGACGTTTGTCGATGTATGTCGTATGGAGACAACAGTTTTCCAACGGCTAAGCGCGGGAAAAATCATCCAAACTCGATTCCCGTGATGGACGATATATTTACATACCTACAAGTTTATACGGAACCCTCGTGCGCGAGTCCGACTCGCACTTGGCCGATTTTTTCAACTACGTTTATTGAGAATTTAACCTGCGTTCCAGCTTAAAACAAATTGACAGAGATGGCAATGATGCTCCGTTTATTAAGTCGGCTCGTGTCTCGATGTGTAACGCAGATAATAATTATGCATGCGACGAGCCTGCAGACGCGAAGGCAGACGTTTACAAGAGGGCGTGTGTTCGTATGCCGTCGTTGAAAATCACTATAATTATGGAGAAATTGGCAATGTGAAAACTGCTTGCGCCGATATAATGACAATGCGATGCTCCGTTAGCAAGTAATGCACTTCGCATAGACCGTGAATGCGGATCAGAATAAAGAAGTGTTTTCTTTTTAACTGACACTTAAAAAGAGGTTATTAATTCGACACGTATACAGCGTGTTCACCGATAGCGGTAACGGTGTCCGCGGTGGATACAGTAATAGACAAGATGACAGATTTTTTTGAAATCCACTTTTATAATGTAGATACCCGTCTACTATTTCCGAAAAAACAACAATTATAGCAATAAATTAAATTTTAACGCAAATTATTGCATTTTTATCTTTCTATTTTGAAGTATTCGCAAAAACGCTTGTGACGTCACGCCTTAGTGACAGCTGACATTAGATGTATTTATTTATTTAAAGCAATAAACACAACGGAACAGAAAGTTCCAACAGTGTACAAAAATAAACAGGAATCAAAGTAAATTTTTCATTAATTGTTTTAACTATACACAAAAAATATCACTGTTCAATTTATTGACAGAACTACACAGGGGAGTTAACCATTTGGGACGTGTAGAACTGTGGTTCAGAGGTATTTCTTAGAAAGGTATGTAATCTTACTTATAATGATATGTTATATACTTATTAAGTGTTTTCTTAAAAGAAGGTACTTAGTAGTAAAAATAGTGCGGTTTATATTTTAATATAGTGATTCTCTTTGATTTAAGAAGGCGTGACGTCATTCGGTGTTTAAATTAACATGTATTTTATACTTTTATTTAATAAAAATCTTATTATTAATAATAAAATAATAATAAATTTATTCCCACAAATGTCTTTACAAAGACAAATTATAAATCTTAAAATTATGGAATTTTCCTACCCAACTTGACTTAAGTCAGTGCTAGGGTAGGAGTGCTCAAAATGAAAAATAAAAATAATCGAAAAACAGGGTGTGGCGTAGCGTGGGTTAGTATTTGATTAAGTGTATATTAACATTGGGCGATTTTTTAGAACCATATTTATTTTTTTGATTCTTTTACATTGTCATCATGCCTATTGTGGAAACAATTTTGTCCACGGTGGACACAGTGTACTCGTAAAGTTATGATGTAATATCACATATATGTGTGCAGGCTTTAAGATGTTAATTATTAATCGATTATCATCATTGTAGTTGACTATGTACGGTTACATATTCAATTGCCCACAAGAATAAATTCTGTTCTTGTTTTGTTCATAATAATATTAACTTCTCGCGTACAGTCCGAGGTTAATCTTTTGGCGAATGGCTGTTTGCCAAAGTAGTCTTATGCCGGCAGTACACACTCGCCGAGGGATACCGAGACTGCCCGAACGCAAGTGTGTACTGGGAACGCTCGCCCAATCTCGCAACGCCCTGTCTCGCCTCGCCAGCGCTTCTTCGTATAAAGTCGGTTTTTCAATCGCGAGTCAAAGGAACAGAGCGGCAAGTGCGAGCGCAGTCAGTACACACTCGTCACCTCGTGCGAATTTAAATTTTTGTTGGTTAAACTCAGTTAAAGTGTAAACTTGTAGCGTTTTTAATGATAAAAAAAATTATGGCGGACTGGAGCAATGATACAGTAATCGACTTCTTGGAACATTATCAAAATGAGCCTGTTATATGGGATCCCATGCATCTCCAACGTAAGGATAAAAAAAAAACAATGACGCGTGGCTTAAATTAAGTGACATTTTGCAATGTCCAATTACAGAATTGAAAAAAAAAGATTCTCTTATGGCGACGTTCCATTTGACTGCGCCATTTAAATGGACAGTGAAGCCAAGCCACGCCGAGTGTGTACACACACACATTCGTAGACGCTCGCTTTACCTAAACTCTCGGCGAGCGCGTTTGGCGAATATGTACTGCAGGCTTTAAAACCCTTGGATGTTTACACTCGCTTATAGGAGTTACCCGGAGAACTCGAAGAGCCGAGGTTGCCCAGTGCTGATTTATTATGAATTTTGATAAAATGGCGGTATGAATTATTTTTCCTGCCATCGTACGCTACTATTGAACGGACGAACTGTGCTCAGTGTTTCTGTGAGCTAAATAATCTAAGGTTTCATGGGTGGGCCCACAATAAATCTGTTTGAAATAATATTTTTATCTAAAATCTGATACACTCTAACTCACATGTGTTTGTTATCCGTAGAACCTATATAGCGAGGCTCTTGGAACGGGGGACACTGAAAGTTCTAATCAAAATTAAATTTTGAATTTAAAATTTATTTAATGACATAAAAGCCTGTCGGCCATACAATGTCAAACATTAAAAATAGTAGTAATATACAGTCGACCCTGGATAAGCAAGATTTCAAGGAACCACGATCTCTTTTTCGCTTATGGAGGTTTTTCACTAACCCGAGTTTTTAGCTTATAGAAGTACAGAAGTGGCTTTCTCACCTATAAAGGTCTATAAAACTATACAAAAACAATGTTAGTTAGTTCAGCTATTTATGACTCTTTCTTAAATTTAGTGGAACTATTAATACGTTCAACTATTGCTTATAGAGAATAGAGATACAGGCATGTAGTAGTCTCAGTTAGAGGTCCATGACAGCGGTCCCGCTATATTGTTATTTTTGTGTATATATATAAAATTCTCGTGTCACAATTTTGGCCACGTGGATCTCCGAAACCACTGAACCGATTATAATGAAATTTTATAAAGGTGTTTTGTGAAAATAAACTGTTTTAGTAACATGTAATGACATCTCATAGGATTCGCTCAAAGCTATTAGTTCAGAAGCACATCTGGTAGAATTTGCTCCAAGCTATTAGTTCAGACGCCGGACCGCAAACGAAATTTGCATACTTATATTATAATATTAATAAATAATCAGTAAGATTAAAACGTATTAAATAAATACAATAATTGGTCGATTGTTGTATTTATTTGAAGAGTTTTATTCAGACGTTAATCAAAGACTTAAAAACGTATTATTTATTATTCGTATTTATTAAACTTTAAAGTGAAGTGTCCCCCCGTTGGACTGACCATGCGATATTCTGAATCTTTGATTGTAGATTAAATTGCAAATGGACACAAATTATGTCTATTTGATAAATATCAGTTAACGCCCAAATTAGATGGACGTTGGGTCATTGCGAGAGTCTGGACTCAAAAAGAATTAATACCGACCGACATGCCATTGCAATAATAATTTGTCGTAACAATTCTTTTGATATGAGATCATTGCCGGTATTTTGCCAAAATTTTTTTAAACAGTACTAAAAGATACATCACCTCCATGCGAAATATGTGTAGCAAAATAATAATATTAATGCAAAAAGAATCGAAACATATTATATAACAAATAATTATATAAAAACACACTCCTAGTGCGTGATTCTGTAACCTCTCGTAAATTTGCAAGGCGCTGTTAAATTTCTGTCTCACTGTAATTTATGTGATTTTAAGTTTGTTAGAAAGTGAAAAAAAAATTAACAGCGCTGCACAAATCTAACAGAAGCTACTGAATCGCGCCACCACTTTCGTTAATTAATAGATATCGTCAGATGTTAATATTGCGGAGTTTTACAAGAAAACGAGTAAAACTGAAAACTAAACAGTACCTATGCAATTTTTAAAATCACTCAAGTCTAATTTACAATACACATAATTTTCAAAGTAAAGTTGATTTTCAAAAAATCCTACAACAAAACAGTAAAAAAATTCCATCCAATTGGGCGACGGAACCATTCCAACTTCAAAATGTGGACATTTGATATGGTATAATAAAGAAAAGAAAATGTCTGATATCGCGTGAGGTGACGCGGGTAATGGCTAGTATTCAATATTATATTTGCTATTCGTTACCTATACATAATATGTTCCACGTCATGTAAAAATTAATCGTAGCATGCTTAACTAGTTTATTTCTGACAGATCTACAAAACAAATGAACAGCTGATTTTTTTTTATTTTCAAAATATTTCCGGAACTATAAAGTTTAGAAAAAAAAATTTAACGAAACTTTATTGAAATAATAAATAGAATAAGCAGTGACCATAATTTAATTTGTTTTCGATACAATATAGAAGTTCCTAAAGCTGGAGAACAGTTCCTAGAATTTAGAAACTATAAACGCATGAACTTCACGGAATTTGCAACTGACGGTTTGTCACTTGATTGGCATATGGTTAATTATTTGCCAGATATTGATAGTAAAGTACGGTTCTTTAATGATTGCATTGAACATCTACTAGACACACATGCGCCTAAACATAAACTTCGCGTTCGTAGAGTACGACCTTCCTGGTTAACATCTGATGTTGTCAAATTAATTAAACGGAAAAATAGAGCATGGTTCAAATTTAAAAATAGTAGTTTATCAAGTGACTGGAACTCATATTGCAAATTGCGTAAAGAAGCAAAAAAACAAATAAGACTTGCTAAGACAGATCATTACAACGCAGAAATTAATAAGCATGCTAATAATCCTGCTGAGTTGTGGCGTGGTATTAAAAATCTAAATATATATAAACAATCCACCTCACAATTACCTGATGACTTATGTGACCCTGATAAGATTAATTCATTTTTTAACTCTGTGTCAGTTGTTCCAAACGCAGAAACTTATAATGAGATAGATCGATTATTGTCACAATCATCCCCCAACAGCGATGCATTTCAGATAAACAATGTAACCTGCGTTGATGTATTAGAATCTGTTCTTGCTATATCTAGTAGAGCCAAAGGTGTCGATGATATTTCTATCGATGCTTTACTATTATGCATACCATTTTGCATTCGCGCCTTAACTGATATCATCAATTACTCAATCACCTCCGGTACTATTCCCCAATTGTGGAAAACCTCAATTATTTTGCCTCTACCCAAAGTTAAAGCGCCAAAAGATCTTAAAGAACTCCGTCCTATAAGCCTACTACCTGTTCTATCTAAAGTTTTGGAAATTATAATTAACCGCCAACTTCAAGTCTATCTTCAGGAACAAAATATTTTTCATGCTCGTCAAACTGGTTTCCGTCCTAATTATAGCACATCCACAACATTAATATCGGTTGTAAGCTCAATGAAGAAAGAAATAGATAGAGGTAAATTAAACTTACTGCTTCTGTTGGACTTTTCCAAGGCCTTCGACACTTTAAATTTTGAATTGCTGTTAGCCAAAATGTTCTATCTAGGTTTTTCCTCAACAACTATCAAATGGTTTACAAATTATCTAGTTAACCGATATCAAATGACGAAGGTGACGGTGAATAATTATAATTATCTTTCGGAGCCTCTGCAGATATATAGTGGGGTACCACAAGGCAGTATTTTAGGGCCAATTCTTTTTAACATCTATGTTTACGATCTTCACAAAGCAATTAAACACGCGGTTAGTTATCAGTACGCTGATGACACTCAGCTTCATATTTCATGCCAGAAAACTGCCCTTAGAAAATGTATTAACGACCTAAATCAAGACATTCAATCAATCGAAAGATGGGCCTCTGTACACTGTTTACAGCTAAACGCTAGTAAAACAGTCCTTTTACCTGTGGCGTCCAAAACTAATAGAGCTCTTTTTAATGATCCCTCTTTACCTCCAGTTGAAGTGTGTACCATCAAAATACCATTTTCTGATCAGGCCAAAAATCTAGGAGTTTTAATGGACAGCACTTTATGTTGGAACTTACACATAACACAGCAATGTAAAAAATCGTATCATAGACTGAAAACCATTTACAAATACAAAAAATTCATTTCTCAAACAGTAAAAGTCACCTTGATACGATCACTTATATTCTCAGTGCTAACATATGCCGACATAGTGTGTCTTGGCTTAACAGTCTCCTTAAATTATAAACTTCAAAAAGTACAAAATTCTTGCGTACGGTATGCATTTAATATCAAACGGAGTGATCGTATACACCCTGTATTGAAAAAATGGTCAATATTAGACATTGCATCTATGAGAACTAAACATACACTATCATTAGTTCACAAACTATTAAACACCGGAGAGCCGTCCCTGCTTCGAAATAATTTAAATTTTATATACGACTCTCATTCATTCAATACAAGGCGATCATATTTGCTTGAAATACCACAATGCAGCAGTTCTCTAGGCTCAACATCATTTTTTGTGCAGGGTCCCAAGTTATGGAATGGCTTACCACCTGTCGTAAGATGTACATATAATTCATCTACATTTAATACAAAGGTGAAGAATATTCTCTTAGAGAAACAGTTTTAAGTAGATACCCATATATTTATTTATTTTATATTTATTTTATATTTATTTTTTATTAGAAAACTCTAAAATATATTTTTATAACGAAATTTTAAAAACATATTTTTATTAGTAAATTTTAAAATGTATCGTAATAGTAAATGTTTTGTATTTGTACGTATTTTAATATTATTTTATCGTCTTTACAGGTATAATTTTATTTTTAATTAATCCTAGAGAGAGATTAATGCTTTGCGGCTTTTCTCCAAATAAATTATTATTATTATTATTAATAATAAGCCGTTTTGCAAAGTATCCCATTATTATATAAAAAACACGTTATAGCATATATCTCTTCTGCGCATGCGCCAATTTTCCCCAAAAGCAATAGGGCTCTTCATATTTGCATACCAAACATCCTCCTAAAATTTGGTTTCAATCCGCTCATCCGTTTGACATGTATCGTGTTCACAGACTAACAGGCGCACAGAGTTTTTCCTAAAATATGTTTTTTTGATTCGGGGAACCTAAAAACGTAAAGATATTGTAAAATTTTTGAAAAGTGATTTTTGACCTAAATTAGTAGGTACCATTCCCCACTTGTGGGTTGGAATGGTAAAAGTAACTAGATCTGGTTTCTCACACTAAAAAAATCCAAAAATGTCGTTATTTAATGTTTACATCACGACTCATCTATTACAAGCTCCCTATTCCAAGGTTCTAATCCCGAAACTGCTGAAAGTATCCATTGGATGTTCAATCTATACTAATATTATAAAGAGAGAGTTTGACTTTTGTGAGTTTGTGTATATGCGGAGGGTATAACCTTCGAAACTACTCATTCGATTTCAATTTTATTTTCACCCAAGGCCGTAGCCAGGAATTCACTTCGGGGGGGGGGGGGTCGAGCTCTGGACTAGAGACAATAAGTAACAACTTTATTATAATAATATATGCTATTATAGTATAATTTAACATAAATAAAAATTTTAATTAAAATCTCGATATCATACGCTCATCAAGGCTAATCCAGTCAGTCATGACTGTCCCATGCTGTTTCTCAAAAATGTCTTTAGCCTCCTCAACGAGGAAAAAGTACGCTCTGCTGTCGCCGTCGACACAGGTAGCGTCACGACTATTGACAGTAGCTTGTGAATCATGGGAAACAGTAATGCGTTACATCTGTCCAGCGCTTCTAGTGGTGTAGTGGGCCATTCCGCAGTAACTATTTTTGACCACTTCGCTCGCTACACCGATAACTCTTTCATGAATCCGTATTATTTGTAAATGTAATTGTTAGTTAGGAAAAAACTTTTTTAACCTTGTACTTGCAATCAACACCAAAGCGGCATATAATATGAAATGTAACAAAAAAAGATGAGTGAGAGAGATGGAGCATTTCTGTCACTCATCCTTCATTGTTATATTGTTGGATGCCTAAAAACGTGGAATTCACAGATCCGAAAAAAAGTCGAAAATATTTTAGTACCTACTACCTATGTATAAAACGGTTGAATGGCTAAAGCATTTCGCGGGGGGGTGAACTCCCAACCCCCCTGCCTACGGCCTTGTTTTCACTCTTATTTAAAAAGGACCTTCAGGGTATATTCTCGCGTTCAATAATAAAATTGGTTTTCGTGAAGACCAATTTTGCAACGTAAGTCGACGAAAAGACGTCGTTAATATACAAATTCGGGCTAAGCCGAACCGGATCACTAGTTTATTAATAAAAAATAATAAATTGAAAATTGAATTCGTAATGGGGCTAAATAACGTTGTTTGTGAGTGGCCTCAAAAAATGTATCAAATGACAATACTGATACGTAATAAAAAAAAAAATTCGACTAATTAGAATCGCGATCAACGAATGGCTTGTTATTATCAATTAACTAGAAATCTGATAATGGAAAGCAATTAAGTTCGGATTAAATCAATTATAGATGATATGTATTTGTCAGGCTGTTAGGTTAGTTCGACTTAATACATATCGTGTTACATCACTTCGTGTGTAATTCGAATTTCAAACTGGACATTGGCAAAATGGCAATAACTATATCTATATGCAAGCAGTTGATATTTACTTATTTTAATCTCTTTGATGCTTGTCTATTACAAAGTTTAATTCTTGGATCTGGTTTAATAATTCCTGGGCTATCAATATGGAATACTAGCGGTTCCGCCCGGTTTCACCCGGGTGCAAAAGAACGAACGGGGAAGGAAGGGACATGAGTACGCACGTTCATCTTAGTTTACCGAGATGAATGTTGGGTCCAAACTTCATAATGATCAACGTTACCGTTCAAACGTTTTTGTCGTTAAAAAGCAGTATTTTTACATTTTTTAAGTAATAAATTTCTTTTAATATAATACAAATTTAATTGAAAACACTGTAGGAAAATTATTTTTATATAGGTGCCTATAGTTGTAACAGTTTTCAAATGAGTTATTAATTAAATTTATTTAATTTTAATTAGTCGTAATAAGATTTTTAAAAAATTGAAATGTAAGCCTTAGAAAAAAGCAATGTAGAAAATAAAAAAAAAATAAAAATATATTCGCCGACGTGGGGCTTGAACCTTAGACCTTGGCATTAAGAGTCTTACGCTCTACCGACTGAGCTTGTCGGATAGACTAATTTTGAGATACATCTTGCAACATTTTTCATTGATGTCCCGCTCCAATTGGTTGTAGCATAATATTATATAGCCTATAGCCTTCCTCAATAAATTGGCTATCCAACAAAAAATTTTTTTTCAATTCGAACCAGTAGTTTCTGAGATTAGCGCGTTCAACCAAACAAACAAACAAACTCTTCAGCTTTATATATTAGTAGTATAGATTTTATATTGGTGAGTCATTAGATATAAGTAGATGTGAGTTTACATGTTATAATATTATTATTTATTATAGTTCAATCGTGTGCTTCCCTATTCTAGTCCAGATGTGACTGATTTTTCTAAAGAGCCATTTATAAGATTTAGGGTATCTTAGCGGATCAGACTCTAAATTAAAATCTGAAGCATATACTAAACTAAAATCTTTATTTAGGTATTTAGTTTAAGTGAAACCGCTGGCAAAAACCCAGGTGTTAATATTTTCTGATAGGTAAGCGGTATTCGCCATTGGTTTAATATAAATCTCGTTCTCTACAATGCAATATAGACGATTTAATAATATTGTGTCGTTTAAATAAATCGAAATGAAAGTAAATGAAATATCGAACCAAACATAAATAAAATATTATTTCTGTACGGAATTTTTTACTTATTCTAGAAACACAATGCACACAATATAATTTTTATAAATGGCTTGTTGAAATTGAATGAATAAACTGTATCGAATTGACATTCAAGTCTCAGCACTATGATATGTCCAAATAGCGTCGGCGCGCGTCGTGAAGAAAAAAAATGGCCGTCGTGGGACGCCTGACAAATGTGAAACATACATTTAAGCGAAATACTATAGGAACTAAATTTCGCCCTGTAACTAAAGGCCGCTGCACACGAGACTATAGAAACACTACTTAGACTTCTGCTGGTCGGTAGGCTGGGTACGAAGCTGGAATTGACGTCACTGCGGGCTCGCCTGCTAGCTCACAAGATAGATTTTAAAATTAGAACAGGGGCTATTTTCTTGCCAGGTCCGCTGCTAGATATAAGCAAGAAGTAAGAACCAATAAGGAAGCAGTAGGCGACTTGAACAAACGCCCACAAACAAACACTATGCCATATAGTGTGTGTTCTGTTCAGAGACAATAAACATGCACTTTTGTTACCGTTCTATCAGTGCGCGCGCACCGAATCTACCTTCAGAGCAAACTTGTAAAGATGTCTCGTGTGAAGCGAGCACATAATAGCAACTAAGAAAAGTAGCGCTAGAAAATTAGTAGCGAAATCTAGCAAGGAACCTAGCGGCAAATCCAGCCTCGTGTGCAGCGGACTTTAAGAATCTAGCGGCAAAACCAGCTTAGTGTACAGCGACCTTAAAACAGTATCTGTCCAGATGCTGTCTACTTTCCGTTCGTGCAATTCGAACGCCGTATATTTCAATAACAAACCGCGCGCGGATTGTTGGTGACTTTTTACGGAACGCGTTTGACCGATTCTATTACGTGACCGGGCGAATGCATTGCAAACAAAACATGGAAGTGCACGGTTTTATACATTGTTGATTTTCTTTTCAACGCTACATCGATACCTAATGGATTTGTATCGTTTGATTGGAAAAATAAAATTAAGTCCGCTGCACACGAGGCCGGATTTGTCGCTAGTAGATTTCACTACTAGTTTTCTGGCGCTAGTTTTCTTAATTGCTATTATGTAGGGATGTTGAAAAAGTATCGCTATATCGATGTATCGATATTTTTAATTCAAAACATCGATATTTTTAGCCGATATATTTTGATCCGATATATCGATACAAAATATCCAATATCGGAAATTGTATCAAAAACGATATATTTTTTTATTTACCTATGTAACTAAAGTCACTAGAATCCAAAACCGTAAAGGATACTTTCGCTACCGGACAAATACTGGTTTGCCTAATACAATAAATAAGTTTAAAAATATTAGTTAGAAGATAACTTTTTAGTTTTTGATATTTTTGTAATTATTATATTACCTAATAAAAAGAAGTACTGGTAAAAATACCTTCAATTTTATTGAGATTTTTGTACATTAAAATAATGTACCTACATTTTGTATAAAAATTACTATTGATAATATTAAGCTAAATACACTATTATTTTAAAAACGCTAAATCTTTTAAAAATTTAACCGATATATCGATATATATTTTTTCCTCGATATATCGACGTCGATATTGACATTTTTATAAATATCGATACATCGATATATCGATATTTTTTTTCACTTCCGACATCCCTACTATTATGTGCTCGTTTCACACGAGACGTCTTTACAAGCTTACTCTGATAGAATGGTAACAAAAGTGCATGTTTATTGTCTCTGAACAGAACGCACAGTGTTTGTTTGTGGGCGTTTGTTCAAGTCGCCCACGTGACAAGATACTGATTCCTGATTGGTTCTTGCTCATACACAGCAGCGGACCTAGCAGGAAAAATAGTCCCTGTTTTTAATTTTAAAACCTATCTTGTGAACTAGCAAGCGAGCCCGCAGTGACGTCATTTCGTGATTCGTACTCAGCATGCCGGCCAGCAGAAGTCCAAGCAGTGTTTCTAGCCTCGTGTGCAGCGGCCTTTACTTTCGCTGCTTCGACTTTGTAGAATGAAACGGTGCTCTTACATGTTTTTCTACCATTATTTATAAATTATAATACAGGTATATCGTAAACATGTAGAACAATTCTATTCATTAACTCCTGAATGTTTTATTGATTACAATATATTTGTTGCCTTATAATGCAGTCTGAGATATTTGCTCACCCAAAAATGCACTGGACCGTATCGCACATTGTATATATCTGCGGTCACAAAACAAAATTATGTTTGTATATAGAATTTTTAGTCATTTTTATAGGATTCCGTACCAAAATGGTTGTCTGTTATTGCCTAACAAAGTTAACAGATTATAATTTTGTTATGTAATTTTTTTTCACTTAAGGGGGGCACCTAGTGTAACAGCTCAAAAATTATTTTTTTTTTGCTAAATGTTCGAAATATTATGTAGAATATGACTACAAAAATTCAAAACGATATTTGTTACCATAATAGTTAAGATATTAATTGATAATTACAAATTTGTTCACTATCAAACCTGATTTTTTTTCTCAAAACATCATTTTCGAAGTATGTGGGCGTAATCTCTCAAAAACTATTAGTGATTATGGGCTGAAATTTTTACCAAATATAAAAAAACAACTTCAATTCGTAGTTGAACCTATACTTGTTTGGTAAATTATTGTTATAAATTTTGTTTATAAATGGTTTATAGGTCAACATATATTTTATAGGTTTAACGTTGAATTATGAATGTTATTAACATAGGACATTTTTTGAATGGATGTTCCAGGTTTATTCTAAGGGTTGTAATTACGCCCAGAAATTGGACGTCGCAACTGCAACGCGTCTGATAGAAATGCTTACCACGCCGCCATTTTGTACCGAAAAAATTAATACAATTTTTTTTAAAGAACTTTAAAAGATGTTCTTTAAGGCCATCATAAAAATACAGTTAGTCTAAAAATAAAATGTTAAAATAAACGGATTGTTTGAGCAGTTACACTAGGTGCCTCCCTTAATTTAGTCAAAATTAAAACCACTTATTCGTAAAATTATACGGTTTTCTTTTACACTCCGTTTAAGAGTATTCGTCCCTGCAAACACCCCCTGCACCCTTCATCTCAAATCTTTTCCCCTCGCCTAAAAACGGTTCGCGCTCTCCCGACGCTATTTTTAAAGCTAGAGGGTTCTGGTAAACGCCAAATGAAAGACAAAGAATCTACAGATCCTTCAGGCGAATTTTTTGAAGAACAGTTTTGCCCACGTGTGAAAAATTACGTAACTTATTATATTTTTTGAAAAGGTTGTAAGTTTTTTCAGGAATTTTTTTTCAAAAAATTCGCCTGAAGGATCTGTAGTCTGATTCTTTGTCTTTCATTTGGCGTTTACTAGAACCCTCTAGTTTTAAAAATAGCGTCGGGAGAGCGCGAACCGTTTTTAGGCGAGGGGAAAAGATTTGAGATGAAGGGTGCAGGGGGTGTTTGCAAGGACGAATACTCTTAACGAAAACTCTTTATAACGCAATAAAATACCCGTACCCCAATTTCGCTATATAGGGTTTACACTGTAGTTCCTAGCCTTGACATGAAATGATCACCACATTCCAGACCATAGAAGTAAAAAAAAATCAAAATATTCAAATAAATGCAGCTAGTAGTGCATTGGCGTTACATAGTTTACCCCTTTGCGGGAAACGTCTACGCTAGAACGTAATGCAAATATAGGCATGCAACTCAAAACATAATAACTCGCATACCGGGTTACCGGAGAAACAGCACTCTCGGAAGCTACCGACGGTCGGATTAATGAGATTCTACTGTATATTTTAGGAAATATGCTAAGTTAAGGCCGCTGCACACGAGGCTAGATTTCTGGCTATAGTTTTCCAGCGCTGGTTTTCTTGATGGCTTTTATGTGCTCACTTCACACGATGCGTCTTTGCGAGCATGTTTTGGTAGATGGGTTTGGTGCGCGCCCAGTTACTGAACTACACTCTATATACGTAGGGTTGCCATCCGTCCGGCAGATTTGCCCTCTTTTTAAGAGCGTTCGGGGAGCGTCCGGGCGGGGTTTTGTTTACAGTCCGGATTTTAAAATGACTAGATAAATATTTTTTTTATCAAGAGTTGATAGTAGAATTTAGTTTCTTCAATTCGATAAGATTTATTTTTGCTTTTTGGAAAAAAGAAAGTAGAGTTATTGTTTGTTTTTTTTTTTTATTTTTATAAGGTTCTTTAATGTTATTACCAAAGAGAGTAGAGATATAATGTAGCGGAAGTTTGCACCTTAATTAAGTTGGACCAAAGATTGTCAAAAATCCATCAATTCTGTTGTTGTACAATTTGTAATGTCGTAACTAAGTTTTGACAGTTATGTCCGGGTTTTGAGCAAAAAAATCCGGGTTTTTTGATCTTCTTGTCCTAGTTTATTGACTTTACATATTATGGCAACCCTATATATACGGAAAGTGAACACATTATATGACCAGAGAGCAGAACGTGTCTGTTGTCTGACCAAATGCAGATTCCATGACGCCATGTTGGTTTGTGGGCGTTTGTCCGTGTCGCCCACGTGACAAGAAACTGTTTCCTGATTGGTTCTTGGTCAAAAAAAGCAAGAAAAATAGCCCCGGTTCTAATTTTAAAGGCCGCTGCACACGAGGCTAGAAACGCTGCTTGGACTTCTGCAGCTGACCGGTAGGCTGGGTATGAAGCTGAAAACGACGTAACTAGGGGCTCGCCTATAGCTCACAAGATAGGTTTTAAAATTAGAACGGGGGCTATTTTTCTTGCCAGGTCCGCTGCTATGTATGAGCAAGAACCAATCAGGAAGCGGTATCTTGTCACGTGGGCGACCTGAACAAACGCCCACAAACAAACACTATGCCATAATGTATGTTCTGTTCAGAGATAATAAACACGCACCTTTGTTACCGTTCTATCAGTGCGCGCGCATCGAATCTACCTGCAGAGCAAGCTTGTAAAGACGTCTTGTGTGAAACGAGCCCATAATAGCGATTAAGGAAACCAGCGCTAGAAAACTAATAGTGAAATCTACTAGCGGCAAATCCAGCCTCGTGTGCAGCGGACTTTAAGGCTTAACTCACACGTACCACTTTCCGCCCACAAAACAGTGGTCGCAATGTGGTTGAACTCGACCACTTTCCATTAACAGTTTTGTGGACACGCAGTTCATCTGCGACAGTTTTGTTTGTTAGCGATATCATCAACAGACGACGACTGTTGTTGACGCCGACCACAATTTGTTGTCCGTGTGAGCGCTATCACGACATTCCAATGCCGTACTCTCAACACACGACCACTTTTTGTGGGTCTAATGTGGGCGGAAAGTGGTACGTATGAGTAAGCTTAAATCCATGTGTACTCTTGCACGTGTGCAAGCAGTGACGTCATTTCCAGCTTCGTAGCCGGCCAGCAGGTCCCGGCAGTATTTCTTGCGGCGTTTATAGTATTAATAGACGATCGAACTTGGTACGGACCGGACAACGGATATGGTCCGCTCCGTACCAAATCTGTTCGACTAGAGCAGGCCTGGGCAAATGGCGGCCCGCAGCGCAATTGTATGCGGCCCGCGAAGTACTTTAGAAAAATAGGAAATAGAATGTGAGAACCTTTTTTTTTGCTCTCCAAATGCGGAAATAGAATATGAGGTCCTTTTTTTTTTTGCTTCTCCGAATGCGGAAATAGAATGTGAGGATCTTTTTTTCTGCAAATTTTTGGCCCGTGGTCAAATTTTCAACAGCTATTTGGCCCGTCGATCCAAAGATTTTCCCGCCCCTGGTCTAGACAGTAGTCTGCGTGTCCGCGCGGTTCGATGGTTTGCACATCGTACTTGATCCGCTTCGTACTAAATCCGCGCGTGTGTAGGAAAGTATTAACAGACGATTGAACTTGGTACATATAACGACGTCATTAGTCAATGATCAAAATTCAAAACGTTGTGCAACGTGGCAGAAATTTAGACAGAACGCGAAGTTCTTGGTGAAATATTGGTATTAGGTATATAAAGATGTCTCATGTTTGTGGGATCTATCTGATAAGTTGTATTGTAACAAAGATGCGCGTAACAACGCTCTAGAAATTCTTCGGGAGTGTTATTCAAAATATGCATTAACGTTACCGCTAGAACAATCGCAATTTTCGCGCGCTTTAAAATCGGAGGCATGATGTTCGCGACTTGTGTACACAAGGAGACTGACAGAGTCGGTCGTCTGTTGATCCGCCGTACCATGTCCGTTCCCAACCCGTACCAAGTTCGATCGTGTATTAATACTATTACGATGTTTTTTAAATTTTCAAAGAATGTTATGATTTTCGGTTTCGTTTTCATTTTCACACTTATCGACGGCACTGTTTAAAGAAGGACCCGGTATATACATACGCGCATATGTGTCTCATATGGCCTACGTAATGTTGTGAAAGGTGCCGTTTTGCTATTTAAGCACAAAGCGGCATGCCCATAACTTTAACAGATACCTACTATAATATAATACTTGTGTATAGCGGTGCACACTACAGGTAATGTAGTTCACACACGTCTTATAATGATATTAAACTGACCACTGCCCATTTACACTTGGCACAAATAGTTGCGAATCGACTATAGTACGGTTCCAAAATAATTGGCACTGACGTCACACTTCACAATATGTAACCGAAACAGTCAGTGCCGTAACTAGGGCGGTGCCCAGGGCGCAGACCCTGGAGGGGCGCAGAAATGACCAGACCAGGACCAAGTTTTATAACATTAAACATTTTTCAAGGGCCCATAAAAGGTTAGTTACGGCACTGGAGACAGTTTTAAAACACAATTCTTAATAACAGCTAAAAGAGCTATAAAAGCTAAAAAAGTTTGAAAGTCAAGATAATTTTTTACAATCCGAGTAATAATTAATAGTACATTGTTTTACAAGCGCAGAAAGTTGGCGATTGCGATGAGCGTGAAATTTGCCACACGAGCCAATTCCACTTGAGTTACACATGGTATTTTTTGTAAAAAGTGCTTTGAAAGTGCAACATTTACAGTATATACATTATACATTCGGTTGAGCATATGACAACCCGAAACAGAAATAGAAGTGGAAGCAACAGCAGTTCAGTCTAACTGTAGTTCAGAAAGGAGTAATAAATTCTATAATTTAAATCTACAATAAAATTCCGTCTGAAATAAAAAAAACTACCGCTGCATAAATTCTATACGTAACTGGCTAATCAGCGATGAGAAAAACACAGTACCTAAACGAAGATTTTGTAAGTTGGACGAACTTTTTTACAATCGACGCGCAGGATGGCGTCACTTTCGCTTATATTCGATCCGCAACAGAATTTCCCAAGGAATGAAAACACGTAATTGTCAAATGTCGTCCTCGAAAGCACGAAAGCAACGTTATTTTCAATGCACGTTTTACAAGAAGATGTTTACATATTTTTTTAAAAGACCTGGCCGAGCGATGTAGCGTAGTGATGAGAGCACTAGACTCGTATTCTAGAGGTACCGGGTTCGAATCCCGGCGGGGGCAGATATGGCTGGGACTTTTTCCTGCTGCCTCCTGCCGAGAAACGGTAATTCCTGTACGGGCCATTTGTTGAGTTTTTCCATGGTTTCTCTCAATAATTCCAGATAAATATCGAGATGGTTCCTTATTAAAGGCCATGGCCGATTACCTGTTAAACTCCTATTCTCAAAATTTGCCTACCTTATCCTAATGTCCTAAAATTCCTTTGTTCGCCCATTGCTATTAATTAGTTGTAGTTGAAAAAAAAATGTAGAAAATAACGGGAACTGTGATAGATGGAAAATAGTAATTGGTGCGAATGACAGCTGTTATAACATAAAGTCGAGAAACAAACGTTAGGGCTATATACTGGGACACCATGGCAGCGCAACCAGTCGCCGCTACCAACAAAATGTATACAGCTCTATAGAGAGTTACTCACCTGGTGTCAGTTTGATTGCGCAACCAATTTGGCGGCGCGACCAGCTCGGACTTGATGCACAGAATGTACTGGTCGCGCTATATGTTGTCTCACTCACTCGGCCGCCAGTCCGGCCGCAACACGTGTGCACTGTTGTGTTTTGTTTGTTAATTGCAGTATGATGGAATTTCGATACAGAAAGGTTTATTATCGAAATTCAAAGTAGACCATCAATTTGGGATAATTCCTCATCAGATTATTCCGAAAGAGATTTGAAAAAGAAATGTTGGGAGAAAGTTGTAGATTTGTTTGGAGCAAATCGTTGAGCAAAAAAAGAGCTTAGGTAAGTAAACAACATATATTTTTATTAATGAATTAGGTCCATTTTGATACTGTGGCCGCAGGGTGTGGCGACTCTGGTGTCTGTATGGTGTCTAGTTTTGGTAGCTTACGGACACCACGGTGGCGCGACTGGTTGCGCCGCCATGGTGTCCCAGTGAAATATAGCCCTTAAACGCATTATTGCTTTTAAAAAAACCCACTCGGTATGCGGACGCCTAAAATATTGTTGACGTATTAGTTGTGAATGAGCCACTGTGCATATTATTCCATATTATAGTGATTAGGTAGTAGGTACTGACGACGGACGGCGCGGCGTATAGAGATAGTAAAATAATGCCCTAGAATGAATCGTATCATTTATTGGTTTCAAGGCACGTTCGTCAGCCGCAACTCGCAACGGCGTTGCGTTGCCGATGTTTGTCCGCGGGTTGACCACACGTGCTTAGGTATACCTGAATGCCGAAGAACTCTGTTATATGCAAAAAATCACGATAGTGAATTTTTACGACGCACACTGTAACATCAAAATTAACAGGATGAAGTGATTTTAAGCCTAAATAAAATCGTGATATGCTCACAAATCATCAAAATTCCATATTCTGAAGGCCTGAAAAACTAAGAGAACCAGTTATATTTCCATAAGAAGTGTTTCGTTAAATGATAGATAGATGTGGTAAAGGACCCCGCACAAACCTTATGGGATTTGGTTGTCGGTTAAATTGATCGAAAATGGTTTTATTTTATAGTTTAAAGATCGCACTAAGAAAAAGTGTCCGTGGGCGCATAGTCTAAGAACCAATAGATTTTTAGCTACAGATATGTTTAGCGAGATTTCAGATATAGGGATTTCCATTGAATTCACAATCTTAAAAAATCCTAAGTTCTAGAAATATGTTTTCGAGTGCGCTGAATCCGAATATGACATTATTTTATACCGAGTCACACCTTCCTACGTACACATTACTTTTTCTACTATTTTTCTATTTCTAAAAAAAAGCACAAAAGTTGAACATGGAACATGTTTGTGAATTCAGTGGATATCCCTAGATCTAAAATCTCGACAAACATCTGTAGCTAAAAATCTATTGGTTTTTAGGCTATGCGCCTGCAAGAAAACTTTTTCTTGGTGACCTTTAAACTATAAAATAAAACCATTTTCGATCAATTTAACCAAGAACCTAATCCCATAAGGTTTGTGCGGAGTCCTTTATGAATTTCCGGGATTGTTCAGGAAATCTGAAAATTGAGAATTTGTAAAGTTAGGAGTGCGTGTCTCACGGCGGCAACAGAACGCCATTCCGAACCGTATTATAATGTGCGTCGCGGCCTTCGCGATCACCGCATGTGAGTGCCACTGACTGCAGTCCTTTCGGTGCCTCCGGTGAATTTTTGACAGGAGAACGTTAAAAAACGATACATGATGTACAGCGCTTATGCATGAATGTATATAGTACAAGTTCTACCACTTTTGGTTTCACAATTGTAGAAACTTGAACCGAACCACTTGTTGCTTCGCAAAGTTCAACATCTAAATACTTTGAGTAGGTACGACTGAAATTATAATTTTGGTAATTTGGCGGCTATCGTTCACTATTATCAATCCTGGGAGTGCATCGGTTGTTCGATTTGGCGCATCGGTTCATAAAATTCTCAAATTTTAGGTTTCAAGGTAGACGGAAAATAAACAAATGGGTCGTTTTTTATCTCTAGACGGTGATGTATTGGATTTTCTTATTTCTGCATAGATATCTCAGACTTTCGAGGGTTTAGGTTGTCGAAAAGAATACAAAATCGACCAGAGAGACATAGTACCATCCACGATATATAGATACATAAATATAGGAAGAAAATTAGCATAAAAATTGATAGAATTGGATGTCGACTGGCGCTGGGTTCAGCTTCGAAGATTTCGACGAGATTAATCAATGATATCTGGATACATCAATTAATCTAAATATATAAAAGGAAACCGTGACTGACTGACTGACTGATCTATCAACGTACAGCTCAAACTACTGGACGGATTGAGTTGAAATTTGGCACATATATAGATATTATGACGTAGGCATCCGCTAAGAATGGGTTTTTGAAAATTCAATTCCTAAAACTTAAAAGGGTGTAACGGAGGTTCAAAATTTGCATTGAAAAATCATAGAAGAATAAGAAGATAGATGTATCAATTCGAAAATGCGTAGGATTACTCCTGTCAACCTATAATAAAAAGGCTTTTCCTGCTTTTTCAAAAACAACCCCTACAGGGGGTGAAAAATAATCTAAAAATCAACATGGATGTCATTTTCAAGGTTTGTCGGGACGTTGATCACGTTAATGTCATCGATTTTGAAATTTTTTGGGGGGTCTACGTCGAGAAAGGCGTATCTATGTCAAATAATGGGAATGCATCCGTGTTTAGTCTCAATTGCGTGCGAAGCCGCGGGTAACGACTAGTATTGTAATCAAGCACAATAATTTACTTGTAATTGACTGCAACTAACTAAAGTTACTACATTGACAGCATAGAAAATACATTTAAAAAAAAAATGCCTCTTATAATTTTTCAGTTTTCACTAGCCGTGCTTGGACTGTCCTGACTTCTCAGGTCAGAGAACACTTCAGCGCAATCGCCATTTCCCAAAACACAATACACTTTCTAACGTGGCCGTAACATTGCAATCAACTTGACACACGTGAACACCGTCGTACGTCACCTTTCATTTTTTCAAACGTAAAATTTGTCAATTTAATTATCATATTTTAGCTCTCTTTTTATTAAACAGATCGGACGTATTCCGAATCACTGAACGATAATCGATGAACGTTAAAACGTCCATATAAATTATGATCTAAATTCTAACATAACGTTCATTTCAAAATAATAGTTGAATCGGCAGAGTATTTCTCCATTTTTCGTTTCACGTTTGACTCTGTGATTTGACAATAATCGTCAACTTATTATCCGGCTCCCAGAAGCATACAAGAGGTATTTCTAGGTAAGCTTAAGTCCGCTGCACACGAGGCTGGATTTGCCGTTCGGTTCCTTGCTAGATTTCACTACTAGTTTTCAAGCGCTGATTTTCTTAGTTGCTATTATGTGCTCTCTTCACACGAGACGTCTTTACAAGCTTGCTCTACAGGTAGATTCGGTGCGCGTGCAGTGATAGAACGGTAACAAAAGTGCATGTTTATTGTCTCTGAACAGAACACACTATGGTATAGTGTTTGTTTGTGGGCGTTTGTTCAAGTCGCCTACGTGACAAGATACTGCTTCCTGATTGGTTCTTGCTCATACCTAGCAGCGGACCTAGCAAAAAAAAATAGCACCTGTTTTAATTTTAAAACCTATCTTGTGAGCTAGCAGGCGAGCCCGCAGTGACGTCATTTCCAGCTTCGTACCCAGCCTACCGGCCAGCAGAAGTCCAAGCGGTGTCTCTAGCCTCGTGTGCAGCAGCCTTAATACTTAAGGATGTAGTCCTATGTTCAGGCTCGTTTTCAACCGTTATTTCAGAAATTTATTTTTAAGATCAAAATAATGTACGATGTTTTCAATTTTGTTACATGTTTTTACTGACATCGTAAATTAAGACAAAAAAATTTTTTTTGCTTAATTTTACGCCATTTTATAATTGTTTTTTTAACCTAAAGTAGACAAATTTAAGTGGAGGTAGGTGGGTAGCGCGGGTGATAACGTCACTTGGAGTCAACTGAATTATAAAAATTAAATTGGTTATTGTTTCGTAGGCTTGTGGGCTCTATCCCGTACTAGAAATAAACATTTTTATTGATAAATAACAAAATGGCGGGTTTTAGAAAAAAAACATCGAGAAAATCGTGATTTTTTCGTTGAAAATCGGTTAACAAAATAGAAATAATTTTTATAATTAAGTAATTCTAGTACCGAACGGAGCTATTGTTGTGTAGAATACCCTGTGCAAAACTGAAAGCAATCGGTTGTATACAATTGTTTCAATCACCCGCGCCACTTAGAAAAACGTAGTTTTGAGAAAAACGCGTTTAAAGTTTTAATTTAAGATTTCTTACAAAAAAATAATAATGAATATTTACACTAATCAGCTATGCCTGGTGTATATTAAACCTTCCGTTTCTTCAAAGCCATCGTTTTCTGTTAATTTGTTTGCTCTACTCTGCGAGAGTATAAGGGTAACGTGATAACAATTGAGAGGTAAGAGTCTTACCGTAAGACCGTTGCTGCTCTCGACTATATGCTATAGCTTTGTAAATATTTAATATTTCGGTCTAAAATTTTTACAGTATTTTCTCAATATATTATACTTACTAAAAATGTAAGAAAATAAATTCGTTTTTTCAAAACCCGAACACCAGACTACGTCCTTAAATAACATACAATTTGTATAAATTTTGAAGAGTTGAAATTCTTAATTTTTTATTGAACGATGTTGATCATAATCACAATTGAGCTGATATGCATACATAATAAAGGAACATAATATTTATAATATGTTATAATATTATGTAGGTTTTGTTTAACTGGCAGTTGGCAAACTTGTAAATAAATAAGAATGCGTTTATTGGTACCGTGTGACAGGTACCTTCTATCTGTGTATAGATGTATTTGTATACACAAAAGCCCCGCGGCTGTGCCATAATAAAGGTGCCGCGGCTCGTTCGATTTACTGCCCGTCGGCGTCTTGATCTGAATGTTACACTTGTGTTGCGAAAAGTCATCAGAATTTAATTATTGTTGCCTAATTGAGATTTTATCCAGAAGTCCGTGCCGTATCGCGATCTATCAAACATTTTTAATATTGCCTGTCTTCTTACTTCTTGTATTGCTCTGACTGCATATTTTCATAATATGTGACATGATTGTGGAATAAGTTACTTTTCACCATTGAAATGCACAGCTAGTGTTTCGTGTCACTTGTGTGGCAAAAAAGAATTTTAATACATTCCTTCACCCAACATGCTGTTTGAACCCTGAATCTTGAGACCACGAGTCTAGAGCTCTATCACAGAGATACTGTATACGCTCTCTTCAACATTTTTTATTACGATATATACAGTGTAATCCCCATTTAACGTCACTTGATATAACGACAAACTTCTTAAAACGTCGATATTACTTAACTCTATAAGTTGTTTATCTTGTTGCTCATACAATGATACACTCTAAATAACGACACACCCACTCTAAATAACGACAACAATATTATGTCATCATAAAGCAATAAACAGCACTTGTTTGCTATTTTGTTGCTTCGTTTTCGACATCATGCGTAGTGCTTACCGCAGATTCTAAAGAATTCGTTTTTTTATTTGTTGAGATTATCTTTCATAATATGTTTAGCTCAGCTGCTTATCGATAAGTTATATTCTTAGTTGCCCACGACTGTTTGTTGGTCAGTTATAAATTATGTTTATTATGTGTAAATACACATTATATAGTAAAAAAATATTAATGGATTATTACTTTTCTCCGTTTAACGACAACTCTCAATAACGCCACAAAGTGCACAGTCCCTTGAGTGTATATATTCCTTCACCCAACATGCGGCTTGAACCCTGGATCCTAAGACCACGAGTCTAGAGCTTTACCACAGAGCTACTGCGTATACGCTTTCTTCGACATTTGATATTACGATATACGTATATATGAATTTTTGAATATTTGGCAAGTCTGGATGTTATTGCTCGCTGATGACCTCAGATGTTGATAATATATTAATGATAATATATTAATGATAATATATTGATGTAATTTCTTATTATAGGTAAAAATGCAATAGTCCCACATCACCTTTCATTTAATGACAGGCAATTGGCGTCAGCATTGCTGGCATGCATGTCTGCCAATATAACAATTTACTTTTTGCCTCGAAACATTACCGCGGCTTATGTGTACCATTGCCATATGAACGGATCATTACTTGACCTGCAACAGTGTTAATTGGTACTGCGATATGCTCTGATTTAAAAACTCAATATTATGTAGATTAAATTGTGCATATTTCTTTGTATTGGTTCAATTGCAAAACAAGTACCGTTGCTTACAAATAATAAGGATGGGTAAATGACCTTTATGCAAAAAAAAAAACTCGGCAAGCGTGTGTTGGACATACACATTATAGGGTTCCGTAGTGTTCGTATGACGTATTTATGGGCTATGTGTGGTTCTCAATCGTTGCTTGACAAATATCACCGTAACCTAGCGTCATTGACGAAACGTTAATTGCTGCAGATTTAATTACTGACAAAATAGCAATTTTTGGTTGGCTGTTATATCTCATTATTATTATTCCTAGTGGTCGAAATTCGACCGTAATTCATTAAATTTTTCAGTATGAACATTATTGAATTTATTTTATATGAATTTCTCCTGAATCGATTCGTACACATCGTGATGAAACATTTATTGTGAACTTCCCCCCATTAAAACGAAGAGAACAATGTATATTTCATCACAAGGTGTGCGAATTAACACACTCAAATCAGTACCACAACTTTTTTCCTTTCCGTATATACATATGTCTAGCGGTTCCGTTCGGTTTCATCCGGGTGCAAAAAAACGAATGGGGGGGTGGAGGGACATGAGTACGGACATTCATTTTACTTAACCGAGATAATGTTGTGTCCAAATTTCATGATGATCGGAGTTACCGTTCAAAAGTTTTTTGTCGGACAGACAAATTTTGAGTTGCATTTTGCAACGTTTCATTGATGTTCCGCTCCTATTGGTCGTAGCGTGATATTATATAGCCTATATACCTTCGATAAATGGGATATCCAACAAAAAAATTTTTTGTTCAATTTGAACCAGTAGTTACGGAGATTAGCGCGTTCAACCAAACAAACTCTTCAGCTTTATATATTAGTATAGATTACCTAGCTAGTCGTTTCAAAACTCAATTTCAGACGAGACAAATAAGGGATAGTAATATCAATAAAAATGCCTTTTTACCTAGTGATTTTATCGCGTTATTGCGTTAATAGACCCATGGCGTAGTGTGCAATACCTAAGATCTCCCTATGGCACCGCAGTGCGAAAAAAACTATGCAGCTTAATAATTATTATCATTACCTACTGCATGCCAGTAAATGTTGTCTTAGCATTAACGAACTGGTATTTCTGACACTTAATTGAAATTATTGTATCACATTTTACATAAAGATTTTTTTAATACATTGTGTTCAATCGCTACATCATAGACTAATTAGTATTAGAAAAAGTATTTTAAGAGAAACGTATAATTGACTAGTAATTTGTGATAAATTTCAATTAAATCAACCGTAACGAATCGTCATCTATGAACCATTGTATCAACAATTTAAGTGTATAAAACAGCGTTCGACAGTAAACTATTTTATTAACAGATACGGGAACCTGTGGTGGCGTGTGCCTATGAAATTCAAATAATTAATGTGTCATTTGTTGTTATTATTATTGTAACAACGCGAGTATTCCAATTTTGCAGACATAATTATGTTAATACGGGATTAATATTTTCTTATACTAATTTGTTATGTATTCCAATCAAGTCTACCGTAGCATACGAGGAAATCTATACTAATATATAAAGCTGAAGAGTTTTTTTTAACGCGCTAATCTCAGGAACTAGGTTCATATATAGGCTCTATAGTAACACGCTACGACCAATAGGAGCGGAGCATCAATGAAAAATGTTGCAAAATATAACTCAAAATTTGTCCGTCCGACAAAAACTTTTGAACGGTAACTCCGATCATCATGAAATTTGGACACAACATTCATCTCGGTAAACGAAGATGAACGTGCGTGCTCATGTAGCTCCCCCCTTCGTTCTTTTGCACCTGGAAACAGAGATACTTTATTCAGATTGAATGCAAGTATATCAACCAATCCTATCATCGGAGAAATCAGGGAATTACATCGAAGAAAGAGACGCAGATATATTTTCGATACGCTTTCTTGCGTTCACTCACCGCACATTGAGTAGATAGGCAATGATTCATATATTCATTTATTCTGCGAAAAACAATATACATTGTATACAGTCATCAAGAGAGAAGAAAAAAATAAAAGTTTTACATATTAAAATTAGTATATACATAATCACTTATCGAATAAAAACAATTTGATATTAGAAACTGCTTCAAAACTTCTTTAAATGTCGGCATTTGAGATACATTTTTTATTTCATTTGGCAAATTATTGTACAAAGTGACGACATTGAAATGCGGACTTTTTTATAGCTAATTGTATGGCTACTATAATCTTTATGTTACCTTCACATAATGCTCTAAAATCTAAATCTTCGTGTTTATCCGCAGCTTGGGAATCACCGACTACCACAGTAATTACTATCAGTAGTTCGTGTCCGACCGAAATTTCGGTTTCGGCCTAGTTTCGGCAAAAAAACTGGTTTCGGCTAAGTTTCGATTTCGGCTACCAATCCGGCCGAAACCGTAACTACATTCGGGAGGTTTCGCGCTGAAATGCGGTGCAGCTGCGAGCGACGAAGTGTCTTTTATGCCTCCACGCTTCGCGTTTTTTTTTTTTAGTTTGAGAGAAAACTCTTTTTTCTTTGATACTTTCGATTTAAGTATTATTTGCATTAAAAATATTTATTTAGTTGTTGTATTTGGTAGGTAGGTACTTATTAATTTTAATTTTATTGTTGTTCATTAACAAGAGTACCATACAAAATGACCAAAGTTTCGAAGAAATAATTTTGTTCTAAGATGAAAGCGTGTTTTTTGTTTGTTTTGTGTACCTAGCTAAACATATTTATAAGGTAAATATAATTTTTACCAAAAAGTAATTTTGTTTTAAAGCTTTTATTTTATTTCATATAATATTAAAAAAAAAGTATATTTATTTGTGCTTTTTGAAATAAGATGGGTAAACATGATATGATAAGTTAATGATTAGATAAAATATAAGAGGCTGAATGATTAATATGTGATTAATTTAAAAATAAAAAAAAATAAAGTCTGATTATGCGATAATGTTTACTTTATTTTTCCCACGAAAACATGAAGTTTCGGTTTCGGCCGAAACTGAGACTGAAGCCGAAATTCGGTTTCGGTTCCTATTTCGGCCGTAAAAACTAGTTTCGGTCGGACACTATCAATAGTACCACCAGTTCATTCTCAACTGGTATATCCACTATTATTAATTCTGGTCGTTCAGGAAATAATCTTATATTTATACACAAACGGAAAACAAAAGAAAATATTGTGTACAATAGATATTTTGATTTGCATTATGATTCTTAATTGAATATTATTTTCACATCGACATGACGAAATGATAAAAAAAAATTGTTGGGCACACCGCATGATAGGGCGCCGTAGTGTTTATATTTGGCTGTTTGTGGGTCGCAATCGTTTTGTGTGCATTGTTTGCAGTACTTAATAATGCTACTGACATTGTTTTATTTATTTTAAAAAAGATTATTGTCTTGCAAACCTATTTAGCGGTTAGTTTTACGTGTAGGTTATCAATCTGCTCGAAACATTCACAAGCGCTCTATTAAAATCGCACGACCTTGTCAGTTTCAATTAAAATCGCAAACTTTCAGTACCACGTCTATTGCGGTGCTGTACAGAAATATGTGCGTTTGTAATACGCCGTACATTGCCAACGGACAAATAAATAAAAAAAAAACAAAACTATGCAAAAATAGTTTAAATTGTAACATAGCGGCTGGCCTGGCTTCGTCCGGGTGCAAATCTGTAAAATTGACGTGTCTGTTTGTAATGTCAAAATAACAGTTTTTTACTAAATGCATATGAATATATATACAGTAGAACCTGGATAAGCAAGAGTTCAAGGCACCGCGATCTCTTTTTTGCTTATGGAGGTTTTTTAATCCGACTTACTAACGTATAGAAGTACAGGAGTGGCCTTTCTCACTTATAGAGGTCTATAAAAACTGTAAAAAACTGTTAGTTCAGCTATTTATGACTCATTCTTAAATTTCGTGGAACTATTAATACGTTCGACTATCGCTTATAGTGGTACAGGCAAGTAGTAGTCTCAGTTATAGCTATTCTGTATAGTCAAATTTAAAATGTCTGTCTCACTTGAACTATTGTAATGCTGTTGTTAGAAAGTGACGAAAAATAATAACAGTGTGAATTCATGAATATTTTATCTTACTGATGAATATTCGGAATCTTTTGCACAGTACTTTATTTTCGACACGCGGGGTGACATTATGATTGAATGCGTACAAAATTTCATCTTTTTTAACCGACGAAAAACAAAAACGGAGGAGGTTCTCAATTCGACGCGTATATTTTTTTTTTTTTTTTATTTTTTTTTTTTATTTTTTTTTTTTATTTTTTTTTTTTTTTTTATTTATGTATGACCACGCATAACTTTTTACAGAGTAGTCCGATTTTGATAATTATTTTTTTGTTTGAAAGGGTATACCCCGAAGTTGGTCCCATATAAATTTGGTAAAAAAATTCCAACCCTAAGGGTAGGAAAACAGGGGATGATTGATTGTTCACTCACTGATTGTAATGTATGACCACACATAACTTTTTACAGAGTGGTCCAATTTTGATAATTATTTTTTTATTGGATAGGGTATACCTCGAGGCTCGTCTCATATAAATTTGGAAAAAAAACTCCTACCCTAAGGGTGGGAAAATAGGGGTGATTTTTAGTTCACTCACAGATTTTCATGCTTTGTGTATTACAATTATAAATTATATAGCCACAAAAAATTATAAAATAAAAACTTTTTAACAAAAAAATTAAACCGCCGAAAAACTGAAAAGCAAAAAATAATAAATCTTTTTATTTAACTAAGTAGTTGAACGTACGTGACAGTCTAGTATATCTAAGTAATTTTGAGTCGGCGTCAACAATCCTTCGCCGGAAATCTCTGAGAGTTCACGAGAGTTCTCTAATTTGATTTGGTTATTTCTTTTAGTGATCTTTGTTCATTGATTGTTTGACGCCGACTCAAAATTACTTAGATATACTAGACTGTCACGTACGTTCAACTACTTAGTTAAATAAAAAGATTTATTATTTTTTGCTTTTCAGTTTTTCGGCGGTTTAATTTTTTTGTTAAAAAGTTTTTTCTAATCGTTAATTGAACTATTACACAAGCGACCCACACGTTTACTCATTTAGCGACTAAAACAACATGATATATTGAGCTTATTGGTTTATTTATTAATTTGTTTAAAATAGAAAACATGAATTAATATTTCAAAAACTATCAAATCTATAAATATAAGATTAGAATTTGAAATATCTTACATAAAAAAAATTGTATGGAATGTCTTCGAAAATATGTGATGCTATTTTTAAAATGAATATTTGCTTCAAAAAGCCGAAAACACGTTTTGATATTTCTGTATTTATTCTTTTCGTTTGTAAAATTAAAATTATAAAACCGTTGCTCAAGATTTGTTAGAAAATGTCAACAATTTAACAGTATGTCCAGGTCTTGAACCTTTCTGTGGCTATTCTAAGACTTAAGTTAAACTAGAGGTTCGCAAATAGAAGGATGAAAAGAAAGCCTCTCGTTGGAAGTCCACTTTATAGGACTGAGACAATCAAATAGATTTATCTCGCACAGCACTAAAAGGACTACAGAACTCCTTATGCTCAGTAAAGCGGAACTGAGAATACTGACAGGACTCCTTACAGGTCACTGCCCTCTGAGATACCATCTCTCAAAAATGGGTAAAGTCCAGAATGATGACTGTCGCTTCTGTAAAGAAGCAAACGAAACTGCTGAACATATCCTATGTGAATGTGAAGCAGTATTTTCCAAAAGGCTGCTACATCTTAACAGGCCTTTACCAAAGCCTGCTGATATAATATGGAAAGCAGACCCCAGTGAGTTGTACCCGAATGGGAATAAAACTATTAGGAGATTCATAAAAGATTTTTTAGTTCGCAGTGTTTGTGAGATAGGAAGTGTTTTATCACCCCATGTAAATCTAAAATAATCCAATCATCTAATGTAACAGTAGGTCCAATAAATTCTAACATTGAGCATACAGAATGGCACTAAAATAGCACTTTGTTCTTACAATTAAATATTTTAACACTACCGTGTCAGTATATTTATAAATGTTTAATGTTTATTTAAAAAAATTCAGGGAACTTTATTGATCACATGTCTCTGCACCAATATAATACCAGAAATAAAGAAAATCTTCTTGTTCCTCTTTTCCATAATAAAAACACCACATATGGCCCTAATTACTTAGGAATTCAATTATTTAACAAACTAACTATGGAAACAAGGAACAAGAAATTAGAATTATTTAAAAAATATATTTATAAATACCTACTTAGGGAATGCTTTTATTCTGTTAGAGAATTTTTAGAGGCAAATAATTTGCCTTAGTTTATATGTACTTTTTGACGTGTTTTTTAACTTTCTGTATAATTTAAAACCAATAAATCTATCTACCTATCTATCTTTGTCACAGCATTGTGCAATATTGTATTGTACTTTATCGCTGTGATCTTTAGGCCGCTGCGCACGAAGCTGGTTTTGCCGCTGAAATCACTGCTGGGACTTATGCTGGGTGGCGCGCTGGTTGCGAAGATGAAAATGACGTCACTGCGGGCTCGCATGCGTGGTCACAAAATGGATTTTAAAATTAGAACCGGGGCTATTTTCTTGCTTGTTTTGAGCAAGAACAAATCAGAAATATTTCAAACCTAAACTGAAGGAATTATAAATCATTTCCAGCTTTCCCTTAATTAATTCCGAATTAGGCTTGTTTTTACTCTCCTACCACTGACCTATAAGGAGTAGTACCTACATTTATATATTTTTTGTCGAATGAAAAAGTTAGGGAGTACGAAGTTCTTGATAATAATTTCTTTTGACATTATCCATGTAGCATCATGTACTGGTCTGTTCTGTAAATGGCTGTTTTTATATTTTATTAATTTGTAATATTTTTGACACTTTTACTTTTTTATAATTTATTGCCTTCGAGTCTAAGTTAACGCGTGAAGTGTATATAAACTGGACAACCGCCATTGCTTGTCGTTGGTAAACATTGATTAATTGACCATTATTTTTATAAATTGGCGACATTTCGGCATAATATAATATGCGTGCTGTTTTTGAGCGAATAAACTTCCACCAACTATAATTAATTTTATTAATTAGCTGTAAAAGGGATGGGAAAAATATTCACTTCTCAATATTATAACTTACAAGTGTAGCCACTGTTCGCAGGTTCGCTATACATTGTTAAGAAACACCCATTGTTACATCGCTATATTAGAAAAATTTATTTCTCAAACAATGTCACCATCGGGATACGAACCCCGAATCTTTCCACTATCGCGGCGGACTGAGTTACATTACTCCACAGTGACACAGCAAGATCAATTCATCATTCTAATATATATCAATTTGTAAATGTTTATTTCACATCATGCGAGAGCTAATTTTTATCTTAGGTAACGCTAGATATGAACCTTCACAGAAGTGAGAGTTACAGGTGAATGAAAGATGAAATTGTTTCTTTTATTATCAGTCTTAGGTCACAGACATTTTTCTGTTTTTAATAAGACATTTTAATATTTTTTAATATTTGAAACTTATCATGTTTCTGAGAAATAAATTTTTCTAATATAGCGATGTAACAATGGGTGTTTCTTAACTATGTAGCGAACAGTGGCTACACTTGTAAGTTATTAAATTTAGTAATACGCACTTTAACGTAGGAAAATTCACATACTCAATATTATATCATTAAAGATGAAAAAGAAAAAACAAAACTTTGTTCAGTAATTTTTGGTGAACTCAAGAAGATAGAGTCAAGTTGTTCAACGATTGTTTATTGTGACAGAAAAATTCAGCTACCAATCACCCCGTAGTTTTGGTTCTTGCTCAAAACAAACAAACAAGTACAAAAAATTCTAATTTTCAAATCCGCCTTGTGATCACGACGCGAGCCCGCAGTGACGTCATTTTCATCTTCGCAGCCAGCACAAGTACCAGCAGTAATTGCAGCGGCAAAATCAGCCTTGTGTTCAGCAGTCTTTTAGGCTATACGCTGGTTATTCTGATTTCTGTAGTGAGTGATGACTGATGAGGAAGTAAGAAGTTCAATGTCCACTCCTGAAGCGGTTAAAAACAAATAAGATGCAATCATGCAGGGAGGGGAGGTTTAGAAGATCCGATTTAACAAATAACAGCTTACAAAAGGCTGTTTACATATTTTCATAACCCTATTATGTCGTAACAGTTAAAAAAAACTTGTGTTGTTTTACAAGCGAAAACAACATATTATAATTTAAATCAAAGTCTCTCAATTTTTTTGTTTTCTCTCTTGGTTTGCAGTAGGTATAAGTTTCTAAATTAATATTTTGATAAGAAGCTACATTTGGAGAACTTCAGTTAAGAATAAAGATACTTAGATATCAGTTATTCAATCAAAAAGTATATACCGATCCGCATATATTCCAATAGATAAATATTAAATACACCTATCCCCCGATTTACACGGTAGATACGTTCCTGAGAAAAACGTGTAAATCGAAAATTAAAAATTTTCAAGTCAAAACCGTGTAAATCGAAAAGCTTGCAGAAAATGCATAATTTTGCTATTTACCAGTTGTGATTTTTTTCAATATTTTTAGGTGTATACAGAAATAAAAATAAAATGCATTGACAGGTTCTGAAACTGTGAAACTTTCACTCAAATACAATTTTCTGTAGATAAAACTTTAATTTTATGCGAAGAAATACAGACATAGTGTGCGTGTGCAGCAAGTCAGCACATAAGCTCGGGATTCCCCGTGAGATGTGTACACAGCGCACGTGTTCAAACACAGTAGCATTTAGTAGAGTGCGATAAAAACAAAAAAAACTTATTTGGAAAACCGTGTAAAAGCGAAAACGTGTAAAACAAGTACCGTGTAAATCGGGGGATGGGTGTACAACTTTTCTGCAAATGCATGGCTTCACACGATGCGTGTTGTGAAGCTATCTTTGTCGATGGCACTGACAGTTCGAATGTTAACAAAAGTGGACGTTTATTGTCTCTGAACAGAACACACACTATGACGCCGTGTTTGTTTGGGGGCGTTTGTCCGTGCCACCTACGTGACAAGATATTGTTTTCTGGTTGGTTAGTTGGTTAGTATTGACCACAGAACAGTATACTATTATTGTTCTGTGGTATTGACGGTTGTTTTTAAATAAATAAATCATTCACATATTTTCATATTTGTCTTTTAGATTAGTAAATTCTCCGAATAGGTAATCGTTAACCTGTACATAATTATAAATAATAATGACAGAAAATTGCCCCCCTGAGTGACGTCTAGTGCATTCTTATAATTTACATGCGTGAATACTAATTATTATTGGTAACTTAATAAGAATAGATATTAAATTTACGTAACAAACAACCGACAATATTTCTAGAAACTAATTACGTAAACATTATTTAAAATTAAAATAGCTTTGAGCAATTTTATTAAACGCGCTATCGTTAGAAAAAGTATAGCGTCTTTGTAATCTTCATTTAGCCGAATGCTGTTAAAAATACACTTTTAAATGTCTTTAATAGGTATCATTGGATGAATGGGCCCCGGTTGGAGGGGGTTCCTGACCCAAGAAGACCGTGAGCACAGGAGAATCCTAACATTGATTATTGCAACATTTAGTAAAATTTGCGAGCAAAGCCGAATATAAAGTAGTGTTACCAAAAATCGTTAAAATAGAAATAGGTATACAGTATGTAAACACGCAAGGTGCACATAGGGAAATTAACATTGGGAAAAAATGACTGGATCAGAGTGAGCCTTGAAATCTTGTTTTTCAATTTGACAGATAGGTAATATTCTTTTGCAAAATGAATGTGTATACTACCGAAGAAAATATTCAAATGATTACAACATAATCGGACTTTTTTATTAATGGGACATTAAATTCCCAAAAATACTTAAATATGTTGCGAGATCAAATATCTCCGCCTATTCGTGTTGTACCTAAAGACATTGGGTCACTGATTTACCAACGCGCATACGTCATACCAGTCAGATAATTTTTGAATGAAATGTTTCCAAACAGATGGAGTTGTTTTTTTTTTTGTTTTATTTTTGTACAAAAAAATTAAAATAATGATTTATAAGAGCTTTTTATTATTAAAAAAGCCAAGTAAAATAAAAATGAATCAAAATAAAATGGAAATCCTCAAGATTACCACGATAATTCAATAGAAATGACAATTAATGCAGTCATGGCTAACTCTGATCCAAGTATTTTTTCCCAATGCTAATTTCCCTATGTCTACCTTACGCGTTTACATACTGTATGCGATAACGCAACAGAGTAATTTTAAAGATAGTATGGTTAAACACCAACATGTCAATTATGGTTAGAGTCTATGCTTAATTAAATTCAAAGAATTACCTCTTGTATGCTTCTGGGGGCTGAATAATAGGTTGACGATTTTTGTAAAATCACACAGGATTTTTCAAACATGAAACGAAAATACTCTGCGCGGTAACGTAACAAATAGGGGTGTTCACAAAGCAGTGGCGGATCCAGGATTACGGCAAGGGGGGGTCTTGAAAATTTATGACTCCTTTTGCGGAGAATTCATGAAAAACATGAAAAGTTTTTTTTTAATTGCGCAGTAAGATTTTAATTTGGGATTTTTGATTCTCTGGAAGGGGGGGTTTGAACCCGACCCCCCCCCCCCCCCCCCGTGGATCCGCCACTGTCACAAAGACAGCTAGCGGCTAACGTTACCGCAGCTAAAGAACATTTACTACGCAGCCCTTATGCCACTTTTTCTCTCACACATAACTCGACTGCCTAAAAGCCTCCGCAGCTCCAAATCAGACAATAAATAATTATCTGTATCTGTTGTGTTGTGTCAGTATTGAAGTTTTTTTTTTTTTTTGTAGGCTACACTTCAAAGCAGCAACCATTCGTGGTGGTCGATTCTCCGGGGAAACAGGCGAAGGACGTGGCGTCAGCTCGCAGTTTTGTTCCACAGTGGGTGACAGTTCGCACAAACGTCACCGATCCAGAACCGGAAGCAGAACGATGGATCGACGCCGTGCCGTTGAAGATGCAACCCGCCACTGTACGGGTATCGTCAACAAAAAGCGGTAGAGTATCTATCTGTTGTTTACATGGAAGTTCTTGACTTTTTTTGAATTATTTGAATTATTAATTTTAATCCAATGTAATCGAAATGGGGATATGAGTTAGCCTACTATTTGGTATAACTTGCGTTCAATGTAAATCGTATGAAGAAACTTATCATGTAAAGTCAATATTATGTTGATTGGAATCAAACCTACTGTACAAATTCAATCATTACATAACACAAGTTATAACTAGAGAATACAATCCCGGGATTCCGAATCTCGGGATCCCGGCCGTTTTCTGGCCCCGAAAATCCCGGGATCGTACTTGGCTAATCTCGGGATTTTCGGGATTGCCAAAAACAGATCTAGTTTGCATTCCGTAATCCGTTGCGCCTTGACAATTACCTTGCCTAGATTATATTAATATTATTTATTACATAACGACAAAAAACAATCCTTAAATACGCGGTACGATATGGTAAGAATATGAAATCTCCAGATCCTGAAGTACAAGTTCAAAATGAATTGGGGTTGGCAAATAGTATTAGACGTGAAATAAGCCTGTTGTATCTATTGTCTATTCCTCCAACGAGCGCAGAACCTGATTGAGCGTTGTCAGCTTATGTTGGCAATAAACTACGAAGCAGGCTTGGCAGTCAAAAATTGGATGCTTTGATATTTCTGCGATTGTATTTTCTAAATTCTAAATAGTTTTTTTTTGTGTTGTCTTTTTGATTTCTTGCAAAAGTAAAGTTTTTTTTGTTTTGTCTATTTTCTTTTCTTACTATACCTATTGTAATTTGTGTTGTGCAACGGTTTTAAAAACATTTTTTAAGAAATTATTCAAGTTTTTTTCATTTGAGCCCAATTAGAAACCACATAGTCTAATCCCGGGACAGCCCCGGGATCCCGGGATTACGCATAAAAAATCCCGTATTCCCGGGATTGAAAAACATTCTCGGGATTGTATTCTCTAGTTATAACAGACGGGATTGCATATTATCAGAAGCTTAACAATTAATCGATTGATTACATTGTTTTCTAGAAACTTATACGCGTAAGGTAGCCGTATTGAATCCATCTTCGATGGGTGCTTACATGGGTTTCTCTGACATCCACGCCGTGGCATATCGCACAAGGAAACGACGCGGCGAAAGATCATCGACGTCAGTGGCGTCGACGGTTCGCACAGACCGAAGTGGCCCTTCAGTTTATAGGTTCGTCGATAATACTGGCACCGTTGTCAAAGTCACCAAATTATCGCAAGGTATTGAATACTTCACTCGATGATCTCTTTTCAGTAAAAACTCGATCGGCACAAAAAAAAACTGCCACACCGAAGTTTGGACGCGTACTCTATAACACAGGATTGCCTCAGGGCACATACCTAGATAAATGCCTATCAGTTTTAAGTTTTAAATCAGTAAATACATAATTTATGTCAAATGAAAAAAGTATCCTTAACTTATTTGGCGAAAAAGTATATATACCACGCATTTGTAAACAAATTGAGTCAAGCAGAAAAACGGGGAACAGGCAATGTCATGTCAGCCTCACCGATACAATGGTTTAACGACATCATGTCGCTAATGGCTAAACCATCATATCAGTGAGGCAACCGCGAACCGTCGTAAAGCGAAATATGCCTCTATTAAAAAACTGAAGAGTAGCGTTTTTTGTGTGCCGCTGTCAATCAATTATTATCTAAATAATTCTATTCATATTTCGCGTGTGGTACTTTTCATTTTTGTATTGGTCATGAATTATTCATACACAACTTATAGAATTCAGTCTGAAATGACGATAATATTGATTTTTTTTCTTGTCAGTTTTTTCTGTTAAGCAGCTTGTCTTTTCGTATTATGAAATATTGGCAAAAGATGGGTTAACGGTAATCAAAGCATTAATAATAATTTGTTAGAAACGATAATTTTCGTGAACCCGTGTATGTATGCAACCCAAATTACAGCATATATGTAGAGAGGGTAAATATGACAGGTTGTGGCATCTTGTATATGTTTAGCAAAGTGATGGAGAATCTTTAATTTGAAAAAAACCAATCTATTTATAAGTTGAAGAGTTGTTCATTGTAAATAAATTAGTGAAAATGTGAAATGGAAATTGTATGAGTGTTTATTTGTTTAAACGGGCTTTGTAACTATTTAGCATGATTTTTTAAATAGTTTCAGGGTAAGCTGTATTTGTGCTCTTATTTAAATGTTCAACATAACCTAGTTTTCTGTTTCTAATTATACTTTAATGTTTCAAATTGTTTGTGAAAAGATCTTGATTTAAATTTGTGATCTGAAAAACGAGAAGAGATATCTCCTTCGTATAATAACATTAATGACAAGCTTAAGTCACTGTTTGTGGCCTTTTAGCCAGATGGGAAAAAAAAACATTTAGCTATTTTTATCTGTATTATAACTTTAATTTTATTAAATAGTTTAGTATTTTTACAGATTAGTCATGAAAAACTAGAAAAATCTAAAAATAAAAAGTAAATCTTAAAGTTAAATCATTCTCATTATGCCTCAGAAACCGTAAAAAGCAGTCCTGGGCCGCTTTTGTTTTGTAAGTTATTTCGAATTTGTTTCAAGGATAAATTTTACAAAACAGAAGAAAGTTATCTACAAGCATAACTTGTACATTATTGTGTTTATCTTGTTTTTTATGTAAATATCAGCTGAAGGTACTAGTGATTAAACTCAACTGAATTAATTTATGTAAATAAATATGTTTTAGTTGCACAATCATCTGTTGTGGGAGCGATGTCAAATTCTCAGCGTCAGTCTCGAACATATTCTGCGCGGAATATTACGCCTCGAAGACTGTTTGCTAAAATGACGACCGTTAACAAATTAAGTTCGACAACGCCAGCATTCATAGATACTGCTCACAGACCTCTTAGAAATAGATCTCCTGCACAATCTGAAAAGGCTAGTGTAACGTCGAATAAAAACTCATTATCAAAAGAACCACCGAAACTAACGTCTCGACAGAACTCTACAGCTGATAAACGTTGCAAATTATCAGACGATTTAGTGAGTAGACTAGAGAAATCAAAGAATGAAATCGCTATGAGGAAAGCAGAATTGGAGAAACTGCTTAATGATAATAATAAAAACACTTTAGATCTTGATAAAAATATAAAAGAAATGTCAACAAATTCTAATGGAGCAGAAAAAAATAGTAATTCGAATGGATTTTCTAATGCGAACGAAAATCGACCTGTAGATAATGTAGAAAATCCACAACAAACAAATGACCCATTAAAATTTTCTGATAAACAAACCAAAAGTAATATTTCAGATGTACCTAGTGAAGCTGTTCCCGGAGGTAACAAAACGCCAATATCTTCAGTTAGAAAACGAAAACCGAACATTGCTGTAACAAATTCGTCAAAGGCAGAAGAATCTCCGAGAAAAGTTCGGCACTACGATCCAAAAGAGGCCAGAGAATATATTAAGAAAAAAAACCAAATTCGAAAAAATAAAATACAAGCCGAAATTAATAGTAAAAAACAACTGATTGAAGAAAAGAAAAGGAAATTAAAAGAACTGGATGAACAAAGAAAATTGCTGAGGACAAAGAAAAGTAAACCGCGTACACAAGTTCATACTACTCAAGAAAATTCAAATGCCGACGCTTTGAAAGTAGATAGAAATAATTTATCGGATAAGGAAAATAACGAAATCGATAACAATAAAATTGTTGCTCAGTGTTTAGAATTGAATCGTAGAATGGATTCCGATGTCGTCGATAACATAGAGTTGAGTAATGAGATGAAAAACATTAATTCTAGTCACCAAGTTGTTGATAAGAACTTGGAGAATAGTGTTTCTAAAAAAATCAGTCATAGCTTAAATGTGCCAAGTTGTAGTTTATTTGATAAAAAAAGAATAGTTACTTTAGAAGAAAAAAATAAAGCCGCTCAAAAAATCCAGTGTATATATAGAGGATATAGACAGCGTAGAATATACAAAAACATGTTATTGTCCAAGAAGACACGCGAAAATGTTGTCTTGCGTAAAAGTGAGATTGCTAGAGAAGTTCCTGTTGCGCAGAAGAGCTCGGTTCCTACAAATGAAAAAATTCCGTCCTGGTTGATGCCTGCCACTGCTTTGCCATATCCTTATAACTTCATTTCAGTCGTAAAGAAGAAACTTAACCTCGCCATTCAGGGACATCAGAACGATGTAACAATATTTTCTCCGTCTCAATGTAATTTAACTAGCATAGCAAATACAACTTACAGTTCGCCTCGTAATTCATTGGAAAGTATCGGTGCTGTATCTGCCGATAAAAATCCAATTACCAATTACAAATTTTCGTCCGGCGATTTAATTTCAGTGCCTACGACTCGTATCGATAGTCATACGACCGCTCCCGATATTAAAACAGATACTCCGTCGCGTCAGACAGTCGACGACTATGATAATGAAAAAAGTACAAACGCGGACAAGTCGTCGCATCCGCATATTAATAGCCTTAAAACAAATATAATCGTGTCGGACAATTCAAAAAATAATAGTACAGTTAAAAATAGTTTTTCATCTTCCGAAAGTAGTCCTATTGATTTGATTGGATCGAAAGTTGAAAAATTGAAACTCGAAATAAATGGTTTAGTGAACAAAATCGATAAAACTCCGAAAAGACAAACCTCGAAATCAAACATAACGATGACCGACGAAGAAATTCGTAGCGTTATCTTAAGCTACTCGCAGCGAGCGTTGAATTCTTCTAAAGCATTTCAACAAAGTAACTCGCCAAAAAATGGACACAACGAAGATAATTCAAACATTACCAAAGACGATACCGAAGTCGAAAAAACTCCACGTTCGAACAGTACAGGAAATGATATTGAAAGTGCCATTTTGAGTTTTTCTGAAAATAAACCGACCGAGTCCGGTTTGAAAACGGATTCAAAACTGTCGACAAAACAAACATCGAGTAATATCGAAGAGGATGTTGCTTACGATGAAAATACTTTCCAGTCAGAATCAAACGGAAAATTACAGAACGGTTCGGTCAGTAAATCGTCCACGTCGAGTTCTACTAAGCATTTGACAGCAGCCGAATTGTTAACCAAACCCTCAGATAAATTGGATTGGAGCTCGATTTTAAAAAAATCATCTGGTAGTCGACATTCTAATAATAATGATTTTAAGACTGATGCTAAACATACAGAAAATAACAGAGTAGTGACATTAACAGCTGATAGAGAAAAATTTAATGTGCACAATACAAATGCAGATGTTAAGGTAAAATTTGTTTTTGTTTTTTGTATAAATATAACGTTGAGAGAAAGTTTGACTGAGGAACAATTTAAAAATACTAAACTACCCATGTTTTGCTTGTGGCCAACTTTTGGAAATATTATTTTCATCTTCGGGGTCTCAGTTAAAATTTCATAACGCGTATAACAATTCCTTCACACAAATTAAATAAACTATTTTTCTTCATAGCTCAATCCAAAGTACATACTTTCGGCATCAATTGTAAGGCAGAAAGGCTAACATTTACGCATTGGTGGGATTACACGCACTGATGCGGAAAGTGCGTACGTTCGCGAACAGCTGTCATTCGTGTTTTTACGTATAACCTCAAAGCTGCTTACTTGGAATTTATCTGTGTTTTTATGTAATTATTAAGCAATTTATTAATTAATGTATTTAATAAGCGTACTTACGACCGAGGTATAAAGAAAAAGAGTATACACCACAAGGGCCGAAAGTTTAATATTCTTGCACTGCGCGCCATGATACCCTCGGCCTCGGGTATCATGGCGCGCAAAGGTCACAATGTACCACTCTTCAACTAAACTGAGACCCTGAAGACGAAAATAAATTTTTTGAAACGATCACAAGTGAAACATAGGTAAAGCTTCTTTTTTAAACTGTTCCTCAGCCAAACTTCCGCTCAGTATTTAATATTTATTGGAACAAAACTAATTCCGGGCAACATAAATAATACTGTTTATTATTAATTTTGTTTCAGTATAATTCTAATGAAATTTGTCTCAAATTTCAAGCTGAATTACACTTACTTAATACGTATAAAGATTCTGTTCGCGAAATGATGCAAAAAGATAAGGTAAATATTATTTAACTAAATATAGAAGGGAAAAATGCGCTTACTGGTGAACAATTTTACTTTTACAGTTTGGGAATAAATTAATTGCCATTGAATAAATAGAATTTTTAGCTAATTTTCAGACACAATTAATTAATATTCAAATAACGTTTCGATCCGGATTTTGATCTATTTATTGAAGAATATAATCAGACGTTAATCAAAGATTAGAATAATTTTAGATAATTGAACCCAAAATCCTCAATTTCGTTTTTAATGAGGTGTCAGGTACACCCTAATATCCAACAGTAGTAACACCTGTCTTACGAAAGTACAAATAACTACTGGTGTTGTTACCAAAGTTTTATGGTAACTGTACCGATAGTGTAATGACATTAGGTACCTGTTCTTTCAAAAGACAAACGGTTCTTTTCTATTTTAAAATATACTATTGTCTCGCCAAGAGTGTGCTGCCGGCATAAAAATAGCATATAATAAAACAAATATAATATTTCAGCTGTTTTGATAGTACTGTTCAATAATAGTTATTGGCGTAACTAGTAGTCTAAGTCATTCATGACAGGTCATGACTTAGCCTACAAGTTGCGCCCATAATTTTATTCAACAATTGCGCGTTATTCATGTTTTATTCATTGCCTAAAAAACGAAGCCTAATATCTATTTATTTCTTTATAAAAAAAACTGTCAATACTAACAGCACCAAACAGCACGATTCAATGTTTTGGTTTGAGGTTAGCCGGTTATGAATAAACTCCATGTCGAAAACATTCGGCCTCTCAATTTTAGCCTCAATGGGTAACAACAGGGAGTTGTTGTTACCTACTATTTCGTTACGACTCAGAAAATAGTTACGTTTATTTTCATTACTCCACAATGGCCGAGCTAGTAGGAATTTTCATTGAGTTATGACAAGTAATTGTCACCAGTCGGTAAATGGCTATTTAGGGTTCGGTTTTTAGGCATGATAAAACATGAATAGCGCGCATGAGTTGAATAAATAAAATTATCGACCAATTATCAAATCAAAGATATGTTTTGATAGTATATGTGCTCATTTTTAGCCAGTATCCAATGTACATCCAGGAGTGAGTAAAGTTACTCAGACTTCATCAGTTTCTGAATCACAAACTCGAGAATCGTCGAAAAAATCATCGCATCCTAGTTTGAGAAAAAGTGAAATGTCGACTTCGCTTCGAAGCTCGGAAACGAAAATTAACGAACAGATAACGCAGGACTCTAGCAGCAGTAAATTAATATTTAACGAACCGCAGACGAGTTCTTCTAATGCTGTAGCGGTGTTTAAATCAAAAGATATGAAATTTTCCGAACCAAATACGTCATCGATTACAATTGCGACTTTGCAAGATGATTCTTCCGATAGAAAGTTTAAAAATATAAACTTTTCAAGAGGAACGGGCGACACCGTCGATAGTCCGAATAATACAGTCGCTTCTTCGAGTCTTGATATATCGAAACTCGTAGAATCTTACAGATCCAGTACTGATTCGGCTCAAGCGCTCACGACAGTTAAAATGAACAGGAAAAATATACCGGAATTTGATAATTCTCTCATAACCATGTCTTTGGAGATGATAGAGGAACAAATTTACAATGAAGATTTTCAACTGGAACAGTTTAAGACTGTTATGAAGCTGCGCGAAAAGGCTTTGATCGATAGGACGCGAGGGGAAATAGCAAATTTGGAATTAAAAAAAAAGTTAGTAAAACTGTTCATTCCTTTATTTTATCAGTTATATATTTTTATTATTGAATTCAATCGGCGCTTTAATAAAATTCAATATTTTTACATTGCTGTTATTAATAATTACAGATCGCTAAGAAAAGACGGAAAAATAAGCGAGGCGTCAGTTCTGAAGAAAAAGCAGAGAGGCCTTTTATTGAAACTTCAACAGGAGAAACATGAAATGAGAAGGTAGGCAAAAAAATCACATTAATGATAATAGTGCATTTTTGCAAGTGACATATTTAACTAATTGTGGACCTATGCATTTTATCGAATTCTTCACATTCCTATTCCACAATGCCTAGTTTTGCTACATAACTATCGCGCAATCTTTTTAAAACGTTGTAATTATTAAGTAACAATTTTTTTTGTGTCGTCTGTAACTGAACACTTTTATTGAATTGCAAATAATTATTTATTTATGCGTGATTAAAATGTGCCAGGATATTTTGAGAAGCGCTGATCTAATAGAGAGATCATGTTTACTGTAAAACAGTTTTGAAGTGCTTTATTATAAATGGGTAATTTATGTGCGGGTACCTCTGAAATACGAAAGTAGTTTCTTATCAGTAGTTCAAGATAATATTTTGTTTATTACTAAATAAGTGGCATGCCAGTGTCATGTTGCGCACTTCTTCATTTGTTTATTGTGTTCACTTGTTTTATATCTTTGTTTGTCATATTTACTGCCTCTGTGCAATAAAGGTTTTGATCAAGAATGGAAAAAGTAGTTACAACTCACATGCATTATATTTTGTAAAATATGTAAGTAAATAGAATATTGTTGTTAAAATTAACCGACTTTAGAATTCATTTTTAAAATTATGACCGCCTACTGTAGTCCTGCCTTTGATATCTTGGTTTTGCATTCTCTGTTAGAATAGAATAGAATAGATTTTTATTGGAAATTGGAAATTACAAATTTCATCTGACATATCAGTACAAGTAAATTAAAATTTAAAGTTAATAAATTCGTTGATAGAATAGAATCCGTTTGAAAGAAGTAAATCCTTAATTTTTTTCTTGAAAGCACTTGAAATAATAGTGCGATAATTATCAGGAAGTTTGTTATATAAAGTTGCTCCAAAGTTGTTAGGGTTGAATTTGAAAATATTAATATTTGCCATTAGGACATCTAAATTATTTTTTCTACGCGTGTTATACTGATGGGAGCTATTGATTTGTTGATAATTATTTAAGTTTTTAAAGACCTCTCATAGACAATAATAAATATAAATGCACGGTAAAGTCATACATCTGATACTTGATTACTCATACCGATAAGCTAAAAAAAAAAGAAATTGAAAACTTGCAAATGTTAAATGTCTCAACGTCGATTCAGAATAATAGTGTCGCTTTCAAGACTTGAAGAGTTTAAGCTCGTTAATTTAACAAATTAAAAATTTGATTTATTATTATTAGGTAATAGTTGTTGCAAGTACTCACTAGCGATTTTTTCTCACTAACTGACTTGAAATTTTATATGAATCATACATAGAGAACTATTACAAACAATATTATTGACTACGAGGTCTAAACATTTGGTTTCTTCCGCAACGTGGCAACTTTTAGATAACTCTCGCGTATAGTGGAAAATGAATGTCCACTTACAGCAGTGCGGAGAAGTGCTGTAACTAACCTTTTATGCGCCCGGTGCGAGCTTCTGTAACTGCGCTGTTGAAAAGTGTCCTAATTTTAAAACTCGGTCCTGGTCTGGTCAATTCTGCACCCTTTCAGGATCTGCGTCCTTTGACTGAGCACCGCCTTAGTAACGCCACTGCTATAGAGTAACCGATCGCTAAACCGGCGCGATCGGGGAGTTTCGGGCTCAAGTCCTGACTATGACATTTGAATTTTTTCTTATATAGCATTTTAAAATCAATAGCAACACCATTGTCTGAAAACAGTAATTCGCTAATAGTGCTATGGGCAAAACTCAAATTTTTTATTTTGATGAAATATTGCTTTTTTTTATCACCCGAGCAATAGAACCAATTCGTATTTTCAATTTAATATTTTTAATCCAATGGATACTTTCACCAGTTTTTAGATTGGAACCGGGAACTGGAGACAAATCATTGAAACATATAAATTACGGCATCTCGACTGTTCAAGCCTTGACAAAAATTTCGTGCCTGTATATTGTAAATTTCCTAAAATCAATTTCTCTTGTTACAGATTGAAACAAATGCAGAAAGCGACCTGCGAAGAAAGAAAAGTTATGTACAAAGCGCACCAAAATATGATAAAAAAACAATTGACAACTAAAAATATGTTAATGAAACTGAAAAGAACGCCGTCTATTGAACTAAAACGTACCGGCCCGTTGAAAGTGTACGATGTACGGAGCAAAAGTAATTCCGTTACGTCTGCAGAAAGTACTACGGAGCACGAGAGCCATTATTCGTATGCAGTGTCGGAAGAGCTTAGCATTCATACGCAGTCCGTTATGAGCAACATTCCTACAGAAGTGCCTTCCGAAAAAGAATCGGTCGATTTTCGTCAAAGTATTATTGTTCGATCACAAAAGCATTTCATACAGCCGGAAAAACTTAAAGAGTAAGTATCAGCTACTAGGAAGCCGGTCTTAGGCCGATTGGACTGATTCAACTCGAATCAGGTCTTGAGTTAACAAAAGAGAAAAATTTCAGCCAATTGGGCGACGGGACCATTTCAAATTAAAAAATTTTAACGTTCGAAATGATATAATAAAGAAAAACAAATTTTTAACAAAGCTTTCTTGTAAAAATATATAGAACAACAAACCGTTAAGAAAAGTGTAGCATTATTATATTTAAATATATATAAATATATATAACTATTGCGCATGCGCCGATTTCTCCTAAAAACAATAGGGCTTTTCATACTTGCATATCAAACATCCTCCCAAAATTTGGTTTCAATCCGCTCATCCATCTGACAGACATAAAAGTTTTACTACTGGGTAACTCTCGCCCAGTATACAAAATGTCTGCTGTTACGAAGGAATAGTTAAAACAAATTCCAATTTTCTAGTTCTTTGAAGAAACACGAAGAAGAATTGAAGAAACGGCGCGAAACTGTTGAAGAACTTTTAAAATGGCATCAGCGTTTGTTAGAAGAAGAAAAAGATATTATTGCACTGGAAAATGAAGCGAACCAATTAGTTTCAGGAAAAAGCGTGCCGATGTATACGTTTACCGGAACGCAGTTGAATAAAATATGGAGAAATATATCGCTAAGGAAAGAGAAAAGATTCACCGATAATAAAATTTACAAATTAACTAAACAAAATCTAGATAAATTTTACGAAGAAGCAAAAATTGAAATGTTGAAAAATATGCCCGGATCGGCTAACAGTGATGTAATTTCAACATCGGCAAGCAATGTAAAATATGACTCCAGTTTTGAAAGTTTGAATTTAACTAGTATCTCGAATAAAAGCAGTGCGTCGGAGAAAAAACGATCTAAATTGGACGGCCCACCCGAAGATGCATCTGTACACGGTAAAATAAGAAATATTGCATTTTCAAAAAGTGATAAATCACTCAGAAGTGATGAGTCGGTGTTGACACAGTATTCTGAAAATCTTCACGAAAGTACATCTTTGGGCGAATCGAACGAAAAAGATTCTGTAAAAAATACGGAAGAAAACAGTTCTGCGAACGGAAATGATTTAAGTATCAATGCAGTAGTGAAATCGGATACTAATCCCGAAGAAATTTCGAAGAATAATTCAGGTTCCGAAAGTATTACTTTAATATCGGAAGTTATTGAAGGAAATGAATTTTCAATAAATGATAAAACGCTGATAGAATCTAATTTCGAAGTTGACAAATCAAAAAGTCACAGTGAAGAAAATGAAATATCTAAAAATACCTTGAGCCGCAGTAAATCACCAAATATTTCAGAAAATATTAAAGAAACTGAAGCATCACCTCAAATTTCTGTGGAACGGAGTATTGATATTGAAGAAAAATCAGTTGAAAATAAAGAAGGCATCATAACGGAAACTCAAAACTCAATTAAAAATGAAACCTTGTTGACCGAAGAAAATAGTAATAAAACAATTACCGATTCTTCATCGTCACTTAAAGATGCCGCTTCGTTGCCTACTTCTGAGGTTGTACCTTCATCGATATCGATCAAGTCACCTGTTGCAATACCTGCTGAGACTCAATCTGAAAAACTTTCAGATGTCAAATCGAATAAAAGTTCTGATAATTCGACAGAGGAAATAATAACATCGGCTAATATAGAAAATGTATCACCTGTCAGTCATGATTCGCCGATATTTTCAGGCAGTGAAAGCTCGAAATCAGTTTTTCAGTTCGACGAAAATATCGAGAATAATATAAAAGATTTTGCAATTTCAAAATTAAACGATTCGGTAAGCTATTCTAATGATTTGCAAGATTTATCCAGTGGAAAATCAAGCATAGATGTCCGTGATAATATCGATGTAAGAAATGACTCACCGTTGACTGGACAGTCTACTGTACAGTCTGAAATAAAATCAGAATTAGAAAATAATAATGAAAGTTCAGGGAGTAAAGTAGTTACCGAAGCTGATATTTCGACCGAAAATAAACACGATGCAAATATTTCAAACAATAAAAATGAAGACCAACTAGAACAAACGCCAAAAGTTTTTGATAATGTGGAATCAAGTGATGCACATGGTAAATACTCGAGCGACGACAAGTCGGCAGCTTCCGATATCAAAGTTAACGATTCTGTTAACGATGATTCAAATTCACCAGATGGCATCGAAGTCTCGTCAATAAATTTGGAATCCGTAGACAACGGTTCAGAAAATGATAAATCTTTAGATGACAGAAATAATGAACAAGAGTCAGAAAAATCGAATGTGCTTTCTGATTCTTCACACGAGGATCCAAAAAGTAATGAAGATAACATAGAAGAATTGAAGATCGATGACCGTTTCCTTGAGAAATCTTCGTTTAACAGCGAGGATAAAAGTACAAATAGTTCTATTTCCGAGGAAAGTTTGTCTCATTCGTCGACAGATATGGCCTCGAAAAATACCGTCGATGTACGGAAAAGAGTGTACGAAATTTTAGCTGACGCCTTACCTCCATCGAGGCATAATAGCCCTCGAATACAAGATTTATGGACTACAACCAGCGATATTATTTCACCAGAAACGAGCCCTGAATCAGGTATAAATATACAGTTTTTTTCGTAAGAGTTGTAATTAAGCAAAATAATTTTTTTTTTTTAATTTATTTCCAGGATCACCCATTAAAGATACGTTGAGTTCAAAATCATTACCAAAAGAGGTATGTATTTTTAATTTTTTATCTTTCACTTTATTTTGCCTGAGTATAGTCATTAAAAAAATATTTACATATGAAAATTTTCAATAGTAAACCAAATTGAGAAACAGTGTATTATGTAACGCTCGATTCAATTTTTTTTTTTATTTCATTTTTCTTTTGCTATGTTTTTTCTTTTTTTATTTATTATTTCTTTGTTTTTTTTTTATTTCAGTCAATTGTTAATGAAGCCGAAGAGTTACTTAGAAAACAGTTAGAAATTGAGCTTGAGGTATATTTTTTAATTTTTTTTTTATTTGTAATTATTCTATCCGACGTATAACTTATATTTATTTCCATTGACGTAAACAAAACTGTTTATTTTTAGATAAAGGAATTAGAAAAACAGCAACAACAAGAATCTTTGACATTTTACTTACGTGAAATTCCGAACAAACCTCCGCCTCCATATACGCCGCCTGCAACTCAGGCAGCAGCTGCCATCAAACCCGAAGTGATATCGATTCTCACACAGCCGGCCAAAGTGTCAAAAATAATATCAAAAGTAACCGAAACCTTGCACGATTCGTATCTTAAAGGAGAATTAAATAAGGCAGAGCTTCCCGTTGAAATAGTCAAAGACGTCGACAACGAGAGTGCTACAAAATGCAATAGATTTCTTTTCGATTTGTGTAAAGAAATTACCAAAGAAATATACAAACCGTCGGAATCTGAAAACGCTCCTTCGTGGATGAAATGTAATAACAAAATAACAGTGGCTCTCAAACCTAAATGTGTTGATGAACTGCGAGATATATTAGACGATAAAGTTAAACAGATGTTGGGATTGACGTTGGTCGAATGTAAGGAAAATCTCATAATTTGCTGGAGTCGAAAGAAAAGAGATCATGTAGATGAACTCCTTGTCAGGGAGTCGCAGGTAGAAGAAACAGAATGGACGAATTTTGAAAACGATGAGGCAACTGTCAAAAATGAATTAACAAACGACTTGTTTAACATGCTATTAGAAGATACAGTGCAAGCCGTCTCAACGGCGTTTACGAATAAACAGCTAAAATTATTATGAAAGGAAGATTTTTTTGAAAGTGATCAAATCACTGCAAAATAAGATTGTAATTAACAACTTGTTTAATTTATTGTCTTAGATAATTGATAATAATAGACTTAGCATACGCAACAAGGTCTGAAAGTGGTGTTTGATGTAATGCAACCACGACTGTCTATCCTTCCGATGCTGGTGTGGATACTGCAATTACAAGTTGATAATTAATGGAGTATAATACAAAGTGATATTAAGTGTATCACGTATTTCACATCATCGTTCGTTGGTTCATATTTTATTGTCACATCAAAATACCCTTAGTTACTGGAGTCGTAAAAAGCGTTACTTTAGACACCTAAAATTACTGTTCAAAATAAACATTTAATTTTTAAGAATGGCTAGGTTATACAAGACACGAGAATTGTAATTTAGCAGAACTGGTGCCGTTAAAGTATTGCATCTGTTGTTCACTATAAATCGGAGGATACAGGACACTTCGGAGTCTGCTGATGATAGATACTGTCTGCATTATAAATGAACATTACATAGACTTTAATTTAAAAATTGCAATATAGAAATAATTGTGTTCAAGCGTTTTTAAATAAATGATTACAAAATAATTTTTTTTCTTTAATTTATTAGCCTGAAGCTGTGATTATATAGGTATAGTCATTTTGTGATTTTTTAAGACAATTTTGGATAATCTCTGTTGCTTTGTATCACTTACCGTTTCGAAGATAGATCCGGTATAAGTGCATTTCTGGAAAGTCTGAAATACGTATAGGATACATTTGAATTTGGGTATAATGATAGAAAACGTCATTGTAAATTCAATGCGCGCACTCGGAGGTCTGTATCTAATACCGTTTCGGAGATAGAGACGTTCGATGCAGCTTCGGTGTTTAAATACACTTCAAATGTCCACCGAACTATTAGTTGAGTTTATTTTTTGATTCGGAGTGTCATTTCCTGTTAGTATAAGCCGTGTGGACACGAAAAGTGAGTCATTAGAAAATGTCAAAAATCGACGAAAAACGGGAAAATTTCCTTTTTGTTGCATTTTTTTGGAGGATTTTGGAAAATCTCTCAACTGATTCTTTGGTAGGCTTATAGAAAACTAGCGCCTGCTACCCCCGCGAGTGAGATGAAACACAAGTAACATAAGTAAGTCAGTGTTAAAGTAGATTAACTCCCTTCGGAGTTGAATTTTTAAAAATCCTTTCTTAGTGCTCACTTACGCCATATATAAGGAACTTCTGTGCAAAATTGCATGCTTCTAGAGTCACTCGCTTAAGCTGTCTGTTGTATGGTCAGTCTATGTTAGAGTTTAAGCTGATTTATCCCCTTAGGAGATGAATTTTCAAAAATATTTCTTTAGTAAACATCCACGTTATACATATAAGTAACTCGTTTGCAAAATTTCAATGCTTTAAATCTACCTGTTTAGGCTGTGCATTATCTGTCAGCCTTTAGAGCAGGCCTGGGCAAATGGCGGCCCGCAGTAGACTTTTGTCCGGCCCGCGAAGCATTTTATAAATGATTAAGAGTGAAAATAGTTTGCCAATATAATTTGGCGCATAAAAAAATTTTAAGAAAAATAGTAAATAGCAAGGGCTACAACAGACGAAAAAAGACCTTTTGTAGCGGAAATGAAAGGACCTTTTTTTTTGCTCTCCAAATTTTTGGCCCACGAACAAATTTTCATCAGCAATGTGGCCCGACGATCAAAAGATTTGCCCGCCCCTGCTTTAGAGGATTATTAAGAAAAAGTGAACAAAAAGTTACTTTTATTGCAATATTTCAAACAAAAACGTAAATATCAGAAATTTGCTATCCGGCACCCAGAAACAGTTAAGAGGTATTTATAGCGAAAAGAACAAGACGACAGACTGTTATCTAATTAATTATATTTTTAAAATGGAAACCCCTTCCACAATCAGGGCCGGACTAACCCGCTTTAGCACTCTGGACATTTTTTTCCTTTTCACACAAGAAATAATGCACACAAAAAGTATACAACAATTAATGAAGCAAAGGTAAATACATAATGTGAAAAACTAAAACAATTAGTCTTAATTTTTTTTTTAAATGGCAATAATAACTATTACATAAAAACAGTAAAAATTTCACTCTACTAGGATTAAATAGTAAAAATCATACCTACTATTAATAAATAGTACAGGAATTTGCTAGAGATATTAGTAAAAGTATCAGTATTGATAACTACAATTCGTAGATCAGTTAACTAACAAAATTTATTATTTTTCTCAGTTGTTCCTTTTGAAATCAGAAAAATAGTTGAAAAAAAGTATTTCAAATATTTCTTTTTTTTTTGAGTGTATAAAAAGAATTCTAAATTATCGGAAAAATTACTTTTTAATAAAAAGAAACATAAGAACACATTTTCTTTAGATTTTAAAATAATCATATAAAAAGCAACATGTTTTTGGTTATTATACACAGTTGTCCAACAGAAAAGTAAACTATCTTATTTACAAATCTGGTCAAAATAGACAGTTTGACCGGGTCCTTCTAAAAATCGGGCCCTACACATTTGTCTATACAATAATCCGGCCCTGCCCATAGTATTGCAATATTATTATTACATAACAGTTTTAAAATTCGTCTTTGACAAAATATAAACAAGCAGGTATAATAATAATTTGGTACCAAAACAGTTTTTTTTTTGTATTTTTGTAAATTGAAAAAAAGAAAAACATCAAAATATATCACTTCAGTGTTAAATCTATATAATTTACATATTATGCATGCATTATAAGCTTGATAAGGAAACAAAAGAGTAATTAATGTTGCAGCTTTTCAAGTCTAAATATTTCAAAACTGTAAAATTACAGCATGACCTCTTGATTTAAGACTGCAGTATGCGCAATATTCGACATTACGCAATCTTTAAAAATTCGTTAGTCAATAATATAAACACAAAAGTATCAGGCGCACAGCGACTTCGTTCGCGTGGAATTTATGTTGTAAGCTTGGTATATTCGAATGTATACTATTTGCAGTTAGAACTTTTAAGCTTAAAATTTCCTATGCCTAAATTTTACAAAATAATATTAGTTTTATTACGTCTAAAAAAATTGTATGATACAATAGCATCGATACCTCTTCAATAGTTATGGAAGTCGGATAACAAAATTAGCTTTTTGAGATTTTAATAAAAACATTCTTTCCTAGGGATAAACAAAAGTTGATGTTCTCGTTATAAATCTAATCCGATTTCAATTAAATTTAGTACACATATATAGAGCTCATTTAGTCAAAAGAGACTCTACTTTATATTCGGTTTCAAATTATAAGCTCAACTTTAGGTCATGTGGGCACTTATAGTGAATTTAAATGTAGAAGAAACATTGAAACGTTTATATCTCCGAAACGGTATTAAAAACAGGGCCTCCGGGACGACACTAGCCATTATTAAAGCTTTTATGAAATTTCGTCTAGTGTCGCTAGTATTTGTTGAAACTCACACTAGCGACGCCAGACAAAATTTCATAAAAGCTTCAACAATAGTATAGTTAATTATGGCTAGTGTCTATGCTTAATTCAAGTTACCTACATAATTTGAGAATTTTTGTCAAATCGCACAGGATTTTTCAAACATGAAACGAAAATGGTGAAAATGCTCTGCGCAGTTTTTCTCATCGACTCTTTACCGCATAATATGTACACTGACGTATCTGCTGACGTACAGATATAGAACTGTAAGCAGTAATGAGATCTAGTGGATCTAGGTGTTGTTATCTATGGTTACAACTGTTTTGAATTTATGTTCATTAAAAAAAAAATCGGTGCGGTTCAGTAGTTACAATTTTTACAGATATTAAATGTATAGTAAAAACCAAATTATACAGTCCCAAACTAGCACTCGATCAAAAAGGCACTCGATATCTATATATTTTGGATTTGGCACTGCGAACCGAGTTTTTTTTAAACGAATTTTTAAATGAACAAATATTTATAAAGCTACATATAGTTTTATTTAAAAATGTTTTAATTCCATTCCAATACATATTAGAAGCAAGAAGTATAATAACAATCAATTGCTAAAACTTACACATGTAATGATAATAATTGACGACTATTTCACTTTCGAACAACTATCAGAGAAGTCGAAAGTAAACGATACTTCTGAACCCATTAGCGATACAATTTGTAAGTTTAATTGCTTTTTTTTTCAAATATATTTTCAAATATATTATTTTTTTAATTCACGTATTTCGACAATTTATTTGAGGAACACAGTATTTTCATTCTTATCAAAACTTTTTAAAATTCAGAAGCTGCATACACAACCACATCAAAAAAAATCTGTCCAAGATAATGAATAGTTGAAAACTAAAGCATCGTATTTGGAATTTGCTGAACAATTTATGATTAATATTTTTATAACTAGAGAGAGAGAAAGAGAGAGAAGGTATTAACATGACAGTGAAAATGGTCGGATATTTTTGAGTGTTTTTGTCCAAATTTTTCAAAACCCGTCAACGATGCCCAGAGACGCATTGATAATTAATAATTGCATCTGGGGTAGACTATTTATTGGACCCTTCTCAGTTCCATTTTTTGGGCGTCTTACACATTACTTCTGATATTTAAGTTAATTTATGCCACCCTCCCGAGTCTGGCACTCAAAATGGAGGGAATAATATGAAATTATGATACAAACGCAAAAAAGAAAAAATCGCAATATCCGTTGTACCATTTTATGTCACTTTTCAAACATTTTTGCCAAAAATTTCCTGAAAAAGAAACAGCTGGACATTTTGGCAACACTATAAAATTATAATATTGAGAAGATTAGCAGAACAGAGGTTGTCTCGTTCCAGAGATGACGTCATCTGTTGAACCTTTCAAATGAATGCAAGGCTACGTCTGTTGTTTATACACTTTAATGTCAGTATTTTAAGAAATGTTAACGAAAATAAGACAATATTAACACTGCCGTTAAAGCGTACAAACAACAGTCGTTACCTCGCAATCATTTGACAGGTCTGCCGCTTGACGTCAATCCCTCACTGGTATCCAATGGAACAAGGCAACCTCTGCTCTACTAACCTTAAATATTATAACAAAAATCGTTCAGCAAAGAGTCGCCAGTTCAACATTTTGATTGCATTAAACTCTGTTGCAAGCGTGCAAGATTTACTTTCGACGCTTTTACTTTTTAACGATCTGAATAACATCTTCGTCATTCATAATATGAGACATTCCGACTCTCTGAGGCGAATATTTCGTCGACGTTCCCCATACTAAAGCGTATTTAAATGCAGCCGCCAAAGTACGATGAATGGCGTGGCAGACATGTTCAACAGTTACGCCTCTTCTAAGGATCAATCCGTCGGAAAAATCTGGTGGCTGACCTGGCTTTTTTGTATACACTCTTATTAGCGACAAATATTCCCACAGGGTTTCCAAAAGGTAATCTAAGTTCAACTTCATATTGCAACTAAAAAATTATAATAGATAAATCAGAACACAACAAGCATTTCCAGATCGTCTAGTTTTGCCCATGTTTTCTTTGTAATTAAAAAACTTAATAAAACTATAATTATCATCACTTTTAATAAACATTGCTCACTGACATATGGAAAATTTGAGTTGGAAGTTTCCTCTAGTGCTCGCCACAAGCGCTCGCATCGATAAATTTGTAACTCCGCCTCCCTACACATAGCCCACAGCTAAATTACATTCATAAGATTTACATTTAACATACTAGCTCTATATGCATGGCTACGATAAAAATTTTAGATACTCTAGAATACAGATTGGCGTGCACATAAACGCGGTTCATGTAATTTAAAACGAGCACTTACCTAACAACAACGCTGTTGGGTTGTCTTGCAATTCTGTCCACCTCTTCGATAGATATTTGATCAATTTTATTGTACACGTAAAGGCAAGGTATATAAACACGGTTCGCACAAATTACATCTATTAATTCATCAGCCGTACAATCTTCACGAAATAGTACTTCTGCGTTAAACAGCTTGTATTCATGTAAAATCATTTGGACTAATTTTTCATCGCATCGTGTTAACGGAACAGTTGAATTAAATGCTACGCCGCCACCTTTTTTAATCTGAATTATAAAAAGCATTCAATGAATAAAAAGAAATTTTGCAATGCAAATAAATGTTATACGTACTTTAAAATAAATGTTTGGTTTCCTTTTATTTAATCTAATTCCAACACTTTCCAATTCTCTCTCTAATAATTGTCTTTGCACATCCTGTTTGGTAGCATCGAGCATCATCAAAACCAAATCGGCCGTTCGAGCTACAGCGATAACCTAAAAAATAATTTTATTTTTACAATAGGCGTTCAATAACTGTGATTCGAATAAAAAAGTGGGGTTCAGTACGATAACTCGATGTGCCCAAATTTTGACTTTTTTTGTTTTAAGTCGTAGAAAACGAGGTTCCGAAAAAGACTTTGCGGATTAACCACAAATTTTCTCAAAAATACGTAAAAACTTTTCGTCTTTCACTGTCATTTTTTTAATTTAACCAATCAGAAATCACATACCTATACACGTCATAACAACTGGTGTAGCATTACTGTATTAGCATCTCACTTTGTATACACGTCCCCGTAATCGTTTTTTAAAGAACTCCCCCCACAGGCCCTCCCCTATTCACTGCGCAAAAAACGCCATCGCATTGACACAACCCCGCAATTATTTTTTAAAGAACTCCCCCTAGACGCCTTCCACTTTTCACTGCGCAAATAAAAACACCATAGCATGGACGCGACCCCGTAATTGTTTTTTAAAGAACTACCCCAAACGCCATCCCCTTTTCACTGCGCAAAAAAAAATATTTTTTAAAAATCGATTTCCCGCACTTGAAACGGCTAATAATACTGTTATATGTTATTTAAAATAATAATTGTGTATTTCCAATGAATATTTTGCATATCGAGTTATCATACTCTAACCAAAAAAGCGAATAGAAAAGTTGAAATGCATACTTGTCTACCGCGACCTTTGCCTTGTGCGGCACCTTCAATAATTCCGGGTAAATCAAGAAGTTGGATGTTAGCACCTTTATATTCTATGACTCCCGGTATGCATGTTAATGTTGTGAATTCGTAGCTTGCGGCTTCGGATTCAGTATGCGTTAAAGTACTTAACAATGTCGACTACAAAGCATACAAAATTTAGATTATGAAATGGATAGGTTTAACTAACTTGTCGCATCTAAACAGAGCCATTTTTTATAGATACCTTTCCAACAGACGGAAAACCTATCAGGGCAACACGAGCATCGCCACTTTTAAGAACGTCAAAGCCTTCACCTTTTTCGGATTTTTTAGAAGGTTCGAGTAACTGAGACCGGTACTTGGCTAATTTAGCCTTCAGCAGTCCTAGATGGTATTCAGTGGCTAAAAAACAATTTTTTTTAATATTTCAAAATGATTATCGGCATTGTAACCTAAAAGTTGCAGATGAAATACCTTTATTTTTTTGTGTACGTGCTATTTCTTTTTCAATTTCAGAGATTTTTTCTAAAATACCCATTTTTTTCCGTTGTGTATAAATAAAAATTAATAATCGGTGAAATAAGTAGTAAGCAAAACTAATCACATTTCTTTTATGTCACAATAGAAAAGTCTCATCAACCTGCTCATCAATTTTATGCACCCTTCCTGACAGCTGTGCTGGTTTATTTTACGACATCTATCGAAATAAATTTAAATTATTTCTGTTTGTATTGTATTTTGGATTGTTCATTTTCGAAAGAAATTGAAAGTGTAAATTTTCCATATTATTATTGGAAAATGCCCTTCTTTAGTAACAAATTTTCACCGAAGAAAACTCCCAATAGAAAATTATCTTCAGCTAAAGAAGAAACTAAAAAAGCTAAGGAAGAATTAATCAGTGAAGGAAATAGAATATTACTTCAGCTGGACAATCAAGAAACTGTTTTTGAAAATGGACAGTGGACAATGGGTAAATTTTTTATCTTATAAATTACATTTAGAATTCCGTTAAGTGTTTCTTTTTTTCCAGAATCTGGACAAGTTGGAGTGTTTAATAAAGATAACAAAAAATTACGCAAGCATATACAACGATTGAATGAAGAAAAAAATTTACTAAGGCTGAAATTTGAAGTGTTACTGGACCTGGTAAAATAAATTAATAAAAAACAATATTGATGATTATAAGTTAATTAATGCTAATATGTCTGTTATTAGTGTACGCAAACAACTGCAGAGAGCCATTTAATGCAACGAGAGATAGAAAAATTGAGAAGAGAACTTAAAATTGCTGAAAATAATGTACAATTACTAAAATAAAAGCCGACGGTTTCTGACTACCTGGTTTATGCCTGAGTTTACAAAAATAATGTGGATGAACTGGTTTTATGCACATGAGAAAAGGCAAAGAGGTATTTTATATAAAAAGAAATTGAGAACAGTGTATGCTTGTTAATAATGAATAAAATAATTTATGTGTGGACTTTGATTTTTACAAATTACGGGAAACAAACGAATGCTTCATGGCAATTCTAGAAAATATTACATGTGGAAGTTTCATTCTCCTCAAGCTTTAAAATTAAATTATAAACAATTTGTAATAAATTGTTTTCTCCCAATGTAAAGATTATTTTTTTCAGAATAACATTTTCCTCAAAAACTGCATTATCGACCACCTTGATAACTGTAATCTGTATTACCGGCCACCTATCTGTCCATATAGTGAGAGGTACCAACCTCAAGTGGGTAAAATTTCTTTTGTTCAATTCAATGTGACAGTTGGTGAATGACGTTCCAAAGGGTTCATTGACGTTTATTATCATTAGAGAATTGCTAGTGCTTCAAAATGATATAATAATATTTATTGTTGCATTTGCGGAATATACAAACTTATATGTACTATTTTGACCTGAGGAAGGAAAATAAACGTCACAATTGCGAAGTGTACATAATATACGTGTTCGTTCGTTGCTTGCGTTTTTGGCATAAAATGTCAGGAACCAAAGAACGACATACATACGAACGTGATAGCAGCAGTGATACAGAAGATTATTTGGAGACGGACGATAGACGTCGCAGAGTGTTTAAAAACAGAATGAGGTAAGTACCCTATAAGTAATTAAAACGGAGTAACCCATTTTAACATATTAATTAACTAGCCGTGTTGCCATACTGTGCGTTAATCGTGCGAATTTCGACTTCTGTTGTTTTTAATTTAATGCAAAATGATCAAGTCATTTTAGAAAAAAAGTGTCATTCACTGCCGTTATCCACTTGCTTTCATTTTTTATAACGAATTTTTTGCTAGGACAAAATCTACTCTGTTTTTAACTGCTATTTTAAAACATGTTTATAATAAAGTACAAAGTTGAAGACTGAAGTGACTTTTTGATAGATCAGAATCAAAGTATATGTACTGCTACAGTTATAGTTCGTATTCGAAGCCGAAACCGTGCCTTGTTCAGCGTCCTTCGAGCGCAGCTTTAGAACGGGTTCACTCAATTGCTCCGTCTAAAAAAAGTCTCGGTCAGACCACAGCACCTCGCAATAGGCAAGTAGGCTTAATCGGTTTCAGATCCGATCAATAAGCTATCCTGATTATTGTCTGTTCTAGGGCTCGTGTTGTACCTTTAACTTTTGGACCCGCCAAAAATCAGATGAATCAGCACAACCGCGACATTGCCACAGCCTCAGGAAGTAATTCTAACATGGCTCTTCAGCCTGCCAGTGAAGAAAGGGTTACGTTGATTGTGGATAACACCCGATTTATTGTCGACCCGGCGCTGTTCACCGCTCATCCGAACACGATGCTCGGACGCATGTTTAGCTCCAGTTTGGAGTTTGCTCATCAAAACGAAAGGGGAGAGTATGAAGTAGCGGAAGGCATTTCGGCAATGGTTTTCCGTGCCATTTTAGAATATTACAAAGGCGGTCTGATACGTTGTCCACCCACCGTGTCTGTCCAAGAATTGAGAGAAGCTTGTGACTATTTGTTAGTGCCCTTTGATGCTCAAACAGTTCGTTGTCAAAATCTGCGTAAGTGAAAATCGATTGAAATAATTCAGAGTATACTTTTCAAACTAAAAAATTATTTTCTTATTAATGACAGGTGGATTGTTACATGAGTTGTCGAATGAAGGTGCTCGATGCCAGTTTGAAGTGTTTCTTGAAGAATTAATTCTGCCACTGATGGTCAATTCTGCGCAACGAGGTGATCGTGAATGTCATGTAGTAGTTCTTTTAGACGACGACGTAGTCGATTGGGATGAAGAATATCCACCTCAAATGGGAGAAGAATATTCACAGAGTAATTTTTTGTTCTCTTTTTTTTCAATGATCGTACAGGCATATTCCTCTAATATTGTATTCTAACGATAAATTTATTTTTCAGCGGTAAATAGCACTGCCATGTATCGATTCTTCAAATATATCGAAAATAGAGACGTAGCAAAACAAGTGATGAAAGAACGGGGTTTGAAGAAAATTAGATTAGGCATCGAAGGTTATCCAACTTACAAAGAGAAAGTAAAGAAAAGAGCTGGAGGAAGGGCTGAAGTTATTTATAACTATGTACAGCGACCATTTATTCATATGTCGTGGGAAAAAGAAGAAGCCAAGAGTAGACACGTTGATTTTCAATGTGTAAAATCCAAATCTGTTACTAATTTAGCCGAAGCAACAGCCGATCCTGTGTTAGAATTCGACGCAGTCGGTAATCCTATCGCTGCGCAAAATGCAAATTTGCCTGATCCTTTACAGCTTCCTTTAGGATTACCTGGTCCCGATCCGGAAGAAGGAGCTGTCGGAGGCTTTTTACTCGATAATGAACAGCCACCACAAGACGAATGATATTTGTAAAATTTATACGCCATGTTATTTGAAACTATTTTGTGAAATTGTTTACTTTTAAAGCAGCGGCATAAAAACAAAATAGTTGCATAAAAGTAAATGAAATATTTGAAGTCATAAATTTTATGATCTGTCGTATTTATAAAAGCAGTCGTTATGAACATTTTTTGAAAACAGTAAAATTGCTTTTAAAGTGATTGTTTAATGTCCAGAGTTGTTTGCATGGAGGATAAAGGTAAAGGAGACACATCTGTGTATATTAGACACAGGCCAAAAAGGGAGGAACAATTTTTATAGATTTAGCCGCAAGAAAGATACATAAGGGTAAAACGTCATTGTAAAAATATAAGAACTGTCATTGGACAAGCCATAAATATATTTGTAAGTAATTGATTATAAAGTAATGTCATGGTAAATTAAATATTCTTTAAAATGATGAAATAAAAACCTATTGCCGAAGGTTCTTATAGATAGGTTTGTACTCTGCACAGCACTATGTATGGAACTTTATCAAACTTTGAGAAATATCGACTTTTGTGCCGCAAGCTTTGCTTTGAAGGACGTGGGGATTTGTCTCTTTAACCTTTATACTTTATGGTTGGTTGGTAGATTGATTATTATATATTAATTGTTTTACTTATTCATAGACTGGCTATGATTGTTGGCTTAGATTGGTTACACTGTTTTAAGATAAGAAGTTTTTTTTTCGCCCCCCCCCCTTGCTTTTGCGGTTAAATATAAAATTAAAAAAAAATTGAACTGAATCCCAACCCTTGATTTATATTTTGTATTGACATACACTCCTAGACATGCCTTCGACATATACCGCTGTTTGTTCAGTTCGAATTGAAAACAGCATTTTTCTATTATTTTAGAAGTTATTATAAAAATGATATGGCAAATAGAGAAGTGATAACGAACCGTAGAGATTTTTTCATAGGCAAGTATTTAAAAAAAATTAATGATTGAGGATTATTCAACATGGTGTTATATATTAATTTAAATCCATTATAAATCAAGGGTACACTACCAAAAACAAAAATGTTATAACAAAATATCTGATGTGGCGAAAAAAAATGTTTTTTGTCATTGTCAAAAAATCTGATTTGAATGGCTGTAGCCTGTGATCATATAATAACAATTTTTATGTCTCAAGTCGTTGTCAAACTCTATTTTGTAGAATATTAGATGGTACTCACATCAAAAAAACAGTTGTGTGGTTTTAAGAAACCATGACGCAAGTGAAACTTTTATTGGATTGTAGACACTTATCCATCACGATTAATTATAAACAACAATATTCACATGAATACACGAATAAAAACATGTAAACACTGTACAGCACTTGCCCGCATGACAGACTGACTATGTATTATACATACTACACGGTCAGCTGATGCTAACCATGGGCGCCGCCATATTGGCCTTGGCTGCTCTACCGAGCGCTTACTCCGAACGCCTTTCACTTTACCCCTACTCTGCGGCAGCCTGTAATGCGACATGCAACAGACGGCCAGAAAAATTCGGGGCGATAGAATAAAAGTTTCACTTTAAAAACAAATGATCTATATTGAAAAAGATCGCTTTTCAAGCTAAATTTTGATCAAAATGCGTAAAAATATGCTTCTAAATGGAAATTGTACGAAAATCTACGTTAAAATACTAGTTAACAATTTAAAATCAGAATTTTTGACACTGCTTTCTGCAAGCCAGCATATTAGTTATAAAATAAAACTTATTAGGAATTATTTTTAGAACTTGTAGATTTATTTTTATAATCAAATGTGGAATTGCTTGATAGAATGTTATAGATTTACGTGTGCAAGATTTGTGTTTGTTGATACAGTGTCCACATAATCATGGGTCATGACTCGCGGTCATTTATTTGGACCATTTGAGAATAGTTTAGAAATATCTTTATGAATAACTCAGTTTTTGCGATACGGAACATTTTCTAAGTATGGCCCATGGTGGTAGAAAGGACACAATGTATAACATAAAATTTTACTAAAAAAAGACTGACTAGTGCGAGAATGGAATGTGTATATGTCGCAGGAATATTGTAAAATCCGGAATATTACAATAATTCTAGAAGAATAATTATAATATTTCTGCGATTGTTTGACATAAATTTTATTATACTGTTGTCCAGTCTATGCATACTGTATAATTAATGTTTAATTATTTTTAACTGCATATCATGCATCGTGATATTGTTCTTTTTATGTTATAGCATAATGAATTTGAATCAAAGTCTGATAAAATTATTTACAAAACAATGCTGTTTATTTCTTATGTTTATATATTTAACAAATAAAGGCCTTAAAAATAACAAACCATGTTTTTTCATTTGTCAATCAACGTCGTCACTGGTTCTTGTAATCTGAAACAATCGCTTACGATTTTCCATTTGTCACCGATGGCCGTTATCATGAAACTTTGTTGGAAAGGTTTCGATTGTTTATCTTGAAATCGCACTCCTCCGCTGACTTGAATCAAAAATGTCGGTGCGCCCGCTACAGCTTGATCTAAAATTTAATATTATTATTATTGAACGGTATTTAATGAAATCGATTCTTTTATAATTGAAATTTTCAATAAGGGGTGTACTGACGACTCATTTATTATCTGGTAATTATTATCGAGTAATTAATTTGGTTGAGAATTAACAGCTGGCCGAGTAATAAAATATTCAAAGTTTTAAAAAAAAAATGTCAAAGTTAAACAAATATGGAATTAAAAGTATGAAGCAATAAAAATGAACAAAATTGTATTCGAATTATTTCTTTGGTACACAGTAGAGATGGAGACCTGTCGATAAGCAGTTAGTAATTAATTAGCTAACATTATGGACTTGCTTTCATTTTATTCAACGATACAATTATTACACAAACCAATGAAGTAAAAAAATATGTTCACTCGTATAAAAATACATGAAGGAAAATTGTATATAAAAAAAAAATATATCTAGAGACTGGTGGCAATATTACATCGTATTAAATCACCAGTATTTAAACTTAATGAGTATACGGTTTTCTTGAGAAATTAGTCTTCGGTACATCGCTAATTTTCTTAGTAATTTATGGTTTTTAAACAATATCAATATTCTATTTATGAATACATACCGAGGACTGGTTGTGCGTCTAATGTTAAAAGCGTATGTTCAGATGAAGGTAAATCCATAAAAAACTTTTGTATTTGCTCACTACCGGAAGTTCCATTTCCATTCCACACTAATATACCGGAATCGTGGTAAAGTTTAGACATTAACTAAAACAAAATAATTTTAATAGGACACTTCTCAGAAGAAACAACTGTCAGTTGTTCCTTTCATTTGATACGTCACGCGATGTACTTGAAAAATATATTTTTTTTTATTTTCTAATTTGCCACTCAAAATTAACCCCCAAAACCGGAATTCGTTTATTTACGTTATATGTCCGTAATTGGGTCATTTAACCCATTTCAACCCTTTTCGTCCAGTAGATTCGGAGAATATAAGCTGTTACAGACGAACAGACAGCCACGAGAATGATCCTATAATTATTATATCCAACAAACAATTCATCTATCTATGTAAAAATTGAAAGAATTGATGTTGGATAAAACAATCACTTTTTTAAAATGAAGTGTAGGTCGCTGCTGATAGTAAAATAGAGCTGACAAATACTTACATGCTTCTTTTTATCGACATTCTCATAGTAAACTTTTGTAAATTCCTCCGCAACTCTACAAGCTTGCTCAATTTTGTCTTTTAAATCCTGGCTCTAAAAAAAAGCATTTAAAAAAATTATAACGACCAACACAAATATTTTTAATTATTAAAAAAAGTGATGCTTACCAATTCCATAATTAAATAATAATAATGCAGCAAAAGTTATAATCACAAATGTATAAAATTCACACAAATGTTGTGTCATCAGCACAAGTATCTCTGATAGAGCCAGAGACAATACACTATACAGAGCACAAGACTTATGTGGACAATAGGTGATCACAGATGCGTCTATTTTCTGATTTTCTGATAGACTGACAGATTACAGAAGATGGTGGTTGAACGTGATAAACAAGAGAGATAAACGGATAAACTCTATGGATAAAACCTACAGAGGTTATGTTTATAATTTAAATTTAGTGTGAATTGAAATTAGACATAGGACAATTCTGACTACAATTATTAGTTAATTTTAATTTGTTGCCAATATCCCTAGCTGCCGAACTGTACTTTTAAAAAGAGATACACAAATACAATCTTTTGAAGCAAAAGTGAAACGAAATAGTGCATAATACGATGGGTATACAATGTGCTTTATAAAATGGTAAATAAGTAATGGTGACACTTTTCTATTAAAAATAAAAAAATTAGTTCTTTGAGTGTAGAAAATATGACTTAAAAATAAGAAATTGCACTATGTACATTGTTAATTAATTGTGTGTGCGAAACTGAGCTTTGAAACTAATATGTAGCTGATAAAATAAAATATATCGTGTGTTCCTTTGGTCCTGAGACAATAAAAATATACAATTAAAAATGCCTGTTACAAAAAGCGACAGTAGAAGGAGAAGACGGGAGCCCGATACTATAGTAGATTGTTTGACAGACAGTCCTAAAAGGTATTTGCTTAATTTTAAAGCTATTATTTGTCACGTATTAAATTGTGTATTTTATATATATATATTTTTGAATTTCAGGACAAAAGTACACGCGCAGAGAAAGTTTGCACAGGGTTGTACATTCAACAGCCCAATTATCACACCAATTAAAGAAGTCGAAAAAGAGAAAACTAAAGCTGTTGACGTGATACCCCCTGAATTAATTCCTTCAAAACGGCCGAATACAGAAGATTTTTTAACCTTTTTATGTTTCCGCGGAACGTCTATATTACCTCCGAACCTAGACTTCTTTAATACAGCTTCACAGAATGCATCGTCTACAAGCACTATTAAAAATGAGGCCTCTGAGAAATCTCAAAATGATTCGACTGTGGCAAGTCCGAACCAGCCTGCAGACAGGCCGTTCGTTGCTTTTGGTGTTCGGAAACGCGCCGATCCATTCGTTAGTAGTAGAATGGAACGTAAGAGACGTCATGCTTTGACTGTTCAAGCATTACGAAGAAAATATCAGGACCAAAGATTAGCTAAAATTCGAGCCATTGCTGTGAGTAAAATAGGTCAAAGTTCAAGACCGCCTAGTAAAAGTTTTATTTGCACTCGATCTTCTATACGTAATCAGCAAGTGAAAAAAAAACCAATTGTAAAACAATCGCCTTCAACTATTACGAAACGTCAAATAATTATAAAACGTAGAATGTGTTTGAGAAGCGGTGGGAGATTGAATCCCAGAGAAATTATGAAGCCGACTAGAAGAAAAGTAGCGCCTAAAAAAGAAAAGGCTGGTAAGAAAAAGACTGAAACGGAATCTGAATACTCGTCTGATGATGATCAGCCATTGGTAAAAACAATCAGCAAATTAAAATCCAGTAAAAAACCCGCTACCGGTAAAATTGCGAAAAAATCAGCTAACGTTGTAAAACCGGCACTCACTCAGAGGTCCACTCGTTCTCATCCGATAGAACAGACAGTTTCTCAGAGGCCGACAAGAAAAACAAAAGAAGCCGCTGCACTTTATATGGAGCTCTTAGGTCGAAAGCTTGTTTCAGAAGCAGAAGCAGATGATGATAATATGTCGATCGATAGCTTTCCTGAGCTGCCCAACGTTAGGCGTGCTGAGCAACGCGAAAATGAAATTAAAGCGCAGTCGAAATTGAAAAGAGAAAACAAAATAGTCACGCGAAATAGTTCGGAAATAAAAACGAAAAACAATCAAACTACGAGAAACAAAATTAGGGATGCTAGTGAAATTAAAACAAGAGAAGCGACTAAAAAAGAAACTAGAGCAAGAGAAATTATGAAAAGAGAAGATAAAAAATCAAAAGAAATAAATGTGGTAGAAAGAAAAATCAAAGAGATAAAACAGGAAGAGAAGAAAATAAAAGAAAGTACAAAAGCAGACGTTAAAAAATTAAAAGAAGTAACAAAGCAGGAAGATAAGAAAGTAAAGGAAACTACAAAAATCGAAGATAAAAAAGTGAAAGAAATTCCAAAAATCGAAGATAAAAAAGTTAGAGAGTTAGGTAAGCTGGAAGATAAAAAAACAAAAGATACTTTAAAAACAGAAAACAAAAAAATAAGCGAGGGTTTGAAAATTGAAGACAAAAAAGTGAAAGATATTTTTAAAATGGAAGATAAAAAAATAAAAGAGACTTTAAAAATTGAAGATAAAAAAACAAAAGAGACTTTAAAAATTGAAGATAAAAAAACTAAAAATGTTTTAAAAATTGAAGAAAAGAAAGGGAAAGTTAACTTGGAAGTGGAAGATGACAAAATTAAAGAAACTTCAAAAGTAGATGATAAAAAAGTTGAAATTTCAAAAATAGGAGATAAAAAGGTGAAAGATATTTCAAAAATAGAAGATAAAAAGATAAAAGATATTTCGAAATTTGAAGACAAAAGAGTAAAAGATATTTCGAAAATAGAAGAGAAGAAAGGAAAAAATATTTTGAAAGTAGAAGACAATAATACCAAAGATATTTTGAAAATAGAGGATAAAAAAATTAACAAGGTCGTAAAAATTGAAGATAAAAAACCGAAAGAACCAATGAAAATTGAGGATAGAAAAATACAAAAAGTTGTAAAAGGAGACAGCAAAAAAAGCAAAGAAATGATTATTGCAGAGGATAGCAATGTCATCGATCTTCCAAAATTAGGAGATAATAAACTGACAGAATTAAAAGAAACAGCGTCTAAATGTAGTTTAAAATCAAACGAATCTGTGAAAAGTAAAGATACGTCAAAAGAGAAAAACTTAAAAACGCTCGACGTAACAAAATTGAAACCTCTGAAAGGTGAAACCGATTCAAAAACTAAGGAAATCATTAAAGCCGTTTCAGTTTCTGAGGTAGTAACAGATGTGAAAGAAATAAAAAATGTTCCGAACGCTTCTTCGCTACTTGAAAAAGAATCAATCAGTAATTCGCTGATGCCTGAAATTAGCACAAAGAAAAATTTCAGGTCGTTGTCAAAGAAACGAAAAGAACTTTCACCGTCACGAGAAATACCGATTAGTAGGCTAGACGAAATAAATATTAGAAAATTAGAACAGTTCTTCAGCGATTCAGATGAAGAGCCTCTAGCTAGTAAAATAGTCAATTCAGAGAAAGGTGTCACGAGACCAACCAAAAAAATATGCACCGATAAAAAGAAGACTGTAAAACCCAAAGTAAATCGAAATATATTAAATATTATCGAAAAGAACAAACCGCTTTTGCTTAAAAAAGAAGACGAAAAGTTGGAAGATTCGGTTGAAATAAAAAAAATTACAGAAAGTCTGTCTCTTTCGTCCGACGACGAAGACGAGAAGGCGTTTAGAGGTTTCTTGAAGACCGAGACACAGTCTAAAGTATCTCAGTTTGATTCCAAATGCGTTTTGAGCAATTTCAGTTCAAACCATTCGATGCTAGATTCGTCAGACTTGCTCTGTAAAGATATCGATCGTACTTTCGGCAAAGGAAAAGTGAACATGTCGAACGCACAAATAGAAAAGTGGTTGAACGATGCGGACGAAGAACTCAAAAAAGAAACGTTAGACAAAGATGAAATTGTAGAAATAAAAACATCCAGCACTCCTGAAATCATAAAAGAAATCGTCCCGTTACCGGAACCTCCGATAATTACGGCTGCGCCGGTCATAAAACCGGATATTCAAAGACCTCCTGCGCCTATCGAACGTCGTAGCGTATTTCAGCAGCGAAGGCCTATAATCAATAAGTCGAAAGAACGCGCTGAAAAAACACCAAACACGAGCGCGTTTTCTCCTGAAAACGAAAGTAGCGTTTACGCATTCGAAGCCGAGCCGGACTTACCCGTCAATACGCCTTTCCGTCGTCACAACAGAAGATCATCGAGCACGGCCACTTCGAAGTCGGAAGACGAAGCCGGTAAATTGGAGGACGACACCAAAAAACTAAACAAAATAAGACTGCCGACTGTATTTAAACCGGAAGCGGTAAAGCCGTCATTGAATAAAGAAGTTTCATTGACACTCTCGACCGAAGACAACGGATGTGCTTCTATTGCTGTTCAAGTGAATCTCGACGGTAACATATCGGAACAAGTCACGCTCGACGAGAGTTTGGAATGTTCGGGGCAAACGGATACCAATAACGATGGCGAAGGACACTTATTTTACATACCCCTACAGCCGGGCAAAGAGTCGTCTTCTGACTCTCAAGTGATTCAAGGAGTTGCAGTGAAGTTGGGCACTACGAGTACGGGGGGTTCAAATCAGCGCGTGATAATGCAAGCCAAACTTGTGACAAAACCGAGCACGAGTCAAGGATTCATTCCCGCCAATAGGAGCCTGCTGCCCGTTCAGACTAAAAGTAGTTCGGCAACGATGTATCCACCGGTTGGGACGGTGCAGCCGTTTCGCACTAAACCTATCGAAACGAAACAACCTCCGAGAGCGGACAGTCGTTTCATGAGCGATACGTCTCAATCGAGCGACGACATTAAATCGGATAAATTTAAATTCGTACCGACTTCGCCGAGCGCGTCTTCGTCCTCCAGCGCGAGATTAAACAAAAAACCACCGAAACCGAAACCTCGTTATTTAGAACCATGCACTGCGACGATTACGTCGCAGTTCCCGAGCTCAAACGGTCCTGCGCAAATGGTCGAGGCGCCGACGTTTCACCCGACCGAACGCGAATTCCAAGATCCGCTCGAGTACATCGATAAAATTAGATCGATGGCCGAAGGATTTGGTCTGTGCAGGATCGTACCCCCTACGGGTTTTAAGCCAGACTGTAAAGTTAGCGATGACATGCGATTCACGGCTTACAATCAGTACGTACACAAGATGCTGCATAGATGGGGTCCTAATTCTAGAGAACTTACGGCTATCAGAAAATATTTAGCAACACAAAATATCACTTTGGCACAAGCTCCATGGGTAAGATGGAATTTTATAATTTTTATAAATCAATCATAGACTTGATAGAGCCAATTTTTACAGGCCAGAACCGACCAACTTCAATAATGTTAACTCTATAGAGTTTTTCGTTTTAGAGTTTTTACTAAAAACCTGATTGTCTTATGACCACAGGTGTATCACTATTTTTAATTTAACTCGATTTTTAAATTACATTTTTTTTTAATTAGATTGGAGGAATGGAAGTGGACCTGCCAAGACTGTATCAATCTGTGCAATCATTGGGCGGTTTGAAAGAAGTAATAGAAAAGAAGAAATGGCCAAAAGTTGCGGAAATAATGCGAATACCAAAATCGGCACAGGATCGGTTAACTAAATTAGATGATATTTATTGTAAATATTTATTACCGTACGACACGTTATCGCACGATGAGAGACAAAAGTTACTCGACGACGTAGATGTGGAATGGGAAAAGAAGAAAATCGCAAATTCGCAGTCTTTGACTTCGGACAATTTCGAAGAAGAAAACGAAGATACCGACGCGAATGAATGCATAGTGCGAGGCCGTAGCATGGCCCTAAACGCATTCTATCGCATAGCGAGGAACACGATGAGTATGTTCTTCCGTAGCACCGAACCGTCGGTTGCCGAAGTCGAACAAGAATTTTGGAAACACGTGAACGAGCGTACCAATCATCTGTGTGTTCATTCCGGTTCTATCGAGACGGGAGGTTATGGATACGGATTCGCATGCACGAAAAATAGTCCGTTCGCCCGTCACCCGTGGAATCTCAAAGTGTTAACGAACAACAGTAGCTCAATATTACGTTCGATGGGTCCTATAATGGGCGTCACGGTTCCGACTCTACACGTCGGCATGGTATTCAGCGCGTGCTGTTGGTACAGAGATCCTCACGGCCTTCCGTGGCTCGAATATTTACACACGGGCGCCAATAAAGTATGGTACGGAATACCGGACTCTTTGAACACCGCTTTTCGACAGACGCTGAACAAAGTAGTTCCGAATTTGTGCCGGCAAACGAACGTTTGGCTCCCGTCCGATACGGCCATGGTTCCGCCGAGCCTGCTGGTCAGTAACAATGTTTCTTTGTGTCGTACCGTTCAAGAGCCCGGTCAGTACATTGTCATCTTTCCGAAAGCGTTCACGTCCAGTCTGTGCACCGGCTACACGGTCTCTGAAAGTGTATTCTTTGCTCAAGCGAATTGGCTCGAAAATGCAGAAAATGTTTTTAAGGAACTGCGAGAAAGCAGCGAGCCTTCGATGTTTTCGTTAGAGCGTCTATTGTTGAGTATAGCGGTGGATCCACGATGCAATTTAGACGTGATGAGACGAGTCTTGCCCGGGGTACAAAACATCAGGGATAGAGAAACTGTGGACAGAGATAAATTAAAGCAACTAGGTTTAGTTACGACAGAACGACTACCGCAGTCGAATAGAAAGAAGAAGAAAGCCGATACGGATGGGGAATATCTATGCGAAGTCTGTAGAAGCAACTTGTACGTATCTCTCGTAACCGAAATAAATGATGACGATGTTTATTGCTTACAACACGCGGCCGAGCATTTGTCGAGTAATAAGATATCGAGAGATAACTGTAAATTAATGTATTCGTACACAGAAGAAGAACTGAATGAAATCGTCGATAAATTGATCAGTGCAATTGAAAATAAAAGTCAAAAGAAATGTGGCAAATCGAATGTTCAGGCTTCCTAAAAAGGTCACGCAAGTTTTAACTTTGCTATTTTGGTACAAAGTCGGTCTGCAAAATTCCAAATAGATTTGGAGGTGTTTTTATTTGGTAAATAGTATATTTCACCACAAGGGCCGAAAGTTTGATATTCTTACACTGCGCGCCATGATGCTCGAGGTGAATCCGAGGGCATCATGACGCGCAGTGCAAGGATATCAAACTTTTGACCAGTGTGGTGTATTCTATTTTCTTCATACCCCGGTCGTAAGTACGCTTATTAAATACATTAATTAATTACTTATTAATTAAACAAAAACACAGATAAATTCCAAGCAAGCAGCTTTGAGGTTATATGTAAAAACACGAATGACAGCTGTTAGCGACTATTAGCTAAAGTGTTATTGGGTTGCTATGGAAACGACATCTAAACAGTTGATAGATTATTTTTACTTTACTGCTGCCCGAACGTACGTACTTCCCGCATCAGTGTGTGTAATCCCACCTTGCGCAAATGTTAGACTTTCAATTGATGCCGAAAGTATGTACTTTTGATCGGGGTATGAAGAAAATATAACGGCAAAGTTATGTGATCCAAATTTAATATTTTCTCAACTTGATACTGCTTCAGTTTTTTATCATTTGTAAATAAATGTAAATTTTAAATGTGATTTGTTCAATTTAGTAGATGCTGTATTGCGTTATAATATTACGTGTATAATTTTATTGAAATTAAAATTATCGATGTATGAAAAAAGTCTGATATTTAAACATGTCAAGTTTTGAAAATATTGTTAGTCGTATTAAAATATATTAATTGAATTAATGGATGTGTTCAGCGTAATTTAACGCCAGAAAGATTTGATCCTTTTAAAAGCTGATAAAAAGTTAATAAAATTTTTGTAGGAATTTATATTTACTGTAAGCGTTGAATATCATTTATCGTATCAGTATATTAATTATAGTAGGCAAATTTTAATCGATTTCTCTTTTATTTCATATAACCGATTGTAAAACGAATATATCTATAAAATTATGAAGTTGTTTACACGTTACAAAACCTGCTGGCAGGCTATTTAGTACCAAATAATATTTTTTTTACGTTTTATAAAATTAGGGTTGCCACCCATACCCTAAAATGAAAAATATTTCCATAACGAATTTTCCAGTTAAAATTTTAATGCATTTTTCTAGTTTTCCATAGTGAATTTTCAATACAATATTTTGTTAACCTAAATATTTAAAATTTCCGTCTATAATCACATACTAAATGTAAGTTATTTAAAAAAATTATGCAAATTACCAATTGTTTGTTCTTACTCCCGTCAGAAAGTTCGGATTATAGTCGTACAGTTGACTGCTTTGATTGAGTTTTTTCACGGTTTTCCTATTATTTTTTAAAGGTGGCAATGCTAGTAAGAACTCAATGAAAATGTATTAAATCTGTACTTAGTGTGCTCTTTTGTTTGCTTAACGACTTTAAGAGTAGATAACCTTTAGCTTCATTTTTTTTACTATGTACATTGAAAGTGCAACATTACATACTTATTTTCGAGTACGAAAATCGGCTTTTGCACGCCAGTGACAAAAAATAAGAGTCACGTATGCAATAAAATTCTTTTTCGGGTCGAAATAGGCGCTATCGTACTCGATCGTTGTAAAGAATATCAGACATCTCGCCTAACCTGCAATATTCAATTACGGTGTTTTTTTTAACGTCGTTCTTTCAATGCGCTTATGACACAATGTAGCTCTGTTCCAACTTCTTTGCGAACGGTAACAGAATCGTCAGTAATGCGCAGTAGCTCAAAGACCGATACTTAAACAGTTTAGTTTTAGCTACTGCGCATGGCTGTGACGGTTCTGTTACCGTTCGCAGAGAGGTTAGAGAAGAGCTAATGTATTGTGTGTAGCTCGGGCGGAATTGGAGATTGTGACTCATGTGAGCACTCGTTCGCGATCACCAACTTTCCACCCTGTTGCACAATAAGAGTATGTTATACAGATTGTATCAAATCAAAACGGTCCATAGGACATTCTGTGTGTACGATATTATATAAAGCACTAAAGCAGTAAGTAAGAATGAGATAAATTATCGCTAATAGTTACTGTGGTTACGTAAATAAATAATTACGTACACTGTAAATCTTTTTACCAATTTATCAATTAAAACAACTAAACCGCAATATTAATTCGTATTTTTATTTATATCTGGTACAATAGTTTTAACAATACTTTTAATAATTAATTTATTAAATGTTCAAAAAGACCTCCACGTTCTGCCAAACAATATCCTAATCGATTATAATAAATAGCCATTTTATCAATAATTTCACTAGTGAATACTGACATTTGATAAAATTGTGATTTTTACTGTAGAAAGCAAAGACGATACTATCCGATTGTATAACCACAGTATCTATTAGCGATAATTTATCTCATTCTTACTTACTGCTTTAGTGCTTTATATAATATCGTCTCTGTCTTACACACAGAATGTTCTATGGACCGTTTTGATTTGATACAATCTATATAATATGTTCTAAAAATGTTAAATGTGGGGAACCTGAGTTGTATACTTATTAAATTTAGTAACAGAATTGGACCAAAGAAATTATAAAAAAAAAAATGACATATCCTCGGCAAGTGTAAATTGGTCCACGATTATTTAAAACGTTTGGTTTATTTTTTACGAATTTACGTATTTTTTTTAGTCAATGAACTACATACTTATAAAATCTATACAAGTGTTGTCAATGTATTTTTTTTTTGTTTCAATCGTTTACCATTTCAATTTTAATAGTTGTAAAGAATGGGAGAACACGACACGTTGGTATTCGTAAAATTTTATCGTGTCAATTTTCTGGTTAGTTCTTAGTTAAAGACTTCACGCTATACCTAACGAAACCTATTCTTGACTTCATGTCAGTTTATGTTGCTAACATCTTTCAACTTTAACTTGAGGTTGTAATATGATTATACCGGTACGTGAAGTGATTACACGATATAGAGAATTTTATGAACACTCAACGATATTTGATATATAGTTTAAATATTATGTCTGTAAATGTTATCATCTGAAAAAAAAAAAACTGAAAACGGGCATTCTTTTAATTCAGTATCTACTGTATCGTAACCGTTTACCAATATATGTATCTATGTAAATCAATTTATAGGTGAATTACTTAATTTTTGCAGTGGTTTTAAAATAGTATTTATTTTTAGATTATAATTAAACACAGTGCTTACATAGATAGTGATTTTTTTATTATTTATAATATTAAATAAACTAATATAAATATATGTGTGATTTTAAACAAACAATTTGTATTAATTTTTTATTCCTTGGTCCAAAAAAAATATATTTCAATTTTTTAATTCTAGTTTCACTTTGTTTAGAATGTTTTGTTCACCGGGAATGTTTGATTATATTCTCCTTTTAAATGCTGGTAATGGTTAAGTAACTACAACGCAGCTCATATTATGGCTACTTTTTAAAAACAATATTATAGTGCGAGATCTGGTATTAGAAATATATACTCTGATGACAAAGATTATATATTAGATAATATATATACATTGATAAATCGCACACAGGTTGCCTAGCTATATTATGGCGTACCGATGCTGTTAAATTAAATAAATTCTAATTAAATTTTTTGGATAAACTTCCCCGATTTGTTAATCATAAAAACTAAGATGAGAGAATATGACACAAATAAAATGTTAACAAAAATAAACTCAATGTATACAGAACACGACTATTTACAAGGTATGTTTAACAGTTCATGTAGATGATCTATATTTATATATGTATAGAATCAATGGTATATTCCAATTATTACTTGTGTCATATTCTCTTATTGTAGACTCGATTTTTATGATTCACAAATCGGGGAAATTGATCCAAAAAAGTTAATTATAGAATTTATCTAATTTAGCAGCATCAGGAATTCGATATAGGATTCATGTTAGATTCTATGGGCACACGGTATCACATACAATAGGTGCAATACCTGTTTAACAAGTTGACTGCCAATCGAAGTGAATCACTCTGAGTAATTTTCAGGGGCGCATGGGCCAACGGGGATTTCGGGAGTTATTTCGGTAGGCCGATTGTCTATATTAGTTCATATTTCTTTTTGGTTTACTAGAATTATTTGATTTCTACTTTGTAAGATGTAAGATATTGGTTATCAGATATAATTCTAATGTAAAATCATATACTTTTATTCTATACTGAGCACAGGAATAAAATCACAATCGAACTATTAGGGTGCAAACATATACTTCTGTCTTTTTTACGCCGTAAGCACTGGCGTATCCAGGCGATCAAAACAAGCACGGGGGACCTGGCTTAAGAAATTTCTAATTTGCCCCCTCCTGGGCCAAAAGCTGGGTACGCCCATGCTAACGTCATAGAAAAAGACAAAGTTTTTGAAACAGAGATACTTTATTCAGATTGAATGCAAGCGAGTACACCAATCAATTCTATCATCGGAGAAATCAGGGAATTACATTAAAGAAAGAGACGCAGGTATATTTTTGATACGCTATGTTGCGTTCACTCACCGCACATTGAGTAGATAGGCAATGGCCAACGATTCATATAGTTAATTAATCGATATATGAGTAAAATTAATTATGCCTTTGTTATAATCCTCACAACTGTAAATTATAATTTATGTACCTAAGTTATTATTTTTTTATTGGGAGCAAAAGCTCACTTTGCAGAGGGCGGCGAGAACTAGCGCCAGCCCTCTGTATATAAAAAATACTACAGTAAACCCTCGTTAACACGAACACGGTTAACACGAATTTCGGTTTAACGCGAACAAAAATTTGCTCTCGACAATGGTCACATAAGCTTTAATGTAATTATATTCGGTTAACACGAACCCTCGTTAATACGAACTTCGAACAACTTTTTCGTCCCTTCACGGTTAATTATCGGATAATACGAACTACAAAAATTCTCAAATCATATATTTTGATCATTTTGGTCAATGAATATACAATACAACTAAAAGAAAATATTCGCTTAAGGGATTACAAAAGTAATTAACTCACATTCTAAAAATAGACAAAGGACTGAGAGATTAAAAATTCATTCGAAATCCTATAAATAGAAACATACCTCAAAATGTTTCCCCTCTTATTTATTGAAATGTATTTTGTAAACAAATAAAAACAAACTTTCAAACTCAGATAATATTTAAGAACAATTAATGTTATTAGATAATTTATAATAAATAATTATTCAATGTTTACTTAAAATAAATCATGATTTGACACTTAAAAAATGACTGTATTTTATGCCATACTCGGTTTACACGAACTCCCACATAACACGAACTTTTTGCCTGATTTTTACGAGTTCGTGTTAACGAGGTTTTACTGTATTAATGTTGACGAGGCCGGAATAGTTGAACCCATCTACCCCTGGTAGTTGTTATCAGAGAATTGGACTTAAAAACCGCGCACACTTATCCACCATGGACCAGGAAAACCTGTTCATGAAGGTGCCTATGTTATTTAACAAAGTAGCGCACATTTGATCAGCACTTGCAACCAGCAACGACCCTCTGTCGGTCGCCTGCAATTTCTGTCTAGCCATGCTGGACCGATCTAGTGTGCTAATGATGCGTCGTTTTTATTAACAAGGTGAACCCAAAACCTTAACACAACAGCGTCAAATAAAAAAATATATATTTTTTATATACATTTACGCCATTTTTATGCAATTTTTATTGGTAATAAATTGGAAAATTTTCAAAATATTGTAATAAGAATATCTTTTAAAGTATGAAATAACAAAAAAAAAACGGAAATTCGCGTACATTAACTGAATTCTAAAGTTTTACGTTATTTCTGTATCCGAATGGATACCGCAAGTATCCGGTTATTTGACAACACCGGATAAAAGACGCCAGATATTTTAAGCCTACGGAATATCCAATGCATTCCTAGTGTTTTTTAATGTAACCCACGGGCTTTGGTGCGAGTTCAAATTTTAGGAAGTTTTTTATTAAACTCAAATAAGAACAAAACTTAGCAAACCAAAATACTTGACGATGTTGAAATGTGTAATGACTATTAAAATCACAAATCACAGTTCATATAGGTACAGCTAGTTATTACATTATATATAAAAACAGAAATACAATGTTTATCACAAAGTTTCCATCACCGTTGAAGTGATTTGACTCTAATTATAAGTAATTTATAGCCGAAAACAAAAAAAAAAAAATATTTTACAGAAGAAATAGTTATACTTAAGAAAATATCAGATAAGATATAATTTCTCTACTATGAAAATTAGCAAAAAAATAAGTTATTTTATACTTAAATAAGAATTAGTATTTGATTTCATTTAAAAAAAAATTCTTTCAAATTTAAACATATTTATGTATAAAGAAACCACAAAACAAAAACAATATTTCAGTCAACACTGATTTTCAATATATCGGTACAGAAATATGAAACCGATATTAAAATATATAAGTATATAAAATAAATGTAAAAAATTGGTAACGTCTATGAATAACAGTTCATTATTAGATTTAAATAAAATAAAGAAACAAAATAAATTACAAACAATATTTTTCTACTATAAAATACCGGCCCTGAATTGCTTATCAAACAACTTCTTGGATAAAAAAAACAAAATCAAATGTGATCACTGATACATTAATAACTACTCATATTTATAATTTAGAACTGATTTTTAACTTACAGTTGTATAATGAAATCTTTACATAAAAAACCTAAACTAAGAAAAAACAGATAGTATGGCAAGCATTCAATTTAATGTCATTCGTTGCCTGTTTAATATGAAACATTTAGGACAGATTTTACATATTCCGCTTAATTAAGCTCAGTTTAACAGTTGAGCCAAGCTTATCTAAAATATATTGTTTTACATACTGAACTTAATTGGATACAAATATTTTTAAATTAGTATACGATGAAGGAAGGTTTTGGTTGAGGATCATAAATAAATAAGCTTTACCAATGTTACGCCAGTAGCCACTAGCGTAACATTGGTAAAGCTTATTTATTTATGATCCTCAACCAAAACCTTCCTTCATCGTAACATTCTATTGGATCAACACTACTTTATGCTGAAGACCTTAATTTGTATGTAACAGACAAGGAGAACCGAAACAAGTTATCTATAAATCTGTATTAAAAAAAAAAAAAAAACAAACTGTTTTTACATGCTAATATACGAAATCTATGTGGAAATATTTTATCTTTCGTTTAAGGCAGGTTCCGAACTTTTATGGACCAAACTCAAAGCAAGAACACACTGTTTTATTTTTACTCTCCTCCGTCATTAACATTAAAAAATCGAGCAAAGCCAGCTATAGCTAGCCCGTAAGGAATCGAACAAAAAAAAAAAACTTTTCAAAATAGTTTGAGCTGTAGATTGATACAAAAAAGTTTTATACACTAACCTTAATTTTTATCTGAGCTCATTTAAAACTCACATTGTAAAACCGGCCCTTAGTAATTCTGATAAAACACTTAATTATAACTGTAAGATGCACTTGTTTTAATTTTTATTAAATATGATAATGTCCAATATTACAGGAGTTAATTTTGTTAATAATTAACAGAATACATCAGTCAAAACAAATCTAAAACTACATTCATTCGATAATAATCTTTTAACATTTAACTTTCATTGCGTGTAAAAAATTAAAAATGATACTGATGTTTCATATCAAAACGAATATCCAAATCATTGAAAAGTCCTTGACATTCATTTTTTCATTTAGCATAATGTTTATTACAAAATTAATTACATAAGTCTGCACTCTGCATACTAGTCCGTCATAAGTATCCTTTGAATATATTTGATAATGAAAAATTTAGCAAATAATAATTGAATTATAGTTATGTTGGCAAATTTCTTAAAATAAATCTACAGTAGTAATAACGAAAATGTTGAATTGTATGCAATACAGATGAATTTAGCTGAAAATTAGTTGCTATTTTTAAGTGAGACTTACGCACAGTAGAGTGAATTGGATTCTATCATTGACTGGCTAATAAAAAAGATCTGACGTGCTACGATGAACTGCGGCAACACTATATGGATATGTCTACAAAAGTCACAGTACAACTATAGTCGACGGGACTAGATTCCCATCACGCTTGTCTCAAAAACGCTAAGCATGCGATGTGTTACTTCGAATGCATTGTACACATATACACATACAGACCTAATCGTTGTAGCTCATTGCATAAAGATCCGCATTCCAGTATCTTTGCGTATTGAGTATAACAAAAGTCGACGTCTGTGCCCCAAACCTATAGGCTGTGTGCACGAAGCCTATTAGCGCCGCTAGTGGGTAATAGAGAATTATTGAACTAACTTTTTATGGAAATCGCGACATGTTTCTATGGTGATAAGTCAAAACTTTAGTTGGCCATGATGTGTCAAAAAAAAAATGTAATAAGGAAAACTGATATTAATTTGTTTACACTGACAGCGGAACGTCAAAATAAGGCGCCAATGGTCTTTATTTTACTTAAATCGCCATCAGCGCAACAGCCTGGAACACAACAAGCATTTCCAGATCGCTTAGTTTTCCTGTGTTTTCTTTGTAATTAAAAAACTTTATAAAATTATAATTACTTTTACTTTTAATAAACATTGCTCACTGACATACGAAAAATTGGAGATCGAAGTTTCCCCTAGTGCTCACCACAAACGCTCGCATCGAAAAATTTGTAACTCCGCCTCCGTGCACATAGCCCATACAAACAATTTCAGGGTACCATAAATATTGTGTTTTGGAACGAAGCTTTGGGAATCAAATAATATAACCAGCATTCTTAACGTAGTCTGTTGAGACTAGAATTCTCAATATGTAGTGGAACTTAACAAATTAAATCAGTCGCAACGAAATACAGGCAACGGAACCCTATATTTATTTTTGTTTAAAAGTATTATTGGGCGGCATATATCAACTTACGATGGACCCTAAACAATTCAGTCATTTGAAGATAAAGACACCACAATTTATACAAATAATTTTACAGGTCAGATTAAGGTGATTTAATATAATTAATCCATATGCGAACGCAGTAACTCACAGTCTTGCGCAGTAGCTAATGCGCAAGACGGTGACGGCTCTGTGTCCATTCTCTGGCTGCTTGGAACATCTGATATAGTCGCAAAATTTTGTGTTTTCGTTACAAAAAGTAGCATCTTAAAAAGCTGTTAATAAAAATGAATAAATTCAGTTGAAGTCTGGAGACAGTGGTTACCCGAAGGGCTACATCTCCAAAAACTAAATAAATAAATTCAAGTCTTGTTATGGCCTGTAGAATTCCTCGTATAAATTCAGCTAAACCTTTTAGAATGATTATACGTACTTTCAGAACACAAATTTTAAAATGCATATAGTTTTAATAAAAGCAAGTCAAGATTACACTACCGATCTCGGCTATTCAAAACATTGAATATAACCTGTGAATCCTCTTCGTCGCTCGACATAATCGATGGTGTTGGAGTTTCTTCCATGAGAGGTTTTTTTATTTCGTGACTGTACGAAAAATTAGTTGCCTCTAATTCACGATGAACAACTGACTGTTGTACGCTGGCTGCAGTCATTACTTTGTGTATAACATGACTAATGATGCCAAACAGACACAATAGAAGGCCGATGAAATTTATTGGCGACGAAAACTTATCTCCGTTCAATTTTACAGCTAGGATAAGTATAAAAACTTCCTACAAAATAAAGCAATAATTGTAGGTATTTATTTTGATTTGATAGTTTTCGCTAGGGATCTGAAACGTAATGTTTTTTTTTTTGCATTTCATATTTTTGTTACATAAATGCCTTTTCTGTGTAACTTATTCGTGAATGAAGGTAATAACAACACTTACGCTTTAGACCTCAGACTTTTAATAATGTTCTCAAATTAAAACTACCTTAAAAATCCCAGCTATTGAAAGCGTCAAACTGGAAGTACTAGTGACAACGAGGAACTCACTGATTTCCATTCCGAATGCAATCAAAGCACCCGCGAGTATTTTCAAAAAAGTTACTGCCATCAAATGCCAATCGGAGTAGCGAAATGCTTTACAGCTGCTTACAATAGACATTCCTGCAAAAACAAACGTCATTTTAACACCAACTCGTCATTTGTTTAAACAAATGAAGCGTTACCTTCGAAACAAACGGCGAACGGTAACAAAGTAACCATCATCCATGGTTGAATATGATACATCATGTCAACAGGATTACTTAGTCCGTTCTTTGCTTTTTGCATTAACATTTGCACGCAAGTCCACCTGATACCGGAAGCAAAAGACGCCAGCAGTAGCATTGTAAATCCGAGAGTATCAAATTGTGTCGATTTATAAGTAAATAAAAACAAACCTCCCGAGATCATTACTACTATTGCACATAAAGTCCACGACTGAAAAATAAACACTCATATAAAATAATCGTATTACTGTCTAACTTTATGGCATTTGACAACTCTTATCAAATTAACTGAAATCGAGGTAAACTAAAATTGCATTATTCTTTTATATAAGTTGGTTGAAAAATTAAAAATATCAAAATCCTAATTTGTATTTGCACTATAAATTATAATTAAAAATATATAGCAGTTATGTCATACCTTTTTTTCTAGTTTAAATACAATAGCACAGGCTAATATAAATATTATGGTTGTTGATTTTGTCATTGTATACCTAAAATAGAATAATAATTTTAGGAATAGAACAATTGCGATGACTTCAAAATGTTTAAAATGACTTTTGATGACTACTCATCAACTAAGCCGAGTGTCTAAGATCAAGAATAGGTCATATGCATGAGTTTTTTTTATATTTTTAATAGATTATTTAGTCAACCATAATACGGAAAAAAAATGATAATCATTTAAAAATGTAATATTATCATAAGAAAAAAAATATTAAATTTCACATTCAAAAATAGACAGTTTAAACAATCAGCCATGTTCGCGGGCTTATGTGACGTCATGATATACGATGCATGCCAACCTTGATGTCAAATTGTCAATGTTCTAAATGAAGTTTATTTGTTGTTTTCTCTAAATACTGACATAATCTTACTGTGAGACGACACAGTCGTCATGAAAACTGTTGTTGATATATACTCTGACGTCACGATGCGTTTTGAAAATTCGAAAATAGCGCTTATTTTCTACATTTCTTTTTTAGTATTTGTATTTTTTTCAGTGAGTAGATTAATAAAATAACCATTACGTTATGATCAAGAACTAAAATATATTTCGAAATAAAAATTTTAACCAATTTGGAGTTTTATGCATATGACCTATTGTTCAAATATAAAAAAGATTTATATATTTACAATGACATCGTGACTAATTCAAGTCCCCAGTTTGAAAATCCAACATCTATGCCACTTGCGACTCCGGTGGCCGCCACCACTTTGACATATTGTCTCCATGTTAGTGTTATTCTTCTTTGACCTTTAATGCAAGTCCATATTTCTCTTAATGCAGCTGACAGTAGGAATTTAATTACCAAATGACAAAGAACCACAGACAACGGGAAATGGAAACGCTGTATTAGAAAATTTAAATATTAAAACGTGTGGCTGTAAATTTATTTTGTTCTATGAAAAACATGTTCACACCTGTAACAACCATCGTTGATAAAACGTGAGTCCGACCGAATGTGCAAAATATATTAGGATAAGAAATATTATTAAAATCGAGTGAATAATAAAATTCGGATTTATTGTTTTTCGATGTGTAATTTCAGTTTCGTCGAATAAACTGTCGCGATCCTGTACATCAACTTTCTTGTATCTACCGCGGGTCATTTTTTATCGTTTATTTATAAAAATGTGTGTTCTATCTGAAAATATGATCAAAAATTACAAACAAAATATCAGTATCACTAATTGTGGTTCGTAAAAAGTGAAAATTACCTTTATGCCAATCACCCAAACGTGACATTTTTCTGTCACACGTATGCTAATAAATTAACTTGTAAAAGTATATCAATAACGATCAAATATGTAAATAAAGCTATTATCAAATTATTATCGGTAACAATATGTGGCGATAACCTGTCAAATACTACACCATACCTGTCAAGCTGTTACCAACGCAGACCTTGAATTGTCGATGCCAATTTATTTATAGTTGGTACTTATTATTTTTCAATAAATGCGGTTTATTCAAATAATATAAACCTGTTGTTTTTTTTAATTTTTTCTTTATTTATACATTTTATCAAATTACATAAACAATTATTACAGTCAATTAAAAATAAATACAACTGAAAACTATCACTAATACTACCTACGTTCCCTAGAATTATTTCTATTTTGTCCACCGCGTCCTCTAGGATTTCCTTTTGATTGTGGTTTTCGTTGATCTGCGGTAAATATGTTTGTTGTGGCAGGATTTTTGGCAGGTCCTGCGACATTATTTTGATTTACAGGCTGATTACTTTGAGTAATTCGTCCTGCTCCATTGTTCGTCCCGTTGTTCATTGCAGTGTTATTTGGTACCACAGCATTGGCTGAATTTCCGACTAGCGTCATATTTAACATAGGATTTGGTTCACTCATATTTAGCTGTTCATTGAAGACCATACAAAACTCGCCAATTTTCTGGATATCGCCCGTCTTTCCCGTGTACAAAGTCAAACAATTTCTCCACACTGTAGCGTAACCTTTGGTCAATCTAACTATGTCACCTGGCGATAAAAGTTGTCCAGCTTCGTCCCAAATCGAGGCATTCATACAAGCCGTTTGATCTGCCACTTTGAAAGTTCGTACTTCGCGGTTCTCCTTTGTAAGGGTGGGGTGTCCCACTTCCAAAACTATAAACACCACGTTGATATTTTTTAAACCCGGTCGTATATCTTTTATTTGAACATAGTCCATTTTGACAAACAGTGTCTTTAAAATGTCATAAATTAAATCTGATCATATTTATAAAACCATTTAATAAACTAACATTAGCTGTGTTTACGTCTGTACAAGTCCATTGCTAAATGTTTGTCTAGGTACTTTTGCATTTATTATATTGAGTCAGTTTGGTGACACTAAATATTCAAAAGTTACTAAATTAATTTGACGTATGGTAATATTAATTTATAGGTGGTAATAACTACTTTTTAGAAGCCCTTAAAGGGCACTGTTTTATGTCAAATTATTTAACTAACACGTAGTCAGTTGAGCACTTCTTTAAAACTACCCACTGTAAGTAGAATCGTTGATGTGTTTCGGGTGTTTCTAAATTAGTGTCAGCTTGATTGAATGTTTTTTCCTTGAAATTAGGTCAGATCTATAATTAGCATCCAGTATTGCGTCACAAATCACAATCGTGTAATTTCCAACTGTTAAATCACTATTATTAAGACGTTCGTGTAGGAAAATGAACAATAAAGGACATCCAACGGGACCTCCACCGTCGTATGGCGCACCACCTGCTGCTCCACCACCGAGCTATGCACAGGCTGTCGGCGGTGTCCCTCCAACTAGTCCTTACACACCAAATCCGCCTTGTAAGTACAAACATTTGCGTTAAGGGGCGTGGTTTTGTAAAAAATAATTTAAAAAATATAGATGGTCTTTAAACCAAATGGAAAACATCAAAGCTGTTAATTTCTGAAAAAGTGCTTACATTTCTTTTAAACATATTCCGCAATACAAAGTGGACTACACAACGTGCCACTACTGATTCCCTAATCAAAATGAGTTATAAAAACCTATAGTAAAACAACTGCATATTTTTTTTAAATATCGCTTTCCGAGAAGCTATCCGATAATGTTTGTCGATCGATGTTGTTTGTTTAATTAGTAGACTAATAATAACGAAGCTTTGGATGATATGTATTATGAATTTATTCTAAGGTAGATAAAAAAAATATAAGTACATGACTTGCAAAGTTGATGAAAATGAGTTTATTTTATTTACCTAAAAATTTATCACGTCTGCTGCACTTTTCCAAGGTTACTTTTTATCTGATCAAACATTGAGAACTGATAAGATTTTCATGTATATTTCAAAATTGCCTATTTAAAGTAAAGAAATGAAACAAATTCGCATTGGGCAAAAATCAGGAACGCATACCTATTTTATATTTCTAAACTTCTTTATATTTTATTAGGTACTTAAAATATTTTATATGGCCGATAATCAGCAATAGGTATATCGATATCGGCTGATTTTAGTTATTGGCGAAAGAAATCATATCGGTTGATCCCTAACAAAGAGCAACTATTTTATTGAGGGTGTAGGATAAAACAGTGTATTTATAATGCGAATAAGGCTTTCTTAAAAAATTTAAACTTTTCAGTGTACAGCGGTGGACCTCAGGTAGTGACAACCGTGGTGCCCGTTGGTACAGAGCCAACGCATATGATCTGTCCGTTCTGCCATGCAGAAGTCGATACAACAACTAGAACAGAACCCGGAACACTTGCAATTATATCTTCGATTGTTATCGCTATTATGGGGTATGGTTTTTATTTGTTTGAGCTTTTGAAGGTTATTCATAATAAATTAACGGTCAGTATGAGAAATAATATTGTGCAAAGTGTGTCAACTGAGTACATCGCGAACTATAATCTAGCTCTGTTCCAACCTCTCTGCGAATGGTAATATTATCGCCACAGTCTTGCACAGTAGCTCAAAAACCGATACAGCTTCGTTTTGGGTACTGCGCAAGACAGTGACGATAATATTACCGTTCGCAGAGACGTTGGAACAGAGTTAGTATCTCAAAGCTTACTATCAGTTTCTGATATATAAAAAAGAAAAATTGAGAGTAATCTTGAACAATTATAATGTTCTGTTGTTTTATTATAGTCTGACTGTCTTTTTAGGTGCTGGCTGGGATGCTGCTTAATTCCGTGTTGCATAGACGAATGCATGGACATTCATCACACTTGTCCGAACTGCAAGGCATATTTGGGAAAATATCAAAGATAATTTATGATCTGAAATTTTGTTTTTCCCCGATGTTAAATCAGCTGTATCTACTGTTGGCAACTTTATTGATGAATCTATTTTTTTATTTTATCGTTGTTTATACCACATATTGATTTGTGGGAGTGTCGAGAATGGTTACGAAGAATATTATTTTTTTAGTTTTTGTTTTTCAAAGTAAATGTTATTTTTTTATGATATACATATATATTGCTTTTATAACGGATGTGAAAAGATAAATATAAGAATTTTTAAACATGAGAAATTTATAAATATTAAAAAAAGTAGTGAGTAAATATGAAAAATTAATTTACAGTTTTTCATATGACGTAGATAACGGCGTCCGAAATAATTATTTTTTGTGTTAGTGATTTTAATTAATTTTTTATTGTCTTCTAATTTGTCCATTTTTAAAACGGTATGTACTAAACAGACAAACAGTAATAAGTAAAAATACCACAGTGTCTTATTTTTAATTAATATAAAATTATTTCAATTTTGTTTGTTTTATAACGGAATTTTATTAAATGGTTTTTGAACATTAAATTCCATCAAATAAGCATTTATAAGTTAAACTAACAGAAGGTTCTGTGTAAGATTTGAAAATTCTGATAGTATTAACGTACAGTGACATTCTACCAAATTGTGTTTACGGATACGGCCTATCATAGTCGACGGTTAAGAAGACGAAGTAGAATAATTCCATTTATTGAAGCAATAATTGAATTGATAGTATGATGAAAAATTATTCTCATTTATTTTTGATGAATTTTTTTGCATTCATAATTAAACAACAATGAAAAGTGGCTTTTTGAGAATTTTTGGGATTTTATCAATCTTATTACTGAATACATTCTTACTTAGTGGCATTCATAGGCCAATCAGAGAAAACCTTTTTTAATTTGAGGTTAAACATTGTTAAACGTATTTTTCCATTGGCTGTTTAAGAAGTAGTAACTAAAAATTTGAAATTGCGTCAATAAAATCATTTGAAAATAGATATTTAGTGTTGAAAATACATGACTCCGATTGTAAAATGTTAATTATTTATCAAGGTTAAAAAAGAATCGTGTTTTGTAGTTATTCTGTCGTGTAATATAGTTGATAAAATCTTTTTGGATATAAATTGGATTTAGACAGCGATTTTGCCTTTGGGCAATACTAGAAACATGGTACAGGTGACAAAAATAAGACAGTCCAAAATATTCTCACTGTCGGGATTTTTATTTATTCGTTGAAATGACGATCTTTTGAAATATCTTTCAAAAGCAATATGTTGCACAAAATACTTTGTAAATATTCCATTAAAACATTACTGAACATTTTTCATGGTGTTAGGGGCGTTACTGCCATTAAATTAGTTGAGTCTTGTTTTGGTCATTCTGTAATTTGATCAGGGAAAAAATGTCATATTAAATATGTGCCTAGGATCCCTATTATTAATAATTTGTTATATATATTATTCTTCCTCTTGTGCTTATTAAATAATATATAAATTAATGTAAAAATAGTTGAAAATTGAAATTTTAATTAAACTCAAGTCATAATAATTTTTGAACATATCAGTTATTGACTTTTTACATATAAGGGACTGTCCATAAAATACGTACACAATAAGAGGGGTGGAGGGTACATTGCCAAGCTTGCCAATACGTGGCAAGGAGGAGGAGTGAGATAGAAGTATACAGTTGCTGTCTTTCTTGGTGAGCAACACTTCCACTTACAGGAACTAGCTATATAGGATTTTACCATTCCAACACCACAAGGGGATTGGTACTTAGTTTAAATTCACTTTTAAAATGTTAAATATTTTGTTGTTTTGAGGTTCCTCGAATCCAAAAAACCTATTTTTGGAAAATATTAACATTTGCTAAGGTAAAAAAATTGACAGGAGTCGAAAATGTGTGATGCGGAACATATTTTATGGACGATCTCTAAAATGAATTATCTGAACACCATGAACATCCAGTTCGACATTGACATTTTCACCGTTAGTTCGGTTCACGGAATTTATTCTAAAAAAAAAAAAAACAACACTTTAAAGCTCGAGACACAACACCGGAGGAAGTTAAAAAAGTTAGCTTTAGCTTCGCCAACGTTCTACTATCAGTGCCGGATTATACCAAGTGCCGCCTATACGCTAAAACAGGCTTGCCGCCCATTTAAGGCTAGCGTTTTCCCGACTTTCAAATCATTCCATCATTCCGCATATATTTCATTTAGTAGCCCGCAAATACATCAGATTTGAACTAGGTTCTCATTTATCCTACCAAGACTCATGTTCGAGGGAAAACGTTGCCTCCCGCCCCTGATAACGTGCTGTGTATAATTATATCAGTTAGTAATATCTGATTCCGATTGGAGGTTCAAGACAGACGGTCATTTCGTTAGTTAGAAATCATTTTATTTTTTTTGCGACCGTCCCTGCCGCCCCTCCGACGAGTGCCGCCGTACGCTTCAGCGTAGTTAGCGTATAGGTTAATCCGACACTGTCTACTATATTTGCAGTTTCAAATCACGACGACTTTCAAGAACTGGATGTGTGAATAATTCCAAAATGAAGATATTTGGTTTATTTTCCAGAGAAGGTATTGAGTAGTGAGTACGGAGGGTGGAGATAAGAGTATACAAGAAATGTGACATTAACTTCAGTCGTAAAATTTTAAATAGGAATTAATGTTAATATTAAAATGCCATTAACTGTTGTATACATTATATTTTATACAATACATCATTACTGTTCTCCTATCAACTTCCATTGGACGTGTTAAAGAATATTTTCTTACAAATCGCAACAAATATATTATGCGGGTTCATTTATTTAAACTAGACATGGCTGAGCGCCAACGCTATCACAAATTTATTTATATTGTAAATTTTTGAGAACAGCAACAATTGTGTTGTATTATTGCTATTAAATACTTGGTGCAAATGTTTTTTAATTGTTATTACTATTCAATAAATACAAATTTAAATTAAATGCTGCGTCTTCTTATTCTAGTTGAAAATCTTAGATGTTTTACCTTTTATTACTTCGAAATATCGACAGATTCAGAATTCTAAATTATTACTCATTAATAGGTACAGACTGAACATCAAGCACATACTTACTTACAAGACGAAATGTACATTTTTACGTGTAGGGTTTCTACCATATATAGGTATAATAATTATTAAATGAAGCATTGATTATTGTGCGGTGAGCGAAGACGACAAAGCGTATCGAAAATATATACGCGTCTCTTTTTTCAAAGTAATTCCTTGGTTTTTCCGACAATATATTATGTAATGCATGGATATTCCTATGTCCATGATGTAATGTATATGTTATTCGCAATAGCCGAAATCGGCCACTGCCCGAAATTTTTGCCCACAACGCGTTGCGGGTAAGGAAATATACTCACAAAGCGTTTTCTGTTAGTTTTTGCGGGGCATGGGTAAAATTAAACGCCCACAACGCGTTGTAGGTAAATGCTCGTACCCACTACACGAATTAAAAGTTTTTGAAGCGTCGCATCGGTTTGTGGGCATTGCAATCTACCCACGTTGCGTTGTGGACGTCTCTTCTTACACACGATGCGTTGAACCTGCTAAGTATGGCTTCCTCGGAATCAAAACAAGGATTTCTTCACTGCCTGTGTTTTAAAGCATGCGGAACAAAGGCATGTTCTTGTGTCAGGAAAAATATTAAGTGCCACTCAAAATGTCACAAAAGCAATCCGTGCAAGAATAAGTAGAGCGTGGAAGAAAAACTTTGTGAATTTTTTTGTATGTATATACTTTCATATTTAAATGAACTCAGTGTTTATTAGGTATTTAGATACTATACATGTTTTTTGGAGTTAAAACTTTATTTTCATTATAATATATGATATTAGTGATATTATTAAAAGCTATTAGAAAAAGTGTTATTATTATTATAACGCATCGTGTGTAAAGAGACGCCCACAACGCGACGTGGGTAGATTGGAATGCCCACAAACCGATGTGACGCTTCAAAAACTTTTAATTCGTGTAGTGGATACGGACATTTACCCACAACGCGTTGTGGGCGTTTAATTTTACCCATGCCCCGCAAAAACTAACAGAAAACGCTTTGTGAGTATATTTCCTTACCCGCAACGCGTTGTGGGCAAAAATTTCGGGCAGTGGCCGATTTCGGCTATTGCGAATAACATATATAACATCATATATTTAATACCCTCTGTATTGCTAGCAAAGTTCGGGAGAAAGTCTTAAACACAACATGCAGACATTTATTATATTTATACGTCTGTCTCAGTTATAGACCAGTGGTTAGCCCAAAATCAAGTGAAAAAGGGACAAAATTAATAACAGAAAACGAATGATGAGGAAGGGAAGAAACTGCCGTCTACGGGGGGTGCGTTTTAGGGGTCAAACGCGGTTTTTCGTTATTTCCGGCGAAAGTTGACCTCCAATCAAAAAATGTTGTATGGCAATGTTGTAGGTATTAAAAAGATCTACAACTTTTATGAATATAATTTTTTTACATAACCTCAAAGTTTCAGAGAAATATCGGAAAAACCGTGTTTTTCGTTTTTAATTTTATTCTCCTGCAAAAATGATTCTTTTTTCATGAAATTTTCAGGAGACTTACCTTTTTATTCCCTAAATAAGGTGTCATTTTTTCGAATAAAAAAATTAATTTGTTAATGTAATATTAACAAAAAACCGAAAAATTACCCCTAACTTCAACCTAAAAAAGTAATGTAAAAATTTCAGATTTTCAAAAATCGTAGTATGAGGTTTTCTTCGTTAAAATGTCTACTTTCAGATGGTGTATGGATATCCATACACCATCTGAAAGTAGAAACTACATACTACTTATACGATTTTTGAAAATCTGAAATTTTTACATTACTTTTTTAGGTTGAAGTTAGGGATAATTTTTCGGTTTTTTGTTAATATTACATTGGCAAAATTATTATTTTTTGACTTCCCGCTTTAAAAAAAAAATTGTGTGTGTGTGTGTGTGTATGTATGTATGTAAACCTTTTATATCTTTTGAACGCAGTGTCCGACTGAAACGCGATTTGCGGCATCTGACGTGACCTTGGTGAACTTAGACTTCCTGAAAATTTGAAACGATTCGGCCCAAAACATTTTGAGAAATCTTAAAAAAACAAGTTTCAAAAATTTTTAAAAATTTGTATTTGTAAAAAATTTTCTAAACTACTAAACCGATTAATTCCAAAATCTAATCAGCTCTTCTCCTTAACAAACTGCGTCGATTTCCGCAAGCCGCATCAAAATCGGTTCATTTGTTCACGAGATACCGTGAACGAAAAAATCGTAAAAAAGTGTTTTTTTAAAATTACTCTTAAAATTGTTATCAGATCGATTTTTTTGTAATAAATGACTTTATTCAACACGCGTGAGTAATATGTAATTTCGGGGCCCTGCTAAACTTGGGAGAAATAATAAATTACTTCATGTTGACGCGTAGAGTGCTAATAATAAGCCGTACAGTCAACAGTGTGATAATGAATTTTCTGGACCAATAGAAACTCAGTAGCAAGCCCAAGCGTGAAATAATGAAAAAAAACTGCACGCAGCTTCTGGACCAATAGGAACGTGGTAGGCGGTATTGTATATATGAAAACAGCATCGCAATTCAGCGTTATGGCAATCTTGTGTTCATACACTGACGGTGGGTACGTCAATCAATGAAGTGATTTATTATTTTTCCCTCTTTTATCAGGGCCCCGATTACATATTACTCCTGCTAGTTGAATAAAGTATTATGTGCGACCATTGATCGAAGGAGAATATTCCACTCGCGTGCGTTTTACGCTCATGGAATCTTCTCCTTCTCTCACTAGTCGCACAATATACTATTCTTAGGCTTAAAAAACTACGTTGATCGCCGCAAACCATATCAAAATTGATTAATTTGTTCATGAGATAACGTGAACGAAAAATTAGGAAAAAAGTAATTTTTTAAAATTACTCGTAAAATTCTTATCAAATCGATTTTTTTGTAATAATTTACTTTCTTAGGTTAAAAAAACTGCGTCGATTGCATAATGAAAAATTTTTTTTTGTTAAATAGCCCATTTATCGAGGAAGGCTATAGGCTATATAATATCACGCTACGACCATTAGGAGCGGAGCATTAATGAAAAATGTTGCAAAATGTATCTCAAAAATAAGCTTCTAATTAGGTGAAATGCACTAACTAAATATACTCATATTAGCGTTGTGAGTATACAACATTGGGTGGCTCAATCGGTAGAGTATGCGACTGTCAATATCAGGGTCGTGGGTTCATGCAAGCCCCACGTTGGGCGAATATATTTTTATTTTTTTTTTATTTTCTACATTGCTTTCTTCTAAGGCTTGCATTTAAATTTATTTTAATTCTATTTAAAATTAATTTAAAAAAAATTATTAGTTAAAAAAAGTATACCTAAATACTGCTTTTTATCGACAGAAACTTTTGAACGGTAACTCCGATCATCATGAAATTTGGACAACATTCATCTCGGTAAACTAAAATGAATGTGTGTACTCATGTTCCTTCCTTCCCCATTCGTTCTTTTATACCCGGGTGAAACCGGACGGGACCGCTATATAATATATTATATAGCATTGAGTACATCTCTCTTTATCAAAAGTCTTATTTCTTTATCTATGTTGATAGCCAATCAGAACCAACGAGCTGTTACGACTTAAAAAAAGACAGAAGTATGTTTGCACCTTAATGGTTCCATTACTATTTTATTCCTATGCTTGGTATATAGTAAAAGTATATGGTTTCTACATAGCATGTGCGGTGATTGGACCCAAATCGTCCGATTGCGATTTTCGTACTGTCCGTAGATCGCAGAATGTAAACTCTTGAAAATTTCGTGGCCATGAACTAAACTTTAAATATCCAAACTATAGCCGGAGGTGCTCGCTCGATTGCATCGTCTTAGGACACGGAGATATATAATAAAAGGACGGACGGAGGTCGTTCATGCGAGATTGTTGAATGTCATCCCATTGTGCAGGCAGCTTTTAATAAACAACGAAACGTTTGTATTGAAAAGTTTCGTACTATTCCGTACGTCCACGGTTGTACTTGTTTTTCTATTTTTTGTTTTGAAAGCCCTTAAGTCGTAAGAGGCTAAATGGCCTATAGCACAGGGTTACTTAGGTGTAAAGAGGAAATTAGCAGAGCCGCATCGACAATGGAGCAAGCGGGACGGTGCCCGGGAGCCCCCGACGAAAAAGGACCCCGAAGAATCTAGCAAACCCAATTAGTAAGCTTTGACCCTTTATTTTTAGAGTAGTGAATTAATAGCAATTAAAAAATCTTTAATAATTTTTTGAAAAATATGTTATTTTTTTATTAGATATAATTTTATATCAACAAAATTATTTTTTTCACAATTTTAAAATATTGCTTGGTATTAACGATGTTTTTATTCTGTGAATATTGCAACCACCACGTCTTTAATCAGGGGACCTAGCTTCCTATGCTTGCTGTGTTTCGAGATGGACCGTTTTCTGGTGTACGCAGTGGCGGATTTGCAATCTTGGCAGCCCTAGAGCCCAGGCCATGTAGTAAGTACCAGCCGCCCCTTTCTCAGCACCCATCATATAGACTACATAATGAATTTGCTTTAGGCCTAGCACACATGAAGAGCGTTCAACGCGCCACCAACGCGCGTTATCATGTAAACAGTTATATACAATTGTATAGAAGTTGTAAACGCGCGTTGGGCCAACGCGCGTTGAACGCCTCTCATATAAACTAGGCCTTATTGAGAAAAGTTAACTATGATAGCTGTTAGTTTGTCATATTTTCCGAGGAAAAAAACCCTCGACAATAGCTCAACATTATTGGTTTTAATAAGTTGTCTGTTTAAATGTATTTAAAAAAAAACTTAAGTGTCCAAAATATTGATCTAAATTAGATATTCCGATCACTTTTTTAGGACGCCATACGCCATAATGTGTTTTGACACGATTAGCCGCCCTAAGCCCGGGCCTACTGGGCCTTGGGACAAATCCGCCACTGGGCGTACGCGAGATGGCGCTGTTATCACTAGCTGGGAAAATTTCGGTTCTTTCTACCAGTTTTTGTTAAATAGTTACCAAAGTTGTTTAACTTCACAGACACTACACACATGTAAGCCATGGACGTGTGTGCGTTACCCGCAGTAGCTGCTTAGTTCATGCGACAGATATCGGTCCACCGCTACGCCTACGCTCGAGCTGGTTTTTCATGGTTATGAGTTCGTGATTGCAACATTATTTAAACTGTCTTTATCATAACTAAATTATAACATCTCACTCTTTCTCCGCTTACTCTATGATGACTTTACTTTTCTAGTTTTCGTTTTCTTTTAATCACGTATTTTAAACACTTAAAGTCCTATTCAAAAATAATTTTATTTCTACATTAGTATATTGTGCAACTAGTGCGAGTTGCACATACTATTTTTTATTACGAATTAAATTAAATTGGAATTAAAATTTTATTACGAATTAAAAAAAGAAATTAGAATAAGTAAGTAATAAAAATTAAAACTAAATCATTAAGAAGTTGAAAATTCAGTTAAAATTGTCAAGAATAAAAGTCCATAATCGAAAATTTTAACCTCAAATCTGCTTTAAATGCCAGTTTGTTTCGTTGACATTAACACCGTTATTATTTTGTTTTTTTCTCTGAATTTGCGTGCGGCAAACAATAATTTCAGTGCGACAATAGTATATTGTGCAACTAGTGCGGCAATCGACAATGCCGCACGAGTTGCACATACTATTTTTTATTCGAATTAAATTAAATTAAAATTAAAATTTTATTACGAATTAAAAAAAGAAATTAGAAGTAATAAAAATTAAAATTAAATCATTAAAGAGTTGAAAATTCAGTTAAAATTGTTAAAATTGTCAAGAATAAAAGTCCATAATCGCAAATTTTAACCTCAAATCTGCTTCAAATGAGTTTGTTTCGTTGACATTAACACCGTTATTATTTTGTTTTTTTCTCTGAATTTGCGTGCGGCAAACAATAATTTCAGTGCGACAAATAAAGTTTCTGCACGCAAATGAAAATAGCTACTTTTCAACCGTAACAGCATGCGTGAAGATACCGCTTTCCCGCATGAGTAATAAAAAAACAATTTACCGTTTGCTGTTTCACAGTTTAACACTAAAAATGTACTGACGTTTGTAAATAACATTACCTAACGCGTTCAAATCCAACGTTTCATTATCTTTCCAAATATAGTTATTGAAATGAATGAATTCATAACTCTAAAGAAGTTTTACTTCCACCGTAAACTTATATGAGTGAGACTCACGCGTTTTCTTGTACCTATTTTGTCAGAAATTATAATTTTGGTTTTTGGGATATTATGATTTAATGATTTATTCAAAAAAATAAGTAGGTATTAATGAGTTTACAGGCGAAAGCCTAAGAAACTCAAAAAAAAATATATATACATAAGTAGTAAAATAAAAAAAAGTTATAACAGTTTAAAATAATTGTCTTAATATATCGGGTTTTGCACGTAAAAATACTCGTTATCTTTCTATTAACGGTGTTACATCAGCTTTATATTTTGAGATATGATTTTAATACAATGTTATGCAACGTTTCTCCTTGACAAGTTAACAAGTAGGTATAGTGTTTCCAATTTTTAAGACAATTAGTATCACATCCCAGCTTGGTGTAATGGATAGAGTTGCTATAACTAAATGAAGTCAGTTCATAGTTTTTGGTGTACCCTGTAGTAATTGTGTCACCGAATCCAATGTTTTATGGTAGATTTGTAAAATTCAAGCTCATGAACTATAGTTCTGAAAATAAAACTTAACAGAAATAGTAATAAAGTTTCGAGGTAAAAGGACAAAAGTTATCTAAAGCTTTTGTCTTTCGTTCAAGACTTCTTATACTTATGTACATACATGTTCTTGCATGAGCTTACTGGGTTCACCAGAAAGTATACCTACATTGAATTGCGGCAAAAATATTTTTTGTATTTTATTATTTTATTTTTTTGACGTGATAACGTCTTATAAATTGATGAATCACCAATCTTATAAATTGATAAAACACCGGCTGCATGCACGAAAATGTGTAACGTTCCTAACGTTCGTAACGTTCGTAACGTTCCGCCTGACCCTGTGCGTGCTTTTCTCGAAAACGGCCCTAACGATGTGGATGAAATTTACTGAAAAGGGATTTTGGGGGGCAAAAAATCGTTTTAGCTAGGTCTCATCTCTCGAAAAAATCGTTTTCTTACAAATTTTATCATTATAAAAATCAATTTTTTGACGTATGAAAATACTTAAATATTGTAAGTAGGTTTTGGAATTTTATATAAACAGTGAAACAATTGTTTTATAAATAGTATGACAGTTAATCTTTGAGACTTAAATAAATACGAAAGAAAGAAAGTTAATAAAAAAAATTATTTTTATAAGTGGTGAGTAATTTAATAAATAAAATTAACCTAAATTTGAAGCGAAAGATGCAATCTCATAGATTCGAATTATTATAATTATTATATAAATTTATGTTATGTATTACGGAATACGTTATCACGTAAAACTATCGTCCGTAAACCGACTTTACAGACAACCAATTTTTTTTTTTAATTACAGCAAAATTCAAAATTGTATACGCTAGGAAAGTATCTTTGACATGCGATCTTTGCGCGATCTCGTGTTTGATTTCTTAAAATCTGATTCACTCAAAACTTACAAACACATGGAAACCAGCTTTATTCTTAACCATAAAAAATATTTACGCACAATGTCAGTAAAAAAGTTACATAAATGATATACATTTTTTATTTTAAGATTTTTTAAATCTTATTTTTATTTAACAAAATAACAATTATGATATTTTTCATGTATTTAATAATGATTACAGACGTAAAATAAAATTTAATTACCCTTGATGACACGGCACTTCCGATTTTATAGCTTTTTACATATTTTATTCAACAATTAATCCTTATTACGCACGTATAACATATGACACTAAGGTTTTGACTGAACCAGATTAAAAAAAATTGGTTGTCTGTAAAGTCGGTTTACGGACGATATTTTTACGCATGTGATAACGTATTCCGCTCGAGTATCATATTTAATAATACATTACTGCGCTCTTGCTTGCACGCACAGGGTCAGGCGGAACGTTACGGCGGAACGGAACGTTACACTTTTTCGTGCGTGCAGCTGGTGTTTCATCAATTTATAAGACGTTATCACGTCAAAAAAAACCACGAGAGGGCGCAAAGGTCGCGTGTCAAAAGATACTTTCTTAGGGTATATCATTGATAACAACAATTACAACAGACTTGAATGTGTCTGTTCTAATATCTATGCTTTATGAATTACATCGTTCAATGCTTATTTGCAGTTTAGTACAACAGTTTTTATAAATAAATCTTGCCATGAAAAGATTGGGTATTCAAAATAATCTTTAAATTGCAACTTTCTTGTGTTTTAAAAAATTCCACGAAGCCATCTAATCTGCACCGGAAAACGGTCACAAATGTTTTAAATTAAATTTCTATTGAAAATCGTCCCGTTCTCTCTATTTGCAACCTGCGAATATATAGAATCGTTAATTATTAAATGGCCTTTCGAAGAAAAAGGATTGAGCATTGCACTGCGAAGGAATGGTTAATTTTTAATTTGTCATTCATTTCGTACTTTCTGGTGAATCTTGTACTTATATAAAAAACTTCTTCTAAGAGATACTTGTATATCGCTTTGGTATCTTTAAAATAGGATTCGAAGACAAACTTAAAATGAATTTCTTTACATACGAATATAAAATCTTTAAATCTGTTCCGTAAGAATAAAACTTTTTTGCAAATTTAAATCTTGAGATTTAAGCATTTTCTAATCTAATTTACATTATTGCTCAATCATAAAATAGATGGCAGAGCTTTTAATATTACTGCAAAGTGGTTTTAGATTTCACTAGTACTAATTTTGTCGCCCGAGTGACCACAGTAGTAAAATAATTTTTGTAACGAAAAAAAATACATCGTATATATATATCGTGGATTTCGTGCGGAATGACCTTCATGTGACACTCTTCCCAATTTATCTCCTGTAATTAGCCCTTAGGATCAAAATTCATTTTTTTATATTTCACGTCTAGTGGAGTGAATTGCGAATTTCAAACCGCTGTGTCTCGAATCGAAAAATGTTTCCTGCAAAAACTGTAGAGTCGAGCTCCTCCAACATTTTGATATAATTTGTGATCGCATGTCAGAGAGGGCGGCGGGGGATATACCGCTTTAAAGTTCTGGAAAACCCGTTTTTGCCCCATAACTCGGCCATTATTATCGATACGCAGCAAAATTCAATTTAATTTTTCTGCGTAACTTAAGGAAAACTAATTTTGACGACTTAACATAAGACAGAGACAGTTTATGTAACAATAGGTACTTTATTTCGCTCACCAGCAGTTGAGTTTGAGATAATTTTTTTTCACTTGCCACATAAAAGTATAGATAAAAAAAACGAAAAAAATGGCGTCTGGTTTAGGTCGATAGGTCAATTAGAACCAAAGTTATGGGAGATTTAAAAAAAAATCCTTTTCCCCCTCTCCTGCTAGTTAAGGTTCGTGTTTTGAAACTTGAGTATTATAAAAAATATAATATTATTTAATTTTTTGTTGTTAAGACACTATTTATTTTCAATTGAAATACATTTAATTGTAATGTGCTTATTTATTATTGTTTTCTTATTCTAACTACGATGTACGTAGGACCGATTATTAGGATGTCATGTCTGTTGACTGTCTCAAATAATAAGTGAAGTCTGAAAAGACTTATTTTAATAAAGAAGTATTCGTATTCGGGCATTTAAGCTTAGGTGTTAATTTTATAGGAGATAAAATTAACATGTCCATATTTCCTGTCATCTACATGTAGAGAAAATGATATTTTATTCTATCATTAGACAACAATTATAATATTATGAGACAAAGTTAACATGTCCATATTTCCTGTGGAGAAAATGATAACAACTGATATAACTTATGCATTTTATGTATCTTATAGATATAGAATAGGTGCCTACAGGGCCGTAACGTGGATTTTGTGGGCCCTGGGCAAGACCTTCAAATTGGGCCCCCCTCAATAAAAAAAAAAATTGAGAAAAAACTTACCATGGCTATAGTTCCTGTTCTTTCACATTTTTAAAGTTTAGTAGGTATATCACTTAATAAATAAACACTAAAATAAGGAATCTTTAAATTAGTCCTGTCCATATTTTTTGTAAATTTTTTTAATTTTATATTTATGTAGAAAAACGAATTAAAAATTTATTTAAATTGCATTCTTCTTGCTTTTTTCTCCGCAAAATCATCAATTATATTATTAAAATCTATTTCTTGCACTATGTTAGATTCAATTGATATAATATTCGACAAACGCTGTTGTGAGAGCGACGATCTTAAATAGTTTTTAATTAACTTCAGTTTACTAAAACTTCTCTCGCAAGAAGCGGTGGTGACTGGTAGGGTTAGAAATATTTTTAAAGCGACAACGATGTTTTGGTACGATTCTTTTTAAATAAAAATTCTAATAGCATATTCTGGCCTTTTTGGGCCCCGTCTATCTGAGCCACCAGTGGTGTTACTTATATATGTGATTTGTAATATTCATTAAAATACGAATGAAAATAATTGAGATAATTTTTTATTGGGGTCTTCTTGGGCCCCCCTGGGCCATGGGCCCTGGGCAAGTGCCCCTATTGCCCCTGCCTAGTTACGGCCCTGGGTGCCTATATAACTTGCTGATTCTAATTGACCCACCGCGTCCAGCTTCCGGTGCAAAAAATGGGTCTTTGGACCTTTGCTATAAAAACAAAATTAAGCTCCTAGCTGCAATAGTTTTAAAAAAATGGAATTCAATTTTTCAAAATTTCGCGCACTAAAATGGCGATATCTCGCGAACGGGTTGTCTGATCAGACCCGGTCTAGAACGAGCTTACGCGGACTCTTTTTCTCTACAACTTTTGTTGGAACATTTTTTTTCCCTCGATACTAATGGCCGAGTTATGGGGCAAAAACGGGTTTTCCGGAACTTTAAAGCGGCATATCCCTCGCCGCCCCCTCCGACATGCAGTCACAAATTATACCAAAATGTCGGGGGAGCTCTACAGTTTTTTTTAGGAAATATTTTTCGATTCGAGACACCGGATTAAAGGCTTTTTTTCCCAATCCACTCCACTAATTGGGTCACCACACTCTATCTCTGTGCCACATTTCAAATTTTTACGTCAAATTGCCTGTGACAGACGGACGGACGGACACAGAAGTGATTTTATAAGTGTTCCGTTTTGACGTGATAACGTCTTATAAATTGATGAATCACCAATCTTATAAATTGATAAAACACCGGCTGCATGCACGAAAAAGTGTAACGTTCCTAACGTTCCGCCTGACCCTGTGCGTGCTTTTCTCGAAAACGGCCCTAACGATTTGGATGAAATTTACTGAAAAGGGATTTTGGGGGGCAAAAAATCGTTTTAGCTAGGTCTCATCTCTCGAAAATTTCGTTTTCATACAAATTTTATCATTATAAAAATCAATTTTTTGACGTATGAAAATACTTAAATATTGTAAGTAGGTTTTGGAATTTTATATAAACAATGAAACAATTGTTTACAAAATATTATGACAGTTAATCTTTGAGACTTAAAATAAATACGAAAGAAAGAAAGTTAAAAAAAACAATTATATTATAGGTGGTGAGTAATTTTAATAAATAAAATTAACCTAAATTTGAAGCAAAAGATGCAATATCATAGATTCGAATTATTATAATTATTATATAAATTTAGGTTATGTATTACGGAATACGTTATCACGTAAAACTATCGTCCGTAAACCGACTTTACAGACAACCAATTTTTTGTATTAAAAAAATGACTAAAAAGGCTATTGTTTGCATTATGTTCAGCGTTAATCCCTGTTCAATATTAAGTGCTGTTGTTAGTTTCGCAGGTTGTCTGAAGTTTTCCGACAGAAGATGAAATTTCTCCAGAGTCTAGAGTTTAATTGAACTGGCAAATACTTACTCGCTCACCACTATTACTAGCAATACGTATTATTATACTTTGTTATTTCAATTGACCTACATTATTAACTCGATATTTGTTTCAGAGAATCGACACGTACTGCATCGAAATTGTTTCAGATAATGTAATTTATTTGGTAGTTTACAAGAAACACTTAAAATAGTAAACTTGCGTATTTGGGTCCGAGGCACTTCCGTGGTCCTGATTCCAATATCCTTATGGTCCATCCATCTTCTGTTCCCGTTTCATATATGTGGATGTGGTAATATATTAGTTAGAATTATTTATAGTTTTCATAGTTAGTGGCTGATTACCTACACAAAAGTGTAAAAGCTTAAAGTTTATAATAAAAAAAATTGGTTGTCTGTAAAGTCGGTTTACGGACGATAGTTTTACGTGATAACGTATTCCGTAATACATAACCTAAACCTCCCAAAATTTGGTTTCAATCCGCTTATCCTTGGTGTCGGAATGATAAGAAATGTCAAAAGTGATGTTTGCAACTGTCAAAGTATTATGTTCTAATAATAATTAGTTATTCCAATACTTAACTTAGAAGGCGTTGCATTTCACAAAATACTAATGTCAAAAAATTGAATTAAACATTAGAAATGCAGCCGTTTTCATGTTAAGACAAGACATACGTTATATTCTAATTTCCATGTACGGCAAACAAAGACGACCGACCGCGTCGCGCCATGCATTAGACAACATTGCATTTATATTTTATACAGCTATTTTTCTATATAAATTTGTATAAAAAAACTGTTTAGGCAAATTCTGTTATACGAAATCTATGTAAAATGTTCTCCTCTTTCGTTTAAGACTGGTTTCAAACCGATCTGATTTAAATTGAGCGAGAAATTAGCAAAAAGCACGCACAGGGTCAGGCGGAACGTTACGCGTTACGAACGTTAGGAACGTTCGGAACGTTACGACCGTTACACTTTTTCGTGCATGCAGCCGGTGTTTTATCAATTTATAAGATTGGTGATTCATCAATTTATAAGACGTTATCACGTCAAAAGGGGAGACGGTTATATAACTTATAAAGGGTATAAAACATGCTAGTTTTGAATTTTGGGTGTCTGACTCTATTTTGGGTGGGTTTAGAATTCAATAGTTTTATTTGTGACAGAAAATACATATCGTATTTTTCGGACTATATTTTTACAATAGAAAAATGAACTCAAATATTGGATGCGTCTTCTGGTCTGAAGGTAACATAAAATATTTTTTTTAATAAATCGTCTCTAAATTTATGTTAACAATAAATACAAATTATGATCCGAAAAAGACATTAAAATATTTTTTATAAAAATCATCTTATAAATTTGAGGTGCGTCTTATAGTCCGAAAAATACGGTAATAATAATAAGAAGCAACTATTTTATGGACACTCTGTATAAAGAATAGTAATTTTTTTCTAACCTTTTCGAGTAAAAAACGTGCGGAAATTGCATTTAAAAAAATATCAATATACTTTTTAAAAGAATTTTCTACACTATTTTCATATACTACTACATACGGACCAAATTTCTATGGTGTAAAATTTTTTAATAAATTGCCATTGGAAATAAGAACTTTAGAAACAAAATATTTTAAAAGAAATGTGAAAAAATTGTTATTAGAAAATTGTTTCTATAGCATACAGGAATTTCTTGACTGTCAGCATGTACATTTTATGTAGGAATGACAATAAATTAAAATTATTATTAAATTATAAAAAGATAAAGAAAATTTTCATTTTTCAAGAAGAAAAGAAAAACGAAAAAGTTTTTTTATTAAGTTACACAGTAAGTTTGTAAAAAAAACTTCAAAAGTAACTTTAAAATTCCGGTTTGAAAATAACTTTTTTCTATTATCTACGAATTACCTCCTAGATTCTAAAACTTTTGAAACACTCTGTACAAGTATCACCGTTCTTCGAAGATGCCACGTTGGTCACTAATTAAATCTAAATATTATTGTTCTTCTTGATAAAAGAATAAAAATGTTCAGAAACATTTTCGGACTCTGTTAAGATGAGGACGTCTCCCGAGGAATAACTATATAACACACACATAGTAACGGGCAAACTTTGTAACAGGGGATGGGGAACGGGAAGTTTTTGTTCAACAATCCACCAAGATCGAGAACACGTATTATCGATATATCAATAACAGCCCTAAAAAAATATTTCATTACTTCGCTAAGAAAAACTGTAACCTTGATATTTTACACCAAAAGTTGTGTTAATTTATTGTGCGGAAAATTGATTGCCTTTGAAAATAAGACTGAGGTTAGTTGCGAAAGAAAATATTATTAATTCCAAGTCTCAGGGATTAGGATAAGTTTATTTATTTAATGTTTTACTAAATTATTGTACGTCTAATCAAAGGCTGCCGACTAAATAAAATAAGAAAAAGCACCTGATAAAATCGGCAAAAACGTTGAACAATAATTTTGTAGAGGTTTAAATTCTAATGTAGTAGGAGTGCCATTTGCTGGATTTTAAATTAATCACTCGCTCGCTCTTTAATTTGGAATTAATCCTATCAGCGCATTTGGATGAAGCCAAGCCTACAGATCTAAACCTTCCTGAAGGTATCCTCAATTAATTATCATTAAAACCGATTCACAACTGACGGAGATATCGCGGACTATACATGAAAAAACTACTGCACCGATTTAAGAAAAAATTATATGGAATCATCCTGAAGGTATACTTTATTAAATAGAAAAGCAATTATTTTTATAGTAGTAGTAGTAGAAATTTTTATTTACAATTTTATATTTACAAGTATTTACAATTGCTCAGTGTATATTTACAAAATTTTCCAACTGATTTTGTGTTGTGTTTAATTATTAATTACAAAAATGATTGTTTTGATTTTAATTATAATGCTGTAAAAAAAGCGGAGAAAAAAACAGTACTTGATAATATTTGCTGTTTAGTTGTCATTAACTATTATGTACCTATTTTAATCTTTTATGCTTGTGTTTTATTTTGTCCTCATAGTTTGCTATATTTTTAATTAAAACGTTTGATTTTTGTTAATAATGGAATAAAATTTTCTTGAAATATTGCGAATGTGTTCTGTAATGTGTTCTATGCTTAGTGATTTATGTATTTCCGATACTTTCATATACCTGGGAAAATTTCCGACAATACGCAAAGCTTTGTTTTGGGCAATTTGAAGTTTTCTGAGGTATGTTTTACAGGTATAGCTCCAGGCTGGGCAAGCATAAATAAGTGTGGGTCTAATGACGCATTGTATAATATCATTTTGTTTTTTAAATTAAGCGAGGACTGTTTGTTAAACACGGGAAAAAGTTGATATATGGTTGCGTAAGATTTGTTAATGATGTTGTTTATGTGTTTGGTAAAAGTGAGTTTTTTGTCGAGATATAATCCCAGGTATTTGACAGTATCGGAAGTGCGAATTTCTTGATTGTTAAATTTTATTTTTGCATGGTGTGTTCGGTCTTCGTTTTGTCAGTATCATAAATTCAGTTTTGTTGCTATTAGCTAGAAAAGCAATTATTAAAATCGGTTCACTATTGGCGGATATATCGAGAAACATACACAAAATAGTATATTACACCACAAGGGCCGAAAGTTTGATATCTTGCACTGTGCGCCATGATGCCCGAGGCAGTGCAAGGATATCAAACTTTCGGCCAGTGTGGTGTACCTATACTATTTTTCTTCATACCTCGTTCGTAAGTACGCTTATTAAATACATTAATTAATTACATATTAATTACATAAGAACACATATAAATTCCAAGCAAGCAGCTTTGAGGTGATACGTAAAAACACGAATGACAGCTGCTCGCGACTATTAGCTATAAAGTAATAGGGTTGCTATGGAAACGACATCTAAACAACAGTTGATAGGCTATTTTTTCTTTACTGCCGCCCGAACGTACCTACTTTCCGCATCAGAGCGTGTAATCCTACCAATAGGTACGTAATGTTAGACTTCCTGCCTTACAGTTGATGAACAACTGGTTCAGATCGTATTTAATAAATCGTTCACAAAAAGTATGTATATCAGCAGAGGGGAAAGAATACGTATCTGAAAAAATAGAAACAACTAAGGGCGTACCTCAAGGATTCATCTTAGGCCCTCTTTTATATATTATATACGTTAACGATTTAATAACTCACTTTGCAGCGTCAAATGTAAAAATAGTGTCGTATGCAGATGACACAAATATACTTTTAAAAGGCTCCAACATGAATCAACTTATTCATCAAGCGCAGGCAATTTTCAAAATATTAAACGACTGGCTTATAAATAACAAACTGATTTTTAATGCCGAAAAAACTACTACTGTTTTTTTTAGAACTATGCAAAGATCGCTAAATCTTCCAGAATCTATTCAGCTTAACAGTAATATGTTTCTTTCTGTGTCAGAATGTACTCCGTTTTTAGGAGTTACAAATTGATGCTAATCTTTCATGGACACAGCATATAGATAAGTTGGCTAAAAAGTTAACATCGGTTTGCTATGCCCTGCGGCAAGTGAGTAAAGGAGCAAGTTTGGAATAGGTAATGTCGTTATACTACGCCAATTTTTATTCTATTATGTCGTATTGCATTATTGTATGGGGCGGAGTAAGAGAAGCCAACAGAATTTTCTTAATTCAAAAGAGGGCCGTAAGAATTATCGCAAAAACCGATAGAAGAGAGTCCTGCAGAGTTCTTTTTAAAAATCTCAAATTATTAACCTTCACCTCGGTTTATATGTTTAAGTTATGTGTTTTCGTTTTTAAAAACATCGATATTTTCAAATGTGACACTATGCAACACCAATATGAAACTAGAAAAAATAATCTTATGATACCAACTCATCGATTGACTCTATACAAAAAAGCCTGTCTATACAATGGAATAACAATTTTTAATAAAATACCCGACAATATAAAAAATATTATATCGCTAAAGCATTTTAAAAATAAATTAAAGACTTTTTTAACTGAAAGAAATTTTTATAGTCTAGACGAATTTTCGTAACATATTTTACTGTGTAATACCTATGTTCTGATCTTTTGTATCCAACTTTATTGGCTATGCAAATAAATTATTATTATTATTATTATTATTATTATTATTATGTAGTTTCGATCCGGGTATAGGGAAAAAAATGGTGACACGACATAATCTCCCCGGAAAAAATCTCCCCGACAAAATCTCCCCTCTAAAATCTCCCCGCGACAAAATCTCCCCACGACAAAATCCCCCCCCGTCAAAATCTCCCCCCGTCAAAATCTCCCCACGACTTAATCTCCCCACGATAAAATTTTATTGATTATAACATTAATTTTCTATCAAAACATGTTGATAGTTGATAATGTAGAAATTTAAACGAAATTGTCATTTGATGCCATCTGTAGTGAGGAGAACGATAAACGGGTATGCGAATTGTCTCGCAGTGAAACGGGAAGGGGCAAATGTGGAGTTTTTAAAAAAACAATTCCGAGGAGAACGATAAACGGGTATGCGAATTGTCTCGCAGTGAAACGGGAAGGGGCAAATGTGGAGTTTTTTAAAAAACAATTCCGGGGAGAACGATAAACGGGTATGCGAATTGTCTCGCAGTGAAACGGGAAGGGGCAAATGTGGAGTTTTTTAAAAAACAATTCCGGGGAGAACGATAAACGGGTATGCGAATTGTCTCGCAGTGAAACGGGAAGGGGCAAATGTGGAGTTTTTAAAAAAACAATTCCGAGGAGAACGATAAACGGGTATGCGAATTGTCTCGCAGTGAAACGGGAAGGGGCAAATGTGGAGTTTTTAAAAAAACAATTCCGAGGAGAACGATAAACGGGTATGCGAATTGTCTCGCAGTGAAACGGGAAGGGGCAAATGTGGAGTTTTTAAAAAAACAATTCCGAGGAGAACGATAAACGGGTATGCGAATTGTCTCGCAGTGAAACGGGAAGGGGCAAATGTGGAGTTTTTTAAAAAACAATTCCGGGGAGAACGATAAACGGGTATGCGAATTGTCTCGCAGTGAAACGGGAAGGGGCAAATGTGGAGTTTTTTAAAAAACAATTCCGGGGAGAACGATAAACGGGTATGCGAATTGTCTCGCAGTGAAACGGGAAGGGGCAAATGTGGAGTTTTTAAAAAAACAATTCCGAGGAGAACGATAAACGGGTATGCGAATTGTCTCGCAGTGAAACGGGAAGGGGCAAATGTGGAGTTTTTAAAAAAACAATTCCGATGAGAACGATAAACGGGTATGCGAATTGTCTCGCAGTGAAACGGGAAGGGGCAAATGTGGAGTTTTTTAAAAAACAATTCCGGGGAGAACGATAAACGGGTATGCGAATTGTCTCGCAGTGAAACGGGAAGGGGCAAATGTGGAGTTTTTAAAAAAACAATTCCGGGGAGAACGATAAACGGGTATGCGAATTGTCTCGCAGTGAAACGGGAAGGGGCAAATGTGGAGTTTTTAAAAAAACAATTCCGAGGAGAACGATAAACGGGTATGCGAATTGTCTCGCAGTGAAACGGGAAGTCGTGGGGAGATTTTGACGGGGGGGGATTTTGTCGTGGGGAGATTTTGTCGTGGGGAGATTTTGTCGTGGGGAGATTTTGTCGGGGAGATTTTGTCGGGGAGATTTTGTCCGGGGAGATTTCGTGGTGGAACCAAAAAAATAGTACTCGTTGAATTTCTTTTTGAAGTCGGTTAAAAATAGTTGGACACTGTGAATAGGTGGTCAAAAATCGATGCATTTACCTTATCAAACACAAATCTGAACAATATTTTCTAATGAAGCAGTGCCTCGATTTGAAAAGAGAGGCATCGCCTCTGCTACATCTGTTTGTTATGAATGTCTGGTAAAGCGTTGTCAGCCCATACGAGAACTACATATACTATTGTAACAGTCTGAGGATCATTTCAAAGGCACTACAGAAAAATGCATGCCGACAGAAAGCCAATGTATGTTTGACACTACGCTAGTACTTTAGATAAAAAATTCCATTTTGATAAAAGCAAACTGTTTAAAGTTCTAATAACAATGAGGTAAATAAACATTAGAATTCACCATGTCCGCCCGTCTGTTTGTCTATCCGTATGTTACAGCTTTGTAACTCCGCCTTCTGTTCATCGATTCGGATGAAATTTTACAAGAAGATGCATTATTATAGCGGCTTTTGCTTATTTGATAGTTATGGAAATCAATAATTCATTACAGAAAATAGTTTTACTTAAAATGCAACATATATCGAAAATGAATATACTTATTTGTTTATTTAGAAGAAAGAGAGAAACTCACGGAGAAGTCTCCAATTCCGAGTTTCATACAATTTAAAAAGAATATAAAAAAATACAATAAAAATAGGAAATTGAATTCGTGTTTAACAATAAAGTAAGAATAATATATATATAGTTGCATACTAAATTAATTGCTTAGTATTTCTATGACTTTTTTTTGTAGACTTGGTAAGCTGGTTTTAAAAATGTCAATATGATTTCTGGAACATATATTATTTGTTAAATAGCACATTTTATATAACGGTGAATTTCTAATGTAATTTGTACGCGGAATACCAATTGAGAATATATCATTGACGCATAAGCCAGTTCGGGTAACTTTAAAGTGAAACTTTTTTAACAGTTGTTTATCATCTACTAAGCAATTAATAAGTTTATAAAGGAAACAAATTAAAGTAGTTTTCCTACGACACTCGAGAGTGCTACATTGGAAATATGCTCGTAGGTTGACAGAATAATTGGGATATTGCTTGTGACATTTAAAATAAAGATATTTTAAAAATTTATTCAAAATTTTTTCTATAGCGTCTTTGTAAATGTTGTATTCTGGATCCCATATGATTGACGCATATTCCAATGTTGAACGCACCAAAGATAACTAAGTTAAATATATTAATATATTAATGTTTTCCATAGCTACCATATCAACAAAACTAATCTCATAAATAAAATGTATATAGAAAAACTTTGTCTGACGAAGAACTTTGTTGTGCTAAACAATAGGTCATATGCATGCATTTTTTTACGGAAAAAAATTGATAATCATTTAAAAATGTAATATTATCATAAGAAAAAAAATATTAAATTTCACATTCAAAAATAGACAGTTTAAACAATCGGCCATGTTCGCGGGCTTATGTGACGTCATGATATACGATGCATGTCAAATTGTCAATGTTCTAAATGGAGTTTATTTGTTGTTTTCTCTAAATACTGACATAATCTTACTGTGAGACGACATCGTCGTCATGGAAACTGTTGTTGATATATACTCTGACGTCACGATGCGTTTTGAAAATTCGAAAATAGCGCTTATTTTCTACATTTCTTTTTTATTATTTGTATTTTTTTCAGTGATTAGATTAATAAAATAACCATTACACTATGATCAGGAACTAAAATATATTTCGAAATAAAAATTTAAACCAATTTGGAGTCTTATGCATATGACCTATTGTTATAAAATAAAGTTCGTAGGTGTAAAAAACGTTGTTTTATTTAATTTTAAATGTATAGAATATAAATCTTTAAAAGTGATCTAGGCTTTCTGTATTATTCTTATTGTCCCGTAGTACGCTCAATATAGGAACGGATATTGGCAATATAAAAGGCAGTAAAGCATCGTATGTGCCCTGCTTCTAACTATATATACGAGTGATTCCCATGACGACAAACCGTTCCCTGGACTACCTGGACCAGTCAGCTAAACATCTGAACGACTGAAGGAGTTTTACACCCTTGCAAAGAGCTCTACATAAACTGAAAACTAGACAAATATAATATCATGAAGTTGTTTTTACACAAAGGTATACAAAAGAATCTATTTTAGGGTACAGAAAAAATATCCTAAAATCGATATAATTATGCAGTTTTTGTCTTCCGGCTACAGATATTCGCACTTTTATACTATGAAAGTTTGGATGGTGGAAGAAACGGTATTACATGGTGGGAGAACGAATCATATGACATTTACTATCAAAGTAAATTCGTTAGTAAACTCAAGGTAGTAGATATTTTTTTTCTGAAGAGGTAAAGCAAAAAAATGAATATTTTTTTTAAGTTATATTAATATCACACAAAAATACTCACGAAGGAAGGTGTCAAGCAAAATGTTAATTCCCAAAACTAATTTCACAAATTCGTTTTCAAAAAGCATTTCTAAATTTTGTTTTTTAGCCAGGTATTCATATTATTTCAGTTTTATCTTTTATTATTATGATCCTGGGAGGGGTAATTACCCTATTTACCCCCCATATATCTACACCCTTGAATAAACTAGCGGTGAGGTTAACACTTTGACGGACAAACCGACTTAGACCGTCATAAACAAAACTTCAAAACTTTGACACAACGGCTGAAGCCGTCGTATACTACTAAACGTTTTATAGCTAGACGGGTGTAGCAGTCTATTTTTCAGTGTAGAATACATACTCTATGTGCTCTATGTCACCGTACAAATATCTACTAAGGCAATATTGTCACAGCATAACAACTTTTAAAAGTAATTCAAACATATGAAAAAATTTAAAAACTATAGTGTCAAATTTGGAACAAAACTGAATTTTTAAGTGTCCGTCAAAGTGTTAAAAATTACAAAAGAAATAAAAATTTAAGAAGAGGAAAAAGAAAAATGCTTATCACAACTATTCAAGAGCGCCATAAGGTAGTTAAGCAGTCACGTATTCATTCTTAGATAAACCGTATTTTTGTATCAACTCGGATTTGGTTCTCCGTCGCACTGATAACCCGTAGCCAGTCGCCTACTCTTAGTGCAGTCACGAAGGAGGACATCTCCCGTCCCGCGAGTGCAACTTGGAAGGGGGGGAGCAGGGGGAATGCGGTGTGTGATCGAGTTAAAGTGTCACGACTGGCTGTGATCCCCAATCGACCGTCGACCAATTCTACCGACAATAAAAAGATCGCCAACCGACGACGAAAGCTAGACGAAAGACTTGTATTCGATTCACAATTATTATTATCATGCTAACCTACCAACTTGGGCTTTTAGCTAAAAAAATATTTTGTTTTTTATATTTAACAAAATCGAATTAGCATATCCGATTAATTATTTAAGTGTATCAAATAAAAAACTCGGGCCGCAGTGCTAAATCCTAGCGACAATATAGTGTATTTGCTATTACAGACAGTGTGGCTTCGTTATGTGAACTAGACTTTGTTTTTGACCAAAATATAAAAAACCCTTAATAACATACATCCCTTAAAATAATTGCAATATTATTGTCAGTTCAACCAAATTAAATACGCCCTTCAATCAGAAAAATCATTATTAGTGTATTTGCCATAAGGCACTTACACTATTGGCGTCGGTCGGATGGCGGGACCTAGGGGTCGGACCAAAATTTCTCGACGTTTCATAGGCTCCTAAGAAGTTTGGCACCATTTTTGGAAATGTTTATATATATATGTATATATATATATATATATATATATATATATATATATATATATATATATATATATATATATTATAGCACGGCAGTGGAAGGATTTCGGGTAACGTAGGTCCATTCCCACCTGTGAATAAATAAAAAAGAAAAACGGACAGATTTCTCAAAACGGTGGATTGATTGGGCAGTACCGGTGTTATTTTGGGCCCATAGTGATCAGAGAGGGTACAGCACCACTTCCTCCACCATTCTGAGAAATTGTGCAATCACGAAAAAACTATGAAAAGAATACGCAGATTATCAATAACATATTATATTTAATAATCACTTAAAGACGTGACGGTTATATGGTACAAAGAAAGTTGATTTTCAAAATAACATTCTTATGTTTAACAATATCGTAGGACTATGGCCAACAACTAGGAGCTGGGGGTGGAACCCTGACAAGGTGATCACTTAATTATCTAGGGGACATACTTGATAAGATTAATTGAATTAAAAAAAAAAAACTACGTGAGAAAACTAAGAGTGAACTTCATACCCTTTTGAAGAGCACATCACTTACACATGAACATTCCTACTCTATTTATACTTTACATGATTCGTGGACGACGACGGGCAGTTAACCACTTCATTGTAGTGCAATGAAGTCTAAAAGTTAGCTTGTAGAAGCAGTTGGGAAATTATTCTTTGATTTATTCCATGAGCGTCCTTTTTTCGTGCGACCTCCTCGAATCCCGGAAAACAACTTAATGTTTGTTATTTTTCCGTAACTAATCAATATTGATTTTAATTATTTCAAACCTAACAACTATTGTTTGTCACTTTTCACTTTTGAAATCACAGATACCGCGTTTTTAGAGTCAGCCGACTGGATCACACGATAGACACACTTATGTTTATAAGTCCAAGCCTCGCGATCCAAATCGTACCGCGCATGCAAATACCCGCGAATTTAGTGACTTAAGATTTCCTTATTTATATTTTTAGGCGCGAATAGCGTAAGCTAAAGCGCCTATATGTACTCGCTTTGTCTGTGAATCTGTGAATCTGTATGTCACGCTTTTTTGTGGATTGTGTACAGCTCAAACGCCTTAACCGATTTTAAAAAACTTTTTTTTGTTCGATTCGTCTCCGGGTAACTTAGATCCTAACGTCGCCCGATTTTTGAATTTTTGCTCCAGAGGGGAGCAATTTAGAAAAAACGAAGTTTTTTGCTTATAACTCGCTCAATTTAAATCAGATCGGTTCGAAACCTGTCTTAAACGAAAGAGGAGAAAATTTTACATAAATTTCGTACAACAGAATTTGCCCAATCAGTTTTTTTATACACATTTATATAGAAATAAATTCAATCTGATATAACCGATGGCAAACATCTTTCGGTTATCTCTCTCTGTTGCACGGTTTAACATGGCAATTTAAAAATTACGTATGTTCTGTCTTCAAATAAAATTGGTCGATAATATTATTTATTACAATAATGAAATTAAAAGATAGCATTTGTTCAAAAACGGATGCCGTTTCGAATATTTGTGAAATGCAACGCCTTCTGGGTTAACAATTTGAATAACTAATTATTAGAACAAATACTTTGACAGATGCAAACGTCACTTTTGACATTTCTTACCATTCCGACACCACGGATGAGCGGATTGAAACCAAATTTTGGGAGGATGTTTGATATGCAAATATGAAGTGGCCTATTGTTTTTTGGGAACATCGGCGCATGCGTAAAAGAATATATCTCTTATAATGTTGTTTTATATAATAATAATAGTGGAATTATAAAACGGTCGAATAAAAAAAAAAACTTGGTGACTGATGATGAGATACTGTTTTAATAACTTGAATATTAAAATAATAGTTGTGTGACTAAATTAATAAGTGAGCGACTAAATTACTAAGTGAGCGACTGAATTACTAAGTGAGCGGTAAGAATGCCTTCGGAAATTTTGAAGCAGATATCTTCAACCGATTGAGATGAAAATTTGTCTACACGTTAAGTTTGGATGACAATGCATGGTTAGCTGTGTGACGTCACTCTAAATCCAATATGGCGAACTTCTAAATATGGCGGACTAATTTTATTATGCTTTCCTACAATATGGGTATCAAATGAAAGGGCTTGCTGAGAATAACTCGAAAAATAAAGTGACGTCACTCTAAATCCAATATGGCGGACTTCTAAAAATGGCGGACTAATTTTATTATGCTTTCCTACAATATGGGTTTCAAATGAAAGGGCTTGCTGTAAATAACTCGAAAAATAAAGTGACGTCACTCTAAATCCAATATGGCGGACTTCTAAAGATGGCGGACTAATATTATTATGCTTTCCTACAATATGGGTATCAAATGAAAGGGCTTGCTGAGAATAACTCGAAAAATAAAGTGACCTCACTCTAAATCCAATATGGCGGACTTCTAAAGATGGCAGACTAACTTTATTATGCTTTCCTACAATATGGGTATCAAATGAAAGGGCTTGCTGAGAATAGCTCGAAAAATAAAGTGACGCCACTATAAAACCAATATGGCGGACTTCTAAAGATGGCGGACTAAGTTTTTTATGCTTTCCTACAATATGGGTATCAAATGAAAGGGCTTGCTGAAAATAACTCGAAAAATAAAGTGACGTCACTCTAAATCCAATATGGCGGACTTCTAAAAATGGCTGACTAATTTTATTATGCTTTCCTACAATATGGGTATCAAATGAAAGGTCTTGCTGTAAATAACTCGAAAAATAAAGTGACGTCACTCTAAATCCAATATGGCGGACTTCTAAAAATGGCTGACTAATTTTATTATGCTTTCCTACAATATGGGTATCAAATGAAAGGGCTTGCTGTAAATAACTCGAAAAATAAAGTGACCTCACTCTAAATCCAATATGGCGGACTTCTAAAGATGGCAGACTAATTTTATTATGCTTTCCTACAATATGGGTATCAAATGAAAGGGCTTGCTGAGAATAACTCGAAAAATAAAGTGACGTTACTCTAAATCCAATATGGCGGACTTCTAAAAATGGCGGACTAATTTTATTATGCTTTCCTACAATATGGGGATCAAATGAAAGGGCTTGCTGTAAATAACTCGAAAAATACAGTGACGTCACTCTAAATCCAATATGGCGGACTTCTAAAGATGGCGGACTAATATTTTTATGCTTTCCTACAATATGGGTATCAAATGAAAGGGCTTGCTGAGAATAACTCGAAAAATAAAGTGACGTCACTCTAAATTCAATATGTCGGACTTCTAAAGAAGGCGGACTAAGCTTTTTTTGATAAAGGGGTATGCGAATTGTCTCGCAGTGAATCGCGATGGGGCAGAGGTGGAGTTTTTAAAAAAATAATTCCGGGGTGAACGATAAACGGGTATGCGAATTGTAATTCCGGGGTGAACGATAAAGGGGTATGCGAATTGTCTCGCAGTGAAACGGGAAGAGGCAAATGTGGAGTTTTTAAAAAAACAATTCCGGGGTGAACGATAAACGGGAATGCGAATTGTCTCGCAGTGAAACGGGAAAGGGCTAAAATGGAGTTTTTAAAAAAACAATTCCGTGCTGAACGTTAAATATACACCGATTTTCAAACAAAACACCGGGGTATATGATGTAAAATTTCGCGCCTTGTAATTCTTGAATTACTTGGGCATATACTCCCACTGGTTTTTTTACTAATTTTATGCTAATATTAAAAAATTGTCGCGGTGCTATGGCACCACGTGACAATATATATATATATATATATATATATATATATATAGATATGTTTTCTATACAAGGTGAGATCATTTGGTGATAAATGCTATACAAATGGAGATCCGTTTTGACAAGCCGAGATCCAAATCGGATCTCGTTGTGTTTCTATGTGTATATCAATTTTTTTCGGTTAATATGGGTGTGGGGAATGCGCAGTTAAATTTTAGTCCGGATCTCCATTTTCCCATTTTTATCAATTTTTATACACGAGTAGTTCAACCAAACGCACTAGTGAGGTCACTGCTGTGCCAAACTTGTATATAACATTTCGTGCACAACCTGAGATCCTGTATAATCGGCAACACTGCGTCGCATATTTTCATACACACAGACGCCTTTATTTATTTTATGTTATATCATCTAAGTTTGTTTCGGAGCTCAAGCCTCAAACCGAGTGAATAAAATTCATAACTTTGGAATTTTGTAACATTGCATTTTATAATGATCATATTAATGAGTAAAACCGTCGGAATAGGTAAGCGTAAGATTAAAGGCTAGCGGTTAAATATAATTGATTTATCTACATATTATATGAATATTTGAAAAAAAAGTTGAGCATGCTATGATATTCAAATTGAAGTAAAAAAAAATAGATAATCAATATTTCTACAATAATTTCTTTTAGTTGTTCGTTTATTTATAATAAAGGAGTAATGGCTTGAGGCAGGAAGCAAACAGTGTAGATATTTCCAGAAAAAAAAAAATAAAAAAAATATTATCATAAGTTTTTATTAAACTGAAACTGTACTTATTACAATAAATAAAATTATCGACCAATTTTTCAGACAAATATATTAACAAAAAATAATAATTAATACATTGACGTTTCGGTATTAATTGAAATTTTTTGTTAATATATTTGTCTGAAAAATTAGTCGATAGTTTTATTTATTGAAGAATTCTAATCAGACATTAATCAAAGATTTATACTTATTACATATTTTTTAATTTAATACTTTTATTTATACCCAGTTCTTGTCCTTAAATAAATCTGGATATTTTTCCCGTAATTTTAGACATTCTGCTTTTTTGGGAGAGTTTTTTTTATATGAGTTTTGAAAAATTGTAACATTTTAGATTTTTGCTGTTTATTCCATGATCCAAGGCAATTTTTTTTGTCTGTGTTTACTTTACTCTTCTCCTTTTTGCGTGGTGTTTCTGTAAAAAATAAGCGTAAGAAGAATTCGAATTTTCGTATTAATAATACAAAGATTATTAATTTTATTTTAACGTGATTTAAGCTGTTCTGTCAAGTTTGCAAGTCTACAGAAATCGCATAACTTCGAGTTCGCGCAATTTGGAGTAGCGTAATTCGGGATATTACAGGGTATATAGATTTTAATGGGATTATCTTCAAAAATAAGTCATGTCTGTGCCACTCTGTACCTATATCAGAATAAACTTTATGTACCTGTAAGCAATAATTATTTTTCAAAATTCTAAATTTCAACAGAGATTTATGTGGTTCATGCACTTTCGGTGATCATTCATACGCAACCTTCCTCTGATTCAGAATTAATATCGTTCTGGGTTTCATACTCGGGGACTACAACAGTATTTGAATCATCTAGTGTACCTCGTTGACTTGGGGCATCTGATAACAGACAGTCAAAAATGAGAAAAAGTGTTACGTATGTGATTTTTAATATTTTAATGTTTGAAAAATAGTTTTAATAATAATACGTGATATTAAGAGTATTCGTCCCTGCAAATACCCCCTGCACCCTTCATCTCAAATCTTTTCCTCTCGCCTAAAAACGGTTTGCGCTCTCCCGACGCTATTTTTAAAGCTAGAGGGTTCTGGTAAACGCCAAATGAAAGACAAAGAATCAGACTACAGATCCTTCAGGCGAATTTTTTTAAAAAAAATTCCTGAAAAAACTTACAACCTTTTGAAAAAAATAATAAGTTACGTAATATTTCACACGTAGGCGAGACTGTTTTTCAAAAAATTCGCCTGAAGGATCTGTAGTCTGATTCTTTGTCTTTCATTTGGCGTTTACCAGAACCCTCTAGCTTTAAAAATAGCGTCGGGAGAGCGCGAACCGTTTTTAGGCGAGGGGAAAAGATTTGAGATGAAGGGTGCAGCGGGTGTTTGCAGGGACAAATTTTCTTAATACGTTCTTTACCAATCATTAATAATAATTGTTACCATTTTCGTTTTCCTCGAAAGATTGTCTATTCCATTGTTCCAATTCGACGTCGAATTTATCACTGTCGACCCCCCTTTCCATCATTAAAAGTAACTTGGCTATTTTTGCGGTTTGGTAAACTTCCTGTGGTAATCTTAAAATAAAGTTTAAATTTATTTTTCGAATTACTTGGCGGAAGGATAAGTGAGATGCAAGAGATGTAATATGTTTAGTTTTGCGAGACAGTGAATAAATATTTAAAAAGTCGCAGGTACTTGAACAGTAAAGTGAAATAATAGTCAATGTTTCTCATTTACTAAATGCACGAGTTTTTTCGGTAAATCGCGACTTTCCCAAGTACTGTAAACAAACATTTTTACAATTATATTAAATCTAAGTACTTAATTTTAATTTTTAAGCACAACTTATTTAACCCCCACACACTCTTAATAATGTGAGATGACTTATAACAAATATTTATCTAATATACAGTGCGTTTCATAATTGAATATACTTATACATATAGGTTCGTTTTTACTTCATTTCTGATATACAAGGTGATAGAGATTTTTTTGAAAAATTGATTTAGGTATTTTAATAAACCTGAAGCTACCTAAGATTTTTATTAATTTATTATTTGTTGACAGTCAATTAAAATAACTAATTTAATTAAAAAAAAAATCTGTGTCACCCTGCGTATCAAATATGACGCAAATCGGGCCTAATGTTTATTATAAACTTTTTGTCTTAAAATCATGCACAATTAATAAACCCCCTTTAAAATTGACAGTCAATTACGAAGCAGCCTGTATTGAAAAATAATTTGTTTTAGTTGGTACTAGTGACGTGCCGGATCGTTAAAAATGCATATCCGCGGATACGGATCTGAATACGGATATTTGGTTTCAAGATCCGCGGATACGGATACGGATATTTGGTTTCAAGATCCGTGGATACGGATACGGATCTTAACTTTCTTAGAGTACGCGGCGGTAAATATTGCACATCGACCTTTGGAAAGAGACTGTTATGGGAAAAAGTTATTGACTTCTTTAAGAGTTAACTCTCCTAACAGATTCCAGAGATCGATGTGCAATATCTCATTATAAAGATAGTTTTTTATTAGTACCTTTGAGTTATGTACTATTGGTATGGTACTCACTACGATAAATTTTTGCAATATAAAGGTGCCCAATACGATTTTAAGAAATAAAAAATAATCTGAATGGAATTTAACAGTTTCTCATTATTACCTAATTACCTATATATATAAAATTTCATGTATGAATTGAAAATTAATAAGGTAAAAGATCCGTAAAAGATCCGCCATAAAACTAACGGATACGGATATTTCGTTTCAAGATCCGCGGATCTTTCTTCTCCCTCGGATATCCGCGGATACGGATACGGATATCCGGCGCATCACTAGTTGGTACACATATATAAGATATGTTTTAAAAAAATCATAAATATGTATTAATTAAAGCGAAAGAAAAATATTTTTTTTCCTACAATTTTTATAGTTTATTTATAAAATATCATACCTATAAAACTGTTCGTGCGTCTTCTTCGTATGACCCATAAAAGTAGCCAATTGTTCCATTTCATTATCGTTAAGGTTTAAAATTTGTAAAACAGTTGCAATTTGTTTTCTGAGACGGGAAGATGTTAAAGTACCCGGATTTTTTTCGTTTTAACGAAACAAAAGGCAATTTATGTATTACAATTTTAATTTATCAATGATGAAATTTAAAAAAAAACAATTTTATAGTCTTTCAAATTTTATTACAAAATGCTTTTAATAACAGCAAAATATTTTGCTGTACTATAAAATGGTTTTTGCATTCGCAAAAAAGAGTTCTGCTTGAATGTAGCTTAAAAAAAATTAAAAAGTTAATTTAACTTAACTTCGTCTTGTATACCTACTAGCAGTTGTCGTGTATTTCTTATTTATAGCTAGATTTACGAACTTTTTCCCACGTGATAACATTTTGGAGCAAATTATTTTTCGTCACTATCACAACTCGAACACTAAAAGTGCACGCGTACTGCGTCGCAACGTCACAAAAATTTGGCAATGTTGCAGGATCTCATTTTATGCTACATACATCATGATATACATTTCCGGATCTCCACTTGTTTACATTAATTCATAACAGATCTCGTTTTGTTCAAATTTTATCACGAAAAATTTAAACGCAGAAATTGTTTCCCCTCTGCGGGGTTATAGATTAAGGACAATAAAAGGAGCCTTTTTGTGAAAAAGATACTCCAAAAAACCTTTTTTTTGTGGTGGACCTCGGGTTGTCTGTAATTTAGTCGGATCTCCACTTGATACAAAAACATATATATATATATATATATATGTTTTTGTATCAAGTGGAGATCCGAATAAATTATATATATATATATATATATATATATATATATATATATATATATATATATATATATATATATATATATATATATATATATATATATATATATATATATATATATATATGATCGACCAGAAAAGGGAACGACCAGAAAATGATCGACCAGAAAAGGGAACGACCAGAAAATGATCGACCAGAAAAAAGAACGACCAGAAAATGATCGACCAGAAAAGGGAACGACCAGAAAATGATCGACCAGAAAAGGGCACGACCAGAAAATGATCGACCAGAAAAGGGAACGACCAGAAAATGATCGACCAGAAAAGGGAACGACCAGAAAATGATCGACCAGAAAAGGGAACGACCAGAAAATGATCGACCAGAAAAGGGAACGACCAGAAAATGATCGACCAGAAAAGGGAACGACCAGAAAATGATCGACCAGAAAAGGGAACGACCAGAAAATGATCGACCAGAAATGGGAACGACCAGAAAATGATCGAAAAGAAAAGGGAACGACCAGAAAATGATCGACCAGAAAAGTGAACGACCAGAAAATGATAGACCAGAAAAGACAACGACCAGAAAAAATGATCGACCAGAAAAGGGAACGACCAGAAAAAATGATCGACCAGAAAAGGGAACGACCAGCAAATGATCGACCAGAAAATGATCGACCAGAAAATGATCGACCAGAAAAGGGAACGACCAGAAAATGATCGACCAGAAAAAGGAACGACCAGAAAATGATCGACCAGAAAAGGGAACGACCAGAAAATGATCGACCAGAAAAGGGAACGACCAGAAAATGATCGACCAGAAAAGGAAACGACCAGAAAATGATCGACCAGAAAAGGGAACGACCAGAAAATGATCGACCAGAAAAGGGAACGACCAGAAAATGATCGACCAGAAAAGGGAACGACCAGAAAATGATCGACCAGAAAAGGGAACGACCAGAAAATGATCGACCAGAAAAGGGAACGACCAGAAATTGATCGACCAGAAAAGGGAACGACCAGAAAATGATCGACCAGAAAAGGGAACGACCAGAAAATGATCGACCAGAAAAGGGAACGACCAGAAAATGATCGACCAGAAAAGTGAACGACCAGAAAATGATCGACCAGAAAAGTGAGCGACCAGAAAATGATCGACCAGAAAAGGGAACGACCAGAAAATGATCGACCAGAAAAGGGAACGACCAGAAAATGATCGACCAGAAAAGGGAACGACCAGAAAATGATCGACCAGAAAAGGGAACGACCAGAAAATGATCGACCAGAAAAGGGAACGACCAGAAAATGATCGACCAGAAAAGGGAACGACCAGAAAATGATCGACCAGAAAAGGGAACGACCAGAAAATGATCGACCAGAAAAGGGAACGACCGGAAAATGATCGACCAGAAAAGGGAACGACCAGAAAATGATCGACCAGAAAATGATCGACCAGAAAATGATCGACCAGAAAAGGGAACGACCAGAAAATGATCGACCAGAAAAGGGAACGACCAGAAAATGATCGACCAGAAAAGGGAACGACCAGAAAATGATCGACCAGAAAAGGGAACGACCAGAAAATGATCGAACAGAAAAGGGAACGACCAGAATATGATCGACCAGAAAAGGGAACGACCAGAAAATGATCGACCAGAAAAGGGAACGACCAGAAAATGATCGACCAGAAAATGATCGACCAGAAAAGGGAACGACCAGAAAATGATCGACCAGAAAAGGGAACGACCAGAAAATGATCGACCAGAAAAGGGAACGACCAGAAAATGATCGACCAGAAAAGGGAACGACCAGAAAATGATCGACCAGAAAAGGGAACGACCAGAAAATGATCGACCAGAAAAGGGAACGACCAGAAAATGATCGACCAGAAAAGGGAACGACCAGAAAATGATCGACCAGAAAAGGGAACGACCAGAAAATGATCGACCAGAAAAGGGAACGACCAGAAAATGGTCGACCAGAAAAGTGAACGACCAGAAAATGATCGACCAGAAAAGTGAACGACCAGAAAATGATCGACCAGAAAAGTGAACGACCAGAAAATGATCGACCAGAAAAAGGAACGACCAGAAAATGATCGACCAGTAAAGGGAACGACCAGAAAATGATCGACCAGAAAAGGGAACGACCAGAAAATGATTGACCAGAAAAGGGAACGACCAGAAAATGATTGACCAGAAAAGGGAACGACCAGAAAATGATCGACCAGAAAAGGGAACGACCAGAAAATGATCGACCAGAAAAGGGAACGACCAGAAAATGATCGACCAGAAAAAAGAACGACCAGAAAATGATCGACCAGAAAAGGGAACGACCATAAAATGATCGACCAGAAAAGGGAACGACCAGAAAATGATCGACCAGAAAAGGGAACGACCAGATAATGATCGACCAGAAAAGGGAACGACCAGAAAATGATCGACCAGAAAAGGGAACGACCAGAAAATGATCGACCAGAAAAGGGAACGACCAGAAAATGATCGACCAGAAAAGGGAACGACCAGAAAATGATCGACCAGAAAAAGGAACGACCAGAAAATGATCGACCAGAAAATGATCGACCAGAAAATGATCGACCAGAAAAGGGAACGACCAGAAAATGATCGACCAGAAAAGGGAACGACCAGAAAATGATCGACCAGAAAAGGGAACGACCAGAAAATGATCGAACAGAAAAGGGAACGACCAGAAAATGATCGACCAGAAAAGGAAACGACCAGAAAATGATCGACCAGAAAAGAGAACGACCAGAAAATGATTGACCAGAAAAGGGAACGACCAGAAAATGATCGACCAGAAAAAGGAACGACCAGAAAATGATCGACCAGAAAATGATCGACCAGAAAAGGGAACGACCAGAAAATGATCGACCAGAAAAGGGAACGACCAGAAAATGATCGACCAGAAAAGGGAACGACCAGAAAATGATCGAACAGAAAAGGGAACGACCAGAAAATGATCGACCAGAAAAGGGAACGACCAGAAAATGATCGACCAGAAAAGGGAACGACCAGAAAATGATCGACCAGAAAAGGGAACGACCAGAAAATGATCGACCAGAAAAGGGAACGACCAGAAAATAATCGACCAGAAAAGGGAACGACCAGAAAATGATCGACCAGAAAAGGGAACGACCAGAAAATGATCGACCAGAAAAGGGAACGACCATAAAATGATCGACCAGAAAAGGGAACGACCAGAAAATGATCGACCATTAAAGGGAACGACCAGATAATGATCGACCAGAAAAGTGAACGACCAGAAAATGTTCGACCAGAAAAGTGAACGACCAGAAAATGATCGACCAGAAAAAGGAACGACCAGAAAATGATCGACCAGAAAAGGGAACGACCAGAAAATGATCGACCAGAAAAGGGAACGACCAGAAAATGATCGACCAGAAAATGATCGACCAGAAAAGGGAACGACCAGAAAATGATCGACCAGAAAAGGGAACGACCAGAAAATGATCGACCAGAAAAGGGAACGACCAGAAAATGATCGACCAGAAAAGGGAACGACCAGAAAATGATCGACCAGAAAATGATCGACCAGAAAAGGGAACGACCAGAAAATGATCGACCAAAAAAGGGAACGACCAGAAAATGATCGACCAGAAAAGGGAACGACCAGAAAATGATCGAACAGAAAAGGGAACGACCAGAAAATGATCGACCAGAAAAGGGAACGACCAGAAAATGATCGACCAGAAAAGGGAACGACCAGAAAATGATCGACCAGAAAAGGGAACGACCAGAAAATGATCGACCAGAAAAGGGAACGACCAGAAATTGATCGACCAGAAAAGGGAACGACCAGAAAATGATCGACCAGAAAAGGGAACGACCAGAAAATGATCGACCAGAAAAGGGAACGACCAGAAAATGATCGACCAGAAAAGTGAACGACCAGAAAATGATCGACCAGAAAAGTGAACGACCAGAAAATGATCGACCAGGAAAGGGAACGACCAGAAAATGATCGACCAGAAAAGGGAACGACCAGAAAAGGGAACGACCAGAAAATGATCGACCAGAAAAGGGAACGACCAGAAAATGATCGACCAGAAAAGGGAACGACCAGAAAATGATCGACCAGAAAAGGGAACGACCAGAAAATGATCGACCAGAAAAGGGAACGACCAGAAAATGATCGACCAGTAAAGGGAACGACCAGAAAATGATCGACCAGAAAAGGGAACGACCAGAAAATGATCGACCAGAAAAGGGAACGACCAGAAAATGATTGACCAGGAAATGATTGACCAGAAAAGGGAACGACCAGAAAATGATCGACCAGAAAAGGGAACGACCAGAAAATGATCGACCAGAAAAGGGAACGACCAGAAAATGTTCGACCAGAAAAGGGAACGACCAGAAAATGATCGACCAGAAAAGGGAACGACCAGAAAATGATCGACCAGAAAAGGGAACGACCAGAAAATGATCGACCAGAAAAGGGAACGACCAGAAAATGATCGACTAGAAAAGGGAACGACCATAAAATGATCGACGAGAAAAGGGAACGACCAGAAAATGATCGACCAGAAAAGGGAACGACCAGATAATGATCGACCAGAAAAGTGAACGACCAGAAAATGATCGACCAGAAAAGTGAACGACCAGAAAATGATCGACCAGAAAAAGGAACGACCAGAAAATGATCGACCAGAAAAGGGAACGACCAGAAAATGATCGACCAGAAAAGGGAACGACCAGAAAATGATCGACCAGAAAAGGGAACGACCAGAAAATGATCGACCAGAAAAGGGAACGACCAGAAAATGATCGACCAGAAAAGGGAACGACCAGAAAATGATCGACCAGAAAAGGGAACGACCAGAAAATGATCGACCAGAAAAAGGAACGACCAGAAAATGATCGACCAGAAAATGATCGACCAGAAAAGGGAACGACCAGAAAATGATCGACCAGAAAAGGGAACGACCAGAAAATGATCGACCAGAAAAGGGAACGACCAGAAAATGATCGAACAGAAAAGGGAACGACCAGAAAATGATCGACCAGAAAATGGAACGACCAGAAAATGATCGACCAGAGAAGGGAACGACCAGAAAATGATCGACCAGAAAAGGGAACGACCAGAAAATGATCGACCAGAAAAGGGAACGACCAGAAAATGATCGACCAGAAAAGGGAACGACCAGAAAATGATCGACCAGAAAAGGGAACGACCAGAAAATGATCGACCAGAAAAGGGACGACCATAAAATTATCGACCAGAAAAGGGAACGACCAGAAAATGATCGACCAGAAAAGGGAACGACCAGATAATGATCGACCAGAAAAAGGAACGACCAGAAAATGATCGACCAGTAAAGGGAACGACCAGAAAATGATCGACCAGAAAAGGGAACGACCAGAAAATGATCGACCAGAAAAGGGAACGACCAGAAAATGATCGACCAGAAAAGGGAACGACCAGAAAATGATCGACCAGAAAAGGGAACGACCAGAAAATGATCGACCAGAAAAGGGAACGACCAGAAAATGATCGACCAGAAAAGGGAACGACCATAAAATGATCGACCAGAAAAGGGAACGACCAGAAAATGATCGACCAGAAAAGGGAACGACCAGATAATGATCGACCAGAAAAGGGAACGACCAGAAAAGGGAACGACCAGAAAATGATCGACCAGAAAAGGGAACGACCAGAAAATGATCGACCAGAAAAGGGAACGACCAGAAAATGATCGACCAGAAAAGGGAACGACCAGAAAATGATCGACCAGAAAAGGGAACGACCAGAAAAGGTAACGACCAGAAAATGATCAACCAGAAAAGGGAACGACCAGAAAATGATCGACCAGAAAATGATCGACCAGAAAAGGGAACACCCAGAAAATGATCGACCAGAAAAGGGAACGACCAGAAAATGATCGACCAGAAAAGGGAACGACCAGAAAATGATCGAACAGAAAAGGGAACGACCAGAAAATGATCGACCAGAAAAGGGAACGACCAGAAAATGATCGACCAGAAAAGGGAACGACCAGAAAATGATCGACCAGAAAAGGGAACGACCAGAAAATGATCGACCAGAAAAGGGAACGACCAGAAAATGATCGACCAGAAAAGGGAACGACCAGAAAATGATCGACCAGAAAAGGGAACGACCAGAAAATGATCAACCAGAAAAGGGAACGACCAGAAAATGATCGACCAGTAAAGGGAACGACCAGAAAATGATTGACCAGAAAAGGGAACGACCAGAAAATGATCGACCAGAAAAGGGAACGACCATAAAATGATCGACCAGAAAAGGGAACGACCAGAAAATGATCGACCAGAAAAGGGAACGACCAGAAAATGATTGACCAGAAAAGGGAACGACCAGAAAATGATCGACCAGAAAAGGGAACGACCAGAAAATGATCGACCAGAAAAGGGAACGACCAGAAAATGATCGACCAGAAAAAGGAACGACCAGAAAATGATCGACCAGAAAATGATCGACCAGAAAAGGGAACGACCAGAAAATGATCGACCAGAAAAGGGAACGACCAGAAAATGATCGACCAGAAAAGGGAACGACCAGAAAATGATCGAACAGAAAAGGGAACGACCAGAAAATGATCGACCAGAAAAGGAAACGACCAGAAAATGATCGACCAGAAAAGGGAATGACCAGAAAATGATCGACCAGAAAAGGGAACGACCAGAAAATGATCGACCAGAAAAGGGAACGACCAGAAAATGATCGACCAGAAAATGATCGACCAGAAAAGGGAACGACCAGAAAATGATCGACCAGAAAAGGGAACGACCAGAAAATGATCGACCAGAAAAGGGAACGACCAGAAAATGATCGAAGAGAAAAGGGAACGACCAGAAAATGATCGACCAGAAAAGGGAACGACCAGAAAATGATCGACCAGAAAAGGGAACGACCAGAAAATGATCGACCAGAAAAGGGAACGACCAGAAAATGATCGACCAGAAAAGGGAACGACCAGAAAATGATCGACCAGAAAAGGGAACGACCAGAAAATGATCGACCAGAAAAGGGAACGACCAGAAAATGATCGACCAGAAAAGGGAACGACCATAAAATGATCGACCAGAAAAGGGAACGACCAGAAAATGATCGACCAGAAAAGGGAACGACCAGATAATGATCGACCAGAAAAATGAACGACCAGAAAATGATCGACCAGAAAAGTGAACGACCAGAAAATGATCGACCAGAAAAAGGAACGACCAGAAAATGATCGACCAGAAAAGGGAACGACCAGAAAATGATCGACCAGAAAAGGGAACGACCAGAAAATGATCGACCAGAAAAGGGATCGACCAGAAAAGCGAACGACCAGAAAATGATCGACCAGAAAAGGGAACGACCAGAAAATGATCGACCAGAAAAGGGAACGACCAGAAAATGATCGACCAGAAAAGGGAACGACCAGAAAATGATCGACCAGAAAAAGGAACGTCCAGAAAATGATCGACCAGAAAATGATCGACCAGAAAAGGGAACGACCAGAAAATGATCGACCAGAAAAGGGAACGACCAGAAAATGATCGACCAGAAAAGGGAACGACCAGAAAATGATCGAACAGAAAAGGGAACGACCAGAAAATGATCGACCAGAAAAGGGAACGACCAGAAAATGATCGACCAGAAAAGGGAACGACCAGAAAATGATCGACCAGAAAAGGGAACGACCAGAAAATGATCGACCAGAAAAGGGAACGACCAGAAAATGATCGACCAGAAAAGGGAACGACCAGAAAATGATCGACCAGAAAAGGGAACGACCAGAAAATGATCGACCAGAAAAGGGAACGACCATAAAATTATCGACCAGAAAAGGGAACGACCAGAAAATGATCGACCAGAAAAGGGAACGACCAGATAATGATCGACCAGAAAAGGGAACGACCAGAAAATGATCGACCAGAAAAGGGAACGACCAGAATTTGATCGACCAGAAAAGGGAACGACCAGAAAATGATCGACCAGAAAAGGGAACGACCAGAAAATGATCGACCAGAAAAGGGAACGACCAGAAAATGATCGACCAGAAAAGGGAACGACCAGAAAATGATCGACCAGAAAATGATCGACCAGAAAAGGGAACGACCAGAAAATGATCGACCAGAAAAGGGAACGACCAGAAAATGATCGACCAGAAAAGGGAACGACCAGAAAATGATCGAACAGAAAAGGGAACGACCAGAAAATGATCGACCAGAAAAGGGAACGACCAGAAAATGATCGACCAGAAAAGGGAACGACCAGAAAATGATCGACCAGAAAAGGGAACGACCAGAAAATGATCGACCAGAAAAGGGAACGACCAGAAAATGATCGACCAGAAAAGGGAACGACCAGAAAATGATCGACCAGAAAAGGGAACGACCAGAAAATGATCGACCAGAAAAGGGAACGACCATAAAATGATCGACCAGAAAAGGGAACGACCAGAAAATGATCGACCAGAAAAGGGAACGACCAGATAATGATCGACCAGAAAAGGGAACGACCAGAAAATGATCGACCAGAAAAGGGAACGACCAGAAAATGATCGACCAGAAAAGGGAACGACCAGAAAATGAACGACCAGTAAAGGGAACGACCAGAAAATGATTGACCAGAAAAGGGAACGACCAGAAAATGATCGACTAGAAAAGGGAACGACCAGAAAATGATTGACCAGAAAAGGGAACGACCAGAAAATGATCGACCAGAAAAGGGAACGACCAGAAAATGATCGACCAGAAAAGGAAACGACCAGAAAATGATCGACCAGAAAAGGGAACGACCAGAAAAGGGAACGACCAGAAAATGATCGACCAGAAAAGGGAACGACCATAAAATAATCGACCAGAAAAGGGAACGACCAGAAAATGATCGACCAGAAAAGGGAACGACCAGAAAATGATCGACCAGAAAAGGGAACGACCAGAAAATGATCGACCAGTAAAGGGAACGACCAGAAAATGATCGACCAGAAAAGGGAACGACCAGAAAATGATCGACCAGAAAAGGGAACGACCAGAAAATGATTGACCAGGAAATGATTGACCAGAAAAGGGAACGACCAGAAAATGATCGACCAGAAAAGGGAACGACCAGAAAATGATCGACCAGAAAAGGGAACGACCAGAAAATGATCGACCAGAAAAGGGAACGACCAGAAAATGATCGACCAGAAAAGGGAACGACCAGAAAATGATCGACCAGAAAAGGGAACGACCAGAAAATGATCGACCAGAAAAGGGAACGACCAGAAAATGATCGACCAGAAAAGGGAACGACCAGAAAATGATCGACCAGAAAAGGGAACGACCAGAAAATGATCGACCAGAAAAGGGAACGACCAGAAAATGATCGACCAGAAAATGATCGACCAGAAAAGGGAACGACCAGAAAATGATCGACCAGAAAAGGGAACGACCAGAAAATGATCACCCAGAAAAGGGAACGATCAGAAAATGATCGACCAGAAAAAGGAACGACCAGAAAATGATCGACCAGAAAAGGGAACGACCAGAAAATGATCGACCAGAAAAGGGAACGACCAGAAAATGATCGACCAGAAAAGGGAACGACCAGAAAATGATCGACCAGAAAAGGGAACGACCAGAAAATGATCGACCAGAAAAGGGAACGACCAGAAAAGGGAACGACCAGAAAATGATCGACCAGAAAAGGAAACGACCAGAAAATGATCGACCAGAAAAGGGAACGACCAGAAAAGGGAACGACCAGAAAATGATCGACCAGAAAAGGGAACGACCAGAAAATGATCGACCAGAAAAGGGAACGACCAGAAAAGGGAACGACCAGAAAATAATCGACCAGAAAAGGGAACGACCAAAAAATGATCGACCAGAAAAGGGAACGACCAGAAAATGATCGAACAGAAAAGGGAACGACCAGAAAATGATCGACCAGAAAAGGGAACTACCAGAAAATGATCGACCAGAAAAGGGAACAACCAGAAAATGATCGACCAGAAAATGATCGACCAGAAAAGTGAACGACCAGAAAAGTGAACGACCAGAAAATGATCGACCAGAAAATTGAACGACCAGAAAATGTTCGACCAGAAAAGGGAACGACCAGAAAATGATCGACCAGAAAAGGGAACGACCAGAAAATGATCGACCAGAAAAGGGAACGACCAGAAAATGATCGACCAGAAAAGGGAACGACCAGAAAATGATCGACCAGAAAAGGGAACGACCAGAAAATGATCGAACAGAAAAGGGAACGACCAGAAAATGATCGACTAGAAAAGGGAACGACCAGAAAATGATCGACCAGAAAAGGGAACGACCAGAAAATGATCGACCAGAAAAGGGAACGACCAGAAAATGATCGACCAGAAAAGGGAACGACCAGAAAATGATCGACCAGAAAATGATCGACCAGAAAATGATCGACCAGAAAAGGGAACGACCAGAAAATGATCGACCAGAAAAGGGAACGACCAGAAAAGGAAACGACCAGAAAATGATCGACCAGAAAAGGGAACGACCAGAAAAGGGAACGACCAGAAAATGATCGACCAGAAAAGGGAACGACCAGAAAATGATCGACCAGAAAAGGGAACGACCAGAAAATGATCGACCAGAAAAGGGAACGACCAGAAAATGATCGACCAGAAAAGGGAACGACCAGAAAATGATCGACCAGAAAAGGGAACGACCAGAAAATGATCGACCAGAAAAGGGAACGACCAGAAAATGATCGACCAGAAAAGGGAACGACCGGAAAATGATCGACCAGAAAAGGGAACGACCAGAAAATGATCGACCAGAAAATGATCGACCAGAAAAGGGAACGACCAGAAAATGATCGACCAGAAAAGGGAACGACCAGAAAATGATCACCCAGAAAAGGGAACGACCAGAAAATGATCGACCAGAAAAAGGAACGACCAGAAAATGATCGACCAGAAAAGGGAACGACCAGAAAATGATCGACCAGAAAAGGGAACGACCAGAAAATGATCGACCAGAAAAGGGAACGACCAGAAAATGATCGACCAGAAAAGGGAACGACCAGAAAATGATCGACCAGAAAAGGGAACGACCAGAAAATGATCGACCAGAAAAGGGAACGACAAGAAAATGATCGACCAGAAAAGGGAACGACCAGAAATGGATCGACCAGAAAAGGGAACGACCAGAAAATGATCGACCAGAAAAAGGAACGACCAGAAAATGATCGACCAGAAAAGGGAACGACCAGAAAATGATCGACCAGAAAAGGGAACGACCAGAAAATGATCGACCAGAAAAGGGAGCTACCAGAAAATGATCGACCAGAAAAGGGAACGACCAGAAAATGATCGACCAGAAAAGGGAACGACCAGAAAATGATCGACCAGAAAAGGGAACGACCAGAAAATGATCGACCAGAAAAGGGAACGACCAGAAAATGATCGACCAGAAAATGATCGACCAGAAAATGATCGACCAGAAAATGATCGACCAGAAAAGGGAACGACCAGAAAAGGGAACGACCAGAAAATGATCGACCAGAAAAGGGAACGCCCAGAAAATGATCGACCAGAAAAGGGAACGACCAGAAAATGATCGACCAGAAAAGGGAACGACCAAAAATGATCGACCAGAAAAGGGAACGACCAGAAAAAATGATCGACCAGAAAAGGGAACGACCAGAAAAAATGATCGACCAGAAAAGGGAACGACCAGAAAAAATGATCGACCAGAAAAGGGAACGACCAGAAAATGATCGACCAGAAAAGGGAACGACCAGAAAATGATCGACCAGAAAAGGGAACGACCAGAAAATGATCGACCAGAAAAGGGAACGACCAGAAAATGATCGACCAGAAAAGGGAACGACCAGAAAATGATCGATCAGAAAAGGGAACGACCAGAAAATGATCGACCAGAAAAGGGAACGACCAGAAAATGATCGACCAGAAAAGGGAACGACCAGAAAATGATCGACCAGAAAAGGGAACGACCAGAAAATGATCGACCAGAAAATGATCGACCAGAAAAGGGAACGACCAGAAAATGATCGACCAGAAAAGAGAACGACCAGAAAATGATCGACCAGAAAATGATCGACCAGAAAAGGGAACGACCAGAAAATGATCGACCAGAAAAGGGAACGACCAGAAAATGATCGACCAGAAAAGGGAACGACAAGAAAATGATCAACCAGAAAAGGGAACGACCAGAAAATTATCGACCAGAAAAGGGAACGACCAGAAAATGATCGACCAGAAAAGGGAACGACCAGAAAATGATCGACCAGAAAAGGGAACGACTAGAAAATGATCGACCAGAAAAGGGAACGACCAGAAAATGATCGACCAGAAAAGGGAACGACCAGAAAATGTTCGACCAGAAAAGGAAACGACCAGAAAATGATCGACCAGAAAAGGGAACGACCAGAAAATGATCGACCAGAAAAGGGAACGACCAGAAAAGGGAACGATCAGAAAATGATCGACCAGAAAAGGGAACGACCAGAAAATGATCGACCAGAAAAGGGAACGACCAGAAAAAATGATCGACCAGAAAAGGGAACGACCAGAAAAAATGATCGACCAGAAAAGGGAACGACCAGAAAAAATGATCGACCAGAAAAGGGAACGACCAGAAAATGATTGACCAGAAAAGGGAACGACCAGAAAATGATCGACCAGAAGAGGGAACGACCAGAAAAGGGAACGACCAGAAAATGATCGACCAGAAAAGGGAGCGACCAGAAAATGATCGACCAGAAAAGGGAACGACCAGAAAATGATCGACCAGAAAAGGGAACGACCAGAAAATGATCGACCAGAAAAGGGAACGACCAGAAAATGATCGACCAGAAAAGGGAACGACCAGAAAATGATCGACCAGAAAATGATCGACCAGAAAATGATCGACCAGAAAAGGGAACGACCAGAAAAGGGAACGACCAGAAAATGATCGACCAGAAAATGATCGACCAGAAAAGGGAACGACCAGAAAATGATCGACCAGAAAAGGGAACGACCAGAAAATGATCGACCAGAAAAGGGAACGACCAGAAAATGATCGACCAGAAAAGGGAACGACCAGAAAATGTTCGACCAGAAAAGGGAACGACCAGAAAATGATCGACCAGAAAAGGGAACGACCAGAAAATGATCGACCAGAAAAGGGAACGACCAGAAAATGATCGACCAGAAAAGGGAACGACCAGAAAATGATCGACCAGAAAAGGGAACGACCAGAAAATGATCGACCAGAAAAGAGAACGACCAGAAAATGATCGACCAGAAAAGCGTATGGCAATATTGTTATTGTTATTGAGTTTTGGGGGGTGGCTAAATAGGGGTAAATTTAATCGAAATCGGATGGCATTGATACACACTATTATTTGTACTTAGGACAGTATAAATTTCAAATGCCATCTGATTTGAACAATTTTTAGTGTGTTTTTTTTACTTATTGTTAAAAAAAATCGAAAAAAAAGGGTTTTTCGGCGACATTGAGGGGTTATTTCTCCGAAACTGCCCATCAGGATCGGATGGCAATTTTTTCCCAAAGTTTGGTGGTGTCAATAAGTATGCTCACTAATTTATAAATAAACCCCCTTTAAAATTGACAGTCAATTACGAAGCAGCCTGTATTGAAAAATAATTTGTTTTAGTTGGTACACATAATAATTAATTATTATTTATTACCTATATAAGCTATGTTTAAAAAAAATCCTAAAATATGTATTTAGGTATTATTTAATTATATAAGGAGTTTTTACCCGAAATAAAGCGAAAGAAAAATAATTTTCTTCCTACAATTTTTATAGTTTATTTATAAAATATACATAAGAAGACGCACGAACAGTTTTGTTCGTGCGTCTTTTCGTATGACCCATAAAAGTAGCCAATTGTTCCATTTCATTATCATTAAGGTTTAAAATTTGTAAAACAGTTGCAATTTGTTTTCTGAGACGGGAAGATGTTAAAGTACCCCGATTTTTTTCGTTTTAACGAAACAAAAGGCAATTTATGTATTACAATTTTAATTTATCAATGATGAAATATTAAAAATAACAGTTTTAGAGTCTTTCAAATTTTATTACAAAATGCTTTTAATAACAGCAAAATATTTTTCTGTACTATAAAATGGTTTTTGCATTCACAAAAAAGAGTTTTGCTTGAATGTAGCTTAAAAATTAAAAAGTTAATTTAACTTACCTTTGTCTTGTATACTAGCAGTTGTCGTGTATTTTTTATTTATAGCCAGATTTACTAACTTTTTCCCACGTGATAACATTTTGGAGCAAATTATTTTTCGTCACTATCACAATTTGAACACTTATTAACTACTAAAAGTGCACGCGTACTGCGTAGCAACGTCACAAGAATTTGGCAATGCTGCAGGATCTCATTTTATGCTACATACATCGTGATATACATTTCCGGATCTCCACTTGTATACATTTCATAACAGATCTCGTTTTGTTCAAATTTTGTCACGAAAAATTTAAACGCTAAATTGTTTCCCCTCTGCGGGGTTATAGATTAAGGACAATAAAAGGAAGCTTTTTGTGAAAAATATACTCCAGAAAACCTTTTTTTTGTGGTGGACCTCGGGTTGTCTATAATTTAGTCGGATCTCCACTTGATAATATATATATATATATATATATATATATATATATATATATATATATATATATATATATATATATATATATATATATATATATATATATATATATATATATATATATATAAGTGTGCGGGCAATAACTTTCGAAGGAATTAATTGATTTTAATGAAATTTGGACCACATGTTGAAATCCATCACCGCACGAAGCCTATTTAAAATGGGCCTAATCGGGCCACTTTAAGGGTAGGTTTTAGGGGTTGAAAAATATTTTTGGGCCCAAAAATACCGAAAAATTCCTCCGAATCGTTTCAAAATTGAAAGTTAACCCTTTAGTAATGATCAAAATGTGCTATCAAAATTTTATTAAAATCGGCCCGACAGGACCGGAATTAAAAATTTTATGAAAACGTTAGTTTGTAGATATGGATTTACTTAGTGAAGCGTGAATTTAATTTGATCAATTGATAGTAATATTGAAATTAAGAAAAAAATATTATTTTAAGGGATGTGTTAAGGGGTTAAAATTCTTATTTTGCTCAAAAACAAAAGAGTTAAGTTCACATAATAAAGCCACACTGCCTGTGTAAGCAAATACACTATATTGTCGGCAGGGTTTCGCACTGCGACCCGAGTTTTTTTTCATATCTGCAAACAAGTGTTTTCTTAAGGGGTGAGATGCAATTAAACTTTTCAAAAAAATCGCTTATTTTAAAAGGCTATTAAAAATATTTAATAGAAAAATGCCTTTATTGTATTGATGAGTTCTAATTTTATTTGTATTTTAATTATTGTATAATGTATATTGACATATTTCACAGCTTTTAACCTATTCTTGAAATAAATCTAACCTATCTATCTATCTATGAATAGCGTTAAAAACTGGTCTTTGATCGAAAGATTTTGGAGAGGGCTAGAAAATAAAACGTACGGAAAAAAAATTAGTTGTCTGTAAAGTCGGTTTACGGACGATAGTTTTACGTGATAACGTATTCCGTAATACATAACCTAAATTTATATAATAATTATAATAATTCGAATCTATGATATTGCATCTTTCGCTTCAAATTTAGGTAAATTTTATTAAGTAGAATAATAAAACACTATAAAAAGTATACTATTATTATATAAAAAACAACTATGGCATATATCTCTTTTGCGCATGCGCCGATTTTCCCCAAAAAATGTACAAAAATTTCTAGTAAAAATAGATAGAGTAAAAACCGTTTTAAAAACTATATTATTATTATATAAAACATCATTATAAGAGATATATTCTTTTACGCATGCGCCGATGTTCCCCAAAAACAATAGGCCACTTCAAATTTGGTTTCAATCCGCTTATCCTTGGTGTCGGAATGATAAGAAATGTCAAAAGTGACGTTTGCAACTGTCAAAGTATTATGTTCTAATAATAATTAGTTATTCCAATACTTAACTTAGAAGGCGTTGCATTTCACAAAATACTAATGTCAAAAAATTGAATTAAACATTAGAAATGCAGCCGTTTTCATGTTAAGACAAGACATACGTTCTCTTCTAATTTCCATGTACGGCAAACAAAGACGACCGACCGCGTCGCGCCATGCATTAGACAACATTGCATTTATACAGCTATTTTTCTATATAAATTTGTATAAAAAAACTGTTTAGGCAAATTCTGTTATACGAAATCTATGTAAAATGTTCTCCTCTTTCGTTTAAGACTGGTTTCAAACCGATCTGATTTAAATTGAGCGAGAAATTAGCAAAAAGCACGCACAGGGTCAGGCGGAACGTTACGCGTTAGGAACGTTAGGAACGTTACGCGTTAGGAGCGTTAGGAACGTTACACTTTTTCGTGCATGCAGCCGGTGTTTTATCAATTTATAAGATTGGTGATTCATCAATTTATAAGACGTTATCACGTCAAAACCTTAAACAAAAAGTGTAAGAAAATCTGTAACGAAAATCCATATATAATTACCTATTGTATGTCTGTCCGTAGCATTAGAAAGTTGAAAGGCACACGTATAATATAGGCTGTGTGTACGAAGCCTACTAGCGCCGCTAGTGGGTAATAGAGACTTATTGAAATCACTTTTTATGGAAATCGCGACATGTTTCTATGCTGATAAGTCAAAAACTTTAGTTGGCCATGATGAGTCAAAAAAAATGTAATAAGGAAAACTGATGTTAATTTTAAATAGGTACCATAAAATTCAGATATAAACTATTATATAAACAGCATAACATAAAAGGTATGTGAGAATTATTTATTTATCAATTATGGCGTACAATATATAAATAATTTATTTACACTGACAGCGGAACGTCAAATTATGGCGCCAATGGTTTTTATTTTACTTAATTCGCTATCAGCGCAACAGCCCGGAACACATCAAGAATTTCCAGATCGCTCAGTTTTGCTCATGTTTTATTTGTAATTAATTAAAAAACTTCATAAATTTATAACTATTTTCACTTTTAATAAACATTGCTCACTGACATACTGAAAATTTGAGGTTGAAGTTTCCCCTAGTGCTCACCACAAACGCTCGCATCGAAAAATTTGTAACTCCGCCTCCTTGCACATAGCCCATAGGGCATGGGACAGATCCTACGGAGCCGGATTTTTGAATTTTGGTCCCAGAGGGGAGCAAATTGGAAACAAAAAAGTTTTTCGTTTATAAGTCACTCAAAAAAATCGGTTCGAAACCTGTCTTAAAATTTTACATAGATTTCGTATAACACAATTCGCGCAAATACTTTTTTATACATAAAAAACAGACATAAACACTGTATAAATTCGATTTTGTCTAATACATCGCGCACGCGGATCGGTTATCTTCGTCTGTTGCACACTGTGTTATGGAGATTTAAAGATAGCATATGTTCTGTCTTAAAATAAAAAGATTGCATTTGTTTAAAAACGGATGCCATTTCCAATAACAGTCAGTTTTTTTACATTAATATTTTGTGAAACGCAACGCCTTCTAACTTCTTAAACCTATATAAATAGCGATATCTACGCAAAGTGAATAGTTCAGTGGTAGAATACTCATCTGCCAAGCGGGTGTCCCCACACACAACAAATGTTATTTTTATATTTTTAGAGTCGTAAATCACACGATTAATTTGTGTTTAATAATCATATTATATTATAAATAAAATTTTCGAATAATTTATCAGACAAATTGTAAAAAAATCATTTGATACATAATAAATAGCGAAAAGTACTTCGTTCCAACCGGGTGTTCCAAGACACCTCTCGTCTTTTCATCTTTTTGTTCAAATTTTCGATTTTTTTTATCAAAAGTACATTATGATGTCCGGGAAAAATTATTTTTGCCTAATCGTATCTGATTATATATATTACAACCCGACTATAATATGTGTCCATGTAATATATCATCATATACCTATATTAATACGCTAAGGTTAAAGATTTTTGCCTCCTTTTTAGAAAAAACCTCACAATTTCTCCACATAAATTATATATCATTTTACAGATAATTGCTTGCTCTACTGACATCGACAACTAAAAAATTTATTATTGCTTTTGTTTTTGTAAGTTAATTAAAATACAGCAACGCTGAACAACGTCTGTCAACTGACGGCTTTAATTTTGAAACAACGTCAACACTTCGATCTGTCATCTGACCTTCATATTGTAATACAACAGACACAATACTGCATACTGCCATCTGACGGCTTTAATTTTGAAACAGCGAGCAACGCTGAACAACGTCACAGCAATGCTGCATGATGCCATCTGACGACTTAGCTCAACGCTTTTGCTACTTGCGCCTCTATATGACAATTTTAGTAAAATATTTCTTCGATCTGTCATCTGAGCTTCATATTGTAATACAACAAAAAGAAGAACGTTATAAGCAGTGTGCAAAATTAGAAACGAATTGAATACCTGCAATCATATTTAAAAAATAATTTTGTAAAGTGATAATTATTATACTTATTTAGTGCGAATAATTCGCACAGGTCACTCTAGTATATTTATATATACACACATACATACTATGAGTAGGTTTAACGAGATACGGGGAATCATGTTCCGTTTAGTGTCGTATTTTGAAAAAGAAAGATAGACAAACTGACGTTGTCACATGCAGGATGTGACGGGTTGTCAGTCGCAGGAGGGAGGGCGGCTTTCAAGTGACACAAAACAGGTAGAAAACAGCGTGTAATAGAAGATAAAGAGCACACAGCTTAAATGAGAAATCTATGTTAACCGAAGGCCGCTAGAATTCAATCGAATCGGAATGTCAACGGAACAGAAGAAGCGGAACAGATAATTAAATACTGGTTAAAGTATGATTCCACTGAAAAATGACGTGTGGCTGTCTGATTATACAACCACTAGCGGTCCGGTTCGACTTCGCTCGGATTTGTAATTTGCCTATTAAAGATAGACATATTATGCTGTCGCAACGTTTTTGTTGAATAAAGCCGTATTTATCATTCATTTTATTTATTAACCGACTTCAAAAAAGGAGGAGGTTATATGTTCGTCTGTATATATTTTTTTTTATGTATGTTCACCGATTTCTCCGTCAATTATTATGGACCGATTTTCAAATTTTTTTTATTCAAAAGAGTGCACCTCAGAGGTGGTCCCATCGGAACCAAGTCAGGATCTGATGGTGGAATCCGGAGAAATCGAGGGAAACTCTCAAATTTCAAAGGCACGCATAATGTTTTTTTTAGGTATGTTTCACCGATTTCTCCGTCAAATATCTAACACTAAAAAGAGAAAAATAAAATATTATTGAAGAGTTCTAATCAGACGTTAATCAAAGATTTGAATAAAATATTTTTAACAAAAAAATTGAACCGACTTCAAAATATGCACTAAAAAGTAAAAAATAATTGCGTATTGAAATATGTTTTGGAGTCGGTGTCAGCCAAAATGAAATCTATTCCGAGAACTAGGGACATGTAAGATTTAAATTGCTACTTTCGAATTCCGATGTGACACAGACTCCAAAACATTTCAATACGCAATTATTTTTTACTTTTAATAGAAATATATTTTTTGCTTAATATTATTGTAAATCTGATGATATACAAAATTTAGATAATTATAATAATTTATTCCCACAAAAAATGTCCATATACAATTTACTTATCTAGTTACATTATGGAATTAACCTATCCAACTGTCAACGGCCATTATCCCATTTACATTTAGATATTTTATAATAATTATTACGGTCTAGTAAATAAAATATTCCAATTCATAGTAAAGATACGCGCCACTTTGGCGTACAAATGTACAAAATGTTCACAAAATGCTAAAAGGCAAGTATATATCGAGAAGACGAACATTACGAGAAAATGCATCAAAGACAAGTTGTTAAGGCCGTTGCACACGAGGCTGGTTTTGTCGCTAGATTCCTTGCTAGTTTTCAAGCGTTGCTTTTTGTGATGGCTTTTATGTGTTCTCTTCACACGATGTATGTATTGACGCCTGCTTTGCAGATGGTTTTAGTGCGCGCTCAGTGATAGTTTGAATATTAACAAAAGTGAACGTTTATTGTCTCTGAACAGAACACACACTATGACAGTGTTTGATTATGGGCCTTTGTCGACGTCGCCTTCGTGACAAGTTTCCTGTTTTCTGATTGGTTCTTGGTCAAAACAATCAGGCGAACAAGTAATGAAAATTGCCCCGGTTCTAAATTTTGAAATCCATCAGCCCGCAGTGACGTCATTACCATCTTCGTAACCCGCACGGCAGCAAGTCCAAGTCCCAGCAGTGTTTCTGGCAGCAAAACTAGCCTCGTATACAACTGACAGTTGTCCCATTTTACAGTGGGCAAAATTTAGCCTTAATCATAAAATCTAAACTACCAGAAGACATTCTCCCTATACAAGTTGCACCGTATTCAAATTATAAAACGACATGTATATTTGTTTATGTTAAGCCAAAGCTTCCTGTTGTTTAGTTAAGCTCTACAAAGCTTTCATGGAATGAGAAATATATCCACCTATCCGGGTACTTATTTATCATTCGCCTTCTGCCTCTGATTTACCCGTGCAATTTTGCTTTCAACTGGATTTTGTAAACGTGTCTTTGTGAGCTTTGTAGTGCTTTTTTAACAAGTAGACTAATGATTGAAGGTGCATATAATGGCATTTTCGTGAAAAATAATTCTTATAAGATCTGCAGCATTTGTGAAAGCAAGGAAATGGCTTTAAAAAGCGGCTAAGCGCGTGTTGGACGCACACAATAGTCGCACTCGTCGCTTGACAAATATCATACACTAACCTAGAAATGCGTCATTGCAAAATGTTAATACTGTTTTGTTAATTACTAATTAAAAAGAGGTTCAGTATCTATGTGTTATCTATGTATTATTAATTGCATCATTAAAATCACTCTGGAAATTTCCATAAACCAAGTCGTTCTTCCATATAATATTTACATGCACACTAGTGACATCGGACGGTTTTTTTGAAAATTGGTGCAGCCGTGGTTCTTGTCTCCGCTATATTAAAAGAAATATGACAGCCATATAAAAATATTGTGAGAACAGATCAGCCGAACTCCTACAACTCGTTTAAAATAATTTTCGTTGAAAGTAATTATAAAGAGCTACTCTCAAACATAAACTCTAAAAAAATTTTGAAAATCGAATATATGAAAATTTGCTGTTATAAGATAAGATAAGATAGTTTATTGGTGTTAAAACTTAAGTTTACACAAGTCGTACAGTAGGAGGCACGTGCAAAAAATATCATATGTACCTCGTGCGTTATGCTATTACAGTTCGTTTGCCTATTAAAAGTCGATGTATCTCATTTTAGATTTAAATGTATCACCTTTCAGTAATATAACGACACTGGATATTAGTGATGTGTCCACATGACTCTTTATTGGGAGCTGGCTCCGTGCGCTCCGCTCACTTAAAAGAGTCGCTCAGAGGGAGTCGTTCAAAGGAGCGACACTAGACAGTACGCATTACTGAAGAGGTGTGAACTGTCATCAGACATCATGCCATGCTCAGGAGTCACGAAGAATTGCACAGCACAATAAACACTCAGCTCTGAGCTCATTTTAATATGATTCTGATCTTATATTATTCACATTTTGGATAAACTATAAAGTATAATAATGTTTATTGTTACAATAATATATCTTTGTCAACGACGTCAATCTGAATGGTTTAAGTCACTGTTAAGTTTAATACTATTACACTTACAGTGTGTCATTCAACATTAAATGACTCAGCAAAGATAACTCCGTACGTGCAAAATTTACTAGTGCCTCTGCGGTCTGTGCTGTGTGCGCTCTGTAAATGTGCGAATGCAACAGTACAGAACAGCTCAGCACAGAGTAATGGCGCTCGGAGTGAGTCATTCACAAAAAAGAGTGACTTGCTCCGCTCCGAGAAAGGAGTCGTTCATTATGAACGACTCGCTCAGGAGCGACACATCACTACTGGATATAGAATCTACTATTAACATCCTATTTTATTGGCGCTGTGACTCGAGTTTTTTTTAGGTACACTGTGTAATTATTAAATTTAGTTTTTTTTCCGGCGCTGTATGATTTGACGTTAAATTAGGGAGTACGTTTTAAGTTTATCCCACGCTAAAAATAATTTTCGAAATTACTCCATTTACTTTGTATCTGAATATGTTTCCTATAGTCAAAGTATCTATTAGGTACATTAATGTGCACTTACTATAGAAATAAATGCTGCTTGCATATCTGAATGTTTACATAAATTATATAAATTAAAAATCAATTATATTTATTGAATGCTAGAACTATTTACTATAGCTTTGAATATTTTTAAAAATTAGTTTTTTAGTAGTAGATAAGCACTGGAAGTTTTTACAATGACAAAAATTTGGTGGTACGTCAATTTAATTCTGTCACTTCAACAAAAATATTTAATAAGTCAAATTGTACTTCTACAAAATGAAATACAACCAGGTACTCAATTGTTAATAAAAATGTGTTACGAGAACGCATTACGGAAGTTGCAAATCATGCATGCGATTGCATTTGGACAAGTGGAAAAAATGTGATACGGGATAGTTTTACAATCAGATTAACTTGTACAGACGAAATATCTGAACGTGAAACTATCTCGTTACACATTTTTTCCACTTGTCCAATCGCATGATTTGCAACTAGCAGTTTCATTTCTGTAATGCGTTCTCATGACACATTTTTAATTATTTTCCACGTGTCAACATAGAAGTTTCACTTCTGTAATGCGTTCACAATGTTCACATAGAAGTTTCAGGTTAACTAAAAGTACAATTTTGTCACAAATTCTGTTACAAATTTCATTACATAGGGAAATGAGTTTACCCCCGTTTTTATTCACTTTAATAATAAATCTGGTTAGCGTTAGATAAATAAAATATTCATATGAAATACACAATTATTATTTTAAATAACACACAAGACTATTATTAGCCGTTTTAAGTGCGGAAAATTGATTTTAAAATATTTTTTTTTGCGTAGTGAAAAGGGGAAAGACGTTTGTGGGGAATTTATTAAAAAACAGTTACGGGGTCGTGTCGATAAAATGTTTTTTTTTTTTTTGCGCAGTAAAAAGAGGAGGGCGTATGGGGGTAGTTCTTTAATAAACAATTACGGGGTCGTGTATACAAAGTGAGATAGTAATACAGTAAATCTACACCAGTTGTTATGACGTGTATATATGTGATTTCTGATAAGCTATATATTAATAAAATGACAGCGAAAGACGAAAAGTTCTTACGTACTTTTGAGGAAATTTGTGAATAATCCGCGAAGTTTTTTTTTGGAACGTCAAAATATAGCGTTTTCTATGACTTAAAAAAAAGTCAAAATTTGGTCACATCGAGTAATCGTACTGGATCCCTAAGATTGCAACAAAGTTATCTGTACTGTTTTATTTCTCTTCTTAATGATATTTTTAAAGATTTCAGTCAGACAGAAAATACCATATTTAAGTTATTACTGGAGAAACGAAATGTATTTGTCTCTTTAATTAATGAAAATTCGGTCACAAGAAAAAGCATTTCGGTTAGTGAGAAAAGCTATAGTAAATTGCTTTTCGTTGTTTTTGGATCAATTAAAGAAGGAATGAAAAATCATTTAACGATGGTAAGTACTAATAACTGTGATAATCACGTAGTTAGCAAGCAGGAAGGATCTTTAAAATATTTTCGTTTGACATCAATTAGAAGGTATTTCCAAGCAAGCGTGATTGGAGGATGCGTTTTCTGCGGTCTTCCAATCGAAGCTAAGCGAGCATTCAGTGAGCTATCCACCACCAAAAATGTTGCCGAAAATATTTCTCACCGATGCTAGGATCTATTTTGGTTTTAATATACTCAAAACTGAATAAAAACCATAAATTTAATAACTTCTATATTGCTAGTGACCGTAACTGGAAGCGTGGCCCATGAAGTGAGACAGCAAATGACTTTTTTATCTCTTTCTTTTTACTTGACACGTAGTGCGCAAGTGTCGCGTCTGTAGTGGGGCAATTTAAAAGTGGAATAGAGCCAGCCACCTCCCTTTCACAGCTTAGTTACATGTGCAAACTGACGCTGCAACTGACGCGCATCTATTCACGGTCATGCGCATGAGACTCAGGGTATAATAAGTGAGACAGACGTATAAATGTCTGCACCGTAGTGTTTAAGTCTTTCTCCCGATCTTCTCTAGCAATATAGACGGTATTAAATATTAATGTGTAAGGTGTATTAGTTTAGCCTATGTTTAATAAGAAAGGATTAATTATTTCGGAGAAGGCTATAAATGATTTCTAATGGTATATGCTGCCGACGTTAGCTATTACAGAGGTTAAATATAATACCTACAATGAAAATGGATATAGTACATTGGTCCATCACTCTGTTAATAACAAACATGAATTTGATTTTAAAGATTGTAAAATTTTACATTTTGAGTCTAATACCAACAAAAGATTATTGGCTGAAATGTGCTATATAAAAAGGAAAAAAAAGGGTAATTGTGTCAATAAAAAAACAGATATACAAGGCTTAAGTTTTTTGTATAATAAAGCTATAAACTGGAATGTTACATCATCCTGAGATCATTACATAATTAAAAAATGTTAAAATCTTAATAAGACAATTTTGACAAACTATTAATTTATTACCAATTTTAAATGTACAAAATTCGAATACCGATAAATTTCAATTCTTAATATATATTTCAATAGTATTATAAAAAAAAAAAAAAAAGTTTTTTTGATTGATATAACATGATTATTGGACAATATGACAATTAAAAACTTAAATTACAAATCGATTAACTCTAATATATAATGTAAGTACATTTTAATAATATTTTTAAATACTTTTTAGTTATTTTTATATGCACTTTTGTAAAATACCTGTAATTTCACAGATGTAAGCCCTGAGGAAGGAAATATATTTTCCGAAACGTCGGCAGCATATACCATTAGAAATCATTTATAGCCTTCTCCGAAATAATTAATCCTTTCTTGGTATTAAATATATGATAAAAACAAAATTTTAGGTTATTGGAAAATCACGTTCACAATACATAAATTGGATAATTTTCGCTGAAAACGAAACAGACATTAAACGGTTGAAACTTTATGATTTTTATTCGTTCAGCGAAAACATATTACTAGCCGATCAAAGTGGGTTGTACGATCTGTGCGGTGAAAAAACAAACCACAATCAGAAAAAACAAAACACATGCTTTAACAGAATGAACAGTTTGAGTGGTGTCGAACTACGTACCGCGGCACGACCTGTCCGCCACAAATTTGGAATTGAAATTTGGGACACCGCTGCGGCAAGTTTGAATTTTTCGTAAGTGTTGAAGTTTCAAGATCCGGATCGCTATTCGCAGGAAGCTCTTTTTTATAAAAAAATCGTGTGAGATTCATCCGCATAGGCTCACGGAGGAAGTGAAACTTCTTTAGGAGTTTATAGTCTCTTTCATTGATGCGTTTTGTATTTTGCGTTACCAATGTTTCACTTATATTTTCCCGGCGTTGATCATTTCCTTTCTGACGCTAAAGAAGTTTCACTTCAAAAACATTTCCAAAATTCAAATTTTGAACATATAAAATTGTTGTGTCACATCCACTGATTTGTCATATTGAAAGCGAATGACGAGCCAGATAAATTATATACATCTCTTCTCATAAATAAAAAAGTGTTTTAGAAAATAAAGAAATACAAACTACTACACGTACTAAGTTGCGGGCAATCGCTAGTAAATACATGATTTTAATTACAGTGTAAATTTTATATAGCGACACTCAAGGGACTGTGTACTTTGTGGCGTTATTGAGAGTTGTAGAACGGAGAGAAGAAATTAATCCATTAATATTTTTTTACTATAATATGTATTTACTCATAATATATAAAATTTACAACTGATCAACAAAGCATGATGCCGACACCAAAGCAACAAAATAACAAACAAGTACTGTTTATTGCTTAATAATGACGTATTGTTGTCGTTATTTAGACTGGATGTGTCGTTATTTAGAGTGTATCATTGTATAAGCAACAAGGTAAACCAACTAGAGTTAAGTAATTTCCACGTTTTAAGGAGTTTGTCGTTATATCGAGTGACTTTAAATAGAGTTTACACTGTATGTAGCTATTTCGAACTGTAATTTAGAAATAATATTGTAAATTATTATTTATAAAATGATTTGTTCTTTTAATTATAGATTAAAAATGCATACAGAAACAGAAAATAAAACTTTCAGTTCTCATGCTGACTTGTTAAATTCGATTAATAAAGGACAGAATGATATATCGATTGTCTGCTTTGTAATTGAACTAAATCGAATGGTATTGGTGGACTTTTTACATTCTGTTTTAAAATTCAAGTATGTATGAAGCAAACTCCAATCTTACTAGACAATAAGCATTTTCAAAATTAAACCCCAAAGTAGCGGTCTGCCCCCAAAATTGTACACTAAGATACTCTTTGCAATGTAGCGTTCATAAGTGAGCATGGATCTATAGTTCCCTCCTAAAAAAAGTTGTTCCATCAGTTTAGGTGTTCAAAAAGATCATACAACTAATTAAACACATAATTTACCACAAATAACGTTTTTATTTCAAATCGTAATTCAAACCATACATATTGCAACAAAACTGTTCTAATTCGTGGTGGAAAATACTTATTTACAATAGTAAAACATTAACAAAACAAACAAACAAACGAAAAGTACTTCTTTATAACGTAACAGAAACAAAACAACAGTTCTAACTGATAAAAGAAATAATAAGTAATGCAGAATACAAAGTTACTATTTATGTACACAAAATATTTACAACACAGGAACACACAAAAATTTATTTAGCACACTTATTTATTAACTATATACAAGAGATTATTTACACACTGTATGACTGTCTGCGCCGAGCTATCGAGCTGGTATTTATATGCGCTGCATAGTTCTTTTTTTGCATTCATTGTGTCTGGAATTTGGCAACAAAATCCTTTTTACCTACGCATATTGTTAGAGCAACAAGCCGATTGTTGCCCCACAACAATCTGTGTATAATTTTTAGAACAACAAGCTGATTGATGTTCTACAACAATCTGTGTGTCATTGTTAGAATGTTACGCGAAATACCTTGTTGTCGCAACAGGGAGCGTATAACAATATGTACTGCGCCTTAACTAGTTTTTTTGTGACCTCATCTCTAGGCTCCCTACACTAAATTTTATGAATAAAACAAAGCTACTTATGATAAAAGTTTTAATCAGTAGTAAAACCCAAAACAAATTTTGAATGGAGCAAAAACAATTTTAGTTAGGTATGTTTCCGGTTCATTTCTACGAGCAATTTTTTAATTTACGTGTATTTTTCTTGCTCTTTTTTTAGCTATTATCTTGTTAGAATAGTAGAAGGGAGGGAGAGGTGGTCTATTATTAAAGGTTCTCAAAAAGCTGTTGCAAGGCGTACAATTTGTTTTTATTATAACGCGAATTTTGGCCGATCCTTCTGGGGCTTTACTGGGACTCCCCTTCTGTGCCCCTGTTACTCCTGCTTAGTTACGGCTTTGCTTAGGTGTATTCAGTCAATTTTTATAAAAAAAATATTAACAGCTTGGAAACGTATTTAAGGATTGTTATCGCTATTAAAAGAGGTTCCGAGGATTTTAAATGGCTGGTTGCCTTGAAGCCGTTCTCAATAAAACTTTGGATTTATACAATTAGTTTATTGATAATTATAGCAATAATCTTTCTAATTGTTCGTCAGTACACCGCGGCGAGTAATGATACGCGGTTAAACAGTAAGTATAGAACATTATAAAAACAGAATAGTAGTTTATGTATCAAGATTGTAATGCATTATTTTATGTACCAATCTGACATTGTGTTAATATTACGAGCGCAAATAGCGAGTTTTAACGGTCACACGAGTCACAAAAGAATAACCATCGAGATACATATTACATATTTTTTGCATGTACATCCTATGACCTATAAAATGGCTGATTTTTCACATCATAATATGTTCATTTGTAATATTCTTGACAGTTCAGTTTGGCAACATTACAATTATATGTAAAGGCCGCTGCACACACCGCTAGTTTCCTAGCTAGATTTAACTGCTAGTTTTCAAACGCTGGTTTTTATGGTGGCTTTTATGTGTTCGTTTCACACGATGCATGTATTGAAGTTTGCTTTGTAGATGGGTTTGGTGCGCGCGCAGTGAAAGAATGTTAACAAAAGTAGACTTTATTGTCTCTGAACAGAACACACACTATGACACAGTGTTTTTTTGTGGGCGTTTGTTCATGTCACCCACGTGACAAGATACTGTTTCAGAACAAACAAACGATGAAGCAAGAAAAATATCTCCGTTTCTAATTCATATTGTGACCTCACAAGCGAGCTCGCAGTGAGGTTATTTCCATCTTCCTAACCCGCACGGTAGCCAGGCCAAGTCCTAGCAGTTTCTAGCAGCAAAACTAGCCTCGTGTGCAGCGGCTTGTAGTATCTATACTAATATATAAAGTTGACGAGTTTTATTGTTTGTTTGGTTGGTTGAATATCGCTAATCTCAGGAACTACTGGTTCGAGTTCAAAAATTTTTGTTTGTCGGATAGCTCATTTATCGAGGATGGCTATAGACTATATAATATCACACTACGACCAATAGGAGCGGAGCATCAATGAAAAATGTTGTAAACTATATAACTCAAAATTTCTCCGTCCGACAAAAACTTTTGAACGGTAACTCCGATCATCATGATTCATGACATTAATTGGACACAACATTCATCTTGGTTCATTCGTTCTTTTGCACCCGGGTGAAACCGGGTGGGACCGCTAGTCATATATATGTCTTAAATTTATATTGTTTCAGATAAAGTCGTTGGGCTTGATCAACCGTTATCGATGCGAACACTTTATTTAGTAATGAATCTGTCGTTTTATGTATACTATAGCGCATACAGTTGCAAGGTCATTAGTTATGTGACAATGTCTAAACCTAAGATGCCGTTCACCACACTACAGGAACTTTATGAGGACAGGTCATACAAGCTGGGAACGCTCTACAAAACTTCGCTTCACTATTTGTTTAAAGTAACTTTATTATTAACTTTACTCGTGATTATATTCAAAATATATACCTACATTAAAACCAACTACAGGTCAAGCGCCAGGTCTACGATTCTCATAAGTGAAATGTATTATGTACGAGTTGTGACATTATGTTGTAACGAGACTAGAAACGCTGCTTGGAGTTCTGCTGGCCGGTAGGCTGGGTACAAAGCTGGAAATGACGTCACTGCGGACTCGCCTGCTAGCTCACAAGATAGGTTTTAAAATTAGAACAGGGGCTATTTTCCTTGCTAGGTTTGCTGCTAGGTATGAGGAAGAACCAATCAGGAAACAGTATCTTGTCACGTGGGCGACTTGAACAAACGCCCATAAACCAACATGGCGTCGTTCTGCTCCGAGTCAGACAACAGACACGTTTTGCTCTGTGTTTATTTTTGAACTGTCACTGCGCGCGCACCAGATTTATTCACAAAACTAGCTTGAACAGAAGTCTCGTGTGAAGCGAGCACATAACAGCAATCAAGAAAACCAGCGCTATAGAAAACTAATAGGCAAATCTAGCAAGGAATCTAGCAGCGTTTCTAGCTTCGTGTGCAGCGGCCTTTAGCTTCTAAACTATCATCAAAGAAAAAAGCTGAGAGGGACCTAAATGAGCAAGTTCGTTTAAAATATATATTTTTTATAGTATGCAAAAGACGAGTTATATCGTGATATATATAGGGAGATCCTGGAACCCGATGCGATTTTGCCTCGAAGTGATCAGATCGGTTTGGACAGGGTTTGCAGAAATCACAGATATGCGTACATGTTGCCATCATTCGGATACTTCAACGTTCGTTGTGAAAGTTTGGCGATACCAATTAAGTTCATGATTTGGCCTGGAAGTTTCCCAATTGTCAAAGGAAGTCCATATAAACATGTTCTCAACCAAAAGTAGGTCATACGAGCCCCGTCCCGTTTCAATTGGCCCACTTACTGAAATTTCAATTTCTTTAAGATTTATTCAAAAAAGTGTTAAACTAACTGCCACTTTACATTTTTTTCTTGTAAATATTCATATTAAAAGCTGTTTTCATAACATTAAGTAAAATGTATTCAAATATATTTAATTTTTATCATAAAAACGAAATGGGTGTAAATAATGCGTTTTATGCGTCAACATAACAAATATTAGACTATGTAAGAAGTTAAGTGATATTAGAGGTGGCTATGTAAAAACACGATAAAACAATTGTTATTTATTGATAGTAATTTGTCAAAAGTGTCAAAAAGTAATAGTATAATATTTTTTTAACTTAAAAATGGGTAGAGGCGCAGTTATTGACCAAAAACTTAGAGTAATCATTATTAACTTGTGGAAAACCGGAAAATCAAATTCCGAAATCGGGAAATTGTTAAATTTATCAAAATATAGTGTTAGAAATATTGTGAGACTGTACAAAACAAATGGTTCAATCGCCTCAAAGCCCCGGTACGTGAAGAAAACCAAACTAACAGACGGTGATAAACGGGCATTGAAAAGAATAATTAAGGAAAACAGACGTGCTAACTACGGACAATTGAGCGTACTTTGGAGCAATACTGTGGGAAGACGTATTTCGAGATCTACATGTCATAGGGAAGCAAAGAAGTTAGGATTTGGAACGTACAAGGTATTACTCATATTTTTAATCCGCTGTCTTAAATTTAAATTTGCAAAAAACTAACATACGTAATTTGTTTAGGCTAAGGAAAAGCCATTGTTGACACAGAAACAAAAGAAAAACAGATTGCAATGGGCAAAAGAACACAAAAATTGGAATTTTGAACAGTGGAACAGCATACATTGGAGTGATGAGTCTCGGTTTGAAGTTTGTGTAGGTGACAGTCGGAGCAGAGTTATTCGTCAAAAAAATGAAGCATACCATCCCGACTGTTTAAAAAGGAAAGTGAAATTTCCAGCATCTGTTATGGTATGGGGCTCAATGTCTGCAAGAGGTGTAGGAAAACTGCACTTTATTGATGGCATTGTTAATACAGACAAATATTTAAACATATTAGAAGAGTCTCTGCTGCCAACAATGGAAGAAGTTTTGGTCTCTGGAGAGAATTTTATTTTTCAGCAAGACGGAGCTGCCTGCCATACATCAAAAAAAGCTAAAAAATGGTTCTCAGAGAACACTATTCCACTCTTAGAGTGGGTTTCCAGTAGCCCTGACTTGTCCCCAATTGAAACACTTTGGCATGAAATGAAAAAACGCTTACGTGTTACTCCCGCTAGATCGGTCTCAGATCTAAGACAAAAACTCAAAGAAATATGGGATAACTTTACTCCACAAGACTGCCAGAATTTAGTTAATACTATGCCTCGAAGAATAATGGCCGTTATAACCAATAAAGGTGATGTTACCCAATGGTAACTTTTGAAATACGTTTCGAGTTTTAGTTTGTCTGAATGCATATTTTATTCGGTTTTCTATTTAATTTTTTATCTTAGTAAGAATATATTATCTAGTAGGCTTAGGTTGTGTAAAAAGTCTGTAAAATATTTGGTACAAAATAAAAAATACCTATATTACGCTAGTGTTTCGATTTCTGTTAATTGAGGACTAATAATTGAGTTTTTTGTAAGTGGGCCAACTGAAGTGGGACGGGGCTCGTATATAATATATTAGACTGTATAAAAAAAATCGACTTTTTTTAAAGTGACATCAGCGAAAATATAGTTCTAAATGACAAAAAAAAGAAGATGTCGGAGTTTTAGCTTTTAATATTAATACTAAGAGGTGTCTCATCGCGATTGTCTTTTTCCCATTTAAATAACATAGAAAAAAAATCTTTTTAACTTTAGAATTTTGTAATATGTCAACGAATTGACGTTTCGATAAAACTAATAGATATTTTTGTAGGAAAAATACTACAGGTAATAGAGTCGTATTTTCATTCCACATTGCATTATCCTATAACTTTTTTTCGTTTTCTTAAATAGGTTCAGTATCACGTACTGACCCTAAATGCACAAAATCCTTACAAATTAGGCGGGCGGAAGTGCCGCCATTTTGACAAAAACCGTTTCAGCCCATATCTCCGTAACCGTGCACTTGAGGCCAAAAAAGGTAATAACCTTTATTGTAAATAAATAAATTTACTATCTTTTTTGTTCAATAATTTTTTTGTATCACTTACCGTTTACGACTTATTTGACTATTACGATTTGTTTGACTTTTGGACCCATATCTCTTCTAATAATTGTTTAAACAATAAAATGCTAATGATTAAGTTTTAAATCTACAAATTTTCTAAAGCTTTTATTTAAATTTTTTTTTCTAAAATTAATATTTTTGAAGCTATAACGCGCTAATGTTAAAAATCCTGTGCCTAGGCGGTCATATGCACTGATAGAACATTAACAAATGGTTCATATGTTCGAAAAAAAATAGTGAAAATATTGATTTTCAGACTTTTTTTTCGAACATATGAACCATTTGTTAATGTTCTATCAGTGCATATGACCGCCTAGGCACAGGATTTTTGACATTAGCGCGTTGTAACTTCAAAAATATTAATTTTAGAAAAAAATTGGTTGTCTGTAAAGTCGGTTTACGGACGATAGTTTTACGTGATAACGTATTCCGTAATACATAACCTAAATTCTACATATAATAATTATAATAATTCGAATCTATGATATTGCATCTTTCGCTTCAAATTTAGGTTAATTTTATTTATTAAATTACTCACCACCTATAAAAATAATTTTTTTTATTAACTTTCTTTCTTTCGTATTTATTTTAAGTCTCAAAGATTAGCTGTCATAATATTTATAAAACAATTGTTTTATTGTTTAAGTATATAAAATTCCAAAACCTACTTACAATATTTAAGTATTTTCATACGTCAAAAAATTGATTTTTATAATGATAAAATTTGTAAGAAAACGATTTTTTCGAGAGATGAGACCTAGCTAAAACGATTTTTTGCCCCCCAAAATCCCTTTTCAGTAAATTTCATCCAAATCGTTAGAGCCGTTTTCGAGAAAAGCACGCACAGGGTCAGGCGGAACGTTACGCGTTACGAACGTTAGGAACGTTACACTTTTTCGTGCATGCAGCCGGTGTTTTATCAATTTATAAGATTGGTGATTCATCAATTTATAAGACGTTATCACGTCAAAAACAACTATGGCATGTATCTCTTTTGCGCATGCGCCGATTTTCCCCAAAAAATTTACAAAAATTTCTAGTAAAAATAGATAGAGTAAAAACCGTTTTAAAAACTATATTATTATTATATAAAACATCATTATAAGAGATATATTCTTTTACGCATGCGCCGATGTTCCCCAAAAACAATAGGCCACTTCATATTTATGGTATAGTTGTTCTGTTCGTTTACTGTGTGTGCATATAAATATCAGTGAATCTGGAATACAGCAATATTTTAATTGGTGTTAATTCTGTTAACAATAAATGTGAATCTTAGAAAATGCTACAATAGAATATCTTGATAGAATTTTTGTGAAAAACTGGCGATTAATATTTGGCTGTCTTCAAGTGGAGAGTGCTGCTGCTATGGTAATTTAAGATGTCCAAATGTTTTAAGTGTAATAACAAAACAAATCGACACGATGATACATTACATTGTACTGGTGAATGCCAAGGAATTTTCCATATATCCTGTGTTGGAGTTAGTGTGGAAAATTATACTGACATGAAAATGGATAAGAGCATTTCTTTGTGGAAATGTGTAAATTGCAATGATAATGCGGATACAGAGACATCTAGTGATCAACTATCTATAAATAGTGTTAGTGAATACAGTGTTCTACGTATATCAGAATCAAACCAAATAAATGAAGAGATAGACATGATTACAGAACCGAGCCTGATGGCCAGCGGACAAGATATAAACAAAAGTATTGCTATGATTTTGTCAAACCAATATGATATGATTAAATTGATTAATAATCTACAAACTACAATTAATAATTTAATAAAAGAAAATAAGCAGAAAGATGATGCTATAAAAACACTTCAACAAAAATTACTTCTAAATAATGGAAACAATGAAACCGTAAAAGAAAGTAAATCTAAAAATTGGCCAAATAATAATAATACTAAATTGCATTTGAGCAATGATAGAAACTTAAATAATAAATCAACAAATAAAGAATTAGTAAAAGAAAGTAAAACAAATGAAGCTACCAGCGACTCAGCTGTTTATAACAAAGATACAATTATACAAACAAGTAGACAATTAGAAACCAATAAGAAAGGCACTGGTCTTCGGGTCGGTGATGATAGCCTTGCAAGTCATTCAAATCGTGATGGCACTGAAAATGCTGATAATGAAGATAATAATGATGGGTTCACTACTGTTACTCGGCGCCGACGGAGGAATTTGACTAGCAAAAATGTTCCGGTTATTGGCAACAGTGAAAGTGAAACAAATGAACTCCAAGGAGGAAAGAAGAAACTATGGCTATTTGTAGGCCGAGTTCAACACGGAACAAATGCAGACACAGTTAAGAATTTTCTTATTAAGAAGTTTCCAAGTTATGCTGAGGACTTTGAATGCGAACTGTTGTCCGATAAAGGACGATACCATAGTTTCAAAGTTGCAGCACCAGAAACTCTGCAAGACGTTTTGTATGATGCTGAAACATGGCCAAAAAATATAATGGTCAAAAGATATTTTTTTCGTCGACAACACGGATCATTCAAATGAAGTTCATAAACCGGAATCTTCAGCAACAAGTAAATCGTGTACAAATATCAAGAACGACGATGTCTACAACAAAAACAACAAAAAGCTGAGCGTGTTTCATATTAACATACAATGTTTGCGAAATAAAAGGCTTGAATTGGAAGTGTTCCTATATTCTACTAATACCGACATAATTTGTGTCTGTGAGCATTGGCTCACAGAAAATGAAATACATTCCATTAAAATAGGAAGCTACATCCCAGCCTCTTATTTCTGCAGACAAAATATGATTCATGGTGGTACGCTGATATTAGTAAAGAAAAACACCGTCTTCTCAGAGATGAAATATATCAATGATATGTCAATTGAAAAGCACCTAGAAATAACTGCAATTGAACTACAAAACTTTAAAATAATAATAGCCACCCTGTATAGATCTCCCAATGGAGACTTCTTAATATTTTTAGACAAATTGTCAACAATTTTAGAATATATATATGTAAACAAAAAATACGTCATTCTATGTGGAGACTTCAATGTAAACTTTACAGAAAATAGTTATGAAAAACGTGAGCTACTTCATTTATTTAATACCTACGGTTTACATATTATGATTAATGAACCCACTAGAATCACTGCAAATAGTGCAAAATGCATTGATAATATTATCACAAATGTCAATTATGACGACGTTGAATCTAGTGTGGTTGATCCATTACTGTCTGATCATCTTGAACAAATAATAAATGTAAACGTTCATAAAAAACTCACTAGCAGGTATCAAATAAATAAGCGTTTTTTCAACCATTTTAATATAGATGTTTTTTTGCATTTTTTAAACAATGTTGATTGGCAGCATGTATACATGTGTACAGATCCGAAAAAATGTTTTGAAATGTTTTATGCTACTTTCATGAAGGCTATTGATAGTTGTATTCCGATTGAAACAAAAATAATTTGTAAAAATAGCGATAAAAGTCAGTACAAAACAACTTGGTCTAGCAAAGAAATAATTGAATATAAAAACTTATTATCAATTTTAAATACTGTAATAAGGACAAATCAAAACATAAAACTAAAAGAACTACTTTCAAAAATGAAAAACAAATATAAAAAGATGATATTATCGGCAAAACAAAATTATAACAATAATATAATAATGACATCTGAAAATAAAACTAAGGCAGTCTGGAACATAATTGATCAGGAAATAAATAGAACAAACAAACAAAACAAAACTATAAAATCAAATTTAACCCCTGATGGTCTGAATGAATTCTTTCTGAATGTGGGCAACCAGTCTTTACAATATAACAATAACGATGTTGATAAATTACTACAAAATTTTAAGGTAAATCAATCACTTTCGATTTTTATGCGTCCAGTTGACACAAATGAAGTATTTAATATTATAACTAGTCTAAAAAATAAAATTACTCAGGATGTCTATGGTATTAATGCCCATATTTTAAAATTGTCCGCAAACACGATTGCGGAACCTCTAGCGTTTGTAATTAACAAATGTATTGAAGAGGGCACCTTCCCTGACGAATTAAAAATTGCAAGAGTGGTACCGATATACAAGAAGGGAGACATTCAGAACTTCAGTAATTATCGACCAATATCAATCCTTCCGATAATGTCTATAAAGTATTTGAGGAAGTCATAAAGATCCGATTAGTTGAATTCATGAACAAATATAAATTATTTACAGATAGTCAGTTTGGTTTCCGAAGCGGTCTATGTACTATTGACGCTATTATGTTTGTCAATGACAATATAATAGAGGCTTTTGAGAGGGGAGAGTCAGTGGAAGCCGACTTCTGCGATCTGAGTAAAGCCTTCGACAGTGTATCGCACGAAGTTTTGCTGTCAAAATTGTCGTATTATGGCATAAGGGGTACTGCTCTTAAACTATTTCAATCATATTTAACTAATAGAAAACAGCAAGTTACTTTTAATAATGCACAATCTAAATTAAAAATAGTACAACACGGAGTACCCCAAGGGTCAGTCCTGGGTCCCATACTATTCATAATTTATACAAATGACCTGCCAGTCAGTATTAATGACAAAACTATTAACATGGTTCTTTATGCGGATGATACGACAATTCTGAAGAGCTCCACCACGACGTGCGATGCACTGTCGAAGGCGGAAAATTGGTTCAATGCAAATAACCTAAAACTAAATAAAGATAAAACAGAGCAGATCAAATTTTCATTAGATAAAAGAACGATAAGTGATGCAAAAAATATAAAATTTTTAGGTATATACCTCAACAGCTCACTCAACTGGTCGTTTCACGTTCAATGGGTCTGTGATAAGTTATCACGCACGATATTTGCTATACGAAAGATCGCAGAGGTGGCGTCTACTGAGGCTGCCATCTCGGCATACTACGGTATGTTCCATAGCGTCATGGCGTATGGGATTATATTATGGGGTAATTCCCCCCACGCATATAAGATCCTAACACTTCAAAAAAAAGTTGTGAGAATTATAAGTAAGGTCAAATACAATGAACATTGCTATCCCTTATTTATAAAACATGGAATAATGTCGTTACCGTCACTATATATTTATCAATGTCTTATATATGCAAAAGTCAACATCAACCGTTTTGAAAGCCATTCTGACTTCCATAGTTACAACACTAGATCAAAAAATGAAATATGCTTACCTCAAAGAAGGCTAAATCTGTCCCAGGCTGCCCCAGATTACATGGCCAAAAAGCTTTATAACATGCTGCCAAGAGACATACAAGTTTTACCTTTAAAAAATTTTAAGAGTAAATTAAATACAATTTTTAAGCAAAACTGTTTTTACAGTATTAACGACTTTTTTAATTTTTCTTTATAATTGACTACTTGACGTTTTTGTACCCACGTATTGTGATTCTCAAATAAATAATCTATCTATCTATCTATCTATCTATCTATCTATCTATCTATCTATCTATCTATCTATCTATCTATTTGCATATCAAACATCCTCCCAAAATTTGGTTTCAATCCGCTTATCCTTGGTGTCGGAATGATAAGAAATGTCAAAAGTGACGTTTGCAACTGTCAAAGTATTATGTTCTAATAATAATTAGTTATTCCAATACTTAACTTAGAAGGCGTTGCATTTCACAAAATACTAATGTCAAAAAATTGAATTAAACATTAGAAATGCAGCCGTTTTCATGTTAAGACAAGACATACGTTATATTCTAATTTCCATGTACGGCAAACAAAGACGACCGACCGCGTCGCGCCATGCATTAGACAACATTGCATTTATATTTTATACAGCTATTTTTCTATATAAATTTGTATAAAAAAACTGTTTAGGCAAATTCTGTTATACTAAATCTATGTAAAATGTTCTCCTCTTTCGTTTAAGACTGGTTTCAAACCGATCTGATTTAAATTGAGCGAGAAATTAGCAAAAAGCACGCACAGGGTCAGGCGGAACGTTACGCGTTACGCGTTACGAACGTAAGGAACGTTAGGATTTAGGAACGTTACACTTTTTCGTGCATGCAGCCGGTGTTTTATCAATTTATAAGATTGGTGATTCATCAATTTATAAGACGTTATCACGTCAAAAAAGTTTTAAATAAAAGCTGTAGAAAATGTGTAGATTTAAAACTTAAGTCATAAGGATAATGCAGAAAAAAATTCTCTATTACCTGTACTAAAACGGGTCTCATTATTTTATGTTAAATCTACTCTTTCAAAAAGCTATTCGCGGTAAAAGTTGAATTTCACGAATTTTCTACTTTTTCCGTTAAACTTTTAAACAAAATTTTATAGGACCATTTTTAAAAAATTTGCTTTTTATCGTTTTAACTGTTTAGAAATCCAAGTTTGAATTTAGTAATTAGTTTATATCTTAGAGACTATAGATATCTATTACATAATGCAACACAAAATAGAATTAAAATGCGCCTAAAACATATAACAAAAAATCGACACATACGCCATTTTGTCTTAAATTAATATATGTAATAGCTTAAAGCAGGATTTTTCAACCGGTAGGGCGCGCTCCCCTTGAGAGGCGTGGCAAGACGGTGCATAGAAAAATAGTTAAATGAATCAATTAAAATTTAATATATCTATGGCTTCGTTTCAATTTTTATCTTTAAAGTTTTGTTGAAACCAGGAGGAATTTTAATTTTATGAAAATGAAGCGCGACAAAAAAGGTTGGGAAACTCTAGTTTGAAGCAACGTACAATCTGTAGTTAACAAGAAAATAATCGTTAAATATTTAAAAAAATCAATACGACAATATTGTAAGTTTGTAGTTTATATATTTACAGGTGACTCAGAATGATGTGACCGATTAAAAATATTTCATTAGAATACTAATGTTATATATTTTTATTTTTTTTTAATTCAACAAGATTTTCATAAAAAAACAATAATGCGTTGAAAATATGTACAGGAGCTTGACCTAGATAACCTTTGAAGTCTGTGAACTTAATCCTTTGACGGATTCTGAAAATTGAGTAAAGTTCAAATTTTGAGACTACGGTTTCAAAAATAACGTTCATATAACAATTGCATGAAAACGATTGTTGTTGTGTTTTGTATGAACTTGACACAAAGCATGCGCCCGTTTGGCTATAATACGTTCCGTAAAAAACGACTAGGTTAGCTGTCGCGTCAAAAAATTAACTTTTGTTATTACGTAATAAATTAAATTATCGATCATTTTTTCAGACTATATAAATATTAACAAATCATTCAATTAACGCTTCAATCAGGATTTGGATTTTCTTCAGAATAACAATTAAGCTGAAATTGAAAAATAAAAAAATAATTAGTAATTAGTATAATAATAAATAAAAATGAATAAAAAATATTTTAATGATGGTTTATACGTCAAAGGTTTAGATAATAAACTAAAAAAAAGTTGTTTGCAATTTTGTTTGTTTTAAATTAGTTGCAGCAGTCAAAAATTAGTAAAAAAAAATTTCTCCGTACAAGACTTAAAAAAGAATTTCTAGGATAAAATTAAAATGTATTTTATTTATTTAGACTGTCCCAGATGCGTGAATCAGGCCTATTCAGTGTAATAGAGAAACGGACAATGACGTCTATTCAACAGAGAGAGTCTCAATCGTTCACCCCTATTAATGTGGAGTCAATTATATCATTGGTGGTTTTCATGGTGCTATCGTATTTGGTATCTGCTTCAGTCTACCGATTGGAAAAATACTGGACGAAATGCACTGGTTTATCTATGAAAAAAGCTAAAGGCATTCGGACACGCTCTTTATTGACAAATAACAAAAATATTTTAACGTAATAATATTAACACAAACTTAAAATACCTATCTAGAGATATAAATATCTTATGCAGTAGGAACCTCTATAAGTCGAACTTCAAGGAAGACGTCAAGAAATTTGAGTTATAGAGTTTTCGGCTTAGGCGGATTTTGTAAGGAAATATTCGACTTGTAGAGATTAAGATTCATTCTAATTTTGAGCTGCTATGTTCGAGATACAGAGGTCCAATTTATTTTTTCGAGTTATACGCGGAAAATATGTAGGTACCGAAATGGCTTGTAGGGACTTACTGATTATTTTGACCTATAGAGGGTTGAAATTTCGAGTAGTGGAGGTTTCTGGATTTGAATGGAATGGAACAAAACATTTTTGGAGTTTTGGAGGCTTTCGACGTATCGAGATTCGACTTAAAGAGGTTCTACTGTATTTCCTTATGCAAGAATTTTTTTTTTAATTTTACTGCACATTTCGGAAATTGCGTCAAAAAAATGTCGATATATGTAAAAAAAATACTTGTTTATATAGACAACGGACATTTTTTGATTTTTCACCTGATGTTTTTCTTAAATTAAACGAGTTTATTTTCAAAAATCTTATGTAAGGAAATAGGTACTAGATATTTATACATAAGAAGTAAGAGAAGAATCCTTTCTGATTTCAAGAGTAGGGAGATTTAACCAATGCATTTTGTTTATTTAAATTTTTAATATTTTTTTGTTTATGAATGTTACTTAGTTTTTCAGTTTTACGTTATGCTGTAGAATGTAAAATGTATTTTGAATAAGTTAGTCTCACTTTTAAAAATGAATAAACTGTATTTAAACCGTCACCTGAATAAATATTTTAAATCTATCAAATCAACGCAGGACTTGCAGGAGCGGTAGCGTCGACGGATCAAATTATAAGTCGGGATTAGCAATAATTTACACTCAAGCGATGTTGCGCTTACCTATATCGCCATACAATTTCATCTCGTTATGCTCTCGTCCCGCTCCCGCAGTCTTGCGTTGATCTGTGAGAGTATAAAAAAATGTTTCAATGATGTAATTAACTGCATATACCCGTATCTTACGCCATATAGACACTTTACCTACGTCATATTTTAATAAATCTTGATAAGGAGCAGTATGTGCGTTGTGGGATATATTATGTGTGCAGACAGCAGAGACTGTCGTATTTCGAGTTAGGAAAAATCGATAATTTTAATAATCGAAAAACTTTGATAATCGAATAATTCTTTCGAAATAATTCCTTCGTATGATGCACATAATAATAGATGTGAATGAACGAATGTTTCATCTCTAATTAATTTGCTCCCGATTTTATTTTATAGGGCGGTGTGCAAAAACTCTTTTAGACTAGTTAATGTCGAATATACAGCCTTTGGTGGAGTTGTCTTAAAAAATAATCGAGATACAGGCCTGGGGTCTGTAGAGAGTCATGATGGCGACAACCTATTCCCCATTTTTATTGTTTTAGGGTACTTCATTTTCTGATGGTAATTTCAATGCTAGCGATTAAAATAAAGAATAGAACAGCAAAAAAACGATAAATTATCAACCCTTGACTGGCATTTACGAAAGCAACTTTAGTTCAGGTATTTTTGAGATACGTTTTTTATAGCTTTTGCAGTACGTAAAATATATGCTAAAAAACTAAAATAAGAAAAAAAAATCTTTTCAAGTGATTTTTGCGATGACCGGCAAAAAACAGATGGTCAAATAGACAATTACCATTCTAACACTAGTTGGAATGGTAATAATTTAGATCGAAATTTACTTTTCAAAATTTTACAATATTTTTCATTTTGAAGTCCCCTGAAGTCAAAAAATATATTTTTCTTCTTCCTAACTTCCAAACTCGTAAATAAGTTTATTAGTTTGTTGTGGGAAATAAAGCGTTTATTGTGCAATTATTTCACCGACAAGGCCCGAGCCTAGGGAGGACAGATATTAGGGGCTGGGAGCGTGGAGAGCACGGCGTGGTATTATTCGTGAACGCCGCCATTAATTAGTTGAACGCAATGTTGTTTTCGTAAATAGATACTTTACATTTTTACTCTGCAAAATCAGCAGAAAAACTTACACGGCTTAGGTCCTAGGGCAGCCGAAACTGCTAGTCCGTCTCTGGACATTATTTATTCTGATCATTACGTCACTGACTGCACGTCTCTTCTCATAATGCTTCGTCTAACTCCATAGATTCAAGAGTAACCGTGAAAGTGTAACATTATAACTTTTATAATGTACATTTCGTATACTATATATTTTGTATACCTATATTTTTTTCAATAGTTAATTATTATTTCGTTTTGTTATAATAATTTTGTATTACTGTTTAGAATTTTGCAAAATTTGAGATCAGTTCCATCGTAGCATTCAATAAACTAACATTAAAATAAAATTTTAAAACATCTTATCATTTCTTTGATCAATTCTGACAGCGAAAATACACGCAGCAAAATTTATTTCACTGATTAAACAGATTAAATGATCCTAAAAATATAAAATTAAAATTGAAAATTGAAAACTAAATTTATGATATTTATTTAATTCATATCAAAATAAAATATCGATCACGGAAAGTAACCAGTGCGTCACAAAAGAGTTAAAATAACCGACAGGTGTAATAACATGTAACCGTACTCTCTACACACAATAATGGTTGGAAATTACTTTGCAGAAATTGTTTATAAGCCTTTGAGACAAAACCACATTTAAAACATTAAAAGTGCAACAGTGCACTGTGTGCACAAAAGTTGTTCAACAACGCACAAGATCTGTAGGCGGGAAAGAGATAACAACGAGAGAGTAAGGGAGAAAAGAGCGTGACCGCTGCCGGTCGAATAGGGAAAACATACACAGCAGTCACTGACCGTGCGGACGTTTGAAATGGCCACGTAATATCCTCCGGGGATTCCGGAGATACGACTCGATCCGGTACGGTTTGCTCTGTGCTGAACAAACGTGCGGTGTGATCATTGAAGTCGGTGAAGGATTAGCGAAGTCATGACCTCCAACTATATATTTTATGTACCTATAAGAAACGAATGCAGTTTTCGTCTTTTTAAAAGACGGATAATATTAATGTTATAAGAGTAAAGAGTTCATCTTCGCCGTTGCAATCTGAGTCCGAAGTTTTCACTATGCTAAAAGAGCTTTTGCCAATATAATATGCTGACGGCACGAATTAATTAATTATTTATTTTCGTTTGTTTTATGCGACAATGTCGGTTTTTCCATTACAAAAGCGTAGTGATGTTTATAAATTAATAAAAAAACTCAGGTCGCAGTGCCAAACCCTGCCGACAATATAAGTCTATTTGCTAATACAGGCAGTGTGGCTTTATTATGTGAACTTAACTTCTTTGTTTTTGGACAAAATAAAAAATTTAACGCGTTAATACAACCCTTAAAATAATTTTTTTCTTAATTTCAATATTATTATCAATTTATCAAGTTAAATTCACCTTTCACTAAGTAAATGCATATCTACAAATTAAGGTTTTCTTAAAATTTTTAAGTCCGGTCCTGTCGATCAGATTTTAATAAAATGTTGGCAACACATTTTCATCTTTATTAATGGATTAAATTTCAATTTTGAAACGGTTCTGAAATTTTTTTCGGTATTTTTGGACCCAAAAAAATGTTTCAACCCCTAAAACCTACCCTTAAAGTAGCCCTATTGGGCCCATTTTAAATAGGCTTCGTGCGATAATGAACTTCACTATGTATAGAAAAAATTTCGTTAAAATCAATTAACTTCTTTGAGAGTCATTGCCCGTAAATTTTGTATAAATATATACACATATATGTCGCCGGGATATTGTCAAACCCGTGATATTATAATTTCACTTAGTGAAATTATAATATCACGAATCTTTGTCAATCGTGATATTGTAATTTCACTAGTGAAATTACAAAATCACGGATTTGACAATATCCCGGCGACATATTATATAAACAGGCATTTCCAAAAATGGTGCCAAAATTCTTAGGAGGTTATGAAACGTCGAGAAATTTTGGTCCGACTCCTATGTCCCGCCATCCGACCGACGCCAATAGTGTAAGTGCTTTATGGCAAATACACTAAAAAGACAAGTTAACAATCGTTATGGAAATTCCCATAGGGGACAGCGGGGTAACTTGTGTTTGTATGACGTATATAATATAATAAAAATAGTTCAGTATAGACGATGGTTCTCATTTAGTTCATGCCATGAGGTTTAACCGCGACAACTACATGTAGGTTGTGTCTAATACATAATACACATGGAGCTAGAAGCTCCACAAAGCACCCAACTGCAAGCCACGACACACTGGGAGTTGTATGGACGGACAGAGTCAAAACTATTATCCCGGATTCACAATGCAATAAAAATTCATACATATAAAATATCAAACACTTTCCCATTGTCTCTTGCCGAGAATACGTTGGTCCTGTACCGTTTTTTCATGATTTCCCTGAACCAAATAACTATCGAAATGGTTCCTTATACAAAGCCATATAACTCTCAAGCTTGTGAAGTTGTCTAACTTTTCTTAAAATACTATAATAACTCCACATTCATTCTACATATACTTAATGTTATTAATGAAAGATTTGACCGTAATTTCATACTAAGGCTTGCAAGTAGTTGTTACAGACAGTGGCGGATTTGCAGTCTTGGCTGCCCTAAGCCCCAGGTCATGTAGTAAGTACCAGCCGCCTCTTTCTCAGCCACCATCATATAGACTACATAATGAATTTACTTTATTGCCAACTTTTATCGAAATCGATTCAGAAATTTAGTTAACTATAATAGCTGCTAGTTTGTCATATTTTCCGAGGTTTCAGGGATAATTGCACATTTAATATATTACACTATATATATACACTCTCACGTACTCATCTTTGAACTTAGACGTTGCGCACTATCAACAAAGCTGACGTAAAATCATCTTAGAATAGCGTTATGTGATCTAAACTCATTATAAAAAAAATCCTCGACCATAGCTCAACATTGTTGGTTTTAATAAGTTGTCTGTTTTAAATTAAAAACTATACTGTCCAAAATATTGACCTAAATTAGATATTACGATCACTTTTTTAGGAAGATTATTGTTAAACGATGCGGTGCAGACTGTACCGTGCATTGCGGCCCGCCATACGCCATAATGTGTTTTGTCATAATAGTCCGCCCTAGGCCCGGACCTACTGGGCCTTAGGGCAAATCCGTCACTGGTTACAGATCATCTTTATGTTGATTTTTATTAGAGATATAAATAGCTTTATATTTTTTTTTATTTGAGGATACTCAAACCCAGCTCAACATGATAAAATAGAGATCGGAACGCCAGAAACATTTGAGATGAAATGTTTCCAAGTGCAATGCGGGACTCGCGAATAAAATGTTGAACAGGGCTGTGTGTATGATACAGAGGTAGATGAGAGACTTTAATTGGGTTTTGTCTGTCGACATAGATCTAGTAAGCCGGGCAGTCAACCGTACTACAGTCGTCAGTAATAGTAAATGTGAGCACACCATGTACATGTGTACTATAATACTATATATTGTACTACATATTATAGACAAAGGTTACTATGCAGAAGATCAGTAAATTAAGTGTGTGTTATTAACTATATTATCGTTGCCGTCTGATTTCAATGCGCTGACACATTGCGTAAAGTCCGCTGCACCCGTGGCTGGATTTGCCGCTAGATTCCTTGCTAGATTTCACTACTAGTTTTCTAGAGCTGGTTTTCTTAATAGCTGTTATGAGCTCGCTTCACACGAGGCGTCTTTACAAGCTTGCTCTGCAGGTAGATTCGATGCGCGCGCAGTGATAGAACGATAACAAAATTGCATGTTTATTGTCTCTGAATAGAACATACACTATGGCATAGTGATTGTTTGTGGGCGTTTGTTCAAGTCGCACACGTGACAAGATACTGCTTCCTGATTGGTTCTAGCAGCGAAAAATTGGCCCTGTTCTAATTTTAAAAACTAACTTGGGAGCTAGCAGGCGAGCCCACAGTGACGTCATTTCCAGCTTCGTATCCGGCCTACCGGCCAGCAGAAGTCCAAGCAGTATTTCTAGTTTCGTTACAACATACATAATACATTACATTACGGTCCAGATACATAAACTGCTATTTTTAAATCAATTTCAATGCATTCAACTTGTTGAGGTAATGTGTAATTTCGTTTATGATACATAGATAATAAACTGCCTACATGCATGGCATTAAAGTTAGCTCACTTACCTTCCGTTATGCTTAATTTCGTTAGCCCCGGAGCATTTATTAACGGACTGGCAATAATTTTGTTTTTAATTGTGCAGAAAGTTTAATGTTACGTTTATGTGTCCCGTTTACAAACTTATGTTTAATATTTGGGTTTTGTTAATAAATTAAGTCATTATAGTACAGAATTAATCTCAAAGGTTTATTATCTTTGACTAGTTTTTAATCAAACAGATTTGCTTCATTTTGTTCTGTGTAATTATTGAAAAGCTAAAAATAAGTTAAAATCCAAAAATGATACGATTTTTAGGTTAAAGTACGATAACTCGATGTGCAAAATATCCACTGGAAATACACAATTATTATTTTATATAATAGTGTTATTAGTCGTTTTAGGTGCGGAGAATTGATTTTTATATTTTTTTTGCGCAGTGAAAAGGGGAAGGCGTTTGGAGGGAGTTCTTTAAAAAACAATTACGGGGTCATGTCGATGCGATGAAGATTTTTGCGCAGTGAAAAGGGGGAGGCGTTTGGGTATATCTTTAAAAAACAATTACGGGGTCGTGTCGATGCGATGGCGTTTTTTTTTTTGCGCAGTGAAAATGGGAGCGCGTTTGGGGGGTATTCTTTAAAAAACAATTACAGAGTCGTTACTTACGTTACTTATTGTAGTTAGGTATATGTACTATAATACTATTTATATGTTTATCAAAATGTAATAATGTAAAAAATACTTATACCTTATATATTTATAGTAGTGCTAATAACCCTAGGGTTGAAGTACATTTCTTTTGTTCTAAATAAAAAAAAAATACAGGGTCGTGTATACAATGTGAATGTGAGATCGTAATACAGTAATTCTACACGTGTATATGTGATTTCTGAAGTAAAAAATAATAATTATTATTATTTTTGGAGTCGGTGTCACATCGGAATTCGAAAGTAGCAATTTAAATCTTACATGTCTCTAGTTCTCGGAATAGATTTCCTTTTGGCTGACACCGACTCCAAAAATAACAATAATTATTATTTTTTACTTTTTAGTGCATATTTTGAAGTCGGTTCAATTTTTTTTTGTTAAAAATATTTTATTTTTTTCTTTTTAGTGTTAGATAAAGTATTGCAATGGGTAGACCAAGTATGCGTGCCTTTGAAATTTGAGAGTTTCCCTCGATTTCTCCGGATTCCACCATCAGATCCTGATTTGGTTCCGATGGGACCACCTCGGAAGTGCACTCTTTCGAATAAAAAAAAATTTGAAAATCGGTCCATAATTGACGGAGAAATCGGTGAAGATACATAAAAAAAACAAAAAAAAATATACAGTCGAACATAGAACCTCCTCCTTTTTTGAAGTCGGTTAAAAAAATGACAGTAAAAGACGACAAGTAGTTCCGTTTATTTCACGTATTTTTAGGGAAATTTGTGAATAATTTGGAACATTAAAATTTTGCGTTTTCTATGACTTAAACAAAAAAAAAAATCAAAATTTGGGCACATTGAGTACTGGACCCCGATTTTTATATCGTATCTATCTGTAAGCGTCGAAAGGATAAAACTTGTATCAGAATCGGACTAATGGCGATATTCTGTAAAGACAATGTTAAAATTAACAGCGTTTTAAAGATCCTTTCAGTAAAAAAATTGAAAGCCTGAAACAAAAAAAAAAATATCAGCATTAACTAATTCTAGCGCGATCAATAATTTGTTATAAACAATTTGTTTGTTTCTTAATAACCACCGAACCAAAATTTCGCTGTAGAACGCACAAGTGGCGGGCTGATGGCACTAATTGTTCAAGTATAGCTTGCACTTGGCCGATTTTTTCTCTTTTAACCTGAATATTTAAACTCTTCACGTTTCTACAGTTATAATTATATATTCCAAGTGTGAGCCATTTTAAAAAATTCTCTACTGAACTATAATCCGATTACAATACGAAATTGAGTGAGTGTCGAATCTCATCACAGTTTCCAATTTCGACCCAATTTAATCATACAATTCAAAGTTTATCCTAGTTGTATACAATTTAACATATTGATTGTGAATAGTTGACCGATTTGGCAGTTTGTAATACATACAAACTATAGATGACAGCTGAAGACGAAGTTTTCGTGAGGCATAAGGAACAAAATACAAATATAATACTGATGCTATTATATGCTATTTATCTTTCGACGGCGTTCCTGTAATCCTTGCAAAAATATATAGCCACCAAATTTTATTTATCAGCGCACTTGAAAACATGTTTCTAGAGCTTAGAATTGTTTAAGGTTGTGAGTTCAATGGATATCCCTATATTAGGGATGTCGGAAGTGAAAAAAAATATCGATATATCGATGTATCGATATTTATAAAAATGTCAATATCGACGTCGATATATCGAGGAAAAAATATCGATATATCGGTTAAATTTTCAAAAGATTTAGCGTTTTTAAAATAATAGTGTATTTAGCTTAATATTATCAATAGTAATTTTTATACAAAATGTACATTATTTTAATGTACAAAAATCTCAATAAAATTGAAGGTATTTTTACCAGTACTTCTTTTTATTAGGTAATATAATAATTACAAAAATATCAAAAACTAAAAAGCTATCTTCTAACTAATATTTTTAAACTTATTTATTGTATTAGTCAAACCAGTATTTGTCCGATAGCGAAAGTATCCTTTACGGTTTTGAATTCTGGTGACTTTAGTTACATAAATAAAAAAATATATCGTTTTTTATACAATTTTCGATATTGGATATTTTGTATCGATATATGCGGATCAAAATATATCGGCTAAAAATATCGATGTTTTGAATTAAAAATATCGATACATCGATATATCGATACTTTTTCAACATCCCTACCCTATATACAAAATCTTGCTAAACATATCTGTAGCTAAAAGTGTTTTAAGCTATTGCATAGCTTCTATCGCGGGCTTTGAGCGCGGCGACCGAATCAAGAAATTCCGTAACGAAAAAAAACCTAACACCCCCCACTCCGACCGGCACAGCGGTGCAGCGTTGATAGCCGTGCATCGTCTAACGTCGTTTCAGTTCGGCAGACTTTATACCTAGCTATTTTCGTTTTATAGAGAAGAAAAACTTAAAGACCTAAAAAGAATATGCGATAGCTTTACCGCGGCAGTCCCCGAGTGCCACACGTATTTTTTTTATGCTTTACGCCCTTGGACACTTTTTTAATGATCTTTAAACTATAAAATAAAACCATTTTCGATCAATTTATCCCAGAACCAAATCCCATAAGGTTTGCGTCAAGTAAGTACTTATTTCGAGAGCGATAGCGGTTTTTGTCGGGTAATTAGAAATAAAGAGATAGAGCATTTTTTGTCCCAACTTCGAACCTCAGTTTATGAGGTGAGTAGCAGAGCTTTTCTGCCGTCACAAATCGGACGAATCGACCCGTTAATACGCTATGCACGTGTGTGAAAGGGTTTGTAAATAGTCATCGCATCAGGCAAAGGTGAGTGCAGGCGACATGTAGATTGTAGAGTGAGGTTGTGCTTTGATATCCGTCAACCGCAGTTGATGCGGCGAACCGCAGCGGGTTGCAAGCGTCACTGTGAACCTTCTCTATCCAACTACATCAGGTATGTAGAGGACGTGTGTGTATTATCTACCATATTGTCAACCGCTGCAAATATACGGATAATAAGGAATTATAGAGACCAAAAAAAATTGTGATATCATTGATTATAATTTACAATTGAGGGCCTTAAGGTCGCTGCACACGAGGCTGGTTTTGCCGCTAGAGTCCTAGCTAAATCTAATAAAACTACAGTAAACCCTCGTTAACACGAACACGGTTAACACGAATTTCGGTTTAACGCGAACAAAAATTTGCTCTCGGCAATGGTCACATAAGCTTTAATGTAATTATGCTCGGTTAACACGAACCCTCGTTAATACGAACTTCGAACAACTTTTTCGTCCCTTCACGGTTAATTATCGGATAATACGAACTACAAAAATTCTCAAATCATATATTTGAATCATTTTGGTCAATGAATATACAATACAACTAAAAGAAAAGATTCGCTTAAGGGATTACAAAAGTAATTAACTCACATTATAAAAATAGACAAAGGACTGAGAGATTAAAAATTCACTCGAAATCCTATAAATAGAAACATACCTCAAAATTTTTCCCCTCTTATTTATTGAAAAGGTTGTAAACTAATTAACAAAGGCAAAGGCTTCTTGACAATTTGGCTTTGTTAAAGAAGTGAACATATAAACTGACGTTTTTATAATAAATAGGTAATTATTCAATGTTTACTTAAAATAAATCATGATTTGACACTTAAAAAATGACTGTATTTTATGCCATACTCGGTTTACACGAACTCCCACATAACACGAACTTTTTGCCTGATTTTTACGAGTTCGTGTTAACGAGGTTTTACTGTATTTAATAAAAACTATCCTATAGCGTAAGTTGGACTACGCAAAATTTCATTAGAATCGGTTCAGTGGTTTCGGAGATTAGCGCGGACGTACATCGTGACACGAGATTTTTATATACAGTGTAAACTCTATTTAACGTCACTCGATATAACGACAAACTCCTTAAAACGTGGAAATTACTTTACTCTAGTTGGTTTACCTTGTTGCTCATAAAATGATACACTCTAAATACCGACACACCCACTCTAAATAACGATAACAATACGTCATCATTAAGCAATAAACAGTACTTGTTTGTTATTTTGTTGCTTTGTTGTCGACATCATGCGGAACGAAGATTCTAAGAAATTCATTCTTTTGTTTGTTGGGATTATCTTTCATTGTTGTAATTTGTGATAGTATGAATGTTTGTTGGTCAGTTGTAAATTTTATATATTATGAGTAAATACTTATTATAGTAAAAAAATACTAATGGATTATTTCTTCTCTCCGTTTAACGACAACTCTCAATAACGCCACAAAGTGCACAGTCCCTTGAGTGTCGCTATATAGAGTTTACACTGTATATAAAGATAAAGATACCATGTGTATCTCACAAAAACACTGCTAATTTTCAGTCTCCGTGTATAGTCCTGAAGTTTAGTTGGGTATCTTAGTTTAAGAGATCGTTTTCGTCGTTTCTGTGACAGCATTTCGAGACGCAACTGTCGGCCATGTATTATGCAAACGCACAGGCTGTACGAGTACAATTCTAATGTCACACATACGCAAACACTGAGCCATGTAGCCATACAAATTATAATATATAGTCTCTTTTCAAAAAGACGCCCAGAAGTTAGGACGGTTAATGAGGATGTTGTATGATGAGTTTCATCATAATTTTAATTATTAGAGCTTATAGATCCCGATTTGACTCGATCTTCGTCCATCGAGTTTTCTATGAAATTTGAATTTTGATAATATAATGTATTATTAGGTAATAAAGAAAAATTGATTTGCTTGACATTCTTGTTATTCGTTATACCTATACATATATGTTCTACGTGTTCGCAATAAAACTATCTACATTTTCATTTATGACAATATAAAAACCCTATACCTGTAAAATACTAATTCGAAGGTGCCTGTCTACCTGTTTTTATGCCAGGAATCAAAATGTCGACCAAACTTTGGCGTTTTATTAACCGACTTCAAAAAAAGAGGAGGTTCTATGTTCGACTGTATATATTTTTTTTTATGTATGTTCACCGATTTCTCCGTCAATTGTGGACCGATTATCAAAATTATTTTTTTATTCGAAAAAGTGCACTTCCGAGGTGGTTCCATCGGAACCAAGTCAGGATCTGATGGTGGAATCCGAAGAAATCGAGGGAAACTCTCAAATTTCAAAGGCACGCATAATGTTTTTTTTATGTATGTTCACCTTTACTTGGCCTACCCATTGCAATACTTCATAAAATAACTGCATAATTTATTGAGTAAATATCTAACACTAAAAAGAGAAAAATAAAATATTTTTAACAAAAAAATTGAACCGATTTCAAAATATGCACTAAAAAGTAATAAAATAATTGCGTATTGAAATGAAAAATATTAGACTACTTAAAATTCAACCAAATTATTACGATAATATCATGTAGGTACTTACAATTATTGTTATTTTTGGAGTCGGTGTTACATCGGAATTCGAAAGTAGCAATTTAAATCTTACATGTCTCTAGTTCTCGGAATAGATTTCATTTTGGCTGACACCGACTACAAAAATAACAATAATTGTAAGTACATGATATTATCGTAATAATTTGATTGAATTGTAAGTAGTCTATTACTTTTTAGTGCATATTTTGAAGTCGGTTCAATTTTTTTGTTAAAAATATTTTTATACAATATACCTATTTTACTTTCGATTGGTAATAAATTTATCTGAAAACTCGATAACTACATTTCAGAAATAAAATAACAACTTTATTTTTTTTATTAAAAGTAGCTGTACCAAGAAATTGAATGTCAACCAAATCAATTTTTCTTTATTAATACATCATATTATCAAAATTCAATTTTCATTAGAAAACTCGATGGATGAAGATCTAGCCAAATCGGGATCTTGTACTATTATTCTTTGTGATTTACTGTAAACTACAAAATTTATTATTGTTCATCACTAGGTGAAGCGAACCTCTCAAGGACATTGAATACCTGACCCAAAAGCTTTCCGATAGAATTAAAACTATTAATTTTTTGTGAACATATCTCACTAAAAGCTTTTACGTCAGGTCAATATTGATAATAAGATTATTTTATTTGTTTGTTATTTTCTTCATTACATTTTAATAAACGTTTCGAAATACGTAGTTTTTTTTTTTTTAAATACCTTGTATGTAAAAGTCACAGCCAGTCAGCTAGTTGGAGATACGGAGGTAAAATAGGTCATATTAGTTAATTTTAATAGTTTATAAATGATGGATTCGTGCCCGATATATTATTAATGTGCCTCAAGTGATTGTTTAAGGGGATTTATGATATACCTATTCAACAACGGTTAGCTGTAGAATCCAGGTTTAAGGCGATTTGACAGTATCCCAGACATTTGTCTGTAAATGGAAATAAAAATGTATTGTAAAAAATACAAACGCGAAATTTTTTAATACTTTGTACTCATATCAAGAATTTTATAATTTCTGTTTTTCTACTTCAAATTTTAATACAGTGTAACTCTATATAGCGACACTCAAGGGACTGTGCACTTTGTGGCGTTATTGAGAGTTGTTAAATGGAGAGAAGAAATAATCCATTAATCATAATATATAAAAATTACAAATGATTAACAAAGCAGCTGAGCTAAACATATGAAAGATAATCCCAACAAACAAAAGAATGAATTTTTTAGAATCTTCGGTACGCATGATGCCGACAACAAAGCAACAAAATAACAAACAAGTACTGTTTATTGCTTAACGATGACGTATTGTTCTCGTTATTTAAAGTGGGTGTGTCGTTGTTTAGAGTGTATCATTGTACGAGCAACAAGGCAAACCAACTAGAGTTAAGTATTTTCGACGTTTTAAGGAGTTTGTCGTTATATCAAGTGACGTTAAATGGAGTTTACACTGTAGGTAAATTTTGTTAATGAGTAATTTGCATATTTTAATATTGTATTGACTTGCGGCAAACGGGTATCGAAACTGCTGCAAAATAATATCTATCTATCTAATCGTCCCTTAAAATTAGATTACTAGAGAAGGAAATTTAACCCCAAAACTCTTTATTAGATTTGCAACCAACATCATGTCATATCTATAATTAGCTTTCAAATTATAAAATATCATACCGTAATATCGTAACTAATAACTCCGAGGCGAAACTTTTGTCATTTAATTTACTTATAACAAGTGCTCTGAATTTATAGTTGAAAAAAAAGCGAAAAAAATATTTTCTAGACTTTTAGAGCGTGATATTTCCGTAGTCGGGTTTTAGTTTTTGGATTTACTTTTTATGTAGAATAGATAATGAAACCGACTGAAAGGGAGAAAAAAGGGCGTGAAAGAATGTGCGTTTTTTTAATCGTACAAAAAATTGGCCCAGAACCTTGGGAGTGTCCAAAAGCACAGTACGGGGTCAAACAAGGGAATGGATAAAAACTCAGCACAAGACAGACTGGAATCAAATTTCCGAGCAGCAACACGACAAGACTTTTATTAAAGGACCATTCCGAAAGATGAATGAAGAACTACTACAACTCAGTAGGAATAATCTTCGTCTCTTGGTAGGCCTCCTGACAGGACATTGTGCCCTGAAAGGACACCTTTAAAGAATCGGACTGTTAAACGGGGACTTAAAGTGCAGACAATGCAATAAGAAGACGTATTCTGTGTGAGGCTTTGGATTGTAGAAGATAAATAATTTATAGACAATGTAGAATGAGTCTAGAAGATTATATCAATCACCCAGTTCACGGACTGCACAAGCTAGTGCAAGGAACGAGGATACTGGATCGAGTGATATAAGAGATTGGGAGATTGCGCAATAAGCCCAAGAGGCTGCGGTATTCCCGGTGAGAAGCCGTTCCTGTTAATAAATCGTATACAAAAATCTGTGAGAGCTATAAAGGCATTATAGAATGAGAAAATGGTTTTTATTTGAAAATGAATACAATAATAGATTACATAAAATTGTGTTGCTTGTTTGTATGTTCACGTTGAAGTCATTTTAATATTTCTTATCTGCGATTTACGGGTGACATAAGAAATAATCTATTTCCTATACAATCTATATAAAATATGATGCCTCTAACACAGCACAATGTAGTCAGTATAAATAAATAATAACACACGATTTATTCCATACCCGGAAACTCACGTACCTACAGTATTTAGGGAAGGGAGAGAGACTGAGAGAGGTCTAGTCGTAACATATTTTAGCAAAATGATTGTACATTGTTAAAATTAACCATATCATTGTAATGGTAATTATTTAATGTTTTGATAGATAGTTTAATTATTCAAGTATCGTGTTCAATCGAAAAACAATTTATTCAACCATCATTTTTCTAAGAAAAAGTGCATACTTATACCGTGTTTGGGACAAATCCAGGATTTCTTAATAAAAATAACGGGTAGTATTTAAACGAGTGACTGTAAATTACAATTTTGGGTGACAAAAATAATCAATTTGGGTTACTCTATTAGTAAGTGAGCGACTGACTGCGCGTGACGAGAAATCAACAGAACAGCAACTTACAAACATCCATTTGAGTTACTTAAAATACAAAATGGGAAACTTCATAATATTTGAGCGACCTAATATTTGTTTGAGTGTCAACGTTACGTCCTGCATTTTTTTTCAAAATTTGGCAAATGATTTATTTATTCTGAGCGGCATTTAGTTAATAGTTAATTGTTTGAATAGAACTGCGTTTTATAAAAAATATATATTTAATTGACTGTCAATTAAATATACATTTTTTAGAAAACGCAGTTCTATTCAAACAATTAACTATTTAATTCGCATACCCCGTTATCGTTCACCCCGGAATTGTTTTTTTAAAAACTCCACATTTGCCCCTTCCCGTTTCACTGCGAGACAATTCGCATACCCCTTTATCGTTCACACCGGAATTACAATTCGCATACCCGTTTATCGTTCCCCCTGGAATTATTTTTTTAAAAACTCCATCTTTGCTCCATCGCGTTTCACTGCGAGACAATTCGCATACCCCTTTATCAAAAAAAGCAGCGGTTTTCAATCTTCATGAAAATGTAAGTTTTAAGCTGTAGTCTGTGTGAAAAAAAAATAAAAAGTAAAAACAAAAGAAGATATCTACTTCAAAATTACCGAAGGCATTCTAGTCGCTCACTTAGTAATTTAGTCGCTTACTTAGTAATTTAGTCGCTCACTTAGTAATTTAGTCACCCAACTATTATTTTAATATCTCAAGTTATTAAAACAGTATCTCATCATCAGTCACCAATCTTTTTTTTATTCGACCGTTTTATAATTCCCCAAAAATAACTACAGTGGGATAATACTCGTTTAATAAAAAGAATTTTTTTAATTATTTTGCGGCATGCAGAGCTTGTTCAATGCTTGGTGGTGGTTCAAGATCATCCGCTTCATCTTCTTACAACAAACAAATGAACACATTTCTAAGAATATCATTGTGGGTGACTAAATAATGACGTATTGTTTCGCTATTGAGAGTGGTTGTCACGCTATACAGAGTGTTTCAATATATGTGTAACAATGTAAACCAGTGATTCTTAACCTTTTAGTGATGAGGAACCATTTGACTAAATTTTTGACTTGCCACGGACCACTAACTGTTTGGCGGTGATGTAAATTATTATTATATAAGGTTGTTTCCGCCCGTTTTGTTAACAATGCACTTTGAAAACAGATAAATTGGTTTTCAAAAGCTCAGAGATATTTCCGAATTGCAAACTGTTACTTTTCGCTGCTTGGAAGTAATAATAATAATAAGCTTTTATTTTAAGAAACTGTAAAGTACAGTGTTAAAAATGTCAAGTGAATGAACATTACAGTAAATATTCATTTAAATTATAAAAAGCGTTTTCCAGCAAATACATTTTCAGAGAATTTTTGAAATGTTTTACATCTGTAGCTAATTTTATATGTACAGGCAGTTTATTAAAAATAGTTACCCCTAGATAGGCTGGGGATCTTTTGCTCAAATGTAAGCGACTATAAGGAACTCTTAGAGTGCTTTTTTGGCGTGTATTGATGTTGTGAATATCAGAACCTAGTTCATATTTATCTTTATTTGTCAAAGTATATAAAGCTAATATAAAAATGTAAGATGATGTTAAAGTAAATATTTTGAATTTTTTGAAGAGTTCCCTACAGGAGCTAGACTGTGTCACCCCGCCAATACATCTAACAATCCTCTTCTGTGAAATAAAAACATTGGAAGCTGAAATCGAAGGGCCCCAGAAACAGACTCCGTAGTTCAGCCTCGAATGTACCTGCGCATAATACAGGCAAATTAATTGCTGTTGATCCAAGATATCTCTCAGATTCCTAAACAGATAATATATAGAATTCAATCTACCAGTCAAAGTTTAACAATGAAACTTCCAATTTAGGTTTTCATCAATATGCAAACCTATAAAAACTCAGTATATTGAACTCTAGATATATTCTTATTATTAGTCTTTAGAGAGATATAATATATTTAGATCAGACCTGTTCTGATGGCTGTGAAAACGTATAAAATTTGTTTTCGTGTCATTCAAAAAGTGGTGCGGCTATTCTAGATCCTCCCCCCCCCCGTATATACGCCACTGCTGGGACTAAGTAAATCGTGTTTCATCAAACTTACATGACATGGTTTGGTATATTATTACAGTACCTGTAAAGCAGACTTAACGGGTGACATAACAAACAAAAAGCGTTTTATTTCGTATTAAAATCAGGAGCGTTTATTTTATGAACCTTCGTAGTCTCCAATAATTTTTGCCCAAATTTTGTTGTTAAACTTGAAAATTCAGAATTAGTATAATCACTCATAATAACGAAGCTGGACTGAAACAAATGCGAACGAACCGAGCGAAACACGATTTGTTTAATAATTTCTATAATTATAATATGATGACTTCGAGAACCATTTCGGGTGCTCTCAGGGACCACCGGTTAAGAGTCACTGATGTAAACCAAACAAACCTTAGAAAATTCTACGTTTTAAGGAGTTTTTAGTTAAATAGAAGTTCGCTATATAGAGTTTACATATGCAATTTATTCGTGACAAAACTGAAAAGTATTTTTTTTACCACTTGTTTAAAAACTAGTTTCTTTCGAAGTTAGCGAGGAGTTAAAAATGAATGTGCCGGTGCATATCTGAAACTGCTCAAAAGGTAACTAAATGTACAGCTAGATATGTATTGGAAATGTGTTCAGGAATCAGGAGGCAGAGGCTCCAGCTCGACGCGGTGCTGTGGGGGCGTCGCGTTTATAATGCCTGTAGTTTAGCATGCAGAGCAGGTAACAGACGTTATTTTATCAATAAGAAATGTCAAGAAATATGATTCGAGATGAAGATGTTAAAGTCTGTGCTTTGTATAGGTATCGGTGCGATGTCCTTCCCCTCCCTCTTCTTGCCCCACTATGTGCCCCCTTTGTGAGCCGGCTGCTGCATAATATATACTGTGTAAACGCTGTTCGACAGTAGCGCGGTAGGACCTTTTTAAAAGTTGCCTTTGGTCATAATATTTCGACGCAAGAAGTACTTTTTTGCACAAACTTCTATAAAATAGCTGCATTCATGCCTGCCCAGTGGTAGTAAAATTCGCACTGGGGCGTAAAGCAAAACAAAAAAATGCAATTTAAATATTTTTAATTTTTTTTTATTTTTATATTTTGACGTGATAACGTCTTATAAATTGATGAATCACGTCAATATAAAAAGATGAAACACCGGCTGCATGCACGAAAAAGTGTAACGTTCCTAACGTTCCGCCTGACCCTGTGAGTGATTATTAAATATGATATTCGAGCGGAATACGTTATCACGTAAAACTATCGTCCGTAAACCGACTTTACAGACAACCAATTTTTTTTAGATCAGTTCTGAAGAAGATCCAAATCCGGACCGAAACGTCAATGTATTAATTATTATTTTTTGTTAATATATTTGTCTGAAAAATTGGTCGATAATTTTATTTATTGAAAAAAATGCAATCTTACCAATCTAACAATTATTTTCAAAGGCAATCAGTTATTTAAGCACAGTTGTGTTCACTGTGAACACAGTTCCGTCCACTATGGACCCTAATATCCACGTCTATGATCTATATAAAAAATTCCAGCCAATTGGGTGACGGAACCATTCCAACTTCAAAAATGTTGGCATTTGATTATAATAAAGAAAATAAAATTTCTGATATCGTGTGAGGTGACGCGGGTAATGGCTAGTATTCAATATGATATTTGCTCTTCGTTGCCATGGTTACCTACATAATATGTTCCACGTCATGTAAAAATTAATCAAAGCATGCCTAACTAGTTTATTTCTGACAGATCGATGAAACAAAAAAGCGGCTGATTTTTTTTTATTTTCAAAATATTTCCGCAACTATAAAGTTTAGAAAAAAAAATTTAACGAAGCTTTCTTGAAAAAATAAATAGAATAATGAGCCGTTATGAAAAGTATACTTACCATTATTATATAAAAAACACCGTTATAGCATATATCTCTTCTGCGCATGCGCCGATTTTCCCCAAAAATAATGGGGCTCCTTCATATTTGCATAACAAACATCTTCTCAAAATTTGGTTTCAATCCACTCATCCGTTTGACCTGTATCGTGTTCACAGACTAACAGGCGCACCGAGTTTTTCCAAAAATATGTTTTTTGGATTCGGGGGACCTCAAAACGGAAAGATATTGTAAAATTTTTGAAAAGTGATTTTTGACCTAAACTAGTACCATTCCCCACTTGTGGGTTGGAATGGTAAAAACCAATCTAACAATATAGTATTCAAAGGCGATCAGTTATTTGGGCACAGTTGTGTCCACGGTGGACACTAATGTCCACGTATATGATCTGTACAAAAAATAATTGAAATCTAAACGGGTGCCAAGTTTTCACTTGACAAATTTTAATAAATGAATGGAACGTCTGTGAAAACTCACTAAATGAAAACTTGGCATCCTTTTAGATCTCGATTCTTTTTTGTAGAGCACGGTCCCTTTTTTCACATTTATATTTTTAGCGAGATATCAACGCAAGATTTGGCTACATTTTCTTTTTACACGAAATGTTTTCGACGGGATATCTTTAACTTGGTTGATTGTCCATAGCCTCTACCACTGAAAATCAACCGGGTGAAAAGTTAGCTGTGACTGTGTTCGTTAAAGCAATACAACATATTTTATGGTAGGTGCGGTTAAACTACAGCAAGTGATTTCCAGTCTTTTGAAGTTCAGGAAAACTTTCTATAGCGAAACTATCTTGATTTTCTGACTGACCAACGTGTCTAGGGGTTGAAGGTTAGAGATTGCAGTTAGGGTTGAGGGTTGGGAAGTTGAGTTGTTGTCATGTATAGTATATCGTATCGCATGAGAGCAGGAAATTACCGAAGTAAATCTTTTCGATATCTCGACTATGAATATTCCTTCCCGCTAACAATATGTGTTTTTTACATGTTTTACGTCAACTTTTTTTCATTAATATTTTATTATTGGTATAAATGTGCCTATAAACAATGATGATCTTTGATATCAATATCTACGTCTTCAAAAACTGATTTCTAAAAATCTACAATTCTGAAACATTCCTGAAATGTTGGCCGTTAGTGTTTTCTGCAGTAAATACGATGTGTCTACAATATATTACCTCCGAGTGTACTAAAGCAAAGTAAATAATCAGAAAAAGCTGTAATCCTGTCGGAGAACCTATTTATAATTAAAATGAACAACAAATCTAAAATAGCGAGTCTGTGATTTACACTGTTTCTGTATATTATCCTTTCAAATGAGATCTCTTGTGTTTGGTTTGTTTTGTAATGTAAATAATTGCTTGAATAAAACAAGAAGGCAACTTTTTTTAATCAATCGCTAACTGGCTGAATGTAAAAGATCAAACTTTAATTAAAAATTTAATTTTTAATTCGACAATATTAACAATTTACTGATTTTTTTCAATCTATTACTATTTTTCGAAATAAAATTAATCTTTAAATATTTCATAATGTAAAGTATACATTTCGCATGAAAAAAATTCCACTATCAATTGAAAACATATCCTTTCACCATACACCAGATGTATAGACACCTATAACGCATATTAAGCTCGATTCACGTAAAACATGATGACAAAGTACTCACTAAAGGTCGATTTATAAAATGAAATAATTGAGACAGGCGCTCATAAATATCCAGAGGAAAAATCCGTAACCTTAACAGAAATATAATTTTTGCACGCACCATCTCTCCATAAAACGGTTGCTTTTCATGTCTGTATAGCGATAGTAAAATGACTAGTGCGTAAAGTACAGGGTGACATATGGGAAACGGACGGTTTTAGAATGGCGAGTACACAGCTGTCAGTGATGGAAAATTGTTGCGGTTAGCGAAAGTTATGGATAACTTTCGGCACAGACTTGAAGTGTGCATTCAAGAGAATGGCCGCCACTTGAATGATATAATTTTTCATACCTAACTACCTATATTAAATCAAATGGTAGGTACTGATCTGTCGTTTTTTAAAACAAATTATTTTTAAGCTATTGCATAGCTTCTATCGCGGGCTTTGAGCGCGGCGACCAAATCAAGAAATTCCGTAACGAAAAAAAACCTAACACCCATTCCGTAACGAAAAAAACCTAACACCCCCTACTCCGACCGGCACAGCGGTGTGGCGTTGACAGCCGTACATCGTCTAACGTCGTTTCAATTCGGCAGACTTCGGCACGGTGTTTGTGTGCTCATAACTGCATAACTGCTCATAACTGATTCTATCTTTATTTGTGTATGAATGAATTTATATAGTATAATACTGCTATAAAAATAACCTAAATTATTTAGGTTATGTGCAGAGAAAGTATATATGATATATCTATATAAATGTACATCGCGCGAAATTCTATGATCAAACTCTTAATATCGTTCTTTTTGTTCAAATTTTTTGAATGAATAATTGTTTTGGTGTGTAATTACACTATTTATACCTTATTATTTATACCTAGCTATTTTCGTTTTATAGAGAAGAAAAACTTAAAGACCTAAAAAGAATATGCAATAGCTTTACCGCGGCAGTCCCCGAGTGCCACACGTATTTTTTTCATCAAAAACAACTGATTATACATTCATTTGAAAAACGTCCGTTTCCCATATGTCACCCTGTATAATAAACTATAATAAACTTCTACAGTAACGGGTCTGATTAAAAAAATATTCAACTCTAAACATAAACGGAACTGACTCCAAAAATTAAGATATTAATTGACGTTATTGCATATAAATTTTTTAAAGTGAAGCTTCTTTTGATACGCTAGAATAAAATTGATTTTTCAGATTGAAAATGTATCTCAAAGTACGTATATCGTATACTTTAAAAACGGACTGTAGAACATTAAGTCAAGTTCGAGAAGAGGTAGGCTACTTGCCTCGTAACCTAAAGGTCGTAGGTTCTGAGCGTACGGTGCCATTATAACTTTTTTTTAAAATTATATTGCACAACCTCTTTAAGTCGAAAACCTCCAAAACTCGAAAAAATGTTTTGTTCCCTTTCCTTGACGCCCCAGAACCTCCATTACTCGAAATCTCAACCCTCTATAGGTCCAAATAATCAGTGAGTCCCTACAAGCCATTTTGGTACATATTTTCCCTCCATAACTCGAAAAAATAAATTGAACCTCTGTATCTCGAACATAGCAACTCAAAATTAGTAAGAATGAATCTTAACCTCTACGAGTCGAATATTTCCTTACAAAATCGAAAACTCTATAACTCGAATTTTCTGGCCTTTCCCTTGAAGTTCGACTTAGAGAGGCTCTACTGTATATCAGTTTCACTTCCGTAGTGTGTGGAGTAAAAAGTACACAGTATCTTTTTTCAAATTAAGTACTTTAGTCGAATGTCATATTCTGAGACAATCCGTATGTGTTAAAAGAAAGTTAAAAATGCTAACGTTCTTGTATAAAATCTACATTATACAGACAGAGCATGCCATTGGCTGAATTTACGCATCGTCGATTTTAACACCGGTGGAAAAATATATCCTGATTTGTTTGCCATTTACCATGTTGTTCCTTGCCCCCTGCCCGCCAACCCCGCTCTCGCTTTCACATACATATATATACCGACCTTAGAGAAAAAATAATTCAAAGAGATGATATTCTGTTTAGATTTGTTACGTGTCACTAATAAAAAAATTGGTTGTCTGTAAAGTCGGTTTACGGACGATAGTTTTACGTGATAACGTATTCCGTAATACATAACCTAAACCTCCCAAAATTTGGTTTCAATGCGCTTATCCTTGGTGTCGGAATGATAAGAAATGTCAAAAGTGACGTTTGCAACTTACAAAGTATTATGTTCTAATAATAATTAGTTATTCCAATACTTAACTTAGAAGGCGTTGCATTTCACAATATACTAATATCAAAAAATTGAATTAAACATTAGAAATGCAGCCGTTTTCATGTTTAGACAAGACATACGTTATTTTCTAATTTCCATGTACGGCAAACAAAGACAACCGACCGCGTCGCGCCATGCATTAGACAACATTGCATTTATACAGCTATTTTTCTATATAAATTTGTATAAAATATTTTTCTATATAAATTTGTATAAAAAAACTGTTTAGGCAAATTCTGTTATACGAAATCTATGTAAAATGTTCTCCTCTTTCGTTTAAGACTGGTTTCAAACCGATCTGATTTAAATTGAGCGAGAAATTAGCAAAAAGCACGCACAGGGTCAGGCGGAACGTTACGCGTTATGTGTTATGCGTTACGCGTTACACTTTTTCGTACATGCAGCCGGTGTTTTATCAATTTCTGTTATACGAAATCTATGTAAAATGTTCTCCTCTTTCGTTTAAGACTGGTTTCAAACCGATCTGATTTAAATTGAGCGAGAAATTAGCAAAAAGCACGCACAGGGTCAGGCGGAACGTTACGCGTTATGTGTTATGCGTTACGCGTTACACTTTTTCGTACATGCAGCCGGTGTTTTATCAATTTCTGTTATACGAAATCTATGTAAAATGTTCTCCTCTTTCGTTTAAGACTGGTTTCAAACCGATCTGATTTAAATTGAGCGAGAAATTAGCAAAAAGCACGCACAGGGTCAGGCGGAACGTTACACTTTTTCGTACATGCAGCCGGTGTTTTATCAATTTATAATATTGGTGATTCATCAATTTATAAGACGTTATCACGTCAAAAAAAATGATTGTCAGATCATGACATTTGTACTCATAAACTATTCAAAATCCGATATTTTGAGCTCAAAGCGCATCTTATCCTACTTTTGGTTATTTTTAAAAATTATTCGTACGGTAAAGGCACCCACTGGGGTTTGACATATGAGCGAAGTTCAGACCAAATGTAATACCAAATTCTCCATTTTTCATATCTTTGTATTTATTAAATATTTTGTACACAATTACGGTGTTTTTTTCAAAAAAATACTGTTTTAGTAACATGTAGCGCCATCTCATAGAATTTACTCAAAGCTATTATTAGTTCAGAAGCAAAAAAAAAAACGTGTTGGTACCAAGTGGCGACATCTGATAAAAATCGCTCAAAGGTTCAAAAGCAAATTTGGTAGAATTTGCTCAAAGCTACTAGTTCAAACGCCGGGCCGCAAACGAAATGCATTTTGCAGAATTATATAAATTAGGTACCATAATATTATATATCTTGTGCGTAATATTATTACTATTACTGTTGCTATTTTCTACGTAATGTGGCTATAGACTGTGTGCACGAAGCCCACTAGCGCCGCTAGTGGGTGATAGAGAATTTTTAACTCACTTTTTATGGAAATCGCGACATGTTTTTATGGTGATAAGTCAAAAACTTTAATTGGCCATGATGTGTCAAAAAGAATGTAATAAGGAAAACTGCTGTTAATTTTATATATAATAAAATTCGGATTGTAAACCATTATATAAATTGCATAACATGAAAGGTACGTGAGAATTATTTATTTATCAATTATGACGTACAATATATCAATAATTGATTTGTTTACACTGACAGCGTAACGTCAAATTATGGCGCCAATGAGCTTTATTTTACTTAAATTGCCATCAGCACAACAGTCCGGAACACAACAAGCATTTCGAGATCATCTAGTTTTGCCTATGTTTTCTTTGTAATTCAAAAACTATTAAATTATAACTATTTTCACTTTTGATAAACATTGTTCGCTGCCTAATACGGAAAATTTGAGTTTGAAGTTTCTACTTGTGCTCACCACAAACGCTCGCGTCGATAAATTTGTAAGTCCGTCTCCTTGCATATAGCCCATAGGATTGGAAAAAACCTGAATATTGTTCCTCAACTCTTTAAACTCTAATACCTCTATGATATGAACTGTATGCATATAACAAATGAATTGCTAAAACGTACGCAACTGTTTATTGTAGCAGTGGGAGACTGGACTAAAACAGATGTTCTTAACTGGGTCATATGACCTCCCAAAGGACTAAGTCATATTTTTATAGGGCACTATTGAGTAAAAAATTCCAGCCAATTGGGCGACGGGACCATTCCAACTTCAAAATGTTGACATTTCATATTGTATAATAAAGAAAATAACATTTCTGATATCATACCGGGTGAGGTGACGCGGGAAATGGCTAGTATTCAATATGATATTTGCTATTCGTTGCCATGGTTACCTATATGTCCCATGTCATGTAAAAATTAATCAAAGCATGCTTAACTAGTTTAATTCTGACAGATCTACAAAACAAAAGAACAGTTGATTGTTTTTTATTTTCAAAGCTATAAAGTTTAGGAAAAAAAATTTTAACGAAACTTTCTTGAAAAAAAAGCATATATCTCTTTTGCGCATGCGCCGATTTTCCCCAAGAACAATAGGGCTCTTCATATTGGCATACCAAGTATCCTCCCAAAATTTCAATCCGCTCATCCGTTTGACTTGTATCGTGCTCACATACTAACAGCTTAACAGACCAACAGACATACAGACGCACAGAGTTTTTCCAAAAATATGTTTTTTGGATTCGGGGAACCTCAAAACGAAAATATATTGTAAAATTTTGAAAAGTGAATTTTGAGCTAAACTAATACCATTCCCCACTTGTGGGCTGGAATGATAAAAAACTCGAGTCGCAGTGATAAAACCCTGTCGACAATATAAGTATAGTGTATTCGCTAATATAAGCATTGTGACATTATTATGTTAAGTTAAAATTTGTTAATAATAACTAAAGTGACAATATATTAATTGTTAATGTTAGCTAATGACAAGCATTTGTCATTTATATAAAAGAAGTCAAGCAATAAAAAAAAAATAGAAATAATCAATATTTTCTAAGCAATATTAAAATAAACACTTGTCCTTGCATAAATAACTTTACATATTTTTTAAAAATTGTCCTGTAATGCATCTAGTACAGTAGGCTTTACATAGGTGTAGTACCTAGCTAAAGCAAGTAACTTGAGGAAGTAACTAAATTTTAGTAAATTTCGTTTAGTTAGTGCCTACAAACATTATCAATATTTTTAGTAGCTATAAATTAATACTTATTGTTGAAATGGCGTCCATAGAAAGCTGCTTGGCGGGCATTCCTATCTTTGTAAATATCAACCTTCGTGTTCCACAAACATTCTCTTGCTCTATACCCCTGCACTAATTTTAACGTGGTGTCTTCGTTCCACCGCGACAATGCCACTTTAAAATGTTTTTATTTATATTATTTTAAATTTCTTCAAAGATCACTAAACAAGACAACCACACTGTACTAAACTGGAATTGTCCAGACGGGTTTAGTGCACGTTTTAGTTGCTACGGCGCATGGTGGGGGATCAACTTGCTTTTGTGAATATGATGATAAGCCAGCTACTTGACTAAAACTTTTAGTCCGGTCCTGTCGAGCCGATTTTAATAAAATGTTGGCAGCACATTTTTATCTTTACTGGTAGGTTAAATTTCAATTTTGAAACGATTCGGAGAATTTTTCGGTACTTATGGGCCTAAACATATTTTTCAACCCTTAAAACCTACCCTTAAAGTGCCCGATTAGACCCATTTTTAATAGGCTTCGTGCCGTGATGAATTTCAATATGTGGTGCAAATTTCGTTAAAATCAATTAACTCCTTCGAAAGTTATAGCCCGTAGACATATTATATAAACAGACATTTCCAAAAATGGTGCCAAACTTTTTAGAAGATGTGGTAAAGTTTGACCATGCCTATTATATTAAATAACTTATAATTTTGTATATATAGTTTTTATGTAATCACTGAAATGAATTGTATTTAATTTTGTTAAAATAGAAATAAAATCATTCTTAGTTAAAACTTAAAACTGTTATTACTGAATACACTACAGTTATTGGCGCAGTCGGAAAAAATTATAATATTTTACTAAAGATGCCAAATGCACAAGAAGAGAACGCACTGCCGTCCTATATTGGACATATTATGGAATATAATTATATTTCATCAGAATTTTACGTTTTTAAAATAAAACTCAACAATTTTTTCTTAATAAATCAAATAACGGATGACGATTTAAAACGAGCATTTTTCTTAAATGCTTTAGCAGAAAATTCTTATAAATTACTGGAAACATTATGTGTACCTGATAAACCAGATTCGAAAAAATTTTCAGAGCTTATAAAGCTACTCGAAAAGCATTTAACTCCGGTTAAATCGAATTTTGCTGCGAAAATTGCTTTTTACGGAGCTCGTCAATCGGAACAAGAATCTGTCGCCGATTGGGGTGTAAGGATACAAAATTTAGTATCACCATGCGGCTTCAAAGGAGACACTTTGAAAACGGCTTTGCGCGACATTTTCGTCGTGGGGATGAAATCGGGACCGATCAAGGACCGTCTGTTAGAAGAGGATGGCAGCACAATCGAGTTGGCTAAGCTCAAAGAGATAGCGTTGGCAAGAGAGTCTTCAATAAAGGAGAAGACTTCAATGAATGCGTCCGTCCAAAAGGCAGAATCAGCGGAAATGTTCCACGCGCGAATCAAGGCCGATGGAGAGTCAAAGAAGGCGAAATGTAAGGTATGCGGGAGAACTAACCATAAATCGACTGATTGTAAATTTAAGAATCATTCATGTAATTTTTGTAAAAATGAGGGTCATTTAGCAAATGTTTGCCGAAAAAAGAAAGCTTTTTTAAAAAATAAAAAGAAAGAAACAGCACAAAATAATTATGTGGAAACTAATTCTAATAATAATAAAAATGATAGCGCATTGTTTAATTTAACTTCTCAAAATTCAGGGGTCAATATTTTTAGTTTATCTTTAAACATACAAGGTAAATTCATTATTTTTCAAATTGATACCGGAGCAGAATATTCTGTAATTTCAGAGAACTTTTACAAAGAGAATTTTTCAAATATACGTCTTATTCAATCGCAAATCGTATTACGTGATTACGCAAGTTTAACATTCAATCCTTTGGGTGAAATAATTGTCACAGCCAATTACAAAGATAAAAGTATAGAAATGAAACTATTAGTAGTAAAAAATGGTGGCCCGCCTTTGATAGGTCGTCGTGATTTAATTAATTTAAAAATAGGAATTTCTGAGTTGAATTATAACAGTACATTTGAAGCATCGTTGCAGGAATTAATTTCTAACTTCGAATCATTATTTAATGAGGGAATTGGAACATACACTAAAGATAAAATTGAATTAAATGTAAAACCTAGTACTGTTCCAAAGTTTTTAAAACCAAGGCCAATGGCTTTCGCGCTAAAACCTAAAGTTGAGAACGAATTGGATAGATTGGTAAAACTCGGTGTTTTGATTCCGGTCGAAAATTCGAAGTGGGCAACTCCCATTGTGCCGATTTTAAAGCCAAACGGCCAAGTCCGTATTTGCGGTGACTTCAAATGCACCTTAAATCCCGTTTTAAAAGAATATCACTATCCTCTACCGAGAATAGAATATTTATTCTCGCAGTTATGCAACGGTCAAAAATTCTCAAAAATAGATTTGAAAGATGCATACCAGCAGGTACTTCTTGAAGAGGAGTCTAGCAAGCTTACTGTAATTACGACCCACAAAGGTCTTTTCAGATACACTAGGCTACCTTTTGGAATTTCTGTCGCCCCAGCTTTGTTTCAGCGTATTATGGAGCAATTAATTATAAATATTCCCGGTGTCGCATGCTTTTTAGACGACATTATTGTGTCGGCTCCCAATGATGAAACACATCTTAAACGTTTAAAATTATTATTTAGTAGACTTCAGGAAGCAGGTTTGCGTATAAAAAAAGATAAGTGTGAGTTTTTCAAAGATTCAATATCTTATTTGGGTCATATTATAGACAAAAATGGGTTGCATACGTCACAGGATAAAGTCAAATCAATTTTAAAAGTTCGCGAACCTGAAAACGTAAAAGAATTGAAATCATTTATCGGAATGATTAATTTTTATTACAAGTTCTTACCTAATTGTGCTACATTATTAAACCCGTTATATAATCTACTGAGAAAAGATATTAAATGGAATTGGACTGTTGACTGTAAAAAAGCATTTTGCGATATTAAGCAATTATTAGCTTCTTCAAAGGTACTTGTTCATTTCAACCCAGAACTCCCTATAAAATTAACGGTTGACGCTTCTAATTCAGGTATCAGTGCTATTTTAAGCCATGTTTATCTAGAAGGGGAAAAAGTTATAGCACATCAAAGTCGTGTTCTTTCAAAAGCCGAGAAACATTACTCGCAAGTAGAAAAAGAGGCTCTTTCTATTATTTTCGGGGTTCAAAAGTTTTTTCAATACCTCTATGGACAAAAATTTTGTATTGCGACTGATCATAAAGCACTGTTATCTATATTTGGATCAAAAAAAGGTTTGCCGTGCATGACAGCAAGCCGACTTCAAAGATGGGCATATTTTTTATCTCAATTTAATTACGAAATTATATATGTCAAAACAGATAAAAATTATGCGGATTGGCTATCGCGAGCTACGACAAATACTGAAATTACCTTACCAGAAAATGATTGTGTATATCTTAATTATTTTAATGAGAGTAATATTATGAATCTAAATAGAGTAAAAAATGAAATTTTGAAAGATGATATTTTAAAAATAGTTTATAATTATACATTAAAAGGTTGGCCAACTGAAAAAGTTTCTTCTGAATTATTGCCTTATGAAAGAAAAAAGAACGAGCTTTCTATTGAACAAGGTATATTGTTATGGGGGTACCGTGTAGTTATACCTTCGAGTCTTAGATTGGACATTTTAAAACAATTACACTTAACGCATATGGGAATCGTTAAATCTAAATCATTGGCACGAAGTTATTTTTGGTGGCCTTCACTGGACAATCATATAGAAAATTTTGTAAATAATTGTGATGCTTGTCAGTATTATAGAAGTTCGCCTCAAGACTCAGAATTGGCACCCTGGTCATGGCCAACTGAACCTTGGACGCGAATACACATTGATTTTTTTGGTCCGTTTCAAAAGAAATATTTTTTAGTGATTGTCGATGCTACGACTAAATGGATCGAATGTTACGAAGTATCTAATATGTGTGCAGACACAACTATTGATAAATTAAGAGAAACTTTTTCAAGGTTTGGCTTACCTAAATATTTATGTTCTGATAATCAAAAAACTTTTTTGTCAGACGAGTTTCAAAATTTTTTAAAAATTAATGGCATTCAGCATAAAACGGGGGCACCTTATCATCCGCAAACGAATGGCTTAGCGGAAAACGCCGTTAAAACTTTAAAAAACGCGATTCGAAAAGCATTGTTTAATGATAAATCAACTTCAATGAATACAATTTTAAATCGATTTCTATTTGACTATCGTAATAGTGTACATTTAACAACCCAAGAGACTCCTGCTAAATTAATGTTTGGGCGTAAGTTAATGACTCGTTTTGATTTAATTGTTCCGTCCACTAAAAATACAGTAAAAGAAAAACAGGAAAAACAAAAATTAAATTATAATGGTACAAGAACTGTAACATTTCAAAAAAACGAAAATATACTGGTGAGAGATTATCGCACTAAAAAACCGTCTTGGCTCAAAGCCACTGTATTGAAACAAATTGGTAAAACCATGTTTCTATGCAAAACAATTGAAGGGAAAATTTGCAAAAGGCATAAAGACCAAATTTTAAAAAATGTACCTCTTATACCCGAATTAGAAACTTTAAACGTTAGAATGCGATCATCTCCCAACAGTATCGATGATAATATCAATGTTGAAGAAAATAACCAAAATGAAAATATAGATATCAGCTCGAGAGAACTACGGCGAAGAAGCCAACTTCTACCTCCAGTTCGATATCCAAATTTGTAATTATATATATATATGTATTTAAATGAATTATTTTATTTTTTCTCTCTCTTTCAATTAAAAGAAAAAAATATAATTAAAGGGGGGAAACATGTGGTAAAGTTTGACCATGCCTATTATATTAAATAACTTATAATTTTGTATATATAGTTTTTATGTAATCACTGAAATGAATTGTATTTAATTTTGTTAAAATAGAAATAAAATCATTCTTAGTTAAAACTTAAAACTGTTATTACTGAATACACTACAGAAGACTATGAGACGTCGAGAAGTTTTGGACCGACCCCTAGGTCCCGCCATCCGAGCGATGCCAATAGTGTAAGTATAAAGTACCTTATGGCGAATACACTAAAAATTCCAGCCAATTGGACGACGAGACTATTTTAACTGCAAAAATATTGGCATTTGAGATATCGTCATTGGTTCTGTAATACCTCTTATGTGCAAAAAGTAAAATTTGCAGGAAAGCCTAAAAAGTGGTTATTTCAGCAATGGGTGGTAAGAACTAGCAATTTCAGAGGTATATTACTAATTCATACTTATCTAAGACGAAGTATTTTCTTAAAAAATATTTAACGTTTATTTCGGATTTATTGGCACATGGGAGGAATTATTTGATACAACTTTTCACATAAGAGTTACTTCCCCTTGTTGGTTACTGTAAAATTAATTTGGAGGTATTACTAAAGTGTATAGAGCTCCATTTCCTGAATCTTTTCATCTAAAAAACGTAAAATCTGCCAACTATGTACATAAGAGCTATTACAGAACCAAGGACGATATCCTGCATAATACAACTTATTTAATACGCGTTACAAACTAATAAAGTCGTTATACGAGGAACATCAAAACAAAAAAAAAGTAAAATTTTGAAAAGTGAATTTTGATCTATTAGTACCATACCCCACTTGTGGAGTTAGAATGGTAAAAGGTAACATTACGGGGTTACAATAATTTTTATACGTAGGTTACCCATTAGAAGAATAAAATGTCAAAATTCAAAATAAAAAAAATCACTCTACTGTGCGCAAAGAAGTTTCTTTTCTTGTGATAGTTATTTTACAATCAATAATAATGTTATACGTTTTTTTTAAATCATAATTGACAAAAACTGTGGAAAGGACATGAACATAATTATACAATTCAAATTTAGATGCTATTATTAACATCAATGAAGGAAGGTTTTGGTTGAGGATCATAAATAAATAAGCTTTACCAATGTTTCGCTAGTGGCCACTAGCGAAACATTGGTAAAGCTTATTTATTTATGATCCTCAACCAAAACCTTCCTTCATCGTAACATTCTATTGGATCAACACTACTTTATGCTGAAGACATTATTAACAACATTTGATTAATTGTAATGTGTAAATAATATTTAAATGTACCTACAATGAATGTCAATGCCAACTTCAAAATAATAATTACGTACATTATTATTATCAGCTGAATAAATAACGAATTAATGTTTAATTATATACCTCACTAAAGTAGCACTGCCTAAATATTACATCAGGCAAAATATCTAAGAAAAAATATTTCGCAGCAAAAGATATAATCAACACAAAAGTAAACAACGCTAGGTACCATATTGTTTGCAAAATTTTAACTCAATCGGGTAACGGAAAGTAGATGAAAAATCGGTTGCAAGATATGAAGAAATAAAGAAATGTACGAAACGGAAAGTTAAAAAAAATATTTAACGGGGAGCAAATGCCAAATATTAATAAAATATCGTAACCTCATGTAAAACACCTATGTCCCAAATAGGGTGGAACACACTAGCTTTATTCCAACCTCTCTTCGAACGGTAATATTATCATCATAGTCTTGCGCAGTAGCTCAAAAACCGATACAAACAGTTTTTTTTTATTTTAACAAAAAAAAAAAAAAAAATTTGAAAAGAAGTTTGACAAGGCATTCCTGAAACTTCCCGCTATTTTCGAGTTCAACACGCTCAAAAGTATATAAAATATCGCAAGAAGTTTGTTTTTTAGCTCTTTGAGCTTAAAAAAAAAACACTTTCTTCCGAATGTTTCGTTTACGATATTTCGGGAACAAATGAACCGATTTTGATGTGGTTTGCGGCGATCGACGCAGTTTTTATAACCTAAGAAAGTCATTTATTACAAAAAAATCGAGCTGATAAGAATTTTATGAATAAATAAAAAAAAAACACTTTTTAACGAATTTTTCGTTCACGATATCTCGTGAACAAATGAACCGATTTTGATGCGGTTTGCGGAAATCGACGCAGTTTTTTAAGAAAAAGGGCTGATAGGTTTTGGAATTAATCGGTTTAGCAGTTTAGAAAATATTTCAAACAATTTTTGAAACTTGTATTTTTTGAGATTTCTCAAAATTTGTTGTGCCGAATCATTCCAAATTTTCAGGAAATCTAAGTTCAGCAAGGTCACGTTAGATGCCGCAAACCGCGTTTCAATCGGACACTCCGTTCAAAAGATATAAGAGGTTTACATACATACACACAGACAGCCCTACGGACATCATCGTCAAAATAGTCAGAATAGCTTTCTAGGACCTCAAAACGTCGAGATCTGGCGAAAACTCGATTTTCGAAAATCGAGGTGAAAACAATAATTTCCCGATTTTTTTGAAAAAAAACTTTGATTTTTTTTTAAGCGGGAAGTTAAAAACAAGTGAATCGGCTGCTGTGGTCATTATCACTACAAAATGATTACAATACTGCAAAAATTACAAATACAAACAGTTTTGTTTTAGTTACTGTCTTTCACAAAATAAAGTACTGTTTGGGAGCTCCGGGATCTTACTCTACTAGCAGTTTCATAGATTTTGGCGAAAACGGAGTCCAAAATTTAAAAAAATAAGGTCATAATTAACACTTAATTCTCGTTTTGTTGACACGGCTATGTGGTGGTGACGTATTTAATATTACAATTGATTTTAATACTTATTTAAATAGTTGTCTTTTTAAGTTCTTGATGTCGTTCACTTTTTATTTATATATAATTGTCTTTTGATTACAAGATATTACTTTGTAATTTGTTGTATGCATAGCTGCTATTACAATGTTTTATAAACAATTAAATATATAGGTTAATAATAAATATTTACATTGTAGTGTTTTGTTATTTTTCTGTCATTATTGTATTTCTTTTTAATAATAATTGTTATTTTTTTCATGTAAAAAATCCAGCAAATTTTGAATATAATGCATAATCTGTAGACAGGCCAATGTAATTTATACCTTATTTTACTTTCTTCATTGATTTTATATTTATTATTTATTTAATTTATAGACATAAAAAAGCCATACAATGTCTATCTTAAACAAGTAAAAAAAATGTATATATGTATATGAAACCAACTCAAAATTCAAAAATACGCGTTATAAAATATAAAAAAGAACAAAAAAAAGTGTAGGTAATAATTCAATGTAGAATTTTAATTTATAATTTCATTGAGTATCGAGCATATAATCACAATAATCAGGAATATTTATATAGGACAAGAGGCTGCTGTGAAAACTAGAACAGGAAAAACCAACTGGATGAAAATTAAGAAAGGAGTTAGGCAGGGTTGTGTTTTATCTCCTGCATTATATATAACTTATATAGTGAAGCGGTAATGAAAAAAGCTTTAGGAAGTGTTAACCGGGGTATAAAAATTAATGGTACAATCATTAACAATATAATATATATGCGGACGATACAATGTTATTGGCATATTCAGAAAAAGGTTTACAAACAATATTGAATAAGGTAGTTGAGTACAGCGATAAAACAAGGCTAAAAATTAATACCAAAAAAAAAAAAAAAACAGAAGTCATGCAGTTTTCAAGACAAAAGCTTAATCATAACATAGAAATAAACGTTGAGCAGAAATAATAACCAAAGTTGCAAATTTAAAGTAAAAATAGCCTATGCAAAAACTGTGTTTTATAAATTGAAAAAATTCTTAACAATAAAATAAATAAAGCTATTAGGGTGAGATTCTTAAAGTGCTACGTCTGGTCTATAGTTTTATACGGATGCGAAACATGGACGTTGAAAACCGACTTAATAAATAAAATTTACTCTTTTGAAATGTGGTGTTACAGAAAAATGCTAAATATACAATGGTCCACATACACATCTAATAATAAGATCCTAAAACTAATTAAACAAAAAAAGACACTAATACAATCAATTAAAAAACGTAAATTATCTTACTTTGGACATATTATGAGACCTGAAAAATATTATATTCAACAACTGGTACCTACTGATGGGAAAACTTGAGTCGAAACGTCAAAAAGGACGAAAACGTATCTCATGGATAGATAATATTAAACAGTGAACCGGCTTGAGTCTAAACGTGTTTACAAATAGAACCAGAAATAAGTACAAGTGGAAAAAAGTGGTATTCAACGTCTTCTAGGAGATACGGAACAACATCATCATCGAGCAAATATGACATACATTTTTAAACTGTTTTGATGAGACGCTTTCCCTGATAGTTTGCGGCAAATCATTCCTGGTTTACAGACAGAAGCCCAATTAAGGACTTGTACTTAGGTAAGGCTTTAAGAAAGAAGACGCTCATTGAGCGAGATTCGTGTTGCGACACTTGTAAAAACTTCCACAATGCGTATTGACTAACTCAAAAAGAACACAACGCGAAATTCGCGTCGTGATGTCGCAATCGACCGATCGATTGTGATAAACGGGTTGGGCACTCCTAGATTACGTCGTACCTGTGATACAGTTTCATGTGGAATATATAAATTGTTCCTCTGTTTTGTATTTTCCGTTGACGTTTTTCATTTTTGCTTTAGGCTTCAAGGAAAAGTGAAAACCCAGTCGGAACAATTACCTATTAAAGCTCGGTTCAAACTAAATTCTTGACATATTTTGAGCACCTTCTCGATTTTTAATAACTTTCGATGAAAATTAAAATGAATTTATTTAAAATTTTCCTTTTTATATGATATGTTGCATTTTACACCTTTTAGTTGAGGTTAATTAATAAGCCACTTTAGAAATCTTATGATAAAGCTTTAGAATGTTTTCAATTGCCTTGAATTTGATTAATGATTACAATATGCTTAGAATAGTACCTATGTTTGAAATAAAATCATTAATAGAAGGTTTCACAAAATAATTATAATCTATCTATCTATTCGTGGATTTGCATAGCCAGACAAAAATGCCCTAAACTTCAAGTTTATTGATAACGTAGCAGGTTTCATCAAAATCGACTGATGTTGATACAAACAAACAGATACATATTATGAGTGTGGTCAATACGCGTTTGGCGGGTTTTATTTTTTGATTTTCTGAAATTATTTTTTTATTATATTTAAATCCGTCTGTATAAAATCATTTCAATATTTTCTTTGAAATCAAACACGATGAAAAATGTTTTTAGAATCAAAGCGCTTTGTTTAATCGAAATGAAAATGTATCTTTACAATATTTTTCTCGTTTCAATCGTTCTATTTTTACGAGAGGTTCTTCTAATAAAAAAACGGAGGCAATTATTTCTTGTATAGATATTTTTTTCGTATAAAGCACGCAAATTTGTATTACTTTATCACGATTTAAAAAAATACAATGATATATTTTAATATTTTTCAAGATGAACATAATAAACTAATCAAAGGATCTTCCTGCGTAAAGAGTATATCCAGGGGCGGATCTCCCTATAGGCCAAGTAGGCCCGGGCCTAGGGCGGCAAGACTTAGTGAGATTTTTTTTCTAGTACTTTTTAATATCCAATGGCACCCAGCTACAACAAACGAAAAAAGACTTTTTTGTTGTGGAAATGAACTCCTATTTTGTGACGACACCACGATGTCAAGAAGTTAGGTTGTTAAAAAAAAGGTCATTAGTTTTTTTTTTGCTCTTCAATTGTGCACACGACAAAATTTTTTAAGCTAGGCTGTTAAAAAAAAGGTCATTTGCAGGTAGTAGGGAGAGCGGCAATCTTCCGTAGGCCTAGGGCAGCCAAGGTATCAAATTCGCCCCTGGGTATATCTATTGCGATTATTTTGCGTCACGTATACAAACAAAACGACTAAAAGCGGCAAAATTTATTCTTAATAAAAATAATAATCAATTATTTAGGAATTTGTTAAGCATCATAAATCTCAGATTATTGTTATGTTCGACTAAATTTTTACTTAGTCGGAAATAAAAAATAAAAATATAAATGGAAATAAGTTTTGTAAAAAAATTATCTATATAGGTAATCTAATATATAAAATTCTCGTGTCACAGTTTTTGTTGCCATACTCCTCCGAAACGGCTTGACCGATTTTGATGAAATTTTTTGTGCTTATCCGGTATCTATGAGAATCGGCCAACATCTATTTTTCATCCCCCTAAATGTTAGGGGTAGTCCACCCCTAAATTTTTTTTTTTATTTTTTAGACAAAATTTTTAATTTCTATTTTTTTATGATACAACATACAAAAATACATACAATCCTCAATTTTCACCCTTCTACGATCAACCCTTATTTTTTAATAGCCATTTTAGTAATTTAATCATTTTTCCTCTCCGGTCGAAAACTGATCAATCGTCATTTAATTAGTTATCCCCGCCAGATGTCTACAGGTGTCACTTCGCCAACATCTATTTTTCATCCCCCTAAATGTTAGGGGTAGTCCACCCCTAAATTTTTTTTCTTCCTTCCCCATTCGTTCTTTTGCACCGGGCACGACGGCGCAGCCGGAGTGCTCGACATACACACATATACGTCCATGTATATTTTAAAATAAATAAAATAGATAGATAGATGTTCCAATTAAATTGTTTTATTATTTCACTTTATACGTAGCGAAGCACGTACAGGGCCGCTAGTATAGATATATAAAAATGAATGTTCGTTTCTATGGGACTTATAAATTCGGAACCTACTGAATCGATTTGAATGCGGTTACTAGTCGATAGCTTATTTCTTGGGGAAGGTTTAGATCTATAATATCTGACCGGCCCGGCTTCGTCCGGATCAAACAGATAATAATCTACGAAACAGTATCAGCGTGTTGCAATGACGTATTTCTAGGTTAGGGTATGGTATTTGTCGTCCAACAAATGCGACTAATAAATACATCACATGAATACTATGGCACCCTATCACGTGTGTGCCCAAGACGCGCTTGGTTGGTTTTATTGATGTAGGTTTTGAATTGTTTGACACACTATTCAATTATATAGCTAGTCAATAGCAGATTTCTTATTGTACGAATATCGTTTGTTTGTTCTTCGACATTTTCACGGTTCTTCTTCTTCTTCTTTACTTAGAGAAATTGCAGTCAATATGTTTGTATATAAAGATAGACAGCGAAATTGAGAAAGAAAGAACTGCCGTTGAACGATCGACGCGACGAGATGGCGGTGAAAACGTAATAATTTAAAATGTAATTTAAAGAGCAATTAAGCGTGGAACGTCTTAATTGGTGCGGACTCTGATGGCCCGAGTCAGGTCAGGCAAGCCAAGGCAAGGGTAGGAGCCATTTGTAAGTAGTAGCTTTGTTTATAGAATCTTTAGTTAGCTAGTCAACTGCTTTCTAGCATTTTTATAGAGACCAGTGAAGCATCCGTTCAGTTTCGTTAATCAGGATCCAGAAAAAATCCAATGATATCCAGATATTTTACGGCTAATTACAAACGGTTATTTATAATCTCAATGCTTTGTCAGGGACTGTGTCAGTTTGGATCAAATCTTGCAATCAAAATTAATCCTGGATTTAATTTAGCTAGATGTTTGAAATTTTGTACACGTGTGTAAGTTCGGTGACAATGCATAAATCCAATATGGCAGACGCCTCAAGATGGCGGATTACCTTTTTATTCACAACCCTCTTGACATGGGTATCAAATCAAAGAGTTTGACGAGTGCAATACGATCAGCTATGTGTATTGTTTTTACATGCATTAATTTTGACATTGATCACTATACAGGGTGTCCCATTAAGAATGGGACATAGAACAACCGCAGATTCTCCAATTCAAAATAAAACGATTAAGCTAAATAAGCTTAGATAAAATGTTACTCGCTCTACCAGTGGCGTACGGCAGGAGTAATTAATGCTTGTACCCCTTCTAAATGTTACGCCGCTGTCTAAATTTTAATTTTGACTATAATTTTAATTTTTTTGATATTTTCTAAGTCAATAATGTACACTTGTTAGTTTGTTGTAGGTAAAGTCATTGGTTTTCGAGATATTCGCAGTTTTTTTAAGACAAAATTGTAAAAATGAATATTATTAATAATAATACAAATAAAAAGTACATGTCTATCTATCTTTAACTGCGAATATCTCGAAAACCAATGACTTTACAACAAACTAACAAGTGTACATTATTGACTTAGAAAATATCAAAAAAATAAAATTATAGTCAAAATTAAAATTTAGACAGCGGCGTAACATTTAGAAGGGGTACAAGCATTACTTACTCCTGCCGTACGCCACTGGTAGAGCGAGTAACATTTTATCTAAGCATATTTCGCTTAATCGTTTTATTTTGAATTGGAGAATCTGCGGTTGTTCTATGTCCCATTCTTAATGGGACACTCTGTATAGTCAAAAGATCGAGAGCTTAGGCAGTTTTAGGTTTACCGAAGCAATCAATTTTGGCGGGACGCTACATGCCTACATGTTAATATGGTAGCTATGGAAATCATTAATACATTACAAAAAATCGTTCCACATAAAATGCAACATTTCGATTGGAACTATTTTCTGTGATGCATTAATCATTTCCATAGCTAGCAAATAAACAAAACCCGCTTATGTTGCGTCTTAACTGAAATTCACTGTATGAACAGAAGTCAAATAACATTGAATGTCCCAACTATAAGATTAAGAACGCGTATAGGCGATGGTATAGTGTAAGCCTTTACTACATACGTACTTACAGGCTCACAGCTATACACTGTCATTTGTAGGACCACCTTGATCACCTTGATTAAGTGCAACCAGCTTTTATTGCTATTCACCAGTGGCAGTGTAGTGATGTGCAAAGGGCGGGCAGTGAAATCTGTTCGGGCTTAGGGATCGTTCAGGTGTGGGTCATTTTTTTTTTACTGCTGTTACAAATGAAACAATATTTGATAGTTTTATCGGTTTAATATATACAAAATACAAGTGATAAATCATTCAATATATATATATTAACAAATTTTCAAAATAAACGTAGTAAATAATTATTTATAATAAGAAAAGATGGTTATCTAAAAGGATAACGGTAAGATTTAAAATGAATGTTGTAGTATGTTAAATATGACGTCAGATATTTCATTAGAAATGACACCATTTACTTCCATTTCTTTCAATTCTGTAATTACTTTTTCAATTTTTAGACTAAGTTCTTCTTTCAAGGCTTGCTCAGTTTTTAATGACGATTCAATTTCGTGTAATTTAATTCCTAACTGTTTCTTTTCAAAATCGGATTTTGCCAATCGGGTTTCCAAATCAGTCGTTAATTTCTGTAATTCCAGGTTATTTTCATGTTTTTCGTTTAACATTTGCTTAATTTTGATCAGCTGACTTTCCAACGCGACAATCTTATCAATATTATTGCGTAATGTCAGTTCATCGATACTGAGCTGTTCTTTAACTAATGACATGTTTCGTTCAGTGTCTTTTTCTAACGATTCCAATTTCTTTTTGTATTTCATCAGTTCACTTTCGTATTCCTTATTTTTCTCAATGGCTTCGCGTATGGATATTTCAGCGTGGTGAAGATCACTCTTCAATTTTTGATTTTCTTCAACCAATTCCAAGATTCGCGTGCGTGATGTTGCTGCTTTTGAATCCAAATCTTCACTTTGAAGTTTGAGAACATTGTTGACGCTTGATATTTCCACGACTTTTTTTTCGACGTTTTGTCTGGCAATGCGCTCATCTATCAGCATCGACACCGCGCCTAACAACTGGTGGGGCAAATCGCTATCAGTCTCTCTCAGTTCATGATTTATTTCTTGCGATCGCAAAGATTCCTGCATTATGCCTGTAAAGTTGAATGTAAGTTACTATTCTCTTCAAAATGTATTACATGAAAAAATAGGATCGACTCCAACTTAATTAACTACTCAAATAATTAAATTATCGACCAATTATCCAGACAAATATATTAACAAAAAATAATAATTAATACATTAACGCTTCGGTCCGGATTTGGACCTTCTTCAGAACTGATCTAAATTATTAATCAATTTTTATATTTTTTAGATTAGTTCTGAAGAAGCTCCAAATTCGGACCGAAACGTTAATGTATTAATTATTATTTTTTGTTAATATTCTGTCTGAAAAATTGGTCGATAATTTTATTTATTGAAGAATTCTAATCAGGCGTTAATCAAAGATTTTAATTAACTATTACAGCTATATAGCGATACTCAAGGGACTGTGCGCTTTGTGGCGTTATTAAGAGTTGTCGTTAAAAGGAGAGAAGAAATAATCCCTTTACATTTTTTTACTATAATATGTACCTATTTACTCATAATGTATAAAATTTACAACTGAGAAACTTAGAATATGATAACTTTTCGATCAGGAGCTAAGCTAAACATATGAAAGATAACCCCAACAAATAAAAGAACGAATTTTTTAGAATTTTCGGTACGCATGATGTCGACAACAAAGCAGCAAAATAACAAACAAGTACTGTTTGCTGTCTGCTTAATGATGACGTATTGTTGTCGTTATTTAGAGTGGGTGTGTCGTTATTTAGAGAGTATCATTGTATGAGCAACATGGTAAACCAACTAGAGTTAATTAATTTCGACGTTTTACGGAGTTTGTCGTTATTTCGACTGACGTTAAATGGAGTTTAGACTGTATTTTTTTTTGCACCACCCCCAATAAAATAGCTGCTTTACAGTGACCCATTACGCACTAGTGTAGAACAAAATTGGTCTCGCTATACCAATTCTATAGTACGAGTATATCATTGCTTATCTGTCAGTTTTTTTTATTCTTTACTATTAGAAAAGACGTTTGTAAAAGTGAAGTATCAAAAATTTTAATGATTGAAGTGAAAACTAGCTATTTTATGACGTACGTGCAAAAAATACCATATACAGTGTGTTTACCGAAAATGGTAACAGTGAATAATTCGTGTATCCTCCTAGATACAAAAAAAAGTGTAAATAGTTTTTTTCTTAACTCGAGATTTACTATTAGAGGCAAGACAGGTGATTCATTCAACATTTATTTAAAAATAAGTTAAATATGATAATTTAAGCCTATTTTTACCTCGACCTGCATGCGTTTTCGAATTTCTTGACTCATAGCTAGACCGTATTGTACTATGCTTAGATTCTTTCAATTCGTCTATTTCTTGAAGCAAAATTTCAGTTGTATCTTTGAAATCAGCTATTGTTTTTTCATGCTCTAGAAGTTCTTGATTGAGTTTCTCCATTTCTTCATGATAATTAGCTATCTTTATGTTTGCTTCAACCAAGGCTTCTGTCATGTCTTTATATGCTTTCATTAGTTCCGTTAATTCTTCATTGTAATCATCGACTTGCAGGTCCTTACTAATATTGTATTTATAATCTGATATGCTCATCAGTTCTTGAATTTTACTTTCATTCATATTATTTTTTGACTGAAGTTTTTCTATATTGAATTTCATTTGTGATTCAGAACGAAGCTTCTTACTTTCCCCGAGTAGTTTTTCTGTTTCTAAATGTTCGCATTTTAATTCTAAATCCCGTATTTTATTCATCAAAATTTCATTTTTACTTGTGACGGTTTCAATCGGATTAGAACACTCGTCTTCTTCTTTAATTTCCTCTAAAGCTTTATTCCTTACTTCTAGATTTTGAATTTGATATTGTAGATCCTCATTCTTGTTTGTCAGCTCTTCAATTTGTTTCAGATACAGTTCAGAATTTTTTGTCAAACTAACGTCATTTTGACTTAATAACTCTTTCTCGTCTGCCAAAATGTTATATTCATTTTCGGTTTGTTTTATCTTAGCTTTCAACGCTTCATTTTCTTTCAATAAATCGTTATAGCTTGTGCTCTGGTTTTCTAAAATATTTACTTTTTCTATTTCCAGATGTTCGATTTTTGTTAGAGACTCGTTTGCTTTAGTTTTCAAACATAAATTTTCTGCGATAATACTATCAATCTCTTTATTCAACTTTTCGCATTCACTCTCCAACCGTAATACTTTTCTCTTTTCATTTTCAAGAGTAATTAGTGTTTCTTGGTTTACCTTAGTATTGTTGGAAATGTCATCGTTTTGTTTCTTCAGTGAGCATAATAAGTTCTTGTGCTCTTTTTCAAGTTCACTGTATTCTCTTTTCAATGTTTGTATTAGTTGTTCGCCGCTGTTGGCTCTTTTTTCTTCTAGCTGTTTCGCACTATCTGTGTATTGCAACCTTACGTTGACCTCGTTGACAGTTTTGTCTAATTCTTTGATACGCTCAACTAAATTTACGCACTCATTACCCAATTGTTGGCAGAAATGCTTAGTGTCCGCTTCATTGTTCTTGACTTGTTCTATTTGAGCTGTCAGTTGGTTATTGATTAGAAGCAAATTATCGCGTTCACTAGCAATTTTTTGATATTCTTTTGACAATTCGATCAACGATTTTCTTTCTGTTGACCGACTTTGTTCCACTTTTTTCATTTCTTCTTTGGTTTTGTCTTCAAATATACCAACAGAATTTCTCTGTTCTTGTAAAGCATCTTTTAAGCATTGGCTTTGATCAGACAACTTCGAAATTTCAGAACATAGTGCTACTTTTTCCTTTACGTCGCCAATGCATTGATTTTGTAGTTCAGTTAGTTTTGTTTCCAAATTAATTATTATAGCATCCTTTTCACGAATAACTATTTGGTGGTTCTCTGCTATTTGTTGATTGTAATTGGCAACCAAGGTTAGTTGATTAATTTCTATAGTCATTTTTAACATCGCTTCTTCGAGTTCTTTGGCTCTAGCTGTTTCTCTTTGAAGAGATTTTTCAGTCATGTCGCAGTTTTGCGTTTGTCTTTCGAGTTGCGCTTTTTGAAATTCTAACGATACGATTTCGTCTCTTTGCGTTGCCACCTGTTGCCACAATTGCTGGTTCTGTTCATTCAAACGCTCTAAATCTGTTCTTTGCTGTATTAAATGTTCGTAATATGTGCTTTGATATTGAACAATAGTTCCGCGTTCCAAATTGTATGCTTGTATCTGTTCAATCAAATTATTCTTTTCGGAAGATAACTGATAGCATTGTTCTTGAAAATACGCCAGTTTTTCTGACATGCTCTTCCCACCGAACGCTTCTAATGCTTTATTTAAAGATTCGTTTGCATTTCGCAACTCTTGCAATTGTGATTTCGTAGTTTCTTTGGTTAAATTAGAATTTTTGATTGTTTCGTCTAAATTTTTTCTTAGTTGCTGATTTTCAAATGCCTTCTTTGTTAATTTTTGCAATAGTTCATTTTTACCATCATCTGTTCGCTTCTTATAATTTTCATATTCCATTGAAAGATTTGAATATTTTTTGTGAACTACTTCTAATTCTCCACGCAGCTGGGATTCCTTTTCTTTGATTATGGTAATTTCTCTACTTCTTTCATTTAAATCTTCTAAATCTATGCTCAGCTTCTCATATTCAGACACGGCGATTTCCAAATCTTTTTTCAAATCATTTATTTGTCTGGTCAGTGTGCTAGTTTCTTTTTTAGTTATCTGAATAGTTCGTTGAGATTCAACGATTTTAAAGCCAAGCGAAGTAATAAATATTCTGCAATCATGAAGCAAATCAATTATACTAGTTCCATTTGCAAATTGACGCAAGTCTAATTTGATAGATAAAGTGGGACATTCATTTATTATACGTTTAATCAACTCAACATCAGATATTAATATTTGGGCGATTTCTTCAGTTTCCTTCAAAGTCTTGTCTTTCAAAAATAACTCGTGCTGTAGATTCGTAATCTCAACATCATTATTCAGTTTCAGATAATGTGACGTTAATTTTTGCTGCTCTAACTGCGATTGCAAGTCTTTTACTTTGTTTGCTAAATCCTCTTCATTTCTTTGAAGCGAAGTCAGCTCATGTTCTAAATTATTAATCTGAGCATTGGCCGAATTTAAACGTGATCTTAATTTATCATTAATTCGGAAAGCAAAATTGTCAGCGTTAAGCGAGGCCGTCGTATTCTGGGATAATTCATCTAAATCATCCGAATCTACCGGCAATTGTTGACTAATTGGGGGGATGTTGCTTAAACGACGAAACAACCTTTTACTTTGCTTCATTTCAGATGACATTTTAAAACGTAAATTTAATTTTTCTACTTTTCTCGAAAGTGCATCGTTTTCATCTTGTAGCGTTCTGTTTTGTCTTACGAGAGCTTCAACTGTTTGATTTAAATTATTTTTCTGGATGTTAAAAGTTTCTAATTGCCTTGCGTGTAAATCGTTTGTTAATATATTGGCGCGTCTCTCGGCATTTTGTTGAATTTTTGAGTACCCTTCTAACGCTTCTATTAGTTGTTTTTCAACTTGATGATCAGAAATGTATTTGATCAAAAGATTCTTGATGAAGTCTTCACTTTCTTGTAATTTGTCTGCTAAATCTTGGACTAATCTCAGTGCGTCGTTATGTGACGTACTAACTGAATTTAAATTGACTGGGATGTAAGTTGTAGGGGACGGAATTGTATATATTTTAGTTGAATCTTTTTTGATGCTATCGGATTTTTTATCGTTACGTTTAAGTTTCAGTTTGTTTATATCCTTCATGTTTCTGGGACTTCCGTTGTCAGAATTACTGTACGTGACTTGCCCCATGAACTGTTCATCCTCATAATACGACACACAACCTGGTGAAGAATTGTTAGCGTCCGTGCTTTTATTTCGACGATTTAAAACCATTTTGCGTAGAAATGAATTTTTTCTTTTCGTTTTGAAACTTGCAATCTTAGGAATTTGGTTTAGATGTATTTCGTTTGAAACAGGTTTTTCGTCATTTTCTTTATTTATATGGTGCGGTTCATTTATCATAACGCTATCTGAACTCTCCATCGACAAAACTGTAGACAAAGAACGTGCATTTTGAGGGTTACGATCAAAATTTTCCATCTTTTGTCGCATATTTTTTCCTAGTTTATCTCCTAAATTGGCAGGTTTGGCAGATAAAATAAAAGAGATACTCTTCTCGTTTAGGTTTTTATCAAAATCAATTTTTGACGGCACAGGAACTTTAACTTCAATTTTGCTTTCATTCATTTTTATGTTTGTTTCATGACTTTGTTCTTTTGAATGGCATGGAGTTACAGACATTTGACTCGGACCCCAACTGCTTCTAAGACCCAAGTAATCGTCTTTGTATTTGCTTCCAAACGGCTTAACAAACCACTTAAAAATATTTCTTTTGGATTTTTCAGTTTTGGAATCGAAAAGTTTCGATGATGTGCTTGAAATAGCTCCTTCAGATTTATAGATCGTAGAAATAGAGTTTTGAGCATTTGACGACGTTTGAATGGTAGATTTTCTTTTTCTTAACGCTTTCGATGCTGCCTCTGATACGTAACAAACTTTTAGTGCCTGATGATTACCAATTAACAGGAATTCACTCGTCAAGTACGGTTTTAGTATAATATTTGTTATTAATTTTGACACATATTGCACGTCAAAGTTGTGTTGAGTATTTCGATTATATTTTTTGGAGTAACAATAAACACTGACAATTGAATCAGGTGTTTTTTGTCGACACATTTTTTATAATTACCTTAAATTTTTGAACAATTCGAGTAAAGTTACAAGTCCATTTTGTGACTTAAAAGTAGTTTCAAAGTTACAAATCATTATTTCAAAAAAAATACGGACATAAAAACTGGAAATTGATATACCTACTGTCAAAGCAAAATATTAAACGTCATATATTTAAATAGCTATATGAATTATGAAATAAAAGAGTAATTAATTTTCCAAAGGGCTCTTCAGCTGTTTAACATTTTTTGAGTTAAAATCATAGAGATAATATAAGTAACTAGAGTACGCTAGTGCGTATGCTTGCCATAAGTGAAAGTGTCCTCAGTTAAGAGAGAGAACGCTGTAGAAATTCAGTATCATTCTCTCTCTCTCTCTCTCTCTCTCCCATGAGCGCTCGTTAACTGATGGTTGACACGTATGCTGTTTTGAAATTAATTTCAGTTGTCAATTTAAGGACATCGAGCCATTTTTGTCTGAACTGCTGGTCATTAGGAAACCTATTTACATATAAATATTACTAATCATATCTTCTTTCATATTATTGCCATTCATAATGGGTACTTCAGATACCTATAAATTAAAACCGACCTATGAAAACTTATTATCATTTTGCATTTAAAGTGTCATTGAAGAATTAAGCGAAATAAACATTAATACTTAACAACTTAACTTCATAGAAAATACTTAAGCCAGACCATCAAGGCGACATGCGTATTCTTAATAATGAAAGAAAATACTAAGCACGAATTTCAAGAAGACAGTAATCTAATTAAAAGCGAAAATCATTTTGTTTACTCAAATCAGCATTGTTTTGTATGTTTAGTTACCATACAAGGAGCTGTTCTCTCTCTTAATTGCAGACCCTTGCACTGCTCTCTCGCGTACTCTAAGTCTAGTGTAATATCTGTATGGCTAAAATAGTTAATATTTGAAATTTTTTTATAAAAGTTTTAAGAATTAAATGCATATAATAATGCTGACATCGTTACAAGAGAAAATTGTCGGGAACGAAACGACACTGGAGACAACGATGTTCCAAAAGTTAATCAGGTCAAGTGCAATCGCAAGAAATTAAGAATGGGAGAATACAATATTAATATCGGTTGGCATAGTACCGCTAGTGCAGATGCCGCGGGAAGCAGGGAGTGAGAGTTGATGATAAATAGCAGAATATTATTCATCTTTCGTCGTATTCTGTACATTAACTGGCTCCATTTCTACAGCGCAGCTAAGAACAAGAGGTCGCCACTTAAATCATAATTATATCAACTGCGGTAATCATGCGGTCACACTGCCAAATTAAAGGCCGTCGCACACGAGGCAGGATTTGCTGCTAGATTCCTTGCTACCGCTGGTTCTCTTAATTGCTTTTATGCGCTCGCTTCACACGAGACGTCTTTCCAAGCTTGTTTTGTGAATAAATCTGGTGCGCGCGCAGTGACCGTTCAATTATAAACACAGAGAAAAACGTGTCTGTTGTCTCACTCTGAGCAGAATGACGCCCGTGTTAGTTTGTGGGCGTTTGTTCATGTCGTCCTCGTCCACGTGACAAAATACTGTTTCCTGATTGGTTCTTGCTCAGAACAAGCAGACAACCTAGCAAGAAAAATAATCCCTGTTTTAATCTTAAAATCTATCTTGTGAGCAAGCAGGCGAGCCCGAAGTGACGTCATTTCCAGCCTGCCGGCCAGCAGAAGCTCAAGTAGTGTTTCTAGCAGTGTCCACGGTGAATACAGTATAGTGCCTACGGTGGATGCAGTAATGTCCATGGTTGACACAGTTGTGTCCACGGTGGATACAGTTATTTTATTTTTTGATAGACATAATTTCAAGGTAAAATTAATAATGCGTTTTTTGTCTTTGTTGTCATAGCTCTCACAACCGTAAGCTATAATTTTTGCGACGGCGAATAGCGAGTATCTTTTTTACAGGGCTGCAAAAACTAGCGTTGGCCCTCTGTATGCAAAAAATAGGATTCATGACGAGATCGGAATCTTATACTTTCCCGGCCGGAATAGTTGAGCCTGCGTTGTAATTAAAATGTGCGAGTTAGAGGCTCAAAATAATGCCTTAAAATTTAAAGCTATACATTGTTTGCATGCCTTGCTATGCGCCGCCTATGAATTCCGATAATTTGGGAACACATCAGCGACTTCTTGCCCTTTCCTCACCGGTCTTCTGTCGCCGATCGCACAGTATACACGTGTTTAAGTTAAATCGTCGTCCCCGAGTTAAGACAAGTGATTTTTATTAATAATAATTGATCCATCTAGGATTAAATGCTGAATTCAATATGATACATTTTTTTTTAATGAACACCGACAGAAAATATAATGGTTACGTTTACTCTCAAATCAGAACACAACTATCCATATACAAATTAAGACGCTTCGACGATCTCGGCTATCTAAAATTTCACTATTAAATCGTGCTATAAATAAACGCTCGGTATTTGTGGAGTAACGTGGATGGGTATAGATAAGGGCGATATATATTTTTAATTTAATTACAGTATCAATACTGAAGTATTAGAGTCACAATAAAATGTTGATATGGTATAAATCTACCAATATGTTGTCCGATGTTCATACACTCAGTAACGTAGTTCATTTTTAAAGTTTAGGCATTAAGATTTTAAATACGTCTAACCATTTTTTTGATGTGTAAAATCTAATGATGGGTTTGGTTGGGAATGCGTTTCTTAATTTAATTTAGCAGATATGTTTTAAGAGATAATCTTTAGTTTATTTTTGAAATTTCTTAGAATCAGAAATAAGCATTTCGACTTATAAAATCAGACTGAACGTAAAAGGGATGACATTTCACCGAAGCATTATTTATTTACAAAGATATGGCAACAAATAGTTAATAAGTGAGAAAAAAATCGACTGATGGGCCATTAATTATTAATCACGACAAGAAATAAACACTTGTCGATACTGAATCTTACGTGCTTCTTTTGTTATGTCGAAAAACTGTTGGCAACTCAATTACCAACACTAAAAAATTTATAAATGGCGCTCACGAAACAGTTAAAAAGCCATGCACATGGAACAGTGTATTTTTGGTCAATTGATAAAAGTGGTTATGTCGAAATATTGAATAAGTTTTGGACTTCATAATTTTTTTATTTTTAGTCCGATTTTACTATTTTTTAAGAGAGCTGTAGATACAACTATTAGTTTCAACGTGTCAGTACAAATTTTAAGTGAAATTGATTTTTTCACATATTAAGCAAGGTGTTGCGTGCCCCTTGATGGGACGCCTCTGGAATCGGTAGAAACTACTAAAACAACAACAATGAAAACAGGTAAAAACATCCGACCTGCAAACAATCGCTTGGAGAGACACAAATACATGTAAAGGAAGGAATCTCGTTTTCGGAAAGCAGGTAGCGAAGTTAGACCCGATTTCTTAGAATCGCTTGGAGAGAACAATAGAAGAAATCTCGATTCGTCCAGAACATTCGATAGAAGCGTGGGACGAAAACTATAAAAAGGCGAGCAGAGTGGGCAAGTGGGTCAGTCAGTTATTGGAGCTGTTCGTGAGTTGTGTTGACACAGTGCTCTGGCATTAGTGCATAAATTATTCAGTTATACTGTGAAAATAAATAACTTTAGTGAGTTCAATTTATATAAATCTGTTTAAATAACTTTTTGTAAATACAAGTGTGAATCAGCTACTGTACTAGATAAACTTTGTGTTGTGTTCCTGTGTTGTAAACATTTTGTGTATATAATTTAGTGACTCTATATATTCTCTGTTAATACTTAGTCTTTTATTTTTATTATTTAGAACTATTAGTTTTGTTTCTGTTAACGTTATTATTATTGTTACGTTTAAGAAGTACGCTTTCGTTTGTGTGTTTAACCGTTGTGTTAAACATTTATTATTGCAAATAAATAATTTCCGCCACGGACTACAGCAGTTTTGTTACAAAGGTTTATTCAAATGTACTTTTTTTTCAAAACACTCTGTGGAAAAAAACTTTTTTTAAACTCTAATTTTAATTATAATTCTAATAAAAACCAACACTCAAATGACCATGTTTATATAAATTATTTGTATCTTTATAAATATTTATATTAATTATTGCATTGTCATGGGTTCTTAATACGTGTGCAAAATTTCAAATTATTCAGACGTCTGAAAGTAGATGAAAATTCATTTGAAAGATTCCTTTACATACATTTACATACAATAGATACATGCATATTGCATATAAGTGAAGTTAAATAAAAGAGAAACAAGCCGTTCTGAAATACAATTTTTTAGAATTTATATAGAAATGAAACATTATTATACAATGCTAACCAAAATTGCGTTTAAATGTAATCCTTTTAAATATATAGAAAAAATAATGAAAAATTGGTCATCAATAGTTTTGCCTTTTGCCCACAGACATATTGTGTCTAATCGATGCACATATACTTTAAAAATTGATTCGTCTTTTGCCGTTACAGAATACAGGTCCGTAATGAACAACGAATACCTATTTTTTAATGTGCGATTACAAAAATATGTATACTATTGAGGTGTATGAGTGTAAACAAATCATACCTATATTTTAATTAGGTATTAAAAATGAGATAAGGGAGAGGTTAAAAAAAGCGACAACCATCAAATATGATGTATCTTTAAAAAGTAAAATTAGGATAATTGTAATTGGATTCTTCCCATATGTGTAATTTCACAGCTTTGTATATTTGTTTAAATACTGTAGTCAGTGGTAACTCTAAATCATGTTAAAAACAATAATATGCTAACCATGAAGTCTGTAACCACGAGACCTAATTTCCTATGCTTGCCGTGTTTCGAGACGGACCGTTTTCTGGCGCACGCGAGATGGCGCTGTTACCACTATCTGGGTTCTTTCCACCATAGTAACAAAAGTTGTTTATCTTCACAGACACTACACACATGCATGTAAGCCATGAACGTGTGTGCGTTACACAATATATGACGCCATATTGGTTCATTCGACAGATATCGGTCCACCGCTACGCTCGAGCTGGGTCTCCTGGTTACAGAGTTCACGATGCAAACAATATTTCAAATAAAAAGTAAAAATATTTCACTGGAAACTAAAACAGCTGATATGACGTGTTTGTTTGTCTGTGACATGACGTTGCTATATGAACTAATTACTGAGCTCGTTTTCCGTGTCGCCTTTCTGTTACACATTAGTATTATAAGTACCTACATTTTTATTATTCAAAAGCATAATCGCAATTTGTAGCGCTAATGCAAAATGTCGAAATTTTGATATCAACTAATAACTGGTAACATAAGGTACTGATGAAAATCCACCTATTTCGTACTGCTGCAGTATCTACATTTTGGAACTGATCTGTTTATAACACCAAAATAGTATTACGCAACGCGATATAAGTTCGTGGATATTTTTGGAAAAGACGATTAGAATTTATTAAAATGTTTACGAGATCGGTTATTATAGCAAGTTTAATTGTTTGAGTTGAGAATTTTGTTAATCATTTTATTTGATTTTTACCCACGACGGAACGGAGCAGGTATATGCGTTTAGGGTGAGAGATTATTTGTTAGTTTGTGGACTCGAATGTTGGCATTTATTTCGAAAACGATTTGATCAATTCAGATGCGGTTTTCTGTGAATGGATTGTACCTAATCATCTGCGATTGTTCTTGGCGCAACACATCTCTAAATAGTTTAAAATAAAATAAAAAACAAAATTAAAAACTTTGAAAAAACTCGCGGCGGACGTAAACGTTGTAATTGAAGAAGGATTAGATAAAATTTTGAAACCCCTCGACTAAAAGGAGGAAAGTAACCAAAGAAAATCTGTCGAAGGCTGCCATTCGCTGCGCTGAAATGAACTAAAATATTGCAACTTTAAAGTATGTGACTGATTGACATCACGTTGGATACCTACGTAAGTATTTGTAGTCTCCAATTTATATTTTTCTTTTAGTCGGGGCGTTTCAAAATTGTATCTAATCCTTTTTCAATTACAACTTTTACGTTCGTCGTGGGTTTTTCAAAATTTGTAATTTTGTTTTTTATTCGAAATTTTCTTCAGTACCTACCTACTTTAACCGTTAAATGATAAAGCTAGTACATAATTGATTGTTTTTACCCACGACGGAACGGAGGCATGTATATGCGTTTAGGGTGAGAGATTGTGTGTTCGTTCGTTTGTTTTTACTTATAAGGTTAATAATTTTGTCCAAATCTTTGATTAACGTCTGATTAGAATTCTTCAATAAATGAATTTATCGACCAATCGGACCAATTTTTCAGACAATTATATTAATTTAACAAAAATATATAATAATGATTAAATACATTAACGTTTCGGTCTGGATTTGGATCTTCTTCAGAATTGAGCATTTGAGCCTAAAAAATACAAAAATTAATTTAATAATTAGTTTATGATAAAATTCGCTTTAAGTTTTTTTATAATATCGATGTTGTAAAAAAACTTTTAGCTCAATTCTGAAGGTCTAAATCCGGACCGAAACGTTAATGTATTGAATTATTATTATATAAGTATTTTTATTTTGTTAATAGGTATAATTGTCTGAAAAAATGGTCGATAATTTTATTTATTAATAATTTTGTAATAAAAACTGTGTGAATTTTTTTATTGAAAAATGTAGTCCTGCTAAATATAATACAGTGTCCGGCTTTTCTATTTTTGAGCCTGGCAACCCTACGTGGGACAGTTGGACAATCAAAAACAAAACAAATTAATGTGTTTCAATTGTTCATCTGCCCCACGATTTTAAAGTTATTTTATTACAACAATGTGAATCATTTATACTTAATTAATCTTATTATATAATAATGACTGAAGTACGTTTTAAGAAATAGGTAGATGAGTGGAGTGGTCCGACAGTGGCGTGATATAGCTGTTGTGGTGTTAAGCAACGCCGACAGCGGCGTTCACATCGCGACGAAAAGTAACTGAATTGTGTTCGGTAGGCGGGTCTACTTTTCAGTTGTTGTTGGTACAGCGTATAGTAGAGACGTGAGTTAATCGTTGTCTGGCGCTCGACACACGTGGTTGACGTGTTATTTTCTCGACAGTACACGTGGTATTTATTGCACACCTGCTAGTTGAACATAACGCTCGTATCTTATCCGAACGCGGAAGAGCTCAACCAATAACGTATTTTAAATAATAAATATATTTTATTCCGAAGTTGTTAATAATATTTATTTGGAAACAGTGAGGTTTTTTTTAAGTTTATTTAAAACATTACCGTTGTTATTGAATTTTTTAATTGAATATACTGTTTCGATACGTGTTTAAACATTTTGATAAAAAAAAGTCGTGTCTAAAAGTGTTACAAACCTAGATAACTAGTTAGTGTGTGTTAGAGTGAATTTCTTTTATAAATATCTATATTTAATATTTGAAGATTTTAGATTTTTTGTTGAAAGAAGATAGTCAAATAACAATCCAAAAAGAATGAATAGCACATTCAAGAATTGGCTGAACAGTCTGACACTTTTTGCCACCTTTATTTTATCAGGTGAGTTTTGAATAGATGAATTAGTTTTAATTTATGGGCAATAATTAATTCGTATAATTTTAGCAGTAATGCAACAATGGTTGTTTTGTCAATTAAAATTGTTTTTAACAACAATTCAATCAATTGTTTCCAATTAAACATTGGCCTACATTCCTCAAAACATGTGAATGGCCTCAACTATTGTTAGACATTGTTAAAACAAGTTTAAAGTGGACGTGGTGACATTATCGTAATGCCTTTGATAATTATCAGCATCTTTCATTTCGGTGGCCAAAAAACAAAACTCAAAGTGATTATCTATCGTTGAGAATTAACTGTTGTTTGCGTAAATCTTTACGTAAATTCTAAATGAAACATTTTTAAAACAGACTATTAACCCTGTTATGTATGGATGCGTGAACTATTCCAAACTTGTTTTTCATAGTAACAAAAAGGGATAACACCGTAGATCACAAAATATACCGAGATACCTTCCCATTAATCATCAAAAAACTACTTATTAGGCTGATATTGCAGTACATATATTGGCCGATGTACCAATAATCGACCAAAAGCCGATATTGATATCGGTATCTGTCCATCCCTATTATTTACTGAATTTATCCTTTTTATTATTTAGTAGTTTACCAGCGAGAAATTAAGGAAACAGCAAGTATATAAATTTTATGATTGTTTTGCTTTTTAAGATGATACAATACAATTTTCAACTATTAAATGCTTATACCTACCTTCCAAAATTTCCAGTCACGGAGACATTTGTTTTTTTATTGATAAATACGTAAAATACCAAACAATATAGTACCTACGCTATGTGGTATTTCAAAAGTAAACGCTTAATATTATATAAACCTAGATAATTAATCAAAAATTTTCCGCTCTGAATTTACAATCTTCAAGGTCAGTTCTATTGATTAAATTATTTTAATTGACTATCAATTGACGATATTATTTCTAAGTGATATCTTTGTTTCATTATTGTAAAAATTTTAGGTTTTAATGAATTGGCTGATATTGCAGATACCAATAAATTGGCCGATATTAAAATGTGCGATATTGATCCATCTCTATAGTCTTTATGTCATAGATCAGCTTTCAAAATAATAAATCGTGGTCTATTAGATTTGTATAAAAGTAAAAAAAATAAAATATTGACAATATTTTTACGGATAAAAAGTAAAAATCAGTTTGGGTACCAATTGATTGTATAAGTAGGTATATAGGTACATATCAAGTTTCATCAAAATCGGTCCACCTGCTTTCAAATAACAAAACACACACTTAGAAAATCAAAATTACGCCGATTTCTTGTGTTGAGATATCACAAGATATATTATTATGGTCACTCGAAAAAATCTGGAAGATATCTAAATTCTATGTTACGATTTATTCCTATACAGCGTGTCCACGGAAGTTCTTTACAAATAGAATTTTTTTTTGTTAATTATTGAAGCAAAAATTTTTTTCTGTGGAAAAGTTCTGTTTCGTCCAAAACCTCTAAAACACCAAAGAAAATTTTCTTCGGCCTAAACTTATACGAGGGAAATAAAAAGTTTTATTTGACTAAAAATAAAAATTATCTGTGCAGATAGTCAAGATTTTCGTAAAATTAGTTACATAATTAAATTATTCAAAATAATAACATAACGAGCTTCTAAGTAATTATTTTTCAGAATTATAAATCATAATTCAACATATCCTCTATCTCTCTCCATACAAAGAACGGTTCTCCTTCCAAAATCCGTCACTGAATTTCGAATCATTGTAGAATGAATTTTATGGATTTTTTCGGTGATAATCCTTTCCAATTGATCAATATCTTGAAAAGGTCTTTCAGAGTACACCATTTTCTTTAGATAGCCCCAGAGGAAATAATCTGGGGGTGTCAAATCGGGTGATCTGGCTTTAGTAAAATAAAACTTTTTGATTTCCCTCGTATAACTTTAGGCCGAAAAAAATTGCTTTGGTGTTTTAGAGGTTTTGGGCGAAGCAGAACTTTTCCACAGAAAAAAATTTTTGCTCTAATAATTAATAAAAAAAATCCATTTGTAAAGAACTTCCGACACGCTGTATATATTAACATGGGGTAACTATACTTAAATAAGTAATTTTTATCGATTTCTGTATATAAAATATGTCAACCATGTTGAGGTTTAACTAAGAATCTATGAATGTTTTATTCAAAAACGAACTTATTACAATATCTTTGATAAAAATCTTAATGCGTCACCAATGTTATTAACGTCGATCCATTAAGATCGATCGGTAATAGGTATTGTAAACCATTTACCCTGGACAGTTTCGTGGCATATTATGAAATGTCTTGTAAAGTATTACTGGCCTATACTTACTAATTACCAGCATTACAAAAAAAATCCAGCCAATTGGGTGACGGGACCATTCCTGCAACTTAAAAAATATTGACATTCGATACAGTATGATAAAGAAAATAAAATTTCGGATATTGCGTGAGGTGACGCGGGTATTGGCTAGTATTCAATATGATATTTGCTATTCGTTGCCATGGTTATCTACATAATATGTTTTACGTCATGCAAAAATTAATCAATGCAAACTTATATACAGATTGTATCAAATCAAAACGGTCCATAGAACATTCTGTGTGTAAGACAGAGACGATATTATATAAAGCACTAAAGCAGTAAGTAAGAATGAGATAAATGATCGCTAATAGTTACTGTGGTTACGTAAATAAATAATTACGTACACTGTAAATATTTTTACCAATTTATCAATTAAAACAACTAAACTGTAATATTAATGTTTTCAAAGACAGCTACAAATAATTTTATTATATCGTTGAATTACCACCATAAAACCATTTAATTATTTGGATTTTTTCCCGAACAGTATAAATAGCCATTTTATCAATAATTTCACTGGTGAATGCTGACATTTGATAAAATTGTGATTTTTACTGTAGAAAACAAAGACGACACTATCAGATTGTAAAACCACAGTAACTATTAGCGATCATTTATCTCATTCTTACTTACTGCTTTGGTGCTTTATATAATATCGTCTCTGTCTTACACACAGAATGTTCTATGGATCGTTTTGATTTGATACAATCTGTATAGTTTATTTCTGACAAATCTACAAAACAAAAGAACGCAGCTGATTTTTTTTTATTTTCAAAATATTTCCGAAACTATAAAGTTTAGAAAAAAAGGTTTTAAAAAAATTTTCTTGAAAAAATAAATAGAATAAATAAGCCGTTATGAAAAGTATAGCATTATTATATAAAAAATACCGTTATAGCATGCGCCGATTTTCTCCAAAAACAATAGGGCTCTTATAGGGCTCTATTTATACATATCAAACATCCTCCCAAAATTTGGTTTCAATCCGTTCATCTGTTTGGACCTGTATTGTGCTCACAGACAAACAGAGTTTTTCCAAAAATATGTTTTTTGGATTCGGGGCACCTCAAAACGAAAAGATATTGTAAAATTTTGAAAAGTGATTTTTGACCTCAACTAGTACCATTCCCCATTTGTGGGTTGGAATGGTAAAAAAGAATTTTGTGTGCTAAAGACCGGATGGCTGAAATGATTAACCGCTTCGAAAGACACTTTGACTACCATAGTTACAAAAAGTCGGAAACAGAAGTGAGGAAATGTATCATAATAGACTACATTATGCGACAATAAATGAAATATGAATAAATAAATTTAGTACCTAATGAAGGAAAACTTTTAGAAAGTTGAAAGTTATTTTGAACTATTTTGATAACTTTTTAAGGTTTGTTTTTATCATTTCTACTGAAAATTTTCATGTGATATCCAAAAATGTTTTTAAACATGCAAATACACAAAACCTGGCGCTGGAGGATTATTGTGTATATTTGTTTTGAGTAACATTTTTAACACATATTTTACAGTCGTATGCTCTGGGGGTGTATTTTTGTTCTCATGTCATTTTAGTAATTAAAAAAATTAGCATGCCACATTGAACTGAAATCATATTTGGGCGTAAAAAAAAGTTCTAATCAATATTTAATTGAACTCAAAACGCGTAAAAAGAATATTTTTTTACAAATCTCTGATCTTAAATCTGTTGACTTGGCGGAATAAACGGAATAAAAGAACGAATGGGGGGAAGGACATGCGCACATTCATCTTAGTTTACCGAGATGAATATTGTGTCCAAATTTCATGATGATGGAGTTAAATTTTGTGTTACATTTTGCAACATTTTTTATTGATGCTCCGCTCCTATTGGTCGTAGCGTGATATTATATAGCCTCTAGCCTTCCTCGATAAATGGGCTATCCAACAAAAAAAAAAATTTTCAATTCAAACCATGCAATAGATCCTGAGATTAGCGCCTTCAACCAACCAAACAAACAAACAAACTCTTCAGCTTTATATATTAGTATAGATAAATGATATTGCGACACGTTCGTTACATTGACAACGTGATGAATCAATTTTACCCTATATTGTATCAAAAGAAGTTTTACTTCAAAATACCACGTTTGCCACACTTGATTTTCGCGAAGTCAGACGTATTAATATCTGATTTGACGTTTAAAGGTTGAAAAAAAAAATATTGAAAATTGGAAGGCAATACATTAACATAAAAATGTCGTTACTAATTGTAATTTTGTACCCGCCCTATGGCCTATTTCAGGATATACAATCAATTTTATGGCTTATGGATCTACATACAATTGTTTAAATTTTCCCGATGTATACTGACACATAGCTCTAATTAGTAATTAGTGACATTAACAAAATTGTACATGTACAGTGGCGTACGTAATAATACCTGGTTTTTTTCATTTCACTGTCGAAAAAAATAATTTTGTTGGTTTTTGCTTTCGTGTGAGTTGACTTAAGTATACAGAGTGTTTTTATAAAAACTTTGAACGTTTTTGTATCATTGATTTTTTATGTAAAAATGAACATCTTTTGTCTGATTTTTTTTTTAAATTTAGCTTGTAGGTAGTTTTTTGATAAATCGGTACCTAATAATCATTTTTAATGAGCGTTTTGGTAAAAAACTTCGAGCAGATTTCAAAAAAAGTTCAGACCATAGAAAGTGGGGATTCCCATTTAAAAAACAAAGGTTACCCTCCCTGCTAAGGGGAGAGGTGGTGGGGGTGAGTATTGTTTTCAAACGATTTCCCCCTCGAAACACTACAATTTTTTTATTCAACCCGTTATTTTTTAAAGAAAAACATAATTGTAGACTACAATATTTCGGTTTTTATGGCGGACAGTATTCAACTTTTGGGGGCTAATTTATTAACGTGTACCTAAATAATTGAACTGATTGATTTTGTCCCCTACTGTATTTATCCCAACCAAAATACACTAATGGATATAATGGACCCATTAGTTGCTCTAAATAATATTTAAGGGATTTTCACATCTAAAGAGGTAGTAAAATACCTAAAGCCTGGAAAACTCGTAAAAAAACGAAATAACAGACTTGTATCCCGTTATTATTTATTTAATATATTAGTATTGATGTCCAGTATTTTTTTTTTTTTTTTTATTAAAAGTGCATTTTTGACAACTTGGTCATTCATGCGTAAAAATAAAATAAAGTAACAAAAATATACATCATACATATAAGCTTACAGCTAAATAGGGAACAATTTGTACTGTTGGTTCACTTTAGAAACTATTATATGTGTCCGTTTTCTTTGTAAATTTGATGATCTTATTTATTTCGATTTCCTCATCGCCTAAGGATTTTTCCAGATTTTCTGAAATATTTAGGTGTTGCCTGATTTGAGAGTGTTGATTGCAGTCTGTTATTATGTGTTGCACAGTGAGGGGCACATCGCATTCTGAGCATATTGGGGCACTTGTTTTACTAAGAAGGTAACCGTGCGTTAAACGACTGTGACCAATGCGTAGTCTGCTGACAATTACTTCTTCGCGTCTTAGAGATCTATTTGATGTAGTCCAAGGTTTAACAGTGTTTTTGATGGCACGTAGTTTGTTGCTATTGATGGGTATGTCTTGCCATTGCTGTTGCCAGTTGTTGATAATTTCTCTTTTCAGATGGTTTCTTAGATCTTCAGCTAGTAGTATGTCGATGCTTTCATCTTCTTCATCTGGATTTTTTGCAGCTGAATCAACATTTTCATTGCCTTGGATACCGCAATGACCGGGAATCCACATAAATATAACGTGTTTATGCGTTTGTTTTATTTTAGTTAGTGCTTCGTGGATTGATTGAACGATAGGATGGACGGTTGATTTTTGGGATATTTGAAGAAGAGAGCTTTTGGAATCGGTACATATAAGAAAATCGGAATTAGGGCTGTTTAATATAGAATTAATACATCTGTCTATAGCAATAAGTTCGCTGTTTGTGACTTCTGTGATGTTGTTCAGTTTATATATTTTAGTAGAACTATCTGTCATGTAGGCACAGTTAGTAGAAGTAGAAGCAGTTGGAGCCATCAGTATAGCATTCCAGTATTTTTATAAGTAGCAGAAACCTGATATGTATCTGTTTAATATTGTTTTTGGTACATTTAAAGGAGTATTTTTTGTGACACATACAAGGGAAAACGTTTTTCCAGAATTTTTTGTTGGTAATTTATACTACCACCATAATTTCAAGATGGTTGAATTGATTTCGATGAAATATAGTACCTACACGGTCAAATGCAGGTGTCCTAAACGTAAACAAGAAATTTTTTAGTCGGTTATGCTCGGATAAGATAAGGTTTCTGTCAAAACCGACGAAGGCTATAGTTAAATATAATCCTCAACCAAAACCTTCCTTCATCATAAATAACTTTACTTCACAATTTCCTAAATGCCTAATAATTTTGAAATTCGATAACTAGATACATATTTGCAAAAAAGTGAACATTGTTTTCTATTTTGAAAAAAAAAATATATAAAAATTATGAACTCTTAAATTTCAGTTCCAGTAATGATAATTTTTTACTGATATACGGCCAATGTTTCAGTGTTAATTAAAAATTTAAATTAATGTATAAACAGGGTTTAGGTTGAAAACAGCCAGTGGCTGAACCTTGCCTTTTAGTACTTTCATCTGGTACTAATAAAGATTACTTATTATTATTATAATGAGCCTAAATCTCACTAACGAGGCTTCCTCATATATCAATATCCACGTCTTTCTGTCTACGACGTAACGATGCGAAGATGATTATTAGTTAATTAATTATTAAACTAGTCCAATTTCTGATTTTAAATCTGAATTATGACTGGTTCTTTTTGCATAAAGTTCCAGTTAACTGACGTTGTACTGATTACAAGTTTTATTATAAAAAAAATGTGTGCATTCGTGGGACCCCTGACAACTGTGAAAGATCTAAAACATGTATTTATATATTTTTTCTATGGAGGACCTTCCATAATTTTTTCTATATTTGAACGATATATTGTTCCCAACCCAACGCGCATCATTAGATGTTTCAGATCCCTGGCATCTAGCTGTCCGCGACTTTAACAAAAGCGAAGTTATAATCCAACGCATACACAAAGCAGGCGCCACGTGCTGTCATCTATCGAAATACTAGTAACTAACTTTCGCAATTTTATCAGGATGTCGCCTTCAACTAAAGTCGTGTTTAATCCAACGCACACAAACGTAACGTCCTTCCATAAAAGCGTCGCGTCGGTTTTATTCCCAACCAAACGCGTCATTATAGATTTTCCACATCAAAAAAATGGTTAGACCAACTGTTCAACGTATCTAAAATGCCCAGTCTTAACGCCTAAACTTTAAAAATGAACTACGCTACTGAGTGTACGAACATCGGACAACATATTGGTAGATTTATACCATATCGACATTTTATTGTGACTCTAATACTTCATTATTGATACTGTAATGAAATTAAAAATATATATCGCCGTTATTTATACCCATCCACGCTACCCCACAAATACCGAGCGTTTATTTATAGCACGATTTAATAGTGAAATTTTAGATTCGGGGGACCTCAAAACGAAAAGATATTGTAAAATTTTTGAAAAGTGCTTTTTGACCTACACTAGTAGGTACCATGGTGGGTTGAAATGGTAAAATTTGAAATCGGATTAGTAGTTTCGGAGATTAACTCCTACATCCAAACATCCAAAGTTTATAACTCTTTATAACATTAACCTAATTCCATCACTGCAATTTTTAAACCAGAAATGTACTTCATTTGTTTGAACTGCATAATATATGTTTGTTAGAAAATGCCTGAAGGGGGGGATGTGGGGATAGTGTACAAACAACAAATGTTAACAGAATAAACCCCTAGTAACCATGAACCCCTGGAATTGGTTAATTTCACACTTTGTTTGGATAACATTTACTCTTTTGTATGCGGATGAAATCCTGTTGATTTTAATATTACTCTACCAGCTACCTCTTTAAAATAAATTTAATTAAAATATGCCGTATTACATAACTATAATTTTAAACTCAAAAAATGTACAACTGTGTAATTAGACCGGTCATTTTAAATGTTTCAGCTGTTTACCGTTATACAGCAAACCAAAATATGTAAAAAATCGGAAATTTTCCGTAGAATTCAATGCTGCATTTTTAAAACAACTGGCAGTGATGGGTCTTGCCGAAAATTGGGGCCAAAGTTGGTCAAAAACTGTTTTTTGCGTTTTTAAAAAAAAATATTCTTTGGATTGAGAAAAGTTTAATACAAAAGTTATAGAATTAATTATTACGGATCGATCTGACTTGGTCCGATGTTAAAAAATTCGAAAATGGAGTGGCAATTGTTAAAAAACCGTTAAAAATCGCTGTTTTTTGAAACGCTTGTATCTCTTTGAAAAAAAATAATCTTTAAGCGATACTTGGTGAAAGTGTAGCCCTTTGCAATCCAAACAAAAGCGTTTTTTAAAATTTGAAAAATAATGAAAAGTTTTTGCAAAAAACGATTTTTTCGAAAAAAAAGCATTTTTTTAAAATGCCAATAACTCATAAACCCGTGAGTTTTTATAAACGTTTTGGGGCTTAAAATTTTCTTAATAGTTTCCGTAATGTTTGCAATTACTGCGCGCCTTTTTAATTGATCGGTAATGTGCGAAAAATCGGTGGAAAAATCGGTATTTTTTTTTTTCAATAAAAACAAAAAATTAAATACCTTCAAAAATTGAAATTTTCTACAATCGTCATTATTGCTATTTAATAGCTGGTATTTTTCTGTGAATTAAAAAAAAAAAAATCAACCCTTCGACTTTCTGGAGCCGAAATATATTTTTTTTTTATTCCTGCGGCGCCATTTTACAATATTATGGGCTGAAATTTACATGAGTTACAGTTTAATACTTACAGATTAAATAAAAAATTACCAGATCCAAATCGGTCATTACTGAGCACTGCAAAGTTAGTTACATGAGCTGATCAGCACCGTGGCATGAGAACATTAGCACTATAGGTGGAGTGGATGAGAAAAACGAAAAACTGATAAAATTATTATTAAGAGAAAGTCAGTGGGAGTTTTTTTCATCCACTCCACCTATAGTGCTAATGTTCTCATGCCACGGTGCTGATCAGCTCATGTAACTAACTTTGCAGTGCTCAGTAATGACCGATTTGGATCTGGTAATTTTTTATTTAATCTGTAAGTATTAAACTGTAACTCATGTAAATTTCAGCCCATAATATTGTAAAATGGCGCCGCAGGAATAAAAAAAAAATATATTTCGGCTCCAGAAAGTCGAAGGGTTGATTTTTTTTTTTTTTTAATTCACAGAAAAATACCAGCTATTAAATAGCAATAATGACGATTGTAGAAAATTTCAATTTTTGAAGGTATTTAATTTTTTGTTTTTATTGAAAAAAAAAAAAATACCGATTTTTCGCACATTACCGATCAATTAAAAAGGCGCGCAGTAATTGCAAACATTACGGAAACTATTATGAAAATTTTAAGCCCCAAAACGTTTATAAAAACTCACGGGTTTATGAGTTATTGGCATTTTAAAAAAATGCTTTTTTTTCGAAAAAATCGTTTTTTGCAAAAACTTTTCATTATTTTTCAAATTTTAAAAAACGCTTTTGTTTGGATTGCAAAGGGCTACACTTTCACCAAGTATCGCTTAAAGATTATTTTTTTTCAAAGAGATACAAGCGTTTCAAAAAACAGCGATTTTTAACGGTTTTTTAACAATTGCCACTCCATTTTCGAATTTTTTAACATCGGACCAAGCCAGATCGATCCGTAATAATTATTTCTATAACTTTTGTATTAAACTTTTCTCAATCCAAAGAATTTTTTTTTTTTTAAAACTCAAAAAACAGTTTTTGACCAACTTTGGCCCCAATTTTCGGTAAGACCCATCACTGTCAGTTGTTTTAAAAATACAGCATTGAATTCTACGGAAAATTTCCGATTTTTTACATATTTTGGTTTGCTGTATAACGGTTACAAAAAATTAACATTACGTTCAAAATAGAATGACCGGTCTAAATGTATATAAAAATAATACTGGATTGTATGAAATATATTTATCGCTCTATAGTTTATACGATAAATTCCCATTTTCCATTCTAAAAAGTTTCCAAACATTTACATTTTATATGTTTCATGTAACTAAATAAACATATAGTATCTGTGTACAGAAAATGGGAAAACAGATTTTTTGTAAATAATAATATTTTTACACTGTTTGATTTCATTCAACCTTTAACAAGACAAGTGTAATTTTGCATAAACAAACAAGAGCTGTTGTATGTAGATTTATGATAAATATTTTAGATTTATTGACGTTTATCGTTTTGTCAATATTTTAAGTTAAAATTATCGACTTTAATTGGCACATTGCTGCGAATATAATTAATACTTTTTTCCTGTTGTGTAACTGATGTAATCAAAATCATTATCGGATTTCGGTTTAAAATTTTGTTTCATTACAAATTAGTGACCCGGTCGGGCTACGCACGAATTTGTAGATTGTCACCGTTTTTTCGTCGACTTACGTTGCAAAATTGGTCTCCGCGAAGAGCGCTTTTATTATAACGCGTTAATATATAGCCTATGTCCATTCTAAATATTGGTGAAAAAAAAATTCAAATCGGATGAGTAGTTTCGAAGATTATCCTCACAAAATTCACACTCTCTCTTTATAATATTAGTATACATTTTTCGGATAATTTGTATGATAATTTTAAGGAGACCTAACAGAGAATTATATAAAAAAACAAAAAAATTTCATCATTAAATTAAAGTTACATATTTGAACTAAGAAGGAAAAAAATGATAATAATAAAGTTTGGGAGCCATGAATATGTATAAAAATTATTTCAAAACTAAGTTATAGACTTAACAGATTATAAAGAATAATGATTCAATATTCTTTCTTTAGTTATTTATTATAAATAAGATTAGCAAAGAAAGAATTTTAACATTTATAACCTACTACACTCGATATTCGAAAGGTAACCAAAAACTCGTTGATAACCTAAAACGCGTATTTTGTAATGTTTCGCTTTTTTGCATTGGGGCGTGACGAAGCATTAATAGTGTATTGACAGGAACACGAAACGGAGAGCTTGTAAATTTTTTGCGCTTGGAGCATCCGGAAGTTTGAAATGGTACCTATATTATATATCCCACTGGAAAACAAGTGTACCAATTATAAGTATATACGTAATATGTAAATCTCCGTTTCTTATTGCTTGAACATGAATGTAAATGTCATATTTACTGTAATAACTAAACCATTCCACGGTTATTTTCAACAATCATGAATGAAAACTCTTTTTCCGCGGAAGAAAAGAAATAAACGGAAGAAAAACATGTCACTGACAACTACCAAAACTCACTGCACTAATTAAAATTATAATGTGCTATTTAGCCTAAATTGTAAATTGGGTCTACTATACAATATGTTGTAAACGCAAATTAATCTATACCAGGGGCGGGCAAATCTTTTGATCGGCGGGCCACATAGCTGATGAAAATTTGACCGCGGGCCAAAAATTTGCAGAAAAAAAGATCCTCACATTCTATTTTCGCATTCGGAGTGCAACAAAAAAAAAGGTCCTCACATTCTAGTTCCGCATGTGGAGAGCAAAAAAAAAAGGTCCCCGTATTCTATTTCCGCTACTATTTTTCTAAAATTTCCTAAAATGCTTCGCGTGCCGCCATTTGCCTAGGCCTGATCTATACTAATATATAAAGCTGAAGAGTTTATTTGTTTGAACGCGCTAATCTCAGGAACTACTGGTTCAAATTGAAAAAAAAAAGTTTTGTTGGATAGCCCATTTATCGAGGAAGGCTATGCGCTATATAATATCACGTTACGACCATTAGGAGCGGAGCATTAATGAAAAATGTTGCAAAATGTATCTCAAAAATAAGCTTCTATTCATGTGAAATGCACTAACAAAATATACTCATATTAGCGTTGTGTGTACACAACGTCGGATGGCTCAATTGGTAGAGCATGCGACTGTCGATATCAGGGTCGTGGGTTCAAGCCCCACGTTGAGCGAAAATATTTTTATTATTATTTTTTATTTTCTACATTGCTTTCTTCCAAGGCTAACATTTAAATTTATTTCAATTTTATTTAATTAATTAAAAAAAATTATTAGTTTAAAAAAGTATAACTACTGCTTTTTATCGACAAAAGCTTTTGAACGGTAACTCCGATCATCATTAAATTTGGACACAACATTCATCTCGGTAAACTAAGATGAATGTGTGTACTCATGTTCCTCCCTTCCCCATTAGTTCTTTTACACCCGGGTGAAACCGCTAGTTACATATAAAAACAGATAAATTACAAGAAAGCAGCTTTGAGGTTATACGTAAAAACACGATTGACAGCTGTTCGCGACTATTGGTTGGCAACAGTAGCGGCAATCTCGTGGAGCGGTGTACATGATAACTATATTTTTCTTCATACCTCGATCGAAAGTACATACTTTCGGCATAAATTTTAAGTCTATCATTTACGCATTGGTGGGATTACACGCACTGATGCGGAAAGTACGTACGTTCGTGCGCCAGTAAAGAAATATCATCTAGCAACTGTTTTTTAGATGTCGTTTCCATAACAACCCTTTTACATTTTAGCTAATAGTCGTGTTTTTACGGATAACTCAAAGTTACTTGCTTGGAATGTATCTGTGTTTTTATGTAATTAATAAGTATAATAAATTAATTAATGTATTTAATAAGCGTATACTTACGATCGAGGTATGAAGAAAGGCAAAAGTTTGATATTCTTGCACTGCGCGTCATGATGCTCTCGACTGCCTCGGGCATCATGGCGCGCAGTACAAGATATCCAATTTTCGACCCTTGTGGTGTAATATACTATTTCTTTATAGCCGTCCGAACATACGTACTTCCCGCGGCAGTGCGTGTAATCCCAATAGCTAGACTTTCTGCCTTAATATTGATGCCGAAAGTACATGCAGGTACTTTCGATCGAGGTATGAAGAAAAAATCTTATTCCTTTATAAACGAATTTATTTTGTCCCAGTTGTTATATCTGATTTTCACTGTATTTCGGTTAATATTCTGTAATTTAGAAAATGTTAAACGCCGAAGCAGGGCTGCAAACCGTTACAGATTGTACACGCTTTAATTAGTATTTGAAATGATCCACATTTGCATGAACACGTCGTATTATTAATTATATTTCGTTTGAGTATGTCTATGGTTTAAAATAACTTTCGTCGACAATTCCTCTGTTTCGTTTAATTTATTTTTTGTGAGCGTTTCTGTTGGGGAACAATTTTAATTTGATTTGTGACATTCGTACAAACTTTCCTTGCCTCTCACACCCTCTTGTGTAATCACTTCACAACTCTGAATCGCATGAGTTCATTTTGAATGGAAAATTTTATCTTGGAATTCGTAAAAAATATTATCGTTTATATATATGAAATTATAACGATCAAGAAAAAAAGAAGTCTAGACGCGATGTAACTTTCAGGTTTTAACAAAGGCACGATAGCTTTTATATAAATATATGGCATATAAATAGAAAACATATTTTAAAAATAACTCTTATACTTATTAGATTTTATTTATTTTTTAACTAGATACAACAGTCCATTTGCTAAAAATGTCATTGATTGAAAAAATTTACTTGAAATAGGATTAATATAGATGTTTAAAATTATAGACGCTCAAGAACTGAGATCATAAGCATCTCATAAATTAATTATTCTTAGCCTCTGAACCTCGTGCAGTGCTAAGGAAAAAAATTCCAGCCAATTGGGCGACGGGACCATTCCAACTTCAAAATGTTGACATTTCATATAGTATAATAAAGAAAATAAAATTTCTATCGCGTGAGGTGACGTGGGTAATGGCCAGTATTCAATACGATATTTGCTATTCGTTGCCATGGTTACCTACATAATATGTTCCACGTCATGCAAAATTTAATCAAAGCATGCCTAACTAGTTTATCTCTGACAGATCTACAAAACAAAAGAAAAGCTGATTTTTTATTTGCAAAATATTTCCAAATCTATAAGTTTAGAGAAAAAAATTTCAACCAAACTTTTTTGAAAAATAAATAGAATAATAAGCTGTTATGAAAAGTATACCATTATTATATAAAAAACACCGTTATAGCATATATCTCTTCTGCGTATGTGCTGATTTTCCCCAAAACAATAGGGCTCTTCATATTTACCAAACATCCTCCCAAAATTTGGTTTTAACTGTTCATCCGTTTGACCTGTATCGTGTTCGCAGACTAACAGACGCACAAAGCTTTTTCAAAGATATATGTTTTTTGGATTCATGGGACTTCAAAACGAAATGATATTGTTAAATTTTGAAAAGTGATTTTTGACCTGGACTAGTACCATTTCCCACTTGTGGTATTAAGTACTAGTGGCCCGGTTCGACTTCGCACGAATTTGTAGACTGACACCGTTTTTTCTTCGACTTATTTGTCAAAATTGATTTCCACGAAAAGCGCTTTTATTTTAACGCGATAATATATAACCTATGTTCATCCTGATTCCTGATGTAGTTTCGGAGATTACCCTACGCATATACATAAACTCAAAGAAACTGTATAGGCTTGCTTGTTCGTAGGGTTTTGCACTACATCCAGTGTTTTTTCTTCAAGTATGTGCGAATGACCGTTAAATCGAAGTATCTACTATTTTTCTTTCCAAATGCAATCAGTAAATTACTAAAATAGTTGGCAAAACCAAAAGTGCACATCCCGCAAGTTTTCCACTGTACATATTATAATGAAAAAAAATTGAGAAAATAGATTTAAAAAAAAACAATTAAAAAAATAGAAAAAAAAAATAAAAATAAAATGGAATAGAAAAATAAAATATTACTTGGTGTCAGCGGGAATCGAACTCGGCACCTTGCTATTACTGGACTACGCGTTTAACCACTCGGCCATTCTGATATCCCAGCTTGCGTTGTTATTATGGTATAGAAGTGGAGCAGTTATTCTACGTAATACACTACATTACAATAACAGTAATAGATATTTTTTTGTTTTTTTAAGGTTTTTTATTTTAACTATTAGCTGTCAAAAATAATAAAATAAAACTGTTTATAAAAATTAAACTACTGAACACATTTATGTGAATTTAAATAGGGTTCTGGTTTGATAGTAAACAAAGTGAATAAAATATAACCCAAGGCAATCCGACCAAAATTGCGATCTGTAGAGTCGTGACGTCGTACATACGTACATACGTACATCCGTACATACGTACAGACCAACCGACAACTGCTGTTTGTAACTTTCAATTACAATTTTAATAGTATTTATGAACTCGAATTGATTTAAAAATGGTTCTGTTTTATAGATCAGAATCTCCTCTTTTCAAAAAGCTTCAATTTGAATGGATTTCGTGTGAAATTAACTTAGATATAACTTCTTATATGAACGAAAGTCAGCTCTGATGCTCAAAGCGATAATAACGCACATACCGCTAATTTAGCGGTATGTGCAATATATAACAGTTGTTTAAAGTTTCGCACCGAAAGTATACGAGATTTAAATGTAACCTTGACATACAGTCGCGATCTCTATAATTAGAATTCCAGACATGCGTTAAGAAAAAGAAGTGATAAACGTAGTCCATTGACACTGTCGCATGACGTAATGAGATACCAACAATGCAAATTGTGGCATAAATAATTATAAACAATAAATGCAGAAAGAAATGCATAATTGCAGCGTTGCATAAAGCAAGTAAATATTTTGTTTTTTTTTATTATGGTATTTCATAATTATATCAACATTTTTATAGCTTAGACCTTAAAGGAAAAGTTTGGATGTTCGAGGTAATCTCTGATTCATCCGATTTGAAATTTTTTTTTTATCAATATTTAGAATGGACCTTCAGGATGGATATAGGCCATAATATATTAACGCGTTAAATTAAATGCGCTTTTTGTGAAGATCAATTTTGCAACGTAAGTCGATGAAAAAACGTAGGCAATCTATATAAATTCGGGCCAAGCAGGATACAGGGGCCGCTATATCTATACTTCTCTATATACTCTATAGTCTATTGATTGACCGCGTTAATCTCAGGAACTACTGGTTCGAATTGATTTTTTTGTTGGATAGCCCATTTATCGAGGGAGGCTATATGGATAGGCTATATAATATCAAGCTACGACCAATAGGAGCGGAGAATCAATGAAAAATGTAACTCAAAATTTGTCCGTCCGACAAAAACTTTTGAACGGTAACTCCGATCATCATGAAATTTGGACACAACGTTCATCTCGGTAAGCTAAGATGAATATGCGTATTCATGCCCCCTCCCCTTCCCCCATTCGTTCTTTTGCACCCGGGTGAAACCGGGCGGGACCGCTAGTAATTTATAAAATGACGACTCTAGACGGGCAAATTATTATCAATCACCTATTTTATGCTATTTATTTCAATAAATGTTTTTCACAAATAATATTTTAATTTTTGCTAATTTTTATAAATGTTTTTATACCCTTTCGATATAATAAAACAATTTTTGTCTCTATTAGTTCATTCTGCAGATATTTGTATACAGTAATGCACACATCATTGTACGTTTATATATAGCTTTTTAATTATTGTTTTATTGGTATTTGTTGTAGATACTTATATAATTGATAACGAATAAAAATTATATAGTCGACTTGCGGCAGCTCCCTTTTTTGATGACAGTTAAAAAGAGGGGCTTTTTAATTTTCGGTAGCGATTTACTGTAAGTAGTTTTTTTTCAATTTTTCAGAAGCTATATATGAACAGCTATATTCAAACGGGTGTATATTAATTTATTCATATAATTTATGTTAATTTGAGCGACGCTAACGAGGTAGTGCCTCGTTTGACCCGTTCGCACAGTCAATTGAACAGGTCCAGCGTAATGATCACTTTAATGGGCATTAATAAGATTTAATTTGTTCAATGCACGTTCGAACACAATACATTCAGGCAACGCGGGAGTTGGTACGGTGACGGAATATGCCGCGCAAATTGTTGATTTGATTCTACTTCTCAACTGATCAACCAAAATAGTATTTTATTATTAATCATATACATGTTAAACCTGAGTCAGTGAAAACTGGATAAGCGAGAAAACACTCTAAGTGAGAGTAATTGCCAGGTACCGTCTTTGTAACCCTCTAAAACCTCTAGAAGTGAGAAACAGAACCCCTATAAGAGAAAGACGTTTTTCACTAATGGACCTCTATAACTGAGACTACTACTTACCTGTACCTCTATAAGCGATAGACGGACGTATTAATAGTTCTACGAAATTTAAGAATGAGTCATAATTTATACATAATACAAAATACATACATGTTTATCACTACATATCTGATGTATTTTTATAGACCTCTATAAGTGAGAAAGGCCACTCCTGTACCTCTGTATTCTAAGAGCTAGAAATTCGGGTTAGTAAAAACCTCCCATAAACGAAAAAGAGATCGCGGTCTCTTGAACTCTTGCAGAGTTACAAATTTATCGATGCGAGCGTTTATGGTGAGCACTAGTGGAAACTTCAAACTCAAATTTTCCGTATATCAGTGATTTATTAAAAGTGAAAATAGTTATATTATAAAGTTTTTTTATTACAAAGAAAACATGGCCAAAACTAGGCGATCTGGAAATGCTTGAGTTGTGTTCCGGGCTGTTGCGCTGATGGCGATTTAAGTAAAATAAAGATCATTGGCGCCATAATTTGGCGTTACGCTGTCAGTGTAAACAAATTAATTATTTATAAGTATTGTACGTCATAATCGATAAATAATAATTCTCACGTACCTTTTTTCTTATGCTATTTATATAAGTAATGGTTAACAATATGAATTTTATTGTATATAAAATTAACAGCAGTTTTCCTTATTACATTTTTTTTACACATCATGGCCAACTAAAGTTTTTGACTTATCACCATAGAAACATGTCGCGATTTCCATAAAAAACTGAGTTAAATAATTCCCTATTACTCACTAGCGGCACACAGCCTATACATTCACAAAAACGTGTATTCGATCGAGATAGATTATAGTTTTGTAGCGGAGCCGCGCGTTTATTTATATTATGTTTGTTCATACAGATGTATGCCTGTGTACATAATATATATTCTCGTATATTATTATTAAATCCGGTAAATTTGTAAATACCGTAAACGGATGAGTGTAATAATAATAATTGTAGGTAGCTGTGATGATATTAATGACCCAGAAGTATTAAGGGAACGCTAACCGTGTGAGGGTTGGTAAATACTGAGGGGGTGGCGGAATGCAGGTATACCGACATTTTTCACTTTTTTTCCATGTAATTCCGGTTGTTAAATATGGCCGATGTTTTTTTGTTTTCCTCACGAGAACAAATGAATTGAAATCCGGCAAACAAACAACTGTTTTAACTTTTGTTTCATGATATTATCGTCCCTTCATTTTGTTTTATTTTTTTAATGGGGCAGTATTCATATTTCGGTAAATCAATAAATAAATAATAGATTTTAATTAAAGCTGTATTATATTAGTTTGGTTATTTTCATCGCTTTGTTAGTTTTAACAAAATGCAATTACAGCAGATAGAGTAGATTTTAGATTATACACAACAACAAAATTTCAACTATTAAAAGATCTTTTAACGCTTATAAGTCAACAGACCTTTTTATAGCTGATATTTTTTTGTGTGCAAGCCCCAACTTCCGCCATATTTTTTGGGCATTTTTAATTTTGACAGGTGAAAAGTAATTGATTTTGGAAAACAGTCATTAAATATAGTTTTAAGAAGGGACACAACACCTCAGAAAAATATTTTACTACTTTTGAAGATAAATCTTTTGGCAATCAACGATTTATGACAGGTAGGATTAACTTTTCAATCAGTTTTTCCAATCGCGGCCTTTCAACCACCGTCTCAATTGAGTACAACTGTGTTCTTTTATTGTTTTGTGCACCAATTTAGCATCGTCAAGAATATTTTCATCTACAATAATTGAAGGAGATTTATTTGGTTGAGGAACAATTTAAAATAAGCTTTACCAGTGTATCGCTTGTGGCCAACGTTTCGAAAAATATATTTTCATCATCAGGGCCTCAATGCAAGTTGAAATGGTAAATTGTAAATTGCATTGAGGCCCTGATGATGAAAATATATTTTTCGAAACGTTGGCCACAAGCGATACACTGGTAAAGCTTATTTTAAATTGTTCCTCAACCAAATAAATCTCCTTCAATACATATTTTGGAACAAAAATTCTACTAACAATCTACAATAATGTTTAAAAACGTTATTGGCTCATTTATTGCGTCAAAAAGTGCCCGAAATTTTTGAATAGAAGAGTATATATTTTGAATATCAGTGAAATATATATTCTTCTATATTGTCGGTTTCCCGTGAACTTGGGAAGATTAAAAACAGTTTTTTTTTAAATTGATAATGAATTATTTATGTTGGTAGACGGGGTCTACAAAGTCGTGATAATGCAAAAAGTAGATTGCACCAAAAAAAGTGTCTATCATTTTTGCTTCCATATATTATCTTCACTTAATTTGTCAGCTTCCTGTTAGCCTTGAAAGAGTAAAAACGGTACATTTTTTAGCTTGACAATAAATTATTTATGTCAGAACAGTTAGTAACTTAAATATTCATGTCTATTTGCTACGCAGACATTTAACATTGTTTTTGCTTTATGTAATATTATTATTATTACTATTATTGTTCGATATTGACTTGACAGACGAAGGAATGAATAATTCACAAGCGCAACGGAAAGGTTCTTTGACTGCAAACGCGGAAATGATACTCAAGTGTTTACTCACTTGTGGTATATTACACGATACTTACATATTTTAGTACATACATCAGGTAATACCTAGAATACAGGTATGGATGTTACTATCCAAGGGTAGCCAGGACGAGTAGGAGCCGATCAACCTTGTAGCTATCGATCTTTTATGAAAACACGTTTATAGATAGTGCTTATCCGCGAATGAATGTTTATTTTTAAAAGTCATCCACGGTATCTAATTTAAGTAAAACACGCGTATATTAGGGACATCTGCATCATTTTAGACATTTTTATTTGCATCTCTGTCCACAACGGATGTATCGAACCTTTCGCGGATGTAGATCCAAGTCATGACAAGATAATTGACGCGGGCCCCGGCACTTGATGCGTACTCGAGTTCTTTGGCTACTTGGCCAGCAGGGATCGAGGATTTGGAAGCGTGTGCAATTGACTATGGGCATTAGATGAACAGAATGTTTAAGTATTATATTTTAAAGTAGTCTTGTAGTAGGTAACCTATATTTTGACCAGACATCAACTGGCATTTGCTTACGTATTGTAACAAAACTGTTCTAGTCCGTGGTGGAAATTATTTATTTACAATAATAAACGTTTAACAAAACAGTTAAACACACAAACGAAAGAGTACTTCTCAAACGTAACAGTATTAACAACGCTACAGAAACAAGATAACAACAGTTCTAAATAATAAAATAAAAGAGTAAGTAAAAAAGAATATAGAGTCACTAATTATGTACACAAAATATTAACAATACAGGAACACACCAAAGTTTATCAGCACACTTATTCGCACTTGTCTATTAACTATATTCACACGATTATTTACAACACAGAAGCTATTTATGTAAAACCAGATTTATATAATTGCACTCAATGGTTTACACAGCTCATTTATCTTCTATCTTAGCAGCTACCTCGGTCTTACTGAACAATTTATGTCACACAGCTATTTGTAATCTGCTGTACGTACGCGCTGCAACTAACCAACTGACTGACTTGCCAACCACTCCGCTCGCATTTTATAGCTTCGTCCCCCGCCTGATAGACTTTTCTAAAAGCACCGAGATCCTTCCTTTACATGTATCGCCCTCCTTAGGCAACTTTATGAAGGTCGGGTTTTGACTACCTGCTTTCCATTGTTGTTGTTGCGAGAATATTCCACAGAAAGCATAGTCGTCCCAACAAGGAACGTGCAACAGTATCATTAGACTAGGCTTCTACACTTAGAATCAGCTTGATCTGAGGTGCACTGCGACAAAGTGTAAGAAATGTTCGGATATCGCGACACAAATAATTGCCTACCTAAAGAGACGGAAAGCTAGAAAGCTTAATTACTCTTGCACCTTGTACCAACCACTTCTCTTGGGTACCTACCTCTTTTTACAACGGTGCTGACAGAATTACTTTAACAAGTTAATGTAGCGTCTACAAATTGTGAGATTGTTCCCGAAGAATTATGTAAAAGGAACTGTATAACTAGACGAATTTAAAATTTTTGTTCTGTATCTTAAAAACACAATTATTGTTCGTAAACCAGTTTTTGTTAGTATTCTTTAAGAACTACACACTGTTAAAAAATTCATAAAGAGGAAATTTAAACAATTCTATTGTTAGTATGAAAATAGTTTAGTGTATCGTTTAAATACAATATAAAATTATCTGTTCAATTTTAAAAAATACCCAACGGATTTAAAAGTTCATATGAATAAGGTAGATCCGTGAATTGCTCACTAGTATCGCCTTGTCCTAGGGAGGCTGCAAGACGAAAATTTACCAAGCTGCAGAAGTCGCTGTTGTTAAAAATGTTATTAATCTTATTATTTCCACATCCGCATCTGCTTCTGCAGATGTGGACGTAAAAAAATTCGCATTTGCAGATGACAGTAAAACGTAAATTTGTACGTTCTGATATATTTTTTTTAATTTGACAGTATTGGCATTTTTTAGGAGAGTATTTTTTTTCAAAGCAAAGATCGCTAATGGGCCAGTCATATCGAACATTAAAATTGCAAACTAACGTCTAGTTCTGATTTTTTAATATGTTGTTAGGACCACTACCAGTAGCGTATATCCAAGTTTGCAGCTCACTTTTACTAAACCACGCACCGGATTTTGAAATTGTTTTCGGTAATAGAAAGAGCGATAAACGAGGAAGGTTTATGAATATAATTTGTAAATATTTTTTACAAAATGGCTAAAATACGACTTTATTTTGTCAAAAACTGCATATTTTTTTATTATGTTACTCAATTGTGTTATTTTTTTTATTATGTTACTCATTTATGTTACTCAATTTTGTTACTCAACCACATTAAAATCACTGAATGGATTTACATAACGATTACTAGGTATTAAATTTAAATTTGCGAAAATGCAGTTTTTCATTTTTTGGATTTTTAAGATTTGTGAGTAAACTATATGGCCTACAGACGTCGTTTTTTGTTTAAATTAAAGCTAATTACATTTGGTACAATATCTGTTCCTATGATTTTACCCTTAAAATGAGTATTTTCTCCGATATCGGGGTCAAAAATTGACCAAATCATAAAATTTAACTTTTTTGAAAAGAATGGTCAATTTTTGGAAAGCTGCGTCTCGGTAAGTATTGAACCTACAGAGCTGATTCTGGTCTCAAATTGTAGCAATTTTAGTCTACTTAAAAACGTATAAAAATATTTTATAAAAAAATGCATAGTTTAGGACCTATATTGAGAATACCAAAAAAAGTGCGAAAATTTCGCGGTTTTTCGAGTGCTGCAAAGTTAGCACAGGTCTTTCGAAGCTGCAAACTTGGATATACGCTACTGGTAGTGGTGCTAACAACATATTAAAAAATCAGAACTACACGTTAGTTTGCGAGATTAGCAATTTTTAGTGTAAGATATGACTGGGCTATAACTGTTTGGGGTAGTGCTGAAAGCATTGAGTAATGAAAAAAAAATTGGAAAGTATAATCAATATTTGTTTAAATTAATATGCAACGTACAAAAACGTGAAAGTAAAATTTTCATCACATTATTATTCATTAGTTTAGATAAAATTTATTCAGTATTTTGCACAGTATTTTTTTCGCAAAAAAAATTATGAAAGGTTTATGTACCTACTTGTTATTACGTATACCGTATTCGTTTTTGATTTTACACTTTGTGTGCATTTTACTCTTTTTTTTCTGTTTGAAAAATCAGAATCAAAAAGAAAAGCGTGGTATACTTTATTTTCCAGTTAAAAGAACAAATAGGTTTAATTAATGATGTTCATTTCCAGCAGAATTCAAAGAATATAATATTTCACTGGCCTGCAGTGGTTGTAATATTTTCCGGTTGTGGATATACTGTTTTTAAACTGGGGTGAAAGGGTTGGTGCATTGACAATGCCCGGTCAACATAATACAAATTGCTGTATCAACTTTTTAAAATTAATTAATTTCATTTCAATTTAAATCGTTTGCAGCGCAGACCGCATATGCGCTTCGCGGTTTTTATAATCGGTCTGTTAGACTTTTCCTTTAAAGGGACTCGGCAAAACCCTGATTTCCTAAGATAACGGTACCGTAAAACAGCGGCCGAAATATGACGGTGAATAACGTAACAACAAAATTTGAAAAGGAGTTTGATCCTGCAGGCCATCCCTGAAACTTCCCGCTATTTTTGAGTTCAAAACGCTCAAAAACATAAAATATAGCAAGAAGTTTATGTTTTAGCTCTTCGAGCTCAAAAAAAAAATACTTTCTTACGAATTTTTCGTTCACAAATGAACAGATTTTGATGCAGTTTGCGGAAATCGCCGCAGTTTTTTGATTAGATTTTGGAATTAATCGGTTTACTAGTTTAGAAAATATTTTCAAAAAACAAACTAAAAATATTTGAAACTTGTATTTTTAAAATTTCTCCAAATTTATTGGGCCGAATCATTCCAAATTTTCAGGAAATAAGTTCAGCAAGGTCACGTCAGATGCTGCAAATGGCGTTTCAATCGGACACTCCGTTCAAAAGATATGAGGTTTACATACACACACACACACACACACACATACACCAAGACAATTTTTTTTTATAGCGGGAAGTTAACAACCTGTGTGTAGAAATAAATGAATACCACTTTTTTACGTTACAGAGAAAACCGCATCCATTTATTTGTGCGTACACGGTTTTTGTTACGTCATTAAAAAGTATTACATAATTTTGATCTATCCATATCATTAGGTACCTACATATCTTTCAGTTGTAGGTAGTGATTGCAATATCAAATGGCTCTGTTTCAATCTCTCTGCGAATGGTAATATGATCGTCACAGACTTGAGCAATAGCTAAAACGAAACTGTTATATCAATTTTTGAGTTACTGCGCAGTACTGTGACGAAAATATATTACCGTTTGCAGAGAGGTTTAATGGTCATCATTCGATATTGCAATCAGCATCTACAGCGAAAATATATGTACAATGATTTGGATAGATCAAAATTATGTAATGTTTTTTATCGATTTATTCGGATTATTATCTTTTTCTTCAAAACCCTGCTAACATGGATTTCAAATGAAAGAGTTTGAATACGATAAACTTTGTAACCCAATTTGGCATATACGATCTATTTGAAATTTTGTACACATATTGTATTCCCGATGATAATACACGATTAAAAGGTTTTTAGAATTAAATAATTAATCGGTTTTAACAGATTAATGTTTTGATACTTAGTAAAAATTTTGAAATAGTCAACAAAAAGTATTAGTAAAAAAAAACTTTTTAAAGGTGAATAATTTTTTGTATCTATGTTAACCGTTAGAATGCTACGCGGCGCAAAAGCGCTGCGATCGTTTGTATCGAAAATTGCGGCGCAGCGCAAAAGCGCTGCGAGACTCAGTTTCAGTGTGTTGTTGAGCTATTTTTTTTAGATTTTTTATTTTCTAAAAGAAATAAAATACAATAATATTGATATTATTTTATGTTTAATAAACATTAATAAACAATATAATGCAAAAATAATTAATAAAATTGATTGATATTTGTCTAAATTAGAGTGTTTTATTTGACACCATTATTTTTTCTTCTAAATTAATCAATATGTTTATAGCAATTTTCATTTATTTTTGCCAAAATTGCTTAGCACTAAAACGGTTAAACAGGCCTATTATATCAGACCTGTGTAAAATATTCGATGATGTTTTACCAGTAAACTTTATATTTATGTCAAATGTCAACGTAGTAAAATGTCATCTAGTATATTCAAAATGTATATAGTCCAATACGAGTCGGAGTTATTTTACTGTGGAGTTAGAATATGGCATTTTTGTTCGCAAAGATGTTTTTATTATTTAAATGCTGCAAAAAATGGAATACACCTATTGTTAAAAATGATTATAAATGAAATTTATATAAATGTATCTAAATTAAGGTAATTTTTGAAATTTTTTCAATGGAACTGAAGTGAAAATAAATATTTATTTACTGTGAAATTTGTAAAAGAAAATTACTACAACATTAGTATTTATTTATGGATTAAAAAATCCAGATTCTTTGAAGTGATTCAACTAACGAAACGTGATAATATTTTTTTTACATTTTTAATTAAATCTATTAAATTTTATCAAACCACCGAATACATATTATATAGTTACTTAATTAAATGTACATCAATAAAAATGGAGCTACATTAAAAACTAGTGTGTTGAAACTGTGGATTGCGTTGTAAAATAAATAAGATATGATTATCTTACAATACGCAGTAGTCTTTCGTAAAAAACACTTCTTCTCCTGCGCCTTGCTGTTTCCAACCGTTACAAAACTCCACTTTTGCACGCCGCGTCATGATGAGAAGAGTCGGATTCAGCTATACTTTCGGCTAAAAATTAAACCTTCTTTAAAATATTCGGTTTTGGTTCAAAATTTGACAATTGACCTATTTTGATGCACAATATAGATGCTGATTACCTGAGATAACTCTCTCTCTCTCTCTCTCTCTCTCTCTCTCTCTCTCTCTCTCTCTCACACACACCATCACACCAACACACACACACACACACACACACACGTTGTCACAAGACGGTCACAAAGGCGTTCCAACCAATGTTAACGTATGTACCGTCAGGAAACAGTGCAACGTCGACGCATGCGCACAAAATCGATACAGTTTCGTTACGGTTTCAGAATTGTTATAGCAGGTTGGAACATACACCTACCTGATATTATCCATAGCGTGACTGTTGAAACTCGCTGGTGTTTGTTTCAACACAGTGTCACTACTCGTATAAAGTAATTAGGTCACTATAGATATAATAATAATAATAATAATAATAATAATAATAATGCGTTTAACGTCCGTTTCTCGACTTTATGTCATAACAGACGCCATTCGCAACATTACTATTTTTTTTTCTACCACACTTCCCGTAATTTTCTACAATTTTTAAACTTTAACTCAATTAATAGCAATGGGAAATTAGGATAAGGTAGACAAATTTTTTAGCATAGGAGTTTGGCAGGTAATCGGCCATGGCCTTGAATAAGGAACCATCTCGATATTTATCTGGAATTGTTGAGGGAAACCATGGAAAACCTCTACAAGATGAATGGTACAGGAGTTACCGATTCTCGGCGAGAGGCAGCAGGAAAAACTCCCAGCCACATCTGCCCCCGCCGGGATTCGAACCCGGTATTTCCCGAATGCGAGTCTAGTTCTCTCACCGCTACGCCAACCCGCTCGGTACGTCACTATAGATATATAAACTAGTATATCTTCGTTTTTTTAGCTGTGGGTAAAAACTAGCCTTCGGTTGAATACATGAGTATGATTGGCTTTGGACAAGAGTTAAAGAGAAAATGGATCGTGTTATGTCAGCGATTTCTTCTCCAAAAGCTACGCAGACTCTAACTTTATAAGGGTTTACGTTTAGTGCAACTCTAATAACATTCGGTTACTCCGTTGCGAATTGTAACTAGATGGATGTCATGTGAACTTTGTATATTGATTGTATTTCACTGGCAGCCGTAGCTTTTTCAAACTTTAAACGATAGCTTTTATGCAGACAGGTGAACAAATTAACTTAATAAAGTCGGGAACAATCGTTTGAATCTGTCTATATATTACTGGGCCAGCAGTTTTTTGTGAACGGATATCTCCTCTTAGACCGCTCGACCGATTTCGACGATAAGGTGTCGGATTTGCGAGAAGTGGATTTTAAGGGTTGAAAATTGATATTCACAAAATCGATTTTTAACCTAACAAAATAGATGATATATTATGAGCAGACTGTGGAAAACACAATTTATATTTGACATGCCATAACAATTACGATTCATTTTTAATTTCATATTTAAACGAGAAATTATTTGATTTGAAAGGAAAAAATTATAGGAATAATATGTTTTCACCGAGTAGTTTCGAACAATATGAATTTTTCCAATAATCGTAAATGTTTTGATGTTTCGCAAATCGGCAAATTTTTGGCCTGTTATATATTATGTATTATCCGAACTTATAGAAAAAATCAAGCTGAATAGATTTCGACAATCCACAACCTTGTATCACTTTTAGTTTCAGAGATATGAGCATTTATTTATTATTATTTGAGAACAACTCAAAAACGCCATAACTTCTAAACGACTAATGATACAGAGGTGGGAATCGATTCAGCGCGATTTTTTCTATAAGAATAACCTCAGTTGTAAGTCGTATGTAAACAGTATATCACAGATTTCTGGGTTTTTTTTAAAAACGGAAAAAGTAGGGGGGCGGGGCTTCTTATAAAATTGAAATATTTTGTAAAATAAATTCGCTCTGTTTCGTTTGCATACTTATAGAAAAAGTCATTCTGAATCGATTCTGACCATCCGCAACCATGCATCTCTTTTAGTTTCGGAGCCAAATATAGCCAATTTTAAGTGTTTTTATTTTTATACTTATATAAGTGTTTAAATTTTTATACATTTTAAACTATCATTGCGTCTAAACTAATCGAGATATGAATTTGCGCATAGGCCGAATTCATGCATCAAAAAATACCTAAAGTCTAAACAAATGTTGACAGATGTGTAGTACCTGTATTAGAAATATATTTAGCCCAAAAAAAATTATAGTCATGATAATTGTGTAGTTTATTTTGGTTCAAGATCAAATAAAAATATGGACGGATAAACTCGACGTTTGTTTTTTATTTCATCAAAAAATCAAATATTGCCGTTGAAATAATAAGTTATGACCATACAAAAGTTTACTAAAGCTTTGACTATTCCTTCCTTATTACCTGATATAATATATAAATATGTTTTAAATTAAACGCAATAGAACTAGTATAGTTGTAGTTAATTTCCATTCCCGTCTTCAATCACAATTAATTTCTAGACAAGAGACACTTGTCAACTTTTTGTATACTACTTCATGTGCCCTTGTGTTAACTAATGCGTATTAATGTGGTTTAATTCAGTTACTTGCGTAAATTTACATCAAAATGAACAATTCGGAGCATTGTTAATACTGCCAACAATGATATTTATAAAAGAACTTAAAAACACTTTTTTAAAGCAAGCTTTGATTGAAATGTATTAAAATGGAAAAAAAAAATAGAAATTTAAGTTCATAATTTTGAAAGAGTGGACTAATAAACTATGTAGAGTTTACAGTCCACGTTTTCTATAATAATTATGAATCTAATCTTTTATAATTATTGTGAGTCTAAATTTAAAAAAAGTTTTTTTTGCTTTTTAGAACATTTTTCAATAAGTGCGTGTCTTAAATTTTTTTTTTTCAAATATTTCATTTCAATTTTTTTATTTTCTTCCATCTTGACGCGTCCACCATATTGAATATAGAACGATATTTTAGTATGTCTGCAAATTTCAAAGTTCTAGCTTAATTACGACTAGTCGACGTTTTGATTGCCACAGTAGACCTAAAAATATGTTAACAGGTGAAGTTAAAGAAAAACTTGTGAAAATGACACTAATTATGCGCAATCATAAGCAAGAAACTAATTTAGTGAAAGCGTTAGTAATTGAAAATATCAAAAATTGTAAACAATATTTGCTAATGAGTCTTTAAACTATTTCTTTTTAAATTAGTTCATTTAAACGGGCTTCGTCTAACTAACATAAGTCCTTTCAGAAGATTGGCATTCGTATTTTATACCTATATTATTACGCTATCAGGAGCCTTTTCATATGCAGCAATGGGGATGGACTCGAGGCAATTGAATTGCTAGTGGTAGAGACCCATCCCTATTTCCGACCTGTCGTGTATAAATGTTGTTTATGTTTACAAATAAGAAATATGGCCTCGGGCCAAACATGATACTCACGCTGAAGGACTGTTTTGATTCGTTACCATAATGCGATGGTGTGACTAAATTATTCATTACTGTCAACACAAAATTATATAAAATTCTAACGGGACCTCAGGTTACAAAACGTGTTAAAATTGAGATTCCTCATAATTTAATGACAGGAGTGCCTACTTCAGGATCCCCCATATTCCACAAATTAGGTTAAAAAAATTCAACAAACCTCGTTTTCGATTGTTTTCTAGAATATTAATTATTATTGGTCTTGTTGCTAATTTGGGCTTTGTTGGTTTAAAGGGAAAAACAGCTTTTTTGTGAATTTATTTTGACCATAAAAACATGAAAACTGAACATTTACTGTGAAAAATATTGGGGCAGCAGGGCATAGGTGTTTTTAAAGAAAATATTAAAATTTAAGTAGAAATAATTAAAAAAAAAATTGGTTGTCTGTAAAGTCGGTTTACGGACGATAGTTTTACGTGATAACGTATTCCGTAATACATAACCTAAACCTCCCAAAATTTGGTTTCAATCCGCTTATCCTTGGTGTCGGAATGATAAGAAATGTCAAAAGTGACGTTTGCAACTGTCAAAGTAATATGTTCTAATAATAATTAGTTATTCCAATACTTAACTTAGAAGGCGTTGCATTTCACAAAATACTAATGTCAAAAAATTGAATTAAACATTAGAAATGCAGCCGTTTTCATGTTAAGACAAGACATACGTTATATTCTAATTTCCATGTACGGCAAACAAAGACGACCGACCGCGTCGCGCCATGCATTAGACAACATTGCATTTATATTTTATACAGCTATTTTTCTATATAAATTTGTATAAAAAAACTGTTTAGGCAAATTCTGTTATACGAAATCTATGTAAAATGTTCTCCTCTTTCGTTTAAGACTGGTTTCAAACCGATCTGATTTAAATTGAGCGAGAAATTAGCAAAAAGCACGCACAGGGTCAGGCGGAACGTTACGCGTTACGAACGTTAGGAACGTTACGACCGCTACACTTTTTCGTGCATGCAGCCGGTGTTTTATCAATTTATAAGATTGGTGATTCATCAATTTATAAGACGTTATCACGTCAAAATTGGATGGGGCAGCCAAAATATATAAACAACTTTTTCCTTTTTTCACATTAATAAACATTTTTAATATTAATGGGTAATCGTCAAATATAAATTGTAATATAAACGTTTCGCAAAATAGCATCATCAGTATTATATCTGTAATAAAATATTAAAACATGACAAGTTGTTACAGATATACCTGATGATGCCATTTTGCGAAACGTTTATATTACAATTTATATTTGACGATTACCCATTAATATTAAAAATGTTTATTAATGTGAAAAAAGGAAAAAGTTATTTATATATTTTGGCTGCCCCATCCAATTTACATACAAATACCAGCCGTACCTACTAACATAATAAATAGTTGGCAAAACCAAAAGTGCACATCCCGCAAGTTTTCCACTGTATGATAAAAAAATAACAATTAAAAAATATTTTTAATAAATTTAAAGAAATAAATAATTAAAAATTGAAAAACTATTTTTTTTAAGTTTGCAAAAATAAAAAAAATTAAGAACTATACATAATATAATATATAATTAATATCAAGTGGAATAAAATAAAACAAAATAAAAAGAAAAAAAAGAAAAAAGTCAATGATCTCGTAAGGAATCGAACCCAGGACCTTGCCCTTGGGGATCCAACGGCATAACCATTACGCCACGGCGCCCTACTACGTGTACTGGTGTTATCACGGTATAGAAGTGTAGCACTTGTTTTATGGATTACACTATATTTACACAGCAATTATTATATTGTTTTTTTAAACTATTAGCTGTCAAAAATAATAAAATAAAACTGTTTATAAAAATTAAACTACTGAACACATTTTAGTGAATTTAAATAGGGTTCTGGTCTGATAGTAAACAAAGTGAATAAAATATAACCCAAGGTAATCCGACCAAAATTGCGATCTGTAGAGTCGTGACGTACGTACATACGTACATACGTACAGACCAACCGACAACTGCTGTTTGTGATTTTCAATTACAATTTTAATAGTATTTATGAACTCGAATTGATTTAAAAATGGTTCTGTTTTATAGATTAGAATCTCCACTTTTCAAAAAGCTTCAATTTGAATGGATTTCGTGTGAAATTAACTTAGATATAACTTCTTATATGAACGAAAGTCAGCTCTGACGCACAAAGCGATAATAAAGCACATACCGCTAGTTTAGCGGTATGTGCAATAAATCAAAATTTAAGTTACTTGTAATTATAATTTACACAATAATCACTTGGATTTTTTTTACAATTAAAAGTGTTTTTGTATTTTTCGAGAGAAAAATTAATACCTATTACAACATGTGGAAAAATCACAAATTATTTGAATAAATAGGAAAAAAATGTGAACAAATCATATATAGAAATTACACGTGGCGTATTAAAAATCTACAAACATGTCATGTAGGTGACATTTAGATGCAAAATATTTAATATTGTTACATAAGAGTTTACCGGAAGAGCGGGCAAGTAGCCAGGAAATCAATTTATTTATTTATTTTAAAAAAATAAAATAAAATTTGTGCCGTTCCTTACTCAATTTTTTGAATAAATAGCTCAAAGAATAAACGAGACTATTTTAAATTCATTACGTAAATGAAGAAAAAATAGGCGAAAAAAATATCGTTTGACGCAAATAAATAGTTAGACTCAAAATAAAATTGTTTTTTTGATTTAAGTGCGCATAAAATATGAGTGAAAGAAAGTTGCCTGTTTTTCAAGAATCGACTTCTTTAACGCTTAATCATTTTTTTTTTAATAAACCAGCAGTTTTTGAACAGGATATTTTTAATTTGTTTCTGGTTTTTATTAATGAAATATTTCTTAATTATTGTTCGTATACGATTTGATGTAATTTTATACAAACTAGCAATTTCCTCTGTTCTTCTGACCATGTTGACTCAATGCCAACTATTTAGATACACCTAAAATAAAACCTATACTACAATCTATAGTATTTGGTACTACTATTCATAAAATGAAAATATAAAAACAACTTTAATTTGTAAACAAACCATACATTTTTTTGAAAAGTAACCACTGAGACTTTTCAAAATTTTCTTACAGATTATTCGGAATAAGAAGAAATTTACGAGCTATATGTTTTTGAATTATTTTCAATTTTTTTGTGATTGTTTCAAGGTTAATATATTTTGCAATGATTCAAATAATATATCAAAAATGCTTCCCGGATTTTGTTGATAAATACAACACTTTAATATCTTTTGTGATAAACCTACATAGTTATATTTTTTAGATTTGACACGGATGTTCAATTATTTTAATCACTAAACATTTCTGATCCAAAAAGGTTAAGTGTTAAAAAGTAATCTCTTCATTATACAATAATGAACTTTTTATATTTCTTTTTGCACGATCCCTTATAAAAAGATCCTTTTCATGCCTGTATAGTGGCAGTAATATATCGATTTTTCATCGTTTTTGTAAAGATCCTGTACCTCCTTAAGTGATTAAATCTATAAATCACACAGTAATTGGCACAAACTAACTTAAATTCGTGGAAATTTTAATTGTCTACATTCTTAATCTCAGACTTAATGATCAGTAATAGTTATAAGTATTTTTTCCAGATTTTTTAAATCCACGCGGCATTAAAATTATATTTTATCAGTCGTTTAGTATCGAAATCAGTATTAACTACTAATTGGTAATTATACAATTGTAATCTTTACATTGTATTGAAGCATAAACAATACTTTTGATAAATTGTTAAAAAAATAAACCGTCTGGAATTTTATTGATAGAAAGATAGGAATCGTAATGCTTTCCAAAAATACCTGACTCTTCAACCCAGGGGTAGGACTTTTAACGCTAATCTGCTACCAACGTTAAATCTACTTTTAAAATAAATTCAGCTTTCCAGAAAGCCAGCATAATTTTCCGATAGAAATTTTTTTCAAAAAAGATTTTTGAATGTAAAAGTGCCAATTTTTGAAGTGATAATTCAATAATCCTGAAATAATTAAGTTGACAACAAATGTTAAAACCTAAGAAGTTTTACTTCTATAACGCGCGGGAGTCTCACGCATACTATTTTTATAAAGAAAGTATTTTGCTAAGTGCTTTTTTATTTTAATAATGTTTTACTGCTGAACCGTTTCAATGTTAGAGCTGCTCATCTTTTCCGCTACAAAAATTTATAACGGCATTAAATACAGGAGAGCTCTAAGTGTGGTGCCAAACTCATTGAAATCACTAAACTAGCGATTTTGTAGTTTTTGATTTACGTAAATTTTTGTAAAATCAAAAATATTTTTTTTGTTAACTCAATTCGGGGACATATGAAATATTGACCAAAGTTCTCCCATTAATACAAGCTCATAATTCTCGCAGACCATAATATGAAGAGAGAGAGACAGAGAGAAGGATATATATTGTTAACCTTCGCTATGAATCATGAAATTCGTAAACATCTTATGTTTCATTAATTGCATTTATTAGCTAATTTACATTAAAAAAAACCTTACAAATTCGACCTAATTTTCAAATGTCCGGTAACTACCGTAATTATGATTGAAGTCAATTGTATCTTAACGTTGTTTATTTCAATGAACATATTGTTTAATTCCCATCAACTTCATGATGTCTGACTCGAGGGGTTAATTGGTTGGCTGATTTGAATTTTAAATTACGTTGTCATCTTGACGAAAGGCGAAACAAATGAACATGAGCATCTAATTACAATGGTGCGAAGATTTCCCGAACGGTGCCTCTTCGAAGTATGGGTTTAGTCTTAGTGCAGTCATATTAGGGGATTCACCTCGGAATGAGAGATAATAAGCTGGAAACTTGTATACACCTTCATTTTGGTGTTCTAAAAGTTGTTTCAAAAGTCTCATAAACTCTCGTGTCTACGTCGTAAGTTATTCAAGGTCAAAGGTCACAAAAATCGTTTTTTTGCAATTATCTCGGTTTCTATAGCTCTAATGGTGTCAACAGCTATTATAAAAATTCTAGAGCATAAAATTTGTGACAAATTTTGTTCTAAACATTTTTTCATGCGCTCAACCATTTTTGAGATAGATAGCGGAGAGCGCGCAGCGCTCAGCCATACATTCTCTAATGCAACAACTTTTAGAACCCCAAAATGAAGGTGTATACAAGTTTCCAGCTTATTATCTCTCATTCCGAGGTTGGCCCCTTTTATTTGCTTAAATGACTGGACTATCTGAGGACAGCCCGAGAGACAGGATGGCTGGTCGGTTTTCAGTCGACGCCCGTTATGCGATCATCTAAATGACACAAGGAGCATATCAGTATTGTCAATTCCTAAACATAAACACTCTTTTTATAAAAGAAGTATTCATTATTTAGGCACAATGTTTTAAAAAAATTTTAGTTAATAAAGCATATTATTCTTTTAAAGAATTTTTAAATGATTTTAATTAATTTTAATTCAAATGTTATATTTTCTGTAATTTGACTTTGGCTACACATTAAGTTTTATGTCTAACGGCCTCAATAAATTATTATTATTATTGTTTAAAGGCCGCTGCACACGAAGCTGGATTTGCCGTTAGATTCCTTGCCGGATTTGACTACTAGTTTATTAGCGCTGGTTTTCTTAATTGCTTTTATGTGCTTGCACACAAGACGTCTTTTCAAGCTTGTTTTGTAGATAGATTTGGTGCGCGCGCAGTGACACTTCAAATATATAAACAGAGCAAAACGTGTCTGTTGTATGACTCTGAGAAGAATGACGCCATGCTGGTTTGTAGGCGTTTGCTCATGTCGTCCATGTACAAGATACTACTGTTTCCTGATTGGTTCTTGCTCAGAGCAAGCCGAGGACCTAGCAAGAAAAATAGCCCCTGTTCTAATTTTAAAATATATATCTTGTGAGGTAGCAGGCGAGTCCCCAGTGACGTCATTTCTAGACTCGCACTCAGCCTGCCGGCTAGCAGAAGTACAGGCAGTGTTTCCAGCCTCGTGTGCAGCGGCCTCTAGTTACAGACCGTATGTAAACAGTCAGGACCGTACATACACGCCTTATATTAGGCCGATCGTTTGTTAATATTTCATATACGGACGAGACCGTATACATACGGATTATCTCGATTCAGACTGCATGTTTAAAACTTAACGTGTGGCATATGGTATTTATAGTTTTTTTATAAAAACAAACTTTTTGTTTTGTACGCAAAAAGTAGTATTTTTTCGAAATTTTTAATTTGTTTTCATTTTCTATTTTTCTTTTGAAGAAAAAATTGGTTGTCTGTAAAGTCGGTTTACGGATGATAGTTTTACGTGATAACGTATTCCGCTCGAATATCATATTTAATAATACATAACCTAAATTTTAGTAGCTGTCAAACTATATTTTTACCGACTAATAATTTGATCAACCAAAGCAAAATACATATTTTTAAGCAATTATAAAAGACATTTAAAAGAATGTATATATATTATATATTTGTTAACAAACCGTATAATTTATCTGGCCATCTGTCAGATGTAGCTTTCGCTGGAACAGCCGAAAAAAATGTTGAACGCACACTACTCTCTGACGTCACGCGAGAAGAGAGAGACTATCGCTTATATCGCGCTCTCGCTTGCGGAACGTTACTCTTTTTCGTGCGTGCAGCCGGTGTTTCATCAATTTATAAGACGTTATCACGTCAAAAAATATTGTTGGCATTTCGGGTTTGTGTAGTATCCAAAGACCGAACAAATAAAATTTTGGAGTTAGTTTAGATCTCTCAACTGATCCGCAAAAATCAGGATTTTAATTCTCTATAAAATTGTAGAAAATTAATGCAAAAAGGCTAATGGCGTATGTTTGTCTGGTTGACTTAGTGTATTTTCCGTTTTGAGGTATTGATTGACTTTTTGAGTTATATTTAAATTTTTGTTCGCGCAAACAATTTTTAAGTCAATGACTTCAGCTACCTTGATAGCTTTCCATTGAAGTTCTTTCCAGGAACACATCACTATTTATTTCCATATTATTATAAAATTGATTACGTTTTTAATTAACATATTTTTATTAGAAAACATGAATAAGTTAAACAAATAAAAACACTTGTAACGTTTTAATATCTGGAAATATTTGATCGTACGATTTTAACAACTATTTTAAGTATTCGCGAAAATAATGTTACGTCTACTCAAGTTATCTAAATTTGATTTTTTTTCTCATTGTTTAGAACAGATAATCGCAAATTTGTATGTTTTGACTACTGGCTGACCTCGCTATCGTTACTTATCATTGGATGATAAATGCTAAATATCTCTTTTACATAATGTGATGTCATATTATGTCTGCATATTATATAAGTACTATTTATAGTTTAAAGCTCACTAAGAAAAAGTGTCCATGGGCGCATAGCCTGAAAACCAATAGATTTTTAACTACAGATATATTTAGCGAGATTTTAGATATATGGATATCCATTGAATTCACAAACATGTTCCATGTTCAACTTTTCCGCTTTTTTTTTAAATAGAAAAATAATCGAAAACTAGGTAAGGTGGGTGTCACCCTGTATAAAATAATAATGTCATATTCGTATTCAGCGCACTAGAAAATATATTTCTGAAGCTTAAGATTTTTTTTAAGATTGTGAATTCAATGGATATCCCTATATCTAAAATCTTGCTAAACTAAAATGTTAAAGATATTTTTTAAATATATGATTTTGTTCAACAACTCGATATAATTTAATTTTTTGGATTAATGTTGTAAAATGTCCAAAAATCATTCCGAAATTTGTAGTGCAAAAACATTAACACGTAAATCCTTACTAGGTATTGTTAAAAAAATCACTGTATATATATTTTTTACAAAGGTACCTTCGAAACAAATCGTCGCTTTGCTGAACCTATATTATGTACATTATAAAATAATTACGGATGATTAAAAAGTTATCGTGTGTCACCTATCCACTTTTAAAATCACATGTAATTTATAAAAGAAATGTAAACATCAAATGTATATTATTAGACATTTTATTAACGTATATTATATTTTTAATTGCAGGTAAATGCACATTCTTAAAATCTACTTGTCGTACAAGGAACTGGATAGAGTAAGTTATTAAAAAGTATTTACATAAAAATAGTGTGGACACTTACAAGCGGTCAACTACCCGTAAAAAATTACCAATCGAAATATAGTTTCTATAAATAATTTAAATAACACAAGAACCAAACACCTACAATACATCAACTTGTACAAACATTATTGATAGTCGTAAACAATTTTTTTCCTTTACCCACTTTTACAAGGCCGTGCAGATTTTGAAGTAGATATATTGCTTGGGACCTATTCCACTAGTTAGATAATTAAATAGTCTGGTCAGGTTCGCTTACGCATTGCAATTATCTCTGCGTGTGTGTAGTTTTGTTCACTGACAATAAGTCACATAATTGTCGAGACTATTGGCTAGTTAGGTACCTTTTTAGAGTACCGTAGCCATTGTAATATTGTCACAGCCTCATAGTTCCTAATATTTCTAACCGATTTTGACGAAATTTTAACGGAAGATGCCTTTTATATTCAAAAAACTAAAATTGTTGAGTAAAAAAATTGTGCGTGTTACCTTTACGCACGGTTGAAATAAAACATGTAAACAATACATATACACTCAATACCGAAAAGATTTACTTCGGTTGTTTCCGGTTCGCAGACTGAAAATAACAGCGTAAGTGCTATATATAGGTACTGCATAAATGCTGTTATTGGTCACGCGAAAACGTAACAATGTTTTGTGACGGCAAATCAACGAGTTGCCCCTTCACGAAATTCACAAAACGCGCCTAATGCGGTGTGTGCTTCTGAACTTTCCAACCGTTTGTTTTAAAAGTTCTGAAATAATTCATGAACATAGTGTTTAGAAAGTGTGTAGTTTCAATGAAAATTATAACGCTCACTACAAAATAGTACGTTTGTTAAAAAACGGGTAAAAACACGAAACATTTTTATAATCTTATTATTTATGAAAATTACACCTACGAACCCCTAATTAACACGTGTTTCACACGTAGTTGGTTGCTTTTGATATATTATTTTAATGATGTTATTACATGTTAAAAATGTTTTTTTCTGAAAATGCTATGACCTGTTTAATTTGAAGAAATGCGTGAAATTGATTATTTTGACATACACTTACGTGGGGAATGTTCGATTATTTTAAAATATATCTTATCTTTAAAGTCGAGTGGTATTTCACTGTTCATTTACAGAAACACTGATTTGTAATTAAATAATGTGGCACTTAGTTATCATTTTATTCTTTTCTGAAAGTTGATTACAAAATAGTTTCCAACCGTAATATTTATAAATACTGTAGCTAATTTAGTGGAATAGGTTTATAATTGTCAAAATCTGAATCTGTACTTTCGAATAGGTAGGCCGTTCCCTGTTTTGCATACTGAATACTGACATATGACTATATGAGTGACTGTGGCGGTTTTGTTGCAAAATAGAATATTATAAATTATTTAACAGCCTTGCTTCAGCATGACCGAACTGTAAAGGCCAAAATTTTGCATCTAGATTTTACAGTATGTGGTAGCGATAGCCAAAAAAACATATTTTTAACAGAATAGAAGTTCTCCAGAGACAATTTACTCAAAATTTAGGGCGAAAAAAATGCCAACCAGACAGCAATTTTGTTTTTGCGAATCGCAGGTGCTGTACCTTTGGCATTATAACTCCTCAATCGGTTTTGATGCGGTTTTCTTTATATGGCAAAACATTTTTCTTGTAACGTTTTAAGATACAAAAAAAAGCTGATAGAATATATACAAACAAAACAATTAAACCTCAATTAACACATTAAAAATGATGTGACAAAATATAGCTGTAACATGATATTTTTAGTAAACATTTTTTATAACTTTTTTATTATTAATTCTACGTCAAAAAGTTTTTAATAAAAGTTGTAGAGAATTGAATTACCTAGAAAATTGTTGAATACAAAATTTTTGTGAAACTCATGGCTATGTAGATACGGAAATAATTAACTTACTAAATTGTCTGTCTCGATAACACAGTTTTAAACTCACCCCTCAAGGAAAAAAAATGCTGCCTACCCAAAATGCATGAATGAATTAGAAATTTACTGGACTAATTGTCAACTTAAAGAAAAAGTACCTATTCTAAATATAATCTATTAAAAATATTTATTTACTAATGAAGTAGCTTCCTATAACCCATCATCGGGTTATTCTAGAAGAAAATTTTATTCATATGATTTATAATTTTGGAGAAAAACATTTCAAACCTAAATACTGAGTATTAGAATTGCAGAGAAAATTATTATTAAAATACAAATTTACACTTTTGTTTTTCTTGTGTTCGATTTCTGGCACGACTTGAAAAGTAGAATAGGTACGCAAATGGTCATGAATGCGCAGTTTTTAATGGCACGTACCTGTAAGTGGTACCTGCGTGCATCTATGGTGGGCCTTCTGCTAGCAAATTTTTAAATTTGACAAGCGTGTGCGACATGTCATTCTGAGTCAAGGCTACGTAAACAACTATATATCGGTATACTTGTCAATGTAATCAGCGCAACTATCTCTGTTAAAATTCATAAAACGTACCTATACCTACTTATCTATACCTATTTACGTATTGCACAGGCTGACTCATTTGAACTCTTGTAAAATCATATCAAACCTTCCTTCCTCGTGACATTTTATTGGATCAACACTACTATATACTTAGATTAGTAGAAGTTTTGTTCCAAAATATGTATTGAAAGAGATTTATTTGGTTGAGGAACAATAGAAATAAGCTTTACCAAAGTATCGCTTGTGGTCAACGTTTCGAAAATTATATTTTAATCCTCAGGGCCTCAATGTACAATATTTATGTTCACATTGGACAGAACAATTTAATCAAAAAAACTGTTTTACGATATTTTTAAACTAAAAATTTGTTGAAATCCATAATTTTAAATGATCATGTATACTACAATAATCTGCACAATTTACCATCTCAACTTGCATTGAGGCCCTGAGGATGAAAATATAATTTTCGAAACGTTGGTCACAAGCGATACTTTGGTAAAGCTTATTTCTATTGTTCTTCAACCAAATAAATCTCCTTCACTACTTTATACCAAAGAATGGAAAATAGGTATAGTACCGATTTGAGTGTGTTAATTCGCACACGTTGTGACGAAACATACATCGTTCTCTTCGTTTTAATGAAGAGAAGTACAGTTTGTTTCATCACTCATTAAAATGGTTAGATTATTGGGTCAAAAAATTTTAAACAGAAGTGTTTTGTGAAAACAGTCTTATTCCTGCATTCCGGAAATGGGACACCTGTATTTGTTTCTCGAGTACACTTGAGTGGGTTTTATAATTTTTTTGTACATTTCAGCTGATAAAAATATACAGTAAGAATTGAAATTTTATAATTAATTGATTTAATTAAAAAAAAAATAATATTCAGTTTTATATTCAGTGAATTTTATGCTAATTAAAAAGAACATAAAATGTTTTCTATCAGAAACGTTGGATCTGGCATATATCTATACTAATATTATAAAGAGAAAGAGTGCGAATTGTGTGAGTTTGTGTATATCTGAAACTACTCATACGATTTCAAAAATTTTCTCACCAATATTTAGAATAGACCTTCCGCTGTTGGACATAGGCTCTATATTATATATTATCACGTTAAAATACAAGCGCTTTTCGTGGGAACCAATTATGCAACGTAAGTCAACGAAAAAACGGCGGCAATCTACAAATCCCGGTGAATTGGATCCCGGGCCACTAGTCAGAAATAAGTTTATAAGTACAAACCAAAACCAATGTTTTTGATTGAAAATATTTTTTACAACGAATCCAAATGGTTTTTTATGGCATTTTTATTATTTCATCTGCAATTAGTTTGATGTCATTTGCTTGTCCTATTCAAAAGTTACAGCCATTTCCGTACAGCGCGCGGTTCCATTTCAATCTGAGCAGGCGATCGACGCGTGTCAATTTGTGACCTTATTTCTGCTCGCTCGAATTTCATGTTACACATGTTTCCTTTGTAAAATTTTCCATTATTTCCAATGGCGCTATTCATATTTTTCTAAAAATGAGTCGCGAAGAAGATATTGTCAAGAAACTGTTTTTAAGCGCCATTTTTCCAATATGGCGGCGCGAGCGGTAAAGATGCGAGGTGGCAAAGTAGACATTCGAAAGAGCACGTCGAAATCTATATAAAATCACAAATCTTCAAAACGCCCGGAAAACTTTCCAGGTAGCCTCTCTGATCGGCACCAGAAATATAACTACATTATGTCAAACATATAAAATAGTGGAGCGTTTATTTGAAATACATTATTTATGAATTACGGAAACGTTTGTTGCACTTTTTAGCAATCGTATATAATTGAATAGATCCTTTTCCGACACACGTGTTTATCTAGAAATATAACAAGATATATAAGATTATGAGACGAGCCCCTTTTTCAAACACGCGAAATAGAATATCAATGACATCGCGGTCATTCAGATGTTTATTTTAAAAAAAAATGTACGTCGCAAATTACTGTACCAGAGCAATAAATCTGTAAACAAAAAAATATAACAGCCCACGTCATAATGACGTTAATTTCGAGCAGCTGCGACAAAGAACGTCTGCTCTCTATTTGCAAACAATGTTTACTTATATTGATATTAATTAATGAACGGTACGGTAAATTATCAAAGATGTCAACAAATTCCGTAGGAAATTATCTGAATAACAAAATCTATTTTAGTCAACCGTGCAGTAAATATTTATTCACACTGTCAAATAAGTGACGAATAACTCAATTGAGCGAATTGACAAAAAGTTATAGCTGTTATTAGAAATATCGACTGATTCGATATGATAGTAGGAGAGCTGTCAAATATTTTTGGGTAGGTTTTTGAGGCAACGTGAAAATTTGTGTAACACTTTTTTGTAATGTCTGCACACAAAATTGAAGACCTGGCTGAAGGGTAGTGGGCCCTCACCAAGCTGTGAATTTTTAACTTTCCGAAATTTTATTTGCAAAAATAGTCCTTGAGGTATTTTGAAATTTTAATACTTTTTTAATTTACTATTTATTTAATAAAATAAAAAAAAATAAGTTCAAAAACTAAAACCCAACTGCAGAAAAGTATGAAACAAGAAAATATTCTCATCTGAGGATAGCCGTGGTCATATGCCACCTACCCTAACAAAACATTACATTTTAACAGTAGTAAGCGACCATAAGCTCTAGGGCAAAGTGCATCACGCTATACATCTAGATGGGCCTCATATATTATATGAGATGACATATGACCACGGCTATTCTCAGATTATAATATTTTCTTATTTCATACTTGTCAGTAGTCGGGTTTTAGTTTTTAAACTTATTTATTTCAATTATTTTTTTTTTTGAACTTATTTTTTGTTTTCAATTTGCTCACCTTTGGGATCAAAATTCAAAAATAAATGTAGCCTATGTATATATCCGGGCCATAATAATCGATTGACATCTTATTTATCAAAATCGAATGAATAGTTTAGGCACTACGGTTGAACATCCGTAAATACAAACATACATAGACTGCTAAACTCACAACCCTTCCTTTTGGCTTCGCCGCAGTCGGATAGAAATAAATACTCCAGCTGAATCAGTCGGGTCTAAAATGTCTGCCAGGCGGCTACAAAACTGTCTCTTATACGTGAGTGCGAGTAAGACGCTAAGTGTGAGAGAGAGCGTATATCGCACCGCAGCACACTTCAGCTCAGCCCATATACGCTCTCTCTCTCTCTCTCTCTCTCTCTCTCTCTCTCTCACCTTTCAACCTACCCGTAACGTCTTACTTGCACTCACGTTTAATAGACAGTTTTGTAGCCGCCTGGCAGACATTTTAGTCCCGACTCAATTCTATGGCCTATTTATTTTTTGTTTTATTAAATAGTAAATTTGAAGGTATTAAAGGACTTTATTGCAAATAAAATTACGCAAAGTTAAAAATTCACTCTTTGGCTGGGTTCCACTGCCCTTCAGCGCTAGGTATTCGATTTTGTGTTCAGTCATTACAAAAGGAGTGTTATACAAATTTTCACGGTGCCTTAAATCTTACCCAGAAATGTTTGATAGCTCTTGAACTATAAGTACCTAGCATGCGTTCAAAAATTCTTTAGGTTCTGGGCTCGTATGGGTTAGAATTTTTTTTTATTAAACATTCGATTGCTTTAGTTATGTATATTAAAGCTATTCGAAAATGTTAGTGACGTAGGCACATCAGATATGTGTAGCACCTGAATAAACTTATTTTTTCACAAAAAAAAATACAACAGATTAATGTGTTGAACGTACCATAATAGCAATAGAAAACAATAATTTTAATTAATTATTTGTATTGGAAACTGATCTATTGTTTTTTCTTCAGTTCAAGGAACTCAGTTTGGGTCCAGCCAATCCCAAAGATCACTTGAGCAGGATATACTAGGTACCAATGTTTTAAATATTTAAAACAAAAACTTAACATACTTACATCATACGCTGTACGCATCATTTTTTACTATTAACAAAATAATAGCCTACCTATTGAAGTTTCATTAATGCTTTTTCAATTAATCGACCCGCTTTGGTGCATTTTATGCCGTGGATGCAAAAGTTTCACATTGTTTAATTAAAAATACGTTATTTATCTATTTCGGTGTCTTGTAAATCAGATTATTTTTAATGCCTTTTTGATTAATGTGAATCTTTTCTGTGCACGATGTGTTTGGTTAAGTTAAGCTAATTTAAGTTTTAGTGAACTTTTGAGATCACCCTGTAAACATGTTATTTTCAATTTTTATTCTTTGAATAACATTGAATCTACTTGATTCCAAAATCTAATCTAATCTAAATCTTAATAAATCCTTTCGACGGTCGCAAACCCGATCTAAAGATATCATACGACAAAATATTGTTTCAAAATTTAATACACTTCCTCCACTTAACAGAACTAATTAAAAAAATTTAACCTATCGCCTCTCCTCCTTAACAGACCACCTCTCTGTGACGATATATAAGTTATAATATAACATATAACAGCTGTACCTTATACTACTCTGTGAACATTATAATTAATTATACTTACCAATCGATGTAAATCAGTGCTAATGATCTTCAGGTTGATGCACGCCCTTTAATTTTAAATAAAAAAAAAAAAACGCTCCCCTCAGCTGAGGCGACACTGCTTTCTATCGAATGTTCTCGCAAACAACAACAATGACTACAGGTTGCCAAATCCCGACCTTCATAGAATTGCCTGAAGAAGGCAATGCAACTGTAGGAAGGTTCTCGGCCCAGTTAAATGTTTCTGGAACATTCGAGAAATCGGTGCGCGCCAGTCAGTCAGATATCGTGTCTGAGTGAGTTCACAGTCAAACGCGCGAACGAAATAAATATAAATGCAGTGTGGTTAATAGACCATTGATTGAAATTATATCAATCTAGATCAATATAAATAATCTTGTACTTTCCACCTCTTATTCCTTATTAATTTATTCTTTTGTAGAGTTATAAAATTTACTAAATTTGGAAACTCCTAAACTATTGTTTGTACCATATTGTATGTATTATTTAAATGACAATAAAAATTTTATATAATATATAATAAATAATCTTGTGTATATAGTCGTATAGTGTTTTTGTGTACATAAATGGTGACTTTGTATTCTTTTATTTTATTAGTTAGAATTGTTGTTTTGTTTCTGTTACGTTATAGAGAAGTACTTTTAGTTTGTTTGTTTATTTGTTTTGTTAACGTTTCACTATTGTAAATAAATATTTTCCACCACGAACAAGAACAGTTTTGTTACAATACCATACGGACGCTAGCGAAAAATAGTCAGATTAGCTTTTTAGAACCCCAAAACGTCGCGATCTGAAGAAAAAAGAAAGTTATCGTACAAAACGATAACTTTCTTTTTTCTGAATAATTTCAATTACGAGAATTCAAAAAACAACAGAAAAAGGCTTTTTGATTAGAAAAATCTTCATCGTTGGAGTGTGTAGACCTTTTTTTTAAGGCGCGAAAGTTCTAATGACAAAATTAGCGCGTTGCATCTTACCAGGGTGCTGTGCAGACAATTTGGTATGTTGGGAATTTCAATGCTCGATTACAGATGAAACTGAAGTGCAAGCTAGTTATTCTAGAATTCCTGTAACGTTTCTAATACGATTCCAACTGTGTACCACGTTGCATGTCAGCGGCTTACCGAAAAATCGTCAGAAAGACATAAGGAATGTTTTAACACTTATTTAGTGTGTACCTAAGGGAATGCTTTTACTGTTTATAGTATAGGTATTACACCACATTCGACCGAGGTATGAAGAAATAGTATATTACACCACAAGGGCATCATGGCCACTGATAAATTCCAAGCAAGCAGCTTTGAGGCTAAACGTAAAAACACGAATGACAGCTGTTCGCTTATATTAGCTAAAATACTTCCCGCATCAGTGTGTGTAATCCCACAAATGCGTAAATGTTGGACTTTCTGCCCCGTAAAATTGATGCCAAAAGTATGTACTTTCGATCGAGGTATGAAGAAGAACAGTTTTTAGGGTTGCTGGCAAACTGAGCTCCAATAGTTTTTTTTTTTATTTTTACGTTGCATTTGGAATATTGCATAAGAGAACGCTTGGCGCCCTGGGCATTTTTCTGAGTATAGTTGGTACCTTTAAACTGACCTTGACTGCTAGTGTTTTTTAAACTGGTTTTTAGTTTTACATAGCTATAGCACCGTTTGGTTACCCCTGTTTTCGTGAGTGTGCAGACGGTGTCTATGCTATGTCTATTTATATAAAGATGACCGTAGCTATATTAAAGCATAAGTATCCACTGATTGAATATCATTAGATGAATGGTAGATAGAGTTAAATAGTATATTGTGAGACTATTCATAATAACAATATAACGGAGAATCATTTCAAGTGGCGCGATTCCGCTGTTAGTCATTTGTAATTGTAGACAGTAATTTAAATTTGTAATTGTACACACAAGTCACACCATTCTCTACCAGGAATCACGCCACTTTTGTGCTATTCTCCGGTTTGTTTTATTTATATACTGGCGGTCCGGTACGGCTTTGCTGGAATTTGTAGATTGCCCCAATTTTTTCGTAGACTTACGTTGCAAAATTGATATCCACGAAAAGCGCTTAACATTAAAAGGGGCATAGTAAGCTATCCTTAAAAGATAGACACATGCCATCGCGGACTTTTCTGTAGACCTATAAAAGAGGAACAATTCCACCATACATTGTTTTGTTATATCTCAAAGGAATTAGGCAGCGTTTTCGATTAAAGTTTCAAACTGGCTTCATTTTTTCCGACATCTGACATCGTCATATATCAACCAATTTACACAAAACATTAATGAATTATCCACATAAACCTTTCTCTTCAATCGCTCCGTCCTGTGGTGAAAACCGTATGAAAATCCGTTCGGTAGTTTTGGAGTTTATCACATTCAGACAGACAGACGCGGCGGGGGGACTTTGCTTTATAATATGTAGTGATTTAGCTGCTGAATTTATTGACAAGTAATTATAATAATCGTTTTGCCTTTGAAACAACCTTGTTTCACGATTGTACTTTTAGATTTTATTGTAAGTACAGAATATTGATTAAATATTTCCGATCGATGGTTTAGTGATGCGTAAGACACGGACAGTACTTTTCCAGTTAACTTTTACCAGATAACGCGTTCCCCGCGAGTTAACCGACACTATTCATCAGTGAACACATACATAACTCGTTCCCCTCTCCTACCTAACCGAGTGCAAGCAAACTTGTCCCCTCGTTTTTACTTTAGCCGCCGTAGTTTACCTGTCGCAGGTATTTCACTTTAAGGGCGTCGTCTGTTCGTTTCTACCTGTATACACTGTAAACTCTATTAACCATGCCACTCGATATAACGAATTGGACACCTTCAAATCTTAAAAAATGATTAATAGTTTCGAAATATGTACACAATATTCTTTCATATTGTCTAGCGATTCAGGTAGATCAATACATTTAAACAATAAATTGGAAAATGCTCTAGTACGAAACACATGGCTGAGAAATTTAATACAGTGTAAACTTCATTAAACGTCACTCGATATAATGATCAACTCCTTAAAACGTCGAAATTATTTAACTCTAGTCGGTTTGCCTTGTTGCTTATACAATGATACATTCTAAATAATAATAATAATAATCTTTATTTCTAAAATACCATACAGGCATGAAACAAGTCAATAAAAAATTCAAACGTTAAAAAACTCCTCAGTGCTGTAGTACGTATTAGTTATTAGATATTTTTTTAAATTTTGTTTAAATAATTTATAATTTAATAATCTAATCTCTGATGGAATTGCATTGTAGATTTTCATCATCTGAATGTACATGTTTTTCCTAACTACATCATTAAGCAATAAACAGTACTTGTTTGTTATTTTGTTGCTTTGTTGTCGGCATCATGCGTACCGAAGATTCTATGAAATTCGTTCTTTTGTTTGTTGGGATTATCTTTCATATGTTTAGCTCAGCTGCTTATCGATAATAGTTGCCCACAAACTTACAAACTCTGAACATGACGAGTAAAAGAAAATCTTTGTGTATTGACGAAAAAGTTTTATTAATACGCGCAATAGAGGCGAGAGAAAAGATAAGTGATGTTGGAAGACGCTTTGGATTAAATACATATTATAGTAAAAACATATTCATGGATTATTTCTTCTCTCCGTTTAACGACAACTCTCAATAACGCCACAAAGTGCACAGTCCCTTGAGTGTCGCTATACTATAAAGTTTATACTGTACTGCAGTTCCAAATCATTAATAAGTTTAAAGCGTACAGAGTTGCACACGAGACAGGTTTTTTACCACTATAGATTTGGTTGCTGGATTTCAAGCGTTCTGTGGCACTGGGTTTCTTGATGGATTTTATGTGTTCGCTTCACACGATGCGTGTTTTGTAGATGGGTTTGGTGCGCGCGCTCGGACAGTTCGAAGGTTAACAAAAGTGAATATTTATTGTTTATTTGTGGGCGTTTGCCCATGGCGCCCACGTGACAACATACTGTTTCCTGATTGGTTCTTGCTCAAAACAAGCATGAAAAATAACATCGGTTCTAATTTTGAAATCCATCTTGTGATTAGATATAATTAGCAAAATGGCAGTGGCGTAACTATACCGTTTGATGCCCGGGGCAAATTTGTTGTGATTATTAGTATTATTTTTTCGGATCCTCCAGTGCTCATGGCCATCTCGGGCCGGGGAACGGGCATTTTGCCCGTCGTGTCACGCAACTGCAAAATGGTAAAAATAACTAAAAGCATTTGACGACTCACTTAAAAACGCATACTGAGTAGCGTGTTTAAGTGCCTATTTACACGTTGTTGATTGGACGAGAGCATCCTCAATCCCTATCGAATTGTCTCATTTCCTAGACATGAATATTGATCAGATCTGTCGTGTTTAAAGCTGATGTCAACCGAATTCGTGTCAACAAAGTAAGATTACAATTTATAGACGTTTTAACTAAGTGAGATGTGCGCACGTGTAAGTCGGCTTTCGAATCTAGTTTAAGATAAGGTGAAGGCCGGTTGTGCGCACTCTCCGCTAAGTGTAAATTTACACTGTGGCAACGTACAGACAGACGCTGTGACGTCACGCACCGAGCCCACTCTCCTTGCTCTCTGATTGGTCGAGAATACATCGTACGATGTTTCTATTATAAATTCACATATGTTTTCATTTGTTACGTACATATATTATGTGTATTGTATGATTGTATCGTGTTTTAAATTGACTAATTAGTCATTATTAAAATAGATATGCAACTATTTAAAGTAGAATAATCTGGAATGTGTAACGAAATACCACAGTTTTTCGGAAGTAAGGAAGCCAAATAAAATGTGTAATCCATATGAGTGCAATTTTATGATGTCGAAAATAATAATTGATATTGATTACGGATAGCGCGATTTCTTCTTAATGACTAACGAAATAATATATCATTATATAAGGATTTTGAATTAAAAATTTGCTTTGTCATTGTTTCAAAGTAAATATGACTTAAGAGTGAAATTTTTGTATAATTTTCGGTAAGAATGTCGTTTGTCAGACATAATATTTGACTCTATTACCCAGCGTTGCCAGTTTTTTTTTTGCCAAGTCGGGATTTTGGAACTCTTTGAGTGAAAACAGCGGGATTCTTTCGTCGAAAACGGGACATAGTAAAAAAACGTATATAATCAGAAGTTTTCAAATACCTATTTATCTTTTTATTTGAATTAAAATTACGTTTACGTGATAATAGATAGCAAAAATAGCCATAGAAAATGTAGTTTAATAAAAATATAATATTTTAAATCAGATTTACCCTATCGTTAAATAGTTGAGTCTTATGCGTTTTCAAAATAAAAAAAAACAGAAATCAAAATAAAAAAAGTTTTATTCATTAGAAAAATATGGCGTTTCAAACAATAGTCTGTGGAGTGAGTGTTAGGTACAAATTGCAACTTATACAATAAGAGAATAATTATTTATAAGAATTACTTATTCATGATATTTCTGTGAAGATTTAATTTCTTTTAAAGTTATCCCCGAGTTATCCCCGAAAAGCGGGATTGAGCCTGTCCCTCGCGGGACATTTAATTTTTATTTAAAAATCGGGACGTCCCGCCAAAATCGGGACGTCTGGCAACGCTGCTATTACCAAACATCCTTGTTTCTCCTGGAACATGAGAAAAAGACTGGTAAAAATATTATCTACATTCTACACTAATACATAATATTATAAAGAGTTAAAATTTGTAAGTGTGGATGTAGGAGGATATCTCCCAAACAACTCATCCGATTTCAAAAAAAAATTCAACAATGTTTAGAAAGAACATTCAGGATGGACATAGGCTATATATTACCGCGTTAAAATAAAAGCGCTTTTCGTGGATACCAATTTTGTAACATATCTAAGTCGACGAAAAAACGGTTGCAATCTACAAATTGGGGCGGACCGGACCGCTAGTTAATAATATTATATGCGAATATGAAAATTATATTACTTTCACATGACTAATAAAAATACTTCTGGAACAACGTTTTACTGCAATCAGTTTAGTATTTGTTTTCGTTTATTATTTAATAAAGTAGTTTTACTGTAATATTCTGATAATTTCATGTTACAAGGAAATATTCCAGTGTAAACAATAATTATGGCAAACGTAAAATCTAGTTTAAACAAAATAGTGTCTGTGATGTGACGTATGATTTGTCGTCATTTGTTTGACCGAGTTACACGTTGCGTCATTGTTTTATATCGCGTGCAATTATTAATTGCTCTATAGCCTCTAAGCTAATATAAAGTTGCATTAGATAACTTGCAATGACATTGACAGCTGAGGATCAAGACAGAATTAAGATATTTTGGATAGAACACAATTTCTATGGGGTTCTCCAAAAAAAAAAAAAAATTACAAGACTTCAATAACAGAAACTCTGATTTATAAAAAAACTTCCAGCCAATTGGGCGACGAGACCATTCCAACTCCTAAAATGTTGACACTTGATATAGTATAATAAAGAAAATAAAATTTCTGATATCGCGTGAGGTGACGCGAGTAATGGCTAGTATTCAATATGATATTTGCTATTCGTTGCAATGGTTACCTAACTAATATGTTCCACGTCATGTAAATATTAATCAACGCATATGCTTAACTAGTATATTTCTGGCAGATCTACAAAACAAAAGAACAACTGATTTTTTTTATTTTCAAAATATTTCCGAAACTAGTTGAGAAATTTTTTTTAACGAAACTTTTTTGAAAAAATAAATAGAATAATAAGCCGTTTTCAAAAGTATACTATTATTATATAAAAAAAATCATCGTTATAGCATATATCTCTTCTGCGCATGCACCGATTTTCCCCAAAAGCAATAGGGCTCTTCATATTAGCATAACATCCTCCCTTAATTTGGTTCAATCCGTTTATCCGTTTGACTTGTGTCGTGTTCACAGACAAACAGATGCACGGAGTTTTTTCAAAAATATATTTTTTGGTTTCTCGGGACCTCAAACGAATAGATATTTTGAAAAGTGATTTTTGACCTAAACTAGTACCATTCCCTACTTGAGGGTTGGAATGGTAAAATTATTTGTCGGAAAAAAATATTTCTTGTGAAAAAAATGGTACCTACTAATTTTAAGGAGATTATGAAAAGATTAAAAAAGTATTTGGCATCTTGCTTTAGTGTAAAAAATGTTATCATTATTGCGTTTGTTATACTATAAGAGTCTTAGAAAGTGAAAAACACTTTAGACTTTAGAGAAAAAAGTTACATATTTAAGCGACTTTTGGTTTGGTTGATAAAAATTTCCAGCAAAATTTGTGGGCGTAGTGGAAACTTGCTTTCACTGCTATGAGGCTCTGTGGAAAATGCTGATTAAATTTCCGTTCCAATTAAATAATTAATTGTTACCACAAAAATAAGTTGTCATAATCACAAGATCGTAGGAATTGCCGGCAACCATATTAACGTTGCCGTAGTCATTGCATGTATAAGGTTTCAGATAATTTGCAGGGCTTTTTCCACTTTTAACACAAAGAAAACAACAATTAATTTAATGATATACAAATAAGAAGTTGTAAGTGATTGGCTTAGTTTAAGAACGATTTAAAAAAACATTTCCGTAATTTCCGTAAATTAATTTAGATTTGCCAAGTCCCGCGCTTATATTTGTGTCGATTTTTTGGCCAACTTTTTTAAAAGTTAAATTAGAGCCTAGAAAAGGTATCTCGCAGATTTTGAATGTCGGTGCTTCTTTGCATTTTAACAAATTCGGCATTTATATATAAATACGGGATGGAAAAAGAGTGTGATGCCGATTTGAGTGTGTTAATTCGCACACATTGTGACATCGTTCTCTTCGTTTTAATGAGGGAAAGTGCACAATATATGTTTCATCACGATTTGTACGCATTAACACAGGAAAAATCGATATAAGAATCTCAATAATGTTCAAACTTAAAAATTTAATGAATTACGGTGGAATTTCGACCAGTGGGGGATCATTAGTATATAATATATTAATTTTCTTTTGCTATAACCACGAAATTAAAAAAAGTCATACTGAACCAAGTGGAAAGAATAATGAAATTCTCAATTTTAAACCGCTGTTTATTTAAAAAATTCAATTTAATATATAATTATCAGTATTTTTAGTAATAATTATTAATTTTTAAGTGTTTTCTTTATTCAAACTGTTGTAGAAATGATGAATTTAATGCATTAATAAATACGTAAGACTGAAAATTACTGATCAGTAATTTCGCATTGTGTAGGTACATAGTAATTAGTTATTTTTTACATTATATTATTGTCATTGAAGATTTTTTAATTTTGTAATTAAGCAAAACATAATGAAAAATAAGTCGCAAATAATAAATTATTTTTGACATTGCATACGCATAAAATGTCATTACGTAAGTATTTAGTTTTTTTATAAGTACCTACATTTTTACAAAGTAGCCTGTTTAAAATCCAATTACCACACTGTTTTTCCTTTACCATTTTTTATCATTATGGGTTTGTTTTTGAAGATAAAAAAAAAATTATAATAAAAAAACACTGTTTAGGACATGAACAGTATATTTTTTTCGATGGATATCGTGAAAACGCACAAATTTGACATGCTGGATATAATATATTGTAACAAAACTGTTCTGGTTCGTAGTGTAAAATATTTATTTACAGTAATAATAACGTTAACTAAACAATTAAACACACAAACGAAAGCACTTCTCTATAACGTAACGAAAACAAAACAATAGCTCTAAATAATAAAGTAGAAGAATAAGTAATAAGAATACAAAGTCACTATTTATGTACAGGAAAACATTTACAACACAGGGACACACCAAAATTTATTTAGCACACTATTTATTTATTAACTATAATATATAAAGTTCTATTTATTTATTGCACTATTATTTACACAGTACATTTATTTATTTATCTTTGAAGATTATTTATGTTAAACTATTTATTTTGGCAGTTACCTGAGTACTGTTCAAGGTACTCACTGTTAATTTATGTCATAACTCTTTATTTCGCGCACTGTTTTTCTCCGTGTGACTGTGTCTCCATTAAGCTATCCCGTGGTTTATATAGGCGCTGGATAGTTCTTTCCTTTGTTGCTTTCATTGTTGTCTGGAATTTGACAACAAAGCCCCTGTTACCCACGCCTATTGTTGGAACAACAATTACGCCGATTGTTGTTCCCCATAACAATCGGTGTGTCTTTGTTACAATGAAGAGTCGATTGTCGTCTCACGAAATTCTTTGTCGAGTTCGTGACAATATATTAAGTCGTTCCTAAATGTGCAATAAAACCAAAATCCGTCTCTCATATTATGTCAAGTAAACGTACTATGTTTCTATCGCATTACGTACCTTATTAGTATTTTAAATATCAAAGGACGACAGACAGCAGAACACATTTCTATGTAATAAAGTCGTCAATAAAATCTAAAGAAAAACTATTCTATAATATTCAATTTACCAAATTTATTAAATCGTTCGGGCAGGTTTCATTTTGCAAGGAAACATAGAATTGGACATACAGCGAATAACATGTGCCCTCCTTTTTGGCTTTGCTGCGGTTTAGAAAATTTTGAAAATATTTGAAAACACTTTAATCTAAATTTTTTTATCATGTTTCTATTAAAAAAAGAGTTTTCTATCATTTATTTATTTTGTAATTGTAAACAATAATTACTGTTTATTTAACTTATAGAATAAAATGACGTGTTCGTAATTTATTCCACTGTAGAAATTAAAATGTAAATATTATGAAATTGCTTTGTGTAATACTATCAAGGCGAATCTACTATATTATTGCAGAGTTCAAGGAAATAAAAATTAAAGTTTTTGTGTTTTGAAGATGAAATTAACGGATTTTTTCCACGATCGTAATTAAATCGAATAATTGAGTTGGAAAACTTATACTCTGCAATGGAAATATTCAATGCTTATAAAAAGTTAATTAATTATTATTAAATTATTTTTTACCTACGTCGCAGCTAATATATATATGCTAGATTCTAGAACATACAATTAATATAAATTATAAAACATTTTTTTTTTATATTTTGATCAATAACTAAAGTTCTTGTCCGCGGTTGTAATCATTACTGACTGAGCGATCAGCCTTCTTATAAATGACAAAAAGTTTAAGAGTGTGGAATAAAAACACCCTTTGATTGACTGATTTATTAAATTAGATAAATAAAGCGCTACATGTAAAAGTAGAAAACATAACCTCCTGAGCCAATAATTACTAAAGAACTGAAAACACACTTTTTTTAGGGAAAATAATTTGCTTATTTAAAATGACCATTTCTTAATGAGTTTGAACTAGATGCCACAAAATAATTATACAGTGTAAAACTCAATGGACTGTTAGCTTTCTGGCATTATTGAGAGAAGAAATAATCCATTAATATTTTTTTACTATAATTTGTATTTACTCATTAGGTGTATATTTACAACTGACCAACAAACATTCATACTTATCGATAAGCAGCTGAGCTAAACATATGAAAAATTATCCCAACAAACAAAAGAACGAATTTCTTAGAATCTTCGGTACGCATGTTGCCGACAACAAAGCAACAAACAAGTACCGTTTATTGCTTAATGATGACGCATTGTTGTCCTTATTTAGAGTGGGCGTGTCGTTATTTAAAGTGTATCATTGTACGAACAATAAGGTAAACCAATTAGAGTTAAGTAATTTCGATGTTTTAAGGAGTTGATCGTTATATCGAGTGACGTTAAATGAAGTTTACACTGTATTAAATTTCTCAGCCATGTTGTTCGTCCTAGAGCATTTTTCAATTGTTTAAATGTATCGATCTCCCTGAATTGCTAGACAATATGAAAGAATATTGTGTGTTCATATTTCGAAACTATTAATTTATATTTATTTAGACTTGAAGGTGTTTTTGGTGGTTGAATTATTGATAGGAAAATGCAACAAAGAGGAAAATGGAACACCAAATAATGATTGATTGGCACCAATTAGCATTTGCTGGCAGCCAGTTCTATTTGCAAAGTTAAATAGAAAACATAGCTTTATTGACGATCAATTGATCTCACAGTGACGTACAATACATTTCTTGTTGTCTGTTTTTTTTTTTATTGTTTAATAAAAATTTAAAATATAATTAATATTTTTACCATTTTCATTTAATTTGATTACTAAAAATAAATATGCAAATCGGGCCAGACTTATTATAAAGTCTACACTCATTAGAATTCTAAAAATAAATAAAATAACATTTTAGTAAATCGAACTTCAAAGTTTGAGGGAATCAAGTTACTATGTGTGTTTTTTAGAGCTTCGTATCTCAAAAGGAAAAAAGGAATCCTTATAGGATCACTGCGTTGTCCGTCTGTCTGTCTGTCTATCAAGAGCGCGCGGAGATATCAAGTTGAAATTGATATCAAATACTCAGGTCTGCAATTCCTTGGAGCTGTGAAAAAATCAAACTTCTAAATCAACGCCATCAAAAGATACGGACGCTTATGCCGCATATTTTGACACTCGTAAGGTAATCAAAACCTATAAGGCATTCCCTTTGACCTAGAATCATGAAATTTGACAAGAAGCAATGTCTTATAGTATATATAAGACTATAAATAAGCTTCTATTGGATAGTAGAAGAACTTGATTTATTATCCTAACTTAGTTTCCTTGTTAGAGTATTTAAAGTGTATTATTAATATTTTTATAGTGTATTTTGTAAATTGTCTTTTGTACATATTATAGGCAGATGGAAGACCAAGCATATACTTGAATTCTGTACCTTTTGTTTGTAAATAGGAGCAATAAACATATATTATTATTATAGCACATATAAAGGTAAAAATCCAAAAACAGTAAATTTATAGTTACATCACAAAAAGAATATTTTTTTCGGGGAATATAAACGTATTTAATCTATTCCTAGCAAAATATTAACATCTATAATTTATAACCGCCTAAAAAATAATATGACACTTCCGGCAAGGAATGAACAGGCAGGCTTCCAAAGAGGTAGATCTTGCGTAGACCATATCAACACACTTAGGATTATTGTGGACTGTGGAGCAAACCGTGGAGTATGGATCCTCACTTGTGTTAGTATTTATAGATTTTGAAAAAGCGTTCGACAGTTTAAAACGGGAGTTCGTGTGGAAGGTACTGAAAGAGTTAAATATACCAGTCAAAATTCGAAACCTGATTATGGAATTGTATAGAGATGTACGATGCAGAGTAGCTCATAAAGGGAAATTATCAGAACATTTTGGCATTAATTCTGGAGTAAAACAAGGCTGTATACTTTTGCCAATGCTATTTACGTTGGTAATTAATTATATAATGGAAAAGGTTATTAGTACACCAAGAGGAATTAGGTGGACATTAACTAGAAGACTGGAAGACCTATAGACTATGCAAATGATGTCTGCCTTTTGGCAAATAATAGCGCGGATATGCAAGCAAAAATAGATCTCCTCGTGTTAATTATTTTTTGACGTGATAACGTCTTATAAATTGATGAATCACCAATCTTATAAATTGATAAAACACCGGCTGCATGTTCGAAAAAGTGTAACGTAACGTTCCTAACGTTCCTAACGCGTAACGTTCCGCCTGACCCTGTGCGTGCTTTTTGCTAATTTCTCGCTCAATTTAAATCAGATCGGTTTGAAACCAGTCTTAAACGAAAGAGGAGAACATTTTACATAGATTTCGTATAACAGAATTTGCCTAAACAGTTTTTTTATACAAATTTTTATAGAAAAATATTTTATACAAATTTATATAGAAAAATAGCTGTATAAATGCAATGTTGTGTAATGCATGGCGCGACGCGGTCGGTTGTCTTTGTTTGCCGTACATGGAAATTAGAAGCAAACGTATGTCTTGTCTTAACATGAAAACAGCTGCATTTCTAATGTTTAATTCAATTTTTTGACATTAGTATATTGTGAAATGCAAAGCCTTCTAAGTTAAGTATTGGAATAACTAATTATTATTAGAACATAATACTTTGTAAGTTGCAAACGTCACTTTTGACATTTCTTATCATTCCGACACCAAGGATAAGCGGATTGAAACCAAATTTTGGGAGGTTTAGGTTATGTATTACGGAATACGTTATCACGTAAAACTATCGTCCGTAAACCGACTTTACAGACAACCAATTTTTTTTCGAAGTAAACATCTGCTTATTGTTTGTGGGTCTGTATATTCTGTAACAATTTTACAATATGATATCAAAAGTTTGATTAATGAAAAAAATGTAAGAAACTATCTGATACAGGAGAGGATTGCTTTGACCCCAGAAAATTTTGATGTTGCCACGCTAGTGAGTTCCAATTCTATATTACGTATTTGATAACTACATTGTGATGGCTCTCAGAATGGACACAATGGAAACATTAATGTGTGCAATTTTGCAGTTGAAATATAGGTACATACGTTTTTACTTTTTGTGTAATTTTTAAAAAATTGTAGCGGAATATACATATTTTATTTTTTACGGATTTTCCAGTGATCAGTTATCCATGATATTTCACATAACATGTTGAAGATTTTTTAAAATGTTTGCGTCACTTATAACAATGTAATTAACAATTACATAGGTTTTTTTTTGTATTGTATTTATAAATGTTTTCTGATTGCAAAACCCAAGGCTGACTTATTTTCATATTGTCTTACAGGAGTGTATAAAATGCGAAAAATAAGGAAGCAAAATGTCGTAACTTTTTAACCGACGAAAAACAAAAACGGAGGAGGTTCTCAAGTCGACGCGTATATTTTTTTTTTTTTTTTTTTTTTTTTTTTTTTTTTTATGTATGACCACGCATAACTTTTTACAGAGTAGTCCGATTTTGATAAATATTTTTTTGTTTGAAAGGGTATACCCCGAAGTTGGTCCCATATAAATTTGGTAAAAAAATTCCAACCCTAAGGGTAGGAAAACAGGGGATGATTGATTGTTCACTCACTGATTGTAATGTATGACCACACATAACTTTTTACAGAGTAGTCCGATTTTGATAATTATTTTTCTGTTTGAAAGGGTATACCCCGAAGTTGGTCCCATATAAATTTGGTAAAAAAATTCCAACCCTAAGGGTAGGAAAACAGGGGATGATTGATTGTTTACTCACTGATTGTACTGTATGACCACACATAACTTTTTACAGAGTAGTCCGATTTTGATAATTATTTTTTTATTGGATAGGGTATACCTCGAGGTTGGTCTCATATAAATTTGGAAAAAAAATTCCTACCCTAAGGGTGGAAAATAGGGGTGATTTATTGTTCACTCACAGATTTTCATGCTGAGTTGTGTATTACAATTATAAATTATATAGCCACAAAAAATTATAAAATAAAAACTTTTTAACAAAAAAATTAAACCGCCGAAAAACTGAAAAGCAAAAAATAATAAATCTTTTTATTTAACAAAGTTCTATTTAAGTAGTTGAACGTATGTGACAATCTAGTATATCTAAGTAATTTTGAGTCGGCGTCAAACAACCGATGAACAAAGATCACTAAAAGAAATAACCAAATCAAATTAGAGAACTCTCGTGAACTCTCAGAGATTTCCGGCGAAGGATTGTTGACGCCGACTCAAAATTACTTAGATATACTAGATTGTCACATACGTTCAACTACTTAAATAGAACTTTGTTAAATAAAAAGATTTATTATTTTTTGCTTTTCAGTTTTTCGGCGGTTTAATTTTTTTGTTAAAAAGTTTTTTACACTACATACCTACTTTATTTATTTATTTATTTATTATTATAGTAACCAACAGGTATAAAACCCAATAACAGATTACACTATAACAAATATAAGGAAATATAAAGAAAGCCTTAAATAAGCGTATACAAAAAAAGAGATAAAAAATAAAGAAAATTCAAGTAGTAAGGCAATGTACTAAGTACGGTCCCTTAACCTAGACAGTGATATTAAATACACGTATTTTTCGCAATATAATGTAGAATGTAGAGGAACAGTTCTTATACGTGGATCGGGTATGCTTTACATTGTTTCATTGCCTTGCCGCTCCATTAAGCGAATCGTACTATAATGTTGACTCACTTTCTGATTTCTCCAATTTCAGAACCTTAGTACAGACTTGTAATGACCAAAGTAAAAATGACGGATTTTAGTATTGTTTATCTCCAAAGAGAACGGTGTAAATGCAATAGTAATTTTGTACTTGTATTGTGCATGGACAAACTAAATATAAGTGGAACATATACCTACATAATAATAGAGGAAATTGGAAATGAATAAAACAGGATTCCAGTTACAAAATCCGCTTACAAAAATGATTTGTTCAAAATACATATAACAAAAGTTCACAAAGAGTGACAATCGAAAGGATTGGGCATGTCAAACTCTTACATTGCGCTTAATTAATAATTCGAAAATATGATCTGGGTTGTCATTAAAAACCTAAAAAATGTCACTTTATATTAGTATTAAAATAAAATAATATTCGTGCAGTTTCCATGGTAATTTGGCTGCTACAGATTGACAGTTCGCAGTGATCAGATTGATTCAACGTTACCAAATGTCGACTAAAGGTACGTCCAAGATGCAAGCTGGTAGTCAGGTAGTCAGACGCTGGTTTTCTGAGTCAGACAGTCGGCGTGCATAAAATTATTTGTTGCTAAATCGGACAGGCCATAATGCACCAGCGCGCAGTTTTCCGGCGCACCGGCTCTCTGACTCAGATATTTATCGGTATGAATTGTACATTCTGGTTTCAGACAACCTGCGTCTGAGAGTGTTGTTTTTAGGTGCTATAAAATATGGATTTGGAAATCGAGGATTTTATTTCAAAAGTTGCACTTAATCCTCCCATATGGGATAAGTAAATTAAAAAGCATTGTAATAGGAACATCGTCGATACCTTTTGGGAAAGAAAAAAACAATTTTCGTCGTAAATCGACCTTAATTTATTAATTGGATGTATTTCACTTTTAACAGGTTTTAATTCAGATGTAACAATGTTACCAAGCAGCAACAAAACTGCAATCTGTACTGTTCACTCCATAGTTATTTAATATGAATGCTCTGTCTGCGCCGATAACCAACTTTCATATTGGCCACACTCAACGTCACTCGGAGTCAGACTGTCAGACGCCGAAAATCTGAATCTGACTCCCAGCTTGCATCTTGGACGTACCTTAAAGTGTGAGGTGCAAACTCGCTCTGCTCATTTCAAATTTCATTTTATTTTATCTACAGGGTGAGTCAGACCACCCGTATCAGTCGTTTTTTTCGAAAACGGTTCGTCGTAGAGAGTTGTCTCAAAAATCTGTATTATAAAAGCGCTAATGAAGAATCGAATGGTGATATTTTTTCCCCCCGGAAAGGTCGGCTTCCCTGTTAGTTTGCTCCGGAATGTTCAGAACTCCGGAATGTTAAATGGCACGATAGGTCGAAAGTGGTATTGTTGAAAAGATCTTTAAAAAATAAGCAAGTTTGTAGGACATTTTTTTTTGTTACTGCCACCCCTGTTAAGTAATATTCGTTTGAAATTATTAAATTAACATTTCAGAATAACAAAAAAGTCGGCATTTAAAATCTAGTTACCTAATTAAACAATGTCACAATAAGTTTTCAATAATTGCAATTGTTTTTTTTTGTCGGAAAATACTTCCATATCTAGAAGAGCTCTGCAGTGTTTAGAAGTAAATTGAAGACAGTTTGAACATTAATTGTGACATTGTTTAATTAGGTAACTAGATTTTAAATGCCAACTTTTAAAATTAAGTTTGTTATTCTTACATGTTAATTTAATAATTTCAAACGAATATTACTTAACAGGGGTGGCAGTAACAAAAAAAAAATGTCCTACAAAACTTGCTTATTTTTTAAAGGTCTTTTCAACAATTCCACTTTAGACCTATCGTGCCATTTAACATTCCGGAGTTCTGAACATTTCGGAGCAAACTAACAGGGAAGCCGACCTTTCCGGGGGGAAAAAATATCACCATTCGATTCTTCATTAGGGTTTTTATAATGCAGATTTTTGAGACAACTCTCTACGACTAACCGTTTTCGAAAAAAACGACTGATACGGGTGGTCTGACTCACCCTGTATATCACTGATAACATCAATTATAACTGCCATGATTGTGTCATTTCTATTAATCTACGCTTTATCAATTACATCATTCAATGCTTTATAGTTGCAGTTTGACAACATTGGTGTAGATTTGTTTTCATCGATGTCGTTTAGTTTGTGACTAGTTGCGGGCGCTCTTTTATTAAAAACTAACCATTACCCGCGACTTCGCACGTGATTAAGACGAAACCCGGATTCACTCCTATTATTTGGCATATTTATTCCTTTCTTGACGTAGACCCCCCTAATAAATTTCAAAATTGATGACATTCACGTGATCAATATTCTAACAAACCTTGAAAATGAGAAACATGTTGATTTTTGAACTATTTACCTCTTTCCACCCTCCGAAGAGGTTGTTTTTGAAAAAGCATGAAACACGTGTTTATTTATTTGTTAACAGTAGTAATCCTGCGCATTTTCGAATTGATACATCTATCTTATACGATTTCTCCACGCAAATTTTGACCCCACGTAACATCCGTTTAAGGGTTGAATTACCAAAAATCTATTCTTAGTGGATGTTTATACGGCATAATAACTATCTGTGCAAAATTTCAGCCCAAACCGTCCAGTGGTTTGAGCTGTGCGTTGATTCTCCATATACATTTTGAACCCCCGTTGCACTCTTTTAAGGGTTGAATTTTCAAAAATCCGTTTTTAGCGAATGCCTATGTCATAGTAACTATCTGTGTGCCAATTTTCAGCCCAATCCGTCCAGTGGTTTGAGCTGTGCGCTGATACATCGCTGCCTGAATATTGGACTGTCCTATGCGCCTAAAACTCGAAACGGAGAAAAACGATATCAAAGAGAAAAAAATTAAATTTTACGTTTCCGTTAGCATTTTTTTAACTCTGAAAATATTATTAGTTGTAGTTTTATTTATACATAATATGTGTAAAAAATCAAATTATTTGTTTGAATAGATAATGTCCCTAGTTATTTTTTTATTTTCTGAATCATGCTAATTAGTGACGTTTGGAAAAAAATGTTTAGTATTGATTTGTACTATAATAAATTCCATATTGTTTTGTTCTATCTCCATATAATATTGGATTTAGTACAAAACAATATTATAAAAGTACTTAAATAAAATATCGAAAAACAGTGCTGACTAATGAAAATTATTTAATTAGGCATTAATGAATGGTAAAAAATAAGACATTAATTTGATATAAACCTTTATTGAAAAATAATTTGATTTTGTCACATAAAAAATTAAACTTTGTTGAAAACTGTTGAAATATTTAACATGAATATTATTGTTAAGAAGTACAAATAATTGTTATTCCAAGAAAAATTATTAAGATGATCATAAAAAACAAGACATAAATGACTTCTAAAACATTTTCAAATAGCTACTTTGGAAAATCCAGTCAATATCATTAAATTATAATATTTATAACATTAACCGACCTTTCCCTACAAAAACAAAAAAATATTTAAAGCAAAAAATAAAAAAAATATAGTTCAGTTGACAACAGCCGCTATAAAGCTTTTTAAAATTAATTATTTAAAAAACGCTTGATAAAAATCACAGTCTACGGCAGGCATATATTTGTACATAGATTTAATGTCATTTAATTTTTCAGGAGACACTTTGGGCTTTGTTTTGATTTTTGGAATATTTTCTGGAAACTCTGTTTGCATCTTACTATTCCCTTTAACAGTAGTACGTCGCTTCTGTGAAATAATGGAAACCGTTTTAAATAGTTTATCGTTATTATCTGGAAATTCTAGTCCATAGTCAACGTTTAATGGCTCGTCCTTCATTAAACGTAAAAATTTGATTTTTGAAAATGGTACATTTTTGTAGTTATACAATGTAGAAATTTTCTGAAAATCATAAAAATCACTAGCTATCAGCTGTATATTCTGCAACGGTTGCTTTTTAGATTTAATTTTTAATTTATTTAATAATCGAAACAATCCAACGGGACTGTAAATTTCATGAGGTTTCAAGAATCTTTCTATTTTGCTATGAGCAGCATCCACTTCTTGAACATTGCCGTGACCAGGCTCTGAAAATTTTTGCCAAATTGTTTTGACGTGTGGATGTTTCTGTAAAAAAAACTTTAATGCTGTTGTCATTATTTGATTTCGATTCTGCGGTACACAAGAATCAGACCACAAAATGATTTCTTCAATATTTGGAAAATCTACAATTACATGTTCAAGCACTTTGTACAGAGCGGAAGCTATATTATTTCCGCTTCGACCAGCAATCATTTCATGCCAAAGTGAGCAATATATTTTATTATTTAAAGAACAGTGAGCAGTCAAATTATAGGCCGAAAACTTTCTTTTATAAAAAAAGTTTGACACATCAGCTTTCGGTAAGGCAAAGACATTTTGTAAATCAAAACAAATTGTCACTAAATTACTTTTCCGGTCATTATCCCGTTCAGATTTAGCGTTAATCTTTCGTTCAATGTGTTTTTTGTATTCGTCTGCTTGTTGTTCTGTTTTATTAATATTCATTTTATATGACTCGCAAAAATCGCACCTGTCTTTCTTAGGTACATAAAAACCTAGATTAAATTCTTGATTGAAAATTTTTCGATATAAATGTTCCTTAACTGGAACTTCGGCAGCTTCTTGATAAAGATTATACATTATTTTTAAATTCAAATTGCTATCTAAATATTTGCGTTTAGTGTCCGCTCGACAATAATGGCTATCGACACAAGGAAACGACCTAATATGATTTCGAACTTCATTCACAGCTTTCTCTGGAGTAACTTTCTTTTTATTTTTACCTTTTATGATCTGTCGAGGAAGTCCAGTATTTTTATCCAAAATTTTAGCATAAAAGTAATTTATTCGTCTTTGGCTTATGTCTAACGTCTTTAAGAAGAATGTTTTGCATACTTTTTGTTTTTCGCCATTGCATGTAAAAAAATATTCATATGAGTACTCTTTTTTTTTGGTATCATTTCCAGTTCGAATTCTTTTTTTCTTAGCTTTAGTTACATTATTTAAATAGAAGTGATGTTTTTCAGCATCATTTAATTTCCAATAATGTGCATGCACTTCTTCTCTTTGATCAATATTTAGTTTTGTGTAACATTTCGAACGGCATTTACAAGGTGATCTAACTCTCCTTTTTACATGCAGATTACCTTTGATATCAACGTACCTTTGTCCATGTTCACGGCTTTTTTTCCGAATATTTTGTTTCCATTCCGAAGGATTTCTTGTACGTTTTCTGCTACCAATTTTCACAAAAGAACTTGTCGCTTCATCCTCAGAACTAGTTTCGTTAATAACAATATTAGACTTAGATGCTTTTACCACGCCATTATTTTCATTGTCACTAATAATTTCATTGTCGGACAAAACATAATCGGGATCTTTGTCGCTATCATCGAAGATGCTGTCATTTAGCATATTTTCTAGTTCTTCTGGTAATGATGGTGGAGGACTAGTAATAATTGCTGAAAGAAATAAATAAATAGACATAATGTTACTTAGGTGTAAATGATAATATTGACAATAATAATGTATTCGTAAGATAGATAGGTAGATACATATTTTTTTGATTTTTTGAATTTTATTAATTCAGAGATTACAATAATTATATTATGTATTATAGGATTCGTTAGTAATTTTTAATTACTGTACTACACTACTACTCTATTTATTTCATAGGACAACATAATATTTACCAGTATCGGTTGTATCTAATTTAAAATCAATATTCTGCTCAGAAACTGCGGTCCTTAATACAAAAACGTCTTCTGAAATAAAGAAGATTTAACAATAAAAAGTTAACTTATAAAAATATTCAAAAGTCGTTTTCAAACACAATGTACAATTAATAATACCTGTATTTTTATTTTCGTGAAGATCCATTGTATTGTCACTAACTGAAACTAACTTTAGAATTCTTTCAATTCTTGAACTCATTTTAAAAAATTTCGTTACTTTGAACTATATCCACTTTTAAAAGACGAAAGTTTTCAAAAATAATTATTGTTTTGTCCTAAATCCTATTCACTTCTAACAAAGACGTTGTGATTGTCTTACAATGTTCTGTAACAGACTGTTACTGCCAACAGAGTATAATATTAAGGCAATATTATTATTTCGAAAAGATTTCATACCACATGACCAAAATATCATAGTTTTATTGGCTAGCTGGATATGGTACAAGAAAATTAACAATAAAAAAAATGTTGCAACAATAATTGTACTATCTCCTGATCTAGTTGGTCACGTGATCACTTTCGATTTGGCTGATTGGTTAATAGAATATATGACAAACCAATACTAAAAATCTGACAAATAAGCGTACATAGTACAACAGCATAGTGAATAAAACCTATTTAAACATGTTATTCAAACTATCTGAGAAATGGATATAGTACAGAAAAATACGGAGAATTTGATAGTACCAATAACTAAAAAAAAAACAAAATGTGACATAGTACATACCAATACTCAGGCAGCGACATATCAGTCAGTTACGGTTTCCTTTTATATATATATTATTATATTACCATAACAACCCTGAATAGATCAATAATTAATGTAGTCATGACTCATTTTGATCCGTTCATTCTCTTAAAAATATGTAATTAGTGAGTGAGAAATGAATATCAATTTCAATACTTAATTTTCTATGTAGGCTACACCTTACCTGTTTACATACTGTATACTGTATAGCTACCTCTGCTGGCAATAAGTAACAGGATAGCGGTGTTAAGAATATAATCCTCGTGCAATAAAATCCTATATTAAAACTAAACACGTCCAGCAAGACTCGGATTCTTACATTTCTTCCATGCAGACGGTGCAGGAGATTGTCAACTTTGAGTTCGAACGCCACTTGTGCTGTCTGCTGTTCGTGAAATTGTATTTTTTATTAAAAGCTCGACTTGTCATTGGAACGGGAAAAATCTGTTTTGTTTGAACAACACAAAATACTGATGTGTCATATTTGTACGTCGTATAACGCTAGAATTTGTTTTTATGTGCAGATGTGAATATTTTCCCGTATTTTAAAAATAGTGAATAAAAAAGATATTCGTGTTTTTATCAATATATAATGACAATTTAACTGAGATTATATAATGTTCTTACTTTAAAAATTCAATTTATTGCAAGTAATATCAATATTTTGTCTTTTTATTTATTTAAAATTTGTTAAACTATTGTTCGCCGCAATGTTCCCTCTAAAAAAACTGTTTTAGTACCAAGTAGCGACATCTGATACAATTCGCTCAAAGTTATTAGTTCAGAAGCAAATCTGGTACAATTTGCCCAAAGCTATTAATTCAGACGCTGGACCACAAACGAAATACTTTTGCAGACTTACATCTATCGCACCCGGATGAACCAGGCCGGGCCGCTATCTATACAGATAAATAAAATTGAAGGGTCTATTTGAAATGTCCAAATAACAGCATTTTACTTAATGACTGGACCGATTTTGACGGGACTTTCACTGCAGATAGTTAATGTTATAAGGAGTAACTTAGGCTATTAATAATACATTCGCATTAAAAAAATTGATGTCAATAATAATTAGATTTCACATTGTTACAGTTACAATACTACACATATAAGAAAAATTTACTTTAACTCGAAACGTCCACTCGCCGCTGGCCCCTCCAATTACTTAATATCACTAAGGCCTAGTTTATATGAGAGACGTTCAACGCGCGTTTACAATTTCTATACAATTGTATAGAACTGTTTATATGATAACGCGCGTTCAACGCGCCACCAACGCGCGTTTTCATATAAACAGTTCTATACAATTGTATAGAAATTGTAAACGCGCGTTGGGCCAACGCGCGTTGAACGCTCTTCATATGTGCTAGGCCTAAGGCTGCCTATTGCGGATGGTTGTGTCTCAACGCGCGCTTTAAAAAAAATGTTTTCTATTTTCTAGTAGTTAGATCATACTTTTTTCTTTGCTTAGGTATAGCTCCACTACTTTTGTCGCTACCGTGTTTCATCACAATCACGGAGAGCAGCTAGTAGTAAATAAAAAAATATTGACAACTTTGAAGTTAGCAGCAGATAATATGCATTACATTTGTAGAATGTTTGAGTGATTAACTTGCAGAGTGAGTTTGAACAGAGTATATATATAGATTAATCTGAAACTAGGTGTAGGTATGGTAGATGAGTTTTCTTTATTAAATTGCTCACGTACTCCGGTGTCATTTACAGTGTTCGGAGTCGGGGAATAGGTCCGTAGCGTATATAAAATATATAGATATCTACAATAACCTGGGTTCGGTATCCGGTTGTGGTGTGAGCACGTAACTATAAAGTATATTTATTATTCAAAACATACATCTTTACCCGCCTGTCGCAGTTTACTGTAAGCAGGAGTACATGAAGTGTCGAGAGGGCTTACAACGCCCCGCTACCCTTCCTTTCTAACGGAGCATCAGAGAATGATGATGCTCAGCTAAGAGAGCTGTACATAAAAAAAACTCCACTTTTAATCTGTTTAACTTGGCAACGTTACTTTTGTTGGTTATTTTAAAATGGTGTTATTTTTTCAATATAGGTGTTTGCTATATGGGATTCAAACTAATAATTTTTTAGAATTTTTAGTAGGTATAATAGATTTTTCTTCTTCATAACTCGTTTGAAAGTACGTACTTCCGGCATCAATTGTAAGGCTAACATTTTTGCATTGGTGGGATTACACGGACTGATGCTGGAAATAAGTACTTTCGACCGAGGTATGAAGACATAGTATAGGGCATCATGACGCGCAGTGCATGATATCAAACTTTCGGCCCTTATGGTGTATACTATTTTTCTTCATACCTCGGTCGTAAGTATTATTAAATACATTAATTAATTAATTACTTATTAATTACATAAAAACACAGATATAAATTCCAAGCAAGCAGCTTTGATATTATACGTAAAAACACGAATGATAGCTGGTCGCGACTATTAGCTAAAATGTAATAGGGTTCCTATGGAAACGACATCTAAACAACAGTTGATAGGTGGTTTTTTCTTTACTGCCGCCCGAACGTACGTGCTTCCTGCATCAGTGAGCGTAATCCCACCAATGCGTAAATGTTAGACTTTCTGCCTTAAATTTTTTTTTTTTTTTATTATAAACAAAGAGAAAAAAAAAAGGTGCTTCGATTCGAAGTCATTAGCACAAAGATACATATTAAAATTGACGCCGAAAGTATGTATTTTCGATCGAGGTATGAAGAAAAATAGTAATCATGTATACCGCTCCACGAGACTGCCGCAACCGCCAGCCAATAGTCGCGAATAGCTGTAATTCGTGTTTTTGCATATAACTTCAAAGCTGCTTGAAATGTATTTGTGTTTTTATGTAGTAATGAATGAATTAATGTAATTTATAAGCGTACTTTCGACTTAGGTATGAAGAAAAATATGATACACCACACGGGTAGAAAGTTTGAGATTCTCGCACTGCGCGTCATGATGTCCGAGGCAAGCCGAGAGCATCATGGCGCGCAGTTCAAAGCTCAATGACTGTTAAAAATCATGTAAAGATTTTTGCATCTTATAAACATACCTAGTTTTTGCCTGAACTGAAAAAGTCGCACATAGTCAAGTATTATTGTTTCAGTAAAGCGGCCAATTAGGAGAGCTTTAGAACCGATTTTGCGCCATTCAAACGTCGAGCACTTCTGAAACATACCTCAGACACGGTCGAGCAAGTTACCCACACAAATAAACAACGCGTGTTTGTATACGTGTTTAGAACGAAACCGCAGATGATCTCTCTAAAGACTCGAACCCGCGACTACTGAGTCAGTAGACGTATAAGTGCGCGCGAGTCAGTGATATCTTCAGCGGCAACTCTTGCCGTCGGCCTGCGCCCTCTTGGGGCCCATGCATCATATTAGCGCTTTCTATGCTCTCGGCTTATCCACACACACACACTCTGACACGTCATATATACTACTTATACGGCACCCGGTATATATACATGACGTCACAAAAATACTTGATGACTGAAAACACGAATCTGGTTTAAATAATGAAACAAATGATACAGCTGTGTATTGTTTGTTTTGATTTTTGTATTCCCCGCTGCGCCTGTCTGTCTGAACGCGATAAACTCAAAAACTACCAAACGGATTTTCATACGGTTTTCACTAATGGACGGAGTGATTCAAGAGAAAGGGTTATGTGTATAATTCATTAATGTTTTGTATAAATTGGTTTAAATATGACGATGCTTGTTGAAGACGTCGAACAAATAAAGCCGACTGTGACTTTTTTCATCGAAAACGCTCCCTAATCCCTTTGAGATATAACAAAACAATGTATGGTGGAATTGTTCCTCTTTTATAAGTTTACAGAAAAGTTCACGATCTTCTAAGGATAGCTTACTAGGCCCATTTTAATGTTAAGCGCTTTTCGTGGATATTAATTTTGCAACGTAAGTCGACGAAAAAAACGGTGACAATGTACAAATTCGAGCGCGGAAGCCGAACCGGACCGCTAGTAATTTATATAATTCTTAATTTCGTAATAAGATACTTGCGTGCATGTAATTTTTATAATTTTACTTTAATCTACCTGCTGGTAGTGATTACACAGTTTAAATAAATTATCTTGTAAAAAAAAAAAACACGGAGTTGATTTACTAAATGAAACAAATCTGACCCGCCAGAAAAGTTTCACAATTTAAAAAGAAATTTTTTTAGTTATTACACCATGGTTCTCTTCAGAGTCAGTTTTCCGTAATTTCTGAAAAATGTTTTTTTGAGTTTTTTAAATTGTTTTTGTGGTATATTTACAAATTAGACTCAATATAAATGAAAGTAATATTTAATTGAATATATAATTGTACAGAGGATTTACAATAGTTTTTTAGTTTCAAAAGCCAATAAAAAGAATGATTCTATCCGTTCCTAAAAACGGTATTTTACAACGAAACTCGATTATGCAATCATGAAGTTATTTAACGTAATCCAATTACAGGACCGTCTCCAGCTCAATATATTACAGTTTTGATTTTTGATTTTTTTTTTCATTTTTTCGTATTTTGGTAATACGATCCTTGCGTGTAAATTAAAAATTTTAAACAGTACGTTTATGTATAAGCTGGGCAATAAATTTTGAGGCATCCTGTAAACTACGCCAGACATCTCTTCAAATTTTCCACTGATATGCAAACTGATGTACAGAGTTTCTGATGGTTTAGTTTATATCCAACTTTCATTTGATCTTACACACATCTCTGATATATGTTTTCATTTTTACACAACCCAGAACTCATATATTGAGGCATTTTAATTGGAAGAGGCAGGGCTGTGGGATACCTGGTGAGATTTTTTAATTGGTGCATCTAGTCCGACATATGTAATAAAAAATTAGACTTTAAAAAAATTAAAAAATTGTATATTACACCACAAGGGCCGACAGTTTGATATCAAACTTTCGACCAGTGTTGTGTATACTATTTTTCTTCCTTCCTCGGTCGTAAGTACACTTATTAAATACATTAATTAATTAATTACTTATTAATTACGTAAAAGCACAGATACATCCCAGGCAAGCAGCTTTGAGGTTATACGTAAAAACACGAATAACGGCTGTTGCGACTATTAGATAAAATGCAATAGGGTTGCTATGGAAACGATATCTAAACAACACTTGTTAGGTGATTTTCTCTTTACTGCCGCCCGAACGTACGTTTTTCCCGCATCGGTGCGTGTAATCCCGCCAATGCGTAAATGTTAGACTTTCTGCCTTACAATTGATGCCGAAAGTATGTACTTTCGATCGAAATATGAAGAAAACACTCTTTTATAGCAATGTGGACTAAAACGTAAAAAAATATTTTTTAAATATAAAGATTTTGTTCAAAATCAATTGGAAGTCCCTCAATTCGGTATAAGAGGGACTTCTGTACACGGGGATACTTCACCGCCAAATTGATTTACTTTTTTTAATTATAAACAATAGATTTCTCTAGAGTTATGGTCAATTGACTTGCTTAGTTTGGAGAAGATCACCGGTTCGATTCCGGCCGGCATCATTACATTTTTTTTATCTTTATATATATATTATATAGTGGAAAAAATTACCGGGGTGTGCACTTTTGATTTTGCCAATTATTTGCTATTAAAAATAATAAAATTATAAATAAATGTTGAAAGTGAACTTTTTTTTAATCCTCCATTTTTCAGTCTACAAATTGAGAACAGAATTGAATATGGTAGTAAATATTTTGTTTATTTAAGAGTTCTGAGGCAAAATGTAGTTTACTTATAGTGTTGACTTTTCTAATATTTACAATTTGTGATTGAAATACATATTTCGTATTCGGAAGAGGAATCGGCATTTTAACTTGAAAGACTCTGCGTGTTGCGTCAAATGTCTCGTTTATAAATATAAAAATATCTCTAAAATCGAATTGCGACAATATTATTTAATACTGTGATCGAAAAAAAAATTGATAAAACGATTTTCACGTGCGTAACGAATTTGGGCTTATTTGGCGGTGTTTGTGTACAATTCACAATGATGTTAATGCAAGTGAAAATATTGCGATAACGTGAACATAAGTCATTGTGAGAGAACGCTTAGTTACTAGCAGCGTTGTTATATAACGCCGGTTTCTAATGGTTTTATAAGTTGCTTCAACCATTGTTTGACTTCTTAACTGCTACATGAGTCTGCGCTAATGTTCCGTTTCATTTGCAGAAGACATCAAATGTTTACATTAAAATCTCCAACCGAATTTCTCGATCTTAATTAATATTTATCCGGTTTTGTTTCACATTGTATTCGCGCCGCTAATTTTAAAGTCAACTGTTTGTTTTTTCCATTTACTGTCAAAAAGAGAACCAACATTACCTTTTCTTGACTTCTCGGTAATTAAACAGAAAATGATACCCAGATAATTACGTGTTGACAGATTTTGTCTTTGTATAACTACCATTCATTTTAGTTGCCTAAATTTAGCATTGTTCGTCATTTATATTTTATTAGCGGTCCCGCCCGGTTTCACCCGGGTGCAAAAGGACGAATGGGGAAGGAAGGGACATGAGTACGCACATTCATCTTAGTTTACCGAGATGAATGTTGTGTCCAAACTTCATAATGATCGGCGTTACCGTTCAAAAGTTTTTGTCGTTAAAAAGCAGTATTTATACTTTTTTTACGTAATAAAATTCTTTTAATATAATAAATATTTAATTGAAAACACTGTAGGAAAATTATTTTTATATAGGTGCCTAATGCCTATAGTTGTAATAGTTTTCAAATAATCTATTAATTAGATTTATTTAATTTTAATTAGTCGTAATAAAATTTAAAAAAATTGAAATGTAAGCCTTAGAAGAAAGCTATGTAGTAAATAAAAAAAAAATAAAAAATATATTCGCCGACGTGGGGCTTGAACTCTAGACCCTGGCATTAAGAGTCTTGCACTCTACCGATTGAGTTATCCGGGCTTGTACTCTAGTCGCGCTAATATTGCAATATTTAGTTAAGGCATTTCAACTGATAATATTTGTCGGACGAACTAATTTTGAGAGATCTTGCAACATTTTTCATTTATGTTCCGCTCCAATTGGTCGTAGCCTAATATTATATAGCCTATAGCTTCCTCGATAAATGGGCTATCCAACAAAAAAAAAGTTTTTCAATTCGAACCAGTAGTTTCTGAGATTAGCGCGTTCAAACAAACAAACAAATTATTCAGCTTTATATATTAGTATAGATAATTTACTAGCGGTCCGTCTCGGTGTCACCCGTGTGCGATTGATATAATTCTGCAAAATGTATTTCGTTGCGACTCGGCGTCTGAACTAATAGCTTTGAGCAAATTCTTTCAGATTGGTTTCTAAACTAATAGTTTTGAGCAAATTCTGTTAGATGTCGCTACTTGGTATTAAAAGAGTTTTTTTTTTGTTTACTTCTGAACTAATAGCTTTAAAAGCATTCTATCAGATGTCTCTGCATGTTACGGAAACAGTTTTTTTTTAGAACACACCGTAATTTTGTACAAAATATTTAAAAAAACTATTCTATAGCGTGAGTTGGCCCAAGCAAGACACAATTACAACATTTCATTAAAATCGGTTCAGTGGTTTTGGAGATTAGCGCGGAGAAATTATAAATGTTTAATCGTTTTCTGTCGTATATGTTGTTCTTTGTAAGTCTTATAGGATTGTTTGATTGACAATTGACAGACGTTATTTAAAGTTGAAGATCATTCAACAACGCTATTCTATATATAGGAGATGATTTATAGCATGTGTATTAAATATTACATAAAAATCCAGTTTGGGTAAAAAGTTTACCGTGAACTCTAGAGAGAAGTGAAAAATCAGAAGTCGACTGTAGCTATATAAAGAGAGTTACGGTGCCAGAGAAGCAACTACATACTCAACTCATGATGTTTCTATAAGCTGATAAAAAGTGTTTCGAAACTTTTCAAAAGTAACGCCTTTTAGAAAAGAAACAAGAACGCGTATACTGCGAGGAAAATATAAAGTGCAAAAAGGTTGTCCAGGGTTCTCTTCCAATCAATTTTACCGCTTCTTCAATGGGATCTCGCCTAATTAAAATGAAATTTTACACGAAAACAATAATATGGAAATGAAAAATTATCATTGTTAAAGCGAAAATTGCAAAAATTATAGGGGGTTTTTTTACGAGAGATAATTGACCTTTTTTTTGTAAAGGTCGCTGCACACGGGGCTATTTTGAAGCACTGCTGGGACTTGGGCCGGGTGCCGTGCAGGTTACAAAGATGGAAATGACGTCACTGCGAACTTCCCTGCGAGCTTACAAAATAGATTTTCAAAATTAGAATCAAGGATATTTTTCTTGTTTGTTCGTCTGATTGTAGTATCTTGTCACGTGGGCGTCATGGACAAACGCCCACAAACAAGCACGGCGTCGTAGCGTGTGTTCTGTTCAGAGACAATAAACGTCCACTTTTGGTTAAGCCATTACAAAAACCAATGCTTGAAAACTGGCAGTTAAATCTAGCAACTAATCTAGCGGCAAACCGAGCCCCGTGTGCAGCGGCTATTTTAATTTCTTCCCTGTGCTATAATGATTCATCAAAATAATTACTGGATAGCAGAAAATCAACAAAACATGAAATTGTACGGTTTTCCTATGGATTCAAACCAAGTTCAGGACCTTGTATAATAATAAATATAATAATTATAATCTGAATTAGAATCTTCGTAAATATAACTTTTAGTTTATGTTTGTTCAAATATTTCGCAATAAATTGTCAAAAACGTCACGTCAAAGAATAAAATAAAATTCAAGGAAAACATTTCAATAGTTGTAAATATGTTCGGTGCGTGATTTAGTGAATCTGTACAAACTAGTTTGTGGTTATGTTTAATATGAAATACGTTAGAGTTTAGATCTGTGATTTTCAAAATGTCTCTGTAGTATCACAAAGTCATCAGAACTTCTCCTTTCAGTTTCAAGGCTGTTATATTACCATGTTTATATTAATTTGCTTTTCGTGTATGTCGGGCGGAACTTTGTAATTGATTTTAAACTAACTTCCTGATAAGATAGAAATTTGACATTTTTAACATAACTCAGAATTAGATGACAATACGAGAAAATACTAAAATAAAGAAGAAAATAATAAAAGAAACAAGGAAATTTTAATAAATATACATAATATATGGTAATTCATTCTTACTTGTTTACCATTGTAAGGCACATAGCTAACAGTGGCTCTATGGCTCAGTTGGTTAGAGTGCCCTGCTATTAACGCGATATATAATACTTTTCTTTTGTTACGATGTATATATTTGTTTTGTTTTTTTACTAAAAAGTATAAAAATAATAATAGATATAAAAAACATTTTTAATAAACCACGTTTTTAAAGTAAACTAAAAAGTATAAAATAATTTCTTTACAGACAGATTTTTAACTTGTAGGATTTGAAACGAAAAACGTGGAGCGCATCATTTCATCTCATAAATAGATTTTTTTATTAATATAGCTACTCTCTACACTTCTTATATAATAGGTCATATGCATGAGACTCAAAATTGGTTTAAATTTTTATTTCGAAATATATTTTAGTTCCTGATTCTATCGTAATGGATATTTTATTAATCTAATCACTGAAAAAAAATTCAAATAATAAAAAAGAAATGTAAAAAATATGCGCTATTTTCGAATTTTCAAAACGCAGCGTGACGTCAGAGTATATATCAACAACAGTTTCCATGACGACTGTGTCGTCTCACAGTAAGATTATGTCAGTATTCAGAGAAAACAACAAATAAACTTCATTTAGAACATTAACAATTTGACACCAAGGTTGACATGCATCATATATCATGACGTCACATAAGCCCGCCAACATGGCCGATTGTTTAAACTGTCTAATTTTGAATGTGAAATTTAATATTTTTTTTCTTATGATAATATTACATTTTTAAATGATTAGCAATTTTTTTCCGTATTATGGTTGACTAAATAATCTATTAAAAATATAAAAAAAATAGATGCATATGACCTATTGTCCCATGCGCCCCACTTTCAAATCCTACAAGCTAAAGATCTGTCTGTAAAGAAATTATTTTATACTATTTAGTTCGCTAAAAACGTGATGTTTTTTATTTCTATTATTATTTTCTAATGCATTCTGAGCTGAGAGATGCACAGTTTGACAGCCACTGACAGATAAATTATACACAGAGAATTGAAACGTATATCTTATCGTTCGGAAATCAAAAGATCTGGAACCGCGGATGTAAACAAGCGAATAACGTGATAATAAAAGGAACGGACTTTTGTTATACATATGACCAGTGGCGGCACCGGCGCCTAATTACGGAACTAACATTATACGATTTCGCTGGTCTAAAAACAAGTGTTGACAGAAAAGATTGTTGACTGCATATTGACTGTCATACCAGATATCTGGCGACGAGTTTTACAGAATATTTTTCTTTTCTAGGCGTGGTAGGGCAAATTGGTCTTCCCCTTCTCCGCGACTTCAACCGGCAGTTAAAAGGAAAGAGTGCTCTCTAAACACGAATAAGATTTTTGTATATACAGTATTTGTCAATGCTAGAATCGTACTACGCAGAATTGGTGAATACTCGCAATATGAATTAGTGAATATAAAAATTCACTAATTATATAAGTGAATATAAAAACTCGCTAATTATATAAGTGACCATTAAATGTCATCAGACATTAATAATTTTTTGATTACAGATTTTTTAAATCTTTATTCATTCGTCACTTTCACTAGTATAATTGACTTTTATATTTTTACAAGTCGATTAAAAAGTGAATTCAAAATAAAAAATTAGAAAATTCGCGTCAAAAAAATTTAACCTTAATTCATTGTTAGTTATGATCCTGTCATTGACTATAATTTAAAATCGGTAAAAAAACAATAGTATACACTCAATACTTTACTCTGAATCTACGAAAATATAATTAAAATAATCTAATTAACTTACCTGATAAATTATATTACTTGTTTGTTTTCAAGGAACTTGCTATATAGAACCATATACTGTATGGAGGCGCCACCAGCGACACGTATAAAATCAGGGTTTCACTATTCTGACAGTGAATTTTACTTGAATTCACTATTCCGGAAGTGAATCAAAAATCACTATTTCAAATAGTGACATTTTAACTATTTCAGTTTTACAGAGTAAATTTATTAGTGAAAATTCACAAATTTGTTGTGAAAATCACTGATTATTATAAGTGCACACAGCTTCACTTACACAATTAGTGAAAATTTCACTAATTCATGTTTAGAGAGTAGGGTCATTATCAAATCGAATTTTCGGATAGTGCATTGTTAATTTGTTGACCGCGTCATTTTGGTACAAAAATACGCACTGAGGAGGCGTCGTTTTGTACGACACTGTGCACCGACGGCACGCGATAGCCGTATTTAGAAGGCTGATATCAGTACATATTAGCGTCGAGGTGCGTGTGAATGGGCTGTGCAACCAATGCCATGTTTATGGCTTTTCGAGATATTCAGAAATATATTTTATGTTTGATTTACACGACAGTACAATGCGTCTCCTAACCTAGATTTACGTTTTGTATAAAAGTAGCACTTGCTGCGTTCGTAAAAAGTCTTTTTATGTTAAAAAAAGTATTTTGGATAATTTTACGCTCAATATTTCCTAAATCTCGGTGAAAAGATGTACGATATAATAGATGAAAGATGCGATTTTTTTCTTAGTGATGCTCGCAGTTTATTTCTCTAAGATAAATGTCGATATGATTCTTTATGCAAGGTCATAGTTGATAACATTTCTAACGTAGGTATGTGCCCACAAAGTTACCTGACGTACTGTACTTTTTCAGCATTCTTTTGCTTGCGACAATGCAGGTGTAGCCATGTTGCCGCAGGTATTTTAAAAGCGACAAAACGGTGGAGGTAATGGGTATAATACGTTTGTGGTGGAGGCTGCGGGTATGAATTTTGTCAATACATTTTACATAAACTAAAGGTCCCCCACAAACCTTATGGGATTTGGTTCGCGGTTAAATTGAAGGAAAATGGTTTTGTGAATTTGACTCTCTTCAATAAATAGAGTAACTGTGATCCATTGAAGTTAATGATAGAGTATTTGGAAAGAATTCCGTGGCATAAGGATCGAAAATGAAGCAATACTGAAATTTTTTTAAACTTGCATTTAATACTGACGTTTCGATACGTTTTGTATGAAGATGATACAAAACGTATCGAAACGTCAGTATTAAATGCAAGTTTAAAAAAATTTCAATATTGCTTCATTTTCGATCCTTATGCCACGGAATTCTTTCCGAATACTCTATCAGGAAAATGGTTTTATTTAAAGGTCACTAAGAAAAAGTGTCCATGCAGGGCGCATAGCCTAAAAACCAATAAATTTTTACCTACAGGTATGTTTAGCGAGATTTGAGATATAGGGATATTCACAATCTTAAAAAAATCCTAAGCTCAAGAAATGTGTTTTCGAGCGCTGAATCCGAATATGACATTATTATTTTATACAGGGTGACACCTTCCGACAGTACCTAGTTTTCGACTATTTTTCTATTTTTATAAAAAAAACGCAAAAGTTGGACATGGCACATATTGTGAATTCAATGGATATCCCTATATCTAAAATCTCGCTAAACATATCTGTAGCTAAAAGCCATGGACACTTTTTCTTATAGTAACCATTTTCGATCATTTTAACCGAGAACCAAATCCCATAAGGTTTGTGCGGGGATGATGCTGTAATAAAAGATAAACAAATATCAATAATTCCTTTCTAATTATTTAATTAATACAGCATACTGTTGATTAATGTTTTGTGGGAACAGAAAATAATTATAGTTTTTAAAAAACAAATATAGATTTTACTTTATTTGATATAAAAAAAATCAAACTGATTTGAAAAAAAATAGGAAGTATGGCGAAATTACTATGAATCTTGTATTTGAGAATTTTCTATTTATGCTCAGAAATGGCTTATAGGGTTCATAATTTTTACTTACCTATATTGAATACGACATCGGTCTGGAATCAACCATTTGCATAGGCGCTAATTGGCTCGGCTATTTCGACGCGGGAACATAACTGTGTCCACCGAGGACATAAATTTATCCACCGTGGACTCACTGTGTCTATCGTGAACACAACTGTGCTCAACCGTGGACACACACTGTGTCCATCGTGGATATAACTGTATTCCGTCCCGGAAAAGTAAAATTGCGATCCCGTCATGAATACTATTTTTTTCATACAGAGGGCCAGCGCTAGTTTTTGGCGCCCTGTACAAAATGAGCGTTCGACACTCTAATTGCAGCCACAAAAATTATAGCTTACGGCTGTGAGATCTATTTTACCTTAGAATTATATTTACCAAAAAATAGAAATTAATTCTAGGTAGGTAGGTAACAAAAAAGATATAATCAAATCTTTGATTAACGTCTGATTAGAACTCTTCAATAAATAAAATTATCGACCAATTTTTCAGAAAATATATTAACAAAAAAATATAATTAATACATTATTATTGAAACGTTAATGCATTAATTCAATTTTTTTGTTAATATTTTGTCTAAAAAATTGGTCGATAATTTTATTTATTAAAAAAGATATAAACTAATATAGGCAATCGACCTACCGAGAAAACTCCCGTCCGCCCCTGATCCTGCATTTTCTGTTATTAAATATTTTAATCACTTGAATGTCGCTGTCAAATTCAAATGTTCTCGCAATACACTTGTTTTTCTATGCAGTCGCGCATTTAAAGTTCAATAGTAACTCGTATACCTATATGATATCTGAAGAAATGATTATTTAATAATGCCGTTGACACGACCCGCCGTCGTAACGGGAATGTTCCTGTTAGTCATTGCTTAAGTTAGAAGTTAATCTGACAAGACGGAGGACAAACTTCCACAGAATGGGATTAGAACCGTGTCGTTCCTCTCTCATCCTTCTATAATCCTTTCCCGTGAGTGTTTCAGTCCTTAAAACTTATCTGTCTCGTATGTATAGTTGTTATTGTGCAGAAATAGAACATCTGTTTGCCATGCATATAGTCTAAGATCCTGATTTGGCTCGATCTTCACGATCGAGTTTGCTAATTAAATTTGGATTTTGATAATATAATGTATTAATAAAGAAAAATTGATTTGGTTGATATTCAATTTCTTGGCACAGCTATTCTTAATAAAAAATTAAAGTTGTTAATTTGATTTTATTTACTTAGTACTAAATATTATGAAATTTGTTATTCATTGTGCAACACCATCAAAACTTCCTTGTGTTGACGGGTATTCGTTAAATAATTATAAAGATTAATTTGTAGACTGGTATTTATTTATAAAATTGTTGTACTCCAAAACATTTGGTATAAAAGAAAATCACAAAAAAAAAAAAAACAATTGATATAAACTTTAAGATTTGTAAGAAGTTTTGCGTATTTATTTTCTTTTCTGAGCAGTAATGATATTTCCTGAATGAATGCTATCACCCTACTGATGCCCAGCCGGCCACGCTACTCAGTTATTCATATTCATCCTTTTTTTTTACCTTATTCAGCGTTACGGATAAGGTTGTTTTAATAATACTTGATGACAATGGACAGTAATATGCCTAGCTATATATTTTTTCTACGTTGTTAATTGTTTTTTATCTTAATGTTATTTTTGTTTTCTTCCATGATTCTCAATTTTTAATGTTGTTTTTTTGTAGAATTTTTTATTTATATTCATTTGAAAAGGACTAACATCTTGGCCGAAACGTCGTGTTGTTATTAAATATAAGTATATTTTGTCTGTTAATTTGGTAATTTTTTATTATTAAAAATAATTTTCATTTTCCAGATCTTTATCAATAGTTTTTTTACGAAAAATTCATGTTTATTTGTAATTTTATAAGTATCTTAAACAAAATACACTTTATACCTATTCTTAACGTTGCATCTTTTTTATTTTGCGTTTATTTGTTTATGTTGGGATATTATGTACAGATTGTACGATATAAATACAGAGATTTATATTATTATTATTATTATGGTAGTTAAAAATAGTAGTTAAAATTTTAACTACTAACTACTAGTAGTTAGTAGTTTAACTACTTTTTTGCTTAAGTAGTTAGTAGTTATACTCAAGTCTGAACTACTTTTTTCATGTAGTTTGCCCAGCTCTGATATGTAGGTAACCATGGCAACGAATAACTTATTTATTGAAAATAGCTGTGCCAAGAAATTGAATGTTAACCAAATCAATTTATCTTCAGTGATACATTATATTATCAAAATTCAAATTTCATTAGAAAACTCGATGAATGAAGATCCAGCCAGATCGGTATCTTAGACTAAACCACACGTAAAGCGAATGCAAAAAATGTTTCTAAACAGAAGACGACGAACCTGGTGCGAAATTAAAATTTGCAAACGTCAACGACAATAAATGTAGCAACCCGTTAAAACGCTGGATATTTGAGTAATTATTTTATGGAGAAAAAATGAATTGATTGACAGATCATAAGTAATAATTTTATAGCGGCGCATATTTAAATGTGTTACGCCAAAAATTCTAAATAATTATAAATTTAAAACTAATTCTGAATTGTTTTTGTCATGTAAAATATACTAAGTAGCTATTTTAAATGTTGTTGGTTTTATATTCATATCTTCATTAATTTAACAACTAGACAAGTACATTAATTTCTAATGCCGTCATAAAATGTTTAAAGGGGACCTTGAGTATCCTAAGTCCATATGTATTAAAATTCAAAACTTTTCCATGCGATTGTAATATTGTACTTGTGCGTATTTTTTTTATTGTGTCTTTTGTATCACTTTCATTAAAACCTACCTTTTATTACTCGAAAACAACTGAATACACGGACAAACAATCGAGAAACGCACCTTTCCGTCAAAAAAACATGTAAAAGCTGTTGTATTTTCGTATCTGTTTTGATACGTGGGCTGTTAGAGCACTTAGCTCGTAATATTCCGTCATTTGATAATACGGAGATGCTAGCTATTATTATTATGTTATGTAGATCTGCCCATAAACTCTTATAGCTAAGGGTAAACCGTTATCTGTTCGTAATATTCGTGATACATTTGCTTATATACGTCTGTGACCGTAAGACAAAACTGCTTATGTTCAGTGTTTGGGACAATAACGTTAATGACGATTTAATAATACTTGTCTATTTTTTGCTTATTAAATAAATCACCCAGTTTGGTCAGTGACGCGACGACTGAATTAAGGCCAATAGGGTACTATGTACCTTGTAAGAAAAAATCTAATAATACATATATTTTTGATAGATTTTGTAAAAAACAAACGAGAAATGTTGATTTCTCTTCATATTAATGCACTATAAATTTTATAATTCAATTTTAAGAATTGTATTTTTTTATCTGTTCTTTAAAAGTTTAAAACGCTGTTCGCCATGTTGAATTCCGACGTGACGTCACTTCGTCTGTAAACTACCTGCGTTTATGTTGTGCTGTGTGTTATTTTGAAGTTATTTCAAGTTATATTTTTATTATTTCAAGTTCTATCCCGTATTTTATCTTATAATGAAAGACGGTTTCGTAAAATCAGAAAGTACTAATCTACCAAGGATAAATACGTTTAATAATTAATAAATAAAGTTTTACTTACTTATATATTACTTACTCACACTGGTAATGTAATAGTCATAGAAATCTTAAATATTTTTAATTGTAGTGTTACTATGGTTACTGTGCACTATTGTTATTATTTACAATCATAGTGTAAGTACTTAAAAAAGTTCTTACTTTAAAATAAATAAAACGCTTAGACTTGAACTTAAAAGAATCGTAATGAATTGTTTCTCAAGATCTATTAATTGAATTGATTTTTTCCAAATTGATAACAACATTCATTTTTCCTGCGTAGCTAAGGAAAACTAATTTTGACAATATTACAAAAAAGAGAGAGAGAGTTAATGTAACAAGGCTTGCTACATTAACACCCCCCCTACTACGCGTGGGAAAAATTGATATGGAATGAAAATTTTCCAAGCCAACTGCAAAAACCCACGCGCAGGAAACAAATGGAGATATATCGCATTATATTAAAAAAAAATCAAAATAATGTACAAGTTAATAAAAAAAATACACTAAAAAAAATTAATTTTGACAATATTACAAAAAAGAGAGAGAGAGTTAATGTAACAAGGATGTTACATTAACTCTCTCTCTCTTTTTTGTAATATTGTCAAAATTAGTTTTCCTTAGCTACGCAGGAAAAATGAATGTTGTTATCAATTTGGAAAAAATAGAGAGAGAGTTAATGTAACAAGGCTTGCTACAATAGTGACGTCGCGAGTCGTTTTCGCGCGAAAATTCATAATAATTTAATGATATTTATTATTATTTGATTTAATTTAATGAATATAAAGTAGAGTTAAAAATATCTGTGACAAAAATGCGACATAAACAATTACGTCTTTTGGATACAGATATATACTACCCGAATATAACTGCGGCTCCGTTCCCAGGAGATGTTTGATTGCCACTGATCTTTGAGAACCTTGTAAGCCTAATTGTATTATGTTTATTGTATTAAGAGTCAATTTCATTCAAATACATTCACATTACATTTAAATAAAAAATATACTATGAAAACTAGAGATCAAACTGATCCTACAAAGTAGACGGGAGAAAACGTCCAGAATTTTTGTCTGTTTGTATCAGAATCATCTGTAAACGACTGTACTAATTGGAGTACAGTGTACATATATAACCGACTACACTTGTGTATAAAAAACAATTTACACACATTAGGCTAGACGGCGAGGAGTTTCCTTAATTGCAAATTGCGCCATTTTTTTCACAAACGAGTTTCGCTGGTCGGACCAAGCCAAAAAAATCACAAATCCATTCAAATTTAGTATCCCGTTGGAATTTTTGGAAAAAATTAATTCTAACCGATTTTATAACGATTGAATATTGGAAAAGTTATATGGTTTTATACGTTTGTCTAAAATTGGTATCGCTAAAGAAATCGTTATAAAATCGGTTAGAATAAATTTTTTCCAAAAATTCCAACGGGATATTAAATTTGAATAGATTTGTGATTTTTTTGACTTGGTCCGACCAGCGAAACCCGTTTGTGAAAACAAAAAAAAAGTGATCGTTAATTACTCGAGAAGTAATTGACCGATGACGCTAAAATTATTTATGCATGTTTGGGTCAACATAGACGTGATTTTTGAGAATTTTCAGCCATCTATGTGCGATCATTTTTTAGTAAAAAACAGTGAAAAAAACGTATTTTTTTAACGTTCGGGGCTATTTGCAAGTTAACAATTGCACTTAGCGACCTCTGTCAGTGCTCATTTTTTAGGAAATTTTATAAGGAACAACTTTCTTAATGCATATTCTATACTAAAAGTCAAGAGGAACGGAGATATTAAAGGAAATAGAGAAAAAACACTATTTTCGTCACTAATTGTTAATTATAAAATCAAGCACACCAACAATTTGTAAGCAAACTTAGGGGGTTGAACTACACCCTAAAACGAAGCGATTCCAGCAATAATCTCGCCTGTGCCCGAATAATACACTTTTTAATGTTTTTACCTCCTCGCCGTCTAGCCTACATTGTGTCCGTTCAGTGTCAGTGAAAAAAAAAAATGGCGTCTTAGTTTAAAGGAACACGTTTACACACGCCCGGAATGGTGACGTTTGTTACTTTCAGTGTTGCTTCAGTATCCGCACCGTGATAATTTATATCGTTGCCGACGATATTTTTGCAGTTTTCACTGACGTGTTTTTTGATGACATGAATTACCTAAAAGCATTGAAAACCTTGTACGGAATATGTGTGATTGGGCATTACTGAACGTAACTGATACTGAACTGACATGACACGGATAAGGTGCAGATTAATTTTAAGATGAGAGTTCCCATCAAAACTGATTTTAATGCCGGAAAATATGCAAGCGAAATCGACGTTTACGTAAATGGAGTTGATATAACATTTATACGCTATCTTTGATTAAACCATTTGAAAATACGAGCGTGCTTAAAGATAAGGTTAAATTGTGTAACCGTAAGTGTTTTTGCAGACACGATATAATAATAATATGTGAGTTTTTGATACTTGGAATATTATGCCAATTCTCGCGTTCTCGTGTTTTCTAATTGATCCATTATTTTAACGCTGTACGTAATATCACACTATATGTTAATTGTCCACAATTGAACTTAGAGAACTCATATTTAAACTAATTTTCATTTTAATTTTTCTGCTTCTTATCGCATTTTCTTGAAACTATTTAATTATACTGAAAGTTTGAAAATGTTAGCTTGCCAAATTAAACTATCACTTAGTACTTACTATTAGATAACAAGACTAACTTTTTGAATTATCGTAATTTTAACTAAAATAAGGTTTTATTATAATTTTTCTCTCTAAAGCGCACTTCAAATCAGCCAATATACGCTCTCTCTCTCGCACTTGAGTCTAACCGGAGCGTCTTACTCGCACTCACGTTTTGTAACCGCCTGACACAGACATTTAAACCCGACTAAATGATCTGACTTATTTAATACTAAATTTGAAGGTACAGTGTAAACTCCATTTAACGCCACTCGATGTAACGACAAACTCCTTAAAACGTCGAAATTAATTAACTCGAGTTGGTTTACCTTGTTGCTCATACAATGATACACTCTAAATAACGACACAGCCACTCTAAATAACGGCAACAATACGTTATCATTAAGCAATAAACAGTACCTACTTGTTTGTTATTTTGTTGCTTTGTTGTCGACATCATGCGTACCGAAGATTTTAATAAATTCGTGCTTCGGGATTATCTTTCATATGCTTAGCTCAGCTGTAATTTGCGATAATATGAATGTTTGTTGGTCAGTTGTAAATTTTATATATTATGAGTAAATACATATATTAAAGTAAAAAATATTAATGAATAATAACGTCACAAAGTGCCAGTCCCTTGAGTGTCGCTATAGAGAGTTTTTAGTCCACGAGACGGCTGCAGAAAATGTGTCGTCATAAGGTGGAGGAACGAAAAAATTAGAGATGATAGTTAAGACCATAATTAAGAAAGATCGCTAAGGTTGCCTGCGAAAATCCTGCCGAAACAATGTTTTGTTTAATTTGTTTATCAGTTAATAGACCAGTGAAGTAAGCTTTTGACAAGGACAAAATTAATAACAGAAAACGAATGATGAGGAAGGGAAGAAACTGCCGTCAGAAATACAGAAACCAAAAATTCAAATGCGTAAAAGGCCGGAGGGCTGTGGGGGCAGCATTTTAGGGGTCAAACGCGGATTTTCGTTATTTCCGGCGAAAGTTGACCTCCCACCGAAAAATGTTGTATGGCAATTAAAAGGGTCTACAACTTTTATGAATATAACTTTTTCACATAACCTTAAAGATTCAAAGAAATATTGAAAAAAACCGTGTTTTTCGTTTTTAATTTTTTTCTCCTGAAAAAATGATTTTTTTTTTCATAAAATTTTCAGGAGACTTACCTTTCTATGTCCTAAATAAGCTGTAATTTGCAGGAGAAAAAAATTAAAAACGAAAAACACGGTTTTTTTCAATATTTCTTTGAATCTTTAAGGTTATGTGAAAAAGTTATATTCATAAAAGTTGTAGACCCTTTTAATACCTACAACATTGCCATACAACATTTTTCGATTGGAGGTCAACTTTCGCCGGAAATAACGAAAATCCGCGTTTGACCCCTAAAATGCAGCCCCCACAGCCCTCCGGCCTTTTACGCATTTGAATTTTTGGTTTCTGTATTTCTGACGGCAGTTTCTTCCCTTCCTCATCATTCGTTTTCTGTTTTTAATTTTGTCCTTGTCAAAAGCTTACTTCACTGGTCTATTAACTGATAAACAAATTAAAAAAACATTGTTTCGGCAGGATTTTCGCAGACAACCTTAACGATCGTTCTTAATTATGGTCTTAACTATCATCTCTAATTTTTTCGTTCGTCCACCTTATGACGACACATTTTCTGCAGCCGTCTCTTGTACTATTACACTTTATTAAAATTTCAAAATGCCTCAAGAACCTTTTTTTGTAAATAAATTTTTGCAAAGTAAAAAATTCAATATTATAAAGCGGCAAAGAAGTAATCTCTGAAACTACTCATCCGATTTCAAATTTTTTTCACCAATATTTAGAATGAACCTTCAGTATGGACATGGGCTATATATCGCGTTAAAATAAAAATGCTTAGCGTGGAGACCAATTTTGCAGCTAAGGTCGACGAAAAAACGGTGGCCTCACTACCCTTCAACCAAGTCGATTTTGTGTTCAGTGTTACACAAATTTTCACGTTGTTTCAAATACCTACCCAAAAATGTTTGATGGCTATCTATTATGACATCGTATATTTGATTACATATAAATTATATATTTATCGAAAGAAGCGTCCGCTCATTTAGAAAATATGTTATGAAACGACATCTAATAACTGCACGTACGCAGTGAACATGTATTTATTATATAACACGAACAATCTGTTACAAAGTTTCAAACGTGGTTAGGAAACATGTATCGATCCACCCTTAATTGTGTTATTATCAGTTTTCACTTTCGTGTTATTATTATAGTTCAAATAAACCATACTCTATTTTACAACCATCTATTCAACTTCACATGCTTGTCATTTACAAGCTTTTATTCAATTTCACACGTTTAGGTTATTTTAGGTTAAATCTTGCAATCAAAATTTCGACTTGCTAGTGCTTTGAAATTTTGCACGCGTGCCCGGTGACAATGCAATACAGCAGGGGTCGGTAACCCGCGGCCCGTGGGCCGTATGCGACCCGCGAGCCTATACCTTGCGGCCCGTGACTGTTTTATAAATAAAAGTCTTATATACTTATCTACATAAATAAATAATTAAATTAATTTTCACAAATCCTTTTTTTCGTGTGGGGTTGAGGATGTACCTAGTCATTTACAAATGAACGTAATCTCCAATCTAATGACTCAAAAACTTTTTCTTTGAAATCAAAGATCTTGTTTTTTATGTCAGGTTGCCATCTAATTTTGACGAATTGAAAAGGTTTGCTCTGCAATTAATTACAATTTTTGGTATTACTTACTTATGCGAACAAACCTTTTCGATTCTCAATTACAGAAAAAATAAATATGCTTCTCGTCTCACAGATCAGCATTTGAGAGCTATTACAAACCTGGAAGCTAACATACAACAAATAGCCACTCAAATACAGTCTCAAACGTCACACTAATTTTTGTAAAAGAACAGTTCTATTTTGAAGTTCTCAGTTAAATTTTTAATGTAATTCAAATAAAATGTTTTCGAATTTTTAATATAACAAATACCTATTATTAAAATTATGAACAAGTGCGGCCCTCCTTTTCTTTTATTTCAATTTGCCACTATGTGGCCCTTGCTTGCCAAAAGGTTGCCGCCCGCTGCAATACAGTATAGGTACATCTAATACTACCTGCCCGGTCCAGCTTCGCTCGAATTTATAGATTGCCATTATTTTTTCGTCGACCTTAGTTGCAAAATTGGTCTCCACGCTAAGCATTTTTATTTTAACGCGATATATAGCCCATGTCCATCCTGAAGGTTCATTCTAAATATTGGTGAAAAAAAATTTGAAATTGGATGAGTAGTTTCGGAGATTACTTCTTTATCGCTTTATAATATTAGTATAGAAGAAAAAGAAATATATCCATCAGTTTATTACCCACACAAAATTATTTAAAACAGATAACATAAAGTGGGAAAGAATACAGTTCTACGTGTAAAGCGCCCCATAGACGCTTAATATTATTGCGCAATATTTGAGTTTGTGCAATATAATTGACCGTGTGTAAACGAGATTGAAAGGTTGCGCGATATATTGTGTGATTTCCAAAATTTTGAAAATATATTGCACAATATTGTGCCGTCTGTTGTCAAGATTGCGAAATATTTCATCAGTTGATCTCAAGTAGCAGTCGTTTTAACAAGTCGTCTCAACTACGCCTCATCATGAGTGACAAGAAGGCCGAAAGACAATTTATTGATGAATTTATCGAGGTGTATCTTCCGGCTCTGTGGGATGAGAAGTCCAAAGACTATAGTAATCATGTTGACTGAAGTTCTGGTGGGGATTATTTGCACAATGTGGCTGTACTGTCTGTGCTCGCAATTGAGCAATATATTGCTCAACCTTAAATATCGCCTCCATGCAGTACAATTTTTTGCATAAACCAAAATATTGTACAATAATATTGACCGTCTAGGGGCCGCCGTCAAAATATTGTGCAACCCACATTGCAAAATAATATTGAGCGTCTTTGGGCCGCTTAATAATTGGCATTGTTACATAAGAAAAGTAATTTGACATTCAATTGAAGGTCAAAATAATCAAATGATTGATTCTGTCACAGTTTGTTCTTAACCCCGGATAGTAGATAGTAGATTTTCGTGTGCCAATGCGGTATAAATAATAAGAAATCCTCGTATTTTGTACGTGCAAAAATGAACAGCTGTCAGTTTTCGGCCTCGTGTCCCTTGAATATGCAATTTTGTTTCGTTAAACCTTGTAAAATTATTACTACTTAGTGTTAAATTGTGTATGATTAACTTTAATTTATATATTAAGGATCTTAGTTGTCGAGCGCCTATAACTAATTAATTAAATTTCATTATGCAAACTTGTGATTGGTGTGTGTTGAAGTGTCGTTTTAAGTTTTCGACGCTGACATAAACTCGAACGTGGATAATTAATCTCTCTCTCTCTCTCTTTTTGAGTTGGAAATAGCCGCTACTATGGAATGCTAGGTAAGCAAAGCTTGCATAATCTTTTGTCATTTCATTAGTGTTGAAATGTTTTCGGTTGTACAGAAAACATTTTAAGGTTTAGTAATATGAGCACGAAGAAACTTTAGTTCGGTATTTGTTGACGATTATCATCATATGTACGATATTTGCAGGTGTTTGTGCAACTTTTGATATTTTTAAAGCAATTAAACAATTAGTTCAACCTAATGCGGTGCTCTCATATTCGGCCCGTTAGTAGTTACAAAGGTACTGCTATGGTGGTGTTAATTGTACAGTAAGTAGTACCAAAGTACTACAGAACAGCGCTAGTGTTGAATGGCCCTCGATTGTGCCGTTTGTATAAGGAACGACTCACTCTGCTGCACTTAAGAATAAGTACCGTCCGTTCAATAAACACTAAATGCCGAGTTATCCTTGTTTATTAATATTAATATTAAGTCTGATGCACACGAGGCTGGAATTGCCGCTAGGTTCCTTGCTGGATTTCACTACTAGTTTTCTAGCGCTGAATTGCAATTATGTGCTCGCTTCACACGAGACGTCTTTACAAACTTGCTGTGCAGTGATAGAGCGGTAACAAAAATGCATGTTTAATGTCTCTGAACAGAACACGCACATGGCATAGTGTTTGTTTGTGGGCGTTTGTTCAAGTCGCCCACGTGACGAGATACTGCTTCCTGATTTGGTCGTTCTCATACCTAGCAGCATACCTAGCAAGAAAAATAGTCCCTGTTCTAATTTTAAAACCTATCTTGTGAGCTAGCAGACGAGCCCGCAGTGATGTCATTTCCAGCTTCGTACCCAATAAATAAAAATAAAAATAAACACTCGACGCACATGGATCTCCGAAACAGGCAATAGCCAGCTAGAAGACGGGCGCAATGCGTTCACGTCACTATGACGCGGTGGATTCATCTTTCGCCGCAGCTATTGATTAGATTAGATTAGATTAGATTTTTATTTACACATAATAGTACAGATTGTACATGTGACGTCAAAAAACATTAAAAAATAAAAAAATTCCAAGTAAATTATAGAATATTGCTTTTTTAAAATTGATAGTTAAAAAATTCATCAATGTTGTAAAAACAGTTTGCAGTTAAAAATGATTTCAATTTTTTTTTTAATTTTTCCATCTTTAAAATTTTGAAATCAAGAGGTATTTTATTATAAAGCTTAAGGGAAACATATGTAAAATGTTTTTGTACGGTGGCTAATTTATGCAGTGGTAAATGTTAGCGAACTTTTATTTCTCGTTTCATAGTGATGAAAATCAGAATTTTTCAAAAAGAAATTTTATTAAAATCGGTCCATCCGCTTTTTTTGTTTAAACGAAATGATTGGAAAATCGCGGTTAGAAGATCTTGTGGTGCTTTTTTTTCTACAGACAAATCCACGTAATGCCTCTTCCACTTTTATTTCGTGGAGAAAATTAATGGATCAAAAAAAAAAAAAATTCCAAAGAGAATTTATTCAGGCTCCACTAGTGTACATCGTGCGACCGACGGCAAGCGCTCGATCTTGTAATTGCGTTAGAGTATAGGTCTGCCACTAGAGACTATTAGTAGTTCTGGAGAACTAAACTATAGACGCTGTTGAGCACGTCGCGACGTCCTCTTACCGTGCAATGGTTTATGGCCAACAACTGTTCGTATCAAAGTTTAAAGCACGGACCGGCTTGAGCAACAAACCTTCGAGCTACACACGCAAACTGCTCGAGTAGTCATAGCCAACCGCTCGAGCAGTCACTCTCAACTGCGTGAGCTGCACGCTCAAATCCTGTTCGCGCAATGTGGATTTTGAGGAAGAAGCATTGCTGTTGCTATTTTTGCTCAGGCAGAGGACAAGGGAAATTCTGGGTTCAGGGACATTGAAAATTTAAATTCTTAATTCGTCGCGTTGTCTAGATCAGAAGTGTCAGACTGATTTTTCTAAAGGACCATTTATAAGATTTAGGGTGTGTTAGCGGGCCAAACTAAAACACATACTAAATTAAAACCTTTATTTAGTTTAAATCAATGTTCATATACTTAAATGTAATAGTTGGCAAAACCAAAAGTGCACATCCCGCAAGTTTTCCACTGTACATTATATTATAATGAAAAAAATTGAGAAAATAGATTAAAACAAATAAAAAAAAAATAAAAGTATACGAGAAACATTAGTAAAATAAGAATTTTTTTTTAGCAATTATGCACGGGTTTTGCTCTCAAAAATCCCGATTTTTTGAGTTTCTTGTCCTAGTTTATTGACTTTCTAGTTTATCGAAGAACGCATTTTATAGACACAATATCCCAAAACACTATTTTTCAAGAATATCCCACCGCTACACTAGCGGTATGTGCAATAGATTAAAAAAAACAATTAAAAAATTAAAATGAAAAAAATAAAATAAAAAAAAAAAATAATAATAAAAAAAATATATGAGAAATATATTATATATAATATATAAATATTAAGTGGAATTAAGTGGAATAAATGGGAATATAAAAAAAAAAAAAATTCTTATGTCAGCGGGAATCGAACCCGGCACCTTGGGATTACAGGACTTACGCTTTAACCGTTCGGCCACACCGATGCCGTACAACGCCTTTGTTATTATGGTATAGAAGTGTAGCAGTTATTTTACGTATCATACTACATTAATTGAGTATATTTATTATGTTTTTTGTTTTTTTATTTTAATTAGCTGTCAAAAATAATAAAAAAAAAACTGTTTATAAAAATTAAACTACTGAACACATTTTAGTGAATTTAAATAGGGTTCTGGTCTGATAGTAAACAAAGTGAATAAAATATAACCCAAGGGGATCCGACCAAAATTGCGATCTGTAGAGTCGTGACGTACGTACATACGTACGTACGTACGTACGTACGTACGTACATACGTACAGACCAACCGACAACTGCTGTTTGTGATTTTCAATTACAATTTTAATAGTATTTATGAACTCGAATTGATTTAAAAATGGTTCTGTTTTATAGATCAGAATCTCCTCTTTTCAAAAAGTTTCATTTTGAATGGATTTCGTGTGAAATTAACTTAGATATAACTTCTTATCTGAACGAAAGTCAGCTCTGATGCACAAAGCGATAATAAAGCACATACCGCTAGTTTAGCGGTATGTGCAATAATTTATTTTGATCTTGAGGATCCAGCAATTTTAAAAATACGTAGTGACATCGAATTCCGTCTAAAATTCTCACTGGATAGATTCTGGTCGCTGGCCGTATTGAGATGGCTTGAGGGCCGGATGTGGTCCGCGGGCCGTATCTGTGGAATCATTGGTCTAGAACTCTAAATTACCCCACGAGCAGTCAACAGGTCGAACAATCACTGTGTTGCAATTGTTCGACGACAGTTTCGCCGAGCTGCTGACGGCTCGGTGCGATCGTGATTGCTCGGGCGATGAAAAATTTAATTTTTTTAAATTAAATATTTAAGATTCTTTTATTAACCTTATACCTACTTCAATTTTATTACTTTTGTTAACCCTTAAACGCATAATTTTTTATTTATATTTAAAAAAGTATGTATGGGTACGGGGATTACTGGAAAAATAATTAAAAAAATATTTTGAAGTTTCAGTCCATTTAATTCTCCATTTTGTCTCTGTAGGATGCAGCCTACTTCTATAGTATTTTTTTTTAAGGCAAAGGCGCATAAGATTCAGCCATTAGAATATTATGTGGGCTGCATCCTACAATATGAATTTAAGGGTTAAATTCGTAAGAAAAGCCGTTTCACGAGTGAACTACCTTAAACAGTGAAAGAATTTTTCAAATCAGTTCAGTAATTCCTGAGCAAAACATACAAACTTCTCATTATTAGCTTAAATTGTGTTGGTCGCGTTTGTGTGAAATATTTAAAATTCACAAAAGTGTTGGATTTAAATTATAATAGTTTAAATTAACTTTAAAAATTAATTTGGAGTAAATTCCGATCCTTGAATTGTATTGAGAACTTTGAAGGGAGATCTCTTCCTTCAAATTTTACATTAAATTAATTGTTCTAAACATTTTGCTGTTATTGACAACTCTTTTTACGACTTCGAATTAGTAGCTTTTGTATCTACTTGGCAATCAAGAACAATTATCGACGTTTTCGGTTTATCTCCTTCTTAGCTTACTGCGTGTATTGCAAGGAGTGAATGGGTTTTGTAGTGCTACATGATTATTCAAAAGTCCCCTTCGAGACCTTATTGATCTGAGCTATCGAGCATTATAATTCACAATCTATATACGCATACGGGAAGGTATAAATCTGTTCTGTCTTACTTTGAGGGTATAAATATTTATTCGCCTGATAAAATAATAATGTCCGTCACATAGATCATAATACCTAACCTATAAACGTGGAGTATTATATCTACAGTTGCTCTTGTGAATCTATTTATGTGTGTTTATTAACCTTTTGTGAAGAGTATAGTTTGTAAAACATTAAAGTCAGTGGAAGTTTTGTGTGTGATGAAACATTATTTCGTGAAATTTTTTTGACGCCATCGGTGAGAGTTTTGGATGAATATCAAAATATTCAACAAAAAAAGCAAGGAGTATAGTGCAGTGTATTTTTTTTCTTTAACTAACTTTTCTACCTGATATTTTTCTTGATGAATTGAAAGTAAATTTTATTCTAACGGATTTTGTTCCAAGATTAGTAACTTCTATCTTTAATAGTGTTCGGTGAATATGCATGGGCATTAGAGAAGAGAAGGGATGTTTTCATTTGACTATCGGTGACTTACGGTCAGCCTTTATATATCTACCTTAGAACGCTAGTGTCAGAAGTACGTGTCTAACGGTTCGTACGGATATCTCATTATGGTTCAATTTCAAGTAACTCTGACCGCACTTCTCGCTATGAGAACGTGAGAGGCGACGCGACAGCCCCTCTCGCAGGATCAGGAGAGACTCCGCTAAACTCCCACACCAACAGTGCCTGAAACGGGGCCGCCAGAAGTCGACTTTTGTGATTCATTTAGCTCAGTGAATTTAACATTCGATTCCAGTGCAAATAATGGAGCTGAAATGACAAGAAATTATTTTATTTGATTTGAAAACACTTTTTCGAACCTAATATTTTTAATTTCGTATATAATTTCATAGAAGTAACGTAAATTGCGAAAAAAATCATGTCGTTAATTATTGCAATACATGTTCTCAAATGCTCAAATTCGGAAAATATGATTTGACAATAAAAAGCATTGTACAACTTGAAAACGATCTTGCTCGAAAAATAATTATTTTTCGAGTAAGATCGTATAAAATGATGCTAAATACATGTATATCAATCAATCAATTATAGGTAATTGATCATTTTTTGTAAAATTGCTACTTCGGAACAACGCTTTTTGATCAAATTTTAGCTTGAAAAGCGATATTTTTCTATGTATATTAATTTTTATTTGTTTTTGTATGATTACAATCTAATGTTCTAGATGACAGGTATTTTGAATATGACATTATAGACTGCTCCTGATGTAAGGAAACAAATTATATGATCACATTGTCAAAGCAAAGTATTTAACAATCCTTTCTGCAACCCAGCATAAGTGCGATCAAAATACTTGTGATTCTGGATCAGATTCTTGAAATATTGAATACCAGCTGATCCCCGCGGCTCCGCACGCGATTGTGATGAAACACGGTAGCGACAAAAGTAGTTGAGCTTTCGACTATAGAGGAACAAATAATAAATACCTAAGCAAACAAAAAATATGATCTAACTGCTAGAAAACAATTTTTTAAAGCGCGCGTTGAGACACAACCATCCGCAATAGCCCGCGCGACAGGCGGCCTTTGTGATATTAAGTCGTTGGTGGAGGAAGCGGTGAGTGGAAGTTCCGGGTTGTTGGAAAGTACATTTTTCTTGCTACAGTACGAAATCTAATTATTGACATAAATTTTTTTTCAATGCAAATGTATTTTGACGAACACAGTTTTTAATAGCCTAAGTTACTCCTTATAACATTAGCTATCTGCAGTGAAAATCCCGTCAAAATCGGTCCAGTCGTTTAGGAGATTAGCCGGAACAAAAATCGTTTTTTTTTTGTTATAAGTACCGTACCTATATATAATATACATTTATAATATATGCATTTAGTAAAAAGCTGTTATTTTGACATTACAGACACTTCAATTTTATTGATCTGTATAGATATCAGTGAGTCATGTACGAACTAACGACTTCGTTTATCGAACGAACAATACGAACCACAAGTTAAAGCTCGTATGTTGTTTATCTCCAGGAAGTGAGGAAGTCGGCGCTACGGGAACGTGTGTTTGAAAGTCACTTTGTACACCTATAACACGATCAATTCTACTTGTACACAAGATACAATATGCCGCGGGACTATCGGGTACCTGTATTAAATTCTCAATGAAAAATTGTCATTGAACCTCTTTCTGACATATCGTGAGGATTTGAGGTTTAGCTGTTATGCTCGGCGTTACCCGTGTTATCCATGACTTGCTAATATAGTCTAGTTTTCTAGGAAATTTGAATTTTGATAATACAATGTATTAATTAAGAAAAATTAATTTGGTTGACATTAAATTTCTTGGCAGAGATGGCTATAACTTTGTCCAAAATTATTTTTTTATTTTTGAAAATTTAGTGAAGTCAAGTTGAAATATTATTAGCTTTATAAAATAAATTTTTTGTAGAAAAAAAATTATTAAAACATTTTTCATGTCTCTGACTACCCCTAGCCTCTTAAACATCTATAAATAATTCGTTCTCCGCCCCAAAATGTTTCTGATTTTCAATAATATAAAAAATAAAGTTTTTTTAAAAATCGGAGCTGTTCTTGCGGAGTTAAAGGGGCTTCATTGACGCGACCAATTATCAAAATTCGAATTTCATTAGAAAACTCGATGGGTGAAGATCGAGCCAAGTCGGGATCTTGTAATATAAGACTGCTAAGATATTTAATTGAGGTAACCCGCAAGTTTTGTTTGAAACAAATATAGAGCAAACACTTTTTGAAGGGTTCAGTGCTAAACTTTTACAAACACCAGTTAGTAAAGAAAACTTTCGAACAACAATAAAAATAATAATATACTTAGTTTTAGTAACTTAAAAAAAAGAAACGATTATTATGGATTCGATGGGTTTATTGCGGGCAATTTTACCCACGCAATGGGTTAAAACTGTGTCATTGTGACAAAAGTAAAAAAAATATATTTAAATAATTGTACATAATTTACCACAATACTTTTTAAATACGTGCCAGCTAAAAGCATATTGCAGTATACTCAAATTCGATACAGTTACCATATATTCGTATTTACTTTTTATGATGTGAAGTATTTAAATACATATACCTATCGACTGTTTCATTCGAAGTGTAAAGTTTTCTTACTTTTAGAAATATGATACAAGAAGATCTGTTGAATTTGTAAAAGCTTTGTTTTTATCATTTGTAAAGTTCTGTAATATATTGCGAAGTTTATTGGATTCCTTGATTTTTTACACATACCTTGTAGGACACCTTATTAGTGATATTTAAATATAATATTATGATAAATTAAAATATTTTTGTTAATATCTTTAGCCTTTCGTTCGTAAAGTCTATCCCATCAGAAACATAAAATGTAAAAAAATGCCAAGTCTCGTAACGCAGTTCTTCCGCTACAAAAAGTTGTTGAGATCTCATATAATAAACCAAATCAGTTATTTTAGTTAGTGTTTATGGAAGCACCTGTCCAACAACTTTGTTATTGTTTGCCTATCAACATTCATAGTGACCATATCAATATTAGACATATTTATTTCTATAATAATTAACCGACTTCAACAAAAAGGAGGAGGTTCTGTGTTCGTCTGTATATATATATATATTTTTTTTATGTATGTTCACCGATTTCTCCGTCAATTATGGACCGATTTTCAAATTTTTTTTTTATTCGAAAGAGTGCACTTCCGAGGTGATCCCATCGGAACCAAGTCAGGATCTGATGGAGGATCCCGGAGAAATCGAGGGAAACTCTCAAATTTCAAAGGCATGCATAATGTTTTTTATGAATGTTCACCGATTTTTAGTGTTAGATTAACACTAAAAAGAGAAAAATAAAATATTTTTAACAAAAAAATTGAACCGACTTCAAAAAAGGCACTAAAAAGTAAAAAATAATTGCGTATTGAAATGTTTTGGAGTCGGTGTCAGCCAAAATGAAATCTATTCCGAGAACTACACCGACTCCAAAACATTTCAATACGCAATTATTTTTTACTTTAAAGAATAGCTTCTGTTGCTACATTGTTGAAACACCCATGTCACTGTGGAGTAATGTAACTCAGTCCGCCGCGATAGTGGAAAGATTCGGGGTTCGTATCCCGATGGTGACATTGTTTGAGAAATAAATTTTTCTAATATAGACATGTAACAATGGGTGTTTCAACAATGTAGCAACAGAAGCTATTCTTTAAAGTTATTAAATAGTAGTACGCACTATACCGTATGAAAATTCACATTTATTATTTTTTACTTTTTAGTGCCTTTTTTGAAGTCGGTTCAATTTTTTTGTTAAAAATATTTTTTATAACTTGACAATTACACGGCACCACATTCTACTAATTAAAGTACCTACTTTATTCTTAAGTGCACTGTTTAGTTTTGTTTAGTAATCGAAATAGTAGAGTATTCTTTCATAATTATGGTGCCGTAAGAAAGGGTACCTATAATTATTTCGAGATTTCCGCTTGTGCTCTGATCATTTATTGACCTCAGCTGTTGAGCGTCTATAATTTACAATCTTTCTTTCTTTAATCACTTATCTAAGATTCCTTATTGTCACACTTTTGGTATTTTAAAATAAATTCTATTTTTTTTTTTAGTTTGGTTCTGAAAACCGATATAACCTAGTTTGAACGAATTGCTAAAACAGGTGAAAAACCATACTTATTTTAATGATCTCAACAATATTTGGGTACCTCTTGATTTAAGGAAGAAAATTGGTCGTCTATACACCCTGTAAACTTATATTTATACCTCTATATTTTCTTTTGTATTTAATTACTTTCTTCTTGTATTTTAATTAGTTTTGAAATTTAATCACTTTTGTTTTATATTTTAAGCACTTTAATATAATATTCCGTATTATTCTTTCGACCTTTATTAAAGCATTCTCAAAATTTCAATTGGTTTTCATATCCAAATATTATTAAATGGAGAGATTTCTTTACTAGAAATTATCCAATTAAAAAGTGATTCGGAAAATTTTGTTCAAATATTTTCACGTAAGGAAATTAAATCTTTTGCGTTCGTATTTCAAGCCTGCATTTTTCAACTTTTCTTCCTTAAAATAACTTTTTTTTAAATTATACATAAGAATATTAAAAACTCAAAATATTGATAATGAAAATTAATAAGCTATCATTTTTATTTGCCTCTGTAAAAATAGTTCTTATATTTTTTATTACTTTAAAATAAACCCAAAAATTTTTTTTAGCACGGTTCATAAATAGTGTTGAGTTAGTCATCATCATTGTACGGTTAGTTTAATGAAGCGGAAAAGCAATGAAACAATATAGAGCATATATAGGATTCCGTATATAAAATTTGTGCCGCTCCATTAGCAAACCGTACTATGATAATGAGTTACTCCACACAATTTACAAGCCATATTGTATACTCTATACAACATAACTATAATCTATAAAATTTTATTCCACAAAAAGTATGTCGATGCATGGTATTTTCAAAAAGAGTTGCAATAACTTTGTGGCACAAGGCAAAATCGCTTATGTCAAATATCTCCTCCGATGGAACTTCACCATTTTTGCGAATTTATTTAGATGTGAAATGCATATTAATTAATTAATTTCATTGAATTCGGCGTTAGCGATGCTTATGAGATAATGATTCGCGAAAAATAATTCTCCACCTATTGTCAAAAATTAATAAGAAATTATTAAAGTAGAGAATTTGAAAATTTCCACGGCTATTAAAATGTCTAAAAAACATTTAACATTTAAAAATAACGTAAAATTATTGATTATTTGAACTTTTCTATTTTTTTTTATTGATTTTTAAAAATTGGACCAAAACTAACTTTCTATTCGACTTAGTGGAAACTTAGTTCTTCATTTTATGATTTTGCTGGCCTACTTAGATTAAGTTAATATGAACTTAGGTAGGGATTAAAACCTATGTGAAGACATCGAAAAATAAAGAAAATCGTCATAACCGGTTTTGCTTTTTGACCACAAAATATGCTCTTTTCACCAATAAAAGACAATTCGTTATAATATGTGGAGAAAATGCTGTGGATATTGCATTCATAAATTATTATGATAATATATTGGATTTAATAATCATTTTATATTAAAGAAAATCCTAACAATATTGTGAGATAGTAATTTTCTCTGCTGCAGCTGTGGAAAACAACTGCATTTCTCTTGAGGAACTTAAATTTTTACAGTTTTATATAACGCTGTACCTATTAATATCCAGTGCAATGCTTTATTAATTTTTTCTTAGCTTACGCCTCAAATTCTTTAATATCAATTTTAACAGGAACCCTATTTTAAAATGAGCGTAACAGGGTAAAAAGTATCGTATAAAATTTAATTTTGAATACTAAGTGATAATGTCCCGATATATTCTTAAATAAAAGTGTGAACTACATCCATATAAGCTCACGGGGGAAGTGAAACTTCTTTAGATTTATTCATACAATAATAATATGGTATTTAATTTTAAAATAAGCATGGATTACTTGCCAATATATAAAAACGTGTAATCAACAATATTGCTTACATATATATGCATACTAGCCGCTACCCGCGGCTACGCCCGCAATTGAGATGGAAATCGACTTTTGACATGCATATCAGGGGTTGAGGTATTGCACATATTTTGACAAAAAATTTTCTTATTTTTCGTAAAAAATTTTTATTTTTTTTTAATAAAAAGTATCCTATGTTACTTCTAATACCTTCAAGAGTGTATGTGCAAAGTTTCATGATGATCGGTTAAGTAGTTTTTGCGTGAAAGCTTACATTCGCATTTATAATATTAATATAACAATTTTCTTATTTTTCGTAAAAAATTTTTATTTTTTTTTAATAAAAAGTATCCTATGTTACTTCTAATACCTTCAAGATTGTATTTACAAAGTTTCATGATGATCGGTTAAGTGAAAGCGTAACAAACAAACTTACATTCGCATTTATAAAGGGATTAGTTTAGTAGGGAAGTAAGTCTAAAATAATAAAGTGACAGCTAACCACAAAAATTACGGATAACCTCAAAAATGTGAATAGTATTATACTGCATGTAACGACAGAAGAAAATAACAATAAATATAGAAAAATTAGAAACAGTTGAAACTATATTGAATTGAATTAGATATTGAATTAGATATTGTCGTCTGGAAATCGACTTTTGACATGCATATCAGGGGTTGAGGTATTGCACATATTTTGACAAAAAATTTTCTTATTTTTCGTAAAAATTTTTTATTTTTTTTTAATAAAAAGTATCCTATGTTACTTCTAATACCTTCAAGAGTGTATGTGCAAAGTTTCATGATGATCGGTTAAGTAGTTTTTGCGTGAAAGCGTAACAAACAAACTTACATTCGCATTTATAATATTAATATGATATAAACAATAATAAGTAAGTACCTACATACATATATATGTAAATGTGTATATGTATACAATACAAATACAGTGTAAACGCTATATAGCGACACTCAAGGAACTGTGCACTTTGTGGCGTTATTGAGAGTTGTCGTTAAGCGGAGAGAAGAAATAATGCAGTCATATTTTTTTACTATAATATGTATTTACTCATAATATTTAAAATTTACAACTGACCAACAAACATTCATACTCTCACAAATTAAAGCTGAGCTAAACATATAAAATAATCCCAACAAACAAAAAAAAACGAATTTCTTAGAATCTTCGGTACGCAAGATGCCGACAACAAAGCAACAAAAATGACAAACAAGTACTGTTTATTGCTTAACGATGACGTATTGTTGTCATTATTCAGATTGGGTGTGTCGTTATTTAGAGTGTATCATTGTATGAGCAAAATCAAGGTTAACCAACTAGAGTTAAGTAATTTCGACGTTTTAAGGAGTTTGTCGTTATATCGAGTGACGTTAGATGGAATTTACACTGTATGTATATGTATATTGTACCTATGAAATATCCTGCAGATTCATGCTTAGCAAGTGTGCACGGTCTTTAAATGTCATGCTAAGTGCCTAAAAATCCACAAGAAATCAAAATTACAGACAAATGTTTTATTACTAGTATTGTTTAAAATTATGCAGTATTATTACCGACGTTTCGAAGCCATCACTTATCAACGCGTTACAGATAAAGCCCCTTGCACATTATTTCCGCCGTTGTACGCAGCAATATTTTCGGTGCACTAATGTGAATAATGTGTCTGATAATATACGCCGGGGCGTAGTCTCCACGCTCGCGGATGTGGGCCCCATCAGTGCAATAAGTTCTTGTACATATATATACAGGCCGACTTCTTTCACAGTCAACGGTTACACGAACGGACGAATGCGCTGTTGGTTCGAGATGATCTGATATTGATCAGTTATAGTGAAGTTGAAAATTCGAACGATTCAATAAAAATTAAGATCAAAAACTAAAACCCGACTACTGAAAAGTATGAAACAAGAAAATATTCTCATCTGAGGATAGCCGTGGTCATATGCCACCTACCCTATCAAAACATTACATTTTAACAGTAGTAAGTGATCATAAGCCCTAGAGCAAAGTGCATCACGCTATACGTCCATAGAGGGGCCTTATATATATGAGATGGCATACGACCACGGCTACCTTCAGAAAAGAATATTTTCTTGTTTCATACTTTTCAAAAGTCGGGTTTTAGTTTTTGAACTTATTTTTTATTTAAATTATTTTTTTTGAACTTATTTTTTATTTGTTTTCAATTTGCTCCCCTCCGGGATCAAAATTCAAATATAAATGTAGCCTATGTTACCAGGGCCATAATAACGAATCGATTGACACTTTATTTATCAAAATCGGATGAATACCTTAGGCGCTACGGTGGAACATCCGTAAATACAAACATACATAGCTGAACTCAGAATCCTTCCTTTGGGCTTCGCCCTAGTCGGGTAAAAAAAGTGATAAAATTTACAAACATTACTTACAATAAAATAAAACTTTGATTTTTTATACGGAGCTTCCATAGACTTGAATAATAGAATATTGAACATTCAAAAATAGAAATTGCTTACGAAGCTCAGGCGACCTGTTAGAAATACATAAATTAAGTTTGATTTTTAAGAAATCTATAGGAAACGTTTTTTTCTTCATACCTCGATCGAAAGTACATACTTTCGGCGTCAATTGTAAAGCAGGAAGTCTTTCATTTTAATCATTGGTGGGATTACACGCACTGATGCGGGAAGTACGTACGTTCGAGCGGCAGTAACGAAAAAATCACCTATCAACTGCTGGTTAGATGTCGTTTCTATAGTAACCCTCTCACATTTTAGCTAATAGTCGCGAACAGCTGTCAATCGTGTTTTACGTATAGATAACCTCAAAGCTATTGGCTTGGAATTTATCTGTGTTTTTATGTAATTATTAATGTCTTCAATAAGCGTACTTACGACCAAGGTATATGAAGAAAAATAGTATACACCACACTGGCCGAAAGTTTGATACCTTGTACTGCGAGTCATGATGCTCCCGGCTCGCAGTGCAGTGCAAGATATCAAACTTTCGGCCCTTGTGGTGTAATATACTCTTTTAAAAGTCTACTGCATGAGTTTTGTTTTTAAAAGTTTTATAGTTTTCGTGAAGTGGTTGAAAATTTAAATTAAATTACCCATTTATTAATTAGAAATTAGTTCATTTTGGGATTCCGCCATGCATCCGATCAAAACCAAAAGTGTATTTGCAATACATTGCGTATAGGCAAAATACGTTAATTATATTAGATTAGAAGATTAAGATTATGGATTATCTTATCTGTCATCTAGATTAAAAACTCGAGATTTATTCCAACGTTGTACAGCTGTTGTTTACCGTTGAGAATAATATAATGTAATAAGCGAGATAACATCATAACACTCAGGGGTTATTTCTTTGTTGTTCCAAATATATGATGTATACGATGCTGAACACAGTGTATGATATACGTAGTTCAAATTGTGTTTTACAAACAATAGAGTTCCCTTATAACATTTCTCCAAAACTAGAGTGCAATGTCTAAGGCGTTTCTACTTTCCAGTAATTTCAGCAGCGATTGACTCATGTCGAGAAACGGTAATATTACGCTAACAAATATTTTAGTTCGATGGGGTTTATAAGTAAATAAATAAAATTATCGACCAATTTTTTTCAGACTATATTATATCGGCAAAAATAAAATTAAAAAAAAGATTTGGTTTATAAGTAAACATGGATATCTGATCATCATATTTCAATTACAGTCGAACCTGGATAAGCAAGTTCAAGGGACTGAGATCTCTTTTTCGCTTATGGAAGTTTTTCACTAACCCGAGTTTCTAGCTTATTGAGGTACAGGAAGTGGCCTTTCTTACTTATAGATGTCTATAAAAAACTATACAAAAAGATTGTTAGTTAGTTAAGCTATTTATGACTCATTCTTAAATTTTGTGAAACTAATACGTTCCACTATCGCTTATGTACAGGCAAGTAGTAGTCTCAGTTATAGAGGTCCATGAGTGAAAAACGTCTTTCTTTTATAGAGGTTTCTGTTTTTAGAGGGTTACAAAGACGGTACCTAGCAATTACTCTCACTTAGAGAGTTTTCTCGCTTACCCAGTTCTCACTCACTCAGGTTTTACTGTAATTCATGTATAGACGCTAGAATTCAATAAAGGGAAAAAAAGGGAATCGTATGAAAAACGCTTAATCCATTTTTATGCTTTGCTCCATTATTTCAGATCCCAGAGTGGGGTAGCTGTCATCCTTTGCCTTGCCTGACCGCATGGGTCTATTGATATAGGAAGATATATTTATCTTGTGAAAAGATGTCTTACTGGATTGACTGAAGCCTATATTGAAAAAAAATATATGTATAACAAAAATATTTTCATACATTTTAGTAATTAATGTAGACCGAACCAGTTTCTGGAAAACGTTGTTGAGTACACCTTCGGAGCCATATGAACCGTGGTGTACAGTAAACAAAATAATAAAGACTATAGAGACACAAAACGGAAGTCGGAAGCACACATTGAAATTGAACTTCTTTACTCCTTGCTTTGCACTCGTTTTGACGCCGAGGCTGTGCGTTCGGGTCGGACATTTTATATTATTTGTAAAATATGTTTTATTTCGTTTAAATTAAGCCCAATAAAATATTCTCTTTTGAAAAAGTCAATTGTAGATTACTGAATTACATTGATTTTCTTTACATAGCTCATTTTTGTTAATCCCTAAAAAGAAATTTACAAATATCGATTTGTGTGAGGTAACTTCGTTGTAATTTTATTGTGTACTAACGGAAATACACGTTTCTTGCAAGGGATAGGATTTGAACCCGTATCTTCCAGACTTGATTCGGGTGTGTTATCAACTGCATCATAAATAAACCCTTTTATAAGTAGGAAAAGTGATAATATAGTTTCGTTTTGCGAGAGCAATTTCTTGTTAAAACATGGACGAACCTACTACGATTTTTAAAAGGAACAGCTTGTCAGGCGCGGACATGACCCCCCCAAAATCTATGGTCAAATTGAAAAATCTCAAAAATTTGCCAAATAATATATATTTTATTCCAGATACCTATTTTTTATTAGTGTAGTGAGTGACCCCCTCCAAAATTTCAGGCTGCGACCGCGCCTGCAGTCTGTGTGATTTTTAGGGTTCCGTACCTCAAAAGGAAAAAAGGAACCCTTGTAGGATCACTTTGTTGTCCGTCTGTCTGTCAGTCAAGACTCTAGGAAATCAAAACGTATAGGATACTTCCCGTTGACCTAGAATCATGAAATTTGGCAAGATGCAATGTATTATAGCACAAGTATAGGGAAAAATCGAAAAACCGTAAGTTTGAAGTTACATCTTAAAAAAATAATGTTTTTAAACCGCAATAACATGCTACGCACGTACACAGTAACAAACACGCTACCGGTGCGTTTGTACAGCACAGCAGGAGAACTCTCGCATACAACACGGTACGACGACTAGGCTATCAGATATAGCCACGAGGTAGGTACAATACAGTTCAGTAGTCCATCTGAACTCATCGCAATTACACGGTTGGTTGGAAAACTGACCGCGACGTATGGGGACAAGAGTTTTCCAACGGCAAACCTGGGAAAAATCTTCAAGGCTCGATTCCCGTGATGGACGAACTATTTACATTATTACAAGTTTGTACGGAACCCTCTGTGCGCGAGTCTGACTCGCACTTGGCCGGTTTTTTTTCATAACAAAAGAATCAAATTGAATCAAGAAAGTTTAAAGTATTTTAAATCGTCGCCGAGATTTTAAGTGTAAGAAAATAAAGCGTCCCGCGGAATGTTCGAAATGACAAAATCGTGATCCGAGATGACAAATCGTAAATGTACGTGCCGTGAAACGAACACAGAGTTAAAAAGTGGCCGCACGCTGCGCTCTCTTCATATTAGGTAATAAAAAATATGAGCGTCGGAATAACAAGTGAAGAACGTGCATAGTCAGTAAGAAATATTGCACCCCGAGTGTCCCTGTGCCTATTGCTCTCGGTTTTTTTTTTTATAGCGCCGGATTTTTACAACGGGTTATGAACCGATCGGGTTGATACATGGGCTTGTTGAAGTGGCGACTCGGAGGAGTGTGAGGCTTGATGCGAATATCTACGGCGATGATTTGATTTTTAGCCCCGTATGTCAAAAGTTCGACCGGGACATCGTTTATGACTTAGAATTTGATTGAAGGTGGCCTATAAATCCTTATAGGTTATAGTGCAAAGGTAACTTGACACAGAATGTGTAGTCTACAATCTAGATAAAAGGTAGAAATACTGTACGAAGTATGGGCTATGTGCAAGGAGGCGGAGTTACAAATTTTTCGATGCGAGCGTTTGTAGTGAGCACTAGGGAAAAACTTCAACCTCAAATTTTCCGTATGTCAGTGAGCAATGTTTATTAAAAGTGAAAATAGTTATTATTTTATGAAGTTTTTTAATTACAAAGAAACATGGGCAAAACTAAGCGATCTGGAAATGCTTATTGTGTTCCGGGCTGTTGCGCTGATGGCGAATTAAGTAAAATAAAGACCATTGACGTCATAATTTGACGTTCCGCTGTCAGTGTAAACAAATTAATTATTTATATATTGTACGTCATTATATTGATAAATAAATAATTCTCACGTACCTTTTATAAATGTTACGCTATTTATATAATGGTTTACAATCTGAATTTTATAGCATCTATATAAAATTAACATCAGTTTTCCTTATTACATTTTTTTTTTGACACATCATGGCCAACTAAAGTTTTTGACTTATCACCATAGAAACATGTCGCGATTTCCATAAAAATTGAGTTTAATAATTCTCTATTACCCACTAGCGGCGCTAGTAGTCCTCGTGCACACAGCCTATAAACGTTAAAAAAATTTAACCTTAAATTTGTAGTAGCTTTACAAGTTAATTCATTGTTAGTGCGGACTTGTAAAGCGAAAAATTATTATTTCTCATAGTAGTACTAGCGGTCCGTCCCGGTTTACCCGGGTGCGATAGATATAATTTTGAAAATTGTATTTCGTTTGCGGCCAGGCGACTGAACTAATATAGCTGTGAGCAAATTCTACCAGATTTGCTTCTGAACTAATAGCTTTGAGCGAATTCTAACAGATGTCGCTACTCGGTACTAAAACAGTTTTTTTGTTGTTTCTTCTGAACTAATAGCTTTGAGTAAATTCTATCAGATGTCGTTACATGTTACTAAAACAGTTTTTTTTGAGAAAACACCGTAATTTCGTATACAAAATATTTAATTAAAACTATCCTGTAGCGTAAGTTGCACCAAGCAAGACACATTTGTATTACCTTGTAGATTTTGACACGCTGAATTCAATGAGCACAGGCGCATCCTTGTATCTTGTCTCGTTCTGTATATAATCGAATTTTTAATTTTTGAAATTTTCAAATGGTCATAACTTCTAAACCAGAAGAGATAAAGTTTTGCTTGCACTTGTGCTCATTCGATTCAGCGGACTTTTTTCTGTAAGGTCAAATAAATTCAGGCATATCCGTGACACTTATATTTTCCAAAAATTTAAAAAAATTCAAGTTTTTCGATATTTTCGCAAATCGGCGACTTTTTGAGACACTAAGAGCCTTCCGATACGGTTAATATCAATCGTACTTATGGAAAAAATGACGCTGAATCCAATGAGACTGCCCGAAACTCTGTATCTCTTTTGGTTTAGGAGCTAGACGCGCTTATATACATTTTTGAAGGAACATCATTGAAAATCGGTAGGTTGTTTTCTGGCATGCAGCTTTCACATTCTGCGATCGTTCGTCAAGCGTTCGGATTCTGTGTACGGCTTTCCCGTAGGATTATATGAGGGATTTGCGTCCCAATCATACTTTTATTAGAGGATAAGGCGTCCTCGTATCCAGGATGTGTTACATAACACTTACACATACCTATATGCGTTATTATGCAATTCATATACCGTAAACACGTGTATGGTAGCGCTGGTAGGGCACAAAGTTTGAACTATTGAAAAACAAAATCAGAAACATGTGACTTGTGTAGTTAGAATCGTTGGGCTCAACGAAATGTAATATATGGGGATTTTAAATATTTTCTTCATACTTTGATCGAACGTACATACTTTCGGCATCAATTTTAAGGCAGAAAGTCTAACATTTAGGTACGCATTGGTAGGATTACACGTATACGTTCGGGCGGCAGTAAAGTAAAATTGCCTATCAACTGTTATTTAGGTGTCGTTTCCATAGCAACCCTATTACATTTTAGCTAACAGTCGGAAATAGCTGTCGTTCGTGTTTTTACGTATAACCTCCAAGCTGCTTGCTTGGAATTTATCTGTGTTTTTAAGTGATTAATAAGTAATCATTTAATGTATTTAATAAGCGTACTTACGACCGAAATATGAAGAAAATAGTATACATCATACTGGCCGAAAGTTTGAAATCTTGCACTGCGCGCCATGATGCCTGAGGTAAACACTGCGCGTCATGATGCCTCGGGCATCATGGCGCGCAGTGCAACAATATCAAACTTCCGGCCCTTGTGTAATATACTATTGTGTCTTGATCTGATACAATATCGTAATAAAATTCAATATTTTTTCGAACGTTCCAATAAAAATTCAGCAAAATTTTTATTTTAGTGAAGCTTTTCTGCAGATCGAGAAAATTTTAATTTTCGCCAGTCAGTAATCAGCCATGTCGATATTAAACGAAAACATCCGAGAAGTTACAAAATGACACGAGAGTACATTTTCTCCACGAAAGACACCTTGAGACTGCTGGCCTGGAAATTCAAGGCAGTTTCCAGTGTTTCTTAGGGTATTTTTCCCTAAATTTAGATGTAGATACATATTTTTTAGGTTAAAGGGTAAAATATTTTTACATGGCTCTAATTACAAAATATACCTATTAAGAAATACCAATTTAAAAATACTGCACAAGCGCTCCTACATCAGCTGATTTAAATACTGACCCTGTATTATCGACAGTAGAAATTTAAGAATTTAATTTTTAGTTAGTTAAAACACAGTTTAAAAATAATTTATTATTATTTATAACAAACATTCAGTTTTAAAAATTCAGGGGAAAATATTTTGAAAACTATGTTTTTTTAAGTGTTAGGGGAAAATCAATTCGCAAAGTGTCAACACTGACAGTTTTACTCGGCGTGACGCGATGTGGTAGACTAAATAATTTGAATTCATAAAAAGCCGACAACAAACATTTTTTTTCTCGGCGACATCCTTAAAGTACGTGCTACAGAGAACCAGGAAAATCATGACTAGACTTTTTCGGTTGGAGGAAACCACGCCTTGGGCACTTCCAGTTTTCACACTTACAACATTTATTACAACACCGTTTTTGAATGTAGTATATCTTCAGTGAAAGTTTGATTGGCATATTATTTTTATTACGTTTTTTTATTAACTCTGCAGTTCCCGGTACAAATTTAAGCTGAGTTGGTAATACTTACCAAAACCCTTCATAAGAATTATGTAGTATTAGTCGTGTCAAGCAATATTCCTACCCTCAAGAACAGCTTCGATTCTGACGATTTTTTTTTAAATTTTGTTTTTTTTATATACAGTGTAAACTCTTTATAACGAAACTCAAGGGACCGAGCATTTTTTATCGTTATAGAGAGTTACCGTTATATGGAGTGAAGAAAGAAAAGCAACCAAATTAACAATAATCTTCAATGTACTGTATAATCTCTTTATAACGAATTTTAAGGGACCGAACATTTTTTTCGTTATAAAGAAAATTCTTTATATGGAAGGAAGAAAGAAAAATAACCAATTTTCACAAAATTAATTTTTTCCAAACACATATACAAACACATATACCTATAGTTTGGCGTCATCAAGTGCTTGTTGAATAGATGGTGATGGTTCAGAATGGTCCTCTTTATGTCTGTAAACATTTGCTGACGCCTAAATATGAACATATTTCTTCGTAATAGAGAATGGCTGTTGCATTATAAAGAGGGTATTAATGTATAGGTTTTAAGGTAAACCAACCAAATCGTAAAAATTTCGACGTTATAGGGAGTTTTTCGTTATAACGAAGGACGTTATAAAGAGTTTACACTGTATAATTGAAAATTATAAACCTTTTGGAGGAGGGATGAAAGTATTTATATTGTTTAAAGAATATTTATGCTATTTTTCATAGAATATAATGTTTGAACCTCTCTGCGAACGGTAATGTTATCGTCACAGTCATGCGTAGTAGCTAAAACGAAACTGTTTTGTATCGGTTTTGCGCACATGCGTCGACGTTACACTGTTTTCTTATAAAAACTTTTACAGTATAAACTCCATTTAACGTCACTCGATATAACGACAAACTCTTCAAAACGTCGAAATTACTTAACTCTGGTTGGTTTACCTTGTTGCTCATACAATGATACACTCTAAATAACGACACACCCACTCTAAATAACGACAACAATACGTCATCATTAAGCAATAAACAGTACTTGTTTGTTATTTTGTTGCTTTGTTGTCGGCACCATGCGTAGCAAAGATTCTAAGACATTCTTTCTTTTGTTTTTTGGGATTATCTTTCATATGCTTAGCTCGGCTGCTTATCGATAAGTTATCATATTCTTAGTTGCCCACAAACTTGCAAACTGTGGACATGGCGAGTAAAAGAAAATCTTTGTGTATTGACTAAAAAGTTTTATTAATACGCGCAATTTTTGGTAAAATAAACAATTAATACCAAAAAATTATTTGACAAATTCCTTAGAATTTTTAAAACAACAAAACTTTAATAATCTTTTATTATATTTGACTATGTATAGGTATAAATAATATACTTTTATGTATTTATATAACTTGTCTAGTCTTCAAATAGAAATTTAATTTTATTTTTTATTTGTTCTTTCGTATTGTATGTAAAAAGCAAATGTAAAACTTGAAAACGTTTGAAGAATTATTTATTTAGCATCAGTATTTTGCGAAGTATAATATCGCGGATAAAAATATTAAAAATAAAATGAGCCTTCGCTATTGAAGCCACTTAAAAGCGCTTAGTCGCTGCCAATTTAATTACTATAACTTTTTATGTACCTATGTACTTTCATTAAATGGGCACCGATCTCAAAACTTTATAATTTTACGCCTTTTGGTGATTTTTGAAGGATGATCAGTTTTTTTTTTTACTTTTTATTGGCTTTGAAATATTTAATTTAATATTAATTGTCTTGATATTTTATTACGAATTGCTGAAGACATGGTGACATATATTAATACGCCTTTTTTTGAAAAACGACTGAACCGATTAAAAATATAAAATGAGACTATTCCGTGCACACTCTGAACCAAATGGCGTCGATTGTTTTTTAATCGATCAACCCCTCCTCGAGAAGTTATGGCTGAACAAATATTTAAAATTTTTTGACAATTCATTTTTTAACTTTTAATAGTAGGCTATATAAAAAACAACTGACAGGCTGTAGCGAGACCAGTTTTATGTTATTTTATCGCACTAGTGCGTAATACCTGTATTTGAAATTTTTGAAGTTGACTAAACGAAATTAAACGTTGCCGCATTTTCACTTTCAATACTATATGCGCCTAGTGCCTACTCCAGTATCTAAATGGCAAACGAAATGTGTTTCATTCACTTGTCCAAGTTCAGTCACGTTCGTGTATTCATAAAGAGAAACGCAGAAACGAAATTACGAAATTTTTGCCTGCTGAATGAATATTCATATTTCTGTTGGTACATTGTTTGATATATTATGACAGTATACAGGATATCTAAAAAAGTGTACCGCAATATTTCAGTAATTCCAATCATGTAATAAGTAAAAATATGGGAAAATGTATTTTCACAATTTTTGTGTCTGTATGTTTGTACTAACCACGAAGTCCGTAACTAAGAGACCTAGCTTCCTATGCGTGCTGTGTTTCGAGACGGACCGTTTTCTGGCGCACGCGAGATGGCGCTGTTATCACTACCTGGGAAAACTTCGGTTCTCTCCACCTGTTTTCGCCATAGTTACCAAAGTTGTTTAACTACACAGACACTAAACACATGTAAGCCATGAACGTGTGTGCGTTACCCAGTAGCTGACGCCATATTGGTTTACCTCTACGCTTGAGCTGGATGTTACAGAGCTCGTGGTACTACTTACATCCCTCAAGAATGCCTGAACCTATTTTGATACCAACTAAAATGATAATATTTCTGTCGAAACCAATATTGACGTGAGCGTAGCCGCGCGGGTGAAGACTAGTTTCAATATTATGAATTCGATGTATTTACGAATAACAGAGTCAGTATTGACAGTCTGTATGAACAGTCATAAAACTGTACGTACTATATAAAATATGACGGTTAATTGTTTGGTGTAACCCTTTAGCGTCCCGCGGGAACTCCGGGCCATGTCGGATATTAAATGCAAACATTGATACCAGTGGTTTGTAACAATGTGATACATACTTACCTACTCACATTCTACATATATTCTGTATGTATCTGTGACTAAAATGAAAAAACGCGTATGTAAAATTAATTGTTAGTGACGATTGACTTATCTAGCTCAAGGCCAACTAACGGCGGAAGACTTTTGCAGCCTGCCCGCGATCTCTTTGCCAAATTATTAAAAAAAACCGCCTGTGCAAAAATTACGGTAACAGAAAGGAAAAAGATAGGTGGAAAACCTTGTTAACACCCTGTTCACATATTGGACTAGTGCATCGTTTCTCAAAGTGTGGATCGCGACCCTATACCGGATCGTAGAAAAATATTGCCGGGTCGCGAAAAAAAATTGTGAAAATATGAAATAAGCAAACAAATAACTTGATCTCTATTAAAAAATAAAATTTATTTTGTAAATAATTGTTTTTTTTCTTAAGGTGAGTCACAAAAAATTTTATAATCTCGTACCGGGCCAAAAAAGTTTGGGACACCCTGGACTGGAGGTTAAGATTGTTTAAGTACACTATTATTTGACCCATCACTTTTTAAATTTTTAGTGAAATTGGGATGTTATGAAATGAAGATAAAACAAAACGTTATTTTGTTTAAGGTAGTACGAGCATGGTACTAAAAAATGACTTGATTATTTCTTTATATGGAGTTTAAGATTCTGAAAAATTGAGGAGGGTTAACCGATTATTTAAATAAATTATTGACTTCAAAAATAAGCATATTTAATATTGGTCTTGTGGCAAACCCAAATTTGTCGATGAAAATGAAAAAAAGTTAAGACATTAATAAAATTAAAAAAAAAAAAAACGTGGTGCCTGACTAGATTAAAAATAAGATCAGCTTGCGTTTATTATCTCTGAAACCAACCGGAGATACTGCAGACCAAACGCAAGCGAATTTTCCTGAAAATCTGATCTTTTTATACGCTTTATATTAGTTTGGGTTGTAACTAAGTATGTATGTCCGTAACGGAATCTTTGAGCATAATTTTCACCAATTTCCCGAAGTCTGATTAATTTGAAACTTTGCATACGTATCAAGGACCGATGACAATGCAATAATTTGATAACAGTTTCCCATTATCCTTATTAGGACCCCCAGGATTAATAAATTCTTTTATAGATCCTCAAACTAAAAAGTGAAAAATAAAATATAGTTTAAAAAAAACTAAAAAACACGCTTTATATCGGACTAAAAAGTAAAAAATAATTGTTTTAAAATAAGCTTAAAAAGCGTGGGGCGCTTTGTTCCACATTTTCGTACATCGAGCGCCCAACGCTTTTTAAGCTTATTTTAAAACAATTATTTTTTACTTTTTAGTCCGATATAAAGCGTGTTTTTTAGTTTTTTTTAAACTATATTTTATTTATTAAATATCTTTTAATCTAGTCGGGCAGCACGGTTTTTTATTTTTTTTTTAAATGTCTTTATTAAGGTCTTAACTTTTGATTAGATAGTTTTTTTTCATTTTCTTCGACAAAGGGTGAAAATTATTAAAACATGTGGCGGATCCGTCGCTTTGCCATAAAACCAATGTTAAATATGCTTACTTTTGAAGTCGATTATTTATTTAAAAAATCGGTTAACCCTTCTCAAAACAGAATTTGTTTAGACGTATTTAAACTTCATATAAAAAAAAGAATCAAATCTTTTTTTGGTACCGTGCTCGTATTTTCTTAATATTTCATAAGCTCTCAGATTTTGACTTTTGTCACCAAAAACAATTAGAATTAATATTCGTTGCCAGTAAATTCGTTTGCGAAGTCGTATCTAGAAATTAATAACATAAAATTAATTTATAGCCCGTGCTAAACCCACGATGTAAAATGATACATGTAAAACGTGAACTCATATAGTTGAGGTTATGTTATAATATCGGTGGGAAGATGACGTATCAAGCAATTAAAATTCATTGTCAGGCGACAAGTGTCACTTTATTAATTCATCAAAATAGCTTGAAATGCGACCGTTAAGACAAATTATACATGCTCGTTTCTCATCTGCTGCCTCGTAACAAAGCTTACATAGGTGGAGTAATGTATTGTAGTGGATCGTTGATATCAAATAATAGGTAGTCTTATACGAATGTATCATGACGTCATTTGGATTGAGAGTCCAAACCAAATGCTGTAAGTGAAACACCGCTACGTCATCAGCCTAATGGCAAGCGAGCGATTTTTCTTTGAAGTCTGATGTTAATACTTAGTCCAGTCATTTAAGCAAATAAAACGGGCCAACCTCGGAATGAGAGATAATAAGCTGGAAACTTGTATACACCTTCATTTTGGGGTTCTAAAAGTTGTTGCATTAAAGTATGTATGGCTGAGCACTGCGCGCATTCCGCTATCTATCTCAAAAACGGTTGAGCGTATGAAAAAATGTTTAGAACAAAATTTGTCACAAATTTTATGTTCTATAATTTTTATAATAGCTGTTGACAACATTAGAGCTATGGAAACCGACATAATTGCAAAAAAACCGATTTTTGTGACCTTTGACCTTGAATAACTTTCGACGCAGACACAAGAGTTTATGAGACTTTTGAGACAACTTTTCGAACACCAAAATGAAGGTGTATACAAGTTTCCAGCTTATTATCTCTCATTCCGAGGTGAATCCCCTAATATGACTGCACTATAAGGCCTAGTTTTGCCGCTAGAAACTTGGGACTTGGGCTGGCTGTTGTGCGGGTTAAGAAGATAGAAATGACGTCACTGCGGGCTCGCCTGCGAGGTGACAAGATGGATTGCAAAATTAGAACCGGGGCTATTTTTCTCGCTTGTTTTTACACTGATTTTGACGAACTAGGTTTGTATAAAATTTTGACTCAATCCAACCCGGGTGATGTCGGGTCGAGCAGGTAGTATGGGCTAAGTGCAAGGAAGCGCAGATACAAATTTATCGATGCGAGCTTTTGTGGTGAGCACTAAGGGAAACTTTAAACTCAAATTTTCCGTATATGTCAGTGAGCAATGTAGGTATATTAAAAGTGAAAATAATTATAATTTTATAAAGTTTTTTTAAGTACAAAGAAAACATGGGCAAATTTAGGCGATCTGGAAATGCTTGTTGTGTTCCGAGCTGTTGCGCTGACGGCGATTTAAGCAAAATAATAATCATTGGCGACATAATTTGACGTTACGCTGTCACTGTAAATAAATTAACTATTTTTATATTGTACGTCATAATTGATAAATCAATAATTCTTACGTACCTTTTATGTTATGCTATTTATATAATGGTTTACAATCTGAATTTTATTGTATATAAAATTAACAGCAGTTTTATTTTTTTTTGACACATCATGGCCAACTAAAGTTTTTGAGTTATCATCATAAAAACATGTCGAAATTTAAATAATTCTCTATTACCTACTAGTAGTCTTCGTGCACACAGCCTATAGACACAAATCTTCCTAAAGAATTAAGCCATCGGTTTATAAAATTTCGATTTTCACCCGGGCGAAGACAATCTTCTTCAACAAATAGCAAAAACCACGTTCTGGGGATTAGCCGGTGCAAATATACAGACAAACAGACATAGCTACACATACCGGGAATTCTTTAAATACTGAAAAATACTACCTCAAAATAAAACACATTAGTAACATTCGAATTTTAAGGTTTATTCCACTGTCTTGAAGTTGAGTTAATTTTACTGTGCATTTGAGAGATGCTATGTAAGAGCACTTATTTCCAAGTTTACAGACATTCATACGGCAGCCAGTCTTGTAAAGGCCCCCATACACCTCGTTCTTTTTTGGCAGTTTTCATCGTCACGATAAAACACGTCGGTCAAAACCGAAGTGTATGGGCAAAAACTGTCGATGAAACACGGCAGTTTTTATATCTGCCGAATCTTGATTTTAAACACGACGTGTTTGCTGGTTGTCGTTTCAAATCGTAATGTGTGGCGCTTTCCGATAATAATCGACGTGTTTATTCAGTGGTGCGACGTACAGCAAATAAGTCATATTAATTAAATGATTGTAATTAGTTTGAGTATTGATTTATATTTTAATAATAACTCAAAATAAGTATGTTCGTCCATTCTCAGGTAATTGAACCAATCCCCAGGTTCAAGTTTCAGCTCGTTCAATTCATACAATTGTATCGAAGCCATTCGTGCCTTTGGAAAATAAAATCTAGTGAGTATTCTGATAGGGATAAAAAAAATAAAGCTTACGAAGACATGATTATAAATTTAAGAGAAGTAGATAATTCAGCAACAAAGGAATGTGTAAAAAAGAAAATAGATTCTCTACGTGGTGATGAAATACTTGGTCTCATAAACGTATCTTGCTTTTGTATTAATGGTGTTACTAAAGTGAGCAGCTTTAAATACGTTTCTTCGTCCATTCGCAGAAAATTAAACCAATCTCCTGGTTCTAGTCGTAATTCATTTAGAAGATTTACGTGTGAAAATTGCCTGCGTTTAAGTAACCATTCTTTAGTCCATTTTGAACGTTTTCTTTTTGAAAATTTTAATTTTATAGCCACTGCGGCTGCAACTGCTAACGTTGTCGTAGGATCCATCAAAGCAGATCGTATTAATGATGCCACGACTTCAGAAAAACTGAACGAAACAACGCCTCTGTGTGGATATGGCCGTTGTTCGTGTTTAATTAACCGTACAATTTTACCCGTGCGGTTAAAACTGCCATAAAAGAACGAGGTGTATGGGGATGGCCGTTGTTCGTGTTTAACCGTACAGTTTTAACCGGCGGTTAAAACTGCCAAAAAAGAACGAGGCTGATTGTAGAAACAGTTTTAGGATTACTAAAATTACATTTTGCATCATTTATTATTAAAACTGACGGTTTTACGTGACGTTAATGTTGCACCCTTTATTAGCTACTAGCGGTCCCGCCCGGTTTCACCCGGGTGTGAAAGAACGAATGGAGGGGGGGGCACATGAGTACGCACATTCATCTTAGTTTACCGAGATGAATGTTGTGTCCAAATTTCATGATGATCGGAGTTACCGTTCCAAAGTTTTTGTCGGATGGACGAATTTTGAGTTACATTTTTCATTGATGCTCCGCTCCTATTGGTCGTAGCGTGATATTATATAGCCTATAGCCTTCCTCGATAAATGGACTATCCAACAAAAAAAAATTCAATTTGAACCAGTAGTTCCTGAGATTAGCGCGTTCAACCAAATAAACAAACAAACTCTTCAGCTATATATTAAGTATAGATGAATAAATAAATCAATATCTAAGAAGAATATATACCTATAACTTAAACAAGTTTCTAATATGACAAGTAAAATAAAATAAAAATTGAAGTTTTAGTATGCTTTTAATGACACTATAGAACTAATTATTAAAAACTTTTTTGAAGTTTTGTGTTCACAGAAGTTTTTTTTTTGTAATAAACTTTATTTAACTCTTTTTTTTAATAAACGTATTTAACGAGTAAATTTCTTATTGTAGCTATACATCTATTCAGTTCAATATATTAATTAATATTCATCTTTTAAACAACTATTTGCTTAAAAATGGCTAGGACTGCTTTTAAAAACATCGACATTCACAATTTTGTATTTACTTCGTCGTAGTTGAATAAAATTGACCTTGAAGAATTAAAATCGCTGCACACGAGGCTGGTTATGCCGCTAGATTTGGATGCTAGTTTTTAAGAGTGTTGTGGCGCTGGGTTTCGTGATGACTTTTGTTTTCTCTTTACACGATGCTTGTTTTGAAGCTAGTATAAGTCCCGGTAGTGTTTCCAGCGGCAAAACCAGCCTCGTGTGCTGCCATGCGATTTACGCAATATCGCGCGACAAAAGCAGCACGTGTACGCTGGCTTTGAATTAATTAATTATCATTAACGTAATTATTAAGTTTTAATTTAATTTTAATTATTTTATGATTAAATGTATTTTATTTTGTTTCAGGTAAGAAGCAAATCTTGCTGATTTAATTTTACACATCGCAGATCAACCTATCAATTAAGGTAAAAAAAAACTTGTATTCTAATTAAAATGTATACATATAAATTTTGACGCTTGATTTTGTTACAATTTGTACACAGACAAGTCTCCGAATAAATAGTCGGCTAATTATATTTCCAAGGAACCGTTTTGTTCTGCCTGTATAGTAACCTTTGCCACTTTAAGGCTTGAATCGAGTTTTTTTTTGTTGAAAACTTACGATTTTTGATAAATCTAAAGAAGTAGTGTTTTTATTTATAATAATAATAATAATAATTTTCATTACGGTTAGTACGCAAGGGCTCTAATCCAAGACCCTTTGAGTACGAGTAAGCTTCACAAACGGAGCCATCGAAGCTTACTATAGTACCTACTGTTCCGTATTCCTGTATACCAGTTACACGTCCATTCATTAATTTAAATATTTATTTATAACTAACTCTAAAAACGATTAATTCATGTATTGTCTTCGGGAATGCATATGTATCTGAAATTTCAATTAATAGAAAGTGGATCAAATTTCAATAATTAAATTAAATTTGGTCCGTTATACGTACATACACCATGGTTTGAAACTTGAGAAACCCATCAAATAAGAGAATTTCATTTCCCTGTGTGAGAAATATACAGGCTGATTTTTAAGTTGATTCTTTTTTTTAACAGCGTGTAGAAATCAAATAGACGAACACATATTTTGAGACAATTTTTTTATCAAAACTCAAAAATGAAATAGAAACGGGTTTTCAAGGTTTTATTAAATATCAAATTTTAAGGTCGGTACTGACGTTATGTTATGTCACTATGGAAATATGTTATGTAATTATCAAGTATTTACAGAAATTGTTCGAAGTTGTCCCCGTTTTATTGAACACAAAGATGCGTACGTCGTATATTTGTACATGCAAGGGCCTTCCGCAAAGTATTTGGGATATATTTCCGATTCGTGCTATCATTTCTTTGCGTGTGTTAACCGGGATTTTGAATTAATTAAATAAAAACATTTAATTAAACGCCTGTTTCTATCTTATTCTTGAGTTTTGGTAAAAAATTTACTTAAAATATTTGCTCGTCTATGTGATTTGTACACGCTGTTAAAAAAGAAGAATCAACTTGAAAACTATTCTGTATAGCAGTCGAATTTTTTGTCTTGTGGTCACATAAAATAATCCTGCAGAAAAATGATACGGACGCCAACCTTAAGATTTAACGGGCTTGATACGCACCATATAGTGTATTGTACATACATTCATACATACAATGTAGGTAGGTAACTGTCTATGAGTATATGGCAGTGTAACCTCAGCTATTAAGACAACTCGCGAGATGATTTAATTCTGAGGCGCCGTAGTCGTGCGGTGGCTCAACGACAGACAGACAGATGCTATCATTTCACTCAACTCTGCCGTCTGTCGACCTATTGCACTGTTATTGTACCGCCCTCGGTTCGTTCAACAACGAAACTAATCACTTTATATTTTAAGCTCCGGAAGACATAATCGAACAAGGAAGCTGATTTTCGGACATACATTTATGTAAAAATTTATTGTAAAACTAGCGGCCCAGTCCGGCTTCGCTCGAATTTGTAGATTGTCACCGTTTTTTTATACGTTGCAAAATTGATATCCACGAAAAGTACTTAACATTAAAATGGGTATAGTAAGCTATCCTTAAAAGATATGCCATCACGTACTCTTCTGTAGACCTATAAAAGAGGAACAATTCCACCATACATATTGGTTTAAAGCAGGGGTGGGCAAATCTTTTGATCGGCGGGCCACATAGGTGATGAAAATTTGACCGCGGGCCGGATGGCTGACGAAAATTTCTTCGCGGGCCAAAAATTTGCAGAAAAAAAGATCCTCACATTCTATTTCCGCATTCGGAGAGCAAAAAATAAAAGGTCCTCACATTCCATTTCCGCATGTGGAGCGCATTCTATTTCCGCTACCTATTTTTCTAAAATTTTCTAAAATGCTTCGCGGGCCGGATGAAAGTGCGCTGCGGGCCGGATCCGGCCCGCGGGCCGCCATTTGCCCAGGCCTGGTTTAAAGGGATTAGGCAGCGTTTTCGATGAAAGTTCCCAGTCGGCTTGATTTTTTCCGAGATCTTTAACAATCATCGTCATATTTCAACCAATTTACACAAAACATAAATGGATTATACACATAAACTTTTCTTTTGAATCACTCTGTTCGGTAGTTATTGAGTTTATCGCGCACAGACAGACAGACGCGGCGGGGGGATTTATAATATGTAGTGATTGTAATATGTCGCACTTTCATTGAACGACATTTTACAATTTTTACAATATATCTGGATAATTTGAGGGACCGGCTCGTTAGAATGGACTCGACCCACATTTTTTTTTGGGTTGGAATCTGCTTTACGAATATGTAAATATATTAAAAGTATTTTTTTATTTTCAAGCGCTCTTTTTATAAGAAAAAAATCATAAAAGTGTGAATTTTTCAATGTTATTTTAAACATAAAATTATCCTGCTAAAAATAATTTTCAAATAAAAGCGTTTTACACCGTCTTTTTAGGCGCGAATAGCGTAAGCTAAAGCGCCTATATGTACTCGCTTTGTCTGTGAATCTGTGAATCTGTGAGTCACGCTTTTTGTATCCAGCGTACAGCCCAAACGACTTAACCGATTTTAAAAAACTTTTTTTTGTTCGATTTGTCTCCGGGTAACTTAAATCCTAACGTCGCCCGATTTTTGAATTTTTGCTCCAGAGGGGAGCAATTTAGAAAAAACGAAGTTTTTCGCTTATAACTCGCTCAATTTAAATCAGATCGGTTCGAAACCTGTCTTAAACGAAAGAGGAGAAAATTTTACATAAATTTCGTACAACAGAATTCGCCCAATCACTTTTCTTATACACATTTATATAGAAATAAATTCAATCTGATATAACCGATAGCAAACATCTTTCGGTTATCTCTCTCTGTTGCACGGTATAACATGGTAATTTAATTATTGCGTATGTTCTGTCTTAAAATAAAATTGGTCGATGATTTTATTTATGACAATAATAAAACAAAGGAGATAGCATTTGTTCAAAAACGGATGCCATTTGAAATATTAATAAAATGCAACGCCTTCTAAGTTAACAATTTGAATAACTAATTATTGAACTTTGACAGATGCAAACATCACTTTTGACATTTCTTATCATTCCGACATCAAGGAAGAGCGGATTGAAACCAAATTTTGGGAGGATGTTTGATATGCAAATATGAAGTGGCCTATTGTTTTTGGGGAACATCGGCGCATGCGTAAAAGAATATATCTCTTATAATGTTGTTTTATATAATAATAATATAGTTTTTAAAACGGTTTTTACTCTATCTATTTTTACTAGAAATTTTTGTAAATTTTTTGGGGAAAATCGGTGACGTCACTCTAAATCCAATATGGCGGACTTCTAAAGATGGCGGACTAATTTTATTATGCTTTCCTACAATATGGGTATCAAATGAAAGGGCTTGCTGAGAATAACTCGAAAAATAAAGTGACGTCACTCTACATCCAATATGGCGGACTTCTAAAGATGGCGGACTAATTTTATTATGTTTTCCTACAATATGGGTATCAAATGAAAGGGCTTGCTGAGAATAACTCGAAAAATAAAGTGACATTACTCTAAATCCAATATGGCGGACTTCTAAAGATGGCGGACTAATTTTATTATGCTTTCCAACAATATGGGTATCAAATGAAAGGGCTTGCTGAGAATAACTCGAAAAATAAAGTGACGTCACTCTAAATCCAATATGGCGGACTTCTAAAGATGGCGGACTAATTTTATTACGTTTTCCTACAATATGGGTATCAAATGAAAGGGCTTGCTGAGAATAACTCGAAAAAAAAGTGACGTCACTCTACATCCAATATGGCGGACTTCTAAAGATGGCGGACTAATTTTATTATGTTTTCCTTAAATATGGGTATCAAATGAAAGGGCTTGCTGAGAATAACTCGAAAAATAAAGTGACATTACTCTAAATCCAATATGGCGGACTTCTAAAGATGGCGGACTAATTTTATTATGTTTTCCTACAATATGGGTATCAAATGAAAGGGCTTGCTGAGAATAACTCGAAAAATAAAGTGACATTACTCTAAATCCAATATGGCGGACTTCTAAAGATGGCGGACTAATTTTATTATGCTTTCCTACAATATGGGTATCAAATGAAAGGGCTTGCTGAGAATAACTCGAAAAATAAAGTGACGTCACTCTACATCCAATATGGCGGACTTCTAAAGATGGCGGACTAATTTTATTATGTTTTCTTACAATATGGGTATCAAATGAAAGGGCTTGTTGAGAATAACTCGAAAAATAAAGTGACGTAACTCTAAATCCAATATGGCGGACTTCTAAAGATGGCGGACTAATTTTATTATGCTTTCCTACAATATGGGTATTAAATGAAAGGGCTTGCTGAGAATAACTCGAAAAATAAAGTGACGTCACTCTACATCCAACATGGCGGACTTCTAAAGATGGCGGACTAATTTTATTATGTTTTCCTACAATATGGGTATCAAATGAAAGGGCTTGCTGAGAATAACTCGAAAAATAAAGTGACGTCACTCTAAATCCAATATGGCGGACTTCTAAAGATAGCGGACTAATTTTATTATGCTTTCCTACAATATGGGTATCAAATGAAAGGGCTTGCTGAGAATAACTCGAAAAATAAAGTGACGTAACTATACATCCAATATGGCGGACTTCTAAAGATGGCGCACTAATTTTATTATGTTTTCCTACAATATGGGTATCAAATGAAAGGGCTTGCTGAGAATAACTCGAAAAATTAAGTGACATTACTCTAAATCCAATATGGCGGATTTCTAAAGATGGCGGACTAATTTTATTATGTTTTCCTACAATATGGGTATCAAATGAAAGGGCTTGCTGAGAATAACTCGAAAAATAAAGTGACATTACTCTAAATCCAATATGGCGGGCTTCTAAAGATGGCGGACTAATTTTATTATGCTTTCCAACAATATGGGTATCAAATGAAAGGGCTTGCTGAGAATAACTCGAAAAATAAAGTGACGTCACTCTAAATCCAATATGGCGGACTTCTAAAGATGGCGGACTAATTTTATTATGTTTTCTTACAATATGGGTATCAAATGAAAGGGCTTGTTGAGAATAACTCGAAAAATAAAGTGACGTAACTCTAAATCCAATATGGCGGACTTCTAAAGATGGCGGACTAATTTTATTATGCTTTCCTACAATATGGGTATTAAATGAAAGGGCTTGCTGAGAATAACTCGAAAAATAAAGTGACGTCACTCTACATCCAACATGGCGGACTTCTAAAGATGGCGGACTAATTTTATTATGTTTTCCTACAATATGGGTATCAAATGAAAGGGCTTGCTGAGAATAACTCGAAAAATAAAGTGACGTCACTCTAAATCCAATATGGCGGACTTCTAAAGATAGCGGACTAATTTTATTATGCTTTCCTACAATATGGGTATCAAATGAAAGGGCTTGCTGAGAATAACTCGAAAAATAAAGTGACGTAACTATACATCCAATATGGCGGACTTCTAAAGATGGCGCACTAATTTTATTATGTTTTCCTACAATATGGGTATCAAATGAAAGGGCTTGCTGAGAATAACTCGAAAAATTAAGTGACATTACTCTAAATCCAATATGGCGGATTTCTAAAGATGGCGGACTAATTTTATTATGTTTTCCTACAATATGGGTATCAAATGAAAGGGCTTGCTGAGAATAACTCGAAAAATAAAGTGACATTACTCTAAATCCAATATGGCGGGCTTCTAAAGATGGCGGACTAATTTTATTATGCTTTCCAACAATATGGGTATCAAATGAAAGGGCTTGCTGAGAATAACTCGAAAAATAAAGTGACGTCACTCTAAATCCAATATGGCGGACTTCTAAAGATGGCGGACTAATTTTATTATGCTTTCCATCAATATGGGTATCAAATGAAAGGGCTTGCTGAGAATAACTCGAAAAATAAAGTGACGTAACTCTAAATCCAATATGGCGGACTTCTAAAGATGGCGGACTAATTTTATTATGCTTTCCTACAATATGGGTATCAAATGAAAGGGCTTGCTGAGAATAACTCGAAAAATAAAGTGACGTCACTCTACATCCAATATGGCGGACTTCTAAAGATGGCGGACTAATTTTATTATGTTTTCCTACAATATGGGTATCAAATGAAAAGGCTTGCTGAGAATAACTCGAAAAATAAAGTGACATTACTCTAAATCCAATATGGCGGACTTCTAAAAATGGCGGACTAATTTTATTATGCTTTCCTACAATATGGGTATCAAATGAAAGGGCTTGCTGAGAGTAACTCGAAACATAAAGTGACGTCACTCTAAATCCAATATGGCGGACTTCTAAAGATGGCGGACTAATTTTATTATGCTTTCCTACAATATGGGTATCAAATGAAAGGGCTTGCTGAGAATAACTCGAAACAAAAAGTTACGTCACTCTAAATCCAATATGGCGGACTTCTAAAGATGGCGGACTAATTTTATTATGCTTTCCTACAATATGGGTATCAAATGAAAGGGCTTGCTGAAAATAACTCGAAACATAAAGTGACGTCACTCTAAATCCAATATCGCGGAGTTCTAAAGATGGCGGACTAATTTTACTATGCTTTCTTACAATATGGGTATCAAATGAAAGGGCTTGCTGAGAATAACTCGAAAAATAAAGTGACGTCACTCTAAATCCAATATGGCGGACTTCTAAAGATGGTGACTAAGTTTTTGACGTGATAACGTCTTATAAATTGATGAAACACCAGCTGCACGCACGAAAAAGTGTAACGTTCCATAACGTTCCGCCTGACCCTGTTTGTGTAAGCGAGAGCGCAGTAATGTATTATTAAATATGATATTCGAGCGGAATACGTTATCACGTAAAACTATCGTCCGTTAACCGACTTTACAGACAACCAATTTTTTTATATAATAATGGTGTACTTTTTATAATGTTTTATTTTTCTACTTTACAAGAAAGTTTTCTAAAATGTTTTTTGAGGGAAAGTCGGCGCATGCGCAGAAGAGGTATAAGTTATAAAGTTGTTTGTATATAACAACGGTATACTTTTCATAACAGTTTATTATTCGATTTATTTTTACAAGAGTTTTGTATAATTTTTGGGAAAAATCGGCGCATGCGCAAAAGAGATACGCTGCCATAGTTGTTTTTTATATAATAATGGTGTACTTTTTATAATGTTTTATTATTCTACTTTACAAGAAAGTTTTGTAAAATGTTTTTTGAGGGAAAGTCGGCGCATGCGCAGAAGAGGTATAAGTTATAAAGTTGTTTGTATATAACAATGGTATACTTCTCATAACAGTTTATTATTCGATCTATTTTTACAAGAGTTTTGTATAATTTTTGGGAAAAATCGGCGCATGCGCAAAAGAGATACATGCCATCGTTGTTTTTTATATAATAATGGTGTACTTTTTATAATGTTTTATTATTCTATTTTAAAGAAAGTTTTGTAAAAAATTCTTTGAGCTAAAGTCGGCACATATATGTTATAAAGTTGTTTTTATATAATAATTGGGTACTTTTCATAACGGTTTATTTTTCTATCTGTTTTTACAAGAAAGTTATGAATTTTTTTTTCTAAACTCATAATTTCAGAAATATTTTGAAAACAAATCTGTTATTCTTTTGTTCTGAAGATGTTAGTTATGTTTAATTTTTGCATGACACAATAACATATTACATAGAGAACCATGAATTTATTAAAATTATATTTTCCTTTCTGTGTTTCATTATTTTCAACTGTTATTTTTACTTAGAATAAGTAAATTAAGTTATACTATATTATTCTCCAAGTGTCGTTAAATATATACACCGATTTTCAAGCAAAACACCGGGGTATATGACGTAAAATTTCGCGCCTTGTAATTCTTGAATTACTTGGGCATATACTCCCACTGGTTGTTCTCTCTTATTATTAAAATGTAACACGCTTTTATTTGAAAACTTGAGGCTGTGATAAGTACGTATAAAACACCTTATTTCTAATCGGAATAAAATTATTTTAAACTTTTTGGTTCGTTTCTATTAACAACTAATAAAAGTTTGTTTAAAAATATCGTTTATTTATTTTTAAGTTGTTAGTATGCTTTATTAAAAGTGCGATTTGCATCCGGACGAAAGCCGGGCCGGTCAGTTAATTATTATAATATTTCAATATTAAAAAAATCTTTCACAAACATTAAAAATAAATAGATACTAAATATTAATTATTTTTTATATTTTTAGATCCGTTCTGAAGAAGATCCAAATCCGGATCGAAACGTTAATGTATTAATTATATTTTTTGTTAATATATTGTCTGAAAAATTGGTCGATAATTTTATTTATTATAATATTGTATTGTGATCGGAACTACATACGTATGCAAAATTTCGGCTCAATGGGATAACGGGAAGTGGGTCAAATTTAACTTGCAAGATTCGATGACAGACAGACACCGGGACAGGTGAAACTAAATAAAAGCTTGTAAAAAGAAATTTCTTTGCGGTGGTGAACGTTCGGTAAATTCCTGCTGAGTATAGCAGGAATGTAGTCGTTATGTTTGCGGTCGGTGTAGGAAGTATGTAATTTAAACTGCCGGTTGTATAGCAGGAAGGAATCGTCTCAACAGGCTCCTCGTTGTTAGTCTATAACTAAGTGTCTAAAGTGAACACGCACTCCTTTTGTTTTATATACAGGCGATTGTTAACTACCAAAACAACTATGAAATGTCCTTGTTGAGGCGCATTCAAAATAAATAGACTGAAGTAATTTCAACTCCAATTTGACAAGATGAAGAGTATCTAAACTCGTCCCATATGTGTAATTTCGAGTTTCTTTTTAATTAATGGGAACACCGCAGCCTCTAGGGCTCATTGTGCTATCTCCCAATCTCTTATATCACCCGATCCAGTATCCTCGTTCCTTGTGCAGTCCGTGGACTGGATGGTTGATATAATCTTCATTCTAGTTCAGGCCTGGGCAAATGGCGGCCCGCGGGCCGGATCCGGCCCGCAGCACAATTTTGTCCGGCCGCGAAGCATTTTATAAATTTTAGAAAAATAGTAAAGAAATAGGGAAAATATAATGTGAGGACCTTTTTTTTTTGCTTTCCAAATGCGGAACTAGAATGGAAAGACCTTTTTTTTGCTCTGCAAAATTTTGGCCCGTGGTCAAATTTCATCAGCTATACGGCCCGCGGTCGAATTTTCATCAGCTATGTGGCCCGGCGATCAAAAGATTTGCCCGCCCCTGGTCTAGATTGTCCATAGATTATTATCTGTCTTATACGATCTAAAGCCTCGCATTCGCACAGAATATGGTAAGCTGTTTCCGTCTCCTTATTGCATTGTCTGCACTTTAAGTTCCCGTTTAACAGTCCGATTCTTTGGGGGTGTCCTTTCAGGGCTCAATATCCTGTCAGGAGGCCTACCACAAGACGAAGATCGTTCCTACTAAGCTGTAGTAGTTCTTTATTTATTTTTCGGGATGGTCCTTTAATAAATGCCTTGCCATGTTGCTGCCTGGCAATTTGATTTCTGTATATCTTACGCTGATTTTTGATCCATTCCTTTATTTGATCCCGTACTGTACGCAATTTAGGAGTAGGTACTCCGAGGTTTTGTGCACTGGTGCCGTTATTAAAAATTCACTTTTTGCATTAAAAATAGTATTAACTATACCCGCTTAATTCACAAACAAGCCTAAAATAAATATTTTCCGGCATCAACCTATGAAGGGTAGAATACTTATTTGATATTCTATTCTTCATCCTTGTTTTATTATAATGACAAATTGGAAATCAAGAACACTAATATGACGGCAATTTGATGACAATAACATTTTTTTTGTATTTTTTTATTTTATATGTTTTGTTAGTCAAAATTACGCATTGTTACGTTTTAACTCTTGGCTTCAAGAGTCTGTAAGCAACTAAGTAAACAAAGAGAATTATTTTTTGGTAACGGCATTGAGAATACCTCCTAATTTTATATTTATTCAATACATTAATTGGGTCTATACAATAAATAATTAATTGATACAGTAAATTTGAAAAAACTCGGGTCGCAGTGCGAAACCCTGCCGACAATATAGTGTATTTGCTAATATAGGCAGTGTGGCTTTATTATGTGAACTTAAACCTTTTGTTTTTGGACAAAATAAAAATTTTAACCCCTTAATGCATCCCTTAAAATAATATATTTTTCTTAATTTCAATATTACTATCAATTTAGCAAATTAAATTCACCCTTCACTAAGTAAATCTATGTCTAGAAACTAACGTTTTCATAAAATTTTTAAGTTCGGTCCTGTCGGGCCGATTTTAATAAAATTTTGGCAGCACATTTTTATCTTTACTAATGGGTTAAATTTCAATTTTGAAACGATTCGGAGAATTTTTTCGGTATTTTTGGGCCCAAAAATATTTTTCAACCCCTAAAGCCTACCCTTAAAGTGGCCCGATTGGGCCCATTTTAAATAGGCTTCGTGCGGTGATGGATTTCAACATGTGGTCCAAATTTCATTAAAATCAATTAACTCCTTCGAAAGTTATAGCCCGTACATATATATAACAGTACATATATAAACAGACTTTTCCAAAAATGGTGCCAAAGTGTTTAGAAGGTTATGAAACGTCGAGAAATTTTGGTCCGACCCCTAGGTCCCGGCATCCGACCGACGCCAATAGTGTAAGTGCCTTATGGCAAATACACTAATAAGAACTAATTCATCGTCTTTAACTCCAGCTGTATGAGTTGAACTAGCATTAATTATAAAATTTTGCTATTGTAAGAAATGGCATTGAGAGAACGGACCAGATTAAAAATAAATATTTCGAGATGATCGCCATGTTCGTAAAGAGAACACACACAACTGACAAACGTCTTACTTTACTAGTTTGGACAGAGTTCAAAATCCAAGAATTAATTTCAATAGAATCAGTTACAAAGTTTATTGGTATAAATTGGTTTGTTTATTGTACCAGAGATTAATTGGCAGTAATTTATTTTATGACACAAGTACACTGTTTTGCTTCATCGAACTTGAATCACTGCCTTATTATTATTGTGATATTTTGTTTCATCATGGAAAAATTAATGAAAGTTACATTGGTAATAATATTTTTTTGATTCAACGAACTAAACTTTAGCACTGTATTTTTTACTGGTAGAGTACTTAGCTGCACACGAAGCTGATTTTGCCCCTAGAATAACTGCTACGAGGATGGGAATGACGTCTCCGCGGGCTCACGTACGAGGTCGCAAGATTTCAAAATTAGAACCGGGGCTATTTTTCCTGCTTGTTCGTCTGCTCGTTTTGAGCAAGAACCAATCAGGGAACGGTATCTCGTCACGTGGGCGACACAGACAAATGCTTAAAAACAAGCACGGCGTCATAGCGTATGTTCTGTTCAGAGACAATAAACGTCCACTTTTGTTCACATTCGCACCAAACCCATCCACAAAGCAGGCTTCAATACATGCATCGTTTGAAGCGAACACATAGAAGTCATCATGAAAAGTAACGCTTGAAAATTAGCAAGGTAAAACCAGCCTCGTGTGCAGCGGCTTTTGTGTACCTACTTTTGGTTAAGCCATACCTACACCGGTTTATCTGGTAAATTTTTTGAAGTAATACTTCTTTAGGTACGTTTGACTTGGGAGTAAGCTGGTGAATGCGTGACGAGAGCGTTAACGAAAAGTGTGATCGGGCGAGGCGAACTGAAGTTGACGCGAACGGTGATTTGGATGACAAATACTTCACTGGCTAGTGACGCCATCAGGTGGCCGAAAATATAAGCAGTACTAACAATAGAATAACACATACTTTACTTGCCAGTTGCGGTATCGGGTGACAGAAAAAGTTTTGTAAACATACTTAACTTGCAGAGCTAAATAATATTTCATAAAGATTTACGCTTAAAATCCAACGAGAACTAAGTAATTACAATGTATTACTTTTGTTTTCATTATGTTTATATTTCTTTCTTCTTAAATTAGACTGTTCATTTTGTTCTTTAATAATTTTATAAAAATATTTTGTTCTTTACATTAAATATTCTACATTTAAAGTGAATAAAATTCATTTTAAAGTTCATATTTTGTGAATTTTCGAATGAATAATAACAAATTATGGCAGGAAGAAGTTTTACTTCAGTCATGTGGTCTAAAGCACACTCGTTTTTTTTTATTAAATACAGTATAAAAACCAAATATTCACCCTTGCATAAAATTATATCAAGATAAATTCGCGAGAACGTGCGCGTTAAAAGTAAATATTTTTACAAGAATATAAACACAGAATCGGGAACTAAGAAACACCAGTTAGCTATTATTATTATTATTAAAGAAGTTAATTTATTCACCCGACCCTACTACTTGTTTCGTTTATTTATTTTCTGAATAAATACAAGAATATTGTTAATATATACATTATTTTAAGTATGAATGTGAAATATAATAGAACTGCGTTAAAAGCTAAGATGAAATCCATAAAGATAAACAAAAATCATGTAATAGCACGATATATATAAACATAACCAGTTTGCTGGTAAAATAATAAATATAACAACCATATTGTACCAGCAATGGGAGCTATATTAACACTCTTTTATTAACTTCACTTGTATGTATGTAGCTATGTATGTATAAATGAAATATTTCAATTAAATTTTCACGCACTTCCAGACGTCGAATAATTTGAAATTAAGCACACATTTTTATATAAGAATAACCTCAAAGTCGTAGGTATCCATAAACAATATATCACAGGTTTATCTGTTTATTTAAAAACAGAAAAAGTGAAAAGGGGGGACCTTTCTTTCAAAATTGGAAAAGTTTTTTAAAAAAAAATTCTCTGTTTTGTTTGATAGTGAGCATACTTATAGAAAAAAGTCATTCTGAATCGATTCCGACCATCCGCAAACTTTTCGCTTAGGAGATATAGGCAATTTTAACTGTTTTAATTTTTATACATTTTAAACCGTCATAACGTCTAAACTATTAGAGATACGAATTTACTCTTAGGCCTAATCGATTCATCGTAATTTTTTCTATAAGACACGTTGATATTAAGCATAATATATTTTTTCAAATATCGTAAATCCTTTCATGTTTTTACGCGTTTTTCAAATATGCAACTTTTTAATATACTAAACGATTTTTGGCCTGTTTTAATATTAATCGAACGTATAGAAAAAGTCAAGGTGAACCGATTGCGACAATCCACAACCCTGTATCACTTTTAGTTTCGGTGATATGAGCGTTTATTTATTTTATTAGAGAAAGACTTTAAAACACTATAATAACCTCTAAACGGCTAATGATACCGGGCTGGAAGTGGTTGGAATCAATTCAGTGCGACTTTTTCTATAAGAATAACCTCAGATGTAAGTCGTGCCTATATAAACAATATGTTATAGATTTCCGCGTTTTTCTAAAAACTAAAAAGTAAGAAGGTCCCCCTTCTTACTTACCGGAAAATTTTTCAATAAAAAAGTTTGCTCTGTTTCGTTTGATCTTATACATATTTATAGAAAAAGTCATTCTGAATCCATTCCGACCATCCGCAATGGTATCTGTCAGATCTTCCTTTCGCGGTTTGAACATATTTGACCTAGGATCAAGAAGTAGTACTAAATCAATTATGCTACTTCTTGATCGTACTGTGGGGTGTTTTTAAGTAAGATGATATTAGTGAGAAAACACTTTTTTAATAATTGAACGCATCGAGTCACAACTGTTACAAGAAACTTAATAATCCGAGGACAGATGTTAGTGCATTTTAGATTTGGAGACTTATAATATTGTAAACTGTTTATATAGGTCAGGGATGACGAACCCTCTAACACCTACGTTTCAATTTTTTACAAAGTGTTTAAGGGGGAGTAGGGTCTAACGAGTGAAAAAAAAAACACTTTTTACGATTTTTTTCGAGATATCGTTGAAGTGGATATATTTTAATGTTTTTCATGTTAAAAAAACATCATTCGAACAACATTTTGTAATTTTTTTGTAGAAAAATATTGAGAAATAAGCCAGTGACGAAGCATTTTTTTTAGCCTAGAATTTTTTTAAATCAAAACAATTTAGTTAAAGCAGATGCTTTTCTAGACCCCAACAATTTTTTATTTTTTTCCATTTTTGAATTTTTGGTGGTTCTTTGAAGTCAAAATTGCAATTTTTCACCAACAAATCCGCCATTTTGTAGCTGTAAATCCGTCCTTAATGTAACAAAAAAAAATCAATAAAAACGTAGAGGTCTGGTATTTTATATGTAGAAAATGTGTACAAAATTTGAAAAGAATCGGTGCCGTAGTTTTTAAATGACGATGTCCACGGACTTAAAACGTGGTTTCGAGAAAAACGCAATAAAAGTTTTAAACACTAAAATAACGAAGAAAACAGCTTATTTTTTTAATAGCTCTAAAAAGTACATTCCCTGCAGTAACTTCGTTGTTCAGCTTCTTTTTTTTCAAGTCTATGTATTATTCTAGGGGTTTCTGTGTTTATATACCCAAAACTGCGTTTCTTTATTCGGCGATGACTCACTAAGCGCCGAGCTCTTGCCACTCCGCAGTATTAGGGAAGGGGAGACTTAAAGGTCTATTACTGAGAATTTTGCTCCGATTGATTTGAAATTTTGACACAATATTCTTTAAATGTAAGAAAATGCAATAAAAAATCGATTTTTCCCATTGATATTTCTACTTCAAATACCAATGAATCATAGCCCATAAGCCCGGAAACCAAGAAGATTTGAAAACCAAAAAATAGTTGTACGACTTTTGTAACTACGTATAGTACGATACGAAAATAACTGCTAGTGATACACTTATCCTTCACAATATAATATAAGCGGCACAATTTTTACGCATGTGGTAGTTATAGTCCCGTCGGCAAAAATTTATTGATACATACTCTCCCCAAATTTTGAATATGGCTTCATTAGGCCTAGTCTGACACCTATTTCCTCTATGACTTTTCTTGAAAGATGTCGTTTTGACGACATGTAAAAATTTATAGATATTGTTTGTTTTTTTAATTGGATAGCATAAAAACTTCAACCAAAACGCTAAAATAATGTTCTCTGACAAATTCGAGGTGTCAGACATTTTAAATGGTTTATGTTATTTGTCAGAGAACATTATTTTAGCGTTTTGGTTGAAGTTTTTAAGCTATCCAATTAAAAAAACAAATAATATCTATAAATTTTTACATGTAGTCAAAACGACATCTTTCGGAAAGTTTAGAGGGAAAACGCCCCAAAATCAAGAAAAGTCAATAGGTGTCAGACTAGGCCTAATGAAGCCATATACAAAGTTTGGGGAGAGTATGTATCAATAAAATTTTTGCCCACGGGTACTTTGGCTATTATGCTTATGTATAGCTACTGACAATGATTGTCGTACCGTACTACAACAATTTTTCAATTTTTTTCATCTCTACAAATGTAATTTATTTGCTCCTAGGTAACTAAAAGAAACTTCCAAATATAATATGTAAGTTACAGACCGACAATTCTGTTTGAAAACACGAGTAACATAACATTTGAGATGACAGGTAATTCACTTTTTTGTAAAGTTCTTGACATGACGTTTGCAAAGTCAGTACAGTCCCGAGAAATTAAATTTTTATAGTAAACTGTATTTTGTTGACCGTATAATGAGAAAAGTTATCGGTTGAAGTATAAAAGTTAAGAAAGGTAAAATTATTGAATAAATGTTTTATTAGACGAGTTGCACAATAGTGACATTTGGGGGAAAGTCGCGTTAACAAGGGGGAAAATTCTCGAGGATGATCTATATGGTGGAGCTCGGAAAGCCGGACGAAAATGGCTACCCGCCTGGAGACATACGACAACTCCTATATTTAATAACTTCTATATTGCTAGTGGCCGTAAGGAGTAAACGTGGCATCCATTCACGGACATGCGCATGAGACTCAGAGTATAATAAGTGAGACAGACGTATAAATGTCTGCACCGTAGTGTTTCTAGTCTTTCTCCCAATCTTTGCTAGCAATATAAAGGGTGTAACGATGCTGGCCGTGTACAGTGACATAACTTAATTTTATTACAAATTATTCTGTAGTTATGCAAGTGCTCGGCATCCTTAGGCCTAGGACACATGAAGAGCGTTCAACGCGCGTTGGCCCAACGCGCGTTTACAATTTCTATACAATTGTATATAACTGTTTATATGATAACGCGCGCTCAACGCGCCACCAACGCGCGTTATCATATACCTAAACAGTTATATACAATTGTATAGAAATTGTAAACGCGCGTTGAGCCAACGCGCGTTGAATGCTCTTCATGTGTCCTAGGCCTTACTTTCAATACTAAAAATCTAAATTCTAAAAATATTTAAAACACAGTTTAATATTAGCAATTATTAAAATAAAATCTTAATATAAAATTCTGACCACCAGTCGCCAGAATTATTATAATAAATAATTTGGTTCTAATATTAATTTTTTATGAGTTAATAATTTTAATTAAACAAACTTAAATTAATAAAAAATTAAAATCTTTGATTAACGTCTGAATAGAACTCTTCAAATAAATAAAATTGTCGACCAATTTTTCTCAGACCAATTAATAAGTCTATATTTAAATCATTAAAAATAAAATAAACAAAAAATTCCACTGCGTTACAAGGGTATTAAATATATGCGACAACTTCACTCTTGTGTTCTCCTTTTTCTCTTTTAGATAAGTCTTAGCTGCGACAAGAGTTGTCAATCTGTAATTAAGTACAGTAAAAGTCACCTCTGTGCTCTATCGAATCAATATCGAATTAAAAAGAAAGTTCACAGCTTTTCATACGCTCGCATTAGTGCCAACGTTGGCTTGAAAACTTTTGCGTTAGTAATATTCTCTTCCACTCTCGCATATTTCTCTCCTTCTCTCTCACTCATATGCATGTGTGATAAACTTTAAAATATTAAAAACTTAAATTTTAAATTTTCTTGGCATGCAAGTTTATAAAGTTTAAATACAGGCGTGTGCAAACGAAATTGATTCCGCAATAAAAGTGTTTTTTTAATTTGTGTCACTTATTTTAGACTTTGTATTGTTTAATCGCAAATAACAAATTAACAAAGTTCCTCGAGACGATCGATTATGGGCCGATTTCGTGAGACAGACGATCTACTAAAATACCTTATTTACAGAAATACAAATACATGTTGGCATTTCGTTTTTTTACCGAGAGATGGCGTTACTGTGCGTATTTTTACATATTATCATCATAGTGACAGTTCGAATATAAACACAGAGCAAAACGTGTCTGTTGTGTCTGACTCTGAGCAGAATGACGTCATGTTGGTTTGTGGGCATTTGTTCAAGTGCCCACGTGACAAGATACTGCTTCCTGATTGGTTCTTGCTCATACCTAGCAGCAGATCTAGCAGGGAAAATAGCCCCTGTTCTAATTTTAAAACCGATCTTGTGAGCTAGCAAGGCAGCCCGCAATGACGTCATTTCCAGCTTCGTATCCAGTCTACCGGCCAGCAGAACTCCAAGCAGTGTTTCTAGCCTCGTGTGCAGCTGTCTTTATTTACACTGTACTGTACTTTCACTTTTCGTAAATACCTATAGTCTATACCTATAGAAACTGGTATCTAGTTAATGCTATTAATATGTTGTGTACATATAAAGGTAGATATAGCTTAGATGCCGGAGTAAGAAGTTAGATAATGCTATGTACGGATGTACTTATCCACATTTTAGTGTTTAATCCACTAACGTATTATGTAACACTGCACTCATACAGGGTAAATCAGACAGTGCGAATGGATCTGAACCAGCGTTTTCTCTAAGGACCTGCGCCCACATTTGTTTTTATGTGAAACATCTAATGGCGCGTTTGTTTGGGAGTAAAACCGTGCAATCGGGGCGACACTTTTATCGGAGGACGTTGCGTTTGTGTGCGTTGGATTAATTAACTAAACATGGCTTTAGTTAGTGTCATCTAGATTCTAGAAAACAGGGCGAAATTTAGTTACTGGTAGTTCGTTCGATGTCAGCGCGTGACGTTTGCTTTGTATATGCGTTTGATTATAACTTGGATTTTATTAAAGGCGGTAACTGGAAGGCGGGGCAAAATTTAGTTACAGGGCGATATTTAGTTACAAGAATTTCGTTACTGGACGGGGGGAATTTTAGTTACTAGAATTTCGCTTTTTATTGAAGGAGATTTATAGGCCATGATGATGAAAATATATTTTTCGAAACGTTGGCCACAAGCGATACTCTGGTAAAGCTTATTTTTCAATTGTTCCTCAACCAAATAAATCTCCTTCAATACATATTTTTGGAACAGCACTTCTAACAATTCGCTTTTTACGTTTCAAATCTGCCAAGCGTCCCATGATGGCTAACATTTTTTTACGGTGAGAATTTGTAATTTAATGAAGGAAGGTAAAATCTCAATCATTGAAGTTTATTTTAAACGTAGATTGAAATTCATTAAATAAATGTGTTATTATTTTTGAATCGATACTACTCGTATATTTTATAGTTTTCTTTTATGCAACGGTTCAAAGGCATGTTCGATATAAACATAATAAAAAAAGAAACTTCTTCTAGAGGAGATAGGATATTGATAGCGTTTGTGATAATATAAAGAAAAGATTTATGAAAAAAATGTTTATGGCATTTTTCCTTTCATGTCAGACGATGTTTTCTTTATGCATCTACAATTTTATATTATTGGTACGTATTTAGGCTTACCTACATGCAAAAACATGTAAAATTCAATAAAATGTGTTTCGAGTAGGGTAACTTTATTTATTACTACCATTCAAAATATTCATTCTCAATTGTCCAAAGCGAATCATACTCATATGTTCAACCAAAGGCTAGTTTTTACCCACAGCTAAAAAAACGAAGATATTGTAGTTTATATATCTATAGTGACAGGGTTCGAATTCCGGCGGGGGCAGATGTAGCTGGGACTTTTTCCTGCTGTCTCTCGCCGAGAAACGGTAATTCCTGTACCGACCATCTTGTTGAGGTGTTCCATGGTTACCCTCAATAATTCCAGATAAATATCGAAATGGTTTCTTATTCAAGCCCATGGCCGATTTCCTGTCAAACTTTTAAACTCCTTTGCCTACCTTATTCTAATATCACAAAAATTTCTTCATTCGTCCATTGCTATTAATAATTTAAGTGGATGTTTAAAAATGTAGAAAATTAACGGGAAATGTGATAGATGGAAAATAGTAATGGTTTGAATGGCGTCCGTTATGACATAAAGTTAAGAAACGGACGTTAAACGCATGATTCGGATATACAATAAAGTGCCGGAATACATTAAAAAGTCAACCTGCCTCATTAATTTTAAAAAAGCGCTAAAACATGTTTTATTAGATTCATATTTTTATAACGTAGAAGATTTTTAAATTTTTTTATATGACGCAATTTACATTCTTTGGAATTTTATAAATAAAGGTTATATTATTATTATTATTATTATTATTAATTCTCAGAGTAAGTACTGTTTGAGAACACTTTTCCAGTAACTTCTTGATCTGCTTCTGCTAAATGGGGAAAAAAAAGACCCAACGTTGCACTTTGGATCGACAACGATTTTTGATACGAAACATCTAATATACAGCCAAAACTGTGGCAGTCTTCTTTTCAAGGTGACGACTTAATGGGAGCGTCCCGAAAACTCAGTTTTAAACTTGCCACCAGCACCCCAATGAATTCCAAACAAAACCTCGCTGCCTATCCAAAATGATGAATTAATTGCAAACTGAGAAATAAACTTCATAGTGCAATTTGAAGTATGAAGTTTATTTTTCAAATTCGTCATATTTTTATTAAGCATAGTAGAGACTACAGAAGATCGTTTTTTATCAGTCATAAAATGTCTTAATTTTTAACCGACAATAGATCTTTTTCTTAGATTTATGAATATCACTCGCGTTGTTATGATAATTTTAACTGTATATTTTAATTGATTTCAATCTCATTTTGAATATCAACCAGTATTATATTTTTATGTCCTTATTTGTAACTCGAAATTCCGTTATTTTTTTTAATCCGTCAGTAATTTGGCTTATTATCTCTTTGTGTTCTTTTTAAAGAATTTTTCCAGCGAGAACTTAACCTGTTGCAATACTTTTCCACTTGTGGATATTAATATTCCGTTTTTGCTGTTTACAAAATCAAATTCACGCCGTCAAAGAAAATGTAAATGTTGCTCTTGAATAAATTAGTGGATTGTAGAGAATTAAGTATTATTATATATTCAACAATTTTAATTATACAAAGATGTTATAAATAATGAATAGAATTAAATTATTATCATCAAACAGAGACGTATCACCAACTGCTATAGAATTTATAATACATGCAACTCTGGCCTAAAATAAATTGGAAACAGGCAACATTGCAGGCGCAACGCGAAACTTAATATTATACTAGTGTACCCGTGCAAAACTTGTTGCATGTATCTTCACATTGTTATAAACAATCGATATTTTGACACAGACCTACGGCAATAATTTTCTTTCTCTTGCATTAGTTTCCATTTACAGTTATTTTTCTTTTGATTTAGCTTGATCCATTAAGTTGTCTTTATATTTAATTGGTTATAAATTCAAAGAAAATTTATGTGAGATCTGTTTATGACAAGCATGGTTACTCCGTAAGAGCTGTCAGAATTAATTTTTAAAAAATCTAACCTCATTTGATACATTTACGATTTTCACTATTTCTTTCTGATCTGAGACCAAATTTTATACTTGGTACAGTCTATATAATATTTAAAAACTCTTTTTGGCATAATTAACATAAACTTACACTTTCTTAAATTATTTAGAAAATAAAATAAAATTGTAATTGTCTATTACTATTTTGAATATTGGCGCTAAAAAACTAACAATGCCAACGAATCTCTAACAGATTCTTATACATTGATTTTGCCTGTCTCCCATATAATTTAAATATACATCGATTTGTCTAACTGTTTGCATAATCTCCGACATACGTACATATTTGCATTTCTCTCACACTCATGTATCGTGAACATCGATGTATTTTTTCTGTTTACTTTCTCTTCACCCCGCAACCCCTTAGTCTTTTTTATTAAATAAGAATTATCGACCAGTTTAAAGTTATTGAATCAGACGTTAATCAAAGATTTGAGTATTATTGTTACATTATGTTAAACTTCCTTTATTGAATATATTTTTAATATCGCGATAAATATTTCTACGCCAATGATTTTAAGTGTACATAAAATATCGCAAAATAGGGAATTTATATAAATTTATTGTGTTGGTATACAAAGCAGTTGAGTGTAGACTGTGGGTTATATAGAGAGAGTTGGCAACAATAGAGTTTAACCAACATAACAATATTATAAAATCAAATGTCTCCTTCCCAGGGGCCCAACCGAAATCTTTATATGCACCCCAAACCCCCAACGGTTCGCCGCCCCGTACCTCGTATCTACACACTATTATTGTGTCAGTCACGCGTGTTCGATTCTTATAGGCCGTTCCTTTAAAAAACAGTCGACTTGTCGTTATAAGAATTCGTAATAATAATTAACATTGCGGGAACCATTGAAAACAGGCGGAGAAATATAAGAGAAACCTTTCAAAATTAAATCGTGGAAATCAAGTGGTAAGAGTGGTATCGTTGATTAAAATAATAATGCTGGTGATTTTAAGATAACCTCAAAAATAACTTAAGACTACGTGCTCAACATAACATTAAAAAAAATCCAGTCAATTGGGCGACGGGACAATTTCAACTTCAAAAGGTTGATACCTATTTGATATATTTTATTCATTGCCATGGTTACTTACATAATATGTTCCACGGGATGTAAAAATTAATCAAAGCATGCTGAACTAGTTTATTTATTTCTGACAAATCTACAAAACAAAAGAACAGCTGATTTTTTTATTTTCGAAATATTTCCGAAACTATAAAGTTTAGAGAAAAAATTTGGTTAACGAAACTTTCTGGAAATAATAAATAGAATAATAACCCGATAGGAAAAGTATACCATTATTATATAAAAATACACCGTTATAGCATATATCACTTCTGCGCATGCGCCGATTTTCCCCAAAAACAATAGGGCTCTTCATATTTGCATACCAAACATCCTCCCAAAATTTGGTTTTAATCCGCTCATCCGTTTGACCTGTATCGTGTTCACAGACTAACAGACGCACAGAGTTTTTCTAAAAATATATTTTTTTTTGGATTCGAGGGACCTCAAAACGAAACGATATTGGTAAGTACCTTTGCAGTTTTACATTGTAACTGTAACTTAACCTACTTAATCATATGTACAGTACAATATTTCAAGATTAATGAAAAGTGATTTTTGACCTAAACTAGTACCATTCCCCACTTGTGGATTGTAGTGGTAATAGCGATTGTGATAAAAGATTTTGTTATAAACTATTATGAAAAGCGATTGTGCACTAAAATGAATCAAAATACTCTCAACAGAAAAAAAAATCGCTACCACCGCTTATTGATATTTAGTTACTTTTTATCCAACTCAATTCAGATGGTAATACTTTCGAACGGAATATAGTCGAATAAGGGTCCTATTTAAAAGCATTGAGTGTCAACCCGCTGCGCTGCTGAACAAAATTACACTCATCGCGTCACTTCACTAATCAATATATTGTTCAGTTTTTTTGATGAACGCCGTGTAGCTATCCGTTCGGAGTACATTCACGCAGACGGAGTGAATGGATAAAATGAAAATGGGATAACACGTCTTTGTGTTTCCCTCCACTTGTATTGAGAATTTCCGTCGGTTTAGGTGAGTGCGTTAGTGTGTTCGTGTGGGTATATGTTTCGAGTATTGTACGCACCTCAAGGGTTGTCGTTTAAACTCGTTACTTTGTGAAATATCAAGAAAACTATCGGGTCATTTCCACACTTTTCCCAAACAGAACTCTATGAAAAATTCACTAAGGTTCCGCAAAGAAACAAAGCGTTTTTAAAAAACCTTGAACTATTCAGTCGAACACAAAAATATTTAGAACAGAAAAGGTAGTCTCATCGATGTGAAGACATTTTTGAAGTGAAAACTGAATTGATTTTTCTATGTAACGGAATTTGACACGAAATTGTACTATTAGTAACCGTATATAAACAATGATTCTTTGTAAGCATTGGTAGCTCAGTGGTAGAACGCTGGCATACCATGCGGCCGGCCTGGGTTCGATTACCGTCAGGTGCGCGAAACAATTTGTTATTTTTATTTTATTTTCTTCTTTTTTATGTTTAAATATACCTATTATGTATATAAAATTTTCGACTAATTTATCATAATAATACTTGAGCTAAAAAAAAAATAATATTTGCAGTAAACCTGCTAAAAAATCAAAAATGTGTCACGAGAATTCGCATTACAGAAGTGAAACTTCTAGTTACAAATCATACGATTGCATTTGGACAATGGAAAAAATGTGTTACGAGATAGTTTCACGTTCAGATATTTCGTCTGTACAAGTTAATCTGAACGTGAAACTATCTCGAAATACATTTTTTCCACTTGTCCACATCGTATGATTTGCAACTAGAAGTTTCATTTCTGTAATGTGTTCTCAAGCGTTCGGAAGTTTAAATCGTATTTGGCATTCAAGCATGATTTTTGGAAAGGACAAAGTTACGCATTTTTAACTCGAATGTAAAATCGGTCCTTCTATATGGATCTAAAACATGGAAAATGACAACAACTAAACTGCAAATCTTCATAACCAAATGTCTCAGAACAATCCTCAAGGTGAAATAGTACGAATACTTTGGAAACGTACATGTATTGAAAAAATCTGTGTAACCATAAAACGTAGGAAATGGATTTGGATTGGACACACGCTGCGAAAGACAGATGATGACATAGCGAAGAAAGCCTTGAATTGGAACCCACAGGGATATCGAAAAAGAGGAAGACCAAAAATATCCTGGCTAAGATCTATTCGTGAAGAAGTTATGGAACAAGAAACTACCTGGCTTTAAGTTAAAAATATGGCAAAGGATAGAGGACTAAATTCAAAATTTTCGTAGAGGCCCTATGCTCTACTTAGGAGTTAGAGGAATTTATTATTATATTATTATTATAGTCACCTACCTATCAAGTAGAAACAGAATTATCAGCGTGTGTAGGCTTTTACGAATTTGTAGGCCCTTTAGTTTCGTCTACAATTTCGGTAGACATTTTCAAAGCAGGCCAAGTGTCTTCCTTGGCGGACACAGGTAAATGTGTCAATAACTGGTGTTCTCCCTTCTTTTACGCTCAGCATGCTAGTGTTCTCTGCTCGGTCGTAGTACGCTTTTCTGTAGGTGGTAACTAGAGTTTGTTCGAAGAGGATCCACACCGCCTTTAAATATATACACCGCAGTTGTAGACAAACATCAGATAGAAATACCAACGGACGGAACTTTAAAAATAAGAAAAATTTTGCGTAAGCGCTTTTGACTTTCGACCTCAGAAATCCAATATGATTTGGCATTTATGATTCCTAAGAAGAAAATGGTTGAGTGCTCTCAGTAGATTTGAAATAGCCGGTAGCCCTGGTGATACAAGCAAGCATGTACTGTGACTGTATGTATGTTTTATAGAGAAGCGTGACTTAAAAAGTCCCGTAGCTGACAACACAGCCGTGAAACAGTCGTTTTAACGGAAACTACGTAGTAATACACACTCAGTTATGCATTCGTTTGATACACAAGCTGACATGTTAAAATGTAACGCGACACAATAGAAGTATGGAAATAATAATTTATCACTTGCAGAATAATAGATTTTGTCTCACACAAAATAATTATTGTGGATTTAATTTCTTTAAAACAACCGTCCGGAGTTGTTTCATGAGCTAAGCGTGAAATCGTAGAAAAGACATTAAAGTATAATTATTACAGCACCTTAAGAGTTTTCAACTTTTTTACAACATTTTTTGTTCGCTCACACAAAATAATTATTATGAATTTAATTCTCTCCCGGAAATGTTTTAGAATATGAGTAAGATCGTTAAACGTTAAGGTTTCTTAATTTTTAAACATTTTCTATTTTCTTGAGCACTAAAGCTATTTTTGATTTAATTTAAACAGTACTAAGGTTTTTCAATAATATGAAAATTAATATAATTGGTTATTCGTCGACCAGAATGCAACTGGAGGACTCAATTTCTTCGTTACTAACTTGTACTCGCTTCTTCGCTCGGTTAAAAGTCGCTTTTGAGAGTAGTAGTATCTTAATTCGTCCATAGGCTGATAAAAAGTACCCAATATTTAGGTTTTGGGTACCAACCAATAATGTATCAAGTTTCGTCAAGTGCAGTCCAGCCATTCTCGAGTAATGACAAGTAGACAAATAAACATTCTGGAATGATTGTTTTCCCGTACGCAATGCCCAAGATATCTCCTAGAAAACAAAATTATAGGTCCCGCTACTATATTAGTTGATGCTGTAAGTCAATATGGGCTGCAGAAAGGATTGTCAAAAAAATTTATCTGACAATGACCTTAGATTCTGATCATATCATTACAGTTTAAAGTTTCCAAACATCATGAGCAATCTAATGTTGTATTCAAACTCCCTGCCATCTAGAACACGGGTGTCAGACTGATTTTTTTAAAGGGCCATTTATAAGATTTAGGGAGTGTTAGCGGGCCAGACTCTAAATTAAAAACTAAAACACATACTAAATTAAAATCTTTATTTAGTTTGAATCAATTTTCATATAAAGGTAATAAAAAGGGTAAATTATCTTGAGCTTAAGGATTCAACAATTTTAAAAATACGTGGTGGCATCGAATGCCGTCTAAAATCCTCACCGAATATGGATTCTGATCGCGGGCCGTATTGAAATGGCTTGAGGGCCGGATAAAGCCCGCGGGCCGTATCTTTGACATCACTGATCTAGAACATTAGATTGTACTCACACAAAAACAAATGATTTTTCTATATTGAAAAAGACCCCTTTTCAAGCTAAATTTTGATCAAAGTGCGTAGAAAAACGTTGTTTCTAAGTAGAAACTGTACAAAAAACGATGCTAAATACACGTATACACAGCTTAAGAAAAATATCGTTTCAATGGATCAATTAATTATGCAGGATCGATTTTGAAACTCTATTATGTTTTTCATGTGGAGAATTATTATGTTCACAATCTAAGACCATTGTCCATTAAGATTTTTTGAGAATCTTTTTTGCAACCTAGCATGAACTAAATGTAACCAACAAATAGTTAACTAGGTGCTTAAATTTGTAGCTGGTGTATCGCTGACCTTGGGACGATCCTTGTGGATCTTTGCCCCTTGGCCATGTGTCGCCGACTCAGCCGATACACAGAGAGTCCGATCGGCCACCATCGTTAGTATTTGAGTCACGACGGTTCGTGTTTGACAGCAATCACATTTATTCTTATCGCGCGATAGACGCCCGTTCGGGTTGAGGCAGGCAATAGTGTTTGCAGGTAGATATACCACCGTCAGTACAGTCAAACCAATCTGCTTTTATTTACGCAAGGCCCGCGGCCCAAAACCGTTTTATTGCAACCGCTTTACTTGTGATATTTACTGTCTTTGTTATACACCTACGGCAAATATTGGAGTGGAACTTGTAGATGTATCAAGGATTCAAGAACGATTCAAACTAACGGCCAGCGTTGGATTTACAGTAGGGTAAGTAGGGGCTAGTGCCCAGGGCGGCAAAATTTGGAACGTGGAATAAAATTCTTCGAAAAGTGTGATCGTGTTGAAAACATTCATAAATATTTTTTTTTCTGCTAAACGCGTTTGCCTCTGAAAATATGTCGCAGTTGATGAGCAATCGTTTTGTTTGTCAATTTATGATTTTTAATACGAAAAAGAATGTTTTTTATCTAATTATCCCTTTAGAAAAAAAAGTATTTTGACATAAATGAATCATTTTATTTATTTGAAAATTGTATACCGAACCTTTACCCCATTTTATGTAGGATTTAGGTAATGGGCTGGCATTTTTCACAGTGCCCCAGCCCCCAGGGCGGCATTTAGAGTAAATCCAGCCCTGCTAATGACAGAAAATAAGAAAGGTTGCTCGAACTAGCAACACTAAATCTCGTTTCAGAAGATGCTGGGTTTGAATCTCGGTAAAGTCACAGAACTTTTCCGTACTGGTTCTCGATTTTTTCACCTATCTGTGCTTGTCATTTTTTATGGTTTCATAATTGGCGAAATGATTCCAACAAAATTACAATTACCCACAATTTTAAATTTAATAATTTTATTGTTTTCTTTTGTGTACGTGACAACAAACAACAAAATAACAAACAAGTTTATTGCTTAAAGATGACGTATTGTTGTCGTTATTTAGAGTGTATCATTGCGTGAGCAACAAGAGTTTGTCGTTATATCGAGTGCCGTTAAATGGAGTTTACACTGTATAAAATACTATTTTATTTTATGTATTAGTAATGATAAGTAAGCCACAATGTATCTTTTTTTTGGAAAATAAAAGATTTTTAGTAAAAAGAAAAACGATATAGGTTTATCAGTAACTGTGAAAGCTGTAAGCTTAGATTAATTTTGTATGAGAAAGAGTGCGACGCATAATATTATTGTACCTTTCTCTGTCTTGTTTGTTAAGGCACCGTCGTAATATTGCAATCGATTGATAATTAGAAAATAACTGTTTCCGCAGACAAACAAGAAGAATGAGCGGAAGAAGCCAGAGATGATATTGGCAATAAAGATTATTATTATTTCCGCAGTCGAATCATACAGTTTGTGAACGGAGCTACGCTGCTGTGTACACAGCGGGTTTCTTCCGGTTCACCGGAGTTATATACAAGGTTCGAATATCGAAAGGTGAGAGTCCGGTGTTATGCTTCGGATCGACATTTCGCACGAAAAACTTTATTATGTAACAGATCGGGAAGCCTGATACAGAGTTGTATTTATAATAAATTATGATTGAATGAACTGCTTCACATTCAGGTGAATCTAAATCATATTTTGCATAGTTTTTGTAACGCAGTAGTCGAACGCATAGGTAAAAGAATTTTTTGCACATCTTCCCTACCATTGCCATATCTAACGCAACCTTTCTCAAAATTGAAATGTCAAAAATTTTAAAAATCACGTGAAAATCAGCTATTTTATAGGGAGTGCGTACAAAGAATAGTATAATATGAACTCGTACGTGATGATATAATAGCTCATGTGGCTATTAAAACTCGCTGGGTCTCATTAACATGAATAGAATAGAATATATTTGTTCAAATACCACCATTACGAGGCATAACATCGTCTAATACAATTAAAAAAAATTGGTTGTCTGTAAAGTCGGTTTACGGACGATAGTTTTACGTGATAACGTCATAAAGAAACATTGAAATGCGTATAAGGCGACGCTTGGGCCGATCGTGCCTCTCTATCGCTTATACCGCGCTCTCGCTTGCACGCTCAGGCTCAGGCGGAACGTGACACTTTTTCGTGCGTGCAGCCGGTGTTTCATCAATTTATAAGACGTTATCACGTCAAAAAAAAATCAAATTTGAAGCACTAGTAAAAGAAATCTTCTATAGTATAATGGCCAGCCTCAATCAATTTCCTCCTCATAAGATTCTTGAACTATTTTAGGGGAAGGTTTTGAACATCGCGAGGCAGTTTATTGAATAATCTAATTGATATGCAGACGAAACTGCTATTTGTTTTTTGTAGTCGGTGAGGTGGTAATCTAAGATTATGTTTATATCTTACATTATACGAGTGACAATCAGAGCTGCAATTCAGTTCATCATATTTTGTTTAATCTATATATTTATATAAAAATGAATCCCTATATCCCTTGGTCACGCCATCACGCGTGAACGGCTGGACCGATTTCAATATTTTTTTTTGTTGTGTTTGTTATTGTCAGGAGAAGGTTCTTATGACAGAAAAAATTCAAAAAATTGCGCGGAAAAAGAGAAAATTTAAGAATCCTTATTTAAGAAAACTTAACAACCATATATCTAGATCGAGGATGTAAAAAAACTGAATATCGTTTAAAATAAATGCTTTTTTTTTTCGAGCACGACGGCGCAGCCGGAGTGAACCCTCGAAATAGAGCAAGTGTTTTAAAGACCAGTTATCCACGAATACTTTACGCTATTTTTTTTCGAGCACGACGGCGCAGCCGGAGTGCTCGACATACACACATATACGCCCATGTATATTTTAAAATAGCTAGCAATTAATAAAATAGATAGATAGATAGATAGATGTTCCAATTAAATTGTTTTATTATTTCACTTTATACGTAGCGAAGCACATACAGGGCCGCTAGTGTACAATAACGCATGAAGAATAAACAATGACGGCAGGGTTAGTATTTTGTAATAAACAAAAATTAATTTGCAATGTTCTTTAGGTGAAACTCTGGCCATAGCCCTAACGGCTCTATTCGAATCCATGGAGTTTCCCCATAGTAACACACCATAGCTATAATTTAATAGTCGAATAACCCGAAATATGCTGTTCGTGCAGCCTCAATAGATACAACATGCGAAACCCTTCTTATAGCGTATATTGCAGATGTCACATTCACCATGTCTATCGCGTACTATATAGAAATATAACCTACTATTTTTATGCTCAAAGATGTTTTCATGAGAAGCTCTTAATTTTTTTATTTTTCGAATGAATGCATTTCTAAAAAAAGCGAATTTTTAACTTCATATTGTATCAATATTGTCGTTTGTTGAAATTTACGTACTTTAAAAATTCATGTTCTCTTTCTCAGATGATAACTGTAACACTGTTTGTATTGCATTTGCTACTCGCTACACCTGTAAACTTGTTATATAATAAAAATACAAAACGAGTGGGCCGAAGTTTAACTTCGAAACAGCGATTTCTTGCCGCTGCGTTCTTTTCAAGGTTTGTACAAAATTCAACATTCTACATCAGCATGATAGTTATTTAATCGCGAAAGTCTGAAATGAATATTCGGTCGCGACATTTTCTATTCGTCTTTCATTAAAGAAAACATCGGTCAAAATTTGATTTTCTTCAACGATTTCAAACAAATTTTGGAAAGGGTTTTTATCTAATCATGTGGATAGACCGTTATTATTTTTGTAATACTGCTTTGTGATTTAAATTTTTATTTATATCATGAATGAAACAAATCCGGGAAAAACTTACAACTTAAAAAAAATATAAATTACCCGAATCTTAAAAGTATTTCTTGAACGCACCTCCTATAAAATAGTTGATTTTCACATCTTAACATATTTGTAATATTTTTAACATATTGGAATCTATGTGCATTGTTCAGCGCCTACTTCTGTCAGATGTATTTTTTCTTCTTTCTTTACGCACTAGTGCGTAAACGTGTCATTTTACTGTCGTATACTATAAAGCAGCTGTTTTATGGGGGATCGTGGGAAGAATGAATTTGATTATCATCCCTGAATGATTTGAAAAAAAGGGATAGCGGCTGTAGTGCGTGGTTCTGAAGTAGCGGAAAGTGTTGTTGTTATTTCGCTATCAGCAAGTCGACTCCGCTCTATACGGGGTGCTAAAATGGAAAATGGCGTGCACAAGTCAATTACGTATATTAGGTTTTCTTTATATTATTCTGATGTAGCATGCTTCACAAGACTGTAATACGGATTCAATGGGTCTGACCTAACCTCACTGGGGAATTTTTTAATCTCTAAGTTGGTACTGAAGTGCACTTACATTTATACCTATTGGCTATTACGGATATCTGTTATGCTACACAGGTCGGCGGTAAATTTGATTTTATCGATTCTAGAAATGTAATTAAATTCAATTCGTCTGGGAAGTTATTGATTTGTTTGTGGCGAAATATGCTACATTAAGTCAATATTAATAATAATAATGCATTTAACGTCCGTTTCTCGACTTTATATCATTATATATTCGCACCATTACTATTTTCCATCCATCATACTTCCCGCTATTTTCTACATTTTATCAACTTCCACTTAATCAATAGCAATAGGCGAATGAAGGAATTTTAGGACATTAGGATAAGATAGGAAAATTTTGAGCATAGGAGTTTGACGGGTAATCGGAAAAGGCCTTGAATAAGGAACCATCTCGATATTTATCTGGAATTATTGAGGGAAACCATGGATAACCTCAACAAGATGGCCGGTGCAGGAATTTATCGTTTCTCGACGAGTGGTAGCAGGAAAAAGTCCCAGCCACATCTGTCCCCGCCGGAATTCGAACCCGGTACCTCCCGAAAGCGAGTCTAGTTTTCTCACCACTGTGTTACCCCGCTCGGTACATTAAGCCAATTATAAACACCTTTTGTACGTTTATACTCTCGAACTAAATTTGAATAAATTTATAGCAGCAGTTCGTTATTTTATTTCCAATAATTTGATGTATTATTAATATAGTTAAACGCCGATTTTCGCCCAAAACAATAGGACTCTTCATATTTACATGTCAAACATCTTACCCAAATTTGGTTTCAATTCACTACGCAGTTTGACCTGTATCGTGTTGATGGACAAACAGACGTGTTTCAAAAATACATAGTTTGGTCTTGGAAGACCTTAAAAGGAAAAAATATTCTAAAATTTTTTATAGTGATTTTTGACGTAAATTACCAATCTACAAGTGAGGTATGGTAACTACCATCACTTGTGGATTGGTAAGATACCGAAAGAACTTTGATATAGCTGTGTTGCGCAAACTTGAAAAAATAACTTTTATTTCTTTAAAAAAGTCATGTATAGCTATATTCGTAAAGACTTCTGGTATTTTTTTGTAGTCTAAGCAAATCCAATTTCAAATCTATATAGAAAACGACATTGCCAAGAGAGACAATGCATATGAACCATCCCTTTTATTAATAGAGAAGATGAAATCTTATGTGTATATTATACTTCTTTGCAATGTTCCATGGTTTACCGGACAAACAAAAGATAAAAGATATTTAATAACATTTGGTAGATAAAAAAGGTTGATTAGAGACTTATATATCTTGTTTTTTTGATTACAATTTTAATTTATTCTAATTACACAAATAAACCCTACTAGAAATAATAAAGAGCAAGAAAAATATTTGTTACTTAACGCCTAAAGGTACTTTAAAATTGTTTCAGTAGTCGTTTTGAAGTTCGTAACAAATGAATAAATATTTTAATTAACTTTGTTTGGAAGTGAAAATTTGAAAATGGAATCTAAATATTCGAATAAATATTGACCATAATAAATTTAAATTTTTGTCTGGAGGCAGCACATATTTTTTTAAAAAATATATCTAGTTGTAGCTATATTATACTTGGATAATACATACATTTGAGGTTATTGATAGACGGACATAAGCTTGCTAACCTTCCTTATCTTAGTTTTATGAATGGTGACTATGGTAACAGCTCTGATACCGTCTTGAAGTAAATACTTTTTAGTTAAAAAATACATCGTTTAAAAAATAAAAATTTTATAATATGTCCCATCAGGGATCGAACCCGCGACCTTTGCGTTATTAGCACGACGCTCTAACCAACTGATCCATAGACCTATGATTGCTATATGCCTTACAACAGTATACAAGTAAGAATGAAATGTATCTGTCCATCCGGACAAGATACACAAAAAGCAAGATAAATAAAATTCGATAAAAACAATATTGATCAATTAAACTCCATAGTTGTTTTTTTTTTTAATATAATTGATAGCTTTAGGATATTTAAAGATGAATTTTAACGTCAGCTTTTTGCTTAGTAAATTTTTTTGTGTGCATGAACTCGGTAATTAAATGACAAAACCAGAGGATTATTTTTAATATTTTTTTCTAGAATGTAATGTAGGCAGAGTACATTAGTAAAAATAGTTCCCAAAATCTGCCAACCTGTTTTAAAAATAGATAGAATTGCCTACAGCATTATCAACTACTAAATTAAATTAAAACTAATAAAGTAACTTAATTTCTAACTAAAAATTAATCTGACTAGTTTGTTGACACCTTTGGACTACCCAATAATTCACAACCTATTATTGTAATACGTCAGTTTTAGATTTAATGAAACTAGATATCATTCACATTTGTATTGCACTTGCTTATGATGAATTTTAATCATTTTCCCACTATTTTTCTATTTTTGTTTCGCCTACACGTGCGTACATATTTTTTTTAAATCTCTGATTACTTTTTACCTAGATTTGTTTGCTTTTTATTTGTAAAATGTTATGTAAATAAACCCTTTTTTTAAATGTTTATTCGTGTATTAACATTATTTGCTGTTTTCATATCGGTAAATGTTTGGACTCGCTAGTCGGCTGCGAAAATTAAAAATACTGTTTATATAAAAGTACGTTTAAACAAACAACGTATTCAATATTATACAGGATATTTAAATTAATCACAAAATTCAGGAATATTATCGTAATGAAAAGCAACCCTTCATTCATTCAATAAATTGTATTTAATATGCACTTATTTGTATCTCGCGTCTTATTACACGTCACGATTAAAAAATGACGGACAAGAGCGAGTCGAATTCGCGCACCGAGGGTTCCGTACAAACTTGTAGGTATGTAAATAGTTCGTCCATCACGGGAATCGAGTTTAGAAGATTTTTCCCGCTTAGCCGTTGGAAAACTGTTGTCCCCATACATCGACAAACGTCACAAAAGCGTTGCAATGAGTTCAAATGAACTACTGAACTATATTGTAACTAGTGGCTATATCCGACGGTCTAGTTGCCGTACCGTATTGTATGCGAGAGTTCTCATATTGTGCTGTATAAACGCACCGGTAGCGGACTCTTGTTTTGTATCAGAACTGTTACTGTGTACGTGCGTAGCATGTTGTTGCGGCTTAATAACATTATTTTTTTGTGATGTAACTACAAATTTACGGTTTTAGGATTTTTCCCTTTACTTAAGTGTTATAAGACATTGCTTCTTGTCAAATTTCATGATTCTAGGTCAACGAGAAGTACCCTATAGGTTTTGATTTTCCAGAGTCTTGACAGACGGACAACAAAGAGTTTCTTTTTTCCTTTTGAGGTACGGAACCCCAAAAAAAGGAGAACTCGCGTCCAGAGGATTTCGTACCCTTATAACAATGTGGAAAAAAAAGTTTATCACGTAATAATTCCCCACAGAATTATAAATTAACGATTTTCGGATTCTTTCCTTTATTTGTGCTATGAGACATTTCTTCGTGCTAAATTTCAAAATTCTAGGTCATCGGAAAGGGGATGACCCCTAAACGGGAGAATTGAACATGTTAAAATTTTGAGAACACGGTCATGTTTCGAGAATATGCTGTACTGTGGTGCAATAATGCCTCTATGAGGAAATATCATCTCTTTTCCAGTGAAGTTAATAAATACATTCAACAGTGTACACTTTTATAGCTGCATCTGTAGGTAGTAGGTATAAGATTACGAGGACATTCTGCTGTCTGCGTCATTTCAGAAACAGAGGACCAACGGCGATATTCCTATTGTTCTCTTCGCAACAAGCGGTTACTGTAACAATGGCGCAGCGCTTTTCAACCCGTTCTGTCGGGTACCTCTTTCTGTGAAAATTAAATTATTGCACATTCCATCGACAACGACTGCTTTGTATGTCGGTAATAACAATTAACGCTTTTCACGTTTTTCTTTCAGACAAAAAATGCAGCTAATTGCCTTTTTCATCAACATAAATCAGTTGCGTGGCCAGCATTTTTTATTCGCCTACAAAATAATAAAGCCACTGCCATTGAATGGTTGAGAACTTTAAATTTTTGCGGGTTTATGGGATGTTTAGTTAAAATTAACATTTCTTCAAGATTGTTCTCTGAACGCAGTGTGTTTTTTTACGATGTTTTTGTAAAATATCGTATGGGCTATGTGCAGGGAGGCGGAGTTACAAATTTATCGATGCGAGCATTTGTGGTGAGCACTAGGGGAAACTTCAAACTCAGATTTTCCGTATGTCAATGAGCAATCTTTAAAGTGAAAATAGTTTTAATTTTATAAAGTTTTTAAATTACAAAGAAAACACGGGCAAAACTAGGCAATCTGGAAATGCTTGTTGTGGCCCGGGCTGTTGTGCTGATGGCGATTTAAGTAAAATAAAGATCATTGGCGCTGTACTTTGACGTTACGCTGTCAGTGTAAGCAAATTAATTATTATTTATATATTGTACGGCATAATTGATAAATAAATAATTCTCACGTCCCTTTTATGTTATGCTATTTATATAATGGTTTACAACCTGAATTTTATTGTATATAAAATTAACAGCAGTTTTCCTTATTACATTTTTTGACACATCATGGTCAACTAAAGTTTTTGAATTATCATCATAGTAACATGTCGTGATTTCTATAAAAAGTGAGTTCAATAATTCTCTATTATCCACTAGCGGCGCTAGTAAGCTTCGTGCACACGGCCTATACCTAATAGAGGGGCACCGTTAATTGCTAAGTTATGGGGCAATATTACAATCGGGAAAATTCTAATCTGTAGCTCAGAAATGACCTTATCAACATTCTGATTACGTTAACGAGTTTGTAAGTAAGAAAATATTTTTGGCTTGATGTAACTTAATATTTATATTAAGAACATTCTCGTTCGGCAATGCAACGTACCTTTTTAGTGCAAAACGGAACATTTATTTGTCCAATGTAATACCGACGTCCGACGAGAACGCTAATCCATTATTTCAGGAACCATTAGTTGAAAATCACCGTAAATGATTTTGTAATATTATACATACTGTACTTTTTTATGAAAAAAGAAGAATGTACATTTTCTTAATAAGCATGCAGCAAACTAGTTCAGTATAATATAGAAAAATAAAACAGAGGTGAATCCGATTTTTTTTGTTTAAACTAGGGAATATGGTTCACATTGTAAACGTTATTTTTTATACAAACTGGATGTAAGGTTCTACCTAATATTCAAATATATAGCAATAGATCGCTATTGATGTTTTGAAACATACATTGAGTTACAATATACGATATAAAAAAAATTCAAACGTTTATCAGCGACATTGGTAGTGGAGTATTCGGCTCCACCGTATAGGAGACCGCATAGAAAACGAACATATACATATATAAAGATTTTACTATTTGTGTTATGATATAATTTGTTGATTTATGTTTAAATTAATATTTTCAAATGTTTCTTCACACCGAGTGAACCAAAAAACTACAATGAAACTTTATTATTAAAATATTTGTGTAGTATATTTTCAATATTTTGTTTCTTTGTGATAGAAAAGATTATACTAATTATTTTTAATAAATATAAATAAATAACATTTAAAAATTAAGAAAGACTCAAGCGAATTGTGTTGTTTTTTTTAAATGACGAGTCGCCCCTGTTATTAAAAGTGAAGTCAGTAATGCTCTGAAGTTGCAGTATCCTCCGTGTTGTTCTATTAGCCATATTGATATTTATAGATAGTGTGTTCTCTCATTCTCGTAGCGCGAAATTCATTGCAACTGCAGTCATTCTCCTCTGAACTAGAAAATAAGGTACTTATATTTAATATTATGTAATCAGCTTATAAAAGAGTGAATTTTAAAAATTCTTGCTAAAATATGCTTCTATAAAATAAATTTAGGAGAAAACACTGAGTGCAGTAATTTTCATATAAACAACCAAATGCAATAAATAAAATTATGGGAATAGAAAAGCAGAAAAGCGTAATCTATGGATAATATTTTAAGGTGAAATCGTGTAATGAATTTAAAATGGGGTATAATGTTCTTAGTGCATTTTGATATAAAATATTTTAATAATAAAGTTCATAGTTTTTTACCATTCCAATCCACAAGTGGGGAATAGTAGGTACTAGTTTAGGTCAAAAATAACTTTTCAAAAATTTTACAATATCTTTCCATTTTGAGGTCCCCCGAATCCAAAAAACATATTTTTGGAAAATCTCTGTGCGTCTGTTAGTCTGTTTGTCTGTGAACACGATACAGGTCAAACGGATGAGCCGATTGAAACCAAATTTTGGGAGGATGTTTAGTAATGCAAATATGAAGAGCCCTATTGTTTTTGGGGAAAATCGGTGCATGCACAGAAGAGATATATGCTAAAACGGTGTTTTTTTATATAATAGTGGTATACTTTTCGTAACTTATTATTATTCTATTTATTTTTTCGAGAAAGTTTTGTTAAAAAAAAATTTATCTAAACTTTATAGTTTAGGAAATATTTTGAAAATAAAAAAAATCATCCGCTCTTTTGTTTTATGGATCTGTCAGAAATAAACTATAGTTAGGCATGCTTTGATTAATTTTTACATGACGTGAACATACTATGTAGGTAACCATGGCAACGAATAGTTAATATCATATTGAATACTAGCCATTACCCGCGTCACCCCACGCGATATAAGATATTTTATTTTCTTTATTATAATCAAATGTCAACATTTTTGAAGTTGGAATGGTCCCGTCGCCCAATTGGCAGGAATTTTTTTTTTAATTCTTTAGTCCAATCTGTGTAAAGAAAAAATTGAAAATGTTAATTTATAAGTTAAATAAATTATAAATCAACAAATTAAATCCTAAATAATGTTTCCTATTTTTTATTCGCAGCGGTAGGGTACCTACACAAGTAGTAAAATCTTTATATAAAAATTAGGTACTCTTCGTGTTTTATGAGGTCCAAAGATTCCACTACCAATGTCACTTCCGAGCGGGACAAAGTCCGTGCGGCAAGACTGTAGGCGCTACCGTCTTTCATCTCAATCGCGTGCGGAGCCGCGGGTAACGTCTAGTACGAAATAATAATAATAATAGATAATTAGTATATTTATGTGTAACAACCTATTTTGAGAACCATTATATAACTCGGCGCTATAAATTCATATTTGGACTATACCGACATGATTTAGAAAAGATTATTAAGTGTTCTAAATATAAAACCCTTCGAGCTGTAGTTTCGCATAAAAACAACAACAATATTTATGTTATCAACATTTTTTTCACAAAATTATGTAACTATTGCTGGATGAGATTCTTCATCGGATACTAGTTTTCGTAATCTAAAGTAAACTTCAACTATTATTTTACCTTTCGAACGTTTACGCTGTCTCGACTAAGTTAATTTTTCTTTTTTCATTCCCGTTGTTTTTACCGGAAGTAAGATTGGAAAATATAAAATGTAAATTGAAATGCTGGGAGTAGTGTCTTTGTAACATAAGGAACGTTAAGTAGGTAGGAAATATGTTTAAATAGCCAGTATATTTTAAAACAACTCTACTCTGACATTTGTTACATAGCGTAGGAGCTGAATGTCCGTCGTAAATATTTTTAAGACACGTTCATCAAGCATTACAAAACTGCACGTTCAGAGCATAAGTAATGAATGTTTAATTTGAAGGGAATTAATTAGTAAACTTTGTATATTGTCTTCGAAATCCTCGTTACCTGTAAAGCTAGCTGCACACGAGTATGAGTTGGCGTATGTGGTGGAGGGAACGGGTGTCTGGTGGAAGCAACGGGTAATGTTGTAGTATATTATGACCGTTAATTTTACGGTTTGTAATTGTTTTCCTACTTAACGGCTTGACCGATTTTGATGAAATTTTATTTTTATACTTATCGGGTCTCCTGGATGGTTCTTAGCTACTGTTGGACTCGGTAGATGCTGTTGCCGAGATGCAGATTTTTTTTTAATTTCCCTTCCAATTTTTTTTGGGTTCAGGTGAAGCCGGTACGGGCCTCCAGTTATAAATAAAATTATAAATTGTGTGCACAGGGAAGATGAGCATCCTGTATGAAGGTGTTAAAGCCATAAGGTGAAGGAAATTGTTAACGTAATCAGGTATTAAATAAAAATTTGTACCTATCTGCGTAAACGTATTAAATTTAATAAACGCTATTGTGTTTGAAACAAAGATTACTGATATGAAACAGGCGTATATATTTTCTTAATTAGGGTTTTGTACCTCAAAAGGAAAAAAGAAACCCTTATTAGTTGGCAAACTGACCGCGACTTTTGTCGATATATGGGGACAACAGTTTTCCAACGGCTAACCGGGAAAAACCGTTGGACTCAGTTCCCGTGATGGACAAACTAATTACATACCGACAAGTTTGTACGGAACCCTCGATGCACGAGTCCGACTCGCACTTGACCGTTTTTTAAACGCTTTTATTTAGCTTGACTCCGTATATTTCTTTATATCTTTGTTTCAAATCTTGGGACTGCTTTTTCAACTACTTTCCGTTATCTGATTGAGTTGAAATGTTGCATAGGTATGTAGTTCCGATGACAATACAATGTTATAACTAATTGACCGTTCCGGCTTTTGTCCGGTTGCAAATCGTACTTTTAATAAAGCACACTAAAACTTAAAAATGAAATAGGTAAACAAGCTTTGTAAGTTAAACGATTTTTAGTTCTGATGACAATACAATATTATAATAGCTAACTGACTGGACCGGCTTACGTCCGGATGCAAATCGCACTTTTAATAAAGCATACTAAAAACTTAAAAATAAAAAGAGGTAAAAAACTTTTAAATTAAGCGCTTTTATTGTGCAATCGATAATGTACCAAAAACTAGAAAATAAATACGAGTCACCATTGGGGCCTTTGATTAAACTAAAATAAAATCATAACTATAAATGTCCCCTACGATTTTATTTTAGTTTAATCAAAGCCCCCAATGGTGACTCATATTTATTTTCTAATTTTTAGTACCTACATTATCGATTTTTACCTCTTTTTATTTTATAACGTCACTGTCGCGATTTTCTTTTCGTTGCTCCAAATTATTGTACACTCGCCTTTAGAAGCCAAGGTGACAAAGTAATTCAATGAATACAAATTGGCACTCGACGGGCTGCAGTAGATAGATATGGGCTCTGATAAATAGCCATTCGTTCAACTGTTTACCGCTGCATTCCCGGCTCGTTAATGGCGCTATAAAGAACGTTAGCGCGAGTCATCTAGTGTTTGTTGTTGTCTCCAAGGCGTAAAGTTCTCATCGTTGCTGTATACTCCTGACTCTGCTGTACGCCTTTCTATAGCTCGGATTTATGCGACAAATAAACGTTTTTATTGTATTGGAAATGTCCTTTATGTCCTTATTGTAAACTAGCAGCAATACCTGAACGCTTTTGATTGTTCGTTACTATTTTATAGTTTTCTTAACTCAGAAAATACACTCCTCAAATAAACCAATCACATTTTTTTATTGTGCAAAGAAAACGGGTTTTTTCAAAACGTTTTTTTTTTTTCGTTAATTCAAAAACATGTACTCATAAATATATATTAGTGGGTATGAAATAAATTATATAAAAAACGTCAAATAGAATTCTAAAGGTTGAAACACAACCCTTAGATATGTAACTACCCCCACGAAATACTTCTCTGATTATACAGAAGCGCCTAAAATTAACAAGAAGAATAATTTTAGAGGTTATAAAAATTGATTATTTCGCTCTAACAATACCTACATTTTTTTGTATCCTTTTTTTAGGAACACAAAATATCAATTTTTTATTGTCTTGCCGATATTATTTATTCTTACCGAGCAGAGTGGAGTAGTGGTGAGAACACTAGACTCGAATTCCGGAGGTACCGGGTTCGAATCCCGACGTGGGCAGATGTGGCTGGGACTTTTTTCTGCTGTATCTCGCCGAGAAACGATAATTCCTGTACCGGCCATCTTGTTGAGGTTTAGCATGGTTTCCCTCAATAATTTCAGATAATTAATATCGAGATGGTTCCTTATTCAAGGCCATGGCTGATTACCTGTCACACTCCTATGCTCAAAATTTGCTTACCTTATCCTAATATCGTAAAATTCCTTCATTCGCCCATTGCTATTAATTAAGTGGAAGTTTAAAAATGTACAAAATAACGGGAAGTGTGGAAAATAGTAATGGTGCGAATAGCGTCTGTTATGACATAAAGTCGAGAAACGGACGCTAAACGCATTATTATTATTATTATTATATTATTTGCTTCTTGAAATCTGAGAGTGGTGTTTAAAAAAAAATAAAATTTGAAAAATGAACAATAATGCGATGCAACCTTATTTTAAAAATTGCACGAAGCTCTATAATTATGTTTTACTGCAAAAGTTTAAATAAATTACAACGAAAAGTTTTTTACGAAACATATAAATTAGACGTAATATACGATTATAGCACCGACTAGCCATCATGGCTTTATTAAGTCTGGATTAGTCCTGCGTGTAAAAAATATAATGAGCTTATTAAAGCTTGCGGTATAATATTATTTTCCGAAATAGATAACTGTGTAATTTAGAGTGAAACTTCCAGTTATCGATACTGTTTTAAAGCTTCAACAGATCGTTTATCGTTGGAGTCAGGGATGACAACGTGACGGATATTCGAGTATAAGTTTTTTTCGACATAGGTACCGATAAATATTCGCTGAAATAAAATTATTACATGTCCGGCCATTATTAATCTACTAGTCGCTACCCGCGACTCCGCACGTTATGAAGATGAAATAATGTTTTATACAACAGCAGTGGAGCCTTCGGCTCCACCGTATTACATTATTGTTTGTCGCATATTTTTCGAATGTCTGCAATTTTTAGTATCATTTAAAATTAGCCGATATTTGAAATTTTTTAATTTTTTTTAGATTAAATGTTTAACCCCCTTAGGGAATCAATTTCCAAAAATTCTACGTTATACTATAAAAATTTCGTGTCGCAACAATCTCCGAAACCACTGAAACGATTTTAATGAAATTTTGTAAATGTGTTTTGCTTGGTCCAACTTACGCTATAGGATAGTTTTTATTAGGTATTTTGTACAAAATTACGGTGTTTTGTGGAAAAAAAATTGTTTTAGTAACACGTAACATGTGATAGAATTTACTTAGAGCTATTAGTTCAGAAGCAAACAAGAAAAAACTGTTTTAGTACCAAGTAGCGACATCTGATAGAATTTGCTCAAAGCTGTTAGTTTAGAAGCAGTTCTGGTAGAATTTGCTCAAAGCTATTAGTTCAAAAGCAAACCTGGCAGAATTTGCTCAAAGCTTTAGTTCAGAAGCAAATCCGGTAGAATTTGCTCAAAGCTATTAGTTCAGAAGCAAATGTGGTAGAATTTGCTCAAATCTATTAGTTCAGGAGCAAATCTGCTAGAGTTTACTCAAAGCTATTAGTTCAGAAGCAAATCTGTTAGAATTTGCTCGAAGCTATTAGTTCAGAAACCGAGTCGCAAATGAAATATATATTTTGCAAAATTATATTTATCGGGTGAAACCGGGACGAATCGCTAGTCGAACTATAATTACAAAGTAAATACATTAATAATAAATCCGATAACGGCTAAAAACTAAATCTAATTCAGATCTTCATAAAAATGTTAGACGATTAGATGGCCAATCCCTAACGCGCTACAAATAAGACGGACATGAAAAATGAAAGCTTTAGCGCGTAGTTTTTGCGTGATATAAGCCTGTCGTGGAATGTGATTACACTGAAATAACTCGTGAGCGATCAGACAATTATGATAGTTTTTTATGTAAAAAAAATGATTGATTCACTCGTCGGACAGTTTGTGCGGCCGGTATAAGAGTATTGGTTAAAACTGGTTTAGGTGGGGGCTTGTAATACGCAGTCTACTGCTGCTATTATATTCTGTAGAATCCGCAGTTTTCTGAAAATACATTATCATTCTGCCGAGTAAGTTATACAGTTGACCACAAAGCAAGTCACATAACTTTTTGCACTACCCCCTATAAAATGGTGTCTTCCCACTTGCGGTCGGAACAATTTTCAGTCCACTTGCGGTCAAATGATGAAATGCAAATAGTATCAGGGGTGATCTCACTTGGGGTTAAGAAAATAACTTTAAAAATCGATTACGATTACGGGCTGCTGTTGATGCGATGGTGTTTTTGGTGGGCAGTGAAAAGCGATGGGGGTATAGGGGAGTTCCTTAAAAAACGATTACGGGGTGCTGTTGAAGCATTGGTGTTTTAGAAATTATCAATTTCTCACACCTAACATTATTTTCTTTTAATAATATCGATTGACCGCAAGTGGGCCGATAATTGTTCTGACCGCAAATGGCACGACCGCAAGTGGCACTAATTCCATAAAATAGCGGCTTTACATGCACATGACAGATTAAGTGATCTGTTACGTCACAAGTACGGTAAAGTAAAACATTAGTGGTCGCGCTATATTAAGGTAGTTCACTCGTGAAACGGATTTTCTTAGGAATTTAATAAAATTGAAGTTTAGGTTTAATAAAAGTGCCTTATATTTAATTTAAAAAATTGGAATCTTTTCACCGACTGTAAAATGAGATATTAATCAAAATGTGCTTAATTAACATGCTGGAGGTATACCACGTACCTATAAAGAAAACGAGTACATTCCAGAATATCTCGAAAACGGTTCTTAGTATATTTCTTAAAAACTAATGCATTATATATTAAAAAAATTATGATTTTTTTGATAAAAACTCAATTTTTTACCGATTTATTAAAAAAATATAGATTCTTAAAATAAAAATATTTTTATTGTAATTGTATAGGAGCGTATCTGTATATTAAAGATTATATGTGTTGGGGTACAGTATCTTACAAAACTGAACGGGTATCTGTAACTATTAGTGGTTATTATTATGCTATATTTTTGCCTGCGACTGTAAATAAGTAAATAATTATTGCATTTTACTGCATCATAGATATTATTTCGTTTAATATAAATGTAAAACTTGTTTATGATCGTCCTGTAACATTTATCATAAACTTAGCTCACAATAGGAAACGACGTTGTTGGCAAGTTTTAGATATGAACCGATCTGATTCAGGGTGGCGGGCGAGAAAAATAAAATAATGTGTTGTCATCAAAAAACCTTTTATAGTTGGCGATCATCAATTAACTGGTGACACATTCGTTTCAGGTTATGTTGGTATCACTGAAGTTTATATCTGTTGGGGGGGAGGAAGAGCGGAAGATTACCGCGATCCGCGCTGAACCGGTGTAGTCTTATATGCACCCGTAAACGTTAACAATCTTGTTTTTTGTCGCCATCTATATTGCAATAGAGAAAATACTTGACAACTTTTACAATAATACAATTTAGATGAGTAGTTACAGTTAGTAATTATATTAATATTTTACAGAGTAGCTACTGTTTGCTACAATTGTTAAGAAACACCCATTGTTACAACGCCATCAACATATAAAAATTAGTTTATTTTTTCAAACAATGTCACCGTCGGGATACGAACCCCGAATCATTCCACTCTCGCGGCGGACTGAGTTACATTACACCACAGTGACACAACTATCAAACTATCATTCTAATATTTATAGCATTGGTAACAGATTTTTTCACATCATGCGAGAGCCAATTATATTAGTTAACGCTAGATATGAACCAACACAGTAGTGAGAGCTATGAGTGAATCAAAGGTGAATATTTAATGTAAGGAAACAATTTCACCTTTGATTTACTCATAGCTCTCACTACTGTGTTGGTTCATATCTAGCGTTAACTAATATAATTGGCTCTCGCATGATGTGAAAAAATCTGTTACCAATGCTATAAATATTAGAATGATAGTTTGATAGTTGTGTCACTGTGGTGTAATGTAACTCAGTCCGCCGCGAGAGTGGAAAGATTCGGGGTTCGTATCTCGACGGTGACATTGTTTGAAAAAATAAACTAATTTTTATATGTTGATGGCGTTGTAACAATGGGTGTTTCTTAACAATTGTAGCAAACAGTAGCTACTCTGTAAAATAATACAATTATTAGATGTCTGCATAAGTATATCAAACATATAATATTTTTATCCATCCCCCCTATAAAATATCTGCTTTTCATGCTTGTAAAAAAACCCATTTTGCACTAGTGTTAAAAGTAAAAAAAAACTCGGGTCGCAGTGCGAAACCCTGCCGACAATATAGTGTATTTGCTTTTATAGGCAGTGTGGCTGTATTATATGAATTTAACTTTGTTTTTGGACAAAATAAAGAAAATTACCCCTTAATACACCCCTTAAAACAACATTTTTTTACTTAATTTCAATACTATATATCAATTCAACATCTGTACCAAATTATATACACCCTTCAGCATGTAAATCCATATCGGTAAACTTGCGTTTTCATAAAATTTGTAAGTCCGGTCCTGTCGGGCCGATTTTTTTAAAATTTTAGCAGTACATTTTAATAATTACTAAAGGGTTAAATTTTAAATTTGAAACGATTCTGATAATTTTTTCGGTATTTTTGGGCCCGAAAACTTTTTTCAACCCCTAAATACCACCCTTAACATGGCCCGATTGGGCCCATTTTAAATAGGCTTCGTGCGGTAATGGATTCCAACGTGTGGACCAAATTTCGTTCAAATCGATTAAGTCTGTCGAGAGTTATCGTGCTAACACATATATATATATATATATATAAATATATATATATATATATATATATATACATATATATATAAACATTTCCAAAAATGGTGCCAAACTTCTTAGAAAGTTATGAAACGTCGAGAAATTTTGGTCCGACCTCTAGGTCCCGCCATCCGACCGACGCCAATAGTGTAAGTGCCTTATGGCAAATACACTAATAAACGTTGCCCAAAGCAACACTCAAATAGAAGTGACCTTCCTCAAAATTGAACTGTAAAAAGTTTTTGAGTCGGAGAATTTAACAGTGCTCCCCGATTTTGTTCAAAATTTTAAATATGTACACTGTACAGTCTTTTATTTATACTAATATATAAAGAGGTAAAATTTGTTTTTTGTTTATTGATCTCTGGAGATACTGAACCGATTCTAAAATTTCTTTCACTAATAACAAGCTACACTATCCCTGAATAATAAAGACTACATTTTATTTTGATAAAAAGAAAATTAAAATTCAAAATAAACCGATTTTTGAGTACATGGTGGAAGTACAGTTATTTTTTATGGTGGGAGTCCGGGTGTATACAAAATCTTTGTTTAAAATTGACTACTGTTGTCACTGCCGAGTGGGGCGCAGTCCAGCCGGGTAAGAGTGTAATACCGTGGAGCCACCGTCGCTGCCGTGTTTCATCTCAAGCCCTGGTAGCGGCGGAATTCCTTATAAAACCGTCTATTTAAACGTTTTAAACGAAAGCTTTTGTCCGCCTCTGCACTATTCAAAACTATATCCAATTCTAACATGTGGGACGACATCATTGTATAAAGTTACGATGTAATATGTACATTTCAAGATTGTTTCTAGTGCGGCTTCTTCTGTGAACAGCAAATTCTGTAGCAATGTACTAATTAAAACAAAATAGTTTGCCATTTCGTTATTTGATGTATTTTCAGGCTTTGAATAAACATTTCAGCTCTGCAGTAATGTGTTTGAGCTAACGAAATAGCTGTAGGTAGTTCACTATTTGATGTACAAATAGTGACCTATAACTGTCTATGATATTTCGGTTTTAGGGTTCCGTACCTCAAAAAGAAAAAAGGAACCTTTATAGGATCACTTTGTTGTCCGTCTGTTAAGACATTTTTTATCTGGAACGCGTGGAGGTATCAAGTTAAAATCAGTCAGGTCTGCAATCACTTGGAGCTGTGAAAAAATCAACTTCTAAGCCAACGCAATCAAAAGGTACGGCCGTTTATGTTGCATATTTTGACACTCGCAAGGAAATCAAAACCTATAGAGTGCTTCCCGTTGACCTAGAATCATGAAATTTGGAAATAAGCAATGTCTTATAGTACAAGTAAAGGGAAATATCTGGAAACCGTAAATTTTTAGTTGCATCACAAAAAAACATTTTTTTTTGCGATTATAAACCCATTTTCAACTTCGATGTACAATGCGATACTATTCATTCCTTTTTTGGTTCTTTTATACTTAAGTAATAAAATAACTTTGATTTACAATTTTGGTATGAACTGCTACAGCTTGTTTGTACCGTTTGGTTCAATGGGGGCCTTCTGGAGGACCTGAAAAGACAGACAGACGGACGAACAAACAAATAGAAAATAATATATGTAGATGACAAGATTAACCAACACTTAAAGACTACCGCGCTAAACTCTCTAAACTTTACTGACACTAGTAAAGATCTGCGAATCCAGCGTGATCTGCGCGTGGTCTTCGTGGATTTTCTGTAATCGTTTGAGAATTCATCTGTCTTTTGACGACAACCAATAGAACCTACAGAATCAATAGGTACATTAACAACAATGTCTCTTGTATACAAACATACACCCTCTTTCCCCAACCCGCGTCGGTTGTTCTGTATGCTTCATCGCTTTCAGAGACACGGCAAGAAACACGACCTTACGGGATTCTTCAATTAATCAAAACTTCATTGATAACAGCTTTTCAATAATGTTTCTTTGTAGATAAATATAGAGACTTTTTATAAAAAAATATTCTGTACGTAGGAAAATCTGCAGAACTAAAGTGTAATGTTAACCTGGTGTATTTTACCAGTTCGTGCATAATAAATATTATTACTTAAGAAGAGAATACCAAGATATACATTTTTTTGTTAATTGATAACGTCATCACAATCAAAGATTATCTGAATAATAGGGTCCAGTACGATAACTCGATGTGCCCAAATTTTGACTTTTTTAAGTCATAGAAAACGCTAAATTTTGACGTTCCAAAAAAAAAATAACTTTGCGGATTATTCACAAATTTACTAAAAAATAAGTAGAAATTTTTCGTCTTTCACTGTCATTTTTTTAATCTAACCAATCAGAAATCACATATACACGTCATAACAAAAGATATGGAATTACTGTATTACTATCTTACTTTGCATACACGACCCCGTAATTCTTTTTTACAAAACTCCCCCGAAACGCCCTCCTCTTTTCATTGCGCAAAAAAACGCCATCGCATCGACCCGACCCCGTAATTGTTTTTTTACACGACCTCGTAATCGTTTTTTAAAGAACCCCCCACCAAACGCCCTCTCGTTTTCACTGCGCAAAAAAAAAACGCTATATAATCGACACGACCCCGTAATTGTTTCTTAAAGAATTCCCCCCAGACGCCTTCCCCTTTTCACTGCGCAGAAAAACGTCATCGCATCGACACGACCTCGTAATATGTTTTTTAAAGAACTTCACCCAGACACCTTCCCCTTTTCACTGCGCAAAAAAAATAAATTTTAAAATTCAATTTTATTATGTAAATAGCTGGAAATTTCCATAAACATTTTATCTTTGTTTTTACGTAACTTATCTAGGGTTGCCATATGTGAAGTCAATAAACTAGGCCAAGAAGGTAAACCGAATTTTTGAGCTCAAAACCCAGACATAATTGCCAAGAAAAGTTCTTATTTTGCTGATGAAATTAAATATTACCTTAATAATACAGAAATAGTATAGATATATTTTTTTACCATATTTGGTGCAACTTAACGTACAAATCTAAAGTAATCTATGGAATTTTACAAGCTTTTATTTAATCATATCTCTATTCTCTTTGGTAATTAAATTAAAGAGACGTATAAAAATTAGAAAAACCAAAAAAAAAAAACTACTTTTTTTATTCCAATAAGCAAAAATATTTGTTTTCGAATTAAAGAAACAACATTCTACTATCATCTCCTGATAAAAAATATTTATCTAGTCAAATTAAAATCCGGACTGTAAACAAAACCCCGCCCGGACGCCCTGAAAATAAGAACAAATCCGGGGAATTCCGGACGAATGGAAACCCTAAACTTATCACACTATCAACTCTAGATAGGCACTCAAATTTGAAGGATAGGCTATTTTTTATCACGCTACTTTCATGTTAAGCTCATGTCAAAAACCGACATCAACGCAAGCGAAGTCGCGGGGAAAGTCTAGTACTATACTGTACACCTGCATTGTAATGTTAATTTGCAAATGTGCCGAAGCTGAAAATTCTCGAATTAACGAACATTTAAGCGATAAAGAAGCATTTCTATAGAAATCCCGGACTGTTCCTGTTTTGTATATTTGCATAACAGGAACACAAATATGTGTCCTTTTTCAAACCCTTTTCACAGATAAATAATATTCAGTCATTCAATCAAATTTGATGAACATTTTATCATCGGAAGTTGTATAGAAAACAGAACTTTCATTTTTGCACATTTTGTATAGATTGAATCACAATAGTATAAACCGGAGATAGATACACTACTACTCTTTACTAGACCGGACATGTTCAACCTTAGGAGCCATGTCCTCTGTCGGAACCGTTTCCGATGTTTCCTTGGAACGCATCTTAGCACGTTCCTACTCCTATTTCATCATGAGATCAGTTGCAATTCGTCAAGTCCAACAGCGGACACAGTTTCGCGGCCGAATGAGAGTGCATATTTACTGTATCGAGCGCCTGGTATGTTCGTCTAGGTTCGGTGTCGTACACTGTACGAATGCACGTCATTTATGGATTAAAAAAAAATAACACACAAACGATGATTTACTAGGGATTTATTAGTTTTGTTTTACTTTAACTTACTAGCGCGTAATGCATGTGAAGCAGCTACTTTATAGGCAGTAGTGCATTTTTTAAAGGAACCATATTATCAACTCTCGTTTTGCTAATAACCTTATTTATTTATCTTAAAAGTAACTGTTTTCGAGCAATTTCCAAATAACTGTTTTAGACACTTTATGCGATCATATCCTATATCTGTTATACACGATCTACTGGATTAATAAAATTATTATTATTATTAGAAACTCCTCGTTTCAAAAGTGAAAAAAAGTTAAGGTCGTGTTCCTTAACTATGCGTACAGCTATGTTTAATAAAAAAAAGTATCGTTCCACATTTTTTTTAGCTAGAAGCGCTATTTTGTCTGTAACGATCAAACTATTAACATTATTGATGACATCAGAATTCTTTTTTTATTTTAATGACAGACAAAATATAATAATAGAATTGGACAAAGGCGTAGCATTAAAATTAAGTGCGTATCTAGTACAAAGGATTTATAATTGATTTTCTTCATGTTGGCATTGTGAGGTGCCTAAAATATAATAATAGAATTGGACAAAGGCGTAGCATTAAAATTAAGTGCGTATCTAGTACAAAGGATTTATAATTGATTTTCTTCATGTTGGCATTGTGAGGTGCCTTACTGGTAAAGCCATTAAATTGTATATACAGTGTTAAACTCTATATAGCGAACTTCCATTTAATAGTATTAATAGACGATCGAACTTGGTACGGACCGGACAGCGGATATGGTCCGCTCCGTACCAAATCTGCTCGTCTAGACAGTAGTCTGCGTGTCCGCGCGGTTCGATGGTTTGCACATCGTACTTGGTCCGGTTCGTACTTATATCCGTGCGTGTGTATACAAGTACGATTGAACTTGATACATATTACCCGTATAACGACGTCATAGTAATTCAAAACGTTGTGCAACATGACAGACATTTTGACAGATAAGTTATATTGTAACAGAGAAGCGCGTAACAACGCTCTAGAAATTCTTCGGGAGTGTTATGCAAAATATGATCTTCACTATCAAGCGATTTTATTAACTTCATATGACTAAATTCATCGCGATCTTTCAAATAGAATTTTGCCCACTCATTTCTTTTCTTCCTTGTTGTTTGTGGCGGCATTAACGTTGCCGATAGAACAATCGCAATTTTCGCGCGCTTAATCGGAGGCATGATGTTCACGACCTGTGTACACAAGGAGACAACAGATTCGGTCGTCTGTTGCAACCAGCGAACTTGATCCGCCGTACCATATCCGCTCCCGGCCCGTACCATGTTCGATCGTGTATTAATACCTACTATAACGAAAAACTTACAACGTGGAAATTATACTAAGGTTTGTTTGGTTTATATTGTTACTCATGTATTGAAACACTCAATATAGCGTAACAACCACTCTCAATAGCGAAACAATACGTCATTATTTAAACCCCAATAAACATTAATTTCAAACAAGGCGATGAAGAAGACAAAGTGGGTGAAAATGATATTGTTTTCTTTTACTCTCCGTTAACACAGTAAAATATTCGGTCCCTTCAATTTCGCTATATGGAGTTTACACATAATAATAATAATAATAATAATAATAATAATAATAATAATAATAATAATAATAAACATTTATTGCAAAAATTATTTAAAAAAAAAATTACAAAAGGGATGAATTCAGTCTAAAAGACTGGTTTTCAATTCTGCCCATGTTTTTCACATACCGTGGGTAATTTCTGGTAATATAATATGTTAGTCATGAAATCTTGTAATAATTTACACGCATTTCTTTGTAGCTATTTATTGTTACATTTAAAAAAATAACATCGGTAATGTTTTCATGTTCCACTCGATATTCCGTATGCTCAAGTCGACAAGCAATCGACTAAATCTCTAAAGATTCGAATCAATACTGAACATGTATAGGTATGTATAAAAGGTATATGTGCTTACAGTACTACTTATGTAATTGTTTATATTCAATGCTCAAATAATATTACATATTTTTTACATACATAACACTGCTTAACCATCTTTAAATATTCTTAAAAATCGTGAACAATATTAAATTCACCAAAAGCACTTATTCATTCGACATTGACACCTGTGACGGGCAACGTATAGCAAACCATAACATTACATAGCTCAGAATAGCAAGTTTCCTCTCCTGGTGATATCTAGACTTATGCGTTCTACTAATTCCAATTTCGATTTTTATTTTAATTTAGAAATCTGGTAAAAATCGCTAGTTTTTTCAGTAAATCATAGAATCACCATGTATTTTGATCATAAAAACATTTGTGTTGGCGGTACAGATCATATTTAAACGTGGTACCGCGAAATCTCTAACATCAATTTCAATTTGACTTTTGCAACACTATCGTATATTTCGTCATGTATCTCAATGTTCACAGTGACTTGAGCGTTACTGTATTCAAACAAAATATACAGTAGAGCTATACACAGAATAAGTTAAATGTTTTGTTTCAGTTTCTGCATCAAAACTCGAAAGGAGTTTAAAAACAGCCACGTTGGCATTTTACTTTTTTAAACTTTATATCGTATGTCGAAAAAATAAGTTTTATAATAAAGTACCTGCTTATCGATTCATGCTGGAAATTTAAAAATAATACCGAGCCGCGTTTATTCCATTTTAATATCAGCAAAACCCATGTTTAAAGTTTTTCAGAGATTATCTTTATCTATACTTCTATACTAATATATTTAAGAGTTTGTTTGTTTGTTTGAACGCGCTAATCTCAGGAACTACTGGTTCAAATTGAAAAAAAAATTGTTGGATAGCCCATTTATCGAGGAAGGCTATAGGCTATATAATATCACGCTACGACCATTAGGAGCGGAGCATTAATGAAAAATGTTGCAAAATGTATCTCAAAAATAAGCTTCTATTCAGATGAAATGCACTAACTAATAAATATACTCATATTAGCGTTGTCAGTGCATGACTCCGGCTGGCTCAATTGGTAGAGCATGCGACTGTCAATATCAGGGTCGTGGGTTCGAGCCCAACGCTGGGCGAATGTATTTTTATTATTTTTTTTATTTACTACATTGCTTTCTTCTAAGGCTTACATTTCTTTCATCTTATTTGATTAATTAAAAAAAATTATTAGTTAAAAAAAGTATAAATACTGCTTTTTATCGACAAAACATTTTGAACGGTAACAGTAAATTTGGACACACCATTCATCTCGTTAAACTAAGATGAATGTGTATACTCATGTTCCTCGCTTCCCCATTCGTTCTTTTACACCCGGGTGAAACCGGACGGGACCGCTAGTAATATATAAAATCTCGTGTCGCCATGGTCGTCCGCGCTAATCCCCGAAACCACTGAACCGATTTTAATGAAACTTTGTAAACGTGTCTTGCTTTGTCCAACTCACGCTGTAGGATAGTTTTTGTACAAAATTATGGTGATTTCTCAAAAAAAAAACTGTTTTAGTAACATGCAGCGACATCTGATATAATTTACTCAAAGCTATTAGTTCAGACGCAAATCTGGTAGAATTTGCTCAGCGTTCAGACGCCGGGCCGCAAACGAAATACGTTTTGCAGAATTATCTATCGCACCCGGGTGCCGATTTGAGTATGTTAATTCCCACACATTGTGATGAAACATACATCGTTCTCTTCGTTTTAATGAGGAGAAATGCACACCGTATGTTTCATCACGATATGTGCGAATTAAGGCAGGTAAAATCGATTCACAAGGAAAGAACCTCAAAATAAGATTTAAACTTAGAAACTTTCTGAATTGCAGTCGAATTTCGATTACTTGGCGACCACCAGTGTTAATTAAAATAACTTGCATTTTGTCTATATATACACGGTGAAGATTACAGGTACTGTCCCAGTTTAAAATCTAAATATTTTCGTAGCGATTTTTTTTCTTTTTGTTCACAAGAAGAAAGGGAATGCGGCGAACAGTTTTCAAAAGTCGCCTTCAATATATACTTTTATATTATGTAAGTCAAAAATAGCTCGAGCTGCTAGGCACCTGTGTGAAAGTCCAGATATAAAGGTGTAGGTAATTGGTTGCTTAAAAGATGGCACACCTGACTTTAGCAAAATTAACAAGATTATAAACACTTGGATAAGATTATAAAACATTAAAATCTTTGATTAACGTCTGATTATAATCTGAAGAAGCACCAAATCCGGATCAAAACGTCAATTTATTGAATAATAATAGGTCATATGCATGAGACTCCAAATTGGTTTAAATTTGTATTTCGAAATATGTTTTAGTTCCTGATCATATCGTAATGGTTATTTTATAAATATAATCACTGAAAAAAATGCAAATAATAAAAAATAACTGTAGAAAATACGCGCTATTTTCGAATTTTCAAAACGCAGCGTGACGTCAGAGTATATATCAACAACAGTTTCCATGACGACTGTGTCGTCTCACAGTAAGATTATGTCAGTATTTAGAGAAAACAACAAATAAACTTCATTTAGAACATTGACAATTTGACATCAAGGTTGACATGCATCATATATCATGACGCCACATAAGCCCGCCAACATGGCCGATTTGAGTGTGAAATTTAATATTTTTTTTTCTTATGATAATATTACATTTTTAAATGATTATCAATTTTTTCCCGTATTATGGTTAACTAAATAATCTATTAAAAATATAAAAAAAATACATACATATGACCTATTGTATAATTTTTGTTAATATTGTCTGAAAATTTGATCGATAATTTTATTTATTCAACACGCGTGAGTAATATATAATTTCGGGGCCCTGCTAAATTCGGGAGAAATAATAAATTACTTCATGTTGACGCGTAAAGTGCTAATAATGAGCCGAAATTGTACGATAATGTATAACTGCATAGTTTCTGGACCAATAGGAACGCGGTAGCGATTTGTATATATGAAAACAGCTTCGCAATTCAGCGAAAGTCAGGGCCATCTTGTGTGCATCGAGGGCGGTGGGTACGTCAATCAGTGAAGTGATTTATTATTTTTCCCTCTTTTATCAGGGCCCCGATTACATATTATTCGTGCTAGTTGAATAAAGTATTATGTGCGACCATTGATCGAAGGAGAATATTCCACTCGCGTGTTACCGCACTCGCTATGCTCGTTCGGCAAATTTCACGCTCATGGAATCTTCTCCTTCTCTCACTAGTCGTACAATATACTATTATTATAAAACATTCTTATATGAATATAGTCATACAGTTTTTTTAATATAATGCAATTTTTTTAAAATTTGGAGCCTTTCTTTGGGCTCCCCTTACATCTGGGCCTTGGACACGTGCCCCTGTTTCGACCCTACTTCCCAGTCTCTAAATTTACGATAAATACATATTTGTTTATAATAAAATACAAAATTTATAAATGTTTATTTTTTTAGTTCGTTGTTATATTGAATACCAATTGTATATAGAATGTTTAATATTTACCATCTTCTAGCTAAACCAGCAGTACTAACTACCCCGTTTAACGTATAGACCTTAAAGGTACGTAGATACAGTCTCCAGACATATTAAAACTGTTCATCAAAACCATTAAAAAAAGAAAGTTGTAAAATCGTATTTTTTACTTTTTCTTGTTAGGTTAATTGTATAGTAACCTAAGGGAAAACAAGAAGAGACGGATTTTATGGGTGATAACTCGCCTAGATTATGTCACTTAGATAGCATTGTTTATATTTACAAGCGATGCTGGATTTTACAAGTTTTTTATTACATCATTTTCATACAAAAATAATCTCAGTACATCCAGTGATACATCTACGTACTTTTTGCACTACCCCTATAAAATAGCTGCTTTGCATGCATGCAACCCTGTAAAATGACCCATTCCGCACTAGTGCTGTAATGAACTTAAAAACTGCTCTCGCTACACCAATTCCAAAGTAAATCAATTTTTTTTGTCTGACGTTTACGGAAAAGTAAACTGTCAAAATGTTTGAAAATGAAGTGAAAACCAGCTAAGGGTCCGAGCACAATAAGGCCGGTGTGAGGCTAAAGTGGTACTCTTCAACTGTCGATAGATGTCAGATCAGATCCAATTTATTTACATTTAGGTATTTAAAATTAATGAAATAACAGCGTGAGGTGCCAATGATCCCAGTGTGTTCTTTAAGGGTTAAGATTCGACGGTTTTTGTATGGGTTTGCAATGATAGTGCCAGATACTGTATGTACGTTGGAATGTAACACCTTGGCTACGATAAAAGGTGTTAGGTGTAAGAATATGATTTATCGTGAGGCAGGTCCCCAGTATGTGTCTCCAAAATCAACTTGAATAGAGCAGCCGGCGCGCTAAGTGCGTGTACCTATATTGTCGACCGGGGGCTGTACAGGGCCTAACAAAAAATCGACGATTTAATGAACAGTACGGGAGAAACTAAAGAGAATAATAATAGATAAATTGTTTTTGTTTAGTTTCGATCGTTGCTATGTCACATAAATTTATTTTATTCATTTGCGTTTATTTATATACCAAGCATAGGAATAAAATCGCAGTCGACCATTAGAATATATGGATATATTTCTGTATTTTTTTGTCGTAAGAACTCGTTGGTTCTGATTTGCTAACACCATAGATAAAGACATAGAACTTTTGATAATGAGATATATACTAATAGATAGATTTATTTAGAACAGTTTTGTACGCCTGTAAACATTCCAAGTAGATATATTATAGAATTTTTTTTTATAGTTAAAAAATTCCAGCCAATTAGGCGACGGGACCATTCCAACTTCAAAAATGTTGGAATTTGATTAGGTATAATAAAGAAAATAAAATTTCTGATATCGTTGATGTGACGCGGGTAATGGCTAGTATTCAATATGATATTTGCTATTCGTGGCCATGGTAACCTACATAATATTGTAACAATTAATCAAAGCATGCCTAACTAGTTTGTTTCTGACATCCATAAAACAAAAGAGCGGCTGATTTTTTTTATTTTCAAAATATTTCCGAAACTATAGAGTTTAGAAAAAAAAATTATTAACGAAAATTTCTTGAAAAAATAAATAGAATAATAAGCTGTTATGAAAAGTATACCATTATTATAAAAAAACACCGTAATAGCATATATCTCTTCTGCCCATGCGCCGATTTTCCCCAAAAACAATAGGGCTCTTCATATTTGCATTCCAAACATCCTCCTAAAATTTGGTTTCAATCCGCTCATCCGTTTGACCTGTATCGTGTTCACAAACAGACTAACAGACGCACAGAGTTTTTTCAAAAATATGTTTTTTGGATTCGGGGGACCTCAAAACGGAAAGATATTGTAAATTTTTAAAAAGTTTTTTTTGACCTAAACCACTTGTGGGTTGGAATGGTAAAATTCATCAATATTATAAAAGTAGTTTGCAGTTCAAAATGATTTCCTCATTTTTTTATATTTTTTAATATTTTGAAATCAAGACATATTTTATTGTAGAGTTTAAGGGAAACATATATTTTGTATATTTTGTACGGTGGATAATTAATAATTATAAATATACTATCGGAATAACCAGGGAATTACTTCGAAAAATATGCGTAGATATATTTTCAATACGCTTTATTGCCTTCGCTCACCGCACAGTAAATGGACAATGGTTAATATTGTAATTATTACATAATACTTATATATGCGTTTTCTTCTTACCTCGATCGAAAGTACATACTTTCGGCATCAATTGTAAGGCAGAAAGTCTAAAATTTACATATTAGTGGGTTTACACGCACTGATGCGGGAGGTACGTATATTCGGGCGGCAGTAAAGAAAAAATCACTGGTCCACTGTTGTTTAGATGTAGTTTCCATAGCAACCCTATTACAGCTGTCATACGTGTTTTTACGTATAACCTCAAAGCTGTTTGTATGGAATTTATCTGTATTTTTATGTAATTAATAAGTAATTAATTAATGTATTTAATAAGCGTACTTACGACCGAGGTATGGAGAAAAGTAGTATACACCACACTGGCTGAATTACTTACTTGGAAAATAATGAGGTGCATTTTCTTTAATAAATGAATCCATTGTTTCAGCAATTTTGCGTCACCCCCTGTATATAGCACACAATTCTACAGTTAGGTACGTTATATGAATAGCGTTGTCCAAAGTATTGAATGATCCCAGTGATTTATATCGGGCCTTATTATATGAGTGCTGGGAAATGTACGATCGCCAAATGAAAAGGCGATCGCACAATGTGTGTTTGTTCCAGACAAACGGTCAGGCCAATCCCATCAAAAACATTTTATGTAAAAAAAAACGTTGCCAATTCCCGCGTTGATGTTTCATTACAAGCATAAATGTGAAAAGAAGGGCCATACTCGGTACAAAAAGTATTGAGATCTAAAAGGGTGCCAAGTTTTCATGGTCTAAATTATAAATAAATGATTATTATTATTATAAATCTAAAGACTTGTTACAATGATCTGTCTATACTCATATTATAAAGAGAAAAGATTTGTATATTTGTATTATCGCTTTGCGCATCAAAGCTGATTTTCGTTCATATGTAAGTTAATTTCACACGAAATTCATTCAAATTGTAGCTTTTTGAAAAGAGAACATTCTGTCCTATAAAACAAAACCATTTTTAGATCAAATCAATTTCATAAAATTGTTATTAAAAATGACGAACAGCAGTTGTCGATTGGTTTGTACGTATGCGCGTACATATATATATGTTACGGTTAATACAAGAAAGTAGTTTATTCGCGAATTAACCGGCTAATACCCGAATTAACAAACGTCAAGGATTGGTTAATTCGGGGATTAGCCGGTTAATTCGCGAATTAACTACTTTCTTGTACTAACCGTAACATATACACGAACGTACGTACGCCCGAGCTCTACAGATTGTAATTTTGGTCGGATCTCCCTTTGCTTTATTTTTGTTTGTAATGAATAAACTCAAAAACTACTTAACCGATTTTAAAAATTCTTTAACTAATAGAATATTGCGAGTTAAATTAGGGATCCCTCCGAAAACTCCAATAATGTAACCCAATGTTTAAAAAATATATAATAATAAAACTCAAAATTTGTCCGTCCGACATAAACTTCTGAACTGTAACTCCGATCATCACACAACATTCATTTCAGTAAACTAAGATGAACGTGCGTACTCATGTCCCTCTCCCCCCATTTTGCACCCGGGTGAAACGGGACGGACTGTTAGTCTGCATGCTACAATAAGCTACTATTTATATGCATCGGTGGTGTGCAGTAAGCTTTAGTAGTACATGAAGGAAAAAATAAAACGACGCCAAAATGAAAAAAGCAAAGCGGTGGCGTCGCACGGCGATAGAACTACATATAATTCATATATCATTATTTTTGTCAGGTTCGCTTTCCCAAATCGCTGCTTAAAATCATTTCCAGCTCTTTTTTTAAAACACACTCGATTTTTTATACTGTCGTTCAGAATTGCATTATTATGTATATAAAAATGACCGCAATTTTTTTAGGCATTTATTAAAGTGAAAGAGACCTTCGAGTGTTTCTAAATGTTCTACAATTGAAAAATTATAATATTGTTTTATACCGAATCATATATAAATACGGGAAGGAAAATAAGAGTGTGGTGCCGATTTGAGTGTGTTAATTCGCACACATTGTGATGAAACATTCATCGCTCTCTTCGTTTTAATGAAGGGAAGTGCACAATATATGTTTCATCAAGATGTGCGCGATGAATTTCATTTAAGACGCAATATATACACGAATTTTGTTGATAGGGTACCTATGAAAATCATTAATGCATTACAGAAAATCGTTTCATATAAAATGCATACGAACCTCCCTTGAGCGGCCGGTCTATGTTGCATTTTATGTGGAACGATTTTCTGTAATGCATTAATAATTTCTATAGCTACGTCCTTTGTTAAACGGGCTTAAGTGTATTCTAGTGAAGAGAAAAATAGGACAGTCATGTAATGATGTTATTAAGATGGCAATCCATTAGTTTCTATTCCTTGCACTATTTTTCTACACTGCGCTGTCGTTTGCGAACAAAGCTATAAATAAACAAAATTTAATCCCCTTCTAAGCGACTTTCAAGTAACTATAGCAATAAAAACAAATGAATTATCAATAAAATAGAGATAGTTTTATATTACATGTACAACAATGATATTTAACGTATTATTTGTGACCTCTTGATACGCTGAATTCATTTTCATAATACAAACATCGCAATATCATGCTTCGAATCTAGCAATTTCTTAAAGCACGCCAAAGAATGGAACTTGACAATGTTTTTCCACGGAATCGATTTGTTCAGTACAAGTTCCGTATACAATCTATTTACATACAAAGTGGATCATAACCCCACTTTTATTACGTTTCGTCTTATTGATATTCCAAAAGCAAGTTACAATGAGAATTTGAAGTACGTACATTAAATAATATATATAATCTCTTAACGTTGAAGTTATGTTAAATCAAGTAGATAAAATTATCGACCAAATAGTACGTGGCACAATATATTGACAAAATATAAAATTATATTTCAATAGATTTACGTTTCGATCCGGATTTGGGTTTTCTTCAGAATTGAGCTAAAAATATAAAACAACTCATTCTATTAAAAAGTACTTAATAATAATTTTTTATATTTTTAGCTCAATTCTGAAGAAGTCCCAAATCCGGACCGGAACGTAAATCTATTGAATTATAATTTTTTATTTTGTCAATATATCGTCTGAAAAATTGCTCGATAATAATTTAATTACCATCCCAACCCACAAGTGGGGAATGGTACTGGTTTAGGTCAAAAATCACTCTTCAAAAATTTTACAATATCTTTCTGTTTTGAGGTCCCCCGAATCCAAAAAACATATTTTTGAAAAAACTCTGTGCGTCTGTTAGTCTGTTTGTCTATGAACACGATACAGGTCAAACGGATGAACGGATTGAAACCAAATTGTGGGAGGATGTTTGGTATGCAAATATGAAGAGCCCTTTTGTTTTTGGGGAAAATCTGCGCATGCGCAGAAGATATATATGCTATAACGGTGTTTTTTATATAATAATGGTATACTTTTCATAACGGCTTATTAGTTTTGGAAATATTTTTAAAATAAAAAAAAAATCAGCCGTTTTTGTTTTATGGATCTGTCAGAAATAAACTAGTTCGTCACGCTTTAATTAATTTTTACCGTGGCAACGAATAGCAAATATCATATTAAATACTAGCCATTACCCGCGTCACCTCACACGATATCAGAAATTTTATTTTCTTTATTATAATCAAATTCCAACATTTTTGAAGTTGGAATGGTCCCGTCGCCCAATTGGCTGGAAATTTTTTTTGAAGGTTATCAAACGTTAATCAAAAATATAAATCAAGTAGGATAGTTTATTTTAACATTATTTTGAAGACTATTGACAACAGCACTAAACTTTTAACTTATAAATACTTAAAAGTACAATCAAATATCTATTATATATGCTGCAGGTCAGTAAATGGAGTGTGATTTATTTATTTTAACTCGGAATATAATGTCTAACAGCTTATTCTACCCAGTAGTTTGGTTTGAACTTGATCGATTGCTTATATTGACGTACTTTTAGATTGATTTTTGACGTGATAACGTCTTATAAATTGATGAATCACCAATCTTATAAATTGATAAAACACCGACTGCATGCACGAAAAAGTGTAACGTAACGTTCCTAACGTTCCTAACGCGTAACGTTCCGCCTGACCCTGTGCGTGCTTTTTGCTAATTTCTCGCTCAATTTAAATCAGATCGGTTTGAAACCAGTCTTAAACGAAAGAGGAGAACATTTTACATAGATTTCGTATAACAGAATTTGCATAAACAGATTTTTTATACAAATTTATATAGAAAAATAGCTGTATAAATGCAATGTTGTCTAATGCATGACGCGACGCAGTCGGTCGTCTTTGTTTGCCGTACATGGAAATTAGAAAATAACGTATGTCTTGTCTTAACATGAAAACGGCTGCATTTCTAATGTTTAATTCAATTTTTTGACATTAGTATTTTGTGAAATGCAACGCCTTCTATTAACTATTGGAATAACTAATTATTATTAGAACATAATACTTTGACAGTTGCAAACGTCACTTTTGACATTTCTTATCATTCCGACACCAAGGATAAGCGGATTGAAACCAAATTTTGGGAGGATGTTTGATATGCAAATATGAAGTGGCCTATTGTTTTTGGGGAACATCGGCGCATGCGTAAAAGAATATATCTCTTATAATGATGTTTTATATAATAATAATATAGTTTTTAAAACGGTTTTTACTCTATCTATTTTTACTAGAAATTTTTGTAAATTTTTTGGGGAAAATCGGCGCATGCGCAAAAGAGATACATGCCATAGTTGTTTTTTATATAATAATAGTGTACTTTTTATAGTGTTTTATTATTCTACTTAATAAAATTTACCTAAATTTGAAGCGAAAGAAGCAATATCATAGATTCGAATTATTATAATTATTATATAAATTTAGGTTATGTATTACGGAATACGTTATCACGTAAAACTATCGTCCGTAAACCGACTTTACAGACAACCAATTTTTTTTTTTGATGGGTAAAATCTTATCACTTCCAGTTGCCGATATGCTAATGTTAACAGTATATCTGTAGAGTGCTGAGTATATGTAAAGTTAAGTTGATTACGTTATCCACTGTTATTTCATACATAATATGTTGTTATGCTAGGTCGTCATTTTGAATCATTCGCTATTTTGTCCAGATTCCAAACGGTACAATGTATGTATACACCGCATATTATATAGTAAACACTGACAGAGTAGATAGTATAGAAAATAAGAGAGCATCGTGGTCATCGCAAATTATACTGAGTGTATCTCAACTTATTTTTTAATATAGGTATCTGGAATAAGTAAAACTTTTAGTACGGTTTACTAAAGAGTTTATAAGAATTTATGAACATATAATTTACATGAGCTCTTAAAAGAGAATTGCGCTTTCCTAGTTGTTGTTTGCTATCGGTATACAGCAGTTATTTTATAGAATAGAATATTTATTATCCTAAACAGCTGTACGCAGGATTCGTCAATTAAGTAATTACATTAAAAAATACATTAGGTAAAATAATGATCAGAATGGGGGGTCGTGCAAAAAAAAACTGTTCTATTCATGGCAGATTTTAACTCGGGGTTGAATGCATCATTTGCTCCACTTAGATTATGCTCGTGATGAAAGGGAATAAATTTAAGCTTCAATAAAGAGAAAAAAAATGTCTACGAAATGTTTAGGGAGCTTTATGGAAAGGCCGATGTACACAAGACCGGTTTTGCCGCTAGAAACATTGCGGCCGGCTGCCGTGCGGGTTACGAAGATGGAAATGACGTCACTGCGGACTCGCTTGCGATGTGACAGGATGGATTTCAAAATTAGAAGCAGCGTTATTTTTCGTGCTTATTCTGAGCAAGAACTAATCGGGAAACACAAACACTGCGCCATAGTGTGTGTTCTGTTCAGAGACAATAAACGTACACTTTTGTTAACATTCAAACTATCACTGCGCGCGCGCCGTACCCATCTACAAAGCAAGCTTTAATAGACGCATCGTGTGAAGCGAACACATAAAAGCCATCAAGAAAACCAGCGCTTGAAAACTAATAATTAAATCTAGCAAGTAATCTAGCGGCAAAACCAGCCTCGTGTGCAGCGGCCTTAAGATAATAACGTCGCACGGTTTCTCGGACAGTCTGTGTGCGTAGATATATTGTCCGGTACACCGCCAAGGCTATCGTGATCATCCAATTGTTTTGTACTTATACTGGCCTTACATGTTTGCTTTGGCTTTCTTCTACAATATTAAATGATAGATAGGTATCCTTGAAAGTATTGTTGTAAGATATGGTCGATGGGTTACTAGGCTACTATCAGTAGCGTGGAAACAATACAAAAGAACCATCTTACGATTCGATTTTCCCTTTAAATATCTTGAGTTTAAGTACTATATTGTCATATTATTATTTCATAACATACTGACTGTTGTTTATAGTTGAAAAGCACTTACTTGAAATTTAAGTTACGTATAATTTTAAAGTAATGGAAAACTTCAAATCGTGGAAGGTATTTGAAAACCAAATCTGCATCTCGTGATTTTATAAGAAAAATTTGTAGACAATAATTAAATAGACACTGCTTTCTAAATCATACAGAAAAAAGAAAATATCGTATTTTATAGTAATAAATCAACTATAGAAATACAAAGAATTTAGTATCTAGTATTATATAATAATAATAATATCTTTAGCAAGGATATCTTTTAAATTCTTTCTTATTTAATTTAATGTTGTTATTTTGTGTAGAAAATAGTTGCTTTTAAATGTCTCTAAACTTGAATAATAATGACGTATTTTTCTTTTGGTTTGAAAGTAACGATATTAAATTTAAAAGTTTTTATTATTATAAAATATATTTCGCATAAAAAAATCAAATAAGAAATGATTGTTCAAAGCAACAATATAAATGTCCAGAAAGAGTATTTGTAGCGATGCGTGAAGATGGTTTGACAGATAAAGAAAAAAGTTTCTCGCGAACAGAAGGTACCGCCATGTGGGTATGAGAGCGGGAGGAAGCTTGAGGGATGGAGTGCGCGTCCGTTCGCGAAAACGCTTTCATATAATAACAGCAGCTGAGCCGATTGATCGAAACTGTTTCGAATGATCTGTGAACTTGCCGCTGGCTACGACATGGGATCCTCGACTAGCGATGTGCTTTAAGCTTAATCATATTAATTATTTGCTATCTAATTATAGTGTATCTAATTATAGTGTTAGAGGACAGCCAAATAACAAAATCAATCTAAAAAATCTGAAAAAAACGAGTTTGAAGTACAAAAAAATATACTTTAGCAGTATCCGATAGTAAATCTCGGGGTGAACAAAAACCTGTTTCAATTTTTGTTTGTATCTAGTGGGATAGGTACACGAATTAATTATTCACTGTTACCACTTTCGGTGAACGCACTTTATACAGCGTGTCATTTTAATCTTCGGATGAGATTATCTTCTCAGCGTAGGGTAAAATCGAAAAATGGTTCAGGGCAAAGTTGATTGATCCGAAGGAGGACATCGGATGCCATTGTTACTTTTGACTTTCGGTCTACGGTTCAAGGTCATTCAGGGTCAACTTTTTTTCTTTAATGGGAAATCTCATTTTTCACATCAGCGTTCGATTGGCCGTAAAAACATGAAACTTTTGTCCAAACATTTTTCTTCAAGCCCCATATTTTCCGGGATATCCACGGTCCAAAGTTGGTATTAACAAATTTTTTTGAATTTTTTACTGCCGAATCGTAGATTTTTTTGAAAAATAGCGAGTGACGAAAAGTTCTTGGAATTTTTCAAGGAATCCATTCCAATTTGCCATAATGGCATCCGATGTCTCCCTTCGAACCAATAATAATTTTGCCAATCATTTTTCGTTTTTACCCTGTAAGATAATCTCATCAGACTAGCCCTGTATATTTTTTAATTTTTGTCATAGCGGGGCGTGCACTTTTGGTTTTATCATCTATTTTGGTCATATTGATAGAATATTGGGAATGTTTTTAATGGTAGTGTATGTTAACTAAAAAAAATTGAGGGAATTTGTCTTTTATACCTACGTTTTAGCTGATATATTGTGTGTAAGGTTTAACTTTTATTCTGTTAATATTTATATGACCTACTTAGTTTTCATATCATTCTATAGATTCAGTGAGAATAAGAAATCATAAAATGAAAGAGAGCGGCAATACTGTGTAGATATAAAAGTCGGCAGCTGTCTCATTATTAATTCCCTGTTGGTCTCAAGTTTTAATATAAATTGCAAACAATTTCAGCTGTCAATATTCTCATTAAATATAAAATAAAAATATACTACATTTACGTGCTTATCCGCTCACATAAATAATACACTACTAATATCTGTCAGTATGCTGGTATTATTTCGTCTGTTGACAAACAAAAACATTACCTACGTCAGTTTTTAGAATGTTTGGCTTAGTTTTCGTCAGGGTTTTCCCGTTGTATCGACTGATGGAATACGTTCTTTTAACTCTGAAAGTATTTTTCCGTTCTTTTACTGTGACAAATGACACATTTTTTCAATTTTATTTTTGACGATAGTTTACTTAGTTTTGTGTTGTCGTGAGTTAATAATTATTACGACTATGAAAACTTTCAAAACCGTTACATTTTACTTAGCGTTTCGCTCGAACTACAATTTGCTCTTCCACCATGCATAGACAAGCTCTCCCACCAAACATAGACCCGTTCTTCCACCACGAATGGCTCTGTCTGTCTATTATATATAAAACCCGCTCTTCCACCGTGTGACCCGTTTGTCCACCATGCATAAACTTCCACCACAATCACGTGAATTTTTATATTTTGTCCAAACTTCTTAAACAATTTTTTTGGTATCATTTTTAACCATATTAATATTTATGAATTTATTCAATAAATAAAATTATCGACCAATTTTTCAGACAATATATTAAAAAAATCTTTCACGAATTACATTAAAAATAAATAGAAACTAATTATTAATTATTTTTTTATATTTTTAGATCCGTTCTGAAGAAGATCCAAATCCGGATCGAAACGGTAATGTATTATTGATATTTTTTGTTAATATATTGTCTGAAAAATTGGTCGATAATTTTATTTATTGAAGAGTTCTAATCAGACGTTAATCAAAGATTTGTTTATGAATTTATTATTACTACATAGTAAAATAGATCTAGATAATATAATAACGTAATAATTTACATTATTTTTATATCATTATTTGTTTAAAAAACGTTTTAGCTATTGCGCATGACTGTGAAGGTTCTATTACCGTTCGCAGAGAAGTTGGAACAGAGCTATAGGCGTGTCTTTTTTAAACAGTGATCAAACGGGAATCTAATTAGATCTAATCTTTGATTAACGTCTGATTAGTACTCTTCAATAAATAAAATTACCGACCAATTTTTCAGACAATTATATTAACAAAAAATATAATTATAATTCAATAAATTTACGTTACGAGCCGGTTTTGGATCTTCTTCAGATTTGAGTTAAAAAATATAAAAAATAATCAGTAATTAGTTTCTAATAAAATTAAGTTTGAGTTTTCGTAAATTTCGAAATACAGTGTAAACTCTTTATAACGTCCTTCGTTATAACTAAAAACTCCCTATAACGTCGAAATTTTTACGATTTGGTTGGTTTACCTTAAAACCTATACATTAATACCCTCTTTATAACGCAACAGCCATTCTCTATTACGAAGAAATATATTCATATTTAGGCGTCAGCAAATGTTAACAGACATAAAGAGGACCATTCTGAACCATCACCATCTATTCAACAAGCACTTGATGACGCCAAACTTATCGAAAAATTCCTATTATTTAATGAAGATTATTCCACCACATCCCAAGGCATGCATAAGATACTTAAAATACAAAACAAAATATATTAGCATAGCGAAAATGGTCAGGCAAATTTAACAAACTATAGGTATATGTGTTTGGAATAAATTAATTTTGTGAAGATTATTGAAGATTATTGTTAATTTGATTGTTTTTCTTTCTTCACTCCATATAACGGTAACTCTCTATAACGATAAAAAATGCTCGGTCCCTTGAGTTTCGTTATAAAGAGTTTACACTGTATTATTAATTAGTTCTAATTAGAGTCGCTAAAGCATGAAAAGATAGAACAAAGCATCTTTTATAAAATCAAAAGTGTCGATTTCAATCATTTTGATCTATAGCCAAAAAAATAATATATATAATTTGGAATTCGTTTATTTGTACGTCATAATAATAAAACAGACAATATTATGATTGCATGAAATGAGTTATTATGAGGCTATTAACTGGATTTGAACTGCGGTCGTAAAAGTCGAGTGCCAGCACACTGATGGCTCATATTGGCGAACCTCTAAAGCTGATGAGACATAAAATATGAGGGCGTGGACATTATATTAATAGCCGTTCATATCAGTTAAAAACGTGTAATCAAAATAACGCAATACGGATAACTGTTCAAGAAAATATAACGAAATAAATACCTACACGTTAAATGTTTCGGGAATGGCATTTTGTATAATTGAGCTATTAAAAAAATTTTAATTCGTAAAAGTATTGGCATTTTAGAAACAATCATCAAAATTTAAAATTACATAATATTAAATACTCCAAATAGATGACTACACTTCACATAGAAAATAGTAGTTTATTTATCTAGATTGTAATGCAATATTTTATGTGTGAGTTGTAATATTATGGAAAAATGAGATTTAGCGAGTTTCAATATTCACACAAGCCATAAAAGCATTACATTCGAAATATATACTATATATTTTTTATTAAAGGGTTAGGGGTAGTCAGGATTTTGAAAAAAAATATTTTTTTAACATTTTCTTGTAGTATGTTTCGTAAATATTCAAATCTTTGATTAACGTCTGATGATATAAAAAAACTCAAACTTAATTTTATTAGAAACTAACTACTAATTAATTTTTAAATTTTTTAGCTCAATTCTAAAGAAACTTCAAATCCGGACCCAAACGTAAATTCATTGAATTATAATTTTATTTATTTTCGAAAATATTTCCTAAAAATTTCAAGTCAATTTAATGAATAGTTTCCGAGATAATAATTATTATATGGTCCAGGATTAGATGACGGGGTGTAGGTAAGATGAAAATTTTAAACGCGTTTTTCTCGAAACTATGTTTTCGAAGTCTGTGCAATTCAAGAACCACTAGATGAATTTAAATGAAATTTTTACAGCTTATTGAAAGCAGAAAAACTAGGACTTGATCGAAAGATTTTTTTTGTTGAAAACTTCGATTTTTTTTAAAAATAAATTCATTTTTTTTGTTTGTTTGAAAATTTGGATGAAAGCTTAAGTCGCCATTTTGTTGATTTAAAAAAAATCGATTAAGTTTTAGATTTACTATTAAACTAAAGACTTTTCTTTGTATTACTGATTTTGGATAAACCACCAGTTATGATGGTCACCGCAAAGCAGTACTCTCTATGAGATCTTTAGCGAATCCAGAGGAGAGATTCACACCACGTTTTAGACACTAATGACTAGTTGTAGAGCGTCTATAATCTGCAATACCTTGCAGTCGATGGGATACGTTGTATTTTTGCTTGAATAAGAAAAATCGTAAAAAATATATCAAGGCACTCTTGTAAAAAAAAAATACTCGATCACTACACTATATAGGCGTGTGAATTTTATGCGATTATAGGTAGCGGATTTTTATGACTCTTTTGATGTTCGGGCGCGATTTCTGGCAATAAAAAGGTCGTAACGTACATTTATAAAATAACTATTACAATGTCGTTACATTAAAATCTAGAAATAAAAGTGCTTTTGTTTTTGTACAAAACGCACGCTAAATATTGCATAATATCGAATGAGTTCAATTATATTCCATTATCCGACGGCTGTTGAAAAATAGCATCTACTATTTTCAAGTTCTATCCAATTGAGCGAAGTTTAATTGAAAATGTTTCCTATAGTTCAAAGTTAAGCTCAATCCCGAAATAATGCATTATTTGCAAAATACATTACTTTTAATAATGCATTAGAGTAAAATTGCTTGGAGAAAATAGCAAGAGGCCAGTCTGCGTCGTAAGGCCGTTTGTCCACCGCCGCCGTCACCGAGAACGAGATGACGGCGCCGATTTAGCGATACATACATTTACTATGGCCATGTGTCCACCGCACCCCCGTCACCCCGGCCGCCGATGTTTCGAGTAGTTCGGCGTGACCGCTAGAACTCGGCACGGTTTTATGACGGGCCGATGTGCCGGCAATACAAAACACGTTTGTTCTTGTCCACACACTACCGTCGCACCGCACCGTTCGCCCGGTTTTTGTTTTGTCTATCATAAAATTTGTAAAAAAATGGCTAACAAATTCAGATACGATATTTATACATTAATTGAACTTGTAGAGAGTAAAGACTGTTTGTGGGATAAAACAAAGGATGTGTCCAAAGATAAAATTTTGAGAAAAAATGCGTGGCGCGACAAAGCTCTAGAACTGAGCTCGCGGTGGGCACACGATCGCCGTCACGTCATCTAAACTCTCAGCCCGAAGTAATCTCGTTCTCGGTGACATCCCGGTGACGGCGGCGGTGGACAAACGGCTTAAGAAGAGTGGGAAAAACGTGATTAATTGTAATTTCAGGAACAATCACACGTAATATCTGTACTGCTAATGGTTCGTCACGACCATATATTTAATAACTTCTATACTGCTAGTGGCTGGAAGCGTGGCCCATGAAGTGAGACAGCAAATGATTGTTTTCTACCTCTTGCTTTTTACTTGACCCGTTGTGCGCAAGTGTCGCGTCTGTTGTGCGGCAATTAGTAAGTGGAATGGAGCAAGCCACATCCCTTTCAATGTGCAAACTGACGCGCATCCATTCATAGACATGCGCATAAGACTCTGAGTATAATAAGTGAAACAGACGTATATATGTCTGCACCGTAGTGTTTAAGTCTTTAAGTCTCGACTAGCAACAAATAACTAAATAGGATCCCACCCCGTGTTAGAAAACTTAGACCTGTCCGATCCGAAACTCGTTTGTGCGTGGAAATGACGCTGCTGTTTTCTCTAAACGATACGACTCTAAATAAATGGCGATATTTGTTAAGCAAACAGGTGATTAACAGACGTTTTCATTTGTTTTCAGTGTATACCCGTTTGGTGCACGGTGGCCATCACCAGCACCACGTTCACCAAGGCTGTGGACAGGACGAGTTGGTTCAGTGCGCCAAACCTCTGCAAGTTCTCACCGACAGCACAGAGTTCTCGTTTGTCGCTTCCAAGGAGGAACTGAATCGTCTTTGTCCGTAAGTATTTTTTCTTCTTTTTAATCATTTATTGGTGTGTTTGGTTATCGTAGTGTAACAAAACTGTTCTACTATGTGGTAGAAAATGTTTGTTTGCAATAGTGAAACATTAACAAAACAGTTAAACACACAAACAAAAGTACTTCTCTATAACGTAACAGAAACAAAACAAAAATTCTAATAAAATAAAAGAATAAGTAATAATGAATTCAAAGTCACTACACAAAATATTTACAACATATAAACTCACTAAAGTTTATTTAGCAAACTTATTTTTTAATTATATACAAGAGATTATTTATGTTAAACTATTTATTTCGCGCACTGTTTATTTACACAGTTCGTTGATCTATTTATCTCGGCAGTTACCTCAGTCCTGTCCAGGTCCACGGCACTGACTGTTAATGTATGTCACAACTATTTGTCGATTGTTAACTCAATGAAACCCAATGTATGACTGTCTGTCTACTGAGCTATTGGTTGTATATATATGCGCTGGATAGTTCTTTCTTTTCTTGCATTCTTTGTTGTCTGGAATTTGACAACAAAGCCTTTTTACCTACGGATATTGTTATTGTTTGAAGAATCAAGCCGATTGTAGTCCACAACAATCCGTGTGTCATTGTTAGATTGTTGTTTCATGAAATTCTTTGTCGTGTAACAGTAAGTACTCCAGTGTAAAGAGAACTAACACTTTTTTGTTTGTTACAAAAGTGTAAGATACATTGACCTGTTTGGTATTTCTGTGTTAGACTAAAAGTGTCAACACTAGTGTTAAAGATATAAAAAAAAACACTTTTCTTTTAAACATAACAATTTTACATCCTAACTAGAATTGCTAGGATGAAAAATTTCTACAAGACGGTGCCGCTGTTACCTCCAGTTATTTTATATTACCTATAACACGTAATCTAAAATATAAAGTTGTCATTTTGTTGGCACAATAAAATGATGTTAACTTTACAATGTACAAAAAAATTACTTTCTCTCGCGATGAATCGCTAGCATAAAAAAACTATGCACCATAACGAAACCGTACAAACAAGAATAACACACTAAGAGGAAAACTTCGAGAATATTTTTTTTTATCATTGTAATAACAAAGATCATAGGCGTAGTTTAGATTTGTATATACACAGTGACAGACACTGAGGCCCGAGTCGACTTTTTTATTTCGAGATCCTTTTTAAAAAATAAATGTCCCCGTAGACCTTTAAGCCACTTATAGCTTAAGCAACGAATTATTTGTAGATGGAAAAGTCGAAAGCAGAACATTTGACTTAGGAACTTTGTTTGGACTAGTTAGGAGATAAACATACTAAAAGTCCTTACCCCTCCGAGATACGCCCGAAGGGGGGGAGCACAAAGAAGGTCCCGTTTTTTGGTTTTTTGCTTTCATCTCGAAAACGGTACGTCGTACGAAATTTTGTTGTAATACATAATGAAAGCTGATAAAATTCTCTACAACTTTAGCTTTCACACTTTTTATCTATCTGCAATCTTTGCCTAGCTATGAGCTCCGAAAAATGATCGATTTTCAAAAATGTGTTAAATTCTCTGTAGCACATTGTAACAATACGAATTTGTCAAAATCATTTCGTATTGCTTCATCCACACTATTAAAAACATCCATACACTATTAAAAAATAACATAAGCTGGGAGTGCCTCCACGCAGGGCCCTCTTTCCCACTGGGCACGTGCCCAGGGCCCCGCAATCGATAGGGACCCCCTAGTTCCTGCCAGATCACCAAACTTAAGTTTATCTCCTAACTAGTCCAAACAAAGTTCCTAAGTCAAACGTTCTGCTTTCGACTTTTCCATCTACATTCCCCTTATGAGCACTCATTGACCAAACGATTAGGTACGTCGACAATGTTACTAGGCTATTTCTTCAAAGTTGTTAGTGATTTTTACAATTTTTTTTTATATATGCCATAAAGCAGCCTCTGTCGCGTCGTTAATCTGCCACTAGATGTATACAGTGCCTTCGATAGGACGTGCAGTTAATTAGTTGGAAACAAAATTTGCCGTATCAAAAAAATATTAAATTAAGTAATAATTCATATGAACTCGATTTTCACGTCGGTGAAACAGTTATGCAACTATTTATATAAAAATTGAACTATTTAATTTGAAGATAAATAGAAATTTTTGAATGTATACCATTATAATAGAAAAAACAACATTATAGCAAATATCTCTTCTACGCTTGCGCCGATTATTTCATATTTACATGTCAAACGTCTTATCAAAATTTGATTTTGATGCCGTGCTAACAAATAAACAGACTAACGAACAGACTTTTTCCAAAAATATGTTTTTTGGATTCAAGGAACCTCAAAACGAAAAATGTTTGTAAATTATTGATATATCTACTTTGTGCACGTTACAATTGTAGTTCTTCTTTAAATATATAATTTATACACATCCCTGGTTATTGGTGACTTGTTTATCTGGATAAAAATAAGTTTTGCCAGTGAAAAATATGAAAGCATTAATTTCAGTAGGTATTTTTAATTTGAATCTAATTATTTTCTGTTAGATACTTACATTTTTTTTAAAAGGAACGATAAATAAAATAAAAATATGAAAAATTGAAAAACGATCGTTTACATAAATGCAAGTTTATTAACTAAAAAAAATTGTTATTATCATATATACCTAATAAGTTACAAAGCATCGAACTTTCAATAATTAGAGTAATAATTGAAGAAAAATTTAGTATAAGTATAGTTTTATTTTTTTATGTATTTGTGTTGTCAGAAACTTTTCTGTTGCAGGTAGTTATGTATCATTATTAAAAATTTGTAAATTGGAAACACGATAATTGATAAAATTACCTATTATACTAACAATATGGGAACTTCGAAACTCGAAGGTTGAAAATTCACTTTTCAGCAACAGTCGAACTTGCGTGTTGATAAATGCAGGAAAATTACAATTTAGTCTCTGTATATTTTCCTTCCACTTCTTTTATTTAAATAAATAGATCGATTTTTCTAAATACAGTAATTTATCAAAATTTAAGTGATATAATTTGCGCTAAATGGATGATTCTAATAAATGATAGATATAAACCCTCGACTCACCAATAAATTTCTTGTGTTCAAATATTGTAGAGTTTTTTAATATTTAAAATATTCGATAATAGTTAAATATGAATCGTGTATTAACATTTTATGACAAAAAAAAATCTAGCCAATTGGGCGAAGGTATACTATTTCAATTTAAAATAATAGAAATCTTTGATTAACGTCTGAATAGAACTCTTCAATTTTTTTCATTTTAAAATAACAGAAATAAAAAATACATTTTTAATATTCCACGTTTTTAAAGTGAACTAAAAAGTATAAAATAATTTCTTTAGTGACAGATTTTTAACTTGTAGGATTTGAAACAATAAACGTGAGGCGCATTATTCATTTTATCTCATAAATAGATTTTTTATTGATAACTACTCTGTACACTTCCTATAACTGTCGCATGCGCCCCACGTTTTTCGTATCAACTCATCCTACAAGTTAGAAATCTGCCTGTAAGGGAATTATTTTATACTTTTTAGTTCGCTTTAAAAACGTGGAATAGTAAAAATTATTTTTATACTTTTTAGTAAAAAAAAACAAAAATACATCGTAAAAATATAAAAATATTTCATGTCGCATGGGGGATCGAACTCGCGACCTTCGCGTAATAGCATGGCGCTGTAATCAACTAGCCATAGAGTCACTGTGTGCTTTGTGCCTTACGACGGTAAACAAGTATGTATTTATTAAAATTTCCTTATTTCTTTTATTATTTTCTTCTTTATTTTAGTATTTTCTCGTATTGTCATCTAACTCTGAGTTATGTTAAAAATTTCAAGGCTCTGTCTCGTTAGGAAGTTAGTTTAAAATCAATTACAAAGTTCCGCCCGACATAGACGAAAAACAAGTTAATATAAACGTGATAAAATACAGTGATAAAATAACGTGTGCGGTGAGGCGGGTAACGGCTAGTAATAAACATTATGATATTTGCTATGCATTAATGCTGAATCCATGTTCAAAGTAGAATGAGAAATCTGGCATCTGTCAATCAAAAAGTTTAAAAAACTTTCTTGATAGATTATGAAATTGTTTTCATTTTGTTTGTTTCGCGTATTTCACTTTTTATTTTAATCTCTAATTAGTATAGTGATTTTATTCAAGGAATAAGTTTTATTTGTATAACTACATCATTATTAAATATTACGTGAATGAAATAAACTTTTGAAAAGAAAGTTTTTCTTTATATTTAATCTGTCAGAACAACGTAATGGAATTATTAACGCCGGCATCGTTACGCTTGATAACAATCAACGCGAGTCTAATAAATTCAAAATCCCCTTTTAAAAAGTAAAATTAATTCATTAGCAGAACTCGGGCTTCATTTAATACACGAGGCTGCCGCGATTCCTTTTGTTTATTTCTCTCCTTGTAGTCCGACGACATTCGCGGCTGATTTAACCAGCTTGAATTAACACGACGCGTTTCACCAAAGCAGATACAAAAATACACTTTTTTTCACTTTACTTTAAATACACTATACAGGTGATCCATTTTAATCTTACCAGGCAGATATTTAAAAAGATTGGGGTTAAAAAAAAAGTTAAAGTTGTACGGTTGTTTGTGGGACATCGTTCGGCGGCACAATCATCCCCTTTATCCCCAACCCTCCTCGGGGGTGGGGATAAGTCGAATTTTTTAAATGATGCATTTCCGACCCCCAAGTGATAGAGGATAAATCATTCCAAATTCGTCATAGTTTCTTCTGCCGAGAGGAATTCGAACAATTACCGGTCAATTAAAAATAAATCGGACCCGGCTATATTTTGAATGTATTTTATTAATAAAAAATTGAAAATTCAATATAAAGAAAAATTATACTGGAAACACGAACTGAGTCAAATATATTTTGTGTTTGCATGGTTTATTTTTTTTAACACGCAAAGTCTTGGCAAATTGTATTCGCAAATATCGTCCAATCAATACTTCCACGAAAACGGGTGCATTCTATCTAATAAATAAACACAATATCGACGCATTGTTGACATTAGACTGTACGTCACTGTGCCAGTTATTTCTCCCTTACGCGTAGCAACCAGCTAACAGTTAATCAAAGTCCTCGTTTGTTAGCTTAAAATTCGACGTATTTGCAGATTCTGTTTATGAAATGTAAATAAAAATATTTTTATTGTAAACAGTTTGTTCAACTGCCGTTTAAAGTTAACGTTGCTGTTTAACGCGGTAATAATATTTTATAGTTAACAAATATAAGTGTAGTCAGATCGAGTTTTATCTAAATAATCCTTGATGGGATCTTTTCAGTGCCGGGAGGAAGGTTAAAGAAACAATTTTATGATACAGTAGAGCCTTCGTTATAAGATCGTCTATTATCCGATTACATAAAAAGTTTTTTTTTCTTTTTGATTAATTAATAGCGTGTTAACTCTATATTAAGCGACACTCATGGGACTGTACACTTTGTGGCGTTATTGGGAGTTGTCGTAAAACTGAGAGAAGAAATAATCCATTAATATTTTTTTACATTAATATATAAAATTTACAACTGACCGGCAAACATTCATACTTTCACAAATGACAGCTGAGCTAAACATATGAAAGATAATCTCAACAAACAAAAGAGCGAATTTCTTAGAATCTTCGGTCTACATGATGCCGACAGCAAAGCAACAAAATAACAAAGTACTGTTTATTGCTTAATGATGACGTATTGTTGTCGTTATTTAGAGTGTATCATTTGTATGAGCAACAAGGTAAACCAACTAGAGTTAAATAATTTCGACGTTTTAAGGAGTTTGTCGTTATATCGAGTGATGTTAAATGGAGTTTACATTGTATAAATAATTGCACAATCTTTATAGTTCGATAAGATTAGAGCGTACCTTTCCCAAAACATTAAAAACGATTTAAATTGGCCAACTTCAAGTTCTTAATTACTTGTTCTAAGATTTTTGTCTATGAACCAAGGATTTACATAATATGTGTGGATTTCAACTCGATACCTCTACAGTTCGTTTAGAAATTATAAACCTCTGACGGATGGACGGCCACAATAGGGTTTCGTTAGATACTAAGGTACGGAACTCTACAAATGAAAAAGAGACTAATAGTACAGTCATTTGGTGAGAAATATAGTGGTTACCTGGAAAGTTTTCCGGGAGTTTTGAAAATTGGTAATGTTATAGATTTTAAGGTGCTCTTTCCGAATTTCTACTTTGCCACCTCGTATTTTTGCCGCTCGCGCCACCATATTGGAAAAATGGCGCCTAAAAGCAGTTTTTTGACAATATCTTTTTTCCGACTCATTTTACGATAAAAACAGTTATATACGAAATGAAACTAGAGACAATTGCCTACAATTCATGTATCTACCTTTTTTTTCATAAAGTGAATAGTTTTGGCGTACGAGCGCCGCAAAGTGTACTGCAACGCGCGCTTTGGTCATTACTCATTATTCATGCAACCTCTCTCATTTAATTTCAACTCATTATATTTGTGAGTTATAAAATTAATGTAAATCTAAGCTCAAAATATATAAAATCACCAATTTTCAAAACTCCCGGAAAACTTTCCAGGTGAAACTACCAAATGACTGTATTATAACTGCACCAGACGTATTTAGAAAGATTAACAATAAGTTGTGACAGAATGTATCCGATACAAGAATCCGTAATAATAGAAGCTGAAGAATGCCTTCGGCGCAGCCATAACAGAACGACATTGACGTTGAAAGAAAAACAGGAAAGATGATAAGAAAATTCCATTAAAATCGCGAGATAAAAAACGATATTTATAAGCGTCTGTTCTTGCGTATAATTTTTCAGAAGCGTGTGTCAATTTCTCAATTTTCCGACAACAGATCGACGTGCTTCTGTAAAAATACTTCTGAATAAATAAGTTTGCCAACAAATGCCTGACTGAAAGTCGAGTGAGGGTGTGAAAAGGATAAATGTAGGGGAAATATGTCAAATCATTTTTCGTTAATAAAGCCAGAAGAGTAAACGAGTAATGTTTATTGTGAGCTTTCGGGAACTGTAAATTTTTGTTTTAATTAGGAGTATACTGGATTTATCTGTCTAAAATGACAAAGGAACATTGTAACACAGACAAATGACGTCACAACTTGTTCGATAGGGGGCCAATTTTTAGTTAAGTTTTTTATTTATTGATATTTTTGAAAACGAAAAAATATGATTAAACTATTTTTCCCCATTAATCTGTTTCAGTAATTAGTGAAAAAAGGAACAATACCCATTTGACGCTGAGAGAAATGAAAAAACGAAATTCCCACCAATTGGGTGACGGGACCATTCCAACTTCAATATGTTGACATTTGATATAGTATAATAAAGAAAATAAAATTTCTGATATCGCATGAGGTGACGCGGGTAATGGATAGTATTCAATATGATATTTGCTATTCATTACAATGGTTACCATGGTTTTCCGTATGATGTAAAAATTAATCAAAGCATGCTTAACTACTACTAACTAGTTTATTTTTGACAGATCTACAAAACAAAATAACAGCTGATTTTTTTTTATTTTCACAATATTTCCGAAACTATAAAGTTTAGAAAAAAAATTATCGAAACTTTCTTGAAAAAATAAATAGAATTTTTTTTATGAGGCTTCGGCAGCAAGGCCATAAGGTATAAAATAGGTTGCAGTAAATAACGAGGTTCAATCGGTGCTTAGATTTTGTTATAAAGTTCAGTATTTTTTAGGAACTGGAATAATTTTTCAATATTTTCTCTGTTGTCGCTGAGGATGTCTTGAAGTTGAGCGGGGAGTTGTAGTTTATGGTGGGCATATGCTTGACATTTGGTGAGGATATGATGAACGGTATTGCATGTTGGGAAGATGTCCGGATCAGTTCTTCTGAACAGGTGGCTATGTGCTAATAAGGTGTGATAAATAGAATAATAAGCCGTTTTGAAAAGTATACCATTATTATATAAAAAAAAAAACACCGGTATAGCTCATATCTCTAGCGCATGCGCTGAGTTTCCCGAAAAAACAATAGGGCTCCTTATATTGGCGTACCAAACATCCTCTCAAATTTGGTTTCAATCTGCTCATCCGTTTGACATGTATCGTGCTCACAGACTAACAGACTAACAAACAGACGCACCGAGTATTTCCAAAAATATGTTTTTTTTGGATTTGGGGGGCCTCAAAACGAAAAGATATTGTAAAATTTTGAAAAAATGATTATTTAACCTAAACTAATACCATTCAAATAAATAAAATTGTCGACCAATTTTTGTCAGACTATACAGGGTGAGGCACATAAAGTGTTACAGAGCAATAGCACTCAAACTATTGATCATATGCAAAAATGTTTCAGACAAAAGTTTTAGTGTTCGAGAAGGCTGGACCACCCTATTTTTTATCGGTAGTGGCACTGAAGTTACGTCATGGTCAACTTCACTTTTTTAAACGGAACCATTTATTTTTTTTTTCAATAACATTATTATCGATTTTAAGACGAATTCAGCAACCAACAACACAAGGTCACTCTAATCACGCAAAATCGTAGTCGAAAAATCTAAACATATCGGAATATTCACATTTAAAGGATCCACTAACCTTGGCTTGGGTCTACTTACGGAAGATGCTCGAAATGATGACCCTCGACTTGTAAGCACTTGTTAATTCGCTTATGAAAAGACAAAAAAAAATGAAAAACAGCGTTCAAACAAGTGTTTACATCTTCTATCTATTTGGAATATTCTGAATATTGACAGAATATTCTAAAAATGAATATTATGATTTTTTTCTAAATAAATAAAAATAAAATAATTTGAATGACCTTGTGTTGTAGGTTGCTGAATTCGTCTTAAGATCGCTAATAATATCATCGAAAAAAAAATACATGGTTTTGTTTAAAAAAGAGGAGTTGACCTTGACGTAGGTTCAGCGTCTCCACCGATAAAAAAATAGGGTCGTCCAGTATGACGGCCTTCTCGAACACTAAAACTTTTATCTGAAACATTTTTGGATATGATCAATAGTTTGAGTGCTATTGCTCTGTAACACTTTATGTACCTCACCCTGTATATTGACAATAAAAAATAAAATTATAAATCAATATTACAAAAGATGACGTTTCGATCTGGATTTGGATCTTCTTCAGATTTCAGAAATAAAACTAAATTGATGCAAATTTGCACATTATAAAAAGACAACATTTTAAAGGTAAATGTTAATCCGTGTCACCTTTACCCGTATCATTCTTGCAGGTACACCGAATGAACCTTTTTCGCACATCGCTGATTATTCGTATACCCATTGCACACCGCCGTGTCAGTTCCGTTTCCTTCTCAACACACGGTACACGTAGTTAACGAGAAACAGAGACAGAAAAGAAATGCCACACACACACACACACACACCCCTGCTGCATCGGGTATCCTACCTGACCCATAGAAATTGAAGAGTGAGCGAGTTCCACTCACGGTAATTCAGCACGATACAGTTCGAAGAAGTTCAAACGAACTTGTATACCGATCCTTCGTTCGAAACGACACCTATTGCGGATCGACCATGTGCGCTATCCAAAGTAACTCGACGGAGGCGATAACACGTCAGTCTGAACGGAAGCAAACTCATAACGAAACGATAAATCATACCATTTCTTATGACAAGATAATTTTTGTTTTAAACTTGTATCTATGCGGGAATACAGTCTGTAGTAAAAGTATTCTTTGGCGAATAATAATCAAAAACTATTTGAATAGCTAGAACATTTTTAGCGGAAGCGACGACCGTAGAAAACGGTTCAGATTTTATAGAGGAATTCTGGCCCGGTACGGCTTCGCCCGAAATTGTAGATTGCCACCGTTTTTTCATCGATATACGTCGCAAAATTGGTCTCTACGAAATAGCATATTACACCACAAGGGCCGAAAGATTAATATCTTGCACTGTCGCCATGATGCCTGAGGTGAAGCCGAGGGTATCATAACGCGCAGTGCAAGGATATCAAATTTTCGGCCAGTGGGATGTATACTATTTTTCTTCATACCTCGGTCGTAAGTAAGCTTATTAAATACATTAATTAATTAAAGCAGCTTTGAGGTTATACGTAAAAACACGAATGACTATTAGCTAAAATATAATAGGATTGCTATGAAAACGACATCTAAGTAACAGTTGATAGGATATTTTACTTTACTGCTGCCCTAACGTACGTACTTCCTACATCAGTGCGTGCGTAATCCCACCAATGTCTAAAAATTGATGCCGAAAGTATGTACGTACTTTCAATCGAGGTATGAAGAAAATTATATTGTAATTCAAGCTAGGAAATCTTTTTTAGGTTTCCGTACCCGAAGGTTGCCCAACGGTTTTAAACCTCCGCTGTCTGTCGGCAGGCAGAGAGTTGAAATTTTCAGAGTGTGTATTTCTATTGCCGCTATAACAACAAAATAATGAAATTCTATACTATACATATACAAATAGCAACAACGTGCTACGCACGTATTCAGTAACAATTCTAATACAAAACAAGCGTCCGCTAACGGTGCGTTTATACAGCAGTATACTCGAACATTTATTAAAATACAATTATGAGAACTCTCGCATACCACACGGTACGACCGCTAGGCTATCAGATATATAGTCACGGTATACAGTAGGTACAGTTCGGGTATAGTCCATCTGAACTTATTGCAGTTATGCACTTAGTTGATAAACTGATCGCGACCTATGTCGATGTATGGGAACAACAGTTTTCCAACGGAAAAGCGGGAAAAATCTTCAAAACTCGAGTCCTGGGATGGCCGCACTGTTTACATACCTACAAGTTTGTACGATACACTCGGTGCGCGAGTCCGACTCGCACTGGATTGTTTTTTGAAGTAAAACTTCTTTAGGCACGCTTGACTTGGGGAGTAAGCTGATGAATGCCTGACGAAAGCGTTGACGGAAGGTGCGTTATCAGACGAGGCGAACGGTGCGTGATCGGGCGGAGCGAACGGAAGTTGAGAGGGAGATATAGGTAAGTGAAGATAGAAAGAGAGAGAGAGAGAGTTACGTTTCGTATATTGGAAGTTGAGAGGGAGATATAAGTTAGTGAAGATAGAAAGAGAGAGAGTTGAATGACACGTACTTGGCGCCATCAGGTGGCCGAAAATATAAGCAGTACTGACAATAGAATGACACATACTTGGCGCTATCAGGAGGCCGAAAATATAAGCAGTACGCTTTACTTGCCAGGGTGACTAAAATCTTCTGTTTTCATTATCTTTATGTAAAATTCTACGTTTAAAGTGAATAAAATTGTAAGTTCATTTCATATTTTGTGAATTTTCGGGTGAATAATAACAAATTATGACAGGAAGGAGTTTTACTTCGGTCGTGTGGTCTAAGGCACACTCGTCTTTTTTATTTAAAAGATAACTGTAAGTATAAACAAGCATACGGAATCAAATTTTGGAAATACGTTTTCTCGTCTAAGTACCTATTATACAAAATTCTGAAAAACCTAAAAACTTTTAAAAAAGATTCCATTACTTATATTAATTATATTTACTCTTTTACTACAAATTTTACTCCACCGAGTTTGCTAATTGTACAGAAAACAGTTTTCAAACAATGTTTATTTTCATTTATTTTGTAGCGTAGTTCAACAGTTGCACCACTTGTATGTGAAAAATATTAATTACTAGGAAAACAAAAAAATACTTCAGTTATATAAATTACAACTTTCTTTGTTGATGAATTATTACTTTCTAGTGCTTCTATAAAATTAAATGCGGTTTCATAACATAAAATAAAGATAAATAGTGAAGTGGAGTTACTTAACTTTTTAGTGTATTTCCCAGAAGGCACTTACACTATTGGCGTCGGTGGGATGGCAGGACCTAGGTGTCGGACCAAAATTTATCGACGTTTTATAGCCTCCTAAGAAGTTTGGCACCATTTTTTGAAATGTTTATGTATAAAAAATTTTTCGGGTCCAAAAATACCGAAAAAATTCTCGGAATCGTTTCACATTTGAAATTTAACCCTTTAGTAATTATTTAAATGTGCTGCTAAAATAAAAAAAAAATCGGCCTGACAGGACCGGATTTTATGAAAACACAAGTTTACTGATATAGAGATTTACATACTGAAGGGTGTATATAATTTGGTACATATGTTGAATTGATCTGTAGTATTGAAATCAAATAAAAAAAAATTGTTTTAAGGTGTGTATTAAGGGGTATTTTTTTTTTGTCCCAAAAACAAAGTTAAGTTCATACAATAGGGCACACTGCCTATAAATGCAAATACACTATATTGTCGGCAGGGTTTGGCACTGCGACCCGGTTTTTTTTTTTTGTAAGAGTCGTTTACTTTGTAGTGTTAATTTAAAAGTTGGCACACTAATTCAGCTTTGTGTGGTGAGCAAAGTGAAATATAGTGCTACTATGTATCAGATTTAATTCTTAGAAAAATGGTACCCAAATGTTTTTTTTGTAGTAATCTTAAAAATCAATAATTGTATCAAAATCTTTGTCATTAATAAAATTAAACAAATTAACTTGCGGGGCTGTGTCCTACTCGGCAGCGGCGCCAACACTTCTTTACAGTCTTGCCGAGTGCGCAAAGATTTTTTATATACCCGTACTCCCATCATAAAAACATTGCACTTCCACCATGTCCTAAAATATGACCAGTTTGAGATTTTTATTTTACCATTCCAACCCACAAGTGGAGAATGGTACTAGTTTAGGTCAAAATTCCCTTTTTAAAATTTTACAATATTTTTCGTTTTGAGGTTCCCCGAATAAAAAAAAACACATTTTTGGAAAAACTGTGTGTTTGTTAGCTTGTTAGTCTGTGAGCACGATACAGCTCAAACGGATGAGCGGATTGAAACAAAATTTTGAGAGGAAGTTTGGTATGAAAATATGAAAAGCCCTATTGTTTTTGGCGAGAATCGGCGCATTGTTTTTTGTATAATAATGGTATACTTTTCATAATGGCTTATTATTCTATTTATTTTTTCAAGAAAGTTTAGTTAAAATAATTTTTTTTCTAAACTTTATAGTTTTGGAAATATTTTGAAAATAAAAAAATCAGCTGTTCTTTTGTTTTGTAGATCTGTCAGAAATAAACTAGTTAAGCATGCTTTGATTAATTTTTACATGGCGTGGAACATAATATTATGTAGGTAACCATAGCAACGAGTAGCAAATGTCATATCTATTGAATAAATAAAATTATCGACCAATTTTTCAGACAATATATTAACAAACAATATAAAATTAATACATTAACGTTTCGATCCGGATTTGAATCTTCTTCAGAATGGATCTAAAAATATAAAAAAATAATTAATAATTAGTTTCTATTTATTTTGAAAGCAATTCGTGATAGATTTTTTTTAAAAATAAATATTGAAAAAATAATAACAAACAATGTTTTATTACGTATAACAAAAATATTAAGAGCACTGTGGTTTGAATCTAATCAAAAAATAGAGAATAGTTACTTCTTACCACAACAAGTTTATTAGTGGATGTACATTTCGAGAGCTATGCTCTCATCTTCAGCAATACACTAAACTACACTAAACAGTTTAGTGTATTGCTGAAGATGAGAGCATAGCTCTCGAAATGTACATCCACTAATAAACTTGTTGTGGTAAGAAGTAACTATTCTCTATTTTTTGATTTTATTACGTAGTCATGGAAATAATTTGAGCACCTATAAAGAAAGAAAAATTATTAAAAACAAATTATTTCAAAATAATATTATATATATTACTTAAATTTTCCGTATCTAATTGAGCATTGAGAGAATTTTTATTTGATTTTATATGTAACATTTCCGAAATATTTCTTTTAAAAAAATTAGTTTCATTATCTAAAATTTTTTTTGACTAATAGCCATTACCCGCGTCACCTCACGCGATATCAGAAATTGTATTTTCTTGATTATATTGTATAAAATGTCAACATTTAGAGTTGGAGTGGCCCCGTCGCCCAATTGGCTGGAATTTTTTTATAAAAATATAATAGATTTCTTTTAGTGAAAGGATTTTTAAAATCGATTCAGCAGTTTCAGAGATTTACTCCTCGAAACAAACAAATTTTAACTCTATATAATAGTAGGTATAGACTGTAGATTAAATTATGAGTGTTAAGGGTAATTTCTGAATTCTGGTAGCCCGTTTATGAGTGACTAGTGGAAATTTCAAAGTTGCTGTGAACCGACGTTCAGTGAGTTGGCTTTTTGAAATAGTTACGGTGAAGATAGCTGAACGTTTATACAAAAGGTCGAACCTGTGTCAATTTTCAGCTGACTACTCGTCACGTATTGAAATGAAAATAAAAATCAGTCTGACTGCCACAAGCGTTGTTATTCGCGAAACCTGCCTGCCTCAAGTTTCGCAATTCATTAGCGTCTCGTTTGTTTGGGCTGTTTTTTAATGTTTTCAAACATTCATTGCATCTAGTGTTCTATTCGTACCTGACGTTTTTTGGAGTTTACTCCTTAAGAAACGATTTTTAATTATAAGGCCCGGTACGGAAATTTTATGAGTAGTAAAATCAATTGGTGAGGCGTTACGCTCCACCGCTTCAAGCGTGGCGTTTCGCTCGTCCGCTTTAAAAAATACAAACATATATATCTGTAGGTTTTAATGTATATATGTGCAGAGACAAACCTATATCTGTAGGATTTAATGTGCGAAAGAATGAGATGGAATACATTACAAACCGTATCTAAGGAGTAAACTCCAGTCGTGCATCGGAGTTGACACACACACACACTTTTTTTATTGTATTTATATATCATTTTTGACCTCTGATTTTATTGAGAGCACCGGTCAAGCATTATCTTAAGGTAGTTCACTGGCGACAGTCGTTGACAAAAATATAGCTTAATAGTAAGTACCAACAGTTAGAGACCAGGGCTGCCAGATGAACGGATTTTTCGAGTAGAAATAAATTTGAACGGATAATGGAACAGATTTCATGATCTGAACGGATTTAACGGATTTTCTAACTTTTCCGAATTTTTCACCTTTTTTACTACATATAAATTCAAACTTCACTCGATAATCGATAATTTGGGGACATTCGGGTATTTTTAGCACATTCGAGCATATCTGAGCACGTTTCTTTCACTACCTCTGTCCTACTCCTCTCTCTATTTAGGTAGAAAAAGATAAGAGAGTGTATGAAACAATGTGTTCGCGAAACACACACCTATATCGATGAATATCGACTCGCTATATTTGTCTGATGCGTTTTTTCACACAACTGGAGTCAAGTGTTTCGAGTTACACGGATTTACGGAACACATTGAGGATTTAACTGATTGTACTGCCGCGTTTGTTACTATCGCAACATTCTAACAGTCAATATAATATTTTTATTTCATAAAAATGTGAAAAATCTACGAAATAATCGATTCATTGGATGTGAAAAAATGAATCATTTCTATTCAATTTAAAGTCTGTTTGTAAGTAAAAGTAAATTCAACGTCTTATACGAAATTCATTTAATAATGTTAATAATAAAGCCATAATGAAGGTGGAAACACGTCGATGTGTCGTTTATGGTACCGCATACTTCACTTTACTCTCTATCTCTTTCACACTCATTGCATTAATGGGTGAACCGGGCGAACGGATGGAAACGGATTTTTCAGACCACTTCCCCCACCACTTTTTGCCTTACCGACGGATTTCTGAGGAGAGAAATCTGGCAGCCCTGTTAGAGACTCTCCGTGCTAAAAAAATTGTATTTTTGTAAGAGACTGCACAGATACACTCCTATACAATTACAATAAATTATAATAAAAATATTTTTTCTAAATCTATATTTTTTAACATCACGGTAAAAAATCACGTTTTTTTCATAAAATTTTTAATTTTTGAATTTACAATGCATTCGTTTTTAAGAATATACTAAGAACCGTTTTCGAGATATTCTGGAATGTACTCGTTTTCTTTATAAGTGGTATAATACCTCCATCTCGTTAATTATGCACATTTTGATTGTTAACATCTCGTCTTACAGTCGGTGAAAAAAAATAATTTTTTTAAATTAAATATAAGGCACTTTTATTAACCTTATACATTAATTTTATTAAATACCTAAGAAAATCCATTTCATCAGTGAATTACCTTAGAAAGAAATGCATGATTGGCAAATAAAGCTCTTGAGAGTTTCACTATTCCAACAACTGAGGTTAGACTTCTTACCCTATATTATTATATACTCAATGCTATTAGTCATTACAAATATTATGTCTTAATTTGAAAAAAATTGTATGTATAAAAAGGAAATTTCTTATATGATCGTCTGCACGAACTGTTGCTTTTATTAGAGTCAAACGTTTTAATAGCGGAAAATAAATGTCATTATACAGTCTTATATCGGAAAGTTTATACTTGCTTATACCTATATTTTTTTGTAGTACATAAGAAAAAAGAAATACTGATATAAATAATTTATTCGTAATGTAATCCTGTTTATAATGACACTTGCTAAACACAAATAAATTGAAAAAAAAAATATTTATCTTTGTTCAAAGTGCAAAGTGACAATGTCGCCATTGCAAGCTTGTTAAACGATAGATAATTATTTAAATAAAGTCAGAAAAGTGTAGATTTTCACTTTTACGAAGCTCTATTTACCAGTTAGTCATTTTTTTTGTATTTATTTGTAATTGTATATACGGATGATTGTTCTGCAATTACGGCGCGCGAGTTGTCAAAAAATCATTTAATTGTTAATTTTGGAATAATTTTGACGAAAACGTCCAACTAGGACTTGAAATTACATTAAGAAACTTTTACTTATAATTTTTTTTATAAAAAAAGTTACTACCGTTATAAAAAGCTGCTAATAAAAAAAGTATAAACACTATTTGAATTAAGCACCAATTTAATTCCTAACAATTACTTTTTATAGATGTACTAACTTGGCACCGCCTTCAAAAATTTATTTTTCTCTTTTTAGAAGCTTTTTATTGCAAATAATAATTAAGTTTTCAACCATCTATTTGCAGTATATTTTGAACGTGATTTCTTAATTTAATTTGAATACTAGAAAAGGAGTTTTTAAACCAATTTCAGTAAAAATTTCCTTCTGAAAACAGCGGAGTCAAAACCATTGAAATCGATAGAGCCAATTGTGAGCAATCGGTGTACATACGCGTCGAATTGAGAACCTCCTTCTTCTTTTAAAGTCAGTTAAAACGATAAAGGAGTTAATAGAACCACAAGTAAGTTGAGGTTAGAAATAATAAAATAAAAAAAATATTTTTATATATCACGTTTTTAAAACGAACTAAAAAGAGAAAAATGATTTATTTAACTTATAGGATTTTGAACGAAAAATGTGGGGCGCATGCGACAGTTATGTAAGAAGTGTGTGAAAAAATCTATTATGAGATAGTTTTTCGTTAAAAAAATTATTTTATACTTCTTAGTTCGTTTTGAAAATGTGGTATATAAATTTATTCTATTATTTTCGTCTTTTTGGGGTTAATAAAAACGTAGTAAAAACAAAAATATATCGTAAAAAATAAAAATATTAAATGCGTCATGGTACGGTCGAACCCGCGACCTTCGCGTTATTACCACGACGCTCTAACCAACTGGGCCACAAAGGGTGATGCGTCTTATAACGGTAAATAATTAAAATTGAATTATCTGTATTTATTCAAATTTCTTTATTTCTTTTATTATTTCCTTCTTTATTTTAATATTTTCTCGTATTGTCATCTGATTCTGAGTTACGTTAAAAATTTCAAGTCTCTATCTCATCAGGAAGTTAGTTTAAAATCAATTGCAAAATTCCGTCCGACATACATGAAAAGCGAGTTAATATAAACGTGGTAATAAAATAGCTCCCGTCACTGGTTCGCAGCTAACTTCAGACACAAACATACGCAGGTATATCGCGTACCGTAAACCAAACATCACGTTTTATTCTGCCGGGACTCCAAAGGCGTATGACGTTTTGACACCTATGACGCGGCCCTCGACCGAAGCTGTCTTATTGAAACAAAAAAGTGCCATGTGTTAAAAAAAAACCTTATTGCGTCATCGTCGTTCTGACATCTCTGTATTAGAAAGAACTGCTTATTCAGTAAACTGTTTATTTTTTAAGCAACTACACGGAAAGGTAAATCGAATTATTGTGAACTCGTTCTCGCTGGGGATATATCCGCGTTAAAAATGATTGCATACGATCACAGATCTCTAATAAATGGATTGTGAATGGCGGCCATTTTGTGAAACCATCGTCATATATTGAAAATTATAGACGCTTGACAATGTTTAATTAATTTAAGTTAAACGACATCACAACACATCCATGAGCGAAGGTGGAATTAAAGCCCACGACAGTTGGATACAATGGCCAGCACGCTAACCATTACACCAAGCTGTCCTCCCATCGTTATTAATATTGATTAGTTGATTTGTTTTTATCCGATTTCTTATAGTTACAGATCATTATGGAAATCCTTCTTAGCTAGTGACAGGTATAGATGTGACAAATAGTCTATTATCCATCGAGTTTTCTAATGAAATTTGATAATATAATGTATTAATAAAGAAAAATTGATTTGGTTGACATTCAATTTCCTGACACAATAAAAAACTAAAGTTGTTATTTTTATTGTATTTATTTATTATTTAATATTATGATATTGTTATTCGTTGCCAAGGTTACCTACGTATAATATGTTTGACGTGTTCGCAATAAAATTATCTATAAAACTCTAAAACTGCAAAATACTATTTCACACGTACCTCTCTACATGGTTTTATGCCAGGAATCAAAATGTCGACCAAACTTCGGCATTTTATATACATATTTTACTTTCGATTGGTAATAAATTTACTTGAAAACTCGATAACTACATTTAAGAAATAAAATTAATAACTTTAATTTTTTATTAAAAACAGCAGTGCCAGGAAATTGAATGTCAAACAAATCAATTTTTCTTTATTAATGCACTATATTATCAAAATTCAAATTTCATTAGAAAACTCGATGGATGAAAATCGAGCCAAATCGGGATCTTGTACTAAAAGTACCGCAACCGATCACCATTTTGGGGGGTTCAATTAAAAAACAACTACAAATTACGCTAACTAAAAAAAAAATATATATAACAGATAATCATAATGATAAAATGAAAGAATATTATTATTCTTACACCACACTAGAAAATAAGTTTATCGATTTATTCTATTTTTAAATTTACATTTTTTTTAATCACACCTTGTAAACCAATTATTAAAAATATTTTCGACGGCGACAACTTGCTTTGTTCAAATTAGTTGACGTGTTTTTAATTTCTTATGGCGTGTTCGCTATTATTGACATATTTGGCGTTTTTACAAATTCTGTACGTTTTATGGCTCTGCTGATGACTGCACAAACCCGGCAAAAAAGTGACTCACCAACTCATACAAAGTATTTTTATTGTTTGGCTGTTTACCTGGGTATCATTTGAAAACAATTGTTGAACCTATACAATAGGGTACTTACTACTGCAGTGTCTGATGGCCAATAAGAAGGTAGAATAATTAATTGGGTCCAGTTCGATAACTCGATGTGTCCAAATTGACTTTTTGACGTGATAACGTCTTATAAATTGATGAATCACCAATCTTATAAATTGATAAAACACCGGCTGCATGTTCGAAAAAGTGTAACGTAACGTTCCTAACGCGTAACGTTCCGCCTGACCCTGTGCGTGCTTTTTGCTAATTTCTCGCTCAATTTAAATCAGATCGGTTTGAAACCAGTCTTAAACGAAAGAGGAGAACATTTTACATAGATTTCGCATAACAGAATTTGCCTAAACAGTTTTTTTATACAAATTTATATAGAAAAATATTTTATACAAATTTATATAGAAAAATAGCTGTATAAATGCAATGTTGTGTAATGCATGGCGCGACGCGGTCGGTTGTCTTTGTTTGCCGTACATGGAAATTAGAAGCAAACGTATGTCTTGTCTTAACATGAAAACAGCTGCATTTCTAATGTTTAATTCAATTTTTTGACATTAGTATATTGTGAAATGCAAAGCCTTCTAAGTTAAGTATTGGAATAACTAATTATTATTAGAACATAATACTTTGTAAGTTGCAAACGTCACTTTTGACATTTCTTATCATTCCGACACCAAGGATAAGCGGATTGAAACCAAATTTTGGGAGGTTTAGGTTATGTATTACGGAATACGTTATCACGTAAAACTATCGTCCGTAAACCGACTTTACAGACAACCAATTTTTTCTTACGTCAAAGAAAATACTAACTTTTGACGTTCAAAAAAAAAACAAACTGATGATTATTCACAAATTTCCTCAAATATACGTAAAAACTTTTCGTCGTTCACTGTTATTTTTTTAATTTAACCAATCAGAAATCATCTAACCAATCAAAAATCACATATAGCAACTGGTGTAGAATTACTGTACCTATTACTATCTCACTTTGTATATACACGACACCGTATTTTTTTTAATGAACTCCCCCAAACACTCTCCCCTTTTCACTGCGAAAAAAAACGCCATCGTATTTACACGACCCCGTAATTAATCTTTAAAGAACTCCTCCCAGACTCCTTTCCCTTTTCACTGCGCAAAAAAAGTGCCATCGCATCGACACGACCCCGCAATTGTTTTTTAAAGAACTCCCCTCAAACATCTTCCCCTTTGGACTGGGCAAAAATAATTAATTTTTAAATTAAAACGGCCAATAAGACTGTTATATGTTATATAAACTAATAATTGTGTATTTCTAATAGATATTTTGCACATCGAGTTATCGTACTCTAATCTAATTAATTGGCAAATTAAGATTAACTGTCTTTTATTTTTTTATGCTGTTAGTGTTCTGACAATTTTGACCAGTTAGTGTGTTCAGTTTGTTGAAAAGATATGGCGACTGAAAAGTTTTATTGCTATTTAATGTATATTTACGACGTGCTACGTGGTTTAAAATCAGATTTGGGTGGCTAATGTTACAAGTAAAACGCATGCAAGTACATGCGGTAGTAGCGTGTTTAAGATAAGAACCGATACGACTTTCTTAACAGTACGTTTACTAATAATACTAACGGCCCGTCCCGGTTTCACTCGGGTGCTAAAATGTTCTGGAAATATAATAATAATAATAATGTGTTTAACATCCGTTTTTCGACTTTATGTCTTAACAGACGCCTTTCGCACCATTACTATTTTCCATCTATCACATTTCCCGTTATTTTCTACATTTTATTTCAAATTCAACTAATTAATAGCAATGGGCGAATGAAGGAATTTTGGGACATTAGGATAAGGTAGGCAAATTTTGAGCATAGGAGTTTGACCATGGCCTTAAATAAGGAACCATCTTGATATTTATCTGGAATTATTGAGGGTATCCATGGAAAACTTCAGCAAGATGGCCATTACAAGAATTACCAAATGCAGTTGGAAAAAGTTCCAGTCACATCTGCCTCCGCGAGGATTCGAACCCGGTACCTCCCGAATGAGAGTCTAGTGCTTTCACCACTACGCCACTGTTTTGATGTATCTCTAAAGCCTTTTTTGAAGGAAGTTCAATTTTATTACAATGGTTTTTTTCTAAAATAATTTCACGATACGATACTGTCTCGAACTTAATCATATTTAACCTGTTATTTCATTAAAAAAATGTCCCGATATAAATCAATGGTTTATTTACATTCGAACGTACATTTTATTATCAATTTACTATTTTAAATTACATTATAATATGTAGGTAGTTTATTGATTTTGGCATTTGACTTTGTAAAATCTGGCTTCATACCTTCGTGTGTCGTTTATTTAAGACAATAATTAGTAAATTAATCTGCAAGAGATATTTTTTTTCATTCCTCTCTTCGCATATTCTGAAGAAAATTACGATACGGTTGATTTAGTTTTGCAGAGAAAACGTCGTTTATTGCAAGTACTTACTTTTACTGATTGTTCTATAAAAACGCTTTTTTGATCATTCCTTACAAAACATTTCTCAAAACAGTTTTGAACTAGGTACTTGATTTTATTACCGTATAATAACAATAATATGAATAGGTGAATTTATTTATCTTTAAATAATACACAACGCTTTTTATGATACAGGATGCTCGATTACTTTATGGTCACTATTATTCCAGAAGTTAGTTAAAATTTTATGAGAATTTGGGTTCAGCTTGCATTCGTTAAATAAATTTTATTTGCAAAAGTTAGTTACACTATTTCAGATACAAATAAATGAGATTCTAATTCATTAATTAGCCCGTTATTTATTATTTGACATCCCTCAACACAACTCATCGCAATTCCAAAAGTCATTTTCTTATTTCAGACCAAAACTTCTCAATGATATTATTCAATCAAAATGTTTTTCAGAAATTCTGTATAATATCTCAAACCCACAAGGTAATAATTCATCTAAATTAGTTAAAAAAATTTGTTTTCAGCATTCAATACAGCTGTGATCGTTTTCGCGTTTAATAATGTATTTATTTGATTAGACATGGGCAGAATTTTAGACTGTTTTAGACTGAATTCATATACCCTTTTGCAGATTTTTATAAAATAATTTCTGCAATAAAAATGTTTCTTATTATTATTATTATTTTCATTTTACGCACTACTGCAAAATGGGTCAGTTCACTACCGATAATCGATATACAGGCATGAAAAGCGGATATTTAAATTTTGTGCCGTGTTCGATCGATGGTAATTTATTTATTATTTTTAATGACTGAGAAAAATTAATTTCGTTAAGTTAGATTTTAGACAAAATGTAGATCAAATAAATAAAATTGTCGAAGAGTTCTATTCAGACGTTAATCAAAGATTTTAATATAAAATATAAAAAATATAAAATGTTAAATAATAATCAAATGATACTTACCAAACATGTGCACCATAAACAAGTGTAATCATAAATTATTATTGTAAAACCTTACCTGCAAATAACGATATATCTACGCAATAGCCTTAGATGCTGAGCGTGTTTTATTTAAATAAAATTGGTTGTCTTGTAAAGTCGGTTTACGGACGATAGTTTTACGTGATAACGTATTCCGTAATACATAACCTAAATTTATATAATAAATATAATAATTCGAATCTATGATATTGCATCTTTCGCTTCAAATTTAGGTTAATTTTATTTATTAAAATTACTCACCATATAATATAATTGTTTTTTTTAACTTTCTTTCTTTCGTATTTATTTTAAGTCTCAAAGATTAGCTGTCATAATATTTTGAAAACAATTGTTTCACTGTTTATATAAAATTCCAAAACCTACTTACAATATTTAAGTATTTTCATACGTCAAAAAATTGATTTTTATAATGATAAAATTTGTATGAAAACGATTTTTTCGAGAGATGAGACCTAGCTAAAACGATTTTTTGCCCCCCAAAATCCCTTTTCAGTAAATTTCATCCAAATCGTTAGGGCCGTTTTCGAGAAAAGCACGCACAGGGTCAGGCGGAACGTTACGAACGTTAGGAACGTTACACTTTTTTGTGCATGCAGCCGGTGTTTTATCAATTTATAATATTGGTGATTCATCAATTTATAAGACGTTATCACGTCAAAAAAAAAGATTTAAAATGTAGATTAGTTAGCTATGCCCAATACTTGTTATTACCTACACTTAACCAAATCAAAAAAAGGATGCGACTGAGTTATAAAAAATAAATAAATATAGTTAAAAAACAGGATAAGTTTATTTATAAATATAACCTGAACATTTTAACATAGCCATTAAATAATCTACCTACAAAACAATGTTAATCAATAAGGTGACCAATTAAATTTCTATTTATATACCTAAATAAAAAACATATATTTTAACTAAGATAAAAAAAAATATGAATAAAAATTTTGAAAGACGCTACAATTTTATAGGACGCCGTGTAAGAATATTAATTCTTATGAACAGTGAATGTCACATTCCAATCAAATTTCAAAATTGTTTTGTAGCCAGCATCTATTATAATGACTGTCTTAATAGTTTTGTGTGCGTAAAATAACGCTAATTAATATTGCTAAATTAACAAATACGCTGTCTTGTGGAAAATACTTGTCCGCCACTGCTTGCGAATGGAAGGTAATTGAGGAATCTCGTTGGGGCATTTAGTTAATTGGCGGTGGATGGCTGAGTGTCGACCGGAGTGACAAGGTGTTGCCCCAACACTCATAAATGTCACACTCTGAGTAAATGACTTTCAACCACAACCTACTACTTGTCCGTTGAATTGTCGGTACTCTTGGAGTTAAATTTTCCTTCAAATTAAAATAGAATACAAAAAAGTTTTTTTCTTCATACCTCGATCGAAAGTACATACTTTAGGCATTACTTTTAAGGCAGAAAGTCTACCATTTTCGCATTGGTGGGATTACGCGCACTGAAGCGGGAAGTACGTACGTTCGGGCGACAGTACAGAAAAATAACCTATCAACTGTTGTTTAGATGTCGTTTCCATAGCAACCCTATTATATTTTAGCTAATAGTCGCGAAGAGCTGTCATGCGTGTTTTTACGTATAACCTCAAAGCTGCTTGTTTGGAATTTAATAAATTAATGTATTTAATAAGGGTACTGATGACCGAGATACGAAAAAAATAGTATACACCACACTGGCCGAAAGTCTGATATCCTTGCTCTGCGCATCATGATGCCCTCGACGAAAAAATGGCGGTAAGGAATATCAAACTTTCGGCCCTTGTGGTCTCCAATACACTATTAAATTTTTGCATGGGATCGATTGGAAATTTTTATAAATGAAGAATCTCAATGAATCAAAAACACGCACAGAACAAATTTTATATACAAATCTTTGATTAACGTCTGATTACTCTGCTATAAATATAATTATCGACCAATTTTTCAGACAATATTGTCTGAAAAATTTTATTTATCAAAATTGATATACTTAGTGCGCGGACCTTCGTCTAATCTTTTCTTTTAAATTATAGTGCCAAGACGAGTTCATTCATTGCGTGTCTTTCTTTAAAAAACGATTTTGTACGCACTAGACTTAAAAGCAATCTTTGATCCTGATTTTCCAAGGAAAAAAAAAACATTTGTCGGTATATTGGAAGGAAACTAGGAGAGATCACAAATTACTATCGATATAGAACAATTTCTGTCATTATTTTTACACAAAAAGATAAAGCGAATACGATGTTTTTTTTTGTATGTATGTATGTATGTATGTATGTATGTATGTATGTATGTATGTATGTATGTATGTATGTATGTATGTATGTATGTATGTATGCATGTATGTATGTATATAAGTATGTATGTTTGTAAACTCGTTTGGACTACAGCAAGTGGTTTATATAGTGGTATAATATGCCAGCTCTGTAAGTACACTGGCTAGCCGTGCGGTCTAAGGCACGGGTCTTCGCTGACGTCAACTCTCGGAATCACGGGTCGTGGGTTCTAATCCCGTCCACGCCGAAAAAAAAATTGTTTTTTTCGGCAAATTTTTGACAATAAATCGAACTATAAAGTGGAAAATAAATATAGTTTAAAAAAAACTAAAAAACACGCTTTATATCGAGCTAAAAAGTACAAAGTAATTTTTTTTAAATAAGCTTAAAACAATGAATAAAAAATACAAGTATTATTGTGAAAAAAGCGTGGGGCACTTTGTGCCACATTTTCGTACATCGAGCGCGCCACGGTTTTTTCACAATAATACTTGTATTTTTTATTCATTATTGTTTTAAGCTTATTTTAAAAAAAAATATTTTTTACTTTTTAGTTCGATATAAAGCGTGTTTTTTAGTTTTTTTAAAACTATATTTATTTATAGATTACGGATTGTCACTTGATACTTTTCAAAGTGTACCTTTAACAATCGATTTCTAGGAGTCCGCTATTTTATGAAAGAGGAATTTACTGTTGATTTTGGTATTGAAGTGTAAGTATTTTTCATATTCTTTAGTTTTAAAGCGGTACCGTTAACACAGTGATTCGCAGTAGGATCTACCCCACGCGACTGGGACAAGTCCAGGTAGTTAGTACGCTATACAATGATGTGTTGTATGAGTCCGTAGCCCTTGTCACAGATTAATAAGTATTATGTCGCCCACATCAAGAGCTCTTTGTTTATATAATATGTGCAAGGTGGTTGCTTACGGTCAAACAGACATTTTCGCAGATTTAAAAAATTGAAATAAATGTTACAAAACACTCGAATACTACTGTTACTGTTTTATACTGAAAACTCTTCTATACGCATGGGATCGCGATTTTATCTGGTATACTGTTGCATAATTAATATTACTTTAATTTAGCCATCTTTTGTAATCACTGATTTTATCAAGGTCCAATTTTGAATAATTTATGTAAGAACATAATCGTTGCCTCGTGTTTTATATTTGAGAAAAAAAATTGAACAAGGATTAAGTTTTATCCGTCGATATTTGACTTTGATAAACACGAAATGTAGTTTTTTAGTTACCTACATATTAATTTTTAATCTACATTCCGTACTTTCATATGTAAACGACAATTCTTCATATTTCCAGTATCTGAAGATGACCTGATCTAGGTCGAAACGATCGTTATAAATTAAATTAATATTTTTTTGGATTTAGTCTATTCTATTTTATTTTTTACAAGCATAAATAATAGTTTAGGACCTACTGACCTTTTAGGAAGCTGACTTCCTCATGGAAGTGTCAAGTGACATACTTTATAATGAAGTTCAATAAATCCATACAACGAAAAAGAAATTTTGCGTCAACAACTCCAATCGTTTTTAGGGGTATTCAACCCCTAAAGTTGCCGACAACTACACAACTAATTTTCTTATATTTTGCCTGTATAAATTTTCTACATAAACCGAGCGGTGTAGAGTAGTGGTGAGAGCACTAGACTCGCATTCGGAAGGTACCGGGTTCGAATCCCGGCGCAGACAGATGTGGCTGAGACTTTTCCTGCTGCCTCTCGCCAAGAAACGGTAATTCTTGTACCGGCCATCTTGTTGAGGTTTTCCATGGTTTCTCTCAATAGTTGCAGATACATATCGAGATGGTTCCTGATTCAAGGCCATGGCCTATTACCTGTCAAACTCATTCTCAAAATTTGCTATTCATTAAGTTGATATTTAATAATGTAGAAAAGTAACTGGAAGTGTGATAGATGGAAAATAGTAATGGTGCGAATGGCGTCTGTTAAGACATAAAGGCGAGAAACGGACGTTAAATGCATTATTATTATTTTTATTTAAATTACGTGCTCAGCAACTATTATTTTTTGTTATTATTATTATTTTAATTTTCTGCATAACTTTAAAACTGAATACAGTAAAAGAACAGGTAGAAAATAGAAACAGACAGAAGTAATGATAATAACAGTAAGGCTGTTATTTTGAAGACAGGATATAGGAGACCGGAAATTTAATATTTTGAAATACAGTTAGTTTCATGAGGACGTTTCTCACCCCGTCGACTTTCTCAGAGTTTACTTCTTGTTTCTTTACAGATCGTGCATATACGTACAAACGCAAACAAATTACATACGGAAACGCTTATATAGATACAGACTGTTGAAAAAATACGTTCTTTTATTGAACGCACTATATATTTGGACCTCGTTGACCAAAAAAATAACAACAGGCCGCTGCACACGAGACTGGTTTTGCCATTAGATTTCTTGCTGGATTTGGTTTCAAGCGCTAGCTTTCGTGATGGCTTTTATATATTCGCTTCACACGATGTGTGTATTGAAGCTTGCTTTGTAGATGGGTTTGGTGCGCGCGCTCAGTGACAGTTTGAATATTAACAAACGTGAACGTTTATTGTCTCTGAACAGAACACACACTATGACATAGTGTTTGTTATTGGGCGGCTGGCCATGTCGCCCACGTGACAAGATTATTAGTATGTACAAGTGGAAACTTCCTTATTATTATAGTATAGCACATTTACTATTACTTAGTTATTTAAAGTTAAAGTTTTAGAACCTCCTAAAGGACCCCGCACGGAACATATGGGAATCGGCCCTCGGTTAAAATCTTCCATACTCGGGGATATTATCCAAAAATCGACGCTGATCAAAAGTCTCCATGGGCACGAAGTCCGGAAATGCGATCCCGGGGAGTTATTATTATTTTGATTGCAATAAAAGTATACTTTTATTGCAATCAAAATAGGGAAAATGAGCAAATGCACCCGTCTCCTTGTGATATTCTATTATAGACATATCTACATCACATAGATATATCATATACAGTATATATGTCGCCGGGATATTGTCAAATCCGTGATTTTGTAATTTCACTAGTGAAATTACAATATCACGATTGACAAAGATTCGTGATATTATAATTTCACTAAGTGAAATTATAATATCACGGGTTTGACAATATCCCGGCGACATATATACTGTATATGATATATCTATGTGATGTAGATATGTCTATAATAGAATATCACAAGGAGACGGGTGCATTTGCTCATTTTCCCTATTTTGATTGCAATAAAAGTATACTTTTATTGCAATCAAAATAATAATAACTCCCCGGGATCGCATTTCCGGACTTCGTGCCCATGGAGACTTTTGATCAGCGTCGATTTTTGGATAATATCCCCGAGTATGGAAGATTTTAACCGAGGGCCGATTCCCATATGTTCCGTGCGGGGTCCTTTAGTACCTACCTAAATTACTTTCAGGATGCCTGATTTTAACGAGAGCTTGATTTGTTTTTTGTCTTCTTCGAATTTAAATTTTAAAATCCTTTATTGTTATATAACACTCGCCTTTCTAGTATACTGGTTGCACACAATTCATAACGGAAGATTCTCGCGTTTTTGTACTGCCGAGATGCGAACCATTTAGGGAATTTGGCACATTAGTGTTGTTAGACGTGGTTCAGAACACTTGTTCTTTTGTTAATTCGTGTAAACGGGGTCGACCATGTGTGTTTTTATAGAGATCGAATCTATAGGTACAGTGACTGCGGAGCGTAATTCTGAACTAAAACCGAGTTAAAATGTTTTACTGAGAGTCACGCATATATCTCCGCCATAACAAGTTACAAACATTCATCTTTCCTCTTTCTCACACCAGCAGTGTTTTGTTTAATGTGCGGACGGAAGTTTTCTTTTGTTTAGGAAACAAAAGTTCGACGTTCAAAAGTGAATAAGCATGTTTGAAATTAAATATTATATAAGTAAGCAATGAAGATTTTCCAACTTGAAGTCAGTTACTAAAGTATCCTATTATTATATTATAATCTGCGTTTGGTTTTCAATTGTTTTATTCAGAAACTTCGCAAGACGAGGTGTCAAATGGTATAATGAAACTTTGCATTGAAAAGCTTTGTCAAAGCTGTTTAAATTTTAAATTTTCGCGTTGCTGTGAATTAAAATCGATTTAATTCGGTATAACACTAATTTTGTTCGGTATTTTACACTAATTAAATCTTTTATCAAAAAGAGCTTCGCTTCATAAGTCAAGTAAATCTGTATCAGACGTACACAATACACACTTTCGTTAAATTAGTGTCTACGACGGCTATTCAGAAACAAAACGCTTTACTATCGCAAGATTAATCGACTTAAAAAAGAGGAGGAGGTTCTCTATTTGATTTTTTTTTTAAGTAAAACTTCTTTACGCACGCTTGACTTGGGGAGTACGCTGGTGAATGTGTGACAAGAGATTTACGAAAGTGTGATCGGGTGAGGCGAACGGAATTTGGGAGGGAGATATAAGTTAGTGAAGATAGAAAGAGGATGACAAATACTTCACTGGCTAGTGGCGACATCAGGTGGCCGAAACAAATACTTCACTGGCTAATGGCGTCATCAGGTGGCCGAAAATATAAGCAGTACTAACAATAGAATGACACATACTTTACTTGCCAGCGGCGCTATCGAGTGACAGAAAAAGTTTTGTAAACCTACTTTAAATAATATTTCATAAAGATATACGCTTAAGAGAGCTAAGTAATTGCAATGTATTACTTTTGTTTTAATTATCTTTATGTTTATATTTCTTTCTTCTTACATTAGACTGTTCATTTCGTTCTTGAAAAATTTTATAAATTAATATTTTGTTCAATACATCAAATATTCTACGCTTAAGAGTATTCGTCCCTGCAAACACCCCCTGCACCCTTCATCTCAAATCTTTTCCCCTCGCCTAAACACGGTTTGCGCTCTCCCGACGCTATTTTTAAAGCTAGAGGGTACTGGTAAACGCCAAATGAAAGACAAAGAATCAGACTACAGATCCTTCAGGCGAATTTTTTGAAAAACAGTTTCGCCTACGTGTGAAATATTACGTAACTTATTATTTTTTTCAAAAGGTTGTAAGTTTTTTCAGGATTTTTTTTTAAAAAATTCGCCTGAAGGATCTGTAGTGTGATTCTTTGTCTTTCATTTGGCGTTTACCAGAACCCTCTAGCTTTAAAAATAGCGTCGGAAGAGCGCGAACCGTTTTTAGGCGATGGGAAAAGATTTGAGATGAAGGGTGCAGGGGGTATTTGCAGGGACGAATACTCTTAAAGTGAATAAAATTGTAAAATAATTTGAAAGTTCATATTTTGTGAATTTTCGGGTGAATAATAACAAATTATGGCAGGAAGAAGTTGTACTTCAGTGGTGTGGTCTAAAGCAAACTCGTTTTTTTATTATTGTTGCTACATATGCGAGAAAATTCGATATTTTAGTTTGTTATAAATAAAACAAATAGTGCGTGTACTAAATAATGTAGAATTCAGGTAACAAATGCGTCGGGTGATGTACTGACCCTGTCGACGTGGGATCACACTACCTCATAAAAATACAAAAAGCCGGCTCTGCCTCAACGAGAGTAATGTTGGGAATCACCGCTATAAACAGATATTGTGACTGTCCCGGAGGACTCTGTGCCGTGTGGGACGCATTAAAATTTACGATTACATAACACGGTTCGCAGGCTCATGTTTGATCGATCCGATCGTCAACACTTTGTCGCGTCCACAATTTGTTTTGACACGTGTCCTGTTGTTCGAATGTTCCAAAAATTCCAACGGGCCATATTTTATTTACCTATCCGAACTATTTGTCAGCCGCAAAATGTCGGTTGTAAATTAAATACAAAAATTCTAAAATTTCAAATGTCCCTGCAGTCGTCACATTCCTGGTTGTATGTTTCTGCGGCCAAACGGCAAAATCACTTATGTCGAATTTTTTTTTACTATTGGAATCCTTTATATGGACAACTGGCGACGAAACTTACAACTATAATCAGAGAAACATGATTATGAATCATACAGTGAATCGGTACTGTTAATCGTGAATTTTTTTATTATAATAATAAAAAGTGTTGAATAAATTAATAAATGACTTATTATGGAACCTGCGAAGTTTTAATTTCGTGAAAAGTTGCTCTGTGTAGTAAAATGCTGTAATAGTACCGTACAACATTTTAATATTAAATATTTTACCCAATAAGTAGATATTGTACTTAGTCTTAATATTGAAAACTTAATTTATTAATTGAATAGTTATTATTATTAAATAACATTAAGAATTTTGATAGAAAAAAATTAAGTTAACTACAAACTGAAAATACATTTTGACAGATGACTATTTTTACACGCTTTATATTAGCTTCACCTGTATTTTAAACGGACAGATTTATTTTAAACTTTGTACACTTATCAAGAACCGGTGACAATACAATAATTTGATAAATCTATCTCATTATCCTGATCAGGATCGCCAGAATTAAATAATTAAGTTTGTATGTATGTTTGTAACCGACTCCTTTGGGCTCGATTTTGACCCACTTTAAATGGACAGATTTAATTTAAACTGTGTACACTTATCAAAAACCTCTCCATGACTATTAGTTAAACCATCTTTACTAAAAAATAATCACCTTTTTATAGCACATCGAACTAGAAAGTGAAAAATAAATATAATTTAAAAAAACCAAAAAACACGCTTTTATAGCACATCGAACTAAAAAGTGAAAAACAATTCTTAATATAAGAAGAAAATAATAATGAACAAAAAATATTAGTATTAACCCAGATTAGTAACTTAATTACTTAATAAAGTTACTGTATCTATAACAAATTAAAATATGTTAAGTATATCTTCGTAAAAAATGTTAATGTGAGTGGATTTATTGATCAGTGAACATTTGAACTACCTGTATCATTATACATAAACACTGTATTTTTTTAAATTTCAGTTTTTTATCAATTTACTATAAGCGTTCATTGTAGCTTTGATTATAATCGACATCGACATGTTTTGTGCCCTGGGTAGTACGGGATTATTGTAAATGGGCAGCCCACGGATATTTACTTTTAACCCATCCCCCAGTCAATACGAAAATATATACAAATATCATTAGCGTAGTCTTTCGAATGATGACACCCACCATTTTAATGTTAAAAAGATTAAAAAAAAATACTTTTGCTGATCGGTGAATTAAAACCTTTTTCAATTTTTTTTTCTTCAAACACGCGCCTAAAATTACACACGCATAATAAAATACGCAGCCGTCAAACAAATTCGATGGAGTGACGTCACTGTTTGCTGATTGATGTTTCAAATTACGTTCCGTTTCACTTCACTTAATTTATAATTAGTATTTTTGTAAAAAAGCGATATATTTTAAATAAACCTTTCAGTGTTGCGGTTTTCACATGTTTTGCTATTTAAATATTAATCGAATTATAGATTTTATTCCCTATTGAAAATTTCAATTGTGAGCGATTGATTAACAGATGGAAAGTGTAAGACTGGCTTCTCAGTCGAATGGCTGTCGTTGAACAAAAACTAATCATTATATATCTATATACAGATTGTATCAAATCAAAACGGTCCATAGGACATTCTGTGTGTAAGACAGAGACGATATATAAAGATCTAAAGCAGTAAGTAAGAATGAGATAAATGATCGCTAATATAGTTACGTAAATAAATAATTACGTACCTACACTGTAAATCTTTTTACCAATTTATCAATTAAAACAACTACAAATAAATTTATTATGTTGGCGGTTGAATTACCACCATAAAACCATTTAATTATTTTGATTTTTTCCCGAACAGTATAAATAGCCATTTTATCAATAATTTCACTAGTGAATACTGACATTTGATAAAATTGTGATTTTTACTGTAGAAAACAAAGACGATTAGATTGTATAACCACAGTAACTATTAGCGATCATTTATCTTATTCTTACTTACTGCTTTAGTGCTTTATATAATATCGTCTCTGTCTTACACACAGAATGTTCTATGGACTGTTTTTTTGATACAATCTGTATATAAAATTCCCGTGTCACAATTTTGGCCGCGCTAATCTCCAAAACCACTGAACAGATTTTAATGAAGTTTTGTAAATATGTCTTGCTTGGTGCAACTTAGGCTATAGGATAGTTTTTATTATTTTTTTTGTACAAAATTACGGCATTTTCTTAAAAAAACTGTTATTTGCTTCTGAGCTAATTTACATATGAAACAATAGCGACATCTGTACACGGACACTAAACCTCAATCGTTCTGTCATCTAACAGAAACAAAACAAACTAAAATTTCCGCTCACATTGTTCCATTAGAAATAAACCTCTACACAGTCTCCCTTCTCTGACAATGTAAACCACGAAGTCATAAGGAAAACCAGCTCGAGCGTAGCGGTGGACCGATATCTGTCGCATGAAACAATATGACGTCAGCTACTGGGTAATGCACACAGGTGGAAAGAACCGAAGTTTTCACAGGTAGTGATAGTAGCGCTATCTCGCGTGCGCCAGAAAACGGTCCATTTCGTAACACAGCAGGCATAGGAAGCTAGGTCTCCTGATTAAAGAGTTCCTGATTTAGTACCAAATAGCGATATCTGTTAAAAATTTGCTCAAAGCTATCAGTTCAACAACAAACCGGATAGCTACAATTAATTCCACGTCACATGTGTTTCATAGACAAACAATACGACGTAAAAACAACGCATGTGTTTAGTTGTTTTTGTATCATTGTTTTACCGAGTCCGCTATAATTCTATAAAAAATGTCCGATACCTCATAATGTCAGTGTTTAAAAGGTAATCCACAAATCCGGGCGAAGCCGGACCGGACCGCTAGTTTATTATGTAATTAATAAGTTAGTTGCGCTTTGCAAATGGAATAAATAACTTTAGCCTACGTGTTTTTTGCTCAGCGTTAAACTTGTTTAATTTACCAGAATGCTCCTTTGTAATCGGTTTTTTGTACGACACAGTTAATTTCGCAAAACGGATTGACCTGAGAATAAACGCACGAACGTAAATGATATATACACATACGGCGGAGTAGGGGAGAAGCAGGTAAATGAGAACACGGTGTGTCAATTAACATCAACTGGAGTACTAAATGACCCTCGGGTGTTACCTCTACGGCACGGTTTTGTCATTAACACTGTTTTGGTACTATCACCACCGGGCGAAGGTTCTACTGTATCGGTGACAATCCAATATATAAATACATCGTGTCAAAACAATATTGTTGATTTAATAATTCCAGCGGGGATGAATTTAATCGAGAGATGGGAATTGTTCAAGCCATAAATTTTTTTGGTAATTATTTCCTAAACTTTTTACAAACTTCATACAATTCTTAAATTTTGTGCTGACACACTTTCTTGGAATGTTCATGTTGACAATCTATCTGTGAAACTAACTAAAAGTGTTTTTGCCCTTCGAGTCATTAAAAGTAGCTGTTTTGACTCTAAAGTTTGCTTATCTGCCTATATGCATATTTTTATCAGCTGGTGAAATATGGTATTGTTAGCTGGGGTTATTGTGCAGATATCAAAAAAAAATTTCTTGCTCAAAAAAAAGGCAAATCGTGTCATTTTTTATCTCGATTTTCGTGCCAGTTGCAAACAAACTTTTATTGATAAATGTATTTTAACTGTACCGTCTATATGTTTCGGTCAATGTCCGAAATCTGGGCAATGTCGACAATGCCCGGAAAATGTCGACATTGACCGGTCAATGTCGACAATGCCCGAGCCACATCGGGCAATGTCCGAAATCGGACAAGGTTCAAAAAATAGATTTTTTATAAATATGAAACGCTGATTGTGTCTTTATCATGATAAGTTATCATTAACCCTTTGTTTACTTTGTGCTTTATTAAATAAATAAAAAGCCTTTATTGAGAGTATTATTATTACCTACATAATAAGTACTAATACAAAAATTGCGGCCAGTATGTAAGTTTTAGAAGCAACGTATTAACCAATACGACACATTTCAGGCTATCCATGGACACGACACCAGAAATAATTCGAATGTGATTTTGTCAAAATCCATAATGTATTTATTTAATAATAGTGCCGAATGTCACGCACTAAAAATGTTTAATATAATTATGTAATTGCCTCTTTATATGAAAAACCTGGAATTAATTAAATTTAAAAAAGAAATTTAGGCAGCTTTACTTATTCAATGTATATAATATTGATGATTTTCGGATTTAATTGTGTATTTTTACCAATTTGTATTTGTTATAGATTGTAATTTTGGTGTTTTTGACGTATCCACTTGTATAGAGTAATAAGGATAATAAATACTATTCTATTCTAATATTCTGTTTTGCAAAAATGGAAACAATTAATTGTTTACATTTAAGTGGTGTTCAAAGTGTCCCAAAAGTCTGCATATTTTTGTCTACCCTAAAAAAACATATTTGTATTCAACTGCAAATATAATACAGCAAATTTCATTGAAGACGCGACATAAACATTAGTTTTATTGATATGGTAGCAGCTTCGATAATAGATTATGCGATTACAGAAAATCGTTCTTTATCAGTGTATATTGCATTTTAATGCTCGGTTGCAGAAAGGATTGTCAAAAAATCTGATTTGACAATGACCTTAGATTTACACTTACCTATTTCTCCGTAAGAAAATTATTGTCGACTTGAAACGATATTTTTTTTAAACTGTGTATACATCTATTTAGCATTGTTTTTTTTACAGTATCCACTTCGAAACGACATTTTTCTACGCTTGAAAAGCGGTCTTTTTCTATGTAGAACAATTATTTGTTTTTTGTATGAGTAACACTCTAATGTTCTAGATGACAAGGAGTTTGAATATGACATTCGACTGCTTCTGATGTATGGAAACTAATTATATAATCACAATCTAAGGTCATTGAAAATCAATTTTTTGACAATCGTTTCTGCAACGATTTTCTGTAATGCATTTTCCATAGCTACCAAAAATAAACAAGCTTAACTGAAATTCAATATTGTTTTTCAAAGTGAAATATTTTATTTTCACAGTATATATTATACTTTATGCATAGTTCAAAACACTAGTATAAAAACAAAGAAATGAAATATACAAAATAAAATTAATTAACAAATCACGTTTGTGAGATACCTATGTTTAGTAACAGGTCAGTAGATATATGCTTAATGCATAATAGGATGGACACACAATAATGAAGTATGCTAGTGGGATGCTGAGTTGCTGAAAGGATTGTCAAAAATTTGATTTAACAATGACATTTAGATTGTGATCGTATAATTACAGTCTTGTAGAAAATTACGGTGTTTTGTGAAAATAAATTGTTTTAGTAACATGTAACGACATCTCATAGAATTTACTCAAAAGCAAACAAAAAATAACTGTTTCAGTACCAAGTAGCGACATCTGATAGAATTCGACCAGAGCTGTTAGTTCAGAAGCAAATCTGCCAGAATTTACTCAATGTTATTAGTTCAGACGCCGGGCCGCAAACTAAATGCATTTTTCAGAATAATATCTATCGCACCCGGGTGAATCCGGGACGGACCGCTAGTCTTTAGATAATTCTTAAAGACCTAATTAAATGCTTCACGCAAAAAAGTTGTTTGTACAAATCCCGGAGGCCGTGTCATTTGTAGATATTAATTATAATATTTATCCAGACAGTCATACAGAGACGAATGTGTGTAATCGTTATAACGGATGGTACCATGCCGCTCCGTCCCGCCCCGTTCCGCGTAACACCTACAATGAATCGTATACGCAGAGGCACACTGTTCAAATATATACAAATGACTTTTGTTACACGTGTTTAATTATAACTTATGCCGTTCCATATTCATTCTAATGGCCGGACCTATTTACTCTCGCCTCTGCAAACGTACCAAGTGTCCCTAGTGACTCGAACAGGAACAACTGAGTTCCTTTTTTTTCGACGAAATAAGAAAAATAAAGACATAATTTATTTATTTTATATTTTGTCTGTGTTTTGTTGACGGTTGAAGATGAGTTATTAAATGTAACTGACTTCATTTAAAATGCAAAAATAATTAATATTGTTTTTTTTTTTGTTTGTAGATTTTGATATATTCATAACTTGATTACCAACAGGTTTTAATAAATGCTTTTATTGTTTTGAAATTATCTAGAATATTGTTATCAGCATTTATTGCAAATTATCTAACGCTTTTTAAAAAATTCCAGCCAATTGAGCGACGGGGATAAAGAAAATAAAATTTCTGCTATCGCGTGAGGTGACGCGGGTAATAACTAGTATTCAATATGATATTTGCTCTTCGTTGCCATGGTTATCTACTTAACATTTTCCACGTCATGTAAAAATTAATCAAGGCATGCTTAACCAGTTTATTTCTGTCAGATCTACAAAACAAAAGAACAGCTGGATTCTTTTTATTTTCAAAATATTTCCGAAACTATAAAGTTAAGAAAAAAAAATTTTAAACGATACTTTCTTTAAAAAAATAAATAGAATAATAAGCCGTTATGAAAAATGTATCATTATTATATAAAAAACACCGTTATAGCATATATCTCTTCTGCCAATGCTCCGATTTTCCCCAAAAACAATAGGGTTCTTCATATTTGCATACCAAATATCCTCCCAAAATTTGGTTTCAATCCGCTCATTCGTTTGATCTATATCGTGTTCACAGACTAAGTGATTTTTTATTTAAACTAGTATACCGTTCCCCACTTGTGGGTTAGAATTGTAAAAATAATATAAAATACATACATTTTTGAAAAAAAAAATAAGCATTGTTTGTAAATTTCTAACTCAAAGTTCCATTTCGGAATTGAGGATGGTCCGATACTGGAGGTCCTAAGTGCAACTGTCGATACGAGTTGCAATCAAAACAGTATCTTGCGCATACTTCGTATCCGGACTCGATTAATAATTGTTCCTTGTTCAGTTCGTCGAAGCATAATCAAACTATTGCAATGAAAGGACATCCGGTATGCATATATATACATACATCCGCATAGTACATGTGTGATGGTAATTTATTTAATATATGTATGGACATTTGTTTTTATTTCTATAGATGCTGGATTCATTATGCACTGCATACAGATGTTCCCAAACTGATTGTGCAAAAAAACTGGTATACGAATAAGAAAGTAAAGAATTTTTTAAAAACAGCATAAAAACAAGTGTGTCCACTGTAAACACTCTTGTGTCCACCGTGGACAGACCCGTACTTTCTAAGAGAAAGAAATTTATTTCATACTGTTTAATGTGTTCATATCGGTGTGTTTTTTATTTTTTTAAGATGTATATTTTTCTTTTGAAGCAAATCTTTAAGCACCGCGCATTAATAATTACTATCTAAGTGAGCTGGTATTTTTTTTTTATTGTAATAAAACACGCTCAGCATCTAAGGATATTGCGTGGAGATACCGTAAGGTGTGAAAAGTTTTTGAAACATTGCTTCACGCCTAGTACCTATATCGGCCTATCTAAAGGCAGTTGCACACGAGGCTGGATACACTGCTTGAACTTCTGCTGGCCGGCATATTAGATACAAGACTATTATTGCTTTTGTTTTTGTAAATTAATTAAAATACAGCAACGCTGAACAACGTCTGCCATCTGACGGCTGTAATTTTGAAACAGCGAGCAACGCTGAACAACGTCACAGCAATGTTGCATGATGCCATCTGACGGCTTAGCTCAACGCTTTTGCTACTTGCGCCTCTATATGACAATTTTAGTAAAATATTTCTTCGATCTGTCATCTGAGCTTCATATTGTAATACAACAAAAAGAAGAACGTTATAAGCAGTGTGCAAAATTAGAAACGAATTGAATACCTGCAATCATATTAAAAAAATAATTTTGTAAAGTGATAATTATTATACTTATTTAGTGCGAATAATTCGCACAGGTCACACTAGTTAGAAATAATATGAATTTTTTGTGATTAAGTAATACGATCTTTTTAATTCGATTTAACAGTTAGTACAATTACTCAATAAAATAGAACCGTGGAACACACTGAAAGTGTCCATTAGTTAATGTATCATAAAAAAATCATTCTGTACATTGCGTACTTGTGACTAATAAAATACTTCACTGCGCATGCACCGTACACGTGTTGTATGTATGAATGCAAATTAAAAATGCGGCAATGCTTTATTTTTCCATTTAATTGTTTGTTGTAGAGGTGAGAGGTGGCCAGTTCATTTTTCCATTTACAGTAACATCGCCGTAAATTTATTTATTATTTCATAAACAACCTATCATAAATATATTCATGGCCGCCGCTATTTTGACGCACCTATTAAGTTAACTCGACAAGTATTTACTGCACTCATGAGAGAAAATAGATTTACCTAGAGCAGTGATGTCAAAGATACGCCCCGCGAGCCTTATCTGGCCATCAAGCCAAGGCCGTAGGCAAGGGGGAGGGGTTTGGGTGTTCAAAACCCCCCCGAAATGCTTTAGCCAAATCACCGTTTTATACATACTACTAAAATATTTTCGACTCTTTTTTTCGGATCCGTAGATTCCACGCTTTTCGGCATCCATCTTAAATGTAACAATGAAGGATGAGTGACAGAAATGCTCCATCTCTCTCACTCACCTTTCATTGTTACATTTCATATCATATGCCGCTTTGGCGTTGATCGCAAGTCAGTACAAGGTTAAATAAGTTTGTTCGTAACTAACAATAATTTACATTTACAAATAATACGGATTCATGAAAATGTTTGGTAAACTCAAACGATTCTTGAAGAGGAGTTATCGATGTGGCGAGCGAAGTGGTCAACAATAGTTGTTGCGGAATGGCTCACTACACCACAAGAAGCTCTAGTCAGCTGTAACGCAGTAATGTTTCCCATGATTCACAAGCTACTGTCAATAGTCGTGTCGCTACCTGTGTCGACGGCGACACCAGAGCGTACTTTTTCTCCATCGAGGAGGCTAAAAACATTTTTGAGAAACAGCATGGAACATTCACGACTGACTGGATTAGCCTTGATGAGCGTTCATCGTAATGTCGAGATCAGTCAAGAGATCGTTGTCACGCGCTTTATTTCAGGTGACAATCCGCGTCGGTCCCCTTTTATTAAATTTTTTATTTATGTTAAATTATACTATAATAAGCATATATTATAATTTTACATTAAATAAAGTTGTTACTTATTGTCTCTGGTCCAGAGCTCGACCCCCCTCCCGAAATGAATTCCTGGCTACGGCCTTGCCTCAAGCCATCTGGAAACAACCCGCGACCAGAATCTATCCAGTGAGGATTTTAGACACCTGAAATCAATGAGCTTATCAAAAACAAGAGATAATTTACCCTTTTTAGGCGCAACCCAAGCAATAGCTGGTTATTACCTCTATATGAAAATTGTTTTAAACTAAATAAATAAAGATTTTAATTTAGTATGTGTTTTAGTTTTTAATTTAGAGTCTGGCCCACTAAAGGCCGCTGCACACGAGGCTAGAAATGCTGCTAGGAGTTCTGCTAGCCGGTAGGCTGGGTACGAAGCTGGAAATGACGTCAGTGCGGGCTAGCCTGCTAGCTCAGAAGATAAGTTTTAAAATTAGAACAGGGGCTATTTTCCCTGCTAGATCTGCTGCTAGGTATGAGCAAAAACCAATCAGGAAGCAGTATCTTGTCACATGGGCACTTGAACAAACGCCTACAAACCAGACAACAGACACGTTTCGCTCTGTGTTTATATTCGAACTGCCACTGTGCGCGCACCAGATCTATCCACAAATCAAGCTTGAAAAATAGTCTCGTGTGAAGCAAGCACTTAACAGCAATAAAGAAAACCAGCGCTAGTAGGCAAATCTAACAAGGATTCTAGCAGCGTTTCTAGCCTCGTGTGCAGCGGCCTTAACACACCTTGTATCTTATAAATTGCCCTTTAGAAAAATCAGTCTGATACCCCTGACCTAGAGACTGGTTTTGCCGCTGGAATCGTAACAATCAGAATGTACACTTTTACCAGCTTTGCGTGAATCCATGACTGCAGTCAACACTTGATGCGATTTTTCGATCTACCCACATAATATTTCTTTTGATGATTGGCATGCCTACATTTCAGATAAGCCACAAGCACAATGCAATGTTTATATTTGGTGCTTAATTACACGTGTTAGAATAGTGTGTCCATTGAAATGACCCAGGACCGAAGGGGTTAATGAGTTATTGTTGATAGTCAATATACACGGTTCATTCTTCATTGTTTCAGGGATCTTCAGGAGGGTTTGCGCTGCATCCACAGTTATACACGCCGTTGCATGAATCTTCAGCAACGTAATCATTTCTACAAATTGTACGAAGGCACCTCGAGAGTCATCAAGGACCTTTGCGACGACGGCGGTGAATACCAAGCAGGTTAGTACCGGTTGAGGTTTTGAAAGAATTACATAATAATAGTGAACCTACAACACTCATTTCGAGCCCGACTCACCTGGCTGATAAATAAATACTAAATTCATAAACAGTGTCAAGGGCGTAGAGGGGGGGATTAAAGGGGGGTTAATTATCCCAAGATCATAATAATAAAAATTAAAACTGAAAATAATACGAACATCTGGCTAAAAATAAAATTTAGAAATACTTCTTGAAAAAAAAAATTGGTTGTCTGTAAAGTCGGTTTACGGACGATAGTTTTACGTGATAACGTATTCCGTAATACATAACCTAAATTTATATAATAATTGTAATAATTCGAATCTATGATATTGCATCTTTCGCTTCAAATTTAGGTTAATTTTATTTATTTAAATTACTCACCATATAATATAATTGTTTTTTTTTTTTTAACTTTCTTTCTTTCGTAAGTATTTATTTTAAGTCTCAAAGATTAGCTGTCATAATATTTATAAAACAATTGTTTCACTGTTTATATAAAATTCCAAAACCTACTTACAATATTTAAGTATTTTCATACGTCAAAAAATTGATTTTTATAATGATAAAATTTGTAAGAAAACGATTTTTTCGAGAGATGAGACCTAGCTAAAACGATTTTTTGCCCCCCAAAATCCCTTTTCAGTAAATTTCATCCAAATCGTTAGGGCCGTTTTCGAGAAAAGCACGCACAGGGTCAGGCGGAACGTTACGACCGTTAGGAACGTTACACTTTTTCGTACATGCAGCCGGTGTTTTATCAATTTATAAGATTGCTGATTCATCAATTTATAAGACGTTATCACGTCAAAAATCGTAAAATTGGTTTGGGAATTAATATTTTGCTTGACACATTCCTTCGTGAGTAGGTATTCTAGTGTGATATTAATAAAACTTAAAAAAAATATTGATTTTTTTGCCCCCCCCCCAGAAAAATATCTACGCCCTCGAACAATGTTTTCTATTATATTCAAACAAATTGATACAAGATAGTAGTTTATATACAGTAGAACCTCTTTAAGTCGAAAACCTCCAAAACTCGAAATAATGTTTTGTTCCCTTCCCTTCAAGCCTTACAACCGCCATTACTCGAAATCTCAACCGTCTATAGGTCCAAATAATTATTTGGACCTAAAATTTGGACTGAAAATGTGTACCGAAATGTACAGGCCATATCGGTACACATTTTCCTTCCATAACTCGAAAAAATAAATTGAACCTCTGTATCTCGAACATATCAACTCAAAATTAGTTAGAAAGAATCTTAACAAGTCGAAATTTCTTTACAAAATCCGCCTAAGTCAAAAACTTTATAACTCGAATTGGCGTCTCCCTTGAAGCTCGCCTTACAGACGTTCTACTGTATCTAGGACGTAAAGAAGTATATTTTCGATGAGTAGTGTCATGTTAAAACGAGCTTTATATATTACTGTAAAAATTCAAATATATTCATGCTATTTTTAATTGCTTGGAGCTGTAATTTAGTGCTAGAATTATTGTTCAAAATTTCGCGAGATGGTAATAACGTCGCCTGCACCTTCTCTATAACGGTCAGGTTTTTTTTATAAACCATTCGGTATGTTCCAATCTTACATAGTCCGATGCAGTAGCGAAGTCAGCGTTAACTGCAATCATATTACGTAAGGTTAATCAATAAAATCAACATTATTGCACCTCTAAAACCCGTGTAAGTTGTAAGTTTTAATGCCATTTAACATACGAACGAACGCTCTCTGATCCGTTATTCCTATCACGTCGCCAACGTAAAGGATTGCGATTGTAGATTTCTCTTTGTGTACAGGCCTGGATTTAGATAAACTTGCCTGTGTACCTATATATATTTCCTTTATAACAATTATAATTACAGCTAAACCTGGATAAACAAGAGTTCAAGGGACTGCGATCTCTTTTTCGCTTACCCGAGTTTCTAGATTATAGAGATTTATAAAAATACAGCAAATATGTAGTGATAAACATGTATACAGTATTATTCGACATAGATGCTAAACAAAAAAACCAATGATACAAAAACAATGTTAGTTAGTTCAGCAATTTATGACTCATTCTTAAATTTCATCGTATAGGCAAGTAGTAGTCTCAGTCCATGAGTGAAAAACGTCTGTCTCTCATTGAAGTTTCTGTTTCTCACTTATAGAGGTTTTAGAGGGTTACAAACACGGTACCTGGCAATTACTTTCACTTAGAGAGTTTTCTCGCTTGCCCAGTTCTCACTCACTCAGGTTTTACTGTATTATAATTCTTTGTACTCGTAGAAACTACAAACAAATATTTATATTTACTTAATTCAATATTCAAGCAAGTTCGCCACTAAGGCCTAGCACACATGAAGAGCGTTCAACGCGCGTTGGGCTAACGCGCGTTGAACGCCTCTCATATAAACTAGGCCTTAATCAGCATTGCAATGTCTTTATTCTATAAATTTTTAATACTCCATTTTAAACATATGTTGTGTAACATAATTAATTTAATTATTAATGATGCTACGCCTCAAATAGTACCTACACTGTCTGATTTTCGTCGTAATCTAGTTATGTAATCCATGAAAAAATTTCAGTCATTAAAACGACGTTGAATCAAAAATTGTATTTTTTTTAATCCTCGTCATAATTTTAGGGAGGCTTGATGCCCAGTAATATACTACATTTAATAAACAATTATTTCGCGCAAGAGAACATAACTTATTATTTTTTTTTTATTATTTCAAAAGTAAATAAAAAAAATTAAAATACAATTTTTGATTCATCTTCGTGCGACAAAAATTATTAACTCTGACTGTCAAAATGTTTTTATTTTTAATGATTGGAGTTTTATTACGTAACTATATTACAGCGTGGCGGGTAACTGTTTGGGGCGTAGCATAATTTATAATTAAATTAATTATGTTACATCCCCAACAGTATTTAATCAAATCTTTGATTAACGTCTGAATAGAACTCTTCAAATAAATAAAATTGTCAACCAATTTTTGTAATATTGATTTATTATTTTATTTTTTGTGTCAATATATAGTCTGAAAAAAATTGGTCGACAATTTTATTTATTTGAAGTATTTAATCAAATTATGTTATAGTTGTATTTTCTGGTAAACCGTTTATTGCTGGTTTAACTACTTCTCCAATGTGTACACTTAAATAATGGGCTCGTCATCGATATGCTCCGAAAACAATTCTTTCGGGATCGATTACCAGTTCGATCGAAAATATAATAATCTATTTAAATTCTTGTCCTAAATGTAACACTTTGTCTACAGAATTTCTTAAACACGCCCCTTGCATGCGCGGTGTCGTGGCCGAATACGAGATCTGCACCAAGAGGTACCAGGACACTATGGAAGATATCAGCAATCCGCGACAGCAGTACAATGGATCCGAGGAAGCGCAAGAAGCCGACACCGTTAAACGGGTTTGCTGGTGAGTGGCCTGCTATTAGTAGAAACCTGATATAGTGGTGTTTTTTATTTAGCTGGACCCTGTATATTTGTTTGTTACCAACTTTGTTTGAAATCTTGCGACAGCTTTTTAACTACTTCACGTTATCCGATTGAGTTGAAATTTTGCAGACGTATTTAGTTCCGATGACAACACAATATTACAATAACTAACTGACCGGCCCGGCTTTCGTTCGGATTGCAAAACTCACTTTTAATAAAGCACACTAAAAAACTTTAAAAAATAAAAAAAAGCTTTTCATTAAACAATTTAGTTGTACAATCGATTATGTACCAAAAGCTAGACCATACGGACCACTTTCCGACCACATTAGAACCACAAAAACGTGGTCGATGGTTGAGAGTACGGCATTAGTATGTAATGTCGTGATAGCGGTCACACGGACAACAAATTGTGGTCGGTATCAACAACAGTCGTCGTGGGTTGGTGATATCGCCCACAAACAGACCGGCCGATGTTGGTCAACACCGCTCACACGTGCAAATCGCCGACCACAGACTGAACAGACGTACAAATATTCGAAAGTACTTTTGCTCATTCGAAAATAATTAAAAATTTGTCATCGTACAGTCTTAAACGATGATAAAGTTGTTGAAATTGACTCTCGTTTCTATCTTCAAAAATTGAATGAACCCAATAAATTTTACTTATAAATCCATCGCTTTACTGTCTGTTCTGTGTGGTTCATTATGGTTGTACCAACGTCTGCGTAAATACAAAACTGTTGTTGGAAAGTGGTCGAGTTCAACCACATTAGAACCATTTTTTTGTGGTCGGAAAGTGGTCCGTGTGAGTTACGCCTTAGTGTGCAAAATGGTGAATCCTCTTTTTCATAATCTCTTTGTATTTAGGTATAATACAACAGTATAATTTTATTTAATTTATTATTAACTATTTTCATTTTTTTTATAAACGATTGTTTTGATAGTGGATCAGATATATAGAGATCTTACAAAAGAGTACGCGAGAGAGCAGTGAACGTGTCTGTAATTAAGAGAGAGAGAGAGAGAGACAGAGAACAGTTCCTTATCTCTATGGTAACTAATGTTGCAAAACATTGCTGATTTGAGTAAACAAATGTCTAGTTTTCCTCAGCGTTCTCTCTTTTAACTGAGGACACTTTCACTTATGGCAAGCACACGCACTAGCGTTTTTTAGTTGCTTACATCTCTCTATGGTCAGATCTGACCCGCGAGTCGCTTGTTGAGAAGGCCTGATATAAAGTCAGTGCAACGTATTTTGGCACCCGCTGTTGACTGTATCTCTCTGCACGTTTAACGTATGGAGTCTGGCCAAACAGTTCGTGTGTGAACATTTTAATATTTAGATAGCGATTTTAATGAGCTGCACCAAGGGAACGCACCAGTGGTGTAACGCTACTAACTTGCATACTTGTCTCATCCCATCAATTTTAAGATTTATTGTTGCCTGTTGGAGCACATAAAAGTATAGAAAAATTACAACAGTTTTTGCGATGCAGTTTTTTTGACGAACTCGTGTATTTTCAACGGCATCTATTTTCAGCTGATTTTACTCACATATTTTCAAGTTTTTAGTTCCTACTTCTCACGCAGAGTGTCTCCTCCTATGCCTCAACCAATGTAAACAACATTTAATGTCAAACATATAGTTTTTTTTCTAATTGGTCTATGACTGCCACGAATTGGGGATGAAAATACATGAGTCGATTATTTCCAACGGGTTGAAAATACATAAGTTCTACTGTAGTAATTGTATATTGACTATTTTGGTAGTATTAGTTGATGACATCTATTGTGTTTAAATTTTAAGATTCTCCTTTTTCAATACCTTTTCCAAAGTTTTTGTTTTATATAGTTTTCTTTTTAACTGTTGTTGATAAAAGAACGTTATTATACAATATTTATTATATTTTTAAGACACTTCCATTAGCGTCTTTTGTAAGTTTGTACGAAATAGTCTTGCAACTCGTTTTTCATCCGCTTTCAAATGTCAGTGGACCAGAAACTGCAGTCATACGCATGTGGTGGAAGTTCCGGTACTAATGGTGGCAGAACGGGTATACTGATATTTAACACATTTTATATTCATATATATAGTTCTATAATGACAAAACATTTGAATAGTCACAGAAGAACTGATATCATTCTAACACGCGCACATTCTAAATAAAGAACCTCCACCAGTCTGCGACATGTGCAATCAACAAGTGACAGTTGAACACATTCTAACATCATGCACAAAATATCAAAAATATGAAATCAACTTATCGGTCAACTCTCTAAAATACTCGAAGACGAAGAAACTGCCGTAAATAAGTTATTTGATTTCCTTGAAATTTCAGACCTGAAAAATAAACTATAATTTAAATATGTAAATTATTCACAAACTTAATGACTCAAACTTTTTATCTATTTTTTATACTTACCTTATATAATATGTAGTCAATAGACACCTTACATAATATTCTTACCTCATATAACGAGATTCACATGTTATCACAGTGAAAATAGCCTTAGCTGCTGCTCATTATTTTTTTTTTTTGAAAACATTTGAAAATAATTAGAAATATCTACAAAAACTAAAATATGCTTTTATTACAACTTATAACGTTAAAAATCGTGGTACCCTCACTACATATTTCATTTAATTCATCGAATGCACCAAACATTATAAAAGTGATAGAAATGTTTTTTTTTTACTTTTTAGTGCGTTGTATTAAAAGTGTGTTTTCATATTTAATAGCTTACCACCGAACAGGGTGGCGTAGTGGTAAGAGCACTAGACTCGCATTCGAGAGGTACCGGCTTCGAATCCCGGCGGGGGCAGATCTGGCTAGGACTTTTTCCTGCTGCCTCTCGCCAAGAAACGGACTCCAGTGCTTAAAATTTGCCTACCTTATCATAATGTCCTAAAATTCCTTCATTCGCCCATTGCTATTAATTAAGTGAAGTTTAAAAATGTAGAAAATAACGGAAAGTGTGATAGATGGAAAATAGTAATGGTACGAATGGCGTCTAAAGTCGAGAAGCGGACGTTAAACGCATTATTATTACTATTATTATTGTTATTACGTTATATTAAAATTAATTTTATACTATTCTCGGTACTTTGTAGTCCCTCCTTTTTATTATTTACTTTCAAGAATATTGTATTTCAAAATGAATTGTTTTTATAAAAAAACAGATTTGTTGGTTGATTGTCGCGTGCGCCTCTGAAGTGTGGGCGACACCGGGGAGGTCAACTGAGAGTGGGCGAAGCCGCAAGGGGGAGGGGGGTTAACATAGAGGGCGGCGATAACTTGTTCGCTTTGTACTATTAACCAGGGTGATGTTATTACATAACGCCAAGTGACGTGTTATATGAAAATGTGCTAGTTCAACTGTACAGCGACGATAAAGTTTTAACCGATATTATAATTATTTTACACGGTGCCTTTTTTAATTTAGCTGACCGTTCTAGTTTTTTTTTCTAGTTCATTAAATTGTTTTTTACATTTTTAGTCATTAAATGAGTTTAAACTATAAAAAAATTGTCTAAAAATGCAACGTAATTTGTGCTGAGTTTATGAAATATGCTTATAAGTGTGAAGTTAATTATTGTTAGTTCGTTTTGAGAATGCCGACTGATTAACACGAAGAGTGGGGCAGCACAGTCTGTGAATTCGGGTAAACTCGCATATTTACGTAAAATAAATTGTAAGAAATCGGCTACTAAACTCGATTATTAGGTAGGTACAAGCAGGGGTGGGCAAATCTTTTGATTGTCGGGCCACATTGCGGATGAAAATTTGACCGCGGACTAAACAATTTCTTTTTCTAATTTTAACTATAGTTTTTTTTTTTTTTTTTTTTTTGAAACAACAGTGTTAAGTTTTTAAACACTATTTAATATTTTTCTAAAATTCTTTTTATGCGCCAATTTATATTGGCAAACAGTAATATTTTTGCTTTTAATAATAATTTAATAATTTATAAAATGTTTCGCGGACCGGAGAGAATTCTACTGCGGGCCGGATCTGGCCCGCGGGCCGCCATTTCCCCAGGCCTGGGTACAAGTATTTGCTTATTATATCGTAGTTTTTTTTTTCGTTTAAATACAGCGCTTGAAATGAATATTAAGTTCGCTGCACACGAGGCTAGAAACACTGCTTGGACTTCTGATAGCCGCTAGGCTGGGTACGAAGCTGGAAATGACATCACTGCGGCCTCGCCTGCTAGCTCACAAGATAGGTTTTATAATTAGAACAGGGGCTAGTTCTCTTGCTAGATCCGCTGCTAGGTATGAGCAAGAACCAATCAGGAAGCAGTATCTTGTCACGTGAGCGACTTGATCAAACGCCCACAAACACTATGTCATAGTGTGTGTTCTGTCCAGAGACAATAAAAATGCACTTTTGTTTCCGTTCTATCACTGCGCGCGCACCGAATCTACCTGCAGGGCAACCTTGTAAAGACGTCTCGTGTAAAGCACATTATAGCAATTAAGAAAACCAGCGCTAGAAAAGTGAAATCTAGCAGAAAATCCAGCCTTGTGTGCAGCGGACTTAGTTCTCCATGTGTGGTAGCTCTTTGGTCATCATGAGAACAGCACATGCTCAGTTAGGATGCGCAGAGTTGTTCTGCTGTGTTGAGTTTCTATCGCCTAGTCGGATGTTAATCATGCTGTTTCATTGCTATATCGGTTTATAACGTTGAGGATAATAGATTGGGTAGACGCCGGTCGGTTTTCATTATTTCTTCAGAGTCGACTTTGTAAGGTCGATACAATATTATGCAACTCCTATCAGAAATGCACGCGTCAGTTACCTCGTGATGCATCGTTTACCGCTTTTTATTTTACAGTCACAAAACTAACGCATAGACGTGCTTAATTTTTTTCTTAGGATATTTTAGGTAATCTTTTCATTTAACAGTGTAAGTACAAAATTAAGTTACACATAAAACGCTTTAAATTTAAATCATAAGCAACTTGCAATTAATTGCTTTCTCTGAATGTAATCATTAGATTAGATTTTTTCAGAATAAAAAACAACCTTCAATTTTCTTGCGTAGTTATTGAACAGTAATTTTGACAATTGTGAAAAATAACTCTAATAATTTAGAGTGATGATGATCCTGTTTAAATGTTGGAAGATTAAAGGATGAATCCTGGTGGCAATGGATCAATGAACTAAGCAAATACTGAAGGTTTTTATTGCATTTCTCCGAAGATGGCATAAAGTTTGCCGTAACGTCAGACAATAAAATTAAATAAAAAAACCTTCAGTATTTGCTTAGTTCATTGATCCTATGCCACCAGGACTCATCCTTTAATCTTCCAATTTTGACAATATTTTATTAGAGAGAGAGAGAGAGAGTTAATGTAACACTACTTGCTACAACAGGTTGAAAAATATAAATAAAAGACGCAATGACAATTAAGAGTAAAATCATTCCGTATTGTTGTACTTATAGGCACTTATAGTACGAGATCCGATATTAGAAATATATACCCTCATCCGTTATTTGATGATTAAGATTATGTGTTAGATACAATATTACATTGATAAATCGCACATGGGTTGCCTAACTAAATCGCGCACCGATGCTGTCAAATTAAATAAATTCTAATTAACTTTTTTGGATCAACTTCCCCGATTTGTTAATCATAGAAATCGAGCCTAAGATGAGAGAATATGGCACAAATAAAATAAAATAAATAAACTCAAAGTACACAGAACACAACTATTTACAAGGTATGTTTATGTGGACGATCTATATTTGTGTTTAGAATCAATGGTATATTTCAATTCCTTGTGTCATATTCTCTCATTTTAGGTTCGATTTTTATGACTTACAAGTCGAGGAAGTTGAGCCAAAAAAGTCAATTAGAATTTATTTAATTTAACAGCATCGCTACGCGATTTAGCTAGGCAACCCATGTGCGATTTATCAATGTATATAAATTATCTAACATATAATCTTTGTCATCATCAAATAACAGATGGGGGTATATATTTCTAATACCGGATTTCACACTGTTAGAGCTGGCTTCATTTCAAATAGCTTTCATTAAATAATTACAACCGGCAACATACTATCAGCAATAGTGCAAGTAAAAATACCACAGTCTGTTTAATGTGTTGGTGTCGGTGTTGTGAATGCATTTGAAACTCGACGTCCACAAAGGCATCCTGAAATACTCCTGGATTCCTGATATTTGGTGTACATAAAAGAAGCATCCTGAGCACGAATCTACACGTGGACAGAGCTTTGATTGAATCCAGTTGAATGCAATATAATACGAATTGATCGTAAAATATTTTCTATACAAGTGAATCTGAAAGAATGAAAAGAAATTCATCGGTTGACCTTAAAACGTGGTACCACGCCCGTTGAAATATATAATTGAAAAGTTTTGTAGTCGAACAATTACACAAAGAACAATTGTTTTAGGTTGTTTTTCGATGTCTGGTTAGTTTTTAAAACTTTAATGATCATTTTATGAAACTCCGAAGACTAACAAATAGAACGGTGACGTATTGATTTACCGGTTTGTGCTGCGGTCTATTGCCGAACGCAAAAATTACGTTTTTAAATTCTTTAATTGCAGGGTCGTGGGTTCGATCACCACAGTAGGCCAAATGCGTTTTAAATTTTTGAAGTGAAAACTTCTTTAGCGGCGTTGTACACTTTTTTTGTAATGGGTAAAAAATGTTAAACTCGCGTCAGGAAAATTAAGAACTGGGTGAGCGAGAAAACTCTCTAAGTGATAGTAATTGTTTATACAACGTTAGACATCTAGCGTTGAAATATCGTACATAAAAATGCAATCTATGATACAAACCATTTTGATCGAAAATTCGTAAGACGGTTAATATTTAAGTTTTCACTTTTGCCGGCACTCCCGGAGTGCAACCCGTCTTTTTTTTAATATTGTTATTAAATAATAATCATAACTAAAATAAAAACACATTTTTTGTTCTCCTTAGGATTTTAAATGCTCTAGTAAAAATAATATTTAATACATTAAAAAATACTAACCTAAAAGGAACAAAAAAAAAATATCAGGAATGAAAAATTCTGACGTGATCATTATAAACCATTTAATTGTTTAGTGCTTCATAACCGCAGTACCAAAATTTAGTTATAGACAAGTAGGAAGCTGAAAGCACGGAACACTAATTGTGCAAGTACAGCTTAACCGATTTTTTTCGTAGGTGGTTGACATTTCCGAAGAACTTAAAAATGGTTATAAATACCTTGTAAACTCTCTATAGCGACACTCAAGGGACTGTGCGCTTTGTGGCGTTATTGAAAGTTGTCGTTACACGGAGAGAAGAAATAATCCATTAATGTTTTTCGTCAATAAACAAAGATTTTCTTTTACTCGCCATGTTCACAGTTTGCAAATTTGGGGGCAACTAGGAATATGATAACTTATCGATAAGCAGCTGAGCTAAACATATGAAAGATAATCCCAACAAACAAAAGAACGAATTTCTTAGAATCCTCGGTACGAATGATGCCGACAATAAAGCAACAAAATAATAAACAAGTACTGTTTATTGCTTAATGATGACGTATTGTTGTCGTTATTTACAGTGGGTGTGTCGTTATTTAGAGTGTATCGTTGTATGAGCAACAAGGCAAACCAACTAGAGTTAAGTAATTTAGACGTTTTAAGGAGTTTGTAGAGCTGTAAAAGTAACGAGAAATTGTGTACCCGTATGTATTCGTTATTTAAAGAACCAGTACCCGTTACTTTCGTATCGTTACGTTACTCGTTACTTTTCATAAGACATACAATCGTGTACTAACAGCATCAAGCATGCACCATCGCATCGAGGCGCGTCGCATACGTGATACAGTATGACTTCGTTCGTATAACGTATAACCGCATCAAACGAGTCGAACTGACATGGATACGACAGATGCGAGTAACGAAATGAATCTGTAAGTAACGATTCGTTACTTCGAGTCAGACGATGTACCCGTTACTCAGTAACGAATACATACGGTTTGTTACAGCTCTAGGACTCTGTGTATTTGATTTATCAGATAGTCAAAAAAAGACACGTAAGTTCCTCGTTGCAATTTAGTTACTTTGATGTAAACGCAACATTGATATCGAACACCGCAGGTGAAACAAACAATGCATCATGTCTGGATGAAGAGATCTGTAAAATACATGCATGGTCTGTTGTACATGGTGGGAGTGACGGGTGCGACAATACAACAAACTGACTGTATTGGGTTTTGATGCATCGCATTGCAATATATATATACACGACGGGACACACAGAGAGCTCGCACATATAGGTGCATTAATCCTTAACAACTCAATTGTACTGTCCCCGTCTCTGCATATGCGATCACGCAAAATGAACATCATGATTATATACGGGGTGCGACAGAAATGAACGAACGACTTCCAATAGGAAATATTCACTAATATTGAAAATCGTAGGATGTTGACATCAACTGATTAATATATTTTATTATTTTATGTAATTTTATAAACATATAAAATCTTTGATTAACATCTGAATAGAACTCTTCAAATAAATAAAATTGTCGACCAATTTTTCTCAGACCAATATATTGACAAAAAATAAAAAATAACAAATCAATACAAACAATCGAAACGTCATCTTGTGTTGTGTGTTTGTTATTTTTTTATTTTTTGTCAATATGTTGGTCTGAGAAAAATTGGTCGACAATTTTATTTATTTATAAACATATGTTTTCATTTTAATGTTATTAATAATTCTATAAAAAAAATGTAATCAGTTATTGACGTTTGTGCTAAATTTATTATGTTTATTAATTACCACTGATTAAGAAGCCTGATGAAGACCCAATAAAAGAGGCGAAACGTTGCTAAATTATAAATTGGTATTTTGAGAAACATACTGTACCTATATAAGTTCACATTCCTACGATTTTCAATATTAATATTTTAAATATGGATGCAAATAGTTCTAATGGAAATATTTACTATAATTTGCAAGTGTAGCCACTGTTCGCTACATTGTTAAGAAACACCCATTGTTACATTGCATATTAGAAAAATTAATTTCTCAAACAATGTCACCATCGGGATACGAACCCCGAATCTTTCCACTATCGCGGCGGACTGAGTTACATTACTCCACAGTGACACAGCGAGATCAATCCATCATTCTAATAATAGCAATTTGTAACTGTTTATTTCACACCATGCGAGAGCTAATTTTTATCTTAGGTAACGCTAGACATGAACCTTCACAGAAGTGAGAGTTATAGGTAAATCAAAGATGAAATTGTTTCTTATTTATTATCAGTCTTAAATCACAGACATTTTTCTGTTTAATAAGACATTTTTAATGTTTGAAACAATCGTGTTTCTTTTTTATGGCTGAAACAGTTCCTAATTTTAATATGTGAATTTTTCTTACGATATAGGACGTATAACTATAACAAATAACTTGCAGGTGTAGCCACTGTTGTTACATTAATGTAACAAATTGTTACATTAATGTAACAATGGGTGTTTCTTAACAATGTAGCGAACAGTGGCTACACCTGCAAGTTATTTGTTATAGTTATACGTCCTATATCGTAAGAAAAATTCACATGGAGGGGTTAAACGACCGACCTTGAGAGTACAGCACGTATTTTTTTTCTGAATCGTTTTTCTCTGAAAATAATAATTATTGTTGTTTTCGTACAAAAATCAGGTATTTATTAGACTTGTAAATATACATTGGACAACTGTAAGTATTATTTTCCAGTTTTATATCATAATTTAATATTTTTTTTCTATATATTTATACTTTAAAAATTTTGAGGTTAACCAAAATCACTGACAGCGCACGTAATTAGTATCATTCGAACTGAACCGTCCTGGTTTGTTTCCAGGACGGTATAGCTATAACCTTGCAGATATGCAACTAAATATACATGAGTGATAATCCAACAGATGTAGAATTTCCACAACCACAAGCCTTACACCCTACCAATATGCAATCAATTACCGAAACCAATAACACAGCACCCACACCAATGCGCTCACAAAATACCAATAATCCAAACACACAGACCTTTGCAAATGTAGTTAGGAGACAACCGACATTTCAAACCCCAAAAAAAGATCAAGGTATAATAATAAATTCTCTAAATGGCGTTAAAATAATTGACTACATTAGAGCCGTAGCTAATTTAATACATGGAAAAAATATTATAGCAGCTTCCAGAATCGCTAACGAAAGAATTTGCATGTACTTATCTAGCAAAGAAATGGTTGATAAGTTAATTAGCGAACATGAAACTATTCTAGTCAATGAACAATCTGTCAATATAAGAAGAATGATAACCCCTGCAAAAAGATTAATCATATCAAATATAAACCCTCTCATTCCCAATGATATATTGGAAGAAAAATTACACAACATGAGTATAAATCTAGTATCGCAAATTTACTATATGAGGGCAGGTGCAACAGACCCAGATCTATCACATATAGTCTGTTTCAGACGCTATGTTTATATAGTACCTGATGAAAAACATGAAATCCCAGACTCTGTCATAATAAATTTTGATAATGATGATTACAGGATATATTTAAATATTGATATTCAAAAATGTTACAGATGTAATCAAACTGGACATATTTCATCTAAATGCCCTAAACCTGACACTTCATCTTCAAGATCTGCTTATCCGCTACCTTCTACAACTCTTGAAACCCCTGAAACTTGTCTATCTGGCAATGAATCGGACTCTTCTGACAACCAACCTGACGACGAAATGCGACCTAGAGCTCAAAAGCGTCCTCCTCCCCCATCCACTTCCACTACCGAAACAGACCCAGACCTAGTGGCTGAAATCGAAATTGAGCGTCCAACAGGAATTGTAGATGAAGATCCACCTGAAACAGAAAATAAATCAATTAATACATGTTTATCTTTTCGTAAACCGGAACCTAAAAAACTAAAAGTAAATCAAAAGGAACAGGTAACCCTAGCTACAGGAAAAGTAAGTAAATCACCCACCGATATTGCTCTTTTACCACTGGAAACTAAAATAAGAACTGTACGTTATGTACTTACTTATGATAAATTTGTGAGTTTCATAAAACAGATACAAAAATCAAAAGATCCTCTAAGCTTAGCTCGCACATATACACACAATATTGAAGGTCTCCTAGCAATGATGAAAGACCTATACCCGTTTTTAAGGGACAAAAATATGAAAACAAAATTCACAAAAATTTCAAACAAATTAAACAAACGGTTAATAACAGAAAAGGACATAGAAAATGAGATACCCCCCTCCCCAATGACTCTCTCACCAGACAACTCGGAAGACGAACATTAAGTTCAACCTAATACAATGGAATTTAAATGGCTACTTCCCGCACATCACAGACCTTAAAAGACTAATATCAGAACACGAACCATCAACAATCTGTTTACAAGAAACTAACTTTAAAACAACCCATACTCCATACCTAAATAACTATTCTTTTTATCGCAGAGATAGAACAAACACAGATCACGCTAGCGGTGGGGTTGCCATACTGGTTAAAGATACATACTACGCAGAAACTCTCACACTCGACACTGACTTCGAAGCAATTGCAATAAAACTTCACATAATATCTCAACCTATAACAATATGTAATATATATATACCTAACAATAAATATATTTCTGTTCAAGATATAGAAAAAATAATAGCTCAGCTGCCCACGCCTTTCATAATAACAGGAGACTTCAACGCTCACAGTTACCTCTGGAGTTCAAAACAGGACAGCAGAGGAAAAATCATGGAAAAAATACTAGATCTAGAGAACATATCACTGCTAAATGATGGACAACCAACCCATCTAAGTCTATCCACAGGAACACTCACCGGCATTGACCTAACCTTCTGTCACGCGTCCATCACTCCCATCCTCGAATGGACTGTTCTTCCAGAACTTTACAACAGCGACCACTTTCCAATACTCACTAACATTTCCACTCAAAATATTGAAGTTTCTTACCCACCTAAATGGAGACTAGAAAAAGCTGACTGGAACGCATATCAAAATGAAGTATCCAACAAAATTAACAATTTCAATATAAATAATAATATAGATACGATAATAAAACAGTTTACAAAAATAATAATAGAAACAGCAGAACATTATATCCCACAAACGAAATCAAAAAGCAGACGCACACAGAATCCATGGTGGAATAAACAATGCGAAGAAGCCACCAGTAATAGCAAAACAGCGCTAAATAAATACAAAAAACACCAAACTATAGAAAATCTAATAAATTTTAAAAAACTAAGAGCTATCGCAAAAAAAACAGTAAACGAGAGCAAAAAACAAACCTGGGCAAATTATATAAATAGTATTAACTCATCCACTACAACCAAAGAAGTTTGGGATAAAATAAATAGAATAAAAGGAAAACCTAAAAATTTCCACATTGCAGCCCTAAATACCGACAACAAAACAATAACAAGCTCCAAGGAAATATCAAACTCACTAGGCGAAATCTACCAAAAAAACTTCAGCTCTGAAAATTACGACAAGAACTTTTTAAAATTCAAAACCAAAAGCGAAAAACAACAAATAGATCACATGAGTCATAACAAAGAAGATTTTAATCTTCCACTCTCAGAGAGTGAATTAGAAGCGGCCCTCCAACAATGCCGAAACACTAGCCCAGGAGCTGATAAAATACACAACGAGTTTTTAAAAAAGCTTCCCCAGTCTGCCAAAAATACATTATTACAAATCTATAATCACATATGGAATGAAAACACATTTCCCACAGAATGGCGAAAAAGTATAATACTGCCTATTCTGAAGCCAAACAAAGAAAAAACTAACCCGGAAAATTACAGGCCTATAGCCCTTACATCATGTCTATGTAAATTAATGGAAAGGATGGTAAACAACAGACTCATGTGGACCTTAGAACATCAAAAATTACTAACGCCTGCACAGAGTGGTTTCAGAAAAGGTATGTCAACAATAGATCAAATAATAAATCTTCAAACTGAAATATACAACTCTTTTGCAACCAAACAACATTTACTAGCAATTTTCCTGGACATCGAAAAGGCTTATGATACAACCTGGCACAGAAACATCCTCGAAACCCTTAAAGAATGGAAGATAGTAGGCAATATGGCTTCTTTTATAAATAACTTTCTAACAAAACGTAAATTCCAAGTCAGAACAGGAAATATATTATCTAATGAATATAAACAAGAAAATGGTATCCCTCAGGGTTCTGTTCTTGGAGTAACCCTTTTCTTAATTGCTGTCAACAAAATAACAAATAAAATAACATTTCCTACAAAGATTTCCCTATATGCAGATGATGTGGTAATATACTGTGCTAATAAAAACCTTAAAACAATTCAAAAGGAATTAACCTCAGCTCTACTTCACCTAGAAAAATGGTCAGCAACTACCGGGTTCAAATTTTCAACTAGAAAAACCAAATGTATCTTATTCACAAAACATAGACGTGCTACAAAACCCGCTCTAAAATTAAATAATATACAGCTAGAATATGCAAAACAAATTAAATATTTAGGCGTCATCCTTGATGATAAGTTAAATTGGAAATCGTATATCACTGACCTAAGGAAAACCTGCAGAAAAAGCATTGATCTCATCAAAACACTGTCTCACCACACTTGGGGAAGTGATACTAAACAACTTATACAAATATTTCAAGCATTGGTAAGATCGAAAATTGAGTATGCATGCATAGCATATGCAGCCGCACAAAAGAACATTGTAAATATCATCAATACAGTATATAATACAGCACTACGACTAGCTTCAGGTGCACTAAGAACTACTCCGTTGGAAAGCCTTTATGCAATCACAGGTGAAATGTCACCTGAAATGCGTAGAGAGATGTTAACATTACAATATAATACAAAAATAAAACTAAACCCTACTCATCCAAATTATCAAATGATTACAAATCCACATTACCAATGCACATACGAATCAAATGAAAAATATACAAAACCGTTGCCTATAAAAAACGAACAAATAATTCAAAAATACCATATTGAAAACATACCATTAAAAGTAAACGCGCATAACAAAATACCACCTTGGTTTTTCAGTAATCCGAATATCAATTACGATCTATCAATATATAATAAATCCGAAACCACCCCGGCTATATTTCAAAGCCATATAAATCAAATCTTAGATCTACATAAAGAATACGTCAAAATTTATACAGATGGTGCAAAATCTGAACTTGGAACCGCTTGCGCATTTATACTTAATAACAGACCGACAGAAATTAAACTCTCAAAATTCGCAAGTATATTTACAGCGGAACTATTTGCTCTAAAAAATAGTCTAACTGAATTTAAAAAAATTTACCAAGAAAATAATAAATGCATAATACTGTGCGACTCACTCAGCGCACTACAATCAATATCGCGGCTATACCCTACAAATCCTATAATTCAAGAAATTCAAAATCTGTTATACGAACTTCAAAATAGATCATGCACAATAAATTTTATTTGGATACCCTCCCATGTTGGAATCTATGGTAACGAACTAGCTGATACGCACGCTAAACAAGCGATAACATCTGAAAACCCATCTGTGGATGAAAATACAATATATAAAGACATAAAAAACTATATTAAACATCAAATAAAAACATTTTGGGCAGAAAAATGGTTTAACATTGAGGGCAATAAGCTGAGGGAAATAAAACCCGATATAAACTACTGGGCTAATCCCACAAAAATGAAAAGAAAAGAAGAAATAGCTCTAGTACGTCTCAGAACGGGCCATAGCAAACTAACCCATAACTACATCTTCAAAAAAGAAAACATACCAACCTGCGATATGTGCCACGTCCACTTAACTATCAAGCATGTTCTCACAGACTGCATAAAATACTTTCAGGCCAGTTATGATTGCATACTCCCGGAAAGCCTAGAAGAAATATTAAATAATACATCAGTCAACATAAATAAATTAATGAAATTCCTACAACAAACAGGACTTACCAATCAGCTCTAACAAAACGCTCTCTCAAATCCACCGTCTACATTCTCCTAAATACCATGGTGCAGTGTTCCTGAAACAAAAAAAAAAAAAAAAATTAATTAATTAATAAATAAATAAATACCTAAATAAATAAATAAAATTAAAAAAAAAAAAAAACAAACAAAAACAAAAAAATTACTAAGGCTCTATAATACAAAAATATTGACTTTATTTAACTACACTATATCAACATTGTACTTACCTTATTACTATACTTAACTTCTATTAACAATTGTACTACTTACCCTTTATTACTATATTACCCACTATAACTTACTGTCTATACTTACCCTCTAGCATCGTAAATTTATACTTACCTAAATATCTTATAGTATTTTGTATTCCATAACATACACTTTGTAACCTATTTTTATAATATTATGTGCTAATGACCTGAGTAGTCGAAGCGCATTTTTTTTTCTCTAAATAAAAAAAAAAAAAATTCACATATTTAGTATTTACTATAATACTAGATATTAGACAAGTTTAGAATCTTGCTGATTATAATAATAAATTTGATTAGAGGAAATAGGATCAATATCTTAAAAACCGTCAATACAAACTTGTTTTTCACGCCTGAATAAGTTTTAATTAAAAACGAAACGTTGCGTTAAAAAACAAGTTTGTATTGACGGTTTTTAAGATATTAATCCTATTTCCTCTAATCGAACTTATTATTATTTACTATAATAATTTTATTTGCACTGATGGTCATTTGCATCGAACCTAAGTAGTTATTTATTCGGTTCATTTGTTCTTATCCTCCAAATAAATAGTGATATTTCAATTCACCAAGCATAATTATGTTTACTGCAGATATAAATCTATTCTGTCTTACTTCTAGGGTATGACTCTGCCGTCGCTATATCTATATCATTTGTTAATGTATGCCAAAGAAAATACATCATCCTTCAACAGAATTAAAGATAACCATAATTATGACACAAGGAATAAAGAAGCACTGCGACTACCTAAGTATAATCTATCCAGTTCTCAGAATAATTTTCACTATACATCTCAAAAATTTTACAATATTCTACCTCGACCAATAAAAAATTTGCCACTACTTAAGTTTAAAAATAAAATAAAAGTAATCTTGACTGAAGCGTGCCTCTACAATATAGATGATTTTAGACTGTAATATTTTATATAATGTACCTATATGTATTTTAATGTACTTGACATGTCAAATGGATACATTTTGTATCCCGACTTGATAAATTAAATTTATTTTTATTATTATTCGCTGATAAAATAATAATGACCGCCACATAGATCATAATACCTAACCTATAAGTGTGTAATATTATATCTACAGTTTGTTCTTGTGTATTATGTTTATTAACTTTTTGTGCCATCGGTCGAATTTTTTAATCAACGTCATAATATTAAAAAAAATACCCAGGAGTATAGTGCAGTGTGTATTTATTCGTCAACTAACTATTTTACCTAATAATATGCTTGGTGAATTGGAAATAAATTTTAATCTTACGAATAAATTTGATCGAAGATTAGTCATTTCTATCTGTAATAGTGTTTGATTAATATGGCCATGTATAGGCCATCGATCCTTGGTCTAATCAATATCTACAAAGTAATTTTTAAGTTGATTCTTTTTTTTTAACAGCGTGTAGATATCAAACAGACGAACAAATATTTCAAGTAACTCTTTTTATCAATACTCAAAAATGAAAGAGGAACGGGCTTTCAAAGTTTTAGTAAATTTTATCAAATTTTGAGGTCGGTCCTGGCGTTATGTTATATTATTTTCAAGTATTCATAGAAATTGTTCGAAGTTGTGCCCGTTTTGATAGACACAAAGATGCGAGCGTCGTAGCCATGCTCACATGCATGTAGTGGCGATAAGGGCCTTCCGCGAATTATTCGGAATGCATTTTCGATTCGTGCTATCATTTCTTCGCGTGTGTTGACCGGGCTTTTGAATTAATTAAATAAAATTTAAAATATTTCATTAAACTTTGAAAGGCTGTTTAACTCTTATCTTTGAGTTTTGATAAAAAAGTTACTTAAAATATTTGCTCGCCTATTTGATTTCTACACGCTGGTAAAAAAACGAAGAATCAACTTAAAAATCATCCTGTATATTAAAGAATTTCATTTTGTTTTTAATTTGACAAAAAACGACTTAAAAATTATATGACACCAATCACTCTATTTTTTTTTTAAATTGGCTTAATTCCCGAAACATTTTTTTTTTTTTTGGGTAAACTGATATAACAAAATTCGACACCATTTTGTTCAGAATGATTTTTTATGTTTCTTCAGTCCTATGGCTGAAGAAACATCTCTTTTTTGAGGATCTAATTACCACCTTTTGTTGAAACTGAATTTTTCAGTCAATTTATTTTGTACCCGTTAGCTCCACCATCCACCATGTACATGTTGCACTTTGTATGCTTTCATAAAAATATGACATGTTCATTTTCACTGTTACGTCATGATTTCACTAACTGCATCCATTACCTTCACCATATTTTTGAATTTCATCTATTTGCTTATCTTTTTTTGTTTACTCTGTCGAAAAATGCTTTTGTGGTACATTCACTATTTATAAAACATAATTTTGTTTTGTAGTTTGTTCTACCCGTCACCACCACCATAAACATTTTGTTTTCAGATGTTAAAAGTTTAAAAATGTAAATTTGTCACCACATTATAAACCTTAAATTATTTTTTTTTAATTTGTCTTAAAAATGTTTTTTTTTATTATTTACGAAACTATTAGTTTTCTTTTTAATAAATCAATTACTTTAATAAACTATTTGAGCAGAACATCAAACGTTAATTAAAATTTAATTAATGATTACTTGTGGAGTTGTAATGATCGAAAAGGCCGCTGCACACGAGGCTGGTTTTGCCGCTAGAAACACTGCTGGGACTTGGGTTGGCTGCCGTGCGGGCTACGAAGATGGAAATGAGGTCACTGCGGGGTCGCCTTCGAGCTCACAAGATGGTTTTCAAAATTAGAACCGGGCCTATTTTTCGTGCTTGTTCGTATGCTTAACCAATCAGGAAACGGTATTTTGTCACGTGGACGACACAAACAAACACTGCGCCACAGTGTGTGTTCTGTTCAGAGACAGTAAACGCATATATTTAATAACTTCTATATTGAATATTTGTAATGGGCTCCGCCATATATTTAACGAATAAAAACAATGGAAGCCCAAAGGCCGCGTTTCAGTGACTCGGATAAATGTAAAAAAATCATGTATTTAATAACTTCTATATTGCTAGTGGTCGTAACTGGAAGCGTGACCCATGAAGTGAGACAGCAAATCATTGTTTTTCTATCTCTTTCTTTTTACTTGACCCGTTGTGCGCAAGTGTCGCGTCTGTAGTGGGGCAATTAGTAAGTGGAATAGAGCAAGCCACCTCCCTTTCACAGCTTTGTTCCATGTGCAAATTGACGCTGCAACTGACGCACATTCATTCCCGGACATGCGCATGAAACTCAGCGTATAATAAGTGAGACAGACTGTAGTGTTTAAGTCTTTCTCCCGATCTGTGCTAGTAGTACAGAGGGTATTAAACATATGAGTAAACGTCCACTTTTGTTAACATTCTATCACTGCGCGCGCACCAATTCCAGCTACAAAGCAAACTTCAACACATGCATCGTGTGAAGTCAACAAATAAAGACCATCACAAAAACTAGCAGTTAAATCTAGCGGCAAAACCAACCTCGTGTTCAGCGGTCTTAAGAGTATTCGTCCCTGCAAATACCCCCTGCACCCTTCATCTCAAATCTTTTCCCCTCGCCTAAAAACGGTTCGCGTTCTCCCGAAGCTATTTTTAAAGCTAGAGGGTTCTGATAAACGCCAAATGAAAGACAAAGAATCAGACTACAGATCCTTCAGGCGAATTTTTTGAAAAACAGTTTCGCCTACGTGTTAAATATTACGTAACTTATTATTTTTTTCAAAAATTTGTAAGTTTTTTCAGGAATATTTTTTCAAAAAATTCGCCTGAAGGATCTGTAGTCTGATTCTTTGTCTTTCATTTGGCGTTTACCAGAACCCTCTAGCTTTAAAAACAGCGTCGGGAGAGCGCGAACCGTTTTTAGGCGAGGGGAAAAGATTTGAGATGAAGGGTGCAGGGGGTATTTGCAGGGACGGATAAGAACACTAAAGTATAGGTACCTACATAACAAACTTCGGATATGAAAAGTAGACAAGTAATGTTTTATTGTGATACTATTTTTACCCGTTTATACTTTCCATATTGAAAGCTTGTTTTGTACTTTTATCTTAAGTCAGTTTTTTTTTTAAATTTTTTTTCGTGTTATATTCTAAAATAGGTGTCTTACATAGTAAAAATTCATGTCACTCAAAACCATTTGTTATGTATACCGTTGATAGATGACTTCGTGTCAGCAAATGAATAAACTGGTAACCGCTGCATTATGCAATATGCATTTAAAACTGTCCTTTTAAACCACATGTGTCCGTTGCACATGACCACATTTGTTGATTCAACGAATTTTCATAACTGAACTGTCAGAGAAACCTCGTCACAAAAACTTTGAACGACCGTAGCAATCAGCTAAAATTAACAAAACTGGTCGCAGTGCGAAACCCTGCCGACAATATAGTGTATTTGCTTTTATAGGCAGTGTGGCTCTATTGTATGAACTTAACTTTGTTTTTGGACAAAATAAAAAAAATTACCTCTTAATACACCCCTTAAAACAACACTTTTTTACTTAATTTCAATACTACATATCAATTCAACATCTGCACCAAATTATGTACACCCTTCAGTATGTAAATCCATATCAGTAGAAGTGTTTTCATACGAGCCGATTTTTTGTAAATTTTAGGAGCACATTTTAATAATCTTTTCAGTATTTTTGGGCTCGAAAACTTTTTTCAACCCGATCGGGCCCATTTTAAATAGGCTTCGTGCGGTATACCAAATTTTATTTAAATCGAATAAATACTTCGAGAGTCATCGTGCGCACACATATATACAGATTGTATCAAATCAAAACAGTCCATAGAACATTCTGTGTGTAAGACAGAGACGATATTATATAAAGCAGTAAGTAAGAATGAGATAAATCATCGCTTTATAGTTACTGTGGTTATACAATCTGATATTATCGTCTTTGTTTTCAACAGTAAAAATCACAATTTTATCAAATGTCAGTATTCACTAGTGAAATTATTGATAAAATGGCTATTTATACTGTTCGGGAAAAAATCCAAATAATTAAGTGGTTTTATGGTGGTAATTCAACCGCCAACATAATAAATTTATTTGTAGTTGTTTTAATTGATAAATTGGTAAAAAGATTTACAGTGTACTTAATTATTTATTTACGTAACCACAGTAACTATATTAGCGATCATTTATCTCATTCTTATACTTATTGCTTTAGATCTTTATATATCGTCTCTGTCTTACACACAGAATGTCCTATGGACCGTTTTGATTTGATACAATCTGTATATAAACATTTTCAGAAATGGCATCAAAGTGTTTAGGAGGCTATGAAACGTCGAGAAATTTTGGTCCCACCATTCAACCGACGCCAATAGTGAAAGTGCCTTATGGCAAATACACTAATAACCTCGAGAGTCAAGCCTGAAATCTATTTTTGAGCGAAAATGCGGAACTATTATTCATTATTGCTTTTGTTTGGTTTGTTTGTTGCGGTTTATTACTTTTGTTGTTATGATACGAAGCTCATCATCTGTATTATTAATTAATAAAGGATAATAGCTGACAGTTTTATGATCATATTTTTTTTATTAAATCTGTTCGATCAATAATTTTTGCCGAACGAGATGCAATACTTTTTGGTTTCACTAAGACTGTAATACGGTGGAGCCGAAGGTTTTACTAATGTTGTCGCGACTGAGCGGGATATATAAACCATTGTTTCATTTCAATCGCGCGCGGAGCATCGGGTAGCGGCTAGTAAATAATAAATATTTATGTACCTCGCCGTTAAATCTAGATTCCTCGTATCGTTAACTTATGACATAAACAAACTCTTCGACATTTGTTACTAAACTGTTATTTGAGTACATTTGCTTTATGAGTATATTTATACCTACTTGAATTAATATATTTATTTTTTTATTCTTTGTATACAGTTTTCTGTATTCTGTTTCAATAGCAGTAAAGCGTCTTAATTTGAATATTAGCAAACACAAGTATTTAAGAATATCTTTTACATATACAAATAAGGATTTAACCAACTTTCTGTACACTTACAAGTTTTCTAAGTACTTATAAATATACTTCTTGTTACAAAAGACTGGTTAATATTTACTTGTAAACAGGGCCGACTGCTCCTCCTAATTTTCATATCTAATATGAGTGAATTAATTAGGGGTTGTGGTTAACAACCCGTTAATGCACATTGTCTTATCCTGGATCCAGTTCTTCAATAGTCTGGTGATTAGATTGTCCTGTGGAATTACTCCGTTCTCATCAATGTATAAAAATATGGTTATTCTCCTGTAGGAACAGTAAGTAAATGATTCAAGAGCGTAGATATTTTATTTTCTGGGTGGGGGTATAATGCGAAAAAAAACAATATTTTTTTAAGTTTTATTAACATCACTGCACAAGAATACTCACGAAGGAAGGTGTCAAGCAAAATATTAATTCCCAAACCAATATTACAAATGTTTTTTCAAGAAGTATTTTTAAATTTTATTTTTTAGCTTGCAGGTATTCGTATTATTTTCAGTTTTATTTTTTTATTATTAAGATTCTGGAGGGGTAATTACCACCTTTATCCCTCCACCCTATCTATGCCCTTGAAATGGTTGGTTGTTTCGTCTTCCGTTTCGCAAAACTTACACTGCGTCGATTCCTGACCTATCCCCATCGTGTGGAGATGTTTTGAATATCTAACAGGTATATTTATTCGTATTCTAAACAAGATCTTTCATACATGCGGCAATTGATTTTTATTTATATAAGATATAGTTCTATTACACAAAATAGACTTCAAAAAATCTTTTTTAATAGAGAACATTACCTATCAAAAAGTAGAAACGAGTTGTTTTGAGTTTTAACCACACATTCATTTTCTTACAAAGTTATAATTATTTCATTACAGAAAGAGTTTCCTAAACCGCCCCTGTTCATAGGCGAAGATCAACTCTAGTACTTATAATATAATACTTATTGTTGGCGAACACGTTATATTTGGTTCCAATGCACAATTTATCACACTGCATTGCAACATATACATATTCATTGCACTATTCACATTAAAGTGTTTGTTTCATCTGAGCAGGTCTCGTTCTAGAATGGGCTTTAGCCGATATTTGTTATTCGTGTTTCGTATACAGACAGAACCAAAAATGAATATGTTGTTTACGGCCAAACGGTTGCCTTTTATGTCAGCCGGCTGATAGTAATGTTGTTTTAACTCACGTATTAAAATTTAAAACTTTCAAAATTCAATTTTTCAAAAATGTACTCAAAACTAAAATCATTTCTTTTTCTCTCATTCATTGATATAGAACTATTTTCACTATGAAATACAACTAAAACTTGATTATTCTCAAAACTCTAACGGATTTAATCTGATGATGTATTATATGTATACAAAAGCTGCTCATTAACGAAAGTGTTTTAACATACTGCTGATATATTTTTTGGAATTGGTTTCCCCACACATTCAAGATACATTAGAAATATAATTCCTCATCTGTTATTTGCTGATGACAAAGATTATATGTTCGATAATAATATATACATTGATAAATCACACATGGGTTGCCTAGCTAAATCGCGTACCGTAGCTGTTAAATTAAATAAAGTCTATAATTAACTTTTATGGATCAACTTTCCCGATTTGTTAATCAGAAAAATCGAGCCTAAAATGAGAGAATATGACACAAATAAAATGTTAACAAAACAAATAAACTCTAAGTACACAGAACACAACTATTTACAAGGTAAGTTTATGTCGATGATCTATATTTATGTATAGAATCAATGGTATAGAATCAATGTTATATTCGAATTCCTTGTGTCATATGTGGATGCTCTGTATTTTTGTATAGAATCAATGATATATTCCAATTCATTATGTCATATTCTCTCATTTTAGGCTAGATTTATATGATTAACAAATTGGGGAAGTTGATCCAAAAAAGTCAATTAGAATTTATTTAATTTTACAGCATCGGTACGCGATTTAGTTAGGCGATTTATCAATGTATCTATGTACTATCTAACATATAATCTTTGTCATCATTAAATAACTAATGACTATATATATTTCTAATACCGGATCTTAGACTAGTAGGGCATAGTATAAGTGGCCAAATTATAATCGATCTTTAAAACTTTAAAAGTTAAATTTTATATTTCAGTGATAATGATATAAACTTTAGGTTACAGTATGTTAATATTCTTCATTTATAGAATTCCAGCTTTTACCTGCGACTTCGTCTGCGTGGAATCAGTGTGTACAATTGATTAAAAAGTTCATAATCTTAGACGGCCCTATAAACAATGTGTTTTGTTTACCATATTTTGAGAAAACGTAAAAATGTTGTGGATTTGATACACGTGAGCAAGCCATTTACAGTTGGCCGAGCGAAAAACATGTTTTTTTCTAAATGAATGCCGGTTACCTTAAGTGTTTGCTCCTGGACTTTGTTTATAGTTATTCCAAAAGAAGTTTTTAATTCAAATTTTATCACAATTGGCCCAGCAATTTGGCCGTGAAAGCGTAACAGACATACAGACAGAGTTACTTTGAATCAGTCCCGGATCTACGATTTTTTCGAACCGGGACAGAAACTTGATAATGGCGCCACCTCCCTCAAAGCAGATTGAGTAAATCGGAAAAAGGACAGATTGGGTATGGTTTTCAACCACATGATATTATGATTTTGGTGCCCCCTGAAACTGCTATTCGGGGTGGGTGCCCCGGTTTGCCCTCTCACACCTACTCCGGGGCTGCTTTGAATTGAGAAAGTGAAGTTGATCAATGAAATAAAATATGCCATGCGTATAAAATTACTAAATTACTAAAACCGCATCGTCTGTCAACGAACTTAAAGCAATATAACATTTCAATGGTCTAGTGATGAGATTGGATTGCATTACAATTTAAAAAGAAATATGCTACGTTCTGATTGGTTATTTTCATTTCTACAGAAATACGAACATTGAACTAATAAAGATTTATAAAATTCAATGAGGCATTTATAAACTAATCTGTTAAAGTAGGAATCTATAGAGGATCATTGCAAATAGTACAGGAGACAATATCCGATAGTACATGAATGGTGTTCCAACAGCCTTTATGATAGCTATTTGAACACTGTCTGGTCATTTGGTTGTACATTGAATCGATACAGAACAATATCATCTCAAATTGAAAGTATGACACAAAAATTTTAAATAGAGAGAGATTCCATCGCATAAATATCGCCAGTATACCAGTTTATCGTAAGGCCGCTGCACACGAGGCTAGAAATGCTGCTAGGAGTTCTGCTGGCCGGTAGGCTGGGTATGAAGATAGAAATGACGTCACTGCGGGCTGGCCTGCTAGCTTACAAGATATAGCTTTTAAAATTAGAACAAGGACTATTTTCCCTGCGAGATTTGCTGCTAGGTATGAGCAAGAACCAATCAGGAAGCAGTATCTTGTCACGTAGGCACTTGAACAAACACCCACAAACCAACATGATGTCGCATTCTGTGACACAGACACGTTTTGCTCTGTGTTTATATTCGAACTGTCACTGCGCGCGCACCAGATCTATCCACAAATCAAGCTTGAAAAATTGTCTCGTGTGAAGCGAGCACTAAACAGCAATCAAGAAAACCAGCGCTAGAAAACTAGTAGGTAAATCTAGCAGCGTTTCTAACCTCGTATGCAGCGGCCTTTATGGACACTGCACACGAGACTGCAGTTTGCCGCTAGATTCCTTGCTAGATTTGACTGCCAGTTTTCTCGATGGCCTATGTGCTCGCTTCACACGATGCGTCTTATCGAGCTTGTTTGGCAGATGGGTTTGGTGCGTGCGGAGTGACAGTTCAAATGGCCAGAGATCAGAACGTGTCTGTTGTCTGAGCAAATGCAAGTACCATGTGCCGTGTTTATTTGTGGGCGTTTGTCCGTGTCGTCAACGCGACAAGTTACTTGTTTCCTAATTGGTTCTTGTTCAAAACAAGCAGACGAATAGGCAGGAATAATAGCCGCGGTTCTAGTGTAAGAACTAAATAAAGTTCTTACTAGAAATCAATAAAACACAAGCTTGAACTTTAAAGATTAGTAATTGATGTTTTCTCAAGAGTCGTTAGTGATTAATTCTATTTTTTCCAAATAATAACAACCTTCAATTTTCCAGCGTAGCTAAGGAAAACTAATTTTGACAAATTACAAAAAAGAGAGAGAGAGTTAATGTAACAAAGCTTGCTACATTAACACCCCCCCTACGCGTGGGAAAAATTGATATGGAAAGAAAATTTTCCAAGCCAACTGCAAAAACCCACGCGCAGGAAACAAATAGAGATATATCGCATTATATTAAAAAAAAAATCAAAATAATGTACAAGTTCATAAAAAAAAAATACACTAAAAAAAGAAAATTAATTGTCAATATTTGCAACTTTTAAACGATCACAAGAAACACTATCTTGACGACCATTAATGTCTAAAATAAAGTATTTATCACTTTTCGAAATAACACGAAAAGGTCCACTATATGATGGTTTTAAACTTGAAAAAGCGTTAATGTTTCGCACAAACACAAAATCTGCATTAATTAGTGGATTTGTAAAGTCAGGAACATTTTTATCACAATAGAACTTCTTTAAACTTGTTTTTAAACGGTTAATGAAATCATTATTTGTAGAATTCAAAAGATTCCGTTCAAAAAATTCCGCAGGAAGTCTAAGAGAAGATCCGTATAACATCTCAGCCGGACTAACGTTAACTTCTTTCTTTATGGAAGAACGAATAGACAACAAAGTCCATGGTAAAACATCAATCCAGTTTTGATGATCAGAACATTTCAAAGATTCTTTTAAACGTCTATGAAATCGTTCTACTAAACCATTAGCTTGAGGATGATATGCTGTTGTCATTATATGTTCAGTACCAATTTCTTCAAGAAAATGTTTCCACATAATTGACTGAAATTGCAGTCCTCGATCAGTAGTAATTTTTCCTGGACAACCAAAACGGGAAATCCAGTCAGAAATAAAAACTTTAATTATAGTTTCAGTTTGTATGTCTTTTAATGGTAAAGCTTCTGGCCAACGTGAAAAGCGATCAACAATGGTCAGAAGATACTTGAATCCATTACATAAAGGTAGAGACACAATATCCAAATGTATATGATCAAATCTGTTATCAGGTTCCTTAATAGGAAAAATTGGCAATTTCACATGCCTAGTTATCTTATTTTGTTGGCAATTTAAACAATGCCGTGTCCATTCTCTCACCTCTTTATTCATACCTGGCCAAAAAAATCTGCTAACCAATTGGTTTTGCGTCGCACGAATACCAGGATGACCGAGGTTATGAACAGAATCAAAAATACTTCGTCGAAAATTATCTGGTATATAAGGTCGAGGTTTCTTTGTTGAAAACTCACACCAAATCATTTTTCCATTACTTAATTGAAATTGTTTAAAATTGAATCTTGGTTTTGATATCAATTTTAAAAGTTCTTGATTGTTATTTTGTGCAGAAGAAATGTCATTGAAGTTTATTGAAATGCCATCAGGGCAATAAACTTGATTAATATGTTTAGAAATATTATTTATTCTTGAAAGTACATCAGCAGGGATGTTTTCTTTGCCTTTAATATGACAAACATCAGACGTGAATTGTTGTATAAATAAGAGCTGTCTAAGTTCTCTTGGTAAATAATTGTCTGACTTAGATTTCAACGCCAAAGTAATTGGGCGATGATCAGTAAAAACTGTGAAATGACGACCTTCAATATAATGTCTGAACTTCTTAATTGAACAATAAATTGCAAGAAGTTCTCTTGAAAATACACTGTATTTAGTTTCTGTTTTTGTTAACTTTCTTGAGAAGAAAGCAAGTGGTTTAAATTCATTTTCTATCTTCTGCTGAAGGACAGCACCAATCCCAATGTCTGAGGCATCAGTACTAATGGACAATGGTGCTCCACGAACAGGATGGGATAGAAGAACACATTGAGCTAACGCGTTTTTCGCGTATTTAAATGATTCCAAAGCTGCAACATCAAGAGTTACAGGTTTATCTGTAGCTTTGCCAGCAATAATAAAATTATTTAATGGGGCTAAAATCGATCCACAATTAGGTATAAACCTATTGTAAAAATTAATTAAGCCTAAAAAATTGCGCAGTTTCCTTTGAGTATTAGGGATGGGATAATCTTGAATAACTTTTACTTTCTCTGGAAAATTGAAGGTTGTTATTATTTGGAAAAAATAGAATTAATCACGTCGGGGTCACCAATTGTAAGAACTAAATAAAGTTCTTACTAGAAATCAATAAAACACAAGCTTGAACTTTAAAGATTAGTAATTGATGTTTTCTCAAGAGTCGTTAGTGATTAATTCTATTTTTTCCAAATAATAACAACCTTCAATTTTCCAGCGTAGCTAAGGAAAACTAATTTTGACAAATTACAAAAAAGAGAGAGAGAGTTAATGTAACAAAGCTTGCTACACTAGTTTTAAAATTCATCGTGTAAACTGGCACGTCAGCAAGCAGTGACGTCATTTCCAACCCCGTAGCCAGTCTGTCGGCCAGCAGAAGTCCCAGCAGTGTTTCTAGCGACAAAACTAGCCTCGCGTACAGCGACCTTTAAATTATGCCGATATTTTGATTTTAGACAGTTCTGAATAAAAATTAAAAAGCTCCCAGTTTTAAAAACTGCCGATTATAATTAATGAGAAATAATCGTCAATGTGATTGTAGGAAGAAACGTTTAACAAATTTTACGTCAAATGTAAATTAGGAAAAAAATTGAGGAAAAATGCTTCGATATTGTTAGTTCAGGATATTTAAAATCATAAATTTTATTTTGAAACTAAATTAATGTAAACTTATTTTTTATATGAGCAGATTCATTAATTCCAAGGCTCAAGTAAATGTTGATAATAATCAAGTATTATTATTAACCATACTTAGTTATCAATAATTTATTACATTTCGGTCACGAAATCGTAAAAATAATGTTTGTCGCCAGAAATTTCGAAAAAAATATGATTTTACCAAAAAACTTAGAACGTTTTGCGGCACATGTTATTTAAAAAAAAAATAACTTATCTTTGCCTTTGTTTTGGCGAAATTCAAAAATAAATGATTTATAGTGGACTGTATGGCTTACCTTTGTTGCTGTTGATTTTTCACAGAATTAGTTACCCAATTCTGAGTTCTGACGTGGTCGGAAAGGGAAAAGGGACGAAAAGGATCTCCTTCCACGACACGATTGTTTTTAATAATTTGTAAATATCACCAACTCGCAACAACACAAATACACAAATTACTGTAATGCTTCAAAATACTATTACACTGAGTGTGGCTGACGATGTGATTGCTATCACGGCTCAAACAAGACTCTCTTTCATATCAAATCAAAATTGCTAGCTATCAAAAATTACGAGTGCAGGCATGCCAACCTAAAGCGGCGTGAACATCCTGCCCCGGGCAAATGAATGTAAATTCAGTAAACAAATTAAAGGTTACAAAACAATAAAATTTCAAATGAAACAAATGTCTACATACTTCTGTCAAAAAAATATTCTAAAACAAAAACTAATTCTAATTGGGGAGAAAAAATAAATAGTCCATTTTTTTACTGATTGGGAAGTGGACAAAGCTTCACAATCGGACGTAGGTACGAACTGTGCTTGGTCTTGACGGACGCAACACGGACTATTCCATCCTTTCCGGGATAGAGTTTTTCAATTATGGCTAATGGCCACTGAAAGGGTGGAAGGTTATTTTGAATGATAACTACGATCATTCCCACCTTTGCGGGGTTACTGGTCGAATTCCACTTTTGTCTCACCTGAAGGGTAGAGAGGTATTCCGAATGCCAACGCTTCCAATAATGTTGGACAATGGAATCTAATAATTTATAACGCCCTAAACGATTTTGAGGCTCGGTCGACAGATCTTCCGCCGGAATAGAATTCAACGGAGATCCGTATAGAAAATGGGCGGGTGTTAGCGCAACGGGGTCATTGGGATCGTTACTAAGACAACACAAGGGACGCGAGTTGAGAAGGGCTTCAATTTGCGTAAGTACGGTACTGAACTCCTCATAGGTTAAGATTTGTGTTCCGACGACCCTTGCTAAATGCGACTTAACGCTCTTTATATTGGTTTCCCATATCCCACCAAAGTGAGGGGCACTGGGGACATTGAACTTCCAATCAATTTTATTAATATTCAATTCTCGTTGAAAAGCTTCCTTATATTCACGGGATTCTATTAATCGATAAATGTCATCTATTTGATGTTTCGCGCCTATAAAATTGGTTCCGCAATCCGAAAATAAAACGGAACAATTTCCGCGACGGGATAAAAAACGCTTTAATGCTGCCAAGAAAGATTCGGTAGACAAATCCGCAGCCAGTTCCAAGTGAACGGCTTTGGTTGCTAGACAAATAAAAAGACAAACGTATGCTTTCTGAGCCTTAATACCTCTTCGACGACCCAAAGTTATATGAAACGCTCCAGTGAAGTCAACCCCAGTTGAACAAAACGCTTTAGCCTTACTAACGCGCTCCAATGGTAAATCAGACATCATAGGATAATTCGGTTTTGGATGTAATCTAAAACAATGGTTACATTTCCATATACGTTGACGGATCATTTCTCGCGCAGATAATATCCAATAATTTTGTTGCAACAACGATTGCAGTAAGTTCGCGCCAGTATGACAGTATCTTTTGTGATAATAATCAATAAGTAATTTTACAAAGGGGTCGGATTTCGGTAATAATATTGGGTGTTTTTGATCAAAACTAACACTGGCGTTAGACAATCTTCCGCCAATGCGAATGATTTTATCTCTGATAAAGGGGCTCAGACGACGTAGAGGTGATCGAATGGGTTTATTTTCAAAAATAAGGTTATATTCGTTGCGAAAGTGTTTTTTCTGAACGGCCTGTATTAACATAATTTCCGCCTTTTCTAAATCTGACTTCACTATACGATTAGTGCGAGGTAAAATCTTGGCAAATCTCAATACATAAACGGTAGCATTAAGAAGCTTGGTCCATGACGAAAAGTATTCTATTAGCGCATATAAGGGGTGAATTATTTCACTGGTAACTATATTGACAAGTACTTCCGTTTCTATGGCATCTGATAGATTTTCGCTGAAGGCCCGAATCGGCCACTGGGTAGGGGGGTTTAACAACCAGGATGGTCCAGAAAACCACGACGAACTTCTGATTAGTGCAGAGGGTGTGCAGCCGCGGGATGCACAATCAGAAATGTTTTGTTTACCGGCGACAAAATACCAATGGGAAGGTGGTAAACAATTTTGAATTTTGGAAACGCGATTGGAAACGAAGGTTTTCCATTTTCTAGGGGACGAATGGATCCAATTTAGGGCAATCATTGAATCCGACAAAGCAAAAATTCGGTCGATACCTTTCATGGTTGAATATGTATCTTTAATGTGGGTTAAAAGTTTGGCTAACAACGTGGCGGCGCATAATTCTAAACGAGGTAAAGTCACTTGCGACGAAGGAGCGACCTTGGATTGCGCGCATAGGAATGTCACTGTCACATGACCGGAGGGATCTATGGCACGAGCATAGATTACACAAGCATACCCGGCTGTACTAGCATCTGAAAATCCAACCAGGTTTAGGGAGGTTTTTTCAAAAATTGACAAATGTCGGGGAATTTCTAAATTGTTTAAAACATCAAACTCGTTTTGAAATCTGATCCATAAATTTTCGATTTCTTTAGGAGCTGGATGATCCCAATCGAAGTTAAGCTCCCAAAGCTTCTTTATTAATAACTTCACAAATAAAGTTATCGGTGCTACAAACCCACAAGGGTCAAAGGTGCGTGCAACCATCGATAGCATGTTGCGTTTGGTACAAGGGGTGGCCTTAAAATTTATTTTGAAATTAAACTTATCGGTAGTGGGGTTCCATTGCAAACCAAGTATCTTAAAAGTGGTTTTATCAAATTCGACATTTGATGGTTGTTTCAAATTATCTGGGATTTGTGTTAATAATTCGGGGGAATTCGAGATCCATTTGACCATTTGAAATCCGCCTGACCGAAACAAATTGATCAATTGGGTATGAGCGACGAAGGCGGTTTCTACATCCGGTAAACTACATATCAAATCGTCCATGTACATGTCACGTTTCACATGCACAATGGCTTGTGGAAAAGAATGTGATTCATCTTGGGCTAATTGTTGCAACGTGCGTAGGCTTAAAAAAGGGGATGATTTGGCACCAAAAGTTACAGTATTTAATTGGTGGACAGAGATAGCTTCTTTTGGGTTGAATCTCCACAAAATTCGTTGGTATGGTCTATGGGCTTCAATGACATTGATTTGTCTGTACATTTGTTTCACGTCGGCGCTGAGAGCAACCTTGTACAATCGAAAATTCAATAGAATTGTGGAGAGGTTATTTTGTAACTTCGGCCCTGTGTACAAAATGTCGTTGAGTGATATTCCGTTATCGGTTTTCATGCTACAATCAAAAACGATTCTACAAGGGGTACTAATTGAGGTTTTGAAAATGCAATGATGGGGTACATAATAAGCGGGAAGATCCATTTGATCCTGTGGTACTAATGTCATGTGCCCTTGATCTAAATAATCTTGAATTATTGAAGTATAGGTTTCTCTAAGACCGGGGTAATTTTGTAAACGTTTTTCTAAAGATAACAAACGATGTTCCGCTAAGGTGTATGAGTTTCCCAATTGAGCTGGGTCAACCTTAAAAGGTAGGCCTACTGTATATCGGCCGTTGTTATCTCGACTGACAGACTTAGAAAACAAATCTTCACAGAGAAGATCTTCGTTTGTTGAAACTGGTGGGGTGTAGTCTTCGAGTTCCCACATTTTTTCGACTAGTGAATCTATGGATAAAAATGTGCTGTAGGTTTGGTTGGATACATGGCTTTCAATAGGAGGTGCCGGTCCGATAACCAAATAACCTAATGCAGTTTGAACTGCGGTAGGGGTACCGGTTGTTCCACAAATTTTATGCGAATATAAAATTTCGGCGAAAAGTGAAGCGCCCAGTACTCCGTGGACACTTCCAGGGATATGAAACGTCGGGTCTGCTAACGGTAAATTTTTCAAATGGTTCAAAGAATCGGTGTCAATTTGGACATCCGGTAACAAACCAGTCACTTGATCTATAAGTAGAACTTCAATAGGAAATTTTATTTTTGGATTAATATTCGAATGGATAATTAAATTGGTTCGACCTTTAAGAGGTTTCACTGTACCGCCAATTCCTTTAACATTAGACGATACTTTGGAATAAGTTAAACCTAATTTTTTGCAACAATCCAGGGTTAATAGGTTTGACATTGAGCCGCTATCAATTAAAAAACGAAGAGTTTGCATATTGTTCCACTTGTCTACAACTCTGACCAGTACTGTACTAAGTAACACTACAGGAGGCTTGTAAGCCTCAACCATGTGAATTCTAGTACATAAGTTGGTCTGTGTATTATTATTCGGGTTATAACGATTTCTACTAAATTGGCTATTACTGGTGTCAGAACTGACGGTTACATTCGGATTATTTCTATTATCAGGTTTATCATATCTATGTAATAAAGTATGGTGTTTCGCTTTACACTTCAGACAGGTGTACTTGGATGGACACGACGCGACTTTGTGTTTGTTCGAGAAACAATTGAGACACAAATTATTTTCCTTAATTAACTTGAACCTTTGTTCAGGTGGGCTATCTTTAAAGGGTTGACAATCTTTCAGTAGATGGACGCCTTTATGGCACGCGACACAATTTCTATCATCACTGAGAACAAAACTTCTATTTTGAATTGTCCGTGGTTTATCGGCTTTGATTACTATTTTACTTTGGCGGCGTACAAATTGCATCAATTCTTCATAGGTTGGTAAATTTGGGCTAGTACGAATCAATTCAAATGCACTGACGGTTTCTTGGGGTAACTTTGACAATGCAACGTGCGTTAAAATATAGTCATCTAAATTATCTAATTGCAAACGTTTCAAGGCGGTGACACTGGTATCGAATTTTTCTAAGAAATTTTGTAAACAGTTGATGTGACTATTCGGCGAATTACGAAAATTCAACAAACGATCTAGGTATAAGCTTGATAAAAATCTCTTGTCATGATACGTGTCCTCTAATAATTTCCAAATAACTTCGTAATTATTCGGCACTGCTTCTACTGCATTACAAATCTTTAATGCTTTACCTGTTAAACTACTTAATAAATATTGCAATTTTTCGGCTTTTGAAATCTCGGGTTTTACATGAACAAATTGTTTGAAATTCTCATAAAATATCGGCCATAAAGTTAAATCTTCGCCATCGAATTTCATGAGTTCCATTTTTGGCATTTGGATTCGGGGACTTGTATTGTTATTATTGTTATAAGGAACCTCTGGGGTAGGGCTTTTAATAAATTCAATAGCCATATATTCAATGTTATCGCATAAATCTTCGAACGCGTCTATTATTTCATAGTTGGGGGGTTCGTCAGGTTTCAGTTCTTGTTTGGTAATTATTATTTCCTGAACAATGTCGCGATATTCGTCTGTAGTTCGGGAAAAGGTATTATAACGAATTGTAAAATTTTCTAATTTTGTGGCATTATTGGGATCTAACTTCAAAGCTTTACCGGCGTCGTAGCACAGTTGTACACGTCTAAATAAATTTTCGCGTTTAGCGATTAATCGGTCATATTTTAATTCTAATGGACTCTTCGGCATTTTGAAACTTCAAATTAATTCAACAAACTATAATTATCAATAACATACAAGAATAATATTTGACAGATCTATACAAACAAATATGGTTCAACGTTTTTTCCGCACTATAGCGTTCAGGTTAGAGTTCAAATCTAGTTTGGCAATTCGTCACACTACACCGCTAGTTGGTGGCTGTGAACATGCGTAAAATGGTTTGGATCTATAATCAATAGCGTCATCAACGGAGGCAAATATAAACTAACGACAAGTTGCAACTCGGCATAAAAATTTGCAACGCAATAAATTCTACACTATTGGAAATTGGAATCAAAAATCAACCACACCCATGCACAATATTAAAGCATAATCCAATCCGTGCTCGATAAGGACCAAATGTTTTGGCGAAATTCAAAAATAAATGATTTATAGTGGACTGTATGGCTTACCTTTGTTGCTGTTGATTTTTCACAGAATTAGTTACCCAATTCTGAGTTCTGACGTGGTCGGAAAGGGAAAAGGGACGAAAAGGATCTCCTTCCACGACACGATTGTTTTTAATAATTTGTAAATATCACCAACTCGCAACAACACAAATACACAAATTACTGTAATGCTTCAAAATACTATTACACTGAGTGTGGCTGACGATGTGATTGCTATCACGGCTCAAACAAGACTCTCTTTCATATCAAATCAAAATTGCTAGCTATCAAAAATTACGAGTGCAGGCATGCCAACCTAAAGCGGCGTGAACAGCCTTTTTATATCAAAAGGAAGCTTTTTAACGACCACTCATCTACTTTAAATTCAATTGAGTGCTGTGAACACTCAGTGTTCTGTACGTGGTGATAAATTGCAGGTGTAGGATTGTTTTCACGACGTGTTGACCCAGTTCGCATCCCACTTGTGCCGCGACTAGCGCAAGTACTATATTAGAGCGGTTACGTGTTATTGGATACTGACCGTGCAAGAGTGAAACAGATATAATCGTGATGCACTATGCAGACATATGCGTGGAATGTATTACATAATTTGTTCATATTGAAATGATGCGACCAACAATTCCTGGAATTCGCTTTGCTGTGAATTGCTCGCAATGAAAATTTGTGCATTTTTTTTGTGAAATTATTTAAAATTAAAATTTGAAAGCAGACATTAAAAACGGTGAAATTCGAGTTTTTGAACTAAATACAGTGTAAACTCTATATAGCGACACTCAAAGGATTGTGCACTTTGTGGCGTTATTGAGAGTTGTCGTTAAACGGAGAGAAGAAATTCCATTAATATTTTTTTACGATTTAATATATATTTAATCCAAAGCGTCTTTTAACATCACTTATCTTTTCTCCCGCCTCTATTGCGCGTATTAATAAAAGTTTTTCATCAATACACAAAGATTTTCTTTCACTCGCCATGTTCACTGCAGTTTGCAAGTTTGTGGCCAACTTAGAATATGATAACTTATCGATAAGCACCTGAGCTAAACATACAAAAGATAATCTCAACAAACAAAAAAACGAATTTCTTAGAATCTTTGGTATGCATGATGCCGACAACAAAGCAACAAAATAACAAACAAGTACTGTTTATTGCTTAATGATGACGTATTGTTGTCGTTATATAGAGTGGGTGTGTCGTTATTTGGAATGTATCATTGTATGAGAAACAAGGTAAACTGATTAGAGTTAAGTAATTTCGACGTTTTAAGGAGTTTGTCATTATATCGAGTGACGTTAAATTGAGTTTTCACTGTATACATTTATTTACTTGCCATAGATTACATTATATAAACTTAACTAAATCATTAAAAAAATAGCCGTCGTGGGACGCCTGACAGATGTGAAGCATACATTTAAGCGAAATTCTAGTAACTAAATTTTGCCCTGTAATATTAAAAACAAGTATTCTATAATAAAAAAATATTCGGCTAGTTGTTACATGAAAACAACTCAACAATTGTTTACAGCATCCTCAATCACTCTGAATTTACTAAAACTTCGTAAGTTATTATTAATTCATTTTATTTATTTTCTTTCAATTTTTTTTTCAATTCGTATTTTAAAAATATACGCTACAAATAGGTACCTTATAAAATTGTAAAATGTTTTGTTTCCTACCCTGGAACTGGCTCTGCCAAATTGGGTAGGAAAACTTACATATTATAATTACATTTTGTAAAAATAATGTAAAAGTAAGTAAATTCATAATATAGGATAGAAAGGCACACGCAGTGTATAGTATACGCGCGCACACAAGAGGGAGTTGAGAGGGAGAGCATCATGCCGATTGCCGAGACGTTTTACTGCCAAGACGCGCTAATAAATGTTTTACATCAAAAAGATTTTCCCTTTTGTTAGGTATTCTACAGCGAATCGCAGATTAGTCCCTCCTGAGAACTGATTTTTTAATACGCATGCGCCTAATATAAGCACGTATTTCCTAACCAGTCTCAATCTTGTTTATTGAAATACCTGGCGCGGTATTTACAGTACCCAGTCAAAACACATAACCTCAAAAACAATATTACAAGTCCCCAAATTTTAAATCAAGAAGTATTCAAGTATCAATTGGATTTTCAATTCATTATAAAAAAAAATTTTAAATTGAAAATATGAGCTGGTGCTGGACTCAAATAATGGCCATTTCCGATGACCGTAAAACAATTGCGCATCCGCATAACCGTTTTAACGGCCGTGTAAACGCGAACTATGTTTCATTGCACGACGCAGGTCAACCATTTTACATAAACTTCGGTCCATTTGTCCACAGTTTAACAGTGTCACCGCACGACGGATCTCGGTACACTACGTCACGAGGTTGAAAACAAGTGAACGACGTAGTTTATCCCATTTGCAAATTTATGCACCACTAAACGCAACTGACACAGAAAATCTGGCGTCAGATCGAAATGTCGGTTTATGCTCCCGATAATCATTTTGACGTATTTTTCACAACATTGATGGATGTATCTTAAACTTGCTAAGCTTCTGAAAAACTTCATAATAGTAAAAGATCCCGATTTGGCACGATCTTCATCCATCGAGTTTTCTAATGAAATTTGATAATATAATGTATTAATTAAGAAAAATTGATTTGGTTGCCATTCAATTTCTTGGCACAGCTATTTTTTATAAAAAAAATTGGTTGTCTGTAAAGTCGGTTTACGGACGATAGTTTTACGTGATAACGTATTCCGTAATACATAACCTAAACCTCCCAAAATTTGGTTTCAATCCGCTTATCCTTGGTGTCGGAATGATAAGAAATGTCAAAAGTGACGTTTGCAACTGTCAAAGTATTATGTTCTAATAATAATTAGTTATTCCAATACTTAACTTAGAAGGCGTTGCATTTCACAAAATACTAATGTCAAAAAATTGAATTAAACATTAGAAATGCAGCCGTTTTCATGTTAAGACAAGACATACGTTATCTTCTAATTTCCATGTACGGCAAACAAAGACGACCGACCGCGTCGCGCCATGCATTAGACAACATTGCATTTATACAGCTATTTTTCTATATAAATTTGTATAAAAAAACTGTTTAGGCAAATTCTGTTATACGAAATCTATGTAAAATGTTCTCCTCTTTCGTTTAAGACTGGTTTCAAACCGATCTGATTTAAATTGAGCGAGAAATTAGCAAAAAGCACGCACAGGGTCAGGCGGAACGTTACGCGTTACGAACGTTAGGAACGTTAGGATTTAGGAACGTTACACTTTTTCGTGCATGCAGCCGGTGTTTTATCAATTTATAAGATTGGTGATTCATCAATTTATAAGACTTGATCACGTCAAAAAGTTGGTAATTTTATTTCTGAAATTTAGTTATCGAGTTTTCAGATAAATTTATTGTCAATCGAAAGTTAATTATGTATATAAAATGCCAAAGTTTGGGCGACATTTTGATTCCTGGCATAAAACCAGGTAGACAGGCACCTTCGAATTAGAATTTTGCAGTTATAGGGTTTTCTATATTGTCATATGATATGAAAATGTAGATAATTTTATTGCCAACATGTGGAACATATTATATGTAATAATTATGAAAGTAACCGCAACCAATAACAAATATCATAATATTTAATACTAAATAAATGCAATAAAATTAACAACTTTAATTTTTTATTTAAAATAGCTATGCCAAGAAATTGAATGGCAACCAATTCAATTTTTCTTTATTAATACATTATATTATCAAATATCATTAGAAAACTCCATGGATGAAGACCGAGCCAAATCGGGATCTTAGACTATAAACGAACGAAAAATAAAAGAAAAATTACGAAGAGATCTTAAATATTCCGGTCATAATATAGATAATATTTATTACCAAGTGAAATTAATTCTAAATGTTTAATATTATCATGTTATTTTAGATACTATAGTAAAATTTTGTCAAAAACGGATTAAAAACGAGAGGAAAATAGCGTTTTGTAGCGAGTTAATAATATAAATGAAAGTTTTAAGTATACGCTAGAAAATTATCTTTGACATGCGATCTTTGCGCCATCTCCTGTTTGATTTTTTAAAATCTGGTTCACTCAAAACTTACAAACCCATGGAAACCAGCGTTATTCTTAATTATAAAAAAATATTTACGCACAATATCAGTAAAAAAAAAACTACATAAATGATATAGGTACCTTTTTTATTTCAAAATTTTTTAAATCTTATTTTTGTTACCAAAATAACAATTATGATATTTTTCATGTATTTAATAATGATTACAGACGTAAAATAAAATTAAATTAACCTTGACGACGTACTGCTGCAGTCCATTTTCTTCCCTCTCTAATTCATAAGAAAACTCAGGAAAACGGTGGAATTGTAATTCTGAATGTTTAGTTGGTGTATCTTTACAATCAACAACACAGCACTTCCGATTTGATAGCTTTTTACCCATTTTATTCAACAATTAATCCTTAATAAAATGCACGTGTAACAAATGACACTAAGGTTTTGGCTGAACCAGAATTAAAAAAAAAAAAAAACACGAGAGGGCGCAAATTTTGCTTGTCAAAAGATACTTTCCTAGCGTATAGTATTGGGAAATAAGTACCGGACACTAAGTTGACATACTTTAATATATTTTTATTATTGTTGCAGTTCGTTCCAGCAATACATGCAGTGCTCCGAACATACTATGAGACGGGCTTGCGGAGATGAAACTGCTGCCTTCACCAAAGAATTCTTGGACAGGATGTCTTCCAATTTGATAAAGGTAATATTATATACCTAGTGACTTTATTTTAACAGATAACACACTTTCTACATTTAGGTACTGGGTAGTGCTTATGTCTTATTCAGTAGTAGCGGTCCCGCCTGGTTTCATCCGGGTGCAAAAGAACGAATGGGGTAAAAGACATTAGTACACGCGTTCCTCTTAGTTTACCGAGATGAATGTTGTGTCCAATTTTCAAAAGTTTTTGTCGGACGTACTCTCGAGTTATATTTTGCAACATTTTTCATTGATGCTCCGCTCCTATTGGTCGTAGCGTGATATTATACAGCCTATAGCCTTCCTCGATAAATGGACTATCCAACAATTATTTTTTTTCAATTCGAACCATAGTAGTTCCTGAGATTAGCGCGTTCAACCAACCAACTCTTCAGCTATATATATTAGTACTAGCGGCCCTGTACGTGCTTCGCTACGTATAAAGTGAAATAATAAAACAATTTAATTGGAACATCTATCTATCTATTTTATTTATTTTAAAATATACATGGACGTATATGTGTGTATGTCGAGCACTCCGGCTGCGCCGTCGTGCCCGGTGCAAAAGAACGAATGGGGAAGGAAGAAAAAAAATTTAGGGGTGGACTACCCCTAACATTTAGGGGGATGAAAAATAGATGTTGGCGAAGTGACACCTGTAGACATCTGGCGGGGATAACTAATTAAATGACGATTGATCAGTTTTCGACCGGAGAGGAAAAATGATTAAATTACTAAAATGGCTATTAAAAAATAAGGGTTGATCGTAGAAGGGTGAAAATTGAGGATTGTATGTATTTTTGTATGTTGTATCATAAAAAAATAGAAATTAAAAATTTTGTCTAAAAAATAAAAAAAAAAATTTAGGGGTGGACTACCCCTAACATTTAGGGGGATGAAAAATAGATGTTGGCCGATTCTCATAGATACCGGATAAGCACAAAAAATTTCATCAAAATCGGTCAAGCCGTTTCGGAGGAGTATGGCAACGAAAACTGTGACACGAGAATTTTATATATTAGATAATTGAACCTGCCATTTTGTCCAGTCAGTCTTGCAATCAAAATTAAGACAAGATCTAATTAAGCTATAGCTCTGAAATTTTGCACACTTGTCTAAGTACGGTGACAATGCATAAATCCAATATGGCGGACGCCCCAAAATGTAGGATTATCTTTTTTTTAACCCTCTTGACGTGGGTATCAAATGAAAGGGTTTGTCGAGTGGAATGCGATAAGTAATGCGGTGTCATTGTATATCTAATGACGCCCCAAAATGTCGATTTACCTTTTCCCCACGACCCTCTTGACATGGATATCAAATGAAAGAGTTTGACGAGTGCTTAATTATTTTGATTGATTTCTACCGTAGATCTCGGCGAAGTTATTAATATAGATATTATACTTGTTTTACGGTTATCGCGTTCTATCCATAGATATAATAATTATATATTTATGGTTCTATCCGCAAATTACCGGTTCAAACCGCCTCTATGACCAGAAATTGGTCCATGCACCCCTACGTTGTTTTTAAACAATACTACGGTGAACGTCTGTAATTTGCACCATTCCAACCCACAAGTGAGGAATGGTACTAGCTTCGGTCAAAAATCACTTTTCAAATTTTTACAATATTTTTTTTCGTTTTGAGGTCCCCCGAATCCAAAAAACACATTTTTGAAAAAACTCTGTGCGTCTGTTAGTCTGTGAGCACGATACAGGTCAAACGGATGAACGGATTGAAATCTAATTTTGGGAGGATGTTTGGTATGCAAATATGAAGAGTCTTACTGTTTTGGGGGAAAATCGGATTATGCGCAGAAGAGATATATATGCAATAACGGTGTTTTTTATATAATAATGGTATACGTTTTATAACGGCTTATTTGTGTATTTATTTTGAAAATAAAAAAAATTAGTTGTTCTTTTGTTTTGTAGATCTGTCAGAAATAAACTAGAATAAGCATGCTTTGATTTATTTTTACATGACGTGGAATATATTATGTAGGTAAGCAAGACAACGAATAGCAAATATCATATTGAATACTAGCCATTATATTATCATTTTTGAAGTTTGAGTGGTCCCGTCGCACAATTGGCTGGAATTTTTAGTTTTAACTACACCTAAGTTAACAACAGTTTTGCTAAAGTTATTGACTCTTTGTTTCAGATACATTGTTCAGAATTCGCCGAAGATTTGAGTAAGTGCGGTTTGGCATCGTCGGCGTCGTCTTTCAGCGGGCTGATGACGACTATTAAGATTGGCGTCGGCGTCGCTTTAACAGTGGCGGCTCGGGGAGTTCTATTTAGGTGAATCATTCACATCAAAATGTAGACAACATAGTTGAACTGTATGCATAAACTAAATAGTATGTTGAAAAGTCGGGGAGGGGGAGATCAATCAATTCATTAACCATCAATCGACGTATAATTAATCAAAAAAATTAATTATCTTCATAAACGTTTCTTAATTGGTGTTTACTATTTTCAGTTGAACTGATAAAAAATTAGTATATAAAAAAATTTAAGACCAGTTTCTCAATATTAATAGTCAACTGATTTTGAAAAGTCTTTATTTTTAAATATTTGAAAGCGCTTTTAGAGTTAATCCTGTTATTACAAAAAAAGTTCTACTTGTTTCCAAAAGTCTTTGATGACAGTTTTTAGCTTCACTACCTTTAAACTAGTGCGTCAGTTGTTTATTGTGCTCTACCTCTTTCTTTCTATGTCTTTATCGTGTCGCTTTTTCGTTTCTCCGTGTCACGAACTTACTTCACTGTAGTAAGTATCACTTATACAAAAACAATTGAACAGAACAGGTTAACAGATTTCAGTTGTTCAGAAATTGTTGTTTTAAAACATTGAGAAACTGGATCTCAATTTCGTCGATTACGGTTTAAAGACCACCGTTTGATGACCCCTCATCGTATAGATATACAAGTACACATTGCGATGTTTGAATCTGTTGTAATTAGTTAATAAAGCGGTTTTATAAAATCAGAACATTCACCGTTGCCATTTATAAAAAAAAATGATAGCTAGAACTAGTCAATATATCGATTCTTCATTAACCTAGCAGACTATATCACTTTTCAATGCAATAAACGATTTTGTTATAGAAATTCATAATTTCTATTTTACTAATTTTTCTCTATTGTTTAGCGCTATGTTGATATAGCACTGTTTTTTTGGGATATTCAACACTTTGAACACCTTTATCTTCTTAATTTACATCAAACCAATTAACAGCGTTAGAAGTGGGGAAACCTTACATTACCAGTGCCAGTTTACGACCTTCTACGCCTCTAGGCACTACGCTTTCCCCTCACCATACCATTTATGCCAACCTCTATTTGCTGAGAAGTTCAGATAAGACATTCATTTTTTTGTTACGTTTTATTGAAAAATATAGAACAAAAAAAACAGCAAATAAAAAAAAAACTGTTCAACAAAATACTGTAATACGAAAAAGGCCTATAAATTAGGGTTTTTCGGTTTTTCTTTATTTAAGGGTCGCATTCAGTGCTGCTAGCAAAATATCTAATAAGTAAACTGGTATAATAATTTTTAACGCTGATTTCCCATTAGAGCGGCAGTACTTTTACTGTATACCGACTCAAGAATCAGACAGTTGACTATTCTAAGAACTTCTATTCCAGGGGAATACCCAACAAAACAATGAAATAATGAACAGATTCAAGTGAACTAACTGAAACAAATTAATTGGCACCATATAGCGCGGTTATTCTGTTAGCAAACAACGTAATGTGTACTTAATTGAAAAGTCCGCACCAACTTCAAGTTGAAGTGTTTTTTAAAAAGCCATAGAGACTGAAATATATAAATTATATAATATAAATTTAAATAATGTAAATATTTTATTGAAACTCGCAGCTGTGTAATGTGTAGTGACAGCAGTCAGTTACTACTAATGTTCATTAAAAAAAAAAATGCTGTGTAAATAGGAAGCAAACATGACCATACGCTAGAATCCGTACAATTATAAATATGAGTTTTTATAGAAATGTTACCTGAATGTCAAATTACGAGGCTGGTTTTTTCCGCTAGAATCACTGCCGGGACTTTTGCTGGCCGGCGGGCTGGCTACGAGGTTGGAAATGACTGGGGGTCACGTGCGAGGTCACATAGATGGATTTCAAAGTTAGGACCGGGCCTATTTTTCTTGCTTGTTTTGAGCAAGAACCAATCAGGAAACAGTATCTTGTCACATGGGCGACATGTACAAACGCTCACAAACAAACACTGCGCCACAGTGTGTGTTCTGTTCAGAGACTATAAACGTCCACGTTCGTTAATATTCTGTCACTTCGCGCGCACCAAACCCGTCTACAAAGCTAGTTTTAATACATGCATCGCGTGAAGCAAACACATAAGAGCCATCGCCAAAACTAGCGCTTGAAAACTAGCAAGAAATCTTGTGGTAAAACCAGCCTCGTGTTTAGCGGTCTTAAGACATCTGAATCTTTCAGAATGGATATATTCTTTGTTAGTTTTATTACTTTCAGGTAATATTTCTACAGAAACTCGACATATCTACTGTAAGAAGATAAGTTAAAATGGTGAAGGAGTGATATCTCTGCAGTCATATAGTCAGCCGAAAGTTGTTTGTATTATATAATTTGTTCTGTTAGCTCCTATAAATTTTAATTCTTATTCCAGTTTTAGGTACTTCCTATCATTACTGGTTAATAACTCATCTTTTTACAGTAACTAATTGTATTATAGAAATTGTAGATTAAGATCATCTAGCCAGATCTAGATGAATATATGCAATAGGTAGTCTAGTTATAAATAGATAAGAAAATATCAAATTTTTATTGTGAAATTGTGTGGCTGCTACACTAATTCCTAAAAAAACACATCACTGTTAACGGAAGAGTATTTTGTTGCTGGAAACAATGCCCGGAATTATTTCACACTCCAATATCATTTTTATAGCAAATAGAAACTATATCAAACATATTTGGTAATTTTGAGGTTTAGATTTAATAATATTTATAACTAGGATAAAATTGTAACGACACTCTTGCTGAACTTGCATGTATCTTAAAGTAAGCATTTATTGTTGCAACACTACAGAGAAAATGTGCATTTTGGAATGACTAAAGTCGTCCGCAAACGTGAGAACACGAAAGCAATTCAACGGCAACGCGACATCCCTTCACTGTCACTTCCTAGGTAAAGAAGTGGGGATTCACAAACACTCTATCGGTGATATACTCAACTTGCGCTATCTGAACAACCCAGGCGGTAGTGGCGTAACTATACCATCTGAGGCCCGTGGCAAATTCATCGGATATAAAAAAGCTTCACGTTGTAGTTTCATCTTTATAAATCACGAAGTAAAGTAGATAATATATTTGTATAATTCGTGCGTATGTCCTTGAGTTAATACCTGACTAAAAATTAAAAACAAAATTAATATTTTTACCATTTTTTTTCCCTCCTGTCCTAACGGCCTCTCGGTTCGGGAGCCCTCTCAGGTCGGGGGCTCGTGGGATTTTGTCCGTTCTGCCACCGTATTGTTACGCCACTGCCAGGCGACCTACAAGGAAGCGCGATCTGAGCGTATCGGCTGCAAATATGGAGACGTTTAATGTTAAACAGTCCAAATCGTGGGTCCAGTATTTTACAAGATTTCACTCTCACTGAGTGTTCCTGAGAATACGCGACAGATAAATAAATAAATGATATTAAGGAATTGTTATAAATTGAAAATTACGGTTGCTTAGTGCTAGTGAATTTATATTTTTTGATTGACTACAATTAATGTAAATACATATTTTCACTATATGAATTCACCCAAAAGGAATTAATAGTAAATGCATCTAGCGGCACCTTCCCTTTGAAATGCACGCCTTGACTGTCTAAAATGTTGTTTCGTTTGCGCATGCCCTGTTGCTCAGATCACCTATATCGCTAACATCACCCGGCGACTAAATTGCTTTCGTGTCGCCTCGTATACAGAATACAGATGGAAAGATCCATTTCTACACACAAATTTGAAGAAATACGCTGTTGCGTTGGAATTCTGAATACACAAAAGCATTGTCTTTCAATTTATTTTTTATATTGAACAGTATTATTGGAAGGTGAGTGGCCACTAAATTAAATCACGTTGTATTTGCAATTTATTGCACAATTATTTATTACATTCGTTATATTTATTTATTTTTCTCTAAATAAATTGTTAAAATTAAATCAATAAATGTTTATATATAAGCCTTAACACTTTTTTAAGTTTATTTCGGTAATTTTGATCGATAGTTTATTTTTTTATATTACACAAAAACAAAAAAAATGTACACCTAAATATTTAAAATATATTACATCAAAATCTGTTATTTTTAAATTTTTCATTTTGCTCTCTCTATATCTATATAGATTGGTACCTTATGGCCGCTGCACACAAGGCTGGTTTTGCCGCTAGAAACACTGCTTGGGTTAGCTGCCATGCGGATTACGAAGATGGAAATAACGCAACTGCGGACTCGCCTGCACAAGATGGATTTCAAAATTAGAACGGGGGCTATTTTTCTTGCTTGTTCGTTTGCTTGTCCAATCAGGGAACAATATCTTGTCACGCGGGCGACATGGACAAACGCCCACAAATAAGCACTGCGCCATAGTGTGTGTTCTGTTCAGAGACAATAAACGTCCACTTTTGTTAACAGTCAAACTGTCATCAAACCCATCTACAAAGCAAGCTATAATTAATGCATCGTGTGAAGCGAACACATAAAAGCCATCACGAGAACCAACGCTTAAAAACTAGCAGTTAAATCTAGCAAGAAATCTAGCGGCAAAACCATCCTCGTGTACAGCGGCCTTTTTGTTTAGCATTGAAAATGTTCTGAAAACTTCCTAAATATGAAAAGAAAATTGTAATTGTTATTTAGCAAATTATTTTGCAAATCTACGTTATGGACAAATATAACGGTTTTTCATTTGAAAAAGTGGTAACGTTCAGCGATATGTAGGATTCATAAAAGTTATTTAACAGAATCTCAAATAAGGAAAACAACAACTGTTACAACGCGGTTACAATCTCTTCGATTAATTATATGAAACAGCATATCGCGTACAAAATATTTTACGTATCAGTAAAATTTGGGGTTCTAAAGTAATTAAACATACCTACAATATTGATGCAGTTAACTATCTATTAATATATTTATATATTTAAATTTGTCATGTGAAAACTATTGTTCTGGTAAATTTAAATAATTTAACAAATATATTTTTTATACAGGGTGTATCACAGGAAACCGTACATAGGGAAAAGTACACAGTACAAATTAGTCAAGATCAGAGTTTGTTATGCCCTGTATTCAGAGGTCGTTACCATGGTGTACGTATACAGTACCAAATGCATATTGCTATTCATTTGACAGTTTAGTAATGTTAGACAAAGTGAGAGAAACTTTTAAGCAACTGCTTGATTAAAAATTGAGGTTTATTTGAACATTTGCTTTTTTTATTTTAACTGTTTGTTTCGTTTATTAAGTAAAAAAATATTTTCTCAATAAATAGTATATTACACATCTAGGGAAGTAAAGTAAGAAATGTCTGAGATCACATATAATTGTTGACCTCGGCTTCGCCTCGGCCAACAAAGATGTGATCTTAGGCTTTCTTACTTTACTTCCCGTGGTGTGTATACTATTTTTTTGCTCGACGTAGGCAGCAAAAGGCAACTTCGTTTAGCGCAGCGCAACGAAAGTTGACGCTTTCTGCCCGTCGAGCAAAAAAAAAATGTTTCAATAATAAATATAAATTCATTTAATATTAAAGAATTATTTTAATTGATTTTTATAATTACCTACTCATTATTAGCTATATTATTGTTATTAAATAATGATTAGTCAGCGTTACCATGGTACCCATTTTCATATGTGGCCAAAGTAATCGTTGATCCTAACTAATTTGCACAATGGAGTTTTTCCTATGTAAGGTTTTCTGTGATACACCCTGTATATTACATCTTAACAGTGCCGTAACTAGCCTTCTATGCACCCGGTACAAGCTTTGAAAAATGTTCTAATCTTAAAAATCTGGTCTGGTAATTTCTGCGCCCTGTGCGTGGACACAGACCTAGTTACGGCAGTGTGTGCATATTAAGTATTGTCCTAATTTTTAGTACAGTGAAATCTCCCTTAGAGGACACCTCTCTTGGACGGACATTTATTTTTGGAACCAATCACTGACCTATAATTTTGCATGTAAAGCATTCTCCACGAGCGGACCCTCTATTGAGGGGACATGTATCCAAAAGTGGATAAAAGTCTCTCATATATGGACGTGAAATTCTAACCAACAATATGTTTTCTTCTTTTAATGCTTCACATTTTTTTCAAACAAGGGTGTTTTATGTTAGTTATGAAAATATTTTTGTGTATTACATAATATGTATTTGTAGTAAATATTTACTTTTACTGGTGTTTATTTACAAGAACTAAAAAAATACTCGCAAATACGTACGTATGTACCATGTGCATACAATGAATTTCTTTAGATAATTTTTCCCGTAGGCGAACACAAGCGAACAATACAGCTGGAACCATTGGTGTCCGTCTATGGGAGGTTTCACTGTAGTGTAATATTTTGTCGAAAACAAACATTGTAAAAATTGTACAAAATTAAATAAAATAAAAATAAACATTTTTATTAAAATTAAAATGCGTATTTATTGTCATTAAATAAAAGTTTTAAAATAAATTGCAGATTACAGACGCTCGACAAATTAACAGCAATAATAAATAAATGGATAATAAACATGATAATATGCATATTGCATATCAAGGTTATAAAAAGTAAATATATTATAGACGCTCGAAAGCTTAGTCCACTATCGAATTGAAGTTACAAGGTAAAAAGGAATTATATCTCTAACTAGCCGCTATCCGCGTTTGTAATGGATCACGACTCCGCTTCGGATTTTTTTTGGATCAAAAACCCCCCTTAGTGGATGAATTTTCAAAAATTCTTTTTTATCGCTTTCATATAAGGAACTCCTGTGCAAAATTTCATGTTTCTAGATCCAACGGTTTAGGGTGTGTTGATTTTTCTTATTAAATAAAGTAAAAATGTGAGTTTTATTGCAATATTTCAACAAAAGCGTAAAAATCAGAAATTTGCTATCTGGGTTCCAGAACTATTTAAGAAGTATTTATATAGCAAATAGAACACACACGACTATGAATTGTTACATAAGTCATTATAGGACAGTTCATAGGCGTAGGCATGGGGGAATGAGGTGATAATTAAACTGGGCACTTGTAAATTTTTTTTAATGCGTTTAGCTAGAAGTGAAAGTTCTTTGGTTGTAGCATTTGTTGACGATTTTAACATTTCGAGACTATGAAATGGTTATGTGGAACAAACGGACGGACACCGAAGTGACTACCTCTAGGAATTGATTCAAATTCGACAGGCTTATAGAAAACTAGCTGCTGCTACCCCCGCGTTCTACCCGCCATTGAGATGAAACACGACAGCAACAACAGTAGTAGATATACGTTGTCCGTCAGTAAGTCAGTGTTAAAGGAGATTAGCCCCCTAAGGGCATGAATTTTCAAAAATCCTTTCTTAGTGTTTTCCTACATTATATAAGGAACTCCTGTGCAAAATTTCATGCTTCTAGACCCACCGGTTTAGGCTGTGCGTTGTATGTCAGCCCAGTATTAGAGTTTTAACTTTTAACTAAGTCGATTTAAGCCCCTTAAGGGATGAATTTTTAAAAATCCTTTCTTAGTGCTTATTTACGCCATATAGGGGACTTCTGTGCAAAATTTCATGCTTCTAGACCCACCGGTTTAGACTGTGCGTTGTACAGTCAGTCAATGTTAGTTTTAACTAAGTAGATTAACCCCCTTAGGGAATTCATTTTCAAAAATCCTCTTATAGTACACATCCACGTTATATAAAAAACTCCTGTGAAAAATTTCATGCTTCGACCCACCGGTTTGGGCTGTGCGTTGTACGTCAGCCCAGTGTTAGAGTTTGAACTTTTAACTAACACCTTAGGGGATGAATTTTCAAAAATACTTTCTTAGTACTCATTTACGTCGTATAGGGGACTTCTTTGCAAAATTTCATGCTTCTAGACCCATCGGTTTAGGCTATGCGTTATACGGTCAGTCAATGATGGAGTTTTAATTAAGTAGATTAACCCCCTCAGGGGATGAATTTTCAAAAATCCTTTCTTAGTACACACCCACGTTATATAAGGAAGTCATGCGCAAAATTTCATGCTTCAAGACCTACCGGCTTAGGTTTTGCGTGATCTTGACAGCTGACTTTTTTCTATGAAATAAAGTGAAAAAAAGCATATTGAGATATTTCAACAAAAATGTAAATATCAGAAATTTGCTATCCAGCTCCCAGAATCAGTTAAGAGGTATTTATAGCGAATAGAACAACTATAGTTGCATAACAGAGATTATAGGACTGTTCATGGGCGGGTACGCACGGGGGTTGCCAGGATTGTTAGCTAGAAGTGAAAATTGTAGCATTTGTTGACGGTTTTAATATTTTCGGACTATGAGATTGTGTAGAATTTGTTAGCGTCACAAGAGAAGCACACAGTACGCACTGCAAATGCTTGCAGAGTGCTTATTAGGTTTTTTTTGACAAATATTTTATACGTATATCAAAAATTATTTTGTCCGTTTGCAACAGATTGACAATTTAGAAATAGAGCACCATAGACACGGTATTTTTATGTTACATTTGAATAATATTAGTTTCTTAAAATCTGAGCATTTAGCAAGGAAATCATCACACATATAAAGAGGCATTTCTAAGTTTCAGGTAACTTCTTCCTCAGCTGGTGAGTGACTACTATTTTATCCTACTGTATAATAATTAACAAAAAACATTTTTTTTGTTTTTTTTGTTTGTATTTATTTTCTGAGTTTCTCACAATTCAAGAGCCGGATGTTTTAAATATATATAATAAATATAATATATAAATAAATTTATGGTTCTAGCTCCTGGGACCTAGAGCATTTATATCTGACCAGCATGACTTTTAGACAATTACAATTTTCTGTTTTGAACTTTACAGCTTCTTAAATTTTAGTTTTAAATAAAAAAAATAAGTGTGTCTATAATTTACAAGACGGCTCGTCGTGTTGTCGAGCGTCCATCGCATTACAATATATATTATATAAATCGTGTCCACCTGAGCGTCATGTTGAAAAAAAAAACAAAAAATCTGCTAAAATGATTGTCAACAAACCGAAATGTCAAAAACTTCATATCCAGCTCCCAGAAGTATAAAAGAGGTATTTGTACTTCAAATAGAACAGAGCACGACTAAAAAATGCAATTATATAAGTCATATTATACGGGGTGTTTTATATCTCTGTGTCGCTGTTTTGTGTTTAAATGTCCACATAGAGAGCCATCCTTCCAATTATTTTTAATTTATTATTCAGTATGCTTATAAAAAAGATAGATTGTAGATTATAGACGCTAGCCAGCAAAGAATCGTCTAGGCTTATAGAGCAACTGGAGATTTTAGCTCTTCATATTAACAACTGAATAAACTACACTTAGTACAAAAATTTTGTTACGCTATGCAAAAACTGTGCTGTGCTTAGCATTTTTCCAAATAAACTCATTTCACAGTTTTTCCAAATCGAGTTTGTGTGTAAAATAAATATACATAATGTAATAATTGAAAGCTGTGTCGTTTTCTTCGAAAAATGTCGAATTCCGGAATTTCTCGTGTGGGTATAGCGACCCACCATACCCACATTATTTGCCTGACTTAGGTAGTACATCATGAGACAAAAAAAAGGGTTATAGGCACGATTACTTGCGGATCATTTAGCATCATGAAATTACCAGTTGCTTGAGAAGGAAACGTATACCAAAGATTGTTTTGAACCAGCTCCAAAGAATAATTTACAACGAAAGAATTGTTTATGAAATGTCATAAATGTGTCTTGAGTCATGTAAGTACAAGATTATATCCCATAAATATTTCATAAAAATTGACTTCTCGAATTATGCTCATGTGTGTTCTTAAATCCTAAATCTATTCACAGCCGAGTACTGCCCATTTTTTATCAGACACTGCGTATAATATTTCATTTTTATAAAGCATTGTCTTTTGACTCCGCCCTCAGTTAATAAAAATAATTGTATTACGAATCAGAGGCGTGTGTAAAATTTTTTTTTTTTTTTTTTGGTCAAGTCAAAATAGTCTAAAGTTTTATATTTTGGTTTTAACAACACAATTATTTAAGAATTATTTCGATTAAATCAAATGTAGAAACAATATTCAAAATGATCCAACTAAATAAGCTCTCTAAATGAAAGTGAGAACCATTTTAAACGCTTACAATTTACATACAGGTTTTTTTTAAAGAATAAGATAAGCTCTTTTGCAATTTCTTAAACAAATTAAGTACTAGAAACCCAGACACGCTATTATATAATTAAGTGAAAAAATGAGGCAAATAATTTACAATGTTAAAACTATGACCCAATGACTTTTTTTACATCAATTATAATTACCATAAAAAAATTGTAACATTTTATATCTGTTCTTCATTTATTATATTGCTTGTTCTTTAGAAGAACCAACAAGTTAATATAAAAAACACAACATTTTTACTTCTCAGTTCTTGATTATGTAGGCCTTAGTAGTACTTTTTCTGTTGCTGCCACTGGACTATACGACAGATATCTAATGAACTCTATTTTTGAAGGGCAATACAATAAATTAAGGTCATTGCAACTGAATACGGCCGTCTTAAATCATAATGCAGTATCTGCTATTTTTTAGTGTATTTGCCATAAGGCACTTACACTATTGGCGTCGGTCGGATGGCGGGACCTAGGGGTCGGACCAAAATTTCTCGACGTTTCATAAGTTTCTAAGAAGTTTGGCACCATTTTTGGAAATGTTTATATATATATGTATATATATATATATTTATATATTTATATATATATATATATGTGTGACCACGATAACTCTCGACAGACTTAATCGATTTAAACGAAATTTGGTCCACATGTTGGAATCCATCATCGCAAGAAGCCTATTTAAAATGGGCCCGATCGGGCCATTTTAAGGGGGGTATTTAGGGGTTGAAAAATGTTTTTGGGCTCAAAAATACGGAAAAAATTCTCAGAATCACTTCAAATTTGAAATTTAACCCTTTAGTAATTATTGAAATGTGCTGCTAAAATTTAAATAAAATCGGCCCGACAGGACCGGACTTACAAGTTTTATGAAAACGCAAGTTTACTGATATGGATTTACATACTGAAGGGTGTATATAATTTGGTACAGATGTTGAATTGGTATGTAGTATTGAAATTAAGTAAAAAAATGTTGTTTTAAGGGGTGTATTAGAGGGTAATTTTTTTATTTTGTTCAAAAACAAAGTTAAGTTCATACAATAGAGCCACACTGCTTATAAAAGCAAATACACTATATTGTCGGCAGGGTTTCGCACTGCGACCCGAGTTTTTTATATTTTATGAATTCTTGCAATTTCACGCTTACAAGTTAGATAGTACAAAAAAATTGAGCGGAATCATACAATCACTGAGCGGAACGGCCAATCACTGAAGAACGAACTACGACCGAGCAGAGAACACTGACGCGCTGGGCATAAAAGAAAAAAGAACACTAGTCATCGACACACTAAAAACACCAATGGACCACAGCCTACAAGTCCGAAAACCGAGGAAATTTGGAATTAATTCCTTGATAAAATGGTAGCAATAGTATGTTTAGTGATAAATACAATTTTTTTTAATCGTGTTGATTTTTATATCTCAAAACTCTAAAAATGCAGATAGAACTTCTTGACTTCGGACGCCAGTGCAGCATTGCATAATTTATTTCAAAAATTCTTCTAGTACTAACAGACGCTCGAACTTGGTCCGGTCCGACAACGGACATGGTACGGCGGATCAAGTCCGCTGCTTGCAACAGACGACCGGATCTGTCAGTCTCGTTGTGTACACAGATACGTAATCATGCCTATGATTAATAAGCGCACGAAAATTGCGATAGTTCTAGCGGCAACGTTAATGCCGCCACAAACAACAAGGGAGAAAAGAAAGGAGTGGGCAAAATTCTATTTGAAAGATCGCGATGAATTTAGTCATATGAAGTTAATAGCGAAGATCATATTTTGAATAACACTCCCGAAGAATTTCTAGAGCGTTGTTACGCGCTTCTCTGTTACAATATAACTTATCTGATAGATCCCACAAACATGAGAAATCTTTTTATAATACCAATACTCCACCAAGAACTTCGCGTTCTGTCAAAATTTCTGTCATGTTGCACAACCAGGGCCGTATTTAGGGGAGGGCAACCGGGGCTACAGCCCCGGGACCACCACAAAAGAGGGATCCCCACAATAGAGACTTTGGAAAAAAAAATTCAAATTTCCTGAGCATTGAAAGTGATTTACTTCGGGAACTGGATTTCAGCTCGGAAAGTTCTGTTCGTTAATGCTAAAATTTAATTTTTAGATAATTCTTCTTTCCTGATTATATTTATATGTTTGTTAAATAATAAAAGAATCTATACTTGGTTTCACAATAAATTATTTATTGGAAAAATCGACTGAAAAAAATTGTCCATTTTATTTGGAAAATAATATTGGGCCAGGGGGCCTCCACTCCTTTGTTGCCCCGAGGCCTCCAGACCTCTAAATCCGGCATTGTGCACAACGTTTTGAATTACAATGACGTCGTTATACGGTTATATGTATCAAGTCCGTCGTACTGCTCTACACACGCTCGGATATTGTACCGGACCGGACCAAGTACGATGTGCATTTCATCGAACCGGGCGGACACGCAGACTACTGTACAGACGAACAGATTTGGTACGGAGCGGACCAGATCCGCTGTCCGCTTCGAACCAAGTTCGAGCGTCTGTTAGTACTATTATAGTACTAACAGACGGTCGTACTTGGTTCGAAGCGGACAGCGGATCTGGTCCGCTCCGTACCAAATCTGTTCGTCTGTACAGTAGTCTGCGTGTCCGCCCGGTTCGATGGGAACAGATTCGGTCGTCTGTTGCAAGATCCGCCGTACCATGTCCGTTGTCGGACCGGACCAAGTTCGAGCGTCTGTTAGTACTTTAAACACAAAAATATCAGGAGAGCAGTATTTAGATATATCAATATTAATTTATAAGCATTGCATAATAGCTTCAAAAATTCGTCTATCAAATGTAAACACAGAAGTATCAGGAGAGCAGTCAGATATATCAATATTAATCTTATAATAATAATTTTAAACATATAAACATCTTTTTGAATTTTTGCAAACAACAATACAGCTATACAAAAGTCATAAGTGTCTATGCTCATAAAAAACCCTTGAAATTTTAACGTTAAATATAGTTTTATTATAATTACGTCTTTATTGAATTTTAAGTTATAATAAAAAACTATTTTTATTCGGAAAATAACCTATTAGAACAAACATAAAGAGAATTTAAAATCTAATTGAACAATACAGAGCAAAGTACTGGTGAATTTTGTGAAACATTTAAAAAATGTTATCCTTAATAAGACATTTTACTTAAAGAAAAAATATCCGAGGCATAATTTAGCCGTTTCAATTTAACTGGGCAATAACAAGTATAAGGAGCTGTTTCCTAGCAGCGTGACAAAATAACATAGATTGTGCTTTTAACTTTATACAGACTGTTACTATAATGGTCTAGGATCCCAATTAGGCTCGATCTTCGCCCATCGAATTTTCTAATGAAATTTGGAATTTGAGAATATAATGTAGTAATAAAGAAAAATTGATTTGGTTGCCATTCAATTTGTTGGCACAGCTATTATTATTAATAAAAAATTAAAGTTGTTAATTTTATTTAATTTATTTAGTATTAAATATTATATTTGTTATCCATTGCCATGGTTACACGTGTTCGCAATAAAATTATCTACATTTTCATATATTATGACAATAAAGAAAACCCTGTAACTGCAAAATACTAATTCGAAGGTGCCTGTCTACCTGTTTTTATGCCAGGAATCAAAATGTCGACCAAACTTTGGCATTTTATATACATATTTTACTTTCGATTCGTAATAAGCTTATCTGAAAATTCAGAAATTTCAGAAATAAAATTGACAACTTTAATTTCTTAATTGAAAATACCTGTGCCAAGAAATTGAATCGCAACCAAATCAATTTTTCTTTATTACTACATTATATTATCAAATATCAAATTTCATTAGAAAATTCGGGTGAAGATCAAGCCTAATCGGGATCTTGTACTATAACAATACATGTGTAGTGACAAATATTTGTCACTATACTCACTTGTGGGTAGTGGGTACAACTTGCCACGTCATGGAAACGGTTGCACTTGTATATAAATGCTTGCCGCTGTAAATAAGACGAGTTTTCGACCTTTTTCGTCTGATTACTGTTCATTTCCTATTAACAGCACTCAGTACGTCTTCGCGAAAGTTTCAAAGTAACTCACTAACATGACAGTGACCAAAATAAACATTTAAGATATACTATTCCAAGCAAAAATGTTTGCCAAAAAGTTAAATTATTATTTACTTGTGTCCTTGTTACGGCTCTCACTTCTTGCAACGGTCAGATTTTTCGCAGGGTCTCTCTATCCTTCGCTCGACAGGCCTCTTCTAATCCCGAACCTTCAGGCAACATTTCTGGCAGCTCCCCCTTGTAGGGATCGAGTTGTTATTTTTGTTCATTTGGGAGTCGGTTTGCTAACGGCCACACTGCAGCCTTAAGGGATTGTGCTATCTCTCAATCTCTTAAATCACCCGATACAGTATCCTCGTTCATTGTACTTGTTTGTACAGTCCGTGGACTGGACGGTTGATATAATCTTCAAAGCTGACTTAGTTTACCGTCAAGAATCGACAATTCGTTTTTCGTCAACCTGTATACAACGGCTAAACGGATCGGAGTGCAAAGACTGTGAATCTAACAAGAATTTATGCGTTTCAATTTTCTCCACAAATGCTCTCCAAGTCTCGCGGTCTCGCTATTAAATGTAATTGAAAACAATAGTCGATAGAGCGTGCCGTTCTACCTATTGGGAGTGTAATGTAGGAGGGTTGGTGAGAGGGACACGGGAGGGGGGGGGCATTGGCCGTTTCTGCAGCGCGCACCTGAGTGTTATAGATAGACGCGTTCTCATTCTACATTTAATTGATCATGTATAACTGCGAATTTCCCGCATAGTTTGAAAATGCAAATATATAACTCACAGTGCATCTATATATGCTTATCAGACTTAATACGTTTACATTGATCGTAAAAAAATCCAGCCAGTTGGGAGACGGGACCATTCCAACTACTTCAAAAATATTGATATTTGGTACCCCAGTAAATGAACAAGATAAATCAGTCAGTTCAATTCAATTTAGAATTATGGTATATTGGAAGTTCAATTTAAAGTTACAGATATTACAAATCGTCCTCAGGCCCCTCTTTCTCATCGACAGGGGGCCTTATAGTTCATGCGAGATCACCAAACGATAACCGATATTTATTACCGAAAAACATATTTATTTCGGAAAAATCAAACGATAATGACTGACTACAATACTTACTTGCTTATTACGTTGTCAGTCAGTCAGTGTTAAAGTAAGGGGATGATTTTTCAAAAATCCTTTCTTAGTGCTCACCTACGTCATATGGGAACTTCTGTGCAAAATTTCATGCTTCTAAATCCACCGGTTTAGGCTGTGCGTTGTACGTCAATCCAGTGTAAAAGTTTTAACTAAGTAGATTAACCCCCTTAGAGGATGACTTTTCAAAAATCCTTTCTTAATGCTCACCTACGTTGTATAAGGAACCCCTGTGCAAAATGTCATGAATTTTGACGTACCGGTTTAGGCTGTGCGTTGTATGCCTTTAGATGGTACTTTTTTATTAAAAATTAATTAATTAAATTATTATAATTAAATTATTTATTATTATTTTAACAAAAACCGTAAATATCAAAAATTTGATATCCGGCACCCAGAATCAGTAAAAAGGTATTTATAGCGAATAGAACAAGATGACAGACTGTTATCAGGCGCACAGCTAAATAATAATTATTAATTTTATACATAAACTGGCTGTTACCCGCGACTTCGTCCGCGTGAAATTTATGTTTGTAAGTTTGGTATATTCGAATGTATACTATTTGCAGTTAGAACTTTTAAGCTTAACATTCCGGTTTGGATTTATTTTTGTTTTGTTTTGCAGAATTGTCCCAAACACCTGTCAGTAATCTCAAGATTGAAGCACAATTTTTTTTCCTCTATAATAATACAAAAAATGCTGTGTCAAGGCCATAGGGGCCCCTTTATCCTAATGTGCCCTGAGCTTCCAATAGATTAAAGATGGCCCTAATAGTTGTTTATGAAAATATGCGAAGGAGGTGAAACTAACTAACGACGATTCACTTCTGATTATATGCAATTTAGCAGTCGATACACAAGTCTTTAATTTTATTTATATTTATATTTGTCTTTTTTTGTCGTTTGTATTATTTGTATAAATAAAAAAAGGAGAAAAATACAATATGTAATTTATATTAAAAGAACAGTTATAAATATTTACAATGTTGGCAGTAATCCTGATAACCATCATATTTATCTAGTATGTACGTTAAATAAATATTGATTAGGTATTAACATTTTTTTATTGTTGTCATAATAATACTTAATTATTTTTGAAACTGAAAATAGTAGTTGATAAATTTTGTAACCGGGTGATTGAAAAAGTAAAGGCGACATTAAACTCTTCTGAATTTTTACATCATTGCACATTCATATTTTAGATTTTTTTATGTGCAATAGATCGGACGCTTTGTTTATACAGTGGCAACTGACCGAAATGGGCACTGGTATTGTGCAAAGGTCTTTCAAAGTATATGGGGACACAACCGCTATTCCCTTTCCAGTTGCAAATAAAAAAAAAATGAATAACTATTGTAATCCAATGCATCCATTGGGGTTAAGTCATGATCGTCATTAATTTTGTTTTGTCAATTATCTGATTGTCTTGTGATCCCGAAATTATTGAGTGACCGCCACTGATGGTCCGTTCAATCAATGTCCAGTTTAATCCCGGCATAAAAGCCATCACCGACTGCATTACGGCTTATTAGTATGACCGCATTATGGTATATTTATTGAACGGGAATATCAGTTCTGTTGCACCACGTCTATAAAATTATGAATGGGACGAATCGCCATTATTAAATATCGAAGCAACATTGTACGTCTGTATCTCAGAAATACAAAATGATCTGTGGATGGGCCAGTTGAATTCAGCGTGTCGTTTTCTGTAAGTATGCCGAATTTCAAAAGAATCCGTTCAATATTCCAGAATATCCAGAAAAAAATCTGGAGATCTTCGAAACAGTAATAATTACAGAATTTCCTATAATATTCCCGAACTTGAAAAGTATCCGAAAATTATTGAAGACTTTCTAGAAGAAAACTAAAAGTTCTTCGTGCATCGTATGCGCATCAATGACTAGCGGCGGTCCTGTAGGATGTAACAGATTCACTAAAAAGACCAAAAATCGTGTTTGTTGTTTTGACAAAATATCGAGAACTTGTTTATAAGAGGTATTTGGCGTTGTGTGTGTGTGTTTTTTTTAAAGTCGTTGTGTGTGTGTGTTTTTTTTAAAGTCACATTTGAATACCTAATATCTGTCCACAGTTAACGAATAGGATCCCAGAAGTATTTAAGAGGTATTTATGATTTGTGAAACACGACTGATATACTGAAGGTTATTATTTGAATGTTATATAATATTCCCCGAACAGTCGTCTATATACAGGGTGTTTTAGAGAGAGTGTTACTTTGTGTCAATAGTATACATGGATATTTTTTTCATTTGAGATTAATTTATAAAGTACACGTATTCCTATAAAAACAATCACTAATGTGAATTAAAAAAAAATAGGTACTTAAATTACAACGCAAAGAAGACAAATATATATATTTTTTAGTTTAGCACAGCATTCACAGTGAAAAACACCCTCGAAAGAACTTAATTAAGTCAAGAAATTAATTACACAATTTTTTAAGTCTTTTTTTATTTATTAATTATGGTACCTATCTATAATGGGTACCGTCATCCGACCCGCAACGTGACGCATAAACAAATACCACTAATAAAATTAACAGACAGGAATACTTTTCAGTTATGTTAAATTTGAAACAATTAAAAATCACTACCTACAGAGTGCAAACGCAAGTAGAAACAGATATTATATTTATAACTTCACTATTCTCGCAAAAATAAATGTAAAAGTAAAACGTATAACGTATAACACACAATCTAATTTAATATTTGTGATTCTAAAATTGTATCTCACAATAATACCTAATTGAACTTATATTTTCGTTATAAAATGTTTAATAGATTTATTATTAACAAGACTATTAAATTTATATTTTTCTTTGAAAAGTTAATAATCATACAGTATTATTTTACTTCTTGAAAAGTAAAACATGATCGTGAGATATAAGGTACAATATTATAAAGAACATAAGTTCGGGGGCATATTTTCGAGATAATTTTCGGTCGTTGCGTGGACAAGGCAAGGTGCTGTAGTTTACATGGCTGCGGGAACCGTACTTCATGGCACTGAAACCTGGTGATGACTGATGGGGCGATGATGTATTTACGCCCCGAATTCCGAAGCAGACAAACCATCATTTTTTCAGAGTACAGACTAGTCATGTTTGTAAAAATTACTATCACATCAACATTAAACAATATACAATATATAGACATAGTTTGAAAAGATACATTAAAAATTTATTTATATACAATATACGACCCATTCATTTCTTCAGAAGATTCAATGTACGTGAAAATCTATACAAATATAATCCTATGATTTTTTAAAAATTAATTTATAACGTCATGAATTTGTTCTTAAATTCAAATATAAAGGATAACCATAAAAAGTTACACTTTAAGCCCTTAAATACTAAAACTGAAAGTTATTTAACAATGAAAAACTGCATGTTAACAATAAATTATAACAATAAACAAAATTATCGACCAATTGTTTGTTATTATTTTTTTAATACTTATATTAAAAAATTTAAAACGAATTTTATTAAAAACTAAAACTAAATATTATTTTTTTTATATTTTTCAGATCAGTTCTGAAGAAAACCCAAATCCGGACCGAAACGTTAATGTAGTGAATATATATTTTTTGTTAATATATTTGTCTGAAAAATTGGTCGATAATTTTATTTATTGAAAAGTTCTAATCAGACGTTAACCAAAAAAATAGTATGTCTTATCACTTTTAATTAACTTTCGAATTTAATATTCTACGACACACGGTATATAAGTTTTGTGTATAAATACAGAAAAAAAATTTGTAAGACACCACGCACATATTATAACAGGATTTTATTACGTAATTTTGTTTCTACTTAAAAATACAGTAGCGTGCGCAAAATTATACTTTTGGGCAGATATAACACAAAGCCGAATAAAGTAAATAATGATTGCATTAAATTCATAATTAAATATTTTGTTTACATTTTTCCATAAAACAATGTATACCTAATATATTATAAAAAAATAATAAAGTTTTTTAAAATTATTTCGTCATGAAATTCCAAATTCTTAAAATTCAAAAATATTTACATTTTAAAAACAATAAAAATTTAGTGTCGTCAATTGATGCTAGATTTTCAAAGTGACACAAATATAGGTTTAACCAGGTCTCATTGTACCAACATCACCGATAAAAACAATTTTTAAATTTAATTTGTATAAATTTATAAGACATGATTTTCGTTATATTTTTAGTAAGACTATTTTCCCTGATTTTTGAAATATTTAAAACGTCAGTCAAGTGTCCATTCTTGATACAATCTAAGACATTTTATTAACGATAGACACTTGGCTGACGTTTTCTATTGAACATAATTATGCATAAACATGAACTTCAGAAGGCTTAATTTGAACCAATTGCAATCGCAAGTTAAAAACCAAAATTGTTATACAAACAAGTGAACTCTAGTCTTTATCTGCAAAAGGATGCACCTCCTGTATTATCTTACATGTCTGATTACAGAGTAATTACTAAAACAATCATTACATTCCTTTAGTTTGTTGTAACTTTGTTACATAAGTAAATATTTGTATCACAACTTAAAAGCTGTGTTTGCAAGTTTCACGAGACGCATTATAACATATTATACGCAGGGTCGGTCCGGGACCTAATTTAACTGTTTAAATTTTTATACATTTTAAACCGTCATAGCGTCTAAAATAATCGAGATACTAATTTGTGCTTAGGCCTAATCGATTCAGCGTACTTTTTTCTATAAGACACGTCAATAAAAATCATATCGGGGATGTTTATATAATTTTCCAAATATCGTAAAGTCCGTAAAGCTTACGACTTATATTGACTCCAATCTCCAACCTTATTATTTTTTTTTTCTCTAAAATTATAAGTGTTTGGAGAGAGCGCTCTATCAGCATTTTTTCAAACCCAAAATTTAGCTAATATCTCCAAAACTATACGATCTAAAATAAAAAATTACATTTATGCAACCTGTAACAAGTGCCCATTCATAATATGATAACCACATCTCGAGTCTTGACTGGGTGAAAAACAAATTTGTAGACTCAATTTTTATTCGGAGATCTCATCAACCCAAGTTTAATCTTACTCAATTTAATTGCCTCCCACTGTTTAAACTGCTCGGTGATTTTTTTCTCTTCTGAAAAACAGTAAGGTATAATTTTCTCAATAACGAAGACAACGAATGCCGACACCAATCCGAAAGCCAAAATGGCTAACGGGGCCTGCATATGATCTACTGTTAAAGCTGCGAATGATTCATCATCATCATCATCCTCAATATCCATGTGCCTGAACTTGTTAGCTCTGTAGTTTACTTGCCATCGCGCCAAAGAAAGATACCTGAAAAGTCGATTTTTTTTATTATTGTTTAATTCAATCTTTGATTATATGCAAACAATATAATTTACTATAAAAAAACGTTTATTGCACTGTTTTTCTAGATTTCCTAGAAATACCGGTGCAGAAATAGTTTTTAAATTAATAAAAGATTTCTGGTTAACCGTTGGTCGCTGTTTTCTTATTAATTTTAAAATAATGTCAACAACGAAGTGACTTTTAACATTTGAAAGTATTGGCAATACTATTAGTATACCTACATTTTACATACATACATTTACATACATTTTTAAATAATTTGGAACTTTATTTACCAGTTTTCAATAATGCCTGCTTCCTTGATCCTCATCAGTATCTTATTTGCATCTTCATAAATTGGTAAACCTTTGACCATCACCATTTGTATTGGATAATTGAATATAGGTTCTTTAAAGTCATATATTAAAGGGCGACCATTTTTAGCTGTATAATATTGATTTCTTAGATAGTTTACCTAGAAATTAGAAAATATATCACAGTGCCTTTAAATTTGCTGCATATTTATTGCTCTTGTGCTCTTCACAGTTATGCATTCATATAAATGTTCAAAATAGCAATAAAAATAAATCATACAAATCACCTGTAGGAACGATATTGTCTTAAAATATAAAGCGACATTTTCAGAGAAAATAAAGAAATGAATAAAATTATGCATACTCCAAGACATTATTTATTTTGGGAAGAAAAGATCAGATAATTCTCCAAATTTATAAAAAAAAAAAATTAAACGAAAAATGCAACAAACCTGTCTTCGATTTTTAGCCGTTGCAAAATCTCTTTTAAAAGCTGTTCTATTGACGCATCCTTCCGTCAGCGGACATTTCACAAAATTCTCGTGAATCGCGTAGACTTTAGGATTTTGAGGCTCATCAAAAAAATCTATCAAATCGTAGTGAAATCCTAGCTTCAAACCAGAATTTAATAGTTCATCAAAAGTGGAAATCTGATGTTCAAACACTGGCTCAGTCAATACGCTTATCAATTGAGAACTGTAAAATGAACTTATGACAAAAGTATATATCAACCAAGCTGTAAGGAAAATTCTCATGTGAGTTGCTTTTGGCGGCTTTTTAATGGCCATTCCGAACTGTACACCAAACAATTTCAAGATAGTCAGAACCGTGTCCCTGCGTTTGGTAGGTTCTTCGAAAGTCCCTGTCCTTTTTAAAATTAAGCACGCAACAATAGCGAGAGCACCTGTAGCCAAAAGCGCTTTCCCTAATTCTGGAGATACCACATAGGCGATGTTCTTCCAGCTGGCAATCATTTTTGCCGAAGGCACAATCCATACTAATGAATCCTCCATATAACAAAACGATACATCAAAGTCCATCGATTGGGTATAGTTGCTATGCCACATTCCGATCACAATATCGATCTTACGTTGTTGTAAAAGACCAAAGGTAGCTTCGTAGAAACCTGAAGAATTGAGTTCGCCCCATTCGTGCTGATAAGGATTGTCTATGAACACCAATGAAAAATTTAATTTTTCAGCCAAAATTCGAAGTAAACTTATTTCTAATCCAGCATGCCTTTCTAATTTTGGATCTACAACGTAAGGAGGGATTTTGACAACTCCAACTATGGCGGAGAATTTATCGTAAGTTATAAATCTTCTTATAGGAAACAAGGCGGACTTTTTATCTGGATTTACGGTTCCGTTTTTACAAGTTGTAATGATTGAGTAATTATTAGTTGGGTTCGTATATATTTCTGATAAATCATTCGATGACCAAGATAAGATTTGTATTTCTGAAGCTGACTGTTCTGATTCAATCAGAAGTAATAAGTTCCAAACGTAGAAACTTTTAAAGTAATTTAATATGTTTTCTGAAATGGATGTTTTGAAACGTAATATTAATATAAATCTTGCACGTGGATTCCACGATGAGCTTGCCATGAGGAATTCAAACGTTTCTAGAAGTTCTTCATAGTCTTGGAAATATAATATATAATAATATATTCGCCATTTCAAATGTGGGTTCAGCTCGAAACTGAAAATTATTTGCGGAATGTAATAGACTTCTTTAAAATTTATATGTCCATGAAATTTCTCGTTCACTAGTACTGTATATCCTGGTTTCCAAAGTAAATTACCAATATCGAGGGCACAGTAAAATAAATGATTATTATCTTTAGTTTCTTCAGGAAGTGATAATTGTTTTAACGAAATGGAACACGAAACCGTTAAGAGCAGTAATAAAGAAGTATGAGAGATAATCATAATTGGTTTTTAATTACGTCTTATCAGCAATGAAAAATATACTAAAACAATAAAAGTGTAATTAATAACATGATTGTGAATTATTATGTACTGAAGGTCAATTTCTCAACCCATAATTATGACTAGATGTCGGATAAAAAAGTCTTTTAATTAATTGAAAAATTTTCGGACAGGTTCCCAAAAAGTTGTTGAATTTTATCGATCTTTCTGGGGTCTTTCTGTGTCCTTCCGTCTGGGCCCTAGACACATGCTCCTGTTGGCCTAGTTACGGCTCTGGTCACTCCATTTTTTTACCCTCAATGTGAAATAAAATATTAAAAATCATATGAATTAATGTTTAATAAAAATGTTATCATTCTACTCATTTCATGCTTATTTCGATGTTTAATTTTAAAACTCGTTTTTGCGTTGCTTTTGGTGAAAGAAATATATTTGTTTATTTTCAAGAGTAAAGAACTAGCCTTTTTTGTGTTGATCACTGTAATTGCGCTAAAATAAGATCATCATATTTACTGTTCTTTTATGACACATTAAAATAATCCCTCTTTCGTTTCATACGAAATTATTAGAATTTTTTTCCTGTCAAAATTTCGCGTTTTATTATTGCTTCATAATACGGATTGCTATTTTATTTAGTCGTAAAACTTAAAACTTTTTTATGTTATTTAAAAATTGGTGAACGGAGATATGAAATATTATCCATGCATAAATTTCATTAAATTCACGTGTAATTTGAAGTAGAAAGACGACACATGGAAAAATTTTAATGTGTATTAATATTTCAAACAGTAGATAATATTTTACTTAAATTTCGTGTGAATTAGAACATTAATTATGTACCTATATATTATATATATACAGAGTGATTCCAAAGTTGACGTTATCCTTTCACCAGCAAATAGGCCTTCAAGATATAAGATTTTTTTTCCTTTGGCGCTTTTTCGAAATTTTAACATCAATGGAGTTTTATTTAAAAAATTAAAATGTATTAATAACTGCCAAACCACTTGAGATAAGTAAGAAAAATTTTGTAGGTGTCAATAGCTACGTGAGAGGGAAATTCTTCAATAAATAAAATATTTTTGAGTTGACCAATGGCGCGCGTAGAAAAAAGTTGTTTAATCTTTTTAAGAAAAAAAAAATGGACGGGGCACCACCCCATTTAGTAGGGAAGTGCGATTGTTTTTGGACGAAACTTTTCCAAATAGATGGATTGGCCGAAATGGTCCAGTGTAGTGGTCTCCGAGGTCACCGGATCTCACTCTATGTGACTTCTTCTTGTGGGGCTACATGAACTCACTAGTCTTTAGAACTCCTGTAGAAACCATGAACCAAAAAATAATAAAAAAGCTTTTCTTTTTAGAATTGAACAAGGAATTCAATAACAATTTTTATTTTTAGAAAAATCAGTGACGTACCATTTGTTTCTTAAAAACATGAAACAACTTTTTTTACACGCGCTACTGGTCAACCCAAAAATATTTTATTTATTGAAGAATTTCCCTCTCACGTAGCTATTGACACCTACAAAATTTTTCTTAAATATCTCAAGTGGTTTGGCAGTTATTAATAAATTTTAATTTTTTAAATAAAACTTTGACACCCTGTATCTCCGTTGATGTCGATATTTCGAAAAAGCGCCAAAGGAAAAAAAATATTTGTTGAAGTCCTATTCGCTAGTGAAAGGATAACGTCAACTTTGGAATCACCTGTATATCGCAAAAATTTAGTCTTTATTTTCACGATGCTTTTAAAATTAACACTATGCATCATTAAAATGTATAATTTTTTTTCAGATTCACTTTATAATATTATAAACATCCAAATTACGTTTTAATGTTGAATGATTTTGTAAATACAGAAAGCATACATAAGCTTTAAAAGCAGCAAATTGGTTTACGTGAACTTATACAAATAAGAAGCACACCCTCCCAAGTGATTATTCAATATAACTTATTGAAGTTTAATAGATTTTTTCTGAATTTGTATTTGAGAAAAATAAATAAATTTAACAACCCACTTACAAGAAATACAATTTCAAAAACTGTGTCAAAATGATTTTTAATATTGTGAACATAATCGAAATACTTAAAATTTCATATTTTGTGTTTTTATTGTCAGCAACTACTAAGTAAAATAAATATTTAGAGGCCTATTCTATTAACCGCGATAACCACAAACAGTGCTTTTTTAATCACTGTGGCTACGTAAGAGCATTTAGAGCAAAATAGTAGAATATGATTATCTTATTAAAAAAATATAATTAAAAATATATATCTCTGTCACTAATGAAGTACGGCGCAGTTTTGTTTTTACCAGACTGCCCAGAAGGAGGGTACTGTTTTATAGTAAAATATAATTATTCATCACTGTTTTTGTTAACAATAATTTTTTAGGTACTGTTGCGAAATATTTTGTATAATCACAAAATTTTAGAAAACTAATTAAACATAAAAAATTGAGAAATTTATACTTCCAGCATTTTAAAACTACTGAATACAGTCATATCACGTACTTTAAAAAAAACTGATACTTTCCTGAGGTGCTTAAATTCTTTTCGTATCTGTCGAGTCTTCGCGTTTAGCGTGGCTATAATTCGATAACCACTGACCGTTCCCTTACAAAACCTAGCGTACTGCTTCTGTACACAAAAAAAGCAATAGTCAACATTTACTGTTATAAAAAGAAAATTGTGATTCAGTTAAATGAACGACTCGTAATACGTATCAATTCGTTTAAAATTAAAAAAAAAAAAAAATAATAAAACACTCACTGAAAATGCAGGATCAGAAGTCTGTGTCCTTTTTAACTGTCAAATATCAAAAAGCGATTTTTTTAAAACAACACGAATAAAACAATGCAAGCCCAGAGGCCGCGTTTCAGTGAATCGGATTAATGTAATAAAATCATGTATTTAATAACTTATATATTGCTAGTGGTCGTAAGTGGAAGCGTGACCCATGAAGTGAGACAGCAAATGACTGTTTTCTATCTCTTTCTTTTTACTTGACCCGTTGTGCGCAAGTGTCGCGTCTGTAGTAGGGCAATTAGTAAGTAGAATAGAGCAAGCCACCTCCCTTTCACAGTCTAGTTCCATGTGCAAACTGACGCGCATCCATTCACGGACATGCGCATGAGACTCAGAGTATAATAAGTGAGATAGACGTAGGTATAAATGTCTGCTGCACCGTAATATTTAAGTCTTTCTCCCGATCTTTGCTAGCGATATAGAGCCGGGTTTTAAATATATGAATAAAATAAAGGACAGTAAAAACTTGAAAATAAAATAGGCAAAAACACTTTTTATTCAACTCATGCGCGCTATTCATATTTTATCATGCCTAAAAACCGAACCCTAAATAGCCATTTACCGACTGGTGACAATTGTCATAACTCAATGAAAATTCCTCCTAGCTCGGCCATTGTGGAGTAATGAAAATAAACGTAACTATTTTCTGAGTCGTAACGAAATAGTAGGTAACAACAACTCCCTGTTGTTACCCATTGAGGCTAAAATTGAGAGGCCGAATGTTTTCGACATGGAGTTTATTCATAACCGGCTAACCTCAAATCAAAACATTGAATCGTGCTGTTTGGTGCTGTTAGTATTGACAGTTTTTTTTATAAAGAAATAAATAGATATTAGGCTTCGTTTTTTAGGCAATGAATAAAACATGAATAACGCGCAATTGTCATGACTTAGCCTACAAGTTGCGCCCATGAATGACTTAGACTACTAGTTACGCCAATAACTATTACGTCATACAGTTTTATTTTCCAATCGATGAAGTGACGGGCGGGGCTAGTTGAGCATTTTTTTACAAAAATGAACATATTTTTAAAACGGATTGTGTAACAAAAAGACAGGTACTTTAATTATCGATCGGTTTTGTTTTCGGGCGAAAAATCATTTTGAAAAAAATATTTACTTATCGGCACAAAATAAAATAATGCATTCGTTCGCGTAGTTTAATTATTGTCAGGCGGCGTTTGACTGTCCACGCTGAAATTACGTAGCCGTATGAATCATTTAACTTTGTGTATAGGCCAAGCTATAGAGATTTAAAACAGCGTTCTCGTGACATAAAGACTAGTAGCAAACCGATTGTGCGATGATATAAAAGATAATAAGCAGATGAATAGGTATGTGTCGGAAAAAAGCGCACTGCAAACTTTCAATCGCGATTTCGCGAAAATTAATAACCCGACAGCACCCACCTTTGGCACATATAAAGAACATTATAATACCTACTTTCTCTCAAAATTTTAGCGCTCCAGCTCAAAAAATGACGGAGCTATGAATTTTCGAAAAAACGCCTAATTTTCTGGTTTTTCCTAAATTTTTCAGGACCTAATTATCCGATTGAGACATTCGACCTCTCATTCTGTAGATATTTTAATTCTCTACAAACCATTTCATTGGGGCATTCCGATTGCTCCATTAGTTTCAAAGTTACAAGCAAAAAAAGACAAAAATCGCGTTTTTTTTGCAATAAACTGTTGATAACTAACAAATGGACCGGAAACTTGAGTGAAAAACACATACCTATTCATCTGCTTATTATCTTTTATATCATCGCACAATCGGTTTGCTACTAGTCTTTATGTCAAGCAAAAATGCTCTACAGCTTGACCTAATATGCTGCAGTTTCCGCAATATTATAACAGTGGCACAACTTGCCCCTATGTTCAACTAGCCCCTCCTACCCTACTAAAATCTAGAAAACAATATTGTGGGTCTATGGACTTTGATCAGAATAATATTAAAATTGTTTTCAACAAAAGAGTCTTCTACAAGTCCTATTTTCTTTTGTTGAAAATCGGAAGTCAGATAGGCTGTTTTTTTCGACCTTACTGCGCATCACAATTTTATTTTAGTCTGATCAAAGTCTCAGATTGTTGAGCTTTTAGTACTTTATCGATTTACAGTAAAACCGTTGAACTTAAGCATTTTTTTTATCTTTTTTTTGTCTCTCTATGATATGAACTTGTACATAATATTTTCTTTTAATATAATCAGTCTGCGTAGTAAGTATTCGTCTGGTTAATCAATAACTCACTATGTAATTATGTAATTAATCGAACATTGTTGATAATAATGCAGCTCTTTAAGAAACCGAAACCAATATACGAATCGATTCATTAAGTCGCTTACCGCTTACATAGTTCTAAGTGCGCTATTCAAACAACTTGTCAGCTTTAATATATCATTAAAAAGGATGGAACAAACATTACATTTTATATTCTTGTTAATACTGTTAGGATAGGTGGTAGAAAATTTCAATGAGATATTTAATTATATTTTGCAAATGCAAAGAAGAGATTTTTTTAAATGTTTAAAAGTATTCTAGTTCAATTTTAACAGAAGTTGAATGGGTCGAAAAGTCATATTATTAAGACGTGTCCACTTAATTCACACCAGGTGCAGAAGGTAAAAAATGAAAATTCGAGTTTAGATTGTAGTCATAAAATGTAAAATTATATTTTTTCGATCGGTTTTGGTTTGGAGATTTAGATGTACGAAGTTTTCTTAATTTATTGAATTTTTGGCCTTAAAAGTCGTACAAATTGTTTGGAAGCAAAAGACCTAGATATTTACTATACTTGTTGACAATAATGTTATACTTTGCACGTTGCTTGTCTGTCCGATAAAAACTTTTGAACGGTAACTCCGATCATCATGAAGTTTGCATACAACATTCATCTCGGTAAACTAAGATGATCGTGCGTTTTCATGTTATCTCCCCCTCTCCACATGTCCTTTTGCACCCGGGTGAAACCCGGACGAACCGCATAAGCGAAATACCATTCACTGATACACTGATTCATCACGAGATTTCCAAAACTATACGCCCGATTGATTTGAAATTTGGCGTAGTAACTCCTTTCCCGACGTAGACACCCACTAAGAGCGAATTTTATGCAAAACCTATCCAAAGCGAATTATTCATCTACCATCATATATCCTATATGTGTGTGAGTTGTTACGAGGGTTGGTGTGAATGTTTGCGTAGATGGGAAGGTCAATATAATATTCCCAGAGGAAAAGAGGGGGGGAGAGAGAGAGGCTATGTATTAATAAATCGTACAGTTTTGCACCCGGGTGAAACCGGAACGGGCCGCTAGTTCAGTCATAAAATCATTCCTCATCCTTATCTTATGTCGTGTTAAGTCGAAATACTTATGGAATACAAACATGTATTCGCGTCAAAACGCGATAATAAACAGACTAAACTAAACGGAGGTGTTTAGTATACAGGTGTACATGTATCTAATAATGCACTACTGTGTTTTATACACAAAGAGTGTAGCATAAAAACATATTACTCTTTTTTTAGAGTTCCGTACCCGAAGGGTGCCTAACAGAACCCTATTACTAAGCCTTCGCTGTCCGTCCGTCTGTCTGTCAGCGGGTTGAATCTCTTGAACCCTATAATATGTACAGAACCCTTCGTGTGCGAGTTCGACTCGCACTTGACGATTTTTTTTTGTCTTACCTCTACAAAATTGTATTCGATTAGCACTAGTGCTGTATTGAAAAACAATAGTAGGCGCACTAAACCAATTCAACAGCATTTGAATGTTTATTCAACTCATGCGCGCTATTCATGTTTTATCATGCCTAAAAACCGAACCCTAAATAGCCATTTACCGACTGGTGACAATTACTTGCCATAACTCAATGAAGATTCCTACTAGCTCGGCCATTGTGGAGTAATGAAAATAAACGTAACTATTTTCTGAGTCGTAACGAAATAGTAGGTAACAACAACTCCGTTGTTACCCATTGAGACTAAAATTGAGAGGCCGAATGTTTTCGACATGGAGTTTATTCATAACTGGCTAACCTCAAACCAAAACATTGAATCGTGCTGTTTGGTGCTGTTAGTATTGACAGTTTTTTTTATAAAGAAATAAATAGATATTTACAACATCTCATTATAATTAAAACATGAATAACGCGCAATTGTTGAATAAAATTATGGGCGCAACTTGTAGGCTAAGTCATGACCTGTCAGCGCGATGAATGACTTAGACTACTAGTACGCCAATAACTATTATGTTGATTTTTATACTGAGTTTACGTGCGGCTTCAGAAGTAAAGTTTGCGACACAAATGAAATGTAAAAATTAAGGCCGCTGCACACGAGGCTAGAAACGCTGCTAGATTCCTTGCTAGATCAGCCTACTAGTTTTCTAGCTCTGGTTTTCTTGATTGCTGTTATGTGCTCGCTTCACACGAGACATCAGTTGAAGCTATAGTTTTGTGAATAAATCTGGTGTGCGCGCATCGGTGACAGTTCACATATAAAAACAGAGCAACACGTGTCTGTTGTCTGGCTCTGAGCAGAATGATTCCATGTTGGTTTGTGAGCGTTTGTTCAAATCGCCTTCATGACAAGATACTGCTTCCTGATTGGTTCTTGCTCATACCTAGCAAAGAAAATAGACCCTGTTCTAATTTTAAAACCTATCTTGTAAGCTAGCAGACGAGCCCGAAGTGACGTCATTTCCAGCTTCGTACCCAACCTACCGGCCAGCAGAACTCCAAGCAGTGTTTCTAGCAGCGTTTCTAACCTCGTGCGCAGCGGCATTTACTATTAACTATTAACTATTAAAGCTCGCTAGATCCGTTACGACAATAGTGTTGGGTTGCAGAAAGCGTTGTCAAAAAATCGTATTTGACTATGACCTTAGATTGTGATCTTTTTCTATGCAGATTAACCATTTGTTTTTATGCGAGTACAATATAATGTTTCTATATGACAGGGAGTTTGAATACGACATTAGACTGCTCCTGTATGCATAGACACTTAAGGCCGCTGCACACGAAGCTGAAAACACTGCTGGGACTTCTGCTGGCCGGCAGGCTGGCTACAAAGATGGAAATGACGTCACTGCGAGCTCGCCTGCTAGCTCACAAGATAGATTTCAAAATTAGAACGAGGGCTATTTTTCTTGTTAGGTCCTCTGCTTGCTCTGAGCAAGAACCAATCAGGAAACAGTATCTTGTCACGTGGGCGACGTGAACAAACGCCCACAAACCAACATAGCGTCATTCTGCTCAGAGTCAGACAACAGACACGTGTTATGCTCTGTGCAGTGTGCAGCTCTGTGTTTATATTTGAACTGTCACTGCGCGCGCACCTGATTTATTCACAAAACTAGCTTGAAAAGATGTCTTGTGTGAAGCGAGCACATAACAGCTATCAAGAAAACCAGCGCTAGAAAACTATGAGTCAAATCTAGTAAGGAATCTAGTGGCAAATCCAGCCTCGTGTGCAGCGGTCTTTAGTGATGATCTCAACCTTAGGTCTTTGTTAAATCAATTTTTTGACAATACTTACTGCAAATCAGCATTGGTATACAATCTACTATTGTTATCAACGAGTTATTTAAACCAGTCTGTATAATAATCTAATACGCTATATTTAGAAATTAAACATATCATCCTTGCCATACCTGTGTGTACATACATTTGTACATATATTATTGTAACTCGCATGTAGGCATTACTTCTACCAAGTTATGCTTGTCTACCATGAAAAAATTCACTGCCAGTAGAAATGTAGACGAGTGGCATTTAAATAACGGGACTGCGCATGCCCTACCCGTTAAACTTGGGGGAGGGGGTAACTTTTGTCTTCTTTTGAAAAATAAAACAATAATTAATTACGAATTTATGTCCGCTGCACACGAGGCTGGATTTGCCGCTAGGTTCCTTGTTAGATTTCACTACTAGCTTTCTAGCATTGGTTTTTCTAATTGCTATTATGTGTTCGCTTCACACGAGACGTCTTTGCAAGCTTGCTCTGCAGGTTATAGATTCGGTACGTGCGCAGTGATAGAATGGTATGTTTATTGTCTCTGAACAGAACACACACTATGGCATAGTGTTTGTTTTTGGGCGTTTGTTCAAGTCACCCACGTGATAAGATACTGCTTCCTGATTGGTTCTTGCTCATATCTAGCAGCGGACCTAGCAAGAAAGATAGCGTCTGTTCTAATTTTAAAACCTATCTTGTGAGCTAGCACGTAAGCCCGCAGTGACATCATTTCCAGCTTCGTATCCTGCCTATCGGCCAGCAGAATTCCAAGCAGTGTTTCTAGCCTCGTGTGAGCGGCCTTTAGTTATGTTTTTCACAACAGATGAATAGCAAATTGCTTTTCAAAATTTTCTACTTTTTTATTTACGCTTCCAACGCCCCCCCCCCCCCATTGTTTTCAAGAATACAATACAATACAATACATAGCTTCTTTATTCATTTAGACAGGTCACAGGTGTACACTGCATAAATAGCGTCAACAAATATAAATATAATAAAAACATATATCAATCAAAAATTCATATCGAAATACTCATTGAGGCTGTAATTACATTGATTTATTAGAATCTTTCTGAATTGTTGAATTGTTTTTTAAACTGATTCAGTGGCAAGTTTCTGATTTTGGTTGGTATTTTGTTATAAATTCTTATAACAGAGTTTGTCACGCCAGTATAAACTACGTGAAGATTTGTTTTTAATAGATTTAATTGATCCTTCGATTTGTGTCGGGTATTGTGATCATGCCTTGTCTCATGTAATTGAAATATGTAGGTCTGAATTTTGCAAGTAGAATATAGCACATTTGAATATGTAGCAGTCATAAGACTGTTAATATTTTTAATTTCTTGAAAAAATTTCTGCATGATGTTCTACTGCTAATTTTGGCTATTGCTCTGATACATTTTTTTTGTATTAAAAACAAATCTTCACTTCACTATCACTTCTCTGGAACTTTCTAGCGCTCTCAGGAGGGGGCTCGGTATCGCCCACTTAGGAAACATTGATGTAGATTGTAGAGTGTAGACGAAGCAACTGTTTTTATTCTGCTATAACTTGTATAATTACTAAGATGCAAAGCTTTACGAAAGCTTCTCAAATAGTTTCATATTGACTTTATTCATGATACTATTATCAACTTCTTAAACAGCGACGCAAGTTACATAGAACCCGCTCACGTCAACACCTCGCCTTGTACAAATAAGTAGACACAAACACTAAGATAAACTTCTCTTTATTAACTTCTTTATACACAAGGAGAGTGGGTTAAATAGACAAGGTGAGAGAAAATTATAACATTGTACCTCCTCTACAATAATAATTGTTATTAACCCCTTGTCACATTTACTTACTTGCTACTCACCAAGCTTTGTATTCATTTCCATATTCAATCAAATATTGTTATAACGATACGTTACCATAACTGGTTCCGAATCGGCTATGTCTAGGCTTATATCATCTCTAAATATATAAAACGAAACCTTGACTGACTGACTGACTGATCTATCAAACCACAGGACGGATTGAGCTGAAATTTTGCACACAGACAGTTATTTTAACGTAGGCATCCGCTAACAACGGATTTTCGAAAATTCAACTCCTAAAAGGGTATAATGGGGGTTCAAAATTTATTTAACGCAGAGCTCAAACCACTGGACGGATTGGGCTGAAATTTGGCGTCCGCTAAGAATAGATTTATGAAAATTCAACCCTTAAAAGGGTGTAACGGGGGTTCAAAATTTGCATGGAGAAATCATATAAGATAGATGTACCAGTTCGAAAATACGCAGGATTACTTCTGTCAACAAACACGTGTTTTATGCTTTTTCAAAAACAACCCCTTCAGAGGGTAAATAGTCTAAAAATCAACATGGGTGTGTCATTTTCAAGGTTTGTTAGAACGTTAATCACGTGAATGTCATCAATTTTGAAATTAATTAGGGGGGTCTATCTCGAGAAAGGAGTAACTATGCCAAATAATGGGAATTCGTCCGTGTTTCGTCTCAATCGCGTGCGAAGCCGCGGGTAACGGCTGGTTAAAATTAAAATATTATTGTAGTTTAGAAAAACTATGATTATAAGCACGTAAGCTTGAGCTTTGGAGTTAGGGAGCTCATTCAATAGTCATTATAGTCAAAAATAAATAAATAACTTTATTTCGATTTAAATCCGCGATTCACGCGTTTTGTAAACAGTAAGGATGCATTGCTATGTAAAGCTGAAACATATTTCTGAAAGTTAATATACGAATGTACCAAAGCATGAATTAATTTTCTATTTTGGTAAGCAAATTATATTGGAAACTTGCTATCCACTAAGCACAGAAGTTTTGTTTTGTTTTTTTGGCTCATCAGTATCTAGATAGGCAGCTATGGCTTAACTAACAAAAAAATGTGAGCCGTCGCGTCGTGAGAGGCCTGGAAGATGTGAAACATCTTTTATTTATAAAAAGAATGATCCAGGAGGAAATGTCAATATTTTAGGTACGTATTCGAGGACCCAAAATAAACATAAAAGTTCCTATAAACATGGCTCCTATTCATATAATATGATTCTTAAATATCAAATGAGGCTGAATTACTTACCAATAGATAACAACGCACAGTAATAATTTAATTTAATTTGACGAATTTTTAGACGCACGAAACTTTTATTGCTATAGGGAGTTAAAGAAGTGATTTCCTTTTGAAGCACACGGCACTGAATGTTCTGGGAAGTTAAAAAATGCTATGTCAAATTACAAAATCGAGACTGACCTTCACTTGACCTTGGAAGGATTGCACCTATGTTAAAACCGCCATCATTCCTCCTTATCACACTCAACTTTTGTATATAAAACTTTTTTTATTGTTTCAATTTATGAGACATTTGATTTTTGTATGAACCATCTTGTAGTTTTGATTAGACACATTTTAACTTCGTTACTACTGGCATTTGTTGCAAGCTAATTCAAAAGTTTGGTACCTGTGAAACGCTTTGTAATTTTCAAAAACCAGAAGAAAAATCAGTTGCATTTTGAAATTGTGAAAAATGAATATAACATTTTAATTACTAGTTTGTGTAGGCCAAATACGGTTTCTGGGCGCCAAAGATAGGGAAACGTCGATATAAGACAGAAAAACCTCGACATTTTAGGTTTCAGGGTGTAGGTACGAAGTTTAGAACTAAGTAGGCGACGACTATCAAATAATTTGCCCGAAGATGCTGAATATGGTAAGGCCGGTCCTGTTATTGTTAAGTCCGCTGCACACGAGGCTGGATTTGCCGCTAGGTTCCTTGCTAGATTTCACTACTAGTGTTCTAGCGCTCGTTTTCTTAATTGCTATTATGTGCTCGCTTCACACGAGACGTCTTTACAAGCTTGCTTTGCAGGTAGATTCGGCCGTGCGCGCGCAGTGATAGAACGGTATAACAACAGTGCATGTTTATTGTCTCTGAACAGAACACACACTATGGCACAGTGTTCTATCTCTCAAAAATGGGTAAGTCCAGAATGCTAACTGTCTTCAGTACGATATCTAGGGGTGAGGATAGACGGAAATGGTACATTTGGAGACCACATCCGAATGGTCACAAAGAAGGCGGAAAACACAGTGTCAGCATTGTCGAGGTTAATGCCGAATATTGGGGGGGCCAAGATCCAGTAAAAGATATACTCTGTGTGGGGTAGTTCATTCAGTTCTCTTGTATGGGGCCCCAGTATGGCACAGAGCACTCGAGAAGCAGATATATAGAACAATGATAGGGAGAGTGCAAAGAAAGGCAGTTCTTAGAGTGGTCTGCGCCTATAAGACTGTGTCCACGAAGGCAGCCCAAGTGATAGCCGGGGTAGTACCCATACACCTACAGGCAAAAGAAAGAAAAATGATACACGATACAGGAGAAAGAAACCAGATTAGGGAGAAAATCATTCGGGAGTGGCAAGAAGAGTGGGAGGAAAATGAGTTAGTAGGACAATGGACCAAGGAGCTCATTCCCAACATAAGTGAATGGTTGGCATGTAAGCATCGTAATGTGGACCACTATATGACGCAGGTGCTAACAGGACACGGAAGTTTTAAGAGCTACCTAAAAAGGATAGGGAAAATAGCCAGTGATGAGTGCGCATACTGCGGAGAAGTGGACGATGCAATGCACACCCTTTTTCATTGCTCGAGGTGGGAAGTAGCAAGAAGAGAAACGTTCACTAGACTGGGATTGGAATTGACGGTACGTAATCTAATACCAGTTATGACTGACCGGATAACAGCTTGGGAAGCAGTAAGTGGACTGATGAACAAAATAATGAGGAACAAGGAGAAGGACGAAGGATGGCAGAGAAGAGGTAATCAGTTGCCACCAAGTAAAAGTTAAAGTCTTCTTCCGGGGAAATAATTACCAGTCGTCTACCTGATTGCATGCCGAAAGGCGATTCCAGCGTGACGATACGGGTGAAACAGAGGGGGTTTTAGTGGGTAGGGGACCTCGGTCCGAGTCCCACACTACGTCATGAGTGTTCGTAAAAAGAATTTCCCCCTCAAAAAAAAAAAAAAAAAAAAAAAAAAAAAAGAATGCTAACTGTCGCTTCTGTAAAGAAATAAAAGAAACTGCTGAATATATTCTATGTAAGTATGAAGCAGTGTTCTCCAAAAGGCTGCTATATCTTAACAGGCCTTTTCTAAAGCCCAAGGATATAATATGGAGAGCAGTCCCCACTCCCCAGTAAGGTAATAATGTTCATAAAAAGCATTCTACCCCACTGGGAATAACACTATTAGGGGATTCACAAAAGATCTTTTAGGTCGCAGTGTTTGTGAGATATTAAGTGTCTTATCACCCTACGTAAATCTAATCTAATCTAATGGCACATTGTTTGTTTGTCGGCGTTTGTTCAAGTCGCTCACGTGGCAAGATACTGCTTCCTGATTGGTTCTTGCTCATACCTAGCAGCGAACCTAGCATGAAAAATAGCCCCTGCTCGAATTTTAAAACCTATCTTGTGAGCTAGCAGACGAGCCCGCAGTGACGTCATTTCCAGCTTCCTACGCAGCTTACCGGCCAGCAGAAGTCCAAGCAGTGTTTCTAGCATCGTTTCTAGCCTCGTGTGCAGCGGCCTTTAGTGTGGACAACGGCAAGCTTCAGTAAAGAAATGGCGCACGACTTTGCGAAGTTTCCCCCCTCTGAGAGTGTCGTGAAAAGCGTGAAGGGGTTAGGTTAGTTTAGTTTATCTAACAGTATTAATCTGGGCTTGAACAACGAACTTCTCTCATTTGCATGCGAACTCATTATGAGCTGTTAAAATTCTCGCTCTGTTTGTGATGTTTTGTGAATTATTATTTATTACACCAAACATTACCTACCTACAAACTTTTACCATGATAATTTACCTAACTGACTACGCTTTTTAGGGTTCCGTACCCGAAGGGTGCTCAAACGGGACCCTATTACTAAGCCTCCGCTGTCCGTCTGTCTGTCCGTCTGTCTGTCTGTCTGTCAGCGGGCTGTATCTCAAGAACCGTAATAGGTAGAGAGTTGAAATTTTCACAGAATGTGTATTTCTATTGCCGCTAGAACAACAAATAATTAAAAACCCCCCAAAACTCCCAAAAGAGGAGCAAACTAAGTTTTTTGCTTATAATTCGCTCAATTTAAATCAGATCGTTTCGAGACCTGTCTTAAACGAAAGAGGAGAAAATTTTACATAGATTTTGTATAACAGAATTCGTCGAAACACTTTTTTTGTACAGCTTTATATAGAAATATAATGTATAAATTCAATTTTGTCTAATCCATAGCATACACGGAGATCGTCTGTCTTCGTTTGTTGCATAGTGTACTATGGGAATTTAAATATTGCGTATGTTTTGTCTTAAAAAAAAAGATTGCATTTGTTCAAAAACGAATGTCATTTCAAATATTAGTCAGTCTTTTGACATTAGTATTTTTTTGCAACGCCTTCTGAGTTAACGATTTGAATAACTAATTTTAATTATTAGAACATATTGCTTTGACAGATGCAAACGTCATTTTTTACATTTTTTACCATTCCAACACCATGGATGAGCGGAATGAAACCAAATTTTGGGAGGATGTTTGATATGCAAATATGAAGAGGCCTATTGTTTTTCAGAGACGTCGGCGCAAGCGCAAAAGAAATATATATTATAATGTTGTTTTTATAAGATAATAGTATACTTTTCATAAAGGCGTATTATTTTGTTTTACAGGAGTTTTGTAAAATAAATTTTTGAAAAAAATCGGCGCATGCGTAGAAGAAATATATACTATAAGGCTGTTTTTTATATAATAACGGTATACTTTTCATTACGGTTTATTATTCTATCTATGTTTACAAAAGTTTTGTAATTTTTTTGGGAAAAATTGGCGCATGCGCAAAAGAAATATATGCAATAACGTTGTTTTATATAATAATAGTATATATTTCATAATGGTTTATTATTCTATTTTAAAAGAAAGTTTTGTAAAAAGTTTTAGGGTGAAAGGCGGCGCATGCGCAGAAGAGATATGTGCTATAACATTGTTTTTATATAATAATGGTATACGTTTCATAATGGTTTAATATTCTAAAGTTTTGTATTTTTTTTTTGGGGAAATCGGCGCATGCGCAACAGAGATATTTGCCATAACGTTGTTATTTGATATAATGGTATATTTATCAAAACCTTATATTATTTTATTCTACAAGAAATTTTTGTAAAAAAAGTGTTTATAATATAAAAACGCCGGAGTGAATTATGTAAAATTTCACGCCTTGAAATTCTTGAACTACTTGCATACTCCCACTGGTTACATATTGTTATAGCGCCTCTCTTGTTTCTTTTACAAAAGTATTTAAAAAGTACATAGTGTACGGAACCCTTCGTGTGCGAGTCCGACTCGCACTTGACCGGTTTTTTTTATAATTATCCAACAGGACAAATTTAGAATAAATATTTGACAAATTCTTGTGCATCAGTATCTGTTTATCTACTGTTTGTGCAGAAACACAGAAAGCTTTTTAGCACTGAAAATGTACCACAATAACCTGTTTTCTTTTAAACACAACGTTTTTATTGACGTGATAACGTCTTATAAATTGATGAATCACCAATCTTATAAATTGATAAAACACCGACTGCATGCACGAAACAGTGTAACGTAACGTTCCTAACGTTCCTAACGCGTAACGTTCCGCCTGACCCTGTGCGTGCTTTTTGCTAATTTCTCGCTCAATTTAAATCAGATCGGTTTGAAACCAGTCTTAAACGAAAGAGGAGAACATTTTACATAGATTTCGTATAACAGAATTTGCCTAAACAGTTTTTTTATACAAATTTATATAGAAAAATAGCTGTATAAATGCAATGTTGTATAATGCATGACGCGACGCGGTCGGTCGTCTTTGTTTGCCGTACATGGAAATTAGAAAATAACGTATGTCTTGTCTTAACATGAAAACGGCTGCATTTCTAATTTTTAATTCAATTTTTTGACATTAGTATTTTGTGAAATGCAACGTCTTCTAAGTTAAGTATTGGAATAACTATTTATTATTAGAACATAATACTTTGACAGTTGCAAACGTCACTTTTGACATTTCTTATCATTCCGACACCAAGGATAAGCGGATTGAAACCAAATTTTGGGAGGATGTTTGATATGCAAATATGAAGTGGCCTATTGTTTTTGGGGAACATCGGCGCATGCGTAAAAGAATATATCTCTTATAATGATGTTTTATATAATAATAATACATATAGTTTTTAAAACGGTTTTTACTCTATCTATTTTTACTAGAAATTTTTGTAAATTTTTTGGGGAAAATCGGCGCATGCGCAAAAGAGATACATGCCATAGTTGTTTTTAGGGTTCCGTACCCGAAGGGTGCTCAAACGGAACCCTATTACTAAGCCTCCGCTGTCCGTCTGTCCGTCTGTCTGTCTGTCAGCGGGCTGTATCTCAAGAACCGTAATAGGTAGAGAGTTGAAATTTTCACAGAGTATGTATTTCTATTGCCGCTAGAACAACAAATAATTAAAAACCCCCCAAAACTCCCAAAAGAGGAGCAAACTAAGTTTTTTGCTTATAATTCGCTCAATTTAAATCAGATCGTTTCGAGACCTGTCTTAAACGAAAGAGGAGAAAATTTTACATAGATTTTGTATAACAGAATTCGTCGAAACACTTTTTTTATACAGCTTTATATAGAAATATAATGTATAAATTCTATTTTGTCTAATCCATAGCATACACGGGGATCGTCTGTCTTCGTTTGTTGCATAGTGTACCATGGGAATTTAAAAATTGCGTATGTTTTGTCTTAAAAAAAAAGATTGCATTTGTTCAAAAACGAATGTCATTTCAAATATTAGTCAGTCTTTTGACATTAAATGCAACGCCTTCTGAGTTAACGATTTGAATAACTAATTAATTAATTATTAGAAGATATTGCTTTGACAGATGCAAACGTCATTTTTGATATTTTTTACCATTCCAACACCATGGATGAACAGAATGAAACCAAATTTTGGGAGGATTTTTAATATGCAAATATGAAGAGGCCTATTGTTTTTGAGAGACGTCGGCGCAAGCGCAAAAGAAATATATATTATATTGTTGTTTTTATAAGATAATAGTATACTTTTCATAATATTATTTTGTTTTACAGGAGTTTTGTAAAAAAAATGTTTGAAAAAAATCAGCGCATGCGTAGAAGAAATATATACTATAAGGCTGTTTTTTATATAATAACGGCATACTTTTCATAACGGTTTATTATTCTATCTGTGTTTACAAAAGTTTGGAATTTTTTTGGGAAAAATTGGCGCATGCGCAAAAGAAATATATGCAATAACGTTGTTTTATTTAATGATAGTAGGTATATATTTCATAGTGGTTTAAAAGAAAGTTTTGTAAAAAGTTTTAGGGGGAAAGGCGGCGCATGCGCAGAAGAGATATGTGCTATAACATTGTTTTTATATAATAATGGTATATTTTTTATAATGGTTTAATATTCTAAAGTTTTGTATTTTTTTTTTTTGGGGAAATCGGCGCATGCGCAACAGAGATATTTGCCATAACGTTGTTATTTGATATGATGGTATATTTATCAAAACTTTATATTATTTTATTCTACAAGAAATTTTTGTAAAAAAAAGTGTTTATAATATAAAAACGCCGGGGTGTATTATATAAAATTTCACGCCTTGAAATTCTTGAACTACTTGCATACTCCCACATATATTGTTACATATTGTTATAGCGCCTCTCTTGTTTCTTTTAAAAAAGTATTTAAAAAATACATAGTGTACGGAACCCTTCGTGTGCGAGTCCGACTCACACTTGACCGGTTTTTTTATTTATATAATAATAGTGTACTTTTTATAGTGTTTTATTATTCTACTTAATAAAATTTACCTAAATTTGAAGCGAAAGACCAATTTTTTTTTTGCAAAATCGTGATGGTAGAATTTGTTCAATTTTATATTTCGCCTCAAATTTAACTGAAATTCTATTATTTAAACCGCAGACCCCCCTAATCAATATGCTTAAATTACGTTCAAGTAATGTTTGGAAATCGTGTGTAATGATTTTCAATTCTTTTCATTTTTATCTCATCAATTCATGTACTTTTATTATTTCTAAATAGGTTTTTGGTAATAAAATTATTTTAAATGCAATTTTTGCACGTTAATTTTCAAAAAAATTTCCCGGATATCCTATTTCACTGGTACCTATTCCATATCTCTCAGCCCCTTCACTATAGGGCCCAAATTTCTGCAAATTCTAAATACGGCCCTATCGAAACTCATTCTGAACGCATACGTTTTAGAGTATGCGTGTTGTTTCAGTCGTTTCGGATTTGTTTTGGTGAGAATTAACGTAATAATTAATTATAAATTTCAACGAACGAGCGAAGAAAGAGAACAAGATTATAGACGCTAAACAGCTGAGGTTAACAGCGTCTACCATCTACACTCAAGTACAGTGAAGCAAGGGTAGTAAGAAGTATAGTGATTCAACAAAATTGTAAATCGCCATCTCTTAGAAATGTACTGCCTAATAGTTGCTCAAATTGCCACAACAGAAGTACAGCAGATAAGTAACATATTATGTCAATGGAATCAGTGTAAAGCATATGGTGTAAAGCAAAACTATTGAAAAAGAATTTTAAGTAAATATTTTTATTTACCTTTTTTATCTAAATAAAATTCAGGTGATTATTAATTGCGTTATTTTCAAAATGTTTTGAAATTAATAAACGTAAATTACTTAAATTTAATTAAAATCTTTAAAACAAGCGGAGTTGTAATAGTTGCTGTGAACTTCTGTCAAGTTCAATGATTTCAGTTCATAAAATAATCAAATGTCAAAATTCAAAAATCATTTCAAACCCAGATTTGTGCTGATGTTGAGTGAATTGCCTTTTGGACTGGGCGTGTGTAATAACAATAATTGGATAATGAACGCGTGATGATAACTACGTGACGTGAAAATGGTGTTATAATTGTCTTGTAATGAGGGCTCTTTAAAATCGTATGACATTTTCTTAAATAGTGTTATTCTTGTAATCTAAAAATGTATGAAGCGTTTGTAAACATAAACGGAGTACCGACCCATCTCCAAACTTGGGGCCGGTGGATTGAAGAAACATTTCCACCAAATGAATCTTTAATTTTATGCATTCCTGGCAATCCCGGTGAGTAATTTTTGTATTGTATTTATAGAAATTCTTAAAACTATTCCATCGTTCATACCAAATAATGTTGAAATATTTACAGGTATTACTGGCTACTATACAAACTTTTTGGAAACAATTTACACTTATTTTGGAGGTAATATTCCTGTATGGATCATTGGTCACGCAGGTCATGAAAAGCCACCAAAAACGTCACTTCGAGAACTACCACCTCTAAATAATAATGAAGTTTTATATAATCTTCGAGGTCAAGTTGAACATAAGGTAAATATTTTGAAATAAAAATATGGTTACTTTTATTTATCGGATGATTTTTTAAAAATGTAACTCTTTTTAGGCAGCATTTATACGACGATACATTCCAGAAAATGTTAAGGTTTACATAATTTCACATTCCATCGGATCGTACATAACCTTAGAACTTCTTAAGCAGCCCGATTTAAAATCTCGCTTAGTTCAAAGCTACCTATTATTTCCAACAGTCGAAGAGATGGCTGCAACTCCGAACGGAGTATTTTTTACTAAAATAATCAAGCACATAACTTGGATTATAGTACTGCTGGCATGGATTTTTACATGTCTTCCACAGTTCTTGCAGATGTTATTAATGAAAATATCGTTTTATTTTCAATCGATACCAAATGAATTTTTGAAACCTTCGTTTGAATTAGTAACGACGAATTCATTAAGCAAGGTTTTCTTTATGGCTAAAGATGAAATGAATAATGTTTTAGAACTAGATGGGAATGTTATTGAAGAGAATAAGAACCGTCTGCGATTTTATTATGGGGCTCATGATAAGTGGGCACCAGCAACGTATTGTCGTAGTTTAAGACTTAGATATCCGGGAGTCAAAGCAGAGATTTGCAGACATAATTTTAAACATGCGTTTGTGTTGCAGTCGTCCAAAGATATGGCAGTTATGGTCGCAAGTTGGATTAAAAATGATATGGAATCAACACAGACCTAATCACTAATGTTCATTAATTTTAAACATGTGATGTTAATATATTTATAATTATGCTTTGTTGCTCTCTATAGTGAAGTATACAAATAAATTATATACCAGGGCATTCAAATATATAAAGTTGTTTATATTTTTTTGAAGTGTACAAAGTTTGTAATGAAACAAAGAAAATTAAAGTTTTATTAAAGAGCAATGGATAAATTAAATCCTCCTAAATAACACGAGGGAGCAACCTCCTTGGGTACTGTCAAGTGCAGTTTTGCCCTCTGGTGAACGTTAACTATAACTTGCAAGATCTCTCTTGGCGTACGTGTCGAAAAGGTAAAATAGTTTTGTAAATATTTCTGTAATCATCTTCAAAATATTGCGTATATTTTGTGAGGTATATTTAAAATAATGTGACAAAATATTTAAATTGTTGTTTCGTAAATATATTATACCGATGAAGATTATATTTTTCTAAAAAACAAAACTTTGTTTTAGGTTAGTTTGCTGTAACCTGCGTACACGTGAAAAGCAAAATGGTGAGAAAAATATGTATTTTTAATTAGTAATATAATTGGCTATTTATTTAAAACTAAGTTGTTATAACCTGTTGTTTTTGTTACAGCCCCGTGAAATTAAGGAAATTAAAGATTTTCTTCTTAAAGCAAGGAGGAAGGACGCTAAATGTAAGTTCATATAAATGAAGAATATTTAGGCTAATAATTATTGTTCGTCACGCAAATAACGTGAAATTATTCAATTTTCAGCTGTTAAGATAAAGAAGAATCCCGAAAATGTTAAATTCAAGGTGCGTTGCAGCCGATTCCTGTACACCCTTGTAATTACAGACAAAGAAAAAGCAGAAAAATTGAAACAATCTTTACCGCCAGGTATGTTGTTAATTTTATTTGCAACATAGTTTTAAGATAGTACTCTGGAAAGTTCCCGCTTGTGTTTAACAGTAGGTTCTAACCTCCGATAGTGAAATTTCAACTCCGACTTACTGAAAATTCAAGAGTTTAGTATTTTATTTTAAATATTCTAAGTACACTTGTAATAATAAAGTATAGCGTATTGGAATGATAATAGAATCGTGGACTAATTGACTGAATGATGTAAAATAGTTGATATTTAACATTAACGATAACATAGTTACATTATCCTTAAGATAACGCTTTAACAATTAACCACGTAAACTTTATGACTAACGGAAGAACAAATAATGAGGTTAAATTTTAAATTAACGCTGCTCATCTTTGATGTTTATATAAATTCATTGCAGTTTTCTTTACATGGTCTTATGGGGAAATTTCAGATTTTGTATCATTAACTAGAGACAGACGGAAGCTTCGGCCAAAATCGAGCCGAAGGTTTTGTCGAAGCCGAAGTGACTGAATAATGAATAATAATAAAGTTGTCGTTTATAATTTATTAACCGACGAAAAACAAAAACGGAGGAGGTTCTCAAGTCGACGCGTATATTTTTTTTTTTTATTTTTTTTTTTTTATTTTTTTTTTTTTTTATGTATGACCACGCATAACTTTTTACAGAGTAGTCCGATTTTGATAAATATTTTTTTGTTTGAAATTGTATACCCCGAAGTTGGTCCCATATAAATTTGGTAAAAAAATTCCAACCCTAAGGGTAGGAAAACAGGGGATGATTGATTGTTCACTCACTGATTGTAATGTATAACCACACATAACTTTTTACAGAGTAGTCCGATTTTGATAATTATTTTTCTGTTTGAAAGGGTATACCCCGAAGTTGGTCCCATATAAATTTGGTAAAAAAATTCCAACCCTAAGGGTAGGAAAACAGGGGATGATTGATTGTTTACTCACTGATTGTAATGTATGACCACACATAACTTTTTACAGAGTAGTCCGATTTTGATAATTATTTTTTTATTGGATAGGGTATACCTCGAGGCTGGTCTCATATAAATTTGGAAAAAAAAATCCTACCCTAAGGGTGGGAAAATAGGGGTGATTTATTGTTCACTCACAGATTTTCATGCTGAGTTGTGTATTACAATTATAAATTATATAGCCACAAAAAATTATAAAATAAAAACTTTTTAACAAAAAAATTAAACCGCCGAAAAACTGAAAAGCAAAAAATAATAAATCTTTTTATTTAACTAATTTTATGTATGTTCACCGATTTTTAGTGTTAGATTAACACTAAAAAGAGAAAAATAAAATATTTTTAACAAAAAAATTGAACCGACTTCACACTAAAAAGTAAAAAATAATTGCGTATTGAAATGTTTTGGAGTCGGTGTTGTTCTCGGAATAGATTTCATTTTGGCTGACACCGACTCCAAAACATTTCAATACGCAATTATTTTTTACTTTTTAGTGTGAAGTCGGTTCAATTTTTTTGTTAAAAATATTTTATTTTTCTCTTTTTAGTGTTAATCTAACACTAAAAATCGGTGAACATACATAAAATTAGTTAAATAAAAAGATTTATTATTTTTTGCTTTTCAGTTTTTCGGCGGTTTAATTTTTTTGTTAAAAAGTTTTTATTTTAAATTTTAAATCTCACACACAACTCTGCAATTGGGTTCAGCTTACTTATAATAAGTGTTATCCTGTAGTTTTTAGCATTTTGCAATCATCGGCTTTAATCGAACTCTATAACAACAATAACAACCAACACTGCTTACAATTTTGCTAAAATTATTAATGTTGACACTTGCATTATTCATTTTTGACTGTTTTTTTTTATGAAAACTGTTTCATTGATAATTTTAACGCAATATTAATTTTGATAAGTTACTCCATGCGGTTCCACAGTGTATTTTTTTTGAGACATATTTTTGATGTATGTTGTCAGTATTACATACTGTGGAGAGCGAGGGCTGACTCTTACCACACTGTATGTTAAATTTCATACGTACAGTGGAATAAATATCAGCGACAGTCATTTATCGTAATAAATACAAACTTTACGATTCGTGAATAATACTAAATTTAAAATACACATCTAAATCACCTGTAGTTCCAGAATTATTTTATCAGTTTAAAAAAAAATAATCATTTCGAAAGGAACTTTTATTTATTTATATTATAATATTTAAATTGTAATAGAAATTCTACATAGCATTTTTCTTTTGTTACAGGTCTCCAAGTTAAAGAAGTTAAATAAATGTATTTTTTTTTATATTAAAATAAAGAAAAGCAAAAAAAAAATATTTACGTTGTTTACTTATATTTATTTCAATAAAGACGTGTTTTATAAATTCAACACGATTCCAAGATATTGTGGTTTCACAAGCCAATTGGAATATCTTCTGTCTGGGATTTCTTTTGGGTAAACAATGTGTACTCGCTTTCGCTTTCACTGTCAGAAACTTGTTCTTTCTCGAAATCATCGTAAGTTTGATATTTCCTAAATTTAAATGTAAAGCTTATAATAAGTTCGTCCAAGCAGCCAGCAAACGCTAACGAAACCGTCACCCGCATGCGGTTTCGGAACCGTTTGCTGGCTGCTTGGAACGAACTTTATAATGAGAACATTACAAATTTTATTTTGAACAATGTGGGTCTCTTTCTATTGTACAAATTTATGAGGAGCATTGAAAGAAAAAATAGTGACTGATCCATATAAATAAGTTTTCAAGTAAATTCTTTTCCAAAATTCTTAGGGTAGTGTTTCGAAGACAAGCGCAAATTGTAGAATAGAAAGTATACTTAGAAAAATATTCCTTCAATCTATCGTTAAACCAGACTTTCTAACAACGCATCCTTTTTGTAAGTAAGGTATATTTGGGTTAAACCTGTTTGGGGTCATCCATAAATTACGTCACACGATTTATATGATTTCGAGCCCCTTCCTCCCCCCATATCACATTTTCTTTGAACCATCCCCTGTCAAGTAATTGCGTGTGGTCGTTCATTTTTGTTGCCATTTGAACTGTCACTGCGCTCGCGCCAAACCCATCTACAAAACAAGTTTCAATGCACGCGTCATGTGAAACGAACACAAAAATCAGCGCCACAGTATACTTGAAAATTAGTCAAATCTAGCGGCAAAACCAGCCTCGTATGTAACGGGTAAAGGCCCCCATACACCTCGTTCTTTTTTGGCAGTTTTAACCGCACGGGTAAAACGGTCGGTGTGTGGCCAAAAACCGTCCTTCTTACCGGCGTTCAAAAATATCTGCTGCTGCTTGATTTAAATCGTCCGTTTTAAACGTGTCGTTTAAGTCGGCCCGTGTGTGTGACGACGCAGTTATAAAGGACGGGTAACGTAGGATCCATCAAAGCAGATCAGATGATGCCACGACTTCAGAAAAACTGAACGAAACAACGCCTAGTGTGTGGATATGGTCGTTGTTCGTGTTTATCCGTACAGTTTTACCCGTACGGTTAAAGCTGCCAAAAAAGAACGAGGTGTATGGGGGCCTTAACTTGCTTTGATCTGTATTTTGCAGTGTTTTAACCTAAACCGACTATTTCACGCTGTGCTACTGCGCCAATTAATAAAACTATGCGTAGGTAAAAGCGCTAGATTATTGCTAAAATTTTATATTAATCTGTTAGCGCTATGGCAAATTTTGATCGAAACAAAAATTGTTCATTTAACGATTAAGAAATGTGACATCTTAAACATTACCTCTTTTGTCTGCAAAGTCGTTTGCGTCGCATTTGTTTTCTATAACGATAACAGGTTGTCCAACAGATGCCGACCACGATAATGGTGACGCTCACAGAAAGAGACACCAACAGGACACTCATAATGGTGTCCACCGGTAGCCAATCGACCGCGTTGTCATCATCATAAACTTTGTCGACATATTCGTTTTCTATTTTTGATCTAAAACAAATATAATTCAGTGATCAGTCGCTTATCTAGAGACGATATTAACTCGAGTTGTCAATAGGGTTACCAGATGGTCTGAATGAAAAAACGGGACATTTTACAGCCACCCCCCCCATTGATAATTGAAGAATGAAAAAGTTTGAAATTTCTGTGTGTATCAATCCACAATCGATATCTATCGAAATCGTGTAATTTAATATGAGACGAACACGATTTTGAATAATTTGAGGATAGAAATATAGTGAAAAAAGAGACTTAATTATAGTGGTCAGTATGTTTATTTGTTCATAACACATCAATCATGAATATATACATGTGTAAAATATACTTCGAGACACAAATTTCAATCGGGTCGATTAACAATATTTTTTCGAGGCACTGATTTTTTGCAATAGTTTCGAATGTTCAGGCTCGAGTAGATATTTGTAAAACTGTTTACAATTCATGTCATTGAAATTGAAGGTGATCATCATAAGGTCGCGAATCGACAGCAGGGTGTGTCTCAGGTTCGAAATCATAAGCCATAAGGTTTGAAAGGAAAAAAAAAATTTCTATTTCCTGAAGTACAAACCGGGACATTTGCATAGATTTTGAAAAAATTCCGGGACACCGGGACAGGAGGGCGAAAACGGGACATGTCCCGGAAAACCGGGACGTCTGGTAACCTTAGTTGTCAAGCGTCTATAGTCTGCAGTCTATCTACCTGAAACTAAACTATATCAGCAACCTAAAATCCCCTACAGACGACCTGATCTGTTGGCCTGGTGAGAGCAGCCGTTATAAGGTACGATGTCACGTTCACACATCTGGTAATATAATCAATCTTATTTCCTCTAAGTCCCTAGACCCTAAGTTTAAACAAATTGCAAAAAAAACAAAATGAAGATGTGGACTAAAAAATGGCTTAGTGAAAGAAATAGTTTTAATGGCTTGAAATTACTTGAAAAATGTATTCAAGATGATTTTAAAACCTATCTGTTTAAAGGCCCCCATACACCTCGTTCTTTTTTGGCAGTTTTAACCGCACGGGTAAAACGATCGGTGTGTGACCAAAAACCGTCCTTCTTATCGACGTTCAAAAATATCTGCTGCTGCTTGATTTAAACCGTCCGTTTTAAACGTGTCGTTCAAGTCGGCCCGTGTGTGTGACGACGCAGTTAAAAAGGACGGGTTTTGTTCGACTCTGTAACGTTGTAGGATCCATCAAAGCAGATCAAATGATGCCACGACTTCAGAAAAACTGAACGAAACAACGCCTAGTGTGTGGATATGGTCGTTGCTCGTGTTTACCCGTACAGTTTTACCCGTGCGGTTAAAACTGCCAAAAAAGAACGAGGTGTATGGGGGCCTTAAGAATCATATATAATAATGACTACTTGCAGCATTGCCTATTTACTCAATGTGCGATGAACGAAGGCAACAATGCGTATCGAAAATATATCCGTGTCTCTTTTTTCGAAGTAATCCCTTGGTTATTCCGACAAAATATTATATTATAATTAGCACGGAGTGTATCTCTCTTTATCAAAAGTTTTATGCCTTTACCACTTAAAAAAAGACAGTGTCACAGTCTAATGGTTCGATTGCGATTTTATTCCTATGCTCGATATATATAAATAAAAGTTAAGAATGGACCGTGAGAGTTGCAATGAATGAAAAGCCGCTGCACACGAGGCTAGAAACACTGCCAGGAGTCTGCTGGCCGGTAGGCTGGGTACGAAGCTGGAAATGACGTCACTGCTGACTCGCCTGCTAGCTCACAAGATAGGTTTTAAAATTATAGAACAGGGGCTATTTTCCCTGCTAGATCTGCTGCTAGGTATGAGCAAGAACCAATCAGGAAGTAGTATCTTGTCACGTGGGCGACTGGAACAAACACCCACAAACCAATATGGCGTCATTCTGCTAACAGACACGTTTTGCTTTGTCTTTATATTTGAACTGTCACTGCGCGCGCACCTGATTTATTCACAAAACTAGCTTGAAAAGATGTCTTGTGTGAAGCGAGCACATAACAGCAATCAAGAAAACCAGCGCTAGAAAACTAGTAGGCAAATCTAGCAAGGAATCTAGCAGCGTTTCTAGCCTAGTGTGCAGCGGCCTTAAATCAGCTAGAAACTCTTCACACTATTTAAGTAGTCAGGCGCGACACAGATCGATCGTATTGACCACGCAAATGGTCCTGGACAAGACGTGTTTATCAGATGACACCGCTTTAGAGTAGAGACGATGTCCTGATCGATTCAAATCAGTCCTCTTTTCACATTTACTTTATCCCTAGGGCCAGACTATGCTCCTCGCACTGCTCCTCGCTCTGCTCATCGCGTTGCCGCGATGTTTGCCCTAAGCGGCCACACACTGCCTACTCGAACTACTCATCGCGACGCTCCGCACTTGGCTCTCGCCTTTCGACAATGGAAGTTAATACTGTGGCAGTGTGCGCACTATGTCTTTATACAGAAAAATGTATTTTAACTGTGCCGTCTATATACGTCTATTTTACTTGATGTTTTATAAAACGACGTATTCATAATTATGATACGTTTCAGGCTATCCATATGACACAAGGAATAATTCTAATGTTATTTTGCCGAAGTCTACACTGATGTTGTTTAATAAGAGCGCCGAATATAACGCCTTGAAAATGTTCAATAAATTGCCAGACAGTTTCAAAAATTTAAAAACTTCTAAAAGAGTATTGAAGACTGCTCTTTTTAAACAATGTCTGTATAAGGTAGACGATTTTATGAGTTGTAAACACGATTTATCTTTCTTTTGACAAATCCTATACATAATTGTATGTCTTTGGATAAATAAATTCTAAATTCTAATAGCATAGCAAATTTTATAAATGTTATAAAACGAAACGATATTATAATTAAACGTCGTAGTCGTCGTCCTCGCCAACGGAGATGGTGGATGACATCCATTGATAGTTTGAGCGCTTGATGCGTACTGCGTGGCGCGGGAGTATGTGGCCGGCTTATTCCTGCTCTATTGCCGGTCCTTTGACTCGCGCACAAAAAACCGACAATTGAGGGAGCACTGGGCATGACGAGCAGCATGATGTGCGGCATGGCGAGTAATGCGGCCACACTACGTTCCTGCCTCCTTTCCTCGCCACTTCCCATGCCACTCGTCGAGTGTGTGGCAGTAGCATATAGGTGGGATACAGTAAACACACAGCTATCATGCAAAAAGCAGTTTTCTTTTAGTTTTAAGGGTTGTTCAATCACAATCTGGCCTTACATTTCGTTTTCTTACTCGGAAGTAAAAATAACGCTAAAATTGCATCCGAAGTTGTTACATAATTTAATGAAAAAATTATGAGAATTTACTTTGTAAGATTTTCCTTCAGTATATCTTTAAACGGATTGTCCATACTTTTTTCCAGTTCTTTCCCAAGTTGACGAAACACAGTTTTACCTAGCCAATCGGCCAACTCATTTTGACCAATTTGTCGTAATCTGTGTTCCACTATTTCATGAGTTTTTCCCAAACCTTCGCCAACTCCTGAATTCCAGTGAACTAATAACTGAAGACATGACACATCTTCTGGAATCTTGCGTTCTAAAAAGCACAGTTTTTATAGCTATCACAAAGTTTTAATTTTTAAAAATATTTACAGAACTAATAATACAGCCTTAATATTATTAAGGGTGTATTCAGGGTAAAAGAAGGGAAGCTGACCCTTCCAATGTAGAAACATTAAAAATACGGCTAAAAATCACTAATGTTATGCAACAATGGCTATGCTGAAATCGCCGTCCCAAATAACGTTAATAAATTATTGAAATGTGTTGATTTTTGACTTTATTAAATTTCATATAGGTACCTGCAAAATCTACAGCATTCGATATATCATATCCTTGAAAATGCAGTGCTGCTACGAGTTTTCGACATTCTTCTGGCTCCAAATGATCGGCCAAATATTCCAGTTCAGGAAAATTCATATCTATCGTAGCAGTAGCTATTCCAAAAAACAACACAAATAGTATTACATTTAACATTTTAATGCAAACCAAGTAAAATTATGTCAAAACTTTGACTGTTTGACATTTATTACGACACTGTCAAAAATTTTGTTGTTGCCATACAAAAATAGTTGGCAAAACCAAAAGTGCATATCCCGCAAGTTTTCCATTGTATAATGAAGATTGAATAAATAAAAAAATAATTAAAATTGAAAAAAAATAAATAAAAATATATGATATTAAATATTAAGTAGAATAAAATGTAATAGAAAAAGACATGTCGCGGCAGGAATCGAACCCGCGGCCTTGTCACTATTACTCCGACGCCTTATCCACTGAGCCACAGCGCTATTGTACCACGCCACTGTTATCGTGGTATAGAAGTATACCTACCACTTGTTCTACGGTAATTTACTACATTCTATTAGCTGTCAAAAATAATAATAATAACAAAACTGTTTATAAAAATTAAACTACTGAACACATTTCAATGAATTTAAATAGGGTTCTGGTCTGATAGTAAACAAAGTGAATAAAATATAAACCAAGATAAGACCAAAATTGCGATCTGTAGAGCTCTGATGTGTACGTACATACGTTCAGACCAACCGACAACTGCTCTTCGTGATTTTCAATTACATTTTTAGTAGTAATTATGAACTCGAATCGATCTAAAAATGGTTCTGTTTTATAGAACAGAATCTCCTCATATCAAAAAGTGGATTTCGTGTGAAATTAACTTAGATATAACTTCTTGTATGAACGAAAGTCAGCTCTGACGCACAAAGCGATAATAGAGCACATACCGCTAGTAAAGCTGTATGTGCAATAATACAGTATCTATGCTCATATAGTGGTCGCCTATATACCATTTTCATTGTATATCATTGTTTGTCTGTCAGTTATTTTTAGTGGCGTCTGTTCAAAAGTGGACTGTCAAACATTTTGAAAATGAAGCGAAAACCAGCTATTTTATAGGAGGTGCGTGAAAATAGTTCCATATATACCTCGTGCGCAATAGTATTACGACTCGTGTTACTGTCAAAATTCGCTGGCGCTCGTTTATTTACAACACAGAGGCTATTTATGTAGAACCAGATTTATATAATTGCACTCAATGGTTAACACACCTCCTTTATCTTCTATCTTAGCAGCTACCTCGGTCTTGTTGTACCGACACTGAACAATTTATGTCACACAGCTGTTTGTAATGCACTGTACGTACACGCTGCAACTAACCAACTACTGACTGACTACCACTCCGCTCGCATTTTATAGCATCGCCTTCGCCTGGTAAAATTTTCTAGAAGCACCGAGATCCTTCCTTTACATATATCGCCTTCTTCAGGCAACTTTATGAAGGTCGAGTTTTGACTACCTGCTTCCCATTGTTGTTGTTGAGAGAATATTCCACAGAGAGCATAGTCGTCCTAACAGGGAGAGCGCAACAATATAATCCATTACGGTAATAGGTATACAATCCACTATTAATTTTTCAGATTAGTAACTCATAGATATTCAATTATTATTATTTGAGACTTGAGAATTTATGATGACACCGGTACGGAAACATTAATTACATAAAGCCATTCAAGGACGAAGTGTACAGTACAAGAATCTTGTTAGTTTCAAGGTTGAAATGTCTACATAATATTGCAAAAACATGCAAAAAAAAGGATCAGTTACTTGGACCTGATCATTACCTATGTAAAGGTCGCTGCACACGAGATAAGTTTGCCGCTAGTATATTTTATGTGTTCGCTTCACATGAGGCGTGTTTTGAAGATGCCTCTATAGATGGGTTTGGTGCGCGCGCAATGACAGTTCGAATAGAACATGGCGCAGTGTTTGTGGACGTTTGTTCATGTCGCCCACGTGACAAGATATTGTTTCCTGATTGGTTCTTGCTCAAAACGAGCAGACGAGCTAGCAAGAAAACTAGCCCCAGTTCTAATTTTGAAATCAAACTTGTAATTTGTGTCAGTGACGAACTTTAAAAACCAAAATAGCGCGGCATTAACATTCTTATTTGATACGTTACATAAGCATGGTAGCCCCATTTTGTTCTGAAAATTTGAGAGTTGAGACCTGCATGTTATTCAGACCGAAGTTACGCGGGTTCAAAACAAGAGTCGATATTACTTTTTATTCACTGGATTTCATGCAGGAAAAAAAGATCACGTTCGTTAATTGACTCCCGAAAAATGGCAGGTAATGCGTGTTAAAATGAACACCTCTATACGCGGCATGATACTGTTTCGCTTTATTTATCAATTTCCTACGAGCACGATTTTAAATTTCCGGTACCCGGCTCTAGGTCTATCACATTCGATTAGACACATTCATAGACAGTAATGCGAAATCATAGCGATAGTGCAATATAATAATATTATAATGAAATGCTGAGCGGTGCATGTTGGGTAAACTGATTGTTATCATTAAAACAGTTGACAGTTTCTCTCTCATCTCTCACCGTTCGCGATTGTCAGATTTTAGTTTGGAAACAGTTGACGGCAATATAAATGACACTGATTTAGTTCGGCTTCAGTCGTCGTGCATAGTCGCGAGCTCATCATTCATTTGTTTTATCGACGACATAGTCAAGCATTAATTTTTATAGCGAGCACTGAATGTTTTTAACTGTTTTATGATTTATTATTAATAATATTTATCAGTATTGACGAAATGATAGTAATGTGACAGAATTGTACGTGAAGTGATTATTGTGTTTATATTAGTTATAATAGGGTAGGTATCAAAAAATTGTTTTTATTTATTAATAATTAGTCTTATTATCACAGGTACCTCCTGATTACGGAAGTATACATTTATTGTATACAATTATCTGCCACTTCAGATTATCAATGACACTATGAAGCGCTTGAATTTTTATAAAAGTCATGGCCTTTTTGTTGACTTGTTTGTTTAATTGAAAATTGTTAAGCAATAATATGTATTAAATTATTCATATAATAAAATGTTAAACAGCACTTTTAATGAGTAATAACACTAATAACCATATAACAAATACAAATCTTTATGGAATAATTTTTCGAATAGCAATTTTTATGTTAATTGATTTTAAATTACAGTATATTGGATTTAAAATAATTTATTGACATCCTTTAAAACGATTATTTTAATAAAAAAAGACGCAAAGTAATAAGTTAAAAGTGTTTGTTTGTCAACGATAGACGAAAATCTACGGAGATCAAAAACTGCAATAAAAATATAACGAGAAAACAATAATTATATATGCGGTTATCCGCAAGTGTGTAGGCTTTAACGGTCGGTGTTGCTCGAAATCTTCTTGGTTTCCGGGCTTGCAGGCTTTGATAATGTCTACCGTAGTTGTACACGAAACGTCAGGTAGAAATCCCTATGGACCACAGCCTACAAGTACGGAAAGCAAGAAGATTTGGAATAATTATGGTTAAGTGTACAAGGTAACAGCTTTTATTGTTTTAAAACTTTGATATTAACACAAATAATTTATTGGTTATGAAGCGCATGCATATTATTGATCGAACAATTTAGTAATTCGATGTTACCTTATTAGTAAACAATTGAATGAAAAAAGATAGACAGGTTTATTTTTATGCAAGTATTTTATGTCAATTTTGGCGGTCCAATGATGCAGATCAGCCTTCATCTGATCAAAACTTATGACTAAGTTGTCACTATTGTATAGATATTCTTTAAGTAACAAAACCCCACAAAAATAAATGCCACATTGACATTAGCAATACAATTTTCAAGCACAACTTACGTACTCTATTAATTTTTAATTTCAAATAACTGGTTTTAATCACCATTTTATTGTCTAAAAACATGTAAAAATCAATTTCTTCCTAAACCTGCAAGCGCTACATTACAATATAAATATTACGTTTTATCGGAATTTATGACGTCATCTAATAGGAATTAAACAATTAATTATTAAAAATACAAGATTAAGAATTTCAGACAACTTGTTGAGTAATTTTAAGCGCCAATATATGACCTCATGTCTAAAAAGGAAGTAAACTTCGCAAGGCTATCAGCATATTATTATTATATTCTGTTTTATATAAATACAGTGAGCACATAAAGTCTGAGGAATTAAAATTTTTACTAAAACTTTTTGAGTTACTTGAAATTTGTATTTTAAAAATGTGCATTATGGCAACCTCAAATTTTTCCGTCGAATTCGGAAAGAAACTTGTAGACATCACCCACACAAGCTCACGGGGGAAGTGAAACTTCTTTAGAGTTGTGAACACATTTCATTGATGCGATATTCATTTTGCGTTATCAAGTTTTCTCTTTTATTTCCCCGCCGTTGAATAATTTCCCTTTAACGTTTCTTTATTAAAACACATCAGTTATCAAAATTCATAGCCGACTCGATTTTTCTGTTACCATTTCAACCCACAAGTGGGGAATGGTACTAGTTTAGGTCAAAAATCACTTTTCATTCAAAAATTTTACAATATCTTTCCGTTTTTGGAAAAACTCTGTGCGTCTGTTAATTTGTTTGTCTGTTATTCTGTGAACACGATACAGATCAAACGGATGAGCGGATTGAAACCAAATTTTGGAAGGATATTTGATATGCAAATATGAAGAGCTCTATTGTTTTTGGGGAAAATCGGCGCATGCGCAGAAGAGATATATGCTATAACTGTGTTTTTATATAATAATGGTATACTTTCCATAATGGCTTATTATTCTATTTATGTTTTCAAGAAAGTTTCGTTAAAAAAATTTTTTCTAAACTATAGTTTCGGAAATAATTTGAAAATAAAAAAAAATCAGCCGCTCTTTTGTTTTATGGATCCGTCAGAAATAAGCTAGTTCGCCATGCTTTGTTTAATTTTTGACGTGGAACATATTATTATGTAGGTAACCATGGCAACGAATAGCAAATATTATATTGAATACTAGCCATTACCCGCGTCACCTCACACGATATCAGAATTTTTTTTTCTTTATTATAATCAAATGTCAACATTTTTGAAGTTGGAATGGTCCCGTCGCCCAATTGGCTGGAATTTTTTATTTAACTTTGAAGTTTGAGATCAAATATCTCAAAAAAAAATTGGTTGTCTGTAAAGTCGGTTTACGGACGATAGTTTTACGTGATAACGTATTCCGCTCGAATATCATATTTAATAATCACGCACAGGGTCAGGCGGAACGTTACACTTTTTCGTGCATGCAGCCGGTGTTTCATCTTTTTATATTGACGTGATTCATCAATTTATAAGACGTTATCACGTCAAAAAACTTTTTTTTTCGACATATTCAAGCAAGTTTCAACAAAAATGTAAATTCCACAGTTCAAGATTTTATGTACTCACTGTACAGACTACAGAAAATGAAAAAGTGACATCCTATTTCGCGTTTACAATGATTTTAATTCATGGTATTTATTGCAATTTTGTCAATTAATTTGGGTTTTTGTAATAATATTTCAGGCCAAGGTATACATGTTATTTTTTATGTGGTGAAATGTTTGTAATTTAAAAATTTCCAGGAGAAAATACACTCAGATATTATTTTTGTGCGTTATCATGCAGATCCGGTTTAAAGAGTAATTAAGATACATATTCTATCACCGCGCGCGCATCAAACTCATCTACAAAGCAAACTTCAATACATGCATCGCATGAAGCCAGCACATAAAATCCATATCACAAAAACCAACGCTTGAAAACTAGCAGTTAACTCTAGCAAGGAATCTAGCGGCAAAACCAGCCTCGTGTCCAGCAGCCTTAAAGAGGTCACCCTATGTGATAGGTTAAAAAATCGATTTTTTCCATATAAATTGATTCTTAAACATGCTCAGAATATGTTGATAAAATTATTTTATGATATTCGAAGTTGTTGGAAAGGTACAGTTGTTAGAAGGTGTCCGGAGCGCTCAGTCGGGCGCTTGGACACCGAGCCTATTGTGACGTGTCGGCTTTAGTCGGCTTCTAAAACAAATGTGGAGCAAACATGCAAAATCCGATAAATCCATTTTTTTCGTTTTTGAGCTTTTAGCAGATTAATGGTGAGTTACGATTTCATTATAGTTTAAATCATACTTGAATCTTTAAACGCGTTTTTCTCAAAACTGTACTTTTCTTATTTGTCTCCACGATATCTCAAAAGCGGTTTGACCGATTGCTTTGAAATTTTAATGGTAAATGCGGCGCATGTATAGTCATAAGATGAACTAGGATCTTTTGGAAATTCCGAGTGGTTTTTTCGACGCAAAATTATCGAAAAAATCATGAATTTACAAATTAATTTTCAAAAGTTTGTCAATTATTCAATTTTCAATATTTTCGAATAATGTTATAGTTCATCTTATTGCTACAGGCTTACAGATTAAAATGACGTTTAATTTTTTATTTGAGATAAGCCAATCAGTCGGAATCATGGAGACCGTCAACAATCCTTTTTCTCAAGATGGGTGTCGTCGGAGTGATACAACTTATGTTTTTGTGGAGGTTTATGCTTGAAAAATTTTTTATACACTACTGAAATATTAATAAACATATACCTATAGAGTTCAAAGTACTATCATTTTATTGGTCGTCAAAAAAAAATCCCAACAAATATCTAAAAAACCGGCCGTTACATGGGGGTCGACGACACCCATCTTGAGAAAAAGGATTGTTGACGGTCTCCATGATTCCGACTGATTGGCTTATCTCAAATAAAAAAATTAAACGTCATTTTAATCTGTAAGCCTGTAGCAATAAGATGAACTATAGCATTATTCGAAAATATTGAAAATTGAAGGAGAAATGATTACTTGTACAAAATGCGGATCTGATTATGCTTAAAAATGCATAAAAATTTATTACAAAAATATAATTGGAATCGTTTAACCTTTGTGTGGACCTTTAAATTCATATAGATGATTGTGTTTATTAACTTGTGACTTGTATGTCATGCCGATTTCTATGATCGTCTTTTGTGTTCTCATATCAACCGTGTACACAGATTAAGTGAATTATATTTTTAGGCGTAGAGAGTAGATACCAAATAAACTTGTAATCTCAGTTACCCAGTGAAACGCGACAGTAGCAGATAAAAACGTAAGATTTTTTTTATTTACTTCCATGTTCCGTTAGCCACTAAGTCCCCGTCAAATAAGAGATAAAAATTAAGGGTCAAAATATGCAAATATAGGTATAAAAACTAGATTCTTAGTATTTATTAGATAAACATTCAAAACAAATATTTTTTGCAGTAAAAAAACTTAAAACTCGGTTTAGCCACTAAGTCGGGGCGTCAAGGAGCCCCGTACAAGTAAGAGATAAAAATTAAGGGTCAAAATATGCAAATAAATAAAAACTCGATTCTTAGTATTTATTAGTTAAACATTCAAAACAAATATTTTTTGTAGAAAAAAATCTTAAAACTCGGTGAGTTGGCGTTATGAACAAAATAAATGTGACATTTTTGCGAAGCCTATTAAGTCCGTTTATGCAATATAGCGCATGTATACATAATATAGAATTTTCTTTTTTATATAAACAAAGTACACAGCAACGGATTACAAAGTCCACACACTGCGAGAGTTGTTTTTTAAGTGAATATTAATGAATACAAATAAATAAAATCGTAACTCCGCGCATTTTTTTTATGTAAACAGGTCTATTCGCTCGTTAAGTACAGTGATAGCCGGTCGAATTTTCTTGTGTTACAAAATACTTTTAGATTTCAATCGCTAATAACTACGAGACTGTATTAATGCGTTAATAACGGAATTGAGCCCACAACGGGTAGAGCGTGTCTTTACGAGTTCGTCGCGCAAGATTTGTTCTGCCTGTGACGTCGTCACATGGGTGTAGACGCATGTGCGTGATAGCCATGAATTTATAGCTTTGTGTAAAGTTGTGAAGAGCTCGCTGAGCACTACTTGGAGCTAAAGTGCGACAATAAAAATAGTTTCCGGAATGTAAGTGAAAATTGGTATTAAATTGAAAATTACAAAATAATTAAACATATCGTCTCATATATGGTTCGTGAATATGCTCGGAATCACAGAAAACGCGTCAGCGGAAATCTCGCATCGAGAGGAAAAATTTTTTGCATAGCATTAGATGGTAATCTCTATAATTTGTATAAACTTTAACAAGACTTTTGCACGGTCAATAAACGATTAGGAGAATAGGACACGAAAATATTAATTATTTATGTGATTACCATAATAAAATTGACAAATATTTTTGTCAATTATTTTTAGCAAGAAAGAAAAGCTATATAAACACTATAGATTAGATAACGAATATTGCAGAATTAGGAAATTGTTTACAGTTTGAACAATGGACAGGGCCGTCTTAAGCTCATGGCACTGTAAAATATTTAACAAAAATTTGGATTATCAACAGAAATAAACAAAGTTCTAGTTTCTGGATTGCGGGTCCCTGGGCGAGACTTTGCTACATTTTTTACGTGAAATGTTTTTGATGGGCTAATTTAATTATTCATTAGGTACACCATTTCTATTCATCTCTACATCGCAAAAAAATAAAAAATGGCTAAACGCCAAACTGCCGAAAATATTACAACCTGGTTTATTCGTATTAAATCTTTTCATTGTTTTTATCACGTATACAAACGTGTTTATTTTTCAATTTTTAAAATTGATTATAAGTGACGCAGATGTACCTACGTAGCTTTGCCAAAACTAACAAATCTATTTTCGCATATTTGGCAGACAGCATATTTAAATATATTTTTACTTGATTGAAATTTGAGATGATTTTGAATATTAAATTGCCAAATTTAAATATAAATTGAATTTTGTAAAGAATTTCTTAAAAATATTAATATTTTATTTTGTTGTAAATTTTATTGTGCATTACCACATATAAAATAGCTTCTTTACATGTGAAGTGACCCATTACTCACTAGTGCGGCAAAGTAAAACAAAACTGATCGCGTTATAATTTCCATAGTCATGTACCGTTTGTCTGTTTTTTTCTAATATACTACTATTATTAAGTAACGTAAGAGTGAAATATCAAACATTTTGAAAATTAATTGAAAAACAGCTATTTTATAAAAGGTACATGCAAAAAATATTATATGTATTTACTGAGAACAGTAAAAATATTAAAAAAATAAATATACTCAAAAAAATTCTATAAAAGCATGTTGTTCGATGAATGTCATTTTTAATTTTCTAATTTTTAACCGACGAAAAACAAAAACGGAGGAGGTTCTCAATTCGACGCGTATATTTTTTTTTTTTTTATTTATTTTTTTTTTTTTTTTATTTATGTATGACCACGCATAACTTTTTACAGAGTAGTCCGATTTTGATAATTATTTTTTTGTTTGAAAGGGTATACCCCAAAGTTGGTCCCATATAAATTTGGTAAAAAAATTCCAACCCTAAGGGTAGGAAAACAGGGGATGATTGATTGTTCACTCACTGATTGTAATGTATAACCACACATAACTTTTTACAGAGTGGTCCAATTTTGATAATTATTTTTTTATTGGATAGGGTATACCTCGAGGTTGGTCTCATATAAATTTGGAAAAAAAATTCCTACCCTAAGGATGGGAAAATAGGGGTGATTTATTGTTCACTCACAGATTTTCATGCTGAGTTGTGTATTACAATTATAAATTATATAGCCACAAAAAATTATAAAATAAAAACTTTTTAACAAAAAAATTAAACCGCCGAAAAACTGAAAAGCAAAAAATAATAAATCTTTTTATTTAACTAAGTTCTATCTAAGTAGTTGAACGTATGTGACAGTATAGTATATCTAAGTAATTTTGAGTCGGCGTCAAACCATCAATGAACAAAGATCACTAAAAGAAATAACCAAATTAAATTAACAATGATACGTGAAATCTCCAGCGATAAACATTAACATTCCAAACATGCGCTCTCCACACGACCACTCGCAAAGACGTGTGCCCTCAGTGTGCCCGTTCGGGTTGCTCTGTCGCTGACATTAACTTCGTGAACGCTCAGAGATTTCCGGCGAAGGATTGTTGACGCCGACTCAAAATTACTTAGATATACTATACTGTCACATACGTTCAACTACTTAGATAGAACTTAGTTAAATAAAAAGATTTATTATTTTTTGCTTTTCAGTTTTTCGGCGGTTTAATTTTTTTGTTAAAAAGTTTTTATTATCATTTGCATTGCCTAAGACGGGAGAGATGTTGAAAGTGTTCAAATATGGAATCAAATTTAAAATTAATATAAATATGTTATAACAGCAAAAGTACATGCGTATTTTATTGGATAAATATCATAGTTTACAAATAACTTGATTGCATATTGCCTTGAGACGATGGCAATTATCTGTCGATTCGTATACTGGATGTTTTTAAAAATTACAAATATCAATGCTTATTAATATTTTAACCAAAACTGTGCTTTTAATTTTGTTTTTTTTCATACCTCGATCAAAAGTTCATACTTTCGGCATCAATTATTGTAAGGCAGAAAGTCTAACATTTACGCATTGGGCGGCAGTAAAGAAAAAAACTACCTATCAACTGTTGTTTAGATGTCGTTTCCATAGCAACCCTATTACATTTTAGCTAATAGTCGCGACCAGCTGTCTATCGAGTTTTTACGTATAACCTCAAAAGTGCAGCTTGCTTGGAATTTATCTGTGTATTATGTAATTAATAAGTAATTAATTAGTTAATGAATTTAATAAGCGTACTTACGACCAAGGTATGAAGAAAAATAGTATACACCACACGGCCGAAAGTTTGATACCTTGCACTGCACGTCATGATGTCCATGGCTTCGCCTCAGACATCATGGTGCGCAGTGCAAGAATATCAAACTTTCGGTCTTTGTGGTGTAATATACTATTTCTTGTGAGTTTTTAAGATATTTTGTATGATATCGCGTTTCAACAATTACCGCGTCTATACCAGAATGTTTTAAATACGGCTTGATCGATTTTACTTCGGTAAGTAGCTTATAATACTTTTACTTGACTACACTCGAAATAAAAACCGATCAACGAGGTTGCGAACAAAAGCAGATCAAAGCTATAAATTAATATTAATACTGCAGAGAAATTATATATAAGTACTTTATAGTTAATAATCATAATCGTTTAGCATTTTATATTTTATAGCGGTCCCGCCCGGTTTCACCCGGGTGCAAAAGAACGAATGGGGAAGGAAGGGACATGAGTACACACATTCATCTTAGTTTATCGAGATGAATGTTGTGTCCAAATTTCATGATGATCGGAGTTACCGTTAAAAAGTTTTTGTCGATAAAAAGCAGTAGATATTTAAACTTTTTTAACTAATAATTTTTTTTAAATGAATGAAATAAAATTAAAATAAATTTAAATGTAAGCCTTAGAAGAAAGCAATGTAAAAAATAAAAAAAAAATAAAAATATATTTACCCAACGTGGGGCTCGAACCCACGACCCTGATATTGACAGCTCAGCATATCTTCATAAGATACTGAAGACTGGTTGGCGTTTTACACGCCAATGTGTGGCCGAATACACGATTGTTGGGACAAATTCTCTTTGATGTTTCGTCAAAAAACCGACACAAGACGGCCAAGTCCAACGTTGGAGCAAACATTGGCACCAACGCTATAATCTCGATCCACCCATTGGCCGAGCGTTGTTGGCACCAACATTGGTCCCAATGTGCGGTCCCGGCTTTATAGTTTACTGCCGACCGCCGGCATCGAACCTAAAACCTTTAGATTAAGAGACAACCGTTCCACCTTGCCACTACCGTAGTTAATGTTCTACAACCATTTTTTATAATATATTATGGCATACGTACATTGCGAGTCTGCGACACGTTCGTTACATTTTCAATCTTGTTAGAGCAACAGAAAGAGATGTACATATTTTAAACGGTCGAGAAACTGGTAATGAATTGACAACGTGACTGTAATTTGTTATTAATTTGACAAAGGCTTTAAAGCAAAAACTCAACTACTCTTTGCTTGCTCTTGTATTCAATGCCGGTCAAATATTTTGTTTTGAATTGGCGACAATTGAACAGTACAAGTGTCACTTGTTAATGATTAAGATGAAGCGTGTCAGAGATGTTATTTAAGATATAAAAAGAGACGAAATCAGCTATTGACTATTAGATATGTCGTCATATGAATAATGATTTGAATTCTGGCCAATGTACACTAGCTACCCATATTATAAATAATTGACAATATTGCATTTAAACGTCAGACAATTGTCAACACCGATAGGTTAATCACAAAAACGATCACAGTTTTTTGTTTATATTTTGTTGTTCAGGTAGGTACCTATACTAATTTATTAAAGTGAAACTTTTATTCTACCGCCCAGAATTTTTCTGGCCGTCTGTTTGCATGTCGCATTACAGGCGGCCGCGGAGTAGGGGTAAAGTGAAAGGCGTTCGGAGTAGGCGCTCGGTAGAGCAGCCAAGGCCAATATGGCGGCGCCCATGGTTAACATCAGCTGACCGTGTAGTATGTATAACACATAGTCAGTCTGTCATGCGGGCAAGTGCTGTACAGTGTTTACATGTTTTTATTCGTGTATTCATGTGAATATTGTTGTTTATAATTAATCGTGATGGATAAGTGTCTACAATCCAACGCCTACAATTCAATAAAAGTTTCACTTGCGTCGTGGTTTCTTAAAACCACACAACTGTTTTTTTGATTTATTTGCTTTTTATTAATTGACATCCATGCATACAATAAAACTAAATTTTGCGCGTTTGTACATTGAAAATACTTGCAAAAATATTAATTGGGGGAGATGAATTGTTGTCTGTCTGTCTGTTTGTGTATTCGTAACCTATTCACCAAATTAGGATGAAGTTTTGCTGAAAATTATCGAGAACATATCAGAAATGGTAGAAGTTAGAATTCTAAACATCAAAAACGACTTTTTCAACACGTTCAACATCCGGTATATGCTTCTGTATAAGGCATTTTTAATTAATAAATATCCAGTAGTTATCAAATCTTTGATTAACGTCTGATTAGTACTCTTCAAAAAATAAAATTATCGACCAATTTTTCAGACAATATATTAACAAAATATATAATTAATACATTAACGTTTCGATCCGGATTTGGACCTTCTTCAGAACTGATCTAAAAAATATAAAAAAAATAATTAATATTTAATTTCTAATTCGCTTTTTATAAATTTCTTCAAAATTATTAATAAATATCAAAATATTGAAAAAATAAATCGAAACGTTAATGTGTTAATTATATATTTTGTTAATATATTGTTTGAAAAATTGGTCGATAAATTTATTTTTTGATCCAGTAGTTATATTTCCATATTCTATGAGATTTTCGGATTTGCGCACAACAACGCAGCATTGGAATAAATAATGCAATTTTGAACCAACTGGACGACGGAGTCACGGGAATATTACAAAAATACTGACATGTGACATAATTATATAATAAATAAAATAATGTTTTTGTTAACGCAATCAAGTAACGATATTAAAACATTACTTTTATATATGTATAATATTGCCTTGTTTTCAATACATCCGGTACTTATATTATGTTAATTTATTAATATTCTTCTTCAATATAGTAGACACCTAATATTAACAAAATATTTAAGACGTCACCGATGGCTGTGTAGTTTAAAAGAATAATTATATTTCTTTGCAAAATCAGTAGATGTTTAGGTAAATAATATTTCAGATTCAAAAAAGTATGTATATTAAGCAATTCAAAAATACCTGTCTTTGATGTTCTTAAAATTGACTTGACTATAATATTAAGGACGGCGTCTAGTTTTGTTTGCTACAAGAAAAGGCTTCATTTGTAAATATACATGGATCAAAGAGGGCAAGACTGACTTATCTGTTAGGTACAATGTACTTTTTGGATAAGTCTGCTAATGATCAAGGACTCTTCATTGCAAACGAATAGCAATAAGTATATATATACAATTATCATTTTTGTTTTTTGTTTTAGATATCTAAATTAGAGAATAATCAGTTGCAATGGGTGCTTGGTTAAGCTCATTCTGGTCGTCAGCGCCTCCGGAACCGGAAGGTTTTGACACACCACATCCGACAACCGGACTAACGCCCAGAGAAAACAAATACGTTACCGACACGTGGAATTTAATCAAACCAAATCTTAAAGCTGTTGGAATTGACCTATTTATGAGGTATATATATAATCGTTATATTTTAAATACCTTTAGTTATAATATTTTGGACGTTCTGTAGACCTATAAAAGAGGAACAATTCCACCATACACTGTTTTGTTATATCTCAAAGGAATTAGACAGCGTTTTCGATAAAACTCCCAGTCGGCTTGATTTTTTCCGACATCTTCAACAATCATCGTCATATTTCAACCTATATTTACACAAAACATTAATGAATTATACACACAAAACTTTCTTTTGAATCACTCCGTCCATTGGTGAAAACCGTTTGAAAATCCGTTAATTCATTTTTGAGTTTATCGCGTTCAGACAGACAGACCCGGCGATAGTAAATTAAATACAAATTTTATCTAAAATTAACGTGCGTTTTACAACTTATTTAATACACATTTCCAACTAACAAACTCATTGTAGTATCATAAATTATCAAAGCTGTTGATTATTCTGGTGTAGTTGAAATGAAAGTATTTTGAAAAACAATATTTGATAACATGTTATTTAATAATAAAAACTATCTCATTTAATTCTCTGTTGATACTGAAAATAAACATAATATTTAATGTAGAATAGCAATTCCTTGTAGCATGCAAATATAAAGTCTCTTAACTTGGATATCGGAGCTCTTTATCTCTATTATCTTTCTGGGGAAATAGCACAATTTCAAATAAAGCCTTCAAATTGCAAATAAGATGTATCCGAATTATGGCAGGTGCGAGCCGTCGTGAGCACTGTAAGCCGCTATTTAAAAAATTTAAAATACTTACGTTGAAAGATCAATATATCTTAGACTTTGTTAAAACCAATATACATATTATATGTTTAATGAATAATGATAATATGCAAACACATCACCAAACAAGGAATCATAGCGAATTAAAAGTCTGCAAAACAAACCTTAGCGTTGCTCACGCCGGCGTTCGCAATACCATGATTCGGATATACAATAAAGTGCCGGAATACATTAAAAGGTCAACCTGCATCATTTATTTCAAAAAAGCGCTAAAAAATATTTTATTAAATTCAAACTTTTATAATGCACAAGATTTTTAAATTTTTTTATATGACGCAATTTATATTCTCTATATTATTATTATTATTATTATTATTATTATTATTATTATTATTATTATTATTTGCTTTGCCCGTGTAACGGAAAAATAGATCATTGGCTTGACTGATGAAATGATTAAGATATCAAACCCCTGATCTTTTCCTACATGAACTGCATTACGCAGGCAAAACGAATGAAGTTTTATGTAGTCTGTATGCGTGTGAAGTAGTAACAGTAGATAATATAATACTTATATATTTAATACAATGATTGATTCACTTACAAGGGGGCCTTTCAGTTGAGACTATAACGCTGTTGCTTTGAAAATCAGTGTCACTGTTGGGTAGCAATGACGCAGTTACTTGGCCAAAGACCTTGCAGCAAAAAATGGCTGGGCCCATATATATTTAATAACTTCTGTATTGCTAGTGGCCGTAAGTGGAAGTGTGTCCCATGAAGTGAGATAGTAAATTATTGTTTTTCTATCTCTTGCTTTTTACTTGACCCGTTGTGCGCAAGTTTCGCGTCTGTAGTGGGGCAATTAGTAAATGGAATAGAGCAAGCCACCTCCTTTCGCAGCTTAATTCCATGTGAAAACTGACGCTGCAACTGACGCGCATCCATTTATGGACATGCGCATGAGACTCAGAATATAATAAGTGAGACAGACGTATAAATGTCTGCACCGTAAGGTTTAAGTCTCTCTCTCGACCTTTGCTAGCAGTATAGACTGGGTCCCCTATAACTAAATATTAGCTTCGTTCGTACAGCGGTCCGAAACCATCAGCAAACCGATGACGCATGCGCATATGCTTAAAAACGTTCGCAGTATGTCCGAACTGAACTGTCAAAAATATTACAAATATACTTATTATGATGTGAAAATCAGATATTTTATAGGAGGCGCGTGGAAAAAATGTAGTTTGTAATGATATTTTAACTCGGGTGCAATATATCGTTTGAGGCCCGTGGCAAATGTAATAATAAATGTTAGAAGCCTCCTGTGCTCACTGTCCCCTCGGACGGGTGGTCCGTGGCATTTTACCCGTCCTGCCACCCTATTGTTACGCCATGGCTTGGGTGACTGTTAAAACTCGCTAGTCACTCGTATTAGCATAATGCCACTTTCTCGAATAATACCTACCTTAATTTACAAACGGGATACTATCTTGGGTCTAATTTTACTAAAAAAAAACTGGTCGATAAATCTTCATATCTAGCTAGTTTCTGGATTATAGATGCTCAACAACTGAAGTCGTTATCTCCAGTCTTTAACTGTAATAGCCAATTGCCCAAGTAACTGATCGTTGTCTTTTTTCTGTAGATATTTCGAAAAATTCCCTCATTATCAGTCGTTTTTCAAATCATTTAAAGACGTGCCTCTGGACGAACTGCCCAACAATAAAAAACTTCAGGCGCATGCGAGCAACGTAATATACGCTCTGACGGCCATTGTGGACACAATAGATGATTCGGAGACCTTAATCGAAATGTTGACTAAATCAGGGGAAAACCACGCTAGGAGAAAAATTCCCAAGCAAGCATACTTGGTAAGTTTAATTAAGTTTCTATTATTCTATTTCTATTTCTATTACGTACAATACACTCTACAGTCACAAAATGGAAGTGTGAATGAATAATTGATTGGTATTATTTTAGGATTTGAAAATTGTACTTATTGATTTACTCCGTCAAAAACTCGGCAAGAAACTTAACGCAGACGCTGTCAAAGCTTGGGAACATACTTTAGACGTTGCATTTTCAGTTATTTTGAAGCAGTTGGAAGGCGGAGCTAGCGACTGAAAGTGAAGAATAAATTGTTAATATTATTTTTGACTGTACACATATTCTGTGAATATTGTGATATAAAATATTCATTGGAACAATGTGTCTAAGACTAACATAGTTAATGATATTGCTAGCATTAACAATTGACAATCGAATGCTATTTTATTGTTTTTAATTTGTGACTGTTTTAACTAAGGACGCTTTCGTTAAGTATTTCAGACAAATAAAGTAGAAGAGTTTTTTAATAAAACAATAAAATAATAATAATCGATTCGAGATATACATAAAGGGAAATACTTATTTCATTTTGTGGAAATACAATATACATTTTTTACATATTTGAAAAGTTTGAAAAGTATAAAAAAAATGTTATCGATAAATTTTTATTTCTAGTCAGTTTCGAAAAATAAATTGTTATTTTATGTGTTATGTAAAATGAACAATGCTGATAAATATTTTTTCATCCAGTCGAGTTTTTGTCAAAATTATGAAAAGTGTAGGTATAATTTTAATCTCTATATAATTATTCGTTTTGAAAAGTTTTTTTAACTAATAAATATTGACAATAATATTACGAGTGATGTCAATACATTTTTATATTTTTTAATTCTATAGATTTACGTATTTTACCAAAAATAAATTTTAATCGTTAAAGTTAGGTATAAAACAAATCACATATGATGTGAGTATTCAATTCCCGTATTTGAATTGTTGTTTGTATCTTTCGAAAACTAAATAAACTTAATAATTTATAAAACAAACTTTAAACGTCATTAAAGGTCATTTAATAAGTGCCATTGTGAAATAAATGAAAATAGAGCATACCAGCGAAACCGTAATTTTTGCATAATTGAAAATAAATTATTCAATAAATACCTACAAACTACAATATTAAATTGAATGCTCAAACGATGGAAACAGTGCTCGACCGACGGTCAGCGCGGACATCGCTATATCAATGCAAGTGTATTACGCGTTCAATGCAGCGCTGACAATTTGCTACGCGCGTATAGCTACGTCGACCGAGGAGCCGTGAAAATGTACGAACGCATTTAGTACGACGCTGATATCTTGTTCGTCTTTTCTTTAGTAATTATTTGTATTAAATACAATGCACATATTATGGATTTCACTGCAAAAGGATTCATTTCTCTTCGCAACTGCACGTTACACAAGCGACTCACTTGAACATGCCTCCACTACACACGTGGCCAGCACCGCCACTTACAGGCACTTACGATTGTGTAGAGGGCATATTCGTCGGTGCGTGAACATAATCGGCAGTAATCGGTTGATTGTCGGTACATCAAAGGAATGCGTGGCCAGCATCGTGCGCCCGTACACACAATCGGACCGGCACGATTGTGTGGAGGGCTAGGCAATCATCGCGGCGATGATAGGCACTTATTTGAGTGGCGGTGCTGGCCACGTGTGTAGTAGAGGCTTAAATGCATTTTCACAACCGACAATCAGCGCGTTTCGTCGATCCAGCACTGTTTTCAGCTCAAAGGCGACACTGAGCAGGTATTGTTTCATCTAAATCAGTGGTTCCCAAACTTATTTGGCCTACCGCCCCCTTTCCAGAAAAAAATATTACTTAGCGCCCACTGGAAATTATTTTTTTTATTTTTAATAGATATTAAACAGAAAGATATATGTATTAATGTTTTTATCTTTTTCGTAAAATATAGTAAAGAAAGGAGTAAATTAGAAACATTGAAGTTTGAAATTATGAAACTATTTATTGAACTCAGAATTCATCGCCCCCAAATGCACCTGTGGCCGTCACCATCCCCCTGAATCGCTGCAGCGCTCACCACTTTGGGAATCACTGGTCTAAATATATTGTTTTTATTCGAAATATGGAGTTGAATATGATCAAATCATTTTTATTAAAATCAAATGATTATTTAAAAGGCAAAATAATAACTTTTTGATGTTATTAAGGATAACTAGTCAGTGCTATTTTTGATTTTTCAATTGATTTTCTCTTTAATATTAATATAACATAATTAATATAAGTTTGTAAATATAATATGTACAATATCAGAAGTGGATTGAATAAAAACAGCAGTTACCAGTGAACAGTTTAATATACCTACCTATACGAAGAATGATAAGAAAAAAATTTTTAAATATCTTTCGAAATAGTATGTTTTTGCAAAAACACTCGGACGCATCGATTTTCACTTTTAATTCGTCATCTTGAATGTTTGAAATAACTCACCAAATTTTACAGTGGCGTACAGCTGATCAGATAAACCAGTCTTTGCACATGATGTGACACATCGAAACGAAATCGGCCTTTGATTAAAAAAAAATTTACGAGTCGCTACTGCCGACCTTATCATTAAATAAATAAATGCTTATGGGCTTAAATCATGTTTCATTGTTATAGTACCTATTGTACATTTGGAGATATTTTAGATTATGGTATATAAGTAAAAAAATAATAAAATTATACATTGTAGTAGTTACAGATGACTATACGAATAAGAACGTCTAATTTAGTCTATATCAGTCTCAAATAACCACAATCGCCATGTTTATTAGAACAGGACAGTTCACACAATATGCAGTTGCATTATCAGGTATTTAAAAATATTTTTACTGACATCTTAACAAAAAAATAATCTGGAGACCGATTGACTTTTGGGCCAATCCTAAAACTTCCTGCAATGTGTTAAATATATTACAATAAGATGGACTGACTGAGTTCGAAATCTCAGGTAATCATCCAAAAGCACAGAGGTAAAACTCACAACAGACAACAAAATTATTGAGAGACATTGGTTCTGAACTAATATAAAAATTTCAAGCTTTTTTCATTCATTTTCTCTTTTAATGCTTTGTATTCTGCAGCTTCGTTGTTGTCGATTAATTCGGGAATGGTGATGGGCTGGCCATCGCCAACATTACCCAAACTGGAAGAAGGCGATCTGGGCACACAGATATCGAAAACGCAGGCATCCTGGATTGCATCAGGAGCATCTATTGGTGCTATCGTAGGACCAATAATCAATTCTTTTCTTTGCGATTATTACGGCCGGAAAAAAGCAACTCTTATATGGACCGTACCACAAATCCTATCGTGGATTATGATCTCGTTTGGTGACACATTTTGGATGCTCTTGATTGCTATGTTTATCGGTGGAATATCTTTAGGAGCCACGTACGGCCTCGGCCCAATGTATTTATGTGAAATAGCCTCAGATTCAACACGAGGCATAGTGGGCAACTTTTCTAATATTTCACTGGTCATTGGAAGCCTACTTGAATATGCTATTGTTCCAGCTGTTTCCATTCATAGAAACGCCCAAATAGCATTAATTGTACCTATTCTTCTTTTATTAACATTCGTTTGGTGCCCCGAAACACCTTACTATCTGGTAATGAAAAAGAAAGACGAAGAAGCCAAACGGGTTCTGCAGATACTTAGAGGAACAGAGGATGTCGACAAAGAACTGGAAACGTTGAAAAAATGTTTGCATGAACAGGAAAATCAAAAAGGCAACGCGATGGATTTACTTCAAGTGCGAACTAATAGAAAAGCGTTTTTGATTGTTTCAATATTAATTATTCTCCAACAATTAGTCGGTTTGGGAGCGGTACAATCGTACGCTCACACGGTTTTTAAGGATTCGGGATCTAATCTTGGGTCATCAGAAGTTGGTGTCATACTCGGTTTGACGAGTCTTGTCACGTGTTTGGCCAGTTCGTTTTTAATAGACACTTGGGGTCGCAAGCCTTTATTGATTTTTTCATCGACTACAGCGGTCGTCCCTTTAATTTCGTTGGGGACATTTTACTATTTAAAAAGCGTGGATTACCCGAACTTACAGAAAATCACCTTAGTGCCAATTATAGCATTAGTTCTCTTTAATATAACAGTGTACATTGGGGTGGCCAGCATTCCATATTTGGTAATGTCGGAGATGTTTCCAACCGATGTGAGAGCCGTTGCTCTTGGCCTTTTGTCAATTTGGGGTTCTGTCGGACAATTTTCAGTTATTAAATTATATCAAGTTGTAGACGACGCGTTCGGAATACAAACACTGTATTTCGCATTTGCTGGGATTTCGTGTTTATTTGCTATTTTTGTAACGCTGTTTTTACCCGAAACGAAAGGAAGATCTATTTACGAAATACAGGAAATTCTGTATAGAAATAAAAGAGAGTGTATGTGCTTAAGACTACACAGTAAAAGTGAAACTTCTTGACTACTTTGTGTACCCAAACATAGATAGAAGTGCCGCACAAACGCTGTGGTTCTTTCTAAATCTAAAGTATGTTTCGATCATATTGATTTTTCGACTACCGTTATTTCAAAAATATGTTAAATATTGCGAAACCAGTCTCGTGTGCAGCGGTCTTAAGTGCAGTTTAAGTGAATACATCTGTGCGGCTGTTTTTTGTGGTGCCAGCGCCGCGCTTAGCCGTCGAGGTGCCCCAGGCGAGATATTCTTAAACGTTCTCTGTTTCGTATTATTAACTAGCATTTAGACTGCCGTGCAAAATCAGTATGGTCGATCAAGAAAAGGGCGCCTATCGTATCAGAAACGTTAAATTATTGAATAAAAATTATGAATCTTTTAAAATTAGTTGTAAATTAAAATTATTTAATGTATTATTGAAAAATTATAAATATATATAATTTGAAAGTAAATCATAAAATAGTTATTGAATTAAAAAAATGAACATGCGTCGCACGTGTATCGCAATATTTCGTCGCTCCAAGCAAAAAATTCACCGATGAAAGAAATGAGTAGTTATTAGCAGCAACACACTTTGGGTCGGTGATTCCCCAACTATTTTTTATTTTTCTTTTGTTTTGTTGTGCACCCCTCCCCCTAAAGCTGGCACTGTGTGTCGCCCCACTAGAATACGGCGCTTATAGGAGTTCTTGTATTAAATCTTGAATCATTTTGTATTCTATTTTTTAATTAAAGTTTTTTTTTGCATTTCAATATTTTTTATTTTATTTGTATCATTGATATAAGTATTATAAATTATTTTTTTGAAAATTTTAATTCATGACTTAAATTGAAATATAATTAATGATTATAAAGAACAGACAATGATGCACAAACGACGTCTTTTGGGAAGCTATGTTTCCGCTGAGCCGTCGCTGCACATTATAATATTCACGGACGGGTCCCCTCTTCTGCCATAGGTACTCGGCTAGTGTTTGTATACCACGTACCGCTCTCTGGCTGACGCGTTCGATGTCCATTGGAAGCACGTCAACCTCAGCTACCGAAACGTTGGAGTGAAGCCCTATTTTATAGGCCAACGGCAATCCCATGATATTATATGCCCAATCAATATCTCTTCCAGTATTCTCGTCTTAAAAAAAGAACAGCATTATGCATTATTGTTTCGAAGCGGGTCTACTTTCGGTTGGGAAAAAAATGTTTATTTTTATTGCGCAAAAAAGGGGTACCTATATACAGGTGAGTTTTAACTTGATGCTTTTTTTTACAGCGTGTAAAAATCAAATAGACGAGCAAATATTTCAAATAGTTTTTTTATCAAAACGCAAAAATAAGAGAGAAACAGCCTTTCGAAGTTTAAATAAATTTGATTAAATTTTCTTTAATTTTGAGGTCGGTCCTGGGGTTATATTATGTCACTATGGAAATATGTTATTATTACACATGTCAGTTTCAAATAAGCACCAACATACTTGATAATATTCAAATCTTTGATTAACGTCTGATTAGAACTCTTCAATAAATATCAAAAAAATCTTTCACGAATTACATTAAAAATAAATAGAAACTAATTATTAATTATTTTTTTTATATTTTTAGATCCGTTCTGAAGAAGATCCAAATCCGGATTGAAACGTTAATCGTTTAATGTATTATTGATATTTTTTGTTAATATATTGTCTGAAAAATTGGTCGATAATTTTATTTATTGAATACTTGATAATAACAACTTATTTCTATAGTGACATAATATAACCCCAGGACCGACCTCAAAATTAAAGAAAATTTAATGAAATTTATTTAAACTTCGAAAGGCTGTTTCTCTCTTATTTTTGAGTTTTGATAAAAAAACTATTTGAAATATTTGCTCGTCTATTTTATTTTTACACGCTGTAAAAAAAAGCATCAACTTAAAAGTCACCTGTATTTTTTTTAATTATAAAAGAAATTAAATTACTTTTTTAAATTAGTCTTGACGTTTCAATTTTCAACAATTATTTCTAAATTCAATCTGATTGGTTCGCGTCTTTGTAAACGAATCATAAAATATTGACCCACGTGGTTTGCTAAAAGTCGATGCCTCTGGGCATCAATATTAGTATTTAACGTCGTTAAATTATTACTTCAATTTGGTCAAAATTAATTTATAAAAAAAAAAATAAGCTTACCGAATAATTCATCTGTTGATCCTATGGCGTATTTTACAGTGGCATCTACTTTATCCATACCAGTTTTCAAAATTTGAAGGCCAGCTTTCTATAAAAAAACAAATGAAAACAATATTTACCTATATTTTTCATTTGCATCATTTAACATTTTTCTGTTTAATCGAAACTCACCAAACTCTTTAAATGATTTTCCGTTTTATTATTTTCGTATGTAGATGGATAGCAGATGAACTGGAAAAAATTGTGATTATAATATTAAAGTGATCATTGTGCAAAGGCTGCTGCACACGAGGCTAGTTTTGTCGCTAGAAACACTGCTGAGACGCAGACTGGCTGTTGTGCGGGTTGCAAAGCTGAAACAGACGTCACTGCGGGCTCGCCTACGAACTCACAAGATGGTTTTCAAAATTAGAACTGAGGCCATTTTTATTGCTTGGCCATCTGCTTGTTTTGAGCAAGAAATAATCAGGAAACAGTATCTTGTCACGTAGATGCCCATAAACAAACACTAGTGTTTGTTCTGTTCAAAGACAATAATCGTCCACTTTTGTTAACATTCTATCACTGCGCGCGCACCAAACTCATCTAAAAAGCAAGCTTCAATACATGCGTCGTGTGAAGAGAACACATATAAAAGCCATCACGAAAACCAACGCTTGAAAAGTATAGCAGTTAAATCTAGCATGGAATCTAGCGGTAAAACCAGCCTCGTGTGTAGCGGTCTTTATATTTGATTTTAAATACAATGGAAATGAAAATCATGGCAACTAATTTTTAAGTATTTTGCATTCACATACTCACGGGTCACGTCTCATTAAACAATTATTTAATGAATTGTGGAGATAATTTCCTATATGCACGCTAATGGATCTTTATCCAGGTACAATAATTAACAAAAGATAATTTTGCATTGTCAATTTTTGATAATTTTTATTGAAGTAAGATTATGAAAACACGCGTAGTACTGTTTGAATGCTAAAGGTGCGGTCATACAACAGGCGATTGATAGAAAAGATTTATTAAACGAGGCATAGAATATAAATTCTATTTACTCTCAAATGTATGACCATACACACACCAATTTTAGATCATGCTAAATGCTTATTAGTGCAGTCAAATAAGGTAAAAAAAGGGGACAATCTCGGAATGAAACGGAATAATTTGAATGTTTGTATAAACCTTTATTTTAGCACTCTAAATGTTTTCTCAAAAGTTTCATAAGGTCACGTGTAAGCGTCCTTAGATATTAAAGGTCAAAGGTCGCGAGAATCAATTATTTGAAAATATCTCGCTTCCTTTGTCTCAAATCGTATTTTTGTTTATTTTAAAAGTTGTAGAGCATAAAATTCTCTACAAATTTCGTCTCAAACAATTTTAACCGTTTTTGAGATAGAGTGCGAAAAGTGTGGAACGCTCAACCATACATGCCAAGGTCAACCGCGAATCCCAGTCCATAGTACGATTTTTTAACTTAATTATTCGTTAAATATTAGTTAATTAACTATTTAATACTTTATATTTATAATTAGAATTATATATTTTATATTTATTTTTATATGGACTCTGATTCGCGATTGACATTGCGCTATTGCATGTATGGCTATCTCAAAAACGGTTAAGCGTATAAACAATTAATTAAGACGAAATTTGTAGAGAATCTTATACTCTGTAACTTTTATAGTGAATGAAAATACGATTTGAGGCAAATGAACCGAGATATTTTCAAAAAACGGTTTTTCGCGACCTTTGACCTTAAATATCTAAGGACGCTCACACGTAACCTTATGAGACTTTTGAGAGAACATTTAGAATGCCAAAATATAGGTTTATACAAATATTCGGCTTACTCCGTTTCGTTCCGAGGTGAAACCTTAAAGTGACTGGACTACACCCACTTACAAATAACCCGTAGGAGGTGCGTGCAAAAAATGTAGCACGTATCTCGAATGTAATATTTTTATGACGCGTGGTAAACTCGTTAACAATCGTTTTTACATAATGTCTCAACTAGCATATAAAATATTGCATTACAGTTGCAGATACGCAGACTGCTATAAAATCTTATAGGCCCCACTCACGATCAAACTTCATGCCACAGTTTAGTGTTCAAACTTATAGTTCAGTGAAGCATGATAATGTGTGGGATAAATAAACACTGAAACCAACACTGAAGTCAAGCATGAACTCATCAAATGCATCTTGATTTTTGAACGACTTCAGTGTTCAGTGTTCAAGTAAACTGCTGTGTGTGTGGGTTTTTTTCAGTTCAGTTTTTGGAGTTCTGTGTTTTGTACAACCAGAAGCCAAAAATCTCAATGTTGCTGCCTTTCTTGTGCAGAAATAGATTTTCGCATATTTGTGTCCTGGTTCTTAATAAATAGGGTAACTAATTCCAGTAAATAATTGTAAGTTAATTCTTCCATTCGTAAATAATTATTCCAATCAAGCGGTTCAAGATTTAATTCATTAATCAAATAAACATGACTTCTTGAATCACGCATTTCTAACAAATTTTTCACTCATATTCTTCTTTTTTTTCTTATTTCTCTGTTTTAAATACAATCCCATAGCTATGAACAGCCAATCCTCACCATTTAAATTACTCATTTAGTTCTTATTAATGAACTATACTCTATAGTATAATATTATAGTGTGTATATAATATAATATATCTTATGTATCTATACTCGACGAGTGTATGCCAACAACTGAACCAAACTGAACACAAAAAATTTAAAAAAATGGGCAGTTTGCATGAACTGTGTGTGGGGCCAGTCAGTCTTTCGATTAATCGTCCAACTTCACTGAACACTGAACTATGGCATGAAGTTTGATCGTGAGTGGGGCCCATTAGCAGTACTGAAATGACGTAGGTCTGGCGGGTCTGGGATCTTGTTCTATACAGGAACGATACTGTATTGCTTACATTTTCGACACCATTCAAGCTGATGTACATTATCAGTTCGGAACGATAACGTTCAACCAAATGCTTTATGTGCTGTGTTTCGACTTCGGAAAACGGGACACGGCCCGCATAGTAGTCTGTAGTATTTAAATATGTCATTTTTGACGCGTTCCATTTGTTCGTATCAAAGTTCATCTCTAGATCGACACCGCAGCCGTCTATTTCGCCACCATTACACGGTCGATTTTTCTTCCAGTAACGATTCTGTTGGAGCAAGAGTATTTAGTTAATTGTCTGAATATGTTTTAGGCTGGAAGGTCAGCGCGTACGTCGGTCGGGCGTAGTTATATATCACAATGCAAGTGTATTACGCGTTCAGTGCAGCGCTGACAACTTGTTATGCGCGTATAGTTACGTCGCGCTGACGGGAATCGTCGGTCGAGCTCGTTGGTAGAATTGCGTCGGTCGAAAAAAATCATTATAAATATTTGAGTAAAAAAAAATATTATCTACTTTTTAACTTCCCGCTATACATAAAAAAAATCAAATTTTTTTTTGTCAATAAAATTGGAAAGTTATTGTTTTCACCCCGATTTTCGAAAATCGAGTTTTTGTCAGATCTCGACGTTTTGAGGTCCTAGGAAGCTATTCTAACTGTTTTGGCGATGATGTCCGTAGGGCTGTATGGAGTGTCCGATTGAAACGCGCTTTGTGGCATCCGACTAGACCTCGCTGAACTTAGAGTTCCTGAAAATTTGGAATGATTTGGCCCAATAAATTTTGAAAAATCACAAAAGTTTCAAATATATTTAGAAATTTGTTTTTTTTTTAAATATTTTCTAAACTAGTGAACCGATTAATTCCAAAATCTAATCAGCTCTTCTCCTCAAAAAACTGCGTTTACCGCCACAAACTGCATCAAAATCGGTTCATTTGTTCACGGGGTATCGTGAACGAAAAATTCGTAATGCTATATTTTATATATTTTTGAGCGTTTTGAACTCGAAAATAGGCGGAAGTTTCAGGGATGGCCTGCAAAGTCAAACACTTCAAATTTTTTATAAAGAAATTGAATTTCAAATTCACATTGTAATAAACAGAAATAGCAAATTCGTGAAATTCAGCGCTGTTTATGTGTAATCAGTAACCTAGATACGGCGGGGGGAGTGTCAGGGGGTTTGAACAATTAGCAATTAGGTGTTTCAGATTGGAGATTTTTTAATTGATTTTTTATTTAAAACTCACAGTTCTTCGTGAATAGTCATAACCATCTGGGTTCGCAACTGGCACGATAAGCCAGTCGAATTGGCCGAGCAGTGGTTTGACCGGCTCTCCATTAACGGGGTATACCAGCGTGTCGATAAGTTTGAGCGCCGCGACGGTTGTAATCCATTCCCTGCCGTGAAGCCCAGCGATTACCAAAATGGTAGGTTTCTTAACGGTCGACCCCCGTTCCGTGAGCTTCACTGTCCATATTGAGCTCTTGTTAATCGTGAGGGTCTCCTCAAGTAATGTCACATTCGCTTTCGCCGACTTATCACTCGACAACTTCTCGTAATAACTCAATATCTATTTTGGTAAAAATTATTTTGTTATCGAGATATTTGAAATAAATAGTTTCACACCTATAACAAAAACTAGCAGAAGGATTTTTGGTATGTCTGGTATGTTAGGGCACTTGCGTTAATTTTTGCGCAAAATTCCCTTTGTTACCTCGTGTTTCTCCTAAATTTCACGTTTGTGGTCAAGTCACTTAGAGTTTAGACCAACAAGATCAGACAAAAAACATATTTTAGGGTATTAAATGTCCTACGAATTTTTTTTATCCGTTGTAGAAGACACGTGCAGCGCGTGACAAAATTAATTTCACTAAAAATTTTTTATCATTTCAGTTTTGATTGTCCTAATTTTTAAAGATCGGGTAAGGGATAAAAACGTCGAATTTATAATCTACTTTTTTAGATCGGTTTAAAAAGTAGAACATATAAAAACTGCTCAAATGTGAATTTATAAAGGATCTTACGTCTTCCAAATCGCTGTATCCTTCGAATAGAAAATTTTTCTTTGCAGTTTTCAGCACCTCATTGACAAAGTTTGACCTGAATTTATAAATTTCATGAGTTCATAGACCTTGACAATAAAAAAGGCGGACAAAGGCGAGTAAAACTCGCGCCCTGAGGGTTCCGTACAAACGATCTGTACCTATAGCAGTTTATACCAAAATTGGCACTAAAATTTAGATTATTACGTAAGTATTAAATTTGAACAAGATTTGTAAGTGGTGACTGAAAAAGGAACGAATAGTCCGCATTGTACATCGAAGTTGCAAATAAGTTTATAATCGCAAAAAAACATATTTTGTAACTACAAATTTACGGTTTTCTGATTTTTCCCTTTACTTATGCTGTAATACATTGCTTTATGCCAAATTTCATGATTTTAGGTCAACGAGAAGTACCCGTATAGGTTTTGATTCCCTTGCGAGTGTCAAAATAAGCGGCATAAACGACCGTATCTTTTGATTGTGTCGACTTAGAAGTTTGATTTTTTCACCAAGGAATTGCTGACCTGAGTATTTGGTATTAATTTTAACTTGATACCTCCACTCATTCCTGAGAAAAAGGGTCTTGACATACAGACAGACGGACAGACAAAGAAGTGATCCTATAAGGGTTCCTTTTTTCCTGTTGAGGTACGGAACCCTAAAAATAGCTTACTTGTCGACATCGCGAATTGTAATTCGTTTTTCTAGCTCGTTTGTCTTCACATACTGAGCTAAATCATTGTTTTTGGCTAGAGTCAGTATTTTTAGTGGATGTCCAACACGTCGTATATGTGACAAAATGCAGTATTTCATATCGAACTCAAATCCACGTAATTCATCCAGTTGTTTCTGTGTTTCGGGAATTACTTCCACCACAACACAATCAGAATAATTTTTGAAATCAGGATCAGTTCTGTAATTGTTCAATGTTCATTAAGGAAGTACCCTAGGTACGCAGTAAGTCAAAGAATTTCAGTCTTCTACTTGAGTAACGTAGTATATAATTTGACAACATCGCATGCCTTGCCATAGTTACAAGTGCTTATGTACGCAGCATAAGTCAGCACGCGGTGTCAAATTCGCATTAATTTATGAAAATGCTTTTCTTTATTCCTGTCATTTAGGAAATAATAATATACTATCATTTTTTTGGAATACTATGTTTTTAGCATTTACTCAATTTACGTATGTTTTTACGATATCAAAACTGCTGCAGTTTCGTAACTTACCTTTGAATGACGCGCCACAAACTATAATATTGCGGTGTAGCCATGTTTATGAATTGCTAAAAAGCTCGGCTTTGTTTTAGTTATTTCTATTAACATAAGCAAGCTTTATACGTTTTGGAAAAAGAAAAATGTTCATAGAATATTCGTTTATATTTCCTGAAAATTTTATCAAAATCTGTTTGTCAATTCCAACGTAATAAATGATGGAGTGCGTCAAAATCACAGATTTCCATAAGACTCCATGTTCAGTGCAGCGAAATAAAATTATCAATATCTTTTTTCAAAGTCAACCAAAAATCACAAAAATTTAACTGAGTCATTTTTGAAAAGGTTTTGACATATTTGCAAATTTTCGTAATTTTCTGTTTGTTAATTCATTTATCGAGGGTACTTCCTTAAGGTTGTGATTTCACAGATGAGTGTACTTTCCACTCGCGTTTGCACCTCTTACGACTTGAAATTTAGAATTAATATTAACGACTTCAATCTAACATGAATAAGTAGAAATATATGGCAAAATTACATTTTTAACAAAACAGTTTTTGGGGAGAAAACGTTTCTTCATTAAATAATTTCGGACGAGTAATCAAATGTAAAAGTTCGTTATCGTTCCCTAATTAAACCCTATCTGTCTCTACTCAGTGCCGTAATTAGTATTTTATGCGACCTGTACAAGCTTCTATAACTGCGTCCTTATAAACCAAAAACTTGGTTCTGGTCTGGTCATTTCTGTGCCCTGTGCCTGGGAACCGTTGGCACCATTTTAGATACGGTACTGTCTCTACCTTACCACCTGGTGGCATTAATAAAGAATCTTACATTAATGTTACTTTCTGTATTTCATTTTCTTTTGGTGGAACGTAAATGTTTTCAGTTATTAAATCCATATCGGTACTATTTAATTCGGATGTTTCGTCATCACTTTTCGATTTTATTGTGGTCTCATTTTGTTGACTCTTAAGAAGTGTGTCGTTGTCCGTGGTGTTTTGTTGGACGATTGCTTCCTGTGTGTCCACAATTTCTAATGTTATGTTGCTTGTTGATTCCATTGTACTGTTGTCAATTATTTGACTAATCAGTGTTGCGTCTGACGTTTTCTCTTCAATTGCTGATACTACCGTTGAAACGGTGTTATTTTCAGGCACAGTCATTTGCACTTTTGGCGCATCATTTTCTTGTTTCGCCACTCTGTACAGGAGAAAAATATTACATTATCACAATACATTCTTCGGGAATTTGATTGGGTGTAGCAATGCCGTTGTTTATATGGCGTTTCCATGGCTCCTTTATTAGAAGATCCTAGTTCTCAGGTTTCAATCCGACAGGTAGAATAAATATCAAATAGAAAATTTATTATTAAAAAAATATAAACTGAGGATATGGATTATTGCTGCATCCAAGTAATCATAGCGTTTAGTGTCATTAATAACAGAGAAAAAAGATATTGTATGTTTGTACTGGCAAGGTAAATTTTTATGAAAGTGGAGTCTATGGATATTATATAAAAAAGTAAAGACTAGAGATACAAAATTCAAAAATATAATTACCTTGCTTCAGTTACATCCAAGAGAATAACTTGCAAGAAGAAAATCGCAGCAAAGTGAGAAACGAACATTTTCTTTGGCATAATAAATACTTGAAACAAACTTTTGTTGATTTACTTAGTAACGTTAAAAATCGATGCTCGATTATAATTTTAATTTTACAATCGTTCATAGCCATCTGCCAGAATGACGTCAGATGTCAGAAATAGAGTATTTCCGCATGCTTTGATTAATTTTTACATGATGTGGAACATATTCTGTAAGTAACCATGGCAACGAATAGCAAATATCATATTGAATACTAGCCATTACCCGCGTCACCTCACGCGATATCAGAAATTTTATTTTCTTTATTATAATCAAATGTCAACATTTTTGAAGTTGGAATGGTTCCGTCGCCTAATTGGCTGGAATTTGTTTTATATCCTTATAAGTAATAATAATAAAAATGAGTAAAGTTTGAAAAACCAGTCTTGTATTTATTTAAAAGAGAATCAGACGCCAACCAAGTATTAAATAACGAATATAAAAAATTAAAATAAGGAATTTAAGTTTATCAACCAAACGGTTAACACAAAAAGTACAGTAGAAATCAAAATGTTAAAACTATTTAATTTTGTAGACTGGCTATTAGGACGCCGCCTTTTGTAGAAACTTTTTCTTGCTCGTTTTTTCTGCTTCAAATATTCGACACCATTGGCAAATAGATGTTGCGCGAACACTCTAACTCCTCCAAATGCCTTCCGACATCCGACCAAGATATCGGCCGGTGGTACATCGTATTCACATGTGGATTTATTTCCATAAAGGGATAACGAGAACGACAAAGGCACCTCAGCGTAATTTTGCACCCAGTCTATATCCATTCCCATTGATGAACCTGTAATTTAATTAATAAGACTGAATTTTAAAGTCTTCAACGGCATATATAGGGTGACCGATAATTGCTCGTATTCCTCTCGGGAAAAGAAACCATGACTAATTTGGAATGATTTTACTTTATTAATTGGGGGTCGGAAATGTTTCATTTTTTTATGATAATGACACTACTGTGAAGAATTTTTATTTTATTTTTTTATTTATTGTAAGTTTTAACACATAACATAAAATCTAACAGTTAATTTCGTGGTTTTGAGCTTTAGGAAGGTTGGCCAATTAATAAACTATCAGATCATGGAGAAATTCATGCCAAAAAGTGAGAATATTTTATTTTTTTAATTTTTAACTCCCAAAATTCGTATTTTTGTAAAAGAAAACCGAAGTAGATTTTCTCTAAAATGACGCATTTCCGATTCCCAAGTGATAAAGGTTAAAACATTCCAAATTAGTCATAGTTTCTTCTCCCGAGAGGAATGCGAGTAATTACCGGTCACCTGTATATTGGTACAATGTTGCTCGAAGTTAACCTTCCCCCGCACGCTAAAATCATCAGTAAAAGTCATTTAAAATTGAAATTTCGAAAATAAATTTCTTTATTATTTTATTGCATTTGTGTTTATAACTTACCAAACAATTCATTGGCCTGATCAACGGTAAATATGGAATTGTCATAATTCTCCATTATTTTTTTTGCTTCGAGAGCCAGCTTTTTCTAAAACAATCGCAAATATTTTTATTTAAGATTTTTCTGTATTTGAAAAATTTTATTTTAGAAATGAATTAATTATTTGTAAAGTTACTCACCAGATCACCAGTGTTAACATCGTGAGTATTAGGAGGATAAGAAATAAACTAAAATATAAACGTTCAGATTAATATTCATTACTGTAAAACAGAAATTTTTTTCGTGAACTCGAGTTTAGTAACGATCAATGATATACAACAAGAAAGTCACAATTTTGGTTGAAATTGAAGCCTTCCACAGAAAACTTCCATACCTATACCTAATATTTTGTGGTTTAAAAGAAGACTTCAGTTCTGCTAAATATTGTACCTAACTGCCACAATACCACATCATTTATACTGACAAACTCTTCAGGTCAAACAGAGCATTGGTGACTTTCGCCAACCTCGCGTAGCGGGAAATCCTTGTCATCTAAGGACCCATCCCAATCGATTATTTCTTTAAAGAAACATGGTCATATTATTTATTACTGCTAATTGATTGGACACAGTCTATTTGGGTTTGATTTATCTGTTGTCGGCTTTAGATTGTAGGATTTTCGCCTTGAAAGTGCTTCATAGTCAGTATTTTTTAACCGGTGGAAATAGCGACATAGAACTCGCGAAAAATTGTTACTGCAATTCTAAAAATGTGTAAAATGTATCGTATTGAGGGGCCCTAACTTAATTTTACGTGGCGAGGGGATTTGTGTTACTCCACTGACTTAGAGTGTATAAAAAATTAAGTGTGCGTACATTCTCCGAGCTATGGAAGCTAACGTAAAGCACTATATTGTCATTTTCGAGCACGCATCGTCTGATTGCTGACGATTCCTCTTCTGAAAATGGTTTGATGCCGGCGTATTTATCTGTCATGTGGTTAAAGCGCATCACATCCGACTTCCAGCCAAGTGTTTCGAAGTTCCTGTTCAAATCAACGCCACACAAGCTAAGGCTGGTCAATTGTTCTAAACATTCCTCATTCAGTACCGATCGTGACTTTTTCCAAAATCGATCCTGTATGTAAAATAGACTACTCAGCGAAAATAAAACTAAATGATAGAAAAAGACGAACTTTTAATAATCTCTCTACAGCGCTTATTTTCGTTGATTTTAAATCTATGTAAATGAATCGTCATTTATGTTTCAATTTCAGTTTTATTACAAGCTGTGAGGTGTGTCGATTATAGGACCGACCCTTGAGGTCCCCACGACCAGCTTTCAATCGATCAATATTTAACAAAATATGGTAGGAAAAGTGCTAGGCCAACCGACACCTCAGCGACCAGCGGTCGTTTCATATGAGCATAAAAGTGGAAATTTTTCCACAATGGAGTTAATTGAATAATACAGTACTTACATAATATACAGGGTGAGTCAGACCACCCGTACCGTTCGTTTTTTTCGAAAACGGTTAGTCGTGGAGAGTTGTGTAAAAAGTTTGCATTATAAAAGCCCTAATGAAGAATCGAATGGTGATATTTTTTTCCCTATTAGTTTTTTCCCTATTAGTTTGCTCCAGAATGTCCAGAACTCCGGATTATTAAATGGCACAATAGGTCGAAAGTGGTATTGTTGAAAAGATCTTTAAAATATAAGCAAGTTTTGTAGGACGTTTTTTTTTTATCATGTTAAGTAATATTCGTTTGAAATTATTAAAATAACGAACTTAATTTTAAAAGTTGGCATTGAAAATCTAGTTCCCTAATTAAACAATAATAAATGTCACAATATTTTTTATTGTCGGAAAATACTTAGAGGTACCCATAGCGTATCTAGAAGAGCTCATCAGTGTTTAGAAGTAAATGGAAAACAGTTTAAGCATTTATGGCATTGTTTAATTAGGTAACCAGATTTTAAATGCCGACTTTTAAAATTAAGTGCGTCATTATGACATGTTAATTTAATAATTTCAAACGAATAATACTTAACAGGGGTGGCAGTAACAAAAAAAATGTCCTACAAAACTTGCTTATTTTTTAAAGATCTTTTCAACAATACCACTTTTGACCTATCGTGTCATTTAATATTCCGGAGTTCTGAACATTCTGGAGCAAACAAATAGGGCAGCCGACCTTTCCGAGGGAAAAAAATATCACCATTCGATTCTTCATTAGGGCTTTTATAATACAGATTTTTGACACAACTCTCTACGACTAACCGTTTTCGAAAAAAACGAACGGTACGGGTGGTCTGACTCTGTATATTAAGTAGGGTCTAAAGTCTAAACTATTCGGAAAAATAATTAAAAAAATGAACTATTTTCTTGCTTACTACGTAGTGACTATATTTATATCCATCCGGATTGACGACTGGGATGAAGAACCAATCAAGTTCATCAATTAGTATTTTGATTTCGGGGTCGTTTCTGCCGGCAAAAGCTGTGATAATATAGAGTACAGCGGCAATTCCTAGCCAATCTCTGGCATCGATCCCGCCGACAATCAACACCGCAGGTTTAATTTTGGCACCACGACGCGAAACCTTGACTCCCAGTATCTCGTTACCGCCACTTGTCATTCCGTATGTTGTAACGGTCAAATCTGGTGTATCTAAATTGTTCAAGTATTCTTCGATCTGACATAATATTATATTGTCAGTATACGGTTCAGAAAAAAATTGTTTCTATTGCCGGGACTTCCGGTTCGGAATTCTGACACTTTGGAACGGAGACGAAATTGTGATGTGTCCGGGATTTTCATAAATGTGATTGAGAAAGGAAATGTCCGTCAAAATATTTATTAATAGAAATACAACAGCTAACACTTAATCATCGGACAATCATTTTATTAACCCTCTCCGTAATCTACTTTAAAAATGTTTCTTATTAATAGTTTTGTAACATTGTTGCCTAATATTGAGATTGAGTCTGTGGAATCGGGGCTATATAATCATTCCAATATTGCGATAAAAACTTACTTCAAACAAAGTATTATATTTTTCAAACGATATTTCACTATCAGAATATGTTTTTCTTTTGATCTCTTCTATTTCACCACCCCGGATGCTTCCACTATTTGGTATTTTATCGTTTTCAGCAACTGCATTTCTAGTTTTCTTTGAAGCATCTTCATTTTCACAACAGCTTATACTTGTATTATAACATAAAACAAAAAAAAAGAAGTAACGCTAAAAGCACTAGGTAGTTTCAAATACTTTTTTAGATGTTTTTTGCAGGATTAACCATTTTGGTTTTTATAAATAGAATTTTATTTTTGCACATATAGTGCACTCAAAAAAGAATTTCATCCATTCATTTTAGCTCGGCAGTTTTATTGAATGCTCCGCGATGAATAGCTTTTATTTGCTGTTTCTGTGCCAGCATAGCTCTTCAATGGATGGATCGAGTCTGATGTATTTTTATATGACAAAACATTTTTGCGGGAAGGCTATTGAATACAAAAATGTGGATAAAATACAAAAAAAATCTATTCAATACGAAATAATAAAATCTTTTATTTATAAGTTAAATGTAAGCTTAAAGGCCACTGCACACGAGGCTAGAAACGCTGCTAGATTCCTTGCTAGATTTGCCTACGAGTTTTCTAGCGCTAGTTTTCTCGATTGCTGTTAAGTGCTCGCTTCAAACTAGATTATTTTTCAAGCGTGTTTTGTGGATAGATCTGGTACGCGCGCAGTGACAGTTCGAATATAAACACAGAGCAAAACGTGTCTGTTGTCTGGCAGAAAGAATGACGCCATGTGGGTGTTCAAGTGCCCACGTGAAGATACTGCTTCCTGATTGGTTCTTGCTCACACCTAGCAACAAATATAGCAGGGAAAATAGCCCCTGTTCTAATTTTAAAACCTATCTTCTGAGCTAGCAAAGCAACCCGCAGTGACGTCATTTCCAGCTTCGTACCCAGTCTACCAGCTAGCAGAACTCCTAGCAGCATTTCTAGCCTCGTGTGCAGCGGCCTTAACATACGTACTTCGCTACATCACTAGTAAGAACTTTATACTTTAAGTTAAGTTCATCAAGGACGAATTTTAGATCATTAGCGTTTGGTTCCATCAATATTCTAATTGGTTTCCTTATCTGGCGGATGTGCGACCAAAAGTCGTAACCGGAGTCCGTTTCAAATTTAGTTATCTCCAAAAGTTGTTCGTTTGTAGAGGGAGTGACTTCGATTAGACTATAGCCTTTGTAGCGGTCAACATTCAAACTGAAATATACATTTATAACGCTACAGACTCAGCGCTGGATTTACACTAGGGGCAGTAGAGGCTAGTTACTAGGGCGGCAAATTTCCATTTGGAACGTGGGAAAACATTTTTTTCGCCTTACAGAAAATTCTTCGGAAAGTGCGATCGTTTTGAAAATATTCATAAATACATTTTTTCAGTTACACGCGTTTGCCTCTAAAAATATCTCGCAACTGATGAGCAATCGTTTTGGTAGTCAAATTATGATTTTTAATACAAAAAAGAAGATTTTCTTGTGTAATTATCCCGTTTGTAATAAAAAAATTTTTTACTACAAACGAATCATTTTATATATTTGAAAATTGTATACCGAACCTTTACCCCGTTTTATGTAGGATTTAGGTAATGGGCTGGGATTTTTCACGGTGCCCCAGAGCGTCACTTAGGGTAAATCCAGCCCTGCGCAGTTGTGAAAGTCTTTGTCATGTAGAAGATTAGATTGTACTCATACATGAATAAAGGATTAATCTGGATAGAAGAAGCACGCTTTTCAAGCTAAATTTTTATCAATGTGCGTAGAAAAATATTATTTCGAAGTGGAAATTAATTGAAAAAATCATTGAATATATAATAATATTTATAAACAATGGGAATATTATTGCCATAGAGTACTGCGTTTTTTTTTTTTTTTTAAACTATATAATATAGGCGTTACCTTGCATGTTCGATATCTGTCACACACAGTGAAAAAAGAGAGATAATTGTTATCAAAAAAAATAATTTTCTATTGAACTTCATTGTTATAATTTTGATGTATCCATATTAGCAACGTAACTTATTTCTTGAAAATACTAACAATTAGATTATACAATAATTTTTGTAGGTATTGTTAGCAACGTAAAAAGTTACGGTCTCGAAACGCTTGTTTTTTATTATAGAACTGTGTAACAATGGTATAACAGTAGACAATATTATCATAATTTGTTTCTTTTTGTTTCCTTAGATAATTATGATTAATATTTTTTCTAGTGTAATTTTTTACGGTTATCATTTAAAATTTTATTTTTTTATATAACAGTTATCTAACATTTTTATGTAAGTTTGCAATTTCTTTGTTATTAATATACAAAAAATATAATTAACAACAAAATCGATTATATTAGGTAATATTCAAGTTTATAGTTATTATATACAATAAATAATATAAAAAAATAATAAATTACATTCTACGATACATATATAACATTTCATTTTGTTTGAGTCAACAAAGAAGTATTCCATTTTTTCTGAAAGAAAATATTACTGTAATAAATATAGGTATTTATCTTTTTACTACTATTGCGCGATGATTAATATTTTTTTTATAAAATTTACATTTTAATGTTTTTTAAGTAGAAAACGATTGACCTAATATTTAACCTACAAATTTTAACTAAACGTTTATTCGTCGTTACGCAATTCTAAGTTACTCTAATATTACATTTATAGATGGTCACTAAGTTATAAAGTAATTCTATATTTGCATTTTAACCTTAGATAATATCTGTACAAAAATATTTAAATCACTTATATCGATTTTAAAATAAACTCCTAATGACGTTGAATTCAATTCAGTTAGTGAACGAGTTTTACCTATGTAGGTACTACCAATTAAATGTCTCGAAACACTTTTCTATCATACAAGCGTTCGCGATGGTGTGAACTATTTTGTTTTCCAGCTGCAAATAATAAACGCTGAACGAGCTAAACAAAACGTCTGCAAAGTTTAAACGCGGTTATGTTCTTTCTTGCAACTGTACTTACGATTTGCAATTAATATTTGTCATTTTGAAACTTTAAACCAAAAACTTAAATCCTAAAAGGACTGCATCACTTTTGTCATAATACATTAAGCGCATATTGTCTTTGCTTTCGTGTGATTACATCGGTTGTCGGTCACCTTTGAGCATTTGCTGTATCTCGTGTAGCGGCTTACCCTTGGTCTCAGGAAAACAAACAGCGATGAACACAACACTGACCGCGCAAGCCGTCGCGAACCCAAAGAACACCGTATGCGTTCCCAACGCCGCAGCCAGCAACGGATATGACTTCGCAACGGCGAACTGACACGTTGACGCGTACACAATCACAACTCCAGACGCCAGTGCCTTCAGGTTTGTTGGGAACAGTTCCGCCAACACGATATAAGGAAGAGCGTCGATTCCAACACCCGTCGTGAGTTTGAACGCAATCAAAGCGATCGTTGGAATTAACGATATCTTATCCACGTGCTCGTAATTGATGCTCTGTAAATAGAAGAATACTCCAACCATCGCGAGTGGTACTATTGTAGCTGTCGCTGAGAATAATAACAGCGGTCGTCTGCCGATTTTGTCGACGAGTAGCGCGCAAGCTGCCACCGTGCAAAGACTGAACGTGGCGAGTACAATGCCGCTAGCAGCTGGACTCAGATCGGCACCGGATTGTTGAAAAATCGTGTGACCGTAAGCTATTACAGCGGCGACGCCGCTAGCTTGTTGTACAGTCAACAGACCCATCACGATCAGCAGCGCCTTGCGATTGCTCTTCACCGTCACCAAATCCATTAAACTGCTCTTTTCTTCTTCCTGCTTCTTCAGCGTATTCTTTATCATCGTCAGGTCGTTGTCGACGTCTTTCGTTCCGCGCAGAGTCACCAAAGCATTCCTTGCTTTTTCCTCGCTGTCGTTCGTCAGTAGGTAATAAGGCGATTCGGGCATCCACGAAAACGTTAACAGAAGAAGTAATGGTATTAGGGCCGCTATTTCAGCATTGACAGAAATAGACACGTACGGTACTATCGAGTACTCAAAAAGCATGCCCAGATTTATGGCAATAGCGAGGAACGTACCCAGTTTACCACGGATCGAGTCTGTCGCTATTTCTCCCATGTACATGGGGATTATGGTATACGAAGCGCCCATTGACATGCCGCTGATGAAGCGAGATATAATCAGTGTCCATATTGAACCGGCTGTTGCGATCATTGTCCAAGATATGAGGAAGGGTATGGCGGCGAGGAGAATCGCCGTCTTTCTTCCGAAACAATCGGCTGCTGTGGCGCCCAGTGCTGGTCCAAAGATAGAACCCAAGGACAGTAACGACGCCAACCATGATGCTTCCGTGTAAGTTGTTGGTATTGGAGAGTCGGTGGCAAGAAGTTTCTGTATGGTGGGTCCGATCCAGCCGAAGAATGTTCCACTTGTAAACATGATTAAAGAAGCTGTTGAAAGTAAGAAGTCATTTATTTCTGATCATTTTCAATTATAACTAATTGACTCTTCGTCTACAAACTTCTAAGAAACGAATGTTATTAATGAAATCTCTTTCGATTATATTTTTTATTTTACAAGTTTGTATTTGAAAACTTCAACTTATTGAGTATATAAAATGCAGTAGTATATTCCGCGTAGAAAATACCTCGTCACTCGACCATAAAAACACGAAAAACGTTGACAATTTTGTATGAAATGTGTGAACTTTAAGATTAAAATTTAAAAAATAATTGAATGAATGTAACTCAAAATTGACGACCATCCTGTTTTAAGTTTCTAATGGCATTTTCGGCATTGAGAACTGCCCCGGGGCAGGTCAGGCCGAGTGGGTAACTATTGGTTAAAAAATTTGTTTATTGTTTATTTAACCAATAGTAACCCATTCGGCCTGACCTGCCCCGGGGCAGTTCTTGATGCCGAAAACGCCATAAGTGAAAAAAAGACAACTTTTTAAATTCGCACTTGATTATTCTATTCCTACAAGGACTATATCAAAATCACCCTACCTGATGCAGCAGCCGCATACTGCATAAAGTAGGGTCTTCGTTGCATATTGTTCCACAAGAAAAATTATTATCTATTGAAACAACAACAACCACCCCGTTATTTGGTAATACTGGAGTATCACTCAGCACTAACTGTCCGATTAATATCCACTGATAGTTGTTTTATATATCACTCTTTATTCTCAATACCGATTGTTTCCGAAACATTGAATTTGTTTTTCTAAAGATTGCATGATATTATTTATGTATATCGTTATGTATTAATTATTTATCGTGTGGTACGTGCTACGCTAGACCAGCCATTAATGAATATTATGAGAAACTGAAGTCTATAAATACTTTATAGACGATAAATTGATCAACGAGTTTTTCTCTTCTTTTTTTTTAATCTTTTGAATCACAAACATTTTCATTTTTATGCGCACCAGCCAAGATTATCTAAACGTGTGCACTATAAATATAGTTTTTGTATAATAATTTTACAAAAATAGTTCCTCTACAGTTAATAAAGTAATTATAAGATTATTTATAATTAGTGAACTAATTATTTAAAAAAAGAAACATTGTCACTTATGTTTAAAGTCGAAATAAATAACAATTTCATAATTACTGAAATATTATCAGAAACGTATTTACTTCTTTTCATAATTTAAAAAATTAATGCGGGGTTGCCGAAGGAATTGTGAAAAAATTTGATTTGATGATGACTTTTAGATTTTTTCATCATATATACATGATTTTAAAATCATTTTTTCGTTTCAATTTCCGCTTAGAAACTACATTTTTCTACGCATATTAATAAAAATTTAGCTTGAATAGAGATCTTTTTCACAATGACATTAGACTACTCATGCGTGTATAAAAACTGTAAGTTCATTGTCAAATTAAATTTTTTGATAAAGCTTTGTGCAATCCAGCATAAAAATGTGCAAAATGTATTTTAGTAAGAACGTTACAGAATGACTATAAACTAGTATTTAGAAAGCTTACATTTTTGCGAAGGTGATGCGTAATGGAACTCTTCCATTAAGAAACGTATAATCACATCTGATGAAAAGCTCAAACCCCAAGCATTCAAACATTCTTTTCTTGTGGTTTTTCAGTAAGAAAACTGTCATTGATATAATTTGAATATTGGTCAACATCACCATTTTTTTACTTGTATTTAGAACTCTAATAATTTCAAAACCTATAAGCGCCGTCAGTGACTACTCAATGTTAAATTAGATTTAATAGTATATTGTGCGACTAGTGAGAGAAGGAGAAGATTCCATGAGCGTGAAATTTGCCGCACGAGCTTAGCGAGTGCGGTAACACGCGAGTGGAATATTCTCCTTCGATCAATGGTCGCACATAATATTTTATTCAACTAGCACGAGTAATATGTAATCGGGGCCCTGATAAAAGAGGGAAAAATAATAAATCACTTCATTGATTGACGTACAGACCGCCCTCGATGCACACAAGATGGCCCTGACTTTCACTGAATTGCGATGCTGTTTTCATATATACAATACCGCCTACCACGTTCCTATTGGTCCAGAAGCTGTGCAGTTTTTTTCATTATTTAACGGCTTGGTCTTGCTACTGCGTTCCTATTGGTCCAGAAAATTCATTATCTCACAGTACGGCTCATTATTAGCACTCTACGCGTCAACATGAAGTAATTTATTATTTCTCCCGAATTTAGCAGGGCCCCGAAATTACATATTACTCACGCGTGTTGAATAAATAAAATTATTATAAAATACTAATTTAATTAATATTTCATATTTCCCTGCGTGATTAAAAAAGTTGAGACATTTTATTTTGTGTAAATATAATTTCTTAATTAAAAATATTTGCTTTTATAACAAATAAAATCGATAATTTAAGTTGTATAAAAATTACATAGCTAGAAATGGTAGGTATTTCCCAATAAAAAATAGTAGGTATGTAAAAGTTTATTGATAAAATTTGCAATCATAATTTTCATTGTACTTAATAGCTGGTTATCTATCAAGTGCGCGAATTATTATTTTGTGACGCAGTTTAACATTGTGCATAAACATTGTGTTTTTTAAAGTGGTACTGAAAAACGGTGTTTCAATCGTGTGCGAAGTAGCGGGTAGTGACTAGTTACATTTTATTGGGCAATTAAAAGGGTTGCCAATTCTCATTTAAATTCTTTGTAAACGCGAACGTATTGTTCCTATATCGTCAACAGCATTATAATTACCAATGGATTGATTAACTGATACATTATAATATAATAATATTCAAAATCAGTTTAGATTGTAGATAACACAATATTCTTTCATATTGAATTAAATTAAAAAATATAACAACATCACGAACATCTAATAGTAATAGATTTTGTATAGGTATATTTATACATTACTATAGCGGTCCCGCCCGGTTTCACCCGGGTGCAAAAGAACGAATGAGGCGGAGGGACATTAGTACGCACGTTCATCTTAGTTTACCGAGATGAATGCTGTGTCCAAATTTCATGATGATCGGAGTTACCGTTCAAAAGTTTTTGTCGGACGGACAAATTTTAAGTTATATTTTGCAACATTTTTCATTGATGCTCCGCTCCTATTAGTCGTAGCGTGATATTATAAAATTTTTACTTCCGATATTCATCCAAAACTTGTAAAATTATATATATTTATAAGTTTTGAATGAATATCATATTATGGAAACATTTTTTTTTTAAATAAATAGCATAAATATTGCAGTCTACAATATTTATGCTATTTATTTAAAAAAAAATGTTTCCATATGATATTCATTCAAAACTTATACAATTTGTAGAGAACTCAAGATTTAAAAAATCGATTTCTTTTTTGCATTTTCTTGTAGGATGATGTTACGAAAATATTCCCTGAAAATTTCAAGTGAATTGGATGAATACTTTCCGAGATAATTATTATAATATGGCCCAGGGAATTAGATGACTTGCGTTTTTCTCGAAACTATGTTTTCGAAGTCTATGACCACTGAAATTAAAGAACCACTTGATGGATTTAAATGAATTTTTTACAGCTTATTGGCGGTATAAAAAACAAGTACTTGATCAAAAGATTTTTGTTTTGGTTGAAAACTTCGGCCTTTAAAATAGTCTGTCCTTGCAAATTCGGGTGTAAGCTTTTAAATGCCGCCATTATATTAATTTTCAAAAAAAAAAATCTTCGATAGGTAAGTCCTAAATTTACTACTAAACTAAAGATTTTTCTTTGTTTTATCGATTTTGGATGAGCCAGCACAAAGTTATGATGGTCACCGCAAAGCATTACCTACTTGTGAGAGGGGTCCAACAGATGGGCTATAACTTTGTCCAAAATGATTTTTTTTTTTTTAATTTTGTGATGTCAAGTTGAAATAATAAAAAATTTTTTATGCATCTGACTGCCCTTAGCCACTTAAACAATATAAATAATTCTTTCCCCGCCCCAAAATATTTCTGTTTTTCAATAATATAAAAAAACTAAATTAAAAAAAAAATCATCAAAATCGGAGCTGTTCTTGGGGAGTTCGAAGTTTTGCCTGTATTCTATATTCATTGACGCGACTAATATTATATATTTTGTACATTAATGAAATAATTATTACCTATAAGTCATTGAACGAATGCATGTATTTTTTTGTCACTTATACTTATTGAAAAAAAGTTAATGAAATGTTATTTGTCTGAAAAATTAGTCGAATATTTTATTTATATATTTAACAAAGATTTGAATAATATGTTATCATTGGCACTAAAATTGAGCTGGTGTTTACATTAATTTGAATACATAATTATCATTATGCAACTTAATGACAACACAGCGGCCATTGCCACTCATTTTCTTGTCATCCGGCATTTATAAATTTTCTAAAACACGAAATAGTGATTCTCAAACTGTGGATCCAAATGATCCTCTGAAGACATAAAATAAAATAAAAATATTGTGGCGCTACTGAAGGATAATACGGGAAGGTTTTTAAGTAATTTGAAAAGAGACTGGAAATCAAGACGAACACCGCTATTTTACCACGTTTTTATTAACTCGCTTTTCTTGTATGTCGGGTGGAACTTTTTATTGGGTGCATACTATAGAGATATAAGTAACTAGAGTACGCTAGTGCGTATGCTTGCCATAAGTGAAAGTGTCCTCAGTTAAGAGAGAGAACGCTGTAGAAAACCAGTTTGTTTACTCAAATCAGCATTGTTTTGCATCATTAGTTACCATAGAGATAAGGAATTGTTCTCTCTCTTAATTGCAGACACTTTCACTGCTCTCTCGCGTACTCGCTAGCCCTCGTTTAACAACCTCTATTGTCAGTCACATATTGACGAAATATATATTTTTAATCAAATAGGTACTATGCAAATCTTTTTTTAATTTAAGTATTTATTTTGATGACAAATTTTTACCATTCCAACCCACAAGTGGGGAATGGTAGGTACTAGTTTAGGTCAAAATTCACTTTTCAAAAATTTTACAATATCTTTCCGTTTTGAGGTCCCCCGAATCCAAAAAACATATTTTTGGAAAAACTCTGTGCGTCTGTTAGTCTGTGAACACGATACAGGTCAAACGGATTGAAACCAAATTCTGGGAGGATGTTTGGTATGCAGATATGAAGAGCCCTATTGTTTTTGGGAAAAATCGGCGCATGCGCAGAAGAGGTGTTTTTTATATAATAATGCTACACTTTTCATAACGGCTTATTATTCTATTTATTTTTTCAAGAAAGTTCTGTGAACAAATTTTTTTTCTAAACTTGATATTTTCGGAAATATTTTGAAAATAAAAAAAATCAACCGCTCTTTTGTTTTATGGATCTGTCAGAAATAAACTAGCTAGGCATGCTTTGATTAATTTTTACATGACGTGGAACATATTATGTAGATAACCATGGCAACGAATAGTTAATATCATATTGAATACTAGGCATTACCCGCGCCACCTCACGCGATATCAGAAATTTTATTTTCTTTATAATAATCAAATGTCTATATTTTTGAAGTTGGAATGGTCCCGTCGCCCAATTGGCTGGAATTTTTTTTATTATAGGTATTTGGTTGGATTATTTGTTTTTTTTTTTTTAAATTTTAATACATCAATAATTCACAGCGTTATATAGCATTAACAAATAACAAGATTTAATTTATTTTATACACTTCAAAAACCATAAAATCACAGATAATCTCCCAATAAAATAGATAGGCCTAACATTCGACCCCATTCTTTACTATAGGTTTAGACATTAGTAAACTCTATAGACAGCACCCTATAGACAGCACTCCCATTTTAGAAAAGTCTGCGGTATTTACCAAATTAATTGCGGTATATTATGCGACAAATTATATATAGGACAAATCCGACATCAAATTGCTCCAGATGGAAAGAACATACCTGATCTTCTGCAAGTCTTTTGATTAGTAGGTATAGTACCTAGTTCTATTTTTGTTTTATACTTGTAAGTATTACCTATATTAAGTTAAGATTTTTTGTTTAGTAATTTAGTTTAGTGTTTTCTGAAGATGAAAGCATAGCTCCCGAAATGTACATCCGCTAATAAAACTGTTGTGTTAAGAAGTAACTATTCTTTATTTTTTACAGATTTTATTCATAAAATAATTTGTACGGTAGGTACAAACTACTAAACCTTATTCAGCTTGGGTACTTCTAATAATTGAATACTGTCACTCATTAAAATTTTGCTTTCTAGTTTGTATAACCAGAAAGTTTTTATTTTAATTAATGCATTATTAAAATACAACTTAAAAATAAATAAAATATTTTAATATCAATATTGCTTCCGGTAAAACATTGCTTGCATCAAACAAAAAGATTTTTTTCATTGCTAAATCTTTTTACTTGTCTCTTGTTAATATCTCTCGAATAGGCTCGTTTTTCGCTTTGAAAATAATTTTACTTATTTTTTACATCCTTGTCCATCCTTACTTATATCTCAATAAATCGTTTCCAAGTCATAACGTTTGTTATTTTTTAGTCTTTCGTTGACCCGAATCGCTTTTAAACATTTCTTGTATTTCGTGCAAAGGTTTACCTTTGGTTTCGGGCAAACATATCATGATGAATACCGTGCTCATAATGCAGCCCACCGCAAATGCAAAAAACACGCTGTGAGTTCCGAAAGTATCTGCCATCGCCTGATAAAGTTTAGTGACGATGAAGCCACACACCGATCCGTAAATCGATACAATACACGTGGCATATGCTTTGACATTCGTTGGAAATACTTCGCCAAGAACTATGTAAGGCAATCCGGATATTCCAATCCCGAAGGTCAGTTTAAAAATTATCAACGCGACCATAGGTAACAACGCTATACTGTCCATATGCTTGTAATCAATTGTTTTCAGATAGAAGAACGCGCCAATCATGCACAGAGGAACAGCAGTCGATAAAGAAGACAGTATTAATAGCGGCCGGCGTCCTAAAGTATCGACTAAGAAAGCGCAAATCACAACGATACCAAGACTGATCGACGCTAACACAATTCCGCTGACAGCTGGACTCAACGTAGAACCCGATTGTTCGAACAGAACGTGAGCATACGACATAATGGCCGATATGCCACTCGCTTGTTGCGCCGTCACCAGACCAATCACGATCAACAGTGCTGTTCTGTTACTCTTCACACTAACCAGATCGAAAGCGCTGCCTTCTTCTTCTTTCTGTTTTTGAAGCACGTTCTGTATTATGGTCAATTCCTTATCGACTTGGTCGGTACCACGAAGCCGACACAAAGCTTGCCTGGCGTGTTCGTCTCTGTTCTTGTTCAGAAGATAGTAGGGACTTTCGGGCATGCGCGAGAAAGTGATCAGCAATATTACGGGAATGCAGGCGCCAATAAGCGCGTTGATGCCAATCGTCACGTAAGGTGCCACGGCAAATTCTAGAAGAATGCCCATGTTGATTGATATCGATGTAAAAGTGCCGAGCGTGCCGCGTATACGATCGGTCGCTATCTCGCCCATGTACATCGGAATGATCGAAAATGATGCGCCGACGGCCACGCCGCACAATAATCGGGCTGCCAAGAGCATCCAAACGCGCGTGGCGAATCCAATGAGCATCCAAGAAACGAGGAACGGCGCGGCAGTCAACAGGATTGCCGTTTTGCGGCCGACGGTATCGGCTGCTATTGAACCCAAAACGGGACCGAGGATTGCGCCGACGGACAACAACGAGGCGAGCCATGATGTTTCGTCTGCTGTGAATGGAATCGGCGAGTCGGAACTCAACAGTTTCGGAATTGTCGGTGCGATCCAGCCGAAACTTGTGCCCGAGGCGAACATCATCAGCGAAGCTAAAAAATAAATTTAAGAACTTTACGCAACTTTTTACCAGTAATAAATGGACGACCGTTATAAAAAGCAGCTATTTTATAAGGAGGGGGGGGGGGTGAAAAACAATTGTTGCGTATGTAATTTTAAACAATTGGTTGGTTTTTTTCCACAACTAACAATAACAACTATAACGTAATACAACAGAAAAAAACAAAACATATATATAAATGCATCTTCAATGTGATTGCTGTTTTGATTATAATAAAGGTATATCTAGTCATATTAAACCGGTTGTACAAAAAGATTTTTTTGCGAGTTATTTCTAACTACATATTGTTTATATAGGATAATTAATAATCGGACTTTACTAAATCATTCTATTTTACGATCTAATCAATAACTAATCATGAATAATCAATATTAATGTGGACTTAAAACAGTTGAAGGATTACTGTAAGACACGTGTACACCAGGTAATTTCCTATTAAATAGTTAAAAAGCCAAAGAGCTTAGTTAAATAGTTAGTTTCATTTGTATTACCTGCAAGTGCCGCAGAATATTGCGGCAAATCATGTATTAGTTGATTAAAATGAGCAATTTTCATTTTTGTCATGAATTAAAAACCGCGCACATTAGTTTAAAATTGTTCTTTGTAGTGTTAATCGCATTCAAACAATAATCCCACAAGAAAGTTTAAGTGTGCCAATGCTGTATTACTGTACAAACATACCTAGTATTCAGAACTTGGGAATTAAAATAATGATCAGAACTGGTTTGTTTTTTAATAGCTGTTGAAAACGATTCAGAATTGCGCCAAAACATTAAATTCGCTATTTAGTTAAGACCAAAGAATATCTTTGATTTGTTCCTAAGTCCTAAGTGAATAGAAAATATTTCCATTAATTATTTCTTGAGAAAGTTGGTTTGAAGAAATTAAAAACCTATTATAATAGTAAGTTGTGTTTTGCCGTACACAAAGTATGCAAGGTTTCGTCGAAAGGTTCTCTAGAAAGACAAAATTAAACTTTATATATAATCACTTGTTTAAGAGAACCTTTTGACGAAACCTTGCATTTTGAATGTTATTATCAAAATATTATATTATCAAAAATATTTTAGTTAAAAAAATCCTATTTTTTGTTGTTCTCCAAAAGACTGTTTTAAAGATAGCAAAGGGTTGAAATTTTGACGTACATAGTATACACAGTAATTTATATAATTTTAGTAATGATAAATTACCTTAAAACGCCAAAACTTACAATAATAATTATAACACAGTTAATGTATTGTAATTTTCAAGTAAAATGAGTTAAAAAAAAACAATTTAAAAATACTTATTGAAAATGTTGATTACATTAATAGTCCAAGCTAATTGGAAAGAGATCAACAAGTTATATATTAAACGAAATATTTAATAAGATGTTAATAGAAACATTTCTGAATCAGTTGTGTAACGAAAAAAACAAAACAATTATGTCACACACATTGCGAATACATTCATAGCTGATACCTATAGAAGACCAAACAAATGAAACAACAAAACACATCAGTCACGTGTGCTCTCGTCATGGACAACGCATTTTACCTGATATAGCCGCCACGTATTGCAGGAAAGTGTTGGCACCGCGGCTTGCAGGTTTGACGTCTAAATATTGTTTGGCGTCTTCATCCTGCTGCTGAGGTACAGCGTGGTACGCAGGAGCTGCAGATTCTTCATCCTATTTTCAGGAAAATAATAATATAAAAGTGCTCAATAGTGCCTCAGCGGCGCAACGAACTTGATTGAAAATTTGTAAACAAACGATTTATGACCCGGATTAAAACATAGGCGACTCTCATCTTGGCCGATTCAGTTGTTCTCGCAGGATAAGATTGTTTTTTCTTTGTTATTTCATCCAATTGCAATGAAATATAACATGCAGAGAGCCTATGTTTTTATTCTTTCCGCCTTCGTAGCGAATTCTTTTAAGGCGCTCCTATGTCCGCGCGGCAGGATACTTATAAAAGGCAATATCTATCTGCTATGATGAACTCGAAAACTATTCAGCCGATTTTAATTCGATATTCAGGAATATCAATAATAAACTATTTATTAGTAGAAGTTTTGTTCCAAAAATATGTATTGAAGGAAATTTATTTGGTTGAGGAACAATTGAAAAATAAGCTTTACCAGAGTATCGCTTGTGGCCAACGTTTCGAAAAACTTGCAGTTTGCATTGAAGCCCTGAAGATGAAAATATATTTTTCGAAACGTTGGCCACATGCGATACTCTGGTAAAGCTTATTTTTCAATTGTTCCTCAACCAAATAAATCTCCTTCAATAAACTATTTATGAACTTGTGCGCTTTTAGACACTATGTCTTTGGCACCCCGACACCATAACCATTCATAGCAACCTCAATTTGTCTAAAATTACAGATCAAATATTCAGCGTCCCTCAAAGCGTCGGCGTCCCTAGGCACGTGTCCGCTGCCCAATGGCTAAACTGGCACTGGCTATAAGTAAATATCTACGCTATATCTTTAAAAACACGAAAAATAATTCTGTGTATTGACGTCTGATTGTTGCGCTCTAGATTCCGTTAAATGAAATACACCGGCTGAGATTGGTATAGTTTGGCGCAACATATTGGTCAAAACTTCATCGATGCTGCTGACCTGTGCTGTTGAGCGTCTATAATATATTATGTCTATTCAAAAGGAAACTTACCGTTCCATGATCTCGATTACGATGATGCATCTTGACCAAGTTCCGTTTGTACGTAGTTCGTTTTTAATCAGGAAACTGCACAATTAGTCTTCGCTAACAGAATAATAATGCGAATGTCAAGAACAATTTATACGAAACTAGACAGACAGAAGTATTTTGTTGCATTATTATCTTCCAGAATACTTCATGGTAAATATTCGTATCAAAAATACATAGGTGTAAATCAAATCCTTATCGTTGGATTTACATGAAACAAAACATAAATAGATAAATAGGTAAGTAAGTACATAAATGGCAATGAAGATGATACATTTTATTTAATTAATTATATAAAACAAATAAGTATGTCATCTAACGGTGACGTTGAGATAGGAAAAATTAAAAGTCAACGATGCTTTGACTTAACTTGATCATGTACGGATTTGGGATAACAATTTAATCACAAAATGAGAAAACATGTTACATACACTGCCCGAACAACAAAATTAGCCAGAGGCTGTAAGAATCCTCACTTAATACTTAGATTCATTCCTAGACTTCATAAAATATGCCTATTACACGCTATTTCCAGGACATATTATTCTGTAAGCCAAAAATAAAAGTAAAAAACTGAATTTGAAGGCATTCTAAAATGTTTTTTAACAAAAATACAGGGTTAATACCTACTATTAATATATCGATAATAAAAAAACTCAAACTTAATTCTATTACAAACTAATTACTAATTATTTTTTATATTCAAATAAATAAAATTGTCGATCAATTTTTTTTCAGACCATATATTGACAAAAAATAATATAAAAATATAAATCAATATAACAAATGATAACGTCTCGATCCGGATTTGGATCTTCTTCTATGACTATGTAATAAAAAATTTGTTTGTTATTAATTTTTCATTAATTTTTTTATTCATTCAAACTAGCAATCATTCGTGTATTCTATTAGATAATAAATAACTATTACTAATTAATTTTTATATTTTTTAGATATTTCTGTAGAAGATCCAAATCCGGATCGAAACGTCATCTTTTGTTAGATTGATTTATTTTTTTATATTATTTTTTGTTAATATAATATGATCTGAAAAAATTTTATTGATTTGAAGAGTTCTATTCAGACGTTAATCAAAGATTTGTATTTTTTATATTTTTTAGCTCAAATCCGGACCGAAACGTAAATCTATTGAATTATAATTTTTGTCAATATATTGCCTGAAAAATTGGTCGATAATTTTACTTATTTGAAAAGTACTATTCAGACGTTTAATCAAAGATTTGAAAAATACAGGGTGTTGAAGTCCTGAATGTTTCGTTAATTATTTGAAGATTTTTCTGCATCAGGAGCGAATTAAATCATATAAAAAATTGGTTGTCTGTAAAGTCGGTTTACGGACGATAGTTTTACGTGATAACGTATTCCGTAATACATAACCTAAATTTATATAATAATTATAATAATTCGAATCTATGATATTGCATCTTTCGCTTCAAATTTAGGTAAATTTTATTAAGTAGAATAATAAAACACTATAAAAAGTACACTATTATTATATAAAAAACAACTACGGCATGTATCTCTTTTGCGCATGCGCCGATTTTCCCCAAAAAATTTACAAAAATTTCTAGTAAAAATAGATAGAGTAAAAACCGTTTTAAAAACTATATTATTATTATATAAAACATCATTATAAAAGATATATTCTTTTACGCATGCGCCGATGTTCCCCAAAAACAATAGGCCACTTCATATTTGCATATCAAACATCCTCCCAAAATTTGGTTTCAATCCGCTTATCCTTGGTGTCGGAATGATAAGAAATGTCAAAAGTGACGTTTGCAACTGTCAAAGTATTATGTTCTAATAATAATTAGTTATTCCAATAGTTAACTTAGAAGGCGTTGCATTTCACAAAATACTAATGTCAAAAAATTGAATTAAACATTAAAAATGCAGCCGTTTACATGTTAAGACAAGACATACGTTATCGTCTAATTTCCATGTACGGCAAACAAAGACGACCGACCGCGTCGCGCCAGGCATTAGACAACATTGCATTTATACAGCTATTTTTCTATATAAATTTATATAAAATATTTTTCTATATAAATTTGTATAAAAAAACTGTTTAGTCAAATTCTGATATACGAAATCTATGTAAAATGTTCTCCTCTTTCGTTTAAGACTGGTTTCAAACCGATCTGATTTAAATTGAGCGAGAAATTAGCAAAAAGCACGCACAGGGTCAGGCGGAACGTTACGCGTTACGCGTTACGAACGTTAGGAACGTTACGTTACACTTTTTCGTGCATGCAGTCGGTGTTTTATCAATTTATAAGATTGGTGATTCATCAATTTATAAGACGTTATCACGTCAAAAATTGTAGCCTCGTCTTACGAAACTATACAAATAGTCAGTCGTTCATCCATATTTAATTATACAACTTTTGGTCAAATTAAATTGGGAAAAACTCGCAAGCAGTTGTCGCTATTTTTGTTCCCGGGGAGAAAATCAAAAATTCTACTCCGTTAGATTCTACGCCGCCTTCCTTGTGTGCAAAGTTTTTGATTAAATGGTAGATTATAGACGCTCAACATGCAAAGTTTTAATTTCCTATAGGCTAACAGGGAACTTCATATGGCAGTTATTACATAATACCTATTTAGATTTTTTACCTGCTATAACACGAAAAGTAGTTTCTGGCTTGGCTAGTGTAATGCTGCACTAACAATTCACATATTTTCAAAGTTTCGTTTAAATTTACAATTTTTTTACTGCTATTAGACGAAAAATAATCTATTAGCTTACTGTGCACACACTTGAGAATGTGTTTGTTTGAGAAAGAAGTGTATAATATTATGGTGTAGCATAAAATAGGCGTACACGTAGCACATAATATTATAATGGGTCTTTCAACTGATTTTAATATTACTTTAAATAACTAATTTGACACTTGTAAGATATCAGAATGTGATTTACAAATTTCGATGCACTATTTATATTCTTAACTAAGGAAATCATCTATTCACGGCCTCATATAACATATTTTTCTATAAGTGTTCTATGGAAATTTTTTCAAAGAACACGCTGGACACAGTTAAGCCCACGGTGATACAGTTATGTCCACGGTGGACACTTATGTCTCCGGTGGACGCTTTTATCTTCACGATGGACACTTATGTCCGCGGTGGATACAGTTACATGCACGGTGGACACAGTAGTGTCCACGGTGAGCAGAGTTGTGTTCCGAGTAGAGCTGTAAAAGTAACGAGAAATTGTGTACCCGTATGTATTCGTTACTTAAAGAACCAGAACTCGTTACTTTCGTATCGTTACGTTACTCGTTACTTTTCATACGACATACAATCGTGTACTAACAGCATCAAGCATGTACCATCGCATCGAGGCGCGTCGCATACGTGATACGATATGACTTCGTATAACGTATAACCGCATCAAACAAGTCGAACTGACATGGATACGACAAATGCGAGTAACGAAATGAATTTGTAAGAAACGATTCGTTACTTCGAGTCAGACGATGTACCCGTTACTCAGTAACGAATACATACGGTTTGTTACAGCTCTAGTTCCGAGGGTACAGTTATGTCCATGGTGGGCACAATTATGTCCGACTCTGTCAGGTCTGTCCCGTGTCCTATACTATAAGTGTGCCAAATTTCAATTGCTTAAGTCTACTGGAGCTTTCTGGAATGTCTGGAAAGGCAGAAGAATATCTGGACACACATTACGCAATTGTTTTTATGGATAATATTATAAAACTAGAGTGACCTGTGCGAATTATTCGCACTAAATAAGTATAATAATTATCACTTTACAAAATTATTTTTTAAATATGATTGCAGGTATTCAATTCGTTTCTAATTTTGCACACTGCTTATAACGTTCTTCTTTTTGTTGTATTACAATATGAAGCTCAGATGGCAGATCGAAGAAATATTTTACTAAAATTGTCATATAGAGGCGCAAGTAGCAAAAGCGTTGAGCTAAGCCGTCAGATGGCATCATGCAGCATTGCTGTGACGTTGTTCATCGTTGCTCGCTGTTTCAAAATTAAAGCCGTCAGATGGCAGTATGCAGTATTGTGTCTGTTGTATTACAATATGGAGGTCAGATGACAGATCGAAGTGTTGACGTTGTTTCAAAATTAAAGCTGTCAGATGGCAGACGTTGTTCAGCGTTGCTGTATTTTAATTAATTTACAAAAACAAAAGCCATAATAAATTTTTTAGTTGTCGATGTCAGTAGAGCAAGCAATTATCTGTAAAATGATATATAATTTATGTGGAGAAATTGTGAGGTTTTTTCTAAAAAGGGAGACAAGCATCTTAACCTTAGCGTATTAATATATATGATTAATGAAACATATAAAACTATGACTTAATTAAGACGAGTTCTAAATAACAACGACATTGAAAATTTTAATTTTTTTTTGTTTCTGCAGCGTAGCTAATTGAAACTCAAAACAAAACAATGTTGCGGTGGATAATGCAAAGTATTGATGTTCTTTCAAATAGACCCAACACAATAATGATGCAGTCAATAAATTCAGATATTCAACTTTCTACAATGACTTATTTGTAAGGAATTTTAACGACTTTGAATTTTGCTGTTTTAGCCTCGTTTAAAAGAATCGGTTCCTTTGTACTTACCGTCTAAGAAATTTTAAATTTTCCTCCGGTATACTGCATACGTGAATATTTCCTCCGCCTCGTCTCTATAATTTCATATTTATAGAGAGCGAGTTTTTCCGAGCGAAATTTTTTTAAATGCTTATATAAACAAATTTTTGAGAAATATCCTATTTTTGGTCGCATTATCCCAGTCAGTTTTATTTAATGTATACAGAGTGATTTCTTTTTGACGTCTTATAAATTGATGAATCACTTCAATATAAAAAATATTTTTAACAAAAAAATTGAACCGACTTCACACTAAAAAGTAAAAAATAATTGCGTATTGAAATGTTTTGGAGTCGGTGTCAGCCAAAATGAAATCTATTCCGAGAACTACACCGACTCCAAAACATTTCAATACGCAATTATTTTTTACTTTTTAGTGTGAAGTCGGTTCAATTTTTTTGTTAAAAATATTTTATTTTTCTCTTTTTAGTGTTAATCTAACACTAAAAATCGGTGAACATACATAAAAAACATTATGCATGCCTTTGAAATTTAAGAGTTTCCCTCGATTTCACCGGATTTCACCATCAGATCCTGACTTGGTTCCGATGGGACCCCTCTGAGGTGCACTCTTTCGAATAAAAAAAAAATGAAAATCGGTCCATAATTGACGGAGAAATCGGTGAACATACATAAAAAAAAAAAAAAATATACAGACGAACATAGAACCTCCTCTTTTTTGTTGAAGTCGGTTAAAAAGATGAAACACCGGCTGCATGCACGAAAAAGTGTAACGTTCCTAACGTTCCGCCTGACCCTGTGCGTGATTATTAAATATGATATTCGAGCGGAATACGTTATCACGTAAAACTATCGTCCGTAAACCGACTTTACAGACAACCAATTTTTTTTTTTTATTTGTGAGCATTTAAGAAAGTTTTCATAATTCCGAATCCATATTACGGGTATTTATAAAATATCTACACTTTTATATTAAATCTTCTAAATGTCCGCAACCTTTATAACTGAAGACTCATTAGCAACGTACTGGTAAATATGCTAAAAACAATTAAATCTTTTACAAAATTTTGACGAATTTTGACGTTTTTGACACTGACATGAGGAAATTGAAACGAAATTTCTGTTAAAAATTGTAAAGATGTATAAATATTATATAGAAATTATACAACCAAAATTAGAAGACTGAAATGCCTTCATCGCGGGAACCAGAAAATGAATTTGAGTTTTATTTGAAATTTGCAAAACCACTTGTACTCAATTTACCAGATGCCAGCCGTACGTACCCTTATATTTAATAAATCATGCATTTGCCCTCTAAAATAAATATTGGGAACATCAGTTTGATTTATTATGCTTATATAATGATGCGCAAAACAAAATTTCTTGATGTCTTTGTACCGTCTGTACTACAAGACAAGAGATCATATTCAGCTTGCTCAATTCTTGCTCTCGCTGCAAGACTTGTACATTTTTGACCCTTAGTTTTGCAATAAAGGAGATCGGCGGATTGGAAGTAAAGGAAAATGTAAAAAATATATAATTTATTTTTTTTTAATAAGCTTAAAATGAGAATAGCTTATTAAAAAAACTAAATTATATCGAGTTGAGGAACTTCCTTTCATTGTTAAGCAAAATCTTTATATTTAAAAATTATTTTTTACTTTTTAGTCCTCATTAATAATTAATTGGCACCCTATATTTTCAAAAACATCAGTGTTGTAAAAGCCGCCTTCTTTCAAAGTGTGTTTATTTACACAAAAACCTTTATTTAATGTTGTTATCTGTCTATTACTTTGAATATTTGCAATCTACATGAATAACTGATAATTCTTCCTTTGTTTAGAAAGAGTTAATGCGGCAGCATGGATTCAAAAACTCAGAAGGGAATCGGCAGGAGACGAGAAACTACGTACAGACTACCTAAAAATTTTATTATTTGTCCTTCAAAAAAGACGGCTCATTGCACCATTTACAAAATCTCCTAATCAAGATGAGAAGTTGGAACCGTTTCCGGAACAATACAAAGTAAGTTTTACATATATTTGAAATATTAGCTCTTATGCCCGACGCCCGTTTATGCTTTTATGGAAGAGTGTATCGAGTGGTAGATGGAATATTTTGAAGCTCATTCAGGGCATTTTTATATCTATTGTACTCAAGAAAAAGTTAATAACAACTTCAATTAACCTGCGACCCCGCAACTGTTGATAAACATGCTTGAACTATCACTCTCTATTCGAACCAAGGTCCATGGGTTTCTTTAAACGCTACAAATATAAAATTGAAATAAATATATTAAATAAATCAGATTATATTTTTAATCTAAATTACAGTTAATGAGTGAGATGGTGAAATATTTGACTCAAGATCAACAAATTGGTGATGGAGCTGAAAATTTATTACCGCCTTGTTTGGTTGAGTATTCACACGATTTAAAGGAATATGCCGTGTCTCAAGAAATTCCAAAATTTGGAATTCATGCTTATTTTGCAATTTCTTTCAAACAAACGCTTCAACACTGGCACGGCGCCGAAAACAAATTTTTTCCAGAAGGTATTTTTTTAAATTATCAATAATATTATTATCATGTATAGCTAAAATATGTAGGTAATACAGAGTTGTCATATGTATACTAATACGCGAAGAAAAAGCTTTGTACCCTTTTTTAAGCATATTGCGCGCACGGATGAGTGAGTGATTTGCCATAGTTAAATTTTATATTACGGAGAAGAGGTGCAGAAAGATTATATAATATGTGTTACAATTAATATTAAATTAGATTAAAAAAATAAGTTCATACAGAGTAAGTTTTGAAAGATGTTTGTGAACGACTATGATGAAACATATTTCTGCAAGGGAACCATTTGGTTATTGCAGGAAAACATCTTTCTACAGGCCTTCGCCGTACTCATTCACGACAATTTGATGGTTTCAAGCTTTTCCTGATTTGATCAGAAAGCAAAATCTGTTTCCAGTGCTATTATTTCTTTAACACTAAAATAAGAATAATAGAAAACAGTGCTGCGTTAATTTTGACCAGTAGTGTATTTAATTTTAAATTCTAATTGATTTACTTCATGGATTCTTTTTAAACAAAACTTTAAGGAAATTTTCATTGTTTGAATAGGTACGGTTAATATTGGTGAACCGCACTCTTTATGGAATGTTCCATCGTCGGCCATCATGACAGACTCAGCATCTGTTCGAGCTTTATCTTTGTCCGGAAAGAAGTCATCTAAAAAATGGCCATCTCGCACCAACACTCCAAAAACATCTTCGCCCGAGCAATCAATCAGTTCTAGAAGATCGTCGCAAATGGACGATGTGAATAAAGGGCCAAAAGAAGTAACGGGTGTTACATTTTCACCTTCTGTACAGACAGGTCAGTTTATAACAGAGGTCCCCAAACATTTTTGTCTCGTAGACCATTTGCCATGTTTTTCGGTTTTGGGTAGACCCCCTGCTTATCTGATATTGATTTTTTGCAAATTCATTAATTTCAAATGTATTTTTGACAACCGGTATAGTGCTACTCACTTTGAATGATTTAAATTTATAACGGTAGTGAAATATAGTGTGAAATGTCTAGTTTTATACATTTATTAATTAGATTCAAATTAAAATTTACCTTCTGTTACATAAAATAACTAAGCAAAAAATTAATACTTTTAGTGTGAGGGATGAACCTGATGCTTTAATAATAAATTTTCAACATTTGGCATCAATTTAGTTAGATTTAATCTTAAATCTCTTCGGTTAACGATGTCCAGTTTGTTTCTTTTTTTGTTAGGAGATTCGCTATCGTTGACCCCCATTTTCATTTCATGGACCCCCAATTTTTTTCCCGCTGTCATGGACCCCTTGCAAGTTGTCGTCGACCCCCGGGGGTCGATATAGACCACTTTTGGAATCACTGGTTTATAATATGTATAACAGTGTTCAAAGTTAAATATTTGAACTGACTTAGATTAAACGAGCCTTTTTGTAGCATTTTTTGGTTATCATAGTGAAAACGGAAGAACAATTGAGCATCATATTTGAGTTATTAGCAAAATCAATGTTTCCTAATGAGGAACACCCTGTATATTTTTCATTTTTCGAAAATTTTTCGAAAAAAGTCCTGATGCATTAGTATCCTGAAGTTTAAAATAATAGTCCGAAAGTTTTGACGATGTAAACCGTCAAAGCTGATTTTTAAAATGTTGATATTAGCTCAACACAGAAAATGTATTTATTTTTCAGGTGCAATACCAAGTTTGATGTCACCCAAAACGAAAGATCCTAACGCCGTAAGTTTCGAATGGATGGAAGGAATGTCTGGAACTTACGTGACTGATCTAAGAGCGAAATACGGGTATGACTTAAATATTACTTCGACCCTAGAATCTACCACTGTTTTTCAGTTTTTTTTTTTAATCGTTTTTGTTTTATTTTAACTACTAAAGCTATAAATCAACTTGTAAATATTATTTTTGACGTGATAACGTCTTATAAATTGATGAATCACCAATCTTATAAATTGATAAAACACCGGCTGCATGTTCGAAAAAGTGTAACGTTCGTAACGCGTAACGTTCCTAACGTTCCTAACGCGTAACGTTCCGCCTGACCCTGTGCGTGCTTTTTGCTAATTTCTCGCTCAATTTAAATCAGATCGGTTTGAAACCAGTCTTAAACGAAAGAGGAGAACATTTTACATAGATTTCGTATAACAGAATTTGCCTAAACAGTTTTTTTTTACAAATTTATATAGAAAAATAGCTGTATAAATGCAACATGAAAACGGCTGAATTTCTAATGTTTAATTCAATTTTTTGACATTAGTATTTTGTGAAATGCAACGCCTTCTAAGTTAAGTATTGGAATAACTAATTATTATTAGAACATAATACTTTGACAGTTGCAAACATCACTTTTGACATTTCTTATCATTCCGACACCAAGGATAAGCGGATTGAAACCAAATTTTGGGATGTTTAGGTTATGTAGTATTACGGAATACGTTATCACGTAAAACTATCGTCCGTAAACCGACTTTACAGACAACCAATTTTTTTTTTTTATAACAATAGTTTTACTATTTTTATACGAATCACACTTACATAAATAAAATTAAAATTGCCAATCTTTCCTACCTTAGAAATGGCGAGAGGATTGAGATGTGAGTTGACTCTTTGACTTGTGAGGAACTATAATTAATATTTTATGTCGTTTGTTGCAATTATAGTGAACAATCAAGTGTCAAGTGCAAAGCGGAAAAAGAAGATCGACAGCGTCCAACATGGGGTTCAAATTTAATTAATTTATCTCCTTTGGCAAGAGGTAATTTACATATTGAAATCATGCATCTATATAGGTATCGGCAGATATCTGCATAAACGAATTTAGTAGCCCGGGCAAAAACATTATATTAATTGTTCGTAACGCCAACTCACCGAGTAACCCCTTCGCACAATTCACAAAACGCGCCTAAAGAAATGTTACTTGTTGAATAGAGGATTAAAGGTTTTGTAATTGTCTCATCATACACCAACCAGTTGGCATATAATTCGCTTCCAAATTCGGGGACCCGAAAACAGACATTTTTTCGATCGTTCTTCGTCATTGCACCTGCGTATTTGTTGGCTTAAAGGCAGATTTCTAATGAGGGAACGTTGAATATTCTTTTAAAAAGAGGGCAGTAGACAAAATAAGTTTGGAAATTTTTGTTATAGCTGAAGCTTCTGCCGCCATTGTTCCAGCTTCGACACCAAGTAAATCTGACTCACAACAGTCACAACTAAAAATCACTTCAGGCACTCCAAAGGTCACCTTTAAGGAGACCAAAACGTCGGTTTCACCACCAACACCAAATCGGAATTTTTTCGATGAGTTAAGATCGAAAAGTAAATTTTCTCGCCGCGCTCTCGATGAAGCGCAAGATTTCGTTTGGATGAGTCAGAAATTTCAACCTGAAGATGACGATAATATATTCGACACTTCGTGAGTAAAATTATTGATTTAAATTGATCAATCCAAAACAGAAACATATTTTCCAAGGCAATTGTATTCTCAATATATCATTACAAAGCATTACCGAACAACGATTATTATATTACTAACAGTTTTTTGTACAATATATAAAATTTACAAAAATTTTGTAATTAATTAATTTTTTTTTTTTAAATGCTTTCACGCTGATAACTTTAGATGTTGAGCGTCTATAATCTACAATCTAATAAAATGCTTTCAATCTTTCATACTCCACACGAAAGTGAAATGTAGGTAAAAATCTGCCATAGCGCTGACTTTTTATTATCATTGTTTGCCTGTATGTTCGTAAGATTGAAATTAACCTATTATTATTATTATTTTTTATTTAAGGGCTCCGTTTTCTGATGTAACAGATTTAAGTACCAGTAGTAGTAGAAGGTCGTCAAGTAGATCAAGGTATGTCATCTCTTATAGGCCCCACTCACGATCAAACTTCATGCCACAGTTCAGTGTTCAGTGAAGTTGGACCGATTAATCGAAAGACTGACTGGTACCACACACAATTCATGCAAACTGCTCATTTTTTAAAAATTTTTGTGTTCAGTTTTGGTTCAGTTGTTGGCATACACTCGTCGAGTATAGATATACTTATAAAATATAATATATTATATACCTACATACTATAATATTATACTATAGATAGAAGTTTTGTTCCAAAATATGTATTGAAGGAGATTTATTTGGTTGAGGAACAATTGAAAATAAGCTTTACCAGTGGTAAAGCTTATTTTCAATTGTTCCTCAACCAAATAAATCTCCTTCAATTATACTATAGAGTATAGATAATTAATAAGAACTAAATGAGTTATTTAAATGGTGAGGATTGGCTGTTCATAGCTATGGGATCGTATTTAAAACAGAGAAATAAGAAAATAAAGAAGAATATGGGTGAAAAATTTGTTAGGAATGCGTGATTCAAGAAGTCATGTTTATTTGATTAATGAATTACATCTTGATTCTTGAACCACTTGATTGGAATAATTATTTACGAATGGATGAATTAACTTACAATTATTTACTGGAATTAGTTACCCTATTTATTAAGAACCAGGATACAAATATGCTAAAATCTATTTCTGCACAAGAAAGATTTGCAGCAACATTGAGATTTTTGGCTTCTGGTTGTACAAAACACAGGACTCCAAAAACTGAACTGAAAAAAACCCACACACACAGCAGTTTACTTGAACACTGAACACTGAAGTCGTTCAAAAATCAAGATGCATTTGATGAGTTCATGCCTGACTTCAGTGTTGGTTTCAGTGTTTATTTGTCCCACACATTATCATGCTTCACTGAACTATAAGTTTGAACACTGAACTGTGGCATAAAGTTTGATCGTGAGTGGGGCCTATTATACTACAGCATCACTGCTACATAAGAATGTTAAGTTTGTTTATTTGGATGTTTTCCGTGCTAAACTACTGAACCAATTTGAAAAAAAAATCACTGTTTGAAAACCGACTTTTTCCCTATTTTTTCCCGGCTTTAAAAAAGAAGAGATTATACCGTTCAACACAAAAATCATTCCTGGAAAATTTTTGGCTGATTTTTATGCATTTTGGTCTGCTGAATCCAGCTCTAACCTCAGAATTTCGATATCAGCCCCCAGTAATGAGGGAGGCGAAGATTTTTTAGTTTTAAAAAAAGTCAATAAAAACGCCAATTATATCCAATTTATTGATTTTATACAATTCCAAACTCAAAATACATTTTATTAACAGTGAATTTAAGGGAAACATATCCATTTAAAAGTAATTTTCAGAATATTTCCTTTTTTTAATTTGTTTTATAATAATCACCGGGGTTTTCCCGTATTAAATTCCAACAATAGTCGGCTAACATGTTTGGGCTCCATTTTCCGGTATATCGTTTTTCAATTGATGTGATGTCTTTGTGAAATCTTTCCCCATGCTCATCTGATACTGCTCCTAAATTTTCAGGAAATAAATCTAAATGAGAATGGAGAAAATGGAGTTTTAGCGATATCTTGCATCCCATAATGTAGTACGCAGAGAGTAGTTCTTTCGCGTGTTCGTGGTAGTTCTCACCTTTTAAACTTGTTTTAGACGAATTTATAAATAGCCACCATTGATCGGGTGTATATGGCAAGTTAAGTTCTGCCATTAAACCGAGTATATCGTGACAATACACAAATTCACCTTCCATTGCAAAAAATAACGTTGATGTAGCTTCTCTTTTCCTGTATATGGATCCTTTTACTCCTTCTTCTAAGTTCCATTGCTGCAGACGGGATCCAAGAAGTTCTGCTGTTGTCTACGAAAGGTCCAAGTCGCGATTTACGAACGAGTTCACTTAATTCCGCTTGAGTGATTAAGTGAGGATTAGCAGAAAACTCATCAGAACTAGGAATGTAACTTGGTCCAGCTTCTGGTAAAGATTCTTCAGATGTTGATTCCGAATAAAGAGTGTAATTGTCAGGATGATCGGGAATAGGTAATGAGATGTCATGGGGAACTGGTCTGATTGCAGATGGAATATTGGAGTAATGAATGCTTCGCTTTGTAAACCCCCGATGATTCTTATAAAAAAATCAAAATATTCACTGTTAATAAAATGTATTTTGAGTTTGGTAGTGTTTAAAACCAATAAATTGGATATGAATGACGTTTTTATTGATTTTTGTTTAAACAAAAAAATCTCCGTCTCCCTCATTATTGGAGGCTGATATCAAAATTCTGAGGTCAGAGCTGGATTCAGCAGACCAAAATACATAAAAATCAGTCAAAGATTTTCCAGTGAGGAAAAAAAGTTTTGAAATGTTGGATAGTGTTATATGTTCGACGCCTATATTTTTTATGTGTGTTCAGTCATAACTTTTCGAGGGATTAACCGATTTGGAAAATTCCGACGCTGTTTCGTTCAGAATATTTCTAAATTCTACCAAAAAATGTTATAATACTCGTTTTAGGGACGGTTATTGGTCAGTGCGCAACTGCTATTTGACCCTGATTAACTATTTTTTATGGGGTCGTTGTCAGTTACTTAAAAAATAAAATTAGATACTTGAAATTCAAATTCTGAAATCAATACTCATATATACTTTTATATTTCGCTAGAGATTCTACATTTCAAGAAGGTTTCGAATGGCTGGACGATCCATCAATTGCAAAATATGCTGGTGGACCTGGTACTAGATTTCCAGATGCAGAGTATGTATGCTTTCATTAATAACTCGGTATGCTACAATAATACGAATCATTAAATAGAAAATTTTAAGGCGTACCTGATTAGAAAGATATTAATATTTTTTTTGTATTTTATTTCAACTATTTCGAAAACCCAATGTGTTCAATTATATAATAGATATCCATTTATTTTGAAATAACTTTTTTACTTCATTATAACAGACGTTTACCGGACGAATATTGGCATGGAGAAAGTAGACGACGCATTCCCCCATTTACAGCAAGAGACGGAAGAGGGCGGAGATCTTTCATTAAAGACTGGAGTAAGTGACACAAAACAGTTATCTAAAATTATTAGTTTTCTGTTCTTCGTATCAGAACATTATGAAAAATTGTGTAAATATATTATTTCCGAAGGCTCCGTTTTTGCTGTACTGGTAGATATGTTAAAGATTTTCGTTGTATTTTTCACGACTTTTTTTATTTATTTAGGACAAGCTGCAAGACGCCATGATATTCCTCCAACACCTCCTCCATTCAGTAGAGATCCTAGGATACGGTCGAGAGCTCGTCTTTATCAACCAGAAGAATTCGGATTAGGTGCCATGTCAGAAAAGGAGTGGCAATCTGGTCCAAGATTCTTTGCTGAAAAAACAGGTAGAAAAATCAAAATACAGGATGGTCATTAACACGACTATTTTTATTTAAGGATTATTACGTGATTATTTTTGAAATTTATAAAATATTTACAAAAAATTTAAAAGTAATAATACTGATATAAAAAATAAATTAAAGCAAGATAAGTATCATATATAAAAAATCTTCATTTTTAGAGTTTTTTCCTGGAGAAGATGAACGACTTGCAAAAAGAAGAAAACGTTTTTCACAAATAGGCAGGAGTCTAGACGAGGAACTGTTTGATTTTGACGAAGAAGTGCCTTCATTTCTAGATTCGTCAACTGTGGCGTCTGATTTTGGTGCACCATCTCCACCACCCGTTTCTAAAACACCTTCTGTTCGATACGCAACGGATACTCTGCCATCGCCGGTAAGACGGGCGATTGAATATAGAGAAAAAATGAGAATGGAAAATGCACAAAGTAAAATTGTTTCACCGCCACGGACGCCTGCTATATTAGATGAAGAAATTTCAATGGAGCTTGCTTCACCAATTCGACCTCGACGAGAAGTCAAACGATATGTTGAGTACAGTTCCCCTCGTGCATTGCATTCAGAAACGAATATAAAAGAAGAACTCCCGGGAGGTGTGAAACTAGATAAGAGTATAATCGAAGACGTGTATGATACCGATGAAAGTTTGCAAATACTTGATTCGTCTAGGTTATCTGCTATAAGTGAACCATTTGGAATGCCTGATTTGCCGGGTCCTTTTGATTTTCAGGAAAATGTCCAAACTCCGCCAAAGTTCAAACCATTTCGATACGGCGAGCCTACTGATATTGAAAATCTTTCGTTCAGTTCTACTAAAAGTTATATAAATGATATGACCTGTCCAGAATTTTCGTCAATCCTATCAAGCAGTTCAAGTATCGGAACATTGTCACAAAACAAATTTTCAGACACTATGTTATCTCCGCCACCATTTCTGCCGTTTGATTATGAATCACCAGAGGGATCAATAACGGACAGATTAATAGGTGATATAACACCACCCCAATTCGAAGCTTTTGATTATGAAGAATCCGATGAATACATTGATGATTTTGAAATGCCGCAAGAATTTTCAGCCATCACGAAATTTGATAGAAGACCTGATTCTCCTAGGCCAACTGATCAAACTATAAGGAGGGTACGTTATCGAAATCAATTATCTCCAATAAAAGACGTTATTAGTACTCCTCCACGCTTGGGAGCCCAAATGCAGTATTTTCCTGGAGTACCTGAATCTGCTAAACTTGTTAAAAGTGGCAGAATTATGTCAGACACGCATCCAACGATGGAACAATATATATCGCCACGACTTCAACTAAGAGACGAAATGTATACGCCCAGTAGAGGCGCAGTGAGGAGACGTGTAAAGAGAAGAATAGATTTGGATCAATGGGATCCAGACGTCAGTCCGACTACTAAAACTGGAGACATATCACGGAGACGCTCGACTCGTGTAGTAAGAAGAATTAATTTTGATCAGCCAGAACCGACACCCGCCACACCAGATGTTCTGTCAACTACGCCGCCTCCAATTGTTTCATCTGCAATGCCTTGGGGAAACGAGCCTATAGCTTTTGGTTTACCGAGTCCAATAAAACCACTGCCCAGAATCCCAAATCGTCAATTCGTTTCACCTTTACGATCACCAAGACCTCAAATGCGTCGCACTGAAAGTAAACAGATAGAAAAATTGCCTGACGGTAGAATAATGGAAACTTCTATTAAGAGTATAGAAAATATTTCTGACGAAAGTCTGGGAATAATTGATCCAGACGATATGTCAGATATAGAAATGTTTAGTTCGACTAAAAGAAAAATAGGTGAATATACGCCACCTAAATATTCACCATTAGCTTATGAATCATTCGAAGGCATTTCAGATGACAGCCTTGGAATTATTGAATCAGATTTTTCTGATCTGTCTACTGCTAGTGAAAGGAGAATAGGAGAATTCACACCGCCAAAGTTCACGCCTTTTATGTACGAGTCTCCGCAGCAAATTGCAAATGAAATATCAGAAAATTTAACACCACCTAGTTTTACACCATTCTCATATTTCGGAGATGAAGAAGAGGATGACATATTTATGACCTCCATGAGTCCCCAAAGAGTACCAATGTTTGATAGAAGGCCTGATTCTCCTCGACCAACTGATCATACTATAAGGAGGGTACGTTATCAAAATCAATTATCTCCAATAAAAGACGTTATTAGTACTCCTCCACGCTTAGGAGCCCAAATGCAGTATTTTCCTGGAGTACCGGAATCTGCTAAACTTGTTAAAAGTGACAGAATCATATCAGACACGCATCCAACACCGGAACAATATATATCGCCACGACTTCAACTAAGAGACGAAATGTATACGCCCAGTAGAGGCGCAGTGAGGAGACGTGTAAAGAGAAGAATAGATTTGGATCAATGGGATCCAGACGTCAGTCCGACTACTAAAACTGGAGACATATCACGGAGACGCTCGACTCGTGTAGTAAGAAGAATTAATTTTGATCAGCCAGAACCGACACCCGCCACACCAGATGTTCTGTCAACTACGCCGCCTCCAATTGTTTCATCTGCAATGCCTTGGGGAAATGAACCTATAGCTTTTGGTTTACCGAGTCCAATAAAACCACTGCCCAGAATCCCAAATCGTCAATTTGTTTCACCTTTACGATCACCAAGAGCTCGAAAGCTTCGAACTGAGAGTAAACAGATAGAAAAATTGCCTGACGGTAGAATAATGGAAACTTCTATTAAGAGTATAGAAAATATTTCTGACGAAAGTCTGGGAATAATTGATCCAGACGATATGTCAGATATAGAAATGTTTAGTTCGACTAAAAGAAAAATAGGTGAATATACGCCACCTAAATATTCACCATTAGCTTATGAATCATTCGAAGGCATTTCAGATGACAGCCTTGGAATTATTGAATCAGATTTTTCTGATCTGTCCACTGCTAGTGGAAGGAGAATAGGAGAATTCACACCACCGAAGTTCACACCTTTTATGTACGAGTCTCCGCAGCACATTGCAAATGAAATATCAGAAAATTTAACACCACCTAGTTTTACACCATTCTCGTATATAGAAGAGGAAGAAGACGTTGATGATATGTTTCAGACATCCATGAGTGTTTTGACAGCACCGATGTTGGGCAGAAGAGCGGACTCTCCAAGACCTACTGGCCCAACATTACGAAAACGTTTGCATTACGAAAAAGTGTTATCGCCAATAAAAGATATTTTGCAGGTAACTGAACCACGTTTACATGGTACTCCGGAATCTGCAAACGGAATACTTCCGCCTATTTGTAGGTCGTATCAATCACCGGTAGTCGAACTATATAAAACACCTCCTAAACCCCCTTCAGATCCATTTTCTACTCCAAAAAGAACTCCTGCCACAGAATTTAGAAATGCAAGAAAGGGAAGACGCATTGACTTCAATATTCTTGAACCAAAACCTACTAGAAAACTACCATCTCCTAAAATCAAGCGCAAAGTGACTTACAAAACAGTTACAGGACCTGGAACTGTCGAGAGAACTGTTACAAAGGAATCTACTTCTCAAGCAATCGCAGCAGAGCCACTACCGTCTACGTCTAGAGCCAGTCCAAGAGCTTCGATGCTTATAGATAGTCTGGATGCAGAACTCGATTCCAAAGAAGATTTACTTACAGTTGCACAAATACCACCAGGCCTTCAAACTCCTCTTAAACCACTGCCTCGTCCAATAAAATTTAAGAGAATAGAATTGGATCTTCCGAAGAGAACTACGGGTGTAGAACCTGAACCACAACAAGTAAAAGTCTCACCAAAAAGAAAAAAAGAACTTTGGGAGAAAACAGCAGCAGAAATTTTACATGAAATTTCAAATGGAAGTAGCTTAGGTGACTTTACATTAGACCTGTTAGAAGCGTCTACATTATCAGAAATAGGAGCAGACTTAGGAGTCATCAGCTCTCCAAGTTTAGGATCTTTTGAAGGGTATAATGAAACTCCGCCTAAGTATGAACCATATTCTATCACTGAAGAATTTATTGAAAATATTCAACGACCAGAATTTTCGTCTTTTGAATCTTCTGATAGTTTGCCTATAGGAGAATATACCCCACCTCATTTTTCACCGCATAAATATATTCGATCCCCTAGCTCACCACCATCGTTCACACCGTTTGATTATGAAGATCCTGATGAAATGATGTTTTCTTTGATATCTAATGACGATCTGGAAAGAGTGCCAATGTTAGATCGGCGTGCTGATTCTCCAAGACCGGCCGGACGAACTGTACGCAGACGTTCAAAATATAAGCCAACTCTATCTCCTGTTCGTGATATTCTACGAACGCCTCCAAAGCTTGGTGGCCCGCCTTTGCTTCCCGGAGGAACTCCAGAATCTGCACGTAAAATAAGATCTGAAAGAATATTTCGAGAAGATACGTCTCTAATAAGAGAAACTCCACGAAGAACTCCATCTCCGTATCGAAATTTGACGCCAAAAAGAGAGTCGTCGCCAAAATCAAGACGACTGAAACAATCAACTGTACGTAGAAAATTAAATTTAGACATTCCAGATAAAGATGTCCCTCAAAAAAGACCAAGAAAGGCACCTAAATTTAAACTGATGACACCGGTTCACGAAATGGAAGAACAAATGTATACAAGAACATCTGAGCGTACTCCTCCTCGATTAGAAATTTCACATCTTTCTGAAGCGTTAACACCGCCTTCATATGGATACGTTCCTTGGGGAGATGAAATGCCCAGAGGTTTACCTTCTCCTATTGCTCCATCTCGCGGACCTGTTAGACAATTTGTATCACCGTTAAGAAGTCCTCGTCATGAATCAACAAGAAAAAAAATAAAAGCAAAAACTCCAAAATTACATCATAGTTCGCCTGTAACTTCCAAGCGCACAAAACATGGAATTGACATTTCTCAGAACGTTTCACAAATACTTCGAGACATTTCTCATGATAGTGATTTAGATGAAAGTTTGCAAATTCTTGATCTATCTGATACTAGTTTTCTAGATGACCTTTCTGGTCCGGAAGGTTCCATTCCCGATTTATCAGGATATGATGTTACACCTCCAGCATTTAATCCTTTTGATATGGGGCCTCAGTTTGATTATATAAGATATGAACACGATGGTACTAATATTGAAAAAGAAACGCCTCCTCATTTTTCATCATATTATGACTCCGAATCTTCTTCTAGTGATATTACATCGCTTAGGTACTCGCCAATACCATACAAAAGTCCGGATAGAATTTCAGAATACAGCAGTCCCCCTTCTTATGAACCGTTTGAATATGAAACATCACTTTTAAGTGATTTCACACCACCTTCACTAGTCGCTCAGTCACCAACTCGTCCACCGTCTCCAAGGCCAACTGGACCTATTACTAGAAGACCAAAACCAACACTTCGCTTAGAAACAATACCTGCAAGCCCTCCACGCACTCCTAGCCCAAGACGTGCACCAGTATGGACACCCAATACACCGAGACGTGTTCTAGATATACGATCATCGTCGATTTCACCTCGGGCGCCTAAAAAACCACATAGACCTCGAAGACTCGTGAAGGAAATTAACGAAACAAATTTTCTTGACGAATCGCCAATTAAACATCTTCCACCAAATGGAACTGTGTATGACATTGAAGACATTTCTCAACCTGTTCAACAATTCGTTTCACCATTACATTCACCAAGAGCATTGACGAGAAAATTAAAATTGGATGTAGAAAGATCTGATACTAAATCATCTCCTGAAGCAGCGGGTCTACCACTCACTACTCCCAAAAAATCACCAAGTCCACACCGTTCGTCCCAGATTAGAGAACCGTGGGCTAGGCAGTATCTGGCAACTAACGTGGATAGAATACCACCACGATATACAGAATATATTCCAGATATACAGGAAGAAAGTATACCTTATATTTCTGATATTTCCGGTGCATCTTCTGATCTCTTGGTCGGTACGCCTAGGTTTTCTTTATCTAATTTGCAAATGTCTAAAGAGTCTTCTCAGATTTCCAGGGAATCGGCGAGCCCGCGACGGTCTCCAAAGTTTAAAGAACCGTGGGCTCAACAGTATATATCAACTTCTGTTAACAGAACGCCACCAAAATATACAGAATATCTTTCAAATATAGACGAAGAAAGTTTGCCTAACATGTCAGATGTTTCTTTGTCTTCTGATCGATTGCCTGATTCGCCAAGGACAGCACAAAAAACGGTACAAAGAACTGAAATTACTTATCAAGCTCCGAGCAGTTCTGAATCTCTTATATCTGAAAATGAGTATGAATCGAGGATGCGACAACTCGATGAATTGCTTAGTAGAACTGAACTTTATGAAAGAGCAACTCCAAGTCCTCAGTTTAACATCAGGGAACCTTTCGAAGGACAAGAAGATGAATATTTCTTGGATACAAGTCCAATTAATACAGATTGGGCAGATGACGAGCGCGACTTTCAGTGGTTGTAATCAAACCTTTTTATCTTTTATTTTAAATTTTGTTATTGTTATGTATTGTTACATAAAATTTTTTTACATATTATTTCTTTTTTTAGAAATATAAATAGTTCATTTTTGTGAATCTGTAAATAAATTATATTTTTTCATATTTTTAATTATTTAAAGAATGCGTTTAGTCAATTCTATTTATATCTTTGATTAAGGTCTGAATAGAACTCTTCAAATAAATAAAATTATCGACCAATTTTTTTCAGACCATATATTGACAAAAAATTAATATAAAATATAAATCAATAAAACAAAAGATGATGTTTCGATCCGAATTTGGATTTTCTTCAGAAATATCTAAAAAATATAAAAATAATTAGTATTAGTTATATGGATATCTAAGTACCCATAAAGAAAAAATTATTTAAAAAAACAAAATATTATTTCAAAATAATATCATAAATGTTACTTAAATTTTCCGTATCCAATTGAGCATTAAGAGAATTTTTATTAGATTATTAAATATTTTTTAGATATTTCTGAAAAAGATCCGGATCGAAACGTCATCTTTTGTTTTATTGATTTATATTTTTATATTAATTTTTTGCCAATATATGATCTGAAAAAAATTGGTCGATAATTTTATTTATTTAAACAATTCTATTTATATTGGATGTCTTGCATTGTTTGACAAAATTAATTTGTTATCACTTGCAATGCTATAGGATATATTTAAGTAAAAGTTATTTATTTAATTCCGTTTTCTGCACAAGGTTGCTTAAACAGTGATTTTTATTTAGTCAGCGTTTTCAACTTCCTGTTCACTGTCAGATATAAAACCACAATATATAATAACAAATATTATAAACAAGCAATCATTATTTCCAATGGCACTGCATTGCACAGAGAGGCATTGTTGTAAAATAAAGCGCGCTATGTATTAAAACTCGAATCCCCACAACAAACGCGCGAATCGTTACGATCAGTACCGTGAAAGACCGAAGTCGAAACGCAAATGCTGTTTGGTAATTTGATTGGATCGACAGAACAAACCCAATGTGCTAGCTGTCAGTTGTTAACAGAAGTCTGTGCGAAAGGTTGTCTTGAAAATTTTGCGTGTTATTTTAAAAAATGGCAAATTTAAGGCAAACTCCGTTAACCTGCAGTGGACACACTAGGCCAGTTGTGCATTTGGACTTCAGTTCGGTTACTCCGAGTGGATATTTTTTAATTTCGGCATGTAAAGGTCAGTACATTTTATGAATTTTAAAAACGTATAGAGAGGTTAACTTGTACACTACGTACACATGTTTCAAGGTATTTACCTTGGCCTGATTTTTCAAAACCTTATATTACGATTCAGCAAACGCTTGAGGGATTTGTCGTCTGTCCCTTGATAACATTTAAATTTTAAAAGAATATTATGTTGAGCACCTTGAATTCAAGAACATTTCCTCGTCTCACAATTCCTATTTCCTAGCCAAGGTTCATCATGAATTGCTACCTGATTTGTACACTTGACCCATAAAAGTATATTTTATGATAAAAATTTAAATCATTTTATTAACTTAAATCATATTTGGATTGAAAATAACATTGTAATGTTTAAAGATTAATATAACAACTTTTTAAAAATGCTGATGTTTGTAAAGGAACTTTTATAATTACACGCAAATTAATTAAATTGAAATTATTTGCATAACAAAATATTGTATTATGTATTCAGATTTGTTGTTCTAATCTCTGGGACACTTACGAGGTTTCGAAATCAATAATATAGTAAATAAACGCATTTATAACCGATAAAAGTTCTTTTACAAGCTAGGCATTATTAAAAACATAGCCATCAGAATCAACCATTAGCATCGATATTATTTCCATGAAAATTGTTCCTACTGTTGCATCGATATATTAAGAAAATTAATCTTAATACAAAATATTTAATACTTAGATGGCAAGCCGATGTTGCGCCAAGGCGATACCGGAGACTGGATAGGCACGTTCGAGGGACACAAGGGCGCAGTGTGGGGCGTGGCACTCAATGCAGACGCTACACGTGCAGCCACTGGGGCAGCAGACTTCACAGGAAAGGTGTGGGATGCAGTCACTGGTGAAGAAGTGCATTCCTTTCAACATAATCACATCGTTAAGAGTGTTGATTTCTCTACAGACAGTAACTTACTTGCTACCGCTAGCAACGAAAAGATTGTCCGTATTTTTGATCTTAACAAACCCGAAGCTAGTGAGTAATATTTCTTTTACGTACCTACCTAGCAGTAGATAAATAAGAATCAATTCACCTTGTATGTTAGCAGTAATTAATCAAAAGAATATGTTGAAGGCTCCATCTACCACCTATTCGCTTCAATTTACTCAAAAGATGAATGGACAAGTATCTACAGATTTCAATAAACTCTCAATTTGTATTGTTATTTCTCTAACAAAATGCATTTCTGTTTTTACAGGTCCGGCTGTATTTTCTGGTCATACGTCTGGCATTCGACATGTGACATTTTTCCGCAATGATACACATTTAGTCACTTGCGCAGATGATAAAACGCTTAGGGTCTGGAATAGAACTTCGGGACAGGTATGTGGAACGGTTCTTTTTCAGAAAATGCTATGTAAATGTTGTTGGTACTTATTTTCTTTTTTAGGAAGTACAAAAGTTGGATTTTCCAACAACACCTTCCAGTATGGAAGTGTCTCGGGACGGCTCGGTAATAACGGTAACAAACAGTAATACGGTCAGTTTCTTGGATTCGAACACGTTACACATTATCAGGAAATTCACTGTTCCGACGACGGTGAATTCTGCCAGTTTGCATCCAGACAAGTCTATTTTTGTTTGTGGCGGAGATGATTTAAAAATGTATAAGTTCGATTATGCTACGGGTACAGAAATAGGTAAGCTGATTTACTTTTTATTTGCGATAGAAATATTTATCCGGCCATACACAGTTTGCTTGAGCTTCGTCCTAAAACTTCAAGTATCTTGTTACCAAGAAATGAAGATTATACAACTACACATATTATTTGATGAGTTTTTAAATTGATCGATCGTATAATTTTATGTTGATATATAATTATTATTTTGGTTACAGAATCGTTTAAAGGACATTTCGGACCGGTTCACTGTGTTCGTTTTTCACCAGACGGTGAGTTATACGCTTCGGGGAGTGAAGACGGAACATTGCGTCTGTGGCAAACGACAGTTGGAAAAACGTATGGTTTGTGGAAGTGTATAGATGCGGCCAATAATTCAACAGATTCAATCGCGTCCGTACCCAAAGAAGTGTCAGCCAATTGATAGAGGTTCGTAAGACAGTTTCAACAACATTCGGGTACTGTTAATGTCAAAAACTTATGTAGCATACACGTAAGACTGCTCTAGTACTCTTGAAATTAACTAATTATGTATAGTTTTTTGTACTTAAAGTTTCGAAAGGGTTATATAAAATTTAAATAACCATTTTTAGTAGATGATGAAGTATCTTCTCTCATTAAACGAGAACATATTAACGAGATTTAACTTCAACATTCCGGTCTTCCCAAAAATGTAGTTTTCAGCTGCTGATTTTTGACATTAACAGTAATTTTAAAGTCATTATCTGAAGAATCTTTATAAACACAGACCCCTTTTATGATTTATGAATGACAGTTTGAAAACGGTTGCTTTTTAGCCAGTGTAAAATTTTCTCGACAATCTTTTGTTATTATAAATACATTTCTTTATACATTTTATGTAGAATACTGTTTTTTCTATGTCTTCAATTTAGCTATCTTGTTTCTTTGACGATATTTCTTTTGAGGTGAAATATTCCTATATTAGCTAATTTACATAATATTCATCTTTATCTTTTATATAAGTTTATCAGGTATGCGATTAAAAAACTATCAGTGAAATTTCTTTTAATTATCTGTAATGTTTCAAGTGAATTTAAGTCGGTAACTAAGGCGTTTTTGCTATACTTTCATTTTCTGCCACCAGTTGTCATAAGTGTCAAATCTCAAATTTCGAAATCGCCTTTATTCTACAGATTCTACTTAACACTAGTAATTTTAGAATTATTGATGAATACTATTTGTGATACTAAAATATTTCAGTAATATTTATTTTTCTTTCATTTGCAAACATTTGAATAATAATCGACTGGTGCATTTACAACAAAACATTTCTTATTTAAATATTATAGGCGTGTTTGGTATCGTGCTTTAGAGTAAAAAGTATTAAGGGGAACGTGATGTCTCTATATGACAATTGCTAGAACAATACTTTTGGAAAACCTAACGTACACTTTTCTGCACTACACTGATGTACCGAACAAACCTATTATATGTCTAATATAATATTTTAATAATTAATCAGAGCTGTTAGTTTCTTTTAATATAAACGAAAACTATCAGAATATTTGCCTTATCACCAGATTAAGGGAACATTGTGAAATTCATATAAAAAGAAATCATTAACAATATTTATACTCTTTCGTCTTTACATTCGTTTTTTGAAAAGAAAATAATTTATTGATACATATTATCTTAGAAGTATTTTTATTTATTATAACGTGTTCAGTCCGTATTTTTATTGTAATGAATAAAACTATTTCAACAAATTTGATTATTTGTTTATTCTATAAAAGTATTCATGGATATTTTTTTCTGGAAAATGTGTCAATCCCACCAAAAACAAATGTGAAAAAAAGGTCAAGTTTGATACAAAGAAAAAGACGTGACTTTGTCGATAAAAAGAAGTGATATCCAAGAAAGTGTCAAGTTTTTATAAATGACTCCTATATAATGTTGGCACCTTCTTAGATCTTACTTCTTTTTTTCGACAAAACCGCTTATTCTTAACTTCGCCTTTTTTCAGATTTATTTTTTTGGTGGGATTTCAATATTTTTTGTAAAGTTATATCAATAATAACAATACAAAATTGTTATCTAATTCCCCAGTTCCATACACATTGTTCGAAAGTGGCCGCATTAATAACTTTGTCTATGCTATAATTTCAGACTTTTTCCTATATATACGTCCAAAAACCTTCCTCCACATCAATTTTTTCTTCGTAAGTCACCTGAAAGTTGTCTAAACTTTTGATGAATGAGTTTGCCAGTGATAAAAATAGTGATTTTAGGGCGTCATTATCTCGTGAATGATAAAAGGTTTTTTTTAAATTGAAATTTAAGATTTGATAGTTAGAAAAGAGTCTTACTAGACATGCAAAATTGCAAGTGAGTAGGACAAATAGATTTTAAGTTACGGAGGAGTCGAAATTGGCCCGACATGGTTCGTATAATGTAACCCATGGCCCGATTGCTTTGCGAACTTGGCTTACACACTGCCATGTGTCCAGATATGTATTTGGGCTTTTTCTGTTTTGGTTTCTGAGATATTACACTGAAAATCCTAAAAAAGAACGCTGTATTAGCAAATACACTACATTGTCGGCAGGGTTCTTTTTTTAGCACTGGGAAAACGTAATAAATAACAGGTAAAAATTTAAAAACGAGTACAACGTGTTAATTATAAACTACATTTTATTTTTTACAGTAATAACGACACTTCAAATAAAAACTTTACACAGTTAATTATGTAATTTATCATGATATAACACTATTAAATAGATGACATCAACAACTACCCTAAATTAGACATTAGCTTAACAACTTAACACGTAAGGATTATAATAACTGTTCTCTTTTTCATATTCCTTTTTATGCTGTTTATTATGCAAATATGCTACAGATTTTTTTTGCAAGGGCTAGACGCTCGACAGTAAAGTTCATCATCTTCTTATATCCACATGTTATATTATCTTTCGATATGATTCACATCATATTGATAATAAAGAATGGAGATAAATTTAGTGCACAAAAATGCAACGAGAGAAAAATGATGATGCTTAGAAAAATCAGGGCCGGACTGGTAAAAAAAGTCGTTCTGGAACTAGGGCATGGACCGCCCACTGGATATTAACTCGCTATTCCCGTCTATCCGTCCGAGACGGATAAAAATTTACGCACATATTTGCACACCGAATAAAAACTGCCACAAGTGCTAAATGCAAAGCGATGAGAAATTATTTTTTAAGGAATAAAGAAAAAAATGCTTGTTATTTTTACAGCGCTCTAACTTTTCTCAAATGTAGAGTCACTAAAAAGTAGTCCAACATTAAACTTTTTATAACAGCCCTAACTCAACATCACATTGCTACTGGTACTTTTATAACTGTACTATTATCTCTGAATCTTCTTGGTTTCCGGGCTTTTCGGCCGTGGTCCATTGGTATTTCTCCACAACGTTTGGTCTACAACTTATCAAAGGCTCCTCACAGGCAACGACTGCTGTTCCACCCGTCTTTTATACTCAGCGTGCTAGTGTTCTCTGCTCGGTCGCAGTTTTGCTCTTTTGTGATTGGTCGTTCTACTCAGTGGGTTGATATGGCTCAATCTACTTAGATTCAAGACTTCTTTCCGGTTGAAATTACGTCTGTGTTTGTGTATTTGTATGGTCTCCCTGCATGTGGACAGACCACAACGCCTTTGATAATGTTAACCGCAATTGTAGACGAAAAGGTAGAAATATCAATGAACCACAGCCTACAAGCCCGGAAACCAAGACTATTTGGAACAACACCGGCCGTGAAAGCCTACATACTTCGATATTAACTCTACTACTGTGCTATAGTTACAATTAGAAATAATTTTATCCTGTCATAAAATGGTGAGTAAAAAACATTGGATGCCGCAGTTTGATTTTTACTGGACTTAAAAAAAACATTTCATGTAGACATCATCAAGGATTAATTATTACTGTCAATACATATGCATCAACACACGATTTCTACTATAGTTGAGTAGTATCGTTTAGAGAAGATAGTAACGTCATTACTGCTCACAAACGAGTTTTGTGTTGGACGGGTCTATCTTTTCTAAGAAGGGGTGGTGCCATGAATATGGCCTTAGTTGTTCGTCGCATCATTGACAGTACTGAAATTACAAATCACGTCGCTACTGATCGCTTTTCCCACTCTTTGATTACGCTGATTCCTGACCTTGCTACTATCTTCTCAAAGCGATACATAACACACTTTCATCTGTTAACTGTACCTTTACTAAAAGCAGATTGACAAAATTAGTCATTCATCGTTTACGCTATAATTAAAATACCTTGCATAAAACTGTTTCGGAGTATTATTAAAAGTACTCTCGGAAGTACGTGGAATTCTTTGATAACAACGATACTCCGATTTACAAGTGTTGTTATATATATGAGAATCATTTCGGTACGCAGGTAATTATTTTCTATTGTTTTACAATAAGTCAGTCACTAGAAAATCATATATTTCTTAGATTAATATTTAATTATATAAACTATTTATTTACAACACTATTATTTACAAATAAAAAAAATAATGAGATGAAACCTACTTACTATATTGTTTGCAATACAAAATCATTGATTCGTTTATAATAATAATACCTACATCATTTGATCGTGTAGTTACGAACCTTATGTCATTATAAAAAAACAATTAAATATAATCGCATAGGTAAATCAGATATATTTAAAGACCGCGCACACTTTCCAAGCATGGACCAGCACAAACCTGGACACTAAACCAGCTAATTTTAGTACAGGTTTCGTAATGTGCAGTAGACATTTTGCAGTTTTAACCTAGTTTTATCAACTCAAATTGATTAATAAACACGACACATTACTAGATCAGTCCAGCACGGCTAGACAGGAATAGTAGGCGATCGACTGACGATCGTTGCTGGTTGCATGTGCTGGTCTAGTGTGAGTTACTCCCAAAAATAACATCGGGTACCTTCACGAACAGGCTTGTTTTCTTCGTGCTGTGCTGGTCGTCCAGGTCCATGCTGGACAAGTGTGCGCGGTCTCTTGTACCTATCTAAAATAGGCCGCTTTGACTATATACACATACAAGCTTAGCAAATATTTTTGTTCAATTTTTATTGTTTTATTTGATATTAGAAGTAAACATACCGCAAAAAATTAAAATGCCAACGACAACACAATTAAAGGAGACTAGCCTGTTTTTAACATAAACCGCCAATCTAACAAAAAGTACAAGAGTCTATTTTTTTAAATACATTTTGCATTGCGGTAAAGTAATAAATTTTTGACGCCCCTGAAACTTTTAACCGACTTCAAAGAAAACAGATGGATGTCAAATCAACGTGTCGTTTATTTATAATGTATTTCATCTAAAAAAGAATGAATATTGTATAATTTTCAAATAATTAATAAGTGTCCGTCGGTTAGAAATGCCCCCGATTAAAAATACTTTTTTTTTAATTTTTAAGTTAAAAGTACGTACCTATTTTATCACGTTATAAATATAAACAATATAGTTGAAAGATAGGATTTTCGTAATAAAGAAAAACTAAATATTAATTTGTAGTAATATTGTAGATATTCCCAGTTCAACGATTCACCCCCAAAAATTATCTTCCCTAATATAATAAAACTGTTTATAAATTATACAACTATCAGTATTGTAGAAAGTGGCCAATTATTTGGCACTAAATAATATTCAATGCAATGATTTCACGTTACCTACCAATTTTTAATTCACACACTACGAAAAGTGTAAGAAATTTATAACGTTAACCCAAATTACAAATCGTAATTTATTCCAGTTATACAGCCTGTTCCAAAAGTATCCTTCCTTTTTTAAGATTTCACAAACCAACCAAATTTGAGGGAACTAAAAAATAATGTCACAAAGCCATTTCGCTAAAGATGACGCTATACTTTGTGACTTTTTAACCCTCAAAAATTAGTAAGTGAAGCTCTTATAAAAGCTGTGTTGTCGTTAAAAAAATGTAGGTAACAGTGAAGGACATCTTGACGTGCATAGCCAACTAGTTACTTTAACATTTTTAGCATTGCATTTGTTTATTTTAAACATGCTGTGCATTTTGTTTTTATATCAAATAAAGTTAAATATCGTAATGTAAGGCCTATTAAAGGTTATTAATTGCACAATAGATAAAAAATAGCTGTATTTTCGCATATGAACATTTCGTTCTTATCAATTTTCAAAATATGATGAGAGTATTTTCTTATTTGTGCAAGAATGGATGGCACTATCAAATTTAATAATGTTGTTTTTAAAACTGCTCTTGACAGAGTCAAAATACTTTTTTTTACAAAACATTTTAGCCGATAAATTGCGTCAAATCAGGAAATTCGAAATTTGTAAACGGGTCAAACTGCACCTGTCTGGCACGTATCTGTCTCGCTGCAGGAGGCGTGAGGCCTGTCGTCAGATGACCTCTTGCTACGCGCAGCTGTGACGAAGGACTGTCTCGCAAAACGAAACTGCACTGCGACGAACATACATCGTCTCTCAGTATGGCCTCGCGAGACCATTCCCTCATGAGTTGCGAACAGTCTGTTACGCGTAAACTGGCACATTGCATCTGGAAAAAAATCATTAATAGAGCTCAACTCCTTCGTGTCGCCATATTGATTACGTCATAAGTAAACTTCTCCCGTGTGTCAAATCACAATTGGAATTTTACCTGAGGGCGAAGCCCATATATTTAATACCCTCTACATTGCTAGCAAATATCGGGAGAAAGACTTAAACACTACTTGTCTCACTTATTATATGGTTTGCACATTGAACTAAGCTGTCAAAGTGAGGTGGCATGCTCTCTTCCACTTACTAATTGCCCCACTGCAGACGCGACACTTGCGCACAACGGGTCAAGTAAAAAGAAAGAGATAGAAAACAGTCATTTGCTGTCTCAGTTCATGGGTCACGCTTCCACTTACGATCACTAGCAATATAGAAGTTATTAAATACGTGGTTTTATTACATTTATCCGATTCACTGAAACGCGGCCTCTGGGTTTGCATTGTTTTTATTCGTTAAATATATGGCGGAGCCCATTATAAATATTCAATATGGCCGCCTTATACTAAGCTTTTGCATTGACGGTATACGAGGTTTCATTTAAAATGCATATTTCCGAGAGATATATTTGTCGTTGGGGTGATACTAATCCTTTAAAACGTAATTATATTGAAGGGGGAAAATCGCGAGTGTTGGTTACATCGTAAAATGTGGTAGAATCGTAGTGATAAGATTAACTTTGTTGCTTTCTGCATGCCCTTAACAATAGTTGACGGCATAATTAAAAAAAAAATTCCAGCCAATTGGGCGACGGGACCATTCCAACTTCAAAAATGTTATTTGATTATAATGAAGAAAATAAAATTTTTGATATTGTGTGAGGTGACGCGGGTAATCGCCAGTGTTCAATATATTTGCTATTCGTTTCCATAGTTACCTACATAAAATGTTCCACGTCATGTAAACATTAATCAAAGCATGCCGAACTGTTTATTTCTGACAGATCCATAAAACAAAAGAGCGATTGATTTTTTTTTATTTTCAAAATATTTCTGAAACTATAAAGTTTAGGAAAAAAATTTTTTAACAAAACTTTCTTGAAAAAATAAATAGAATAATAATCCGTTATGAAAAGTATACCATTATTATATAGAAAACACCTTTTTAGCATATATCTCTTCTGCGCATGCGCCGATTTTCCCTAAAAACAATAGGGCTCTTCATATTTGCATACCAAACATCCTCCCAAAATTTGGTTTCAATCCGTTCATCCGTTTGATCTGTATCGTGTTCACAGACTAACAGACGCACAGAGATTTTTCAAAAATATGTTTTTTGGATTCGGGGGACCTCAAAACGGAAAGATATTGTAAAATTTTTAAAAAGTGATTTTTGACCTAAACTAGTACCATTCCCCACTTGTGGGTTGGAATGGTAAAAACAGTTTGATAATGAATTTATTGAAAACATACCCCTTCGTTTGTGCAAACACAACTTGTGCAAGGCGATGGGAATGCGCTGTCACCGATTGCAACGTGTCTATCGGCGACAATGCAACCCTGCTGGCCGCTGCTTTCTCTCCACGCGCTAAGATCTATGCCGGGATGCGCTTGACATGCCACGCGAGGATTCAAAAATCCAGACGGCAAATCGAAAGCGGCTCTCTGCATATCGCCGACCGCGTCCAGATTTTCGCAAATCACTTTCGCAAGTGTTATTTTCCGAATTTCGGTGAGTTGCCCTTCGGTAAAACGAACTGATTCCTCGTCGTTTTCATACCTTAAAAATGGAAAATGATTTCACTGATCTATTTAAAAATAGTAGTTTTTATATCTCTTTTATAGTCGAAGGCATTGTCGCGAGACATAGTGTTATCACGAGCGATTTAGCGAGGTTTAACACTCACAATTAAATTCAAATCTTTGATTAACGTCTGAGAAAAATTGGTCGACAATTTTATGTACTTGAAGAACTCACAATTAAATATAATGCTTCGTAAAAAAGTCATCATAAATGCGAAGATAATGTGATCTTGATTTTGAAATATCGTCGTTGGTTCTGTAATAGCTCTTATGTGCATAGTTGGCAGATTTTACGTTTTTTAGATGAAAAGATTCAGGAAACGGAGCTCAATACACTAGTAATACCTCCAAATTAATTTTACAGTAACCAACAAGGGGAAGTAACTCTTATGTGAAAAGTTGTATCAAATAATTCCTCCCATGTGCCAATAAATCCGAAATTAACGTTAAATATTTTTTAAGAAAATACTTCGTCTTAACTAAACATGTATAGTGAAGATAAGTATGAATTAGTAATATACCTCTGAAATTGCTAGTTCTTACCAGTAACTTTGGTTCTTACCATCCATTGCTGAAATAACCACTTTTTGGTCTTTTCTGCAAGTTTTACTTTTTGCACATTAGAGGTATTACAGAACCAACGACGATATGTTAATTTTAAATAATATTTACCAAAATCTGTCACATTTTCGCAGTTGTCTGAACTGAATGGCGATGATACAGGCAAATGTAGGGCCAACAAGACCTCCTTGTAACGGTCTCTCGCTCATACCTCCCGAGAATAAATCTATGTCATCGACCGTAGCATATATGCGTTTCAATCGAGCTATCACTTCTGTAGGTATTTCACGAGACAGATCTTCGAAGGATGTAGCTCTTTTGAGATTACAGAGAGCTCTGTAATTGTTATATGACTGAATGCCGTGATCGCGACCTGGAAACAAGAGAATTGTTGTTTTAAGGCTATATTTTGTTTTGACTATTTGAAACCAGACTTCGAGTGATTTTGATTTAACCCATAAATAGTATAGTAATAATAAAAAAATAATAAAATATTATGAAAATGTGTTTTCCCATTCTGGTATACCCCAAGAGAAAACGAAATTAGAAACAAAGGTCTCGTTGCTAATGTCTACTCAACTGTTCTAATCTAAATCCTAAACAGTTAAAAAATATAATTACCTCTTTGGATATTTAATGCTATAAGATCAATTCCGGAGAAGGGTATTCTCCTGTCTTCAAACAAATGATTCGTAACTTCGCCGGTTACAAACTGATCTAATGTTTCCATCGGAGTTGAAACTAAACCTCGAGCTATTTCGTCAATCATATGCGGTTGTATTAGCATATCTGGTTTAAAGAAACCGTTTCTCAGTAATATTGGTGGATCGATCACTTGATAGTTTGGACTCATTCTGGGTATGTGTGGTCTTAACAAGGAATGGCCGATTCTGAAAGCTGCCGTCGCAAATTCGTTTACGATCGATGGATTGCAGTTCGGATTATATTCTTTGTAATATCCTTGGGGTAAAAGCTTAAGTCCGTAAAGATTAACCGCGTTCCAACTAAGAATACGTGGTAGAAACTCATTGTATGTGATGTGTTGGTTTATTGCTATGACGATTCTTCGAGCGTGTTCGTAAAGTTTGTCCGCTTCCCAATGAGGATTTACTCCGCGGAGTCCTTCTATGATTCTGTTATGCTCGCGCATAAATATTGTATGCATTACGGCTAGTCCTGGTTGTTCAGAAGCGCGGCCATCACCTGAAAAATCCAAACAGTCATTTTAAGATTGCACGATTTTTGACAAAACAAGATTTTACTTATTTGAGACAAGAACATAAGAAAGCCGTTATGAAATTAATGATTTTTACATCATCATTAATTTCAAGATTAAAATAAATAAGAATAAAATTAAAACGCAATTGCTAATTTATGTTTATGAAGCTTATGGCATCTGTTGTCGAGCGTCTATAATTCACATTACATATTTTTAAATAGACGATTAAAAAAAAAACGTAATGATAATAAACAATATGAAACTAATTTGGGCGTATAGACTGATTGAAAGAAGCGTGTCTTTGTATAATTTGTGTAAAAAGTTCTGATAATTTAATGACTTTACCGGCAATAAAGCACAGTCCAGACGGAGCTCTGCATTCAGGATGCGTAGCCGACTGTGGCAAAAGTTCTTTTCCTTTAATCGGATGCACGGTTGCGTTTAAGCGGCCACCGAAACCTTTTAGTTCATTCGCTTGGCACCTGTTTTCACCATACACTTGTGAGGCATCCAAAAATGCTGAGTTTTGATTTACCTGCAATTGAAAATGTTAGAAATATTCTCAGAACTAATATATTATACGAAACAACTGATGTTCATATTCAAAAGTATCATTCATAAGATGTTATTTTTCATGGAAATGCATTTTTATGTTTCATAGAGAAACAATTTCGATATTTGAGTTTGTTGCGTATATAATTTAGAAGTAACCGAACTTACTTGTTCTCGAGGACCAAGACTCAGTTGCCCCGGTAAAGATCTCATGAACGGCAAACAGTTTCGTACGCCGGTTGTAAGATTGAATTCTGGGTAATAGTGATCTCCAGGAGGAATAGAAATAGGATCGCATTCTTGATGTATTGTCCGCGGGGAATCACATGGACGACAGTCAGGAATTGATTCGTGGAAACCTTAAAAACAAAACACATAAGATTGTAACACTAGATTTATATTTCATATCAGATCAACTGTTAATTATAAGAGGCTTCATTCATCAAAACTATAGATTCCGGTGGCATTCTTACAATTATTTGCTGTTGCATATTTCAATCAACATCCTTTTGAACTTTGCGACCCTACTAAGTTTGCTCAGCGCTAGTTAAGCAGTTAAATAGTCACATGATAGACAACCAAAACAGTAAGGAGGGAATCCTGAACTCGACAATTTGGAAATTCTGATTACGATTTTCGATTGTTTTAGCATGTACACCCTGTGTTTTTTTTTTCTTTTGGGGGGGGGGGGGGCGTGCCTGTGTTTGAAGTCATTTTTTTTTAATAAATCCTCTTGAAAATTACATTTTAAAGCATTTTAATAACATACGAACAAGAAAGGATTTTTTCCCATTTCTAGATGCGATTCTTCTATAAAATGAAATTTAAAAGAATTGTGAACAAGCCCATTGTGCGCAGAAGACTGCTCACAATCGCAATGGGTTAAGCTTCGGTTCAATGAAGATCGCTTTCGGTTCTTTAAATGTAACGCACTAAATTTTTATGTAGCGCTTCTGATAATAAGTTTTCTAGGAAATTGAGAGAAAATTTACAGAATGAATTGATATTTACCTTTATGGATTGGCGTCATAGTAATATCATGGTCCAAGAATTGACCGTACTGCATTGTTATCAAAGTGTAACGACTGTGCAAGTTACTTATGTCAGGATGAATCAAGGCCGACACCACGCGGGGATTAGGCAACGGAAGGCCAGAGGCTCCAGTTGAACGTGGTCTTGATATCGCTGTAAAATAAACATTATTAGTTATTACTTCTACAGTGTTTTGTTGTTAAATTACTTTTAATCAATTGTTTCTAAAAACAAAAAAAAAAAAACAAAACAAAACAAAAAAAAAACAACTCCTATAACAAATGATGTTATTTCAAATTAACGAGTACAAAAACCATTTTGATGGTTAAATGTGTCAGTTAAATAAAAATTAAAATTGGGAAGACCCAAACCGAAATATATGGGTAAAATGTTGACAATTGAGAATAGATTACGACTAAGGCCTAGCACACATGAAGAGCGTTCAACGCGCGTTGGGCCAACGCGCGTTGAACGCCTCTCATATAAACTGGGCCTAATCGTGATTCCAATGCAACGTTTGTAAATAAGTGCGATAAATAGGTATTCGAGATTATTATCGCATTCCCTTTTTGAGTAGGTGATCTACGACCCATCCATTACAACTATACCCGGTAAGAAATGAAAATTATAGGCAACCTTACAGCCTGTTAAATGGGGTGTCGCGACGTAAAAAAACTGTTCTTATTTCAGTAATTACTTACAATCTTCATATGCGGGAGGCAACAATCTGGCAAACGGCGTCAAACTGGAGCCAAGTTTAGGGTTACGCAAGTTATTGCAGCGTCCGGTAAACGTTCTGAATGGTTTTGAAGTGTCGCAGGGTTGAGAACTTTCGTCGCATTCAGGTTCCAGAGTTAGTGCCGATGACAGGAATGGACTCACATCGACGCTTTGTAAACCGTCTGTAAAGTCTGCACCGAAAGCCGAAACCGCCAGGACGCTGTTATCGAATGCTTGCCTTCGGCGACGACGACTGTAAACAAAGATGTCAGTTTAATTTCACAATTTTCATCCCTCGCGTCCTATATAGACCACATATGGTATCACTGCGGTGTCCGTTCATCACAGACGATTTTCTCTGAAATTTTTTGACGCAAAATTGTGAAATTTGCCACAGAGATAAAGTCCAGTGGCCTATTTATACAGACGTGAAGTATAATAAAAAGTTGAATTTTTTAAATCATGAATTCAACAATAGATTTGATTTTTCAAACATTTTTTAATTCTAATATCAAGCAGGCAGGATATAGCTCCGCTGTAGAGATGAAGATTCGTATGGCAGAGTCGTGGAGTCAGGTCTTTTTTAAGATTCTTGATTGTATTAAATATCCATTTTTTAAATAAAAGTTTAAAAAGAACAAACAAAAAATTATCAGGACGAAGAGATTTTAACGTGATAAATTGTTATAAATAATTTAATTGTTTATATCATCATATAACTGCAGAACCGAAATTTGGCTATAGAACACACAAGTAGGGGTCTCTGATCAGTGGCGTAAGTATGCCGTTTGACCCCGTGGCAAATTTTACTAAAATGTTAGGGATCCTCCTGTTCACGGCCCTCTCGGACCGGGGCAGCCCCGGATCTAGGGGGGGGGGCATAAAAGTGAGAATTTTTTTTAAATTTTTAACTCCAAAAATTCGTATTTTTGTAAAAAGAAAAAAAAACCGAAGATGATATAGGTTAAACTATTTCAAATTAGTCATAGTTTCTTCTCTTATGACTATATAGTGAATTTCAGTCATTTTATAGAAGCTACGTGCAAAAAATATAGTAGGTATGCATCTCGTACGCAATTATTATTATGACTCGTGTGACTGCTAAACTCGCGTGTAACATAATGCCACAGCTCGTAACATAATGACTGCATTTACGTACGAGATACACTATTTTCTTTTGACTGCTGATAAGTGTACTTTAAAATTCAACAATCAATATATCGGAAATTTTATTATATTCCTGAATTCATTTTGACTGGCACAAAGAACGAAAATAAAATATATCAGTGATGCTGATAAGTTTACCACGCACTCAGATCTTAGACTACATAAATTAAAGATCCCAGGTGGCAGTTTCAGGGGGTGCCAAAATCATAATTTAATATGGTAATAGATAATAAAGAGTGCAAATTAGGGTTCTTATTGTCCCGTTCAGGAAAATGCCAACCATTACATATTTGTGAATTTATCTCAAACGCTGGAGAGAGGGGCTGCCATTATCAAGTTTCTGCCCGGGTTCGAAAAAATCGTAGATCCGGGGCTCGGCAGGAGTCCAGTGGCATTTTGCCTGTCCTGTCATCCTATTGTTACGCCACTGTGCGAGTGTTTAATCATTTTTCGTTTCATGTTTGAAAAATCTTGTGTACTTTCTCACAAATCGTCAACTTATTATCCAGCCTCCAGAAGCATACAAGAGGTATTTCTTGGTCGCTCGAATTAAGCATAGACACACTAACCATAATTTAGATGTAGGTGTTTAGCCATATTATTATTTAAGCTTTTATGAAATTTCGTCCGGTTGTGAACATATTATACTAGCGGCACCAAATCATGAAAGCTTAAACAATAATGTGATTAAACAATAAACAGTAAACACCGCTAGTTATGGTTAGTGTCCATGCTTTATTCGAGCGGCCTAGAAATACTTCCTGATGCTTCTGGGTTCCGGATAACAAGTTGACGATTATTGTCAAATGATCAAAATCACATAGAATTTTTCAAACGTGAAACAAATGGTGAAAAAAAGTTGCTCTCTGCGTTATCGCACACACCTAATTCAATTTTAACGATTTTTGGGTACCTGTACAGTGTACATAGGGTTCCTTAACTTAAAAAAGATAAACTATAGTTGAAGTAAAAGTGTGTTTTTACAAAATTAGCCTGGCTTTGAGCAAACTCCGTGAATGCGGTCAGAAAGTTATTTGACTTTATAGCAAAGACCTTAAAAAATCCACAAAAAATTATCACACTAATACGCTTCACATGTCCTGAGGTCGGGCAGTGGCTTGAGGCCCGTGACAAATTTTACTAAATGTTGTAATAATAAATTTAAGGATCCTCCTATTCTCACGGCTCTCTCGGGTCAGGAGCCCGTGGCATTTTACTCGTCCTGTTACCCTATTGTTACGCCACTGGGTCTGATCAATAAAAAACAAACATACATTAATATTTGTAATCATAATAACAAACTACATCATTTACCGAATCTTTACACCAAATTTGGTATTTCAAAAAAATAAATACTAATCTCCGTGTTAAAGACGTGAAAATTAACCGAAAAAATAAGTTTTTACTTACTTTTGAAGAGAGTTAATAATTTCATTTGACGCAAATTCAAAGAGTAACGATGTGTTAGCTAGTTTTAAAGCAGCTTTATTAGCTTTGCTGAATGATGCCGCCGTGCCAACTGATGATTTAGGGTCTGCACTTCCTCCTGAAAGATGAAACTTTTATTTAGCATAATCGGTACCGTAGCTTTTATTGTACTTTGTTTAACACAGGCAGGGCCGTCTTCAACCTATTGGAGGCCCTGGCAGGAACTGGGGGGTCCCTATTGATCGCGGGGCCCTGGGCTCGTGTCCAGAGTGCCCAGTGGGAAAAAGGGGCCTGAACACAGGCGGTTTTGTCATTGATGCATTTTGCTGTTAACTTACGTGTGGCCCAAGATTCATATTCCATGCGACGCCGATCAGCAATTTCCTGTTGCGCTTTTTCCATCGCTTCCATTAATATGTCTTCACTTACTTCGACCATGTAATCCATTTCTAACCATGGTGTTATGTTCATACTAGCGTACTGACGACATGTTATTCTTGCATTGCTGTGAACAACAAGACATGTTAAAAAAACTTTTTAACAAAAAAATTAAACCGCCGAAAAACTGAAAAGCAAAAAATAATAAATCTTTTTATTTAACTAAGTTCTATCTAAGTAGTTGAACGTATGTGACAGTCTAGTATATCTAAGTAATTTTGAGTCGGCGTCAACAATCCTTCGCCGGAAATCTCTGAGCGTTCACGATATCAGCGACAGAGCAACCCTAACGGGCACACTGAGGGCACACGTCTTTGCGAGTGGTCGTGTGGAGAGCGCATGTTTAGAATGTTAATGTTTATCGCTGGAGATTTCACGTATCATTGTTAATTTGATTTGGTTATTTCTTTTAGTGATCTTTGTTCATTGATGGTTTAACGCCGACTCAAAATTACTTAGATATACTAGACTGTCACATACGTTCAACTACTTAGATAGAACTTAGTTAAATAAAAAGATTTATTATTTTTTGCTTTTCAGTTTTTCGGCGGTTTAATTTTTTTGTTAAAAAGTTTTTATTTAATAATTTTTTGTGGCTATATAATTTATAATTGTAATGTACACAACTCAGCATGAAAATCTGTGAGTGAACAATAAATCACCCCTATTTTCCCACCCTTAGGGTAGGAATTTTTTTTCCAAATTTATATGAGACGAACCTCGAGGTATACCCTATCCAATAAAAAAATAATTATCAAAGTTGGACCACTCTGTATAAAGTTATGTGTGGTCATACATTACAATCAGTGAGTGAACAATCAATCATCCCCTGTTTTCCTACCCTTAGGGTTGGAATTTTTCTACCAAATTTATATGGGACCAACTTCGGGGTATACCCTTTCAAACAAAAAAATAATTATCAAAATCGGACTACTCTGTAAAAAGTTATGCGTGGTCATACATAAATTAAAAAAAAAAAAAAAATAAATAAAAAAAAAAATATATACGCGTCGAATGAGAACCTCCTCGGTTTTTGTTTTTCGTCGGTTAAAAATAGACACCAGCCGAACTTTTTGTCTCCTACATAAATCAGTTTTCGACTTCCTAGCAAAATTACTTTTGCTTATGAAATCAAAAATAATGCGTAAAACTTTTATACTCACAGGTACGGATCTTCTCGTACAAACGCTTTGGGTTGAACCTTTTCAAACCCTTCGACATTCGAACAAAGTAATCCAGCGAGTGTAACTTTTCTGATTTCTTCGATTTGTTCAATCGTCAACGAACTTGGCGGTATGTCGTTTTCGTACCAAAATCTATCAGATTTACGCAATAAACTGAACTGTTTTTTTAACAAACAAGATAACGTCGGTCCTACGATGGCGCCCGGTGTTGGGGCTTCAAGCACGGCTCCTGTCAGTAGATCAATATCATTTGGATGGCTGAAAAAGAGGAATATTTGATATTTCATTATCCGAACAGATTTCAATGCGGTAGTTTACTTCTTGTTTACTAGATTCATCCGGGTGCAGATCGGATTGAAGTTTATATTAGAAATGGTGTGAAGTATTTTCAAAACCGGGCAGTCAATTATAAATTGGAGCAAATGGACGGGACATCTAGTTTGTATTTTAATTGATAGCTTTCTTTGATGGGCCAAGAAACCATGTGTTAACAGTTAATTTCTCGTTACCTGTACACTTTCTGCAATTTCTCGATGTTTGCGTTCGAAATACCATATTGAGACAAACTCTCAAACGTTACTTCTTCGGAGACTTCTTCGTCGCGACACAATTTCAACCACGCCGGATATGGCGGCAAGCCATGGTCGCGACCCATGTGAAGTAATAGCGGTCCATTATATTGCATCGGTTCGCTACGCAAACCCATCGTGTGAGCCGGCGTCCTGGACAGCGACTCTATCACCGTCTTCAGGGAGTCCAAGTCGACAGTTTCGTTGATCAACGAACTTGGTAACATCGACATGAACGCTGGAAGTGCTGACAGTGATACGGAATTGTACACGCCTGCTTTATTCGAACTCGAATAATCCGAATAATGACCGCGTGATACCAGTTTCAAGTCTGAATTTCCAATGGAAACCTATCAACGCAAGAAAATCAATAAATTTTCCACCGTAAAATCATTTTTTTTTTTGAAAAAACTATTGAACAGATCTTGGAGAAAGTAACGTATTGATTTTTTAATGTTGATCGCCGTTATTAACTATTTGAGTTCAACTTGAGGACTTAAAGTAGATCCAGAACTCCGACCAAGAGCAATATAATGTATATGATCAAAACTGGGTTCTACGACGTATTATCCGTGGATACTACATCCGCGACAATATATCTGCATGCAATTATATCCGACAACGAAATAGCATACCCGTTTATCGTTCACCCCGGAATGTTTTTTAAAAACTCTACATTTGCCCCTTCCCGTTTCACTGCAAGACAATTCGCATACCCCTCTATCGTTCACCCCGGAATTACAATTCGCATACCCGTTTATCGTTCACCCCGGAATTATTTTTTTAAAAACTCCACATTTGCCCCTTCCCGTTTCACTACGAGACAATTCGCAAACCCGTTTATCGTTCACCCCGGAATTGTCTTTTTAAAAACTCTACATTTGCCCCTTCCCGTTTCACTGCGAGACAATTCGCATACCCCGAAATTACAATTCGCATACCCGTTTATCGTTCACCCCGGTTTATTCGGATATATTGTCGCAGATATATTTGCGGGCAAGAAAATTATTTTTACTATTTTGTGCGTACCTCTCCTAGAACGGTGGTAAGAAATTCGTTATACGTTATGTGTTGTAGTTGGGCTACGACAATGTTCTTAGCTTCTTCGTAAAGTCTGTTATCATCCCAGTGTCTGTTAAGTCGGGCCAATTCGACGGCTAATCGATTGTGTTCCGTCAGCATGATCGCGTACAACGGATGTCTTGCGCATCGCAAACACGCTCTCACCTTCACCAAACCACCTTCCCATTGGCGAAGCATTCTCGCAGCATCTTCCGTCGACCCGTATATATCAGACCCGTCCAGAAAACTGGTCGCTGTGTTCATTTGTTCGCGGTATTCTGTTAACAAATTTACTGACACTTTACTGACTGTATTAAAAAAAGTCTAATGCCGGCACTTCACATGGCTATTTGTATTTGTGTATTTGGCATATTTGGCAAACAATTACCATGTGTGGACAGTCTATTTGACAAATACGTGTTACCGTGCGCTTGTCGGTTTTTCGAGGCACATCAAAGGAGTCAAACAGGCAAATACGCAAATAAACCGTACACACAATGGCCATATTAAGAAGCGCACGCGCCGTGAACCTGTACGGACGTGCAGTATTTTTGTGTCTGTGCTGTGAGCGAGAACTGGAACAATTACTATTGAAAATGAATTGGGACAATGAAACAGTGCTAAAATTCCTGGAATTTTGAACCTTGCGTTCTGCTGCCAAATGTTTGTGTGTTTGTTATTTGACTGTGTGGATGGTCGTATTTGCCTCTATTTGCATGTTTGCCTTGAACGTCATATATTTTGTCAAATACAACAAACACCCAATAGCGAACACAAATAGAGCCATGTGAAGTGCCACCATAAGAAGTTTTTAAAGCCAACATTTACTATTTATAGTAATTTACATGTTCATTTTTGAAGAACTCCTCAATACGTTAAATTTTAACACTAACGCTGTAATGTAACAATGAAAAATTTCCATAACAAAAAAAAAAAACTACTGTTTTTGGAATTCAACACCAGCGATACCTATTACCTACATATAGTCTGAAGACTGAGCACCTCAGTCCGTATGTATACGGTCTAATGCCGTATAGATAGATAGATAGAAAATTTTATTCTGTAATACTGGGAACAGCGTAGAATATGTCAATACAATACAATAATATATTATATGAAATATCAAGTTATAATCTAGTATCTACCTAGACTGTTTACATACGTACCAAAATCGCATTTGTCGTTTTCGAGCGCCGGTACGGACCGTATATATTCGACGCAGATATCCGGACTAAGTCTGGCGTAGCATTCGCTGTGCACCTTCTGCTGCGTAGTGCCGCAGCATCTACCTTCGGGACGCGGATGTTCCGTGTTCGCGATGTCTCTGAGGACCAGAGCACCCCAAGCGCCGACCAAAGATGTGACATAGCGATGTTCTTCGCGCGTTGCTTGCACGGCGTCGACGACGTCAATGACGCTTGGCAGCGAATGTGTTGTTACTGATTGTCGGGGTTGCGTTGTGCCTGAAACAAATGTTTTGTTGTCAGTTTTGTGCATTGTTGATACATAATTTTACTATAAATTATTAATTCTTTCAGCGAACACTCCTCAATCGATCGGTTATAGTTTTCTGGCTGGCTCGATTTGAAATTATACCAGGCTTTTTTGTGGAGAAATATGTACGGTCACAACAATCCAAGGTCATTGTCAAATTAGATTTTGTGACAATTGTTTCTGCAACCCAACAAAAGAATAGTGAAGATTTGTTTGGTAAATCGGTAACACGATACGAACAACGATGTTTCAACGGTCTCGATTGTTTTTTCAATCTTTGCTAAACAATAACTGCTTTTGTTTATAAAAACTGCAGGTAAGAGTCATTTATAGAATTTTTTTGTGTTGTTATTCATGTACAGAGATTGCTATTGTTTCTTTAAAAAACCGGCTAGAACTGTCCCTAAATATTTGTTTCATTTATATAATAATATAAATCTAAAAATAATTACTGGTTCAAAAACAATTCCAGTAAAATGTTTTCTTTGAAGGTATAAGTGGAGCGTGTCGTGTTATTATGTACGAGAGAGACCGATGTATGCTACTGCCCAATTATACAAACGCGGGGTTATGCAACACTGTGTTCATTGTTGCAAGTATCCACACATTTCCTTATGTTCCCCAATTAATAGAAGAGAAGTTGACTTGCATTAATTCTTAAGTGTTCTAAGATTACTATCTTAGGGCAGACGGTAACCCGCGGGTCTTCAAGTGATCCATTTGATAATTTCAAGGGACCCACTTTTAAGTTCCGCTATTAAAGATACTAGCGGCCCGATCCGGCTTCGCCCCAATTTGTAAATTGTCAACGTTTTTTCGTCGAATTACGTTGTAAAATGGGTCTCCGTTAAAAGCGCTTTTATTTTAACGCGATAATATAATAGCCTATGTCCATCATGAAGCTCCATTCTAAATATTGGTGAAACAAATTTTGAAATCGGGTGAGTAGTTTCGGAGATTACTTCCTACATCCAAACAAGTTTTACGTCTTTATAATATTAGTATAGATAAAGATATATTACAAAGCATAACATCAAATAAAAGCATTTTAAGAAAATATGAATAATAAGCAAATATTATAAATTCGATCCAAGCAGCTAGCAAACGATTTCGAAACCGTCACCCACATGCGCAGTAGGTAAAACGAAGCTGTTAGTGGCGATTTTAGAACACGTTTTAGCTACTGCGCATGCGAGTGACGGTTTCGAAACCGTTTGCTGGCTGCTTAAAACGAACCTTTCGTTTTTCCATGTTTTGACTAATGTACTATTTCAAAATGAAAATTGATTTTGACCCGAAGTCAAAAAAGGTTGCCGACGTCTGGACTCTAGCTATAAGTAGTCAGTCCCGGATCTACGATTTTTTCGAACCGGGGAAGAAACTTGATAAATGCGCCCCCTCTCTCCAGCGTTTGAGATAAATTACTTAAAAAAACTCACAAATATATTATACCTAATGGTTGGCATTTTTCGTGAATAGAAAAGCAGAAAACAAGCTGATTGAGTAAATCAAAAGAAGGACAACCATATTATATTATGATTTTAGCGCCCCCTGAAACTTCCACCCGGGGAGGGTGCCCTGATTTGCCCCCCCCCCCCCCCCATACGGGATCTGTAAGTAGTGCCTATACAATATATACATCTTCTTCACAAATTATTTTTTTTGTATTTTGGATTTATTATATTATTTAGATATGTATGTAGAACATTTTTCTTAAAACTGATAAATTATATTAATAATGCAATAATCTAATAATAATACCTATACATATCTTGCAAACTGAACAGTTACTAAAATCATCAAAGTTGAGTTCAGTACAATTCATAATATTTATATCCACAACAGATATTAATTTAAAAAATTCTTTATGCACATAAAGATAAGGCATTAATTAAAATTTGCTTAATTTCGCTTCTGTAACGACATACCGGAAGTCGGAAGTTGAGATGTTAAAGTATGCTCTGAATATCTGTGTCTACTAAAAACGACGCGCGATCTAATTAGGTACTATATATTTTTAATTACCTATTTTAATTTTCATTTTAAAAACAAATTTTATTGACCGTTCCTACCGCTGGGTCACCAGTGCCGTAGCTAGGATTGTAATAGCGGTGCCCAGGCACAGGCACAGATCCTGAAGGCTCACAGGAATGACCAAACCAGGACCAAGTTTTAAGATTAGAAAATTTTTTAAAGGCGCAGTTATAGAAGCTCGAACCGTGCGCATAAAAGGCTGTGGGATACTATACTAATTTCTATAAATACCTCTCTTCAATATCATCTATCTATATACTAATACACTAGTAACAAAAATTAAAGGATATAAAAAAAAATCTAAATTTTTGGGTAATATTCAACGAGCTGTAACTCCGAGGGAAATGATTGTACAGAAAATAAAAAAAAAGCAAATTATAGCTCCAAGTATCTAGTTTTCAGGTATGACCATGAATTTTTTTTTTTATGTTTTAGTCTGGAGAAATTTTAAAGAAACTACCAAAAAAAAAATTTTCCAAATTTTTTCTTGTCTAAAAAAAGGTATACGGACTTCAAAAAAATTTTTTCCATCATTCCACTCGAAAACTCTCGTAGAAAATTTAATGCCCTTTAATTTGATGTACTCATGAAGCCTGTACGATGATTTGCCGCAGAGTTATCGTCAATCAAAGCCAAAAGCATCTTTTTAACTTTAATAATCAATAACTCTGGAAATAATGATCGTATAGAAAATCGATGGGGGGTTTTGAAAACTTCACAATATTCCCTATAAGGGACTGTGAATGGCTATTGACGAAAAAATTTTTTTCGAAGCAAAAATCTTGATTGAAAAAAGGATAAAAATTTGCGTAATTAAGGATATTTGGATAAATTGGTATAACTTTGGATAAAATGGATGAACGAAGGATATCGTCAGTAATTTTTCAACCTTAAAGTGTCCTGAAAAATCCCTGAAAAATTCAAAACGATGCGATTTTTTTTTCTTAGTGCCCCGAAGCTTCAAATTCACGTTTAGTGTGAAGAAAAGCCGACATCCACTGGGGGGTATATCGATTTTTTTTATTGATTTTTTAAGTTGACATTTAAAACTAAGGCAGTTGCAGTGGTAAAAAAAATCCAGTTAATTTTTTTTGACAATAATGGAGCATTCTGAAGACGTTAACAAAAAAAAATTTTGAAAAAAAAAATTTTCGAAAAAAAAATTTTCGAAAAAAAAATTTTTGAAAAAAATTAAATTTTTTTTTTTTTTAATTTTTAACAAACACGATTTTTTCGATCGAAAAAATACAGATTATCGATAAAAAAAATTTGTTTTCATTGAAAAAATGAATAAAAATTGAAAAATTGCCCATAATGGTGATTTTTGCAAAAACAATAAATTTGAAGCTTCGGGGCACTAAGAAAAAAAAATCGCATCGTTTTGAATTTTTCAGGGATTTTTCAGGACACTTTAAGGTTGAAAAATTACTGACGATATCCTTCGTTCATCCATTTTATCCAAAGTTATACCAATTTATCCAAATATCCTTAATTACGCAAATTTTTATCCTTTTTTCAATCAAGATTTTTGCTTCGAAAAAATTTTTTTCGTCAATAGCCATTCACAGTATCTTATAGGGAATATTGTGAAGTTTTCAAAACCCCCCATCGATTTTCTATACGATCATTATTTCCAGAGTTATTGATTATTAAAGTTAAAAAGATGCTTTTGGCTTTGATTGACGATAACTCTGCGGCAAATCATCGTACAGGCTTCATGAGTACATCAAATTAAAGGGCATTAAATTTTCTACGAGAGTTTTCGAGTGGAATGATGGAAAAAATTTTTTTGAAGTCCGTATACCTTTTTTTAGACAAGAAAAAATTTGGAAAATTTTTTTTTTGGTAGTTTCTTTAAAATTTCTCCAGACTAAAACATAAAAAAAAAAATTCATGGTCATACCTGAAAACTAGATACTTGGAGCTATAATTTGCTTTTTTTTTATTTTCTGTACAATCATTTCCCTCGGAGTTACAGCTCGTTGAATATTACCCAAAAATTTAGATTTTTTTTTATATCCTTTAATTTTTGTTACTAGTGTATATAAAGCTGAAGAGTTTGTTGGTTTGTTTGTTTGAACGCGCTAATCTCAGGAACTACTGGTTCAAATTGAAAAACATTTTTTTTGTTGGATAGCCCATTTATTGAGGAAGGCTATAGGCTATATAAAATCAGGCTACGACCATTAGGAGCGGAGTATTAATGAAAAATGTTGCAAAATGTATCTCAAAAATAAGCTTCTATTCAGGTGAAATGCACCAACTAAATATACTCATATTAGCGTTGTCATAATACAGCGCCGGCTAGCTCAATCGGTAGAGCACACGACTGTCAATATCAGGGTCGTGGGTTCGAGCCCTACGTTGGGCAAATATATATTTATTTTATTTTTTATTTTCTACATTACTTTGTTCTAAGGCTTACATTTAAATTTATTTTAATTTTATTTAATTAATTAAAAAAAAAATATTAGTTAAAAAAAGTATAAATACTGCTTTTTATCAACAAAAACTTTTGAACGGTAACTCCGATCATCATGAAAGGACACAACATTCATCTCGGTAAACTGAGATGAATGTGTGTACTCATGTTCCTCCCTTCCCCATTCGTTCTTTTACACCCGGGTGAAACCGGACGGAACCGCTACATAATATATATTCAGTGATGGATTTGCAATCTTAGCCGCCCTAGGCCCCAGGGCCCCAGCCGCCACTTTCTCAGCACCCATCATATTTCATAATGAATTTACTTTTTTGCCAACTTTTATCGAAATAGATTCAGAAATTTAGTTAACTCTAATAGCTGCTAGTTTGTCATATTTTTCGAGGTTTCAGGGATAATTACACATTTAAATAAAACATTTAATATACACTATATATGTATATAAAATCTCACAAACTCATTTTTGAACTTGGACGTTGCGCGCTATCAACAAAGCTAACGTAAAATAATTTTAGAAAAGCGTTATGTGACCTAAAATCAAAATTATAAAAAAAAATCCCCGACAACAGGTCAGCATTGTTGGTTTTATTAAGTTGTCCGTTTTAATTGCATTTAAAAAAAAACTCAACTGTCCAAAATATTGGTCTAAATTAGATATTCCGATCACTTTTTTAGGAAGATTATTGTTATACGATGCGGTGCAGACTGCATCGTAATGTGTTTTGTCACGATTGGCCGCCCTAGGCCCGGGCCTACTGGGCCTTAGGGCAAATCCGCCACTGCATTTGTTTTGATTCGTTGTACTTGTGTATCGATCGGCGATCTATAATTTTAATTTCTCAAATCATTTGCACATTATTAATTGCTAGGTTCCACAGCTACTTTTTAATGCAACTACGTTGACAAACAGGACAAGGTCGTTAGTCGTTACTTTACTTTATCATATGGCTTTGTGTTATGTTCGTTGGTCATCAAGACACACATTCTTGCATTTAATATAAACATTGCATTAACATTATAATACCTACAATATCGAATGTCGAAACTGAATAACCGAATTCATTTTATTTAAGGACATAAGAATGAATACATATGAACATGAGCATAAAAATAAAAGTTCCTCCATTTTTCCTTGACAATATAAAAAAAAATTGGTTGTCTGTAAAGTCGGTTTACGGACGATAGTTTTACGTGATAACGTATTCCGTAATACATAACCTAAACCTCCCAAAATTTGGTTTCAATCCGCTTATCCCCTTGGTGTCGGAATGATAAGAAATGTCAAAAGTGACGTTTGCAACTGTCAAAGTATTTGTTCTAATAATAATTAGTTATTCCAATACTTAACTTAGAAGGCGTTGCATTTCACAAAATACTAATGTCAAAAAATTGAATTAAACATAAGAAATGCAGCCGTTTTCATGTTAAGACAAGACATACGTTATCTTCTAATTTCCATGTACGGCAAACAAAGACGACCGACCGCGTCGCGCCATGCATTAGACAACATTGCATTTATACAGCTATTTTTCTATATTTTGTATAAAATATTTTTCTATATAAATTTGTATAAAAAAACTGTTTAGGCAAATTCTGTTATACGAAATCTATGTAAAATGTTCTCCTCTTTCGTTTAAGACTGGTTTCAAACCGATCTGATTTAAATTGAGCGAGAAATTAGCAAAAAGCACGCACAGGGTCAGGCGGAACGTTACGCGTTATGCGTTACGCGTTACACTTTTTCGTACATGCAGCCGGTGTTTTATCAATTTCTGTTATACGAAATCTATGTAAAATGTTCTCCTCGTTCGTTTAAGACTGGTTTCAAACCGATCTGATTTAAATTGAGCGAGAAATTAGCAAAAAGCACGCACAGGGTCAGGCGGAACGTTGCGCGTTACAAACGTTAGGATTTAGGAACGTTACACTTTTTCGTGCATGCAGCCGGTGTTTTATCAATTTATAAGATTGGTGATTTATCAATTTATAAGACGTTATCACGTCAAAAAATTGTCAAGCGCGAGTGGGACTCCCGCATTGAGGGTTTCGTACTATGAAAAGTCTTAAAAGCTTGTAAAAGAAGCAACAGACCTGGTAACAAAAAACATGTCTAAAAATCATTATTTCAATCGTCCCCCAAAGTGTTATGACCCAATCCTTGAATTTTGGTCACAGCAGGCGCCAGATAATTATTGTTGACCAGAAGATACGGTGAGATCAGTTCTCCTTCTTACAGTACTTTTGGAGTGTATTTAAATATAGAAGCAACATGTGCACTTCTATATCTCCAAAATAGAAAATGGTACGAGCCTGAGGATGGGCCAGTTGAATTCAGCGTGTCGTTTTCCGTAAGTATACCGAATTTCAAAAAGATTCGTTCAATATTCCAGAACATCCAGATAAAAAATATGAACAGGTTCTTATCTTCGAAACGGTAATAGTTACAGAACGAATATTTATTCAATTCAGAAGTATCACTTCCTATAAGATTCCCGAATTTGAAATGTATCCGAAAAGTATTTCAGATATTCCAGAAAAAAACCAAAAGTTCTTCGTGCATTGTATGCGCATAGGCAACTAGCGGCGATCCTGTAGGATGTAATAGAGTCAGAAACACTAAAAGACAAAATATCGAGAACTCGTTATTCAGCACACATAACCTTATAAGAGGTATTCGGAGATGTGTGTTTTTTTTTTAATCTGTCAATTTAACAAAAAACGAATAGGATCCCAGAAGCATTTAAGAGGTATTTCTGATTTATAAAACACGAATAGGTTCTTATTAGAATGTTATATAATTCCCTGACCTATCTGTATATATATATATACAGAGTGTTCTAGAAAGAGTGTTACTTTGTGTTAATACTATACACAGATATTTTTTTTCTTTTTTATTTATTTATCGTATCTATAATAGGTACCGTCATCCGACCGACGTGACGTATAAACAATACACAAATAAAAACACTTAGGAATACTTTTCAGATAATATGTTTATTTAAAACAATTAAAAATTAGTACAGTTTGCAAACGCAAGTATAGAAACAGATAAGCTTATAACTTGATTATTTTTGCAAAAATAAATATAAAAGTAAAACCCGTAATACACAATATATGCAATGTAATATTTGTAATTCCAAAGTTGTATCTCACAATAATACCTAATTGAACCTATATTTTCGTTATGAAATGTTTAATAGATTTATTATTAACAAGAATATTATTTATATTTCTCTTTGAAAAGTTAATAAAACAATCATACGCTGTTATTTTACTTCTTGAAAAGTAAAACATGATGGTGAGATACAAGGTACAAATTATAAAGAAAATAAATAAAATTATCGACTATTTTTTTATATATTAACAAAAATTTAAAAATTATAATTTTTGTTAATATATAGTCTGAAAAAATTGATCGATAATTTTATTTATTTGAAGAGTTCTATTCAGACGTTAATCAAAGATTTGAATAAAGAAAATAAGTTCATGGGCATATTTTCGGTCGTTGCGTGGACAAGTCAAGGTGCTGTAGTTTACATGGCTGCGGAAACCGTATTTCATGGCACTGAATCCTGGTGATGACTGATGGGGCGATGATGTCTTACGCCCGAATTCCGAAACAACCGATCATCTTGTCACAGCGCAGACGTGTCATGTTTGTAAAAATTACTATCACATCAATATTAAGCAATATACAATAACATAGTTGCAAAAGATACATTAAAAATGTATTTATATACAATATACTAATTACTATCCTTTCATTTCCTCAAAAGATACAATATACATAAAAATCTATCTACGAAAATAATCTTATGATTCTTAAAAATTGATTTATAACGTCATGAATGTGTTCTTAAATTCAAATATAAAGGATAAACATAAAAAGTTACACTTTAAGCCCTTAAATACTAATATTCAAAGTTATTTAAAAATGAAAAATTGCATATTAACAATAATAACAAAAATCACTTCAGTTTAACTTTCGAATTCAACACACGATATATAAGTTTTGTGTATAAACACAGAAATTAAAAAAAAGACGGGTTGCACTCCGGGAGTGCCGGCAGAAGTGAAAACTTGAATATTAACGTCTTACGAATTTTCGATCAGGTCACGTGTCCTGACGCGAGTTTAACATTTTTTACCCATTACAAAAAAAGTGTACAAAAGTTTTCGTCTTACGAATTTTGTCTTACGCATTTTCGATCAGGTCTTACGAATTTTCGATCTGACGCGAGTTTAACATTTTTTACCCATTACAAAAAAAGTGTACAACGCCGCTAAAGAAGTTTTCACTTCAAAATTTTGAAGACACCGCCCACAAATTATTATTGCATAATATCTTAAAATTCGTATTTTAAAATTATAAGCACCTTGACAGTATCAGGAGCTCAGATTGTCAAAAAGTAAACATTGCCACTGAGTGATCATATTATATAACTTGCATGGATCTTTTAAATATTTCGTTGTGATTTTCAATGATACAAATGATACATAAAATTCAAATTATTTATTTCGAATTCTTAATTTGCCCCCTCTTTAATTTTTATTTATTTTAAAGTGTCAACTAGTATAAAATATGTGGGCCAATAAAATGCTATCCTAAATTTCAAGTTAGATACTATGTAAATACCTAAATAATATTTTATTTAGACATCTACTTACTTCAAGCTTACGTTTTTTTTGCGAAAACGTTGATAATTTCATCGATATCGAGACTCACATCTTTAGGAAACCTAGCCTGGATAATCTTTCGTGTGCCATTGAGACACACAATCAAGATTTTAAGTAGAGTGGAAAACGTAAAAATAAATAGTTGCGTCCCGAATCCCGTACGGTTCATTTTTACTTTTTAATTTTATTAAGGCATGTCTGTCTATCGATCTCAGTTAGAGTTGTGGGCATGGCCACCGTGCCCACATGGGTAGATCCGCGCCTCAGTGAAATGTGATACATTAAACAGACTTCAGAAGTCCAGGTCGATCGCTAAAATAATATATTGCATACGTTACTGACGTAGTGCAGAAGTAAAAAATCTAGTTAAGCACCCACTGAGTACACCCAAGCACTCCTTGACCAAGTTAACGTTTACAGAAATAATATTTTTTTAGTGGAGGCGTTACATAACAATACAATAAATGTATTAGATACATACGTATGTTGCAGTACGTATAAATGACAGTTGGTTCATCGCGAACTGCCGTTTTAATAATCGATTTAACGGCGGCATAAATCCAAGCTCTTTGACAAATGTAACAGAACCGTCACCGTCTTGCGCAGTAGCTAAAACGAAGCTGTTTTTGTCGTTTTTTGAGGTACTGCGCAAGACGGTGATGGTTTTGTTATCGTTCTTGGAGAGCTTGCACGTGACAAGATACTGTTTTCAATTCGCCCTTGTTCAAATGCAGCAGAGAATCAAGCACGAAAAAAAGCTCCGGTTCCAATTTTGAAGTTCAGCTTCCGCAGTGACGTCATTTTCATCTTCGTAACGCGCACGGCAGCCAGCCCAAGCTCGAGCAGAGTTTCTAGCGGCAAAAGCTGCCTCGTGTGCAGCGACCTTAAAGACTGTCAGATCAGTCGTTTCCGCATCCTCGCAGGCAGTACGGCAGCCAGCACAATATGTCCCAGCAGTGTTTCAAGTGGAAAAACCAGCCTCGTGTGCAGCGGCCTTAAATCTCGTCATTTAGGACATGTTTTTTTTTTCTTTCTCAACTGCAGTTAGCGACACAATTTATAATTTATAGTTTTGTCGTGACGCCAAGCGGCGCGTGCGGCCTTCCTTCAGAGTTGGCACACATCCTCTGAAAGGAACTTGGATTACGTGAGCAAGTACTTACTTGCAATTACGTTTAAGTACATGTGTCATCAACCAAAACAACATTATTTTAATGAATGATCATACAATGTATGTAACACCGTAAACAGTAACGTTATGTGTATTGAATAAGAGGTCGAAAACCTTTTGTTATATGAAAAGTCAAAATAACAATAATTTTGGAAGACATCGTCAACATTATGACAATCGTCTAATTATTGCGCAACCATGGACGAATTAAACGGATCACTATAATAAGCAATTTAGTCGTCAATTCGGTATTGACCCATTTTTTAGAGATTATTGAAATAGATCAATGAACAAAAATAGACTATGACTAGCCGACACAAGTGTGTCCACTGTAGGTGATGTGATTGAAAATATTTGAAGTGATGTTATTTTTTTTTAATTTAACATATTACTAAATAGGTACATGTAATTGGCTACTTATCAAAAATAAATAATAATAATTCGTTTAACGTCCGTTTCTCGACTTTATGTCATAACAGATGCCATTCGCACCATTACTATTTTCTATCTATCCCACTTCCCGTTATTTCCTACATTTTTAAACTTCAACTTAATTAATAGCAATGAGCGAATGAAGAAATATTAGGACATTAGGATAAGGTAGGCAAATTTTGAGCATACGTAATCGGCTATGGCCTTGAATAAGGAACCATCTCGATATTTATCTAGAATTATTGAGGGAAACCATGGAAAACCTCAACAAGATAGCCGGTACAGGAATTACCGTTTCTCGGCGAGTGGCAGCAGGAAAAAGTCTCAGCCACATCTTCCCCCGCCGGGATTCGAACCCGGGGCCTTCCGGATGCGAGTCTAGTGCCCTCACCACTACGTCACCCAGCTCGGTTTATCAAATAATAAATGAAAGGGGTAGAGGTAAAAACCGCTAGAAGTTCTTCGAAATGTTACTTAAATGAACCGGACAGACGAGAAGATAGATAATGAGCGCGCGGAGTCCATTGAAATGGTCTTACAATGACAGACACTGCAGTACTACTGGTGACATTATAGTAAACACTGTAAACAGTAGCAGACTAGACAAATACGATAATTGTCGCGTCATAACGGTTAAACTAGCGAATAGACTGCAGTGTACCAACATTCAACAAACGTCACGCATCACCAATGACGCGTGAAGGTCGAACGAAAGCTTGGGCAATTACTAAACGGTTAGTCTAACGTTCCTATCGGTTTTAAACGTGCGTAAAAAAGACGTACGATCACAGTTTTCGCGCACAACGATTGTTTGCCATTGGTTGAGTTCAGTATACGTCATCATAACGTCATTAGTGTGTTGAAAATTGCAAATGAATCGGGTAGAAATTCTTGCGTTACGGTAGAAAAAGGTGAGCCTCGCAGGGAGATTGCGCGTTCATTATATATATTACACCACAAGGTCCGAAAGTTTGACATTCTTGCACTGCGCGCAGTGTAAGGATATCAAACTTTCGGCCAGTGTGGTGTACCTATACTATTTTTCTTCGTGCCTCGGTGGTAACTACGCTTATTAAATAGATAAAATTAATTAGTTACTTATTTATTACATAAAACACAGATAAATTTCAAGCAAGCAGCTTTGATGTTATACGTAAAAACACAAATGACAGCTGTTCGCCACTATTCGCTAAAATGTAATAGGGTTGCTATAGAAACGACATCTAAACAACAGTTGATAGGTTATTTTTTCTTTACTGCCGTCCAACGTACGTACTTCCCGCATCAGTGCGGGAAATCCCATCAATACGTAAATGTTAGACTTTCTGCCTTGCAATTGATGCCGAAAGTATGTATCTACTTTCGATCGAGTTATGAAGAAAAATATTTGTATCTTCATCCCTGCAAGTTTCTCATTTTCTTGTTTTGTCTTTAAATAATTATTCTATAGTTGAAGAGAGCATGCGCCCCCCACTGTCGCCCCTGGACAGCAAGAGTTTTCACATCCCGCGCAAATATTCCGCTATCACCTGAAATGATGCAGCGCAACGCTTTCCACCTTTTTATGGAGAGTTTCTATATTCATTATACAGTATACATACGTAATAAACAATTTCCTGTGAACCTTTAACTTGAACTAGCGTGGAAAAAAAAGAAATTACATAGCATTAAACTGACGCAACTTTCGATAATAATTTCACCTACTTGTTTGTAATACCATGTATGTACATTATGGAGTACCTAAAATGTAATAATAAGTACCTATATAACATAGGTATTTATAAGTATTATGCGAGGCTGTTATTTTACAGAACCGGTGTTAGAAACAAATCTTATACTCAATAAAAAAAAACTATAAAAAAATAACATCCTCCTATAAGAAGTCACTAAAAGGAGGAAATTAATGGAATTTTTAAGTCGGTGCCAATTTAATAAAAATAGAGATGCTGAAAGTTTTAGAAATTAAATTAGCGCCGAACTCTAAATTATATTATTTTCCTCCTTTTACCGGCTTTTTTGAAGGACGTTATTTTTTTTAAAGTTTTTTTATTTGTTACTTTTTGGTATTTGATAACTAAACTTAAAACTAGATATATATACAGTCGAACCTGCAGGATAAGAAAGAGTTCAAGGGACCGTAATCTCTTTTTTGCTTGGGGACTATCGGTTATAGAGGGTGCAGGCAAGTAGTAGTCTCAGTTATAGAGGTCCATGAGTGAAAAACGTCTTTCTCTTATAGAGGTTTCTGTTTCTCAATTATAGAGGTTTCTGTTTCTCACTTATAGAGGTTTTAGAAGGTTACAAAGACGGTACCTGGCACTTACTCTCACTTAGAGAGTTTTCTCGCTTACCCAGTTCTCACTCACCCAGGTTTGACTGTATATATAAAAAAAAACTACTAAACAAAAAGTAAAACTTATGGAGAATCACCCTGAAGAATGCCTTATTAAATATTAAAAGACTGAAAAAACCAAAATAAAGTATTAATAAAAAGATAAATTCTTATTGAAACGTATTAAAAAGGAAAATAATAATTTTTAAAATTATATGTTCATAGATCCACGCTTTTATTAACCTATATAATGTAATATTAAAAAAATATTGATCCCTTTTTAAAAATGATTTACAAATATTGTGATTTGTCTTCGTCGGCTGCATTTAAACCCCATAATTTATAGTTTATTTGAGTTTTTTTATACTCTTTGTGTGTAGCGTTAAATGAAAAAATCACCCATGAGAGTCCTTTGCGCAAAGTATAAAGAAAGCAATTTGATCTTGAATTGAGCAAATGACAAATAAGAATTGATAATTTTATAACTGTTGAGTAACTAGTATCGCTTTGAAACTGGTTTCGAGTTCGAGCTCCGACAGTGATAGTTAATTGTATCTTAATTACCATTAAAAAATTGCTGATAATAACTCAAGGGCCGTATTTACTATATTTTAATATCTATTAATAATCGTCGACCACTAATTTGTCAATCATATTAAAATCCTTTTTGGCCTATTTTGTTTTAAATTATAGACTATTTAGACCGAATTTGCGAGTATATAAGTGTTTCTGAAGTCGTGGTTGTTTTTTTATAATTAGAAATATTTAGAAATTTTATTAAAATACTATAATTTGTATATTTTATAACTAAACAAATTGAAAAAAATAACAAAACAATAGACAGAGTATTATTACTTAAGTGTGGGTCGCCTTTGTCAATAATGAAACGCAAAAATGGAGGACATAATATGTGTCACATTCTATAAAATAATTTCGCAAGGATTACATTTGAACATTTTTATCTCAAAATGATTTCAGTCCAGTTCTGGACATGTTAACAGCGTAAAACTTACATAAAAGATCAGGTATGCTGTATGTACATCTATTTCCGGCTAGCAAAAGTCTTTCTGCGATATTTTATTAAATTACTACTAAGTTTGGAACAGGAAGTACTGCCTGAATTTCTAGGGTAGATAAAAAAAGGATCAAAATAAAGAAAACGAAGAAAATGGAGTTATTTGTCTCATCCAGTATTAATTTATTTTTAAATGAAATGTAGAATTTTTAAATAAGAACGGCTTATTATCTTTTATTTAAATTGTCTTTGATCATTTTTTTTTGTCCCTGGAAAAATTAGTGAGAATGAAAATTTATTATATTTCTAGTGGTTAAGCATTTCTTCGCCAAGCGCGTTACCGAAGTCGAAGATTTGAAAATGTGTTTTTAATCTTTAAAAGGAAAGTAGAGGATCCTGTCAGGTTTAAAGGAGTATTGAAGGAGATTTATTTGGTTGAGGAACAATTGAAAAATCAGCTTTACTTGAGTATCATCTGTAATCACAAGCGATACTCTGGTAAAGCTTATTTTTCAATTGTTCCTCAACCAAATAAATCTCCTTCAATACATATTTTTGGAACAAAACTTCTACTAACAATTTAAATGAGTGTATAATAATAATGGTTACGTGAAATATTAAAATTATAACTATCTTTTGTTGAAAATTTGGCTCCGCTAGGTGCTGTTCTGCAAAGTTTCAGCTAGAGGTCTTTTTCGAAAAACCCCGCTATCCCAGGAGAGAAAATATGAAATCCGACGCCCTATACTATAACTGCAAAATTTTAACTAAATAAAATAATGGAGATAGGCACATGAGAAACGTAATATCGATGGCAGCAGGTATAAAGCTATCTAAGTTATGATTGGTTTTTATAGGAAAACGTGATTTTCCCTTCCGATAGCATGCAACCACTTCTTTTTCAGTTCCAAATTCTGTGGAAATACAAAACCTTTATAATTTGAACATTGATAAACACAACACATCGGCATTGTCAATGATTTATTATTTTAAATATACTTTTTTGTACACAGATTTGTGAATGTTCAACGCAAATCGAGATGGTTATATAGCTGGCGCCTGTAGCGGTCAAGTTTGGCAGTGCCCATCATCATTGAGATATTCATATATGAGTGTTAACATGCTTTTTGCGAAAACTCTTCTGATGTATTTGTCCCCGGAGAGAAAATTGAAAATCCGGCTCAGTTAGGTTCTTTCTCACGTCCCATACCACAAATAAAGTCAGGTTTCCTAGATCAAGGAATTTTTAGAAAAATTTCCCTATTTCGGTTCGGCGTACCAATTTTCCCGCGCGTCCTATTTTATGATTTAGAAGATACACTGCACTCTCAAACATTTCTTTTTGAGTACCTATCAAAGTATGCATAATTATTCTTCAGTGCTAATGTTAGAAATATAATTTATAAAATCAGAGCTATTTTTGGATAATTGTACAAACTTTTTATGACGAACGTATGTGTAACACGTACAGGCACACGGCATACCCTGCGGCGTAGAAATGGAAATTGATACATAAATATGTACGTAATACATGAATAATGCGCGTATTTAATACATAAGAAGTTAAAAAAAAAACCGGTCAAGTGCGAGTCGGACTCGCACACGAAGGGTTCCGTACACTATGTACTTTTTAAATACTTTTGTAAAAGAAACAAGAGAGGCGCTATAACAATATGTAACCAGTGGGAGTATGCAAGTAGTTCAAGAATTTCAAGGCGTGAAATTTTACATAATTCACCCCGGCGTTTTTATATTATAAACACTTTTTTTACAAAAATTTCTTGTAGAATAAAATAATATAAGGTTTTGATAAATATACCATTATATCAAATAACAACGTTATGGCAAATATCTCTGTTGCGCATGCGCCGATTTCCCCAAAAAAAAAAAAAATACAAAACTTTAGAATATTAAACCATTATGAAACGTATACCATTATTATATAAAAACAATGTTATAGCACATATCTCTTCTGCGCATGCGCCGCCTTTCCCCCTAAAACTTTTTACAAAACTTTCTTTTAAAATAGAATAATAAACCATTATGAAATATATACTATTATTATATAAAACAACGTTAGTGCATATATTTCTTTTGCGCATGCGCCAATTTTTCCCAAAAAAATTACAAAACTTTTGTAAACATAGATAGAATAATAAACCGTAATGAAAAGTATACCGTTATTATATAAAAAACAGCCTTATAGTATATATTTCTTCTACGCATGCGCCGATTTTTTTCAAAAATTTATTTTACAAAACTCCTGTAAAACAAAATAATACGCCTTTATGAAAAGTATACTATTATCTTATAAAAACAACATTATAATATATATTTCTTTTGCGCTTGCGCCGACGTCTCTGAAAAACAATAGGCCTCTTCATATTTGCATATCAAACATCCTCCCAAAATTTGGTTTCATTCCGCTCATCCATGGTGTTGGAATGGTAAAAAATGTAAAAAATGACGTTTGCATCTGTCAAAGCAATATGTTCTAATAATTAAAATTAGTTATTCAAATCGTTAACTCAGAAGGCGTTGCCTTTCACAAAATACTAATGTCAAAAGACTGACTAATATTTGAAATGACATTCGTTTTTGAACAAATGCAATCTTTTTTTTTAAGACAAAACATACGCAATATTTAAATTCCCATAGTACACTATGCAACAAACGAAGACAGACGATCTCCGTGTATGCTATGGATTAGACAAAATTGAATTTATACATTATATTTCTATATAAAGCTGTACAAAAAAAGTGTTTCGACGAATTCTGTTATACAAAATCTATGTAAAATTTTCTCCTCTTTCGTTTAAGACAGGTCTCGAAACGATCTGATTTAAATTGAGCGAATTATAAGCAAAAAACTTAGTTTGCTCCTCTTTTGGGAGTTTTGGGGGGTTTTTAATTATTTGTTGTTCTAGCGGCAATAGAAATACACACTCTGTGAAAATTTCAACTCTCTACCTATTACGGTTCTTGAGATACAGCCCGCTGACAGACAGACGGACAGACAGACAGACAGACAGACAGACGGACAGCGGAGGCTTAGTAATAGGGTCCCGTTTGAGCACCCTTCGGGTACGGAACCCTAAAAAGAACACAAAACACGAACCAAATTATTACAGAAATCACTACTAATTTCTACCACGCTCTCTTATTAATGTAATTCCGTCTTTAAATACTTTTTAATCACAATAATTATCTACAGTTATAAATACGAAATCTTCTAACAAATAATATCAATCAAGGTGGTTTATACTCGTAATTTTGACATTATATTCAAAAAAAAATCCAGGAAATTGGACGACGGGACAATTCCAACTTCAAAAATATTGACATTTGATATAGTATAATAAAGAAAATAATATCGCGTGAGGTGATGCGGGTAATTCTAGTATTCAATATGCATGGTATTTGCTATTCGTTTCCATGGTTACCTACATAATATGTTCCGCGTCATGTAAAAATTAATCAAAGCATACTTAACTAAGTAGTTTATTTCTGACAGATCTATAAAACAAAAAAACAGGTGATTTTTTATTTTTATAAATATTTCCGAAACTTAAAGTTTAGAAAAAAATTAAGGAAACTTTCTTGAAAAAAATAAATAGAATAATAAGCCGTTATGAAAATTATTCCATTATTATATAAAAAATACCGTCATAGCATATATCTCTTCGGCGCATGCGCCGATTTTCCCCAAAAACAATAGGGCTCTTTATATTTGCATACCAAACATCCTCTCAAGATTTGGTTTCAATCCGCTCATCCGTTTGACCTGTATCGTGCTCACAGATAAACAGATTAACAGACGCAACAGAGTTTTTCCAAAAATATGTTTTTTGGATTCAGGGGACCTCAAAACGAAAAGATATTGTAAAATTTTGAATTGTGATTTTTGACTTAAATTAGCAGATACCATTCCCCACTTGTGGGTTGGAATGGCAATATATCCCTGCACATTTTAACTTTATAGCGAAAACTTAATTTTGACCTAAATTAGTACCATTCCTCGTTTGTGTAATTGGAATTGTAAAACATTTAATAATATACGATATTTAATTACTTATTAAACTATTAAACTATCACGGGTTCGTCACTTAACTAAACGTTGAAGTCTTTTGGGTAAGCAGTTGCTGCTTAAGACAGAAAACGTACAACGGAGCAAAGCGTACATCTAGTGTTATCAAAAAATTGTGTAATTATAAATTGTTGACTATCTGGAAACACTTATAATACGCTTCGCTAAGCTGCGCGTTTAAAAATGTGAAGTAAGTAACGAAGAAAATATAGATTGACGATACCAATAATGCAAGTAATTTCTTTTATTATACAATATTGCCAAATAACTGACAAACCTTTTATATGGAAACGAAAACTCTAAATATTGCGTCCTCAAGCAATAAAAAATTCGGGCTTGTCAATATTTCGCAAGAGGCAATGGCAGAGCAACGCAACTTGTTGAAGCAACCGCTTACGCATCTCAAGTCATGGAACAGGCATAAATTCTTATCTAAGAACAGAGCCTGCAGGGATAGTATAATCTTATTTTGTTAAAGCCACAAGCACTCTATTATGCCAGATGCCTAGAAAGAACATTTTTGTCGAAAAATTACCTGAAATCTAATGCAGGTGCCAAGATTTCATGTCTTATTTTATAAATAAACTAACCGTTACCCGCGGCTTCGCACGCGATTGAGACGAAACACGGATGCATTCCCATTATTTGCATAGTTACTCCTTTCTCGACGTAGACCCCCCGTAATAAATTTCCAAATTGATGATATTCACGTGATCAACGTCCTGACAAACCCTGTAAATGACACCCATGTTGCTTTTTAGACTATTAATTACCTCTTTTCACCCTCTAAAGGGGTTGTTTTTGAAAAATCATGAAGCACGTGTTTAGTTATTTGTTGACAGGAGTAATCCTGCGATTTTCGAATTGATGCATCTATCTTATATGATTTCTCCATGCAAATTTTGAACCCCCGTTACACACTTTTAGGAGATGCATTTCCAAAAATCTGTTCTTAGCAGATGCCTACGTCATAATAACTATCTGTGTGCCAAAGTTCAGTCCAATCCGTCCAGTGGTTTGAGCTGTGCGTTGATAGATCAGTCAGTCAGTCAGCCACGGTTTTCTTTTATATATTAGACTAGCGGTCCCGTCCGGTTTCACCCGGGTGTAAAAGAACGAATGGGGAAGGGAGGAACATGAGTACACACATTTATCTTAGTTTACCGAGATGAATGTTGTGTCCAAATTTCATGATGATCGGAGTTACCGTTCAAAAGTTTTTGTCGATAAAAAGCAGTATTTAAACTTTTTTTAACTAATAATTTTTTTAAATTAATTAAATAAAATTAAAATAAATTTAAATGTAAGTCTTAGAAAAAAGCAATGTAGAAAATAAAAAAAATAAAAATATATTCGCCCGACGTGGGGCTCGAACCCACGACCCTGATATTGACAGTCGCATACTCTACCGATTGAGCCACAACGCTAATATGAGTATATCTAGTTAGTGAATTTCACATGAATAGAAGCTCATTTTTGAGATACATTTTGCAACATTTTTCATTAAAGTTCCGCTCCTAATGGTCGTAGCGTAATATTATATAGCCTATAGCCTTCCTCGGTAAATGGGCTATCCAACAAAAATTTTTTTTTTCAATTTGAACCAGTAGTTCCTGAGATTAGCGCGTTCAAACAAACAAACTCTTCAGCTTTATATAATAGTATAGATGACTCGTATGTGTGAAAACTTGTCTAGTGAAAGCTTGATACCTATATTATAGATTTCAATTCTTTTTTCGGCGAAGCTATTCTTTCTCTGTATCAAGCTCTTAAAGCTTTTAAACGATTTTATTTAGCTTGACTCCGAATATTTGTTTATTTATATGTTTGTTTGTTTATTTGTTTCTAAGTGTGTTCAAATCTCGCGACACCTTTTTAACTACTTCCCGCTATCCGATCGAGTTGAAATTATGCATACGTATGCAGTTTCGATGACAATACAATGCTAATATACAACATACCGTCAGAATATTGCGGCTTGAGCAGTCTGAGGTACGGGGCACCCCGTGCACCCCAATGTTTATGCCGCACGTTGTTACATTGGCTGTCGGGTTGTCGGTACTTGCTAGGCGGACACGGCAGTGGCGTATCGCCTTCGTCGGTACCACAGTTGGCGCCGCTGTCGAAGCGTCTTGCGTTGGCGTGACTGCGCTCCGCCGTTATGGCCGCCTCGACGCCGGCACGCAAATCGACCGGCAACAGGTTAGTGTACTCTGCGATGCTGAAGTTGAGGGGTTGTAGCGTTGCGTGGCTGCTGGTGCAATACAGGGATGTAGCCGCTAATAACGTACTGTAACAAAACAATATTATTGATAAATTTTTTTTTGAAGTAAAACTTTTTTTGACACTCTAAGGTAAAATTGATTCTTGCGATTGAAAATGTAACGAACGTTTAGCAAAGTACGTATACAGTTTACTATAGACGCTGATAACCTCAGTTGTTGAGCGTCTATAATTCACAATCTCTCTCTCTCTCTCTCTCTCTACAGTTTACTATATGAAAATCAGCTATTTAGTTTCCAATTGTAATAGACAAAAAAAATTGGTTGTCTGTAAAGTCGGTTTACGGACGATAGTTTTACGTGATAACGTCATAAAGAAACATTGATGAACTCTCTGACGTCACGCGAGAAGAGAGAGAAATGCGTACAAGCCGACGCTTGGGCCGATCATGCCTCTCTATCGCTTATACCGCGCTCTCGCTTGCACGCTCAGGCTCAGGCGGAACGTGACACTTTTTCGTGCGTGCAGCCGGTGTTTCATCAATTTATAAGACGTTATCACGTCAAAATTAAAAAATAAATTCGATAATTTTTTTTCTGAATATTGGGATCCGTTAAATGGGCGGAGCTTTAACAACAAGGCGAAGATAGGGTATAATTTCCCATAGTTTCTATATACAGTGCAATTGTGAATTTTTGGAAATGCTTAAAAATGATAAGTATCAGCACAATATGCGATTGGGCTGATACAAATCATCGAAAAAGGGATTTTCTTGAAGGGGAACCTGTATTTAATGTCGGTCATATCATAAAGTTAGGAAAAATTTCTTCTGAAACAGAAGACTAAGATTTGGTAAAATATTAAAATGGCGTAGTACTATAATTACGGCCTTTGAAGTATATTATACAGACTAACTTTTTATTTGTTTTAAAACTTCGCAGGTTCCATAATGAGTCATTTATTAATTTGTTCAACGTTTTTTATTATTTTATAATAAAAACATTCACGATAAACAGTACTGATTCACAGTACGTACGATTCATAATCATGTTTTAGTTGTAAGTTTCACCGCCAGATAGAGTAGTCCATATCGCAGAACCCAATACAACGATGTCTAACACGTTGACCAGTGGCGGATTTACACATTTCTCAAGTATAGGCTTTTAAATTTTTGCCGCCCTTGCCTCTACAATTGTCAGTTCCTAAATTATTTTTACAATCCAACAATTTGGTTAAAATTGCACACACAATAGTTTTTGGGTATATATTTCTGATCTAATCAAATCTTAAGCATGTACAGCTAATAAGGCGTGGTATGCTACTTATACAATAATGTACATTCGGTACACGTAATTAAACCGGCTACAAAAAATGAAAAAATTCGGACCACAAATTTGCCGCCCCTAAAATCTGCCGCTGGTAAATCCGCCACTGATGTTGATTTTGGTGCTAGAAAAAAATAATAAATGTTTATTGACAATAAATATAGGATTTCTATATTTATGCGTAACCTAATTTTAAGTAGTGCCTATAGAAGTAGTGGCAATTAGTGTCTACTTATAGTTAGGCAGGAAGCAATATTTTAATTTCTATAAAAACGTCCCAAAACTGGTTTTGCATAAAATAATTCAAACGATACCGTCACTGCCCCTATTATTGTATAGTTGGAGCGGTATAACCATTTATGACAGCCAATTAGCCTTCTGTAGGTATTTTGGTATTGAATTTAGAAACAGCTGTTTCGCAATAGTTCTTGAAAATGATGATTATAATTAAAATAGTTAAAGTGTTCATCCTTCACATTGCTATAAGGATATTATTCAACTAAAGCTACGTTTATACTAGAAATTTATTTCCCTAAATTTCTTTCTGTAATAAGTATATTTAAGTGTAAACCTTGCTGACATAAGCTATCGGAGATTTATTCACAAAGCTGAGATATATTACTTGACATAAAATGTAGTAAATGTAAACGCTGCTGAAACAAGAATCAAGTAATCTCGGACATAAATATCAAAAGTTGAACAGCCGTCTACTTTTTGAGGATCTCTCGAGATATTTTGAGATTGTACGTATGCTAATACGTGAACGAAATGTCGGAAAAAAAATATAGTTTAAAAAAAACTAAAAAACACGCTTTATATCGCACTAAAAAGTAAAAAATAATTGTTTTAAAATAAGCTTAAAAAGCGTGGGGCGCTTTGTTCCACATTTTCGTACATCGAGCGCCCAACGCTTTTTAAGCTTATTTTAAAACAATTATTTTTTACTTTTTAGTGCGATATAAAGCGTGTTTTTTAGTTTTTTTTAAACTATATTTTATTTTTCACTTTTTAGTTTGAGGATCTATAAAAGAATTTATTAATCCTGGGGGTCCTAATAAGGATAATGGGAAACTGTTATCAAATTATTGCATTGTCATCGGTCCTTGATACGTATGCAAAGTTTCAAATTAATCTGAGGATCTATAAAAGAATTTATTAATCCTGGGGGTCCTAATAAGGATAATGGGAAACTGTTATCAAATTATTGCATTGTCATCGGTCCTTGATACGTATGCAAAGTTTCAAATTAATCAGACTTCGGGAAATTGGTGAAAATAAAGCGTTTACTACAGAGGATCTATAAAAGAATTTATTAATCCTGGGGGTCCTAATAAGGATAATGGGAAACTGTTATCAAATTATTGCATTGTCATCGGTCCTTGATACGTATGCAAAGTTTCAAATTAATCAGACTTCGGGAAATTGGTGAAAATTATGCTCAAAGATTCCGTTACGGAGTTAGTTACATACATACATATTTACAACCCAAACTAATATAAAGCGTTTAATAATAAAAAGAGTGGACCCGTACAGAAGTTGAATCAATGGCCCAACTAGATTTACTAATTCGTCGAGATCCGTTGAAGACATTCTTGCAAAATTTTGTAATTGTATTGGGTCTTCAATTTTCAATTCATTGCATAACTGTGAGTAAGCTCCTAAGGCACTTCTTCTCAACAACCAATTTCGCACCCAAACTTTCCTTTTCTTTCTTTTTTTTTCATGAAATAATAAAATAGTTGGCAAAACCAAAAGTGCACATCCCGCAAGTTTTCCACTGTACATTATATTATTATAATGAAAAAAATTGAGAAAATAGATTAAAACAAATAAAAAAAAAATAAAAATATACGAGAAACATTAGTAAAATAAGAAATTTTTTTTAGCAATTATGCACGGGTTTTGCTTTCAAAAATCCCGATTTTTTGAGTTTCTTGTCCTAGTTTATTGACTTTCTAGTTTATCGAAGAACGCATTTTATAGACACAATATCCCAAAACACTATTTTTCAAGAATATCCCACCGCTACACTAGCGGTATGTGCAATAGATTAAAAAAAAACAATTAAAAAATTAAAATGAAAAAAATAAAATGAAAAAAAAATAATAATAATAAAAAAAATATATGAGAAATATATTATATATAATATATAAATATTAAGTGGAATTAAGTGGAATAAAATGGAATATAAAAAAAAAAAATTCTTATGTCAGCGGGAATCGAACCCGGCACCTTGGGATTACAGGACTTACGCTTTAACCGTTCGGCCACACCGATGCCGTACAACGCCTTTGTTATTATGGTATAGAAGTGTAGCAGTTATTTTACGTATCATACTACATTAATTGAGTATATTTATTATGTTTTTTGTTTTTTTATTTTAATTAGCTGTCAAAAATAATAAAAAAAAAACTGTTTATAAAAATTAAACTACTGAACACATTTTAGTGAATTTAAATAGGGTTCTGGTCTGATAGTAAACAAAGTGAATAAAATATAACCCAAGGGGATCCGACCAAAATTGCGATCTGTAGAGTCGTGACGTACGTACATACGTACGTACGTACGTACGTACGTACGTACATACGTACAGACCAACCGACAACTGCTGTTTGTGATTTTCAATTACAATTTTAATAGTATTTATGAACTCGAATTGATTTAAAAATGGTTCTGTTTTATAGATCAGAATCTCCTCTTTTTAAAAAGTTTCATTTTGAATGGATTTCGTGTGAAATTAACTTAGATATAACTTCTTATCTGAACGAAAGTCAGCTCTGATGCACAAAGCGATAATAAAGCACATACCGCTAGTTTAGCGGTATGTGCAATTATCATTGCAGCCGCCTGGCGTTTAGTGCAAGGCATGATGATCAAAACTGTGGACATGTGGAGAGTAAAGTTTCGACATATTTCTCTACCTTTGGTCTAAACACAATGCTACACTTATATCGACATTTTTTCTCAACCAGACTGTCAAGCAATTTATTCATTGACATTTATGTCATAGTATAAATACATCAAGAAAAATATCTCCGATGGTTGAGATTTCTATCATGAAATAAATCTCTAGTATAAACGTAGCTTAATAGAGTATTAATGCTAAAAAGATATCACGTCATCATAATATCATCTTGAACTGTGTACTTATGCTTTGTTTACTTGAATATCGTTTATAATTTACAAATGGCAGTAAAATCGCTATGTAACATACCTTCACTCGAGCCAATAAAACAATAAATTTTCACAGTGACTTTTCACATGTGTATTATTTTTACAATCTTGGCCTGCATACCTGTAGAGTGAAGGTGACTTTACTATACCGCTCCTCCCCCGCCTCTAAACAAAGTGTGAAAACAATTAACTTTAATTAATATTTACGCGTCGCGTTCTTTAAAAAACAAAATACTGTCTTCGACATATACATTTCTATATTTCTCTGTAGGCTTAGTAATTCTGTATTTCTCTAGAGTTAAGTTAGTTGCTCGAAATGTGATGACAGCAGTATACAATAGAAACCTTTTTTTTGAAAAAAAAAATGCGCAGACGGCGAGGTAGTGGTGGGTCGTTGACGATTTTAACATCAACGAAACGGAGCCGTTGCGACGACCTCCGATTAAATAGCAATCATAAAACTTTTGGTACTTCGTTGGTTTCAAATAACAGATAGGTACATCAAATAGTACTGTAGTTCGTAAAGATATTCAGTTCGAACTAGTACAGTAAAACCTCATCTATCCGAGGTAATTTGGGGAGGATGTATACCTCGGAAAACCGAAAACTCGGATAACACGAATTAAATATGAGTATTACATTATTTTTTCGAGATAATGCTAATAGTCCAGTCAACATAAACATTTCAATTTACTATAATTTCTACGAATCCACTATTCCTGAGATATGGGACCAAAATCTTTATGTACGTACTGAACATATTTATCAAAAATAACGTTAAATATTAATTATGCATATTAGTGAGAGGTATTTGGAAAGAATTCCGTGGCATAAGGATCGAAAGTAAAGCAATACTGAACTTTTTAAACTTGCATTTAATACTGACGTTTCGATACGTTTATCATCTTCAGAGTTTTCAAACGTCAGTATTAAATGCAAGTTTAAAAAGTTCAGTATTGTTTCACTTTCGATTCTTATGCCACGGAATTCTTTCCAAATACCTCTCATTCACTTCAATGGATATTAGTATTTTCAATGTATGAAATCACCATTTTAAAAGAATGCTGATTCGTAGGAAAAAAGTATGAGAACAATTCTTGTAGACAATTGCATGATCAACAACTTTTGCCTGACCTATTTATAGATAACATTAACCGTTTACGAAAAAAGTGCAAAAAACCGATACGTTTAACCTTTGACCTTGTAGGATGTAGGATCTGAGGGAACTTGTGATATTTCATTTGTAATAGTGTACAGCTAAGACCTGTACCAATTTTCAGATCTATGCGAATTATTGTAGACCTACCCCTATTTTCTTGTTTATATTGACCGGACTATAAGAAAATATCGACTAGGTACAGTTCGGCTAAAAAATTGATATAAGCGGTTTTATCCTTTGGTCACTGACACACTATGTATAGCATGTATATTATGTACATTGTACATATACATGCTTAATTAATAAGTAAATACTTTCTCCGCGAGCCATGCCAGCAACTTTCATACCGCATTCCGTCCGAGGTGAACTTCAAACAGTGTTGCTCTATTGCAATACTATAGGTATATACTATACCAATTATACCAACACAACACAACAAATTATACTTGCATTAAGTCAACGTGCCGTGCATTACAACAGTTGGTACGCCTATGTTATAGAAACAAACGATGATCAATGTTCATAAGATCTTCCGTTAGTCGAATGACCTTCGATACATTTGAAATTGAAAATCTAAATCAGAATTTATTTATTTACAGTGTAAACTCCATTTAACGTCACTCGATATAACGACAAACTCCTTAAAACGTCGAAATTACTTAACTCTAGTTGGTTTGCCTTATTGCTCATACAATGATACACTCTAAATAACGACACACCCACTCCGAATAACGACAACAATTCGTCATCATTAAGCAATAAACAGTACTTGTTTGTTATTTTGTTGCTTTGTTGTCGACATCAAGTTTCTAAGAAATTCGTTCTTTTATTTGTTGGGATTATCTTTCATATGTTTAGCTCAGTTGCTTTGTGATAGTATGAATGTTTGTTGGTCAGTTATAGATTTTATATAATATAATGAGTAAAAATACATATTATAGGTAGTAAAAAAATATTAATGAATTATTTTTTCTCTCCGTTTAACGATAACTCTCAATAACGCCACAAAGTGCACAGTCCCTTAAATGTCGCTATACAGATAGTTAACACTGTATCTATATTGAAAAAATATTAGCCCAACAAACTTTTTTAATAAGTATTGAAATCAGGATCGATATTTATACTCTACCGACTGAGCATATATAGGCGGATTTGCCCCAATTGCCCGATTTCACGTTGATTGATTAATTTGAAAAAAACATTAATTTATTAGAAATTTAACGATTAGCTACTTAATTTTAATAAAATCGTCGCTACACGTTAATATACAAAATTTCAACCCAATGTTCGTATACCCGGAAGTGCGCAAAATGCAATCCAAAAGCCATACTTGGGATCATTGATGAATGAATTGATCGACAACAAATAATGATAATTAATTTATGTTCATCAACGGTTGATTTCTAACTTTTTTCATGACGTTTGAATTGTACACCTCCGCTACTGATAATAAATTAATAGATCATTTTTATACGTTCTTCGGAAACGACCTTCAGCTTCCGTGGATCGCCGCAGCCGGTTGTTTCAATATAATTCTGAAGCAACAATTCTATGCATACAAGGTCAGTCAAAACTTCACCTTTCTTCGATAGTGTCTTTTAAAATAAAAATTGCTGGCCATCACCGTATCACGTACCGCATAACAAAAAAAAACATTTTTTTTGTACAGCCCCCTATAAAATAGCTGCTTTTCAAGTCTGTATAGCGAGAGCGACAATAAAATTATCAATTTCGCACTAGTGCCCAACGTAAAATAAACGTCATATTAATATTTCCTTAGCAAAAGCATGAAAATTCAACGCAGCCAACAAATTAGAAGTGAACTTACTCAAAATTGAAATGTCTTTTTTTGAAAATTATGTGAAAATCAGCTATTTTATAAGAAGTACGTGCAAAAAATACTGCATGTGTTTGTAATTATCACGACAAAGTTTGTATGAAAGAAAATTTTTGGAAAATCCACCTAAAAAATCGTTTTGAATGGTATTTTTATATGAAAATCTCAATTAAAAAAATGTGACAAACAGTTTGATATTTAGTTCACCATAATAATTCTAGAGAAAGAGAGAAACAGAGAGAGAGATAGAGACTATGTATTAATAAATCTTACAGTTTTGCACCCGGGTGAAATCGGGAACGGTCAGTAGTTTAATATATTTAAAAAAAAAACATTGGAAGGTCCGTGTATTAAGCAAATATTATAATGTTAGATATTATAGTGACGTGCTATTAATTATAGAGACGTCGTGTTTAACGTAATTACTGTACAAAATTAAAAGGAATTCGATGTTTCGTTGCAATTGATTACAAGGATGTTTTGCGTAATAGTAATAAAATAACAACAATAATAAAAATATTACGAATTCTTCAGAACTGACCTCTCTATCCGCGGCTGCGTTAAGAGGGTCTATAAGCTACTATCTAATATTTATATATCTATCTCTGTTATGGCCATATTCACCGAACGTAAGTAGCTATTTATTCGGCTCATTTGTTCTTCAGGTAGATAGCTATGAATAAATAGCGATAATTCAATTCACCAAACATAATTATGTTTACTTCAGGTATAAATCTATTCTGTCTTACTTCGAGGGTATAAAGATTTATTTATTTATAACTTCTATCTTTAATAGTGTTCGGTGAATATAAGCATTAAACAAGAATAACTGCATTGAATTTTTAATGGTATTTTCCTTGAACAAAACTAAAATATACGTCAATATGAACAAAATCCTGAAATCTGAAAAACATCGATTCGGTGAAACTCGATAATGTGATGTCTGAAAATAAATAAGTATAAAAATTATGAAGACGCAAGAAACTTTGTTAGCAAGCCATTCTACTTCAGAAAATGTTAAATGAATTTTTATAGGTCGCTTAAGAATTTTAAAATTTAACTTTGTATTAATTTTTAAACGCATTTTTTAGCTTGACTCCGTATATTTCTTTATTTTTCTTTGTTTTTGTGTTTCAAATCTTGTTATTGAAAAAAACTTGTTTTCCAACTTTTAAGTTGCCTATTCATATACCAAGTAGTTTAATGAAACAGTGGCCCTTTTTTACAACAATTAAAGTGAATTTATATTAACTTTAATTGATTACAACGGAACCATCACCGACCTACACACGGGGCTATCTATTCACACATCATAATAAACACTATATGATATATTCATATGCAGATTCCGACAGTTGATCTATAAAACAATTGGCGCGTGACCATGTTCCCAGACTTCAGCCCACCTCGATCTCAATATTTTAAATTGTACCTGTGCAATTATCTTAAAGGAGTTCCGCCAAGCTCATTATAAACAAGATGATTAACTAGATAGAGATAATTAAAACAGACAAATAGAATAACAATAATTATTATAATTGATTTAAGGCCGCTGCACACGAGGCTAGTTTTGCCGGTAGAAACACTGCTAGTTTTCAAGCGCTAGTTTTTGTAATGGCTTTTATGTGTCGGCTTCACGAGATGCTTGTTTTGAAGCGTGATTTGTAGATGGGTTTGGTGCACGCGCAGTGATGGAATGTTAACGAAAGTGGACGTTTATTGTCTCTGAACAGAACACACGTCTGTCCATGTCGCCCATGTGACAAAACACTGTTTCCTGATTGGTTCTTGCTCAAAACAAGCAAACGAACAAGCAAGGGCTGGCTGCCGTGTGGATTACGAAGATGGAAATGACGTAACTGCGGGCTCGCCTGCAAAAACTTTTGAACGGTAACTCCTATCATCATGAAATTTGGACACAACATTCATCTTGGTAAACTAAGATGAATGTGCGTACTCATGTGCCTCCCCCCATTCGTTCTTTTGCAGCCGGGTGAAACCGGGCGGTACCGCTAGTCTATTATAAAACTCACGGAAACCAATTATCAAGTTTCCAAGAGGGTGACTAAGGCGATTGTAAATCAGAAAAAATGGTTATTGTTTATCGATATCATTACCAATGTCAATACACATATCGCTTTCCGTATATAAATAAAAGGTAAGGCAGTCATAACATGTTGATTTCTTCATCTGAGATGAAAGAAGAAAGCATTTCAAGTGGACGCCCAAATGATGCGGCCCACGCCTTTATGTGCAGTACGAAGTTAATGCGTATTCGCGTGAACTTGGGCCACATACATGTATATTATGAATACATAAAGGCTAGATTTACATATATACATAATATTCTGGGTCATCACTGCAGCTCGTGTTATGAAAAGTAATCGAGATATACGAATTTGAGCTTAGGCCTAATCGATTCAGCGTAGTTTTTTTTTTCTATAAGTCTCATCAATATTAAGCGTATCGGCGACATTTGTATATTTTTCCAAATATCGTTAATCTTTTCACGATTTTATGCGTTTTGCAAATCTGCAACTTTTTTAGACACTAAGCGATTTTCGGCCTGTTATATATCGACCGAACATATACCAGGTGAGGCAAAAGTCCCGGAATGATTGAATATCTCGCATACTACGCATCATATAAAAAAAAAAAAAATACGTGTCAAATATTTTTCGCAAAACTATTTTTTGATACCACACATGACTCCCCACCCCCCACCCAGTTGGTGGGGGGAGGGGCAACTTTAAAATTTTAAATAGGAACCCCTATTTTTTATTGCAGATTCGGATTCTACGGGAAAAATTACATCAATTGTATGAAATTTTTTTTTAATTTTAATATTACTATCAATACAACAAATTAAATTCACCCTTCACTAAATAAATCCATATCTACAAACTAACGTTTTCATAAAATTTTTAAGTCTGGTCCTGTCGGGCCGATTTTAATAAAATTTTGGTAGCACATTTTAATCATTACTAAAGGGTTAAATTTCAATTTTGAAACGATTCGGAGAAATTTTTTGGTATTTTCGGGCCCAAAAATATTTTTCAACCCCTAAAACCCACGGGAAAAATTACATCAATTGTATGTAATTTTTACCGTAGAATCCGAATCTGCAATAAAAAATAGGGGTTCCTATTTAAAATTTTAAAGGTGGGGAGTCATGTGTGGTATCAAAAAATAGTTTTGCGAAAAATATTTGACACGTATTTTTTTTTTTTTGATATGATGCGTAGTATGCGAGATATTCAACCGTTCCGGGACTTTTACCTCACCCAGTATGAAAAGTTAAGATGAATCGATTCCGACAATCCGCAACCCCGTATAACTTTAGTTTATTTATATTATTAGAAAAAACTTAAAAACGCCATAACTTCTAAACGGTTAGTGGTACCGAGATGGGATCGATTCAGCGTGACTTTTTCTATAAGGAAAACCTTAGTTGTAAGTCGCATGTAAACAATATCTAACAGATTTCTTGGTTTAAAAAAAATAGAAAAGTGAGAAGGGGGGACCCTTCTTTCAAAATTGGTAAATTTTTCAAAAAAAGTTCGCTCTGTTTCGATTGATATTGTAAAAAAAAGTCATTCTGAATAGATTCCAACCATCCGCAACCATGTATCTCTTTTAGTTTCGGAGATAGCCAATTTTAACTGTTTAAATTTTTACACATTTTAAATCATCATAGCGTCTAAACCAGGGCTGCCCAACTTATTAGTAGGTGCGATCTACTTTTTTTAAATAGTGTCATCGCGATCTACCAATATGCGGGAAAAAAATAAAAATCGCTTTTATAACGTTGCAAATATAGAAAGTTTATTAAACATTTAAGTGGGAACAAAAATTATACAATATCGAGTATAGTCATATAAAAAAATAAAGAAACAATTTGAATAAAAATTTCACTATCTTCGATTTAGTTTGAAAATTGAATTTTTGGATGTTAGAATAGATAAAGTATAAAAATCTACTTAAAATTACGCCGCGATCGACCGGTAGATCGCGATCGACTGGTTGGGCACCCCTGGTCTAAACTAATCGAGATACGAATTTGCGCTTAGTCCTAATCAATTCAGCGTACTTTTTTTCTATAAGACACTGTAATGTTTAGCATTTCTGAGATATTTAATATCATTACAAATTTTGGACAAGTGTTCTTGGACTTAAGAAGTATGGGCACAGCCGTATTGGTGACAATGATGAAACAGTGAATCACGAATGAGTTACTGATGTCATGCGATTGTTATTCTTTGCACAAACGATAACAATAATTACGAAATCAATTAGTAATAGTTTTGATAATAAAATATAGGTTAACTATTTACGGTCACACAATATTGATTGTTGCAATGTCTGTTGAATTAATAATCAACAGCAAGCGAAAGTAATTAAAATGTGAGTTGCGTCCGTTTTATGGATGACCGGCACATTCCTAGCGCGCTCCAACGAAAGTGAAACACGAAGTGGACGGCGTAACAGCGGACCGTCATCCGATAATAGCGGCTATAGTCATCTTAAATCTCTATAACATCTCAGCACCAATGCCAGTGTTGCCACATGAACATGAAACATAATTCCCTGCCACTCCCTGGTAAAAATATACTATTCCTTTTGTTACTATGGTACCCAAGTAGATGTTGGCAACGGGTTATCAATGGTTAGGAATTAATTCGTTTCCAGGAAAAGTAATAATTTTGTGTTGTTTTATAGATCCATGGTTCAAGAACTCTTCTGGTACTGATTATAGTTCCTGATACCCAAGGTCGTAACCAGAAATTCACTTCGGGGGGAGTCGAGCTCTTTCGATTTTACTCGTTCCGAAAATGTGGAATCCAATTATCGTATCGCAGGTCCGAAAAAAGAGTCGAACATATTTTAGTGAGCGTGTATAAAATGGTGGGTTGGCTAAGGCATTTCACCCCTCCTGCCTACGGCCTTGCTGATACCATAGGGTAATTTTCTGTCATACTGGAAGAGGTTGTATGTGGAATGTAATAATGTTCGGCTTATAAAGGAAGCGATTCTGAAAGCAGCATTGATAGAACACTGGGAACTAATAGTCTAAGATCCGGTTTCAGAAATATATACCCTCATCTGTTATTTGATGATGACACAGATTATATGTTAGACACCTAATATATACAATTGATAAATCGCACATGGGTTGCCTAGCTAAATCGCGTACCGATGCTATTAAATTAAATAAACTCTAATTGACCTTTTTGGATCAACTTCCTCGATTTGTTAACCTTAAAAATCGAGCCTAAGATGAGAGAATATGGCACAATGAATTGGAATATACCATTGATTCTATACATAAATATAGATCATCCACATAAACATACCTTGTAAATAGTTGTGTTCTGTGTACTTTGAGTATATTTGTTTTGTTAACATTTTATTTGTGTCATATCCTTTCATCTTAGGCTCGATGCTTATGATTAACAAATCGGGGAAGTCGATTAAAAAAAGTCAATTAGAATTTATTTTATTTAACAGGTACGCGATCTAGCTCTAGGCAACCCATGTTCGATTTATCAACGTATATATTATCTAACATACAATCTTTGTCATCATCAAATAACAGATGAGGGTATATACTTCTAATACCGGATCTCGCACTATTGACACTTGATCATTACTACAAACAACATTATTGTAGTTTAACAAATTGGGGAAGTTGACCCCAAAAAAGTCAATTAGAATTTATTTAGCTAGGTTACCCAAGCGCTCAATGAATATATTATCTAATTCTAACATATAATCTTTGTCATCATCAAATAACAGATGAGGGTCGGTATATATTTCTAATACCGGATCTCGCACTATAAGTTTTAGCGGGCCAATAAGGTATACCACCAATATGTCTTTATTCTATTAGTATACGTACCTAGTAAGTTTCATCAAAATTCTCGAATGATATGTTGTACTAACATAAAACTTTTTTACTAAGTGGTCATAATCAGAAAACTCCGAAAAACACACAAAACAGCAAAAGACAGAGGTCTCGTTACCATTTCAATGCAGACATTAGTAATAGAAACGTCACTGAACTTACTTGTCGAGCGTCAATGATGTATAATCTGCATATTCTTATAACTACAAAAATAAAAGTTTGTTTTATATCAACAGTGCTATTGTTAGTTCGTGTTGTAAGTACTAAATATTCCTATTTTGCACATTTCACGGATAATTCAAATGAAGTAAGGACATAAAAGTAAAAGTTAGTCATAACTTTATTTCCTGGATATTAAACGCACGAACAAACGATTGCGTTATATCAGCGTCATGTGAAAAATATCTTACGAAATTGTTTTTCTCGCTAATTTTATCTGTAATTTAATTGAAAATACAATTATTATTACTTATTGTATATTTCTGTTGTTTTTTATGACGACATTATCATTAGACTTTCTGGCTCCAGTCAAGAGCAATTTTTACTCAGCCGACTATTTATTTGCACTGCCAAATGCGCGCTCGTCATTAAATTGGCCGATTAAATAGTTTGCGAATCCTAAGTAAGATTTTTGTGTCGATCTACCAACCGAATAAGTGCCTATCAACGTCAGATGTTTTTTTACCAATCCAACCCACAAGTAGGGAATGGTACTAGTTTTGGTCAAAAATCACTTTTCAAAATTTTTCAATATTTTTTACTTTTGAGGTCTCCCGAATACAAAAAAGATTTTCGGAAAAACTCTGTGCGTCTGTTTGCTTGTGAGCATGATACAGGTCAAACGGAGAGCGCATTGAAACCAAATTTTGGGAGGATTTTTGGTACGCAAATATGAAGAGCCCTATATTGTTTTTGGGGAAAATCGGCACATGCGCCGAAGAGCGGTGTTTTTTATATAATAACGGTATACTTTTAATATCGGCTTATTATTCTATTTTTTTTTTCAAGAAAGTTTTAAAATAATATTTTTCTAAACTTTATAGTTTCAGAAATATTTTGAAAAATCAGCTTTTCTTTTGTTTCGTATGGATCTGTCAGAAATTTACCCACGTCACCTCACGCGATATCAGAAATTTTATTTTCTTTATTATATACCTACCATAATATCAAATGTCAATATTTTTGAAGTTGGAATGGTTCCGTCGCCCAATTGGCTGAAATTTTTTAAATCAAACCACATATACTTACATTTTAACTATCGGGAAATGAAATTAAGACAAAGCATAGTTAAAATCAATCTTTATTGGATAATTTGGGTAAAAGTGGGTACCTTGTGGGCGTTAGAAACGTTGTTGATCATGAATCTTTATAAGGAACCTTCTCGCAATCTGTAATTACGGAAAGACCCAAACAAAGAGATCGGCTCAGCCTGACAGTCAGGACTTTCCAATACGAGTAACGAAGTAAAAGCTAGAACCATCGTCATTCCAAAATCCAAATTTCCCCCCGGAGCACAAATCTACCTTGAACCGTCCCTGATGTAACGAATAACATAATCGTTATTTTATAACGTACCTCTAGCATTTATTAGATACTTGGTATGCATTTGTTATCATTGTTAATTAAACGTACGTACGTACGTAATGGATAAGCAATGCTATTGACACTCCTAAAAAGTGGTTGCGAGAAATTTCACTAAATAAATAAATAAAGAGAAAAAAGTTCTGAAAAAACTTTCTCTGCAGACCTCTTCACATACGTATGTTTATTTATCGAATCACTTGAGTATGCCGTCAAATCACTTGCATTATGATAATTGTTCACATTTCATTAACGACACTCGAGATGTACCGCGTTCCATTACATAGATCAGGGATTATATGTTTTTTATGTGAGAATTCCAAAAAAAAATATCCTACAAAAAAATCGTTGGAAAATTATAAATAGTAAGTATATTACACCAAACTGGCCGAACGTTTAATATTCTTGCACTGCGCGCCATGATGCCCTCGGATCGCCTCGGGCATCATGACACGCAGTGCAAGAATATTAAACTTTCGGCCCTTGTGGTGTATACTAGTTTTCTTCATACCTCGGTCGTAAGTACGCTTATTAAATACATTAATTAATTATTAATTATATAAAAACACAGATAATTTCCCAGCAATCAACTTTGAGGTTATACGTAAAAACACGAATGACAGCCGTTTGCGACTATTAACTAAAATGTTATAGAGTTGCTATGGAAACGACATCTAAACAACAGTTGATAGGTGATTTTTTCTTTACTGCCGCCGGAACGTACGTACTTCCCGCAGATCAGTGCGTAAATGTTAGACTTTCTGCCTTAAAATTGACGCTGAAAGTATGTAAATTTGATCGAGTTATGAACAAAAAAATAATTTCTGAATCTCGATAACAGCGCCTTCTACCGGGTCCAGCTATAGCTGAGAATCATCCACGTGACCCCATAAGTAGTTAAAAATTTCATCAAAATCAGTAAAGCCGTTTAGGAGGAAAATAATTACGAACACACGTAGGTATACCGGAATTTTATATTATAAAATGATCGCACGGGTGATTTCAATGCTTGTGTAAGCGACGAACCTTTTTACATCTCGATAAATTGCGGATTGTTGACTGAACGAGTAAATAAGTTGCAGTTCCGTTTTAACTTGGTCGTTTTGAATTTGATTCTGTTTGTTTGTACCATCGACAGTTTTAAGAAACCATTGAAAGACTGTTAAGTCTATAGCGAAATGGTTCGACGTTTGAAATATACCCTCAGTGGCGGTGAGTTGTATCTCAATGATTCGTAAATACGGGAGTAAGAGTAAGCAAACAAACTATCGCGTTGTTTCATTTTAATTTTGACTCAAAAGTTGACAAAAACATAAACTGAAACGTTCAACATGTAACGCCGAGACTCCACCAACACCACAACACCTGCTCCGCAGGTATCGCAGGTTGATATATCTAACTAAAATAATGTAGGTATACATGTATCTACATTTTTTTTTAATTTAAAAAAATGAAATGAACGGTATTTATTGTTCCCGGAAAGTTATTGGCGTAACTAGTAGTCTAAGTCATTCATCGCGCTGACAGGTCATGACTTAGCCTACAAGTTACGCCCATAATTTTATTCAACAATTGCGCGTTATTCATGTTTTATTTATTGTTATTAATGAGATGTTGTAAATATCTATTTATTTCTTTATAAAAAAAACTGTCAATACTAACAGCACCAAACAGCACTATTCAATGTTTTGGTTTGAGGTTAGCCGGTTATGAATAAACTCCATGTCGAAAACATTCGGCCTCTCAATTTTAGCCTCAATGGGTAACAACGGAGTTGTTGTTACCGACTATTTCGTTACGACTCAGAAAATAGTTACGTTTATTTTCATTACTCCACAATGGCCGAGCTAGTAGGAATCTTCATTGAGTTATGACAAGTGCATGATAAAACATGAATAACGCGCATGAGTTGAATAAAAGTAGCTTATATATCTAGTGACGCAATGGGATACATTACTCACCATAGTTGACCTGCGGTAATCCGGCCCCTGTCTAATCCGGCACCCCCTATATACCGACATGCCTATATATAAGAGCAGTTTAATTAACTAAGTTCCATATCGTATATTGTGTAGTACATATAGATTTAATCATTTTGATAATGTATATGTTACTGGCCAAACCCGATTTCAGGACAAACTAGTTTTGCCTAGGCCAAACTAGTCTGTCCTAGGATAAACTAGTATAGCCTACTCCGGACTAATGTTGCCGAATCGAATAGGTATAGAAAGACAAAGATAGGAAGTGTTTTTGCAACAAACGAAAGCTTTAAGATTGATCTCGGATGCAGGGTTTAGACAGGAATGCAGACCATTATTTAAGCAATTAATATTTTGTCATTACCATGTCAATATATAGATATATAGCTGTTTTATGATTGTTAAAAATAATATGATCAATTTTAATGATCATACTGTGATTCATAGTAATGATACTAGAAAAAAGTTAAATATCCGCCTACCATTACACAAATATGCTAAGACTACATACAGACCAAATTTTTATGGTATAAAATGTTTTAATAAATTGCCATTCGAAACAAGAATTTTAGAATTAAGAAATTTTAAAAGAAAGGTAAAGAAATTTTTATTAAAATATTGTTTCTACAGCATAAAAGAATTCTTTAACTGTCAAGATGTACATTAATTATTGTACGAATGACAATAAACTTTATTATTATTATTTTAAAAAATCATGATTATTTTCCAGTATATTATTTATTTTACCTTGAAATTAGTTCAAACTAGCTAGGTTATACCAGTTTATCCTGGAGAGTACATATTCATATTAGGACAAACTAGTTCAGCCTAGGCTAAACTGGTTTGTCCTATCGAGCTTAGGCCAGACTAGTTTGGCCTAAGCAAAACTAGTTTGTCCTGAAATCGGGTTTGGCTGGTAACATATGTATGTAATTTATCGAATTACAATGTACTCTTTTTCATAAAAGTCCTACAAATTCGATTATCCGAACAAAACGTTTATCGGATTACCGCGTGTCAACTGTGACATTATGTTAAAATTAGAGTGATATTTCTTCAACTGTCAATGAATAATTATTAGAGAATGGATAATGATATGAATGCAGAATATTGCTCTAGTAGGTATTATATGCGGCCTGATTTGTATTTTGAGGTTAGAGTTATCTTTGAAAAACGCTAATCTCTGGTCAAGGATTTTGTAATGACAAAGAAACAGTCGGTCGCGGTGTGAACGTATAGAAAATATAATTTAAATCTTAACAGAAATGAAATATTTAATTAAAGTGAATGCTGCTATAATAGAATCGTTTTGTTAACAGAGATTGTCACAACAATGGGTTAACTAAGCAATAATTCCATGGCCACGTTCCGTTGATGGGAATGAGAAAGCACTTTGCTGTGCAAAAAAAAAACGCAATCGGCTGTTAGTGTGCTATGCCCAAAATCAAATTGAAACAACTGAAAACTATCAAAAAAAGTTCGTAGGATAAATTAAAAATCGAAACGGATGTCAACTCTATACAAAGATGCAATTTTTTTTTCAAGATTTGAAGTTTACTCCCAACTGTCGTTTAATTTTAACAGTATTTTAATTTCTGAAGTTAAACTTCTTTTGACACGGTAGGGTAAAATCGATTCATAAGATTCATAACGAAGCGTTGTCATGCGCGTACGTATAATGTATACTATAAAAACCGGTTGCACAACATTGTGCTATGGTAGATGAGAGTTACAGTGGCTGTCTCGTAACATAATTTTTTTTAAATAATTATTTTAAAATTATAGCAGTTTCATTTTTCACTTCTGTATGGTGTAGTGTAAAATATAGTGGTTAACTATTTTGTAACGAATGGACAAACAACTTCGCCCCCGTTTACAGAGCTATTTTTAGTAATAATAGATTGACGATTCAAAAATTATGTTTAAAATGTATTTCCAAAAAAATTAACCGCAGACAAAACATAAAAAAATGTTATTTATAATATTTTGTTCTGAGAAGTTTATTTTTTTGAGAAAACAAATAACAATAATAATTGGTTTGTTGTTCTCGAAGACCAGTTCGTAAATTACTATTTGACAGACTTTTTTTTTATTTTGCATCCGCGTACCTATTAAGGAGTTTCTTCTTTCCTTAAAAATACCAGATAGGATTTCATTTTGTTTGTTTCGTCTGAAAAAAAACAATAAACATTTCAATATTTCCAAAACTTGTTTATAATTTATTATTTAGCAGATTTTTTCGTTTTTTTCTGACATTTACGTTAAAGACGTTTTAATCGCTGACGTAAACAAACAGAAATTTAAAAATGTATGAAATACATTTACTGTTTTTTCCTCAAATAATACAAACATCAGACGTGACATTTTAATCTTCGATGTATTGTTATTTTATCTAAAATATAATTAATAATAAAATAAATAATATATTCGTTTGTTATTACAAAAATATACGTCATCAATTATTATTTTGCTTAGTTTTTATGTCGAATTCTTTAACAGATTGATATTTTAAAGATCTTATCAGGAAACAAATTATTTTGAACATGTTTTTTTTTGTTTTGTTCATGTTTTTTGTCTTCTTCATGTTAATGTTTAGTTTTGTTTTTTTAATTTTTGTAAGCCCATTCTAAAACCTTATTTGAAATAGTAGATATTCTATTTAGGCATAGTCTCGTAATGGTTTACCCTATGGCGAGTTGTGAGATTATTTTTAAAACGATAGCCTGCGAGTTTTCACAGTCACGTGGGCCTCGTAACACATACGATCGAATTGATTTTTTAAATACATTTTTCTTCCTTCAATGAGATTTTGATAAAGTAGAGTCTCACTAATCCGGCACTTCAGTAGTCCGCTACGTCCAATAATCCAGCCCCCTCCGCTCACACCTCCTTCACTTCTCCCTACTATTATCTTTTTATGAATTGTTTAATTTTATTTACATATTATGAATTTTTTCTATACAATCCAATAATGTGAATACTCCAATAATCTGGCACCTCCTAGTTTTTAATAGTGCCGGATTAGTGAGACTCTATTGTATTTCTTTTTTTTTATTATTAACGAACACAAAAATAAACATAATATGTGCATCGACCACGTGATCATTCAGTGTATTTTTCTCAAAGAACTTTTAATAAACTGCAATCGCCGAATAAATATCAGATTCAATTCCGAAATAGCATAGCTCTGACACTTACTTGCGATTAGGCATCTTAATAATGAGCAAGTGTATAATCAACTGACCCAAGTTCTCCGAAATGTACACTTCAAGTTATTGAATCAGAACTGTTGGCATTTGACCCTGCTTTGTGTTTTGAGCTCTTCGTCACGAAACAATTTACTTTTATCTTGTATTGGCATCAATGAACACAAAAAAATGGATCTCTCAATCAGATATCAAGTTGCAAAAACTTTTTAGAATCAATTCTTCGTGTTAGATAAATAATAATAAATGATATGTTGCAGAAAACATGATTATTGTTATATTATTTTTTGCACGACGTGCTATAGAATAGTTGCTTTTGATGCCTGTACAGTGATCGCAAAGTTTTCATTTTCGCACTAAAATGCTGGTTTTAAATAACTAAGCAATTTTTTGCTTTAATTTAATTAATTATTAATGATAACAAAAAAACGTAATATGCTTTATATAACAAACATAATTTTTGGATCATTTTGCATCATTTTTCCTATTAGCAGGTAGATATTTTATATCCCTTATAAATTACCTATGACCATAAAAAAGCTAGTTAAAAACAACTAAGATATTTTTTGCTTTAAAGTATAATAAATTATTATATGAAAATGTAATATGTTTTACATAATATCATGTTTAAAAAACCCAACATAATTTTTGGAATATGTTGCAACTTTTTTCCTGTTGGCAGGTAGATATTTTATACTCCTTTACATACATATTTTATACTCCTAATAAATTATATGGTTGTAAAAACAGATTTTAAAATTGATTGTGTCATTTTTTCCTCAAATTTATTTTCAGACATGACTTCATCTTAAAAAAACCATCATTTTGGTTCAAACGAAATTATATTATTAATTGCTAGGTTCGTTGATTTATTTCCAGAAAATTGTTTCGGTAAAAATTATTAATATGCAGTTTTGAAGCTGTTTTTTTAATGACAAGTATATCGACATGGTCAATTTCAAGGGAACAGCATCATTAATTGTGTTCAACAAATCAACTCACTTCTGAAGAAATGTTTAATAGTCTCCAAGGATTTTGAAGATCTCACGAAATACATAAAATCTAAATTTTAATAATAAAACTAAACAAAGCAACACATTTTGTATTATCAGCAGTAATGACTTTGGGTCCAGTAGGTACGATAAATCGATGTGCCTAAATTTTGACTTTTTTTAAGTCATAGAAAACGCTAAGTTTGGACGTAAAAAAAAAACTTTGCGGATTATTCACAAATATCTTCAAAAATACGTAAAAACTTTTTGTCTTTCACTGTCATTTTTTTTATCTAGCTAATCAGAAAATACATAACAACTGGCGCAGAATTACTGTATTATTATCTCACTTTGTATACACGACCACGTAATTTGTTTTAAAGAACTCCCCCAGATGCCTTCCAAAAATTAATTTTTGAAACTCAATTTTCCGCACTTAAGACGGCTAATAATACTGTTATATATGTTATTTAAAATAATAAATAGTATTTCCAATGAGTAATTTGCAAATCTAGTTATCGTATTCTAACCATTGAGTTTATAGCAGGGGCGGGCAAATCTTTTGATCGCCGGGTCACATAGCTGATGAAAATTTGACCGCGGGCCAAAAATTTGCAGGGCAAAAAGAAAAAAAAGGTCCTCACACTCTATTTCCGCATTTGGAGAGCAAAAAAAAGCTCCTTTTCGTCTATTCTGGCGCCCATGCTTCGCGGGCCGCCATTTGCCCAGGCCTGGTTTATAGTATATCTAAGTAATATTGCATGCTATTATCAAAGACGTTTTTTTTTCTCTGTTCATGAACGATTTAATCAACTTAATTTTTCGCTTCAAAGCTCTTTATTAAACTACCCGCCTCCCCGTATACGAAGTAACATTATAGATATTTGTTAAATGATAAAACAAAATACGTGAGTAATTCATTTTACCCAATCCTTTGTTATATTTTATAGTTCCTTAAACTTTCTAAGTGAATTAAAAATAATGATTGGTGATTTAGCGATCACATCATCTGCAGTCAAGTGAAGTGAGTGACGTGACGTTAGCACTATTAGATCTGAACATAACAGCAGATTTACGTGACTGATGGTTGGTTACATAAGACAAACAAACAAACAATCTCTCACCCTAAACGCATATACCTTCTCCAATTCGTCGTGAGTAAAAAACCAATTGAGTTGTAACACAATCCTAAACTGCGAATTTTGATCTGTAAAAAAACTGTTGCTCTTCTAGAAGCATGATAAATTTAAAAATTTTTGCTACACCTATATAATAGGACAGTTTTTTTTAGATTTTGTAATGTTTTTCTTGTTAGCAGACAAATTGTTTCATAATACCTAATTTTAAATATATGTTAGTAAAAAGCATGTTTTAAAAACATATTGCGTATTTTTATAAAAAATATGTCGTTTCTGATGCAAACAAACAATATTATAATATAATTACTGATTTACTAATTGTGTCCAAAAACTTGTTTATAAATATAATTTAATATACCTATGTTTTGAAGCTTTTGTATTAACATGAAATCGTCGAGGACAAAGCATCGTTTGCGTCAACAACAAAGTAAATATAATAATAATAATGCGTTTAACGTCCGTTTCTCGACTTTATGTCATAACAGACGCCATTCGCACCATAACTATTTTCCATCTATCACACTTCCCGTTATTTTATACATTTTTAAACTTAGACTTAATAGCAATGAGTGAATAAATTTTGAGTATAGGAGTTTGACAGGTAATCGGCCATGGTCATTGGTCATAAATAAGGAACCAACTCGATATTTATCTGGAATTATTGAGGGTACAGGAATTACCGTTTCTCGGCGAGAGGCAGCAGAAAAAAGTCCCAGCCACATCTACCCCCGCCGGGATTCGAACCCGGTACCTCCCAAATGCGAATCTAGTGCTTTCACCACTACGCTACACTATGAAAATATATACGCGCTACAGTTACCAAAATAATTTATTGAAACACAGCGCATACTTGTCAAGCATAAAGCTGCATGACCTGCACATACCAACGGAGAGTCCAGTAGACCAACTTAAGCGGGTGTCAATTCTATGTTTTGACAACGACAATAAAAATATTCAATTCGTTAAGGTTGACAGATCTGCAGTTCAAACGAATTTTCAATAGAACTGGAATTGTGGAACCCTCAAAATGATTCATTTCTATCAATAACTATTAATAACAAAGTCCCCTTGCCGCGTTTGTCTGTCTGAACGCGATAAACTCAATAACTACCGAACGGATTTTCATACGGTTTTTACTAATAAACGAGGAAGGGTTCTGTATATATTTTGTACAAAATAACTGAAATATGACGGTGTTTTGTAAAAAAAAAAACTGTTTCCGTACGCTTACATGGCTAAAACTGGCCAAATCTTTAAAGATTCATCAAAACAGCGTACTTTAATAGTTGTGCTGTGTAGATGGAAAGGTGAATATAATATTCCAGAGCAATTTTGCACCCGGGTGAAACCGGGACAGGCCGCTATAGTGGGTATATAAAAATATATTTTACAATAATCTTGGTACAGGCAACAATTTTTGTTTTAAATTTATGATTTTTCTCGTTGAATAGATTAATGTTTGCTATATTAATTAAAGTGTAATTATTTATTTATTTATTTTAATCACTACTGCTTAATTAATTATTGTTCATATGATACACAAACAATGGCGATTAAAATAAGTAGTTTAATTAATATGTGTTTTAGAATTTGATAATCACCAAAACAGAAGAAACAATACTGATTAGTTAAAATATTTTAATTAGGACATATTTTAATTGCAATTTGGAGTATCTATGTAAAAAAAAATTAATTATGAGCCTAAAAAAGCTCACAGAATTTGACTGTAAATTCCAGAAAAAACATTTTTACAGACCACCTGCATTCTTGATAATTAAAAACCCTATTAAGTTGAATAAATGCTTGTTATAAAGCTTCCGTGAACAAGTTCGATGCCGTTGGTAACGGCTAGTAGTATGTAATAAATTTCGAGCAGGTCTGGGCAAATGGCGGCCCTCGGGCCGGATCCGGCCCGTGGTAAACTTCTCTCCGGCCCGCGAAGCTTTTAGTTTGCCAATATAAATTGACGCATAAAAAGAATTTTCGAAAAATAGTAAATAGTGTTTAAAAACTTAAAATTGTTGTTTCAAAAAAACTATAAGTAAAATAAGAAAAATAAATTGTTTGGCCCGCGGTCAAATTATCATTTGCAATGTGACCCGACAATCAAAAGATTTGCCCACCCCTGGTCTATAGCCTACAATTTCTATACTATATCTAAGTAATAAATAAAATTATTACGATATTATAGTCTAAGATCCGGTATTAGAAATATATACCCTCATCTGTTATTTGATGATGACAAAGATTATATGTTAGATAATATATACATTGATAAATCGCACATGGGTCGCCTAGCTAAATCGCGTACCGGTTTTGTTAAATAAAATAAATTCTAATTAACTTTTTTGGATCAACTTCCCCGATTTGTTAATCATAACAATCGAGCCTAAGATAAGAGAATATGACACAAATAAAATGTTAACAAAATAAATATACTCAAAGTACACAGAACACGACTATTTACAAGGTATGTTTATGTGGATGATCTATATTTATGTATAGACTCAATGGTATATTACAATTCCTTGTGTCATATTCTCACATTTTAAGCTCTATTTTTATGATTAACAAATCGGGGAAGTTGATCCAAAAAAGTCAATTAGAATTTATTTAATTTAACAGATTCGGTACGCGATTTAGCTAGGTGACCCATGTGCGATTTATCAATGTATATGTCACCGTAAAATTGTAAATATCGTTAGGTTGTAATCTGTCTCGCGAGATTGTGAACTGTCGAAAGATTGTGAACCTCAACGTACTGCTTACAATTTAATGTATTATTATTACGTTGAGGTTCACAATCTTTCGACAGTTCACAATCTCGCGAGACAGATTACAACCTAACGATATTTACAATTTTACGGTGACATATACAGATTTTATCAAATCAAAACCGTCCATAGAACATTCTGTGTGTAAGACAGAGACGATATTATATAAAGCACTAAAGCAGTAAGTAAGAATGAGATAAATGATGGCTAATAGTTACTGTGGTTATACAATCTAATAGTATCGTCTTTGTTTTCTACAGTAAAAATCACAATTTTATCAAATGTCAGTTTTCACTAGTGAAATTATTGATAAAATGGCTATTTATACTGTTCGGGAAAAAATCCAAATAATTAAATGGTTTTATGGTGGTAATTCAACCGCCGACATAATAAATTTATTTGTAGCTGTCTTTGAAAACATTAATATTACAGTTTAGTTGTTTTAATTGATAAATTGGTAAAAAGATTTACAGTGTACGTAATTATTTATTTACGTAACCACAGTAACTATTAGCGATCATTTATCTCATTCTTACTTACTGCTTTAGTGCTTTATTTAATATCGTCTCTGTCTTACACACAGAATGTTCTATGGACCGTTTTGATTTGATACAATCTGTATATTTTCTAACATATTATCATTATCATCATCAAGTAACCTAGATGAGGGTATATATTTCTAATACCGGTTCTCGCACTAATATTGTAAATCTGTGGTTTCTGCTTTTACCGATTATTTTGATTATTAATTAATATTATAACTACTCGTAATTTGTACTGCGATTCAAAAGAACACATTTCTGTGTTGTCAAGCATCTATAATCTGCAAATTTATCTGTCCGACAGATTCAACGCTTCAGTCGACGAATGTGACCTTCAACTTGCGAAGGCACGTTGACATTATCCGTTCATCCGTCATAGCCGGCCCAGATAGCCCGCGGAGGATCAACGTAGAGGCCACCCGTCAAGGTCATTCATGCTTTATAATTATTTTAAATACCAGACACAAATTTTCAAATTCGTGGAATTGCGAATTTGGCACCGGTGATTACCTATATTTATTGGTATGTGATTTTGGATGCTAAAAGTAAAGAATGGGCGTAAGTATATAATTGATCAATAAAGTAATGCATTTAAGAAAAACTGAAGGCGAGAAGACGATAATATAAACAACAATAACTAATTGAAGAGAGCCACGTGTGAGGTCAAATAAAGTTGTAAAACAATATATCTTTCGTCAGGCAGTAATGTCACAGTCGAGTTGATTAAGTTTTGTAATTAGTAATTCGAATGAAACAAGGTCGGCTTGCTTTATGATCGAGTTATCACGTTTTTAATTGTTTTTAATTACTGGTCAGACTGCGATTCGATAAGTGTGCAATATAAAAAACTCTGCCAAATTACCTAATTGGATTTCAATTTGCAAATAAATATCAAAATTACATTTTACACAAAAAATTCCAGTCAATTTGGCGACGGGACTATTCCAAAATATTGACATTTTGTATCGTATAACAAAGAAAATAAAATTTCTGATATCGCGTTAGGTGACGCGGAGGTCATGGCTAGTATTCAATATGATATTTGCTATTCGTTGCCATGGTTACCTACATAATATGTTCCACGTCATGTAAAAATTAATCAAAGCATGCCGAACTAGTCTATTTCTGACAGATCCATAAAACAAAAGAGCGACTGATTATTTTTTATTTTCAAATTACATATATATTTCCGAAACTATTATAAAGTTTAGAAAAAGAAAATTTTTAACGAAACTTTCTTGAAAAAATACATAGAATAAGCCGTTATGAAAAGTACACCATTATTATATAAAAAACACCGTTATAGCATATATCTCTTCTGCGCATGCACCGATTTTCCCCAAAAACAATAGGGCTCTTCGTATTTGCATACCAAGCATCCTCCCAAGATTTGGTTTCACAGACTAACAGACGCAGAGTTTTTCCAAAAATTTGTTTTATGGATTCGGGGGACCACAAAACGAAATGATATTGTAAAATTTTTGAAAAGTGATTTTTGACCTAAGCTAGTACCATTCAACAGTAACAAAAAAATCAATAAACTTGCTTTAATTCCGAAAATCAGTACCAAATGCTTATCAAGCAGAAATGTATGATAACAGCCGATTACAAAATATGTATGTAAATTGTAAATAATTAATTTGAGAAGAATTGAAAGGGCCATTTAGAAATACTATAACACAAGTAACATACATACTTACATACAATGAGTAATTAGTAATTACATTTTTAGTAACGCATTCCATACAAGGAGAGAACTATTTGTATAATTATTTTCTCATAACATATACTTATAAATTTATTATGTTAATAATAATCAAGTTGTAATTTTATATCGCTATAGAAAAATTAAACGAATGATCATATAAAATTATTATTATTATATTGCGGCCCAATATGAGCGACGACCAAAGTATTGTGTTTTCGAGATAACGACAACAACCTTGACGAAAGCTGGCACATAAAATAGGGCTTCGGCTCCCAATTGATTATTGACTTATTAATCAACATTTTTCCAAAATTATTTTCTTTTATAAGGAAGACAATAGACCAATCTTGGTTTCTGGCGGAGTACTTTTTTAATGAATGTATGATTTACTTATTGAATTATCTGCCAACAAAAACTAGAGACTAGTAACCGCTGTACTATAGAAAAGGCCAGCAAATATACCTTTGCGACACACATTCATACAGAAAGAATAAGGTATGAAGAATATGAATTAATTCTAAATCTAAAGGTCAACCCTGGTTTTTTAATTATAAATTTTAAGCGTATTTATTTTATAAAACGTAAAACATTTTATTGATAGCTATAAATATTTGCATAAAAGATGAAAAGTAATAAAAAGTGCGTTCGAATCATAATTTGGTAGCAACTAAAAATCTTTTTTTTACTAAGATCGATTTCAAACAATAATTAAAATAAATTGCTCTAGCGTTAAGAACTCGTTTCACAAAAAATACGGGGTTCTATAATTAAATACAGACATATTCCATAATAACTACGTTATTTAAATAAATTACGTACATATAACTATTATAAAAGATCTTAAAATTCAAGGGCAACAACATTTTGCACAAAAAAACAGTCGTCTTCATATTTTGATGAAGACGACTGTTTTTTGTACGTATATTGCCCCGCGGAAGAATCTTCTGGCTTGCCCATAGAGTCTTGATGTAAATTTATTTAAATGCTAGTGTTTATGCTACAATTTATACTTTTATAATAACGCAATTGGTGCGTAAATTGTTTTAAAAGGTCAAGTACATAGCTTTCAAAACTTTAGTACCTACCGGAAACTTGAAAACACCAATAAATTTTAAGAGAACTGCTTTAAATGACAAAAATTTCAGTCAACAACAAATACAATGTGATACAGATATTAGTTGAACAAAAAAAAACATATTTTGTTGAATGTATGAGTTTGTCATTTCCAATTTTTTAACGAATTTTTCAAATCAATAGCTTTGGTTAAATTATATTTTAGACAAAATCACAACAGTTTGCTATATTTAGTGTATCTTGTACATGGTAAAAGTCCTGAATTTATCTGGGATCCTGATCCTGAATGCTGCGAGGGCCAGTGACGATAAAAGCTGTTTTAAACTGTGTTATTTGCTTTACAATAGATTTAGCTAACAATAATTAAAATATTTGTCATATCATCCATTCAATTTCCGTCAAACCAAGATAATGCTCAATAAGCGACGAAAATTCGCTGGTGAAATCTTAATTTAAAAACATTTCTGGTAATCTGACATCAGCGTTTATAACAATAAAATATATTATGTATCATTTCTAAGGTGCGTGAAGATCTGATCGTGTAGTAAATAATGTATATATATTATGTGTATATAATCATTTAGCAACATCGATAAAATCATATGTCTCTTCAACATGCAATGGTCCAGTGTTGTCAGGTGTAGGGATATTTTTCAATTTATGAAATAGATTTCTTTATACCACATAATATATAATAATTACTATATGAAGCATTTTCTATTTACTCAATGTGTGGTGAGCGAAGACAACAAAGTGCATCGAAAATATATCTGCGTCTCTTTTTTGGAAGTAATTCCTTGGTTATTCCGACAATATAATATTATCCTTCTATATGGCTGGCAAAGATCGGGAGAAAGACTTAAACACTACGGTGCAGACATTTATACGTCTGCCTCACTTATTATACTCTGAGTCTCATGCGCATGTCCGTGAATGGATGCGCGTCAGTTTGCACAAGGGACTAAGGTTGTGAAACGGAGCTCTATTCCACTTATTAATTGCCCCACTACAGACGCGACACTTGTCCACAACGGATCAAGTAAAAAGAAACAGATAGATACAGTAATTTGCCGTCTCACTTCATGGGCCACGCTTCCACTTACGGCAACTAGCAGTATATAAGTTATTAAATATATGGCATGCTCCATATATGTCTATCAAAAGTTTTATGTCTTTATCTATGGCGTTAGTCAATCAGAACCAACGAGCTCTTACGACTTAAAAGAAGACATAAGTATACCTATGTTTGCACCCTAATGGTTCGATTGCGATTTTATCCCTATGCCAATAAAAGTATATTATGCCTTATTATACTTACATCAAATTAAATGATTTGTCTGAAAGAGCTCACAATTATATCGAATACACGCAACAATCCAATGACATCATTATTTTAACATCTTGTTTGTTGGACTAAACGTATAATCAATGATTTATTCAAGACATATCCGTGATCTTCGAATTGCTAATGTGCGTTTACATTGAAATTTAATTCATTGTCATTTTGAATGGTGTCTAGAGGATATCATTCTTGTTAGTTTTTACACGCTTTATATTAGTTTCACTTATAAGTTTGTATGTATGTATGTAAGTATGTATGTTTGTAAACTCGTTTGGACTACAGCAAGTGGTTTATATAGCGGTATAATATGCCCAGCACAGTAAGTACACTGGCTAGCCGTGCGGTCTAAGGCACGGGTCTTCGCTATAACGTCAACTCTCGGCATCACGGGTCGTGGGTTCTAATTCCGTCCACGCCGAAAAAAAAATTGTTTATTTTTCGGCAAATTTTTGACAATAAATCGAACTAAAAAGTGGAAAATAAATATAGTTTAAAAAAAACTAAAAAACACGCTTTATATCGAAATAAAAAGTAAAAAATATTTTTTTTAAAATAAGCTTAAAAAGCGTGGGGCGCTCGATGTACGAAAATGTGGAACAAAGCGCCCCATGCTTTTTAAGCTTATTTTTAAAAAAAATATTTCTGACTAATAGATAGATTATACCCGTCCGTTTGGTAGAGCAGCATTGAGGCCTCTGCACACAAGGCTAGATTTGTCGCTAGATTCCTTGCTAAATTTGGCTACTAGTTTTCTAGCGCTGGTTTTCTTGATTGCTTTTATATGCTCACTTCGGACGAGACGTTTTTTCAAGCTTATTTTGAGGATAGATCTGATGCGCGCGCAGTGACAAAACGTGTCTGTTATCTGGGCAGAATGACGCCATGTTGGTCTGTGGGCTCACGTGACAAGATACTGCTTCCTGATTGGTTCTTGCTCAGAGCAATCAGAGGACCTAGCAAGAAAAATAGGCCCAGCAGAAGTTCGAGCAGTGTTTCCAGCCTCGTGCAGTGCAGCGGCCTTTTAAATACGCAAGCCTCTCCCCGCCCATACATTAAAAAGTTCCCCCAACTTTATACTTAAAACTATTTGTCCTTAAAGATAATTCAAAATTTCCAAAAAGATTTAAACAATCGATCATCTTCTCCTTGCATTTTAGATCCTAGTCCATGTTATTCCGTTTATTATGACAGACCGAGTTAATAATAAGGTGTTACCTGTGTTAACGTACCTACCATCACTTTCAAAGTCATGATCATTGTCTACGTCATTTAGGCGAGGCGTGAGCAGCTGAATCTGATATCATTCCGCAGTACCAATCCCATTAATCATGAAAGAGAGACTGCGATTTTGACCAAAAAATTTGTAAGGATCGTCGCCAACACGCCTTCTAGACTATATAATAATAATTGTGTTCTCTAAAGACTAACAAATAATAATTATTATATTATCTACTTCGGTGGACCTTTTTCATGCACGTTGAAAAATTCACGATTTAACGCATGTCGGTAGAGCAGTACCCATCGTTTAGAGAAGATAGCGGCGTCATTTCTGCGCACAAACAAGTTTCGGGTCAGACGGGTCTGTTTTCTAACAAGGGGCTGTCCTGTGATTATGGTCGTTTAAAGTGTAAATACACAAATAACTCTGTTTCTTTATTGCTTACTAGCCGTTACCCGCGGCTTCGCACGCAATTGAGACGAAACACGGATGCGTTCCCATTATTTGGCATATAGTTACTCCTTTAAATTTCAAAACTGATGACATTCACGTGATCAACGTCCTGAAAAACCTTGAAAATGACATCCATGCTGAATTTAGACTATTTACCTCTTTTCACCCTCTGAAGGGGTTGTTTTTGAAAAATCATGAAACGTGTTTATTTATTTGTTGACAGGAGTAATCCTGCGCATTTTCGAATTAATACATCTATATCTTATATGATTTCTCCATGCAAATTTTGAACTCCCGTTACACCTTTCTTAGGGTTTGAATTTCCAACAATCTGTTCCAGCGGATGCCTACGTCATAATAACTATCTGTGAGCCAAATTTCGGCCTAATCCGTCCAGTGGTTTGAGCTGTGCGATGACAGATCAGTCAGTCAGTCAATCAGTCACTGTTTCCTTTTATATATTTAGATTATTTATACATAAACTTGAAAGCTCGACGTTATATCTACTCTGTTCTGTGAAACATGGGTTACAAGTGGCAGACTTCTTGTATACTGTGACTTGTTCCGGTTAGAGATTAAAGTGGCGTTAGTATAAATTTAAATATTGTATACAAGAATGTGTCAGAAGATGTGATTAAGTTTAATTGGTTATTCAAATCAAGCCACAGAACAGGAGATATATAATTATGTGTTTATTTAGTATGTATATTTGTTATCTGTCGTCTTGAAATGTCATGGCAAATTGTATATCAGTTGTGGAAATGTCTTTGTTTAGCACTATATACGTAATTCACTATTTTTCACTATACAACGAGTGCTCTTTGTTAATGAAAAACTATTGGACGTGTATTCTAATCATTCAATTTTGAAAGCCCTTGACATTTGGAGATCCAGAGCTTAAGACCCTGTGTAGATCCGTCAAAAAAATTGGTTGTCTGTAAAGTCGGTTTACAGACGATAGTTTTACGTGATAACGTATTCCGCTCGAATATCATATTTAATAATCACGCACAGGGTCAGGCGGAACGTTACACTTTTTCGTGCATGCAGCCGGTGTTTCATCTTTTTATATTGACGTGATTCATTAATTTATAAGACGTTATCACGTCAATAATTTATGTTCTATTTCTCCTATCTTCTACATATAATAATTATAATAATTCGAATCTATGATATTGCATCTTTCGCTTCAAATTTAGGTTAATTTTATTTATTCAAATTACTCACCACCTATAATAATAATTGTTTTTTTAACTTTCTTTCTTTCGTATTTATTTTAAGTCTCAAAGATTAACTGTCATAATATTTGGAAACAATTGTTTCATTGTTTATATAAAATTCCAAAACCTACTTATCTACAATATTTAAGTATTTTCATACGTCAAAAAATTGATTTTTATAATGATAAAATTTGTAAGAAAACGATTTTTTCGAGAGATGAGACCTAGCTAAAACGATTTTTTGCCCCTCAAAATCCCTTTTCAGTAAATTTCATCCAAATCGTTAGGGCCGTTTTGAAGAAAAGCACGCACAGGGTCAGGCGGAACGTTAGGAACGTTACACTTTTTCGTGCATGCAGCCGGTGTTTCATCAATTTATAAGATTGGTGATTCATCAATTTATAAGACGTTATCACGTCAAAAACAATGCGTGTTATGCACAACTTCCGACATCTTTCCCCGTAAACTAACACGTGAGCAAAAGATATAAAACAATTATTATAATTCTATATGTGTCATGGGGCCAAATATCAGTCTTTATAAATCTCGCAAATGTAGAGGTCTGGGTTGGCGTGCTTTCGCCCGTCGCTCATTGACCGCAGGTGAGGTTTACGTCATCTAGAACAAGACGATGTCGTCCACGGAGGGAATTACTGCCACAGCTGGCTTGATCGCGGTGAAAGAACTGACATGTATTCGTGAACTTTGCAAAGGTCAACACTTCCGAATGGATTTCCTATTCATGTTAATATAAATCCTGTGGAGGAGGATAATATTATAATCTGATGCAAATCAGTTTTCTCTTCTTTGAAATGGTTCCTTGTGAAAGTGACAAAGAAAAAAAGATAAGATTTTAGGAACGAAAAAGCAGCATGAATTTTAGTCCAGAATTGTAAACATAGAAGTTTGTTTCCGACTGCAGGCAGTCTACAATCTCTTTGTTACATCCCCAAATGTCTGGTTTCTAGATTCTTCAGATTGCCTCATTTTTGCAGACCAATTCAGTTATCTGTCAACATTTCCCCTTCACCTTCTGCATTGTCAAGAAACCTCAAAATCGACAATTTTGCGTTTATACAGATTCTCCTCTTTTCAATCCCTGAAGAGTATCATTTCAGGTGATTTAATTTTTACAGATCAGTACCAAAAAGGATAATCAACAACAATTCCAAATTTCAGCTTCCTAAGTCGTCAGGATTGGTAGATGAACCAAAAAATCCTGACAATATTCAAATAATTCTAAACAGAATACATGAACTGTTCTTGTAGTCTAAGATCCGGTATTAGAAATATATACCCTCATCTGATATTTGATGATGACAAAGATAAATTGCCTAGCTAAATCGCGTACCGATGCTGTTAAATTAAATAAATTCTAATTAAATTTTTTAGATCAACTTCCCCGATTTGTTAATCATAAAAATAGAGACTAAGATGAGAGAATATGACACAAGGAATTGGAATATACCATTGATTCTATACAAAATATAGATCATCCACATAAACATACCTTGTAAATAGTTGTGTTCTGTGTACTTTGAGTATATTTGTTTTGTTAACATTTTATTTGTGGCATATTCTCTCATCTTAGGCTCGATGCTTATGATTAACAAATCGGGGAAGTTGATTCAAAAAAGTCAATTAGAATTTAATTAATTATAGGCAACCCGCATGTGCGATTTATCAATGTATATATTATCTAACATATAATCTTTGCCATCATCAATAATAACAGATGAGGGTATATATTTCTAATACCGGATCTCGCACTATTGACACTTGATCATTACTACAAACAACATTATTGTATTATGTGTTTCAAACGCGGATTTTGTTTGGATAGAGGGCTTTCAACCGGATCTGATGGTGTCTTTAAGACACTATGCAAATTTCCAATACATTACTCTGTAGCTTTATTATCTGACCGGCACGGTTTAATCCAATGTCCAATGACATCATAGTGTGTATATAATAATATAATCATACGTTATCCACCGTATCGTGGGCGACTGAGTGGAGAGTATATTTTACAGTTGTTATTTTTAACTCTGCGAGCATATCTTGCACAATATTCATCGAAGAATAATTCATTAGAACTAATTTCAATCTATTAAACAGCGTGCGAAAAAGTGTATTATTCATTTTAAGCTTAAAGAATGGGAGTTTTTTATGTTCTGAATATAATTGAAGTGTAAACTCCATTTAACGTCACTCGATCTAACGACAAACTCCTTAAAACGTCGAAATTACTTAGCTCTAGTCGGTTTGCCTTGTTGCTCATACGATGATACACTCTAAATAACCACTCACACCCACTCTAAATAACGAAACAATACGTCATCATTGGGCAATAAACAGCACTTGTTTGTTATTTTATTGCTTTGTTGTCAGAATCATGCGTACCGAAGATTCTAAGAAATTCTTTCTTTTTATTGTTGGGATTATCTTTAGTATGTTTAGCTCAGCTGTAATTTGTTTGTTGGTCACTTGTAAATTTCATATATTATGAGTAAATACATATTAGGTATATTAATATTAATGGATTATTTCTCCTCTCCGTTTAACGACAACTCTCAATAACGCCAGAAAGTGCACAGTCCTTTGAGTGTCGCTATATAGAGTTTATACTGTATTTTTAAAGACAAAGCGTCAATCTTCAATCCCATGTCTCGAGTGTCGTGAACACCAAGGCAAATATAATTTATTCGCAAATATACATTTTGAATCTAAATAAACAACCTTACCGTTTCGAATTTATTTAGATTTCAAATGTACACGTAGCTTGTTGATGAATAAATTTCATTCGACGCGATATTCGCGACTCTTGAGTGATAGAATAAGGTACCTTGACCCAGGTGATTGACAGTAGGTAATTGCTATTTTCAGTGCTACCCTCTTGATTTTTTTAGAGTTTTTAATCACATGGTGGCAAAGTTAGAGGGGGAAGGGACGTTAGAATACTTTAGGAGTTTATATCTCGATAAATATTCATCTAAGAAAAAAAATCACTTGACAACTTTTATTACAATTTTGAAAACCTGTCCGACGATACCCCACGCAAAGGTGTGCGCAAAAATACCATTTTTCATCCCTCAGTTCGATGTATGGAAAGCTACCCCAAAATAATTTTTATTATATAACTAGCGGCCTGGTTGGCTTCGCTCGAATTTGTAGATTTCCACCGTTGCAAAGTTGGTCTCCACGAAAAGCGTTTTTATTTTAACGCGATAATATATATATATTCGAGCACTCCGGCTGCGCCGTCGTGCTCAATACCTTAACCTCAGCAACACGTGGTGGTTATGCTATTGAATTGTAGCTTATATGAAACGTTGCGCCATCTATTGAATATTCACTCAATCCAGTCAACAGGTATCGCCATCTGTTAGAATCCTTTGGAGCTAAGCACTCCGGCTGCGCCGTCGTGCTCGATACCTTAACCTCAGCAACACGTGGTGGTTATGCTATTGAATTGTAGCTTATATGAAACGTTGCGCCATCTATTGAATATTCACTCAATCCAGTCAACAGATAATTATGACTGTCAGGGAAAAGACAAATAATTTGCAATAAAATAATATTGCGACTATAAATTGAAATGTAAGCTATCCTATCTTTCAAGTTGGGTCGAATTGCACACGGTGTGCAAATCAAATTTAAAATCGGTTCAGTAGTTTAGGAGTTCATCGCGGACAAACATGTGACACGTAATTTTTATATATAAAGATCATTATATGGCGGATCTAGGCAATTATTTGTTATGATGCAATAGCCCTATAACTTTATAGATCCATGGCAGTAATAGATAATGGCAAAAACAAACACTAACTTTGATAGTAGTAATTGCGTTAATAAATGACTAACTATAAGGAAAGTCCTTCAAATTCCTCGTATTGTTTTCACCTTGTGCATCGTTGATAATTGAAATTCCGTAAAAAGTGTGATTTCACACTTCCATTCATTAATTTGTTTTTTGGATTTCCCTACTCGTTGCAGGATCTAGGATATTCAACGGATAAATAAATGGCAGATACTAATTAATTATCATTGTTATTATTCATTACTATCTGTACGATAATTTTTGAATAAGTTCTGTCTAAAGGCCGTTGCCAAGAGGATAGTTTTTTCACCAGAAACAGTGCTAGGACTTGGCTTGGTTGCCGTGCGGGTTACGAAGATGGAAATGACGTCACTGCGGGCTGATGGATTTCAAAATTAAAACGGAGTCTATTTTTCTTGCTTGTTCATCTGATTGTATCAAGCAAGAACCAATCAGGAAACAGTATCTTGTCACGCGGACTACACGGACAAACGCCCACAAACACTGTGCCATAGTGTGTGTTCTGTTCAGAGACTATAAAATTCCACGTTTGTTAACAGTCTATCATTGCGCGCGCACCAAACCCATCTACAAATCAAACTTCAAACACCTAAAAGCCATCACAAAAACCAACGCTTGAAAACAGTTACTTCTAGCAAGGAATCTAGCGGCAAAACCAGCCTCGTTTGCAACTTTAAAGTGTAAAAACAAATATAGTTTAGCTAGTAAAGCGTCCATCCGAAATTCTGAAGTTCCGGCTAGTCCATAAGCTATAATTAACTAAGTATTATACTTCGTTATCGTTATTGGAATCGACGCAAGGATTGAAAAGTCATGAAAATGCATTATTTACTTTAAAAATATGTTACTGTTAAAAAAATTGCTTATATAGATCTTTTTTTTGTTTTTAGTTTAATTTTATTTTTATTTTTTACTATCGAAACATGTATAACTTTCAAGGTCTCTGCTGACGTATTTATTTAAGACAATAATTTATTTTTAAGATTTTTATAATTTTTATATTTTTCATAATTTATAAATTTTTATACAGGTATTTTACATCAATAAAAGAGAATCGAAATATCGTTTATGTTTGTGATACGAAATTACGTATTTATCTTTAATTATATGGTTATATATATAAATACGGGAAGGAAAAAAGAGTGTGGTGCCGATTTGAGTGTGTTAATTCGCACACATTGTGATAAAACATACATCGATCTCTTCGGTTTAATGAGCGGGAGTGCACAATACATGTTTCATCACGAATCGATTTTACTTGCGTTAATTAGTACACACAGAAATAACGCAAGTAATATCGATTCAGGAGAGATCCATCTAATAACAAAAGAACCTCAATAGCGTTCAAACTTCAAAAGTTAATGAATTACGGTCGAATTTCGACCACTGGCAAAACACTATTTATATCCTTAAGGTTCGACAAACGGTAACTTTATGTTGAAAGGTCTAGAACTCCATGAAAGTTGAAGATCATTAATGAAATAATGTTCTTCTTGCGATTTTTACCCACGACGGAACGGAGCAGGTATATGCGTTTAGGGTGATATTGTTTTTTTTTTTATTATTATTTATGGAAAAAAAGTGTGTATCGACTATCAGGGTCATAAGCACTACTGCCATAAGGCATATTATACAATAACTTGGATATATCATACAATACGGTATACGATCTTTGATTGTTTGTGCACTCGAATGTCGCCATTTATCTCGAAATCGTAAAATGTTTGTAATTTATCTGCAATGGTTTTTAGCGCAAGAAATCTCTAAAAAGTTTAAAATAAAATAAAAAACAAAAATAAAAATTTTGAAAAAATCCACGACGGCTGTAAACGTTGTAATTGAAAAAGGATTAAATAAAATTTTGAAACCCCCGACTAAACGGACGTAAGTAATCAAAGAAAATCTGTCGGGGGCCATTCGCTGCCCTGAAATTAACTAAAATATTACAACTTTCAAATCACGTTGGGTACGTAAATAAATGTAGTCTTCTTTTGATATTTTCCTATTCTTAATTGAGGGCAGCGAATGGCAGCCCCCTTTTAGTCGGGGGGTTTCAAAATTTTATTTAACCCTTTTTCAATTACAAGGTTTACATCCGTCGTGGGTTTTTTCAACATTTTTAATTTTGTTTTTAATATATTGAACAGTTCACTGGCTCTTGAGTCTTGAGCAACTCGTAAGAATCGCTGGACTATAGCATGTTATCTGCTCACAATTGTGCAACTATAGTTAATTTATTTACTTGCCGTTGTCTTACTGCAATTTAAAGTAAACATTATGCAAATCTATGTATGCATATATATCTACAGGAATTTACAAAACACATTTCCCAAAAAAAAAAATTATAATAATAAAATGACGGTTCCCTTAATGTTACTGGCTGCTCCGCGCCACAAGGAAAGGAATATTGATTATCAAATGATTTCTTCGTATACAGAAGCGCCTTCGTAGGTTTTGAGAAATCAAATATAAAACTTTGAAACTTCGATATCATTATAAATTAAAAGTTAACAAATTGTTCTTACTAAATCGGAAATAATCGTATTAGCCTAACCAATTTATTATTACACTAGGTATAGAATAAAAACATTTGTTGGTGTAGTTTGGCGTAGTGCGCCCTAAAACACAAAATGGCTACTTGTTTCGACCCCCTTTTTACCCGACTACGGCGAAGCAAGAAGTGTTTAACCGGTGTGTATGTGGTAAGTTCATCTGTTCCCTCATAACTTCTAAACTACTTATCATAATTTGGCTACTGAGGTATCGTTGGAAACGTTTTGATCGTCCGCTGGTTATAGGCAATGTGACGTCACATTAAATTAAATATGGCGCCCTCTAGAGGACATAAAGTTATGAACTAAAAAAAATTGTTTTTTAATTAAATCCGTGCTGGGTATCAAATGATAGGGCTTAATTAGCACATTTCAAAAATATATAGTAACCTCTTTATAACGTCCTTCGTTATAGCGAAAAACTCTGTACCTATAACGTAGAAATGTTTACAATTTGGTTGATTTACCTTAAAACCCATACATTAACACCCTCTTTATAGCGCAACAGCCATTCTCTATTGCGAAGAAATATGTTCGTATTTAGGCGTCAGCAAATTTATTTATTTATTTTATTTTATTTGTAAATCTGGCAGGCTAACAGACAATGTCCAGTAACAAGCCTGCTCTCAATATTATACAATAATTATTATACATTTGCAGCACTGTTACAAACTATATATATAAAAGAAAGAAAAAAAAAAAGCAATAAAATAAGAAACATAATTGAATAATATAGAACTTAGAGAATCGAAAATATATAATTTTCACTTCAAAAAAACAGAAATTTGTCTTTTAAAATTTTTTAGAGTATCCCCAAAAATATCAATATCCGTTCTATTGTTGATATCGTTGAAAATGTACGCCATTCTGAAAAGCGGAGAGTTAAAGGCATAATTGGTCGTGACTGAGGACAAATAAAATAGATCTCTATTCCTAGTGTGGTAGATTGAAGCAGATAAATAAAATTTCGCTAGTAAGTCGGGTGAATTAATTGTACCGTTTATAATTTTATGTAGACAACACATATCAGAAATTTTCCTTCTAACTTCAAGAGTTTGTAGTTTCATTAAAGATAGTCTACTTTCGTATGTTAATTGTAAATTGAATTTCCAATTGACACTTCTTAGAAATCTTTTTTGGATAGATTCAATGCGATTTATTTTGTTAAAATAATATGGGCTCCATACAACAGACGCATATTCAAGCTGTGATCTTACAGACGTAAAGAGAACCATTCTGAACCGTCACCAACTATTCAACAAACACTTGATTCCGCCAAACTTATCTAAAAATTCCTATTGTTTAATGAAGATGATTCCAACACATCCCAAGTCTGCACAAGATACTTAATAAAATACAAAACAAATATTGGCATAGCAAAAAACGTCAGGCAAAGTTAACAGACTATACCTATATGTTTGGAATAAATTGATTAGGTGAAATTTGATTATTTTTCTTTCTTCCCTCCATATAACGAAAACTCTTCGTAACGAAAGAAAATGCTCGGTCCCTTGAGATTCGTTATAAAGAGGTTACACTATATTAGCTAGTGCTATAACCCCAAAATAATTTAAATGAAAACTAAAACCCGACTACTGAAATGTATGAAACAAGAAAATATTCTCATCTGAGGATAGCCGTAGTCGTATGCCACCTCACATATATGGTCAATGGTTATATGTATATATAGTGTGATGCATTTTACCCTAAAGCTTATGATCGATTACTACTGTTAAAATAAAATGTATTGTTTTACTAGGGTAGGTGGCATACGACCACGGATATCCTCAGATGAGAATATTTTCTTGCTTCATACATTTCAGTAGTCGGGTTTTAGTTTTTGAACTTTTTTAAAAGATCTCTTCGAATTACACCTTTACGGACCGTCAAAAATGCATCACTAAACCAACAAAATAATTTGCTTGTGTTTACTGGCCTGTATTGGCGATAATAATTCGAAATTAATTCTTCCCTGGTTTGTTTAAGTACCTGCCTATAGGTATAGGTACGCATTTACAATAATTCAAGTGAAATTATTTACGCCACTTCTCATTGCATCAAGGTGTCGGCTAAACGCTACACGGACAAGATAATGTTCTGTATATACTTAATCAGTAAATAAAGGCCGCTGCACACGGGGCAAGAAACACTGCTAGGAGTTCTGGCTGAAAATGACGTCACTTCGGGCTCACCTGCTAGCTCACAATATAGGTGTTAAAATTAGAACAGGGGCTATTTTTCTTGCTAGATCCGCTGCTAGGTATGAGCAAGAACCAATCAGGAAGCGGTATCTTGACACGTGAGCGACTTGAACAAACGCCCACAAACAAATACTATGCCATAGTGTCTGTTCTGTTCAGAGACAATAAACATGCACTTTTGTTACCGTTCTATCACTGCGCGCGCACCGAATCTACCTGCAGAGCAAGCTTGTAAAGACGTCTCGTGTGAAACGGGCACATAAAAGCAATCAAGAAAATCAACGCTAGAAAACTAGTAGGCACATCTGGCAAGGAATCTGACAGCGTTTCTAGCCTCGTGTGCAGCGGCCTTAATGGTGCTGGAAACTTGCTTTAGGATGTCGGAAAAAATTGTGCTGCAATGCTGCAAATGTGTATATGCCATGACTTCATTCAACAATGGCCCGTACCGTAAAATAAACATTAAAACATTTAATTGGTTTGTCGAAGGAAATAGCTAATTCGACACTCGACCTTGAACAAACATTTCGATAATTCGATATAAATCTAACTAAATTATGTGAAAATATTGCAAATTAACGGTGCACTTCACACTTATATCTTCTTTTGTTTCTAACAGTATTTAAAAGTACGAGATACGATCTATGTACTGACATTTTTAATTTTTTTGACCCAAAATGTGACTCCATCTGCCAACGATAAGTACATGTTGCCAGTCTCGAAAAAAATCGTATAGTTGCATCAAGAAATCTATGGATTTAATGTCCACCTTTCACAATTTGAATTTATTAACTAAAGGCCGCTGCACACGAGGCTAGTTTTGCCGCTAGATTCCTTGCTAGATTTAACTGCTAGTTTTCAAGCGTTGGTTCTTGTAATGGCTTCACACGATGCATGCGTTGAAGTTTACTTTGTAGATGGGTTTGGTGCTCGCGCAGTGATAGAATGTTAACAAAATTGGACGTGTATTGTCTCTGAACAGAACACACACTATGGCACAGTGTTAGTTTGTGGACGTTTACACATGTCGCCCACGTGACAAGATACTGTTCCCTGATTGGTTCTTGCTTAAAACAAGCAGACCTCGTCACATTTTGTATTTATTATTTACTATAGCTGTAACCCGTGGCTTCATTCGCATTTATTTTTTTACGCGGAACCCTAATTCTTTTTCTAAAATAAAAGTAGCCTCAGTTACTCCGTATAACTATCTGCCACAGTAAGTTCCGTCAAAATCGATCCAGCCGTTTCAGAGATTAGCCGGAACAAAAAGACAGACATTTTATTTATATATGTGTAGAACAGGCATGCCAAACTCATATAATATTGCGGGCCACATTAGGTATCTATTTAGTACTAAGTTGGGGGCCGCATATTTTTAATGTTAAAAAATATTAATAAAATACAATTGTTACAATGATTATATTATTAGAACCAATGTTTTTTTAACGTCTCGGCGGGCCGCATGCGGCCCGCGGGCCGCGTGTTGGCATCACTTGTATAGAAGATCGGTACAAAAACATATTATAAGTACAGAAAAAAGTGATGAAAACTGAAAATTGTTTCAATTATTCAATTACAGACTAAGTTACGATTTTATTTATTTATATTAATTGAGCTAATGTCTGTATAATTTATTAAAAAAACAACTCTCGCAGTATGTCGATTTTGTAATACGTTACTATATATACAGACAAAGGAAAATCCTGCTTTAAATGTATGACATTTCGATTTTATTTATATAGAATATAGATGTCATATGAATAAGACACACTGTATATATAGATATATATTATGAACTGTTAATAGAGTGGCCTGTAGACAAGTCAGTGTATAATGAGAATAGCAAACAATTATAAGATAATAGCAATATAATAGAGAGATTTATGTGTGTGTGAGTGTATGATATACGCGGCACCCGCCGCCATGTTAGTGGAGAACACTACTAACCCACTTACGGGGCGGGCGTGCATTTCTATACACATAATATTTATACAAGGTGTAAATACGTTTCTCCTAACAGTTAACAGTGAAAATCGAATTTATGTAAATATTTTAAATATTTAGGATCCACTTCTTTACAGCGGTACAATAAATAAAAAACCACCAAATTCGCTGTGACGATATATTGTTTAGAATTTACATACCACTGTTACAAACGTTCAATTCTGCAGGTAGATTCGGTGCGTGCGCAGTGATATTTAGAACGGTAAGAAAAGTGCATGTTTATTGTCTCTGAACAGAACACACACTATGGCATAGGGTTTGTTTGTCGGCGTTGGTTTAAGTCGCCCACGTGACAAGATGGTTCTTCCTAATTGGTTCTTGCTCACACCTAACAGTGGACCTAGCAAGCAAAATAGCCCCTGTTCTTTTTTGAAACCTGTCTTGTGAGCTAGCAGGCAAGCCCGCAGTGACGTCGTTTCCAGCTTCGTAACCAGCCTACCGGCCAGCAGAAGTCCAAGCAGTGTTTCTAGCCCCGTGTGCAGCGGCCTTAAGTCTCTGAATTTTTGGGTCAATGATTAATAAAATCAGGATCTTTAGAGATTAGCTGAACATCGTGTATATAATAATTCATATTCCGTGAAAGCGCATGCAAATTAAATTAGAGACTTGACAGAATTTCGTAACTGTCACACGGACAAGAGTGCATCTTCTGGTGTCATCTTAGCTCACTTTGCACGAATCTTTGCATAATCACGTCATACACAATATCTTTATTCAACTTTATCGCGCATCGTATCGAATAAAAAACTGTGTCGAACCATTAACTAATAGAAAGAAATAATGTAAATAAAAGAATAGAAAACAGTCGTCAAAAAATAACCGAACTGATAACTTCCTTTTACCATTCCAATCCACAAGTTTAGGTCAAAAATTTTTGATGCGGTTTGCGGAAATCAACGCAGTTTCTAAGGAGAAGAGCTGATTAGATTTTGGAATTAATCGGTTTAGTAGTTTAGAAAATATTCCAAAAAAACAAATTTCTAAAAAATTTTGAAACTTGTATTTTTTAGATTTCTCAAAATTTATTGGGGTGAATCATTCCAAATTTTCATAAAGGTCACGTCAGATGCCGCAAACCGCGGTTCAATCGGACACTCCGTTCAAAAGATATAATGGCGCACACATACATACAGCACTACGGACATCATCGCCAAAATAGGCATAATAGCTTCCTAGTACCTCAAAACGTCAAGATTTGGAGAAAACTCGATTTTCGAAAATCGGGGTGAAAACAATAATTTCCCGATTTTTTGAAAAAAAAATTTTTTATTTTTTTTATAGCGGAAAGTTTACAATAATCAAATCATTCTAGTAAACAAATAAAATATAGTTTAAAAAAAACTAAAAAACACGCTTTATATCGGACTAAAAAGTAAAAAATAATTGTTTTAAAATAAGCTTAAAAAGCGTGGGGCGCTTTGTTCCACATTTTCGTACATCGAGCGCCCAACGCTTTTTAAGCTTATTTTAAAACAATTATTTTTTACTTTTTAGTCCGATATAAAGCGTGTTTTTTAGTTTTTTTTAAACTATATTTTATTTTTCACTTTTTAGTTTGAGGATCTATAAAAGAATTTATTAATCCTGGGGGTCCTAATAAGGATAATGGGAAACTGTTATCAAATTATTGCATTGTCATCGGTCCTTGATACGTATGCAAAGTTTCAAATTAATCAGACTTCGGGAAATTGGTGAAAATTATGCTCAAAGATTCCGTTACGGACATACATACATAGTTACAACCCAAACTAATATAAAGCGTTTAATAATAAGGATAATGGGAAACTGTTATCAAATTATTGCATTGTCATCGGTCCTTGATACGTATGCAAAGTTTCAAATTAATCAGACTTCGGGAAATTGGTGAAAATAAAGCGTTTACTACAGAGGATCTATAAAAGAATTTATTAATCCTGGGGGTCCTAATAAGGATAATGGGAAACTGTTATCAAATTATTGCATTGTCATCGGTCCTTGATACGTATGCAAAGTTTCAAATTAATCAGACTTCGGGAAATTGGTGAAAATTATGCTCAAAGATTCCGTTACGGACATACATACATAGTTAGTTACATACATACATAGTTAGTTACAACCCAAACTAATATAAAGCGTTTAAAAAAGATATAAATTAATATAGGCAGTCAACCTAGCGACCTCGAGAGAAATATTTTATATAATAGAGGGAAAACTAAAAAACCGATTTTCGTTTATTTTTAGAATGAATCATTATTTTCAACTTTATAAGGCCGATAGGTCACAGACAGGTGCGTACAGAAAGTGAAAGTATGTACAACAATGTACGCATAAGATCTAAAAGTACCAAATACTGTGTGGCAGGTGCCACATTGTGTACTACAGTCATAAAACAAATGTCTTTTACTAGTCATATAGCATGTCATTTTTTTATTACTTCCCACATGTTACTATATGAAAGCATTGAATTTAACCTGAAAAAAACATTTTTTTTTGCAAACCTCCCTATAAAAAAATTCATTCACCCTAGATAATATATAAACTATTATTTCCAATATTTAGGACACATAGTATGTAAAGGCCGCTGCACACGAAGCCAGTTTTGCCGCTAGATTCCTACCAATTTGACTACCAATTTTCAAGCTTTGGTTTTCGTGTCGGCTTCTATGTGTGTTCGCTTCACACGATGCATGTAGATGGGTTTAGTGCAGGCACAGTGATAGTTTGAATGTTTACAAAAGTGGACGTTTATTGTCTTTGAACAGAACACACACTATGGTGCAGGGTTTGTTTGTGGGCGTTTGTTATGTTGCCCGCGTGACAAGATTGGTTCTTGCTCAGAACAAGCAGACGACCAAGCTACAAAAATAGCCCCGGTTCTAATTTTGAAATCAGTTTTGTGACCTTGCAGGTGAGCCTGCAGTGACGTAAGCCGCACGACAGCCAGCCCAAGTCCCAGCAGTGTTTCTAGCGGCAAAACCAGCCTCGTGTGCAGCGGACTTAACAAGTAAATTATAATAATCTATTCACTACTTTGTAGTAGCTGAATTAAAAAGTTAAATGTATTTACAACGTAAATATCCAATTATCAACACAATACAATTTCAATCAATAACGGTGCTCATATTTTATATAAAGTGTTACAAAATTTTCGAAAAATGGAATCGTTCGAATAATCATTTTTTTACAGTGCCAAGTTCGCAAGTGGGGAATGGTACTAATTTAGGTCAAAATTCGCTGTTCAAAATAATTTGTCAGTGCATTTTTCTGTTTGTTCGCTCAAAGAAGGTACCTAAATTTCTATGGGAGAGGCATTGAGTATTTTTTTCCAACTAAAAGTGCAGTAGACTCTGAACTAGACAGACAAACAATTCTTACCACAAAATGGTTCCGGTTTTACCATTTTGATACGGAACTCTAAAAAGCACAATCGCAGATATAAACGATTTGTTAAGAATTTTAATTTCCATAAATACAAAGATTTAAAAATACATTTGTTAAATCTAAATATATCTAGTTAGTGTAATTATTATAATAATTATGTCGACTGTCAATTGTCTAGTACATAAATAAACCGCAAAACACGTGAGCGAAGTTAATGAGGTGTTATTGACCAGGAAAGTCCAATTATTCCTTTTAAACTCTAACGAGAATGACTAATGCGCCATTTATCTTTTCAGGCGTTCATAAATAGTTCCGACAGAAATGTATTCAGTCTTTCCCCGCGTACAAAACAATAGAGTATAGGCCAGAATCACTGCTGGGACTTGTGCTGGCTGGCGCGCTGACTGCAAAGATGGAAATGACGTCACTGCGCGTTCGCCTGCGAGATGACAAGATGGATTTCAAAATTAGAACCGGGGATATTTTTGTGCTAGTTTGTCTGCTTGTTTTGAGCAAGAATAATCAATCAGGAAACAGTAATTTGTCACGCGGGTGACATTGACCAACGGCCACAAAATAAACACGGCGTTCCAGAGGCCACAAACATTCACTTTTGTTAACATTCGAACCGTCACTGAGCGCGCACCAAACCCATCTACAAAGCAAACTTCAATACCACGCGTCGAGTGAAGCGAACGCATAAAAGCCATCACGAAAACCAACGCTTGAAAACATGCAGTTAAATGCAGCAGCAAATCCAGCCTCGAGGTTGGATTGGCCGCTATAGATTCATTGTTAGATGTGAGTACTGGTTTTCTTAATTGCTTTTATGTGCTCGCTTCACACGATACGTCTTTTCAAGCTTGTTTTGTGGATAGATCAAGTGCGCGCGTAGTGACAGCTCAGATATAAGCACAGAGCAAAACTGTTTCCTGATTGATTATTGCTCAGAGCAATCAGAGGACCAGGTAAGAAAAATAGCCCCTGTTCTAATTTTAAAATCTACTTTGTGAGCTAGCAGGCGAGCCCGCAGGGACGTAATTTCCAGCCTCGTATCCACCTCTCCGGCCAGCAGAAGTCCAAGCAGTGTTCTCAGCCCCGTGTGCGGCGGTCTTTAAATTCGCATATGTATATCCAATATATGTCTAACGTCTTACAATTAGATTAGAATAAATGAGGGTGTGAGGCACGCCTCGTCAACACCGCGGCCTTAGTAGATCTATTGTGTAGCCCTGACTTGTTTATTCCTGAGTGAGGTTAAGGCTTTTGATAAAGCCTAGAATGGCTCTGGAATCTGTATTCCAAACCTGATCAGGCGTTGGGAATGGCTTGTTGAAGTGACGGAATCTTCGTATTATGAGTGCTTCACACTTGCAAAGCAAATGAAGGGTACACGGGAAGAAGGCGATTTGTCAGTAAAAATTCGAAATTAATTTTTTTATGCCATCTTGTAGCCAAAAGTCGTACCTTTCTGTTGGTGTATACATTTTAGACAAGAATACGCGAGGTCAAAAGTTATAAGCGTTAAAAGAAATGCAGCAGCAAGTAAATGGTACGATCTTAAACACTTCAAAATGCTCTCCTGCACAATTTACAATTTTTGACAAACCGCCTTCTTCCCGTGTACCCTTCAAATGCTCCTCAGTACAGAAGCGGCATGACATGGTGTCCATTACCCTAATTTTATTTAGGTAGTACCTCAATGGGCAGTGACCTGAGAAGAGCCCGGAAATAATTCAGTTTTCTTTAAGCCTAAATTTTTTTCCGCTTTGTCATTAGTAGAATTAATAAAGGTTTTCGCTCGACGAAGACACGAAGACCTTGCGTATTCTTCCAGAATAAGGAGTGCCGTTCCTTTTGTCATGTGGCAAGAGCCGTTTTAATCCAATCACTGTTCTCAGCCTCGTGTGAAGCGGCCTTTAAATTCGCATATGGTTGTTCTCTTAGAATAAAATATCCTATATGTCTACGATTTACAATAGTCTGTACGCTGGAGTAGGTACTTGCGTTGCTTATCCCATTGTTTTCCTCGGTTAAACGAGGCATTGTTGTTGATTTGTTTGGATACGTTGACTGCACTGTTACAGTTGTGAAATGTACGTTTGCTTCATCGCTAATGAGTAATGCGTCTTGTGCGAGCATCTCGATCACGACATCTTGCATGCCACGATCTATTCCGTTGTTAATGTAAATAATCATTACAAAAGATAAGCAGATTGCAGAGATTAAAGCGAAAATAGCTGAATCTCAAACATAGCGACGGAAAGCCTCCCCGACACGGACATCAAGTACGCGAATTGTCGAGGTTTTTGTTTGGTTTATCGGGTATTCCCCGTGTAATAAGTAAGAAACAAATATAATTTGACGTGTATTTACCCAAAAAAGCGGCTGGCATAAGCATCGGGACAATGGTATATCTAAATAGCCTTGAGTCCTTACTGAGAAAAACATTGCGAAAAACAATTGAAATCGATGTAATTCTGGAGCAATTAATATGAACGAAAGAAAAGGACGCCGCACAAATCTTATGGGATTTGGTTCTCGGTTAAATTGATCGAAAATGGTTTTATTTTATAGTTTAAAGGTCACTAACAAAAATTTTCCATGTGCGCATAGCCTAAAAACCAATAGATTTTTAGCTACAGACATGTTTAACGAGGTATTGACAAAAATTATAGAAAAATATAAATCAAAATAATAAAGGATGACGTTTCTTTCAAAAATATTCAATCATCGTGCATTCTATTACATAATATTAAATAACTAATCCTAATAATTTTTATATTTTTTAAATTTTTCTGAAGAAGATCCAAATCCGGATCGAAACGTCATCCTTTATTATTTTGATTTATATTTTTTTATAATTTTTGTCAATATATGGTCTGAGAAAAATTGGTCGACAATTTTATTTATTTGAAGAGTTCTATTCAGACGTTAATCAAAGATTTGATGTTTAACGAGATTTTAGATCCATTGAATTCACAATCTTAAAAAATCTTAAGCTCTAGAAATCTGTTTTCTAGTTCGCTGAATTCGAATATGACATTACTATTTCATACAGGGATGACACCTTCCAAAATTATCTAGTTTTCGACTACTTTTCTATTCCTAAAAAAAAAGCACAAAAGTTGAACATGGAACATGTTTGTGAATTCAATGGCTATCTAAAATCTCTCTAAACATATCTGTATTGGTTTTTATGCTATGCGCCCATGGACACTTTTTCTCTTAGTGACCTTTAAACTATAAAATAAAACCATTTTTGACCAATTTAACCGAGAACCAAATCCCATAAGGTTTGTGCGGGGTTCTTTAGACACATGGACACTAATTGTGAACAACCACTTTTTACGTTTTAAGGGTTGGTACTGACTACAATCAGAATCTGACCTTACATTGCGCACGATTTTTCAGTCTTAAAAAATGGACAATTACTGCAAACAGCTAAAACTACATTTCCCAGTTTCATCATCGCCATTTGTAAAACGTGAGTGAAAAGCAACTGAGATCAAATTAGGATCAAGAACGCATATGAATCAATATAAAACGTCTTGTGCATGCTCATCACTAATTTCGCAATTCCCCGCGCGACTCAAGGACAATCTTGCCATGAACTAAATTTCGGGTGCAATTATTGCTTTTTGAAGACAATAGTTTGTCGAGTCCATATTCGGTCGGATGTTCACTAAAGATGTATAATTTTATCGAGTTTATTTCCAGCTGTTTAAATTACACATCGTTAGATACCACGCTTCGATGCGTCCGTATTGCTCGGTTATGAGCAGTGAACCACAATGAAAAATCCGTACTAATATTATAAATGCGAAAGTAACTATGTCTGTCTGTTACCTTTTGACAGAGCCGGACTAACGTATGGGCCTAAATGGGCCTGGGCCAGGGGCCTCGAGCTTCTAGGGGGGCCTCGTAAACCATAAGCAGGCAATCGCACATGACTCGGGTGATGGCACTGTTATTTATTTATAAAAACTAAACAATAAATATATGTATGATTTATTATACACAAATAATGTATAAGATGTTTTTCCAAATGTTAATATATAGCGCTTAGAATAGCATTGACTGTACTAGCTACAAATTGTACTGGTGAAAGAGCTTTTTCCCGGCTTTCGTTCATAAAAGACGAACATAAAATAGTTATTGGCGTAACTAGTAGTCTAAGTCATTCATGGCGTGTCAGCGCGATGACAGGTCATGACTTAGCCTACAAGTTGCGCCCATAATTTTATTCAACAATTGCGCGTTATTCATGTTTTAATTATAATGAGATGTTGTAAATATCTATTTATTTCTTTATAAAAAAACTGTCAATACTAACAGCACCAAACAGCACGATTCAATGTTTTGGTTTGAGGTTAGCCGGTTATGAATAAACTCCATGTCGAAAACATTCGGCCTCTCAATTTTAGTCTCAATGGATAACAACGGAGTTGTTGTTACCTACTATTTCGTTACGACTCAGAAAATAGTTACGTTTATTTTCATTACTCCACAATGGCCGAGCTAGTAGGAATCTTCATTGAGTTATGACAAGTAATTGTCACCAGTCGGTAAATGGCTATTTAGGGTTCGGTTTTTAGGCATGATAAAACATGAATAACGCGCATGAGTTGAATAAATACTTTTATCCAGAAAAAATTAAATGAATATAGCGTTTTATGTATAAAAAATGATCTACTTCAAACGATCGATTTTGAAGAGATCATAGATGAATTCGTTTCAAAAAAGATGAGACGAAAATGTATGTAACTATTTGTCAATAAATTAATTATAAAACAACAAATAAAATCTTTGACATTTTAAATTTTTTATTCAAAGAAAATATCCTTAAAAAAAATTCCTTGCAAGGGGCCTCACACGCTCAAGTGCCCAAGGGCCTCTATAGTCACTAATCCGGCTTTGCCTTTTGACGCCTAAGCCGCTGAACAGATTTAGATAAAATTTGGCAAAGAGGCTGACTGCATCTTGAGGAAAAACCTTTTGTCTCAAACAAAAAAAAAACAACAGAAAAGGTGAAATAGGAGATGATTTCAAAATTCACATGTTATATCTATAAATATATAAAAGGAAACCGTGACTGACTGACTGACTGGTCTATCAACGCACGGCTCAAACCACTGGACGAATTGAGCTGAAATTTGGAACACAAATAGTTATTATGACATAGGCATCCGCTAAGAACAGATTTGTGAAAATTCAACCCCTAAAAGGGTGTAGTCATAATTTGCATAGAGAAATCATATGAGATGGATGTGTCAATTCGAAAATGCGCAGGATTACTCCTGTCAACAAATAAATAAACACGTGTTTCGTGCTTTTTCAAAAACAACAGAGGGTTAAAAGAAGTAAATAGTCTAAAAATCAGCGTGGGTATCATTTTCAAAGTTTGTCGGAACGTTGATCACGTGAATGTCGTCAATTTTGAAATTTGTTAGGAAGAGTAGGATGCATGTTTCATCGCAATGAGTGCGAATTAACGCTTTCAACCCACATAAATCATAAGGAAAACTTTAAAAAAAGTCAAAAAGTCTATGAGTAAATTTAAACAGTGCGTTTTTGATTTATGATTTGGATGTTCCGTTTGTTTTTTTAACAGGATAAACTTAGTATCAGTACTTTCCTGATTTTATTTTACAAAACCATAAGGTTATAAAAAGTTCGAAATAGTTAATAGCTAAGTACCTTTTAATTTTAACATTATATCAATCAACAGTTTTATGACATGGAAGTTCCAAGTGTCTTAAGGAGCAACGCACTTCCTCTATAATTTGTTATAAGACCGGTTTTTAGCATTTTTATAAACTTGCATAGATACAATCAAGAACTGTATTTTCCAGATACTGTTTTCGTGTATTATTTCTGAAATATCTAACTAATAAGTACATTGCATGAAAACAGCAGGGAATTTTCGCTGTTGCATCATTAACTGTTGGTAGTCATGCAAGACAAATTATGAACAAATCCACAGTGCCCAGTGGGGAGGTTCGCCAAGGTTGGCACAACCTTTCCTAAACATGTCTTTTCCCTATTTTTAAACGACTTCAAAAAAAGGAGGTTATATTATGTTCGATGTCGCCGGCTGTGAACCGATTTCGATGCTTCTTTTACCATTCCAACCCACAAGCGGAGAACGGTACTAGTTTAGGTCAAAAACCACTTTTCAAAAATTTTACAATACCTTTTCATTCTGAGGTCCCCCGAATCCAAAAAAATATTTTTGGAGAAACTCTGTGTGTCTGTTAGTCGGTTAGTCTGTTAGTCTGTGAACACGACACAGGTCAAACGGACGAGTGGATTGAAACCAAATTATGGGAGGATGTTTGGTATGCAAATATGAAGAGCCCTATTATTTTTGGGGAAAATTGGCGCATGCGCAGGAGAGATATATGCTATAACGGTGTTTTTATTATAATAATGGTATACTTTTCATAACGGCTTATTATTTTATTTATTATTTCAAGAAAGTTTCGTTAAAAGTTTTTTTTCTAAGCTTTATAGTTTCGGAAATATTTTGAAAATGAAAAAAACAGCTGTTCTTTTGTTTTGTAGATCTGTCAGAAATAAACTAGTTAAGCATGCTTAGATTAATTTTTACATGACGTGGAACATATGTAGGTAACCATGGCAACGAATAACAAATATAATATTGAATACTAGCCATTACCCGCGTCACCTCACGCGATATCAGAAATTTTATTTTCTTTGTTATATTATATCAAATGTCAACATTTTGAAGTTGAATTGGTCCCGTCGCCCAATTGGCTGGAATTTTTTTCATAATATGTCTCAAAGTTAGTCCCATATCACTTTTAGCGCTCTCGGCTATGTGCAATAACTCCGTAAATATTTGATATTTAGATTTTACTTTTTTCCAGTATCCTCTCAAAAATGTAGGTATAGGTATGCATGTTTGAAATTCTCAGCTCTTTTTATATGTTACAAAGATTTTATCGGTCATTTAAAATCGCATAGAGCAAAACACAAACACGGTATTCCTCCTTTACAACCTGTCAGACAACAACTCTTTGCCACTTTACAAAACTTGTTTTGCAAAACGTTGAACAAAACTTTATTGCAAAGTTCTATAATTAACATGGAAATACCAAGTTATCTGGAAAGACCCATTCATACTACCGTTTGAGCATCGATCTGGCACAATGAAGAAAACCCGGGTTCAAATGCATTTTTAAATTTATCCTCCTAGACATCAATAAACTCTGGAATGTTATTTTGTTTCACAATAATTAGACTGTTAAGATTACAGACGCTCGACGGCTGAGGTCACCGTGTCTACTTATTTATAGATATAAAAGCTTGTAATGTTTTTACAGTATAGCGAATCTGTATAAACAATTTAAACATTCCTTATATATAAGCAACGGATTACAAAATCCACATACTGCGAGAGCTATTTCTTAATGAATTATACAGAAGCTAGTTGAATGAATACAAATATGTAAAATCCTAATTTAGTTTATAATTGGACAGCTTTAAATATTCCAAGAGCGATTTTTCAGTTTTTGTCATTTTTTTGGCTAACCCATAAATAGGGGAATAATATAACCGTAACGTGAAATCGCGTTAGATCTCTGGTTATTTTTATTACGCGAACTTCCATAACGCGATACAATGTTATACCATTTTTATTCACCACACTGTAAAAAATGGTAATATGCAATGTTTCATATTATGCAAAACATATTATACCTATATACAGTAAATATTTGTTAATTTGCGTTTAACTGGAAATCTATTATCATTACTTAAATCAACACTTTAATATATCGTAATTATATTCACAAATAAATGATTTCTAACTTTCTCGCGATGTTGGTGTAAAACTAAAAAACATCAAGCTTAATTCCACTCATCTTTAAGGAAAAGAAAAAATGGAAAAATTTAGTTGAAATTACCTTTAAAAAACTATTGTCGAATACAAAATAATATTGTATCTTCTGCATTTATTTGCGAATAAGAAATATTTTATAGCGCAGTAATTTATTATCATAGATATAAAACAGTTATTTCTGACGTAAGCGCTGAGGGTATCCCAAAAGTAAGCCGCTATACGTCAACCATAAATATAAAATTCAGTGTTGAGTAAAAAAATGTTGAATGAACTAGTGTCCCATAATATTTGATGTGGTTTAGAAGATCTGTGTCAGCAAAGTGTGCCATGATTTTAATATGAATTATTGATAGAATCGACTAATGCAGTAACGATTAGTGATTAACATAAGACAAAATCTTTATCGGTTTGGTCTTATGGTCATAACTGCTGGATTAATCCGTTTTGTCCACAAAATCAAATTACTTTTAGGACGCCTCTGTATATTTATATTGGCAGGCCACTGTACCCAAGAGTTAATACAATAGACCCCTTTCCACAAAGGCGTAGAAATAGGAGGGTAAAAGGGATAATTACCCCCCCCCACCGGATCATAATAATAAAACTAAAAATAATACGAATACTTAGCTAAAAATAAAACTTAGAAATACTTTTTGAAAAGGAGTTTGTAAAATCTGTTTGGGAATTAATACTTTGCTTGACACTTTCCTTCGTGAGTATTCTTGTGAGATATTAATAAAACTTTAAAAAAATATTCACATTTTTTTGCTTTAAAGAGAAAAAAAATATCTGCACCCTTGCCTTTCTATCATTTTTTCTTCGTTAGAATTGAAACGCCATTTTTCTCCAGTATTTATCTAGCAAGACTGCAGAACAACGGCGTAAAAATTAAATTGAAATACTTTTTATATGCCATTATTCTGCAGGATTTAAAGATGAAGATGTGGAAGAGTTATCCGAAACGTTCACAAAACAAATGCTAATCTAATACAATTCTACGACAATAGGAAGCGAAGCTTCTTCCCAGAACCGAAGATTCTTCAAGTTATAAATAAATTTAAATTATATATTTTTAATATATAATTTCGGCGGGAAAAGGTTATCTAACATTGTATCATGCAAAGCCGCTGGCAGAGGCTAGTAAATTACTTAAGTCAGTCATTTCTATTATGTATTTTATAGGTCATAATAATGCATCATCTACACGAGAAAGTATGAGAAAAACGAATAATTACTATTATATGAAGCTTAGCGAAAATTACTTTTTTAATCTCGTGTAAATAGTTTGTAAGATTACGTAACAACTGGATGTTAAAAAATGAATGGATACACTATGTGTTCACATTTACGGAAGAAGATGGGGTCTGGGGAGACTTAGCACCCCGCCCCACCACCCCAAAGTAACATCAAGATATTCCAATTTAAACCAGCATGTTTATTAGCCCTTACAATGCAAGCTCTTATAAGCAATCATATGGATCTATTGGCTTATAGTGTTCAACCCAATCCATCCCGGCTGTCCTTCCTGGCCATCATGTTTGTCTAATACCCACCAAGAATGACCCGAGGCTAATCCATGTCCCCTCTCTTTATTATCCATTATCCCTCATGTGTCCCTGTTATATTTGTTGCTTCATATTGCGTCGTTTATGTTCCCAATCATCCAAACTTCATCGCAAATCAACGAAATATAAAAACTAGCCCTGGCTAATTACTTGTCAGAGTTAAGGCCATTTTCTAAAAAAATGAGTCTATTGCCCCCCCCCCCCTCTCAAAAAATCGTTCCGCCAATGAATGTCCAATAAGTCATCACGTATACTGTATTCAAATAGTAAAGTATTTTTCAAAAAAAAAATGCATTACAAAACGATTTAAGTACCTATATTTGTTTATTTATGATAATCATATGATGAATCGTTTCTTTTTTATATACTATTCTAAAAAAGATTTTATGTTTGTGTACCAATCGTGTCTGTCTGTCAATCTGTCTGTTCATCTTTAAATAGACCAGTGATTACTAATCAGTATGAATTGGTACTCTCGACAGACTTAACCGATTTCAACGAAATTGAGTTCATAAGTTGGAATCCACCACCGCACGAATAAAGTTTTTGGACTCAATAACGCCAAAAAAATTCTCAATTATTTTCAGTTCAAGCGGTAGTTTCAAGAGAAGCAGGCTTTTTGAACTCATGACATTTTAATACAAAAAAAAACAAACACTCAGTGTAGATACCTATTTGCATTTTTTCTGGACCTTCGGCAAGTTAACACGATCAAAACGAGTTATATATTTTTTTAGCAAATAACAGGTTTAGTGAGGTAAAGAATCCGTCGTTTTGGTGCTAACGTCGAATGACGTCAAAACTTGGGGAATATTCAATAATAAAACAAATATTAATGTTCTTAAAAACTTATCGTTGCATAAATCAACAAAAATAAATCCCAACTGGTTAATTTATTGCTGCAGACTTCCTCTTGTTAATTTTTTTATGTTAAAATATACACTTATGGAAATATATAGACAGAACACAGGTATCATCAACAAATTTATTGTTGAGACTTTTTATGTAAAACTCACTAAATTATACTAAACCTACGTCAACAGTTTTTTGTTGTTTACTTAAAAGATGGTAATTTTTTGGTCGCGTCAATGATTTGTCCCAAAAATTATTTTTAATATTAAATTACACGAAAAGCTTTTATTAATGTCATAAAATTGTTAAATAATTCATAGACCATAAAATTGTATATGTAATTTAAATGCAAAAATTATAACCTTTTTCTAAAAATGTTTTTTACAGATCAGAAACATTTATTACCAGAATTTTACGTTACAGATTAAAATCGTTTTTAACTCCTACAATAAATGTTATGTGTTTGAATAGTAGGTATGTTTTTATGTATGGCTGCGGAATTTTCCTCGATGGTTGGACCGATTTTAATGTGGTTTTCTCTGTGCGATAGAACATTGTTTCGAAAAAGTTATAGAATACAAGTTAATAGAGAGAAAAATCAAATAATTGTCAAACACAAGCCTTAGTATTTTTTTCCACTGGAATCAAAGTATAACCATTTATTACAATTTGTGTTATATACCAGTTGACTTTTTTCTATTATACCCAATGATACAAGGCAAATTATTTGGTTTGCACTATACTGTGATACTTCCATGTCGTTTTATGTTTAGATTTTTAATTTAAATTATATATCTATTTTTTAAGAGTTGTGTACATAGCATATGATTTTTCTGATGTAAATTATCTAACTTTTGCATTTCAGATACTGAAAAACTACCTACAAAGTCTGCCCACACCATATATATAATAATTTACTATATGAATCATTGTCTATATACTCAATGTGAGTGAAGGCAACAAAGCGTATCGAAAATATATCTGCGTCTCTTTCTTCGAAGTAATTCCCTGATTTCTCCGATGATAGGATTGGTTGATGTACTTGCATTCAACCTGAATAAAGTATCTCTGTTTCAAAAACTTGTCTTTTTCTATGTCGTTAACATAGGCGTACCCAGCTTTTTACCCAGGAGGGACCAAAATCAAATTAAAAATTTCTTAAGCCGGGTGCCCCGTGCACCAATGCTTACGGATTTAAAAAAAAGACAGAAGTATGTATGTTTTTGCACACTAATGGTTCGATTGCGATTTTATTCCTATGCTCAGTATATAGAATAAAAGTATATGGCCCACACTGATAAAAACGCACATTTTTTTTTGATATCTCTGTCAATAATGTCTATTTTATTTTTATTACCTATACGTATTGTTTTTATTTTAAAAGAAGCAAAATATTGACACAGGCATTACAACATTAACTACTTATTAAAAATATACATAAATATTAAATGCATAAATACATTATGCATATCATAAACCATGTTTTTCAATTAATGAAACTCAATAATTTAAATATTTTTTACAAATTATTATTATATTAGTCCGGTAACTTGCTTTTGCGAGCATTGAAATCTCTCGGCATGTAATACTGGTATTTATAAAACCAGACATTTTTTGAGAGTTAATATCTATGGTTTCAATAGGTTTTTAAACACATTTTTGAGAATTTTTAAGAAGCCTATTGCACAATTATTTTTTTCCAATTATTTATTTTTTTGTGTATTTTTCGATGTAGATTCAAACAAAGAAAATAAGCTATGGCGAGTTACAATTGACTATATACCGTCCTCTCATCATTACGCCTATTAAGTACAAGAATGGCGAACCTATGGCACGCGCGCCACTGGTGGCACGCGACAGATTAATGTTGGCACGCCATTGAGGCGAAATGTGAAAAAAGTAACAAATACGAAAAACTTTCCTGACGCTCAATGTATTATCAAAATTAATCTTTTCATATATGTTTGATTTATTTTTTTTTTTGACAGCTAAATTTCTTTAGATGCTTGTCAGCATGTCATAGAGACATTAAACATTTTTGAAAAAAAATGGCACGTAGAAAGGTTCGCCATCCCTGGCCTATTAAATCCCAACTTTCCTAAGATAACGGCATCGTGATATGGCGGCCGCAATATGGCGATTTTGTGATCTGCCAGTGGTTGTTAAACTTTAGCGTTGGTTGTGCAACTATAACACTATTTCCTGACTTATTAAAATATTGGTTTAATATGGAAAATATAATTCATTCTAAGATTTTGATTGCGTTCTGCGACTCTGCAGCGCTCATTGAGGAACAGCCACTGTTATGTTGAAATAAAAGTTGAATAAAAGTGAAAACACTAGAAAAACAACCACACAGTCTTTTGTTTCACATTGTTGCAACAATGTGTACGGTCGTATGGTTTGTTTTTTTATACAAGCGTTGTACCTAATACAGAGCTATGTTGCACTCTATATAAGTTAAAGATCGAATGTAGTGCAACTAAAATAAAACAGGAAACACGAAAATGTAAGCTATTTAAAATGATAGCGAAATATAAAAATTATTTAAAAAAAATGTTTGAATCAAAAAAATAATTTTTGTGCAATAAAAATATGTTCTATTACCACGAAAGAAATGCTTTTTTAAACAAATAAAAGAAAAATGCTCTTAAAACTGTTCGTAGACATCCTACATGGCTGTTATTTGATATTTTTATTTATCTTGACCCAGTATATTTGCTTATACCTAACGTGACCATACGTCCCGCTTTTAAGCTAACTGTCCTGCTGTCCCCAAAATAAGTAAAAATGTCCCGCTTTGACAAAACAAAAACGTAGCAGCAAGAAAGTCTTATCGCCTGCACGTGCATACTGTTAAGGCCGCTGCACACGAGGCTAGAAACGTGCTAAGAGTTCTGCTAGCCGGTAGGCTGGGTACGAAGCTATAAATGACGTCATTGCGGCCTGGCCTGCTAGCTTACAAGATAGGTTTTAAAATTAGAACAAGGGCTATTTTCCCTGCGAGATTTGCTGCTAGGTAAGAGCAAGAACCAATCAGGACGCAGTATCTTGTCACGTGGGCACTTGAACAAACACCCACAAACCAACATGGTGTCGCATTCTGTTCAGAGTCAGACAACAGACACGATTTGCTCTGTGTTTATATTCGAACTGTCATTGCGCACGCACCAGATCTATCCACAAATCAAGCTTGAAAAATAGTCTCCTGTGAAGCGAGCATTTAACAGCAATCAAGAAAACCAGCGCTAGAAACTAGTAGGCAAATCTAGCAAAGAATCTAGCAGCGTTTCTAGCCTCGTATGCAGCGGCCTTTATACCTAGTATCTTAAAAAGCGGGACCTAAATAATAAAATGGCAGATTAAGAAAAAAACGGTAGATTCAAAAAGTTTGAAAACAGTAGGTATATAAATTACTTTTAACGCTTGCACATATTTCATTTCAATTAACAATAATAATTTAAGGGTGTTCCGCTCTGGGGAAAAAATAAATGATCACGTTATTTATACCTATCTTCGTTTCAAATCTTGCTACAGCTTTTTGATTTACTTCCCGTTATCCGATTGAGTTGAAATTTTGCATACGTATTTAGTTCCGATGGCAACACAATATTATAATAACTAACTCTCACCGATCCGCATTTTTAATAAAGCACACCGAAAACAAAATAAGCAGCTGAAACGTCAGAGAAATAAACCAATTACCCTATTCTGAAACTGCGAAAATAAATTATTATCTTCTAACAAACAAACAAATACCGCTGTTTAGCCTACTTCACATATGCAACGCGATCTGAAATGTTCACAATAACGTGCAAAATAAAAATAATTGAACGAACAAAAGTAAAAAGTACCAACACAAACAGAAAGTAAAAGTGTTCGAATGATTGACTTCCTTCTTGGTGTTGACAACACCAATAACAAAAGCGACGTTTCTCTCAATTCTTGACCATCGCTTTCGTTCAAAAGTCACATAAGCTCTCTATTTTTGTTTATTTTAATAAAGTATCCAGTTGCGTAACTCCGTTGTTTCATCTAGCCGTTTGTTTATTTTTTAATTTGTGAGAACTAGGAACAATTTTCTATCGTAACTTTCAACTTTAATGTACAGAGCATTCAATAAATCCGCCGCTTATGTAATATATTTGTTGTTGTTGTTTTTTAGTTGCAAATAGATCTGTTCTTTTTTGTGAACATATACCAAGACCAATCTTAACCCTTAAATGCATGATTTTTATTTATATTTAAAAAAGTATGTCTTAGGGTATGGGGATAACTGGAAAAATAATTAAAAAAATATTTTGAATTTTCAGTCCGTGTAATTCTTCATTTTGTATTTGTAGGATGCAGCCTACACTACAGTAATTTTGTTTTTTTAAGGCAAAGGCGCATGACATTCAGCCATTAAAATATTATGTAGGCTGCATCCTACGGTATTGTAAAACACAAATAATTTGTACTTTTTTCATATTGAAATACTTATATTAAACGTTGAATTTTTAACTATTTTTGTCTAACTTAATGTATAAAAACGAATAATGACTTATAGTTTAGTCAATGAGTGCTCATAAGGGGCATCTAGATGGAAAAGTCGAAAGCAGAACATTTGACTTAGGAACTTTGTTTGGACTAGTTAGGAGATAAACATACTAAAAGTCCTTGCCCCTCTGAGGTACGCCCGAAGGGGGGGAGCACAAAGAAGGTCCCGTTTTTTGGTTTTTTGCTTTCATCTCGAAAACGGTACGTCGTACGAAATTTTGTTGTAATACATAATGAAAGCTGATAAAATTCTCTACAACTTTAGCTTTCACACTTTTTATCTATCTCCAATCTTTGCCTAGCTATGAGCTCCGAAAAATGGTCGAAAAATGATCGATTTTCAAAAATGTGTTAAATTCTCTGTAGCACATTGTAACAACACGAATTTGTCAAAATCATTTCGTATCGCTCATCCAAACTATTAAAAACACCCACACACTATTAAAAAATAACATAAGCTTTAACCTATTGAAGGCCCTGGGCATATTAGGATTATGGGGCCCCTATGACCTTAACAGAGCACTATTTTGTTAGAATAGACAAAGAAAATAGATAAACTAGGTTCTAGATTCTAAGTCGAGGAATGTGATATAAAATGCATATATTTAAAAGGATCACGTTCCCAATTTTAACATGAAGGACACAAAAAAAATAAGTATATGAAAAATAGTTCACTGATGATTTTTGTTTAAAACAGTTTAGGTACTTAGTATACCATTAAACTAGGGGGTCCCTATCGATCGCAGGGCCCTGGGCACGTGCCAGAGTGCCCAGTGGGAAAGAGGGCCCTGTGTGGAGGTACTCCCAGCTTATGTTATTTTTTAATAGTGTGTGGGTGTTTTTAATAGTGTGGATGAGCGATACGAAATGATTTTGACAAATTCGTATTGTTACAATGTGCTACAGAGAATTTAACACATTTTTGAAAATCGACCATTTTTCGGAGCTCATAGCTAAGCAAAGATTGGAGATAGATAAAAAGTGTGAAAGCTAAAGTTGTAGAGAATTTTATCAGCTTTCATTATGTATTTCAACAAAATTTCGTACGACGTACCGTTTTCGAGATGAAAGCAAAATACCAAAAAACGGGACCTTCTTTGTGCTCCCCCCCTTCGGGCGTACCTCGGAGGGGTAAGGACTTTTAGTATGTTTATCTCCTAACTAGTCCAAACAAAGTTCCTAAGTCAAATGTTCTGCTTTCGACTTTTCCATCTAGAATTATTCGTTGCCTAAGCTATTAAATAAAAATCGGTTAAGGCGTTTGGGCAGTACGCGTAAAATATTCATTTTTTAAAGCGACAAAGCTCTTAGAAATATGTTAAGGTATTGCACATTTTGGGGTAGGTACCTCTACTTTTAAGTGCTTGTTTTAAACTTTTTAGTTATTAAACCACAAAGATAAAAAACTATACGTGCGTTAGAAGGTATACTTATTTGACGTGATTAAAAACTAATTTCTAATTTGCATGCAAATGATTTATTGAAGAAAAAAATAATAAAAAGAGTCGATTGAGGTATTATCACATATTCACAACTAACAAATGTTTTAATAATATTCAGCAATACTCATTATCAATCACTACTATGGTTTAATATAATTTTGAAGCACATAATATTATAATGATATACCTACTATAATTTTTATTCGCAATGAAATAAAACATCACTTGACATCTGTCATATTCACTATTTTACATTTTCGCTTCGCGATCAGTAACATTTTTGGCAAACGTGCTTGCAATAGGTATACAAAATGTCCAAAATGCATGATTTAGCGAATAACTTCATCCTGTTTAATTTTATGTTACGTCTTGTAAAAATTATTTTTTTTCTAACGCGCCAAAAGAAGTATAATTTAAAAAAATTTGATTTCTTTTTATTTGTTATTTTTCTGTTTCGACATAATTTTAGGTGACAATTAAATATGTGTTACGCGAACGGAAGTGTAGTATTAAAAAAATGCGTTTATATACATACAATTAGACCAATAATTTTATAAGAACATGAACATTAATAATTTTGACGTGATAACGTCTTATAAATTGATGAAACACCAGCTGCACGCACGAAAAAGTGTAACGCCGTAATGTTCCGCCTGACCCTGTGCGTGCAAGCGAGAGCGCAGTATAAGCGATAGAGAAGCACGATCGGCCCAAGTTTGACAGCTACTAAAATTTAGGTTATGTATTATTAAATATGATATTCGAGCGGAATAGTGAATACGTTATCACGTAAAACTATCGTCCGTAAACCGACTTTACAAACAACCAATTTTTTATTTAGCATATTGTTCGACCCATCCATAATTATTATTTTAAATCAAAATCCTAAATATTTATTTGTTCTACGCAAAAACAGATCTTATCCACACAGACACCAGTAAAGTGTAGGTATACTACAGTTCTTTTTTCAATCATCTTATGAAACAGAAAAAACATATTTAAAACGATTTTAGCATATCGACTCTCGTTACTCGTGGCCTTCAAAGCGCAAACACAATAATGGTGCTGTAACAGCTGATAGTAGTGAATAGTGACGGTCGTTATTGGATTATCTCGCTAAAGAAACAACCAGTTTTTCCACATTTGGATTTTTTTCCGAAACATTCAAACACGCTGCCTTTCGGCAAAACATGTACACGTTTTTCTGAATTAAGACGTTTAAAACTAATTTAAAGCAGTGATGTCAAAGATACGGCCCACGGGTCGCATCCAACCCTCAAGCTCAAGATAATTTACCCTTTTTACCTAATTACCTTTATATAAAAATTGATTTAAACTAAATAATTAAAGATTTTAATTTAGTATGTGTTCTAGTTTTTAATTTAGAGTGTGGCCCGCTAACACACCCTGTCTTATAAATGGCCCTTTAGAAAAATCAGTCTGACACCCCTGATTTAAAGTAAGTATTACAAACTTGGTTAATCAATATAAAAAATAAAACTATTTTGTTTCCTGAAAAAAAATTTAAAAAATTCAAAGAAATCAACAATTACAACCGGCAATTAAAAACGTATTTTAAATATTTTAAACTTACCAGACAAGCTGTATTTTTAGAATAACAAAACGATCCATTTTATAAAAGTCAGTCAATGAAACAAATATTTAGAACTAAAAAAAAATTCTCAAAATAAACTACAAACTACCGCCTTTTCTGGCAATCACAAGAAATAAGTCACAAAATCCACAGAACCGCTGTCATTGTTATGACTGTAAGAACTAAAAAAATCAAGCTTTTGACTTGTTTTATCACAAACAATTCGGTTTATAAATAATTCTTCACGGGAAATCACAACGCCACTGTCACAAAAACTCACAGATAACAAAATATTACAACATAATGTCATAACAATAAAAGTGAAATTATTGCACTGTTCAGATTTCAAATAAAATGTCAGTTTATCTCTTATTTGCGAAACTTAATTATATTTGTTTTAAAGAAAAAGAAGATCGCGCGAAACAATTGCCAACGATTTGCGATTGTCGTGAGTGTAACAAACGAACAGCGCGCGCGCTAACAATAACATCCGCGCATCACAGAGTTTCGACTGGCAATGCAAAGAACATTGGCAAGAAGATGACTAGTTATTGGAGAAAGTTTTGTGGCCTCCGGGAGTTGACGCTTGCCGTTTGCGCTGCTCGGTTTGAGTGTAGGCAGGCACAGCCGCAACGGACAACCGGTACGTGGGTCGCGGCGCTCGACTCGAGACTATTGACTTCAAATGCTCGATAGACGTCGATTTTGCATCAAAATCCAACTTAAACGGGGATTCGGAAAATACGATACTCCAGTTGTTATCACCCTGTGTTCGAATTTTTGACTTCCTTTACTTTATAGAAATCGAGTTTACACCGGAATCAGAACTCCGTTACACATATTGTTTCAATTCACCGGATTTTTAGAGGTTTTACCGGACTCCGTCTGGATTTCGTTCAAAACCGGATTCTTCGTCGCATCACTTTAGAGTCCAATTACCGATAAAAAAAAAACCTTTAAGGTTCTGTACCTCAAACGGAAAAAAGGAACCCTTGTAAGATCACTTTGTTGTCCGTCTGTCAGTCAAGACTCTTAGGAAACCGTTTAGGGTAGGTACTCCCAATTGAGCTAGAATCATGAAATGTGGAATGAAGCACTGTCTTATATAGCACAATACAAATAAAGGGAAAAATCCGAAAACCGTAAGTTTGTAGTTACAGCACAAAAAAATGTTTTAAAACCGCAGCAACATGCTACGCACGTACACAGTAACAGTTCTAATACAAAACAAGCGTCCGCAACCGGTGCCTTTACACAGCACAATATGAGAACTCTGGCACACGATACGGTACGACAACTAGACTATCAGGTATAGCCACGAGGTACAATACAGCTCAGTAATCCATCTGAGCTGATTGCAATTACACGCCTAGTTGGCAAACTTATCGCGACCGTTGTCGATATATTATTAAAAGAAAATCAGTACTTTCATTACTTAATAATAAAATTTTAGAATTGGTAAGGTATATTTGAAGAATAATAACATTCATAATATTAATTCCTATTGGTCAAGAAGTAGTCAAAGAACACGAGCACGCGTTAAGAGCCGGGCCCGCTATTAATGATTTTGTCGTGTTTTGCAACGCATCCGCAAAAGCTCCGCAATGACTGTTGCGGATGCAGATGTCAAAAATAAAGCCAATCCTCCGCGGATGCTGACATCTTCAACATCTCTATTTTAATATATTTAAAAATGTACGGACAATACTTTTTTTAAAAATGAAAGTTGTGGTGTCATTAAAAACCGATAGAAATTTATTAAAGCTGAAAATATTCCGGAAAAAATTGATATATTTTTCTCCTTATTGCAGACGATGAAAAACCATCAATGCTGTCCTTATAATTCAGGGGTGTCCGACTGATGTTTCTAAAGGGCCATTTATAAGAACTAGGTTGTGTTAGCGAGCCAGACTCTAAATTAAAAACTAAAATACATATTGAATTAAAATCTTCATTTATTTAGTTAAAATCAATTTTATGTAAAGGTAATAAAAAGGATAAGTTATCTTGAGCTTGAGGATTCAGACACCTGAGGTCTCTTGTTTTTGATAAGATCATTGATGTCAAATGTCTAAAATCCTCACTCTATAGATTCTTGTCGCGGGCCAAATGCGGCCCGCGGGCCGTATCTTTGACATCACTACTATAATAATTTGTTTTGTATTCGCTGACTACACAATATTGTCTTTAGAATTTATTCTAGTTGTGTTCTCTTTATCATTGGATTTAAAAATTCCCAATGTTATCTTTTAATTTTCAGGGTACATAGATTTGACTTAAATACTTCGAAAATACTGTTTAAACATAAGGTAGTTTAATTAGGTTTTGAGATAAATAAATAAGGAAAACGTTTTCAAAATAAACAAATCCTTATCATGATTGTTTATTTGTTCTGTGATTTACTTAAGATGAACAACCTTTATCCAGAATGTATGCGGCTAACAACAATGTATTATCAAAAATAGAATCATAAATAGACATTACTCACTGTATGTTAATATGGATTAAAACTTAATCTCTTGTCAATCTCCACTTCGAATTTTAACGTTGACTATCTAGCACTTTTAAAATCAATGGTACAGCTTTAAATCAACAAGTTTGGCGACCTTAGTTCATATATTTGCGTACATAGTTTTACTGGATCAATAAATTTTAAAATTGTAATCCAAAAATATGTATTTTTCCGTTAAAAAAAATTATGTTAATTGCTAACGGAGGCTGCGTTTCGAATATTTTGCATCCATTTTTTAAGTGAAACTTCTTTAGCGACGTGTCTGTTTGAAATTTTCTGTAACGTTAAAGGGGAAATGATTCAACGGCGGGGAAATATAAGAGAAAATGGACAACACATCAATGAAACGAGTTCGTAACTCTAAAGTGAAAATCGGCCTATTTTCCACTATTTTTTTCTTGCTAAAAATTTATTTTTTGGCCAAATTGAGGTGAATTGGCATACAAAACATGTAAATAAACAAAATGCGCCAAGATTTATTAAAATCGGTTTATAGTGGAGTGCAATTGGTTGGAGGGGGCGGCGGAGGGTATGCCGCTTTAAAATTCCGGAAAACTCGTTTTTGCCCCATAACTCGGCCATTATTATCGGGAGAAAAAAAGAATTTGCGTAAGCTCGTTCTATCCGAGAGTAATCAGACAACCCGTTCGTGAGATATCGTCATTTTAGTGCGCGAAATTTTGAAAAATTGAATGTCATTTTTTCAAAAAAACATTGCAGCTAACAGCTTAATTTTCTTATTATAGCAAAGGTACTAAAGACCGCTTGTTTGCACCGGAGGCTGGACGCGGTAGGTCAATTAGAACCGGCAGGGGAGGGAGAAAACTATTTTTTTTTTAAATCTCCCATAACTTTGGTTCTAATTGACGTATCGACCTAACCAGACGCCATTTTTTTCGTTTTTTTATCTACTTTTATGCAATAAGTGAAAAAAATTCTCTCAAACTCAACTGCTAGTGGGCGAAATAAAGTATTGTTACAAAAACTGTCCCTCTCTTATGTTATGTCGTCAACAGTGCCGTAAATAGCCTTTTTTGCGCCCTGTGCGAGCTTCTATAACTGCGCCCTTGTTTTTTTTAGATATTATAGGTACCCTAGAGCAATGCTATGTATAGGCCTACTTTATTTCATTCAGGGCGATGAAATAAAGCACAAGGAACTTGGTGTTTTGTCTAATTTAATAGACGTTTTTGATGATACTGGCATGTAGGTACGTATGTGTTGGAATCGAGCACTAGGGGCGCAGCGGGAACTTATCAGGAGCAAACCGAAAAAATAATAGTCCTGCCTGGTCTGGCCATTCTTGCGCCCCCCAGAGTCTACGCCCTGTGCCTGGGCACCGGTGGCACCGCCCTATTTACGGCACTGGTCGTCAAAATTACTTTTCCTTAGCTACGCAGCAAAATTTAATTGAATTTTGCTCCGGATAGCTAAGGGATACTATTGAATTTTGCTGCGTAGCTATAAGGAAAAGTAATTTTGACGATATAACATAATAGAGAGACAGTTTATGTAACAATACTATGCCAAAATGTTGGTGGAGCTCGACTCTACAGTTTTCGTAGGAAACATTTTTCGATTCTAGACACACCGGTTTGAAATTCCTAATCCACTCCACTATTAGTACTTCCGGAGATTAACTGTCGGCCATTTGAAAAAAAAGTAGTTTTGAGAAAAACGCGTTAAAAGTTTTTTCTCATATTTATCAAATATTTTTAAAAAATCCAGTTTCATAATTTACAATTAGTTAATTTTTTATCTCGGGACCATATAACAGTAGACCACTGTCATTGAAGGCTTCCTTCTCCTTTCGTTGGATGTAAACTAAAAATCAGTATTTTGGAGAGAGACAGACAGCTGAGAACGCGCGCACACTTTGAGTTATTCTGTACTGCTAGAAATCGAAATATAAAAAATATTTTAGGAGTTGATTTTTAAAGATCTAAGGAGTTAAGAAATGCAAAAAAAATAAATAGATTTTTTGTAATTCTAAAGTGGACAAGTACCTTAAGTCATAGTAAAATATAAACCAATACAAAATTACTCGTGAAAATGTTTTTTTTTTAAATCCGTTCATAAATAACTTTGAACGAACGACTTTTTAAGAGACATCCAAATTCGCGTAGCAATAAACGAAAGACCTGCTAGAAAGTATTTATGATGACCAAGATGATGTCATTCCAGCTGGAGGCAAAGGTAGAATATGAATGCGATCTTGATTTGCGCTTTTCAAAAACAAGTAAATTAGGTAATGATTTATGTCCAGTCAAAAATGAAATTCGTTGCTGTTTGGACGTAAAAAATGTTTTATTTGCATATGATGTTACTTTAAAATAAAATAAAAAAAAGTTTCATGAGTACAGCAGTTTCTTTTACGATCATAAAAAAAAGTAAAAAAAAAGTCTCGTAAATGAATTTTATAATATTGATCAGTTTTTATCGATACAGCTTTAAACTTTATTCGGCTTCACCAGAATTCGTAGATTGCCACCGTTTTGCATCGACTTATGTTACAAAATTGGCCTTCACGCAATGGCGTAACTATACCCGTGGCAAATCATCGGATTGGGCCCTCCTTCAATGTAAAGAAGCTCAACCAACGTTATACGTTTTTTCGTTTAATTTGTTAATGTATTTTAGTAGGTTACTTAATTAAATACAAAACTAATGGGCTAAGAGCTGGCTACAGAGAAAATGGGTGACTCGATGCAGAGCTGAAAATTTGCAGAATAATAGGAGATAGTACAAGTAAGTAGGGAAAAAATTGCCAGAAGGCTAGGCGGAAGATAAAGAGCCGCCAGAAGGCGCTAATGTTGCGAAAAATCAGTGCACTTCTGGCAATTTCTATACTTATTCTGTAATTCAAAACTATATTATATATATTATACATTATACAGTTATAAGGACATACTGAAAATTCAAACATGATATAATAATTACATTCGACAAATACTCAAAATTATTAATGACATTTTTATAGAAATAAAATTAATCGTCATACATTTTCATTAATAAAATTATGTTGTTATAACAACGTACTTTTATTAATTAATTTTATTTTATTTCTATCAAAATGTCATTAATAATTTTGAATATTTGTCGAATGTAATTATTATATCATGTTTCAATTTTCAGTATGTCCTTATAACTGTATAATGTATAATATATAATCTAGTTTTGAATTACAGAGTAAGTATAGTAATTGCCAGAAGTGCACTGATTTTTCGCAACATTAGCGCCTTCTGGCGGCTCTTTATCTTCCGCCTAGCCTTCTGGCAATTTTTTCCCTACTTACTTGTACTATCTTCCATTATTCTGCAAATTTTCAGCTCTGCACCGAGTCACCCATTTTCTCCGTAGCCAGCTCTCCGTCTATAATAAGTGTTACTAAATGTTGTAATAAATGTTAGGATCCTTCTGTGCTCACGGCCTTCTCTAGCCCGGGGCCTCCTCCGGCCGGGAGCCCGTGATTTTATTTTAACGCTATGACATATTATATATAGCCTATGTCCATCCTGAAGGTCCAAGCTAAATATTTGATTAGATTGCATTTACTTTACAGAACTTGTGTAAAATGGGTCGTTTTATTAGCGATATACCGTATACAGGCATGTCAAGCAGCAAGCTATTTTATAGGGAAGTGTGCAAAAAAATTGTTATACACATCTTGTAGAGTTATTGATTTACTTATACGCCAAACCACTTCAGAGTATTTTGTCGTTGTTATTATAAAATACGAGCGGAAGTAATTATTCTCAATTAATCGATACATTTAGCCAATCTATACGAAGTATTGTTTAAAATATGTGGAGAATCTTGGTAACAGAATTAATAGAACTGTCGATGTACTTCTTTGTAACAGGTAAAGCGGAAGTAATTAAATAATCAACAATCAATACTTTTCGCTAGTCTATAGCCATCGGCATTATATTATTATACTAAATTAAGGATGTATAAATTCCGACCAACGATAACAGAAACATTGACATTAAATAATAATACTCAAATCTTTGATTAATGTCTGATAATCTTCAAATAAATAAAATTATCGACCAATTTTTCAGACAATATATAATTGAATATTTTCGAAGTAAAACTTCTTTAGGCGCGACTTGAAAGTGACTCAAACCTTTTTTCGGAAATAGCATCCGTTACAATTTTGTATTTTTTTTTCAATTTAGTCTTTCTTGTAAGTAGATATCTTCCATAGGCGAAAAAAATAGTTGGTAACGTTCGCTTAGGGCGCTCACACTGTATTATATTTTCATTATACATATACCATTTTTTACCATGACCCACGGTTATTTTAGCACCTGACTCATGTAACCGATCTGTTAATTGATCATTTTACGGCCAGCATACATACATGAAAAGCAGCTATTTTTTTGCGGGGTAGGACAAAAAATTACAAACGAATAACCTGAAAACTGCAGAAATGCAGAATACAAAATATGGGTCCAGTACAATAACTCGATATGTGCCCAAATTTTCACTTTTTTTCAAGTCATAGAAAACGCTAAATTTTGACGTAAAAAAAAGAAACTTTGCAGACTATTCACAAATTTCCTCAAAAATACTAAAAAAACTTTTCGTCTTACACAGTCATTTTTTGAATCTAACCAATCAGAAATCACATATACACGTCATAGCAGTTGGTGTAGAATTACTGTATTACTATCTCACTTTGTATACACGACCCCGTAATTTTATTTTAAAGAACTCCCCCATGACGCCTTTCCTTTTCACTGCGCAAAAAAAACCGCCATAGCATCGACACGACCCCGTAATTGTTTTTTAAAGAAATCCCTCAAACGCCTTCTCCTTTTCACTGTGCAAAAAAATCAATTATCCGAACTTTAAACGGCTAATAACACTATTATATGTTACATAAAATAATAATTGTGTATTTCCAATGAATATTTTGCACATCGAGTTATCGTACTCTAACCAAAAATATTTGTTTGAAAGTCGTTAGTTTGAGACTAAAGCAGAGTAGGTAGTTGGTACCACTGAACTCTTCATTCACAGCCAATTAAACATCACCTAAGTATACGAATTATTGATCATCGTCATTTACTATAAAAACACTATTTATGTTATAATAATACATATATTTTATTCATTATAGGTAACAAGAAGAAAAAACGAAAGTACAAAATCTAATATTGTGTATAACAAATACAGTGAAACTTATCTTTTTAAATCTCGCGCACTTCAACCTAGCCGTGGCGTCTTACTCGCACTCACATATAATAGACAGTTTTGTAACCGCCTGGCAGATATTTAGATCCGACTAAATGATCTGGCTTATTTATTTTTTTATTTTATTAAATACTAAATTTGAAGGTATTAAAATTTCAAAATGCATCAATTTTAAAATAAAATTTCGCAAAGTTAAAAAACTCACGGCTTGGTACGCTGCCCCAAATACCTACCCAAAAATGTTTGATAGCTCTTGGACTATTAACGCCAATAATCAAAATCCATATATTTAATGTATTATCTCAGGGGTGGCAAACCTATGGCATGCGTGCACAGGTGTCACGCGACGGATTATTGTTGGCACGGCATTGATTGAAGTGCGAAATTTAATAGAAATAATTAAAAATATTTTTTATAACCTCATACTACTTAGAATTCTTTTCATAAAAGACTCCACGGTAATACATTATTTAAACACCCATATAAAAATAGTCAAGCGGCTATTGTAATTTAAACACAAAAACCTTTCTAATAATTTATTGACTCAACGGTGGGTTTATTTCTAGGAAATGGATAACTTATTAATTATTAATAATAATTTTAATTCGTTTTAAAAACGAACTTGTAAATGAGCTAGAAAATTGAATTTTTATTGTGAAGTTTGATGGAAAACCTCCGATCTAATGAAAAAGCACTGATGTTGAAAATTGATTTTTTTTATCATTGATCCTGTACTAAGAAAGTCTTCCTTCAAACCTCATAGCACAATTCTAAAGACCACAATTTTACTCTAAATTAATTTTTAGTCAAGTTCACTACATGTTATAAAACAAATTCCCCCCGCCGCGTCTGTCTGTCTGTCTGAACGCGATGAACTTGAAAACTACCGAACGGATTTTCATCCGGTTTTCGCCAATGGACGGAGTGATTCGAGAGAAAAGTTTGTGTGTACAATTCATCAATGTTTTGTGTAAATTGGTTGGAATATGACGATGATTGTTGAAGATGTTGGAAAAATCAAGCCGACTGGAAGCTTTCATCGAAAACGCTGCCTAATCCCTTTGAGATATAACAAAACAATGTAATGGTGGAATTGTTCCTCTTTTATATAGGTCTACAGAAAAGTCCGCGATGGCATAGGTCTATCTTTTAAGGATATAGCTTACTATACCGATTTTAATGTTAAACGCTTTTAGAGGATATCAATTTTGCGAAAAAACTGTGACAATCTACAAATTCGAGCGAAGCCAGGCCGGGCAGCCAGTAACTACTATAAAATTTTTAAATCAAATCGATGATTCATTAATACGCACGTAATGACGCAATTTACAAACTCGAATGCGTTAATTAATGACTTATTGTTGTTGTCGGTGGGAAATTCTCTTTAGATATATTTCTAGTATTGGATAATAATAAACGAACGTCGTCGTAGGATTTCATTTTCCCGGTTTATTAGTAATAATTATCCGCAGGCATTTTATGACATATTTCATCGATATCTATATTCAGTGATGTCAAAAAAAAGATATAGATACAAAATTAAGTGGTAATTTAAATGTGTTGCCATTTTTCAATTGTTTTTTAGAGTTCCGTGCCTCAGAATAAAAAAAAAAATAGGACTTTGTACTCCGTCTGTCGGTTTGTCCGTCAAGACCTGTTTCCCCATGGAACAGTTAGAAGCATTCATTCAATATTAAATCATTTAAAGATCTACAATTATGTCTTTCTGTATATTTAACGTAATCTCACGGTATCAGCCCCGGATCGACGATTTTTTCTTGATAATGGTGCCCCCAGCGTTTGAGACAAATTACTTAAAAAAGATTGAGTAAATCGGAAAAAGGACAGATTGGGTATGATTTTCAACCATATTAAATTATGATGTAGCAAGTTTTGTTACATCTCTCTCTGTTTTATAATATTGTCAAAATTAGTGTTCCATAGCTACGCTGGAAAAATGAATGCTGTTATTATTTTGGAAAAATTAAAATGAGGTTTTCTCTAGAGAAGAAATTAATCAATTAAATTTTTCCAAAATAATAACAACATTCATTTTTCCAGCGTAGCTAAGGAAAACTAATTTTGGCAATATTACAAAAAAGAGACAAAGAGTTAATGTAACAAAACTTGCTACAATGATTTTGGCGCCCCCATGAAACTGTCACCCGGGGCGGGTGCCCCGGTTTGCCCCCCCCTCCTTCCTAGATCCGGATCTGCACGGTGTATACAGCGTAAGCCATGTAATCGTCCTATAAAAGCGTCTTAATTACAAGACTTCGAGATTGCTTTACTATATTTAAATTTAATATGAATGTGTTATAGACATAAACCTTCCAGAAAAAATCTCTAAATGATGGTGAAAACCTCATCAAAATCTATAGCGTAGTTCAGAAGAACTAAGCGAAGACACGGACTGACTCGGATAGCGACTTCGTTTTATACCAGTGATGTCAAAGATACGGCCCGCGGACCGCGTCCGGCCCTCAAGCCATCTCAAAACGGCCCGCGATCAGAATATATTCAGTGAGGATCTTAGACACCTGACATCAATGAGCTTATCAAAAACTAGACACCTCAGGTGTCTGGATCCTCAAGCTCAAGGTAATTTACTCTTTTTATAACCTTTATATGAAAATTGATTTAAACTAAATAAATAAAAATTTTAGTTTTAAATTTAGAGTCGGGCCCGCTAACACACTCTAAATGTTATAAATGGTCCTTTAGAAAAATCAGTCTGACACTCCTGAATTATACTTTTTAAAGAAGAGATTAGAGATTCTGAAAAGGCAGCAATATCTGAAGGGAGATACGGTGATTTTTGTTGCCTAAAGGAAAGCAACCGTTATAATATTCGTAACAATCAATAACTGTTGCATTTTTGGTGTCAAACTCATAACCGTGCAAAGTTACGAGAGCCTTTCATTTCACCAAAACATTTTAATTAACATACTAAATAAATCGCTCGAGACATTACCATAATACAATATTTTATGTAACACGACGCCACCAAACAAGAAACACCGGCATTTATAAGTAGTTTAGAGCATTATTAGAAGTAATACGAAAAAATATTCATAGTACGAAATTTTATTTTTGACGAAGCGTAAGAGTCTAAAATCCCGATTTGGCTCAATCTTCACCCATCGAGTTTTATTTGGTTGCCATTCAATTTCTTGGCACAGCTATTTTAAAAATTTAAGTTGTTAAATTCGTTCCACGGTGTTGCAATAAAATTATCTACATTTCCATACAGTATGTAAACACGTAAGGTGCACATAGGGAAATTAACATTGGGAAAAAATGACTGGATCAGAGTGAGCCTTGAAATCTTGTTTTTCAATTTGACAGATACCTAATATTCTTTTGCAAAATGAATGTGTATACTACCGAAGAAAATATTCAAATGATTACAACATAATCGGACTTTTTTTATTAATGGGACATTAAATTCCCAAAAATACTTAAATATGGTGCGAGATCAAATATCTCCGCCTATTCGTGTTAAACCATATTATCTTAGTTGAACCTAAAGACATTGGGTCACTGAATTACCAACGCGCATACGTCATACCAGTCAGACAATTTTTGAATGAAATGTTTCCAAACAGATGGAGTTGTTTTTTAGTTTTATTTTTGTACAAAAAAAATAAAATAATGATTTGTAATAGCTTTTTATTATTAAAAAAGCCAAGTAAAATAAAAATAAACCAAAATAAAATAGAAATCCTCAAGATTACCACGATAATTCAATAGAAATGACAATGATCCAAGTATTTTTTCCCAATGCTAATTTCCCTATGTGCACCTTACGTGTTTACATACTGTATATGACAATATAGAAAACCCTATAACTGCAAAATACTAATTCAAAGGTGCCTATCTACCTGGTTTTATGCCAGGAATCAAAATTTCGACCAAACTTTGGCATTATATATACATATTTTACTTTCGATTAGTAATAAATTTATTTCAAAACTAGATAACTACATTTCAGAAATAAAGTTAACAACTTTAATTTTATTTTATAAAATAGCTGTGCCAAGAGATTGAATGGCAAACAAATCATTCTTTCTTTATGAATACACTATATTATCAAAATTCAAATTTCATTAGAAAACTCGATGGGTGAAGATCGAGCCAAATCGGGATCTTAAACTATAATAAAAAAGCGTATTTTACAAAGTTCGCGTTTTATTAGGAGTTCATTGTTTTGTTTTTGTTAAATCAGTAATCTTGAGCTACTGTTAAAGTCTGCCGAAAATTTCATAAACAAATCTCCATAAAAATATTATGGTGACACTACTTTAGCGATCCTCTGATTCCTTTGACCGATATCGGTAGACGCTTTGCAAAAAAAGAAGAAAAACATGAAATTTTTAAAAGTATACTTTGATCTAAATTAGTTCTACCGTTCCCCACTTCTGGAGTCGGTAAAACAAGAAACTGATTTACACACTTTTGAAAGATTTTATCTTTGTGTCGATATATTTTTGAAATGTTGCGTGCGATATAAATGTTTCAATTTATCAAAGTTCACGTCCGTACAGCATGTGATGTTAAACATAAGTCGTGTTGTTTCTGAAACATTTACATGTTAATTACAGTGCCCACGCATTTTATCTATTTACAACTTGTCAGGTGCGTTCAAAATTAAGTAAATCGTATACCTATGTAATCTTGAAGCGTTTCAACTTTAGACGTGCGAATAGGATCTTCCCCAGTTTCAAAATTCCATATACATAAACAAATAATAATAATAATAATGCGTTTAACGTCCGTTTCTCAACTTTATGTCATAACAGACGCCATTCGCACCATTACTATTTTCCATCTATCACATTTCCCGTTATTTTTTACATTTTTCCACTTCAACTAATCAATAGCAATGGGCAAATGAAGGAATTTTAGGACATTAGGATAAGTTAGGCAAATTTGGAGCATAGGAGGTTGATAGGTAATCGGCCATGGCCTTGAATAAGGAACCATCTCGATATTTATCTGGAATTATTGAAGAAAACCATGGAAAACCTCAATAAGATGGCCGGTACAGGAATTACCGTTTCTCGGTGAGAGGCAACCGGAAAAAGTTCCAGCCACATCTGCCCCCGCCAGGATTCGAACCCGGTACCTCCCCGGAATGCGAGTTTAGTGCTCTCACCACTATGCTACACCGCTCGGTATAATGTAAACTAAATATTTCGTTCTTATATCCTTCCTTTTAATTCCTAATAAGAATTGAAAAATTGGGTTCATTTCAAACACCTGAGCTTAGGCGCCATATAATGACGTCAAAACTATACCTAAACCAGTACTTCCGCGTCTAGATAAAGAAAGGTATGTCTATGGAAAAATACCGGTTTTCTGTATCTTTACCGGCCATTTCATTCAGCAGGACGAGCTCAAATAAGGGAATGGATAAAAAAATCGGCACAAGACATACTGGAATCAGATTTCCAGGCAACAGCATGGCATAAGGTTTTTAGTAAAGGGTCGTCCCGAAAGATGACTGAAGAACTACTACAAGTGAAAATTCTAGATTCCGCACTGAAAATCGTATCGGACATTCGAGGCGTTTGTGTCGTACGCGGCCCGGTACCAACATATAATCTATCCATGTACTTTATGACGTATTAATGTACACGTTATTTCTTATAATACGGTTTGCCTTTCGACAGCAATGTATGTAGGCATAACTTGCTATGTCACAACAACTTGCTATACGTATGCTACGCGGTGAAGGTAACGGGTCGGCCACACATCGCCGATGCTCCAAGTTAATAATAATAATAATAAACGATTTTAGCGTAGGATTCGATTTTTAAAACTAGTCTTCCATTCTCATCAAAAAACGAAATTAAAGTAACAGAACCGTCACAGTCATACGCAGTAACTAAAACGAAACTGTTTGTATCGGTTTTGGAACGCGTTTTCGCTACTGCGCATGACTGTGACGGTTCTGTAACCGTTCGCTGAGAGGTTGGAACAGAGCTAATAACAATAAGTAAATTCAAAACAAATATTGAGATAAAAATGGAATAACTTTTAATGACATAGATGAGACCTTGTATTCATTCTGCCCCGGTGAGATGTTTCCGTTCTTTTTTTGGGAGTGCCGTCCAGTTTTCAAAGTTTTACTGTAAATTCATATTTCATGTTGATTATCGTTCCTCTTATTTGATTTTGATAATATAATAACGGGAAAAATGGAACCTATATATAAAAGATCAATTTGAAATTCAGTATATTATAGTAGTGTTGATCCAATAGAATGTCACGATCAAGGAAAATTTGGTTGATTATCAAGAAATAAGCTTCACCAATGTTAAGCTTGTACAATTTACCACCATTTGACCAGCTTGAGGCTCTGAAGATAATAATTTTTTCAGATATAGCTGGGACTTTTTCCAGCTGCCTCTCGCCGAGAAACGGTAATTCATGTACGGACCATCTTGTTGAGATTTTCCATGGTTTCCCTCAATAATTCCAACTAAATATCGAGATGGTTCCTTTTCGAAGGCCATGGGCGATTACCTTTCAAACTCTTTCAAACTCCTATTCTAAAAATTTGCCTACCTTATCCTAATGTCCTAAAATTCCTTCATTTGCCCATTGCTATTAATTAGTTGAAGTTGAAAAAATGTAGAAAATAACGCGGAGTGATAGATGGAAAGTAGTAATGGTGAGGATGACGTCTGTTATGAGATATAGTCGAGAAACGGACGTTAAACGCATTATTATTAGTTATTATTTCTTGATACGCAACCAAATCTTCCTTCATCGTGTCAATATGAAAGAAATAAAAGAACATCTGCATTGAATTGTCAATATTTCACGAGCATTTCAAATCAATTAGAATCTGAGACCAATTTGATATTTCGGATCGAAGGACCACCTGTTGATTTGAGTTGCATCGCTGTGTTCACTGAATTCGATTCACAGCGGTGACGAGATAAAAAAGAAAGAAAAAACGACCGTCAACTTTAATCTTGAAGTGAATAGGCTTATTCACTCAAATAACCATTTAATATCTATGTGCGAGTATATATTATTTATATATATATTTATATACAGGTATATCAAAAATATTTAAAACTCAGTCCGATTAAGTACCTATGTTAGTAAACGCCGCTGCACTCGAGACTGGATTTGCCGCTAGATACCTGGCAAGATTTTGACTACTAGTTTTCTAGCGCTATTTTTCTTAATTGCTTTTATGTGCTCGCTTCACACGAGACGTCTTTTCAAGCTTGTTTTGTGTATAGATCTGGTTCGTGCGCGCAGTGATAGTTCAAATATAAACACAGAGCAAAACGTGTCCGTTGTCTGACTCTGAAACAAAATGACGCCCTGTTGGTTTAAGGGCGTTTGTTCATGTCGCCCACGTGACAAGATACTGTTTCCTGAGAGCAAGCAGAGGACCCAGCATTGAAAATAGCCCCTGTTCTAATTTTAAAATCTATTTTGTAAGCTAGCAGGCGAGCCGGCAGTGACATAATTTCCAGCCTCGTATCCAGCCTACCGGCCAGCAGAAGTTCAAGCAGTGTTTTCGGCCTCGTGTGCAGTGGCCTTAAGTCTAAAGATAACAAAGATAGAAAGGCTTGAAACCAGACTAGATTGACATGATAAAGATAAACATGTCAGATTTACTTATAACTTTATCCTTCCATGCATTAATCCAAAACCGCCTAGGCATAACCGGTGCCATGCGAAGCACCTCATCTGCAGTTCTGGATATCCTTCTAAAACTCCCTGCATTACACCCATGTGTAATGGAAGAAGCAAGGTTGGAAGCGTCCCGGTTACAGAGAACATGGCAGTGGCGAGACACAAGAACTGGCCATACCCACATCACTGACACCATAGACGGAGACATACTAAACATGATATCCGACCATAGGAACCCAGTCTACAGCTTTAAAAGAACCTATACTACTATTATTTAAGATAGAGAGGAACTGAAGAAGTTAATTCCACGATTATCAAAAGGCCTCATCTGGTACACGGATGGCTCAAAAATAACAAGTGGAGTTGGAGCTGGAATATATGAGGAGAGACCAAGGAGAGATGTTAATCTGCCTAGGTATTCATGCCACTGTATGTCAAGCTGAAGTAATGGCCATTACTGCATGTGCGCAGGAGAATATCGAGAAGGGTTATCAAAACCAACTCATCCACAGTCTCTCTGGCAGCCAGGCGGCAATCAAATCATTGCAATCCTACAAATTCAATGCAAAGCTGGTATGGGATTGCCTCTGTTCACTCAATGACGTGCGGGAACTAAGAACAAAGTATGTTTAATGTGGGTTCCGGGTCATGGAGGCAATGAGATGGCGGATAGCCTTGCTCGACAAGGAGCCTCTTCGAAATTCATTGGATCAGAACTGGTTTGTGGAATTACTTACACAAATATTCAACAATCTGTCAAAAACTGGACCCGCAATCAGCAAACCACTTACTGAAGCTCGAATCCAGGAAACTTACATGGGAAAAGAATGTTTGTGGGCCCTTCAAACAGGCTTACAGGACTTGATCATACTCAGTAGACCTAAACTCAGGAAAGTGGTTGGGTTCCTAACTGATCATGCACCCCTGAAAACGCATCTACACACGATGGGGAAACGTCAGGAATCGACACAGTGTGGATTTTGCAAAATGGCGGATGAAACAGCCAACCATTTACTGTTTGAATGCGAGGCCCTAGCCTACAGGAGAACAGCCATCTTTGGATACATTGATGAGAGTGGAATAATTCCTCAAGACAATCTAGTCGCCAATCTTCTAGAGTTCATGAGAAGATCCAAACTATTGGAGGACTAGATCCAGGTAAAGGGGGAGCACAAAAATCCTTATAGAATGACGTGCATTAACGGGCTATTAAACCATAACCTCTAATTTATTCATTCAATCTAAAACCGTTCGTGAACGTCAGGAGTATGCGCAGTGAAATTTACTGCAGCTGTCTCATTCTCATATATAATTATTGTTTCAACAGTAATCCATTTGCCAAGTTACAATCCAACGCATACACAAAGCAAGCGTCACGCGCCATCATCTAACGAAATACTCGTAACTAAACAATATTAACTAAATTCCGTTATCTAGATGTCGCCTTCAACTGAAACCATGTTCAATCCAACCCACACAAACGTAACATCCTTCCATAAAACGCCGTCCTATAAAAGTGTCGTGCCAATTTCACGGTTTTACTCCCAACCAAAAGCGCCATTCGATGTTTCACATCAAAAATCATCAAGTCAGCGATTATATGGTTATGTAAGCGACAAGGACAAATGAACAAATGTCAAATAATCGTGAAATGTTAACATTTCTTAACTCAGTGCTGTTAAAGCTTAGTAAATGTGTTAATTTAACACATCTAACTAAACAAGACTTAGTTAAGAACTACGCGTAAACTCTTTGACCTGCTTTAGTGTATGAGTGTAGGTTACTACGCATGTCAGATTCAACATAATCAGAAAACCTACTAACTCAGAAATTGAAATAACAACAAAAATATTAGGAGCACTGTGGTTTGAATCTAATAAAAAATAGAGAATAGTTACTTCTTACCACAACAAGTTTATTAGTGGATGTACATTTCGAGAGCTATGCTCTCATCTTCAGCAATACACTAAACTTGAGTTTATTTGAGTATTTTTTATGAAATAACAACTTTGTTGAATCCTAACGCAGATAAACGCTCTTAAAAATTACTACTAACGTCGACGATTGGCTTCTCAACGGCTTCACGTAAGCGTAGTCATAATGGTGTACTCAAAGTAATAACTTTTTTATCGGTTTTTGACAGTTGACAAAAAAAAACAAAACAATATCACAATTTTTCCAGAGCCTGCTCATATTATATCATCTATTTTGTTAGGTAAAAAATCGATTTTGTGAATATCGATTATAAATCGTTAAAATCCACCTACCGCAATTCCGACACCCTGTTGAACATCTGCAGGTCGAGCCCTTTCAAACGACACCTCGATCGTCGAAATCGGTTCAGTTGTGTAGGAGGAGCACAAAAAAGTGCTTGCCTATCAATATATCGATTTGTAGTCAATTTGTTCCGCCTGCAAAAATAAACGTATTAAAAACATTAGAACGTATATCCAACAAAAAAAATCATCCTGTATATATCTGCACAGCGATGGAATGCTACAACTTTCACTTTCATCGACTTATAAATTTATTTATTTAATTCGTGTAATCGGTACATAATATTGTTTATAATGTTATTAAAATTTTGTTCTCCGATTTTTTTTTTGTTTTGTTTTTATCATCAACGCAAAATTTGTAGTATTTTTCCGATCACAGCCTCCGTTTTATATTTTGAAAAATTCTACGATAATAATATTTTTTCTTGAGCTGTGATTTAATATATTGGGTTATAATAATAATCACATGACAAGAATCTAAACAATATCGGTCAATAACTTCTTGCATTTCCCCCTATAAAATAGCATGTAAGATTATCCCGTACGCACTAGTGCGATAAAGTAAAACAAAAGTAAATATTTTTAAACTGGACATTCAAAGAACGTAAATTATAGATTCGTTCAGTGATAAAATAATTAAATCTTATATATTTTATAGTACTTACCTATTTGTGAAATTTATACAATAAATTAACTAGTAGTCTAATACTTCGATAACACAAAATTATATAGATTTGTCCGTTAATAATGCACTATCCGCAAATAGGAATAGCGTTTTCATAAAATTTGTAAGTCCAGTTCTTATTAATCGATTTTAATAAAATTTCAGGGATACGTTTTAATCTTTACTATGGGCTATGTGCACGGAGGCGGATTAACAAATTTTTCGATGCGAGCGTTTGCGGTGATCACTAGGGGAAACTTCGAACTCCAATTTTCCGTATGTCAGTGAGCAATGTTTATTAAAAGTGAAAGTAGTTATAATTTTATAAAGCTTTTTGATTACAAAGAAAACATAGGAAAACTAAGCGATCTGGAAATGCTTGTTGTGTTCCGAGCTGTTGCGCTGATGGCGATTTAAGTAAAATAAAGACCATTGGCGCCCTAATTTGACGTTCCGCTGTCAGTGTAAACAAATTAACATCAGTTTTCCTTATTACATTTTTTTACACATCATGGCCAACTAAAGTTTTTAACTTATCACCTTAGAAACATGTCGCGATTTCCATAAAAAGTTACTTCGATAATTCTCTATTACCTACTAGCGACGCTAATAGTCTTCGTGCACACAGCCTATACGTTTATTGTGAAACAATTTTGTTATTTTTTTGGTGTTTCGGTCCAATTTTTTCCCTGAGCATAACCTTCGAAATAACTCAAAAACGCGCATTTTAATTTGACTTTGTGTGGTGAAAAATTCAACCAAAGGCGAACATCGTTTAATCTTAAGAAAGTCAGAAGGTCGAGATTTTATGGTTCGACCCTAGATCCCGTCATCTGACCGACGCGACACCAATGGTGTCAGTGCCATGTACTGTGTATTAGTGATGTGCCGGATCGTTAAAAATGTATATCCGCGGATACGGATCTGAATACGGATTTTTGGTTTCAAGATCCGCGGATACGGATCTTAACTTTCTTAGAGTACGCGGCGGTAAATATTGCACATCGACCTTTGGAAAGAGACTATCTGTTATGGGAAAAAGTTATTGACCTCTTTAAGAGTTAACTCTCATAACAGATTGTCTCTTTCCAAAGATCAATGTGCAATATCTCATTATAAAGATAGTTGATTTAGTACCTTTGAGTTATGTACTATTAGTATGGTACTCACTACGATAAATGTTTGCAATATAAAGGTGCCAAATACGATTTAAAAAAATAAAAAATAATCTGAATGGAATTTTCATTATTACCTAATCACCTATATATATAAAATTTATCTATGAATTGAAAATTAATAAGGTAAAAGATCCGTAAAAGATCCGCCAAAAACTAACGGATACGGATATTCGGCACATCACTACTGTGTATACGCAAATACACTGAAAAGATATTAAACACGTAGATCGTAAAGATTTCAATGCTCAGATAGACGACAAATCCATTACGTATAAGTTATTACTGCAATAGTGTTATACATAACATTACAGGGATAATATAGGGATAGGTAGACGCTCGATAACACGTTAGCATCTATTATATAGGATATTATATCTTCATTAATAATATGTTGATCACTGGTTTGATAAACAAATACCAGTATGACGTTCAAATATCAATACATCATTTAAAATTATAACAGTGTTACTGCGTTATGTGCAGGTGCTAATTATGTCATCTAATTATATTAATATATCCTAACCTCAATCAGTGACATTCTCAGCATGGTATATTCCAGTACCTATAATATACTTGGTATTATATATATTATATTATTATTATTATTATGGTATTGTCCTGGATACCAAACCGTTACAATATTATACAGGCTCCAGCAGACATTTTAGATTTTAATTGATTGCGTGCGAGAGAATTAAATTAAAATAAATTGGAAATAATTCATTGGCGGAGATATATAAGTTAAACCTTGGTACCGCATTAATGAAACGAGTTCATAACTCTAAAGAAGTTTCACTTCCCTGTGAGCCTATTTGAGTTTCACAGAGGCAGTGCAAAATCTCAGTCGCGAAAGCGAAGGCAGTACGATCCTTACTTGCACTGTAGAAATATGAACTCATTTTGGCAGGGCTGCAGGATTTTCACAGTATTAAAAATACACGTTTTCTAAATTGTATTAAAAAAAGGCAAAACGTAGCGGAGAATTGGGACTTTACTGTACAACAGATATTCAACAGTATTTTCTTCTTTTTTTTTGGAAATGATATTCGGAATCGAAAATGAAGTCGAAAACATTTTCGATGTTCATTTGCGCTGTAGCGAGTTACAACCTAATCGTTAATAATTTCTATGTCTTGAACACATCACATAATATCTATATAATACTTATATAAAATTCTCGTGTCACAGTTTTGGCTGCGCTATAATCTCCGATACCACTGGACAGATTTGAATGAAATTTTGTCAATATGTCTTGCTTGGTGCAACTTACGCTATAGGATAGTTTTTATTAAATATTTTGTACAAAATGACGGTATTTTCTCAAAAAAACTGTTATAGTAACATGTACCTAACGACATCTAAAAGAATTTACTCAAAGCTATTAGTTCAGAAAAACAAAAAAAAACTGTTTTAGTACCAAGTAGCGACATCTGTTAGAACTCAAAGCTATTAGTTCAGAAACAAATGTGGTATCAGCTATTAGTTCAGACGCCGGACCGCAAAAGAAATACATTTTTCAGAATTATAACTATCGCACCCGGGTGAAACCGGGACGGACCGCTATAGTTATTAATAATTTATAGGCAGGCTATAATATCAACTATTATGAAATAAATTTATTATTATCACTCATTTAAATTCAGTTCGTGGCCTACTCCAATCTCTCGCAATGGTAACAATATATACCTATGTAGTACCTGCATTTTGTGTTATGTACCTGCAAGTAATTATTATATATTTCAAATTCAACAATACAGGTGGATTTTACACGAAATCTCGTTAATTAACAATGACTTGACTTTGTTAGGGTGCCTATCGAAGCTTACTAACGTCGGTATGATCCAAAAGAGATTTAATCAAAATCGACGCAGCCGTTTTTTGTTTAAACAAAAGGAGTACAAAAAAGTGTATCTTAGAATTTTTCCAAAAATATTTCCCAGGTCTAATTCAATATTGGTCATACTGCAAGGAAGTTGGTCGTGTGGGCCTCATACCTATCAAGGGTCGCGTTTGTAGAGTCCGAATAAACGACCCACCTCACGGCTTGTTTTCTGAGACACTACTTTATCATATTATAATTTTCACTGATTTTTCACTCGGCACTTTGTAGAACATGGTTAATAACAAACAATAAAAACACACTTGAAAATTATACAAAATATTTTCTTTCTCTCAACAATCGTTGACAATCAGTCCATCTTCAGGAGTACAGACATATTATGTCTGTACTCCTGAAGATGGGCTGATTGATATGTCTGTACTCCTGAAGATGGACTGATTGTCCGAAACGATTGTTGAAAGAAAGAAAATATTTTGTATAATTTTCAAGTGTGTTTTTATTGTTTGTTACTCCTTTTTCAGTTTCATATGATCATATCCTTTGGAAATACAAATCGCTGTCGACATTGTTAATTTATTATTGTTAGATACTTGAATAAAAATATTTAATTTTCATAAATCAACATCAATTTTATTAGTTGTTCAATTTAGTAAATTAGAAATAGGTAGGTTTTTGTTTAATTATGCAAGCTGGATAATAATAAGAAAGTGCTCTAAAGCTAAACTACATAGTTCTAAAAATTCGATCATAGAGGACACTATAAACTAAGCATTTAAAATTTCTAAATAGATACTTATTATGACTTTAAAAAACTCCTAGATGGCAGTTGCCAGTTATAAGATAATAAGATTTAGTGGTGCGCACTGTAGTTCATTTCAATGAACTAGTTCAGTGGATCTGGCTCAGTCGAATGAACTAGTTCATTTATATAGTTCGCAGTTCACTAGTTCAGTAGTCAATAGATGTAACTCTGAACTGCGAATTTTATAAACGAGCTATATTCATTTCGTACATAGTTCACAATTCACATACGTATTATTTGTAGAGGATATAGAAATTACGAAAAGTCATCAATCTACAATTTTTCTAATATTTATATTATTATATGGCATAATGGTAAATGCATGCAGATAGGATGCTTTTAATGAAATATATTTGCTTTTTAAATAAACAAATTTTTTGTCTAAATTTTGTTCTTTCTAAATATTCAAATTAACGAAAAAAATACGAAACTGGGATCTCTGCTCCTGACTTTAGGACATATTATGTATACCTATTAAAAGTTTTAGGGTCAAAATGACCCTAGAATTCATGAACACTTAATTTCAATATTGACATGACGGAATATCATGTATATATGTATATTATAATATAGAGTAGGGTATTGTAATTACCTAAAAATCAAAAATAAAATTTTCACACCCGAATATTTTTTTGAGATCTGGATTGGCGTCTGTTACAGGAATTTAATTTACTAGACAGAAAGTGTAAGAATTGAATTGTATTAGAAAAACATAAAATAATAATGTATATAATCAATAATATAAATCATAATATTTGTGTACACGTAAGCACAATGCACCAGCTTAAGCTGTGACGCAAGAGACGAGATCTACGAAGTGTGAATGGTGAACTATATACTCTATGACTGGGACAGGGGACTTCTTTAGTTCAGAGATCTTTAGGTCATATTCCACAAGCATTAAAAGACAGTGGTGAATTGATCCGATCAGTGTGAACTAATGAACTAGTTCATTGAATTGTTGCGAACTAGTTCATTTAGTTCATGATACTGATTAGTTCATTCGAACTAGTTCATTCATGAACTACACATCTCTAATAAGATTGCTATATTTATTATAACCTTAAAAATTACTGTCGCTTTTATTTCCGATTTTTGGGTGATACTATTGCATTATTTTTTTAAATTATAAAAATGCAAGCTGTAAGGCGTGTAATATTAAAACAGAATATCAAACAATGGAGGCAAATATCATCAAGGTTCGTTTTTTAAGTTGCTACATTTTACATGTGTCGCTTTCCGATCTACCTTTCTACATAAAAAATGTGTATTTTTTAGCTGTATTGTAAATACGTCGGTGCAAGGAATATCTCCAGAGCAGCCTTTAAAAAGTCCACCGCCTTCACATGTTGAAAAAACTTATTCACCAAAATTGGAGAAAATCGTCTCAGATATTTCACAATTAAATCTACTGGAAGTGTCAGAGCTAAGTGACTTACTTAAGAAGAGACTAAATCTTCCAGATGCGCCAATAATGCCAATGGGTGCGTTTGGTGGGCCCGCACGACCTGCTGCTGAGGACGAAGAAGAAGTTGAACCGAAACAGGTATTTTTCGACACCTGAACTAATATATTATGTAATGCATGGGTCCCTTCGTTTCTGGAGTGTAGTAGGTCGGGATAATCGAACGGCAATATTTGTGTTTGTTTGATTATATCTAATTATTTTGTATTAAAGATTAGCATAGTATAGATTTTTATGTGTTCGTTATTAAACCAACGAAATGAAACAGGGCCGTACCCAGGGGGGGCTAGAGGGATTAACCCCCCCTCCATGAAACTCCAAAGATATATATAATTTTTCTAATAACTGATGCAACGTGAGAAAGTATACCAACAAAATATAGATTTCGTGTCAAATAATGGCTAGTGTTCACAGCATCGTGATTCCTCTAAGTCGATTATTGCAAGATGATGAACTCGATTTATCTTCAGCAGTAGATTTAGCAAATTGTGCTCGAAACGCTCTTGAAAAATAAGAGAGTCGTCTGAATTGCATTTCCAAAAAAATTTTTCAACAGTCTCTACATTTTGCACAAACTACGAAATCGAAATAAGAAAACCTAGATTAGTTAAAAAACAAGTAGGTACCTACATCGTAGTAATGTTATGACAACCGAAGTAGAAGATTACTATAGAATATCGATTTATTTACCATTTTTGGACACATTCATTACCCATTTGACTGGTAGGTTTTCTAAGTATCAAGAAATATTGGAATCATTTGAAATTTTGTTTTAACAAAAAAAAGGTAAACCTTATGAATATGATGTACAGTGTTTCGGTGTGAGAACTTGGTTTACTTAATAACATGTGATCAAATTTTGTTTTTCCTTCAGAAAACAATGATATTCTTGAAAAAGGTGCTAAAAAACTGTATGACCTGTATTTTCTTCTTCTTATTTGTTCTGAGGGTGAGATCTTAGGTAGCCTCCATTTATGGCAGATTTTTTTGACAAAAGAAAATATTGATTTGAGGAATCCATTTGAGCTGTTAATTACTTCTTAATTTTGAACTATCATTTCATTTTTATTTTAGAAATGTAATAAAAAAATCTGGGGACCCGTACACGATCTCTTAAAACCCCCCTCTTACAAAAATCCTGGGTACGGCCCTGATTAATGAAATAAGTTTTTTGCAACTTAATCTGATGTCGCAATGGTCCCGCCTATAGTTCTTTGACGCAACGCACGTTTCGGGTTTTTCGTTAAAGCTAAAATCAGAGAATTTCTTATTAATCCGTGGTATTTGTACTTCAGTAATCTTTTTGTCGTTTCCATAATACATATTTTGTTTTTCGACAGATCCAAACATCATTCAGCGTCAAACTTGTGAAGTTCGATGATAAACAGAAGGTAGCGTTAATCAAAGAAATCAAAAATCAAATGGATGGTATGAATTTAGTGCAAGCTAAAAAATTCGTAGAAAGTGCTCCGGCTATCGTTAAAGCTGATATAGCTAAAGACGAAGCTGAGAAACTCAAAGAAATTTTAGTTAAAGTTGGCGCCGAAATAGATATTGAATAGATTAGTACATTTATGTTTGTTTTTTTTTTTTATACATGTTCATTATTTAGTTAATAGTATTTGAAGTACGACTGGTTTAATAATAAAATACATAACCAAATAAATGTGTATTCAATTTTTTATAACAGCGATTTTTTTATGAAATTGTTTTTTTTTTTTTTTGTGCACTAAAAACAAAATTCAAATAATATGAATCTGCACCAAAATACAATACATTATAATATAATAGTTAGGAAATAATCAAATGTTTAATTTAAAGAACATGCATAGTGATATTTCTTATCCATAAAATTTTTTTCATTAATTGTCAGTATAGAAGCAATTTTTAAAAACATATTTTCGTTTATATTCCAATCTATTGGACAATTTAATTTATGAATTTCTTGCACCTAGTACCTTGGATTGGAATATAATAAGAGAAATAAACTATGACTCTTCATCTTCGGAAATAATTGGACTTCAACTTCTTTTCCAACATTGTCTTTCATATAATACAGTTAACAATCCTTGGACGTTTGTCAATACAAAAGCTGGTATAATAATGAACCCTCATTTATGCTTGGATTCGGATTCGTCATGCTTTTGGACAAAAGATGTGTGACAATGTTTTTCGGGATGCTCACCTCTGAGTTTAACGTATTTAATGACGGAGGGAATTTTTGATTTAGGACGACTGGGAGAGGCACTCTTAGAACTATTTTTGGTGTCAGGAATGCATCCACAAGTATTATTTTTGCTATCCAACACATTGCCCTGTAAAAAAGTTATTTTGTTTAAACTTAAGCTCTGTTCCAAGCTCTCTGAGAACGGTAACAGAACCGTCACCGTCTTGCGCAGTAGCTAACACCAAACTATCGGTTTTTGGGCTACTGCGCAAGACTGACGGTTCTGTTACCGTTCTCAGACAGCTTGGAACAGAGCTTTTGTTTAGTGTAACAGTCGTTAATTTGAGGTATAAATATTATACTTACTTGACTACTAACTGGTAATTTTTTTTAATTTTGTTTTTTTTTTTGGTCAAAATGCGGTGTTTTTAAAGATGGTGAGTAGATTCGACAAAAGAAATTACTACTTTCCAATAAAAGAAAAATTAGTAACTGATCGAAAATTATATAATTGTTTACATACTGAAAGAAAAAATGTGAGATCTTCATTACCGGTGTTCCATTCGTTTTATTGTGGTCTTTTTTTTCAACCGAACTACAAAATTTGTTGTCTTTTGATGATTCTTGTATTTCGACTGACTCTTCATGGTTTTTATCATTGAGATCGGAACTAAATTGAAGTTTATGATGATCGTTCTTTCCTTCTTTCTTATCAGGTATACTTTTTTCAGCGGAATTTGTAATGGAAGTGGGGTTTTGATGGCCTTGTGTTTTTTTCGTTTCATCTGATTCTTTAGTAGGCTCGGCTAGGTGAGAACTGTGATGACTTTGTATTTCTTCTTTCTCACTTGGCTTCTTGCGACTTTGGCTATCGTAGGTATGGTCTGGTATTTGCTTTTCGGTTTCACCAGAATCAAGTTTGGGTGATTGACGATGACTTTTATGTACATGCTCGCGAACGGGTTCGTCGTTAAATTCGTATGTCGTAGTTGACAAAGTACGCTCCGGCGGTTCTTTCACAAAGATCACCGAATCCGTTTTGGAAGCCGATTGATCTTTAGTCAAATATTTCCAAGAAAATTCGGAATGTTCTGACGAATCATCCAACGAACTTTTCGTGCAGTATTTTCTGTTACAATTGAATTGGCATTTAGGTAAACAGTGTCTCGATGTATCAAAATCAGAGTATTGGACAGCTGATTTTTTGGCTTTTCTGTGATCTGAGTGCACCGGACCAGAGTGTTCTGGATTTGTATAAACTGGATGTGAGGACGTTTCTGGTTTAGATTGCAAATAAATTGAGTCATTGGGACTCGTGTAAACCGGATGTAAAGCTGTCTTGGGCTTAGATTCGGTTGACTCGTGATTTGTTTCAGACGGATTAGGTGTGTGTCTCGATGTTTCAGGCATAGATGTGAAAGGAATTGATTGATTGGAATTCATACGACACGGAACGTAGTAAATTATCGGCCTCTTACACAGATTCTTTTTACAATGACAACCGTTTAGTGAAAACAATTCATCATGGTGGCTTTGAAAATCAGATTCGTCATCAACGTCCTCGTCGTATGACAACTGAGACTCATCTGAATCGCTGTCATCTTCTAGACGATGACACCGACAAGTTTCTTCACGTTTTCTTGAATATGTCGGATGCGGTAAAAATCTGTTGTCACAATCGTACAGATACGATGCGGGAGTCGCTGTGCGTCTAGGAAAGCTTCTCGTACTTAGCTTTGATGGTTCATAATAGTCTAGAAGTGATAAATATTCAACAAATAAATTAATTTAAAATGTAGAATTCAAATGAAAGTTCGATCAAAAATTACATAGTTGACAAAAAATTCGGCTTCGGCCAAAATCAGAGCGATGGTTGAAGTTGATGAATATTCAAAAGATGCACAAATAAAAATGAAAATTATGTTTATTTTACTCTCTTTTAATACACGCAACTCAGCAAACAAGGAATATTAAAAAAGAAAAAAATAAGAAATGAAAAAATACCTCACAGCTTCAAAACAATTGTGCATTATATAATTTGGCTAAAAAACTGGCTTTCGATTGTACAAAGTCAGTCAAAAAATTAACGCAACTATTTATGGATAATTCTTACCTAAGAAGCGATCGCCGGTGTTCAACGTATCATAAACTCGATAGTCATTCGGAGGTAGGATGCGATAAAAGCGTCTGGTTATTCGACGCGGTCTTGGTCTCGGGTTGAAATTGTACCAATTGGAGTATGCTGATTCGTGACTATTATACCCGTTAAAGTGCGCGTATCGTTCAGGTGTTGTGCGCAGTAGTCTTCTAGGAGCACCGAAATTATTACTGGACTGATAGTAATTTTGTCTATTCATTGTTTAGTTAGACTTAGTAATTTAGAAGCGGTTTTAAAAATACTTGTAAATTTATTATTTGAACCAAAAGTGTACGAAGTCATGAATATGCATTACTATCGACATAAGTCGTCAAATGAATTTGTCAAGAACACTGTTCACTCTCAATTGTTTTCATTCTTCAGTGATATTTTGATATGTTTTTAATTTTATTTTTTATAAACCCACGCTAACCATACTTTGTATATGTGACGTCACGAATAAAAACGTTTTAAAATGAAGTGACAATAATCCAAGCAAGTATCCAATTTAGATAAAGGCGTCTAATGTTCAGAGGACGGAGATGGGGCATTGCCCTTACCTTAAATTTTTTCTTGAATCTTTTCCGTACTAAAGCTTGAAATAAAAATCTTGCCAAGTAAAAGGAAGTTCTCAACAAATAATTTTAAAATTAGTTATTGTAGGCATGACTTTCATATTCCATATAATTCCTTGAATGAAGTTCTGTGCTTAAAAATATTAAAATGAATAATGTATTTAGAAAATCCTTGTCTACGTGAAAATCTGTTGATTCTTTCTAACTTATACGAACGTGAAATGTTGGACCTGTTTCTTTTCTGTAATAAAATACATCAGAAAGTCTCTAAATACAACTTTCCGTAAAGTCTTGAATCTTTTCAAAACGAAGCTTGACGAAAATCCCGCTATATGTCAGGTCAGTAGCATTCATGGCGACTATGTCAAGACGAGACAGTTTTTGTTGCTTGTTGACAACGTAATTTTAATATAAAAATGTTAAAAATAATTTAATTAGTTTAATTAAAATTGGTTGTTATTGTTCTGTTAATAATGGTTTAAGTGTTAAAATGATTTTAGTGTGTTTGTGTAAATGGCTTTACTTGGATAATTTGGAATATGATTGGCTGCTCTACTCGTATTATATAGTTGTTCAGGTGAGTTACATTAAAATTAACACTTTTAAAATGTGTGGTACCTTCGAATTGAAGAAAAATATACAATAGTCTTTGAAAAAAATCTAAAATCAGTATTTGTTTAAATTTTATCACTTAAATTTTTCAAATACCGTGTGCACTTTACCTGAATGTAACGCTTATTTTGTAAGGTTAGGCTAGGTTTTTTTTAGAAAATTCTGCAGTTAGTTAAGAAAAGACCATGTTCTACTTATTTTTCTCTAAATTAAAACTGAAATGTCAGTTACAAATTGCAACAAATACTTTTTTAACGGTTTTTGTTTCAAAATTTTGGAAGGGGTCAACAAAATATGAACTCGTAACAGAAAGCATTGTCTCAGTTCTTACGAAGATTTTTTCAAAGCGGTAGTTTTAAATTAAGAATTTGTGATATTAAAATTTTGTTTAGCTTATGTGATCGCAGTTGATTTAAATATTTTTTTTTTAAATAATTGTTTTACCATCAGGTAATAGATACAAATACCTACGTATCATGTTGTCTTTTGATGTTTTGCATTTAAGGGTAAGAAACCATGTCAAGTTTACTTGTATTTAGATTTTATACCAAAATTTAGTGCTATTCAAGATAGGTAACTGAAAAAATATTTTTTTAATACATAGTTGAAAATTTGAATTTCGAATTATTTTACCAGACGAGGTTTAAAATTTCATTGGAAAAAGTTTATTTTTTATACGTCTATCTAAAACTTTTACTTAAACACATTTATTTGCACGGCTTTTCGTTTTATTTGTTCATTTATTAGTATATAACTTTCAAAGTAGATTTAAAATAAATACGTTGTGACCACAGAACAGTAATCTGTGGTTGTGACAATTAAAAATCATAATGTTTCAGAATATTCCTTTAAAATTCTGAAAGAAATTAATGCCATTCAAACGAACATTATTGTCGTTTTTGTGCTAAATAAAAAATAGAATTTAATTGAGTAGCTATTTGTAACATTTTTCTTTGGTATGTACAAATTTACAAAATATCACCACTGAAGTTAGAAAAGTTTTTATTGACATTTGCTTTTAATGAAGATACCTATGTCTGACTAGGATAAATAAGAAATTCAGTTGATTGGACGGTGGGACCATTCCAACGTCAAAAATAATGCTTGTCATTTGACTCATTTCTTTTTGACAGATCAGTTATTTCTGAACAAAATAACAGCTGATTTTATTGTTTTTAAAATATTCACAAAACTGTAAGGTTTAAAAAAAGGAATTTACCAAACTTTCTTGCATAAATGAATAGAATACGAATTTTGAGGATAAGAAATCACATAGCGATTCAGCATATTTTTAAATCCTCGTAATTTTGTTCTGGATAACACTCCAGGTCTCAAAATTTCAGAATAGGATAGGGTTACCAAGGCTTAAGTAATACCTATACCAAATTTCATTTTTATGGTTGTGCTACTTTGGATTTGATTAGCACGCAAAGTTCATTGATTTTGTCACTGATGCATCTAATTCATGATCATTAAAATCTTTATAATAGGAAAAACAACGTTATAGCGCACATATCTCTTCTGCACATGTGCCGATTTTTCCCACAAAATAGAGCTTTTCCTATTTACATGGTATAAAAGTCCTACTAAAATTTGGCTACGGTCCGCTCAGCCGTTTGACTTGTATCGTATTCACAGACTAACATACGAACAGACTATCTAAAAATGTTTTTTGAATCCGGAGATCTCAAAATCAAAAATATGTTGTAAAATTTTGGAATTCGAATATTGACTTTAATTAGTACCATTCCTCACTTGTGGACTTGGAATGGTAATATAATATTTACAGTTGACCCGCAGCCCCTGTCTAATCCGGCACCCCTCCTATAAACCGACATGCCTATATAACAGTACATTGTGTTCAGCGTTGCCAGACGTCCCGATTTTGGCGGGACGTCCCGATTTTTAAATCAAAATTAAATGTCCCGCGCGGGACAGCCTCAGTCCCGCTTTTCGGGGATAACTTTAAAAGAAGTTAAATCTTCACAGAAATATCATGAATAAGTAATTCTTATAAACAATTATTCTCTTACTGTAAGTTGCAACTTGTAACACTCACTCCACAGACTATTGTTTGAAACGCCATATTTTTCTAATGAATAAAACTTTTTTGATTTTGATTTCTGTTTCTTTTTTTTATTCTGAAGACGAATAAGACTCAACTATTTAACGATAGGGTAAATCTGATTTAAAATATTATATTTTTATTAAAATACATTTTCTATGGCTATTTTTGCTATCTATTGTCACGTAAACGTAATTTTAATTCAAATATAAAGATAAATAGGTATCTATTTGAAAACTTCTTATTATATACGTTTTTTTACTATGTCCCGCTTTCGACGAAAGAATCCCGCTGTTTTCACTCAAAGAGTTCCAAAATCCCGACTTGGCAAAAAAAAAAACTGGCAACGCTGATTGTGTTGTTTAATGAACTAAGTCCCATATCGTATATTATGCAGTACATATAGATTTGATCTTATAATAATAATAATAATCTTTATTATGGGATCAAGAGTGGCCATAGCCGTTTTCATCTTGTCCTTAAAATAATACACACACACATGCAATTATACAAATTCTGAAAAACATTAATGAATTAAAGAAAATAAATAAAACAATAATAAAACAACAAAATATTACAATTATAGGTAACAAATAAAATGCTCCCTCAAACAGTGCAATGACGAGTATAGGGCTTCACACGAGAGCGAGATTTTTCTCGTCTCGTCTCGTTCTCGTCTCGGAAAAGCGAGACGAGACGAGACGATACGTTTTGGTAAATATTTTGGACGATACCGAGACCACATACAGTGCAACCCGAGAGTCGCGTTTATGGTCTCGTTAAATTTTTTTTTATAAAGTTTTTATTGGAAAAATTAGAAAAGGTCGAAATAAAAAACAATATATTTTACAAAATATAAAATCTGAGTGTGTAAAATAAAAAAATTTATGTATATGTTCAAATATTTCTATATAATAACGTAATAAATATAGCTTTAAAAAACTACATATTATTATTTATTATTTAGTTTATATAATATATATTATCATTATTTAAAATTAAGCGAGACGAGACGAGACATCTGGTAACGAGACGAGACCGAGACTTGAACGAGACTGAATTTTCTAGGGATTGACGAGACCGAGACGAGATTTTTGATAGTCTCGTCTACTCTCGTCTCGTGTGAAGCCCTAGACGAGTAGCTATATGTAATTGATAGAGGTCAGTAAGTGACTTTTTAAATTGATTTTAAAATTTCCATATCTCTGGGAACGTAACGCTTCAGGCAACTTGTTCCATTCCCTAGGCCCACTAACGATAATGGATGATCCGCCAACTAATGTATTAGTCCCAGGTATGATTTAGTCACTTGTATGCCTAGTATTGTGTTCGTGATGCGTCTGTAAAGAATCAATTTTCAGCGAAGACAACATGGAATCATCCACCATAAGTAGCCGATACATAAAACACAAAAGGTGGAATAGTCTATGATCTTCCATATCCAGTAACGCCAGGTTTTTTAAGATCGGATGAATTCGCTGAAAGCGGCTTGTGTTACACACAAAGCGTACGCATGAATTCTGTACCTTTTGGATCCTATACGCAATACGGTTCAGAATGCCATAATATACTATGTCTGCATCGTATCGTTTTTATAGTGTAATTTGTCGGATTACAAGGTACCTCTTTTCAAAAAAGTTCCGAAATTCGATCATCCGACACCGCCTTGTCAAACGTTTGTCGGATTACCGTGGGTCAACTGTATTACTAACCGTTACCCGCGTCGTTGCATGCTTTAAAATATTTTTTTTTTAATATAATAATATCAAATGCCGGTATTTTTGAAGTTGGAACGGTCCTGTCGTGACGTCGTCCAATTGGCGGGCGTTTTTAATTAAAAAAAAATTACCTCGAAGAAATCCCAAACATTCATTGTGGATTACATAATATTATGTTGAGAGCCACTGGTTTAAAACTATAAAGCGTGTCGGTGGAGAAGTAAGATTACAGGCTTGTTTTTCTTGGAATTCCACCCCGAGCGGGACTTGTGTTGTATTGTTCTGTTGGTGTATATTGAGGGACGTTCGGTCACTACTCACTACAGAGTATAGACTTGCACGGCAGCCACCACCGGTTAAGTTACACAGGCGATTTGCAAATTGTCTTATCGAACGGTTTGTTATCTTTATCGTATTTGTCACTCGGTCAGTGGTCATATGTTTTTCAAGGTTAACATTGCCGAATTTTTTTAAATTTTAAAACCCAAACATTTATATATAGCCTTCGTACATCTATATATTATACAAAATTCTTGTGTCACAATTTTGGCCGAGCTAATCTCTGATTTTAATGACATTTTGTAAATGTGTCTTGCTTGGTGCAACTTATGCTATAGGATAGTTTTTATTAAATATTTTGTACAAAATTAGGATATTTTCTCCAAAAACCCATTTTAGTAACACGTAACGACGTCTGATAGAATTTACAAAGCTAAATAGATTTGAGTAAATTCTATCAGAAGTCAGTTTTGTTTTTTGCTTCTAAACTAATATTAGTTCAGGTGCAAACCAACAAAACTGTTTTAGTACCAAATAGCGACATATGTTAGAATTAGCAATTTGCTCAAAGCTCTTACTTCAGACGCCGCGCCGGGCCGCAAACGAAATAAATTTTGCAGAATTATATCTATCGCACCCGGGTGAAACCGAGACGGACCGCTATATTATATAAAGAGGTATAAAGTTTGTAAGTTTAGATGTAGGGAGTAATGTCCAAAACTACTCATCCGATTTCAATAATGTTTTCACCATTATTTTAGTATGCAGGACTTACAGGATGGACATGGCTATATATATTATCGCGTTAAAATAAAAGCGCTTTTCGTGAAGATCAATTTTGCAAAGTAAGTCGACGAAAAAACGATGGCAATTTACAAATTCGGGCGAAGTCGAACCGGGCCGCTAGTTACCTTAATAATTGTGTGTCATGTTAGAAATATTAGACACACAATATGCTTAATTTTTTAGTGTAGACTTCAGTTTGAATTCTGATTTTTTAAGTTCGCTGTACACGAGGCTGGATTTGCCGCTAGGTTCCTTGTTAGATTTCACTACTATAGTTTTCTGGCGCTGTTTTTCTTAATTGCTATTATGCGCTCGCTTCACACGAGACGTCTTTACAAGTTTGCTCTGCAGGTAGATTCGGTGCACGCGCAGTGATAGAACGGTAACAAAAGTGCATGTTTATTGTCTCTGAACAGAACACACACTATGGCATAGTGTTTGTTTGTGGGCGTTTGTTCAAATCGTCCACGTGACAAGATACTGCTTCCTGATTGGTTCTAGCTCATGCCTAGCAGCCCACCTAGCAAGAAAAATAACCCTTGTTCTAATTTTAAAACCTATCTTGGGAGCTAGCATGCGAGCCCGCAGTGACGTCATTTCCAGCTTCGTACCCAGCCTATATCGGTCAGCAGAAGTCCAAGCAGCGTTTCTAGCCTCGTGTGCAGCAGCCTTTAGTTCAATTATTTTTACTAGTGGTCGACCGTAATTCATTAAATTATTAAGTTTGTACGAATTTCTCGTGAATCGATTTTACCTGTGTTCATTAGTACACATCGTGATGAAATATAGATTGTACACTTCCCCCCATTAAAACGAAGCGAACGATGTATGCTTCATCACGATGTGTGCGAATTAACACACTCAACTCGTTACCACAACTTTTCCTTCCCGTATCTATATATGATATGTTTCAAATCGAATTGAATCATAGTCGGTGTTTTCTTGGTCACAAGGAACAATGGGCTTTTGAATTAGAGTATTATTGTCTGCATTAACTTTAAAATCGTTTCTACGACATTATCACCGAGTCTCAGCGTGGTGTCGAAGCTTAAAGTAAGCATAAATATAAATATCATGATTTTTCGACCATAAATGTCGGTGTCTGGTCAGATTTGACTCTTCGAAAAGTGAAAATAGAACCCCTAATAAAACAGTCAATGTTTGTGTGTCAACTGTCAATATTTTGTGGCTTGGCTTAACGGTCTGATGGACCCAGATTCTTGAAAATATGCGGCATAAACTATTTTAGTATTGGTAAACATTTGTTCATTGCTGAGTTCTACCGGTTTATTTCTGAATTTTTATGTAAATTTTCTGAAAGATAGTATAATATCCTGTTCATTTGCTACGACGAAATGAAAAGTGAATAACTTATAATATAGTAACCATTACATTTCTTTATTGTAAATAGTGGTCACTACTATTTTTTGTATTTACGTAGAAATTGAAAATGTTGTAGCTATCGCCAATTGAAGTGAAAAGAAAACATTTGGTGTCCAAGGAATGATTAAATATATTTTTTGTTGTATGAAGAAATATCAAAGCTTAGCCGTTTCTCATAAAACATATAAAAGAACCGATCTGCTCTAAAGAAGTTCGAAGTAAATCAGGGCTGCCTAACCCACGGTACAGCGCTGTAATAAATGCGGCCTAACTATCGTAAACTTGAAATGTTGAGACATGTTTAGGAACTTATTTTTTGTAATTGGCGCAACGTTTTCTACGTACTTATTGTTTAAAAGTTGTCACAGGTTGCCATTTAGTATGCATTTACCTACCAATAATTGTACAGTATTTACTAACTGTTTTTATTTAATTGACAACTATCGTTAAAATTGATACATTTTATGTGCGGCACAAGAAAGGCAAAATTTTGGACGCCCCTGAAGTAAATCTATGCACATTTTAAATTACCAGAAAATAGCATTCAAAAGAAAAAGAAACATTGTTTTCTAATAATTTGCGAAAAAGCAAATATGGAAGGGTGAAGATTGGAGTGGTTGATTATAGTTGGGGAACTGTTGTGTTTTTTAAACGACTTAAAAAAAGAGGTTATCAATTTGACATGCATATATTTGCTAGCAATTTCATTGGATGATTCATTTTGTCCTTCCGAGAGAATGGCATAAATCTCTTTGTTTTTTGTTTAAAAATGACTTGGGATTGACCGATACGATTTTTTCCGCCGATACTGATAATAATCGGCCGATACCGATATTTCCATAGCCAGTATCGGTAACCACCGGTATTATCGGTCACAGAAAATATTTTAAACCTAAAGCTTCTTTTTACGCTTTTTAATACTCTTTTTTGAAGCAGACTCAATTTTTTTTTTAAAGTTTATTTTAATTTTATACTTTTTAGTGCTTTGCAATATGTCATTCGCACGTTATTAACTTATTATCACCGCCTTCTTCCCTAGTATTTTAATACTAAACTAGAAAAAAACTGCTGAACCGATTTAAGTTAAAGATATGCCTTATTGGTATACAGAAAAAAAATATAATAAAAATCGGTTCACAAATGTGGGTGATATGAGGTAAGACATATATAATAATAAAAAAAAATCAGATCGATTTATAAAAAAAAAATATAGTACCAATCCGTAAACATTCTGAAAAACATGGCGTCGAAATTATTCAAATCAGTTAACTCCTTGAAAAGTTATTGAACAAACATAAATATATGTATTATATTTTTTTAATCGGTTAAACATCGGTTCTTATGACTAGATACTAATTTCTCATTCAATCCTTAATAAAAAAGTAGGTAAGCAGTTTTTTGAGGCTTTTAAAACAAAAATCAAAATTTAAGGTGCTTAAGTATGTACTAGTAGATACTTAAGTACCTTAATTTACCTGCTTTTGTTAAGCATTATTAGGTTTTATTATTAGGCCTATTATATCGCACCATTTATATCGGCCTAAACCGAAAATCGGCCAAACGGCCGTTTTTGGCTGATAACTATGATATCGGTATCGGTCGATCCCTAAAATTGAGTGCTTTTTCACAAAATGAAAGAACACGTTTTTCCAGACTTTTTTACTTCTGCAAGCTACATATACAATTTCAGTACCATTTTGTCAAATCTTATTTATTTATTATATTACCCAATTATTTCCTCGATTGAAAAAATATATCTTATTGATCGTGAAGAAACGCATTATCAGAAAGTTAAGGCCGCTACTAGGAGTTCTGCTAGCCCAGGCCTGCGGGCAAATGGCTGCCCGCGGGCCGGATCCGGTCCGCGAATCATTTTAAAAATGATAATTAAAAGCAAAAATATTACTGTTTGCCAATATATATTGGTGCATGAAAAGAATTTTTGAAAAATAGTAAATAGTGTTCATTGTTTGGCCCGCGATCATATTTTCATCCGCAATGTGGCCCGACGATCCAAAGATTTGCCTACCCCTGTGCTAGCTGGTAGGCTGGATACGAAGCTGGAAATGACGTCACTGCGGGCTGCCTTGCTAGCTCAGAAGATAGGTTTTAAAATTAGAACAGGGGCTATTTTCCCTGCTAGATTTGCTGCTAGGTATGAGCAAGAACCAATCAGGAAGCAGTATCTTCACGTGTGCACTTGAACAAACGCCCACATGGCGTCATTCTGCTCAGAGTCAGACAACAGGCACGTTTTGCTCTGTGTTTATATTCGAACTGTCACTGCGCGCGCACAGATCTATCTACAAAACAAACTTGAAAAAAATAGTCTCGTGTGAAGCGAGCACTTAACAGCAATCAAGAAAACCAGCGCTAGAAAAGGTATCTAGCAGCGTTTCTATCCTCGTGTGCAGCGACTTTTATGCATTTTTGACGGCATTGTTGCATGATCTACAGAGGCGATATATTACCATCGCATGTTCGTTGCGCATTATAAGCTTTTCGTTGTGACAGAGTTTTCGTGTTTTCATGCGACGTTTGTGGGGAGCTGCATTTATATTCGGAAAACCTCTAAAATATGACGGAAAAGAATGTTCAAGGTCCAACAGCTGCTATAAAAAAAAACCCGCGGTATTCTGAATATAATGTGTCTAAAACACGCTTTGACGGAAAAGTAAAAAATTATGTTTTAACAGAAGGGTTCATTTTCGAACGATGTCAGTATTAGAATTCTCGAATCGAGTTCTCTCGTCTAGGTTCCAAACAAAGTGCTGGTTCTACGTCAATTAATTGTGCGATAATTCGTCGCACGACAACTCATAGCCGACAATTCATCGCGGCGACAGTTTATCGCGGGGCTAGTTATCGTAACGACAATTTCTCACAACAGGAATTTATCGAATCACTATTATTGATATCCATAACTATTTGAATAACATATTTAAGGCTATGACTTGACGTAAGTAGAAATAATACATGGCAATAGATTGCAACTATTTTAACAGTTTATCAGAAAGTGGGATAGAAAAAGTCTAAGTTTGTCAGAATTAAAATAACTCTATCAATTTATCAGAAGTGGGATAGAGAAACTCAAAAATAGGCATTATGGATAAGTTTTTAGCATTTTGTAGATGACAGCTATTCTAATAATTAAACAACACAAACATATCATTGTCTGGCCAAAACCCAAAATGCCTACCTGAATTCAACACATTTGATACGATGCTGCAACGCATCGTGAAACATCTCCAATACTTCGATGATCTACAGACAGATTAAATAAGTGATGTGCAGTCGAGAAACCCATTTTAATACCTTGCATGAATTTTCCGGAAAAAAATATGTTTTCGATAGAATAAGAATAGTATCTGTGAGTAGATTTAATGCCTCTCAATGTGTATAAACATTTTCCTCCTTCAAAAATGCGAAAGAATATTCGGGGTGACCCATTAAAGAAAGTTCTTTTTTGAGAATATCTTAAAAGCCCGATGCTCAGTTTTTTTCATCGACGTAAGTTATGTAAATAAAAAGTAAAAAATATTTTTTTTTAAATAAGCTTAAAAAGCGTGGGGCGCTTTGTTCCACATTTTCGTACATCGAGCGCCCCACACTTTTTAAGCTTATTTAAAAAAAAATATTTTTTACTTTTTAGTTCGATATAAAGCGTGTTTTTTAGTTTTTTTAAACTATATACCTATATTTTTCACTTTTTAGTTTGATATAAAGCGTGTTTTTTAGTTTTTTTTTTAAACTATATTTATTTTCCACTTTTTAGTTCGATTTATTGTCAAAAATTTGCCGAAAAAAAACAATTTTTTTTCGACGTGGACGGGATTAGAACCCACGACCCGTGATGCCGAGAGTTGACGTCAGCGAAGACCCGTGCCTTAGACCGCACGGCTAGCCAGTGTACTTACTGTGCTGGCATATTATACCGCTATATAAACCACTTGCTGTAGTCCAAACGAGTTTACAAACATACATACTTACATACATAGTACATACATATAAACTTTCAAGTGAAACTAATATAAAGCGTGTAAAAATACTACAGAAATGCCCATTCCATATGGGCTATGTGCAAGGAGGCGGGGTTACAAATTTATCGATGCGAGCGTCTGTGGTGAGCACTAGGGGAAACTTCGCTCAAATTTTCCGTATGTCTACAGTGAGGAATGTTTATTAAAAGGGAAAATAGTTATAATTTTTTAAAGTTTTTAATTACAAAGAAAACATGAGCAAAACTAGGCGATCTGGAAATGCTTGATGTGTCGCGGGCTGTCGCGCTTATGGCGATTAAAGTAAAATAAAGATCATTGGCGCCATAATTTGACGTTACGCTGTCAATGTAAACAAATTATTTATTTATTGTACGTCATAATTGATAAATAATTCGCACGTACCTTTTATGTTATGCTATTTGTATAATGGTTTACAATCTGAATTTTATTGTATATACAATTACCAGCAGTTTTCCTTTTTACATTTTTTTACACATCATGACCAACTAAAGTTTTTGACTTATCACCATACTAACATGTCGCGATTTCCATAAAAAAGTGAGTTAATTAATTCTCTATTACCCACTAGCGGCGCTAGTAGGCTTCGTGCACATAGCCTATAGGCAGCCATTTTCGTCCGGTTTTCCGATCTCCTGATTGGTTTCCTTTTCTATCGCGAAGCCGCTTGCAATAATAGCCGCAGATTCTGACAGTATATCTTAGGGTACGTGCACCACGGAGCTGTGATACTAGATGATAGCAGTGATGATAGCAGTGATGATAGCTTAGAGAGTGGAATACAAGCGCTGATTGTAGAATAATTTCAATAACCAGTCCATTTCAAGATGTCGAGTAGTAGCGACGATGATTATTTCGCTTCTGCAGCGACAAAATGGTTTATTTTAAATAGGCAAACTAAATTTTTGTCTAGGCAATACCACGTTCACCCTATAAATAAGAACCGATCTACGCTTGGTGAATATCATTACCTCTTTAATGAATTAAGAAATTATCCACAGCGTTTTTTTTTTTAATATATGAGAATGGAGCCAGTCACGTTTGATTATATTTTGGAAAAAATAAAGCCAAGGCTTGTAAAACTCGCGGGGCCCAATGTACAGTCAGCTTGCAGCGAGCAGAAGAATGGTGAATACCATTCTTTAAAACACAAGCGATTATAACAATTCGCATACTTGATGTACTCTCTGCTTGGTTGTGCAATGTGCACGCTTTCATATGAATATGCGATAAAATTCTATCAGCGCTGTAAAGCTATCAGCTATCATCTAGTATCACAGCTCCGTGGTGCACGTATATCTCGAGGCGGGCAAACTGTACTATACTATAGTATTGTTGTAAAATGCGCCACCTGGACTTTCGTCTAGCGGCTTTGTGGCGGCGCGGCGAGTGCACGAGGTGGCAACGCGGTATAATGTCATGTCTATTCTATAGAGCCGGCTGCATGTGGGAGAGGCGGCGGCTCGCCTTTGATGTCGGCGCGAGTTTTGTTTAGCAATTAATAAAACTCGCGATGCAGCGTGTGCGGCGTATACCTACATAATAACAACATACATGCATACAAGCGTCCATCTGTGTATTATTAAGTACAGTGTGTCCGAACTTATTACTTCAGATCACTTTCCTGAAGGCCGCTGCACACGAGGCTGGTTTTGCCACTAGATTTAACTGCTAGTTTTTAAGTGCTGGTTTTTGTGACGGCTTTATTTGCCCGACCGGAAACTCGTTTATATACCGACATGACCTTACGATCTTCTCTAACGTCTAAACCTGTGATTCCCAGAGTGGTCTATATCGACCCCCAGGGGTCGACGACAACTTGCAAGGGGTCCATGTCAGCGGGAAAAAAATTGGGGGTCCATGAAATGAAAATGAGGGTCAACGATAGTGAATCTCCTAACAAAAAAAGAAACAAACTGGACATCGTTAACCGAAGAGATTTAAGATTAAATCTAACTAAATTGATGCCAAATGTTGAAAATTTATTATTAAAGCATCAGGTTCATCACTCACACTAAAAGCATTTAGGTATTTTTTGCTTAGTTATTTTATGTAACAGAAATTAAATTTTAATTTGAATCTAATTAATAAATGTATAAAACTAAACATTTCACACTACATTTCACTACCGTTATAAATTTAAATCGTTCAAAGTGAGTAGCACAATACCGGTTGTCAAAAATACATTTGAAATTAATGAATTTGCAAAAAATCAATATCAGATAAGCAGGGGGTCTACCCAAAACCGAAAAACATGGCAAGTGGTCTACGAGACAAAAAAAGTTTGGAAACCTCTGGTCTAAACGATACTGATCCAATAGGGTATTTGACACGCAGAAGCGAGGGTCTGTTTAATCACCAAATCTTATACCTAGAGAATTGAAAAAAAAATGTTTTTTGGTCCAAGTCGAAAATGAAGGAGCAATATTTCTGGCTGCGGGACACTAATCCCAAGGGAAGGTTTCTTTTGTTGAACTCTAGTGTCGCTATTTTTTGGAGGGAAAAAATTAAAAATGAATTTATATATATGTTACGGTTAATACAAGAAAGTAGTTAATTCGCGAATTAATCGACTAATTACCCGAATTAACCAATCCTTGACGTTGGTTAATTCGGGTATTAGCCGGTTAATTCGCGAATAAACTACTTTCTTGTATTAACCGTAACATATATACTCATCAAAGCATGTAAACAGATTTTTCTATACATATTTTACTTTGTTTTAAAAAATTACCAAAATTAATCTCTTTTTTGGTCGCTAGAGTCAATAGTGGCATTATTATTATCTCTTAATTATTGTACTTAGATATCCCAATTTCATTTAATTTTTTTCTGGCGGTCTTTTAAAACGTTTTTTTATCAACTTTTAAAACAATGCAAGGAATAGGGTTATTGACAGTGATTAAAATTAAATATAAAACTGTGTTATAATGAAAGTTTATGGTCTAAAATATCGTTTAGAATTATTATTTTTATTAAATAAGTGCGTTAAATATATTAAAATAAATAAATAAAATCACGATTTTTAACCTATGTGTCACGTGATTTCAAACAGCAATCACAGCGCGTGACGTCATTAATCAGTCAACATGGCCGGTAGCTGTGTGCCACTGACTGCCATGTGTATTCGTTATCTCTGTTCAGTGTATGTTCTCTGGTGTATTCATTGTACTCTGTCAATCATATTATGCAACACTTTGTTGGTTATAATGCTATATGTCACGTTGTACCCGCTTGCTTAGTGTTTACTGATTGCCTACTGTGACGTAGGCAATCAGTAAACATGGCTGTCAAGGTCAATTTACGTTTTGGCGCAGAATTTAAAGTCAAAATAAAAAACAACTAATAATGAGTCAAATCTGTTATATTTATGAGAAACAATATTTTTTACGGGTCCATATACCTTTATTCTTTAATTTTAAATACTTTTTGAAATTTTATTAATAACCCTATTTTACATAAACTTTTGACAAAATTTTGACTCGGATGTAACATCTGTAATTAATTTAATTTATTTTGAAACATTCTGTATATTTAATATTTTGTGTACTTACGTAAATTATAATATAATATTTTCAGTATTATTTTTTATATTTCAATATATAATATATTAACGCTGATTTATACATAATCATTTTTAAAATATAAATCCAAATGATCCTGTTGATATTTTTTTTATTTGAATATTCAAAAAAAATATGTATGATCTGTGGACTACATGGCGCTTTTGTTGTTATTATTGATTCGAATCACAACTGGAAGATGGTTCTACCCCTAGGTACGACTGTAGTTCAGTGAAGCTCTAATAGGTGGCAATATAGTAAAAACATGGACTTGAAAATTGTAATACTTCCTCAAGTTCAGTAGTTATAAAAAAATAGGCTTGTAACGAATTTACTTATAATATAACGAATGTGAAAGCAAAAAACTCAAAAATGCGAGTAATTCATTACTTTTTCAAACTATTTTTACAAAATTGATTATGTTATTAAAATTGAAAAAGCTCAAATTACCATTATTTATTGAATAACCAGACAATTTAGTAACAATGAATGGCTATTGTATGATCTACCTATATAGAATGCCACATGACGCAGACAAAAATGGATAATGGTTCATGAATCAATTGCGTCAAAACAAAATTACGAAATTAGTTTAGGTATATAAAATGATAAAAGTAATAATAAAACATTCCAAATGTGTTCAAAAGAAGAATTTATTATTATTTTAATAGAAGTATACTTACGTTTCTGGGAAATTTTTGTTATAATACACAATTTCATTTGATTGATTATTAACCCGGAATGATTTCCATCGATAGTACAAATGACAACTAACTTAGGTTTGTTGGATTTAGTTTGAATCTTACTGACAAAGAAATTAAAAATATACCAAACATGTTGCATATTATCTTTTCCGTAGTCAACGCGTTGTCTATTTTTTTTCTGGACATATACTTCACTGTTACGTTTTTGATCGATAATGATTTGTTTATTATTTTTAATGACAGGGAAAAAACTAGATTTCGTTAAGTAAGATTTTAAATACATGTAAGTTAGTTTGCTGGGCCCATTAATACTGTCTTTTGTAATACTTAACCAATCAAAAAAAAACGAGGATACGACTAAGTTATAAAAAAGAAAATTGAAATATAGTTAAAAAAAAAGGATTAATATATTTTAAACTATACAGTAGGTATACACATTACACATAAAAAAGTATTATAAGGTTAACCCGATACAAAATCTTACAATAAAATATAAGCACTAAAATACAATAGAAAAAAAAATATCGTTAGACAAAATATTTTAACTGATTTCAGAAATTTAAACAGAATGTCGGAAGGCAAAGTTATAGGGAAGGAAACACCAAGTCGTCCGAATACTAACTAATTTAAAAAATTATTTCATTTTAAATTTTTACGATTGGAATTTTTACAAAATTTGAATATTATGTAACATGAACATTTTAACTGGGGCATTGAATAATCTACCTGTAAAACAATGTTCATCAATAAGGTGACCAATTAAATTTTATTTAAAAAAAAACATATTTTAACTAAAATAAAAAAAATACGGGCAGGAATTCTGGAATACGCTTCATCACATTATTGTAACAATATAGAAGTATTAATATTTTAAAAAAATATAATAATAGTTAATATTCAAAAGATCATGAATAATTGCAAAAACATTTTTTTTATATGTAGGTATTTATTTTGTGACATATCGGTAATAATAATAAAAATTTATAAATGACTTTGTACGAAGCTCAAATAACCATGGCAATCGACGGCCTTCGTTGAATAAAAAAATAAATGTTTTCATCGATTTGAGTATGATTGCCATTGTGATCCGTATAAAGGGCGCATCGAAGCGTTTTCATCTCAGGGCCCCGGGACTGTTAGCTTCGTGACTCATTCGATCGATGCTTGTCATCAATCGGTTGACGTGAAATGTTACGTAAAAAGGCAGAGTGCGCAGCTGTCGGATCCTTCGTAGCTCAACAGTCCTTTCTGTCCGGGGGTTACGTATCGTACCAAACTACCCGTTCGGATGCATTTAGAATCGATCTCCGTACAAATGCACAAGGATCGCATACGATTGTGTTTCGTAACGGTTTAAATCTATTAATATTTTTATTCTTCATATTTACTGCTTACATTGTTTGTATTGCAAAAAAATAAATAAATAAAAAAAGAAAAAAATATCGCCCGCTTCGAACAGTGAAATCGATTCACAATGGTAAGCAGACTAAAGTTTTTATTGCTGTTGTGTTTGCTTGATTTGGCATCCCTATTATTAAAATTTTGATGTAATTGAATATGACAGGTATTAATATTTCTTGCTTGTACCTGCATTTTTTTAAACTGCTGCTATATCTTTATATGTTTACACGTTGTGTAATAATGCTTACTAGTGAATCCTGTGTAAGGATGATTGCCCAAGAGCTGTGAAAAATGACAAAACAAAGTAGAGCTGCCATCTCTTAATATACCAAAATCGCTCAGCTGAAATCGTTGTTTTCGCACAAAAAAAAAAAAAGTCTTGCCCATACTAATATTATAAAGAGATAAAGTTTGTAAGTTTTGATGTTGGAGGTAATCTCCGAAAATACTCATCTGATTTCAAAATTTTTTTCACCAATATTTAGAATGTACCTTCAGGATGGACATAGGCTATATATTATCGCGTTAAAATAAAATCGCATTTTGTGGAGACCAATTTTGCAATGTAAGTCGACGAAAAAACGATGGTAAACGGTGCGAAGCCGGACCGGACCACCGATATAAGATGGCTATTTATTGAACTATTTGTTATATTGATTTTAATTAAGTATTAAGGTTCATTTGCGCTTATTTTACTGAAAAGGAGAGATAACGCTAAGAACATTTTCCAGCCCTACAACTGAATGGAAAATGAAAAATTTCCGTAAATGTTTACTGTTCTTTTTTTTTCTTTTTGAACCATTTAAACACAAGTATTTTCAACTTATTCCAGCAATCACAATGAATTTTGCGGATCTTTTTTATATGGAAAGTCTCTTGGAGCCCGGTTTAAGCGCGCATTTTAATTTTAAAAAAATCGGTAGTCTAGACTCTAGCGTACGCTCTATCTTTTTCACGGTAAAAATCTTACTAAAACGGATTTACTTGAATTAAAAAAAAAATATAGGTAACTGAAATTTTCAAATTATTCATGGAGCTTAACGTCACCCTTCATTTGTTTTATATTTGACTAGTTACATTAAAAATCTATGCGTAATTTGGATGTTTTTTTCCGCATGGAAAAATACAAAGAATTTTTTTACCTGGTAATTTAATAATTTCACTGACCCCAAGTATTGTATGTAATATTAATATTCTTATTATAACAGAATAATAACAAAACAATATCACCGCTTGCATTCATTTTTTTTACGATGTGAAGAGCGGCTAGAATTTCTCTTTCTTATACCTAATCTTTTGACATGTGTTTGCACTGATATTTCTTTAAATACGATTTTATAATAAAATATAATAATTCATATTTATTAGGTCGGTTACACAACGAAAAAACATGTTGTTAAATACATGTATACACAGTTTATGAAAAATATTGCTACAATCGATCAATTATTATTGTTCGAGCAGGGTCGATTTAAAATTCTGCAATGCTTTTCGTATAGAGAAATATGTATCGTCACAATCTAAAGTCATTGTCAGATCAAATTTAGAATGAGAATTCGCTATTTTATAATTTTTTCGCCTATTTTTTTAATACGATTAATTTCCTAAAAAAAATCAGTATTTTTGCACTACAATATAAAAGCTTTTTTTTTTTTTAATAATACTAAATAGTAATTTTTATCAGTCCTGACAATAAAAAAATCCGTTTTAAGCCACGTCACATCGTTGTGTCCGTCTTTAGAAAAAAACAGAGCTCTCGGGTTCTCGTGGTTAAACGTGGAAATAAAACATCCCTCGGCTGCATCGAGGCTCCATTGTGTGAATATTTTTTTCCAGACTGCGAATGAGCGGTCCAACCTTTCGACTCTTTCTCTCGTTTACATCATCCGGTGCTGTCAGATATTGATCCGTCGTAAAACCCCTATCTCGGGACTCGTGCCAACGTATCGGTGCACTGTTCTTGTACGATTGCTGCAACTGTCCTTATCTTACAATTACTGTTCGGCTGTTGCTTCTCTCGATACGTACCACGGGGAGCCGGGGGTGAACAAATTGGAATCAATTGTGCTTCGTATTGATTTTGCCACCGATGCTTCCGATGAGATTTCCATTATTCGTAGTCATATTGCATAAAGTCATTTCATCTGCTGCCTGTATAACAATCTAATAAATAAAAAAAAAATGCAACAGTCCGCGAATTGGAAAGGAATTTATTTGTAATTTGAACAAATTAAACGTATTTAACAGCAAAACTCTACTTGTTTTAGCTAACTTGGAAGGGAATTTGCATGTACGAAAAAATTCATGGCTTTTTTTATTATTAATGTATTTGAAGCCACCGACTACTATGATTATTAAAGATTGGTATCAATTTATTTTGTCAAATAAATAAAATTGTCGACCAATTTTTTCAGACTATATATTGATAAAAATAAAATTACAAATCAATATTACATGGGATGACGTTTCGATCCGAATTTGGATAGTCTGAAAAAAATTGGTCGACAATAATTTTATTTATTTGAAGAGTTTTATTCAGACGTTAATCAAAGATTTGAATTTATTTTGTCAATTAGAAGGAACGGATAATTTGTAAAGATGAGTCATAGTCAGAAATAATTCCGAAAAATCGCAACGTATTATTTTTTTATTATTATAGGAAATAAAAGAAAAAATTTCGAACGATCGTTTCGCCTAGGTCAGGTCATCTTCAGATACTAGAATGAAGAATTGTCAAGATACATATGAAAGTGAATAAATTACAGATATAGGTAGTTCTTAAACAAGAAATGTGAAGTACTTACATGATGTCAATTAAGATTAATATGTAACATAAGAACTACATTTTATATTCATCAAAGTTAGAAAACATGATGTGAAATGAAAAAATAAAAATTAATTTCTAACAAAAAATTACATTTTGTGTTTATCAAAGTCAAATATCGACTGATTTGAGATTTTTATTCTGTTTGAACATTTTTGTATCAAGAAAAAAGCCAAGAGGCAATTATGGTGTTCTTAACCTCTTATGATTGAAAGAATGTCGATTTTCGAATAAAACAAATGTTGTACTATGTCATCTATTGAAATTTTATTGTATTATATGACTTTGTTAAATTTTTTTTTTAATATTAACGTATATGTGTGACGGGAGTATGAAAAAGATGAATGAGTTACCTGGTAAATGACTTTGATAAACTAAGTTATACCAGAAATGGCTAAATTACAAGAATAATATACTTTCACAAAAAAATACAATGTCAATTTGATTAGATTCTTAAATTAAAAAAAAAAATGATTATGGAAGATAAGAAAGTCTTATTCAAGATCGGAATGATTTGGTCGTTGAGTATGTTGTTATCACCAAAATTGTCAATAAATTTGATGATTTCATAATTTTCCAAGTTATCTAACACTCTCCCTTTACTTTGTACATGTAAATTTTTAAAGAAATTTTTATGATCATAGTTGTGTCCTGATATTATATGATTAGCAAAACTTGAAGACGGGGAAATGGATTTTAAATCTCTGATATTAGTTAAAGCAATGGTGCGTATTTCAATCGGTGGAAAGCAACCGGATGACTCTTGGTATTTGAGTTCCTGAAGCAATTTGGAAACTTTTTTGTTCAGTACCTCATAACCCCAAAATGGAAGGAATCGGAGAAAAGGGGGGGGGGGGGGTCAAAACGTAAAAAAAAATTGTTTAGAAACCAAATGGAAAGGCGGTAGCATTAAAGTACGTGTACTCACTATTGTTTAAAAAAATTGTCATCCGAAACGTGCGGACGGTTTGCGCGAACCGATTTTTTGAAAATCGGAAAAAAAAAATTGTGTCGCAACCGGTTGCGATTTTGAGGAAAATTCTTGTTTTTGTTCAGAGATGCTGTAAAAAAATTGTCATCCGTTTCTGCTGGACGGATTTTGAGGAATTAAAGGTTTGAGTGGCTAAAATTCTCGATTTTTCACTAGCTTTTTTCAAACATCATAAAAAAATTGCTAAAATTGTTAAAAACGGATGACGTTTCTTATACATGTTCTCAGAGAGTCCAACTATAATATGTATCAATGTCATCCGTTTTTATAACATTTAACCCCATTTTTCAACCCTTTACTTTTGTGCGATATTAATCAGAATATTGAGGTTAGACTCGTTTCTGGTGGCATACAGATAACGTACACAACCCCTTTAGGGGTTGAAAAATGAGGTTAAATGTTATAAAAACGGATGACATTGATACATATTATAGTTGGACCCTCTGAGAACATGTATAAGAAACGTCATCCGGCTTTAACAATTTTAGCAATTTTTTTATGATGTTTGAAAAAAGCTAGTGAAAAATCGAGAATTTTAGCCACTCAAACCTTTAATTCCTCAAAATCCGTCCAGCAGAAACGGATGACAATTTTTTTACAGCATCTCTGAACAAAAACAAGAATTTTCCTCAAAATCGCAACCGGTTGCGACACAATTTTTTTTTTCCGATTTTCAAAAAATCGGTTCGCGCAAACCGTCCGCACGTTTCGGATGACAATTTTTTTAAACAATAGTGAGTACACGTACTTTAATGCTACCGCCTTTCCATTTGGTTTCTAAACAATTTTTTTTTACGTTTTGACCCCCCCCCCCCTTTTCTCCGATTCCTTCCATTTTGGGGTTATGAGGTACTGAACAAAAAAGTTTCCAAATTGCTTCAGGAACTCAAATACCAAGAGTCATCCGGTTGCTTTCCACCGATTGAAATACGCACCATTGCTTTAACTATATGTTCTTTAATTCTAGTATAAAATTTTCTGCCCGTCTGGCCTATGTATGATTTCCCGCAATCACAGGATATTTGGTAAACACCACTTTGATGTAAAGGAGGAGTACTATCTTTGTTTCTTACTAATAAAGATTTCAAATTGTTGTTATTTTTGAAAGAAATATTAACATTGGGTTTCTTTTTTTGGATTTGGTCTACGAAATTTTTTCTTTTATTTCCTACAATAATGTTTAATCCAAACTACGAGCTCACACCTAATAATTTTTTTATTAAGAAAATCTAGTCAGCGAAAGCTTAGAGATGATAGTTGAGCATTGAAAACCGCTAATGGTTATCTTTATAAAGGCTACCTGATGAAAATAAAAATGTTGTTTTTATTTTTTAGTTTAATTTTCGATTTTGTTAGATATGTGTTTACAGAGGTTTGAATCTCTGTTTTTTTTTTTTTTAGTAAATGTAAACACCAATTTTACAGATATCTGTATATTAAATTCTTTTTAACTAATGTTGTGTATTCGGTTTGCTGCAGTGTTTGAGGCGCCATGAGGCGTAGGGCGGTGCTCCTAGCACATAACAGCACCCGCAAGCAGCAGCCGGGCCACGATGAGCGGCCAAACCGACTTGCCCGCGCAACGTCCGAGAGACGACGGAAAAGAGGAGGCGACGCGCACGACGACGACGACGACGGGTATACGCTGTGACACACGGCCACCAGCGCTCGGCCAGGAGCAGCGGCAGGACATGATGGGGGTCGAGCGCCGGGAGGCCGCCGTGCCGCAGCATTACATCGGTGCCGATAGCGACGGAGGTTGCTATACAACAATCGTCAGGCCCGAATCTAGTTGTAGTTTATTATCCGACCGTCCGACCGAATTGTGCGGCGCGAGCGCCACCCCGGGCTCCGACCAAAGTCCGGTGGAGATGTTTGCGCCTGAACGACCGCGAGCTCTGCCGACGTCGTCGACACAATTACGCGCACACAACGTCCATTACAGTTACGATGCCGCGACGCGATACGAGAGCGCGTCGATAGATTGCGGCGGCGGAGACATTTCGACGCCGCCTTGGAAGAAATGGGCCACGACGCTCCACGATCTGTTGCACGATGCCGAGGGTGTACTGTTGTTTAGAAAGTACTTACAGTCCGAAGGCAGGCAGCACGCGGACGCGCTCGAATTTTGGTTCGCCGTCGAAGGTTTGCACGGTCAAATTGCGCCCGAGACAGTTGGCCAGCTGGTGAAAGTTATTTATAGACGTTATTTTATTAAATCTCAGCTTCCGATCGACAAGTACATGAGAGACGAAGTGGCACGCAGATTTAAATCTGCGGCCGCCGATACTCAGCCTAGACTTTTTGACGAAGCGCAAAATTATATTGAAAATTTAATCGGTCAAACGACATATCCAAATTTTCTGAAGAGTGATATTTATTTACAGTACTTACAGGTAAGTCAGGATTTTCTAATTCAATATTTAATGTAGCACTTATTGTTTTGGATACACAGCTAAGCATAAAGAAACAATTGCAGAATTATTCGACTTTCAGCACTTTGATATTTACCAGTAAGCTATATATTATAAACGACAATTGCCTGCTAAGAACATGGCGGTCGCTTGCGCAGCATGCATGCGCGAATTCTACTGTATTCATATGCTATACTATGTATCTGATGTGTTAAAATAGATACATTCTTTTTAATTCTTGTGATTTCGTTTTTGTAAATTATTTAATAACAGTTAACCATACTTTGGTAAAATATTTAATGAAATGTCAACTGTTCAACCGTTTTTTCAACTTTTGTTTATTTAATCGTTTAAAATATTTAACTAAAATGCAATATATTACAGTTAGTGCAGAATCCTTCGAGATGTGCTGTGGGAGCTGACGGATCGCCAAATTACAGTGGGGGCGACGTCAGCAGCGGATCCAGCGAGTGTCTCAGTGCTAGAGATCTTCCTTTATCCAGCGGTAGTAACGGAGGACCTTTACCTACTGTCCACGAAGACGCCGAATTGATTACTGATTATTATCATCATGGTACACAACTCGCAAATTTGATTTCTTTAAATTATTCTAGTCATACAAAATTCATTGTAGGTGGCAACACTGTACTGATAGTCTATTATTGCCAGAAAATGATATGGCATCTGGTGACAGAAATTTAAACCATAAGCACATTACAATAAATCATTTCTTCTCTCGAAAGCTAATATGTACATTGATCGTGCAGTTAGGTTATTTTTTCATTGCTGCCATCTACTTTAATTTGTCGTGTCGTCTGTATATTTGGTTTGTTTTGTTTAGGTATGCTGAGTTCTGGTCAAAAGAGTCCATTATTCGAGCCACCAAGGTTGACAAAAGATCTTCTCCTTCAGACACAGACGCGTCGGGCATTCGATGTGAGACCACGAACTGAAACATTTGCAGGGTACGGTTATAATGCACGTTTCTTTTGTTTTGCATGTGGTTTTTTTTTAATATATAAATATACGATATATAAGCATGCACTTCAAAATACAGCTTTCCTGCTTAGAGAAGCATATAATGTGCTTTTATATTATTCAGTTTCAGTAAACGACGTTGTATTATTTTACAGTTCAATTATATTTTATATTCTTTGATCTTAATGTAAGACTGACCTTTAATAGCCAGTTTAGCGCGGCGTCACAAAATTGGAAATTCATAGATTTCAAGGCCAATAAAATACTGTCGACCGTTTCTTAGGGTTTTAAAATTACACAATTTGATATACATAATTACAATATACTGGAATATTGTCAAAATTTTCATTACGGAAACAAACATCGCATGGATATCACAACAAAGAACCCTCAACGCCAAATATTATATATTTCTTTTACAGCGAAATTAAAAACTCGAAAGGTCAGTCCTTCATTGCGTAGATATTAGATAAAATATGTGCAGTTGTTTGTGTATAGCGACATTGATATTTTTCAATAGCGAAGACATTATGATTTGATTTCGGTTTGTTTTTGTTTTTTTTTTCCCGTTTTGGTTTTGTGATCCTCGTATGTGCACGTGTGATGTTGCTTGCGCTTGGTCCTGTAGCGTGCCTCCGCCATGGATGTCGTATCACGCCGCATACTCGGGCTACGTCCCCGTGTCTCGGGTCGACAGCGAATTACAGTCGGCCAGCAGCCATTCTGATATCAGGACAGACACTGATTCGATATCGCTCGCGGATCTCAGTGTGTAAGTATGATGCATGTCTAATACTTCAACCTAACCTCACTTAAGTAGTGTCAAAGAAAGTATTTGTTCATTTAGCAAGGATGTGTCTTTAATAACTTCTATATTGCTAGTGGCCGTAAGTAGGAGTGTGGCCCATGAGGTGAGACGGAAAATGACTGTTTTCTATCTCTTTCTTTTTACTTGACCCGTTGTGCGCAAGTGTCGCGTCTGTAGGGGGGCAATTAGTAAGCGGAATAGAGCAAGCCAGCTCCCTTTCACAGCTAAGTTCCATGTGCAAACTGACGCTGCAACTGACGCGCATCCATTCACGGACATGCGCATGAGACTCAGAGTATAATAAGTGAGATAGACGTATACATGTCTGTGCCGTAGTGTTTAAGTCTTTCTCCCGATCTTTGTTAGCAATATAGAGGGCGTTAAATGGTCTTTACCGACATTATGGATTATTCCAGAATGTGTGTGTTGATCTTTATCACTTGTTTTTGTTTTTTTTTTTTTTACAACAATGTGTGATTTTATTTAAGTTAGCATAATTTATATTATCTAACTTTTTCTGAAAATATTCATCATTAATAAATACTAACGCAACAAATGTCACTCTAATTTTACGTTTAAGTACTGCAGAGAACAGGGGCTGATGGGCTCAACTATTTCATCCCGGGAAAGTAAGATTCCGATCCCCGCAATAGACGCTTATGACCTCAGCTGTTGAGCGTCTATAATTTACAATCAATCACCGATCCCCGCACGAATAATATTTTTTTCCTACAGAGGGCCAGCGCTAGTTTTTGCCGCCCTGTACAAAGTGAGCGTTCGACACTCTATTATTTAGCCGACACAAAAATTATAGCTTACGGTTGTGAGAGCTGTGTCCACAGTGGACATTACTAGTAAACAAAAAAGATATAAACCAATACAGGCAATCGGCCTACCGGGCCTACTGGGAGAACGCCCAAATTCCCCGTGGGCCCATCCGTCCCTGGCAGAGAAACTGTTTTATGTGATCACAGCCGCTTAACCAAACATTTTCAAAGATTGATTCGATTTACGTTTTAATTTAATGCATGAACTTCGTTTCACGGCTGAAATGGATCAGAGTTTTTATAAACGAAATTTTACAGTCCTTTGAATTTCATATAGCTGTTCTAATCTAATGAATTATCTCTGTTCATTTCGCGTTTATTAGGCATTCGTGTAAATCGGGTTAGTGGTTCTTGAGTTACAAGCATACAGACAGACGTACAGAGAAACTTTGTATTATATCTATATATAGAGATGTTTGTTTACAGTGACGGCTCATCTCAGCAGAAGAAACGACACGAATTGCGCAAACATAAACGCCAGTTGAATGAACAGGCGAGCATGAATCGCGAAAGTGAATCGACTCTGCCGCATATACCTCGCACACAAAGACCACCGCTGGAACAGCAGAGGCCAAAATCGCCTATGACGTTTGCTGCCGAACTTACTGAGAAACTTAAAAAGCTCGAGGAACAACAAAACATCGAGGAACGTGTCAAAAGGAATATGTTTGAGGTATGTGCTGGAATCTCAAGTTGATTGTGTTTGTGTTTTGTTTCAAATGTTTATTATTGATTTAATTTCTACTAGTGTCCGACCGAAACTAGTTTTACGGCCGAAACCGAAATCGAATTTCGGCTTCAGTCTTAGTTTCGGCCGAAACTGAAACCAAAACTTCATGTTTTCGTGGGAAAAATAAAGTAAACATTATCATAATCAGGCTTTATTTTTTTATTTTTAATTTTTAAATTAATCACATTAACTTATCATATCATATTATTACCCCCCTTATTTCAAAAACACAAATAAATATACTTTTTTAAATACATATGAAATAAATAAAAACTCCAAAACAAAATTATTTTTTAATAAAAAGTATTTACCTAATAGTAGGTACACACAACAAAAAAAAAAGAAAACACTCTTTTATCTTAAGAACAAAATTATTTCTTCTAAACTTTGGTCATTTTGTATGGTACTCTTGTTAACGAACTACAATAAAATTAAAATTAATAAGTACCTACTTACCAAATACAACAACTAAATAAATATTTTTAATGCAAATAATAGGTATCAAAATAAAAATAGTTTTCTTTCAAACTAAAAAAAAAAAAAAAAAAACGCGGAGCACGCAGGCATAAAAGACACTTCGTTGCTCGCAGCTGCACCGCATTTCAGCGCGAAACCTCCCAAATGTAGTTTCGGTTTCGGCCGTAGTTTCGGCCGGATGGGCAGTCGAAACCGAAACTAAGCCGAAACCAGTTTTTTTGCCAAAACCGAAACCGAAATTTCGGTCGGACACTAATTTCTACGGATATAACTTTATTAAACGCTCAAATAAGTTTGTGACGTCACGATAATAAAGCCGAAGTTAGGTACTATAAATTCATTATAGTTAATTTTGTAAACAGATAATTTTCATTTACTTCAATAATAGCATTTTATATTTGGATAACTAGAGGATAACAAGTGAGAACTACTGGTTATACTGTGGTTAAAATGCCGTTGATTATAAAACTATACAAATATGTTTTGTTTATCGTGTGCTTTGTTTTAATACAGGTCGGCGTCGTCAGTGAAGACGCCAACAGTAGTATTGGAACTTCTGCCACGCTTGTATCGGGTGATTCGGGTGCCGAAGTGCCTGCCAAAGTTCTCGCTGCAGCCATCAAAGAGAAATTACAGCTCGACGACGACAATGATCAAGATATATTAGGTTTGTTGTGAACTGACACAAGCTCGATAATTCGATTTTGTGAAAAGAAAATTTGCAATTTCTTGGCAGTCGGACTTTAAAAAACGGACAATTTTTATTTAATCAAGTTTTTATTTATTTAGCTCGGCATTATAAATTGTGCACACTAGCTACTTAACTTATAATCAAACTTCATAAAATCTCTACTTTTAAGTTCAATGTTAGTGTCTCATGTTAACAGTTTTGACGGGTCAGTATTTTGACAAAAAAATTATTGTAACGTAGATAAGTGATGGGCAGTTACTTGTGGCAATGACGTGTGTTCCTCGCTCGAAATGAGACCATGATAACAACACAAATGTTGGATTATACAAAAGGTCTCGGTGGTTCATCACTATTGCATAAATGTCGAACTGTTGGGTGTTTCGAACCATCGAACATTGAATTAACGAACTTATTTTTTTATTATTCCACGCCAAATTTTTCTCTATATCTACACTAATATATAAAGCAGGAGAGTTTGTTTGTTTGAACGCGCTAATCTCAGGAACTACTGGTTCGAATTGAAAAAATTTTTTTGTTGGATAGCCCATTTATCAAGGATGGCTATAGGCTATATAATATCACGCTACGACTAATAGGAGCGGAAAATCAATGAAAAGTGTTGCAGAATGTCAGTCAAAATTTTTCACAATATACTTATATTCAGGTGAAATGCCCTAACTGAATATCCCAATATTAGCGGCACACGACACAAGCTCGGTTAGATCAGTCGGTAGAGCGCTCGACTCTTAATCTCAGGGTCGTGGGTTCGAGCCCCACCTTGGACGAATATGTTTTTAATGTTTTTTTTTTTTTTTTTTCTACATTGCTTTCTTCTAAGGCTATCATTTAAATTTATTTTAGTTTTATTTACGACTAATTAAAATTAAATAAATCTAAATAATAGCTCATTTGAAAACTATTACAGTACCTATATATAAAAATAATTTTCCTACAGTGTTTTCAATTAAATATTTATTATATTTTATTAATTATACAGTAATTATTGATTTAAAAGAAATAATTATTACTTAAAAAAATTATTTTCATCAAAAATGAAGGTTTGAGTTTAAAATAAGTAATAAAGCAGGGAACTGCCGAAAACTGCAAAAAAGTTGGACCCAACATTCATCTCGGTAAACTAAGATGAATGTGCTTACTCATGTCCCTCCCTTCCCCATTCGTTCTTTTGCACCCGGGTGAAACCGGGTGGGACCGCTAGTTTATTATATTGTTTTTGACGCCACGAGCAATAAATCTTCTATTTTCTCTGTATGAAATTATTGTTCTAATTTGTTACAGATCAACACGTATCGCGAGTGTGGAAAGACTTGACACCTTGTCGATCACCGGGCGTCACGACGCCGGCTCAAGTCGCCGCGGCACTTCCGATATTCAGAGCAGCTCGACGCAAAGAGCGTGCTGACGTGTATTCGACGTTCAGCAGCGACTCCGGCAACGTAATGGACTACGTGGAATTGAGCAGTTCGATGGTCAAGAGCAAATCGATGGGAGACTACGAGGAGCGATTCAACAGGGCAGGACCCAACAGAAAATCGGCCAGTAAGAAAACGCTTAACGAGTTGACCGACAGCGGTGTGAGCGTCGTGTCGGACACGCCGCCGATCGGTGCTATGCCGAAAGATGGAAAGGTCATGTCGTGGCTGTTTACTCAGAGAGGTGTCGAGTCGCCGTCGTCACCTACTGCATCACGGTACGTTTTTTTACCACTCGCCCACTTTAAAACCTGAACCACAGTATGTCGAATATGGTAGAATCAGTTCTCTCTCAGTATTTAAATTGCGCAGACAAGCTGCGCAGCTCGTATTAGCTTACAAAGCGTTCAGGCACGCCAATACTGTCTTCTTATTGATGCAATCTACATATTGGTCAGTGTGGCTATGGGACTAAGACCGTACAGTATTTAAAGATAAGCTTATCTATCACTGAATCATGGCCCCCACATTCGATTGTGGGCCCTGTAACCAGGATCTGGGTCGGCCCCCCCCCCAACATATGCCTATTTTTCTTTGTCTTCGGACAAGAATCTTCGCAGAGTTAGAGTGGGGGAGAGTAGAAGGAGTAGGCGGGGCCCGTGCGTGCTGTTGTATACAAAGTAATATCTATTTTACTCTAAACTGTTTTTATATTTAAATATTTTCATTTATTTTGATAATAAAGCTATGATTCACTGCAAATACTTCTTGAATAAAAAAATCAGGGCCCCCTCTGAGCCCGGGCCCTGTTACCAGAGTTGCACCAGCCCCACCATTGTGGGGGCCATGCACTGAATGCAACGCAATGGAAGTGTTCAAAAAACGCTGAATGCATTCGAAGGGACTGATGACTATAGACTGTGTGCACAAAGCCTATTAGCGCCGCTAGTGGGCAATAGAGAATTATTTAGCTCATTTTTTATGGAAATTGCGACATGTTTCTATGGTGATAAGTTAAAAACTTTAGTTAGCCATGATGTGTCCAAAAAAAATGTAATAAGGAAAACTGCTGTTAATTTTATATACAATAAAATTAAGATTGTAAACCATTATCAGCGCAACAACACAACAAGCATTTCCAGATCACCTAGTTTTGTCCATGTTTTCTTTGTAATTAAAAAACTTTAAAAAAATTATAACTATTTTCACATTTAATAAACATTGTTCACTGACATATGGAAAATTTGAGGTTAAAGTTTTCCCTAGTGCTCACCACAAACACTCGCATCAATAAACTTGTAACTTTGCCTCCTTGCACATAGCCCATAGCCCAGTGTTTTTCAACCTTTTTCATGATGCGACCCCCCTGGTATGAAAAAATATTTCGCGACCCCCCAACCCTCCGCTTTTTTATCATGTATGTATGTGTATGTTACAGTGTTACAAATATTCATTCATACGACGTTTTTATACGTCTCCATAATTAGGATTCGGATATAAGTACATAATATAGTACGTAAAACACATTATTTTACAATTACATACCTACATCGAATGCGTCGCCAATTGATAACTAACTAACGCAATTTACGCACATAGGTATTAATAAAATTCTCTCGACCTCTGGCGACCCCTCTACAGAAGCTTCGCGACCCCCCAGGGGGTCGCGACCCACAGGTTGAAAAACACTGCCATAGCCTATGCCAAACGCGATTGTGATTGATTGTCTCAAGGTCAAAGAAATTGTTGACCAAATATCAACTGATTGTACTTTGATGTACTCGTTCTACTATGCCTGAGTGATGCATTTGTCATCAGTTCCTTTGTTTCAGTATTTGTCATCAGTTACACCGAGTTAGGTAGCGTGCATTTCCAAGTCGAACTTTGATTTGTGTGCTCATGAAACTTGTTATTAGTTTAGTTTTGTAAATTATCTTTAAAATTTTTGTATTATTATTTTTTTTTATTTCGCAGTAGTCATAAGAAAGCACACGGCCATTCCCGTTCGTCTTCATTGGAACGCGGCAGCACGTCCAGTACGGCGGCGTCGTTACCTTTAGCCGCCAGTACGCTGCTTATTGCTCCGGTCACCTGTAGACGGGGAGAACCGAGACAGCCTTTCTTAACGATCCCCAACATGCCTCTGCTGCCAAGTCCACACACTGCCACGCAGCTTGAAGAAGCTCGTCGAAGACTCGAAAGCGATACCAAGCTCATCAAATCGCGGTGAGTATCTATCTCATAAACGAGCAGTCGTTTGGACTCGGGACGACCCCAAAACGAAAATTTTGAAAAATTAATTGTGACTTGAATTTGTGCCGTTTGCCACTTGTAGAGTTGGAATGGTGAAATAAGAATTAATTGAAATTAAAAATTTGACCAAGGAATTTCATGTGCGCTGTGATGTTTGAAATCTTACAGTTGAATTGCAGGTATTTGTGTAACGGAGTGCGATTTTAAATGAAAACTTTTTAATTGCACACAGGTCGAGCCAGTCGACGATGCGAAGAGGCGCGACATCGGGTTTATCGAGTGCTCCGCAACAAGCCACGATTTATACGATGGTAACGTATAACTTCTGCGATGAAAAGTTGCCTTATCGAACCAAGATACCCGGTGCTGTTATTACGCTCAAACAGTTTAAAGATTATCTTCCAAAAAGGGGCAACTACAGGTTAGTGAACATATTATAATTTATTCAATAAATAAAATTATCGACCAATTTTTCAGACAAATATGTTAACAAAAAATAATAATTAATAGGTACATTGACGTTTCGGTCATTATTATTATTATTATTATATCGGTTAATTATTTTTATATGTTTTAGATCAGTTCTGAAGAAGGTCCAAATCCGGACCAAAACGTCAATGTATTAATTATTATTTTTTTGTTAATATATTTGTCTAAAAAATTGGTCGATAATTTTATTTATTGAAGAATTCTAATCAGACGTTAATCAAAGATTTGAATATTATAATTTATTTTTCGATTGTGATCAAATGGTGATGGTATTTTTTTTTTCGCTAGGTATTTTTTTAAGACAGGCTGCGCCGAACTTGGTACTCAAGCACTATTGGAAGAAGTAATGTGCGACTCCGATATTCTTCCGATGTGGGAGGGAAAAATTATGGCCCAAGTGAAACCTATCGAATGAGAAAATAAACTGCCATAAATTATTTAACTAAGAATCAACGATCTACAAATTTGTTACTTATAACTAAAGTGGGCACTTATTCAGTCATTTTAAAATGTTTTTCCATAGCTATTTGCAGTTTTCAAATTCAAAATGGACGAAAAAGACATTATTATGTAATAGTATTTTTCGTACATTTCGAGTTTGAAAATTGCAAATAGATAAGACAGACTTTGTTGTGGCATACTTGTGACTGATTTGTTATAAATATTTGTCGTGAAATTTTTCTACTTAAATTGTTTTAATTTGCACAGGGTGGCAGCACATCCAGAAAAGCCAGAGAATTTTTTATAGGTTAGGGAAATCATGTAAAGTCATGAAACATAGTCAGAGTTAGGGAAAAAGAATAAAAATAAGTATTTTTCTGCAGCGAGGTTACCTTTCGCTGAGCTCTAGCGACTTTGCGAGAATAAAAAGTAAGGGATACTGGAAAGTCTGGAAGTCGGAGGTTTTTATTATTCAATTGTTTGTAGCCACCTGGTATTCATTCTTCCTTTTGTTTTTCATTGTGCAGTACAGCTTCACAAACCGATTTCTGGTGTATCTGGATTTATGAAGCTGTACTGTATAAAAAGGTTTTTCATGTCCAAACTTTGTAAAGTTTTTAAATCTTTGCAATGGAATGAAAAGATTGAATGAATGTGTCTGAGTAGATAACACATAAACGTTAATATTATAGTTTTTCTCAGGTTACTTTTGTAGTGTTTTGTTTTCGTCTGTTTTTGTTTAGTATATTTTTGTTACTTCATTGCAATAACAATATAATTTCAACGACAGATTCAATAAATAATTTTGTAAAAATAGGTCTAATATACGATCAACTTAGTTCTACTAGTAGGGTGTTCTTACGGCTTAGTTTTTCTGTATTGAAGAGTAAATGGGAAATTGCAAATCTCCGTGATTTTGAAAATTTAAATCGAAAAGAATAATGAATGGAAAAATTTCACTCAACGAGTTTTTTTTTTTTTTTTTGTAACGAATCTAGTCATAATGTATTTTCTTTCTTCCATTTTGAATTGATGTGGAGACACGTACTGTAAGTGTTGTTTTCGCGAGTGTGTCGAAAAAAGTGACTGTTTAGTTATTTTTTGTTTTTTCTTTTTATATAAGTGACTCACAACAGTGGAACAAACTACTTTAAGGTTATACAGAACATTGTAATATATTATTAGTAGAGAGAAAAATAAGCTTGCCGTTATTTTTACACCAACTATTTTTTAATAATCAGGTGCGAAATTATAGTGCCTTTATAAAAAAAAAAATAAAGATTTACTACACTGATGACAAAGTAGAAAAAAAATTACCGTTTTCATTTAGGTTGGTGTTTTCTTTTTATATTATAATATTTATTTTTTAATTTTTAAATTAAATTTTAAATAAATTATTATTTAACATGATATTGTTGCAAGGCAGCTATGAATTCCACATTTGAATTTGTTTGACAATTTAATGTTAGAGCAATCTTAGTTTTGTTGGATATTTTATGTTAAAATATCAGTTATTTTTTTCGGAATTAAAATCATCGTTATCATTAGAACAATTTTCAAATCGCAATACATGAGCGCCTCATGAGGACGAATCGTTGAATGTGGGGGATTTTGTTTTTTGATATTCGTTTTTTTTTTGTGTAAACAGTTGCAAGATGTGTTCTATTTGAATTAATAATTCACGAATAGTTAATTTTCTAGCTATAAGCTGGCAGACAATTTGTTGTAACGGTTTATTTATAGAATAAATGATTAATTGTAACATTTCGTGTGCAAGTTTTGTGGCCTAATATATTGTAGAAAAAAAATAACAATATAAATTTAACAGCAAATTATTTGCCACCTTATTATTTAGAAAAGTATCTATGTTTAAAACTTCAGGAAGTTAAATTGTCGAAAAGACGATTATAAGAAAACATTTCCCCATCTTAAGTCAAATGAAACGTCTGTAGCTCTGTTCCAACCTCTCTGTGAACAATAATATTATCGTCACAATCATGCGCCGTAGCTAAAACGAAATTTGTTTTGTATCGATTTTGTGCGCTTGCGTCGACTTTGCACTGTTTTGCGGCCTAAAGGACAGTTCTGGAACCGTTTTGATCTTGGTTGCAACGCGTTTTAGCTACTGCGCATGACTGTGATGATAATAGTACCGTTCGAAGAGAGGTTGGAAGAGAACTTGTATTAGACGTTTCCTTTGCAAGATTGTCGTTATTTAACTGAAATTTTACGTTGATCAAAACAGAAAAAATTTAAGGTGATTTAGAGACCGGAAATACATTTTTATTTACATTTTAAGTGCCTCTATTTGGATTTTGGACTTTTTTGTTTTATATATATTATATATTTATAGATTAGAATAAATAACTGCAAAACGTTTTCCGAAATACCAACTTGTTGACTAAAAACAAAAAAAAAAGAGTATTGTAAAATGTATAAGGTTTGTCAAACATTTTTATTTGTTGGTAATTTTATGTCGTAAATGTAATTTACTAGCAAAATTAGCAAATATGTACGTAAGTTTTTAATGAATTATTTTTCTATTTGATTTTAGAATATATTATTAGACAATGTATTACCTCATTTCTTCGTGTATTGGTATATTTAATTTTTTTATTTAACGTGTTTTTGAATTTTTTATGCGCTTCGACTTAAGTGTCTAAATACTGTGGATTTACAGATGCGATAAACAATAGGCGACCTCGGTAAACGAGATTGACCCATTTCAAGCAGAATTTCAGTATTGAATTTGATAGAAATATTATCAATAATATAATTTATTTAAACGCGCATACTGCTGACACAAGAAAATACAAGTTTTTTTATTTAGCCTTTTTAAAATATTTTTTTTTAATCAAGAAATGAAACCATTGTCCATTAACTTTTTGGTGCACACAGGGCCGGACTGTCAAATTACAACTAGCCCAGAGAATTTAATGAAACCCGCCCTTGCTCAAAAAATTCAATAGTAAAAAATGCTGGTTTTATTTATTTTATTTTTTTACAAAACAAAAGTCAGTATATACAAACTCTGTTCCAACCTCTCTGCGAACGGTAAGATAACTGTCACAGTCATGCGCAGTAGCTAAAACGAAACTGTATCTCTTTTTTTTTGAGGTACCGCGCAAGACTGTGATGGTTCTGTTACCGTTCGCAGAGAGGTTGGAACAGAGCTACATACAGTAACCTCAAATATCACGTTTATAAAGTGTACTTTATAAGAAAACTTTATTACTGGACCTTCAAGATTTAAATGATTATTATATTTAGTAATTTACTAAAAGAATTAAAAAAAAAAAATACTAAAAAGCCTCTAAGTTATTCTCTATGCATCAAATTTGTCTTTCTGATGTGTGGCCTTGAAAATTGCTAAATCAACACAGCTATAGTCTTGTTTTGATAATTGTTTGTTGAATTTTAATATTATTTTTTTGCGTCTAGTTTCAAATAAGCGTACAATATTGAACCATTTAGAGGCGTTTTACGAAAAAGAGACGAACCTTATTAACAGTCAGACACAGTATTTTGTCAAATAAAAAATAATTACTGTTGAAAACAAAAGCATTAAAGAGTTCCAAATGAAAGTGCCATAAAATGTGTGAAAACCATTTTGCGTCTTAAATCAAATCTTCACGTTAGGTATTTTGCAAATTCAGACGATTTTTATTTTTGTATGTTTGATAGGGCTCACACATTTATCTAATGATAAAATTTGAAAACTGGTAAAATTATATGCAAATTGCTTGACGTTGTGATTTGATCTTGGTTGTTATAATACGGCATTTTGTTTATTAAAGTCAGACATTTCAATAACGTTCGTTTAGTGTCGTGTTTTTTTAGAAATCGCGAAATGTCTATCATAATTTGTTGCACCCATCTCGAACACGGCGAAAAAATGATTTCTTTTTACTTTTATATTTTAGTTAAAAAAAAAACACGGCGGTGTTGAGAACTGCTGCTGATTCTGTTAAACAAAATGCCGGTACATTTTCGGTATAAAAAAGAAAACATGCAATGTACAGTTTTATTAATTTACGGTAGGTACATTAAAAACAAATGAAACAAAAAGCCAACTTGAGATTAATTGGACTCTTTTGATGTGAGCCAATTAAATTATTTCTTCAAGTTTATTATAAAACAAAATGTACATGCTAATAAAAAGAGCTCTGATTAATTTCAAGTTACAAATTGCTGTCCACAACTTTGAGGTAGGTGTATTTATTTCATCTTTGTTTAGAAACTGTACTACTAGTGGAGTCTTGGCTTTAATATTTGATTAGTATAGTAATCAAACGAAAGATGAAATAAATACACGTACTTATTTATACAAACCCGCACCATTGTAAATAGTACATAGAAAATATAATAATTATAATTAAGATAAAAAAAAATTGTGCACATAGATAATTTTTAATACAATCACGAATCATCGATAAACTTTATTATATTATATATTCACTTGTCCAAATGCAGTTTAATTTATTATTATTATTTCAATTAAATTTCTTTACTAATTTTTCAAAACTGTTGTGCAGTGAAAATTGACCTGGGGACCGGCGAATTCCCGTCATTCCGTTATTACATCTAAATGGATCCTGATATAGTGGTACTTCGGTTTAAGTTAAGTGCCATTTTGGGCATCTAGTGATCACTCGCTAAATTGTAAAAATAAAAAGCCAGTAGTGATATCTAATAGCGTTTTTCTAAGCTCATATCTTGGAAACAGATCAAAGCTCCATGAATTGTGATAATTTTGTGTTGATTATCCTTTAATTATGGAATACCTTTAATAAACACAAAATGATCAAAATTCAGGGAGGTTTGATCTGTTTTCAAGATGAGCGCTTAGAAGAACGTTATTAAAAAATTGTATGAGGATGTCAGTGTGTTAATTCGGTTACTTGTGGGTTTTTGAGCATTTTGTAATTTGTTAATTGAATGATACAGGAATGGGTATAATCTTTACCCTTTGCTGTTAGCATTTTAATACCTGAGAACAGTAAATATTAAATTGTAATGTTTTTGAACATTTTGTTTGAAACATTCGTAATGTGCCATTTTGGACATATAGTGACCCTTTGCTAAATTGTAAAAACAAAAAAGTCAACTGTGTAATCTAGTAACGTTTTTTTAAGCTCGTATTTTTAAAAAAGATCAAACCTCCATGAATTTTGATCATTTTGTGTTGATTATCCTTAATTTATCAATTGTAGACTGCAGATACAGAAATCTTAGTGAAAATAACTTTTTAAAATCAAATAGGTACCTTATTAAGTTATTTAATATTTTCAAAGGGTTAAGTTCATAACAATATTAAGGTTTTAAGTGGTTTTTTATGTCAAATGTCCTCCTAAGTCAACTCAGATATTACATTACTCTAATACTTCTAAAGCAGAACGCACAACGAATATTGTCACGATTTCCTGATATGTATTGTGGGCGAAGGGAAATGGATAAATTATTGTGTTTTGTAAAATATTTATGAAATTAAAACGTTAACAACGTAGGATATAATTGATTTTGCCTTTTTAACTAAAAAAAAAAAAACGAGGTAATGTTTTATTGAATACTTATTATTTTCGAAGTCAAATACAGTAAATCTTTTTTCCATGTATGAAATTGTCAATTATTAAATCTCGTATAAATTACTGGTATACAATTACTAATAAATAAAAAAAGGCTAAATATGCGAGGCACTAAAAACATTGGTTATGAATTTTCGAAATTTAAGTTACTAGAGTTATTTAGTGTTCATGCTGATCTGGTTTTCAGTGTATAACATTAGTTCTGACTTAAAATTTAAGGTACAAAATATTTATGTTTGCACAAAGTAATAGAAGTTCTTCATGTACGCATTGAGGTAGTCGCGTATACCGTTTGGGGCCCGTTGCAAATTTTTCTAAATATTGTAATAATAAATGTTAGAATCCTCCTGTGCTCATGGCTCTTTTGGGCAGATGACCCGTAATATTTTGCCCGTTCTATACCCTATTGTTACTTTGCGCAAAGAATTTTTTGACCATTCAAGGTTTGAAAAATCCCTGTGTGATGTGACAATAATATTGTCAATTTTTATTCAGCCCCCAGAAACATACAAGAAATATTTTTAGTCTGCTCGAATTAAGCACAGACACTAACCACAGCTGGCATGTTGGTGTTTGACCATACTATTGTTTAAAAATAAAACGTCCGGTGTCACTAATATCTGTTGGAAACACACTAGCGACACCGGCCAAAATTTCATAAAAGCTTAAAACACCAGCATGTGAGTTATGATTAGTGTCTCTCGCCTAGAAATACCTCCTGAATACTTCTGGGATCCGAATAATAAAATAAATCACACAGGATTTTTTAAATATAGTGAAAAATTCCGTGCGCGTTATGGCACACACCGAAATCGATTTTAACGATTTTTGCGTGCTTGTACATACGATTCCTCAACTTAAAAAAGTCAAGCTACTTTATATTCGGCTTCGCTCGCGTGAAAGTAGCCCATTCAAATAAAAGTGTTTTCTACAAAACTTGTTTGACTAGGACACCCGGTGGGTGCAGTCAGAAAGTTTTAAATAATCCTCAAGAAATTATTGCACTAACACACTTCACATGTGCTGAGGTCGTAACTACACCGTTAGACGCCCGTGGCATATTTCACTAAATGTTTTAAAATGTTAGGAGTCCTCCTGTGCACACGACTTTCTTGGGCCGGAGGTTCCATCCGCAACATAGACAGAGGGCGCCTAAGGAGTTTCCCATTGAGAATGGAGTTTCCTGTATATTGCATTTTAAATGAAATGCACTGTAATGTCTCCTTCTAAAGCGTTGCCAAGCAACCGTCTTGTAAACAAAACGTTTTTATTATTTACACGATTTCCAAACATGTTAAACTGTTAAAAATGGCCTCTGAAAAAGAATTGACCGAAGGTAAAGTATAAAACATTTTAAAATAGAATAATGTTATTCATGATGTACAGAAAAAAAATGAAATTTTAACTAACAAATAGTTACATATTTTTGTAATGTTTTTAGCTGTGAAAGAAGCACTCCAAAAAGACGGTCATCTAGGTAAATTTCAAGCTGAATTGCGAGCTGCAGTTATAAAGGTTTTGGAACGGAAGCCTCCCGATCATCTGAGGCCAAAATTAACCGATGAAAACTTGTTTGTCAATGAAATTATACGGGAATATCTGGACTTCAATGGCTTTCGTTATACTGCACAAATGCTAGCTGCAGGTAATTTTTTTACAAAAAAATGTGTTGATTTGCAAGTTTAAGTGCTACGTGTACGTGTTTTTATTTTTTTGGTGTGTATTAAACTTTTATTGATATTGTGAAAGCTTTATCGAGATAAAAATAAGGAAACGTTGCAAATTTTCAGCACAAGGACGCGTCGTTATCCGAGTCGGACTTAGAATTCGTAACGGTTGTGATAAAATTACCCTTTCGGCCATTTTTTTCTCAATTAAAATTACTAGTGGACTTTGTGCAAGAATGATTTTGCTGTAAAATCATATATCTGTTAATTAACTATATGAATCATTACCTATCTACTCAATGTGCGGTGAGTGAACGCAACAAAGCGTATCGAAAATATATCTGCGTCTCTTTCTTCGATGTAATTCCCTGATTTTTTCGATGATAGGATTGGTTGATGTACTTGCATTCAATCTGAATAAAGCATATACCTACTTTTATTCTATACTGAGCATAGGAATAAAATCGCAATCGAACTATTAGGGTGTAAACATATACTTCTGTCTTTTTTTACGCCATAAGCACTGGCGTATCCAGGAGGGCAAAACAAGCACGGGGATCTGGCTTAAGAAATTTCTAATTTGCCCCCTCCTGGGCCAAAACCTGGGTACGCCCATGTTAACGTCATAGAAAAAGACAAAGTTTTTGAAACAGAGATACTTTATTCAGATTGAATGCAAGCAAGTACATCAACCAATCCTATCATTGGCGACATCAGGGAATTGCATCGAAGAAAGAGACGCAGATGTATTTTCGATACGCTTTGTTGGCTTCACTCACCGCACATTGAGTAGATAGGCAATGATTCATATAGTTAATTAATAGATATATGGAATAAAGTATATCTGTTTCAAAAACTTTGTCTTTATCTATGACGTTAACATGGGCGTACGCCGCGTACCCAGCTTTTGGCCCAGAAGGGCAAATTAGAAATTTCTTAAGCTGGGTCCCCCGCGTGCTTATTTTTCTCTTCTGGGTACGCCAGTGCTTACGGCGTAAAAAAAGACAGAAGTATATTATGTTTGCAGTTGCACCCTAATAGTTCGATTGCGATTTTATTCCTATGCTCAGTATAGAATAAAAGTATATAATATGTCTAAAATAGGTAATAGAAAAATGCATATAGTATGCTAATTTGACATCAACCGTCTACAGCTAAAGATATTTCATTTGGTCTATTCTATTTTATTTTTTACAAAAATATTTCATTGAGCCAAGCTTCTCAAATGCCTTTTTAAGTGTTGATTAAGGTCCTCCGCGCACATGGGTCGGCTGTTTTACAATTTTAGTTTCTAGCCGAAACAGAATACAATCGCTCTATGATCATTCGTACGTTAGAGAATGGGGAGCCCACACATGGATCGACAGAAGAAAAGGCCCCCATACACCTCGTTCTTTTTTGGCAGTTTTAACCGCACGGGTAAAACGGTCAGTGTGTGGCCAAAAACCGTCCTTCTTACCGGCGTTCAAAAATATTTGCTGTTGCTTGATTTAAACCGTCCGTTTTCAAACGTGTTCGAAAAGGACGGGTTTTGTTCGTTGTAGGATCCATCAAAGCAGATCAGATGATGCCACGACTTCTGAAAAACTGAACGAAACAACGCCTAGTGTGTGGATGTGGTCGTTGTTTACCGTACAGTTTTACCCGTGCGGTTAAAACTGCCAAAAAAGAACGAGGTGTATGGGGCCTTAATAATGCCAGTTGCATGATTGAATGTTGCGAAATTTTCATAAGATATAGTTAGTAGATTGCTTTATAAAAATCGCATTGTCTTTTTCAGAAACAGGATCAATTCAAAGAATGAGTCGTAGGCAAATGGCATACGAATTGGGGGTTTGCGACGATTCTAGAACAATCCAAGTACCGTTGTTGTACAGTTTAATAACGACGTTTCAGAAAAATTTTGCCACTCGTAATCAATAAAAATTGGGTTTGAATTATACAGCATATTGTATTTATTTTTTTTTCGTTAATAAATTATATTTTTGATACTGATTTGTAAAACTTTCATAATAATAATTTTATTTCCATTGGGCGGCGCACATCAATTCAGTAAAATTAGATTTGCATGCTGCTTTATACATATGTATAAAAAATAAATAAATAAATTTCTAATCACTGTGATTACGTAAGTACAGTGATTACAAATTACAATACAGCAATACACAAATGGTAAAATATTTGAGAATGCAATATTGCACATACCGCTAAACTAGCGGTATGTGCTTTATTATCGCTTTGTGCGTCAGAGCTGACTTTCGTTCATATAAGAAGTTATATCTAAGTTAATTTCACACGAAATCCATTCAAATTGAAGCTTTTTGAAAAGAGGAGATTCTAATCTATAAAACAGAACCATTTTTAAATCAATTCGAGTTCATAAATACTATTAAAATTGTAATTGAAAATTACAAACAGCAGTTGTCGGTTGGTCTGTACGTATGTACGTACGTCACGACTCTACAGATCGCAATTTTGGTCGGATTGCCTTAGGTTATATTTTATTCACTTTGTTTACTATCAGACCAGAACCCTATTTAAATTCACTAAAATGTGTTCAGTAGTTTAATTTTTATAAACAGTTTTATTTTATTATTTTTGACAGCTAATAGTTTAAAAAAACAATATAATAATTGCTGTGTAAATATAGTGTAATCCATAAAACAAGTGCTACACTTCTATACCGTGTTAACACCACTGCGCGTAGTAGGGCGCCGTGGCGTAATGGTTATGCCGTTGGATCCCCAAGGGCAAGGTCCTGGGTTCGATTCCTTACGAGATCATTAATTTTTTTCTTTTTTTTTCTTTTTTTTCTTTTTATTTTGTTTTATTTTATTCCACTTGATATTAATTATATATTATATTATGTATAGTTCTTAATTTTTTTTATTTTTGCAAACTTAAAAAAAATATTTTTTCAATTTTTAATTATTTATTTCTTTAAATTTTTAAATCTTTTTAAATTTATTAAAAATATTTTTTAATTGTTATTTTTTTATCATACAGTGGAAAACTTGCGGGATGTGCACTTTTGGTTTTGCCAACTATTTAAAAGATAGGTACATGCCGTGGCGGATTTGCAGTCTTGGCCGCCTTAGGCCCCAGGCCATGTAGTAAGTACCAGCCGCCCCTTTCTCAGCACCCGTCATATACTTATATTACATAATATATGAATTTACTTTATTGCCAACTTTTATCGAAATCGATTCAGAAATTTAGTTAACTATAATGCCCGGTTTACATTATTCCAGTCCAGCGATCCAGTCCAGTGCTGGACTGGATTCGTTGTCTACATTATTCCAGTCATTTAGAAGCCGTTTTCATTGTGAACACCACAGTGACAATGATTTCAAAAAGAGATCAGTTTCGAAAATGTTTCAAACGTGCTCAATCACTCTTGCTACAAGAAGTTATTAATGAGGTTGATAATGAACTAAGAAAAAAGGAACGGAATGGCACTGGATTGGCCGTCTACATTATTCCAGTTGCACTGGATTGATCGCACTGGATTCAAAAGTAGACCGCGAATCCAGTTACTGGACTGGAATGCTTACTGGATCCAGTGCATTCCAGTGGGGGTTTACATTATTCCAGTTGCAATCCAGCACTGGACTGGATCGCTGGACTGGAATAATGTAAACCGGGCATTAAATTGCTGCTAGTTTGATATTTTCCGAGGTTTCAGGGATAATTGCACATTTAAATAAAACATTCAATATACACTATATACACATATACACCCTCACGAACTCATTTTTGAACTTAGACGTTGCGTGCTATCAAGAAAGCTGACGTGAAATCATCTTAGAAGAGCGTTGTGTGCCTAAACTCAAAATAAAAAAATCCTTGACAATAGCTCAAACTGGACTGTCCAAAATATTGATCTAAATTAGATATTCCGATCACTTTTTTAGGAAGATTATTATTACACGATGCAGTGTAGACAGCACCGTGCAGGGCGTCCCGCCATGCGCCATAATGTGTTTTGTCACGATTGGCCGCCCCTGATATCTGGCCGCTCTAGGCCCGGGCCTACTGGAGCTTAGGGCAAATCCGTCACTGCACAAATAGTAAAATATTTGAGAATGTGGTATTTAAAAGAAACATGCAAATCTTATTATCACTCAGTGGCAATGTTTACTTTTTGTGTACAACACTATTATGACAATCGTTTGGTTTAAAAACTGAGCTCCTGATACTCTCAAGGTGCTTGTAATTTTAAAATACGAATTTGAAGTTATGAAATAATAATTTGTGGATGATGTCTTGAAAATTTTTATTTCTGTGTTTATACACAAAACTTATATAATATATACCGTGTGTTGTAGAATATCGAATTCGAAAGTTTCATTTTTAAATAACTTCAGTGTTAGTATTTAAAATTTTTATGTTTATCGTTTATATTTGAATTTAAGAACAAATTCACGACGATATAAAATAATTTTTTAAAAATCATACGATTATTTTCATACTACAGATTTTCATGTACCTATATTGTATCTTTCGAGAAAGTGAATGCATAGTATATTGTATATTTAAATACATTTTTAATGTATCTTCTGCAGCTATGTCTGCCAAAAAATTATTTCTTGACTTAATTACTTGTGTTCTTTGCATTATAATTTAAGTATTTTTTTTAATTTACATTAATGATTGTTTTTATACAAATACGTGTAATTTATAAATTAACTAGCGGCCCTGTACGTGCTTCGCTACGTATAAAGTGAAATAATAAAACAATTTAATTGGAACATCTATCTATCTATCTATCTATTAATTAATTAATTGCTAGCTATTTTAAAATATACATGGGCGTATATGTGTGTATGTCGAGCACTCCGGCTGCGCCGTCGTGCTCGAAAAAAAATAGCGTAAAGTATTCGTGGATAACTGGTCTTTAAAACACTTGCTCTATTTCGAGCACTCCGGCTGCGCCGTCGTGCCGAGCACTCCGGCATATGGTTGTTAAGTTCGTTGCGCCATCTATTGAATATTCACTCAATCCAGTCAACAGGTATCGCCATCTTATATGGTTGTTAAGTTCGTTGCGCCATCTATTGAATATTCACTCAATCCAGTCAACAGGTATGGCCATCTTATATGGTTGTATTATGACTGTCAAGGAATAGACAAATAATTTGCAATAAAATAATATTGCGACTATAAATTGAAATGTAAGCTATCCTATCTTTCAAGTTGGGTCGAATTGCACACGGTGTGCAAATCAAATTTAAAATCGGTTCAGTAGTTTAGGAGTTCATCGCGGACAAACATATGACACGTAATTTTTATATATAAAGATATCAAATTTAAAAAAATATCTATGTATATCTAGTATTGACACAAAGTAAAACTCTCTAAAACACTCTGTATATGGTATAGACGACTGTACGGGAATGATATAACATTGTAATAATAACCTACACTGACCTACAGTATATTAGTCGAGTTTTACAAATTAGAAATACCTCTTAAATACTTCTGGGATCCTATTCATTTTTTGTTAAATTGTCCAAATGCCGCTTAAAAAAAAAAAACAACAACAACTCCGAATACCTTTTATAAAGTTATGGGGGATGAATAATAAGTTCTCAATCTTTTGTCAAATCAACAAACACGTTTTTTAAACCTTTTTGTGTTCCTGAATCTGGTACACCCTACAGGACCTCTGCTAGTAGCCTATGCGCATAATGCACGCAGAACTTCTAGTTTTCTTCTGGAATGTCTGGAATACTTTTCAGATACTTACTTTTGGATCTTATAAAAATGATACTCTGAATTCAATACATTCATCCGTTCTGTAACTGTTACCGTTTCGAAGATAGAGCTTCTCCAGATTTTTTTCTGAATATTCTGGAATATTGAACGGATCCTTTTGAAATTCGGTATACTTACGGAAAACAATACGCTGAATTCAACTGGACCATCCAAATATTCAAAGCAATGGCACGTCAATCCGGTGTCGGAGAGGCAACCGGATGGCGAGTGGTAATCTGGGCTTATGAGTGGTGCAGAACCCCCTGGTAGCGGCCAAAGTGACCCCAAATGGACGGGGGCGGCGATATGGGGGTGGGTCAAAATCGAAAAATTTCTGAAAAGGCAACCGGATAAAAATGCGGTTGCATTGAAGGAAATACCCTAATTATATAATAAATTTTTTTTGCCATCCGAAACACGCGGGCCGTTTTTGCACTAGCGAATAAAAAAAAAATAAAAAAAAAACTGAAAAGGCAACCGCTTCAAAATTAGTGAGCATACTTATTGACACCACCAAACGTTGGAAAAAAATTGCCATCCGATCCTGATGGGCAGTTTCGGAGAAACAACCCCTCAAAGTCGCCGAAAAACCCTTTTTTTCGATTTTTTCAACAATTAGTAAAAAAAACACATTAAAAATTGTTCAAATCGGATGGCATTCGAAATTTATACTGTCCTAAGTACAAATAATAGTGTGTATCATTGCCATCCGATTTCGATTAAATTTACCCCTATTTAGCCACCTCCAAAACTCATGAAAATAACAATTTTACGCAGCGTATGGCATTATTTTCATTGTTATTGAGTCTTGGGGGTTGGCTAAATAGGGGTAAATTTAATCGAAATCGGATGGCATTGATACACACTATTATTTGTACTTAGGACAGTATAAATTTCGAATGCCATCCGATTTGAACAATTTTTAATGTGTTTTTTTTACTAATTGTTGAAAAAATCGAAAAAAAGGGTTTTTCGGCGACTTTGAGGGGTTGTTTCTCCGAAACTGCCCATCAGGATCGGATGGCAATTTTTTTCCAACGTTTGGTGGTGTCAATAAGTATGCTCACTAATTTTGAAGCGGTTGCCTTTTCAGTTTTTTTTTTATTTTTTTTTTATTCGCTAGTGCAAAAACGGCCCGCGTGGTTCGGATGGCAAAAAAAATTTATTATATAATTAGGGTATTTCCTTTAATGCAACCGCATTTTTATCCGGTTGCCTTTTCAAACATTTTTCGATTTTTCCCCACCCCCATATCGCCGCCCCCGTCCATTTGGGGTCACTTTGGCCGCTACCAGGGGGTTCTGCACCACTCATAGGCCCAGATTACCACTCGCCATCCGGTTGCCTCTCCGACACCGGATTGACGTGCCATTGCTTTGAATAAAAGGATCGTACCTACCATTTTCCATTTTGGAGATACAGACGTGCAAAAGTTGCTTTGATATAAACTGAAAATTTAAAAAAAAGTAGTTAATAGCTATGGTAACAAGAAACTTGCATTTAAATTAAATCAAATTAAAAATAAAACGGACTTATTTAAATTTGATGGTTCCATACTTTTCTTGACTGTTAAAATTACAATGGGCACTATGAGAATTTTCGAACATTGATATCTTATCAAATATATTTTATTAATATTTATTTCCATTTGAAACAAATAATTTAAAAAATGTGTCATTGTCCGGTAACTGATGAAAATGCCGCAATTGTTCAAAGAATTATTAATGGGTTGGACGGAAACGAAGTCACCGTCGCTGAGTTCATTGGATTGGTAGGTCCACATACCCAAGATAATGGTAAGTGGGTTTAGCTGTGGTGGCTCCTCCATGAGCGCTGCAGAACAATCTTAGATACTTTATAATTTTTGAGTGAATTACGTTTTCCATACTTAACCAATATTAATGCTTACGAAATAGTGTAATAGACCACAAAACTCGTGTATGATCTCTGTGGCAGTTTCTTGTGCGCTCCGAAACAGCACCTGAAACGTCATTATCAGATACCCTCGGTGTACAGTGTACACCATAGATATATAAGTCACTAGAGTACGTATGCTTGCCAAAAGTGAAAATGTCCTCAGTTGAGAGAGAGAGAACGCTGCAGAAATTCCGGAAAACCAGATATTTGTTTACTCAAATCAGCATTGTTTTGTATCATTAGTTACCAAAGAGATAAGGAACTGTTCTCTGTCTGAATTGCAGACACTCACTCGCGTACTCTAGTCTAATATCTCTGTGGTGTACACTGTACACCCTGACCCACAAATTATTAAGCCAACACTTTTGACGTATCTAGTACATACACATACGTGATGCACGACACACGGCTTATGGCAGTACTGACTAGTGTTACAGTGTATATTGTAGTTTGTTGTCAACAGTGTTTGAAAAAACTTAATAATTTAATAAAGCGTTACTATGAATGTTATTTTTTTTTCAATCAAAACGAAATTTGTTTAGGCGCTTTGCTTAAACGAGTAATGGACAGTGATTTACGTACGTTTCGAACTACTTGCGGCCAAGTGTATGACACCATGACGGCTGATGTGGGCGACGTATTAGCCAACGAACACGTTACCCTTGAAGAACACTATCAGAACGAAATTTATTCGCTTAATAACAAAATTGATCGCCTGATGAAAGTCTTATTGCGACACTTTCCCGATTTCAGCATGGAAAAATATCGAACAAATCCAAACTATGTGAATGAACTCATTCCGCCTTTTGTTCCCGTAAGTTTCCTTTACTGTAAAATAATATTAATAATAAATAATAATGCGTTTAACGTCCGTTTCTCGACTGTTATCATACAAACGCCATTCGCACCATTACTATTTTCTATCTACCAACACTCCTCGTTATTTTCTACATTTTTAAACTTCCACTTAATAGCAATGGGTAAATGAAGGAATTTTGGGACATTAGGATAAGGTAGGCAAATTTTGATCATAGGAGTTTGACAGGTAATCGGCCATGGCCTTGAATAAGAAACCATCTCGATATTTATCTATAGAACTAGCGGTTCCATCCGGTTTCACCCGGGTGTAAAAGAACGAATGGGGAAGGGAGGGACATGAATACACACATTCATCTTAGTTTACCGAGATGAATGTTGTGTCCAAATTTCATGATGATCGGAGTTACCGTTCAAAATTTTTTGTCGATAAGAAGCAGTATTTATATCTACTTTTTTTAACTAATAATTTTTTTTTAATTAATTAAATAAAATTAAAATAAATTTTAATGTAAGTCTAAGAAGAAAGCAATGTAGAAAAAAGAGAGTTGTGTGGTTTTAAGAAACCACGACGCAAGTGAAACTTTTATTGGATTGTAGGCGTTGGATTGTAGACACTTATCCATCACGATTAATTATAAACATATTATATTTATTCACATGAATACACGAAAAAAAACATGTAAACACTGTACAGCACTTGCCCGCATGACAGACTGACTATGTGTTATGCATACTCAGTGAAATGTATACATTTCACTGTGCATACTACACGGTCAGCTGATGCTAACCATGGGCGCCGCCATATTGGCCTTGGCTGCTCTACCGAGCGTCTACTCCGAGCGCCTACTCCGAGCGCCTTTCACTTTACCCCTACTCCGCGGCCGCCTGTAATGCGACATGCAACAGACGGCCAGAAAAATTCGGGGCGATAGAATAAAGGTTTCACTTTAAAATTAGTTTTTGTAATTTTCTATCAGGCTTGGACCGATCACGACTTTGAAGAATCGAAGAAACAAGCGCGACTTCATCGACTTCAGTGGTTGCGTGAAGAAGGGCAGAGATTACAGAAAGAGAATGAAGGTCTCATAAATTATCTCGAGGAAATTCAAGAATCAGCGTTCCATGACTCTTTCGATTTGGCTGCTGATGAGCAAGCCGTCGCCGCCGAAGGACATAATCTTTCAAGAGTGCATGCCAAGCTACAAGACAAGTATTTATTTTCTGGAAATTGTCAATTAGATACAGTGTAAACTCTATATAGCGACACTCAAGGGACTGTGCCCTTTGTGGTATTATTGAGAGTTATCGTTATTTACTCATAATATTTAAATTTTCAACTGACCAACAAACATAAATACCATCACAAATTACAGCTCAGCAAAACATGTGAAAGATAATTCCAACAAACACGAGAATGAACTTCTTAGAATCTTTGGTAAGCATGATGCCGACAACAAAGCAACAAAGTAACAGACAAGTACTGTTTATTGCTTAAATGATGACATATTGTTGTCGTTATTTACAGTGGGTGTGTCGTTATTTAGAGTGTATCATTACAGGAGCAACAAGTTTATCGAGTGACGTTAAATGGAGTTTACACTGTATTTGAATATTATTATACAGTATAGATCACATAATTTAGATTTTATTCTTTTTTTTTCGCCTTTTGGTTACGGAACCCTAAAAAGAACTTACAAGAAAATATTCCTTTGCGGTTATTGATGATATGCTTAAATATTATTGCAGGTTAGATGCGCAGAAGCAAAGAATCACCGAACTAATGGTGAAAGTTCAAGACCATAGCAGATTCGAGGAGCCAGGAGCGCGCGTGACAACGTCTGTTCACCATGTCAGCCATTCCGTCATGTCCGTGACGAGTACCGGAGAAATTGATGTCAGAGGTACTGTTGTGATCGAAAGCAAAACCGGAATGTTACCGCCGGATCCACGCCATTCGCCGGCCAGATCAAAGTCACCACGAAGGTTAAATTACGAACTTGAATTATTAATTAACTGTAATGATTAGTTTATTCTATTTTCTGTTAATTTAAGTAAAGGCAGACAAACGCATAGGATGTGTGTTTATTCTCCTGCATGACGTATATTTATTTATTGTCATGCCATTTTCATCTAAATAGTGTATTACACCACAAGGGCCGAAAGTTTGATGTCTTGCACTGCGCGCCACGATGACCTCGGTTTTGCCTCGGGCATCGTGGCGCGCAGTGCAAGATATCAAACTTTCGGCCAGGGTGTATGCTATTTTTCTTCATACCTCGGTGGTAAATACGCTTATTAAATACATAATTAATTACTTACTTATTTATTACATAAAACATAGATAAATTCCAAGCAAGCAGCTTTGAGGTTATACGTAAAAACACGAATGATAGCTGGTCGCGACTATTAGCTAAACTGTAATAGGGCTGCTATGGAAACGACATCTAAACAACAGTCGATAGGTGATTTTTTCTTTACTGGCGCCCGAACGTAGGTATGTACTACCCGCACCAATGCGTAAATGTTAGACTTTCTGCCTTACAATTGGTGCCGAAAGTATGTACTTTCGATCGAGGTATGAAGAAAAAAAACTAAATAAACTTTCAAGAAGTAACTAAAAACTAAAAGAAATATGTTGACGTATATAAGTATTGTGTGAAGGCCTCCGAGGAAATAATTTCTTTTAAAAGAGGTCTAGAAATGAAAAGCCAGTGTTAATGCGTTGTTTACGAAAATTATTCAAATATGTCGCGGCCCGCTGAAAGATCACAGCTCAAAATTTTAGAAAAATAAGTTATAAACTATAGATAAGAAGATCCAAATCCGGATTGAAACGTCAATTGGTTAATTGACTTTTTTGTTAATAAATCTTTTTGGAAAATTAGGCGGAAATTTTATTTATATAATTATTGTAATTAATAAAGACTGTGTTAAAAATTCCACTTTAAGGAAATCGATTCAACGTACGGCTCCACCTGAGCTAATGAGTGACGACGAATTGCTTAGAAGGCTAGATGAACTCAATGCGAGAGCAGAAGCAGAAGAGAAACGGCAAAGATTATTTGCAGAAAAATCGAAAACATCTTCAAAACCAAAATCAAAACCTGCAGCTTCTAAACCGGTGACATCAACCAGAATAGCAAAACCGAGCCAACAAAAAAAACCAAAAACTGTTAAAAAGCAAACACCGCAAGCCTATCCTGAAGGATGGTGATGCAATTTTATGTTTCTTGAGTTACGTTATTTTAAAGTTGATATCAATGTACCCATGAAATTGTTTTTGTTATGTCATCATTAAAAATTAAAGTGACATTTTTGTGTGTGCAAAATTGTTTTTTTTTATAATTTTTTTTTATTATTAAATTCACAATGAACGACCTGTATGAAGATTTGAATTATGATTGTAACTATAACATGTTTCTTTGCAAGACAATGCTTTCGAATCTGACGTCACTCAGTGGTAAGTAAATGCAATTTATATAGCTTAAGTTTCATTTTATAACGTTCAAGCGAAGACACCGATAATAATAATTAGTAAACAGCTAGAACTGTTTTTACTTTTTTATGAGTATATACGCTAAAAAAGTATATTTTGACAAGCGACATTTGCGCCCTCGTGTTTTTTTTTTTAATTCTGGTTCAGCCAAAACCTTAATGTCGTATGTTATACGTTCATTTTAATAAGGATTAATATAGTTGAATAAAATGGGTAAAAAGCTATCAAATCGAAAGTGCTGTGTTTTTAATTGTAAAGATACACCAACTAAACATCCAGAATTACAATTCCGCCGTTTTCCTTGGTTTTCTTATGAATTAGAGAGGGAAAAAAATGGACTTCAGCAGTACGTCGTCACTCGTCAAGGGTAATTAAATTTTATTTTACGTCTGTAATCATTATTAGATACAGGAAAAATATCATAATTGTTATTTTGTTAACAAAAATAAGATTTAAAAAAATTGAAATGAAAAATGTATATCATTTATGTAGTTTTTTTACTGACATTGTGAGAAAATATTTTTTTTTATAACGCTGATTTCCACAGGTTTGTAAGTTTTGAGTGAACCAGATTTTAAAAAATCAAACACGAGATGGCGCAAAGATCGCATTTCAAAGATATTTTCCTAGCGTATAGAACGAGTAATTATGGTGTTCAGATTCATGAAATTTTTAACCAACTTCAAAAAAGAACTTGTAACACAATTCGATGCGTTTATTAAAAAAAAATTACGTTAAGACCGCTGCACACGAGGCTAGTTCTGTCGCTAGAACCACTGCTGGAGATCTTCTGCTGGCCGGCGGGCTGGCGGTACGAGATAAGAAATTACATTCCTGCGGGCTCACGTGCGAGGTCACAAGATGAATTTCAAAATTAAGAACCGGGGCTATTTTTCTCGCTTGTTCGTCTGCTTGTTTTGAGCAAGAACTAATCAGAAAACAGTGTTTTGTCACGTGGGTGACATGGACAAACGTCTACAAACAAACACGTCGTCATAGCGTGTGTTCTGTTCAGAGACAATAAACGTTCACTTTTGTTAACATATTCTATCACTGCACGGTACTTATCGGACATCCTGTATCTTGTGTCACAATTTTGGCCGCGTTAATCTCCGAAACCACTGAACCGATTTTAATGAAATTTTGTAAATGTGTCTTGCTTGGCCCAACTTGGACTGTAAGATATTTTTTATAATATTTTGTACAAAATTACGGTATTTTCTAAAAAAAACTGTTTTAGTAACATGTATCTTGCGTCACAATTTTGGCCGCGTTAATCTCCGAAACCACTGAACCGATGAATTGAATTTTATAAATGTGTCTTGCTTGGTCTAACTTAGACTATAAGCTGGTTTTTTATAATATTTTGTACAAAATTACGGTGTTTTGTAAAAAAAAACTGTTTTAGTAACGTGTAGCGACATCTGATAGAATTTACCCAAAGCTATTAGTTCAGAACCAAACAAAAAATAACTGTTTTAGTACCAAGTAGCGACATCTGATAAATTCGCTCTTAGTTCAGAAGCAAACGAAATGCGTTTTGCAGAATTATATCTACCGTACCCGGACGAAACCGGGACGGACCGCTAGTTATCTATAATGATGTGAACTGTTTATAGATAGACAGAAAGTCGTAAGATGGATGCGTAAACTGTCCACGTGTAACCGAAGTGTTGATGAGATGCGGTTAAGAAACGATTTTATGTACTACCTGGTTTTAAATGTCCAGAATTGTGAATTGCAAGCGCCGTTCACTGAAAACCCTCCTTCGGGAGCATTGCCGACGATTGCTCAGTTATTGGTAGGTACTTTATTTAATTAGCTCTACAATACTAAAATTCTAATTTAATAGTATATTGTCCGACTAGTGAGAGAAGGAGAAGATTCCATGAGCGTGAAATTTGCCGCACGAGCGTAGCGAGTGCGGTAACACGCGAGTGGAATATTCTCCTTCGATCAATGGTCGCACATAATACTTTATTCAACTAGCACGAGTAATATGTAATCGGAGTCCTGATAAAAGAGGGAAAAATAATAAATCACTTCATTGATTGACGTACCCACCGTCAGTGTATGCACACAAGATGGCCCTGACTTTCACTGAATTGCGATGCTGTTTTCATATATACAATACCGCCTACCACGTTCCTATTGGTCCAGAAGCCGTGCAGTTTTTTTTCATTATTTAACTGCTTGGGCTTGCTATTGCGTTCCTATTGGTCCAGAAAATTCATTATATCACAGTACGGTTCATTATTAGCACTCTACGCGTCAACATGAAGTAATCTATTATTTCTCCCGAATTTAGCAGGGCTCCGAAATTACATATTACTCACGCGTGTTGAATAATAGTATATTACACCACAAGAGCAGAAAGTTTGCGCGTTATGATGCCCGAGGCGAGCGCAGTCAAGGAATTTATATACCATTTTTCTTTATACCTTAGTCGAAAGTACGCTTATTAATTAATTATTTAATTACTGATTAATTACATAAAAACACAGATAAATTCTAAGCAAACACCTTTGAGGTTATAAATGAAACACGAATGACAGCTGGTCGCGACTATTGGCTGGCGACAGTATCATGAAGCGGTGTACATGATAACTGTTTTGCTTCATACCTCGATCGAAAGTACATACCTTCGGCATCAATTGTAAAGCAGAAAGTCTAACGTTTACGCATTGGTGCAGGGATCACACGCACTGATGCGGGAAGTACGTACGTTCGGGCGGCAGTAAAAGAAAATAACCTATCAACTGTTGTTTAGATATCGTTTCCATAGCAACATTATTACATTTTAGCTAATAGTTGCGAACAGCTGTCATTCGTGTGGTTACGTATAGCCTCAAAGCTGCTTGCTTGAATATAATTAATTAATGTATTTAATAAGCGTACTTACGACCGAGGTATGAAGAAAAATAGTAGTGCATGAATAAAAAATAGAGAATAGTTACTTCTTACCACAACAAATTTATTAGTGGATGTACATTTCGAGAGCTAAAAAGTACGTACTTCCTGCATCAGTGCGTGTAATCCCACCAATGCATAACTGTTAGACTTGCTGCCTTAAAATTTATGCCGGGAGTACGTAGGTACTTTCGATCGAGGTATAAAGAAACTTTGTCTTTCGAATTGGTAATTGAGTTGAAGTTTAAGAAAAAAGTAAGTTATCTTCTAATATGAAGAAAACATTTACGATACTAACAACAAAACAAAAATCCTTTTTTTTATTAGCCAGGTGGGTTAGATAATATGAATTTCGATATGGATGCAAGTGCACCGGATATGGATAAAAGACCTGAGCATCAACGTCCACTTTTATATAAGAATTCGCCTGATGGCGGGGCGTTTCTTGCCGCTCAACCAATTCCACGTTGCGGCGCGTTTTGTTATTTGGCCGTTGTCAGCAGATCGGTGACAGCTGATTCATCCAACTCGCCATAAAAGTATGAATCCTTTTTATCACCGATTAATTTTGATTGTGAGACTCGATTTTTTCTTAACACACCAATATTATTCAATTGTAATTTTACAGAATAACAACAATGGTACTTTGCTGAAGATTTTGGTTGTCATTGAAGAATTTAAATGTTATAATAAAATTACGTTTAAAATTTATGTTCCACTCTGTACTAATATTAAACTTGTACTATATTGCTGTTTTTGCCTAAAAAATACAAATATTTGAGTCCTTTTATATTGCCCAAACTTGTAAAGTTCGTTTGTTGGTGCAGTTCTGAACTAGTTGGGACTACAGAACTCCTCGAACTGTCAAAATTACGCATTTGTTGGCCAAATTCTTGAACTCAGACTTGGTTCAAACAGTTCCAGGTCTGGTTGATCTGATGTACTCTCGTATAGAAAGCTACCTACTCCTATAAATTATTATTACATAATTGTAAAATTTCATTCGAATCGATGTAAATATGGCGGAGTTTTAAGCCTGTGGCCTGCGGATAGACAGACAGACGAAGGAAGGGACGGACATGACAAAATTATAAAGGGTTTCGTTTTTCGCCATTTGGTTACGGAACCCTAAAAATGTAGCCCCAATTACAAGTGTCTTTTAGTTATCAATGACAATTCGTATAAAGATACTTATGACCTTAGATTCTAGGTGTAAATGAAATTAATAAATCTTTTTAATTGTTAGTAACTTTTTTTTAATAATATACATTTTGTTTGTCGATTTTTCAATGTGTTAACAATGTATAATATACTTATATTGTTAGTTCATAAATTCAATGGAAACGATTTATTTATTAGATTAAAATCAATGGTGTCTGGTACAATACCAAAAATATTTTCTTCAGATTCACGTCTTGTTCAGTTACAACTTACAAGCCATAGAGTTAATTGTTCTATGGTTGCATAGTTTTTAATCCGAGTTTATTTTTCAATTATTAAATTAGGAAATGAGCAGTTAATTTGTTCTGCATCAAACGATTATTATGTTCATCGTGACATATTTGTAAGAAATTTAGCAACAGCTTGTAAACCGTTCCATATTTCATTTACAGTTGGTTGTATTTTATTTGGAGGCAGTTCAAACCCAGTCGGGCCACCTTCGGGTAACTCAATACAATAAACAAACGGAACGCCGAGAACTCCTTTAAACCAGTCATCACTTCCTCCTCCAGCTACGTACATATCTTGCCCAGGTGAACCGACATAGTATTTGTAACCAGTTGCCTTATTCATAATATTAGCGACACATTTCAACGACTCTATATCTTCCGGTAAATCTTTCGTGTATCCCCAGGAATGATAAATATTCGTACCGAAACTGTGAAAAGTTAGGTAAAGTTGAATCTTCGGAACGGACAATCCAAGGTCACGCAGTGCGCTCGATTCTGGTTCAGAAAATGGCTCCGGGCCGGCGTACGTCTCATCGCACGGATATGTCGGGTCTCCTGATATGGATGGACTATTGAGTTCGGACAGCCATTGAAAATCGAAGTTTCTGTTCAAATCGATTCCGTAACAGCCATCGGAATCGTTGAGCGGAACGCGCGTCTTACGCCATAGGCGATCCTTCAAATATAAAGCAATTAATTTAACAAATTTTAATAAGCCACTATATGTTAAACGAGAATCACTCAGATTGTTTACTTAGAGGAGACAGTTACTTTTAAAAATATAGTGTAAAGTTCACTTAACGTCACTCGATATAACGACAAACTCCTTAAAACGTCGAAATTACTTAGCTCTAATTGGTTTACCTTTTTTCTCATGCAATGATACACTCTAAATAACGACACACCCATTCTAAATAACGACAACAATACGTCATCATTAAGCAATAAACAGCACTTGTTTGTTATTTTGTTGCTTTGTTGTCGGCATCATGCGTACCGAAGATTCTAATAAATTCGTTCTTTTGTTTGTTGGGATTATCTTTCATATGTTTAGCTCAGCTGCTTATCGATAAGTTATCATATTTTTAGTTGCCCACAAACTTGCAAACTGTGAACATTGCGAGTAAAAGAAACTCTTTGTGTATTGACGAAAAAGTTTTATTAATACGCGCAATAGATGCGGGAGAAAAGATAAGTGATGTTGGAAGACGCTTTGGATTCAGTCGCTCGACCAAATCGACAATATGGAAGAACAAAGAAAAAAATTCTAGAAGCAGAAGAGGATGGATAATTATTATAGTAAAAAAATTCCAGCCAATTGGGCGACGGGACCATTCCAACTTCAAAACTGTTGACATTTGATTAAAATAAAGAAAATACAATATCTTATATCGCGTGAGGTGACGCGGGTAATGGCTAGTATTCAATATGATATTTGCTAATCGTTGCCATGGTTACCTATATAATATGTTCCACGTCATGTAAATATTAATCAAAACATGCCGAACTTGTTTATTTCTGATAGATCCATAAAACAAAAGAGGGGCTTATTTTTTTTTATTTTCAAAATATTTCCGAAACTATAAAGTTTAGAAAAAAAATTTTTTAACGAAACTTTCTTGAAAAAATAAATAAAAGTATACCATTATTATATAAAAAACACCGTTATAGCAAATATCTCTTCTGCGCATACGCCGATTTTCCCCAAAAACAATAGGGCTCTTCATATTTGCATACCAAACATCCTCCCAAAATTTGGTTTCGAACCGCTCATCCGTTTGACCTGTATCGTGTTCACAGAGAAACAGACGCACAGAGATTTTCCAAAAATATGTTTTTTGGATTCAGGGGACCTCAAAACGGAAAGATATTGTAAAAATTTTGAAAAGTGATTTTTGACCTAAACTAGTACCATTCCACTTGTGGGTTGGAATGGTAAAATATTAATGGATTATTTCTTCTCTCCGGTTAACGACAACTCTCAATAGCGCCACAAAGTGCACAGTCCCTTCACAAAATAATTATCTCAACCGCCGGTAAGTAAATACAACATTATTTTTATCTTAAGTGGAGAATTAATTTGACAAAGTTTTTGTCAGTTAAATTTGATTGATAAGCCTCATTAATTGTTGCTTTTATATCCTACAAAACTGCATTTCTTAGAAAAAGACGAGTGCTTTTCTCTCATACTGGATGTTATTATCATTATTCATTACGTTGTATTAAATGATATAGGGAATGCTAGGTCCATTTATATATTTTACGTCTTTGGTGTGAACTAATATGGGAAATGCTAGGTCCCTCTCCGATCACTACTTACGTGCGTGTGACTGTATTCATAACCATCGGGATTCAGTACTGGAATAATATACCAATCAAATTTAGTAACACAAAGATCGGTAAACGCAGTTGCGTTATCCAAAAGTTGGTGCGTTATATAGAGGGCAGTAGCTGGGGCAATCCATTCCCGTGCATGTATGCCAGCATCAATTACAATAGCCGGCCGTTCTTCTTCGTTATGCGTTGCTTTGAACGTTATCTTTATCATTTTTATTAACCTGCCTTCAAATGTTCTGCCAATTGAGGATACTTTTGCACTCTCTGGATACTCTTGTTGCAACTGATCTAAATAATTCACTATCTACAAATTAAAAAATAAATCATAGACGGGCAATGAAGTTATGGCTGCTGGATTCATTCTTTTTCAAAATATATTTTCATTGATTTCATTGTTTTATTACCTCGTGGTATCTGTGATATTTCTGAAATGAAATTTTATTTCTTTGTTGTGATAAATCTTCAAAGATTTTGTGGGATCTGTATAGAAAAATATAGAAAATTAATTAATCTAATCAATTTAGACCGCACACATTAATCCAGCATGAACCACAAAGACTAGCACACAAGAGCTCGAATTAAGCATAGACACTAACCATAATTGGTATGTTGGTGGCCAATCCGCAACCATGTATCTCTTTTAGTTTCGAAGATATAGTAAATTTTAACTGTTTAAATTTTTATACATTTTAAACCGCCATAGCGTTTAAACTAATAGACATACAAATTTGCGCTTAGGCCTAATCGATTCAGCGTACTTTTTTCTATGACATGTTGATATTAAGCATATCAAAGATGTTTATATAATTTCCTAAATATCGTAAATTGATAATATAGAAAATAGATAATATAGAAAATAGATAATATGGCCCGCAATATCATATGAGCTTGACATGCCTGGTCTAAACTAATAGAGATACGAATTTTTTCTATAAGACACATCAATATTAAGCATATCGGGGATGTTTATATATTTTCGTAAATATCGTAAATCGTTTCAATGTTTTCATGCGTTTTGCAAATATGCTACTTTTTAAGACACTAAACGATTTTTGACCTGTTACTCATATATATTAACCGAACTTATAGAAAAAATCAAGCTGATTCGATTCCGACAATTCAAAACCCTGTGTCACTTTTAGTTTCGGAGATATGAGCGTTTATTTATATCTTTATATCGACGTTCTTTTTAGTGACATTGTTTTGTGTAATACTGAGCAAAATTAATAGAATTTAAATAATTAAATTTTAAAACCCTGAGGAGTGTTTATGGCTTTTCGAGCTCATAGTGCAGGGCATAGTGGCGCATTCGTTTGCAAAATTCGTTTGGTTCGTAAATTTTTTTTTAAATGTCCAGGAGGCTCTCCTGATTATAACAGTGTAACATGACACTCAATATCTGTTGCCGTTATTGTTTAAACAACGAAAAATTGAAAATATTGCAAAATAATTTTTTTTGCAATAAATAATTTTTTTATATATTTTTCAGACTATTTTGAATCGAAAAAGTCCTTACACTCATTATCGTATCTTCAACCGGTGAATTTTTATGAATTTTTAAAAATTAAAAATCGTTGTGATTTTCTTGAATTAAATAGTACACCTGAAAAAAAATACCGTGATTTCTATTTTTTTATTAAATATTTAAACTTTAATAAAAAAAATGGCGTAATCAGATTTCAAATATTTTATTAATTATTATGTTTATTATTCATAATAACAATATGCAATAATTTGTCGAAGCGTACCATCTGCCTCTCTCTTACTAATGTCATACATAGGACTGGGAGTGAGATGACAATACTACTATCCTTAAAGTGCATGCGCGTAAAGACCATATTGTTATTATGAATAATAAACATACTAATTAATAAAATATTTGAAATCTGATTACGCCATTTTTTTTTATTAAAGTTTAAATATCACGATTTACAACGATTTTTAATTTTTAAAAATTCATAAAAATTCACCGGTTGAAGATACGATAATGAGTGTAAGGACTTTTTCGATTCAAAATAGTCTGAAAAATATATAAAAAAATTATTTATTGCAAAAAAAATTATTTTGCAATATTTTCAATTTTTCGTTGTTTAATAAACAATAACGGCAACAGATATTGAGTGTCATGTTACACTGTTATAATCAGGAGAGCCTCCTGGACATTTAAAAAAAAAATTTACGAACCAAACGAATTTTGCAAACGAATGCGCCACTATGCCCTGCACTATCATTAAATTTAAAATGTAAATTGGTGAATGAATTTCATGTGTGATATGATGATGCCTTAGCTTCTTAGCCCCCACCGTGGACCCGCTGCTGTTTTATTAAGTATCATTTTATTAGTAATTGGACATACTTAAGAGTATTCGTCCCTGCAAATACCCCCTGCACCCTTCATCTCAAATCTTTTCCCCTCGCCTAAAAACGGTTCGCGCTCTCCCGACGCTATTTTTAAAGCTAGAGGGTTCTGGTAAACGCCAAATGAAAGATAAAGAATCAGACTACAGATCCTTCAGGCGAATTTTTTGAAAAAAAAGTTCCTGAAAAAACTTACAACCTTTTGAAAAAAATAATAAGTTACGTAATATTTCACACGTAGGCGAAACTGTGTTTCAAAAAATTCGCCTGAAGGATCTGTAGTCTGATTCTTTGTCTTTCATTTGGCGTTTACCAGAACCCTCTAGCTTTATAAATAGCGTCGGGAGAGCGCGAACCGTTTTTAGGCGAGGGGAAAAGATTTGAGATGAAAGGTGCAGGGGGTATTTGCAGGGACGAATACTCTTAACCTTTTTATCTCGTGTGAGCATAGATCTACCAATTATAGCAAGAACTAGTGCTGTTTTTTTATTCGAAATGAAGTGTCAATTAAATAAATTAAAAAAAATTACCTTTGTCTATTCTCTCGAATTTGATTTGACTGAGAACATTTTAGTAGCAGGTCATAGAAATATTGTGGTGGTGGTGGTGGATAATAATTAACATTATACTCTGATAAACCTTCTTCCACAATGGGCAGTTTGGGGTCGATCGACTTTCTAAAAAGCAAAATAAATATATGTCTATCTATCTATCTATATAAAACTTTCGTGTCTCAATTGTGGCTGCGCTAATCTCCGAAACCACTGAACCGATTTTAATGAAATTTTGTAAGTGTGTCTTGTTTGGTGCAACTTACACTATAAGATAATTCTTATTAAATACTAGCGGTCCCGCCCGGTTTCACCCGAGTGCAAAAGAACGAATGGGGGGAAGGGACATGAGTACGCACGTTTATCTTAGTGTACCGAGATGAATGTTGTGTCCAACTTTCATGATGATCGAAGTTACCTTTGAAAAGTTTTTGTCTACAAATCATCAATGCCAAATAATTTCAAATTAATAAGACATTCTCGATTCTGTCTCGAGTTTCACACTTCATCGATGTTTGAGAGTTGATTGCCTAATTCTGCCAATGTGACGGATGGTGGTCAATTATAAAACAGGGATCTTGTTTCCTGTCCGCACAATTTTGTGGGCATTGATTCTTTCCTGTGGTATGGTGGAGTTATCCGTAAAATGGAATTAGGTACTGTATCACTTTTAGTTTCGGAGATATTATGAGCGTTTATTTATATTAAAAGAGAAAAACTTAAAAACGCCATAACTTCTAAACGGTTAATGATACCGATCTGGGAGTGATTGGAATCGACTCAGCGTAACATTTTCTATAAGAATAACCTCAGTTGTAAGTCGTATATAAACAATATGTCATAGATTTCTGGGTTTTTCTTTCAAAATTGAAAAACTTTTCAAAAAAAAGTTGGTTCTGTTTCGTTTGATATTGTGCATATATATAGAAAAAGTCATTCTGAATCGATTCCGACCATCCGCAAACATGCATCTCTTTTAGTTTCGGAGATATAGCCAATTTTATTGGCTTTAAATTTTTATACATTTTAAACTATCTTAGCGTTTATAACTTTATACCAGTGATGTCAAACACGCGACCCGCCGCGCCGAGACGTTAAAAAACATTAAGTCTTATAATATAATCATTCTAACAATCCTATTTTATTAATATTTTTTAAAGTTAAAAACATGCGGCCCCCAACTTAGTATAAAATAGATAATATGGCCCGCAATATCATATGAGTTTGACGTGCCTGGTCTAAACTAATAGTGATACGAATTTGCGCTTAGGCCTAATCGATTCAGCGTACTTTTTTCTATAAGAGACATCAATATTAAGCATATCGGAGATGTTATATATTTTCGTAAATATTGTAAATCAGGCCCGCAGCGCACTTTCATCCGGCCCGCGAAGATTTTAGAAAAATAGTAGCGGAAATGGAATGTGAGGACCTTTTTTTTTTTTCTCTCCGAATGCGGAAATAGAATGTGAGGATCTTTTTTTCTGCAAATTTTTGGCCCGCGAAGAAATTTTCGTCAGCCATCCGGCCCGCGGTCAAATTTTCATCACCTATGTTCAATGTTTTCATGCGTTTTGCAAATATGCAACTTTTTAAGACACTAAACGATTTTTGACCATCAGTTATAATATTAACCGAACTTATAGAAAAAGTCAAGCTAATTCGATTAAAGTGTCAATTGGTGAATTATTTTCATATGATATGATATGATGAGGTCCTGAGCTCCTTAGCCCCCACCGTGGACCCGCTGCTGTTTTATTAAGTATCATTTTATTAGTAATTGAACATACTAAACGTTTTTATCTCGTGTGAGCATAGATCTACCAATTATAGCAAGAATTAGTGGTGTTTTTTTTTTTATTCGAAATGAAGTGTCAATTAAATAAATAATAAAATATTCAAATCTTTGATTAACGTCTGAAAAAATGGGCGATAATTATTAAAAATATATAAATAATAAAATACCTTCGTCTATTCTCTCGAATTTGATTTAACTGAGAACATTTTAGTAGCAGGTCGTAGAAATATTGGAGTGGTGTTGGATAATTAACATTATACTCTGATAAATCTTCTTCCACACCGGGCAGTTTGGGGTCGATCGACTCTCTGAAAAGCAAAATAAATATATATCTAGCTATATTTATATAATCCTTGTGCCACAATTGTGGCTGCGCTAATCTCCGAAACCACTGAACCGATTTTAATGAAATTTTGTGATTGTGTATTGTTTAGTGCAACTTACACTATAGGATAGTTCTTATTAAATACTAGCGGTCCCGCCCGGTTTCACCCGGGTGCAAATATTATCTCTTTTGGGCTTAAATCAACAGCCACCTTAACACCCATAGGTACTTAACAACTACACGTTACATTTTGATAATTCAGTTAAATTTCTTGGTGTTATGATTGATAGTGATTTACGCTGGACCAGCCATATTGAATTAGTCTGTAAAAAATTAAATAGTGCTTATTATGCCATCAGAGTACTAAAATCGTCTACTAATATATGTTTACTTTTGCAAGTATACTATGTACTTGTTTATTCTGTTATTAGATACAATATCGTGATTTGGGGTCAATCTGTAGACTGGCACAGGCTATTTGTTAGTCAGAAAAAAATTATTAGATTAATGTATGATTTAAAACCTAGAGAATCCTGCAAACCGACATTCTTAAAACAAAGAATTCTAACTTTTCCCAGCATATATATTCTCGAGGCTGCTCTGTATGCACGTAAGCACATACTGTCCTTTGAAAAAAATTCTGAAATACATCAGCATAATACTAGAGGTAAGGACAGCATACACAGTGAAAAGCACAGGCTTAGCCTATTTAAAAAAAGTCCGAAGTATGTTTGCGGTATTATTTATAATAAAATACCTATTTTAATTAAGGATACTAAAACCTTAACAAATTTTAAAAATAAATTTAAATGTTTTCTATTATTAAAATGTTTTTATAGTGTTGATGAATTTTTATCCTCTAAGTTTTAATGTGTATATGATTGTATTTTAAATGTTTTATTGTATTTTAAATGTTTTATTTTGTGTTTAATGACAATGTCAAATAGATTTTTTTGTAAATTCTCTACTGACAAAAATAAAAAAAAAAAAAAAGAACGAATGGGGGAGGGACATGAATAAGCACGTTCATCTTAGTTTACCGAGATGAATGTTTCATTATGATCGGAGTTACCGTTCAAAAGTTTTTGTCGGACGGGCAAATTTTGAGTTATATTTTGCAACATTTTTCATTTATGCTCCGTTCCTATTGGTCGTAGCGTGATATTGTATAGCCTATAGCTTTTCTCGATAAATAGACTATCCAACAAAAAAAAATTACTATTCGAACCAGTAGTTCCGGAGATTAGCGCGTTAAACCAAACAAACAAACGAAGTCTTCAGGTTTATATATTAGTATAGATTTTGTACAAAATTACGGTGTTTTCTCGAAAAAAACTGTTTTGGCAACATATAACAAGATCTGATAGAATTTACTCAAAGCTATTAATTCAGAAGCAAACAAAAAAAATAATGTTTTAGTACAAAATAGTGACATCTGTTAAAATTCGTTCAAAGCTATTAGTTCAGAAGAAAAAAATTTGGTAGAATTTCATAGACGCTGATGACCTCAGCTGTTGAGCGTCTATAATTTACAATCTCTCTCTGGTAGAATTTGCGTCAAAACTAATAGCTTTGAACGAATTCAGACGCCGAGCCCTAAACAAAATACATTTTGCAGAATTATATTTATATCTATCGCACTCGGGTGAAACTGGGACGGATAGCTAGTACCTATGTTATAGAGTATACTAGATCATTTATCTGCCCTGAAGCTCAGTACCAGTAAACATAGTTTTAAAAAATTTGAAACTATTTTCTTTATTGAAAAAGGATCTAACGATTTTGATAAACTTTTGTACGTGAATACCTTTAGGACGATTATGAGATGGCATGACTAATTTCTCCTAGAAAAGGTAAAGGATCCAAGCTGACATAGTTCAATGGATCGGAACCATTTTTTAAATTGGTTTTTAGGAGATTTCACCGCGGATTTTTGCTTATTTACTCCTTACTTTTATAAGTAAGACTAGTTTGTGGAAAAATAAAAATTTGCGGATTCTCGAATTATCGCTGGTCTTTTGGTTAGATTATTAGAGAGCTATAAGTATTAAGTATGTCAATTATCAATCGTACTTAAATTAGGCAAGCAACAAAACTATTTTAAAAATGCTGGTTGCGATTTTATAAAATTGCATTATCTTGATTTTAAAGAAACCATGCTGATATGAGACCTATATTATCAGTTGGGAAGTTTATGATGTAGGTATGCAACCAATGGCTATAAAATTAAATTAAAAAAAAACAATAATGATTAAGATCTTTGATTAACGTCTGATTAGAACTCTTCAATAAATAAAATTATCGACCAATTTTTCAGACAAATATATTAACAAAAAAATATTATTTTTTGTAAATACCTATTATATTTGTCTGAAAAATTGATCGACAATTTTATGTATTGAATAATGATAATTTCTTTATTTTCAATAAACAAAAATTTTATGTACCGTAAATAATTTGTAAACCATAAAAAGTAGAATACCTATATATAATACTAGTGGCCCGTTCCGGTTTCACTCGGATGCAAAACTGTTCTGAAAATATTACACTGTCCTTCCCATCAACACAACAGAACTATCAAAGTACATTGTTTGGATGTACTTCTAAAGGTTTGACCAGCGTAGCCATGTAAGCGTTTTGACAAAACACCGTCAACTTTGAGACCTTTCCGGAATTTTTAGGTTTACACTTTTTATCCTCTAAAAACAACACTTAAATGGTCCGATCGCGACCATTTTTTAAATTGACTTTTCGTGCAGTGATAGATTCCAATGTGCGTACCAAATTTAGTTAAAATCAATTCACTCAATATATAGGTATATAAATCAATATAATATATTATGTTCAGAACGAAGGAAAAATCGAGAAAATTTCCGATTCGTAGGTTTTGCCATCCCATCGACGCCACGTATGTGCCATATTGCAAATATACTAAAGGAACAAAGCAGTGCACTTGTGCAGACGCCCAGATAAACACAATATGCACAGTCGCCATACCGAAGATTTATTTTTTGGGGTTGTACAGTCGGAATCTGATCGGACGCTAATTGACAATTACCAGGACCGGTTTCTATTCGCAACATGGTAGTATTAAAAGTGGTGCTTAACCCATTTAAACCTGCAATAAATAAAATTATCGACCAATTTTTCAGACAATATATTAACAAAAAATATAATTAATACATTAACGTTTCGATCCGGATTTGGATCTTCTTCAGAAAACCTACCCCCATTTTTACAAGGACATTCATTTAAAAAATGTTATAATGCGTAAGTATTGATATTAATCTTAATGGCGTTACTGAAGGTACAACGTACTTTTATCATATTCAGTTTGAGACGTAAGCCTCAAATATTTCGTTAACATTGTACTAATTGTAAAAGGTAAACTTTTAAATGTAAAGAAAAACCATTCCAAAATTGTAAAAAATTATGGAATGGTTTTTCTTTACATTTAAAAGTTTACCTTTTACAATTAACATGCTTCCAAATTTCTATATGTACAACTCTAAATTGAACATTGTACTAAACGATCTAGGATATGATATATGAATCAGTATGGTTAAATCAAAATGTAGAACAGAATAAGGCTGAGTCTAGCGCTATTTTATAGAAGTATATAATATATAACTTAAAATTTGAAGATAAAAACAGAATTCTGAGCTCAAGCTATAGTTTAATATATCAATATATTAAAAAAAAATGAAAATAATGGAATCTATTTAACATATAATGTTTCTTTGGACAAAATTAAAGTAATAAGTCAGCTAACGGTTATGGGTAATAAGTATATCAGAGATTATATTGTAAGGGTTACTAATATGAATGGAATGCTGAAGTGCTTTGTACAATCTGCAACTTGAATTAAAGCGTTTGTTTGACTTCCTTTTGGAATGTCCTATTTATTCAAATTTCAGATTTACTTTTTTTAATAAATATATATATCCATGGAATGTAAGGAGAATTATTTCTTTTTATTTTTATTAGGTATAACATTTCTGTAGCTTTGATAAATGATCTGTAAACGTTTTAAAAATTAGAAACTTTATTTTTAATGAATAAGTACTTTATTGTAAATTTAATGTCAATCTACCTGTAATATATATATTTTTGTCTCAAATACAGTACATCTATCTATACCTGTATCTATTTATTTCGTTAACATATCCTATTGTTAAAAATCATTATTTTTACAAATTAGTTTCAGGATTAATTGTAGGAATAAATTGTTTATTGTAATTTTTCTAAACTGTTGAAATCGAAAAAAAAATTAAAGACAATACCCATTGTAACGCTGATAAAATCCAAAAGCACTTATAATATTGGACAGTAAGAACAATAATTTTGTAATTGCAGAACACGTTAGAAACATTGTTAGCTTTATTGGGTCTTGTGCTACCGGATGAAATACGCGTTGTGAACTGAAGTAAACTATACCTACAGAATAATACGCCGTGTTGCGTATTTAAAAAGATTATATTAAAAACATCAGGTGTAGTGATATGAAAATCACCGTGTTAAGCAGTGGCGTAACTTGATGACATGAAAGTTTCGATAAAATATTAGATTTTGATCGAGCGGGGTGGCGTAGTGATGAGGGCACTGGACTTGCATTCGGGAGGTACCGGATTCGAATTCCGGAGAGGGCAGATATGGCTGCTGCCTCTCGCTGAGAAACGGTAATTCCTGTACCGGCTATCTTGTAGAGGTTTTCAATGGTTTCTCTCAATAATTCCAAATAAATATCGAGATGGTTCCTTTTTCAAAGCTATGGCCGATTACCTGTCAAACTCCTATGCTCAAAATTTGCCTACCTTATCATAATTTCCTAAAAATTCCTTCATTCGCTCATTGCAATTAATTAACTTGAGGTTTAAAAATGTAGAAAATAATGGGAAGTGTGGTAGATGGAAACTAGTAATGGTGCGAATGGCGTCTGTTATGACATTAAGTCGCGAGAAACGGACATTAAATGCATTATTATTACGAGTATATTATATTTTGAAGCTACATGTTTCTTAAGGGGGACATCCCATGTGACTGTCGGTTTTTTAGACATTTTTTATAAATTTTTTTTGACTACCAATAAAAAAATAGAACTTTGAACTTTCTATGATATATTTATTAATATTTCAGTAGTACTTATATAAAAAAAAATTGGTTGTCTGTAAAGTCGGTTTACGGACGATAGTTTTACGTGATAACGTATTCCGTAATACATAACCTAAATTTATATAATAATTATAATAATTTGAATCTATGATATTGCATCTTTTGCTTCAAATTTAGGTTAATTTTATTTATTAAAATTACTCACCACCTATAATATAATTGTTTTTTTTTTAACTTTCTTTCTTTCGTATTTATTTTAAGTCTCAAAGATTAACTGTCATAATATTTTGAAAACAATTCTTTCAATGTTTATATAAAATTCCAAAACCTACTTACAATATTTAAGTATTTTCATACGTCATAAAATTGATTTTTATACTGATAAAATTTGTATGAAAACGATTTTTTCGAGAGATGAGACCTAGCTAAAACGATTTTTTGCCCCCCAAAATCCCTTTTCAGTAAATTTCATCCAAATCGTTAGGGCCGTTTTCGAGAAAAGCACGCACAGGGTCAGGCGGAACGTTAGGAACGTTACACTTTTTCGTGCATGCAGCCGGTGTTTTATCAATTTATAAGATTGGTGATTCAGCAATTTATAAGACGTTATCACGTCAAAAATTTCAAGCATAAATCTCTATTTTAATCTGTAAGCCTGTGGCAATAAGATTAACTGGGATTAATCGAAAATATTGAAAATTGAATAATTGACAGACTTTTCAAAATTAATTTGTAAATTTCATGATTTTTCGATAATTTTGCGTCAAAAAAAACAGAACCACTCGGAATGTCCAAAAGATTTTAGTTCAACCTACGGCTATATATGTGCCGAATCTACCATTAAAATTTCAAACCGTTTTTGAAATACCGTGGAGACAAAAAAAACAGAGTTTTGAGAAAAACGCGTTTAAAGATTTAAGTACGAATTAAACTATGAAATCTTAACTCACCATTTATCTGCGAAAAGCTCACCAAAATTAACTAGAATTAATACATAACTCAAAAATGAAAAAAATGGATTTATCGGATTTTGCATGTTTGCTTCTTATTTGTTTTAGAAGCAACAAGCCGACACGTCATAATAGGCTCGGTGCCCAACCGCTCACCTGAGCGCTCCAAACACCTTCTAACAGCTGTACCTTTCCAACAAACTTTGAATATTATAAAACCATTTTACTAGCATATTCTAAACATGTTTAGGAATCAATTTGTGCAAGAAATTAAATTTAGAATTTTTCAACCTATCACTTGGGGTGACCGCCTTAACGCAGACCTTGGGACTGGAAATTAACTGCTAGCGTCACGAAACAAAGGCGCACATACGTGTAGCAAGGAAAGGACCGTAGAAAAAAGTGCACACAGTACGTTGTTGATATTATAGGCCTACTTTTTTTTTTTTAATATATGGTTTATTGGCCTCTACATCCTCTGACATAATCAGCCATGTCAATACGGTGGGAACAATTCCCGTGTAAGAACAGAAGAAAATAATATAAAAAAAATGTTTAAATAAAATAAAAAATAATATTAAATAATTATCATATCGGTATCCATAGGTATAGGCCTACTATAAATGCATTCCGATCAGGCTATTTCACACGTAAAGAGGTGCAAAGACAATCGATAAAATCGACTAAATCGTTATTTATTAGATGTGTCAAATGTCTCAGGTTCAACCAAAATTAACATTAATAATTTTTTTTCTTTTTAGAATTACGTGGCTGACGTTTCGAAAAAATTATTTTCATCTTTAGGGTTTGTTCCTCCGCCAACGTTTAATATCTATTGGAACAAAACTAATACGGACATTGTTATTAATAATGATTCAATAACTATTTGAATCCAGCAATGTTTTTTCGTCTTTCTAAATTATATTATAGAAAAACTTTAAGATGGCGCGGCGAACCAAAGAAGAACGGACGCTACTGAGAAATTATTTTTACTGTTAAGAAATAGTTGATACATTCAGTGTCAGAAGAACAAATATTTTTACAGTAGCGGTGATATGTTTTTTAGTGTGACATTTACCTATATAATAACTCATATATTATTATAATCACATTTACAAGAATAATTTACCGCTGCTAACAAGAGTTCATTGTTTGGAAAAAATAACAGTGTAGTTCCGATTATAAGCTATAAATACAGAAGTATGGCGAATGTGGAATGGAAGAACCGCAAATTGAATGTAATTCTTAAGGCCGCTGCACACGATGCTGGTTTTGCCGCACAATTCCTTTCTAGATTTGACTGCTAGGTTTCAATCGTGCTGTGATGCTGTGTCATGATGGCTTCACAAGATGTCTGTTTTGAAGACATCTTTGTAGACCGGTTTGGGCCACTCGGAGTGACGGTTCGAATGTTAAAAAAAGTGGACGTGTATTGTCCCATAACAGAACACACGCTATGAAAAGATACTGTTTCTTGATTGGTTCTCGCTCAAAACAAGCAGACGAACAAGCAAGAAATTTTGAAATCCATCTTGTGATCTCGCACGCGAGCCCGCAGTAATGTCATTTCCAACCTCGTAGCCAGCGCTGGCCAGCACAAGTCCCAGCAGTGATTCCAGCAGCAAAACTAGCCTCGTGTGCAGCGGAATACGTTACATTTTACTGAGAAAACTATTACAAAATGTTAATCTTGTCATTTGTATTTTCTCAAAGTATTTGTTTCATGTTTATACGTTTTATAATTTATTTTTATATGTTATATATAATATTATAGTTCATTTGCGGAACTCAAGACGTGGATCGCTTGAAAGTATCAAATGATTCACATGGTGACCCGCTTGTTATAGGTTGCTGACGCCTTCATGATGATCTATAAGTCAAGGGGCGCTGCACTCGAGGCTAGAAACGCTGCTAGAAACACTGCTTGGAGTTTTGCTGGTCGGTAGGCTGGGTACGAAGCTGGAAATGACGTCGATGCGGGCTTGCCTGCTAGCTCCCAAGATATACCTAGGTTTTAAAATTAGAACAGGGGCTAATTTCCTTGCTAAGTCCGCTGCTAGATATGAGCAAGAACCAATCAGGTAGCAGTGTCTTGTCACGTGGGCGACTTGAACAAACAACCACAAACCAAGATGGCGTCATTCTGCTCAGAGTCAGACGACTGACACGTTTTGCTCTGTGTTTACATTTGAACCGTCACTGCGCGTGCACCAGATTTATTCACAAAACTAGCTTGAAAAGATGTCTCGTGTGAAGTGAGCACATAACAGCAATCAAGAAAACCAGCGCTAGAAAACTAATAGGTAAGTATAAATAAATACAAAGACATTTAAAAATGCCGGCTCATTCTACTTACCTTATTAATTAGCATTAACATTAATTGTGATTTATATGTAATATAACATGTACTTTACCTTAATATTATCATACCTATGTACATATACATTTATTATTATTACGCGATAATGGCCATAGAAGCCGATTCGCTCTTTTTAAAATAAAAAAAAAAAAGCTAGTAGGTAAATCTAGCAAGGAATCTAGTCTCGTATTCAGAGGCCTTCAGAATGTCCAAAATTGTGATTTTTGGACACTGGTATCTTGAAAACTATTCCCCCTAGACGTATGAAATTTTAAATACAGCTTCGTTATGGTAAGCTTAACACGCCTGAAAACATTCAGTTCTGTAACGTAACTATAGTCTTTGAGAGAACTTGGTCGGCGCACCCTCCTGCACTATGATATTACGCGGAACGAAAGCACCTGACCATCCTGCGGTGTGTACAGCAACACACATATAGGTTACTGGAGAGGATAGGATAGATATTGGAAATAGTATGTTGCGGTACGGTCGAGTAGTGACGTCTATCGCTCCCCGGGGACGCCGCCCTACGCGCTTCAAGCAATATGCCGCCTTGCGATACATCTTGTACTGTCGTGAGTTTCTACGGCTCGTTTTTATACCTCACCGCTTGCAATTATTGTCTACTATACAAATAAAATAAAATATAGACTGTCCATTACGTAAAAAATTCCTGGGCCGATTTTGAAACAACCTGTATAACGTATAAGTCGAAACAACTTAAAATTTACGCTTCATTTCAGAACAATGTTAAGTGGCAAGTAGAGGCTCTGCGATTATTCACAATCCTTTCTTATCGTTTCCTAAATGCTTGAATGTGTCACTGTAGAGTAGATGTTAGCTCATCCGCCGCGATAGTGGAGGATTCGGGTTAGAGTTTCGACTGTGATATTATTTGAAAATAAATATTCTTAAAATCTTTGATTAACGTCTGATTAGAACTCTTCAATAAATAAAATTATCGACCAATTTTTCAGACAATATATATTAACAAAAAAAAAATTGTTTGTTATTATTTTTTCATTATTTTGATAATTAATAATTCTGAAAGATTTTATAAAAAGCTAATTAGAATTTAAATATTAATTATTTTTTATATTTTTTAGATCAGTTCTGAAGAAGGTCCAAATCCGGATTGAAATGTTAATGTATTAGGGTAGGACGGGGGAATGGCGTTCACTTAAGAAAAACATGGTGTATTTTTTAAATTATTTATTATAAAACAAAATTAAGAAGAGTAACAAAGTCTTTAATTTTCGAGCAATCAATACTTTAACAACAAAAGAATATATCTTTCACCTACTAGTAGTAGGAAAACATTATTATAAAAACATGTTTGAGCGGCATTGCCCCTGACTTTGGGTAATGCTGCTCAGGGTCTCATAAAGAAGTGTACCCAATCCAATCCGGCTGTTTTGCTGTTTTGATCAAAATTGTTTTTGATATTGTTGCGCTCAGCAAATTTATAAACAAGTTTACGCAAATCTGCAACATTGAGTCCATAGTATAGCGAGCCCAGCAACTTAACTTGTTCAGCAATTTCAGTTTCTGGCTGTTGGGTGGAAACTGGCTTCTTCGGTCCAATCCGCTTTAGCGGTGGTCCTTTGACGATTTCTAGGCATATCTATCAACAACAATAAAAAAATAAGTCACTAAGGGGTAATGGCGTTCAGATGAGCGGTATAACCCCAACCGGTCGTTTTGTAATTAATTTGAAATTTAAAAAAAATCATACACGATTGTTGAAAATTGATTGCATTATCAAAAAATAGAATAGTTTTATTTGCAGAAAAGTAAAATTAGTAATTAAATAAACATTAAAGTTTTGGACTTACCGACAAAAAACACCTAATTAATAATTAGATCAGCGCGGCCGCAAACAAAGAAACGCTATTCACGGTCGCATGACGCGAGCTGACTGTCCGTTTGCATCGCTGTCTATTAGAGGCCCCCTCCTTTCGCGCTTCACGCGACGTGACGTGTTGCTATGTTTCTTTTTGACAGAGTTACAGAGGTGAGCGCCATTACCCAGTGAGCGCCATTCCCCCTCCCTCCCCTAATTATATATATATATTTTTTTTTGTTAATATATTGTCTGAAAAATTGGTCGATAATTTTATTTATTGAATATTCTTATATAGCATTGTAACAATAGTTAGAGGATGGTGACAGAAATGGTCAAGGAGCACTTGGTGGCAGAAATGCTCTCTTTTGTGTCCCCCCTCTACAAATACCTACGCTTAGTGGAGTAGGGGTTTAGCGCGTTGTGGTATGACGCTGGGGCACTTAAAAAACGGCAAAATTCTAAATTCCTCTACAAAATGACAAAAAATGACTGAACAGCAGCTGAGGGACCTCCTAGTTGCAGAAAAAATATTTTTTTGCCAATTTTCCCCCTTCAAAGAGACTTTCAAAATCCTTTCAAAAAATCGAAAAAAAGTCAAAAAAATATGTAGTTGAAGTTGAAACTTAACATAATGGTTGATTCGGTGGCCCTTAAAAAGTCTTTTGGAAAAAAAAACTGCTACATTAATATATTCTAGACAGTTTCTACTTGGAAAGTAGTGCAGTGACTGCCCATAAATTCGAGTGTTTCCGAAATGTGTTTGGTTTTAAAAAACTGTTCGTCATTTTCGTCACTCGTATAATTGGATTAGCCCACGAAATACGCCACATATTTTATTTCATATTAAGGATAAATGAAAAATAAAACTTGGAAATTTATTGAATCGTCCTTTAGACCAACTGATAAAAATTATTATAAGATACCACGTCGCGTTTATTTTTTATGGAAGTAAAACTTTATAAAACAATTTTGGGTTGCGTATTTACTTTTTAATATTTTTTACAGGAGCGAGTTTAAAAAATAATTATAGAGTTAAGGCCGTTGCACACGAGGCTGGTTTTGCCGCTAGAAACACTGCTGACTGCCTTGCGACTTACGCAAATTGAAATGACGTCATTGCGGGCTCGCCTGCGAGCTTACAAGATGGATTAGAACCGGAGTTATTTTTCATCCTTGTTCCGAGTAAGAACCAATCAGGAAACAGTATCTTATCACATGGACAAATGCCCACAAACAAACACTGCGCCATAGTGTGTGTTCTGTTCAGAGACAATAAACGTTCACTTTTGTTAACATTTAAACTATTACTGCGCGCGCATGTAATCCATTTACAAAGCAAGCTTAACTTAAATACATGCATCGTGTGAGGCCATCACGCAAACCAACGCTTGAATCTAGCGGCAAAATCAGCCTCGTGTGCAGCGGCCTTAGTAACAAAACTGGATGAGGCCATTTTTTCGTAGTTGGATAAAAAATCATTTTAATTTGGGTTATACGTTCAAAAAGCATTTGTGTACCTTTCAAAACTTTTATTATTCTCTTATATTTATATACTAGCGGTCCCGTCCGGTTTCACCCGGGTGCAAAAGAACTAATGGGGAAGGGAGGGACATGAGTACGAACATTCATCTTAGTTTACCGAGATGAATGTTGGGTTAAAATTTTTTGCAGTTTTCGGCAGTTCCCTGCTTTATTACTTATTTTAAACTCAAACCTCCATTTTTGATGAAAATATATTTTTTTAAGTAGGTAATAATTATTTCTTTTAAATCAATAATTACTGTATAATTAATAAAATATAATAAATATTTAATTGAAAACACTGTAGGAACATTATTTTTATATATAGGTACCTATACTGTGTAACATAACGTTCCAGTACCCCTGGTAGATCGCACAATTTTAAATTTTTGAAAAGACAGCTGATTATGTCGACTAGCTGTGATACGTCACAGCTAGTATAAAAACGCCGGTTCGCCGCACTCAGTGGGTAGTCGATAACAGATAATTGAAAGTCTAAAGTGAGAGACGTGATCGGGCAGTGTTTTATTTTTTTAGTTTTTTTTGAATTTTACCAAAAAAAACTTAGTCAGTTCTTTATTTTGTAAAAAGTAAGCATTGGCGATCACGAAGGCTAGTCCTCTGATCGTTAATATTTTTTTTTTCTATTAACAAAAATCTAACCAAAAAACTAATTTATTTTCAGAGGGTCTCCTTGATATAAATATACATTATAAAATAATTTACTATTTATACATATTGATTGAAATTGTACTGTTTTTAAATATTTTTTTTTCCAATATACAAATAGAACATTAATATTATATATTTTTTGTGGCAGAGAATCTAATTTTTTTTTATCAATAAAAAACCGATGAAAGATATAGATATTTTTTTCTCTTAGATTATTTTTTTTTCAGCATCCTTTTTCTTTAAAATAGAATTTCAGCAAATAGTGTGGTCAATTAATTATCGTTAAGTCTTGTACGTCCACTGGTACCCCCTAGACCATTTAGCCATTTCTTATAGTTTCTTAGTTTTTGTTTAATTTTGGGTTATCGTACCAGGGGAAGCGTTACAGTTGGGGGCTCAACCGGGATCTAATTTGATTAGAGATGAACTGTCATTACATAATAGTTGCATAATAGATCTAGTACAGCGTAATTTAGTGAATAAAGAAATTAAATATTCTGTCAAAACTAAATTTGTCGTTTTTATTCTATTCTATACTTAAGAATATAATCTAAAAAAAAAAAGAAATGGACGAGGGTAACTTATTGATGCAAATACTCGAACAAATACACAACCAAAGATTAGATTTTGATAAAATTCACAAAGAGTTACAGCAACAACACGAGTACCAAAATAGTAAAATTGAGGAATGGAGACAGGAAATGAGGGAATACGTTACACAGTCATTAAAAACACACACAGACACATTCGCAAAGAAATTTGAGGATAAATTAGATCAACAAAAAGTAGAGGTCGGACAAGTTAGGGAAATTCTGGACAAAGAAAGTGGGAAAATAGAGCAACACATAACAGAAACCGAACAAAAATTAGGGAAACAAGGATCTGAAATTTTACATGTTAAAGAAACTGTACAGAAAATAAATTCTAGTAAAGAGGACATTCAGAAAAAACAAAGAATCACGGCTTATTCAAATAATCAGGCAAATCCCATACAAAAAGATTTTACAAGGTACGACATAAACGAACACCTATCCTGTTTTATCACGAGACTGCATAACTTTGTCAATTCATTTCAATATTTAGATGACCATGAAAAAATTGCACTAGCCTCTAACTACATTCCAAGAAATGAAAAAAAAAGGTTAAGGGTGTACCAGGTAGGGGACGAGGTATTAGTTAAATGCCATATGCAGTCATCGGCGGCAGATAGAATTACAAAAAAATTTTGTTTAATTTATGAAGGGCCCTTTAAAATAAAGGAAAAGGTTGCTGAAAACGCGTATCACGCAAGAAGTACGTGGCACCTTTAATGTGCGGTCTTTGCGACTTTTTTATAATAATTAAAAAAAAATATATATATAATATAATAATATTGAAACTATGTATGTACAATGGAAAAAAATACAGTTAAATTTGTAGAGGATAGTTTTTTTTTAGTTAGGTTAATCGTCGATAAACGATGTTGATAAGACTTACTAGTTATTAATTTATTTTTTGTTTTGTAAATTAAAGTAGTTTTATATCCAAAGGAGGCTCTAGGTTAATATGTTGAAAAAAAAAAAGAAAAAAACACAGTGGTCCGCTAAATGTTCATTTTTTACTGTTAATAAATAACAGTGACCGATGTCAATATGATGGAAGAGCCGGATGTTTTATGGATCGATGAACCTGTGATGGTCGGGTTACCACCATCCAGTACCGCCGAGGAACCACAACCAATGCCGGAACAACAGCCGAAAAGGAAACTAACCCTCAACCAATATCGTCATATAGCAGAGGAACGGGCTTCTCTTCCTCTGTGCCGTGCGATAGAGGCTGAACCAAATTTGGTTTGTATTTAACTTGCGGTTGGATTTTTTTTTTCTAGAGTGCTTAAGGGTTGCTGAAGAAGACCAAGTGACGTCGGACAATTAATGTGGAGGTCATGGAAGTGTCGTGGGTATTCACCGAGAGAAGATCCCATCAATCAAGTAGTGTCCAGTCGGCCATACGTAATAGTTCTAATAGTCCCAAATGAACCTTTTTACATTAATAATCATATATTGTAATTAAGAATACATAATTAGGTATATATATCTATATAAAAAAAAACTACCCTAGATATAAGGAAGTTTTTTTTTTTTTTTTGGTTTTTTTTTTTGTAGCCGGGTGTACTGTAACGTAACGTTCCAGTACCCCTGGTAGATCGCACAATTTTAAATTTTTGAAAAGACAGCTGATTATGTCGACTAGCTGTGATACGTCACAGCTAGTATAAAAACGCCGGTTCGCCGCACTCAGTGGGTAGTCGATAACAGATAATTGAAAGTCTAAAGTGAGTGACGTGATCGGGCAGTGTTTTATTTTTTTAGTTTTTTTTGAATTTTACCAAAAAAAACTTAGTCAGTTCTTTATTTTGTAAAAAGTAAGCATTGGCGATCACGAAGGCTAGTCCTCTGATCGTTAATATTTTTTTTTTCTATTAACAAAAATCTAACCAAAAAACTAATTTATTTTCAGAGGGTCTCCTTGATATAAATATACATTATAAAATAATTTACTATTTATACATATTGATTGAAATTGTACTGTTTTTAAATATTTTTTTTTCCAATATACAAATAGAACATTAATATTATATATTTTTTGTGGCAGAGAATCTAATTTTTTTTTATCAATAAAAAACCGATGAAAGATATAGATATTTTTTTCTCTTAGATTATTTTTTTTTCAGCATCCTTTTTCTTTAAAATAGAATTTCAGCAAATAGTGTGGTCAATTAATTATCGTTAAGTCTTGTACGTCCACTGGTACCCCCTAGACCATTTAGCCATTTCTTATAGTTTCTTAGTTTTTGTTTAATTTTGGGTTATCGTACCAGGGGAAGCGTTACAACTGTAATAGTTCTCAAATGAGCTATTATTTAGATTTATTTAATTTTAATTAGTCGTAAATAAAACTAAAATAAATTTAAATGATAGCCTTAGAAGAAAGCAATGTAGAAAATAAAAAAAAAAACATTAAAAACATATTCGTCCAAGGTGGGGCTCGAACCCACGACTCTGAGATTAAGAGTCGCGCGCTCTACCGACTGAGCTAACCGAGCTTCGATACGTGCGGCGCTAATATTGGGATATTCAGTTAGGGCATTTCACCTGAATATAAGTATATGGTGAAAAATGTTGACTGACATTCTGCAACATTTTTCAATGGTTTTCCGCTCCTATTAGTCGTAGCGTGATATTATATAGCCTCGATAAATGGGCTATCCAACAAAAAAAAAATCAATTCGAACCAGTAGTTCCTGAGATTAGCGCGTTCAAACAAACAAACAAATAAACTCTTCTGCTTTATACATTAGTATAGATAGATAAGTGGTTTATTTTAGACTTTTTGCGGCAATAAATAAAGAATAAAAATTATTTGAATATATATAATATTTACATCAGTTACATTTCTGACATGCATGTATCCATCCATCACGAAGAACATAAATGTTTTATCTATTTTCCAGTGTCATAAAACATGTTCTTATATATTTAATAATATGGAGTCACTTGCAAATTGTAGTGCACCAACCATTACGTTCAGTTTAAATGATGAAATATATTTCTTACTGTAGTCATTTCAGCATATGGAAAAGAGCTAATGGATTACTAGAAGTGTAGGTACAAGCGTTGGAACAAAAGACGGTGCAGAATATTCATAAATGACGTATTGCGCAAGACAGGCAATTTTTGGTCGGCAAGCTCAGCTACAACTGTCTTATATAGTTTGTGAATTATTTAGTTGTATCTGTTTCGGCAATTCTTACAGAAAATAGAGAAGCTAACAAGAACTGCCTAATGTCTTCAATTGTCGAGCGTCTGTATTCTACGGTAATTTCGGTTATAATTATAAATGGAGAGGCTTTGTAACTTTGTTACAAGAATTGACGTACGAAAGCATGCTCGTATCTAAAAACAAACGCGCTTTGTAATTCTAAATACCACCACAGCAGCTCGTGCGACAAGAAATATTTTTGTGAGCGCCAAATTAATTCGAATCTGCAAAACTGACAATTAGTTTTATAAAATAATGTAGCGGTTATCTTATGACGACGACGTTTTCTTTTTAAAAATACAAAAATAATGTCTGAACTTTAGTGTGCAATTTTTGAACGAAAAATTGTTTAGGTACATACAATTGTCTAATCAAAGAATGTAGTTTATTCAAAGAACTGGCACGTCAATCCGGTGTCGGACAGGCAACCAACAAAAAATTGTTGAAAATCCTTTTCAATGAATAATATTTTAACGACTGCTTGGACTTTTAAAAGGTTTGTGCATGAAAAGGATTTTCAACAATTTTTTGCAGCGTATGGCATTATTGTTATTTTCATGAGATTTGGGGGTAGCTAAATAGGGGTTAATTTAATCGAAATCGGATGGCATTGATACACACCATTATTTGTACTTAGGACAGTAGTATAAATTTCGAATGCCATCTAATTTGAACAATTTTTAGTGTGTTTTTTTACTTATTGTTGAAACAATCGAAAAAAAGGGTTTTTCGGCGACTTTGAGGGGTTGTTTCTCCGAAACTGCCCATCAGGATCGGATGACAATTTTTTTCCAACGTTTGGTGGTGTCAATAAGTATGCTCACTAATTTTGAAGCGGTTGCTTTTTCACTTTTTTTTTATTCGCGTGTTTCGGCTAGCAAAAAATTCTTATTATATAATTAGGGTATTTCCTTCAATGCTACCGCATTTTTATCCGGTTGTTTTTTCAAAAATTTTTCGATTTTGCCCCACCCCCATATCGCCGCCCCTGTCCATTTGGGGTCACTTTGGCCGCTACCAGGGGACTCTGTACCAGTCAAAGGCCCAGATTACCACTCGCCATTCGGTTGCCTGTCCGACACCGGATTGACGTGCCACTGCTTTGAATAGTTGTATTGTTGTATGTAAAATATAAAAAAAAAATCAAAACGATAAAATTATTATTACTGATTACTGGTCTCCTGATACATTTGTGTTTACATTTGATAGACGAATTTTTGATGTTATTATGCAATGCTTATAATTTAGTATTGGTATATCTAAAAACTGCTCTCCTGATAGTTTTGACAAACCAATTTTTGAAATAAATTATGCATTGCTGCACTGGCATCCTAAGTCAAGAAGTCTGCATTTTTACAGTATTGAGATATTTAAACTTGAAAAGTTTTAAAAAATTGTATTTATCACTAAACATACTATTGTTACCGTTTTATGATGGAATGAATTACAAATCTCGTTGATTTTCAGACTTGTAGGCGGTGATCCGTCAATGTTTCTACTTGACGTTTCGTCTACAACTGCGGTAGACGTTATCAAAGACGGTGTGGCAGCGGGCGAGAAGTGTCGATAACTAGTGTTCTCCCTTCTTTTGTGCTCAGCGTGTTAGTGTTCTCTGCTCGGCCGTAGTTCATTCTTCCGTTCCACTCAGTGATTGTGTGATTCCGCTCAGTTTTTTGTACTATCTAACTTATAAGTGTGTGAAATTGCAAGAATTCATAAAATAAAAAAATAGCAGATACTTCATTATGATTTAAGACGGCAGTATCCAGTTAAAGTGGTCGTAACTTATTGTATTGCCCTTCAAAAATAGAGGTCATTAGATATCTGTCGTATAGTCCAATGGCAGCAACAGAAAAAGTACTACTAAGGCCTATATAATCGGAAACTGAACTAAAAATGTTCAGTTTTTTATATTAACTTGTTGATTCTTCTAAAGCACAAGAAATGTAATAAATGAAGAACAGATATAAATTGTCACAAATTTTTTTATGGTAATTATAATTGATGAAAAACAAATTATTGGATCATGGTTAGTTAATTTACTCCATTTCTTCACTTATTTATATAATAGAGTGTCTGGGTATTCAGTACCTACTTAATTTGTTTAAGAGATTGTAAAAGTGCTATTTTATTCGTAAAAAAACTATGCGTTTTACATGAATTTCACTTTCTTGTTTAGTTGTGAAATTATAGAGAGATTATTTAGTTGGATTATTTTGAATATTGTTTCTGAATCAGATTTAATCGAAATAATTCTTAAATAATTGTGTTGTAAAAAGCAAAATTTAAAACTTTAGACTATTTGCACTTGACCAAAAAAAAAAAAACATTTTACATACGCCACTGATTCGTTATACAATTATTTTTATTAACTGAGGGCGGAGTCAAAAGACAATGCTTATAATTGAAATATTATACGCAGTGTCTGATAAAAAATGGACAGTACTCATCTGTGAATAGATTTTGGTCTCATGATCTGTATATAAATGTACATAGGTCAAGCAAATAATGTGGGTATGATGAGTCGCTATACCCACACGCAAAATTCCGGAATTTGACGGCATTTTTCGAAAAAATGTGTTTCGACAACAACTTTCAATTAATATTGTATATTATATTTATTTTACACACAAACTCGATTTAGAATATCTATTAATAAATAAGTTTATTTGGAAAAATGTCAAGCAGAGCACATTTTTTGCAAAGCGCTATTAAATGTTTGTACTAAATGTAATGATTCAATTGTTAATATGAAAAGCTAAAATCTCCAGTTGCTCTATAAGCATAGACGCTTATGACCATTGCTGTCTAGCGTCTATAATCTACAATCTATCTTTTTTATAAGCATACTGAATAATAAATTTAAAATAATTGGAAGGATGATTGTCTATGTGACATTTAAACACACAACAGCGACACAGATATATAAAACACTCCGTATATAGACTTATGTAATTGCATTTTTTAGTTGTGCTCAGTTCTATTTGAAGAAGAAATACCTCTTTTATACTTCTGGGAGCTGAATACGAAATTTTTGACATTTCGGTTTGTTGACAAATATTTCTATATTTTAGCAAATTTTTTTGTTTTTTTTTTCAACATGACGTTCAGGCGGATACGATATTGTAATTTATAGATAGATATTGTAATCTGATAGACGCTCGACAACACAGATCAACTGTCTTGGAAATTAGACAAACTTATTTTTTGACGTGATAACGTCTTATAAATTGATGAATCACGTCAAAATAAAAAGATGAATGACCTAGCTGTAGACCCACCTATATAAATAAAAAAAAAAAAAAAAAGATGAAACACCGGCTGCATGCACGAAAAAGTGTAACGCGTAACGCCTAACGTTCCTAACGTTCCTAACGTTCCTAGCGTTCCTAACGTTCCTAACGTTACTAAGTGAGCGACTAGAATGCCTTCGGTAATTTTGAAGCAGATATCATCAATCGATTGAGATGAAAATTTGTATACACGTTTAGTTTGAATGACAATGCATAGTTAGCTGTGTGACGTCACTCTAAATCCAAAATGGCGGACTTCTAAAGATGGCGGAAATGCCTTCGGTAATTTTGAAGCAGATATCATCAACCGATTGAGATGAAAATTTGTATACACGTTTAGTTTGAATGACAATGCATGGTTAGCTGTGTGACGTCACTCTAAATCCAATATGGCGGACTTCTGAAGATGGCAGACTAATTTTATTATGCTTTCCTACAATATGGGTATCAAATGAAAGGGCTTGCTGAGAATGACTCGAAAAATAAAGTGACGTCACTCTAAATCCAATATGGCGGACTTCTAAAGATGGCGGACTAATTTTATTATGCTTTCCTACAAAATGGGTATCAAATGAAAGGACTTGCTGAGAATAACTCGAAAAATAAAGTGACGTCAGTCTAAAACCAATATGGCGGACTTCTAAAGATGGCGGACTAATTTTATTATGCTTTCCTACAATATGGGTATCAAATGAAAGGGCTTGCTGAAAATAACTCGAAAAATAAAGTGACGTCACTCTAAATTCAATATGGCGGACTTATAAAGATGGCGGACTAATTTTATTATGCTTTCCTACAATATGGGTATCAAATGAAAGGGCTTGCTGAGAATAACTCAAAAAATAAAGTGACGTCACTCTAAATCCAAAATGACGGACTTCTAAAGATAGCTGACTAATTTTATTATGCTTTCCCACAATATGGGTATCAAATGAAAGGAATTGCTGAGAATAACTTGAAAAATAAAGTGACGTCAGTCTAAAACCAATATGGCGGACTTCTAAAGATGGCGGACTAATTTTATTATGCTTTCCTACAATATGGGTATCAAATGAAAGGACTTGCTGAGAATAACTCGAAAAATAAAGTGACGTCAGTCTAAAACCAATATGGCGGACTTCTAAAGATGGCGGCCTAAGTTTTTTATGCTTTCCTACAATATGGGTATCAAATGAAAGGGCTTGCTGAAAATAACTCGAAAAATATAGTGACGTCACTCTAAATCCAATATGGCGGACTTCTAAAGATGGCGGACTAATTTTATTATGCTTTCCTACAATATGGGTATCAAATGAAAGGACTTGCTGAGAATAACTCGAAAAATAAAGTGACGTCAGTCTAAAACCAATATGGCGGACTAAGTTTTGGACGTGATAACGTCTTATAAATTGATGAAACACCAGCTGCACGCACGAAAAAGTGTAACGTTCCGTAACGTTCCGCCTGACCCTGTGCGTGCAAGCGAGAGCGCAGTAATGTAATATTAAATATGATATTCGAGCGGAATACGTTTAATCACGTAAAACTATCTTCCGTAAACCGACTTTACAGACAACCAATTTTTTTATTTAAAACTAAAATTTAGGAAATTGCAAAGTTCAAAACAGAAAATTGTAATAATTGTGAAACGGCGATAATCTTGGCGCAGCCACTATTAGTCCATGCTGGCAATACATAAATGCTCTAGGTCCTAGGAGTTGGAACCAAAAATTTATTTAAAATATCCGATTCTTGCACATGCCAATTACATTTCAAATGAAACCTTTAGATGCTAATGACCCTAGTTATTAGAGGCCCTGGGCACATTAGGATAATGGGGCCCCCTTTGACCTTGACAGAGCACTTTTTTTATTACTATAGAGAAAAAAAATGTGCTTCATTCTGCAAAACAAACAAAAATATATCCAAACGGAAAAGTACTAACTACAAATAGCATACATTCAAATATACCAAGCTTAATCATAAATTCCACGCGGACAAAAAAAGCTAGTTTATGTATAAAATTATTATTTTGCTGTGCGCCTGATACTTTTGTGTTTATATTATTGACTGACGAATTTTTAAAAATTACGCAATGTCGAATACTGCAGTCCTAAATCAAGAGGTCATGTCTGTAATTTTACAGTTTTGAAATATTTAGACTTAAAAAATTGCAAAATTAATTATTCTTTTGTTTCATTATCAAGCTTATTATGTAAATTATATAGATTTAATACTGAAGTGATATATTTTGATGTTTTTAATTTTTAATGTCTACAAGTAGGTATACAAAAAACAAAACTGTTTTGGTACCAAATTAATTAATTATTATTATACCTGCTTGTTTATATTTTGTCAAAGACGAATTTTAAAACTATTATGTAATATTGTAATACTGTGGGCAGGGCCGGATTATTGTATAGACAAATGAGACAAACGTCTAGGGCCCGGTTTATAGAAGTACCCGGTCAAACTATCTAATAGATTTGTAAACATGATAGTTTACTTTTTTTTTCGACAACTGTGTATAAGTAATAAACAAAAATAAAAATAAACAAACATGTGTTGTTTTTTATATGGTTATTCAAAAATCTAAAGAAAATGTGTTCTTATGTTTCTTTTCATTAAAAACTAATTTTTCCGATAATGTAGAATTCTTTTTATACACTAAAAAAAAAGAAATATTTGAATTTACTTTTTTCAACTATTTTTCCGATTTCAAAAAGGGCAATTAAGAAAAATAGTAAATTATGATACTGATCTACGAATTGTAGTTATCAATACTGATATTTTTACTAATATTTCATAGCAAATTCATGTAATTCATGTATTTATTAATAGTATGACTTTAACTATTTAATCATAGTAGAGTGAAATTTTTAGTGTTTTTGTATAGTTGTTATTGCCATTTTTTAACAAAAATAAGACTTGTTTTAGTTTTTCACATTATGTATTTACTTTGGCTTCATTAATTGTTTTATATTTTTTGTGTGCTCTATTAAGTCTTGTGGGATAGAGAAGAAAATGTCTAGACTGCCAAAGTGGGTTAGTCCGGCCCTGACTGTGGAAGGGGTTTCAATTTTAAAAATATAATTAATTAGATAACAGTCTGTCGTCTTGTTTTATTTGCTATAAATACCTCTTAACTGTTTCTGGGTTCCGGATAGCAAATTTTTGATATTTACGTCTTTGGCATTAAAAGTTGCTTTTTTCACATTTTCTTAACACCTCCTTTAAGGCTGACAGACAACGCACAATCTAAGCCGGTAGGTCTAAAGCAATGAAATTTTGCACATGAGTCTCTTATATAACGTGAATGTGTACTATAGAAGGATTTTTGAAAATTCATCCCCTAAGGGGGTTAATCCACTTAGTTAAAATTCTAACATTGACTGACCGTACAACGCGACTGTCTAAGCCGGTAGGTCTAGAGCAATGAAATTTTGCACATGAGTTCCTTATATAACGTGGATGTATACTATGGAAGAATTTTTGAAATTTCATCCCCTAAGGGGGTTTATCTACTTAGTTATAACTTTAACATTGCTTGACCGTACGACTTTCAAACCGGTGGGTCTAGAAGCATGAAATTTTGCACAGAAGTCCCCTATATGGCGTAAGTGAGCACTAAGAAAGGATTTTTGAAAATTCATTCTCTAAGGGGGTTAATCTATTTAATTAAAACTTTAACATTGACTGACCGTACAACGCACAGTCAAAGCCGGTGGGTCTAGGAAGCATGCAATTTTGCACAGAAGTCCCCTATATGGCGTAAGTGAGCACTAAGAAAAACATTATGTACATTCATGCCCTTAGGGGGCTAATCTACTTTAACACTGACTTATTGACGGACAATGCACATCTACTACTGTTGCTGTCGTGTTTCATCTCAATCGCGGGCGGAGCCGCGGAGTAGCGACAGCTAGTTTTCTATAAGCCTACCGAATTTGAATCGTTACCGAGAGATTTTCCAAATTTGTCCAAAAAAAACCTTAAAACTTTATGGAAATATTTTAGTTTTCCGTCAATTTCTACATGTTACAAAAACTTGTTTTGTAGCTTGTAGGTCCACACGGCTTATACTCAACTGATTGTCGTTTATTCCAGCGACAATAATAATTGAAGTTGTCGAGCGTCTGTAATCTGATTTTTATTTTATCTTATTTAATGACTATTAATACACATTTTAATTTTAATAATAATGTTTATTTGTGTTTTATATAGCTTTGTACAATTTTTACAATGTTCGTTATGGACATATTATTATACACTACATAAAAATTAGGATACATAGCCGTAACTAGGGTGGTGCCAGCGATGCCCAGACACAAGGCGCAGATCCTGGAGGGGCGCAGAAATGACCAAGTTTTAAGATTAGAACATGTTTCGACCTCGCAACGCATAAAAGGCTAGTTATGGCTCTGCGTATAGCTAAGCTGTCATTATATTTGCGTCAAACTTTTAAATTACTAAACCCATTAATCTAATTGGCATAAAAATTGAAATTTTATTGTAAACTAAAAAAAAAATAGATGCCTTTTTTAAAACCTGGTCGCACAACGTGACAAGATACTGCTTCCTAGCAGCAGATCTAGCAGGGAAAATAGCCCCTGTTCTAATTTTAAAACCTATCTTCTGAGCTAGCATGGCAGTCCGCAGTGACGTCATTTCCTGCTTCGTATCCAGCCTACCGGCTAGCAGAACTCCTAGCAGCATTTCTAGCAGCGTTTCTAGCCTCGTGTGCAGCGGCCTTTAGATACTTTATAATTTTTGAATGAATTACTTTTTCCACACTTAGCCCATGTTTAATGCTTACGAAATAGTGTAATAGCATATACTTTTATTCTATACTAAGCATAGGAATAAAATCGCTTGCCGTGTTTCGAGACGGACCGTTTTCTGGCGCTCGCGAGATGACGCTGTTATCACTACCTAGGAAAACTTCGGTTCTTTCCGCCTGTTTTCGCCATAGTTACCAAAGTTGCTTAACTTCACAGACACTACACACATGTATGCCATGAACGTGTGTGCGCTACCCAATAGCTGACGCCATATTGGTTCATGCGACAGATACCGATCCACCGCTACACTCGAGTTGGGTCTCCTGGTTACAGACTTCGTGGTTACCATAAAGAAACTGTATTCCGAATTTCATACGTCTAGGTGGAATAGTGGTCTCGTTACATTATTGCCAAAACGATGTAAGTTCAGTCAATAATAAAATTGCGATGTAAATTTCGTGTCGGGATGACATGTGCACGCTTATAAAACGTCGATCAAATGTTATGACAACTTCAGTTGCGCTTTTATTATCAATATCGATCGGCGCTTCTCAAAATGTTACTGTATTTGGTCTCTCCTCTAGATGATTACGAAAAGTTTTATTTTTATTGACAGTGACAATAAAGATTTTTAAAAACTTGGCATCTGCGAGTTGGACCCGCGCACCTAATTGATCAATCATTAATTAATTAACAGTTGCAAAAAGAATGTAGTTTTGAAGATGAATAAAAAAAAGGAATGGAGGAAAATTAATAATGAAATAACATTTTTTTTACAATATACGAATATGAATAAGACAAAACAATGAATGGAATTTATTTAAATGTCTTTTTTTGTTATTTGCCAACACTTTAAAGACAATATATTTTTGTAACAAGAGAATAATAATTAGAAAGTTTCCAATTTTTTTTACTTTTAATCCAAAAGTTTTAAATATTGCAAAATTAGTGTTGAAAAAAATTTTATAATAACAAAGTTATGCTATTTTATTTTTTTGCATACATGTCATATTTATAGTAATTAATAATACAGCAAGTCATGAAAGCAACAGAGGAAAATTAGCAGTTGAACAATTCTAAAAAATAATGTTATATCACCTAGGAAATTGAACATATCTAGACTCATGACTTGCAATATTATTACTTATTAATTTCGATAACTAATATGACACATTGTCTCGCAGGACGTCATAATAGCTGCTCAGACGTCAATCAGTCTCTTTTGCGGTTCCGCGAACAAAAAATTGAATATCTGCGTTGAATTTAAAAATACCGATATCATTTTTACAGAATTTTTAAAGTGATCGTTATTATCATAATGTGACACTAACATTATTAGTGGAAACTTCCTAATTACAGTATACATTCTATATAGCGACACTCAAGGGACTGTGCACTTTGTGGCGTTATTGAGAGTTGTCGTTAAACGGCGAGAAGAAATTATCCATAAATATTTTTTTACTCTATATGTATTTACTCATAATATATAAAACAACAATATAATTAATAAAACTTTTTCGTCAATACACAAAGATTTTCTTTTCCTCGCCATGTTCACAGTTTGCAAGTTTGTGGGCAACTAAGAATATGATAACTTATCGATAAGCAGCTGAGCTAAACATATGAAAGATAACTCCAACAAACAAAAAGAACGAATTTTTTAGAATCTTCGGTACGAATGGTACCGCAACAAAGCATTATTGTTTAATGATGACGTATTGTTGTCGTTATTTAGAGTGGGTGTGTCGGTATTTAGAGTGTATCATTGTATGAGCAACAAGGTAAACCAACTAGAGTTAAGTAATTTCTACGTTTTAAGGAGTTTGTCGTTATATCGAGTGACGTTAAATGGAGTTTACACTCTATTTAGAATACGTTATTTTTAAATATCATATTTTGAACAATAACATAATTTATTGGAAAATAATTGCTTCGTCTACTATTTGAAATTATGTTAAAATATATGTTCACTTCTATATGTTTTCGTGGAGTTCAACTCAGAAGAACAGAAAATGGAAGTCGAATGAGTTTCGATGTGTGAGGCTGACGTCGACTCACTCAACATATTTTAGTGTTTGACAGTATCAACGACCCTCGGCAACATGGTGTACAAAACTCTCTTATGAATATTACATAGTTTTTTTACATCGTGTCCTGGTATATATATGCTATATTTTTATTCGAACAAATTTACTAAAAAAAAATATGTGAATTTATAACGCAATATACTTCAAGCAGCCATCACATATTTCAGGAAAATTTTGTTCCGCTATTATTAATTTAACCCTTCAGTGGTTACTTGGATCAACCACTAGTAATCATAATAATGCGTTTAACGTCCGTCTCTCAACTTTATGTCATAACAGACGCCATTCGCACCATTACTTTTTTCTATTTACTACACTTCCCGTTATTTTCTACATTTTTAAACTTTTAATTAATAGTAATGGAAGAATGAAGGAATTTTTAGGAAATTATGATAAGATAGGCAAATTTTGAGCATAAGAGTTTGACAGGTAAATCAGCATTGACCTTGAATAAGGAACCGTCTCGATTTTTATCTATAGAATTCCCGTCCGGTTTCACCCGGGTGTAAACGAACGAATGGGGAAGGGAGGAACATGAGTACACACATTCATCTTAGTTTACCGAGATGAATGTTGTGTCTAAATTTCATTATGATCAGAGTTACCGTTCAAAAGTTTTTGTCGATAAAAAGCAGTATTTATACTTTTTTTAACTAATACCTAAATATTTTTTTAAAATTAATTAAATAAAATTTAAATAAATTTAAATGAAAGCCTTAGAAGAAAGCAATGTAGAAAAAATAAAAATATATTCGCCCAACGTGGGGCTCGAACCCACGACCCTGATATTGACAGTCGCATGCTCTACCGATTGAGCCAGCTAGGGTTGTGTACAACGCTAATATGAGTATATCTAGTTAGTGCATTTCACATGAATAGAAGATTGTTTTTTGAGATACATTTTGCAACATTTTTCATTAATGCTTCGCTCCTAATGGTCGTAGCGTGATATTATATAGCCTATAGCCTTCCTCGATACATGGGCTATCCAACTAAAGAATTTTTTTCAATTTGAACCAGTAGTTCCTGAGATTAGCGCGTTCAAACAAACAAACAAACTCTTCAGCTTTATATATTAAGTATAGATTATTGAGGGAACCTCAACATGATGGCCGGCACAGGGATTGCCGTCTCTCGGCAAGATGCAGCAGGAAAAAGGCCCCAGCTACTTCGCCCCCCGCCGGGATTTGCACCCGGTACCTCTCCAATGCGAATCTCTAGTGCTCTGGCCACTACATCGCTCGGTTATCATCCACTAGTATTCTTTTTACTTTAATTGAAAGAGTACACTGCTGGTCAAATAAAATATAAAAAAGAAGGAGTTTATTTTTATATAAAGACATAATATTAAAATAGGATAGTTCCATTTGTGGAGATGTCAGTTTTTTTGCGGTTAAATTGTTTGTATCTCTAAAAGCAAATAAAAGCACTTTATTTGCTTTGTCACATCGTTTATAGTGTATAGTGGATTCACAAACGTGAAGTTGACTGGTTTAGTTTTTTCTTTTAATTTTCTCGCTGTTATTGTGGTAATACTCTGCGTCTCGGCCACAATGTCCATCCGCCACTCACTATCTATAAAGTACTAAACGACATCACTCGCCACGCTTTGTGGAAACAACCCCCGCATTGCCGTCCCTTCTTCAGTCCCCACGTTTCTCCCACACTGCGGTTTACTGCCCGCGGCTTATTTGACGATACTCTAATGTGCATAGAACTGTAAGAGAGAGAGAGACGTAGGTATAAATGAGGCATGAAAAGTAAGGGAAATAGAATATTTAAAAATAATCAAATTTCTTCTGATGCATATTTACTACGCACCTTATAGTCTAAGATCCGGTATTAGAAATATATACCCTCATCTGTTATTTGATGATGGCAAAGATTATTATATACAGGGTGTTTATAAATGAATATCGGGGTTTTAACTCTTTATAATATTTATTACATTAAACTTAGAGTTATAAATGATATGTTAAATGAAAAAGCAACTCAAACAGTTTTGTTAGTTGGCACCAGTGCGCATGTGCGTGCAATGTTTTTGCCGCAATCCGCTAGACAGCGGCAGTAGCAAAGATGGCAGTTAGTGAACAGAAAGCGTTTTGTGTTTTGCAGTTTGCAAAGACCGAATCTGTAGTTACTGTGCAACGTGCGTTCCGCATTAAGTTCGGCTGTGAGCAATGGCTCTTCCCTCAGTTGGAAGAAAATGAGCCAGAGAACTTCATTTTCCAGCAAGATGGTGCGCCACCTCACTGGCATAACGAAGTACGCGATTGGTTGAACGTCACTGTACCCGAGCGCTGGATAGGCCGCAAGGGCCCCAATGACAGGGCTTGCTATGCATGGCCTCCACGTTCTACTGACCTAACGCCATGCGATTTTTACCTTTGGGGCTTCATCAAGGATCGTGTGTATGTGCCTCCGCTACCAGTTGACCTCCCTGAATTAAGAAACCGGATTGAAGCAGCTGTTGCTATAATTACTGAAGACTTATCAACGTTTGGGAAGAACTCGGCTATAGACTTGATGTGTGCCGTGTGACAAATGGCAGTCACATTGAACATTTATAAGGTTCTTGGTAAAACTGTTTGAGTTGCTTTTTCATTTGACATATTATTTATAACTCTAAGTTTAATGTAATAAATATTATAAAGAGTTAAAATCCCGATATTTATTTATAAACACCCGGTATATTAGATATTCATTGATAAATTGTAAATGGGTTGCCTAGCTAAATCGCGTACCAATGTTGTTAAATAAAACAAATTCTAATTAACTTTTAAGGATAAACTTCCCCGATTTGTTGATCATAAAATCAAGCCTATAATGAGAGAATAAGACACAAGAAATTGGAAAAATATAGGTTGCCTACTTTCCCCGCAACACAATTGTAAAGTTGCTAGGTATAAACAGGTAAGTAAGCATTATTAATATACCCTCATCAATTATTTAATAATTTTTTTTATTAAATGAAAGGTTATTTCATTCCCTATCCAACGGTATTAGGTTGCATCAGCAAAAGTTTGTCACATCAATGGTTGCCTAGATTAATGAGTTCTTCTGAAAGAAAATTTTCAGATTGTGTAAGCGCGCTCCATTGATCAAATACTAGAAATATTAATAATCGGAAAAATCTCCTTTCAGATGAACTAAAAAATTTAGGTAACCATCGATGTGACAAACTTTTACTGAGGCAACCAAATAGGTACTGTTGGGTAGGGAATGAAAATAACCTTTCATTTCATAAAAAAAATTGATTAAATAACTGATGAGGGTATATTACTAACGCTTGCTTCTAAAAATTTTATTATTAATGATTTTAGGAGTTTATATCTCGGGAAATATTCAGTTAAGAAAAAAGTCACTTAAGAACTATTATTGCATTTTTAAAGACCTTAAAGACTTAATAGGTATGTTCCAAACAGCCAGCAAACGGTAATGAAACCGTCATCCGCATGCTCAGTAGGTAAAACGTGTTCCAAAATCGTCACTAACAGCTTCGTTTAAGTTACTGCGTATGCGCGTGACGTTTCGTTACTGTTTGCTGGCTGCTTGGAACAAACTTTATGTGTTCAACTTTTATCTATTAACTCTATCTATATCTATTAATTTCAAATCTACGGAACATAGTGCTGAATTAGAATTTGACCGTAAATAGTTTTGCAGACTGTATAATATTACATTAACGTGTATTATTATGTAAGCTACAATGGAAAAGTTGCAGTTTTCCAGCGCTTTTCACGAGCTGTTAATGTCCACTATCTTTATTATTATGGTCTGTGTAGAGCTGTTTTCCTGAGATATTTTCTTTTATGTCGCATAACGTGAAAGAAAAAAGGAAAAAAACTATAATCAGTGATATTACGTTAAAAATTCAACTTAACTGAATTAAACGGAGTCAGTGTTTTTTTCGATGACTTTGGAACAATTATATTTAAATTAAAATTTAACTTGAAACCCAAGATGCCAAGCAGTTTGAGTTTTTGTACTGTTTATTGCTTTTTTTACTGTGCACAGAATTAAAATATTAAACATTTATCTACTTGCTTCGCTTATTAACTGTTCATATACAGTGTGTTCCTATAGTAGATACAAAAAAAAAAGTTTAAAACGTTTTTTGTTCAACTTGAGATTTACTATCGAAAACTGCTGATGTACCTATATTTCATTGTAAGTACTTACTTCAAATTCAACCGGAAGTGTACATGCATTTTTTTACAGATTCGAAATCTCCATTTTATATCTATAAATTCATATAAAATTTTCATAAGATTAGTACATAAGAAAATATTGGAGAAAAATGTTATCAATTTATTAATATTTTTCATAGCACACCAACTCATGTGTAAATTATTATTATTATTATAATCAATTAATTGATAACGTTTTTCTCGGATATTTTCTTCTGTAACCTTATGAAAATTTTGTTAGATTCAAATCCCAACTAAGCATAAATTATTTTTTCTTGTTTATTAACATTTTTCTTATATTTCTTATTAATAAAATTCTCGACCATTTTTTCAGACAATACATTGACAAAATATATAATTTATAATTCAATAGATTTACGTTTCGGTCCGGATTTGGGTCTTCTTCAGAATTGAGCTAAAAATATAAAAAAATATAAAAAGTATTTAGTTTCTAACAGAATTCAATTTGAGTAGGTATTTATAATATCAAAATATTAATGAAAAAATTGTAACAAACATAATCTTTTAATAAGGACTGAAACATAAATCTATTGAATTATAATTTTATATTTTGTCAATATATTGTCTGAAAAATTGGTCGATAATTTTATTTATTTGTAGATTATCAGACGTTAATCAAAGATTTGAATTTTAATAATAAAAAAAATTAAACTTTATAATGTTGTTTTTTTTTATATATCTTATTGATATATAAAATAAAAATATTTAATAATTTTGTTGTTTTTTTGCGTATATAGGTACGTTTTAAACATTAATATAAAATGCGTGAGCGCAGCATAGCTTTCGTTGTGTGTTCATGAATCGACGCACTTCATTTTGTTCCAGCCTGTATAATTAACGACGACCTTAGTGGCAGATAAGATAAAAAATACACTTGTTATTGTATATTCTCAACAAGTCTGACTCAGAGACAATTAGTAAATGTCTATGCAAATGACTATTCGTTAACAATACTTAAACAAAAAATAAGAAAATTAAAATAAAATAAGAATGTAATCAATTACAAAAGAAATTTATCTTAATTGAAATGCCGTTTAAGGAAAATTCAATTTTATAATGAAATTACCTTCGGGCGCTCACAGACAGTCAGTTGGTGTACGGTTGTATGAATATCTTACTAAAATGATACAGTGGAACCACATTTCAGCTGGTTTACAGTGACTGTATAAATCAAAGTAAAAGTATTTTAAAATACAAATACTATTCTACTATTTGTATTTCAAATACTATTTAATGAAAGTATTTATTATTTGTATTTAAATACTTAAAATCAGGTATTTGTTATTTGTATTCAAATACTTAAAATTGAGTATTTTTTACAAGTAGGTATATACTTGCTTCACAATATTTTTTTAGTTAGGTAGTTGAGCTTGTGTAATTGCTGATAGATCAGGTAATTACTTGAGAATATTTTTATAAATATAATTCAAAAGTAATTGTATTTATATTTAAATACCTTTAAAAAGTATTTTTTTACAGGTCTGTTTTTACTGGTAAAAACATTTTGTGTAGATGTACGGATGGAAATCTTTGTACAAATCAATTTTTTCTGTACGGGTAAACTTTATATTGTTTAAAAGCATTTGCTTAGTGTACTAAATACATTTTAACCTTTGCAATGTTAGTACAGTGATTAGGGATTTGAATTGAAAATAATTAGGAAAAAGCTGGAAATTATTTTAATTTCTTCAATTTATATTTGAAATGAACATACCAAGTTTTTTCGATTAGCTCCAGCCGCTGTAAAGGCCGTTGCACACGAGGCTGGTTTTGCCGCTGGAATCAGCGCTGGGATTTGTGCTGCCTGGCGCGCTGGCTGCGAAGATGGCAATGACGTCACTGCGGGCTCGCGTGCAAGGTAACAAACAAGATGAATTTCAAAATTAGAACTGGAGCTATTTTTCGTGCTTGTTTGTCTGCTTGTTTTGAGCTGTCAGGAAATAGTATCTTGTCATGAGGGTGACATGGACAAACACCCACAAACATGGCGTCATAGTGTGTGTTCTGTTCAGAGACACAAAAGTAATGTAAATATACTGAAAGCTAAAATTATGTTAAAAAAAATTTCGGACCCATTACAATAACTTACCAATATACCGGATAGTAAAAAAATATTATGAAAAGAGAAAAGTTTGGAAAAAGTTCCACTGTATCCATGTTTGTGTTATTCATCCTGTTGCTTGTTTGTGTGTTATATTATGTGTAGGTATTACAATGGTGCGCTGTATAACAATAGCTCTCAGTTGCAGGCACTGCTTTATTTATTATTTAGCAATGACTATAAAGAACTTAACTTCTTGTATACAGGTTGAAGTGTGAGAAAAACGTGTTCGTTGATGGCAGACGCCGATGGTGCTCTGTGCAAATTATCCTCAATATTTTTCTTTAACTCTCTAACCGGTGAGAGCAACTCGCATCAATTTACTTAAATAAAGGGACTAGAGTTGGGGAATAAATAACTTCGCGATGAAAAAACCGCTGTGACCAGCCGTCTTAAATGATCACTGTGCTCTGACAAGAGGTGACTACGTTCCAAAGTAACGTATGTTGTTCCATGTCACCGCAATCACTCGCTCTAACCGAGTAGCCGACCAACGCCGATGTTTCCTCGGTCGGGGGGCATTTGGCGTGATCACCGGTCTAAAATGATCACTGTGTTCTGACAAGATACGTTCCAAAGTAATGTATGTTGTTCCATGTCACCGCAAACACTCGCTCCAACCGAGTAGCCGACCAGCGCCGATGTTTCCTCGGTCGGGGGGCATTTGGCGTGATCACCGGTCTAAAATGATCACTGTGTTCTGACAAGATACGTTCCAAAGTAATGTATGTTGTTCCATGTCACCGCAATCACGACGGTCGCTCCAACCGAGTAGCCGATGCAATGTCCGACCGAGTGTTTGCGCGGTCGGGATCGACGTGACAAAGGCACGACGATCTTTCACTGTGATTTTACAGTCACTGTGGTCACATTGTAACGACTTTTCCCATGTCTAAAAGGTACTGCGCATGCCCTACCCGTTAGAAAGGGAGAATGAGGGTGATCTTGAGGTTGACCTTGATGCTTCCGATGCAGATGGAGTCATCTTGTTCAGTTGTTTGTTCCTCCTTGCTTGAGCAACGTGTTGTTGTCTCAAGTACCGTATTCATAATGATAACTAAAAAAAAAAACAGAGCCGCACATTAATCTCAAATTCCTCGTGAAATTTAAAAAATTACAAACTGAATGTTTTCACTTGTTGAAGGAAGTTAAATGCATGTCACGAATTCGAGTTTTTGAATGGAACAAACGATTTTTGGAAGGTCGGGAAGGGATTGAAGATGTTGAACATTCAGGTCGACTTGTGACATCAATAATTGATGAAAATAGTCATAAAATTGATGAAATTATGTGGAAAGATCGACTTTTGAGTATCAGGATAAACACTGACAGAGAGACAATAAGAAAAATGAAGAGATTTTAGATTATAGACACTCACCGGCTGGTGCCATCAACGTCTATCTCAGAAATGGATTTTTTATTCTCCGAAAAACTACTCGACTTACTGAAAATGAATCAAGTATTTTTTTTATCTCCCAAACTACTTTATCAATTGAACTTTGCATTATTATATTATACTTTATAGGATTGCAAATCGCGAATTGGATTTTAGAATGACACGTTAAAATTACATTCGGTATATTATATTTACAAATATGTAAATATGATTACTTATATATATTATATATATGTTGGGTATTTTCATAAAAGAAGAGCTTTTTATTTCTTAAAAGAAGCCTTTATGTTTTAATCACATTTCGCATGTACTTGATACGTACAGAATTGAGTACTTGGTAAGATCGCAGAGATTTAGATACAATATTTAAATTGTTACCGAATAGAACTTTATTAAGCCCACAAGCTCTACTTATTCTTTCACAAAATTATCGAAACTATACCAAACCAGGATCAATGATCTCTCTAATTTTTTCGCTGACTGCGCAGTACAAAAGTATATGGGAGCAAAATTGTTCAAACCGTATGTAAAAGTGTGTATTACATAAGTATGATATGGCCATTTATATGTTTAAATATCATGTAATTTTAGCCTTACATATCCAACTTATATTTTTTTACCCGACTACGGCGAAGTCAAAAGGAAGGGTTATAAGTTTAGCAGGCTTTGTATGTAGGTATGTTTGTATTTATGAATGTTCCACCGTAGCGCCTAAACTATTCATCCGATTGTGATAAATAAGGTGTCAATCGATTCGTTAATATGGCCCGGGTAACATAGGCTAAATTTTTTTAAATTTTGTCCCAGGGGTGAGCAAATTGAAAACAAGTAAACAATAAGTTAAAAAAAAAATTAAATAAAAACTAAAACCCGACTACTGAAAAGTATGAAACAAGAAAATATTCTCATCTGAAGGATAGCCGGGTCGTATGCTATCTCATATATATGAGGCCCCTTTAGATGTATAGAGTGATGCACTTTGCCCTAGAGCTTACTATACTGTTAAAATGTAATGTTTTGTTAGGGTAGGTGGCATATGACGATGACCATGGCTATCCTCAAATAAGAATATTTTCTTGTTTCATACTTTTCAGTAGTCGGGTTTTAGTTTTTTAACTTATTTTTTTATTAATAAATATATTATTTGAGAGATAATAATTTAATTTTTCTTAAACATAGGTACTCAATATTTCTTTCAGTTTTGAGAGCCGTTTGAGACAAAATAATAATTTAAAGAATTTTCGACCATCTTTTTTTTTATAGTTAATATAGTTGTCGAACTGTGATTTTGATTTCAAATAAAAAACGTCGTAATTGTGAATGCGAAACTGTGTTTGCAGTTAATTTAGGCAACAATGTGACCATATGATGCACCGCTAATGTAACGAGCGTTATACGAGGGCAGAGCGCTGTCATAACGGTCACCTAGGGCTCCATAACGGCTGACTAAATAACGTACCTCTGCATACCTAAGCGACTTCATGTAGTCGCTTGTGTGTGATTGTGGTTTTGTGAAGAGAAAATCACTTTTTCATGGAAAAAATATTCTGGTTTTTAAGAATATTTTTTTATTTCCAGTTTTTTTTTCGCATAGCTGTGAAAATATTGTGGCGGTTGCTAATCAACGTTGAACAGCGTGTAGTCATTACAATCTGTATTGCACATACCGCTACAGTGGATGTGCTCTATTATCGCTTTGCACGTTAGAGCTGAGTTGCATTCACGAAGTCTTTAACCAGGAGACCTAGTTTCTTCATGCTTGCTGTGTTTCGAGATGGACCGTTTTCTGGCGCACGCGAGATGGCGCTGTTATCACTACCTAGGAAAACTTTGGTTCTTCCCACCTGTTTTCGCTATAGTAACCAAAGTTGTTTAACTTCACAGACACTACACATATGTAAGTCATGAACGTGTATGCGTTACCCAGTAGCTGACGTCATGTTGGTTCATGCGACAGATATCGGTCCACCGCTATTCTCGAGCTGGTTCTTTTGGTTATGACTTCGTGGTTTCGTTCAAACAAGAAGTTGTATCTAGGTAAATTTCTTACGAAATCGGTTTAAATTGTAGCTTTTTGAAAAGGGAAGATTCTGTTTAATATAAAAAGGAACCATTTTTAGATTAATTAAATTCATGATTATTCCTAAAATTGTAATTGAAAATCGCGGAGAGCAGTTGTCGGTTGGTCTGTACGTACGGACGTCCGACCTCTACGGGTAGCAATTTTTGACGAATCAACTTGGTTTATATTTAATTCGCGTTGATTACTATCAAAATAGAACTTCATTTAAATTCACTGAAACGCGTTATAAACAAACTTTTTTTTTATTATTTTTGACCGCTAATAATTTAAAACAATTGACATCTCTCAGAGTAAATTACAGTCTGTATATTTCAAAAGAAAATAAGGGAATCTAGGGGTGGAGACTAATTTAAAGCGAAATAAAAATCGAATCACCATAGTTAGGTTGGTAATTCCAGAGATATAGCCATTGTATGGTAAATTCAAGAATTGTCTATAATAACGGCCACCGCGATAATGACATAATAACCATAATTCATTTTCATTTGTTTTACGCTACTCTCTTGTTATGTCTCATATATGTAACAATGTTTGCATTATTCTGATTCGCGGTCGTTTTTAGGTAATAAAAATGATAATAAACAGGTTTGAATAGTGCTAACTTTTAGATAATGAAAATAAGATTAAAATAGTCAACAGTTTATTAGACAATTTTTACGTAATAATACCTATCGTCAGAGTATCCGTCGGCAAAAATTTTACTGACAAATACTCTCCCCAAACTTTGTATATGGCTTCATTAGGCCTAGTCTGACGCTAAAATAATGTTCTTTGACAAATAACATGAACCATTTAAAATGTCTGACATCTCGAATATGTCGACATATTCGAGGTGTCAGACATTTTAAATGGCTCATGTTATTTGTCAGAGAACATTATTATAGCGTTTTGGTTGAAGTTTTTAAGCTATCCAATTAAAGAACAAACAGTATCTATACATTTTTTACATGCCGTCAAAACGACATCTTTCGGAAAATTTAGAGGGAAAACGCCCCAAATATTAAGAAAAGTCATAGAGGAAATAGGTGTCAGGCTAGGCCTAATGAAGCCATATACAAAGTTTGGGGAGAGTATTTGTCAGTAAAATTTTTGCCGACGGGCACTCTGACTACTAAGTATATCAGTTTCTGAAATAATACTTTGTAGTCACAAAACACTAGACTGTTATATTATAGGTAAAAAGGCAAAATCCTGATGAAAGACGCATTTTTTGAAAAAACAAAGATTTACTAAATTAAATATCTACCTTATCTATACTAACATATAAAGCTGAAGAGATTGTTTGTTTGTTTGTTTGAACGCGCTAATCTCAGGAACTACTGGTTCAATTTGAAAAAAAAATTTTTGTTGGATAGCCCATTTATCGAGGAAGGCTATAGGTTATATAAAATGAGGCTACGACCATTAGAAGCGGAGCATTAATGAAAAATGTTGCAAAATGTATGTCAAAAATAAGCTTCTATTCAGGTGAAATGCATTAACTAAATATACTCATATTAGCGTTGTCAGAATACAGCGCCGGCTAGCTCAATCGGTAGAGTACACGACTGTCAATATCAGGGTCGTGGGTTCGAGCCCCACGTTGGGCGAATATATTTTTATTTACTTTTTTTTCTACATTGCTTTCTTCTAAGGCTTACATTTAAATTTATTTAAATTTTATTTAATTAATTTAAAAAAATATATTGGTTAAAAAGTATAAATACTGCTTTTTATCGAAGAAAACTTTTGAACGGTAACACCAATCATCATGAAATTTCGACACAACATTTATCTCGGTAAACTAAGATGAATGTGTGTGCTCATGTTCCTCCCTTCCCCATTCGTTCTTTTACACCCGGGTGAAACCGGACGGAACCGCTATATTTTATAAAAGTAAAATGTGGTTTATGAACACAACTACTGTCTTTTTGCCAGGCGCAATATCGACTTCCAAGATTTGTACCTACATGTGTCTGAAATCTTCGAAGGGGAAGCAAAGAATCTAAAATAAATGTTGGACTACTGAAGTATACTATGTTTTTCAAAAATTCTTCGTTTTATTCTATCCTGTGTCTCGTGTTATAGGCGTACAAAGTTTCATCTTCTTAGACCAACGGGGGATTTTTTTCGAAAAACCCGTCCATGTCTGTCCCCGTGGAGAAAATCAAAAAACTGGCTGAGGGCTCCATTAGATTCTGTCCCGCCCTCTATACTATAAGGTAACTAAGTTTCAGCTTCCAAGGTTAACAGCGGTTTTCATTTTGAAATTTAACTTTTCTTCGAAAATCTGCCCTTGTTCGTCTTCTTCATCTAAAGCGCGTACGTCTGCGCGCTCCATTTCGTTTTCTAAAGCGCGTTCATCTTCGTAGTCTAAAGCACCTGGAAAGACAGATAGACAAACATTAGAGAAATTATAAATATAGTGTTTTATAATCAAACTCCAAGAAGACTTAGAAGTTTAAAAAGTGTTTCGCTTTAAATCGACAATAAAGGATTATTTTTCAGACTACCTGCGTGTTAACATGTGATGGATATATAATAAGAGACACTATAGGCACCGGCCTAGGGCGCAACCACAGAAGGGGCACCACAAAACGAGAATACTTTTTTTTTTGTTAGAAGTATTTCGGTTATTAGACTTCTGATTAAAAATTACACTGCTCCATTTAACGTCACTCGATATAGCGACAAACTCCTTAAAACGTGAAAATTACTTAACTCTAGTTGGTTTACCTTGTTGCTCATACAATGATACACTCTAAATACCGACACACCCACTCTAAATAACGATAACAATACGTCATCATTAAGCAATAAACAGTACTTGTTTGTTATTTTGTTGCTTTGTTGTCTGTATCATAAAAAGCTTTATTAATACGCGTAATAGAGGCGGGAGAAAATAGGTGTTGGAGACGCTTTGGATTCAGTTGCTCAACCCTATAGACAGTATGGAATGTTTGTTGATCAGTTGTAAATTTTATATATTATAAGTAAGCACATATTATAGTAAAAAAATATTAATGGACTATTAATTCTTCTCTCCGTTTAACGACAACTCTCAATAACGCCACAAAATGCACAGTCCCTTGAGTGTCGCTATATAGAGTTTACATTGTATATGTCTGCACATGTCTTATAGCATTTATAATCACTTCATGAAAATGTAGATGACGTTTCTTCGGGATTTAATATTTGCAATAAATAAAATTATCGACCAATTTTTCAGACAATATATTAACAAAAAAATATATAATTAATACATTAATGTTTCGATCCGGATTTGGACCTTCTTCAGAACTGATCTAAAAATATAAAAAATAATTAATATTTAGTTTCTATTTATTTTCAATGAAATTCGTGAAAGATTTTTTAATATTATGCGCTATGAACAAAAACAACTCCTTAGATATGCTGTGTAATGTATTCCATCTCATTCTTTCGGACGTAAAATCTTATTAATATATATGTTTGTCTCTAGACATAATATATACAAGATTAGTCTAGTATCGCACAAGTGTAATGTATTCCATCTCATTCTTTTGCACGTTAAATCCTACAGATATATGTATATGTTTGTCTCTTTTGAAGCGGACGAGCGTAACGCCACACTTGAAGCGGTGGAGCGTAACGCCTCACCAATTGATTTTACCACTCATAAAATTTCCGTACCGGGCTTTATAACTCAAAATCGTTTCTTAAGGAGTAAACTCCAAAAAAACCGTTCACTATAAAAACCTGAGGCACCAAAAAGTGAAATCCGGCGCTGCCTGTTGGTATAAAAATAAAATGCTAATAAAGTAACAGAGATTAAATCGGTTCCGTGCTCAGGAAATTATTCTGTCAGAATTGCATATGCGTGTAAAGAAATGCATCCAGTATTCAGGAAAAGGGGAAAACTCATTTTCCCTTTGTTAGAGATGCATTCCAGAGCTATTCTATTAGGATATTGTCTGCACGTATGTCACTCTTGTCATGAAAGGTAAATAGGTTGGCAATAATCAGGTAGACTACAAAGTTACGAAAATAATTTTTAAAGGAAAAAAATATTAAATTTATTTATTCAATGACAAATTTCATCTTACCTTTTACAACAGCTTTGCACGCGATGTGACAATGCAGGATTGTAGTGTAAAGGGGTAAAAAATGTGTGATCAAAATACTGAAGACAAAAAAATTGTACCAACTTCAAAACAAGGAATCAGATTGGCTTTAAAAATAGAAAATAATTTTTCTTACAATTTTACAATCAACTTGTCTCCACATTTAATCAGAAGTTGCGATTGTAAAACTAAGAAAAATTGTTTTATTCTTACCTCAAAGTTTTTATTTATTTTCGTATTTTTGACGTGATAACGTCTTATAAATTGATGAATCACCAATATTATAAATTGATAAAACACCGGCTGCATGTACGAAAAAGTGTAACGCATAACGCGTAACGTTCCGCCTGACGCTTTTTGCTAATTTCTCGCTCAATTTAAATCAGATCGGTTTGAAACCAGTCTTAAACGAAAGAGGAGAACATTTTACATAGATTTCGTATAACAGAATTTGCCTAAACAGTTTTTTTATACAAATTTATATAGAAAAATATTTTATACAAATTTATATAGAAAAATAGCTGTATAAATGCATTCAATTTTTTGACATTAGTATATTGTGAAATGCAAGGCCTTCTAAGTTAAGTATTGGAATAACTAATTATTATTAGAACATAATACTTTGTAAGTTGCAAACGTCACTTTTGACATTTCTTATGATTCCGACACCAAGGATAAGCGGATTGAAACCAAATTTTGGGAGATTTAGGTTATGTATTACGGAATACGTTATCACGTAAAACTATCGTCCGTAAACCGACTTTACAGACAACCAATTTTTTTTAGTTTAAGCCCTTCGGTCCTGGCGGTCATTTCAATGGACATACTATATCTAAAGCGTGTAATTTAAATAACAAATGTAAACATTTCATTGTGCTTGGGGCTTGTAGGCATTCCAAACAAAACAAAGAAATACTATGTGGGTACGCGAAATGTCGAGTCAAGTGTTGACCACAAGCATGGATTCACACCCAGCTGGTAAAAATGTACATTCTGATTATGTATTACAGTATAACTTACGCATTTTCACGATGTAATCTATTTTTCTTGTGCGGATATTAATACTATTTATACTTAAAAACTAATTAAGCATCCTATGCTATAGTTGATTACTGTAAAGCATAAATTTTTTGACCTATTATCCATTTCAAAGGGCATAGGATTTTCCAAAATTCTGGAAATGTTAAATTTAGTTTTTCACTGTTTATACCTTAATTACACCCTAAATAAGCTCAACACCCTAAAAAATATTTTGTATTTCAAAAATATAAAATTCAGATTCGAAGAGCTGAAACAGAAAATGACGATTTACTAAAGTAATACGTTTATTCAAAACAAATAATAATAAAAATATAGTAAATACAAATGGGTGGAATTAAGAATTTCCTCCTTTTATGAAGCTGGGTTAAAAATAGTTCTTATATCATATTCCTTTTCCAAGCAACCCTATTTGTACAGATCTTTTAGAGCGTGATCAAAATACACGTCATAGTTCCCTGAAACAAACTGTAAGTAAAATGTATGGAAGAATGCGAATACAGATGTTAAACGTAGAGATGGGATATTTCGATTGAAAATTATCGCACTATTCAATTTTCGTAGCGCACGGAGTGCGGCGGCAAGATCTCGCAAAGCACTCTGCTATATTTACGTTAACCATTTCGAGCCATTTTTGACTCCCCTTCTACCTCCGAGACTAGTTACGTTATACAACTGATTTTTTCCAGGTGGGGGCTAAGGTTACCGCAATAATAATAATAATAATTTATTCCACGTAAAGAAAATACATCATATACAAAAAATCGATGTGTAATTATTTTCCAACCCTACTTGGCTATTGCCAGTGCTAGGGTTGGATTATTATGGAGGTACGCGAGAGTGAGTATATACTTAAAATTAAAGAAAAAAGTATAAAAATAATATAATAATAATAATAGCAAGTCAATAATACGATATTTTTTATTTATTTAAGAAGTTATTGCGGTTAGTTGAGGATTAGTTTAAGATATTAGAAATGACTTCAGAATCTTTTCTGTCGCATAACCACCTGTACTCCGAATTTCATACGTCTAGGTGGAACAGTTTCCAACATACGAGTGTCCAAAAATAACGATTTTTGGAATTTACTGACTGACTGATGTTAGATCATCATAGAGTCTAGGTCGGAGGTAAGCGGGGGAGCGAGGGTGCAGAGGGCTAGTATAAGTGAGTGATCTAGGGAATGATCTAGAGCAGTGATGGCGAACCTACGACCCGCGGGTCAAACACTGACCCACGCAGGTTTTTTAAATGACGTATGCGTTGATTTTTATGAACTTATTTTTTATATCATAAAAGAGAGAACAGACAATCAAAAATATAAAAATAAAGTATATGTACGTCTAATTCAAAAACTCAGTGCAGAGGTGATTGCCAACTTGGCATGCGGCTTCACCTGGTATCACCTCATTCATATTGTTATACACTCCCCGTTGCGACGACAAAGGATACACAAATGATAGACATATTGTTGTGAGGCAACAACAATTGGCTTGTTGTTCTAACAATATGCGTAGGTAAAAAGGGTTTTGTTGCCAAATTCCAGACAACAATGAATGCAAGAACGGAAAGAACGATGCAGCGCATATATAAACCACGGAATAGCTCAGTGGAGAGACAGCCATACATGGTGTTTCATCGAGTGAACAATCGACATAAATTGATAGTTAGTACCGTGAACAGTACTGAGGTAACTGCTGAGATAAATAAATAAATGAACTGTGTAAATAATCGTGTGTATATAGTTAATAAATAAGTATGCTAAATACATTTTGGTGTGTTCCTGTGTTGTAAATATTTCGTGTACATAAATAGTGACTTTGTATTCTTCATTACTTATTCTTTTATTTTATCAGTTAGAATTGTTGTTTTGTTTCTGTTACGCTAAAAGAAGTACTTTTTTTAGAGTCTTTAACTGTTTTGTTAACGTTTCACTATTGTAAATAAATATTTTCCACCGCGAACAAGAACAGTTTGACTTACTGACCCATGAACTAGTACTAAAGAAAATAATAAAAAAAATTAGTCTCACATCTCAAAAAGATATGCGCCATCACTGGTCTAGAGGATGGTCTAGGCCCCAAGGAGTGGTTTTTATGAGCGGTACGAGACCTTCCGATTATTAAAATCAACGATTATTCCCAACTCTAGTTAAACGTATAATTCTGTTGAACAGTCACTTTATAACGTGAGTCGATTTGAATGGTAGAAACGTAAGTGCGACGGGAAGGGATAGGGAGAAGTTTGAAGAAGGAGAGAGGGAGAGGGGGGATAAGGCACGCGGTACAGAGGTTAGCGGTTGAGGATAATTAAACAAAGAAGTAATTAACGGGGAAGAGCAGAATACGTAGCAATAGAAGAGAGAGGACATGGAACTGTAATACGTTCCGCCATTCAGAACTCTCCAAGTATAGCTCGTTCGCATTTGATGTAGCGCGCGACCTGCGATTATGAATGACACTAACGACATTTTTCTATTTGGACGATGTGGCCATTTGTAATACTAATAAAAAATAAGCTCAAAAACTAAAACCCGACTACTGAAAAGTAAAACAAGAAAATATTCTCATCTGAGAATAGCCGTGGTCATATGCCACCTACCCTAACAAAACATTACATTTTAACAATAGAAGCGATCATAAAGCAATCATAAAGCGATCATAAAGTCTAGGGACAAAGTGCATCACGCTATACATCTAGAGGGGCCTCAAATATATGAGATGGCATACGACTAAGGCTATCCTCAGATGAGAATATTTTCTTGTTTCATACTTTTCAGTAGTCGGGTTTTAGTTTTTGAACTTATTTTTTATTTAAATATTTTTTTTTGAAACTTATTTTTTATTTGTTTTCAATTTGCTCTCTTATGGGACCAAAATTCAAGAACAAATATAGCCTATGTTACCCAGGCCTTAATAACGAATCGATTGACACCTTATTTATCAAAATCGGATGAATAGTTTAGGCGCTACGGTGGAACATCCGTAAATATACAAACATACATATATAGATCGCTAAACTCATAACTCTTCCTTTTGGCTTCGCCGTAGTCGGGTAATAAATAAAATATTCAATTCTTTGTTGATTCAAATATCTTGAAAGATATCCGCATACTTTTGCACAGTTAAGGCCGCTGCATACGAGGCTGGTTTTGCCACTAACAACACTGCTGGGACTTCGATTGGCTGCCGTTCAGGTTACCAAGATGGAAATGACGGTACTGCGGGCTCGCCTGCTAGGTCGTAAGATGGATTAGAACCGGGGCTGTTTTTCTTGCTTGTTCGTCTGCAAGTACCAATCAGAGAACGTATCTTGTTACGTGGGCGACATGGACAAACTCCCACAAACAAACACTGCGTCATATGTGTGTGTTTTGTTCAGAGACAATAAACGCCCACTTTTGTTAACATTCCAACTAGCACTGCGCGCGCACCAAACCCAACTAATTAATACATGGATCGTATGATGAGAACACATAAAAGCCATCACAAAAATCAGAGCTTGAAAACTAGCAGTAAATCTAGCGGTAAAACCAGTCCCATGTGCAGTATGATGTATCTAAATCAGACAGACAAAATATACGCTAATAATCTCAGTTGTATAACACCAAAAGCTACAATCGCTCTTCTTTCTCTCTTGGATAGACAATAACAAAAGATATAATAATAAAACATTTATTTTTTTTCGGAAACGAACAATTCAAATGAGAACAGAGTGTAGATACTCAGAAATTCGGATAATTATCTGACATTTTGCCGCTTGATATTCGTTGTGCGTTGTACTTAAAAAAACGTTTAATTCTTGAAATTCGATATACATAGGAATATATTATGGGTTTTAAAGTAGTAGCAGTAGTATGTATTCGTTCATAATTATCAATTTTTATTAATTTTCAGTTTACTCTAGGGTTGTTATTTGTTTGCTTTAATTAGGATAAAAAAAATAATTTGGGTATGTGATATTAGACTTTTTTTGGTTTAGAGTACAAAAACTCAATGTGCAAAATATCAATTCGAAATACTTTTTGCGCAGTGAAAAAGGGAAGGCGTTTGAGGGAAGTTATTTAAAAAACAATTACGGGGTCGTGTCGATACGATAACGTTTTTTTGCGCAGTGAAAAGGGGCGAGCGTTTGGGGGAAGCTCTTTAAAGAACACTAGACTCGCACTCGTGAGGTACCTGGCGGGGGCAGATGTGGCTGGAACTTTTTCCTGCTACCTCTTGCCGAGAAACGGTAATTCCTGTACATGCCATCTTGTTGAGGTTTTCCATGGTTTCCCTCAATAATTCCAGATAAATATCGAGATGGTTCCTTATTCAAGACCATGTCCGATTGCCTGTCATACTCCTATGCTCATTTGCCTACCTTATCCTAATGTCCTAAAATTCCTTCATTCGCCCATTGCTATTAATTAAGTGGAAGTTTAAAAATGTAGAAAATAACAGGAAGTGTGATAGATGGAAAAAAGTAATGCTGTCTGTTATGACATAAAGTCGAGAAATGGACGTTAAACGTATTATTATTGTTACACGATCCCCGTTGCGACGACAAAGGATTTCGTAAGACAACAATTAGCTCGTCATTCTAACAATGACACACAAATTGTTGTGGAACAACAATCGGATTGTTGTTCTAACAGTATACGTAGGTAAAAAGAGCTTTGTTACCAAATTCCAGATAACAATGAATATGTTACCGGCCAAACCCGATTTCAGGACAAACTAGTTTGGCCTACTATTCATACTAGGACAAACTAGTTAAGCCTAGGCCAAACTGGTTTGTAGAACTAGTTTGGCCTAGGCCAAACTAGTTTGTCCTGAAATCGGGTTTGGCCCGTAACATATACAAGAAAAGAAAGAACTATACCAACCCGATAGCTCAGTGACAGGCAGTCATACATTGTGCTTTATCGAGTGAACCAATCAACATAAATTGACAGTCAGTGCCGTGAACGATACTGAGGTAACTGCAGAGATAAATAAATAAGGGGTCAGTCAAGCATGGTGTTTCATCGAGTGAACCATCTACAAATAGTGGAGACAAATTAACAGTCACTATCGTGAACAGCACTGAGGTAAGTGCTGAAATAAATAAATGAACTGTGTATATAGTTAATAAATAAGTGTGCTAAATAAATTTTGGTGTGTTCCTGTGTTGTTAATATTTTGTGTACATAAACAGTGATTTTATATTTTTTTTAAATTTTATTAGATAGAATTGTTCTTTTGTTTCTATTACTTAAGAAAAAAGTACCTTTGGTTTGTTTGTTTGTTTTGTTAACATTTCACTATTGTAAATAAATATTTTCCACCACGAACTAGAAAAGTTTTGTTACATTATTATTATTTTTACACAACATCGCCAAAATATAGAATTCTTCCATCCAACTACACACGCCCATACTCACTACTTGAAAATTGCAAAATGTCTGCCGCACATGAAACCTACACTAAAAGTTGCTCGTCCGTGCTGGTTTAGTGTCTGACATCGTGCAGGTTGCAGGTTCGTGCTGTGCTGTGCTGAATAAATGTGAGCGGTCTTTTAAGTGTTTTTTATAATAAATTAAAAATACTTTTAAACTGGGAATGATATAGAGAATACTGGCCTTTTTAATTTATATAAAGAGGCATTTAAAAACACAAATTAAAATTCTTTTTCTTTTTTAATACATCAAATTAGGCATGTAACATGCTGTTACAAGGCTGTTAAATATGTACAAGCTGTACAAAGTATCTATGCTGATGCTCATTTTACCTTAAATTTATTACGTAACAGAGACCTAACAGCATAGCGTAATAAAAACAATAAAGAAATAAACCGACTTAAAAAAAGAATTCAAAAAAAGATACAACTGTTTTTCTTGGCTCTACGATTTCCCTTCACTACTAGGACAAGGGTAATAGTTGTGCAGACGTTGACAAAACTGTCCCAACACATTTTTTTGGGCTTATCATGATAATACAGTGTAAACTCCATTTAACGTTACTCTATATAACGACAAACTCCTTAAAACGTTGAAATTACTTAACTTGGTTTACCTTGTTGCTCATACAATGATACACTCTACATAACGACACACCTACTCTAAATAACGACAACAATACGTCATCATTAAGCAATAAATAGTGCTTGTTTGTTATTTTGTTGGTTTGTTGTCGGCATCATACGTACCGAAGATTCTAAGAAATTCGTTCTTTTGTTTGTTGGGATTATCTTTCATATGTTTAGCTCGGCTGCTTATCGATAAGTTATCATATTCTTAGTTGCAAACTGTAAACATGGCGAGTAAAAGAAAATCTTTGTGTATTGATGAAAAAGTTTTATTAATACGCGCAATAGAGGCGGGAGAAAAGATAAGACAATTTAGATTATTTCTTCTCTCCGTCTAACGACAACTCTCAATAACGCCACAAAGTTCACAGTCCCTTGAGTGTCACTATACAGGGTGAGTTTTAAGTTGATGCTTTTCTTTTTACAGCGTGTAAAAATCAAATAGACGAGCAAATATTTCAAATAGTTTTTTTATCAAAACTCAAAAATAAGAGAGAAACAGTCTTTCGAAGTTTAAATAAATTTTATTAAATTTTCTTTAATTTTGAGGTCGGTCCTGGGGTTATATTATGTCACTATGGAAATATGTTATTATTATCAAAAATAATTGAGGCACACACAATTCTCTCAAAAACAGAACAATACACATACTTGATAATAACAACTTATTTCCATAGTGACATAATATAACCCCAGGACCGACCTCAAAATTAAAGAAAATTTAATAAAATTTATTTAAACTTCGAAAGGCTGTTTCTCTCTTATTTTTGAGTTATGATAAAAAAACTATTTGAAATATTTGCTCGTCTATTTGATTTTTACACGCTGTAAAAAAGAAAGCATCAACTTAAAACTCACCCTGTATAGAGCTTACACTGAATTTCAATAAATTTTGAATACTACTTTGAATCACTTCGTAGATATTAAATATGATATGTAGTTATGTAATATGTTGCAGTTTCGAAATTGCCTTTATTATACTTATATAACGATATGAAATGACAAATGAAAAAACTGGATAGGAAACTTTTGCGGTTAGAGAGAGACAAATGTCAGTGGTGTGAACGGCGCGAACCTTTGCAAATTAATGAACCGAATAGGAATGAGACAACAGTGATGAGGGTGATTGGAGATTGACTCAAAGGAGACAGGCATATGTTTTTTTTACTGTACGATTCTCAACTATTTTTTTGTTACTTTTACCATTTCAACTTCACAAGTAGAGAAACCTAGGCTAAAATTCACATTTCAAAATCCTAGTGTGGTTCTCTGAGTCCAAAAAAAAAAAAATGTATTTTTGATTTAGCCGCTATAGATTCCTTGTTAGGAATTCTATTAATTATAGAACAGACACTCAAAATTTAAGTAGTCAGTATAATACTATATTATGAAATTGAACTAACTTTAGAATTTTTAATTTTAATTTTTATTGTTTAAATATTTATACATAAACTTGTTGCCATGTTTTTATCTTATGTACCTTAACTTTTGTTAATTGCTATGGTTAGTAATTAATGTTTATTTTCATAATTATTGTTTGGGTCCAGTTCGATAACACTATGCACCCAAATTTTGAAATTTCTTGACGTGATAACGTCTTATAAATTGATGAATCACCAATCTTATAAATTGATAAAACACTGGCTGCATGCACGAAAAAGTGTAACGTTCCTAACGCGTAACGTTCCTAACGCGTAACGTTCCGCCTGACCCTGTGCGTGCTTTTTGCTAATTTCTCGCTCAATTTAAATCAGATCGGTTTGAAACCAGTCTTAAACGAAAGAGGAGAACATTTTACATAGATTTCGTATAACAGAATTTGCCTAAACAGTTTTTTTATACAAATTTATATAGAAAAATAGTTGTATAAATGCAATGTTGTCTAATGCATGGCGCGACGCGGTCGGTCGTCTTTGTTTGCCGTACATGGAAATTAGAAAATAACGTATGTCTTGTCTTAACCCTAGGATGCATAAGGTGAGTCTGCGGGACTCACGCTGTTAGTTGAAGTTGCGTATTATCGTAACCGATAAAGCTACAATATTTTCGCTTTAGGAATGCTTTATTTAAACTGTTTTATAACACCTTCTTTGCACATATAATTACCAGGATTTCCACAAAAAAAATTATAACAATATTTTCACCTGTACCACGTTTGTACATAAGGTGAGTCTCTGAGACTCAGGTATAAATAAAAACGGCTGCATTTCTAATGTTTAATTCAATTTTTTGACATTAGTATTTTGTGAAATGCAACGCATTCTAAGTTAAGTATTGGAATAACTAATTATTATTAGAACATAATACTTTGACAGTTGCAAACGTCACTTTTGACATTTCTTATCATTCCGACACAAAGGATAAGCGGATTGAAACCAAATTTTGGGAGGATGTTTGATATGCAAATATGAAGTGGCCTATTGTTTTTGGGGAACATCGGCGCATGCGTAAAAGAATATATCTCTTATAATGATGTTTTATATAATAATAATATAGTTTTTAAAACGGTTTTTACTCTATCTATTTTTACTAGAAATTTTTGTAAATTTTTTGGGGAAAATCGGCGCATGCGCAAAAGAGATACATGCCATAGTTGTTTATTATATAATAATAGTGTACTTTTTATAGTGTTTTATTATTCTACTTAATAAAATTTACCTAAATTTGAAGCGAAAGATGCAATATCATAGATTCGAATTATTATAATTATTATATAAATTTAGGTTATGTACCTATTACGGAATACGTTATCACGTAAAACTATCGTCCGTAAACCGACTTTACAGACAACCAATTTTTTTTTTTTAAGTCTTAGAAAAAGCTAAATTTTGACGTTCAAAAAAAAAACTTTGCGGATTATTCACAAATTTCCTCAAAAATACTTGAAAAAATGGAACTACTTTTCGTCTTTCACTGTCATTTTTTGAATCTAGCCAATCAAAAATCACAAATACACGTCATAGCAACTGGTGTAGAATTATTGTATAACTATCTCACTTTGTATGCAGCTTTCGATTGTGTTATGGAAGCAGGATCGTATTTAGATTCGCATACCTGTTTATCGTTCACCCCGGAATTGTTTTTTTAAAAACTCAACATTTGCCCCTTCCCGTTTCACTTCGAGACAATTCGCATACCCCTTTATCGTTCACCCCAGAATTACAATTCGCATACCCGTTTATCGTTCACCCCGGAATTGTTTTTTTAAAAACTCCACATTTGCCCCTTCCCGTTTCACTGCGAGACAATTCGCATACCCCTTTATCAAAAAAAGCGGTGGTTTTCAATCTTCATGAAAATGTGAGTTTTAAATTTAAAATTCGTTTTATAAATTAAAATTTCCAAATACGACTCTGCCCTGAACGTTCAATTGTATTTCATTCCAACCAATTGATATTTCTATCTTTGTTTATCATAGATACAGGTATATATTACTTTCTCTTTTCTTATCACTATATAAGACAAGATAGCGATCGCTATAGTAAATAATATACTCTAAATCATCTTACTATACCATATTTAATTTTTTTAAATTAATTTATAAAAATTAATTTTCCGCACTTAAAACGACCAATAACGCTGTTATATGTTATATAATACAATAATTGTGAATTTCCAGTGGATATTTTGCATAGCAAGTTATCGTACTCTTACCTTATTGTTTTAAATAATTTTCAATTTGTACTTGAAAAAGTCTAAATTTATAGACGAAACGTCGTACACTAAATAAATAACTTTTTGTCCACAATCCTGCGATTTTTATTAATAATTATCTCGATGGACACGATATGTAATAGACTAATATATATTCCTTGTTAGGGTTCAAGTGTGCTGTGAAGCGGTTTTAGGTGTTCGCTTCACACGATGCGTGTATTGAAGCTGGCTCTGTGATAGGTTTGGTGCACGCGCAGTGACAGTTAGAATGTTAACAAAAGTGAACGTTTATTGTCTCTGAACAGACGCTTTTTAGTGACCCGAAAGAGGTTTAATTTTTTTAAAGTTTTTTTGCACTACCTACATCTTATAAAATAGCTGCTTTTCACGTGTGTAGGTATAGCGGTCGTAAAACAGTCATTTTAACACTAATGTGTAAAGTAAATCAAACGTAAGCGATCCAACCAATTCAAGAGTAATTTTCATTAACCAAAAACCTAAACTTACCACCAGAAATATATGATAAACTGACGTGTTGCAGGTTGGTTGCTATAAAATTACATAATTTATATAAATGTCAAAAATGTTGATACTATACAGTCTACTATTTTTTGAAATATGAGTTTCGCAATTAATTCTGAGGTTTATTAATTATTTATCTATTTCTATAAAATATACCGGTGCGCTACTGGTTGTGTACGTGGAATGGTAATGGTAGAGACTCCCCATGTCCAGTGAGGCATGGAACACTAATGAGCCTCATTAGTGTTCCGTGGACCAAACCTGCCTTATTAATGGTTCACATATTTTGTGCCTCACATTTATGTCTGCATTTTCACACTACAGCAAATTCATTTTCGAAACATTCAAAATTTTTAAAATCTTTCGTATTGCATATTTGTATTTTTTTTAAGTAAATAGTTTATTGACGGTTGGTACAATATTTTCCATTCATTATCATTTTAATTAATGAAAACTTAACGCCGTTGCACACAAAGCTGGTTTCACCGCTAAAAACACTGCTGGGACTTGGGCTGCCTGCCGTGCGGATTACGAAGATGGAAATGACGTCACTGCGGACTCGCCTGCGAGGTCACAATATGGATTAGAACGGGGGCTATTTTTCTTGCTTGGTTGTCTACTTGTTTTGAGCAACAGTGCCTTGTCACGTGGGCGATATGAACAAATTAAGCAAACACTGCGTCATAGTGTGTGTTCTGTTCAGAGACAATAAACGTTCACTTTTGTTAACGTTCGAACTGCCACTGCGCACGCGTCCAAACCCATATACAAAGCAAGCTTTAATACTTGCATCAGTTGCATCGTGTAAAGCGAACACACAAAAGCCATCACGAAAACCAACGCTTGAAAACTAGCACGTATAAAAGCAAGGAATATGGATGCAAAACCAGCCTCGTGTGCAGCGGCCTTTACACGTTGATAGAGCCCTAGAGGTTTGTAAAGACCTTTAAACGACCTTGGAAAATTCCCAAATTGTATAAAACGTTCAGTAATTTCAAATCTTTTTTAATTTTAAGACTATTTAAAGAATTTGCTGTTAATTGTATTGTGATTAGAGGCCAGTACGACTAATGAATATAGTTGGCAAAACCAAAAGTGCACATCCCGCAAGTTTTCCACTGTATGATAAAAAAATAACAATTAAAAAATATTTTTAATAAATTTAAAAGAATTTTAAAAATTTAAAGAAATAAATAATTAAAAATTGAAAAAATATTTTTTTTTAAGTTTGCAAAAATAAAAAAAATTAAGAACTATACATAATATAATATATAATTAATATCAAGTGGAATAAAATAAAACAAAATAAAAAGAAAAAAAAAAGAAAAAAATCAATGATACCGTAAGGAATCGAACCCAGGACCTTGCCCTCGGGGATCCAACGGCATAACCATTACGCCACGGCTGCCTAATACGTGTAGTGGTGTTATCACGGTATACAAGTGTAGCACTTGTTTTATGGATTACACTATATTTACCAGCAATTATTATATTGTTTTTAAACTATTAGCTGTCAAAAATAATAAAAAATAAAACTGTTTATAAAAATTAAACTACTGAACACATTTTAGTGAATTTAAATAGGGTTCTGGTCTGATAGTAAACAAAGTGAATAAAATATAACCCAAGGCAATCCGACCAAAATTGCGATCTGTAGAGTCGTGACGTACGTACGTACATACGTACGTACGTACATACGTACAGACCAACCGACAACTGCTGTTTGTGATTTTCAATTACAATTTTAATAGTATTTATGAACTCAAATTGATTTAAAAATGGTTCTATTTTATAGATTAGAATCTCCTCTTTTCAAAAAGCTTCAATTTGAATGGATTTCGTGTGAAATTAACTTAGATATAACTTCTTATATGAACGAAAGTCAGCTCTGACGCACAAAGCGATAATAAAGCACATACCGCTAGTTTAGCGGTATGTGCAATATAAACCTGTTTTGAGATTTCAAAAAAAATATTATTATCTGTTATCGGGTTTCTTTCCTTAGAATTGGACTTCATCCGCGTAGAATCAGTGTGTATAATTAATTAAAAAATTCATAAATTCAAGCGAGACTCTAATTTAAGACGGTCCTATAAACAATGTTTTTTTTTTGTTTTACCGTCTTTTGCAAAAACATAAAGATTTGGTGGATTCGATACACGTGAGCAAGCCACATACAACTGGCCGTGCGAAAAACGTGGTTTTTCTAAATGAATGCCAGCTATTTATATTCAAAATTAAGTTTGCAAGTTTATAGGTACGTTTGATAAATAATCAACTATAGCTAAATTTAGCTACAGTTAGTATAGTTTACTCCGGAAATATTTCGTAGATGGTTTATTTATACACACTATTTAATGATCAAAGAAATTTTATATCATTCATATGCTTGGTGCTCATAGATATAAATTTCCTACAAACGAGAGTTCATCTTAAAGAGTCGATTATTAACGCTAAGTTGCAGAAAGCATTGTCAGAAAATTTGATTTGACAATGACCTTAGATTGTGACCATACATATTATATCAATGTAAAATTTCAAATTGATTCCGTTCGAAAAATAATCGATTCAGTGAAATTATATATTTTTAAACTATTTAACATAGTTTTTTTGTGCAATGTCCACTTCATCACAACATTTTTCAAGGCATATTGATAAAAGTTTAGCTTGAGAAGCGATCTTGTAGATTAATAACTAATTTTTATGTGAATGCAAACTAATGTTCTACATGACAGGGCGTGTCACGACATTGGACTGTTCCTGAATGTTTATAACTATACTTATATGATTAAAATCTAAGGTTATTATCAAATAAAATTTTTTTAGTAATGCTTTCTGTAGTTAGTTAAACGTTGATAGATAACATTTTTCGTTACCGAAAAATCTAAAGCTGTGTCCTGACTATGCCGATCGGCAATACCGTTCGGCAAAGCTGCACTGCTGTGCGATCGGCGAAAGAAGACCGGTGGGGAAAGGGCAAGAAGTCGTTGATGTGTTCCCAAATTATCGGAATTCATAGGCGGCGCATAGCAAGGCATGCAAACAATGTATAGCTTTAAATTTTAAGGCATTATTTTGAGCCTCTAACTCGCACATTTTAATTACATTCGCTATGACCTCCCTAGCACCACTTCTAACTGTTTTTCCCTTTTTACTTTCCATTTTGATGATATTCAGACAACACCCCTCAACTTAGTCCGTGAACGCACACCTATGTACTGTCTGGTGTATGATTTTTTTGTACTGTTAGCAAGTGTCGCTGTGTAGTCGTACAGCTATGGCAATAGTACAATTATCGCGATACGACAATTGCGACACGTTTGGTCGACTGGACTCCCTTATTGCATAGAAGCGGTTCCAGGATCATTACCTTTTACCAATATAAAATGCATGTGCGCTCTTCTGCAATAAGGTCATAGGGCTACATTCCATAGACAGTCTTCTTTTAAAAATCCTACAGTAGTGTGGACGTGACTGTCGGCTTCATTATCAGGCAAATTCGTTGCCGATCGTAACAGTTTTGCCGCGATCGACATAGTTAGGACACAGCTTTAGATTTTTCGGTAACATTATGTTGGTCAGGCATTTATATTTTATGAAAACAGAGAATTCTATCCGTTTAGCTTGAGAAATAATACTTCAGTTCATTTGAATTATGGTTTTGAAGAAAAAAATGCCCGGTATATTTATTTTCGATAAAGATAATATTGGTTAGGGGCCTAGGGAGCCCAATTTATCTTTGTCTACGCCACTGGATTTCAGTTACAATTCTTGTTCATTTTTTGCAACGCACGTGTTTGGATGCAGCCTGTAAATTTTTTTAAGCACCAACTTAATTACGGATGCCAACTTAATATTTCAGATACCATAAAAATAATGTGGATAGCTGGCAAGATAAAAACGGTGTATTTTATATTTTTTAAACATATTTGGGGCAGTTTATTAGAGGGATTTAAAGGTGGTGAAATGTACCTCAGATCCACCGCAACGATAAGTAGCTTGGGAGTTAGCGTCATGGAATGAAGGATTTGTCCCGGGTCCCGGTCGTAAAACTGGGAAACTGTATCCTTGCTGTTAGTAAAGAACGATTCACTATACAAAATTGACACATCGAAGGAAGAAAGCCATGACGCATTTAATAAATATTTAAGATGTTTTACTTACGAACTTTTAAAGTAAATTATTATATTGCCACTGTTTTTATTAAATAAAATTGCTGAAATACAGTGTAAACTCCAGTTAACGTCACTCGATATAACGACAAACTCCTTAAAACTTACTTAACTCTAATTGGTTTACCTTGTTGCTCATACAACGATACACTCTAAATAGCGACAACAATACGTCATAATTAAGCAATAAACAGTACTTGTTTGTTATTTTGTTGCTTTGTTGTCGGCATCATGCGTACCGAAGATTCTAGGAAATTCGTTCTTTTGTTTGTTGGGATTATCTTTCATATGTTTAGCTCAGCTGCTTTGTTGGTCAGTTGTAAATTTTATATAATATAATGAGTAAAATTACATATTATAATAAAAAAATATTAATAGATTATTTCTTCTCTCCGTTTAACGACAACTCTCAATAAGGCCACAAAGTGCACAGTCCCTTGAGTGTCGCTATATAGAGTTTAAACTGTATCATTTCTAAATTATGTGTGATTTAGATATTAACAATGACTATTATGGTTTGAAAGGATCGGATAAGGGATATACGAATCAATCTTTAGAACTGCGTTGTTGGTGTGATCTGTCTGGAGATTGCAGGATTAGCAGGTTATGCAGCCGACATTGTTGACATATAGCGTTGTCCCAAGGCAAGGAATAAACAGAAAATCCTGTAAAGAATGTCCACTAAATAATACACATCTTCTATATTTATATTATAACGTTTGAGTGTTTCAGTTTTACAATAAATATTAGACATAAATAAATAAAATGATCGTTATTAAACCGTCGCTTGTAACAGCATTTTTTCTGACACGAATTTTTATTCTGGGAACGATATTTTTAACTTTAAAAACGCATTAAAATAGGTACTATCCAAAAATGTATTAAAAATTATTATTTTAATAGACACGTGCTTAAATAAAACATTGCATAAAAAATTGACCTGCTTCAAAATAAGTCGCTAAAACGAGAAAAATATTAATTTTTGAGGTCAGACTTGATTTAATTACTAAAATTGTTTATATATACTTTTGCTCAGCTGGTATCGAAAATTGCTGCTAGAAGTACGTACTTTCGACCGAAGTATAAAGAAAATAGTATCGCCTCGGGTATCATGACGTGCAGTGCAAGAATCTCAAACATTCTGCCCTTGTGGTGTAATATACTATTTTATAGAATTTGTTATTTTCCGATTTTTTGTGACTGTATTACTTGTTTGACTGTTATTATTTAATTTCTTTATTGATATTTGATATTTAAACTAGAAAGAGAAACAATACTGAACCGATTTAAATAAAAATAATTTCATCTCGACACAGAGGCCTAGCTATCGGAGAGCTAGGTGGGGCCTCCAAGCTTCGAAAAAACTATTTAATTATCCTAATCGAATAAAGAATTTTTGACTTTTGACTTTTTGATCCTTGTAGTCTGGTGCACAAGTTGAAAAAATTATTAAAATGAAAAGTCAAAATGCATTTGTATTCCCGTAAATAAGGATTTTTGGTAGATCGTCTGTTCTCACTAACTGGACGATCTATGTAACGGAAGGTTCAGATCACCCTAACCCCGATGACCTCAGCTCAATTGATTGTGTATTATAAAATATCTACAACAGTCCTGGATCTACGATTTTTCGAACCGGGGCAAAACCTTAATGGCGCCCCTCTCTCCAGCGCTCGAGAAAAATTACTTAAAAAAACTCACAAATATATAATGGTTGGCATTTTTCGTGAACAAAAAGCAGATTGAGTAAATCGGAAAAAAAGACAGATTGGGTGTGGTTTTCAACCATATTATATTATGATTTTGGCGCTCCCTCAAACTGCCACCCGGGGCTGATCTACAGTCATCCAATTCATGGCACGATTTGAATTTCTGTCTATTTGTCTCTACAGTATTTATACTATATCAATTCAAATTTTCGTGTGAATCGATCTAAATAGACTTAATACTTTTGAAGCGTCCTGTGTTGTAAGACAGTATTTTATCGTCGGGTGAGTATTACCTGCCCCAGAAAGTAATGTCTGTATTTTCCAGCTTGTCATTCGCTTTGACCTAATTTGCATCGAAAGCTTTTTGACTTCAACACCACTAAATTGTTAAAATGTTCGACGTGTATTCATTCATTTCGAATCGATAGCAAAGCCGGCAAAAGTGCCTTTTTCATAGACACAGCATCCATTATAATATTTAATTCTACCTGCAATGACCTCAACTTTGCTAATAAGCCTCTAATAGTAGCCATATCTAGGTCGTAATCTATACTAATATATAAAGCTGAAGAGTTTGTTTAGTTGTTTGTTTGAACGCGCTAATCTCAGAAACTACTGGTTCGAATTGAAAAAAAAAAATTTTTTGTTGGATAGCCCATTTATTGAGGAAGGCTATAGACTATACAATATTACGCTACGACTAAATTGGAGCCGAACATAAATGAAAAATGTTGCAAGATGTGTCTCAAAATTAGTCCGTTCGACAAATATTATCGGGTGAAATGCCTTAACTAAATACTGCAATATTAGCGTTCAAGAGTACAAGCCCGGATAGCTCAGTCGGTAGAGTGTAAGACTTTTAATTCCAGGGTCTAGGGTTCAAGCCCTGCGTCGGCGAATATATTTTTATTTTTTTTTTATTTTCTACATTACTTTCTGCTAAGGTTTACATTTCAATTTGTTTAAATTTTATTACGACTAATTAAAATTAAATAAATTTAATTAATAGCTCATTTGAAAACTGTTACAACTATAAGTACCTATATAAAAATAATTTTCCTACAGTGTGTTCAATTAAATATTTATTATATTAAAAGAAATTTATTACTTAAAAAATGTATAAATAGATACTGCTTTTTAACGACAAAAACTTTTGAACGGTAACGCCGATCATTATGAAGTTTGGACACAACATTCATCTCGGTAAACTATAAGATGAATGTGCGTACTCATGTCCCTTCCTTCCCCATTCGTTCTTTTGCACCCGGGTGAAACCAAGCGGGACCGCTATAGTGAAGTATATTTATTGACGATTAACGACATGTGTAAACGAGCGTCAACCCCCCTATAAAATTACTGGTTTTGTTTTCAAAAATATCGAGTATAATTATTATTTGGAAAAATGTAAAAAAAAAATATATTATTGGACGTTTACTTCCACGAAAACACTAGGACCGCTAGCGGACAATAGAGCGGGATTGAACTGCCTCGTTTTTATTGTTTTAAACCGAGAAGCTTCTTAATAAACGATATGGCAGGGAGCGCGACGAAAACGACATATGACGGACACATGAAATCATACTCTATAACCGTTGCATGATTATTTGCTCGTTTAGTCCACAGCTCACGCTGCGATCGATTCAGGTGTCTCCACCTCTATACTCTGCACCCGGCCAATCAGAGATCTGTAGCGACTCTGATTAAGAGCCTATGACACAACAAATTGTAATCGTTTACGTCAGTGATGTCAAAGATATGGCCCGCGGACCGCATCCGGCCATCTCAATACGGCCCGCGATCAGAATTTATCCAGTGAGGATTTTAGACGACATTCGAAGTCACTACGTATCTCTAAAATTGCTGGATCCTCAAGCTCAAGATAAGATACTTTTTATTACCTTTATATGAAAATTTAATTAAGGACGTAGTCTGGTGTTCAGGCTTGTTTTCAATCCTTATTTCAGGATTTTTTTTAATATCAAAATAATGCAAAATCTTTTAAATTTTTAACCAAATTCAAAAAAGGAGGAGGTTCTATGTTCGACTGTATATTTTTTTTAATGTATGTTTACCGATTTCTGCGTCAATTATGGACCGTTTTTCGAAAGAGTGCACTTCCGAGGTGGTCCCATCGGAACCAAGTCAGGATCTGATGATGGCATCCGGAGAAATCGAGGGAAACTCTCAAATTTCAAAGGCACGCATACTTGGCCTACCCATTGCAATACTTTATCTAACACTAAAAAGATAAAAATAAAATATTTTTAACAAAAAAATTGAACCGACTTCAAAATATGCACTAAAAAGTAAAAAATAATAATTATTGTTATTATAATAATAATATAATAATAATTATTGTTATTTTTGGAGTCGGTGTCAGCCAAAATGAAATCTATTCCGAGAACTAGAGACATGTAAGATTTAAATTGCTACTTTCTAATTCCGATGTGACACCGACTCCAAAAATAACAATAATTATTATTTTTTACTTTTTAGTGCATATTTTGAAGTCGGTTCAATTTTTTTTTGTTATATGTTTTTACTGACATCGTAAACTAATAAAAAAAGTTTTTCTGTTTAATTTTACGGCATTTTATAATTGTTTTTTTAATCTAAAGTGGACAACTTCAAATGGAGGTAGGTGGGTAGCGCGGGTGATAACGTCACTTGGAGTCATCTGAATTATAAAAATTAAATTGATTATTTTTGTTTCGTATAGGCTTGTGGCTCTATCTCGTACTAGAAATAAACATTATTGTTAATAAATAACGAATTAAATGGCGGGCATTTAAAAAAAACAACGAGAAAATCGTGATTTTTTCGTTGAAAATCGGTTAAAAAAAATAGAAATAATTTTTATAATTAAGTAATTTTAGTACCGGACGAGGCTATTGTTGTGTAGAATACCCCGTGCAGAAATGAAAGCAATCGGTTGTACGTAAGTATACAATTGTTTCGCCGTTTAAAAAAACGTAGTTTTGAGAAAAACGCGTTTAAAGTTTTGATTTCAGATTTCTTACAAAAAAAATAAAATCAGCTATGCCTGGTGTACATAGTAAACCTTCCGTTTCTTCAAGGTCATCGTTTTCTGCTAATTCTTTTGTTCTCTGCGAGAGTATAAGGGTAACGTGATAACAATTGAGAGGTAAGAGCAGGTAAAAGTCTTAGTATCGTAAGACCGTTGCAGCTCTTGACTATATGCTATAGCTTTATAAAGATATAATATTTCGGTCTAAAATTTTTACAGTATTTTCTCAATCTATTATACTTACGAAAAATCTAAAAAAAAAATAAATTTTATTTTCCGAAACCCGAACACCAGACTACGTCCTTATACTAAATAAATCAAGATTTTAATTTAATATGTGTTTTAGTTTTTAATTTAGTCTGGCCCGCTAACACACCGTAAATCAGGGGTGGCGAACCTTTTTACAATTAAAAAATGTTTAATGCCACCAAAAAAAATTAGTTGTCAAAAAATGAATCAACCGTAGATAATAATAATAATTTTGTTAATATACATTGAGCGCCATGAAACTGTTTCGTATTTTTTATATGGTGATAGTCAGTTGTTTTCAGCATCTAGCATATTTTTAATTATGTCGACTTTGCATCTCAATTAATGCAGTGCCAACAATAATCTGTCGCGTGCCACCTGTGGCACGCGTGCCATAGGTTCGCCACTCCTTGTAAATGGCCCATTAGAAAAATCAGTCTGATACTCCTGGTTTACGTAGAGTTAAACTAAATCTGAACATTTCACAACTAAATCAATAATTGAGATATGTGAAGAGAGAAAATTGACTGAAATATCGTACAAGTGATCTGGCTTCTACTTGTAAACGAGGGAAATGGTAACAGAGCAGAAACGATACTGTCAGAAGGTAGATAAAGAAAAGTAGATACTCTTATAACATATCTACATAAATGCAGTTAATGTTGCAGGACTGGTGCAATGCATCTACATACGGTTCCAAAGTCCCAAGAAAACCGAAATAGACGATGCACTATTTTTTAAGGGGGAAAATGAGGAAGCCGGTTGATCTTTGGGCCAGCCCTAAAACTTCCCGCTATGTAATAAATTGATACTATATAGGGTTTAATTTTAAGTTATAAAAAATAGTTAAGAATGTCTGAGTCATAGAAAAAAGTTTTGATTTTTTTTGATAGATTCATATGCTTGACGCTGTTTTTAAAACTCATTTTTTTGTATCATTGTTTACAATACAACTGTTGGTACAAACTAAATTTAAATTAAAAAAAGTCAAATATCATTATACTTTTGAACAAAATAAAATAGTCCAAGAGACGGCTGCAGAAAATGTGTCGTCATAAGGTGGACGAACGAAAAAATTAGAGATGATAGTTAAGACCATAATTAAGAAAGTTCGCTAAGGTTGCCTGCGAAAATCCTGCCGAAACAATGTATTTTTAATTTGTTTGTCAGTTAATAGACCAGTGAAGTTAGCTTTTGACAAGAACAAAATTAATAACAGAAAACGAATGATGAGGAAGGGAAGAAACTGCCGTCAGAAATACAAAAACCAAAAATTAAAATGCGTAAAAGGCCGGAGGGCTGTGGGGGCGCGTTTTAGGGGTCAAACGCGGTTTTTCGTTATTTTCGGCGAAAGTTGACCTCCAATCGAAAAATGTTGTATGGCAATGTTGTAGGTATTAAAAGGATCTACAACTTTTATGAATATAACTTTTTCACATAACCTTAAAGATTCAAAGAAATTTTGAAAAAACCGTATTTTTCGTTTTTAATTTTTTTCTCCCAAAAATGATTTTTTTTTCATGAAATTTTCAGGAGACTTACCTTTCTATGTCCTAAATAAGCTGTAATTTTTTATTTAAAAACGAAAAACACGGTTTTTTCAATATTTCTTTGAATCTTTAATCTTTAAGTAAATAACAAAATATGTCAGTTTTTAAATAAGGTTGCTGCACACGAGGCTGGTTTTTGCGCTAGATTCCTTGCTAGATTTGACTTTCATATTTCAAGCGTGCAGTAGCGCTGCTTTTCGTGATGGCTTTTATGTGTTCGCTTCACACGATGCATGTATTAAAGCTTGCTTTGTAGATGGGTTTGGTGCGTGCGCTGCAGTGATAGAATGTTAACAAAAGTGGACGTTTATCGTCTCTGAACAGAACACACGCTATGACGCCGTGTTTGTTTGTGGGCGTTTGTCCATGTCGCCCACGTGACAAGTTACTGTCTCCCGATTGGTTCTTGCTCAAAACAAGCAGACGAACAAGCAAGAAAAATAGTCCCGGTTCTAATTATGAAATACATCTCGTGACCTCGCAGGCGAGCCCGTAGTGACGCTATTTCCATTTTCGTAACCCGCACGGCAGCCAGCCCAAATCCCAGCAGTGTTTCTAGCAGCAAATCTAGCCTCGTCTAATGTCGAAAAAATGTAATTACCTCCTATTTTTTATATTTTAATAAATGATGGAAATCTATGTTTTCATAAATGGCTGGAATTTTCTGATCGTTATTATAAAAGTTCAATTCTCTCTCTACTTTCGTCATCTCTTGAAGGGTTTTAAACAGTTCATTTACGTCGAGCGCGCATGCGCAGAATGTTTACAATGGCGAGAAGTTTATGTGTTTGAACAGACAGACAAGACAGTCGTTATCTCTGTAATAGTAGTTTAGTTCAGCACTATCGTGTTGCAGAATGTCCACATAAACATTCGGGTAATCACCGGGATAATCTTGAGGTATCGTCCAATAAACTGTACGATGTAGAACACAGTTACCGGGCCCGTTTTTTATACATAATATAATAATATTATGCCCCCCTTTTATCTTATAGTCTGTATGAATTCGTATGTGTCGCAGTGGCGTAACACGATTAGAACTTTCGAAATTCCACGATTTTAATTCCGGAACTGAAAAAATTACCGAAATTCTTGAATAAATAAAAAATAAAAAAAATCTTAGTCCAGACTCTAGAATTTATAAATAATTCTTTTTAATTTAATATTCTGAAGTGTTCCTAATTATTGCAGGTCGATACACGCAGTATTTTTGTAGTTCTTTCTTGATATCGAAACAAGTTTCAGAATTTCGGAACTGAAAACTAACTATCGAAAATTATTTTGAACAGGTTGTAGATGTTCAGCTAATCTTTCCTTACAGTATTTTTCATATGGCTATCATATTTCTATTAATACAGCGAAGACAAGAACCACAGGTATATAAACTTACAAAAAAATCCGTCCGATGTCACTAGTGTACATGCTAATATATTTATTAAGACTATATACTTGATTTTTGAAAGGCAACAAAGTAATTTTTTTGGTGCAAATAATAACTCATTGATCTCGACTTTTTTTAATTAATAATCTACAAAACGGTATCAACATATTGCAGCGACGCATTTCCAGATTAGGGTATGACATTTGTCAATCAATGAATGAGACTAATAATTAATTCATAAATACGTTATACGAACACTACGGAACCCTTTGTGTGTGTTGTTTCTTAACAGGAACTAAATAAAAGTATAAAAACACAATGGATTCATATTTGGTAAATAACGAAGTAAATGCAGGCGATAAATTTGGAGAGTTAAAATAAACGTACGTGGAAATCAAAGAACATTAATTTAGACTTTCTTGTGAGCTCGGAAAATCGAAAACCCGCTTCTGACTTATTACATATCGTGAAAATATCGTAAGGTAAACCTTGTTAACTTGTTTAACCAACAGAACTTTATTGCAGCCCAAACTACACAAGGCTCTTTTACCTCCACTACAGTTCAGCTCCGAGTTTATGCCATTCTATGACATAAAAAACAAACATTTAAGGCTCGCGTTCACCAAAATCAGCTGAATTGAAACCGCGATCAATGTATTGAAGGCTAAAACTTAGCGGGTTTCAGTTCATAAAGACCGTTGCACACGAGGCTGGTTTTGCCGCTAGATTCCTTACTAGTTTTCAAGCGTTGGTTTTCGTGACGGCTTTTATGTGTTCGCTTCACACGATGCATGTATTGAAGTTTGCTTTGTAGACGGGCTTGATGCGCCCGCAGTGATGAATGTGACCAAAAGTGGATGTTTATTGCACACGCTATGACGCCGTGTTTGTTTGTAGGCGTTTGTCCAGGTCACCCATGTGACAAGTTGTTGCTTCCTGATTGGTTCTTGCTCGAAACAAGCAGACGAACAAGCTCAAATCTAAAATACTATTCAATATTTTAGTCCGGTGGGACGGTCGCAAAATAGATATTGTACCTGCCGGACCTGTTGAAATTTCGATTGTCACCTTTAGAAAAGAAAACAATTGTAACAGAAGTAATTGTATATCACTTCTGATAATTGATAGTAAATTAATTCTATCCCAATTCTGATAATTATTAAAGAATTTAAATATAATCCATTTCTGAATAATTGATAAATATTTATCCCTAATTGCACATACCGCTAAACTAGCGGTATGTGCTTTATTATCGCTTTGTGCGTCAGAGCTGACTTTCGTTCATATAAGAAGTTATATCTAAGTTAATTTCACACGAAATCCATTCAAATTGAAGCTTTTTGAAAAGAGGAGATTCTAATCTATAAAACAGAACCATTTTTAAATCAATTCGAGTTCATAAATACTATTAAAATTGTAATTGAAAATTACAAACAGCAGTTGTCGGTTGGTCTGTACGTATGTACGTATGTACGTACGTCACGACTCTACAGATCGCAATTTTGGTCGGATTGCCTTAGGTTATATTTTATTCACTTTGTTTACTATCAGACCAGAACCCTATTTAAATTCACTAAAATGTGTTCAGTAGTTTAATTTTTATAAACAGTTTTATTTTTTATTATTTTTGACAGCTATTAGTTTAAAAACAATATAATAATTGTTGTGTAAATATAATGTAATCCATAAAACAAGTGCTACACTTCTATACCGTGATAACACCACTGCAGGTATTAGGCCGCCGTGGCGTAATGGTTATGCCGTTGGATCCCCAAGGGCAAGGTCCTGGGTTCGATTCCTTACGAAATCATTGATATTTTTCTTTTTATTGCACATACCGCTAAATTAGCGGTATGTGCTTTATTATCGCTTTGAGCGTCAGAGCTGACTTTCGTTCATATAAGAAGTTATATCTAAGTTAATTTCACACGAAATACATTCAAATTGAAGCTTTTTGAAAAGAGGAGATTCTGATCTATAAAACAGAACCATTTTTAAATCAATTCGAGTTCATAAATACTATTAAAATTGTAATTGAAAGTTACAAACAGCAGTTGTCGGTTGGTCTGTACGTATGTACGGATGTACGTATGTACGTACGTCACGACTCTACAGATCGCAATTTTGGTCGGATTGCCTTGGGTTATATTTTATTCACTTTGTTTACTATCAGACCAGAACCCTATTTAAATTCACATAAATGTGTTCAGTAGTTTAATTTTTATAAACAGTTTTATTTTATTATTTTTGACAGCTAATAGTTAAAATAGTTGGCAAAACCAAAAGTGCACATCCCGCAAGTTTTCCACTGTACATTATATAATAATGAAAAAAATTGAGAAAATAGATTAAAACAAATAAAAAAAAAATAAAAATATACGAGAAACATTAGTAAAATAAGAAATTTTTTTTAGCAATTATGCACGGGTTTTGCTCTCAAAAATCTGATTTTTTGAGTTTCTTGTCCTAGTTTATTGACTTTCTAGTTTATCGAAGAACGCATTTTATAGACACAATATCCCAAAACACTATTTTTCAAGAATATCCCACCGCTACACTAGCGGTATGTGCAATAGATTAAAAAAAACAATTAAAAAATTAAAATGAAAAAAATAAAATGAAAAAAAAAATAATAATAAAAAAAATATATGAGAAATATATTATATATAATATATAAATATTAAGTGGAATTAAGTGGAATAAATGGGAATATAAAAAAAAAAAAATTCTTATGTCAGCGGGAATCGAACCCGGCACCTTGGGATTACAGGACTTACGCTTTAACCGTTCGGCCACACCGATGCCGTACAACGCCTTTGTTATTATGGTATAGAAGTGTAGCAGTTATTTTACGTATCATACTACATTAATTGAGTATATTTATTATGTTTTTTGTTTTTTTATTTTAATTAGCTGTCAAAAATAATAAAAAAAAAACTGTTTATAAAAATTAAACTACTGAACACATTTTAGTGAATTTAAATAGGGTTCTGGTCTGATAGTAAACAAAGTGAATAAAATATAACCCAAGGGGATCCGACCAAAATTGCGATCTGTAGAGTCGTGACGTACGTACATACGTACGTACGTACGTACGTACGTACGTACATACGTACAGACCAACCGACAACTGCTGTTTGTGATTTTCAATTACAATTTTAATAGTATTTATGAACTCGAATTGATTTAAAAATGGTTCTGTTTTATAGATCAGAATCTCCTCTTTTCAAAAAGTTTCATTTTGAATGGATTTCGTGTGAAATTAACTTAGATATAACTTCTTATCTGAACGAAAGTCAGCTCTGATGCACAAAGCGATAATAAAGCACATACCGCTAGTTTAGCGGTATGTGCAATAAAAAACCTTAAAAAAACAAAAAAATACCTATTACTGTTATTGTAATGTAGTGTATTACGTAGAATAACTGCTCCACTTCTATACCATAATAACAACGCAAGTTGGGATATCAGAATGGCCGAGTGGTTAAACGCGTAGTCCAGTAATAGCAAGGTACCGAGTTCGATTCCCGCTGACACCAAGTAATATTTTTTTTTTCTATTCCATTTTATTTTTATTTTTTTTTCTATTTTTTTAATTGTTTTTTTTTTTAAATCTATTTTCTCAATTTTTTTTCATTATAATATGTACAGTGGAAAACTTGCGGGATGTGCACTTTTGGTTTTGCCAACTATTTTGTTTTATTTTATTCCACTTGATATTAATTATATATTATATTATGTATAGTTCTTAATTTTTTTTATTTTTGCATACTTAAAAAAAAATATTTTTTCAATTTTTAATTATATATTTCTTTAAATTTTTAAATCTTTTTAAATTTATTAAAAATATTTTTTAATTGTTATTTTTTTATCATACAGTGGAAAACTTGCGGGATGTGCACTTTTGGTTTTGCCAACTATTTATTTCTCTTGTCAGAATGGAAATAAATTGAATTGACCAATCTTTGTACAACTTTATTTACAATATTTACAAGTCTACTTCAACTCTCAGCTTACATTTCCAACTCCAATCTTTCAACTTCAACCAACTAACTTCAACTTCAACCATCAACTTCAGCTCCAGCCAACTGACTTCAACTAACTTGAACTTCCATCTTCAACTTCCTTTTTCAACTAACTATTTCTTAAAAAATCATCTTTACTCATTCAATCCTTTTTCGCACACACCCACGATGACCAATCACATTGAAAAACACTTCAACTGTCATTCTCTCTCAACCAATCATACTAAAACACGTTTCAATTGTCACTCATTTGTATACATATTTCTTAGAACCCATTTTTAATTACTGTATAGCGTAATAAATTTAATAGCTGCGCAGAATTAGCAAATCCGTCACATGCAATTGCGAACGTCGATTTTAAATTTTTTTTTGTTAGATAATACGAATATAAGTAACATATTAAGTTTAAACGCCAATCGGAGCACCGCACGATGGTTAAAAAAATGGCAAAAATCGTCCATATCACTTTTTGGCGATTTACGGGAAAACTATGCATTTGACAAATTAAGTGTAGGGAAATAAAAAATGCGCAATAAAAAGACGAATCGAATGAGTTTTTGTGAGCTCCGATCGGTCCAGTAGTTTTTTAGTAAATTGCAAAAAACCACTTTTTTGGGCCATTTTTTCGAAATTCCATAACTTCCGTTCTATTAAATATGAAGACTTGAAACTTCAATAGAATATGTGTTTTATAAGCTTCAATATGCATACAAAATTTCAGCAAGATCGATGTTATACTTTTTGAGAAACTTTGAAAAAACCGAAAAAAGGCCCTTCCGAAAAGAGTCCCTGAAAAAGTTTTGGGCCAGCGTAGACCAATTTTTCAAACGTGCTTTTGTTCATCAAGAGTTGCTCTACAACATCCTGCAATGCCGTACCATTACACCTAGCGAAAGTGCGAAAGAAATTGATTAAAAAAGCGTTTTAAAGCGAAAATGGCAATAATAATAATGATATCATTATATATTTACGTACAATTGTGCATATGCCGCGGAAGCTCCCTTTTTTAAAATCAATTTTTTTCGCACTTTCGCTAGGTGTAATGGTACGGAATTGCAGGATGTTGTAGAGCAACTCTCGATGAACAAAAGCACGTTTGAAAAATTGGTCTACGCTGGCCCAAAACTTTTTCAGGGACCCTTTTCGGAAGGGCCTTTTTTCGGTTTTTTCGAAGTTTCTCAAAAAGTATAACATCGATCTTGCTGAAATTTTGTATGCATATTGAAGCTTATAAAACACATATTCTATTCTTCATATTTAATAGAACGGAAGTTATGGAATTTCGAAAAAATGGCCCAAAAAAGTGGTTTTTTGCAATTTACTAAAAAACTACTGGACCGATCGGAGCTCACAAAAACTCATTCGATTCGTCTTTTTATTGCGCATTTTTTATTTCCCTACACTTAATTTGTCAAATGCATAGTTTTCCCGTAAATCGCCAAAAAGTGATATGGATTTTTGCCATTTTTTTTAACCATCGTGCGGTGCTCCGATTGGCGTTTAAACTTAATATGTTACTTATATTCGTCTTATCTAACAAAAAAAATTTTAAAATCGACGTTCGCAATTGCACGTTTTTTAGGACACGAATTAGCTAATTCTACCCGACTATAAATCAGTTAATCATTTTTAAGGGTTAAACTGTTAATTCCGAGTTCTTGAATTTTGTTAACATGTGTCTATTTTTCTAAATTGTAAGAAATAGCTATAGTCATAAAGCAATAAAGTAATACATTCTTTAAAAATTATAACACAATTCAATTCAAATGTCGCTTGGCTCGTACTCTCTATTAAACCGTTTACTATTCTCCATGGTCTATCCCTCTATTTTGTCCCTGTCTATTAATAAATCTAGCTTAAGAAATGAATGGTTAAATTATAAATAAATATTTATCGTGGCTAACTGTTGCTGAAAACAAAAGCCAATAAAATCTATATAAAAACAATTCAAATGTGTAGGCTTTCACGGCCGGTGTTCCAAATATTCTTGGTTTCCCGGCCTACAAATCCGGACAACAAAAATATTTGAATTAATTCAATTGTTGTACCATGAAACAGTCTACCGACGTTTTCAGCTAATAAAACATTTTACAGGTGAAACTAAAAGATGATCACCTTTTACAACTTTATAAAACGCATTAAACGCAAAAATATGATTGTTTTTTATGAACCTCTAAAAGGAAATTGTTTTTAGGGTACGCGGTGGCCTGTTTTATGTGTAAGAATTGGGATTCCACTGTAAAACCCAAGTTTGTATTGCACAACAAACATTGTACCTACAATAACTTTACGTTTGTGATTTAGATGAGGTCATAAAGAACAAGGAAGGCCATCATTGCTTATTATCACGCAATTCATTCTGTAGATTGTTAGAGGCAGATAGAGAAGATAACAGAGGATGAAGCGGGATAGATAAACTGTGTTTACATTGCTGCTTGCTTCCCTTTGCGCATGATCGCGCTAAAACAAATGCTAATCACTCTAAAAGTGCATAGTAAGCGTTTTAATATTAAAATATCAGCGAGGATTGTTGCAACGCTCTTTGAGAAGAGTCTCCGGGAACGAGCACGAATTAAAAGGGTCACCTCACTACATATGATAGATTGAAACAAATGAATTTATTTTTTTTAGGCATAACTTAAGATTCCTAAACATGATTAGAATATGTTGGTAAAATGATTTTATAATATTCGAAGTTGTTGGAAAGATCCAACTGTTAGAAGAGATGTGTACGGAGCGCTCAGTAGAGCGGTTGGGCACTGAGACTATTGTGACCTGTCCGCTTCTTGCTTGAGTTGAGACCTTCTAAAACAAATAAGAAACAAACTTGCAAAATCCGATAAATCCATTTTTTTCATTTTTGAGCTATATATTAATACTAGTTAATTTTGGTGAGCTTTTCGCAGATTAATGGTGTGTTAAGATTTCATGGTTTAAATCGTACTTCAATCTTTAAACACGTTTTTCTCAAAACTCTGTTTTTCTAATTTGTCTCCACGATATCTCAAAAACGGTTTGACCGATTGCTTTGAAATTTTCATGGTAGAGACGGCACATGTATAGCCGTAGGATGAACTAGAATCTTTTTGAGATTCCTGGTTCTATTTTTTTCGACGCAAAATTATCGAAAAAAATTATGAAATTTATAAATTAATTTTCAAAAGTCAATTATTCAATTTTCAATAAATTTGAATAATTCTAGTTCATCTACAAGCCTACAGATTAAAATGCCGTTTAATTTTTTTATTTGAGATAAGTCATTCAGTCGGGATCATGGAGACCGTTAACAACCTTTTTCTCAATTGGGTGTCTTCGGAGTGGTACAACTTATATTTTGTGGAGATTTATGCTTGAAAATTTTTTTACACACTACTGAAATATTAACAACTATATCATAAAAAGTTCAAAGTTCTATCTTTTTATTGGTCGTCAATAAAATTCCTAAAAAATGTCTAAAAAACCGACCATCATAAGGGGTGACCCCCTTAAATAAATATCTTTTCGTCCAAATTATACTCGAGATCGTTGTTTACATGGCATATTAACTACTGAGGTTTCTACATTTTTTTTTTGTAAAAGGGAAAGCCGTAGTAAGATAATTTTTTTCAGTTTTTTTTTGTTTCCTTGAAATGTTTGGCTTGCCCACATTTGATAATTGATTCATACCTAATAGAGAATGGATAATTTTTTTTAAAACGAGTACCTGTGTAGAGAACTGAAATATTTTACCTCGATTTTATCGGAATTCTGTAACCCTTTGGGTGTTCATATAGCTATATATTATTTAAAACACAAGTCCTATTTCTCTATCCAATCCGATTGTCACAATTTTTTTTCAAACTGAAGCCTTTAGTCCACAGATGTGTTATCATTATTTTTTTTTTTTGGGTGATTTCAAGCGATAATAGTAAAAAAGACGAGGAAAATCCATTGATGTTCACGATACATGAGTGTGAGAGAAATGCAAATATTTACGTATGTCTGAGATTATGCAAAGTGTTTGACAAGTCAACTTTGACAATATTGTATAAATGTATATTATTAGTTAGTTTTATAGCGCGAATATTGAAAATATTAAACAAATAACATTTTATTTTATTTTCTAAATAGTTTAAGAAAGTGTAAGTTTATGTTAATTTAATATCAAAATAGAGTTTTTAAATATTACATAGGCTGTACCAAGTCTAAAATTTGGTCTCAGATCAGACGAAAATAATGAAAATCGTAAATGATATAAGATTTTTTAAAAATTAATTCTAACTGCTCTTGCGGGATAACCATAACAACTATAAACATATCTCACATACATTTTATTTGAATTAATAACCAATTAAATATATAGAGAACTTGATGATCGAGCTAAATCAAAAGAAAAATAACTGTAAATGGAAACTAATGCAAGAGGAATAACATTTTTGTCTTAGGTCTGTGTCAAAATATCGATTTTTTTTAAACAATATGAAGATACATGTTAAAAGTTTTGCACGGGTATACTAGTTCTTATTTTATTATACATTCTAAGTAAATTGGCGTAACAAATTTTTAAATCTTATATTAATGCAAAACTTTATTAAAACGCGCATGTGTAATTTATACGTTGCCATTTTGTAATTTAATACTTGAAAACCCAAAATTTATGAATTGCCAGTTTTCATTTATGACGACAGGATTACATATACCTTTCTACAAATAATAATTCATCCTTGAAAGTGTGTCCTTTAATTAATTTTTGAATTATGAAATCCCACCCCAGTGAGAAATGAGAATGTATGTAAGATAAAAGAAGGCCAGGCCGCAAAGAGAGAGAGTTTTTGCAAGGCATGATATATTCGGAGGCTTAGATTTATCCATGCTGAGGATAATTATATACGACTGTTATAAGCGTATAGTATTTGCTGTTACCCTGTTACCCGTGCCGACTGTAGGGTCTGTTGGGGAATATTTTAGGTGCACCCAGTTCAAGGGTTGGAAGGACGGAGCAAAGAAAAATGGCAACTTTTACTTATCAGGGGGCACAGCGGTGCCCTCGCTAAGTCGGGTACTGCCGTACCATCCTTTTCTCGAAGCGACTCACGGCACTTTTGACCCCCGTGTAACTTCGTTGTGGATAAAGAAATAAGTTAAAATTTTTGGTGATCAAGAGGACATACTATAACTGGCTATATTGCCAATATCTACCTAATAATTATACATGGTAGTTTACGAATTATCGCTAATCAAACCTCTTTAATTTTATCACTGACACACTCACCGATCATCAAAATTCTAAGATACATCTAGCAATCTCACAAACTTGAAATTTTGAATTTTAGTTATAGAGTTTAGCCTACAAAGGAAGGAAAAAATGAAAAATCTCGAAATTTCATTATTAGAAACATCAAGATGGACAAGATATATTACCCGAGAAAAAAAAGGTGGATGACCTACAAAAAAAAAATGAGATCCCAACAAAAACACAAAATGTAAAAAAATGCCAAGTCTCGCAACGCAGTTCTTCCGCTACAAAAAGTGAGATCTCATGTAATACTAAGTCAGTTATTTTAGTTAATGTCTATGGAAGCACCTGTCCAACAACTTTGTTATAAATTATTGCCTAATCAATTGCCCATCAACATTTATAGTGACCGTATCAATATTAGACATCTTTATTTCTATAATAATTATAAGACTTGGTAATTACACGGCACCATATTCTACTAATTAAAATACTTTATTCTTAAATGCACTGTTTAGATTTACTTAGTAATCGAAATAGTAGATTATTATTTCATAATTATAATATGGTGCCATGCAATTGCCCTGTCAATATAATTATTATAGTGCAGCAAGCATTGTTACATTAACTCTCTCTCTCTCTCTCTTTTGTAATATTGTCAAAATCATTTTTCCTGCGTAGCTAAGGAAAACTAATTTTGACAATATCACAAAAGAGAGATTGTTACATTAACTCTCTCTCTCTCTCTTTTGTAATATTGTCAAAATTAGTTTTCCTTAGCTATACGCAGGAAAAATAGTGTTGTTATATCAATTTGGAAAAAATCAATTTAATTAATTTGAACTCGAGAAAACAATTCATAACAAATTGCTTACAATTTAACTAAAGCGTTTTATTTATTTTAATGTAAGAACTTTATTAAGTGCTTACAATTGATACGGTCACTATAAATGTTGACAGGCAATTGATTAGGCAACAATTTATAACAAAATTGTGCTTCCATAGACACTAACTAAAATAACTGACTAGGTTTTACATGAAAACTCACAACTTTTTTTAGCGGAAGAACTGCGATGCGAGATTTGTCATTTTTTACTTACTGTTAACAGAGCACTTCCGGTTAATATTTCCCCATCCTTGGTCGTTAGTGTCGGTAGTGGATTAGTTACGTGACACCCCGGTACATTGGGGAAAGAAGGAAGAAATAGGGGAGCATGCAGAATGGCTAGTGTTCAGCCGCCAAAGGTAAGCGGGAGAGATCGTAACCTGCCCCCTTATAGTTATTTAAACTTTAACCCTCGATGGACGCACATACACAGTGAGAGAAACAGCAGAGAGGTGAGTTTTAAACCACTGTGGTTATACCTTCGTGGTTTCGATCAATCAGTACATTTCGTGCGCTAAGTTTCTGATTGCAGTGGTTTGACAATATTAATGATTTAATGATTTATTCAAAAAAAAAATAAGTAGGTATTAATGAGTTTACAGGCGAAAGCCTAAGAAACTCAAAAAAAAATATATATATACATAAGTAGTAAAATAAAAAAAGTTATAACAGTTTAAAATAATTGTCTTAATAAGTAAATATTGAGTCGAACTTCAAATATAGATTAGTAGAGCTTTGATCAGCGTTTTCTATTTCAAACTGCTTACACTTAGTATACACTGATTGAAAATACTGAGCAAATAAGTTAGCACAATTCTGAGGACCTTTTGCAGTTAAATCACCGAAAAACATATCATCTGGGATATCACTTGATTGCCTTTTGCTTTTTATAAACGACCAGAAATACCTAGGGTTCATATGAATATTTGCCACACATTTATCAATATAGTTTTTATATTCCAATCTAATTTCATTTTTTAATTCAGAACGTAATTTGTGAAATATGTTATACAACAACTGACTACGCGTTTTTTTGAATTTTCTGTGCATTTGATTTTTCAATTTAATTTTTTGTATAATCTTTTTAGTGTACCAGCAAGGATATATTGATTTTGCCGGGATAGTTTTCGGAACACATTTTTCAAACAGTTCTGTAAGTACCGTATAAAAACGATCTACACAGTCATTAACATCGTTTATTGAATGTATCTAAACGCCTTTCCATATTACATTCAATTTCGTTTGCTTTTGAATGTGTTCAAAACAAGCTGTGTTCTGTTTAAAACCTCCAAGAGTTGTGTTGTTAAGCCCAGCTTCATCGTTCTACATAATAATCTAGTCAAAATTTTCTGTAACTGCAAATTCCTGGGTGCTTTTGTTGATGAACACCTCAAATGGTCTGTTCATACGGAAAATCTATGCTCTAAGCTTTTAGACGACTGAAACTTGTAGTTAGCACGGAAGTTTTAAGAACAGCTTATTTTGTATGTTTTCAATCGCATCTCAGATATGGCATCCTCTTTTGGGGAGCTGTGGATGGTACTCAACTCTTCAGAGTTCAAAAACGTGCTATCAGCATAATTTATGGTATTCCGCAGTCATCATCTTGTAGAGGTATTTTTAAAAAGAACAAAATTTTAACATTACTATGCTTGTACATAATACGTCTGCCTCTGCTTTCTTCGAAAGAATATAAATATTTAAAAAATTTCTGAATTGAACAGTAGCAGAAATAATCAATATGAATATTCTAAACATTCATTAGCTTTGTTTGAGGGCAGCTGCAGATATATGTGTACAAGAATCTTTAACAATCTTCCAAGATCCATAAGATCGTTAAGAAAGTTTTCTGCTTTTAAGGTAGTACGAGCACCAAGGCAATTTTAAATAAAAGGCTTTTTTTATATGAAGTTGGACTAAGTCTAAACCAATTCTGAAAATTTTAGGGGGGGTTGCCCGATTATTTAAATAAATAAATGGCTTCAAAAGTAGGCATATTTAACATTGGCTTTATGGTAAAACGGTAGATGGATGATATGTTTTCATTGATTTCTTCAAAACTAGTCGGTGGAAATTAAAAAAAAAACTATTTAAATTAAATTTAAAACCTTAATAAATTATTGAAAACAAAAAAAACCCGTTGTGCCCGACTAATTAAAAAGATAAGTATTTAATTAAAAAGATCAAATATCTTTTTAATTAGTCGGGCACAACGGTTTTTTTTTTCAATAATTTGTTAAGGTTTTAACTTTAATTTAAATAGTTTTTTTTTAAATTTCAACCGACTAGTTTTGGAGAAATCAATGAAAACATATCATCCATCTACCGAAATATAAAAAAAATCAAGTCTTTTATAAAGTTGCCTTGGTGCTCGTACTACCTTAAAAAGGCAGTATGTAATTTTCTGATTGATGCAGAGTTTTATTCTTCTGAATATTTTTTATAATTTTATACTTCTTTATGACTTGTTACGTACCTTTGTCGCTGTAATGAATACATTTCTATTCTATTCTAATTTTTAGACAACTATAAAAGTGAAACTTCTAGTTGTGTCGTAAAAACGCCGTCTCGCAACTACTCACCCTCGTGAGAAAATCCTCTCTGCGAGAAAGTTTGCGGTTGCGAGAGGAACAAATCTCAAATCGTTAGTTTCATTCACGAAGTCTGTAACCAGGAGACGTAGCTTCCTATGCTTGCTGTATTTCGAGACGGACCGTTTTCTGGCGAACGCGAGATGGCGCTGTTATCACTACCTGGGAAAACTTCGGTTCTTTCCGCCTGCTTTCGCTATAGTAACCAAAGTTGTTTAGCTTCACAGACACTACACACATGTAAGCCATGAACGTTTGTGCGTTTCCTAGTAGCTGACGCCATATTGGTTCATGCGACAGATATCGGTCCACCGCTATGCTCGAGATTGGTCTCCTCATTACAGACTTCGTGGTTTTATTAATGAAATAAAAATTGAAATAATTTATAAATAAATATAGGTAGAATATGGAATAGAGGATGGTAGAATTAAATAGAACATTCATCAGATAAGTTTTCTGAACACTATAAAAATCAGATATCAAGGCATTATACTGAATGTGCTGTGTTTTAGAAACCAGTGTTCATGTAACATAATATAGCATTCTGACGCTGTGGTAAAGTAAGGTTTCCGCCACGATTGTACCATTACAGCAGCTTTAGTTTTGAATAAAAATCAATTGTAATTCACATTATTATCAGCCATATTCAATTCCATTCGTCGCTTGTTCAAACTTTATGTAAATTTAAACTTATCTTCTATAGGTACTTATTATAAAAATATTATTAGTTTAAAAGAGCGTGCACACTTCTCCAGCACGAACCAGAAAAGTCTGTTCGTGAAGGTACCCGGGTTATTTAACGGAGTAGATAAGCACCTGTAACCAGCAGGGACCGGATTCCAGGTTCATATTGTATTGGTCGTGCTATACTGTGTATTTAATTAATAAATCGATAACGTTTTTCTCGAAAATTTTCTTACGTAAACTAAGAAAAATTTTCTAAGAATTTAGAGAAAAAAATGGAGATTTCAAAAATGTAAAAATATATCTATAGGTAGGAAGGGGGAATGGCGTTCACTTAAGGAAAACATGGTGTATTTTTTAAATTATTTATTATAAATCAAAATTAAGAAGAGTAACAAAGTCTTTAATTATCGAGTAATCAACAATTTAACAACACCTACTAGTAGTAGGAAAACATTATTAAAAAACATGTTTGAGCGACATTGCCCCTGACTTTGGGTAATGCCGCTCAGGGTCTCATAAAGAAGTGTACCCAATCCAATCCGGCTGTTTTGCTACTTTGATCAAAATTGTTTTTGATATTGTTGCGCTCAGCAAATTTATAAACAAGTTTACGCAAATCTGCAACACTGAGTCCATAGTATAGCGAGCCCAGCAACTTAACTTGTTCAGCACCTAATTAAAAATTAGATCAGCGCGACCGCAAACGAAGAAACGCTCTTCACGGTCGCATGACGCGAGCTGACTGTACGTTTGCATCGTTGTCTATTAGAGGCTCCCTCCCCTCGCGCTTCACGCGACGTGACGTGTTGCTACGTTCCTTTTTTACAGAGTTATAGAGGTGAGCGCCATATCCCCTTCCTTCCCTATATGTTGTCATTTGAAAAAAAATATAATTACACTTCCGATTAAGTTTGAAGTATAAAAAAATGGCTAAGCAGTTTCCGATAGTAAACCTCGAGTTGGACAAAAAATTATTTAAACTTTTTTTTGTATCTAGTAGGATACACGAATTATTCACTGTTACCACTTTCAGTGAACACACTGTATACCTATAATAGAGATGTAACGAATGTAAATTTTTAGACATTTGCGAATGCGAAATTCAGTTTTTAAATCTGGCGTCGTTTATCCAAGGTTTAAATTTGGCAGCTGATTAGCCGCGCAAGTCGCACGCACACATTTGTAGTGGTTCTGGGCACTAGGTTGATTATATTAATACTAAATTAAAGCTTTATTACCTAATGTTAAAGTAAAGCCTGATAAAAAGTATAATTGCAAGGTTATCTTATTTTTTTTAAAAGGAGTAACAAAAAAACTGCTCTAATAATAATGCTAAGAAATTAATATTTTTTATAATTAATATTATTTACACATTTAGAAACAAATGTGATTTTGTTTGATATTAACATTAGCATGAATACGAATGTCGAAAAATATGAGAATATTCGCGATTCGTTACATAAAAAATAATAGTGTATTGCGGTGGAGGTGCAGATCTAAACCCTTTCCTTCCACCACAACCACACAAGATCTCCGGGATAAATTTAATGCTATTTATACGCAAATTTGAAGATAGCTAGATACTTTTGCTATTATCAGGTACGAAAGAATTTTGTTAAAACCAACTTCAAAGCGAGCGCAGCCACAAGTAAATGCTAATACATATAATATTATTATTGCTATTCCTGTAATTACTGTATTGATCACATTTAGTATTCTGTTCAACAATTTGCCTACTCAGCTACGGGAAATTAATGATCTAAAACTATTTAGCAAAACGCTTAAATTATTTTTATTCGAAAAATGTTTTTATGGCATAAATGAATTTTTTAATTGATTGATGTTATATTTTTGACTGTTCATATCTGTATAATATGAATCAATAAATTATTATTATTATAGTATATCACGCATATTAAAGATTTATTTCAATAACATTAGTATTGATACATCTACCTATTATATATTATAAAAATCTAGTGTCACGATGATCGTCCGCGCTAATCTCCGTAACCAGTGATCCGATTTTAATAAAATTTTGTAAATGTGTCTTGCTTAGTGCAACTTACGCTATAGAATTGTTTTTATTAAATATTTTGTACAAAATAACGGTATTTTCTCAAAAAAACGGTTTTAGTAACACGTAACGACATCTGACAGAATTTACTCAAAGCTATTAGTTCCGAAGCAAACAAAAAAACTGTTTCAGTACTAAGTTGCGACATCTGATAGAATTCGCTCAAAGTTATTAGTTCAGAAGCAAATCTGGTAGAATTTGCTCAAAGCTATTAGTTCAGGCGCCGGGTCTATGCAGAATTATATCTATCGCTCCCGAGTGAAACCGGGACGGACCGCTAGTTTTATATAATATAGTAGTCTGTATTAGTATGTACGGTTAATATAGGGTAAGAGGTGGCAAAGCGTGTGATACGAAAATGGCGACACTAATGCGTTGTTTGTAAGTTAACTAGAGCTAATCTGTTAATCCCTTGTCCGTCACCGTCTCTCCAACTCCAGTTCTGTCCATTCGCTACTATCGTTCTCTCTTGATCAGAAATACAAAACTAAAATTGGGAGAGGTGTAGGCGATTGGCGTGGCTTTGTTTATACAACAAAAATATGTTAAAAAACTTAAACCCGACTGCGTAAAATTTGGAAACAAACAAGGCCGTAGGCAGGGGGGGGTGTTTTGGGGGTTCAAACCCCTCCCGAATTGCCTTAGCCAACCCACCGTTTTATACATATATACTTACTGAAATATTTTCGACTCTTTTTTTTTATCTGTGATACGATAATTGGATTCCACGTTGTTTGGAACGACTATAAGATCGAAATGTAATGCACTGTTAGTAAATTAATTGAATCATTAAACTCTTTCATCGAAATCTGAGTTGGCTGCCTTTTAATTTTTGTATTTATGTATTATACTATACAATTTTAAAATAAAGTCTTTACTTATTGTCTCTGGTCCAGAGCTCGACTCCCCCCGAAGTGAATTCTTGGCTACGGCCTTGGAAACAAACAAATCAAAACGTGAGACATTATTTTGTATTTAATATCAGTACTTTTTACGAAAACGAAGGATGTCTGAACCTCTTCCAATTTTAATACTGCCTGTCGTACATACATATCACATGACACAGCGCTAGTGTATATCATGTGTAGGTACTATCTTACACCAAATTAATATTATGATTAAACACATTTGGGAATAGTTTAGAGAGCGTCAACAGAATTGCATTTTAGCATTTGTGACAATATTTGCAAATGGCAGCAAGACCTGAAATTATAACACAATGTACCTGTTTTGAGAATTTTTTTGAGAAAACATTTTATTTAAAAAAAATACTTTTGTTCTTTTTGATGTGAAACATCTAATGTCGAGTATGGTTGAGAGTAAAGCTCTGCAATTGGGGCGACACTTCGATGGGACGACGTTTTATGGGAGGACATTATGTAACGCTTGCTGTGTTGGATTGTAACGTGGCTTTTGTTGACGGGGACCGAGATTTATTAGAATAGTTATTAGTTACATGTTTCTTTTTGATGAATTCCAGTCTTCCTTCTCCGAAAAATATGACTATGGTGTCATTCGGTTCGGAATGACATTTAGAAACTTTTTGAAAAAATTGAAGTGGGGAACGAAAACATTGCAAAAGTTATAAGCATTTCAGTAAAAAAGAGGGGTTTGTTTTTTTGCATATATCTCAAAAACTATTGCAGATATCTGAAATCACAAAAAAGATTCTGAAAGAACAGAAAATTTCCTATAAAACAGTCCCACCTTCCGGAACTCTACCACCAATATTCCTAATTTTAATTTAGAGATGAAAATAGGCATACATTTTTTTTTTATTTTTTATACAAGCTAAAAAACACGACACTATTGAAGATTATATAAAAAATAGAAAAAAAAATATTTAGCCTTATTTTCACCTCTAAATTAAAATTGGAAATATTGGTGGTAGAGTTCCAGGAGGTGGAACTGTTTTGTAAGAAATTTCCTGCTGTTTCAGAATCTTTTTTGTTATTTCAGATTACTGCGATACCTATAGTTTTTGACATATTCGCAAAAAAACAAACCCGACTTTTTTTTACTAAAATGTTTATAACTTTTGCAATTTTATCGTCCCCTACTTCAATTTTTTCAAAAAAATCTAGTTGTCATTCCGAATCGAATGACACCATGGTCATAATTTTCGGTGAAGGAGGACTGGAATTCATCAAAAACATGTGAACTAGACTAATAAGTCAATTATATTCAAAATACATTGTAACTTCTTTATAACGAATCTCAAGGGATCGAGCATTTTCTTTCGTTATAAAGAGTTTTCGTTATATGGAGGGAAGAAAGAAAAATAACCAAATTTCACCTAATTAATTTATTCCAGACACATATAGTCTGTAAACTTTGCCTGACGTTTTTTGCTATGCCAATGTTTTGTATTTTATTAAGTATCTTGTCTTGGGATGTGGTGGAATCATCTTCATTAAACAATAGGAATTTTTCGATAAGTTTGGCGACATCAAGTGCTTGTTGGATAGTTGGTGATGGTTCAGAATCGTCCTCTTTACGTCTGTAAATATTTGCTGACGCCTAAATTTGAACATATTTCTTCGTAATAGAGAATGGCTGTTGCGCTATAAAGAGGGTATTAATGTATGGGTTTTAAGGTAAACCAACCAAATTGTAAACATTTCTATGTTATAGCGAGTTTTTCGTTATAACGAAGGACATTATAAAGAGGTTGCACTGTATGTCACATATATTAAACGTTGATCATAAGAATTTGATTAGAGTGAAGTGTGAAATAAACGAATTGTGTTTATTAAAACTGACACCATATGCAATCAACGTAGCTCTGAACGAAACACGAAAATGTAATAAAAATGTCAAATTTAGTGTGGCAAAAGCACACTGGCATCGGCTTGCCACATTAGCCCTGTTTAGTGTACATACGAAGTCAAGAAGATTTGATATCGCTGCTGCTGTAAGGATTGTGGGATGTAGGGACGGTGCATGTGTGCGTTATGTGTTATTTATAGAGACTTTACAACGGGAGCCTTCAATGCAGAACCTAACATGAAGTTTGTCAGTTAGATTATACAGTAGGAATAGTATATTACACGACAAGGGCCGAAAGTTTGATATTCTTGCACTGCGCAGTGCAAGGTATCAAACTTTCGGCCAGTGTGGCGTATACTATTTTCCTTCATACCTCGATCGTAAGTACGCTTATTAAATACATTGATTAAATAGTTACTTATTAATTATATAAAAACACCGATAAATTCCAAGCAAGCAGCTTTGAGGTTATACGTAAAAACACGAATGACAGCTGTTCGCGACTATTAGCTAAAATGTAAGAGGGTTGCTATGAAAACGACATCTAAAAAACAGTAGATATGTGATTTTTTATTTACTGCCGCCCGAACGTACGTATTTCCCGCATCAGTGCGTGTAATCCCACCAATGTAAATGCTAGAATTTCTGCTTTACAATTATTGATGCCGAAAGTATGTACTTTCGATCGAGGTATGAAGAAAAACTTATTATAGTATTTAAAAAACAATCTCCTATAAAATATGGACTCGTCAATTTCAAAGTTTCATATCAAACTGTTTAAAATTCCCGCGTCCAACTTTTCGTTTGTTTTAATATCACATGTCAGGAACTTATAAATGGGGTTATCGAAGAAAGTTGAAATTTGGTATCTAGATATTCCAGAAAATAAAAAAATAAAAGTACGCAAAAAATTATGCATCCCCTTAGCTCCAAAAATATTAGATCTAACAGTTTAAAAAATCGTAGATAATATCCGTATTCAAAATAAAATATTAGAAGAAAAAAACTAAATAAAATATCTAAGCATTATGCTCATGTCGACCAGTGTCCTTTATGACAGTTGGTGTTTCAGATTGTATTGTCAAATTGAATTTTTTAGATCTAGATACGGATTTCTTCTCACATGGACAACTATATGCTGCATTTTCTAGAGTAGGCAAAGCAGATAATCTCTATATCTGCACAGACAATGGAATAACAAATAATATTGTATGCTTATATAAATACTAGTGGCAAATAAATATGACACAAACTTTTTTCAACGTTTGTTGATAGTCAGTACTCTGGAAAAAAGTAATGACATATTTTACTATATTATAAACTCATTAAAACTTAGGGCTTTTCATTAATCTATGTATTGCCAATCCCCCCTGTAATGGTTACTTACCGAAATACAGTACTACATTTATTAATTTATATAAATAGAAAAGAAAATCATGTTGCCAAAATTTTACAACACAACTTGCAAATGGAGCGTATACTCGTATTTTTTTTAGAAAAATAGGTTGTTATTCTCTTTTCTCCAGGATCTATAGACGTGGAAATACAAATCTCGTTTTGAACGGACTCTACGAGTTCAAGATAAAACTAAAACCGTGCCGTCACACATCAGTGTAACATTATAATAACGAGCTGTTTATAGAAAAGCGTTTCATGTTTTTGACATAAATCTTACATCACACAACATAACCGCTATATCCCGGGCACAATCCTCTTTATAATAAATACATAAGGTATCCCGAGTAAAACGCATTATCCTACGGGATCTCTCACTGCTTGTCTTATCGCATGATCTCCGGATTTGTGAACATTTCTTATTTATGTCTTGTCTATTTCTTGTTTGTTGAATGTATGCAATTTTACAGGATGAGTAAATGTCTAATGTACTGAATTTTCAACAGTTCCGGACTGAAAATAAAATAGGTAATAAAAAAGTTTTTTTTTAGTTAAACGGTTTTATTGTACAATCGATGATGTATTAAAAATTAGAGTCACCATAGGGGGCTTTGATTAAACTAAAATAAAATCGTGGGGGCATTTATAGTTACATTATCGTCGAACAAGACAGTCAAAAACTAAATATGATTTCCAATCTCAAACAAATGAGTTTTCTACTAAATGCGCCCCATGATTTTATTTTAGTTTAATCAAAGCCCGCTATGGTGACTCATAACTATTTTCTAGTTTTTAGTACATCATCGATTGTACAATAAAACCGTTTAACTTAAAAACATTTTTATTACCTATTTTATTTTTAAGTTTTTAGTGTGCCTTATTATTATTGAAAAAATATAGCGCAATGACCTTGAAACATAAAAATCTTTCTCTTCATACCTAGATCGAAAGAACATACTTTCGGCATCAATTGTAAGGCACAAAGTCTAACATTTACGCATTGGTGGGATTACGTACCTTTGGGCGGCAGTAATGAAAAAATCATCTATCAACTGTTGTATAGATGTCGTTTCTATAACAATCCTATTACATTTTAGCTAATAATCGCGAAAAGCTCTCATTCGCGTTTTTACGTATAACCTCAAATCTGATTGCTTGGAACTTATCTGTGTTTTTATGTGATTAATAAGTAATTAATTAATTAATGTATTTAATAAGGGTACTTACGACCGACGTACGAAGAAATATAGTATACACTACACTGGCCGAAAGTTTTATATTCTTGCACTGCGCAGGGCAATATCAAACTTTCGGTCCTTGTGGTGTATTATACTATTAAAATGTTTATTTATTGTAATAACTTCCCAATGTACTGAGATGTCAATAAGTAATAAGTTGTTGAGCGTCTATAATTTAATATAAATATTAGATGTTAAACTGTTAACTCTAGATTCAATAAACAAACGTAGGTACGGGCTGTATTATAGCATCGCTATATGCGATTCAAAGCGTCAGTCGAACCTTCTGTAATCTATAGTATAATCAGTCAGTTACATTCTCTACATGATATGGCACTCAAACTGTGTATTAAAAATTTAAGCAGGCTTTGAAACTGTGCTAACGCATAATAAATTTGATGATACGATTTATTTCAGAGCTCGTGTGGAAGTGAAATTAACCTTCTAAAAACAAAACAATATCGAATACTGCCAGGGATGTCACAAGAAATCAATTATATATAGGGTACAGTTATAGAGATATTACAATAGAGTACGTGAGAGAGCAGCAAAAGTGTGTCCAATTAAGAGAGAGAGACAACAGTTCCTTATGTCTACTGTCGAAAACTGAAATAGTGAAAATGTCATTATTTGAAATAGTGACTTCAGATTCACTTCCGGAATAGTGAATTCAAGTAAAATTCACTGTCAGAATAGTGATACCCATGATTTTTATACGTGTCGCTGGTGTCGCCTCCATACAGTTACTATAGATACTTATTATTATCCACTAGCGGTCCCGTCCGGTTTCACCCGGGTGCAAAAGAACGAATGGGGAAGGGAGGGACATGAGTACGCACATTCATCTTAATTTACTGAGATGAATGTTAGGTCCAAATTTTTTGCAGTTTTCGGCAGTTCCCTGCTTTATTACTTATTTTAAACTCAAACCTCCATTTTTGATAAAAATATTTTTTTTAAGTACCTAATAATTATTTTTTTAAATCAATAATTACTGTATAGTTAATAAAATATAATAAATATTTAATTGAAAACACTGTAGGAAAATTATTTTTATATATAGGTACTGTAATAGTTTTCAAATGAGCTATTATTTAGATTTATTGAAATTTAATTAGGCGTAAATAAAACTAAAATAAATTTAAATAATAGCCTTAGAAGAAAGCAATGTAGAAAATAAAAAAAAAAACATTAAAAACATATTCGTCTAAGGTGGGGCTCGAACCCACGACCCTGAGATTAAGAGTCGAGCGCTCTACCGACTGAGCTAACCGAGGTTCTGTACGTATGCCGCTAATATTGGGATATTCAGTTAGGGCATTTCACCTGAATATAAGTATACCTATTGTGAAAAATTTTGACTGACATTCTGCAACATTTTTCATTGATTTTCCGCGTAGCGTGATATTATATAGCCTATAGCCTTCCTCGATAAATGGGCTATCCAACAAAAAAAATTGTTTTCAATTCGAATCAGTAGTTCCTGAGATTAGCGCGTTCAAACAAACAAACTCTTCTGCTTTATATATTAGTATAGATGTAGAATGTAGATCGTTCTATACTCTATACTCTATAGCAAGTTCCTTGTAAGCCACGATAAACAAACAAGTAATATAATTTATCAGGTAATTTAACTAAACTATTTTAATTACATTTTTTAGATTCAGAGTAAGCAATGTGTGTATATTTTTTTTTTTTTTTTTTTTTTTTTTACTTAAATTACGTGCTCAGCAACTTTGGCTATATGCACGAAAAGTTGATGTGTATATTATACTATTGTTTTTTAATCGATTTGAAATTATAGTCAATGACAGGATCATAATTGTAAGACATAATATAATTTTTTTTTTTTTCTTTCTTTATATATTATATTTGTACGATCCACATTAATGATTAATACAACATATTGAATTATATAATAGTTCGTAGGTACGTAACGTTAACATACCATATGAGTTAATACACATACTATTTTACCGGATTTGTCAGGATCCGCAGCGTATGTCAGAACGTGAGGTACATCGGGTCAGATTCCAGCGGACATCAACATGTTCCTATTATAAAACGTATATGAAAATTCATAGATTCAAACTACGCATTATATCATCATAATTCATAGTTTAGTCATTCAACCCTTCTCAACCACAACCCAATTATACCCATCACACTCAACAGTGATCTCATTTCAACCCAAATCAATGGGTATACTTCAACTCATAAACATCACGGACAAACCATGAAACATTAAACTCCACTTCGAGGTCATAACACATTTATAAGACAGCCTGTATAAAAAAAAACATTTATATTGACTGCCTCCAAAACTCAATAGTATTTCACATTAATCTCTAAACATGAACTCTCTCAACTTTTCACATCCCTGACCCTCGAAAGTCGACCTATATAGAAATCCATCTATAACAGTCGTCTGACCAGTACCCAGGTCTAAACAAAGTAACTTCAGGAAGTATTTTCAATTTCAGTCAGTAACCACAATCATACAAACATAATGTTCAATCTAATAATGCGTCTTTTAACTAAGATCTATTTCATAGGCCATAGGGCATTGGAAATTTATATCTACATACAATTATTGTATAAGTTCGCACCTGCAAACAACATTAATCTAAAGAAATACGCAGTGGGAAAACCCAGTAGGGCACATACCTTTGCGTCTGGAAATGCTGGCGCACAATCACACATATGATTACACAGATTAATCGCAATTAATTATTAAAGTATATAACACATTTTCAATAGAAAGATATTCAAAGACATAGCACAGTACAATTACTCTTTACTCTTTCAAGATCATCACAGAAATGGCTTCTCTTATTGAATCCTTGTTAACTTCTACCCAACTATGAAGTGATTCCAATTTATTAGATATGGCTTTCGTGCGACAAAATGCAAAGTCCTGTCTTATATCTCTCAACGACTGTCCTTATATTATCTATAGTTTGTTATTTTTACATCTTTGTTGGTGAGGATACAATATTTTCAAGCAAAATATCAACTTTACAAACACCCAAAAATAATATTTCTTACAGTCGGCCAACCTGATATGACCTTCGACCCGAAGGTCGGATGTATCCATCCTCAAGTAAATTAAAAATACAACTACTTTGCTAATCCATAACATTCATGAATTAAACTGAACTGTGTTCCTCATCAAAAATAACTTTCCTGTAGTCGAAACCATTTTAAGTGTCACTGTTTTATGCATCCCTGCAGCAAGGAACAATTCTAATCTTGCAATAACATACTCAAACTGTAGCAGGTAAATACCGTAAGGGTGTATGCACTGCGCATATGCTAAACAACAGGGGGTGATCGTCTTTCTTCAATGATTTTTGTTTATATCTTAGTTTATAATTACTAGGTCAATTATAAATTTTCACTTTAACCCGGTCTACCGAACTTTAATCCCTTTGTACTATTTCAATATATCGTTACGAAATTTTTCAAAACTCAAAGATTACGTTGTGAAACGTAAATTTTCATTTAATTCTGTTTACTTCGATTAGATCGTTGTCAATCACCGCTATGGACAAGTATTACTGATTTATTTTGCTCACCTGATAGTCCATTGAAATGTTAAATTTTTTTGGGCTAAGATTACATTTGTCAGAGGACGCAATTTTATTTTTTAGATATCAAGAAGGGGTTAGTGTAAAGTTAAATTCAAGTTTGTGGGGTCACAACCCTTGTCCCACGGCTGCCATCTTGGAAAAAAGGGTGCAAGTGGTTTCCATGGTTTATTTCACGAACTATAGGTCTCACAAAAAAAATTTTTAAACATTTTTTGTAGAAAATATAATTTCCTACAACTTTGGTTCAGTAACTTTTTGTCGTAGTATTCCCAATAGGCTTAATCCACGGTCATTTTCGAAATGACTTAATTACTCTGTCCTCGCTTTTTTTGATGGACCAGGCTGCGGCTCAGGATCTTGTATATGAAAGCCAACATTGTATACATTTATAGGATCTTGTTGACCTTGTATAAGTTCTACGACAAAAAGTTACTGAACCAAAGTTGTAGGAAATTATATTTTCTACAAAAAGTGTTTAAAATTTTTTTTGGTGAGATCTATAGTTCTTTTTGCACCCTTTTTTCCAAGATGGCGGCCGTGGGACAAGGGTTGTGACCCCACAAACTTGAATTTAACTTTACACTAACCCCTTCTTGATACATAAAAAATAAAATTGCGTCCTCTGACAAATGCAATTTCAAATGTAACTTTTCAATGGACTATGATTTCATTTATTTCTAACAAACATGTAAAAGAATATTTTTTTCATATTTATTTTTATTAAAACACCTAAAAATTTTTGTTATTAAATTTTAATGGTCGAGAAAAAAAGAAGTTAAACAAATTACATTCACATACACATAGATGCACATAACGTCAATGAATTAAGACACATAAGTAGAATATGAAAACAGTCTCCAAGCGGTGAGTATCGGATCCTTTTGTGATATTATCGTCTTAGGTAATTCATCGTCGGTAGTCAGCAGCTTCAATTTTTCCATTCATGCGGCAGTGTGGGTTGGCTGTAAGTTATTCGCCGCGGACGTTGGACAGTGTGCCGCTATATGCCCCTTCTGACGGCATTGGTAACATGTCACATTGCTTTTATTATTTGACGGAAATTGTGAACGGCTTCTTCGTTGAATTTCATTCTCTTTCAGTTTTTTCACGCTACTTTGCCCGTTGACCTCACGATAATTGGGACGCCCGGAGAAGTTCCGTTTCTCATCTCTGCCTGCAGGGTCTTCTAATGTGCTCAGATAACCATACAGCGATTCGGGGTTTTTATAGTTGCCTGATCTTGCGCCAGATTGTATACGAAAATCAATTATCCCGCCTATTACACAAGATACAGCATTTTCTCCCCTGATGTGACAAGCATTTATTAGTGCCATTTTTTCATAATAGTATTTGGAGAAAGTTTCGTCAGGAAGTTTTCTACGATTTATCATCGTTTTCAGGCAGTCACAGTAATCCCATTTTGCCGGAAAAGCTCTTCGAAGCTCTCTTTTCCATTCGGACCAGCTGGTCAACATTTTTGGTAGTCGGCGGTACCAGGTTTCGGCGGAACCTTCCAACTTCCCCAAAGCGTAGTATATTGTGTCGTTCTCCGTCCAGTGGAACATTCTGCGCATTTCGTCGATTTTTCTGCACCACGTGTCAACATTTTGCAAGTTGTCGTCCGGATTAAAAATTGGCACCACATCACCTCTGTAGTCCGACGGGCGTATATTTTTATTACGGCGATATCTTCTTGCGGACCGTCTGCGTTCGTATGATGAGTTCGATTCATAATCCGTTGATGAGCGGGTTGAATTAATCGTAGTGACTGAACTTTCCGAAGATGATGAAGAATCCCGTCTAGCTTTCTTTGCGCTCCTTCCGTTTTTAACACGTCGTCGCGAGTTCATGGTGTAAGGATAACTGTGTACGAAATGGCCCTTTCGTCCTGTTATACGCCTCGTTCCAAGTGTGAGAAATGAACAAAACGGCACCTCATAAATGACGGTTGTTTTAAATATGTCAACACCGACCACTTGAACGATAGATAGTTATGGGTAACATACAAAGGAGTTGAAGACTGGTATGGACCGTTGACGAGGACAGATAGGCTGTGGTCGAGACGAAGAAAAGGTCATATTGACTGTATGAACGTATTGAAAATATATTTTATTAAAATTGAATCCTGAGTTTTATTTATGAATTAATCGTTATTTTTATTAATCTAACACAAGCAACCATTTACGATAACAAACTCTTGAAAAATGAAACAATTAATGAAGTTTTATTGGTGTGACATGTCAATAATTATTTACTTCGAACCTCTGAAGGAACCAACAGTGATATTCCTATGTTGCCAAACGCCCATCTGTATTTTCCACATTCTGTTAAGTGAAAACATGCACGCAATATAAATTATCTAGTTATTTCTAAGTAACTAACACAGTGGCGTGGAGTGAAATTTTAAATATTTTCGAATAGTTATATGTGATCATTATAATTTATACCTACATAACTCCGTGATTATTAGGTTTCGTTGCGTTAGTTATTTTGATAAGTTTCCCGTTGACTTAATTTTCTTGAAAGTTTGCATTTCAGAACTTCAAACAACACTCACTAACTGAATATTCGACCAATCACGCGTTCGCACAATTTACACTCGTACACATTTTCACTCACTTCTACATTAGACACGCTCACTAACTTACATTCACCTTATTTTTCATCACATTAGATTTATATTATTATGACATTATTATCAGATTGGTTCCAAAACAGTACTGATATCTGTATTCACTTCCATTCTTGAAATCGAAATGTAAAAAAATCAATCCACCTCATTTTTTTTTAATATTCCAACATTACTCGATGCCTAACTTGCATCATTCAATAGTATATTACATCACAAGGGCCGAGATTTTAAATTTTAAAGCCCGTGTGGTGTATACGATTTTTCTTCATATCCGCTCGAAAGTACGTACTTTCGTCAGCAGGGACGAAAGATTGACATTTACTTCCAGTGAGAACGGCGAGAGGAAAAAATTTCTCATGCGTATTTATAGGGTTACCGCTGTCATTTAATATCATAAATAACTGGGAGTAAATGTCAAACTTTCGTCCCTGCTATAAGAGACGAAAGTACGTACTTTCGATCGAGGTATGAAGAACAATACATATCAATATTATTGTCATAAACAAACTCAGCTTTTGTTTTACGATAGTAACTACGATTCAAATCTCAGTATTCAAAGTCCTTAAAAATCATTTACCCGCCACTTCAAATTCATGAAGGGTGGTAAGCCATAAAACACACTCTTTTTAACTATAAGTGCTCAAGTCTTCAAATCTGTGTAATTATTATATCTCTGTGTGCGTGCCAATATTTTTAAAAACAAAAATATCATGTATCTTTCCATTTCCAAACTCACAAAAAATATAAACAACTGATTATATAACTCAACACATGAGTACCTTTTTCAACTTTAAACTTACAAATCTGACCTGAAACCTCCACGTTTAACAATATGTTAAATAATATCCAAACACACAAATTAGGGCTGTGTTAAACCACAATTCAATAAACGAACAAATGTAACTGTTACATTTTCATATACTTAATGTATATTAAAAATACACCACAATGAGTATTTTCTATTTTCTTTCAGTTAAAACTGTATCACACTTTGCTAGGGGTGTGTTCTATCCCATTTCTGATATTTTTGTAAGACAATATAATTTTTTTTTTCTTTATACAGTGTAAACTCTTTATAACGTCCTTCGTTATAACGAAAAACTCCCTATAACGTCGAAATTTTGTACGATTTGGTTGGTTTACCTTAAAACCTATACATTAATACCCTCTTTATAACGCAACAGCCATTCTCTATTACGAAGAAATATATTCATATTTAGGCGCCAGCAAATGTTTACAGACATAAAGAGGACCATTCTGAACCATCACCATCTATTCAACAAGCACTTGATGACGCCAAACTTATCGAAAAATTCCTATTATTTAATGAAGATTATTCCACCACATCCCAAGGCATGCATAAGATACTTAAAATATAAAACAAATATTAGCATAGCGAAAAACGTCAGGCAAATTTAACAAACTATAGGTATATGTGTTTGGAATAAATTAATTTTGTGAAAATTGGTTATTTTTCTTTCTTCCCTCCATATAACGAAAATTCTTTATAACGAAAAAAATGTTCGGTCCATATTAATGATCAATACAATATATCCATTTTTATTTTTGTAGGATAATATGTATTTAATAGTTTTACCTGGGCTATGTATGCCGCAACACATGTCTTTCTATAGGTACCCATAGAAATCTACACCCCCACCTTGAGAGGTTGGAAGGGAAAAATATCAGGTTTTTCATTTTCTCGTTACAACCTGTACACCAAACAACTTTCTAGGATTAGGAACCTATAAATCAAATAATGATTTAGAGAAAATGTCTTTTAGGTTTACCAGTTCATCCTTAATTAATTTTCTTATAAATGGATTTAAAAATTATTGTAGCTCTACACGATGTGTAGATTTTAGACTATTAATGGAATTATTAAAGTTATAATCATTTTTAAAGATCAAATTTTGGTATAACAGTGGAATTAAATTTTAATGTCTTCTTAATAGGGGGACATAAGTCATTAATATTCATAAACTTACAATCTTCGACGTGGAGAGTGGCATATAGCTTCTACCACTCAAGTATTCTGCGCAGTTTAGAGGTTAAACAGAGTCAGTTATCGAACTATTCTATGTTCATTTTGAATTAAAAAATTGGACTTGTTAAACTGAGTGGACCAAGACATTGCTAATTTAAAATTAAACTTAAAAGAAAAACAAATAGATAATTTAATGGTTAATTGTATAGGGTTCACGTCATTTTATATATTTGAGCCGGAATTAGTTTGAAACCTGGATTGAAACAAGTCATAGTTACAAACCAAGTCATGTACTGACTTGGTGATAAATAACACCATTTCAGCATTAATATTGGCCAAACACGCGATGGTAGTACTTAAGCAGGTAAAGTACAGCCATATCAAGAGTTACTTGATCATTCTAGACGATTAAAAAAATATGTTTTTCTCACCTGTGTTTTTGCGTCTGGATAAAAAAAAACAACAAAAATAATACACGATGTGTTTATACGACTGTCGATGTAGAGTTGATTGAAAATCTAGTCTTGGATTGGCAGTCAATTAATAATAATGATAATAATGCGTTTAACGTCCGTTTCTCGACTTTATGTCATAACAGACGCCATTCGCACCATTACTATTTTCCAGCTATCACACTTCCCGTTATTTTCTACATTTTTTCAACTTCCACTTAACTAATAGCAATGGGCGAATGAAGGAATTTTAGGACATTATGATAAGGAAGGCAAATTTTAAGCATAGAAGTTTGACATGGTCTTGAATAAGGAACCATGGAAAACCTTCACAAAACGGCCGGCACAGGAATTACCGTTTCTCGGCGAGAGGCAGCAGGCCACATCTGCCCCCGCCGGGATTCGAACTCAAATGCGAGTCTAGTGCTCTCACCACTACGCCCCCCGCTCGGTGGTTTGCAGTCAATTATGTTTATTAAATCATTATTACATACTTTTAAAGTGGCAGCTCTTCATCTTTCTTTTAGATCGTTTCCCATAAAAATATTTTTTATAGATCTAATGAATATAAGTGAATTACCTAATAGAAAAGACATGAGATTTTAGCAATCTAATAGTAATTCCTTTGTCATTTAAAACTAAATGAGCAACACAGACAACAAAGTGACGTAATTTTTGTGAACAATCCAAAATTAGATTCCGATGCAGCCCAACCGGAACTGTCATATAAAAAATATATTATACTTATTAGCGGTCCGTCCAGGTTTCACCCGGGTGCAAAAGAACGAATGAGAGGGGGGGAGAAACATGAGTACGCGCGTTTATCTTATTTTACCGAGATGAATGTTGTGTCCAAATGTCATAATGATCAGAGTTACCGTTCAAAAGTTTTTGTATAACGCACAAATTTTGAGTTTTAGTTATATTATGTATTTTTACACCTTGTGTTAAATTATATTATAGCTCGTGTGACTGTTAAAACTCGGTAGTAGCGCGTTTTAACATAATGTCACACCTCCTACATAAACTAATGCATAAAATCATTCGTTCTACAAAAAAAATTTTGCACTTTCTTCAAAAATACGTAGATAAAAACTTTTCGTCTTTCACTGTCATTTTTTTAATATAACCAATCAGAAATCACATATACATATACATAACAACTGGTGTAGAATTACTGTATTACTCTCTCACTTTGTATACACGACTTGTTTTTTAAAGAACCCCCCCAAACGCCTTCCCCTTTTCACTGCGCAAAAAAAATAATTTTTAAAAATCAATTTTCGGCACTTAAAACGACTAATAATACTGTTAATATGTTATTTGAATTAATAATTGTGCATTTCCAATGGATATTTTACATACAGAGTTATCGTACACTAACCTTGTTCTGACTTCTTAAATAAAATTAAGATGAATATAACATAGGGACTCTGGTTAAAATTTTCTATAGTTCATTGAAGTAAATGTATCCAATGCTTGCATGACATGTCATCTGTTCTATGGTTATTAATTCCATTTGTATTGACGTTCTTGTAACTAATATTTTGTTAACGTTCATAAAATTTATTAGTAGAATACTTTCTGTCAAAACTAGGCTAGACATATGTGCTATTTTCAAAGGAATAGTACCCGTTTTTTCTATGTCCTTATCGTCTTGTCGTTTTACCTAATCAATACTACTAATTTAACTTTGTAGTTTTAAAATAATACATTCACACAAGCAAAAATACTTATCAAAAATATATACTAAATTATTAACAACATGGAACGAACTCACCAAAATATGCTTGAAATCGCCCCACCAGCTAACTGCTAATACGAAGAAAACTCTTGCAGAACTAACAAATTCACTATGAACTTGAAAACCACCAAAATTTATTTATTAAAAATACACAAAAACAATTCAATTTCAAGTTGAACGCTAAAAATGTACTGACGATTCTAATAGTGCTAACACACGGTCGAACTTGGTCCGGTCCGACAACGGACATGGTACGGCGGATCTTGCAACAGACGACCGAATCTGTTCCCATCGAAACGGGCGGACACGCAGACTACTGTACAGACGAACAGATTTGGTACGGAGCGGACCAGATCCGCTGTCCGCTTCGAACCAAGTTCGACCGTCTGTTAGTACTATAACTTTCGACACGTTCAAACTTAAAGTTACGTAATTGTTTCTAATACAGAGCCGTAATAATTTATATCCACTTTTTCAACATTGCCAAAATAATTTTTCACATTCACTTTGAGCTTGCTACGTCGAGGGAAGGAATGAAAGCTTATATCAATATTTACACTTCGCACCTTTAAAATTACAATGACGTAAGTGCAAAGGAATGTAATATTGAGTTGAGTATGACAAATACCTTAAAGAATACCAAACTATCGAAAGCAACATTGACTCTCACAATAATAATAGCTAATGTTGCTAGATGGCAGTAATGTTGATGTGAAATTGAGTAGGTCTTGAAAACAACAATGCTTGATTGGCCAGTTGCTCTCGGGGAGTGGAGCGAGTTGGTTGCTCCACAGTGCTACAACGACGCAACGGTAATTATGCCAATTTTTTTATTAAATTTAGAAAGAACATCGACTTAATTGTTAGTTATATCAACCTTTTTATAAAATTTAGAAAGAACATTGACTGAATTGTTAGTTGTGTCATAATATATATTACAAGTTTACTTGTAGAAACATTGACCTTTATTACACTTTGATTCATTTAAATAGAACTCTAACCTAACGGCGGGCTTTCTGCATAATATTGAAAATTTATAACAATAAAATACCGAAATATTAAATTAATATATTTAATCTGTATAAAAGTAAATATATCTACAATTTTAAAAAAGCAAACATTAAATACTTAAATAATGTTTTTATTGTTTTTATGAAAAAAGTTATGTAGAAAAAGAGTAAACTAAAACTTTCAAGTGCGTTTTTCTCAAATTGACGGTATTTGCAATTACGTCATTGTAATTCTAATAGTATTAATAGACGATCGAACTTGGTACGGACCGAACAGCGGATATGGTCCGCTCCGTACCAAATCTGCTCGTCTAGACAGTAGTCTGCGTGTCCGCGCGGTTCGATGGTTTGCACATTGTACTTGGTCCGCTTCGTACTTATATCCGTGCGTGTGTATACAAGTACGATTGAACTTGATACATATAACCGTATAACGACGTCATTGTAATTCAAAACGTTGTGCAACATGAGAGAAATTTTGACAGAACGCGAAGTTCTTGGTGAAGTATTGGTATTATATAAAGATTTCCCATGTTTGTGGGATCTATCAGATAAGTTATATTGTAACAGAGAAGCGCGTAACAACGCTCTAGAAATTCTTCGGGAGTGTTATTCAAAATATGATCTTCGCTATCAAGCGATTTTATTAACTTCATATGACTAAATTCATCGCGAACTTTCAAATAAAATTTTGCCCACTCCTTTCTTTTCTTCCTTGTTGTTTGTGGCGGCATTAACATTGCCGCTAGAACAAACGCAATTTTCGCGCGCTTAATCGGAGGCATGATGTTCGCGACCTGTCTACAAGGAGACTGACAGATTCGGTCGTCTGTTGTAACCAGCGCACTTGATCCGCCGTACCATGTTCGTTCCCGGCCCGTACCAAGTTCGATCGTCTATTAATACTATAAAGATGCGACTTGATCTACTAACACAATTAGGCCTAGTTTATATGAGAGGCGTTCAACGCGCGTTGGGCCAACGCGCGTTGAACGCTCTTCATGTGTGCCAGGCCTTAGGCCTAGTTTATATGAGAGGCGTTCAACGCGCGTTTACAGTTTCTATACAATTGTATAGGACTGTTTATATGATAACGCGCGTTCAACGCGCCACCAACGCGCGTTATCATATAAACAGTCCTATACAATTGTATAGAAACTGTAAACGCGCGTTGGGCCAACGCGCGTTGAACGCCTCTCATATAAACTAGGCCTTAGGTACTGGACAATACGAAATTCAAAATATGATGACGCACGATTTTTATTGGTCAAAATGTTTAAATTTATGCGAAATTTATGCATTAGAGCGTGCACTTCTGCAAATTTTTTTTCGCATAAATTTAAACATTTTGACCAATAAAAATGCATAAAAAAACTGAAAAAAACATTTTTTTTTGCATTTTGTTAAAGATTATTTAAAGTTAAAATCGTGATCCTTTAATTTTTTTTCAAAAATTCAATCGAATAAAACAAAAAAACGGCTCGATGGATTGAATCAAAACTTTGTGAGGTTTTTGAGGGCATATTGAACTGTAAAAGGCACACTCAACATTACTGGCTTTCTCGATATTTCCAACTTAGCGCCTGATTATCCCAAAAGCCACCAAAAGCCCCTTTTTCCTTGATTTTTCAAATTAATGTAAAAAATAGAAAAAATTTTTTTTTCGAAAAACCGCAGCTGATTTTTGTGGGAAATTTATTCAAGATTTCAAAACCCTCCTTAATTTTCTTCTGCGATTAGTGGTTGCTGAGATATTGAAGGTTAAAGACAAAGAGATCCTTTTCCATTCAAAGATCGATATCTCAGCAAGAAGTAGTCGTATCAAACTTTTCAAAAAAGCAAATTAAAGCTGAATGAACAAGTTATCCGATCCATATAGTGGTTAAGTTGGAAATTTTTTTTCCAAGTTCGTAGACCAAAAAAAAGAACCGAAAAAATTTCGGAAATTTTTTTTCTTCGGTATTCATTAGGATTGAGCGGAACACGTTGCTTGAAAAAATTTTTCATCATAAGATCTCAAAACTAGAAACTTCGAGCTTTAAAATCCTTTTTTTAAAATTCCAGTACAACAATTTTTAAGGGAAATACAGCCACTTGAAAAACCTCGAAAAATTTGGAAATTTTTTTTGATCCTTTAATTGTTTCCGCTAGTGTATATCTACCGTTTACTGATCTCTGCTACTACGCTAGATTCAAAAGTGTTCCTATAATTAATGTGATATTCTTACCTTTTTTCACTGCTCGATACTCAGCTGTGACGTTGTCATTCTCTACGTCAGTACTTGCTTGAAATTTGTGCAGCCAATTTATTCGTTCGATCACAATTTTAGCGTAGTGTGCATCGATTTTAAAACAGTTTTTTTTTAACATAATGTGAGAAATTTTATTTGTATCAAATCTAATTGTTCTCATGTTCTGTATAGATTTTTGATTTGCTGGTTGTTCAGTAAAGGCTGCTGCACACTAGATTGGAAACACTGCTTGGACTTCTGCTCGATAACAAATGAAAATAGTAAGAAATATACATCGATAATGGTGTTTATTGTGTAAATTACATAATCGCTACACATTTTATATCTATTACATCAATAAATTTTATTATAATATTATTAATAACAATAGACTATTTTATTTCATTATTACATAACATATTTACATCACGATTGTTTTTTGTTTCACATTTAATTATAATAACATTGTCTCTTTAACTATTTTTTAAAAAAGCTCTTTTCTCGGGAGAACTGATGATTCGAACAAACAAAGTTTAGGTAGTTCAATTTGAAATATGATAAAAATTTTAATTTAATGGCAAAGTTAATTTTGTAAGTTTTATTTTAAAATTCACGATTTAAATTAATTTATCTTTCACGAGTATAAACTCGATACAATATTAGTTTTTGTATAAAAATATATTTTAAAATTATTTTTCTTTCCTTTAATGTCGTTTTCATTTTGAAATACGGGCTATGCGCAAGGAGGCGGAGTTACAAATTTAACGACACAAACGTTTGTGGTGAGCATTAGGGGAAACTTTAAACTCAAATTTTCCGTAACGCAGTGAGCAATGTTTATTAAAAGTGAAAATAGTTATAATTTTACAAAGTTTTTTAATTACAAAGAAGACATGGGCAAAACTAAGCGATCTGAAAATGCTTGTTGTTGTGGTGATTTAAGTAAAATAAAGATCATTGGCGCCATAATTTGACGTTACGCTGTCAGTGTAAACAAATTAATTATTTATATATATTGTACGTCATAATTGATAAATAAATAATTCTCACGTACATTTTATGTTTAAAACTTCTTTATATAATGGTTTACAATCTGAATTTTATTGTATATAAAATTAACAGCAGTTTTCTTAATACATTTTTTTAACACATCATGGCCAATTAAAGTTTTTGAATTATCACCAGAGCAACATGTCGCGATTTTCATAAAAAGTGAGTTAAAGAATTCTCTATTACCCACTAGCGATGCTAGTAGGCTTCGTGCACACAGCCTATACAAGCTCTAATAAACTGTTTTAGCAACGGTGACATTTTTTAAACAGAAAACTATGGCGGAAGACAATTGAATGTTATGAATTATATTATGTAATATCAACCTACGTATTAATGGTTTGGAGTTATTATACCTAATAATTCTTCATATTATGTTAAACATTTCAATACAATTACAACTCAGTTTTTCATTTCTAGTTTTAAAGTCGGCATATTAATATTTTATTTAATAAGACTCGAGATTTTATTTTTATGGAATAATTAAAAATAACGACAGTACAAAAACTTTACAATGCAATCTATTTTTCAAAAATTGGGTGAAACAATTAATTGAATTGAAGTTAAAACAAATTAGATTATTATTCGAATCATATCTCCCTATAGTTTGTTGTTTTCTTTTTGTTATTTAGTTATAAAACGATATGTATTAAATATTTAACGGCACCTAGTATACACTCATTGCTGCCCGTTCGCAAAACCCACCATCAGTGACAGACTGTCGTTAGATCCAAGGGCTCCAACGATGGTTTGCGTTGGACAGCCGTTCTTATTTACAGAGTCCTGAAACCAAAAAAAGAAAAAAAACAGTTCAGTCCACGTTTTACGTTTTACTTTTTTATTTTTTATTTTTATTTGTAAATCTGGCAGGCTAACAGACAATGTCCAGTAACAAGCCTGCTCTCAATATTATACAATAATTATTATACATTTGCAGCACTGTTACAAACTATATGTATATATAAAAGAAAGAAAAAAAAGCAATAAAATAAGAAACATAATTGAATAATATAGAACTTAGAGAATCGAAAAGATATAATTTTCACTTCAAAAAAAAACAGAAATTTGTCTTTTAAATTTTTTTAGATTATCCCCAAAAATATCAATATCCGTTCTATTGTTGATATCGTTGAAAATGTACGCCATTCTGAAAGAAACGACGAACGGAGAAATATAGAAATAACAAATCGACATATTGCATTTTTTGGTCAAAATACCTCTGTTTTCACCGAAATAATTTATTTTCCAGTTGACCTTGAATTCTTTACTCTAGTGTGAGGACTATAGCCGGCCAGGGGACATTAATCACGACGTTTCTCGTAGAGTAGGGATTAATCGTTGATTTTAATAATTTATTTATTTATTTAAAACACTCAACAGGACTAGTCCCAATTATAGAGTGCAAAAATTGTACACACAATAAAAGATAGATAAGTTATACAATAATAATAACAACGTAAGAATAAAAAAGGAAATAATTACATAGTAACTTACAAAAATATTACAAAAAGCGAAAACTATATGAAATTATTCAATATATGGTAGCAAAATTATTGAGGTTGTCAGCAAAAAAGTCAAAAGTAGGATAATTGTTGAGCATGTTATTAATTAGTTTACACATAGTTAATATAGAGGAATTATCATGTGACACAGTGCTAGCAAACGGTACATGAAACATAGTGTTGCGGCGTCTAGTTTTTAAGGTAGGCACTTTGATTGCGAACTCGGATAATAATTCGATATCATCTATTAAGTTATGAAATAATTTGTACATAAACATAATCATAGCATATTTACGTCTGCTCTCCAAAGATTTTACCATAAAAAAATTTAATAAATCGCGGTAAGGAGATTATTTTGGATATTGATGTGTTAATTTGTAAGCTACGTATCTTAAAAATTTACTCTGTAACATTTCGATTTTTTGTTTATAAACATCATAATTAGGATTCCACACAATAGATTCATATTCGATTTTACTGCGGACAAAAGTATTAAATAACAGAAAGATAACATCGATATTTTTTTAGCTCTGACGAGAAACGCATTATCATGCCTAAAGATAATAATCGATAGGTTGCTATTCGAATGAATGATATATTTCGCATTATGTATGGTGTAAAAATAAAATAGGTAAAAAGCTTTTTAAGTTAAACGTTTTTATTGTATAATCGATGTTTTACCTATTTAAAGTTTTTAGTGTGCTTTATTATTTTTTTTTTATCCGGACGAAAGCCGGATCGGTCGGTTAGTTATTATAATATTGTATTTTCATCGGAGCTACACACGTATGCAATATTTCAACTCCATCGGACAATGGGAAGTAGTTAAAAGTGCGATTAGCAACCGGATGAAAGCCGGAACGGCTAGTCAGTTATTATAGTATTGTATTGTAATCGGAACTAAACACGTATGTAAAATTTCAACTCAATCGGATAACGGGAAGTTGTTGAAAAATCTGTCGCAAGATTTGAAACAAAGATAGTAACAGACAAAATATATACGGGGTCAAGCTAAATAATAAAACCGTTTAAAAAGAGATGTGAATTTGCTCGCTATTTTGAACAACCCCTGTATAATGTATATTTACAGGTACATGTGTATTTTCAAGTTGTTTTATTTGGAACAACGGTGCACACAAAATGTTTAGGTTCTTGAAAATTTTGACATTGCATAAATTATTTGTAAGCAAACTGTGACACCTACCGATGTTTGTTTTCAACTCGTTACAGAAGTATAATGTTTCTGTCAGATGAAAGTTGGTTGAAATAAGAAGTGAAATGTCAATGAGAAAGATAATAAGTTTTAAAAGCTTTCTCAGTTTGGCGAAAATCTGCCAGTGTCAAAATTAACAAACCCATTTGCGCTTTTCAACTTTTATCGAAGCTTTTAAATGCTTTGATTACACAACATAAACTTTTTATTACGTATATATACAGAGTGTTTTGCAAAAATCTCGTATAATAAACAGTCGATAGAATAAGCAATAGTGATGGGGTATTTCGAGTGAAAATAATCGAACTATTAGATAATTAAAATAATGTGTCGAGATATCTCGAAAGGTTATTAAAAATGATTCGAATAATTTTTATATCTACGAGTTACATTAATTAAATTACAATCTCCAGTAAGGAGGCTCCAAATAACCAGGGAATTACTTCGAAAAAGAGACAGAGATGTATGTTTTTCGCTCACCGCACATTGAGTAAATAGGCAATGTTTGGTAAAGGTCGCTTGCACACGACGCTGGTTTTGCCTCTAGATTCCTTGCTAGATTTGACTGCTAATGGCTAGTTTACACAGGGCGAGCTGCTGACCAGACAGTAGACAGCTACTCGGCTTGTCTACTCGTACGCCAGTAGCTCGGCTCGCCTTTGCTGTCTACACGATACGAGTAGCTGCTGTCCAGTCTTGCGAGTTGCCATTTTGAATTCGTTAAACACTACGCAGGCGCAGCACAAAACACGGGTTCCGCTCAGTAGACTATTCCGCTCGCACTGGCGAGCTACTGCCGAACGCATCCATACGATGCGAGCGACGGCCGAGCTGCTGTCATGTACGAGTTGCTGGCGGGCGAGCATGCGAGTTGAAAATGTTGAAGTAACTCGGATGCGAGCTACTGTCTAACTCGCACGTGCGAGTTACTCGTAAGTGACGTCCTAACAGTGCGAGTTACTGCAGTGCAGCTACTCGGCAGGCTGACTCGTACGCTAGCTCGCACTGTGTAAACTAGCCATAAGTTTCAACAGTGCTGTGGCGCTGGGTTTCGTGACGGCTTTTATGTGTCCGCTTCACACGATGCATGTATTGAAGGTTGTTTTGTAGATGAGTTTGGTGCGCGCGCAGTGATAGTTGGAATGTTAACAAAAGCGAACGTTTATATTGTCTTTGAACAGAACACACCTATATAGGTATTTAATACCCTCTATATTGCTAGCAAAAATCGGGAGAAAGACTTAAACACTATACGGTGCAGACATTTGTACGTCTGTCTCACTTATTATACTCTGGGTCTCATGCGCATGTCCGTGAATGGATGCGCGTCAGTTTGCACATGAAACTAAGCTGTGAAAGAGAGGTGGCTTTCTCTATTCCACTTACTACTGATTGGTTCTTTTTTAAAAAGCAAGGATGAAAAATAGCCTCGGCTCTAATTTTTAAAATTCATCCTGTGACCACGCACGCGAGCCCGCAGCCAGCCAGCGCTAGTCCCAGCAACGATTTCAGCGGCAAAACCAGCCTCGTGTGCAGCGGCCTTAATATTACGTATATGGATACTTACAATGGTTAGGGCGTGCATGATACAGGCCTGGTGCGTCGTCGCTCTGCCGTTAACTAGTTCTTCGAGTTCTTTGTGTTGACCGGCCGATTGGGGCGACTCTGGCGGTGATGCCAGTATTACAGATGCACTGTCTCCGTTGCTACGCTCTACTAATTCGCTCTCAGGAGACCTGTCCTGGTTGTCTTCTTGCTCACTATTGCTTGCCTGGAAAAGAAATTTTACTTGACGTGATAGTTACAAATTAAATTAAAATATTCAGACCAGACTAAACTGTTTAAATATTTTCGCTTGGAGAGGCAAATTAGTCAAATACTATGGTTAGAAGACAAGCCGGGGAAATATTATTAATGACAAAATAATGTTTTTCTTTTTAAATTACAACCAAAAATAAATAAATATCGCTCTCTCTTTGGACACGTAAACATCAAAATTAGCTTTGATTTCTCTCCATTATTATAGCAAAAAAATCTAGCTAAATTAATTTTTGTAATGAAAAGGGGCGAAACTGGTCCCTAAGAGGTCCTCTCCATTTTTCACAGGATATTTAAAATAAACTTTGGTAAATACATTTAATTTATCTTAAGTTTCTTAAGGCAATCTGTAGTAATGCCTTTTACCATTCCAGCTCACAACTGGAAAACGGTACCGACTAGTATAGATCAAAAATCACTTTTCAAAATGTTACAAAAATTTTTCGTTTTGAGGCCCCCCGAATCCAAAAAAAAAAACATATTTTTGGGAAAACTCTGTTTGTCTGTTTGTATACACGATAGAGGTCAAACGGAGGAACGTGTTGAAACCTAATTTTGGAAGAATGCTTGATATGCAAATATGAAGAGCCCTATTGTTTTTGGGAAAAATCGGCGCATGCTCAGAAGAGATATATGCTAAAACGTTGTTTTATGTATAATAATAGTATACTTTTTTAACAGTTTATTATTAAGTACATTTATTTTTTCAAAAAACAATTTTTTCTAAACTTTATAGTTTTAGATATATTTAGAAAATAAAAAAAATCAGCTGTTCTTTTGTTCTGTAGATCTGTTAGAATGAAATTAGCTAAGCATGCTTTGATTAATTTTTACACGACGTGGAACATACTATATAAGTAACCATGTCAACGAATAGTAAATATGATATTTAAAACTAAAAGTCATTAGCCGCGTCACGATATCAGAAATTTTATTTTCTCTATTAGACTATATTCAAATGTCAATATGTTTGAAGTTGGAATTGTCCCGATGCTTAATTGGCTGGAATTTTTTTTTCCAACGAAAATTAAGATTGCTAGGTCATTTACTAATAATTGAGGAAAGAATTCATTAGATACACAGTTCCATACAGGTGAATATTAACCATCTTTATTTCTATAATAATATTATAATGACTTGACAATTGCACGACACCATAATTATGAAAGAATAATCTACTATTTCGATTACTAATTAAATCTAAACAGTGCACTTATGAATAAAGTATTTTAATTAGTAGAATATGGTGCCGTGCAATTGCCAAGTCATTATAATTATTATAAAAATAAAGATGTCTAATATTGATACGGTCACTATAAATGTTGATAGGCAATTGATTAGGTAACAATTTATAACAAACTTGTTGGACAGGTGCTTCCATAGACACCAACTAAAATTACTGACTAGGTTTTACTTGAGATCTCACAACTTTTTGTAGCGGAAGAACTGCGTTGCGAGACTTGGCATTTTTTTAGATTTTATGTTTTTGATGAGATAGATTTTACGGTGACATGACACTATCCCCGAACCATTATCCCCGACGACAATATCCCCGATTTTAATCCCCAAACGACATTATCCCCGACGACAATATCCCCGATTTTAATCCCCGAACGACATTATCCCCGACGACAATATCCTCGATTTTATAATTATTCGTACGACTACTGTATGAATAATATATAATTACAAAGCTATCTTGACATACTCAATTAGGGTGTAATTGGTAGCGTGCCTGGCTCTCACCCAAGAGACCCGGGTTCGATTCCCGGTACCGGAATGAGTTTTGTTTTTACTTTTTACTTTGAGACTGCAACTTAAAATTCACATTTTCATGAAGATTGAAAACCACCGCTTTTTTTGATAAAGGGGTATGCGAATTGTCTCGCAGTGAAACGGGAAGGGGCAAATGTGGAGTTTTTAAAAAAACAATTCCGGGGTGAACGATAAAGGGGTATGCGAATTGTCCCGCAGTGAAACGGGAAGGGGCAAATGTTGAGTTAAAAAAAAAAACAATTCCGGGGTGAACGATAACGGGGTATGCGAATTAGATAGTTAATTGTTTGAATAGAACTGCGTTTTCTAAAAAATGTATATTTAATTGACAGTCAATTAAATATATATTTTCTAGAAAATCAGTCTCAAAGTGAAAAAAAAAATCAAAAATAAAAACTAAAATTTAACTAAAATCAAACGTTTACTGTAGGATTTGGTTATTTTTTACTATAGGGTTATTTCTTTCAAGTCGGGGATATTATCGTGGGGGATATTGTCGTCGGGGATATTGTCGTTCGAGGATAATGACGCGGGGATTATGTCGCGGGGATAATGTCGTCGGAGATAAAGACATGGAATCAGATTTTACCTCTTGATCGGCGGTCTGTCCCAGTTCGTATATGTTGAGCATGTGCGCCGCCTGTGCGTGGACCATGAGGTCCCAGGCAGACGGAAAGGCGTCCTTGCACTGGACACACAGAAGCGCAGCTCCAGCCGGACCTGCACCCGGCGCGTTCGGGTCCATCACGTGACACTTGCACGTAAAGCGCAGCTTGCAGTAGGTTCGTTTGTGTTCGACGAGTTCGCGCAATTCCGTGAACATTTCGCGACAATTTCCGCAAATCAGAATGTCCGGGTTGCTATAGTTCTTCAACTGCTGCAGGTTCGGTTCTGTCACGTTGTTCTGCGCGTGCGCGTTGGATCCGCCCGGTCCGTTTTTCGAGTTTTCTTTGGATATTTTAGCTGCGCGCGGTGTCGTCATCAAACGAGGTCTTTTTAATGGGGGGACCAAACGACCGGCCGCCGCTGCACTGAACGCGGCCGCCGATGCATAGTAACTGTAAAAATAATAAAAAATCATATGGTGTAGGGTTTCACAAGAAAAATGAGAAAACACGATGAAGTTTTGAAAGATTTGTTCCTTGTTTGAAGATAAAAGTCGAAAATCAGATTTTGCATTTAATGAGGTTGGGTAGGCACGTTAATACAGAACATTTCAAAGTAGAAAAATTAGGGGGAAGCTGGATTTTTTGCGTGAACCTTCCTTTTGTGGTTCTAAACAATATATGAAAAGTCCCCACCGATACATATTCGGATAAAAATGTTACGCGGGATGAAAGGTCGCAAAAAAAACGGTTTGTTGTAAAAATCTCGTTAACGGTGACTTTTATGAAAAAATAGTAGCTATCAAATTTGTAGCTTAGAAAATTGCCTACAAAAAATATAGTATTATTTTTTTTCGTAAGAATAACGGTTTTCGAAAAATTTGATTTAAAAAATTGTAACGTTTATGTTTCTTATGCCAGTTCGATTCGTTTGATGTGGTTATAAGAACGAATACAATGCATAATACGATATATACATCATGCGGATGCGTGATGCGGATGCGTGAACGTAATTGGTAATTTTAGTCTTACGGAAAAAAGTCATACTATGTTTTTGTAGGCAATTTTCTAAGCTAAAAATTTTATAACTACTATTTGTTCTATAAAAGTCACTGTTAACGAGATTTTCGCGAAAAACCGTTTTTTGTGCTCTTTTCTTAGCGGCAGATGTATGGGTGGAGACTTTTGGGATATTGTTTAGAACCACGAAAGGAAGGTTCATACCAAAATCTAGCTTTCCCCTAATTTTTCCGAAGTTTCACTTATTTTTTGTCTTTATTCCCTGGACTACTTGTGCGGGGAAAACTCCTAAGTTTATATATGGTTGCCATTTACTTATTGAGATTTTATGTAAAACTCACTATCGGGATATTTTAATTTCGCTAATTGAATTGCCAAAGCCAAATAGTAAGTTAATTTCTTAATTTTAATGAAAATCTTTTCGTTTTTCCTACCAGAACTATTTGTGTTCGTTGTCTTGGATTCTATTTAATAGAATTTCGCTGTTAATTGGTAGTTTTTAATTATAACGTTCGGTTAATTTTAAAATAATAACAGTGATTGATTAGTATAAAGCATATAAAAATACCTAGTCAAGTTAGTTAAAAAAGGTAGTCTGGCTTTTAGGGTTAAATGTCCGTCTAAATATAATGGCGAGTCCTGCTTCTCTATTTTTGGGTCTGGCAACCCTAGTCGTTGATTTCTAAAGAAACAATATTAACAGAATATGGCTGCTACATCATAAAAAAGTTCGTAAGCAAAGAAAATGTATTTTTTGCAGGTGTATATAATTACTTTTAACATGCATGTTTTTGTGTCAGATTATTGTCATCAATTTTTCAGATGAGAAAATTTTATGTGAAAATGGTGTAGAAACGCGTTACAGTGGAAAAGAGTATTGCAAGCTTTGGTTCATAGTGACGTTTTGTTGATATTGAATGCGTTCCAATTCACACACTTTGGACGGAATCAATTTATTTAAATATGAATATTTTTTCATATATTATATATGCAGATGCGTTTAGCATTTTGATTGTATTTTTGAAATTAGGAACTTGAAATCAATGACATTTGAAAGACAAGTAATTTAATGGCATCGTGTATTCTTCAAAACATAAGATCGAGTCTACACAAATAAAATACGGCAACAGAAAATTATGCTGAATTGAGGCTTATAGAGGGAGTTTGTTTTATTGTCGTTTATTATCTGAACTTTGCGTCAGAGGCGGGACATGCCATTGCAAATACATTTTTGAAATAGATCGGAACTAATCTCTTCTAATTGTATATTCATATACTTCTTCGATATAATATCATCAGCTCTCTGCAAATGGTAATGTTATCATCACAGTCTTGCGCAGTAGCTAAAAAACCGATACAAACAGTTTCGTTTTAGTTAGCTACTGCATAAAACTGCGTGACGATAATATTACAGTTCCCAGAGAAGATGAAACAGAGCTATAGTGTTGATGGATATGATTGCATTACTGAATGGAAATATGGATAGTAGACAGACATTAATGTTTTGGTTGTTATACAGTTTTTTTTGACGTGATAACGTCTTATAAATTGATGAATCACCAATATTATAAATTGATAAAACACCGGCTGCATGTTCGAAAAAGTGTAACGTAACGTTCCTAACGTTCCTAACGTTCCGCCTGACCCTGTGCGTGCTTTTTGCTAATTTCTCGCTCAATTTAAATCAGATCGGTTTGAAACCAGTCTTAAACGAAAGAGGAGAACATTTTACATAGATTTCGTATAACAGAATTTGCCTAAACAGTTTTTTTATACAAATTTATATAGAAAAATAGCTGTATAAATGCAATGTTGTCTAATGCATGGCGTGACGCGGTCGGTCGTCTTTGTTTGCCGTACATGGAAATTAGAAAATAACGTATGTCTTGTCTTAACATGAAAACGGCTGCATTTCTAATGTTTAATTCAATTTTTTGTCATTAGTATTTTGTGAAATGCAACGCCTTCTAAGTTAACTATTGGAATAACTAATTATTATTAGAACATAATACTTTGACAGTTGCAAACGTCACTTTTGACCATTCTTATCATTCCGACACCAAGGATAAGCGGATTGAAACCAAATTTTGGGAGGATGTTTGATATGCAAATATGAAGTGGCCTATTGTTTTTGGGGAACATCGGCGCATGCGTAAAAGAATATATCTCTTATAATGATGTTTTATATAATAATAATATAGTTTTTAAAACGGTTTTTACTCTATCTATTTTTACTAGAAATTTTTGTAAATTTTTTGGGGAAAATCGGCGCATGCGCAAAAGAGATACATGCCATAGTTGTTTTTTATATAATAATAGTGTACTTTTTATAGTGTTTTATTATTCTACTTAATAAAATTTACCTAAATTTGAAGCGAAAGATGCAATATCATAGATTCGAATTATTATAATTATTATATAAATTTAGGTTATGTATTACGGAATACGTTATCACGTAAAACTATCGTCCGTAAACCGACTTTACAGACAACCAATTTTTTTATACAAATTTATATAGAAAAATAGCTGTATAAAATATAAATGCAATGTTGTCTAATGTATGGCGCGACGCGGTCGGTCGTCTTTGTTTGCCGTACATGGAAATTAGAAAATAACGTATGTCTTGTCTTAACATGAAAACGGCTGCATTTCTAATGTTTAATTCAATTTTTTGACATTAGTATTTTGTGAAATGCAACGCCTTCTAAGTTAAGTATTGGAATAACTAATTATTATTAGAACATAATACTTTGACAGTTGCAAACGTCACTTTTGACATTTCTTATCATTCCGACACCAAGGATAAGCGGATTGAAACCAAATTTTGGGAGGTTTAGGTTATGTATTACGGAATATGTTATCACGTAAAACTATCGTCCGTAAACCGACTTTACAGACAACCAATTTTTTTTTTGTATAAAGCTTTTTGACGTGATAACGTCTTATAAATTGATGAATCACCAATCTTATAAATTGATAAAACACCGGCTGCATGCACGAAAAAGTGTAACGTTCCTAAATCCTAACGTTCCTAACGTTCGTAACGCGTAACGTTCCGCCTGACCCTGTGCGTGCTTTTTGCTAATTTCTCGCTCAATTTAAATCAGATCGGTTTGAAACCAGTCTTAAACGAAAGAGGAGAACATTTTACATAGATTTCGTATAACAGAATTTGCCTAAACAGTTTGTTATACAAATTTATATAGAAAAATAGCTGTATAAATGCAATGTTGTCTAATGCATGGCGCGACGCGGTCGGTCGTCTTTGTTTGCCGTACATGGAAATTAGAAGATAACGTATGTCTTGTCTTAACATGAAAACGGCTGCATTTCTAATGTTAAATTCAATTTTTTGACATTAGTATTTTGTGAAATGCAACGCCTTCTAAGTTAAGTATTGGAATAACTAATTATTATTAGAACATAATACTTTGACAGTTGCAAACGTCACTTTTGACATTTCTTATCATTTCGACACCAAGGATAAGCGGATTGAAACCAAATTTTGGGAGGTTTAGGTTATGTATTACGGAATACGTTATCACGTAAAACTATCGTCCGTAAAACGACATTACAGACAACCAATTTTTTTCAGTTTAAGAATAATTGAATTTATTATGTTGGCTTCCCAATCTAAACTTTTATCTACAGTAATGTCAGGTCTGGCAGTCTTGTAACGCTAAATTGATTTGTTTTGGGAGGTCGAAGTAGTTGCCTTTTATAAGTTCTTATTTATATTTCTACCATTTTTTGTGAATCAAATATACGTGTCCCAATATAAATTCAAGTCATTATCTATACCAGTGATTCCCAAAGTGGTCTATATCAACTCCCAGGGGTCGACGACAACTTGCAAGGGGTCCATGTCAGCGGGAAAAAAAATTGGAGGTCCATGAAATGAAAATAGGGGTCAACGATAGTGAATCTCCAAACAAAAAAAGAAACAAACTGGACATCGTTAACCGAAGAGATTTAGGATTAAATCTAACTAAATTGATGCCAAATGTTGAAAATTTATTATTAAGGCATCAGGTTCATCCCTCACACTAAAAGCATTTATTTTTTGCTTAGTTATTTTATGTAACATAAAGTAAATTTTAATTTGATTCGTTTAATTTGAATCTAATTAATAAATGTATAAAACTAAACATTTCACACTACATTTCACTACCGTTATAAATTTAAATCGTTCAAAGTGAGTAGCAGTATACCGGTTGTCAAAAATACATTTGAAATTAATGAATTTGCAAAAAATCAATATCAGATAAGCAGGGGGTCTACCCAAAACCGAAAAACATGGCAAGTGGTCTACGAGACAAAAAAGTTTGGGAACCTCTGATCTATACCAATGTAAATAAAGAGGTAAAGTTTGGATGCAGTAAGCAATCTCCCAAACTACTTATCCGATTTCAAAATTTTTTTCACCAATATTTAGAATGGACCTTCCGGATTAACACAGGCTTATATATTAAAAAAAACTACAAATTCGGGCGAAACCGGATCGGGCCGCTAGTTCATTATAATTTGCGAAAACGACTGACCTGAAAATTATAGGACGCTATATGGAAATGGTATCGTCGGATAAGAGTATCACGTCTGAACAATAAACAAATGCGGCAATGCCGAGCTAAAGGACGAGTTGCCTGTCTCTTATTTTCATGCATTTAAAAGTTTCGATCCATGGAGTGCGCCGGTTCATGTCTCGTCTCGTTTATAGTCTGCCATCCCGCAGTTATCTGCCATTAAAGTTAATTGAATTTGCCTTCTTGCGTTTGCTCTATGAGCTTGGCAGCCGTGTTTCATGACCTGACGTCGGGGGAGGTTGCATCATTTACAAACGAAAAAAATATTTGACTCGAGAAATACTTCATTTGAAAAGCATGTTTCTGTTTTGATACACTGACAACAAAATTGGTTGTCTGTAAAGTCGGTTTACGGACGATAGTTTTACGTGATAACGTATTCCGCTCGAATATCATATTTAATAATACATGACCTAGATTTTAGTAGCTGTCAAACTATATTTTTACCGACTCTCTATCGCTTATACTGCGCTCTCGCTTGCATGCACAGGGTCAGGCGGAACGTGACATTTTTCGGAACGTTACAGTTTTTCGTGCATGCAGCCGGTGTTTCATCAATTTATAAGACGTTATCACGTCAAAAGAGGAGTTCGCGAACACATGGCGGAAGGTATGCTTCTTACGCACTTTTTTTTAACTTGTGGTCGCCCGGTGATCGAAATTCAACCGTAATTCATTAAATTTTTAAGTTAAAACGTTCTTTTGTCATTACATGGATTGCCACCGTTTTTTCGTCGACTTACCTACGTTGTAAAATTGGTCTCCACGAAAAGCGATTTTATTTTAACAAGATAATACATAACCTATGTTCGTCCTGAAGGTCCATTAAAAATATTGGTGGAAAAAATTTTGAAATCGGATGAGTAGTTTCGGAGATTACCCTCGCATTCTTTCTTTATAATATTAGTATAGATTTTACCATTCCAGCCCATCTAGTGGGGAATAGTACTTACTAGCCCAGATCAAAATTCACTTTTAAAAAATGTTATAATATTTTTTCGTTTTGAGCTCCCCTGAATCCAAAAACATATTTTTAGAAAAACTCTGCGCGTCTCTTAGTTTGTTTGTCTGTGAGCACGATACAGGTCAGACGGATTGAAACCAAATTTTGGGAGGATGTTTGGTATGCAAATATGAAGAGCCCTATTGGTTCTGAGAAAAATCGACGCATGCGCAGAAGAGATATATGCTATAAAGGTGTATTTTCTCTAATAATGGTATACTCTTCATATAGCGGCTTATTATTCTATTTATTTTTTCAAGAAAGTTTAGTTTAAAAATTTCTTTTCTAAACTTTATAGTTTTGGAAATATTTTGAAAATAAGAAAAAATCAGCTGTTCTTTTGTTTTGTAGATCTGTCAGAAATAAACTAGTTAAGCATACTTTGATTAATTTTTACATGACGTGGAACAAATTATGTAGGCAACTATGGCAACGAATAGCAAATGTCCTATTGAATACTAGCCATTACTCGCGTCACGTCACGCAATATCAGAAATTTTATTTTCTCTATTATACTATATCACATGTCAATATTTTTTAAGTTGGAATGGTCCCTTCGCTCAACTGGCTGGAATTTTTTATATGTTTCAGTTTTCATTTCGGAGACAGTCGTGGGGCAACTCTACTCACAATACAATCAATATGTTGGCATTGTGTACTTAACCTATGTATGCAGATCTTACTGCAATGTTGGACACTGATTTTATACTTGCCAACGTTTTAGCCCGCCCATAAATGCATGTGCAATATAGGGTGTCGTAGAAGATTTCAAATAAATTAGAATAAAAAAAGCGTCAAACACAAGATTTAAATTATTTATCTGAATCCTTCGTATCTATTGCCCTTACCTCCAACCCCAGCTCCAACCTCTAGTGGTAAAACGCGCGCCGTTCGAACATTTATTTTTACATATTAAGGCCGCTGCACACAACGCTAGAAAGGCAACTAGATTACTTTTTTGCATATATCCATTATGTAGCTATATGAATCATTGCCTATCTACTCAATGTGCGGTGAGTGCACGCAACAAAGTGTATCGAAAATATATCCGCGTCTCTTTCTTCGATGTAATTCCCTGATTTCTCCGATGATAGTGTTGCGCATTTCCCCACAATGGTGCGCCTAGGGGAGTTTCTAGAAAAGTCTACACAATACTCGAAGGTCAACTAACAAACAATGAAAGCAGGTAACGGACATCCGACCGTTAGAGACTCCTACGCATGTAAAGGCAAGCAACAATGGATGCAGGTAGCCAGCACCCGACCTTGGAGACCCGCACGCGTGGAGAGGAGATCTCGATTCGAACTTTCTAGAAGCATAGACCGAAAACTATAAAAAGGCGAACAGAGGGAGGAAGTGAGCTCAGTTAGTTATTGGAGCTGTTCGTGTGTTGACACAGTACTCTGGCATTACGACATAAATCCGTGGAAATAAATATAACTCTAGTGAGTGGTTTTAAATAAACGACTTATAATGAATAGACAATTGCGCTGATAAACTCTGTGTTGTGTTCTTGTGAGTTTGAATAGACAAGTGCGCTGATAAACTCTGTGTTGTGTTCCTGTGTGCTGTAAATATTTCTTTGTACATAATTTAGCGACTCTTTATTCTCTGTTACTTAGTCTTTAATTTTATAATCTAGAACTATTAGTATTATTTCTGTTAACGTTATACGCTTTCGTTTGTGTGCTTTGACTGTTTGTTAAACAGTTAATATTGTAAATAAATAATTTCCGCCACGGACTACTCAGCAGTTTTGTTACAATAGGATTGGTTGATGTACTTGCACTCAATCTGAATAAAGTATTTCTGTTTCAAAAACTTTGTCTTTTTCTATGATGTTAACATGGACGTACCCAGCTTTTGGCCCAGGAGGGGGCAAATTAGAAATTTCTTAAGCCAGGTCCCCCGTGCTTGTTTTGCCCTCCTAGATACGCCAGTCCTTACGGCGTAAAAAAGACAGAAGTATAATATGTTTGCACCTTAATAGTTTAATTGATGCTCAGTATAGAATAAAAGTATCTAATATATTCTTTTTTTGCTTCATTTGACTACCTACTAGTTTTCTAGCGCTGTTTTTCTTGATTACTGTTATGTGCTCGCTTCACACGAGACGTCTTTTCAAGCTAGTTTTGTGAATAAATCTGGTGCGCGCGCAGTGACAGTTCAAATATAAACACAGAGCAAAACATGTCCGTTGTCTGACTCTGAGCAGAATGACGCCATGTTGGTTTGTGGGCGTTTGTTCAAGTCGGCCACGTGACAAGATACTGCTTCCTGATTGGTTCTTGCCCATGACTAGCAGCAGACCTAGCAAGAAAAATAGCCCCTGTTCTAATTTTAAAACCTATCTTGTGTAGGCGAGCCCGCAGTGACGTCATTTCCAGCTTCGTACCCAGCCTACCGGTCAGCAGAACTCCAAGCAGCATTTCTAGCCTCGTATGCAGCGACTTTTAGACATAATTATACTTTATTTATGGGACTCAAAAAGTGAATCACTTGACAGTATCAAATGAGTGGCCCCCGGGATATTATAGGTTGGCCACGGCTTTATGATGATCTATGAATCAGTCAGTGCAAAAAATCGTGATTTTTGGACACTTGTATCTGGGAAACTATTCCACCTAGACGTATGAAATTTGGAATACAGCTTCTTTATGATAACCTGAGCCCCCTCCAGGAAGAAATCAGTTCTATAACGTAACTAATCTCGAATATAGAGGGGGGTTGAAAAGGGCTCCAAATGGTTCGTGTAAAGTTTCAGCTCGCTAGGTCAACGAAGGCTTTTTGAAAGGCTTTGAAATCCAGCACCACACTTGAAACCTAGCAGCGAAATCAAACGGCAAAACAAGCCTCGTAAGCAGTGGCCTTTATGAGAGTATTTATTTGTTTTACTTTACTTTATGTTTAATGGGATTTTTTACTACCGCTATACAGGCATGAACAGCAGCTATTTTATACGAGAGTGTGCAAAAAATTTATAATTTACGAAAAAAAAAAAGAAAAAATCATACTATACAAGTTATGTTACACCCGGTATCAGCTAGGTACGTCACAATAATAGGAATAATAAAATAAGCCGTTGCACATATTTTATGAACACTGAGAATTATAAGTAATACTCCGAACAATGAACTCATTGTTATGCCCAAACAGCGTTGCCAAATCGGGATACAATTCCTGGAATCAGGATTTGTATAACCCATTTATAATTTAGAGAAATAAAATTATCGACCAATTTTTCAGACAATATATTAACAAAAAATATAATTAATACGGATCGAAACGTTAATGTATTAATTATATTTTTTGTTAATATATTGTCTGAAAAATTGGTCGATAATTTTATTTATTGAAGAGTTCTAATCAGACGTTAATCAAAGATTTGTATAATTTAGAGACATGGATGTGATTTATAGATTTTACACGCCTCGAATTTCAAAAATTACAGTTTGATTAAATATAAAAATTAGGGCTTGGCGATATTTACATTCTAATGAATGGTTTTAGCTATTAGGTATAGTATATAATTCGATCAACTGCTAAAATATTAATTAATTAATATCAAATTTGTATTGGGATTTAACATAAAGTCTTCAAATAAATAAAATTGTCGACCAATTTATCTCAGACCAATATATTGACAAAAAATATAAAAAATAACAAATCAATATAACACAAGATGACGTTTCGATCCGGATTTGGATCTTCTTCAGAAATATCTGCGATGTTTTCGTAATATTTTCAAAAATAGCCAAAATATTCAGAATGGTTTGGAGCGATTTTTCCCGCTTTTAAGTAATTTCTAATGGATTTAGACGCATAATATTTGAAATAAGAAAAATTTTATTCAAATATTATTATTTCGTGTATTTGCCGCATATAATGCACTATTGGGTTTAATCTGATGGCGGGACATATAGGTCGGATTAAAAAATAAAGTATTACTCTATTATTAATTATATATCAAAAATGGTGGATTTGACATTATATTTGACCTAAACTCCACTACCCATCTATAAGTATTATAAGTATGTCAAATCACAATAGATATTCTAAATAATTTATCTGTAATATTATTTGCACAATTTACTACTAAAAAAATAAAAGCGATGACGTGTGGGTTCGTTTTTATTAAAAAAATATATTTGTTTTTTGAAGTCATTTGTTATTTTGAGTTCATCAAAATAAAAAAGCAAATCAAATATGTACAATGGCCATTTCAATGGACATTTCGGTTTGACGATAAGCTTTTGAAACTCGATAGGGTTTTTTTACACATGTGGCAACACTGTTTCAACCATAAAATCTGACATCTAATTCCACTTCTGTTTCATTCGCATTCAACATTATATACTTATGACAGACAACAAGATATTTTATTAACATATATTTCCTATCTTTATGAGGACAAAATCAAATTACGCTTAGGTAATTCGGATTTAAATAGTGTAATATTTTAACTTTTTATGCCGAGTAATAGTTAATGTATTGGTACCAAAAATTATTATGGCATGACTCTGAGCCTTAACGACCGCGCACACTGTACCAGCCCGGGCAAGAAAGATCTATTCATTTAACGGAATAGTGCACATTAAAAGTCAGCACCTCCAATTTCTTACAATTGATACTTGCTTGTTAGAGGATGGTGACAGAAATGGTCAAGGAGCACTTGGACGCTGGAGCACTTAAAAAAAAACGGCGAAATTCAAAATTCCTCTATTAAATGACAGAAAATGACTGAAAAGCAACCTCTTAATTGCAGAACAAATATCTTCTGCCAATTTACTCCCTGCAGAGATCTTCAAACAATCGAAAAAAACGTTAAAAAAATTGAATTTGAAGTTGAAACTTGACGGAATAGTTGATTCGGTGGCCCGGAATACGAAAAAAAAATTTTCGTGACTCCAAGTGACGTTACTTCCTTTCGATGATTCTGCAAAGTTAGCACAGGAAAAAATTCGAAAAGTCCTCGCGCGGTGGCAGAAATTCTTACCAGGCTTTCTATTAGTGCCCAAAAACTTTGTAAAAAATATTATCTGCCGATTTTGTCACTGCTAGATCACAATCTGCCAATTTAATGTACTTGTCATTAATGCTTTACCTGAATACCATGTTTCCCACGAACATGACGCTTTTTTTGCAAGGTCGATTTTGCCAAAAAAACTGTATCTTGGTATTCTCTACAAGAAAACGAACCGTTTCAACACGGTTTCACTCACCGAGCTTTTTTTTTAATTTATTTATTTAGTATTTATTTATTATATCGAGAGTCTAAGCAGAGGGTAAATTAACAGAAAATATTTTTTCTGCAATAAGGAGGTCCCCTGAGATGCCTTTCAGTCATTTTCTGCCATTTTGTCGTTTTTTTAAGTGCCCCTGCGTCGTATCGCAACGCGCTAGACCCCTACTCTAGTAAGCGGATTTATAGAGGAGGACTCAGACTACACGAAAGAGAACGTTTCTGCCATCACGTGATACTTTACCATTTCTGTCACTATCTGCCGAACTATCAATAATGCATACTAAATTAAAATGAGTGATGGTAGAACTAGATGTAGTTACGTGTAACACTCATCGTTAGAATAAAATAAAATAAATAAAACATTACTTCAAAGATTTTTAAACGTATAGCTTAGCATTTAATCTGAACACTCCTTAATAATTATTTCCTTTGCGCCATATCAACCGTAAAAGGAGAGTGTTTTTGTTTGTCTGCTTCTATTTGCGGGTGCATTTATGTAATAAAATGTAATATTCAACAAACTTAAAATTCATGAATGATGAATGAATTGGGAATTACAAAATACACCATTTAAATAAAATTTGAATTTAAAAAGGGAAATAAAAACAAATATTAGATTCTACGTTACTTTATTCGTACCTATATACCTATATTAAATGGCATACGGGGTGTTTTCGAAAAAAAAGTTATCACAATTGTCAATTTCGCTTAAAAAAAAACCGGCCAAGTGCAAGTCGGACACGCGCACCGAGAGTTCCGTTCAAACTTGTATAGGTATGTAAACGGTTTGTCCATCACGGGAATCGAGTCTAGAAGATTTATCTCGCTTTGCTGTTGGAAAACTGTTGTCCCCATACATCGACATAGGTCGCGGTCAGTTTACCAAAGTGTATAATTGCAACGAGTTCAGATAAACTACCCGAACTATACTGTATACCAGTGATGCCAAAGATACGACCCGCGGGCTGCATCCGGCCCTCAAGCCATCTCAATACGACCCGCGACCAGAATCTATCCAGTGAGGATTTTAGAAACCTGACATCAATGAGCTTATCAAAAACAAGAGATCTCAGGTGTCTGGATCCTCAAGCTCAAGATAATTTACCCTTTTTATAACCTTTATATGAAAATTGATTTAAACTAAATAAAGATTTTAGTTTTTAATTTAGAGTCGGGCCCGCTAACACACCCTAAATTTTATAAATGGCCCTTTAGAAAAATCAGTCTGACACCCCTGCTGTATACAGTGGCTATCTGATAGCCTATCGGTCATACGAGAATTCTCATAATTATATTTTAATAAATGTTCGAGTATACTGCTGTATAAACGCACCGTTACCGGACGATTGTTTTTGTATTAGAACTTATATTGTGTACGGGCGTAGAGCGTTGTTGCGGTTTGTGTAGGTAAAGTGTAGAATGTATTCAATAATCAATTTGATATATATTTATTTTAATGTACTTTGAAATGTGAATTTACAGCTGGTTAAAATTTATTTATTCTTGTATGTTCTTTAAAAAATTCCAACATGAAATAAAGTTATTTATTTATTTATGAAGTATTATTAAATATTTAATTATTGCCTAAAACTTTAACTTCGTATAATTAGAATAGAGTTTAATTCCAGAACGAATTAACAAGGCTTGCATGTCCTGTATGTAGTGTAATAACTGTTTCCATTCCTCGTCTTTATTTTCCGTACGAGAAGAGCAAATAATTTGAAAATGACGTATTTCTATGATCCCCATATTCCAACTTGAAGTCGTTGCATTTTTCCAGTTCCTCCGCCTGAACATGTTTTACTTATGGTACAATTCACTTTTGTCATCTATGTTGAAAAATACCTCTGCATAAGTGAATGTTTTATTATTTTTATTCGCCATTTTAAGATAGATGAAGGTAAGCAGGGTCGTAACTAGCTTTTTTGAGGCCCTGGGCAAGACCTCGTCACTGCCCCCTTCCCAGTATTTATTAAATAAAGCTACTTATTTCCTCAAAATAACAGTTTTAGAATAATTTTGGAGGGAGCTAAAAATTTTTAAGCTAGACATATTTCTGATTTATACGAACAATTTTTAAATTTACTTGTATTTCTCTTGAATATGCCAACGTGTTGTTTATTTATAGTTTTTGCAAATAAAACTACATATGAGATTTTTTTTTACTTCCCGCTATAAAAATCAATGATTTTATTGTTTTCACTCCGATTTTCGAAAATCGAGTTTTCGTCAGATCTCTACGTTTTGAGGTCCTAGGAAGCTATTCTAACTATTTTTGCGATGCTGTCCGTTGGGCTGTATGTGTGTGTGTATGTAAACCTCTTATTACTTTTGAGCGAAATGTCCGATTGAAACGCGGTTTGCGGCATCTGACGCGACTTTTATGAACTTAGATTTCCCGAAAATTTGGAATGATTCGGCCCAATAGATTTTGAAAAATCTAAAAAATACAAGTTTCACAATTTTTTTGAAATTGTTTTTTTGAAATATTTTATAAACTATTAAATCACTTAATTCCAAAATCTAATCATTTCTTCTCATTAAAAAACTGCGTTGATTTCCGCAAACCGCATCACAATCGGTTCATTTGTTCAAGAGTTATCGTGAACGAAAAATTCGTAAAAAAGTGTTTTTTTAACATTACACGTAAAATTCTTATCAGATCGATTTTTTTGTAATAAATTACTTTATAAGGTTAAAAAAAACAGCGTCCATCGCCACAAATCGCATCAAAATCGGTTCATTTGTTCACGAAATATCGTAATCGAAAAATTCGTAAGATATTGTTTTTTTTTTTTTGAGCTTCGAGAGCTATAAAATAAGCTTCTTGCTATACTTTGGAGCGTTTCGAACTCAAAAATGGAAAATTTTTAGGAATGGCCTTCAGGGTCAAACTTCTTTTCAAATTTTTTAAATTATTTTTTCTTGTAGATTACAGTCCTGGTGTGTTGTAGTTTCCAAGCGCGATTATCGTGATCATTTTTGCAACAATTTTCGATGACATCTGGTATACGAAAATGAGACCATAATATACATGTATGTAAAAAAAAAACGTGATACCTACTGGTGTTTGTTTCACCCCATTTCATAAGTAATATAAGAAGGGTACAAAAAGCAACTTATCCAAACGTTTTTGTTTCCTTATTTTGTATAAAATAAACAAATTGCCAAGGCAAACTTTCTTTATAAATACAAATATGTTTCTTTTAAAAATAAAAGGTGCTGTTTACATACGAAAACAGCAACTCTGAATATTATTTGAAGTTTTTTCAAGCCGGTAACGTATGTGAAAAATTAGAGGAAGAATAAGTACAGGACGCTTTAATGCTTTTCATAGTGCTATCTATTAACCCCTTGGGACCTGAATATTATATTTTTGAAACACAAAATTTTCTTAGGATGTTGGGCTTATTCAGTGAAAAACTAAATTTAATATTTACAGAATTTTGAAAAATCCTATGTCCATTGAAATGGATAACAGGTCAAAAAAATTATGTTTTACGGTAATCACTAGCATAAGATGTTTAATTACTTTTTAAGTATAATTAGTAAAGTTAACATCATAAAAAAATAAATATCCGCACAAGAAAAATAGATTACATCATGAAAATGCGTAAGTTATACTAAGTAATACATAATCAGAATGTATACTTTTACCAGCTTTGATTAAATCCATGACTTCGGTCAACACTTGACTCGATATTTCTACCTACACATATAGTGTTTCTTTGTTTTTTTTGGCATGTCTACATCTCAGATAAGTTCCAAGCACAATGAAATGTTTATATTTGATACCTATTTAATTACGCTAACTTAAATTACACGCGTTAGAATAGAATGTCCATTGAAATGATAGTCAGGACCGACAGGGTTAAAGACCACACACACTAGTCAAGCACAAACCTGCACAACCAGCACAGCGAAAACCTGCAACTTGCTAGATCAGCATAAACCAGCACAAACTTACCCAAACCAGCAAATTTTAATGCAGGTTTCATAATGTGCGGTTGATATTTAGCAGTGTCCAAGTAGTTTTATCAATGCAAATTGATTAATGAAAACGACACATCACTAGCACACTAGATCGGCTCAGCACGGCAAGACAGAAATTGCAGGCGACCAACTGATGGTCGTTGCTGATTGCAGGTGCTGCGGGTACAAGAAAAGGCTTTTTGATCCGTGTTTTTCAGAGGAATACTTTCTATTTTTTAGCTTTCGTTGTTCTGGTACATTTTTGAGTGCTTTAGGCCTAGCAAACATGAAGAGCGCTCAACGCGCGTTGGCCCAACGCGCGTTTACAATTTCTATACAATTGTATATAACTATTTACATGATAAGGCGCGTTCAACGCGACACCAACGCGCGTTATCATGTAAACAGTTATATACAATTGTATAGAAATTGTAAACGCGCATTGAGCCAACGCGCGTTGAACGCTCTTCATGTCTCCTAGGCCTTAAAGGACGACAGTTCTGATTGAATGTCCTTGGTATATTTCGATTTATATAATATGTGCAATGTTTCCCATTTTTTATATATTATTAGATGCACCAGTTATAGAAATTCAAAATTTCATAAAATATTTCTAAAGCTAAATAATAAGAGTGAGAAAAAAATGTCTTTACTTTAAAACTCGAGGTTCCCGGAGTTAAAGAAAACATTTTTAAATATTCTTGACGACTTAGATGCATTGTTTCTGAATATGTGTCTATATTTGAGATTGTTGATTGAGTATTATGGAGAATGTTTAAAAAAGTGTGCCAACAAACTCCCTATATGTATCTATATTTGAATGAACAACAATAAAATTCGCTTAAATATAATAATATGTATGTAAAGAAACTTATAGTATGAAATATTTTTAGAAAAAATGTTATTATTAATCAAATACTTCTATATAAAAGAAAAGTATTTTTAAAAAATTGCAAACTAATCAATCCTGCCGCAATAGAAAAAATAATCCAAAAAGTTCGGTTGTTGTTCTAAATTATGCAGTGTTTATTTTAGTGTCTTTCTATTAATGTTCAAAATAGCCTAGCACTTTATTTTTCTAATCATAAAGCACAAATTTGAATTCTTTTTATCTTCAAAACAAGTTTCTAATTTTTTGAGCCAACCCATATATTGTAGTCATGCAAGCAGAAAGCGTGTATTTTGTAAAGTTTAAGCAGAAAAATTAACTCACCTGTCATAGTAATAGTCCCTGCAACAAAAAGATGACAAATTTAGTTCTGCGCAGTGAAAAATTCGTAAGTTTTAAAAATGATACCACATTTTAAAACAGAGTAAATAGATGGGCTGGACTTATTTTAATTTGTCTTTTCTTCACGAACTAAATTACTTCATGTACCAATATTCAGTGGCGTAGCTAGGCGTGGGGAAGCGGACCATCGCTCACGGCCTCGCGCGAGATATTGTGTGACAAAAAGTTAGATTTATTAGTGTACAACGTTTCGTCTATAGATTTAGACTTTTTCAAGTACAATATGAAAATTGAAGTAAATTCAAATAATAATTATGAAAATAAATATTAATTACAAACCACAGCGATTAACATAAGACATGGCAACATGTTTATGTATAAATTTTAAACAAAAACAAATAATAAACAAAAATTCACTGATATTGCGTTTCTTCCAATTTGACTCCTTTATCTAATATTTGTTAAATATAAATTTATGTCCAGTGTCGAAATGATTAGATGACAACGCGGTCTTATTATCACTTAATAAATTTATGTTTCTACAGTCCATTCTGTGTTGGTATATTCTATGTTTTAGTAACTGTTTTGTTTGCCCCACATAGCACTTACTACATTAATAAGGTATTTTATAAATGATATTAGATTGATGTAAAATAGGTGTTTTATCTTTAAGACTTGTGTCTAACTTATTTAAGTTATAAAACACCAACTTGATATTTGTGTTAGAAAATAGTCTGTTGATCTTGTAGGACAAGTTCTTGACGAATGAAAATCTAACATACATCTTGGTAGACTTAGTTCTTTCAGCCACAGTATCCAACGTGCTATTCGAGTGATTTTGGTCCTCTATAAACTTATTGACGAAACGTTGCACACTAATAAATCTAACTTTTTGTCCACAATCCTGCGATTTATCTTATTAATTATTATCTCGATGGACACGATATCTAATATATACCATGGACTATATTATAGGTACCTACGCTAAATATAAGTAGTACCCTAAAAGACCCTACTAAATATAACCTGCATACGAATATGGCAGGATCACAGCATTGATCTTGGAAATAGCTATCTAGTAAAAGAACAGAGCCACGCTGATGCGACTTCGTCCACGTCTAGATTAGTTCAGGCTACGCCACTGCCAATATTTCTAGAAATGCTACAGAAATTAACGATCAGATATAAGTACATTGTATATATAGTGACCGGTAATTGCTCGTGTTCTTATTGGGAGAAGAAACTATGACTAATTTGAAATGATTTAATCACTTGAGGGTCGGAAATTCTTCATTTTCGAGGAAATCTACTTCGGTTTTCTTTTTAGAAAAATTAGAATTTTGAGAGTTACAGATAAAAAAATATATTCTCACTTTTTGGCCTGAATTTTTCCATGATCTGATAGCTTACTAATTGGTCAACCTTCCTAAAGCTAAAAAGCATGAAATTTACTGTTAGATTTTGTGTTGTGTTAAAAAAAATGAAATAAAAATTCTTCATAGAAGCGTCATTATCATAAAAAAATGACGCATTTTCGACCTCCAAGTGATAAGGTTAAACCATTTCAAATTATAATTTGCACTGATTTTTCACTCGGCACTTGGTAGAACATGATAAATAACAAATAGTAAAAACAAAAAACACGACTTAATGTCCGAAACGATCGTTGAGAAGAGAAAATATTTTGTAGAATTTCCACGTGTTTTTTGTTTTCACTATTTTTCATTCCAAATTAGTCATAGTTTCTTCTCCCGAGAAGAATACAGGCAATTACCGGTCACCTGTATATCATAGCATCATACAACTTTATGTTCCCAAAAAATTCAGAACCAGACCTTGTATGTATAACACAAATAATGAAAAAAAATCAGACTATTGTGTTAGGTACAAAATAAATTCATTAGATTAGAATAAAAAAGATTCTCAAATGTAATGTTTAAATTGGAACATAATTTCTTGGTATAAGTCGTTTTGATGTACGAAACACTAAAGTGACAAAATTGCATTAATTTTGTTTGCAACGAATCCATAACGCAACTGATTTTTTATTTCACATAAACCAATAGGCGTTATTGTAAGTGCACCTTTAATAGATTTATGTGGTTGATAAGGCTCTGAAACGTTAAACGAATTTCTAGCAGCCAATTCGTTTTCTGCATTGTCTTTTTACAAACTTTCACAACTATCAATTGGAAAAGTGTTAAAACTTTTGATACTTCTTTAATAGTTTCGTGCTGCAGTTTTATTTTATATAAAAAACCCTATTTTATTTTTCATACATTACAACTTATTTTAAGAAATTTACACAACGCACATTTTAGAAGAGTTCTCGTGAATCGATAATTTTTTCTAGTTTTATAATATGCTTCTTAAGGTATAGTGCTCAAGGGTCTGATTATTTTTGTTACTATTACTATTATTTTATTTATATAAATTTTGCATACCAATCGTTTCCGGTTTTGGCCACATTTTGTCTTTTTCTTCCAGTTTGATGTGGCTTTGGCTCTGCAACCATATTCACATCTGCAAAAACAAAATAATGTTATAAATAAAAGAAATAATAACTTTAAATGATATACAATGGCTTCTTAAATTTTCACACCGGATAATATAATTAGACAATTTATTGGTTAGGGATTAGGGAACTTATAAGATTTTTGAAATGAATTAAATTTGGTATTTCATACAACTCTGTAAAAATGATTGGTACTTTGAAGCTGATATGTATTAATAAGTAAATCAGATGTTAATCAAAGATTTGATATGTATTAGGTTTTATAAAAATAAGGAATACGTAGAAATAATACTCATTTAAAACTGCTACCAAGAATTTTTTATTTTGATACACTTAGATAATTTATGTAACATCGTGCACAGAAGCTACTCAATATTTGGATTAAAAATTCAACTCGTCTCCTTAAAAAAATGTAATGATTCACTTTGATAGACGCTGGTAACCTCAGTTGTTGATCGTCTATAAAAGGCCTGGGCAAATGGCGGCCCGTGGGCCGGACCCGGCCCGCAGCGCAATTTTATCCGGTCCGCGAAGCATTTTACAAAATTTTAGAAAAATAGTAGCGGAAATAGAATGCGGGGACCTTTTTGTGAGGACCTTTTTTTTGCCTTTTTTTTGCTCTCTCCAAATGCGGAAATAGAATGTGAGGACCTTTTTTTTTTTGCTCTCCGAATGCGGAAATAGAATGTGAGGATCTTTTTTTCTGCTAATTTTTGGCCCGCGGTGAAATTTTAATCAGCTATGTGGCCCGCCGATCAAAAGATTTGCCCGCCCCTGGTCTATAACCTACTCTCTATATATCTAAAGGCAGCTGCACACGAGGCTGATTTTGTCGCTAGATTCCTTGCCAGTTTTCCAGCGCCGGTTTTCTTGATGGATTTTATGTGCTCGCTTCACACGATGCATCTTTTCAAGCTTGTTTTTTAGATGGGTTTTGGTGCGCGCGTAGTGACGGTTCAAATGACCAGAGAGCAGAACGTGTCTGTTGTCTGAACAAATGCAGTTACCGTGACGCCGTGTTAGTTTGCGCGCGTTTCTCCTTGTCGCCCACGTGACAAGAAACTGTTTCTTGATTGGTTCTTGCTCAAAACAAGCAGAAAAATAGCCACAGTTCTGATTCTAAAATCTATAGATCTTGTAGCTTCGCACGTGAGCAAGCAGTCACGTCATTTCCAGTTTCATAGCCAGCCTGCCGGCCAGCAGAAATTCTAGCAGTGTTTCTAGCGGCAAAACCAGCATCGTGTGCAGCGATCTTAAGGTTCACATTCAATACATGTTTAAAAAAAATATCTTCATTTATAACGACCTCAGTTGTAACGACTTTTCGGTTATAGCGATGTAACATGTCCCTTGAATTTAAAGTATACTGTCTATATAACGATTTCCGGATATAGCGACGGAATTATGTGATCCCTTCATCGTCGTTATAACCGAAATCCACTGTATTGGGATTTGACTATAATATTAAAATAGATAGTTTAATATGCGGGAATGCCATGTATAATAATATGCATAATATAATATTGTGCCTATCTATATTACATGTGTGTATAGTCAGTTTAGTCTAAACAAATGACCGGCATTGCAAGCGAACAAAACGAATAGGCCAAACTAAAGTGCGCGCCTAAAGAGACCGCATATCAAGCCAAGTCCGCGTACATAACAATGCGTCCTACCAACCTTCACTCCAAACTCTTGCACAAATACAGTTCTGCCAACTAAACTTAACTAATGTTACGAGAGATGCTCAATTTCTCCTTTTTGAAGTTATACTTTTTTAGCGCATTATGAAAAAAAAATAAGTTTAAAAACTAAAACCCGACTAATGAAAAGTATGAAAAAGAAAATATTCTCATCTGAGGATAGCCGTGGTCATATGCCACCTACCCTAACAAAACATCACGCTATACATCTATAGAGGGGCCTCATATATATGAGATGGCATACGACCACAGCTATCCTCAAATGAGAATATTTTCTTGTTTCATACTTTGCAGTAGTCGGGTTTTAGTAATTAAACTTATTTTTTATTTAAATTATTTTTTTGAACTTATTTTTTATTTGTTGCTCTCCTCTGGGACCAAAATTCAAAAATAAATGTAGCCTATGTTACCCGGACCATAATGACGAATCGATGACACCGTATTTATCAAAATCGGATGAATAGTTTAGGCGCTACGGTGGAACATCCGTAAATACAAACATACATACATAGACTGCTAAACTCATAACCCTTCCTTTTGGCTTCGCCGTAGTTGGGTAAAAACAATGAGAGTGAATTATTTCGTGTATACTATAACACATATTTGTAACATCAAACTTAACAGGATGTGCACGCAGAAGCGCTTGCATATGGTAACACATATTTTGATGTTGCAAGCAGAAAAAGGTTACCAACAGAAGTTACCAAACATAAAACCTTGTCAAATGTTACTCTTTTCACAAAAATGAAGGCAAATCAAGTATTTTTTTTTATTTAAATAAAACACGCTCAGCATCTAAGGCTATTGCGTGGATATATCGTTATCAGGTAAGGTATTATAATAATAATTTATGATTATACACTTGTTTATGGTATACCTACATGTTATGGTAGGTAAGTATCATTTTATATTTTATTTAATAATTCTGTTTTTTAGTGATTTTAAATCATATCAAAAACATTTCATGTAAAAAATGTAGCCAAGTTCGCGTTAATATCTCTCTAAAACCATAACTGTAAAATGGTGCCATGCTCAATACAAAAAGAATTGAGATCTGAAAAAGAGCCAAGTTTTCACACATATAAACTCGAAATTTAGGTACCTATAAATCATAATATAATTTACGAAAAGCTAAGTAAAAACTTGGACCCCTTTAAGATCTCAATTCCTTTTGTATTGAACATGACCCTATTTTTCACAGTTATGTTTTCAGACAGATATTAACGCGAACTTGGCTACATTTTTTGCATGAATTGTTTTGATGGCATTTAAAATTACTTGATTTGTTTTCATTTCTGTGAAAAGAATAACATTTGACAAGGTTTCGTACATTTGGTAACTTCCTGAAATGAGATGTTCAGCCTTTCCTTTTGTCAATATACAAACTATAGCAGTATAGCGGCACAAGTAGGCACTGGCTGAGCCTCACTTCACACCAGAATTTTGTCTGCCGTCTGTGCCATCGGCCTGTAGGTTTCAAGAAATCCTGTTCCAAGATTACAATAAGCACATTTATTCAGCTATAGTCATCTAAATTCCATAATACCGCAATTTGTTCAATAGGTTATTACACCATTTTTTGAAAAGTGTCTTAAATGTATCCTAAAGTGATAAAGAAGCACTACAATTTTTATAATAATATTTTATAACCGAATAGTGCCATAAAAACGACTTTTAATTTATCATTGTAAATTTTGGCGCGAAAACGACTCGTGAAGTCAGTATGATTGTAAATAATAACGATAGTGCACAATAACATAGTACCACTGTACAATTAATAAGATTGCTGTGATTACTTATTAAATTACCAGTGTAAGTAATAGAAGTTAGTAAAACTTTATTTATTTATTAAACGTATTTATCCTTGGTAGATCAGTACTTTCTGCTTTTACCAAACCGTCTTCCATGATGCGAAACCAATAAAATATGGGATAGAAGTCTATAAACGTGATAATAACTTGAAAAAACTTCAAAATAACACACAGCACAACATAAACATACATAGGTAGTTTTCAGACGAAGTGACGTCACACGCCGGAATTCAACATGGTATGAATAGAAATCAATATTTCTTGTTTGCTTTTTACAAAATCTATCAAGAATATGTATTATTAGATTTTTTTTACATGGTGCAAAATAAAATCAATACTAATATATTTAAACTTGTAACGAGACCTCAATTGTAATTTAGTTTTCTAGCAATTTTTCAAGGCTTCGGGTGTATTTTATATGACTGTATTTTGTATGATAATTAAAGACTGCGCACAGCACGAACCAGAAACGCCTGTTCGTAGACTCGTGTTACTGACGGAGTAAAATTTTAAAAAATATATTGTTACACGCTCCCCGTTGCGACGACAAAGGATTTCGTAAGACAAGACTCGGCTCGTCATTGTAACAATGACACACAGATTGTTGTCTAACAATATTCGGCTCGACATTCTAACAATGACACATCGATTGTTGTAGAGCAATAGCTATCGGCTTGTTGTTCTAACAATATGCGTAGGTAAAAAGGGCTTTGATGTCAAATTCCAGACAACAATGAATGCAAGAAAAGAAAGAACGATCCAGCGCATATATAAACCACGGAATAGATCAGTCGCCAGGCAGTCAGTCATACAGTGTCCTTCATCGAGTTAACAATCGACAAAATAGTTGTGAGATAAATTGATAGTCAGTGAACAGTACTGAGGTAACTGCTGAGATAAATTAATAAATGAACTGTGTAAATAATCTTGTATATATAGTTAATAAATAAGTGTGCTAAATAAATTTTGGTCTGTTCCTGTGTTGTAAATTAAAAAAAAACTTCGGAGAAGTAAAAACTTCGTTCTGTGCTAAATTCAAAAACTTGAGGCGACTGAATCTTAAGATTATAACTTAAAAAAAAAAGAATTTCGAGGCAGACAAGAAATTGAAATCAAGCTCGAAATTCTGTGCGTAAGACGTCGAAAAAAAATGAATTTCGAGGCAGACAAGGAATTGAAAACCAACCTTGAAATTCTGTGCTTATAAAAGCTACAAGAGCAACAGCAAAAAAAAATGCAAAGACGGTGTTCGCATAACTCCTTTAGTTACCACTAAAAAAACGCCGTCTGTGCACTTTTTTTTGCTGTTGCTCTTGTAGCTTTTATAAGCACAGAATTTCAAGGTTGGATTTCAATTCCTTGTCTGCCTCGAAATTCATTTTTTTTCGACGTCTTACGCACAGAATTTCGAGCTTGATTTCAATTTCTTGTCTGCCTCGAAATTCTTTTTTTTTTAAGTTATAATCTTAAGATTCAGTCGCCTCAAGTTTTTGAATTTAGCACAGAACGAAGTTTTTACTTCTCCGAAGTTTTTTTTTAAGATTTCACGTCTTTTTCCAAAGTGTGAGACATTATTTTTATTTTTCCTCCAAAATAAACATATGTGCATTTTTTATATTGTTGTATTTAAATGCAATAAAAGTGTTCATATTGTTGTATTTAAATGCAATGAATCTCCGAAATTAGAATATGTATTGTAAAAAACAACACGATCCTTACTCCATGCAACTATGGTTTCGAGCGCGTCTCTCATGTATTTTGTTAAATAAGAAGTAACAATCAAAAGTCGGTTATAGAAATTGCAATAATCGACTTTTGATTTTTACTTCTCATTTAACAAACAGTACTACAAAAGTGCATTTATATTTTGCCGCGTAGTCCAGTGCTGCCGCGGTGCAACACCTAGTGGTGCAATTGGCAACCTCCATGCGAATACCATGACATTCAATTTGTAAACAATCCATGTGAAGTCTATTAAAAATAAAAATGAGCTATAACAAGTCTATGCTCTGTGATACATGATTCTTTTTTATTAACCGACTAAAAACAAAAACGGAGGACGTTCTCATGTCGACGCGTATATTTTTTTTTTAGTTTTTTTTTTTTTTATTTATATTCATTTGAAATATGGATATTCTTGAAGATTCCTTGAAGGCACATTTTGAAGGCATGAAAAAAAAATCAATGAACAAGGCCCACCATTAAAAATACAAATTTTTTTTCATATCATTTGTAAAATACTTATTTTGCATTAAAAAAAGAAGTTTCACTTCGTAATCTTTTCACTTTATAATTTTTGTTGGACTTTTTATGATAAATATGTTTTTTAATAAATTAATTTATTTAAATCTAACTTCAATCATATATTTTGTTATTTTTTAATAAAAGATTTGACGAAAGTGAATTTTTCAAAAAACAAGAAAATAATAAAAATTAAAATTAAAAAGGAAATAAAAATATAATGAGAAAAAAATTGAGAAAATAAATTAAAACTAAAAAAACAATTAAAAACAAAAAAAAATTAAAAATTGAAAAATAAATTTTCCATGATGCTGGCGGGAATCGAACTCAAGACCCTGTTATTAGTTATTACTAGCCTAAGGCTACATACGCACTAGGCGGCTACCCGCAATGCGGCTAGCCGCGCGGATAACCGCAGTGTGCGGTTGAATCTGCGTTCAGCCGGACGGCTAGCCGCATTGCGGGCAGCCGCCTAGTGCGTATGTAACGTCAGTTGAATTTGCGGTTGAATCTAATTTAAACCAGACATATTTTGTTTACCAGAAAGATTTTGTTTAACCAAACAAAACGAACCATTTCTACAATGGACGTTGAAGAAGTTGTAGCTGTTTATTATATATACGATCGCTACATAAAAAATAAAAAGAAAAAAAAAATACTGGATACATCCTTTCTTACAAATACGAAATGAAACCAGGTATTTTGATATATTTTTTGAAAACCTCAAAAAATATGAAGACAAGTTTTTTGGTTACATGAGAATGCGTTTAAAATCATTTGAAGAATTATTGAGTATATTAAAAACATTCATAATGTAAATTGTCAGATTACAAAATACACGACTACCCAGGTAACGGTTAACCGCAAACTAAACCGCGTAGTGCGTACACGAACCGCGCGGCCAGCCGTCGAAGCGGCCGCTGTGCTCCAAGCGACCGGAGCGGTTGGCGGGCAGCCGCAACGTAGTGCGTATGCATTTTTTTATATATACAGAATTTACGTATAGTTTACTACTTGCGGCTAGCCGCGCGGCTAGCCGCTTTGCGGGTAGCCGCCTAGTGCGTATGTAGCCTAACGTCGTAACCGCTAGTCCACGCGTACTCTCACAATATAAGCTGTTATTGTGGTACAGAAGTATATATGGGTGATACGAAAAATCGGTCCTATGAAAGTCACGTGGTCACAGAACTATAAAACTTGGAAACTTGCTTCATATACACGGCGTTATATGGGACAAAGGCAAAATCAATGTATAAGAATACGCTAGAGATTCGTTGGCATTTAGCACAGAAAAGAATCTCTAGCGAGATTCTTCGATATTTCGTGTACATAAATAGTAACTTCGTATGATCTTCATTACTTATTCTTCTATTTTATCAGTTAGAATTGTTGTTTTGTTTCTGTTACGTTATAAAGAAATACTTTCTCGTTTGTTTTTTATTTATTTTGTTAACGTTTTACTATTGTAAATAAGTATTTTCCACAATGAACTAGAACAGTTTTGTTAGCCTCTTTTTTGCCCTCTTAGTAAGTTTCGGCTGAAACTGAAACAGAAACCGAACTTCGGTTGCAAAAAACTAGTTTCGTTCGGACACTAAAAATCGGAGCGTATGGTCGACCCTGCACAAGTTAATAAGCGGCAAGTGACAATACGACGCTGTTCTGAACTGAAATAGACTGGCTCCATGATATGCCCTTTACACCAATTCTCTTGCTCCCCCTTTTTGTCCCGCCGACGAACGCTGTTGCTCTGTGTACGTCTTGTATGCCTATTTATTTCACAGATGGCTGATCTCTAACGGGCTGATATCAAACATTGAACGCTTTCTAAACTTTATGATATACAGGCCGATCTAAAAGTAAAACTGGTCTTTCCTTTCATGTTCGTTCCCTGAGTCTTTTAACTTTGTCCTAATCAGGTTAAAAAGGTTATAAAATTAAAAAAAATACTAATTTTGAGTAGTTGCGTATAACCCGTCCTTTTATACCAGATCGGGTAATTTAATTTGTGATCGTTTTAATTTCATATCAATGATTATATAGGTAAATATACGAGCTTTAATTAAAACAACTTTTTAATTTGTACAGTTTGTTATAATGTAAAAAATACTGCTTTAAGAGGGTCACCCCGTGTGGCGGCATTTTTTGGGAATTTTAAAAAGATTGAACTTTTTATGATATTTTATTAATATTTCAGTTGTAGTGCATAAAATTTTTTTTCAAAAGATCCTAGTTCAACCTACGACTAAACTAAAAACGAAAAAAATGGATTTATCGGGTTCTGCATGTTTGCTCTTCATCTGTTTTAGATCTCAATAGTAACAAGCTGACACGTCACAATAGGCTCGGTGCCAAAGCGCTCAACTGAACCCTCCCAACATCTCTCCTTTAACAGTTGTATCTTTCCAAACACTTCGAATATTATTGAAATCATTTTACCAACATATTATGAACATGTTTAATTAATTTATGTAAAAAAAGTTATTCGAATTTTTCAACCTATCCTAACCCCTTAATAACGAGTAGACTGAACACATTCTATTAGCACACACGCAAGAAATATAAAATAAAAAACCTTTTTGTTATTCATCAAAGCTAACGGAAAAACTGTTAAGAAAGTCCTAAAGTAAAAAGTCATGTCAAAGTATGGTATATGGGGATAAGGAAACACTGAAGTGTATACCTGTTTGTCAGACGGAAGGAAATGCATCTATAGTCAGGGATCAAGTCATCTGGTCTCTGACCGTTGGGATGAGACGGAGAACGGGAGCGTCTATAGTGCGAGCGAGTGAAACAACTTCTATAGAACCTCAGATAAATAAATAAAGGGGATCTAGTTCTGCTCACATTTTTTGCAATAGAGAGATGGTAGAGTATTTACAGATAGGGACAGAATGAGTGGTGTTACATGATAAATACTAGAAAGGTGTATAACTTTGCGCACATTTTTTTGCAGCCCGCAACTAATCACATTCTAAACGAACTCGGTGAAAACTAATCAATGTTGCCAACTGATCATTGAATGATGTAATTGATAAATAATAGATTAATAGAAATGACACATTCAAGTCAGTTGTAATTGATGTTATCAAGGACATAGATAAAATAAAATTTGAAATGAGCAGAGCCCGTTTACACCCGACACTTAAGTACTTTCCCTTTTCACTGACATTTGCTAACATCGCAAATTTGTAGTGTCCGACCGAAGCTTCGGCTTCGGCCACCTTCGGCCAAAAAAACCAACCTTCGCCTTCGGCCAAAATGGGCCGAAGTTTTGGCCGAAGCCGGAGGTTTCTAACAGGCGCCGAAATTGAAAGAACTGTTACGAATGAGTGAGCGCGATGGACGTGGCGACTTTTGGAGACGATTAAAATTACATTTTTATATTATTATATAGTCAATGTAAACCTTAAATTTAAAAGTTTTAAAATCATTTATAATATTAATTGTAGCTTGTAGCAGTTGTAGCCAATTTAAACTGAATTTCTTAGTTTATTAATTCTTCGGTTTTGGCCAGAAATCGACCTTCGGTCGGACACTATAAATTTGCCTATCTATAGCAGCCAAATTACCATGGAGACCACACGAGTATTATTTTATTTTAATATTTTTTCGAATTTGACATTTTTTTGCGATTTTGCTGTGTTGGTGAAGTTAGAATCTTTCACGATTTTTAAGAATATTTAAAGATGATTAAAATGCTTTGCATCTAAGAAATCACGAAATAATTATCCGAACCTGTGATTTTACTGGTAAGTAAATACGACATTTTACCTTAGGTGTAGAATATATTTTTGACACAGAGATATAAGTAACTAGAGTACGCTAGTGCGTATGCTTGCCATAAGTGAAAATGTTCTCAGGTAAGAGAGAGAACGCTGAAGAAAACCAGAAATTTACTCAAATTAGCATTGTTTTGCATCATTAGTTACCATAGAGATAAGAAACTGTTCTCTCTCTCTCTCTTGATTGCAGACACTTTCACTGCTCTCTCGCGTACTCTATTGTAATATCTCTATGGTTTTTGATAGTTGTTATCAGTTATAATATAGAGTAAGATGATTAAGATCCCAGAGCCGCCAGACACAACCTATTTTTAAATAAATGAAACCTTACGTTTGAGTAGTGTTTTATGTACTTAGAACGCTTGGCGTACCTCCGTCATTGAGTCTGTGACAAATGTACAGGTACCAGGTGAGAAAGGTGAGTAAAAATAAGAGTAACTTTACTTAATTTAAATGGCTGATATTTATATAATATGTTTTGTAAAATATCACAATTATATGATTTATCTTCTTTGAATGAAGATCCGAAGGTATTGAATCAAAGACGGTTAGTATTTTTCTCTAGAACGCATACATAAAACTCTCGCGCTCATACTAACAGCTGACTATTTTTTACGTCTAGGGGGGTTGTTTGGTCATTCCAATTTCTCTGGCTGTTGAAATATAATTTTGTAATAGTTGTCTGAATAACATATATAAAAATCAAGCATTTAAAAATAAGTAAAGTTCATTAATTTTTCTCTGAGTTTTAAAGCGTCTGTTAGAAGTTGTGGTCAGCGGAAAGTGACTGGCGATACTGGATACTAATTTATAGTGATATTTTCAAAACATATATAAGCCATTTAAATTTAAGTAAAGTTACTCTTATTTTTACTCACCTTTCTCACCTGGTACCTGTACATTTGTCACAGACTCAATGATGGAGGTACGCCAAGCGTTCTAAGTAGGTACATAAAACACTACTCAAAACGTAAGGTTTCATTTATTTAAAAATAGGTTGTGTCTGGCGGCTCTGGGATCTTGGGCTATTATTTTGATTAAATAAATCTAAAATCTATAGTCGTTTTTATATTCTTTAAAACTGCACACCTCTATATTAAACGAGGAGCGCTTCTCTCTCAAATTGGGTGTTAAGTCATCACTACATTGTATTAACTAATATACAGGCAATGCTAGGTCCATTTATATACTATTATGTCTTTGGACAGAACGCTCTCGTGCAACGTAATGGAAGATTACCGCAACGTACAGCCGCTCTGAGGAAAATTTAATGAATTTTAAGTGCGTTTTTCATTACAATAAGCACGACGATAATTTCCATTGTCAACAGTGAGTTGACGTCACCAGACATGCTCGTTTGATCCTCATTAATAAACTTTGTGTGAAAAAGACGGGTACACTTAAAAAAAATGAATGTTAAAAAACCTGGCGAATCGAAACGTAAGACAGCATTTTTAAAGTTATGCCTCGGGACTGACAGTGCATTACAAAAAAAAAATATGTTTTTTGGATTCGGGGGACCTCAAAACAGAAAGATATTGTAAAATTTTTGAAAAGTGATTTTGACCTAAACTAGTACTACCATTCCCCACTTATGGTTTGGAATGGTAATAGTTAAGGAATAATATGAATAACTACTTTTTTATGGCTTAAAGAACATATTCCCATATTTCACAATTTATTGAATATTTCTCAAAGCTCATTTCATGTTTCTTTAGCTCGGTGACGTAAGTAGGTAGGTATTAAAGTTTATAAAATTGTTCCCATGAAAAGTTAAAATATGTTGAAATGAAATAAACGCTATTGTGTTTGTGGCAATGGTTTCTACTAGGAATTATTATTTCTTTATTTTTTAAATTCTCGTATTTTAAAAAAGGTGTCCTCCAATTCCAACTTTTATGTGTAAAGCTGTCTTCATTTATTTTAACGATGAAGTTCATTTTTTAAAGTACATACAAAGCTCTTACATCAAATTGTTAGCTTTTAAAATCATAGATGTGAAAATTATTAATTCCTTCCTCTATTACAGTCAGCTCTTTTGCGTCGAATCTGTTAAATTCATATTTTACTTTTATATACCAAGCATATGAATAAAATCGCAATCGAACATTACGGTGCAGAATATATTACTGACGGAGTTCGTTGGTTCTGATTGGCTAACACCATAGAACTTTTGATGAAGAAAGATATTCTCCATGCTAATATATTGTCGGAATGACCAAGGAATTATTTCGAAAAAAGAGACGCAGATATATTTTCGATACGCTTTGTTGCCTTCGCTTACCGCATATTGAGTAAATAGACAATGCTTGATATAGTAATTATTATTAAATGATTATATCGACGCACACACATACACGGACTCCATCTTGAATTTGGCAGATTTTGACGAACAATGCAATTTAGAAAATTAGTGAGGTTAGATCATTATCCAATTAATGTAAGCATTTTGTGTAGCCTAGGGTGAAACCGCGTAATTCTTGTCGGCAGTCAACGTGTAAAATTATGCAGTATAGTACTAATGAACCATCGTTTATCTATATTATTACAATAAAATAATTGCACGTTGTTTTACAAGTCTAATATCAAGCATTGTTTAGCGAAATTGCATGCAACAGGAAATTAAAAATAAGATACTGTACCGTACTGTACCTTCGCACGGTCGATAAAAGATAACAACTGTCTTACCGACAGAAAACGTTCATTTGTTTGATAGCATGCAAAGACTCTGCAGCCATGTTCCTACATAATAGATATTTGGACCAATTCGTGTTCGAATTAATTTTTGTAATTTATTTATTTTTGTGAACTTCTTATAGTACGTATTTCTTTTAAGGTTTATATACTTCATAAATAATCTTTGACCTCGAAAACTAACAATTTTTACAAAAGTAGAGCTTATATGTGGTTATAACTGGGGCGGAATTTTAGGAGACTAGATCTTTGGGAATCAGTTAAGGGGTTTCTCTATGTTTGAGCTTTGCTATTTATTGATTGGACTGATATACTTTAGCATCAAACATCCTCCCAAAATTTGGTTTCAATCTATGTATCGTGTTCACAGCAGACAACGCAGATTTTTTCCAAAAAAAATAATAATAATGCGCTTAACGTTCGTTTCTCGACTTTATGTCATATAACAGACGCCATTCGCACCATTACTATTTTCCATCTATCACACTTCCCGATATTTTCTAAATTTTTAAACTTCCACTTAATAGCAATGGACGAATGACGGAATTTTCGGACATTGGGATAAGGTAGGCAAATTTTGAGCATAGGAGTTTGACAGGTAATCGGCCATGCCCTTGAATAAGGAACCGTCTCGACATTTATCTGGAATTATTGAGGGAAACCATGAAAAACCTCAACAAGATGGCCGGTACAGGAATTACCGTTTCTCGGCGAGAGGCAGCAGGAAAAAGTCCCAGCCACGTCTGCTCCCGTCAGGATTCGAACCCGGTAACCCCCGAATGTGAGTTTAGTGCTTTCACCACTACACTACACTGCTCAGTTTTTCCAAAAATACATTTTTTGGATTCGGGGGACCTCAAAACGAAAAAATATTGAAAACTGAATTTTGATCTAAACTAGAACTATTCTTCACTTACTGTTTTGGAATGGTAAAAGTATATGACAAAAAAAATGAAAACCGAGAGATTTAAAGCAATTTTGCAATCATAAAAGAGAAATTAAAAATAATAGTGAGGACACGTCATACATGAGTCAGAGTCGCGCATAAATAAACAGTTAATTAGCCGGCGTACTAGTTGGATTACGCACAGGTTGCTCATCTTTCAACGCCGTTTTGCACAAAAGTAATTGCCAACTTTATTGTAGCGTAGGTGTGCACACTGTACACCACCGGTGAGAATATATTTTTATGCTACTAGTCCAGTGCATTTAGAAATATTTTATAGGTGCGACCCAAAAATTTCAGATACATTTTTTCTTTTGTTGCTCATTCAAAAGGGTCCTCGATGGAGACCTTAACCCTGAATTTGCGTATTCTCTAAATTGCCCCGTTCGCCGCCATCTTGGATTCTGTTTTTTTTCTTCAATTGCTCATATTTCGCGTTCTAGTAATCCCACAGCAATCGTTCTGGGGTTGTCAGGATTTACTCTTTAATTGAATGTCTATCAAGTAAAACTCTCCAATTTACTGGAAAAAAGTTATTAGCGTCCAAATTTACAAGTTCTTGTTACACGAACTTGTAACTTTTTTCCAGTACATTGGAGAGTTTTACTTGATAGACATTCAATTAAAGAGTAAATCCTTACGACCCCAGAACGATTGCTGTGGGATTATTAGAACGCAAGATATGAGCAATTGAAGAAAAAAAAACAGAATCCAAGATGGCGGCGGACGGGACAATTTGGAGAATGCGCAAATTAAGGTGTCCATCGAAGACCCTCTCGAATGACCAACAAAAGAAAAAATGTATCTGAAATTTTTGGGTCAATTCCTAAATGCACTGGGCTATACACATTTCCTAAAAAATTAAAAATCAATATTATTTTTAATTTTTCAGCTTTACTGCTAATTATTTAATTTTCTTTTTTGTCTGCCATTTTATTTCTTCAACGATTACGATTTAATTATAATTCACATAGTAAAAAAGTTTGATTGAGTTTTAGATATTTTAATCTTTTTATTTTTAGTCCGAATCCAGTCATAGTTAAAGAGACGGTGACAGAAATGCTCAAGGAGCACTTGGTGGCAAAAATGCTCTCTTTCGTGTGGTCTGAGCCCCCCCTCTACAAATTCGCTTAGTGGAGTAGGGATCTAGCGCGTTGCGATACGAAGCTGGGGTACTTAAAAAACGGCAAAATTCAAAACTACTATACTAAATGGCAGAAAATGACTGAAATGCATCTGGGGGTCCTCCTAATTGCAGAAAAAATATTTTTTGCCAATTTACTCCCTGCAGAGACTGTCAGTATAATAAATAAATACAAAAAAAATTAAAAAAAAAAAAAACTTGGTGAGTGAAACCGAGCTCAAACGGTTCGTCTTCTTGTAGAGAATCCCGAGGTACAGTTTTCTGCCAAAATCGACCTTACAAAAACGCGTCATGTTCGCGGAAAGTTTCAGGTATAATGCATTAATGACAAGTACCTACTTATAATAAATTGGCAGATTGTGATCTAGCAGTGACAAAATTGGCAGATAATATTTTTTTCAAACTTTTTGGGTACTAATAGAGAGAGCCTGGTAAGAATTTCTGCCACCGAGCGAAGACTTTTCGAATTTTTGTCTGTGCAAATTTTGAAGAATCATCGAAAGGAAGCGAGGTCACTTGGAACCACGGAAATTTGTTCTTGTATTCCGGGCCACCCAATCAACCTTTCCGTCAAGTTTCAACTTCAACTTTCATTTTTTTTCTATTTTTTTGATGTTTTTTTTAACGATTTTTTTCGATTTTTTAAAAGGATTTTGAAAGTTTCTGCAGGGAGTAAATTGACAGAAAATATTTTTTCTGCAATGAAGAGGTCCCCTCAGATACCTTTCAGCCATTTTCTGCCATTTAGTATAGAGGAATTTTGAATTTTGCCATTTTTTAAGTGTCCCAGCGTTGTATCGCAACGCGCTAGACCCTTACTCTACTAAGCGGATTTGTAGAGGGGACTCAGACTACACGAAAGAGAGCATTTCTGCCACCAAGTGCTCCTTGACCATTTCTGTCACCGTCCTTTATCAGTTGTGTCCATGGTGGACACAGTTATCTCCACGGTTTCTGTCAATATAGGACATGTATTAAATATACGGCATAATGCTAATTTAATGAGGCAACTTACAGATTTGATATAAAAGTAGTTACGGTTTAAAAGCTTATCGATAAAGAGTTGAAGCTTTCTAGTCTATAAAACAGTAATATCAACGTTAAAAAAAGTGGATAATAGGGAATTATGTGCTCAGGCATTGTTGGATGTTCAGTTTTGAACAAAACGTTTTCGAAGAAAATATTCATGACGCTTAAAATACTGTTGCGTCGATTTCAATAGACGGTTCCGTATAAATTTTCGGAAAATAATTAATAAGTACTAGTGATGTGCCGGATCGTTAAAAATGTATATCCGCGGATACGGATCTGAATACGGATATTTGGTTTTAAGATCCGCGGATACGGATACGGATGCGGATCTTAACTTTCTTAGAGTACGCGGCGGTAAATATTGCACATCGGCCTTTGGAAAGAGACTATCTGTTATGAGTGTCTCTTTCCAAAGATCGATGTGCAATATCTCATTATAAAGATAGTTGATTTAGTACCTTTGAGTTATGTACTATTGGTATGGTACTCACTACGATAAATGTTTGCAATATAAAGGTGCCAAATACGATTTTAAAAAATAAAAAATAATCTGAATGGAATTTAACAGTTTTTCATTATTACCTAATCACCTATACCTATATATAAAATTTCATCTATGAACTGAAAATTAACAAGGTAAAAGATCCGTAAAAGATTCGCACAAAAACTAACGGATACGGATACGGATCTTTCTTCTCCCTTCGGATATCCGCGGATACGGATACGGATATCCGACACATCACTAATAAGTACTACTAAAAGACCGTGCACACTATACCTGCACGGACCTTTATCGACCAGCAACTTTTTTCGTAATTATCACCTTAAACACAATGTTCAAAATTTCAATACTCCAGCTTGTTTTGAAGTCAATCAATCAGTGAATGACAAAAAGTTAATTTTTAGACACTCGTATCTTGAAAACTATTAGACGTATTAAATTTGGAATCCTGTCTCTTTTTATTAATTTTTTTCCCCTGAAAATATCAGTTTCGTAACGCAATTATAGCCTCGGAGATAGAAGGGGTCGAAAAGGGCTCGATTTTGTTGCGTAAGCTTAGTCGCCGCACTTCATTCGCAATGTGCAGCTACTTGGAAGGGAGACGCTGAACGACCGTGCGCGCTTAGCGGCAACAGCTGACATTTATAGGGCACATGTACAGATATAAAATCAAAGGTAAAAAATGACAATTCGTAAATGCTACATTATTAATTGTAATAATACATTAAAAAAAATAGTGATGGTAGCTAATATTATTGAACTTTTTCACAGTTTTTATAAACTTTAACTTTTATCTTTTCACATTTGGTTTGAAACTTTGATGTTGCACATTAATTTTAATTTTAATTCACTTTTTACTAGTTGTCCTATTTGACATAATGTATAAAAGTGGCAGTTAGTTCGTCGGTCAATGGCGCTAGATGTCGTGACTTTAAGGTATAGCGAATATGACGCAAAAAACTAAAAGAGTGGTCTTTCGTTTTCACTAGATCTTACAAGTTACTGTTTTTATCAGTGCGTTCAAAAAAAAAAAATGTGTTAACTCCTCTCCATTTTATGATCTGCCATTAAAAATAAATAGACTTACCAATGTCGGTAATTAATTAAATCTTGTGGGACTGAATATATGTGTATAGGCAATTAACAATTACTGGATGAGAAAATTGTTATAAAAGTCATTTTGAAAATTAAAAACACTCAGGAACGCAATACAGATTGAAATCTTAATAAGTTCATAACTTTAAGTTAACTATCAGAACTTAACGATTGTGGAACTAATCAGGAAATTAAACGCAATGAATACTTTCACCCGCACTATGTTACGATAAAAGCAGGTCAAGTGCGAGTCGGACTCGCACAGAAAAGGTTCCGTACTATCGTATAAGATATAACACTATGTGTAGGTACTTTTTATACGCATGACCAATACTCGCTTAATCGATTTTTTTCTTTAATTTACATGGCGGCCATTTTGAAATTTGCCTTCTTGGTTTCACTTTTCATTCTCGTTTAACAGGACTGAACACGGATGCCCAATATCAGCTCAGTTATTTCACTATCTTTTTTTCTTTTATTTTCGTATATTGTTCATAGGATTGAACCCGTGCGCTTAATATCAGCTTATTCGGAGATTTTTTCTAATTTGAATGGCGGCCATTTTGAAATTCGCCATTTTGTTTTGTTCTATGTGCAAACTGACGCTGCACCTGACGCGCATCTATTCACGGACATGCGCATGAGTATAATACGTGAGACAGACGTAGGTATAAATGTCTGCTGCACCGTAGTGTTTAAGTCTTTCTCCTAATCTTTGCTAGTAATATAGAGGGTATTAAATATATTATCTATGGTTGTTATAGCGGCAATACAAATGCACACTCTGTGAAAATTTCAACTCTACCTATTACGGCTCATGAGATACAGCCCGCTGACAGACGGACGGACAGTGCAAGAGCGTAGATGGGGAAGGGGTAAAGGTGGTAATTGCCCCCACCAGAATCATACCTGGCTAAAAAATAAAATTTAGAAATACTTCTTGAAATTTTTTTTTTAATTTGTTTGAGGATTAATATTTGGTTTGACACCTTCCTTTGTAAGTATTCTTGTGTGATATTAATAAAACTTAAAAAAATATTGATTTTTTGCTTACTCACTCCCACAAAAAATATTTACGCCCTTGGGACAGTGGAGGCTTAGTAATAGGGTCCCGTTGGGCACCTTTCGGTTAGAGAGCCCCAAGAATGGTCACCCTAATTATGCCATAAATAAATTTCTCATTATTAATTACTCTAATAATAATTCTTTCATTCGAATTGTCCATTCGATAGGTAAAGATAAAAATTAAGAATACAATTTAATTTTCTTTTATACCAAAACTCGACGTATTAAAAAAAATATATGTAATTAAATTCAAAACGATTGTCTTCAAAACAGTCTGTAGAATGGTAAGTGTAGGTACTGTATAATGGAGACTGCAAAGTGAGGTTGTGGTGTAACAGGAGAGATACTATGGTAACACGCATTAAAATTCAATTTGAAGCTTCAACACATACACAGAATATCAGCTACCGCCATTTTACCTAAGATTTATTCAGGCGCACACAGACAATACATTATTAATAGTCTAAGATCCGGAATTAGAAATATATACCCTCATCTGTTATTTGATGATGACGAAGATTTTATATATTAGATAATATATTTATTGATAGATTGCAAATGGGTTGCTTAGCTAAATCGCGTACCGATGCTGTTAAATAAAATAAATTTTAATTAACTTTTTTGGATCAATTTCCCCGATTTGTTAATCATAAAAATCGAACATTAGCCGAGAGAATATGACAAAAGGAATTGAAAAAATACAGGTTGCCTACTTTCTTTCTCCGCAGCACAACTGTGAAGTTGCTGGGTATAAACAGGTAGGCAAGCATTATTAATAATAATAATAATGTAGCTTTATTCTGAAATACTGTAAATACAGTGTAGAATGCGTCATATTAAAGTTACAATGTATATTTATAAAAATCTATCTTAAGGAGGTTGAGCCGTTTTACGAAGATAATGAAAAAAATCTGAAATAAAGTTTTTTTAATAGATTTTTTTATGACAAAATTTTCTGTAAAAAATCCAAAATCATTAGGAGATTTATAAAGTTAAAAATTAAAAAAAAATTTTACATGTAGTCTTATGGAAAATATGTCAACCTAGCATACAAACGGTACATTTTAATTTTTTGCAAATCACCAAATAATTTCAGCAGTTCCGAAAACTATGTAAAGCATCGATGTCTTACGCATATTTTAATATTTTTTCCAATTTATAACTACTTATCAATAAAAAAAATTATTAAACCTTAGCACTTTTCGATTATGGTCTTTTATTCTTGACAATTTTAACAATTTTAACTGAATTTTCAACTTTTCAATCATTTAATTTTTATTTTTATTACTTCTAATTTATTTTTTAAATTATTATTTACTGCAAAAAATATGTAAAATACATATATTTACATAAATTTATTTCTTCTAACCTAACTTTGTACAAAAAATTCAAAATTTAGTCCATAAAGTAAAATACTGAAATAATTAATTAATATTAAAAAAAATATTTATTTATGCCCTTATGACAATTAATTGGTATCATCGACTTATAAACTATAAAAGGTCCCATTTAGAATTCGACTTACTTTTGATTGGGACTGTAACGGATCAACCTCCTGAAAATAGTCATTAAAATTGTACAAAGTTTCTTCAATTAAAATGTTTTTTTAGTTTAAGTGGATCTAAATATACCCTCATCAATCAATTTTTATATGAAATTAAAGTTTATTTCATTCCCTACCCAGTAGTATTATAGGTTTCGTCAGCAAAAGTTTGTTACAGTGATGGTTGCCTAGATTTTAGAGTTCTAATCTTTGATTAACGTCTGAATAGAACTCTTCAAATATCTAAATAAAATTGTCGACCAATTTTTTTCAGATCATATATTGACAAAAAATAATATAAAAATATAAATCAAATTTAATTTTTATATTTTTTAGATATTTCTGAAGAATATCCAAATTCGGATCGAAACGTCATCTTTGTTAATTTGATTTATATTTTTATATTATTTTTTGTCAATATATGGTCTGAAAAAAATTGGTCGACAATTTTATTTATTTGAAAAATTTTAGAGTTCTCTTGAAAGAAGATTTTTACCAATGGACCACGACCTACAAGCCCGGAAACCAAAAATATTTGGAACAATAGCGGCCGTGAAAGCCTACAAACTTGGATTGTATGATTTGTTTTTCGTTGTCACAAAACGTTATAAACGCAAACGTTAAACGGTTCGAACACGCACACGGAGTTCCACTCGAAAAAATATTAAACGAGTTCTTTCGTTGTGTATCCGACCATTTTCTTTAAAGTTTCATACATGAATGACACCGTGCAACATCTCAATGTAGATTTCACATACTCATGTTTGCTTAACTGTGTAACATACAGCTGAAAATTAACCTTGGCAACTAGAGTAGATTTCATATACTGGTAATATGCACGGAAATTTTATGCCGGTCTATTTAAGATTTTAATGGTCTCTAGGGTCTGATCCTTTATCCGCTGATTACGTGTACAGGATTGTAACTTACACACGCCACAGTAAGCTTCAGCTCTACTCACATTGCATCTCTCCAGTTTTCTATAAATGAAAAAACTAAATGTGCAATTTATTACATTACTAGCGGTCCATCGCGGTTCATCCGGGTGCGATAGATATAATTCTTCAGAATGCATTTGGCTTGCGGCCCGGCGTCTGAACTAATAGCTTTGAGCAAATTCTACCAGATTTGTTTCTGAACTAATAGCTTTGAGCGAATCCTAACAGATGTCGCTAATTGGCACTAAAACAGATTTTTTTTTTGTTTGCTTCTGAACTAATAGCTTTGAAGAAATTCTATTAAATGCCGTTACATGTTACTAAACAGTTTTTATTTAGAATACACCGTAATTTGGTACAAAATATTAAATATAAATTTAACTCCTCTGGTTCAAAGCCAGTTGACTGCATTGATTAATAAAATCTACTCACAGAAATCGTTTTTTGTTTCAAATCTGTTCGGGTGACACCATCCCCCCAGTTCCTTGTCAACATTGAAATGGGGGACATGACCCAAGTAAAATAATGCCACCCGCTTTTTCTTTTCATAGACAGCGTAAAGAGATTTGTGCTCTATACTTTCTGGCGTTTGTCATCGTCAGGCAGGGTTGGTGGTTTCCTTGTTAACGCTGTTCAACTGGAGTTGTTTGTGCCCAACAGGGGCTGATGGGTCCACAGGGATTTTGGGAGGCTGGTAGGCCGATCGTCTACAATAGATTAAATCTTTTTTGTTTACTAGAATGATTTTATTTTTATTAACAATCAAAATGTGCATAATTAACATGCTGGAGGTATAAAGAAAACGAGTACATTCCAGAATATCTCGAAAACGGTTCTTAGTATATTTCTTAAAAACTAATGCATTCTAAATTTAAAAATTTTAAATTTTTTGAAAAAACTGAATTTTTTTACAGATTTGTAAAAAAAATATAGGTTTAATAAAATAAAAATATTTTCATTGTATTTGCAAATGTAATAGTATAGGACAGGGGTGGCAAACCTTTCTACAGCTACGTGCCAATTTTTTTCAAAAAGGTTTATGTAGCCATGCCGTGCCAACAATTAGCAACCGAAGAAGTTTAGTTGTCAAAAAAATGAATCAAACATAGATAAAAATAATTTTGATAATGCATTGAGCGCCATGAACCTTTTTCGTATTTGTTATTTGGTGATAGTCAATTATTGTTTTCGGCATCACACACATTTTTAATTATTTCGATTTTGCTCGTCGACCATTGCCGTGCCAACAATAATCTGTCGCGTACCACCTGTGGCACGTGTGCCATAAGTTCGCCACCACTGGTATAGAGTGTGTCCTTATATATTAAAGCTTAGATGTATTAGGTACAGTCTCTCTAACTGCTGGTATTACGCTATACTTTTGTCTACGACTGTCGCGAATGAACTACCTTAAGACAATTTAAAAATTAGTAATAGGGGTTGTCCAAAAATACCATTAAATAGTGATTTTATTTTATTTGTAAATCATTTACCTACACGCACAAATAAGAACGCCACTGCACTTATTGTGCTTTATACACGATGTACATAAGATCCCAAATGCCATATGGGATATTCAAATAGTATATGATTTTTACTGCAATGGGCGCCAGTTCAAAACCCGTCGCGGGAACAATTTAATATTTTATATTTCAGACGTATTCCTTTCACGTTTAAGACACGAGTGGTGTCCTTTTTTGTGTTCTCTTATGTTTTAAGATTTAACCGGCCTCGTCGTTTCATTCTTATACATGTTTGGTCTTTCAACCGATAACAACCATAAAAAACACTGGTCGCAGTGCCAAACCCTGTATTGTCGTGTCTAAAGCCGCTGCACACGAGGCTAGTTTTGTCGCTCGAATCGTTGCTGGAACTTGTGCTGACTGGCGCGCTAGTTGCGAAGATGGGAATGGCGTCACTGCGGATTCGCGTGCGTGAACACAAGATTGCCTTCAAAAATTAGAATCGGGGCTATTTTTCGTGCTTGTTTGTCCGCTTGTTTTGAACAAGAACCAATCAGGAAACAGTATCTTGTCACGGGGTCTAGATGGGCAAACGTCCGCAAACAAGCATGGCGTCATAGTGTGTGTTCTATTCAGAGACAATAAACGTTCACTTTTGTTAACATTCGAACTGTCATTGGGCGCGCACCAAACCCATCTCTATACAAGGCAGGTATACACGCATCGAATATAGAGTAAACACACAAGTATTGTACATTATAGACGCTCGACAACTAAGAAAATTATCGTCTAAAATTTTTTTCTAGGATTTGAGTTTAGAACAACGGTAGATGATACAAAATTGGTTGTCTGTAAAGTCGGTTTACGGACGATAGTTTTACGTGATAACGTATTCCGTAATACATAACCTAAATTTATATAATAATTATAATAATTCGAATCTATGATATTGCATCTTTTGCTTCAAATTTAGGTTAATTTTATTTATTAAAATTACTTACCACCTATAATATAATTGTTTTTTTAACTTTCTTTCTTTCGTATTTATTTTAAGTCTCAAAGATTAACTGTCATAATATTTTGAAAACAATTATTTCATTGTTTATATAAAATTCCAAAACCTACTTACAATATTTAAGTATTTTCATACGTCAAAAAATTGATTTTTATAATGATAAAATTTGTATGAAAACGATTTTTTCGAGAGATGAGACCTAGCTAAAACGATTTTTTGCCCCCCAAAATCCCTTTTCAGTAAATTTCATCCAAATCGTTAGGGCCGTTTTCGAGAAAAGCACGCACAGGGTCAGGCGGAACGTTAGGAACGCTAGGAACGTTAGGAACGTTACACTTTTTCGTGCATGCGGCCGGTGTTTTATCAATTTATAAGATTGGTGATTCATCAATTTATAAGACGTTATCACGTCAAAAAACAATATTCCAACGATTCTGACGTTGTCCGTTTTTATTTAAAAATTACTACAGTTTAAATTTTCAGAATAAAAATTTTCACAGCTGAGTGAATTTTCATCCAGTAGAAAAATAAATACAAAGAAAAAGAAACTAACTTAAATAGTTTACTATGATTTTTTATAATTCACATTTCCTCGATAAATACAGGTTATTTCAACTTGAACTTTTCTGAAGAACGGTAGAAAAATAATCGCAGCAAAGAATAAACTAATTTTCACGCTTCGAAAATAAATTAATTGCAATTTACACAGTTGAAAGAAAATTAAAAGTTGATTTACGGATTGGAATATCAAATAACAAATCATTGCAGAAATTTAAATAGAGAGAAATGGAGATATATTCAGGAAAAAGGCTGATGCAACACGTAGCCCGACATAATATTATGTAGATCCATGTAATCAACTACATATTGTAGCTGTTTTACCCACATCATTTCGATTGTTTAGAGTCTAGACACTATACTACAGGAGTGGAAAACCTTTAAACATCAGGGATAAGCATCTTTTGTCCTTATTATTTACTAGCTGTACCCCACGACTTCGGTCGCGTAGAATTTATTTTTTTGCGCGGAACCCTATTTATTTTTCTAAAATAAAAGTAGCCTTAGTTATTCCTTATAACATCAGCTATCTGCCAGTGAAAGACCCGTCAATATCGGTCCAGTCGTTTCGGAGATTAGATGGAATAAACAGACAGACATTCTATTTATATGTATAGGAGGTAGGTACAAAAAAGTGACTAAAACTGAAAATTCGCTCTAGGAATCTTTAAAACTGTTCAATTACAGAATAGGTTAAAGTTTAAAATAGTAGGTGCAGAAAATATGGTCAGAAAATATGATTTTACTATGATCTTAGATTGCCATCACATATTTTTTCCATAAGAAGAGCATTGTAGAATGTCAAATCGATCGTGCTCAAGAAATCGATCGAGAAAATTATTATAGAATAGAATAGAATATTTATTATTTGTGTGTGACCATAAGTATGGTATACAAAAATTCAATAATAAAATTAATAAAATACAAAAGACAGGTTAAAATTGTACAATTTGGTCATTCAAGAAATCGTGAATATTATAATAACATTTAGCAATAAATTAAGAATTCTTTAATTTTTTTTTAAATTTAGAATGTGGCATTTTTTGCACATTTATCGGTATTTTGTTAAAAATATCGATTGCCATCTATATATATAAAAATCAATGCCACTTTTTTGTAATTTTATAACTCAAGAACGGGCTCACCTATCCAAACCAAATTTTTAGGCTTTGTTCGGACTATTTAGTAGATGGTTTATGTGAAGTTTGCACAAAATCGGTCGAGCGGTTCTTTATTTATCACATTTTTTAAAAATCAATTTTTTGACGTATGAAAATACTTAAATATTGTAAGTAGGTTTTGGAATTTTATACAAACAATGAAACAATTGTTTTCAAAATATTATGACCGTTAATCTTTAATTACTATCCAAGTGAGACTTAAAATAAATACGTATTTGAAAGAAAGTTAAAAACAATTATTATTATAGGTGAGTAATTTTAATAAATAAATTTTTAACCTAAATTTGAAGCGAAAGATGCAATATCAAGATCAAGATGACGGCAAATCAGTTTTACAAGTACCGGCAAGTGTTTTAAAGACCAGTTATCCACGAATACTTTACGCTTTTTTTTTCGAGCACGACGACGCAGCCGGAGTGAACCCTCGAAATAGAGCAAGTGTTTTAAAGACCAGTTATCCACGAATACTTTACGCTATTTTTTTCGAGCACGACGGCGCAGCCGAAGTGCTCGAAATAGAGCGAGTGTTTTAAAGACCAGTTATCCACGAATACTTTACGCTATTTTTTTATTGACGTATGCAGTCATATATATTTCCATACACACATATACGCACATGTATATTTTAAAATAGCTAGCAATTAATAAAATAGATAGATAGATAGATAGATGTTCCAATTAAATTTTTTTATTATTTCACTTTATACGTAGCGAAGCACGTACAGGGCCGCTAGTATGGTATATGTTTTTAGCGATATAAGATTTAGTTGTTACCGGTTTATATATTTCATTGTTATGTCTGGTGTGATGACTGTGAACCGTCGCTACATCATTATAATTATCACGGTTACTCCTGACAAGTAAGGCCGATTCTAGAATGTAAATTGACGGCAAAGTTAAAATTTTATATTTTTTAAAATAAGACACACATGAGTCTCGAGATTTTAGATTAAAAATAGCTCTAATACACATTTTCTGTAATTAAAAAATGATGATAGCATTACTGGAGTTGCCACAAAGGGCGATGCCATATCTCAGCAAAGGAAATACATATCCATAATAAGCATGTATGGTGGTTTCACTATTAGTAAGTCTGCATAGATTTCTCAATAAAAATATGTTAGATCTAATTTTTTTACGAATATATTCGATATGGGAATTTCAAGAAAGATCTTTGTCTATGTAGACCCCAATTTTAACTTGATCAACAGCTTGGGATTGTTTATTGTTTATATTTATGAATTTACTTTGCTGATAGTTTTTTTGTTAAATTCTATAAACTGAGTTTTCTCCAAATTTAATTTTAGAGCATTGTCGTGAAACCGTTCACACATTCGGGTATATTCATTTTCTATGTCCTCATATCTTCTAAATAACATTGTGGTGTCGTCAGCATATTATAATATACATTTAGTGTTTATTACCAATGGTACATCATTTATATAAATCAAGAAAAAGAGAGGCCCAAGAATGCTTCCTTGTGGAACGCCACACTTCACTTGAAGCCGTTTAGATGAAATTGCAGATATATTTTTTTTAAACAATTGCCACTTCGAAACAATTTTCGAACAAAATTTATATATTTTATAATTAAAATCGGAGTTCAAAAAATTTTATAGCAACATGACTAAAAAATAAAAAATAATATTATCATTTTTTATATTATTATTCGATTCATAGCTGTTATACTTTGTTCCTTGGCTATTTATTCATTTGTTATTAATATTTGTTATGGTTTTTGTTAATATTTTTATATTATTATGTATTAAAAGTGACATGTCCTATATCGTACCAGATCCATTGGATAAAATAAATTATTATAATTATTAAATAATAGTTTGTGCACCCCTATTTCGATTTTACAGCGCGTTCACTCACACTCCCAGCTCTGCGTCGAGGGGTGGGGTGGTTTGCATATATACAGCCCTCACTTGATCATTTTTCATCTGTTTTCAATCATCCCAGCATTCCCAGCTTGCGTTTTCGTCTCAACAACCAATTAAAAACTGACTGTGCCTTAACTGACGCGGAAAGAAACGCGAAAATTGGCAAAATACACACACGCTACAAAAAAAAATCTTTGCTATCAGAGCTATTTTGTGAAATAACAAAAAGGGTAATCAAGGACTAGGCAATGCAACGTTTTATAATTTACTAGTCTTTACCCGCGGCTTCATTTGTGTTGATATCGGTTTTGCAGGCCATACTACAGCTCGAGTGCTATATATAGTCCAAGAGCTATCAAACATTTTTGGATAGGTTTTTGAAGCAGCGTGAAAAGTTGCGTAACACTTTGTAATGTCTGCACACAAAATAGAACATCTGGCTGAAGGGTACTGGGGCCGAGCCAGTGCCGGATTAAAATTCCTAAATGCCCTAAGCATTTCTTGCCTATGAGCACTCATCTCTAACAGCAGTCTAAAAAATTCTAAAATTATCTGTCTCTGTCATATTAAGTTTATGAAATATATATTTTTTTAATTGTGAATATCATAAGCTTAAAGGGGAAAAAATTGAAAAAAATTGAATTTTACAGTTAATGCTCTCATTGAAAATTTCACTGTCTATAATCTATATCTATAATCTTAGGCATTTTATACAGTTAATTGAAAAAAAGTTTTCATTTTCAAAAATAAATTATTGTTTATATTTAATTTCTGTAACTTCTGAAGACAGTTTTATATCAGTACCATAACGTGATTTTTGGCGCCCCTTGAGACGTGATGCCCTAAGCAGTTGCTTATTTTGCTTATAATCCAGCACTATGGGCCTAGCCAAGCCGTAAATTTTTAACTTTGCAAAAAAGTCCTTTAAGCAAAAACAAGCGCGGGCCCTCTGTATGAAAAAAAATAGTATTCATGTGGGGATCGGAATCTTACTTTATTATATCCACGGTGAACAGTTATGTTCCCGGGCCGGAATAGTTGAGCCCATTCGCCCCTGATACTTGTAATATTATTGAGAGATCTATGTGTGTCCATTTTCAATCTATTTGAGTTGTTTACGAAAACTACACCTGCTTTTCTGTCTCTGTTAAATGGTAACTGGCAGATTGTTTTGGAAATTAATGTTGGATTGGTTAAATGGCATTTATTTGTTTTACTTTACAACACTAGCGCTAAATGGGCCTTTTTACTGTAACGCTGTACAGGCATTTAAAACAACTATTTCATAGGGAAATGTACAAAAGATAATTTAATTTGTATCTTTATATATATAAAAATCTCGTGTCACAATTTAGGCCGCGCTAATCTCCGAAACCACTCAACCGGTTTCAATGAAATTTTGTAAATGCGTCTTGCTAAGTCCAACTTTTGAACTTAGGCTATATGATAAGTTTTTAAAAATATTTTGTACAAAATTACGGTGTTTTCTCAAAAAAACTGTTTTAGTAACATACGGTGACATCTGATAAAATTTTTTTAAAGCTATTAGTTCAGAAGCAAACTAAAAAAAAACCGTCTTTGTACTAAGTAGCGACGTCTGATAGAATTCGCACAAAGCTATTAGTTCAGAAACAAATCCGGTAGTATTTGCTCAAAGCTATTAGTTCAGACGCCGGGCCGCAAACGAAATACATTATGTCGAATTACATTTATCGCACCCGGGCGAAACCGGGACGGACCGCTAGTTTTCTATAAAACCGACTTTTAGCGCATTCTGTAAGGCTGTTGATATAAAGGTACACGCACATACGTCAAGTCAGGTGTGAATGGATTAATCTGCAAGTAATTCGTTGATCGCGCCAGCACTGACCGGCCGAGCCGTGCAACAGCTGCCGTGCCGCGGCTTTTTGTATGATTTATTTTAAATGACGACGGCAGGAATAGGGGAAACGCCAGGATACGGTGTTGGCTCGAAGGTGTGGAGGGTCATATTACGGGATGGCTGCCTTCCTGTCAGGGCTGCCAAACGATATGCAGAGTGAACTACACTGAACTAAAAAACATTAATAAAACGCGAATCTACAATGTGTCAGATTACAGTTTGCCAGTTGACTAGAGTCGAATATAGCCGACAGTGGAGTTTTGTGTCGCGCGACACAATTGCGTGATGGGGAAACCAAGACCGTAGCCAGGAATTCACTTCAGGGGGGGTGGGGATCGAGCTCTGGACCAGAGATAATAAGTAACAATTTTATTTATGTAAAATTATAATATATGCTTATTGCAGTATAATTTAACATAAATAAAAAATTTAATTAAAAGGCAACCGACGCGGACTGTCACCATAAATTAAGCGCGGGTCAACGATCTCTGGATTGATCTCGACATCACGATGAACGCCCATAAAAACTAATCCAGTCAGTCGTGACTGTCCCATGCTGTTTCTCAAAAAGTTTTTAGCCCCCTCAACGAGGAAAAAGTACACTCTGGTGTCGCGAGTATTGACAGTAGCTTTTTCAAGAAAAATTTATAATAATGCATCTAACTCCTAAACAAAAAAAGATACAGAATTGCGGGTGGTCTCATTGGATTCAGCGTGATTTTTTCCATAAGTATGCTAAATAATAACCGTATCGGAAGGCTCATAACGCATTTTTATCACTCATCCTTCGAAAAACGTGGAATCCACAGATCCGATTAAAGAGTCGAAAATATTTTAGAAGTATGTATGGTGGATTGGCTAAAGCATTTCGGGGTGGGGATTGAACTCCCAAAACCTTGCCTACGGCCTTGGGGGAAACCCCCGCAAACAGTCGTTTCATTTCAAAAGTTTACTCGCCTTGTTCTCGAAAATGTTGATTTAGAAAAAAATACTTTAGGACGATTTTGACCCTTCCTGCCCCTTAAATGAATAAAAGTCACTCCTTTAAGGCTGTCGGAACGCTCTGAGATTACACATAAAATAGGGCTTTGGCTCCCAATTGATTATTGACTTATTAGTCAACATTTTGCAAAAATTATTTTTTTATAAGGAAGATAAAAGACCAATCTCGGTTCCTAGCGGAGTACTTTTTTAATTAATGAATGATTTTCTAGAAAAAAATTGACAAATAATTGCGCGAAAAATGCTAATTTTCAAAGTCATACTACAGCTTTATTAATACTTATTTGATAAAACTGTTCCGTCAGAAACCTAAAGTGAACCTTCCTTTTTCGAAAAAGTTCAAAAAATTTTCGAATATTTCCAAAAAAATGGTGTAATCTATTGCAAGCGGTACCCTTGCAATGGCGTTTTTTTGCATCGTGGTGTAGCGGCAACTGGTGACAATAATTTCAAACTGCTATTTAACTCCGCCTTCGAATGCAATATTACGACAAACGCTTTTGTAAATAGTAGAGGAAAGTGGTGTCAAACATCGAATAATATGTTTAAATTTCTGTATTCAGATTTTATATTTAAAAAAAAGTCAATCACGTGTTGGGAACGCACATGCTAGGTTTCGTTGTATTCGTACAACGATAATATATTTATAAAAATATTCTCACGAATAGTTGCAAACTGCTCTTGTTGATATCTGTCAAAATTTGATACATTTTAACATAAAGATTTGCTTGTGTTAAAAAATCCTACCTCAGGACCGTTTTGTTTTCATATCGTGTAATTTTGATTGAAAGTAGTAACTAAAGAATTTTTCTATAATTTTTTGTATTGATAGTTTAGAAATTGGAGGTGGGGCTTTTGGATAAAAAATTTTAAAGCAAATTCTTCGTTTCTTATAACATTTCTATTGCATTTTAAGAAATACACCCCACTCAATTAAACTATAAGGCGGAAAAAAATATTTTGATTACACTTTCAACTCATGAGAGAGGGTTCAAAAAAAATGTTTGCAAAAGATCATCATATCTTTTTTTAATAACTATAAGAGTAGATAAATATAAAAATTAAGTAATATAATTGAATTAATCAATAAATAAAATTATCGACCAATTTTTCAGACAAATATATTAACAAAAAATATAAAAATTAATACATTAACTTTTCGGTCCGGATTTGGATCTTCTTCAGAACTGATCTAAAATAAATTATAAGAATTAATTAATAATTAGTTTCTAATTGGTTTTTGAAAAAAATTTGTAAAAAATGTTTATTATTTTTTCAATATTTGATAATTAAAAACTTAAAGCGAATTTTATTCAAAAAACAATTAGAAACTGATTATTAATTAATTTTTATATTTTTTAGATCAGTCCTGAAGAAGGTCCAAATCCGGACCGAAACGTTAATGTATTAATTTTTATATTTTTTGTTAATATATTTGTCTGAAAAATTGGTCAATAATTTTATTTATTGAAGAATATCATCCCTTTACAACCGGCGAAACTTCTTTTGTTTTATGTTGTATGAATTGTATTTTTCTAATTATTTATATCTTAACTATTATCGTATTGAAATTTTGTAGGCATATTTCACATAATATTTCGAACATTTTTAAGCAAAAAAAAAAAAAAATAATACATATTTTTCCTTCTGAAAATTTGCTAAGTGTGAATAATAAGAATTTGATGTACGTACTGCATTTCAACCGATGGTTATTGACACAGTGCAGCTATGTATGCATTCTATACAATTTGTTTCTTTCAAATCTTATATAATACAAATACTTATCATGCGTATACAACATACATATATATTGTGATTGTGTGTCGTACACACACCCACACACTAACGCAATTACTCAGGTTATACGTGTGACGGGATGCTCTGACTGTCGAACCAATAGGTACATACCTACATAAAAAATATTGTAATAGCTGCAATTTGCAAATAAAAAAATAGTCTGTTTTTAGTATTTTACCATTTTAACTCTGCGAGTGGGCAACGGTACTAATTTAGGTTAAAATTTAATTTTCAAAATTTTACAATATTTTTCGGTTTGAAACTCAAAAAGATATTGTTCATCTGTACGGTCTGTTAGTTTTATTTGGGCGTTATGCTTTCACGATACTACTAAATAACAGTTGTGGCAGTATTCGCATTGCACTCATTAGGGTCCCAAAGAAATTTACATTGCAAAAAGAAATGGAAGGGTCTTTTGAGATCCTCTTTGATACTAGATCCCGGGCATGCGCCTTTGCTAGTAGGCAACTCACTTATTAAAAAGAAATATTACCTTATCAGTATCTATCAGGTCATAATTTGTAACATTTTCATTCGTTTGTTCAACAATTACGTCTCCGTCAATTTCCTAAGCTGTATTTAGATAAACCGCCTCGTTCTGGATTTCAATTTAAATATTATTTTAGAAACAGAAGCAAAGTTTTGAACTATTACATTTTCAAATAATTATTTTTTTTATTATAAAGAAGATTTTTTCATGTTTGCTATTTTTTTCTGAGAAAACCTTCCCTCGCTTTCCGAGGAACCCATAACCTGAGTCGTTTTTTGTTTCCCCGCCTGTAATCCTTCTCAATAGTATTCTCAGAGCGTTCCATAATACGTAGGTACTAATGCACAGAGATTTTTACTTCAATAATATGATCGTTTTCGATTGCCTATCTAAGTACTAAATAAAATCATATTTCACGGCTTTACCCTATATCATAAGTCCATTTGTGTTGCGAAATGAGACGAGGCGATGTTGGAGAGAGACATCGCAATAAAAGTGTACGCCCAAAATTTACGTTTTTGGTACCTCGTCTCTCACCGCGGAACCCCTGAGAAACTTTAGGAAAGTGATCCAACGTTTCATAGTAGACATAGAGTGCATTCGTCTTGGGCGCTTAGACGCTTTCAGCGCTGTCAAGCGGTGTTTTTAGTGTTTAAGTTGATGCTGTGAGCGCTGACAAAGCGCGCTTATGCTTGAGCTCAATGATCGGCACAACGCACGCAAACGCTTTACCTCTCGAGTTAGTGCAGCAAAAGCGTTAGCGCCAAATTGTGCTAACTACTAAAACGAACACGGTATAAGCGCTTGTTCGTGTCATAAGGCATCTTAACCTAACTTTTGTGTGCATTGGAAGCAAATTAAACTTAAAATTATTTTTCCTTTGAAAAATTGCAAATTCATTGCCCACACATTATACTCAATTAATTTAGAAGATCCATTATTGCTTGAAAAATTCCTAAATTATTTACATCCACCATAATGATGCCAACTGACGTTTATCACGTGCTTATCCCAAAGCGAACGGTATTTTAGTGAACGTTAGCGTTCAAAGGCCAAGACGAATGTCAATAAATAGCGCTTATAAGCGTAAGCGCTGAAAGCTTCTAAGCGCCCAAGGCGAATGCGTACAGTATGTCACGCATTTATAGTCTAAGATCTCGATTTGGCTCGATCTTTACTCATCGAGCTTTCTAATGAAATTTGAATTTTGATAATATAATGTATTAATAAATAAAAACATTTTTGGTTCCCAATTTCTTGGCACAGCTATTTTTAATAAAAATTTAAAGTTGTTAATTTTATTTCTGAAATGTAGATATAGTTTTCAGATAAATTTTTTACAAATCGAAAGTAAAATATGTAGGTATATAAAATGCCAAAGTTTGGTCGACATTTTGATTTTCAACTGTCTGCCATTCCGTGAGAGGAGGTTAGGTTATGGAAAATCTCCTGTGCAACGGAGGGAACAACACACCTCCTCCACTATCACTGCGCGCGTACCAAACCCATTTACAAAGCAAGCTTCAATACACGAATCGTGTGAAGCGAACACATAAAAGCCATCACCAAAACCAGCCCCAGCTTGAAATAAAGCTGCCAAATCTAGCAGCGATCTTTATACGGTTGAAAGAGTCCCATCCCTAACTTTAATATGTTATTAACACATCAAAAATCTTATAGATCTCCAAACTCGGTAGTGCCGCCAGGGTTTAGACTATAGGGTCGGACGCACATGCATACACACCAATACACACGTGGCAACGGTGACTGTTGTCGTTTCGGATCTCCTTTACACAAACACGCCGACACACTCTAATTACTCAACTCGTTAATTACTTAATGAATTAATTAATCTTTGCACATTCAGCCATGGCTACATTATATATATTATACAACACGTTACCTCCTACGCGGTGACCCATTTAATAATGATGCTTATCACGGCATGTTGTTTCCGCCGTGGACTAAACTGTGTCAACTATGGAAAGAATTGTATCCACTGTGGACTCAACCGTATCCACCATGTATATAACTGTGTCCACTGTGATCCACCGTGGACATAAGTATAATAAACAAAAAATATATAAACTAAAATAGGCCATCGTCGTACCGGCCTCGGCGGGCCCCGGCCTATCGGGTAAACTCCCAAAATTCATGCGATCTCATATGCCCCTTGTTCTTCTGAACTTTAATAAAACAGAGCCAAAAAAACCTCTTAAAATATAGTTTTAAAAAACTAAAAAACACACTTTATATCGAACTAAAAAGTAAAAAATATTTTTTTTAAAATAAGCTTAAAACAATAATGAATAAAAAATACAAGTATTATTGTGAAAAAAGCGTGGGGGCTTTGTTCCACATTTTCGTACATCGAGCGCCCCACGCTTTTTTCACAATAATACTTGTATTTTTTATTCATTAGGTATTGTTTTAAGCTTATTTAAAAAAAAAATATTTTTTAATTTTTAGTTCGATATAAAGCGTGTTTTTTAGTTTTTTTAAAACTATTGTTATTTTCCACTTTTTAGTTCGATTTATTGTCAAAAATTTGCCGAAAAAACCAATTTTTTTTCGGCGTAGACGGGATTAGAACCCACGACCCGTGATTCCGAGAGTTGACGTCAGCGAAGACCCGTGCCTTAGACCGCACGGCTAGCCAGTGTACTTACAGTGCTGGCATATTATACCACTATATAAACCACTTGCTGTAGTCCAAACGAGTTTACAAACATACATACTTACATACATACATACATACATACAAACTTACAAGTAAAACTAATATAAAGCGTGTAAAAACAAGTTTTTATCAAAATGTACTAACCGAAGAAAATAATCAAATAAAATCATTTTATGATTGTTGACCTGAACTAAAAGCTTTTCGCGAGAAGTTTAAATTGTGATTTTTTATGAACATAATATGTCTATCTATATACAGATAAATAAAATCGAAGTGTCTGTTTGTAACATCAAAGTAACAGCTTTTACTAAATGCATATGAAAATGTACTTATAACGAAAAAACAATTTTTAAACTTTTTGCCTGTTTTGTCTGTTTGTTCCAGCTAATCTTCGAAACGACTGGACCGATTTTGACGGGACTTTCACTGGCCGATAGCTAATGTTATAAGGAATAACTTAGGCTAAAAAAAAGACGGGTTGCACTCCGGGAGTGCCGGCAGAAGTGAAAACTTGAATATTAACGTCTTAATTTTTTGCATTTAGAAGCATTGTTTATTTATTGGCAACACTTGTAAATAAAATGGTTTGTATCATAGATTGCATTTTTATGTACGATATTTCAACGCTAGATGTCTAACGTTGTATAAAAAGTATCTGGCAATTACTATCACTTAGAGAGTTTCACCCAGTTCTTACTTTTCCTGACGCGAGTTTAACATTTTTTGCCCATTACAAAAAAAGTGTACAACGCCCCTAGAGAAGTTTTCACTTCAAAAAATAAGGATTTCTTTTCGTAAACTCTGCGAACTGAACAAACATTTTGTCGTGTTTTATCTCAATCGCAGGCGTTACCGCGGGGAGCAGTATCTAAGTAAAAAAATTTCAAAATAATAGATCAAGTGGAAATGTTTTAAAATCGACTTGCAAGTCACCCAAACTAACTGACTGACAAACATATTATGAAGGTGAATAAAAGCTTGTAAAATATTTCGTTACTTTTCCGCTTGGTTACCCGCAGTCAATCTCTTTTCACCACACAATCAGCACCCAGTGTCTGCATTATGTTATTTTTGTTACTCTCGTCTTCAGTTTTAGTCAGCGCAGCGTGTTATAAAGAGTCGAGCGACGATGTTGCGTTAAGATTCATTAAAATAGTTCGTCATCGCTGCGTCAGTCGCTGTCAAGTCGACGCGTTTAATCTAATTACTCACAAGGTGACAAAAATATTTATAAACCGTTCAACTATTTTCTATTGATAATGTCTGCACTAGTGACGTCACGAATATTCGAATATTTTGTGATATTCGCATTCGCAAAATTCATAATCTTTATAATATATATACCTATATACTTGCGGTGCAACCGTCCTGGTTCACCCGGTTGCGATAGATATAATTCTGCAAAATGCATTTCGTTTGCGGCCCGGTGTCTGAACAAATAAAAACAAACAAATAAAAATTCTACCAGATTTGCTTTTGAACTAATAGCTTTGAGCGAATTCTAACAGAGGTCGCTACTTGGTGCTATAACAGTTTTTTGTTTGCTTCTGAACTAATAGATTTGAGCGAATTCTATCTGAAGTCGCTACTTGGTACTAAAACAGTTAATTTTCACAAAACACCGTAATTTTATACAAAATATTTAATAAATGATACCCTACAGTGTAAATTGCGCCAAGCGAGACACATTTACATAATTTAATTAAAATCGCATCAGTGGTTTCGGAGATTAGCGCGACCAAAATTGTATATATCTACATATATACAATTCTCGTGTCACAATTTTGGCCGCCCTAATCGCGGAAACCACTGAACCAATTTTAATGAAATTTTGTAAATGTGTCTTGCTTGGTGCAATTTATCCTGTAGTGTAGTTAGTCCAGTGAATAAAGAAGCTGTAAATTACGGTGTTTTGTGAAAATTATCTGTTTTAATAACATGTAGCGACATCTCATAGGATTTACCCAAACCTATTAGTTCAGAAGCAAACAGAAAAAACTGTTTTAGTACCAAGTAGTGACATCTGATGGAATTCGCTCAAAACTATTAGTTCAGAAGCAAATCTGGTAGAATTTGCTTAAAGCAATTAGTTCAGACGCCGGGCCACAAACGAAATAAATTTTGCAGAATAACCAGGACGGACCGCTAGTAATAGGTACAATAATATGGTACAGCAATTAGTTTCCAATTGAATTTAATTATTTCTCACATTTCAAACGAGACGTAAACCAAACAAAAAATTGAAATAAGAAATTTAGTTACCGAGTTTCACGAAGCGAGAAAAAAATCTCAAAGCGTATCAATCACACATAAATATGACTTATTGATTTCTTCTCCAGAAATGTGATACCGTTCAGATAGTACCATCATTAACGAAACGAATTCTTGACGTCGCGACGGTGTCGACGTCGTGTAAAGAGCACGATAGGGAAATGTATTTGTGGAACGTCGCCTTTCTATCTGGTGGCCTCGATGCAAGGCAGAATGCTAGCTGTTAAAATGTAACCATTTATATGCAAACCTTTTATAGAATGTCTTCACTATGTTATCAAACCTAAAAACGCGATCTCTAGAATGCCGACTGCCTATCTATATTTGATAAAATCTTGTTCATAGATCCGTTTGAAATTCATAATAGAGCACATCGAGGCTGTTTTAAAGTATAGACGCTCGACAGCATAGATCATAAGCATCTTGACTTCCTTATGAGTTATTAACAATAGAGTGTACGGCACTATACTCCTTGCTCTTTTTGCTGAATATTTCGACGTTCAGCTAAAAATCCGACCGATGGCGTTAGTGTAAACGTTAAAAAAAAGTTTCACAAAATAATAATGTTTTATCCTAACCCAATTGCATACAAAACTTCCACTAACTTTAATGTTATACAACTATACACTTCATAAAAGGTTAATAAACAACACATAAATAAATTCACAAGAGCAACTGTAGATATAATACTCCACGCTTAGATATTATGATCTATGTGGCGGCCGTTACTATTTTATTAGACGAATAAATATTTATACCCTCGAAGTAAGACAGAATAATCGCTATTTGTTCGGAGAAATAGTTACCTGAAGAACAAATGAGCCGAATAAATAACTACTTACGGTCGGTGAATATGGCCATTAATCAATTTGTAAAAATATTAAAACGGAAGATTAAATACGATTTGATAAAAATAAATTCAAAAAGCAATGCAAGAGGTTTAAGAATCAGTTTGAAAAAAATAACAAAAGCATTTGAAATATGATTGTGTGAACGGCTTTATTATAATTTGGCGAAACGTAGTTATACTACCTAGACAAGAGCTGCCAACTGTTCAAATATAACTACATTTTAATAGTGCTCCACGGTTGTCTTCGAATTGGTTATAAAAGTTAATTAGATAGCTTTGAGATATCTAATTTGCGAAAATTGGCTAAGAACATTATCAAACACTATTCTACACTATTTTCCAACTGTAAGAAGATTTGTGCTTTATATTAATATCAGGGAAATAATTATAACAATTTTTAAATTAAAAAAAAATATTGAAAGAAAATCTGAGCCGTCGTGGGACGCCTGGCAGATTTGAAACATAAATTTAAGCGAAATTCTAGTAATCGTTGTTAAATTTCAGTAAAGTATGAATTAGATTTTGTGATGTTATGGTCAATTAATGTCAATTAATTAAAGACCTGAGGAAGACACCAAAACAGGTGTCGAAACGTCGTCTTCCTACAATAAACAAATTTGACTCATAAATCAACCGTTTCGTTTCTTTTCTAGTAACTAAATTTCGCCCACTAATCTAACGAAATTCTAGTAACTAAATTTCGGCCTGCCATCTAGATGTCGCCTTCAACAAAAGTCATGATATAATCCAACACATACACACAAGCGTTACGCGCCGTCATCTAACGAAATGTTTCGTGAGTAGGCGTAAATATATTTAATTCTTTTTCTGAATATAGACTTAAGTATTGACTAAGTTAAAAAATAATGCTATGTGAAAATACAGAAATGGACAAATTAATTTGGACGTTGATGGGTTAATATCACAAGAGAATCGAGCTGAAACATCGTATGTAACCAGTTATTTTGCTTGGAATTCTTTTATTTTACACAAATAGTAAGTTTTACGAGAGTTGGCGAAATTTTTGTTAACACTTAACAGGGATAAGCAAAGTGAGAATTTCCGAGATTTTACAGTTAGGAACTATTACAAATAAGGTGTTTTCGATATGATCCTTACATCTTGTTAGAATTGATTCTCCAATATTCCTCACGACTAAATGATTTTGAGGCATAACGATGTACATAAAAATTAAAAATCTGCCGAAATAATGTTTATATAGTGTCATTTTAGTTTCTTCAGATTTGTAGTACACTTTATCTCCAGATAGTATAAAAAAAAGTCGCTATATCTGCGCCTGTCGGTTTGTTCGCTTAATTCTTCTAAACTAGAGTTTCTCAACATTTTAAGTGTCGCAGCCCACTAAATAACCAAACAATTACGTAAAAAACGTTGCAACCCCTTCACTACAACATCATTAATTACTTATTTTAGAGTATTAACACACGATCGAACATGGTACGGGCCGGACTGCGGATATGGTCCGCTCCGTACCAAATCTGCTCGTCTAGACAGTAGTCTGCGTATCCGCGCGGTTCGATGGGATGCACATCGTACTTGGTCCGGTTCGTACTAATATCCGTGCGTGTGTATACAAGTACGACGAACTTGATACATATAACTGTATAACGACGTCATTGTAATTGAAAACGTTGTGCAAAAGACAGATAAGTTATATTGTAACAGAGAAGCGCGTAACAACGCTCTCAAAATATGATCTTCACTATCAAGCGATTTTATTAACTTCGTATGACTAAATTCATCACGATCTTTCAAATAGAATTTTGCCCACTCCTTTCTTTTCTTCCTTGTTGTTTGTAGCGGCATTAACGTTGCCGCTAGAACAATCGCAATTTTCGCGCGCTTAATCGGAGGGATGATGTTTACGTACCTATGTGTACACAAGGAGACTGACAGATTCGGTCGTCTGTTGCAACCAGCGAACTTGATCCGCCGTACCATGTCCGTTGTCGGCCCGTACCAAGTTCGATCGTCTATTAATACTGAAGATTCACAACCAATTTATTGAAATATAGGTCGACAAAATTCTACCACTAGAATTTTTAACTCAAGATTTAGATAAGTTGTGGCTTGCAATACGATGTGAATATGGAAGTCTAGTAACGAAATCTTTGAAAACATTGATCCCCTTTGCTACTTCTTAGCGAAAAAAAGCTTCTCGTCTATGGTGGCTTTCAAAACTAAATATAGAAATCATCTATTATCACTGAAAAATAGTTTGCTTATATTATAGCCTTAAAATAAAATCGCTTTTCGTAGAGAACAATTTTACAGCGTGAGTCGACGAAAAAACGGTGGCAATCTACAAATTCGACCGAAGCCGGACCGGGTCACTAGTTTTAAATATAATAATTACTTCTCAAAAACGCTTTAACACTGTTTCCCTTTTCGGTGGAACACACTATATAAATGCTTTTACCGGTATTCTGCCGTAAGACATTTCTAAACTTTTCATACTATATACAATATATTTTCCCAGGTGGTTTTGTATTGTAAAACTTCACAGTATAAAACGAATATCTATAACTATAAAAGGCTGTTTGTGTCAAAAAGTTTCTTTCTTTTTTTCTCAAAAGCAGTGCGTGGAAATGGTTTCCTTGAAATCTAGAACATGCAGGCTTAATATTACGAATTATATTCCCAAATGCTGTCATCTATGCTTAGAATCATGTAAATGAGATAGTGTATATGTTACGGTCTATACCCGAATTCGGTCAATGACCGAAATAAATGCGCATAACTAGTTTTGACCAATGAATATTGCCCAAACCCGAAATCTTACATTTAAACGGGTATTTAGTGTTATAAAATGAGCAAAACTAGTTTTGCGCATTTTCAGTTGGACAAAACTAGTTCTGTCCATTTTTGAACGGACAGTAGGTACTAGTATGGCATCGGAATCTTCTTTGCGTTTTTTAGTTAACTTTTCCACGTCAACGATACTTATTTTATCAAAGTGATTTATTCTTCTGTATTGTTTAGCAGACAGAGGTTTTAATTCAGCTTTCAACAAATTTGCTTTCTTAACCTCACTTAGTGTAAGTAAGGTAATTATGCTTCGTCATAAAATTATGTTTGAAAAGCCTCCAATAGCCGAACTAGTTGAGACTCGAATTCACCTTGCATTTTTACTTAATTATTACACTGAATATCCCGCCATTATATTAATTATAACATTCAGGAGAACAATTCAATAGGTAAACAAGAACATAACCCTACTTTTATTCGGGTTCGGATGTTGATTGAATGAAACAAGCAGAACTAGTATTTACTAGTTTAAAAATAGACAGAACTAGTTTTATCCAACTGAAAATGCGCAAAACTAGTTTTGCTCATTTTATAACACTCAATACCCGTTTAAATGTAAATTTCAGTTTTGGGAAATATTCGTTAATCAAAACTAGTTTTGCGCATTTATTTCGGTCATTGACAAAATTCGGATATAGACCGTAACATATATACCTATATATCAGATCTGGGCAAATGGCAGCCCGCAGTAGTATTTTCTCCGGCCCGCGAAAAAATTTACAAATGATTATTAAAATCAAAAATATTACTGTTTGCTAATATAAATTAGCGCATAAAAAGAATTTTAGAAAAATAGTAAATAGTGTTTAAAAACTTGAAATTGTTGTTCCAAAAAAACTATACTTAAAATAAGAAAAAGAAATTGTTTGGCCCACGGTCAAATTTTCATCCGCAATGTAGCCCGACGATCAAAATATTGGATCACCCCTGTTATATATGATCGATTGTCCTTTGATTTTTAACCAACAGAAATGTTTCAGGAACATACATCGTATACCCCGCGTACTCGGTGATCTGCAGCTTGAACAAAAAAAAGTTTGGGACAAAAGATGTCTTTTTTGCCCGAAGAACTCGACCCAATAGAAAAAAATTGCGGTTGCCATTTGAAATTTCGGAGTTACCCCCTGCCCTCCCCACAATTTTAATTCACAATATTTTTCAAAAAAACTCGATCTTTGAGATATTCAGGCGTTGCGGGACTTTTTGAACACCCCGGTATATATACTTGGATTAATACACTGGTGGGGATTTCTAGAGGTGGTATGGATGTCTTATTTATATAGGAAAATTAAGAAAAATCATACATTTAAATGTTCACTCACCAAGTAACTGTCCTAATACGGTGCGTCCATCTTCGGCAAAGCAGGCATTTCTGGCGTCGAAAGGGTTTGTAAATTGCACGAAAGCGTAACCTTTGTGCATGGAAATGCCTGTGTGAATTAAAAACTACTTTAAGTAATCCGACAACACAAATAGAATTATGTCGACATTAGAGATGTTAATCCGTGCGGTGCAAAGGCTTTGTACTTTGTTTTTGTTAGGTTTCCTTGCATCACTCCTTTATTTATTACATTATGTTCTGATGAAAAATTGATACTGCCGATTTGCACACAGAATGTTTAAAATACCTGCGCATTCAGTAGGTCAAGGTTTTTATGAACACGGGGTAATTAAAAGAAGAGCTTTTAATCCCAGGAGAAAATTCTTGAGTCAGAAATATATAAATTATATGTAAGAAAACTCTAAAACTCTAATAATTTATTTTTTCCTATAGATTTCCTGACAACTCATCATTATGCTCGGTTAAAGAAAGCGGTGTTAAAAAAAGTGATTTGACATTGATTTTAGATTGTGACCATATATATATATACAGGCGACCGTATTCCTCTCGGGAGAAGAAACTATGACTGGATTTCACTCCACGTTCTGTATTATTGAGCGCTTATCATGCCTACATGGGGTCAAACATTCGATACGGAATCATCTTTTGGGGCAATTCTCCATACATTCAGGATTTGTTCATTATTCAGAAACGCTGCTTAAGAACTATAAGTAATGTTGGACTCAGAGAATCGTGCAGACCGCTATTCAATGGCATAAAACTACTCACCATTTATGACATATTTATTTACGAATGTTCAATATTCTGCAATAAATACCCGCACCTTTTTATGAACAATGTATGCCAACATTAGTTCGACACTAGAACGAGAAGCCACTTCGTAACATCTTTTCTGGCAGTCAACAAAGGTTCTATGAATATTATCATTAAAATTTATAATCATTTGCCTCCAAATATTCAAAACTTAAACTTACCGAAATTTAAAAGGGAACTCAAAGCTATGTTGTTACGTCATAATTTTTCTCCACTGTATTGTAATTTTTTTGTAATTGACGTTTTCCACACTACACATGTAGTACATTACGGAAATAAAGAAATTATTAACGTCTATCACTTTGACAATGCCACTGCTGTGAAGAATTTTTAATTTATTTTTTATTTACAGTAAATTTCGTGGTTTTTAGCTTTGGGAGGGTTGGCCAATTAGTAAGCTATCAGATCTTGGAAAAATTCAGGCCAAAAAGTGAGAAAATATTTTTAAATTTTAACGCCTAAAATTCGGATTTTTGTAAAAAGACAACCGAAGTAGATTTTCAAGAAAATGACGCATTTCCGACCCCCAAGTGATAGGGGTTAAATCATTCCAAATTAGTCATAGTTTCTCTTCACCCTGTATAGGAAAATCATTGTAGAAATTAAAATTGATCTTGGTCGTAAAATATTTGATCGATTGAAATGATTTTTTCTAAATTGCGTATTTTTTTTAACCATTTTGATAAAAGTTTAGCTTCATAGTAGATCACTAATTTGTATTTGTGCGAGTAAAATCTAATGTTCTGAATAACGGAGAGTTTTGCAACATTAAATTGATTCTGAATATATAAAAGCTGTAGATCACAATCTAAGTTCATTGTCAAATCAAATCTTCTGACAATGCTTTCTACAATCGAGCATAAATCTTTTAAATAGCGGTTAAAAATTGCTCAATTATGTAATACAAGAGATGACTTGTTATGATTATCAATGAATTTACCTGCTAAGCGTCCGTATCTTTGGAACATGCGTTCGACGTCTGTTTTGGAACACTGGAATGTATTGAGGTTTCCCACAAACACTCTGGAATTAACTGCTTGCGGGTCTTGGGAATTTGTTTGGTTACCCACTTTACTCATCTTCATGTTGTTCGATTATTTACTGTGATGGCTCTGGAACAAATAAAAAAAATCGTTAGTTTTATGCAATAAAAAAATTACAGTTTAAAAAAAACCGAAAAAACACGCTTATACTAAGGCACTATACTATAAATAAATTTCTTTCATTTCTATAACGTTTAAAAGCGTGGGGCACTCACTTTATCTACATTTCAATATACCAATGGACTAAAAAATAGAAATTAAATTCTTTAATTTCTATAACGTTTAAAAGCGTGGGAATTTACTTTACCTATACCTATAGGCTATTTCAATATACCAACGGACTAAAAAGTAGAAATTAAATTTATTTCACTTCTGTTACGTTTAGAAACGTGGGGAACTCACTTTACCTACTTTTCAATATACCAACGGGCTAAAAGTTAGAAATTGAATTTCTTTCACTTCTATAACGTTTAGAATCGTGGGGCACTCACTTTACCTATGTTTCAATACACCAACGGACTAAAAAGTAGATATTAAATTTCTCGCACTCCTATAAAGTTTAAAAGTGTGGCACACCCAGAACGTCAGAGTTAGTCAGGTCGAATATTTTGTTGGGTTTCTTTTTCTCTTGCTTTTTTCCTCATATCCTTCATTTTTTTGCCATCCCTATCAGCCTATCGCCGCCTGGACTGCACCACTATTAATTTTTAATTTTATGATACTGAATATTGAATAATTTCGATAAATAGGTTTGAAATAACTGAAATAGTATTTTTTGTACTGTTGATACTCTGCGTATTGGTTGAAGGTTTTTTATTTTAATTTGCAAATGAATAGCATTTTATAAACGAAATGCATAAAAATTCAATTATTTGCATTTGCTGTTTGTTCACAATTGAATTTTCATGATTTAATATAATTTTGAATAATTAATATTCTGCCCACTGCAAAATATATTATAGACTGATTGTTATAATTACATAAGCTTCAATATTGTGAAATTCAATATTAATCAGTGTGCTCTGTGAATTGATATTTGACTTTGCTGTAACGAAATAATTTACAGAGTTTAAACATTAACCACTAAGTTTCTAAATTAATTAAATATGAAATAGGTTGTCAAAATTCAATTTCTCTATTTTTGAGGTAAGAATTCTCTAATTTATTCATAACTAGCTTTCCATCGCTGTTTTACTCCCGTTTTAGTAAGAAGAATATTATCGTTTACAGAAGATAGTGACGTCAATTCTGCGTACAAACGAGTTTCGGGTTCGACGGATCTATGTTTTCTATGAATATGATTACTTACAAAACAAAAACGTTTTGGCTTTTCATTTTACCACGGAGAGATGGTGTTACTGTGCTCATTTTTTTATATTTTACAAAAACTAGTAATTATTATTAAATATATATAGATACTATCCGTTACCCACGGGTGCATTTCCGTTATTTGGCATAGTTACTCAGGTTTCTCGACGTAGACCCCCCTAATAAATTTCAAAATTGACGACATTTACGTGATCAACGTCCTGACAAACCTTGAAAATGGCACCCATGTTGATTTTTAGACTTTTTACCTCTTTTCACCCTCTGATGAGGTTGCTTTTGAAAAAGCATGAAACACGTGGTTACTTATATTTTGTTGACAGTAGTAATTTTGCGTCTTTTTGAATTGATATGTCTATTTTATATATGGTTTCTCCATGCAACTTTTGTACCCCCGTTACAACCTTTGTATTTAGATTATATTATAAAGTTTAGCATTTACAAATCCCCGTGAGCGTTGAGAGGATCTTGTTTATACTACAAAAACATTAAAAACGATTAGTTGTAAAGCCGAGAAAATTGTTTTGCCTTACGAATTTGAAGTAAATATAATAAAAATAGTAAGTTAAATTGGTTGTACTGCGTTTAAAGTGACAAGTGGAATAAGTGCAGTGCTTTTGATGCATTTCAATTGTCCTCATTACAATAATTTCACAGTGAAGCAGATAGTAGTCCACTGAAAATATTTAGTTCATCTGAGTGAACACATCCGCGTCCAAATAATGTTAGAATCATTTGCATATGGAAGTTCTTCGTCACACGAGTCGCAATATCATTACGCACGAGGTATGTACGGTATCAGGACCGTCTTTATGTGTGGGCCGACCGGGCCTGGGTCCCCTAAAGAATTTGGAACTGAAAAAGAAGTGGTTGCATGCTATCAGACGGGAAAAAGCGCGTTTTTCTATAAAAAACCAATCATAACTTTGGTAGCTATACACCTGCTGCCATCTATATTACGTTTCTCATGTGCCCATGTCCAGTGCCGGATTATACCAAGTGCCGCCTATACGCTAAAACAGGCTTGCCGCCCACTTAAGGCTAGCGTTTTCCCGAGTTTCTGTAGGTTATTTTTTCTTTCATTGAAGTTACTAAGGCCTTGCATCGCATATGGGTATTTCTGTTCGAAGAGTCGAACTTGAAGTGACGACTTCCGGATTGGATAATTTGAGGAAGGAGAAAAAAGTGCTTTCTCATTGAAGGGCGTAAATAAGATTTTTTTATTATTGCATTGTACAGCGACTACTTACTGTACATTGATAGTTTGGTCAATGAGTGCTCATAAGGGGAATGCAGATGGAAAAGTCGAAAGCAGAATGTTTGACTTAGGAACTTTGTTTGGACTAGTTAGGAGATAAACATACTAAAAGTTCTTACCTCTCCGAGGTACGCCCGAAGGGGGGGAGCACAAAGAAGGTCCCGTTTTTTGGTTTTTTGCTTTCATCTCGAAAACGGTACGTCGTACGAAATTTTGTTGTAATACATATTGAAAGATGATAAAATTCTCTACAACTTTAGCTTTACTTTTTATCTATCTTCAATCTTTGCCTAGCTATGAGCTCCGGAAAATTAAGTATATGAAAAACTAGTTCAATGATGGTTTTTGTTTTAAACAGTTTAGGTACTTAGTATACCATTAAATTGCAGTTTTATATATTTAAATTTACCTAAACATGCTGAAATCGAAAAGCCTGATTTTCGGGCGAGAATAGAGTAGCGTCGCGCATACAAAAGCTAATAAGCAAATAGGTGTTCTAGTCAGTCATTCGAAATAAATATGTTTTTCGGTAATGAATATCGATTATCGTTTGGTGATCTGGCAGGAACTAGGGGTGCCTATCGATCGCGGGGCCCTGGGCACGTGCCCAGAGTGCCCAGTGGGAAAGAGGGCCCTGCGTGGAGGTACTCCCAGCTTATGTTATTTTTTAATAGTGTGTAGGTGTTTTTAATAGTGTGGATGAGCAATACGAAATGATTTTGACAAATTCGTATTGTTACAATGTGCTAAAGAGAATTTAACACATTTTTGAAAATTGACCATTTTTCGGAGCTCATAGCTAGGCAAAGATTGGAGATAGATAAAAAGTGTGAAAGCCAAAGTTGTAGAGAATTTTATCAGCTTTCATTATGTATTACAACAAAATTTCGTACAACGTACCGTTTTCGAGATGAAAGCAAAAAACCAAAAAACGGGACCTTCTTTGTGCTTCCCCCCTTCGGGCGTACCTCGGAGGGGTAAGGACTTTTAGTATGTTTATCTCCTAACTAGTACAAACAAAGTTCCTAAGTCAAATGTTCTGCTTTCAACTTTGCCATCTAGAAATTATTCGTTGCTTAAGCTATGAGTTGCAAATTTTTAATCTATTTCATACATCAAATTGACTCATGCTCGTGACTAATGAAATTATTTGGTATTTTTTGCCTACGATCGAATATCTATAATCGACTTACACTTATAAAGAAAAAACTGATTATCATTACATGTATCAACGTTATCTTTCATAAAACTTCTGCTTATTTATTAATTATATATTCTCTACCTGGAACTTGTTTTTAAAAATTTTTCCTTCGAGCTTTCTGTTCGGCAAACTTTACAATAGAGGTTCAAGACAGACCGTCATTTCGTTATTTAGAAATCATTTTATTTTTTTTTGCGACCGTCCCTGCCGCCCCTCCGTCGAGTGCCGCCCTACGCTTCAGCGTAGTTAGCGTATAGGTTAATCCGGCACTGTCCATGTCCATTGTCGCTATACCGCTGACATAGGGGGCACTGTTTTTTTTGACTATCGTAAGAATGTATGCAAGCTGTCGTATTTTATTGTTTCTCGTATATTGGTTGTGCATAGACGAGTTTCGTATATAATATAGCGACCTACACATACAAATGACATGTGTATAGTCAGGTTAATGAACAGCTATTCACAACCAAACTCGATGCATATTTAATGTTTCATATTTATGTATAATGTCGCCACCGTCACACTCTTCTAACATATTGTACTCCCCCCTCCTCTCGACCTGTCTGCAAATATTATAGTCGACATTAATTGTGAAGGATTTGCATTATCGCTTATGAACAGGGCCCGATCTAGGGGGGGGGGCAAACCGGGCAATTGCCCGGGGCGACAAAGTTGAGAGCGGCGCGGCGTCGTCGGCGAAAATTTGAAAGATGGTTAAACAAAAAAAAATTACACCATCTATAGAACAACGCATGGGCAAAAGGCGGCAAATATTATTTTGCCCGGAGCGGCGAAATAGGTGGATCGGGCCCTGCTTATGAAATAGCGTTTTCGATTAAATTAATATAGAGATATTTATAATATCTAATTTTTAAGTACAGTGTAAACTCTATATAACGACACTCAAGAGACTGTGCACTTTGTCTGAGTTTGTAGTGTTATTGAGAGTTAAACGGAGAGAAGAAATAATCCAATAATATTTTTTTACTATAATATGTATTTATACCTACTCAAATTATATATAAAATTTACAACTGACCAACAAACGTTCATACTATCACAAATTACAGCTGAGCTAAACATATGAAAGATAATCCCAACAAACAAAAGAACGAATTTCTTAGAATCTTCGGGACGCATGATGCCGACAACAAAGCAACAAAATAAGAAACAAGTACTGTTTGTTACGTAATGATGACATATTGTTGTCGTTATTTAGAGTGGGTGTGTATCATTGCTTGAGCAACAAGGCAAACCAATTAAAGTTAAGTAATTTCGACGTTTCAAGGAGTTTGTCGTTATATCGAGTGACGTTAAATAGAGTTTACACTGTAGATTGTTTGGTACTCGTAAGAAAAACTTACTGTTTAATAAAATGTTGAGTAGCTCAGCTTTTAATTGATCAAAGAGCAGACAATTAGTTTTATGTGACAGGTAAAAGGTGCTAACGAAAGACATTTTACTTCAAAGTACAAAGGAACTACATGCATACAGACTGTTTATAAAGTTAGTCACTGTTTTTGACTCTAAAAAGTCTTTTTTCATACTTAACGTCGAAGTATTTTAATGAACTATTAAACATAATATTAGAAAGTGCAAAACAATTTAAATAAAAAATATAGTTTAAAAAAAACTAAAAAACACGCTTTATATCAAACTAAAAAGTGAAAAATAAATATAGTTTAAAAAAAACTAAAAAACACGCTTTATATCGAACTAAAAAGTAAAAAATATTTTTTTAAAAATAAGCTTAAAACAATAATGAATAAAAAATACAAGTATTATTGTGAAAAAAGCGTGGGGCGCTTTGTTCCGCATTTTCGTACATCGAGCGCCCCACGCTTTTTTCACAATAATACTTGTATTATTTTTTTTTTTTATTTAGAATAGAAAATACACAAGAAAAAAAAATACAATATATAAACAAAAAAGAAAGAAGAAAAACAAGAAAAAAGAAACTAGTGCATCAACGTAAAGTTATTAGCACTAATGTAAGATAAGTATAATTAGACTTGTATTTTTTATTCATTATTGTTTTAACCTTATTTCAAAAAAATTATTTTTTACTTTTTAGTTCGATATAAAGCGTGTTCTTTAGTTTTTTTTTTTTTTAAACTATGTTTATTTTTCACTTTTTAGTTTGATATAAAGCGTGTTTTTAGTTTTTTTTAAACTATATTTATTTTTCACTTTTTAGTTTGATATAAAGCGTGTTTTTAGTTTTTTTTAAACTATATTTATTTTCTACTTCTTAGTTCGATTTATTGTCAAAAATTTGCCGAAAAATAAAAAACAATTTTTTTTTCGGCGTGGACGGGATTAGAACCCACGACCCGTGATTCCGAGAGTTGACGTCAGCGAAGACCCGTGCCTTAGACCGCACGGCTAACCACTGTAGTTACAGTGCTGGCATACTATACTACAGTAATAAACCACTTGCTGTAGTCCAAACGAAGGTTACAAACAAACATACATACATACAAACTTACAAGTGAAGTTAACATAAAGCGTGTAAAAATGTAAAAAACCCCAACCCAAAATGATTAACAGTTATTTGTAATAAGTTTTCAATAAAGCGTTATTTTCAGATAAGTCCTGTTATTTAATAGGTGCTCTATAGTTGAGGTAATTGACGCTTATTACCCAGTTATAGGGTGAGATATTTAACGCAAACGTTAAATGGCCGAAATTCGCACAATAAGTTGAAATTCAATAAATATTGTCTTCGAACAACAAAGGATCAAAGTTAAGGCCGCTGCACACGAGGCTAGGAACACTGCTTGAACTTTTGCTGGGCGGTAGGTTGAATACGAAGCTGGAAATGACGTCACTGCCGGCACGCCTGCTAGTTCACAACATAGGTTGCAAAATTAGAACAGGGGCTATTTTCCTTGCTAGGTCTGCTGCTAGACATGAGCAAGAACCAATCAGGAAACAGTATCTTGTCACGTGGGCGACTTGAATAAACGCCCACAAACAAACACTATACCATAGTGTGTGTTCTGTTCAGAGACAATAAACATGCACTTTTGTTACCGTTACTGCGCGCGCACCGAATCTGCCTGCAGAGCAAGCTTGTAAAGACGTCTCGTGTGAAGCGAGCACATAATAAAGTTCGTTCCAAGCAGCCGCGAACGGTAATAAAACCGTACACTGTCTTGCGCAGTATCGATTTTTGAGCTAGTGCGCAAATTAGTCTTGCGCAGCGACAAGACTGTGTACGGTTTTATCGAAGCAGGTCGTTTCGACGCCGACGGTTCGACGCCAACGTTTCGACGCGTGGTCAGTTCGACGCCGTACGTTTCGACGCGTGGTCAGTTCGACGCCATACTCTTTTTTCGTGCTTTTTTTATTTTTAGAATACCTGCCTCTAAATTAGCATTAGGCGCATTCTATACCCATTATTGTTCTGTGGATAAATACTTATATTGACGAAAATGCAACTTTTCCACCGCACATTTGGGCAGACTTTACTGAAAGTATGGACATGACAACAAATTGTTGTGAATCGTTCCACGTAAAGTTCAACGGGATATTTTAATAGTAAAGTACAACGACAGGTTTTTCTTATCAACGAAGTAATTCCTGTTGAATTCTTTGTTATAGCTTTTTGGGTTTCACATTAACATTTATTATATATATCTATTATATCAGTCATATTACTTACTTATTTGAATCACGCTTCATATATATAACATATAAAATATATATTATATTATATCAGGCATATCGCATTTATTTGAATGATGATGCAAAGTTATTCTAAAAATAAAAAAAAAAAACGAAAAAAAGTATGGCGTTGAACTGGAACGAACCTATTGCAATCAAGAAAACCATACCACTAGATAACTAGTAGTGAAATCTAGCAAGGAGCCTAGCGGCAAATTCAGCCTCGTGTGCAGTGGACTTTATCGATTTGACTTGCAGCGAACACCCTTTGTTTGTTCATAACATTAGCTCTATGGTGTATGGCAAGCAGAGCGGCTTCAATATAGCTGTTATAGCTTCTACCCCACATATTATAATATTGTAGGAGAATTTAAACTTTCATAAGCGTGTAATTGGTGTGCAAAGTGAAGCGTTAATGAGATAGAGGCCTGCCTGTTACACATATTGAGTGGCGCTTTCTGTGTCTCGAAGGCATCTCATTCGGGGGTGCTGCTGATGCGATGGTGTTTTAGAAATTATCAAATTCTCACACCTAACATTATTTTCTTTTAATAATATCGATTGACCGTAAGTGGGACGATAATTCAAATCTTTGATTAACGTCTGAATAGAACTCTTCAAGTAAATAAAATTGTCGACCAATTTTTCTCAGACCATACGATATATTGACAAAAAATAATAAAAATACAAATCAATATAACACAAGATGACGTTTCGATCCGGATTTGGATCTTCTTCAGAAATATCTAAAAAATATAAAAATTAATTAGTATTAAGTAATTTATTATCTAATAGATTTCACGCAAGATTGAAACTTTGAATGATTAAAAAAACAATGAAAAATTAAATCCGGATCGAAACGTCATCTTGTGTTATATTGATTTGTATTTTTATTATTTTTTGTCAATATATCGTATGGTCTGAGAAAAATTGGTCGACAATTTTATTTACTTGATGGGACGATAATTGTTCTGATCGCAAATGGCACGACCGCAAGTGGCACTAATTCCGCTGAACACGAGGCTAGATTCCTTGCTAGTTTTCAAGCGCTGGTTCTCGTAATGGCTTTACACGATGCATGTATTGCAGTTCGCTTTGTAGATGGGTTTGGTGCGCGTGCAGTGATAGAATATCAACAAAAGTGGACGTTTCTTGCCTCTATGGCACAGTGATTGTGGAGGTTGGTCAATGTCGCCCACGTGACAAGATACTGATTGGTTCTTGCTCAAAACAAACAGACGCAAGCAAAAAAATAGCCCCGGTTCTAATTTTGAAATCCATCTTGTCACCTCCCCAGGCGAGCCTACAATAACGTCATTTCCATCTTCGTAACCTGAACGGCAGCCATCCCAAGTTCCAGCAGTGTTTCTATAGCGCCAAAACTAGCCTCGAATGCAGCAGTTGTACCTACTTGAACAGTTATTCGTCGAACAACATACACGAATCGCTCAAGCAGTTACTGTCAACCGCTCAAGTTGCTCACTAAAACTGATAAGATGGCCTCATACTGCTATATCATCCGCCATCTACGTAAATCCGTAAATATTGATACATTAAAAACATATTACTTCGGTTGTATCCAATCCACGCTCAGTTATGGAATTGTATGTTGGGGTAACTCCACGCATATTGGCGATATACTTATTATGCAAAAAAGAATAATTAGACTGATGTTGTTTTCAAATTATAGAGACTCTTGCCGCCCTCTGTTTAAAAAACATTAAATTTTAACATTACTTATATATGTATAATTGCTTAGTATTTTAAGACAAATATTAACACATTTTTGAAATTTAGGGACACTACTTGTCATTTTCTACGGAATAGTGATCGGTTAACAATTTCGAAGCACCATTTAAATCTGTTTGCTAAATGCCCAAATTCTATGCCTATAAAATTATATAATCAATTACCGGCTAATGTTAAATCTATTAATAGCCTATCTTGTTTCAAACGGACCATCAAGCGTCTCTTAATTAAGCACACTTTCTATTCCATTCAGAAATTTTTTTCTACCTCATTGTAATTTCTATGTTTGACTTGTTCCACACATTTATGTCAACGGAAGAAATAAACTTTATTATTATTATTAAAATCTCCCTGCAATATAAATTTTGATGTAGAAGCTACTTTTGCTCAGACGCAGACGACTTAAAATCAAAGAAAATTCTAAGTGCAATGAAAAAATGAGATCCGTGGCACTGAAAAGACAATTAGTGTAATGTCAGTTTGGTGCGCAACCTCTTGATATTGCCATGCCTATAGTGACGCCTAGAACCCTTTTGAATACCGATGTCAAACGTTCTAACTTAATATATTGTATTACGGTACGTCGGAAATCTGACGGCATTAAAAAATAATTAAAACCATATTTTACCTGGTGAATAGATTGGCTTAACATCTTCAGGTGCTATGACGACGTCGCACGATTATGCTATTTGATAAATACGAACATGCAACTTGTTGCTTTGTAAAATATCTTTTTTAATTCGTTTTCTGTTCTTACTCAAAGCTATTAGTTCAGAAGTAAACAAATAAATATAGTTTAAAAAAACTAAAAAGCACGCTTTATATCGAACTAAAAAGTAAAAAATATTTTTTTTAAATTAAGCTTAAAACAATAATGAATAAAAAATACAAGTATTATTGAGGAAAAAGCGTGGGGTGCTTTGTTCCACATTGTCGTACATCGAGCGCCCCACGATTTTTTCTCAATAATACTTGTATTTTTTATTCATTATTGTTTTAAGCTTATTTTAAAAAAAATATTTTTTACTTTTTAGTTTGATATAAAGCGTGTTTTTTAGTTTTTTTTAAACTATATTTATTTTTCACTTTTTAGTTCGATATAAAGCGTGTTTATAGTTTTTTTTTAAACTATATTTATTTTTCACTTTTTAGTTCGATTTATTGTCAAAAATTTGCCGAAATAAAACACATTTTTTATTTCGGCGTGAACGAGATTAGAACCCACGACCGGTGAATCCGAAAGTTGACGTCAGCGAAGACCCGCGCCTTAGACCACTCGGCCAACGATTGCTCTTATAGTAGTGGCATAACATACTAACAGTAATAAACCACTTGCTTAGTCCAAACGAATGTTACAAACAAACATACATACAAACTTACAAGTGAAGTTAATATAAAGCGTGTAAAAAAAACAGTTTTAATACCAAGTAATGACATCGCTCAAAGCTATTAGTTCAGAACCAAACAAAAAAAAACTGTTTTAATACAAAGTAGCGACATCGCTTAAAGCTATTAGTTCAGAAGCAAATTTGGAAGAATTTGCTCAAAGCTATTTGTGCAGACTTCGGGTCGCAAACGAAAAACATTTTGCACAATTATATCTATCTCACCCGGGTGAACGGGGACGGACCGCTAGTGAAATATAAAAAAACGGTCAAGGGCGAGCCGAACTCGCGTGAAGAGGGTTTTTTTTACATTTTTACACGTACCTCCTATAAAATAGTTGACTTTCACATGATAATAAGTATATTTATAATATTTTTGACATAGTTCAGTTCGACATATTATGTAGACTGTTTATTATAGCAACGTCTACTATACTTGTCTCTGTAGCTCAAATAAATTTAAATAGCAACTGACAGATACATAACTATTGGGCTGGTAAAATGGAATTACTTTTGTTTTACTTTACGCACTAGTGAGAAAAGTGGTCATTTTACAATCGCTATACAGGCATGAAAACCAACTGTGTTATAGAGGGTTATTCTTATTTATAAACAGTTGATATTCGATACAAAACACAATTTGGCTTTTGAAAACTTTGGTGGAAATTAAGGCCCCGACACAGAATAACTTTATATAGGTATATGTAGTATATATGGTTACGCATTTCTATTTAAATTTTAAATAATATAAAGAAATAAACGACATAGCTTAAAAAGAAGTAGGCCTAAAAGAAGAGAACACGAATAATAATTTAATACAGTGTCACGTTTCTTCCACCGTATTCGCTTCGGCGCAGGTGTGTACCTGCGCGTAATGTTCATTGCTTCCAGGACCGGACTGAGAACGCTACAATTCATCAAAAGTATCTACAATTTTTTTTTTTTCAAATCATATTTAAGAAAAGCATTGTGGTGCTTGTCAAATTTCGGGACAGAAGGTTAAAAAGTCAGTATTTTGGGGCGTTTTCCCTCTAAATTTTCTGAAAAATGTCGTTTTGACGACATGTAAAAATTTATAAGTAGATACTGTTTGTTTTTTAATTGGATAGCTTAAAAACTTCAACCAAAACGCTAAAATAATGTTCTCTGACAAATAACATGAACCATTTAAAATGTCCGACACCTCGAATATGTCGAACATATTCAAGGTGTCAGACATCCAAGACTACAAGATTTTATCTAAAAAAACATACATGCAAACAAAAAGCTTGTAGAAATAGTTTTCAATTGAAACATTTTGGATGGTCTTAATTCTTTGCAATGGCATTTGTTTTCGATAGCATCAGGAACTCTGTTAAAAAGTTTATACATATATTGTTTAAATATAATTTGAATTTAAAAAAATTTTTTTTTTCAGTACATTACTGTTATATATTCTTTGCATCTTGACGCAATCTTAGCCTCTACGATCAAAACACAAGAACTTGTGTGTATGTGCGGTATGCTAGTTCCGCGACCCATTTCCGGTGGAACAAGTTATACGTTTTATTTTCGCTCCGGTATAATAACCACCTGTCTTATATTTTCCGACTTTAAAAAACCAATTCTATCCGGAATGCAGGTAGGTATAACACATACGTATTATGCATACATCTACATACCTACACTCTACAGAGTGTCTCTCTTTTTATGGTACATAATTCCGATCATTAACCATGCATATAATCAATTTAACGCGCAGGAATCCATGAAGCACCTCGAGTGTCGCTATGGAATATCAGCTTTGAGGTTATGACAAACATTTAGTCGTTATACCATATATTTAATAACTTCTATATTGCTAGTGGCCGTAAGTGGAAGCGTGGCCCATGAAGTGAGACAGTAAATTGCTGTTCTCTATCTCTTTCTTTTTACTTGACCCGTTGTACGCAAGTGTCGAGTCTGTAGTGAGGCAATTAGTAAGTGAAATAGAGCAAGCCCACCTCTCTTTCACAGCTTAATGCCATACGAAAACTGACGCTGTAACCGACGCGCATCTATTCAGGGACTAGTAAAATAAGTGGGACAGACGTATATATCAGGGGCCCGTGGCATTTTGCCCGTTCTGCCACCCTATTGTTACGCCACTGCCAGCGTGGAACATTCAAAATCGTAAAAATCGGGACGTCTAGTAATATTGAGACACCCAGCGTATACCGGAAACCGACTTCTAGTCTTAGCTCCCTCTATGTCGATGTAACATTTCCAGATGGACACCTGTGTACATTTTGTGTGTATGTATGCGTATATTATGTACTTTGCCGCAACGGCGCTATTTGAAAGTCAAATATCACAGCGAGAGTACCGCCTCTTCTGTTACAACACGCCGTGGTCTATTGCGATAACGGACGGAAAATACAGCGTTATTATACATATATGTATGCGTATTCTGTAAAATATGCGAGCGTATTACTCTATTTGAAACTGAACATGTACACGAAACGTTGTCAAGTCTACGTAACGACCTTGAGGGAGGGTAGGCTTACCTCCAACATCGCGACCGTGTGTTGTGTATCGTTCATTAGAATTGGTTCGTGCCAACTGGAGTGATAACAAATATTTAAATGATTGAATTTTCATTTATCAGTGTGGTCACTTAAGTGTGCAACATATGGGAAAATTTTTAATTAAATGCACAACCAAAATACAAATATTGCCAAAAGTTGGTGCATGTCCGATAATCATTTTAGGTGCTCTTATGGCCCCCATACACCTCGTTCTTTTTTGGCAGTTTTAACCGCCGGGTAAAACTGTACGGTTAAACACGAACAACGGCCATCCCCATACACCTCGTTCTTTTATGGCAGTTTTAACCGCACTGGTAAAACTGTACGGTTAATTTAAACACAGAGGCGTAGTTTCGTAATTCGTTCAGTTTTTCTGAAGTCGTGGCATCATTAATACGATCTGCTTTGATGGAAAATACAATAATATTGATATTATTTTATGTTTAATAAACATTAATAAACAATATAATGCAAAAATAATTAATAAAATTGATTGATATTAGTCTAAATTAGAGTGTTTTATTTGACACCATTATTTTTTCCTCTAAATTAATCAATATGTTTATAGCAATTTTCATTTATTTTTGTCAAAATTGCTTAGCACTAAAACGGTTAAAATATAAATCAATACTCAAACTAATTACAATCATTTAATTAATATGACTTATTTGCTGTACGTCGCACCACTGAATAAACACGTCGATTCTATCGGAAAGCGCCACACATTACGATTTAAAACGACAACCAGCAAACACGTCGTGTTTAAAATCAAGCTTCGGCAGATAAAAAAACTGCCGTGTTTCATCGACAGTTTTTGCCCATACACTTCGGTTTTGACCGACGTGTTTTATCGTGACGATGAAAACTGCCAAAAAAGAACGAGGTGTATGGGGGCCTTTAGAAACTCAAACAGCATACAGGATGGGTCAAAAAATATAAAAATTGTACAAGAGTAAAGTGCCCTTATTTAAAAAAATTCAGCAAAATGTTATAAGAAAAGTTGTTTAGAACTAAAAATTATGCCCAAATACCAAAACATGGCCTTCTAAGAAATAATTTTTTTTTTTTTTTTTGAAAAACCAAAATTATAATTTTTTTTATACTTACCTTAAACACACTAATAAATTATTCAAAATCAAATTAATTTCACATAACTTTGTTCAAATTCAGGCATATTTGTAAAATTAACTTAGATTTTTAATTTTTTATGGAATCACAAACTTTATGTATGTTGCAACGATATGAAACAACCTGTATGCTGTTTGAGTTTCAACAATTCTAAGAGCACCTAAAATGATTATCGGACATGCACCAACTTTTGGCAATATTTGTATTTTGGTTGTGCATTTAATTAAAAATTTTCCCATATGTTGCACACTTAAGTAACCACACTGTATATATAAAATTCCCGTGTCATAATTTTGGCCACGCTAATCTCCGAAACCACTGAACAGGTTTTAATGAAATTTTATAAATGTGTCTTACTTGTTGCAACTTACGCTATGGGGTAGTTTATATTACTTTATTCAATATTTTGTAGAAAATTACGGTATTTTCTCAAAAAACCTGTTTTAGTAACATGTAACGACATCTGATAGAATTTACTCAAGCTATTAGTTCAGAAACAAAAAAAAAAACCTTTTTAGTACCAAGTAGCTACATCTGTTAGAATTCGCTAAAAGCTATTAGTTCAGAAGCAAATCTGGCAGAATTTGCTCGCATTGCTATTAGTTTAGACGCCGGGCCGCAAACGAAATACATTTTGTTGAATTATATCTATCGCACTCCAGTGAAACCGAGACGGACCGCTTGTTTATTATAAAAAATAATACATGAACAAAATTAAAATTATTAGGTACTGAATTTTACTTTAGTACCTTGCGGACGGTGAGGTTACTTTACTTGAAGGTTTTCACTTGGCATGTTTTTATGTGTGAAAACTTGGCACCCTTTTAGATCTCAATTGTTTTTGTACAGGACATGGCCCCCTTTTTCACAATAATTTTTTTAGTGGAATATTAACGCGAGACTTGGCTACAATGAAATATTTTTGATGGTATATATTTTATATACGGGAATTTGTTCTTGATTTGGTATCTAATATGATGTATTGTGTTGATTATAAATTATAAAATTAAATAAATTGTATCCCAGTTGTAAATAAAATTAGTAAAATAATGAGTACATAAATTATTCAACCCAGCTTGGGAAATAATTAACCGACGAAAAACAAAAACGGAGGAGGTTCTCAATTCGACGCGTATATTTTTTTTTTTTTTTTTTTATTTATTTTTTTTTTTTTTATTTATGTATGACCACGCATAACTTTTTACAAAGTAGTCCGATTTTGATAATTATTTTTTTGTTTGAAAGGGTATACCCCGAAGTTGGTCCCATATAAATTTGGTAAAAAAATTCCAACCCTAAGGGTAGGAAAACAGGGGATGATTGATTGTTCACTCACTGATTGTAATGTATGACCACATATAACTTTTTACAGAGTGGTCCAATTTTGATAATTATTTTTTTATTGGATAGGGTATACCTCGAGGCTCGTCTCATATAAATTTGGAAAAAAAACTCCTACCCTAAGGGTGGGAAAATAGGGGTGATTTATAGTTCACTCACAGATTTTCATGCTTTGTGTATTACAATTATAAATTATATAGCCACAAAAAATTATAAAATAAAAACTTTTTAACAAAAAAATTAAACCGCCGAAAAACTGAAAAGCAAAAAATAATAAATCTTTTTATTTAACTAAGTAGTTGAACGTACGTGACAGTCTAGTATATCTAAGTAATTTTGAGTCGGCGTCAACAATCCTTCGCCGGAAATCTCTGAGAGTTCACGAGAGTTCTCTAATTTGATTTGGTTATTTCTTTTAGTGATCTTTGTTCATTGATTGTTTGACGCCGACTCAAAATTACTTAGATATACTAGACTGTCACGTACGTTCAACTACTTAGTTAAATAAAAAGATTTATTATTTTTTGCTTTTCAGTTTTTCGGCGGTTTAATTTTTTTGTTAAAAAGTTTTTTTTTACAACTAGTATTATATACCCACATATTAATAAATTTACAATAGCAATGTATTCAGTTGCACGGTTCAAATCTATACTATTTATCTATTGCAGTACATATATAAATTAACGACATCCGATGCAGGATCCGATGTGAAAATATAATGTTATGAAAATAAAATTTATAGTCCTACGGATGGCGTTATATAATCTCTGATATATAAACATAAATAGGCAGCCAAATCTTAGATTAACGTCTGAATAGAACTCTTCAAATAAATAAAATTATTATTTTTATTTATATAAATCGGTAGAAATGTAGCAGTCTTATTGAGGGGGAAAAATCGGGCAGCGGGGCGCCTCTTAATATTTTTAAAGGGAGAAGTTAAATGGACAACAAATATACTTATTATTGACAACACTATAATAAAATATTTTAACAAAAAAATTGAACCGACTTCACACTAAAAAGTAAAAAATAATTGCGTATTGAAATGTTTTGGAGTCGGTGTCAGCCAAAATGAAATCTATTCCGAGAACTACACCGACTCCAAAACATTTCAATACGCAATTATTTTTTACTTTTTAGTGTGAAGTCGGTTCAATTTTTTTGTTAAAAATATTTTATTTTTCTCTTTTTAGTGTTAATCTAACACTAAAAATCGGTGAACATACATAAAAAACATTATGCGTGCCTTTGAAATTTGAGAGTTTCCCTCGATTTCTCCGGATTCCACCATCAGATCCAGACTTGGTTCCGATGGGACCACCTCTGAGGTGCACTCTTTCGAATAAAAAAAAATTTGAAAATCGCTCCATAATTGTGAACATACATTAAAAAAACAAAAAAAAAATATACAGTCAAACATAGAACCTCCTCCTTTTTGTTGAAGTCGCTTAAAAATGCGAACCGTCGTAGAACGCCTGGCCAATGTGAAACATCTAAATTTATTTATATCTTTTTTTATATTGAAATGTTCTTTATTTGAACGAAGTGAAAAAAAAAAATTTACCCACGCAGAACTACATAAACAAACGCATGTCGATAATATTAAAGCCGCATGTTCGAAGTTATATGTTAGATGTCGTCATCAACAAACGTCATGTCCGCCGTATACAACTATAAGTTGCAAGCAGTGCTTGTTCTAGTAACTAATGAATGTCGGTTAGATGTCGTCATCAACAAAATCCATGTTATATTACACACAGCAAGCGCTAACACACATTTTTGCGTTGTCATCTAACGAAATTCTATAGTAACTACATTAAACGTAACGTCACGGCATCACAGCGTTGAGTGTCAGGACGTTTGCACGGTTTTACTCCTATCCAAACGCGCCAGTAGATGTCAAATTCACTAATAAAATTTTAGCATTGTTATCCAGTAGCCTTCTGTGCAGTGGGAGCTCGAGCCAGAGACGGCGTAAAGCGTGAGGGACGTGGGCCACCGTCTACGGCCTCGCGCCTCAAAGGTTGTTTGCAATAGTTTGCATTAGGTACTTAAAAGCCGTGACCGCGACGAAAAAGCCGGTATAAAACAACAAGTGGGGAATGGTACTAATTTAGATCAAAAATCACTTTTCAAAAATTTTACAATATCTTTCCGTCTTGAGGTCCTCCGAATCCAGCAAACATATTTTTGAAATAACTCTGTGAGTCTGTTGGTCTATTGGTCTGTTATTCTGTGAACACGATACAGGTCAAATGGATGAGCGGATTGAAACCAAATTTTGGGAGGATGTTTGGTATGCAAATATGAAGAGCCCTATTGTTTTTGGGGAAAATCGGCGCATGCGCATAAGAGATATATGCTATAACGGTGTTTTTTATATAATAATGGTATACTTTTCATATCGGCTTATTATTTTATTTATTTTTTCATGAAAGTTTCCTAAAAAAATCTTTTTTCTAAACTTTATAGTTTCGGAAATATTTTGAAAATAAAAAATAATCAGTCGCTCCTTTGTTTTATGGATCTGTCAGAAATAAACTAGTTAGGCATGCTTTGATTAATTTTATAAAAATTGAACAGTTGCAACTGTTTCTATTTTATTAAATTCGTCTTCTTGCGCCACCAGAGGGTCTCGCAAAATGAACCTTGCTCACATAAAATTTAGGTCTTGCACCGCCACTGGCTCGAGCTAACATAATATAATTAATTAATTAATTTCCAAGTATTAAATATTAAATCACATCAGATGCTTCGTTAATTTATGCAACATCCTTTTGCCCGACTTTGTCCTACACACACATGTTCGACTACATCCCCTTGTTCCTTGTCACATCTATATCTAACTTCATATACGTGTGACAACGTTTCCTTATTGAATGATATGAAGTTAGTAGCACAGAATATTATGAATGACAGGCGTGTCAAAACTTTAATGATAGAACGTGTTGGAAATGAAGTCACTTGAAATAAATCAGTTAAAATTATTGTTGGCGACAGAACACTAAACTCATTGTTTAATTTCGATGCTATTGTTACCTAGGTAGATTCAAGAGATGTGTATAAAAGATTCAGATTCAAATGCCATGGCGGTCACATAATATAACCTCACAATTTTTTTACGGCTGATCAAGGGGGTAATTATTACCTAAAATAAACTATATCACAGCCAAGATACATAAACTACTATCTATGTGAGAGAAGAACTTATACATTTATACAGATGTTCATATTCACCAAACACTATTAAAGATAGAAGTTAATATTGGAACACATTTTTTCGTTAGAATAAAAGTTAGTTAAAGAATAAATATACACTGCACTATACTCCTTGCTCTTTTTATTGAATATTTTGAGGTTCACCCAAAAATCCGACCGATGGCGTTAGTGTAAAAAAAATTTCACGAAATAATAATGTTTTATCCTAACTCAATTGCACACAAAACTTCCACTAATTTTAATGTTTTACTAGTATATACACTCTACAAAAGGTTAATAAACACATAAATAAATTTACAAGGGCAACTGAAGATATAATAGTCCACGTTCATAGGTTAGGTATTATGATCTATGTGGCGACCATTATTATTTTATCAGGCAAATAAATATTTATACCCTCGAACTAAGAATAGATTTATACCTACAGTAAACATAATTATTTTTGGTGAATTGAATTATCACTATTTTTTCGGAGGAATAGCTACCTGAAGAACAAACGAACTTTAAAATAGGTAACTACTTACGTTCGGCCATAATACAGGAGCGTCGCCGTCGTGACTTAAACTATGATAAATGCAGCGGTTATAAACAAAACGCAAAAAAATCTTCAGTTGGTTTTAATGTAAGTTTCGATGTCTTTTTTGTCTTGTTGAACATTCAGTATATGTAATATAGCTGGTAGGTAGGTATAGGTGTCATTATAATAACTGACGTGAAGTTAAATTACCGACGAAGAAGTGGTAAATGATATTTTAAAATTTATAGACTCGGGAATTTATTCTCTGTTCTCCTCATATTCTCGTACAGATAATAAAAAAAATTCGTTAAAACTCGTGTACTTTTTATACGAAAGAGAGATCACCAGCGGGCTTCGACTGTTCTCTAGCTTTTTGTTTTCAGTGGCGGTTCGTATTCGAAAGAAAAATACGATAATAAATTGCGCACATCCCTACATACCGGTAGCGCGCTCTATTATCGTTTTGTGTTTTAGAGCTGAGTTTCGTTCATGAAAGAAGCAAAAGCAGGTATAGACAGCAGAATAAAAAAAGCATCCCAAGCGTTCGGAAGTTAAATCGTATTTGGCATTCATGCATGATTTTTGAAAAAACGAAGTTACTTATTTTTAACATGAATGTGACGAACTAAACTACAAATCTTCTTCAAGGTGAAATGGTACGAACACGTCTCGAACAACGAACTTTGGAAACGTGCATGTCTTGAACAAATCTGTATAACTATAAAACGTAGGAAATGGAATTGGATAGGACACATCCTGCGAAAGACAGACGACGACATAGCGAAGAGAGCCTTGGATTGGAACCCACAGGGATACCGAAAAAGAGGAAGACCAAATATATCCTAGAGAAAAACTGTTCGTGAAGAAGTTATGGAACAAGGACCTGGTTTCAAGTCAAAAATATGGCAAAATATAGAACTAGATTAAAAATTTTCGTAGAGGCCCTATGCTCCACTTAGGAGCTAGAGGTATTATTATTATATTATTATATCCTTGTCGAAGAATATAGCTATTACTACCTATATCAATAAGAAAAATCGCTTGATTGTGGACAAAAAGTTAGATTTATTAGTGTACAATGTTTCGTCTATAGCGATTTTTCTTATTAATTATTATCTCGACGATGAACACGATATCTAATATATATCTATTGGTGGGAAAATATGAAAAAATTTAGTTCCCTACGCCACTGCTTTCGGCAAATAATAATGCGTGTTGTAAATGCAGACATAAGATGTTAAGAAAATTGCCCATTTAAATAAAACATGAGCATTTTTTTTGCGGGTCCAACAAATTCTCATTTGTTCGCTCAGTTGATGCACTATGTGGGGAAAACTTGAGAAATACACGAAATTAAATTTTATTATTCTTTCCCTTTTTAAAAGTAAAAGAAAGCATGCATTATTTTAAATGTGATTATCTAAACGTCCAATGAAAGAAAGTATATATGGTACGTACAACCGTTCAAGTTCTTTTTTCACTACAACGAAAAAATAACTCTCAATAACGCCACAAAGTGCACAGTCCCTCGAGTGTCGCTATATAGAGTTTATATTGTACCTACTTCGAGAAATACATATTTATGTTATTACTAGCGGTCCCGCCCGGTTTCACCCGGGTGCAAAAGAACGAATGGGGAAGGAAGGGACATGAATACGCACATTCATCTTAGTTTATCGAGATGAATGTTGTGTCCAAACTTCAAAATGATCCACGTTACCGTTTAAAAGTTTTTGTCGTTAAAAAGCAGTATTTATATTTTTTTAAGTAATAAATTTCTTTTAATATAATAAATATTTAATTGAAAATACTCTAGGAAAATTATTTTTATATAGGTGCCTATAGTTGTAACAGTTTCCAAATGAGCTATTAATTAAATTTATTTAATTTTAATTAGTCGTAATAAGATTTTAAAAAATTGAAATGTAAGCCTTAGAAGAAAGCAATGTAGAAAGTAAAAAAAAAATAAAAATATATTCGCCGACGTAGGGCTTGAACCCTAGACCCTGGCATTAAGAGTCTTACGCTCTACCGATTGAGCTATCCGGGCTTGTAAACTTCACGCGCTAATATCGCAATATTTATTTAAGGCATTTCGATAATATTTGTCGGACGGACTAATTTTGAGATACATCTTGCAACATTTTTCATTGATGTTCCGCTCCAATTGGTCATAGCGTAATATTATATAGCCTATAGCCTTCCTCGATAAATGGGCTATCCAACAAAAAAATTTTTTTTTCAATTCAAACCAGTAGTTGATGAGATTAGCGCGTTCAACCAAACAAACAAACAAACTCTTCAGCTTTATATATTAGTAAGTATAGATTAACAGAAATTGTTTACATTGTAGTGAAATATTTTTTAAAATCTACGTTAACGGTTAGAGAATTGAATTCAACTTAAAATTGCTTTTGCAAATTGCTGCAGTACCTGCCTCTATATATTCGAATAACGTCATGTTACAGTCATCTGGTCATTTGTAGAGATTTTAATTAATTCCCAATCTGCAATCCCCTTCTTCCTGCCTTTTCATTCTCTAAACATATCTTTTTCCTTCGTTATGACTCTGTATATTTCCGTCTCTCTTATTATGATTATATTATATATCAACAAAATATACACTTCTCTGTTCTCTGTTTCTATAAATGATTGTGGTGTGATATTTTCTCTGCCTGGCACGAATACGTGCACCGAGTTATATTAAATAAAGGTCACTTTACAATAAATTACCCAAAAAAAAAAAATACACAGCCCAAGAAAATTCAATTTCGCTTGAGCTTTAGTGCTTTAAAATACTGATTATCTAGGATTTCTGCACGAAAAGTGACACAAATAACTACACAATTTTTATAGCGTCCTGTACTAGCTTGGATTCTGAATTTAATCAAATATCCTTACAATTTTTGATAGATTTGTTTACGGGAATAATTAATGTTTTTTACAACTACGTACTATGTTCACACAAAATAATGTTTTTAAATAGTTTGAAAAATTGATTTAAAAAAAAATACATAAAAGACCACCTTTATATAAATACTAGCCGCTACCCGCGGTTTCGCACGCGAATGAGACGAAACACGGATAAATTCCCATTATTTGGTATAGTTACTCCTTTTTGGACGCAGACCTCCCTAATTTTCAAAATTGTTGACATTCACGTGTTCAACGCCCTGACAAACCTTGAAAATGACACCCATGTTAATTTTTAGACACGTGTTTATTTGTTGACAGAGTAAATCCTGTGCATTTCCGAATTGATACAAATCTTCGTTACACTCTTTTAGAGGTTGGATTACTTATTAAAAACCAGTTCTTAGCGGATGGCTCCGTCATAATAACTATCTGGGTGCCAAATTTCAGCCCAATCCGTCTAGTGGTTTGAGATCAGTCAGTCAGTCAATCAGTCAGTCTCGGTTTCCTTTTGTATATTTAGATGTTAAAATCCTAATTCCTAAGTTACCTAACTAATAGTATAAAATGTGAGTTTGTTTGTTTGTTACGATGTCACGCGTAAACTTCTGAACAAATTTCGTTAAAATTTGGCAGGGAAATAGATTGCATCCTGAGGAAGGACATAGGCTACTGTTTGTCTCAAAAAAACAACTCTGAAGGGGTGGAATAGGGTATGAAAGTTTGTATGGGAACCGATCATTTCTCACTTCTGGAAAAAATGTTACAGTGTACAAACATTGTTTTCTAAAGTGGTACTTCAAAACGGTGGAGCCGTTGTCGCTGTTTGAACTCAATCACGTGTGGAGCTGCGAGTAGCAGTTGCTAGCTAGTACATAATAAAATATATACACAATTACCTAGTTACGTTCTGTTTCTTCCTCTAAGAAAAGTTGTGATCACGGGTTCTGACACCAACTACTATAAAATAGCTAGATTATATACATGTACAGTGTATATAGGTGGGTATGTAAAGTGAGCCATTACGCACTAGTTCGGTAAAGTAAAACAAAACTGGTCCCACTAATTCCATAATAAATCACTATTTGTGGCAAAAAATACGATATATACTCGTATCTCGTGCGTAATGGTATTTACGACTCGTGTCACTGTTAAAACTCACTGGCACTCGTTTCAATCCTGTCACATCATAAAATACATTAAAATAAATCTATTATTATCATTATCGCGGATACATTATTATATTAGTTTTAATTTTATTGTCAAAAACCAACTGATACATTTTTTCAAATTTATAAAAAGTAGCATACCACAAAATCGATAGTATTTATGCGATTAATTAACATTACATAATAAAATAAAGCACGACACACAATGCATATCTGCTTTAACTGCACAATGCGCGTGCCTCGAACTAGAACGCAAAGAATTCACACTATTTGGATTGTTACATAATATACTCTATTCCATGAATCAATACAACAATAAAACTGAGTGATAAGCCCCTGGGAGCATGTAAATTGGTCGCTTGAAATTCAACAGAGCAGAAAAACCAATCAGACATTTTGTGCATCCTAGCCAAGCATGTGTTCACGTGATAAATATATCGGTTGGTGAGAAAGACTATAGAATGTGTTTCGTTTGAAAGTCCATTTAACGGTCAAAATTCAATTGTTGCATTTTGTTTGAACAATTAAAATTCGTATAATAGCCAGCTGTTTATGATTGGTGTTTGAATAAAGCTCATTAGGTTTTAATGGTAGATAGTATTGAATATAAATGTGATTTCATTTGTTAACGTTAATATTCTCCATTGTCACATTGTTTTGTTTTGATTTTCATAGCTACACTGTGGATAAACAATTAAATAAAATAAATTCAAATGCCGCTGTGATTAATTTTATATTGGTATAATTTAATCAATATTTACTGCAGTTTTAATATTATAGACATAGTTATTTCGGTGTTAAATTTAAAAAAAGATCAGTTAAGACATGTTTACACTCGGTGAGAACCATTGATCCAATTTACATGTTTTTTCATTTAGCTTATAGGTACTTTGTCTAGGATTTAGTTTGTATTTGCTATGCTAAAACAGCTGAGTAGGAGCTTTTTTAGCATACTCTGTCTAAATAGTTAGAAATATTTCAATATATAATGTTTGGAAAATTTGTTGCCCCACGTTGGGCGCCAATAGTAACGCTTATCTTTTGACCAGGCTTTAGTCTATATTTTATTACGCTAGGTGACATACAGAATTCGCAGTGATTATTTAACGACATCAAGTCGACATAAAACAGACTGAGAAGATGATTTCATTGTATACACCTAAACCATTAGAGATGTGACAATTTGCCACACGTTGGGCGCCAATTGTAGCACCCGTTGCCTATCCATATTTTTGTGTATATTTTGTTGCGCTGTAGGGAATTAGCAGTATGACAATTTTACTGAAGCAAGGCGACAAAAAACTGAACGAGTAGAAGTTTTCTTGACTTACGTGGTCAAAGATATATCAATGCAATGTAAGGCAGATTTGTTGGACATAATGCATATTATATCTATTTTTAACAGGTAATCCACGAACCCATGTATTATGTAAAGACGGAGCGCGCTGCCAGTCGTTAAATACGCCGCGCGTTGGTTGTAAGTCAATCTTTAGCGCAGTCGTAACATATTACTTGTCCACTTTGACACTACATGCAAACCATAAATTATCATTTAACTGCGACGGACTAATTTCTGCAACTTGCACACTGTTTATTTTGCGATATTTATGCTAAGATTAAAATTAATTATATTACTATCACTATATATCACTTGTACTGAATTAAACTGACAGTCTAGATCCAGCGGATAGATGGTTTCTATGCACAATTAGCGAATTTAAAGATGAGAGATTAAGAGTTGGTCTTTCAGTGGCAGTTACATATAATGGTGATTTTTTAAGTGTGACAATAGCTGTCACGTGTAAATAATTACATTTAATTCTGTTGGAGATACGAAGTAGCTACTGCTATTATAAACAGTATAAGTAATGTAACTATGGTAGTAGTCTAGAAGTGACCACAACAAAGTGAAAACGCGAAATTCTGCTCATAGATCTGTATTATTATAAAGTGACATATATTCATATAATAAATATCTGATACGTACCTTAGAGTTATTCATTGCGTTATTTAACTTGCTAACAGGTTATGGGCCCAGAATAGACTCAGGTGACGTCGAGAAAAAATCGTGAAAAAATCACAAGAAAAATTGGGCACCTTTGATCGCGTAGTGTGTGTGGTATAAACGGGAAAACCGTTTTGTGTGAGACTCGGTCAGCGAAAATTGTATTTGCGAGATAAAATTTAAAAAGGAAAAATGTCAGCATTTATGAGAATCGAACCACTAAATGCGGAAAATTACGATACATGGAAAATTCAAATGGAGGCCATATTAGTGAAAAACGACGTGTGGGCCTATGTAAATGGTACGGTAAAAAAGCCATTGACCGGAGATCTGGAAATCAGAGAATGGTCAAACAAAGATGCTAAAGCAAAAGCGGATATTGTGTTGTCAATATCTACTTCAGAGCTTAATGTGATTCGTGGATTGAAAACTTCAAGAGAAATTTGGCTAAAAATAGAATCAACATTTCAATCAAAAGGACCGGCGCGAAAAGCGACACTATTGAAAAAAATAATTTTGTCACGGTTAAAAGAAGGTGAAGATGTTCGGACACATTTAACGGAATTTTTCGAAGCGGTTGCCAAATTGAAAGAAATTGGAATATTGATTAATGATGAGGTATTAGCTATTTTATTGTTATACAGTTTGCCAGAATCATTTGAAAATTTTCGTTGCGCCATTGAAACACGTGACGAGTTACCAGAGCCTGAAATATTACGTGTGAAAATTTTAGAGGAATTCCAATCACGTAGAATGAGCAGCAACAGCGAAGAGCAAAATGTTATGTATGCAAAGAGGACACATTTTCGTCAAAATAAAAGAATTCCACAAGAAAATTGTGAAGATTCGGGAAATAGAACCGGAAGTCAGACGAATGCGGGACAAAGAAAATGTTTTCGTTGTGGAAAAATAGGTCATATTGCCAAAAAGTGTATGGCAAGATATCCGGTGAATACACAAGCAAGTGCACGACAAGTGGAAGAAAATGACAATGAATCAGTGCAGAGTTTGGACAGCAAGTGCAGAAACACAGCGATGTTAAACACAGCTGAAGAAGTGATGTTTAATTGTGAAAATGTTAATGCTCAGAACTGGTGTTTAGACAGCGGATGTACTGCACACATGTGTATTGAAAAGACAAGATTCGAAAAAATAGAAAATGTTAACAAAACGTTGAATTTAGCGAATAATGATTCAACGACTATAAGCGGTGTTGGAAATGTACGAATGTTCGTAAGTAATGGTAAAAATGAGACGAATGTAAATTTTGAAAAAGTATATTACGTTTCAGATTTACGTACAAATTTGTTATCAGTATCAAAAATCACTGATCACGGTTACGAAGTAAATTTTCGAGCAAAAGACGCTGTAGTGATTGATAAAAACGGAAATATAATTTTTCGAGCGAACAGAGTAGGAAATTTATATTATGTGCAGAAGGAAATAAAGAATCCTATAAAATATAAAGAAAATAACATAGTGATGTCAGTGAGTCATACGAAGAGTGAAATTGACGAGTGGCATTACAAGTTTGGACATTTAAATGAGCGAAACATAAAAGACATGGCGAAAAGTGGTGTTGTACACGGTTTAAAGCTGAAAAGTGATCAGACAATGATAAAATGCGGAGTTTGTATTCGTGAAAAGCAGACTAGAATTCCATTTCCGAAGTGTGAAGACAATCGTACAAAAGACTTGTTAGAAATAGTGCATTCAGACGTATGTGGCCCGATGAGAACTGCATCTCATTCTGGTGCCAAATATTTCGTTACTTTTATTGATGACAAGTCACGTTGGTGTAAGATAGTTTTTATAAAAAACAAAAGTGACGTTTTGAATGCTTTTACAAAGTATAAAGCTGCTGCTGAGACACTAACGGGAAGAAAAATAAAAGCACTACAATCGGACAATGGAAGGGAGTATTGCAATAAGGAGTTTGATAACTTTTTAGAACAAAACGGTATCGCGAGACGGTTATCGACACCGTATACTCCTCAGCAAAACGGTGTGGCAGAGAGGAAAAATAGAACATTGGTCGAAATGGCTAGATGTATGATGCGACAAGCAAATGTTCCTCCGGTGTTTTGGGCAGAGGCAGTAAATACAGCGTGTTACGTGAGAAATCGGTGCGCAACTAAGCCATTAGAAGGGCAAACACCCTACATGTTGTGGAAGGGGAAAATTCCCACAGTTATATATTTTAAAATTTTTGGTTCAAAATGTTTCGTTTTGGACAAAAATCCTCAAAAATCTAAATTTTATTCAAGATCAGAAGACGGTATTTTTATAGGCTATTCAAACGAATCGAAAGCATATCGAATATGGTTACCGAAATCCCAAAAAGTAATAGTGAGTCGTGATGTTAAATTTTTGAATGAATCAGCTTTTGATGAGGAATACCAGGAGTTTGAGGAAGAGACAGAAAAAATATCGAGATTTGACGAGGTTGAGCCGACTGAAAGTAGACAAAATACGTCTTTACCAGTAATTCAACCGCCGAAACGTGGAAGGGGACGACCAATATTATTGCGTTCCGGATCGGTTGGAAGACCGAAGAAATTGTATCATCCGGCTAGTGACAATAATAATGAAGACGACAGAGAGAACACTGAAGTTACATATTATAATTTACCTGAAGAGAATACAGATTATGATGACACATTCCTGAAATGTTATTTAACAATAACTCATAATCCAGTAACGTGGCAAGAGGCAAAGCAAAGCGAGAATGTTGAAGACTGGAGAGTAGCTTGGCAGATACGAAACAACACTGGTGTGCATCATTCAAGAACAAAGAACATCGACTTGCGCCACCATTTTATTCGGGATCATTGTGCGTCAGGTGAAATTGATCTACAATATATGTCTACCGACGACATGCCAGCAGATATTTTGACCAAGGGATTGTCTGGACATAAACATATTCATTGTTAGAGTGGATTAGGAATTATTGAGAATTATTGAGAATTATTAAGAGAATAGTTCGAGGTATCTACTTCGAGGGGAGGTGTTGGAGATACGAAGTAGCTACTGCTATTATAAACAGTATAAGTAATGTAACTATGGTAGTAGTCTAGAAGTGACCACAACAAAGTGAAAACGCGAAATTCTGCTCATAGATCTGTATTATTATAAAGTGACATATATTCATATAATAAATATCTGATACGTACCTTAGAGTTATTCATTGCGTTATTTAACTTGCTAACAAATTCAAATACATTAATTTATTTATTCATCAACAGACATTAATTTAACGTGTCCACCAAAGCACGTGGAAGAAAAAATTGTTGTCATGTCATGTGTTTAAACATGGTGAAAGAAGATAATCGAGTTTTTAATTTTTGAAATTTTCAAATGGCCATAACTTGGAAATCAAAAGAGATACAGTTCTGCGCTTGCGCTCATTCAATTTAGCGGACTTTTACCATTCCAATCCACAGATGGGAAATGGTACTAGTTTAGGTCAAAAATCACTTTTCAAAAATTTTACAATATCTTTCCGTTTTAGGTCCCCCGAATCCAAAAAAACATATTTTTGAAAAAACTCTGGGCCTCTGTTAGTCTGTGAACACGATACAGGTTTGAAACTAAATTTTTGGAGGATGTTTGGTATGCAAATATGAAGAATCCTATTGTTTTTGGGGAAAATCGGCGTATACGCAGAAGAGATATGCTATAACGGTGTTTTTTATATAAAAATGGTTTACTTTTCATAACGGCTTATTATTTTATTTATTTTATCAAGAAAGTTTCGTTAAAACATTTTTTTTTTCTAAACTTTATAGTTTTGGATTATTTTGGAAATATTTTGAAACAAAAAAATCAGCCCTCTTTTGTTGTATGGATGTCAGAAATAAACTAGTTACTAGTAAGGCATGCTTCAATAAAAAAATTAAAGAAAAATTACTTCTTACCACAACAGTTTTATTATTATTATTTATTATTATTATGTACATTTCGGGAGCTATGCTCTCATCTTCAACAAACACTAAACTGTTTAGTGTTTCCTGAAGATGAGAGTATAGCTCCCAAAATGTACATCCGCTAATAAAACTGTTTTGGTAAGAAGTAACTTTTCTTTAATTTTTTTATTTTTGTTTCAACCACAGTGCTCTTAACATTTGTAACAGGCATGCTTTGATTAATTTTTACATGACGTGAATATATTATGCAGGTAACCATGGCAACGAATAGTGAATATCATATTGAATGCTAGCCATTACCCGCGTCATCTCACACGATATCAGAAATTTTATTTTCTTTATTATAATCAAATGTCAACTTTTTTGAAGTTGGAATGGTCTCGTCGCCCAGTTGGCTGGAATTTTTTTTTATAAAGTGAAGTAAATTCAGGCATTTCCGTGAAACTTTTATATTTTCCAAAAAATTGATAAAAAGCCATGCTTTACGATGTTTTCGCAATTCACGACTTTTTGAGACACTAAAAAATTGAAAACGTTATAACTTGAAAACTACAATAGCTACAGACTTCTAGGAACGCGCATTTGATTCAGTTTTCGTACCCAACTTAGCAATGCAAGTGTTTCGATTCTGTTTTTGTTTTGAAAGTTGTAAATAACCACTGACATAAATAACTATTATTATTCTTACAGTCATATCGCGACTCCTAATTTGTGAAACGATGTCATACAGGTACTATGTAGCCGTTTGTAAGAATCTCTTTATTTATATATGTTGTATTTACATATGTATATAATTTCTGATGCTATTTTATAATAATTAATAGCAGATGTTGCATTGAGTTCGTTATATTTGTTAGCTTCTAGTGTTCTTTACGTTCGCGTTGCCAAAATAATGAATAGCAATCGCTACCTATAGTATGTTCACAAACTAAATTGGAGTCTGTTTTTATCTATATAAAACGGTGGTTGAATAAAACCAGAAGATGAACTAATTCAAATCTTCTTGGTTTCTGGGCTTGTATGCCGTGGTTCATTGGTATTACTACCTGACGTTTCGTCTACAACTGCGGTAGACATTATCAAAGGCGATGTGGTAGCGGGCGAAGTTTCCTTCTAGGCTGCTCACAAGTAAGTGTGTCGACAAGTGTGGTTCTTCCGTCTTTTATAGCCAACGTGCTCGTGTTCTCTACTCGGTCGTAGTATGCTCTTCTGTGATTGGTCGTTTCATTCAGTGGGGGTCGAAGTTTCCTTCTAGGCTGCTCAGTGCTCACAGGTAAGTGTGTCGACAAGTGTGGCACTTCCGTCTTTTATAGCCAACGTGCTCGTGTTCTCTACTCGGTCGTAGTATGCTCTTCTGTCATTGTCTACCGCAGTTGTAGACGAAACGTCAGGTATAGTAATACAAATGGACCACGGCATACAAGCCCGGAAACCAAGAAGATTTGGATCAACACCGGCCGTGAAACCTACACACTCAGAAGATGAACTATTTGATAATACATCTATATTTAAATACGGGAAGAAAAAAAGTTGTGGTGTCGATTTGGGTGTGTTAATTTATACACATTGTGATTAAACACATCGTTCCCTCCATTTTTAATGAGGAGAAGTGCACAATTTATGTTTCACCTCAACGTGAAAAGAATTAGCACACGTAAGATCGATTCAAAAGTCTGTTATATTATGTATTCATATTGTAAATGGACGCACCCGCGGTGACTTGATGTCGTTTAAGCGCGGGTCACACTAGGCTGCTTGTTAGCCGCTGCTGATTAGCGGCGGACAGTAGCACTAGCAAGCAGCGGCGGGCAGCCCGGTCACACTACGGCGGCTACTCGCTAGTCTACCGCGAGTAGTGGCTACCAATCAGGTCACTACATCATCGAACCACGTGGTCGTGATGGTTTACTCGCCTATGATGCAATGCTTCGGTCAAACTGCGGTGCTCGCTGGTGGTAGCGGGTGCGAGTGAGTCACGTGACCTGCTAGTCGCCGCTGATAAATACTCGCCGGCTGGTGGCGCCAGCGACGAATTTTATGCTCACGCCAAGCTGATTGATGGCTGACAGTAGCGGCTTCCACAACTCGCGGCTGGCAACCAGCCTAGTGTGACCCGCGCTTTAGAACTACTGGTACCCAAAGATGTCTCTGATTAATTATTATGTTGAAAGTAACTTTATTAGCTGTCAAAAGTAATAAAATAAAATTGCTTATAAAAATTAAACTACTGCATTTTAATGAATTTAAACAAAGGGAAAAAAATAAACCAAGGCGTTTGGTTCCGAATTGTTAACGTATACTATAACCTATTTTATTTGACACTTTGTATTTGCCTACAGCAGGTAACGACGTGATAGGTATTTTTCCGAGCTTGTAGTTAATTTTCATGGTTTGTTGGCTCGAGAATCATCGCATAGTTGCGTTTTTATTGACACATATATTTTGTATACATAACATACATATTATACTAATTAATAGACACTCCCGTTTGTCGTTGTCGACAGCCAGTGTATAAATATAACAAACTCGTAAAAGCTTGCATCATAACAGAGTATTCATTTTACATATATTGCACAATTCACAAAATGTCTATTGATTTTTATACCCAATTATTTTATTAGTATATTGCACCACAAGGGCCGAAAGTTTGATATTCTTGCACTGCGCAGTGCAAGATTATCACACTTTCGGCCAGTGTGGTGTATACCATTCTTATACAAATTTCTAGATTCTCCGAAGATGGCATAAAGATTGCTGAAACGTTAGAAAATAAAATGCAATAACATATCTTCAGTATTTGCAATTTCATTGATCCTATGCCACCAGGTTTCATCTCGTAATCTTCTAATATCTTGTTTTTACAACAATGGAAGTATGCATATAATATTGCGTTTAACGTCCGTTTCTCGACTTTATGTCATAACAAACGCCATTCGCACCATTACTATATTCCATCTATCACACTTTTCGTTATTTTCTATATTTTTAATAGCAATGGACGATTGAAGGAATTTTAGAACATTAGGATAAGGTATGCAAATTTTGAGCATATGAGTTTGACAGGTAATCGGCCATGGCCTTGAATAAGGAACCATCTCGATATTTATCTGGAATTATTGAGGGAAACCACGGAAAACCTCAACAAGATGGTCGGTACAGGAATTACCATTTCTCGGCGAGAGGTAGCAGGAAAAAGTCCCACCACATCTGCCCCCACCGGGATTTGAACCCGGTACCTCCCGAATGCGAGTCTAGTGCTCTCACCACTGCGCAACCCCGCTCGGTTGGAAGTATGAATATTCACTGCACTAACGCTGAACATATTTTTTTTGGTTTTAATTTTAAAAAAAATTTTTTTTTCTTCAGGAATTGCAAATTGCTGCAAAAGAAACATGACACATTTCTAAGGTAATCTGGAAAAAGCGAACATTTCAAATGTAATTTGGCATTCCAAGTGTGGAATGAAATATTCAAATGTCGTTATAGAACAATCAAGGCAAATGATCGAGAGAAACTTGATCTAGTTTTCTGCGATGCATTCGAGAAGACGATATATTTACATATGCTGTAGAATATACAGAGTGGTGGACTGTCAGGTGTACATAGGGATTTATGTAACATGTAAAATCATAAATATTTAGTGTCCGACCGAAGCTTCGGCATCGGCCACATTCGGCGAGACTTTCGGCTTCGGCCAAAAGGGGCCGAAGTTTTAACCGAAGCCGAAGATTTCTAAAAAACGCCGCAATTTGACAATTCGTAACAGAATGAGCGACAGCGCGATTGACGTGGCGACTTCTAAAGATGATTAAAATTACCTTTTTATATTATCTTTGATTAACGTCTGATTAGAACTCTTCAATAAATAAAATTATCAACTAATTTTTCAGACAAATATATTAACAAAAAATATATAAATTCAATACATTAACGTTTCAGTCCGGATTTGAATATTCTTTAGAATTGATCTAAAAAAATATAAAAATTAATTAATATTTAGTTTCCAATTGGTTTTTAATAAAAATTCACTTCAAATTTTTAAATATTGAAATTTTTTTCAAAATTTCTATATTTAAAACTTGAAGCGAATTTTTATTAAAAACCAATTATTAATTAATTTCTATATTTTTTAGATCAGTTCTGAAGAAGGTCCAAATCTGGACCGAAACGTTAATGTATTGAATTTATATATTTTTGTTAATACATATATTTGTTTGAAAAATTGGTTGATAATTTTATTTATTCAACACGCGTGAGTAATATGTAATTTCGGGGCCCTGCTAAACGTGGGAGAAATAATATATTACTTCACTATAGTGTAATAATGAATTTTCTGGCGTGGGAGAAATAATGTATTACTTCACTAGTGTAATAATGAATTTTCTGGACCAATAGAAACTCAGTAGCAAGCCCAAGCGCTAAATAATGAAAAAAACTGCAAGTAGCTTCTGGACCAATAGGAACGTGGTAGGCGGTATTGTATACTTATATGAAAACAGCATCGCAATTCAGCGAAATCATGGCAATCTTGTGTATACACTGACGGTGGTACGTCAATCAATGAAGTGATTTATTATTTTTCCCTCTTTTATCAGGGCCCCGATTACATATTACTCCTGCTAGTTGAATAAAGTATTATGTGCGACTATTGATCGAAGGAGAATATTCCACTCGCGTGTGTTTTACCGCACTCGCTGCGCTCGTGCGGCAAATTTCACGCTCATGGAATCTTCTCCTTCTCTCACTAGTCGCACAATATACTATTATTGAATATATACCTATTACCTATATTTCAAAATTTTCAAATCATATTATTAATTTTGGCTTGTAGCAGTTGCAGCCAATCTTGAACTGAATTTCTTAGGATTTTCGAGTCTTCGACTTCGGCCGAAGGTTGTGGCGATAGCCGATTAATCGGTTTCGACCAGAAATCGATATTTGGTCAGACATTATAAGTATTCTATTTCCTGATCTCCTGATTTTTTAGAGCAAAAATTCATTGAATCAAAAATCACTGCTAAATTATCCACGTGGTAGGTCACATAGTTAAACAAAAACAATTTTTACACAGTGTTGTTACAAAACACAATTTTTTTGAACATTTTGATTATTATTTACTTTCTTAAAAAGAAATTATTCTTTGCAAAAATTTGCGCATATTCTAAAACCTAAAATGAGCTAGTTAGAGGGGATATGAAAGTTTGATTTGGTTCAAGATTAAAGAGGCCTTACTGACTCACCGTTCAACGAATCTAAACCAAATTTTAAACTTATGTTTTTAGGGGAAACTCAAGAAGATTTTTCATATTTGCTCCCTACTTTCCTGAATAACTATAGTTGACTGATGAACAAAAAAAGAAAATTGCGATTTTCTCGAACACACCCAAAACCATTATTATACCATATAAATTCATTGAATCAAAAATGATCACTGCTAAATTATTCACGTGGTAGGTCACTTAGTTAAAACAAAAAATTGGTTGTCTGTAAAGTCGGTTTACGGACGATAGTTTTACGTGATAACGTATTCCGTAATACATAACCTAAACCTCCCAAAATTTGGTTTCAATCCGCTTATCCTTGGTGTCGGAATGATAAGAAATGTCAAAAGGGACGTTTGCAACTGTCAAAGTATTATGTTCTAATAATAATTAATTAGTTATTCCAATACTTAACTTAGAAGGCGTTGCATTTCACAAAGTACTAATGTCAAAAAATTGAATTAAACATTAGAAATGCAGCCGTTTTCATGTTGCATTTATACAGCTATTTTTCTATATAAATTTGTATAAAAAAACTGTTTAGGCAAATTCTGTTATACGAAATCTATGTAAAATGTTCTCCTCTTTCGTTTAAGACTGGTTTCAAACCGATCTGATTTAAATTGAGCGAGAAATTAGCAAAAAGCACGCACAGGGTCAGGCGGAACGTTACGCGTTACGAACGTTAGGAACGTTACGATTTAGGAACGTTACACTTTTTCGTGCATGCAGCCGGTGTTTTATCAATTTATAAGATTGGTGATTCATCAATTTATAAGACGTTATCACGTCAAAAATAATTTTTATACAGTGTTGTTACAAGACACAATTTTTTTGAACATTTTATTATTTAATTTCTCAGAAAGAAATTATTCTTTGCAAAAATTTGCGTATTTTCTAAAACCTAAAATGAGCTAGTTAGAGGGGATATGAAAGTTAGATTTGGTTCAAGATTAAAGAGGCCTTACTGACTCACCGTTGAACGAATCTAAACCAAATTTTAAACTTTTGTTTTTAGGGGAACCCCAAGAAGATTTTTCATATTTGCTCCCTACTCTCCTGAATAACTAGAGTTGACTGATGAACAAAAAAAGAAAATTGCGATTTTCTCGAACACACCTCAAACCATTTATACCATGTTTATTAAATCGATATGTCAAACCCTGCAGTATGATGCCTTTTCATTTATTTCCAGACTCGGAGAACATCACAATTTTTTAAATTTTGTTCATAAATAAATTACCGTTATTAAGAGAACTAGGGAGAAAATTTCTTGAAGAATCCCCTAAAAGCCTTAAGTTTTAAATTTGGTTTAGGTCAATCAGTCAACAAGGCCTCTTACAACTTACCCCCTCCTCCGTATACGGAAAGAACTATATTGATTCTAAATAGATCATTTTAGATTTTAAAGCATAGGTACCTACATTTTTATCACGCATGATTTTTACAAACAACTTCTTAATAATCAAATCGTAAAAAATGTACATTTCTTGTAACCACACTATACAAAAATTATTTTTGTTATAACTAAGTAACCTGTCATGTAGTTAATTTAACAATGATAATTTTTGATTCAGTGTTTTTTTTATCTAAAAAAATCAGGAGAGCAGAAAACAGCATATTTATGATTTTACATTTAGACATGAGCTGTCCACCACCCTGTATAGATATATGATGTACATTGTACAGGTATATATCTAGTGTTTATTACAGGGTGACAAAATACATACTCGTTTATATTGACATGTAATGTTCGTTCACAAAAATAAAAGTCCGGGGAGCTATAACTGTAACAATATTTTAGGTTAAGAGTATTCGTCCCTGCAAATACCCCCTGCACCCTTCATCTCAAATGTTTTCCCATCGCCTAAAAACGGTTCGCGCTCTCCTGACGCTATTTTAAAGCTAGAGGGTACTGGTAAACGCCAAATGAAAGACAAAGAATCAGACTACAGATCCTTCAGACGAATTTTTTGAAAAAAAATTCCTGAAAAAACTCACAACCTTTTGAAAAAAATAATAAGTTACGTAATAATCACACTTAGGCGAAACTGTTTTCCAAAAAATTCGCCTGAAGGATCTGTAGTATGATTCTTTGTCTTTAATTTGGCGTTTACCAGAACCCTCTAGCTTTAAAAATAGCGTCGGGAGAGCGCGAACCGTTTTTAGGCGAGGGGAAAAGATTTGAGATGAAGGATGCAGGGGGTATTTGCAGGGACGAATACTCTTAAGTGCGAGCTCTCTGATGATGCTATAAAAACTGGACGGTCTGATCAAGAAAGAAGATGAGATAAAAATTTGTCTTCCATTAGCCTACAATTTCTGAGTCATTTTTTTGAAAAGCATGCTCGATTTGGATAAAATCTAAGAGGATTTTCAAACCTAAAAATTACACGCCGATTTGTAATTTACGTAACTTTTGTCGCTCTGTATATGGAACACATTGAAGTGAGGAGAGATTCTTGTGCCTAGGCTGTGAACAAAGCTGCATATTTAATGTAAAACACATTCAATACTGACTTGTTTCAAGTCATCAGTAACGTACATCCAACAAAGCAGTAGCGTGCATTATAAATGTTATTTACGAATGTAATAGAAAGATTTTTATAAATTTTAAAAACGCGATTTGAAAACATTCACACATTTTAAATTCCAGATAAAGATAACTCTTACAGATGCTGATAACCGTAGATGTTGATCGTCTATAATCTACATAACTCTTAAAGGTTTGAAAAATAAATTCGTTGTGCCATCTTAACGGTTTAACATTATAAGAATAACTGTTTTTCTAAACCTTATAGTTTCGCAAATATTTTGAATAAAGTAATGAGTTAGTTGACAAGTAGGCATGCTTTGTCTAATTTTTACCACAAAGTCTGTAAACAGGAGACCCAGTTCGAGCGTAGCGGTGGACAGATATCTGTCGCATGAACCAATATGGCGTCAGGTACTGGGTAACGCACACACGTTCATGGCTTACATGTGTCAAGTGTCTGTGAAGTTAAACAATTTTGGTAACTATGGCGAAAACAGGCGGATAGAAACATGCTTGGACTTCTGCTGGCCGGTAGGCTGGGTACGAAGCTGGAGGTGACGTCACTGCGGGCTTGCCTGCTAGCTCACAAGATAGGTTTTAAAATTAGAAGAGGGGCTACTTTTCTTGCTAGGTATGTGCAAGAACCGAAAGTGTCGTGTCACATGGGCGACTTGAACAAACACCCACAAACAAACACTATGCCATAGTGTGTGTTCTGTTCTGTCAGAGACAATAAACATGCACTTTTGTTACCGTTCTATCACTGCGCGCACCTGCAGAGCAAGCTTGTAAGGACGTCTCGTGTGAAGCGAGCACATAATAGCAATTAAGAAAACCAGCGCTAGAAAACTAGTAGTGAAATCTAGCAAGGAACCTAGCGGAAAATTCAGCCTCGTGTTCAGCGGACTTTACATTACAGGGCGAAATTTCGTTACAGGCCGAATTTCAGTTACAGGACGAAATTTAGTTACTAGAAATTTGCTTAAATTTATGTTTGACAGCTGCCAGGTGTCCCACGTCGGTCCTTCTATATCAGGCCTGGGCAAAATATGGAGGCCCGCGGGCCGGATCCTGCCCGCAGCGCAGTCTTATCCGGCCCGCGAAACATTTTAGAAAAATAGTAGCGGAAATAGAATGCGGGGACCTTTTTTTTTTTGGTCTCCACATGCGGAAATAGAATGTGAGGACCTTTTTTTTTTGCTCTCCGAATGCGGAAATGGAATGTAAGGATCTTTTTTTCTGCAAATTTTTGGCCCGCGGTGAAATTTTCGTTAGCCATCCGGCCCGCGATCAAATTTTCATCAGGTATGTGGCCCGCCGATCAAAAGATTTGCCCGCCCCTGTTCTATATGGATCTGAAACTTGGAAAGTGACGAAAGCCATAACAACTAAACTGCAAATCTTCATAAACAAATGTCTTAGAGCAATCCTCAAGGTGAAATGGTATGAACAACGAGCTTTGGAAGCGTGCATGACTTGAACAAATCTGTGTAACTATAAAACGTAGGAAATGGAATTGGATAGGACACACGCTACGAAAGACAGATGACGACATAGCGAAGAGAGCCTTGGATTGGAACCCACAGGGATACCGAAGAAGAGGAACACCAAAAACATCGTGGAGAAGAACTGTTCGTGAAGAAGTTATGGAACAAGGAACTACCTGGCTTTAAGTCAAAAATATGGCAAAAGATAGGACTAGATTTAAAATTTTCGTAGAGGCCCTATGCTCCACTTACGAGTTAAAGGAATTTATTATTATAGGTGTCCCACGACGGCTTAAATTTTTTTTTCTAATATTTTATTTAAAACAGAATTTTGATATCCTGCCACTGTATAAAAAAGAAGGAAATGAGAGCAGAGAGAGAGAGAGAGAGAAGTGAATGTAGGATCGGTAATATTGCATTACAGAGAATCGAACGCATTCCTCGATAGCTGAGAGACAATCGGGGTGTGTCTGTGACAGGCGTTCAGTTGTTTTCCTATATACGTAAATGTACATTCCTGGTTGGTTGTGGAGCTACGTGTCCGACTATAGTGATGAATATTGCATCGAGCACACTCCCAGACAAGTGAATGTTATGACGTCGACATATTGAAAAAATCGGATATTGCAAATTGAAGGAGGCAGTTCTATTTAATGAAAAAAACATTGTCGTAAAATTCGGAATGAAAAAGTTAGAAACAACTAAAATAGTATATTACACCACAGTGGCCGAAAGTTTGAAGTTAGCGTAGGTATCAAACTTTCGGCCAGTGTGGTGTATACTATTTTTCTTCATAGCTCGGTCGTAAGTACGCTTATTAAATAAATTAAGTAATTAATTGCTTATTAATTACATAAAAACACAGATAAATTCCAAGCAAGCAGCTTTGAGGTTATATGTAAAAACACCTGTTTGCGACTATTAGCTAAGATGGGTTGTTATGGAAACGAGATCTAAACAACAGTTGATAGGTTATTTTACCATTCCAACCCATAAGTGGGGAATGGTACTAGTTTAGGTCAAAAATCACTTTTCAAAAATTTTACAATATCTTTCCGTTTTGAGGTCCCCCGAATCCCAAAAACATATTTTTGGAAAAACTCTGTGCGTCTGCTTGTCTGTGAACACGATACAGGTCAAACGGATGAGCGGATTGAAAGACAATTTTGGGAGGATATTTGGCATGCAATTATGAAGAGCCCTATTGGTTTTGGGGAAAATCGGCGCATGCGCAGAAGAGATATATGCTGTAACGGTGTTCTTTATATAATAATGGTATACTTTTCATAACGGCTTATTATTCTATTTATTGTTTCAAGAAAGTTTCGTTAAAAACATTTTTTCTAAACTTTATAGTTTTGGAAATATTTTGAAAATAGAAAAAATCAGCCGCTCTTTTGTTTTATGGATCTGTCAGAAATAAACTAGTTCGGCATGCTTTGATTAATTTTTGACGTGGAACATAATATTATGCAGGTAACCATGGCAACGAATACTAGCCATTACCCGCGAACCCTCACACGATATCAGAAATTTTATTTTCTTTATTATAATCCAATTGGCTGGATTTTTTTCTTTATTGCCGCCCGAACGTACGTACTTCCCGCATCAGTGCGTGTAATAGTAATCCCACCAATATTCCTGGTATATTTCTTAAAAACTAATGCATTGTAAATTCAAAAATTAGAAATTTTTTGAAAAAAACTTTTTTCTGATTTGTTAAAAACGTATATATTTTTAAAGTAAAAATAGTTTTATTGTACTCGCAATTGTAATTGTATAGTCGAGTGTATCTGTATTTTAAAGTTTAGATGTGTTGGGTACAGTTTCTTACAAAAATGCACGGTGAATCTCTTGTTATTGGTACTTTAATATTACGCTATACTTTTGTCTACGACTGTGACGAGTGAACTACCTTAAAATCGTCAAACATTTTATGAAAGCTCTGTATTATGTATTTTTATTTTTAATTTTCGAAATCATGGAACGTATAATTTGTAAATATATGATGTTCTTTTTATTTAATGCCTATCTTAGCGTGAACATTTTTTGTAAGTGAAAATTAAATTCTCTCATAATTAGTCACATGCGAGTAACACATCGTCTGTTTCCACATTTCCAATCAACGAATACAAATTACTTGAACACGCGTATTCGCACGCTCAACATCGCCGTCGTTAATTGAGAACAGTGGCGTCGACTCGAAGATTTCGTTAAGGGCTAGCTTCACGTGCTTTCCCATCACACATTTCATAGGTATAAATACTATCACTAAATTCTTTCGAACCTAAATATGCAAGCATGTCACTGTTTGATGGGCTATGCGGCAAAGACTTCAGCCTACGGTTGACCGAATCCACTTGTCCCATCCCACATTCCTTAAGTATAAATAATTTCACCAAGATACTTTCGGAGTTATAATAATTATGCAGACATGTTACTGTTCGATAGGTTATGCGGCGGTTTATCGAACCCACTTGCCCATCCCACATTTCTAGGTAGGTATAGATATTATCACCAAGATTCTCTCGGAATTATAATATGCAAGCAGGTCACTGTTTGATAATGCGGAAAAAACACGATGCGGCGGTTTACCGAATCCATTTGCCCATCCCACATTCTTAAGTATAAATATTATCACCAGGATAGTCTCGGAATTACAATATGCAAGCAGGACACTGTTTGATAGATGGTGCGGCTTATACCCGAGTTGGCGGTTTATTGAACCCACTTGCCCATCCCACATTTCTGAGTATAAATATTATCACCAAGATTCTCTCGGAATTATAATTTGCAAGCACGTCACTGTTTGGTAGATAATGCGACAAAGACACGAGCCGGCAGTTTACCGAACCCACTTGCCCATCCCATATTCCTTAAGTATAAATAATGTCACCAAAATTCTCCCGAATTTATAATATGCAAACACGTCACTGTTTGATAGGTAATGCGGCAAAGACACGCGTCGGCAGTTTACCGAACCCACTTGCCCATCCCACATTTCTTAAGTATAATAATCTCACCAGGATACTCCCGTATTTATAATATGCAAGCGCGTCACTGTTTGATAGGTAATGCGGCAAAGACACGGGCCGGCGGTTGACCGAACCCACTTGCCCGTCCCACATCCACTACAGATATTTCGCTAGCGGGTACGATCGACCTCTTGGAGACGCTCTGCATAAGGTATATACGTATTTCTACGGCACTATGCCGTCTAACACGAAGTCACTTGACATTACCTGAGCGACGGACGGTATAAAGCGGGAGAGAGTTATGCGTCCCGTGGGAATGACGAGTTAATTTGCACTCGTAACCACTGATGGTGTCCCCCTGGGTTATGTTCGGGCTTCTCGGATATCTGCCTGCATACAATTGACTTCCCTGTATAGAAACACGTGTGTTTCATTTTCTTTGCAATAAATTTAGAAGCAATCTAATTCTCACCGCCGATTATCAGAATTAGCTGCAGTTCAGAATAATGTCGTGTTGCCACAACCTATATTCGTGTTTTGTGAACCGATTAGGTTTATGTATATATAATATCCATTAACGTGCATAATTCCGAGTAATTTTTTTCAAATTCAGATATATCTACACTTTGATAAATTGATAATCTGTTCGAATATTATAAAGAGAGAGTACAAATTTTGTTAGGTTGTGTGTATGCGGAGGGTAATCACCAGAACCACTCCACCTAGTTGAAAAATTCTTTCACCACTATTTAGAATGAACCTTCAGGGTGGACGTATGCTATATATTATCGCGTTAAAATAAAACAAATTTTGTTAGGTTGTGTGTATGCGGAGGGTAATCACCAGAACCACTCCACCTAGTTGAAAAATTCTTTCACCACTATTTAGAATGAACCTTCAGGGTGGACGTATGCTATATATTATCGCGTTAAAATAAAACAAATTTTGTTAGGTTGTGTGTATGCGGAGGGTAATCTCCAGAACCACTCCACCTAGTTGAAAAATTCTTTCACTACTATTTAGAATGAACCTTCAGGGTAGACGTATGCTAAATACTATCACCTTAAAATAAAAGCGCTTTTCGTGGAAATCAATTTTGCAACTTGCATGCCGAGTTGAGTCCGAGGCACTTCCGTGGTCCTGAATCTAATATCCTTATGGTCCATCCATCTTAAGTTCCCGTTTCATATATGTGGTTGTGGTTAATATCTTTAGTCAGAATTAATTATAGTTTAGTTAGTGGCTGAATACATAAAAGTGTAAAAGCCAAAAGATTATAATAAAAAAAAAATTTGCAACATAAGTCGACGAAAAAACGGTGGCAATCTGCAAATTCGGGCGAAGCCGGACCGGGACACTAATAAAAAACTCGGGTCGCAGTGCCAAACCCTGGTGACAATATAGTGTATTTGCTTATACAGGCATTTTGGTTTCATTACGATAACTTATGTTTGTTATTGGACAAAAGAAAAATAACACCCTTTAATACATTCATTATTCAATATCTGCACCAAATTAAAATTCAGTGCTTTCATAAAATTTGTAAGTTCGCTCATGTCGACTTGATTTTATTAAAATTTTAGTAGTATATTTTAATCGTTCATAAAGGATTTTTGAAACGATTATTAGAAACTTTTCGACATTCTTGAGCCCAAAAACATTTTACAATTACTCAAAAACCAGCGATAGAATCCATTTTAAATAAGCTTTGTGCAGTAATGGATTACAACACGTTACCAAGTTTCGTTAAAAATACAAAACGTCGAGAAATTTTGGTCTGGTCTCTAGGTGCGTCAATAGTGTATGTGTATGTGTGTATGTGCTTTAAATACTGATTTTTAATTTATATTTTATCAAGTTAAAAAATCGTAAAGCTGGTTTATAATATGAAATATGCATTTTTATGAAGAAAAAAAAAGAATGAAAATATATTTTATTGACTGTTTAACATAAAGTTTTTAGTTGTGAATATTTTTCAAGTTGGCTGTTTTACATATTGCAGTGAAGTTTTTTCTTGCTGCGAAGTTGTTATGTTATGATCAAGCCGTGATATCACGTCATACAAGACCATCGCTGTATTTATAACAATGTACCTATAGAATATACAATATACATATCTTTTACAATATGGATCAAAATAACTGTCATATAATTAGAGATTTTTGTTGAATTCATATTTTGAATCTGGAATCAATTTTGCACAGTGTTTGTGGACATTTGTTCATGTCGCCCACGTGACAAGAAACTGTTTCCTGATTGGTTCTTGCTCATAACAATCAGACAAACAAGCCAGAAAAATTGCGCCGGTTCTAATTTCAAAATCCATCTTGTGACCTCGCAGGCGAGCCCGTAGTGACGTCATTTCCACCTTCGTAACTCGCACGGTAGCCAGCCCAAGTCCCAGCAGTGTTTCTAGCCGCAAAACTAGGCTCATGTGCAGCGGCGTTAAGCTACAACGTAGCATGGAAACCGTACTTCTCTCGATCCGATCCGATTCTGTGTTCGGACGTCGTCCGTCGTGAGTGCCAACATTGGTCTCGCTCGGGAAGCATTTCGAATTGTGTTGTGATGGTGTTAGTCAGTGACTCTGGAGACGATTTTTATATTTTGACTTTTGCTAGAGCAGAACCTTTTCTCCTTAATAAGAGACGCAAATATCAGTTTAATGAAAATCTATTCGAAATTACCTAGATAAATTCAAGGATTACCGCCGTATAACACAAGATCAATCAACAATTCTCTGTCATTAGGAACGTAGTCTGGTGTTCAGGCTCGTTTTCAACACTTATTTCACGATTTTTTTTAATAACAAAATAATGTACAATCATTTAAATTTTGTAACATGTCTTTACTGGCATCGGAAACTTAGAAAAAAGATTTTTTTGTTTAATTTTACGCCATTTTATAATTGTTTTTTTAACCTAAAGTAGACAATTTTAAATGAAAGTAGATAGGTAGCGCAGGTGATGACGTCACTTGGAGTCATCTGAATTACAAAAATTAAATTGATTATTGTTTCGTAAGCTTGTGGCTCTGTCCCGTACTAGAGATAAACATTTTTATTAATAAATAACAAAATGGCGGGCTTTTAGAAAAAAAAACAACCAGAAAATCGTGATTTTGTCGTTGAAAATCGGAAAAAAAAATAGAAATAATTTTTATAATTAAGTAATTATAGTACCGGACGGAGCTATTGTGTAGAACGCCCTGTGCAAAAATGAAAGCAATCGGTTGCATACAATTATTGTTTCAATCACCTGCGCCGCTTACAAAAAAGTAGTTTTGAGAAAAACGCGTTTAAAGTTTTGATTTCAGATTTCTTAAAAAAAATAAAAATGTATATTTACACAAATCAGCTATACCTCGTACATATTGTAAACCTTCCGTTTCTTCAAATAGGCATCGTTTTCTGCTGGTTTTTTTGCTCTATTCTGCGAGAGTATAAGGGTAACGTGATAATAATTGCGAGGTAAGAGCAGGTAAGAGTCTTATCGTAAGACCGTTGCAGCTCTCGACTATATGCTATAGCTTTGTAAATATTTAATATTTCGGTCTAAAATTTTCTCAATATATTATACTTACGAAAAGTGTAAAAAAAATAAACCAGACTACGTCCGTATTTAATTTATTATTTTCTTCTTTATATTAGTATTTTCTCGTATTGTCAACTAATTATGAGTTACGTTAAAAATTTCAAGTCTCTATCTCATCAGGAAGGTAGTTTAAAATCAATTACAAAATTCCCGGGTAGCTACACAAGAAATCGAGTTAAAGAAATAAAAACGTGGTAAAATAGATGCTATCTTTATAATTAAGGCCGCCGTGATGTACCAAAAATAAGCTATGCTTATTGAATGACTCTTTAAATATGGAATAGTTTTTTGGACAACATCTTTAGTGGCAACTTGTATGGTTGTACGACCGCCCTTTGCAGTATAGTTTTACATATTCTGACACGGTGGCAGGAGGAACAAGGAATACAGAGCAACATAGTAACAAGTCAGTATGTTTGTTGTTGTGTGGCGGTGGAACACGCGAGGATGTGCTAAGTAATGACCGGCCGGTTGCCTGCAGCAGGAGGCTCGCGTGACGCCGCCTTCGTCGTAGCCGCGGCCCTTCTTCCACCCCAAACCCAGTCGACGCAATTCTCCGTCAGCGAGTAGACCGCCGTATGACGTAGCTAAGTGCGATAATGGCTAGCCGCGGCGATGATGATGATGAGTTGGCTGTGAATCATCGGAGAATGGTTTTTTGTTTTCTGTTTTTCTAAGGTTTCAAGACGGTCATGAATAAGTCAGACTTGAGTCAGTATTATTACTAGTAGTGCGAGATCCGGTATTAGAAATATATACCCTCATGATCTCATCTGTTATTTGATGATAACAAAGATTATATGTTAGATAATATATACATTGATAAATCGCACATGGGTTGCCTAGCAAAATCGCGTACCGATGCTGTTAAATTAAATAAATTCTAATTGACTTTTTTGGATCAACTTCCCCGATTTGTTAATCATAAAAATCGAGCCTAAGATGAGAGAATATGACACAAATAAAATGTTAACAAAACAAATAAACTCAAAGTACACAGAACACAACTATATTTACAAAGTATGTTTATGTGGATGATCTATACAGGTGAGTTTTAAATTGATGCTTTTTTTTACAGCGTGTAAAAATCAAATAGACGAGCAAATATTTCAAATAGTTTTTTTATCAAAACTTAAAAATAAGAGAGAAACAGCCTTTCGAAGTTTAAATAAATTTTATTAAATTTTCTTTAATTTTGAGGTCGGTCCTGGGGTTATATTATGTCACTATGGAAATATGTTATTATTATCAAGTATTCACAGAAATTGCTCGAACAACAACTTTCTAAGATCGACTTTAGTGAACAATTTCTGTGAATACTTGATAATAATAACATATTTCCATAGTGACATAATATAACCCCAGGACCGACCTCAAAATTAAAGAAAATTTAATAAAATTTATTTAAACTTCGAAAGGCTGTTTCTCTCTTATTTTTGAGTTTTGATAAAAAAACTATTTGAAATATTTGCTCGTCTATTTGATTTTACACGCTGTAAAAAAAAGCATCAACTTAAAACTCACCCTGTATATTTATGTATAGAATCAATGATATAATCTCATTCCTTGTGTCATATTCTCTCATTTTTAGGCTCGATTTTTATGATTAACAAATCGAGGAAGTTGATCCAAAAAAGTCTATTAGAATTTATTTAATTTAACAGCATCGGTACGCGATTTAGCTAGGCAACCCATGTGCGATTTATCAATGTGTATATTATCTAACACATCGTTTCTCAAACGGGGGGTCGCGTTTGTTATTAAAGGGGATCGCAGTCTGTTGAAATAATACTCGAAACATACAAACTATACAAAAGATTCGTTTATTAAAGGAATGAATTTTAGTGTAGTGTTATAAAATTAAATATTACAATGTAATAACAACATGAAAAAATTAAAAACTATACCCCTTTCAAATGATACAATATCGAGACGTAATAAAATAAAATAGTTGGCAAAACCAAAAGTGCACATCCCGCAAGTTTTCCACTGTATGATAAAAAAATAACAATTAAAAAATATTTTTAATAAATTTAAAAAGATTTAAAAATTTAAAGAAAAATAAATAATTAAAAATTGAAAAAATATTTTTTTTTAAGTTTGCAAAAATAAAAAAAATTAAGTACTATACATAATATAATATATAATTAATATCAAGTGGAATAAAATAAAACAAAATAAAAAGAAAAAAAAAAGAAAAAATCAATGATATCGTAAGGAATCGAACCCAGGACCTTGCCCTTGGCGATCCAACGGCATAACCATTACGCCACGGCTGCCTAATACGTATAGTGGTGTTATCACGGTATACAAGTGTAGCACTTGTTTTATGGATTACACTATGTTTAGCCAGCAATTATTATATTTTGTTTTTAAACTATTAGCTGTCAAAAATAATAAAAAATAAAACTGTTTATAAAAATTAAACTACTGAACACATTTTAGTGAATTTAAATAGGGTTCTGGTCTGATAGTAAACAAAGTGAATAAAATATAACCCAAGGCAATCCGACCAAAATTGCGATCTGTAGAGTCGTGACGTACGTACATACGTACGTACATACGTACGTACATACGTACAGACCAACCGACAACTGCTGTTTGTGATTTTCAATTACAATTTTAATAGTATTTATGAACTCAAATTGATTTAAAAATGGTTCTATTTTATAGATTAGAATCTCCTCTTTTCAAAAAGCTTCAATTTGAATGGATTTCGTGTGAAATTAACTTAGATATAACTTCTTATATGAACGAAAGTCAGCTCTGACGCACAAAGCGATAATAAAGCACATACCGCTAGTTTAGCGGTATGTGCAATAATTAAAATTAGTTATTAAACGTATAAATAAACTATTAATTAAAATATTATTATAATTTTATAGTGACGAGCTGCAAGACTTTTTACTTAACTTTTTGACTGTTTCGTGTGTCGCGAAATTAAAATGGTTGAGAAACTATGATTCTAACATATAGATCATCTTTGTCATTATCAAATAACAGATGAGGGTATATATTTCTAATACCGGATCTTAGACTATAGAGAGACCGGGTAAATGCTGTTTCTAATCGCTTATCTATGGTAAACTCGGGACATGCATTTCGGTGATTTTGGTATTTATTTCCACAGTAATTACATAGGTACTAAAAAATCTTACTTGCCCGTTTTTAAATTCAAACGACACTAAAATCTTGACCAATGCAAGTAGAATTTGAATCCGGGAGGGGCCAGGTTCGAGTGTTCGTATTTTTTTTATAGAAAGCAGACGGTATTTTAGGGTGGATATCATACATGGAGTCAGGAATTTAAATTTAAAGTGCCAGAAACTTTAAATACGATACAATATTATGGTATACACTGCATTTTTTAATTTTACCCAAAATTCTAGCTTGTTTGTTTGCATATAATGTGAAAAGAACTTAATATTTTGTACTTATGTGGGTTGAAATTTGGCAAAAAAATTGGTTGTCTGTAAAGTCGGTTTACGGACGATAGTTTTACGTGATAACGTATTCCGTAATACATAACCTAAATTCTACATATAATAATTATAATAATTCGAATCTATGATATTGCATCTTTCGCTTGAAATTTAGGTTAATTTTATTTATTAAATTACTCACCACCTATAAAAATAATTTTTTTTATTAACTTTCTTTCTTTCGTATTTATTTAAGTCTCAAAGATTAACTGTCATACTATTTATAAAACAATTGTTACACTGTTTATATAAAATTCCAAAACCAAATAGGTGCAGTGAATCCGGGGATAACCTTCCTCAAACTCACAAAATTCGTACTCTCTATAACAAGGGCGGGCAAATCTTTTGATCGGCGGGCCACATAGCTGATGAAAATTTGAACGCGGGCCGGATGGCTGACGAAAATTTTACCGCGAGCTAAAAATTTGCAGAAAAAAAGATCCTCACATTCTATTTTCGCATTCTAAAATTTTCTAAAATGCTTCGCGGGCCGGATAAAATTGTGCTGCGGGTCGCATCTGGCCCGCGGGCCGCCATTTGCCCGGGCCTGCTCTATAATTTTAGTATAGCTATATATATTACTTATTTTAAATAGGTACCGTTTTTGAATTATAAATCTAACTACACAATGACGTGACTCTGTCAGAATGTTATAGTGTTGATTTATAACATCATCTCAGTTTTACCCTACACTCGTATTATGATATTCACCCGTTTTACTCGACAACACATTCGTCTTATGCATTGTGTTATTCAAATACAAGTTATGCGACCGAATGTTACAATGTTACATAATGGTTGCAATGTTATGGCTGGTTTACACGTTGCGAGCTGCTGACCTGACAGTAGACACCTGCTCGCATTGTGTAGGTACTCGCACGCCAGTAGCTCGGCTCGCCTGTGCTGTCCACATAAATTCGAGTAGCTGCGCAGTATCATGCGAGTTATGGTGATGTCGAGTCAACGTGCTTTAATTAAAAAAATTCCAGCCAATTTATTGGGCGACGGGACCATTCCAACTTCAAAATGTTCACATTTGATATACAATATAACAAAGAAAATAAAATTTCTGATATCGCATGAGGTGACGCGAGGAATGGCTAGTATTCCATATGATATAATTTGCTATTAGTTGCCATGGTTACCTAGTAATATGTTTCACGGAGACTGGAGTACGCGAGTGAGCCGTGAAAATGTCTGCAATTCAGACAGAGAACAGTTTCTTATCTCTATGGTAACTAATGATACAAAACAAATTTCTGGTTTTCTGGACTTTCCGTAGCGATCTCTCTCTCTTAATTGAGGACATTTTCACTTATGGCAAAAATACCGTTATAGCATATATCTCTCTTACACGTGCGCTGATTTTTCCCAAAAACAACAGGGTTCTTTGAATATCAAAACATTCTCCCAAAATTTGATTTCAATCCGCTCATCGTTTGACCTGTATCGTGCTCACAGACTAACAGACGCACAGAGTTTTTCCAAAAATATGTTTTTTGGATTCAAGGGATCTCAAAACGTAAAGATATTGTAAAATTTTTGACCTAAACTAGTACCTACCTACTATTCCCCACTTGCGGGTTGGAATGGTAAAACTGTAATAAGGTCTATGACCACAGTATTATACTATATGAATTGGAAAATGCCTATAAAAAACTTCAAAAAAAAAAAGAGAAGAAAAGGGTTTGAATACACGTGCGTAGGAAAGGTACCGCTCGCAACCACAAATTCTCGCAACTGCCTGGCAACACTGACGAGCTGGTGCCGAAAGTGTCTGAACGATGCGAGTGATGTGCGAGCTGCTGTCAGGTGCTAGGCCAGTGAAAACTATGGAGGGTAGAGGTTAAGGAGAACCATCTCTGTGTACGAAAAAGTGTCCATCAAAAAGCGAATGGAAGGCAAAAATTATTAGAGTAGGATAGAAACGTAAACGAGGAAAGAAGAATTTCCGCTTTTTTATGGCGCACTTTTCGAAAGTAAAACAAAAAATAAAAAAAAAAAAAAACAATATAATATAAAGTTAATTTTTGAATTAAATGGCATTTTTAAACGTGCTATTATGCATTTAGTAGTAAACAAACGATTATATTGACATGAATACACTATAAAATAACTAAAAATATTAGTAAAAGCTAACAAAAATCTCGATACAATCTCACAGCAGGTTTTTAGGTTATAATTTTGTTTTGGACTAGGTAAACAGTTTAGATTTTTTATACTGCAGTACCTATTATTAACGACTCTAATCATTGAAAATACTAAATTTTCCAACTCAACGCTTTTCAATTTCTTTAAAACTGCTATGGAGGGCAAATAACTGCTTAATTCATTTTATACTCGGATGCAGCGCTAGCGCCATTCTGGACGATTTTTGAACTGTTATTTACAAAATTTAGATGGACTCTTCTTCAACTTATCTCTCATATAAGATAGTACTCCTTATCTCTACCTTCCATAGTGAAAACAAAAAAATGTTCAAGTAACTCGCATGCGAGCTACTATCAAACTCGCTCGTGGGAGTAACTCGTAAGATACGTCCATACGGTGCGAGTTACTGCACTGCAGCCACTCGGCAGACCGACTCGCAACGTGTAAAGTGTAAACCAGCCATTAGGTGTGCCGTGGCGCTAGTATTGTGAATATTGTTAACGTGAAATGTCATAAATTCATTAGATTAAAAAGTTTGTTAACTAACTACAAGAAGTGTTGCAGTTCTGTAAACTGTTGTATAATTCTGCAATAGTATTCTGATATAGCGCTGCTAATTGATAGTTAAAGTGCAAAACCTCGTCGACATTTTTAAGTTTTTATATTGTTTGGCTCAAGACTAAAGTTTGTAAAAATGTATAGTTATTCTCAACGTTTTTTCGTCACGGTGCAGTTTCGTTAATTTAAAAATTTGACGGCACACTAACGATAAGATTTAAAGGAATTTTACTTGGGCAATTGAGTGAGAATATAATAAATTTGTTGCACGACCCCCTATAAAACAGCTCTTATTTATGCGGGTATAGCGATTGTAAATTAAAACATGTCGCACTAGTGCGTAGAGAAAAAGTAACAAAACCCAGTCTGATTTATTTATCACGAGGTAAACACTATTTTGTCTGTGACCAGTGTTTTTTTTAGTTTGTTGGCAAATTTAAAGTTTGGGAAAAATATGACCTACAAGGTCATATTTTAATTACTACTAATTTTATGAAGAGAGAGTGCGAATTTTGTGTTTGTGTGTATGCGGAGGGTAATCTCCGAAACTACTCATCCGATTTAAAATTTTATTCACCAATATTTAGAATGGACCTTTAGACTGAATATAGACTATATTATATTATTATTGCGTTAAAATAAAATCGATTTTCGTGGAAACCAATTTTCCAACGTAAGTGGTAACGGTGGCAATCTATAAATCTCGGAAAGCCGGACCTGGTCACTAATTTATTTATAAATGTAAATTATGCCATGAAAAAATATTTACTGGAACATACTGAATCTCTCATAAGCTAGACTTTTAAAGTTTCATTACGGATAGAGTACATAGAAAACTTCATTCTTTTGAATCTAAAGTAGTCAAAAAAACCAACAAAACGAAAAGATTAATCAAATATGATAGGTTATACATCATTATTGAGAAGAAGGAAATTCTTTTGACGCAGCGAAAACTCATAAAAGTAAATAATTAATTTCACATATTATTTTTTTGTAGTAATTTATTTATGAAATACGTCACGTATCCGTACAGGGAAAGTTTTAAAATTAAAAAAGAATCTTTACATCTACGTAGGTATCTACTTAGATGTTGCGAAACTTTGGTAAAAAACTTCAATAAAGTTGATTAGAAGTTTACTTAAAAAATTACGCCAGTAGTTTCGAGTATAGGAAGCAACTTTTAAGAAATAAAAATAATATAACGAGCGTGTTTTAAAGTGTATTAGTTTGTTTACAGTGTCTACAAAGGCCCCTCAATATCCTTAGCATCAGGCATGGGCAACATTCGTTTCAACCAGAACAAACATTGAAGCTACCGATTCAAGGAATGATTGGATGTAGGGTTGCCAACTTGGGGGTTTTCCCCCTAAATTTGGGAGGTTAAAATGTAGAATGAGATTTTTAGGGTCATAATATTTTTAGGGGTAATTTTAAGGACACAAAAAAAAACTTAAAATTTTTCTATCAGACATTAGATGAATTACAAAACCGACTCATTGTTATATTATCTGTTTACTAAGTACCTAGTAACCTAGCAGTCCCTAATATAGTATTATAGTAAAGTAACATCATGTGGCGCTCGGTCAAAGGGGCAAACTTTGCTGAAAATGAGTTAACAATGAATTCCGATTACTGTAACTGTAGAACAATAATTTTGTTTCTTATTAACTTATCTTCAATAAAGTTTGCCGCTTTGACGACTGTATTCACTATTTACTATTCTGCTATATGAGGAGACCGAGCGCGGTCACGATAGATATTTTATTTTGTTAAAGTAAAACTATTATTTTTTTTAGGAAATTTTTAGGGATATTTCAACTTGTGGTTAGGGGCAAATATTTTTAGGAGTTATGACAACCATGGTTGGGGATATACGGCTGCGAAGTATAGTACGTCCACTAAAAGGATGGGAATAGGGTCTCTAATTTAGGGAAAGCGCCGTGTTAAATTATACATTGTACCTTTCAGTAATCCAGATATGAATGAAAAAATTAGGGGTTATGACTTAATAGCCCGTTATGCACGTCACGCTGAAAGAATTTTTGTGCTTCCAATAGTTTGGATCTCCTCATGAACTCTAGAAGATTGGTGACTAGATTATCCTGAGGAATTACTCCGGTCTCATCAATGTATCCAACGATGCTTGCTCTCCTGTAGGAGACATAATTGAATGATAATCTAAAGTGATTATTATGCAATATTCAGCTGTGACCATGTAGGGTGTTGATTCATTGATGCACCTTCAATCGAAGTGCTAGTAGCGTTACGGCATTCGAGTAATTGACCGGACTTATAGTTGACGATAAGTATTATAGAGATTTGTGAGAAAATAACACCGTTATGCCTGTTCTAAGTTTCTTTCTAAGACAAAATCTCGAGAATAAAAAATGATATCGACTACGCTAAGGCTTTAATCGACGCGTATTAACAAATATGATCTGAAATTTTTCAAAATCAGTCCAGTCGTCTTTTTTTTCAACCAAAAGGACTCTAAAAAAGTAGATTTTACATAAAATCTCGCGGATAAAAACTGTATCGATCGAAACGTGATGACGTCATTTTGAGCCGAATGATATTTGTCAAAATCGGCCCAATTATGTTTTTGTTAACAAAATACTGCAAAAAAGTGGATTTTATAATTTTTTGAAAAACATTTCTCGGGTATAATTTGTTAAATATCTACAGATTTAATACTCAATAATGATCATACTGAAAAGTTGGTCGTGTGGACCTCAAGGAGCGCACTTGTAGAGTCGACCCACCTCACGGCTTATTTAAAACTAGCGGTCCCGCTCGGTTTCACCCGGGTGCAAAAGAACGAATGGAGGGAGGGACATGAGTACGCACATTCATCTTAGTTTATCGAGATGAATGTTGTGTCCAAATTTCATGATGATAGTTACCGTTTAAAAGTTTTCGTCGGACGGACAAATTTTAAGTTATATTTTGCAACATTTTTCATTGATGTTCCGCTCCTATTGGTCGTAGCGTGATATTATAAAGCCTATATCCTTCCTCGATAAATGGGCTATTCAACAAAAAAAAAATTTTTTCAATTCGAACCAGTAGTTCCTGAGATTAGTGCGTTCAACCAAACAAACAAACTCTTCAGTTTTATATAATAGTATAGACCAGGCCTGGACAAATGGCGGCCCGCGAAGCATTTTATTAATTTTAGAAAAATAGTAAAGCAATAGCAAGGGCGCCAGAACAGACGAAAATCCTTTTTTTTGGGTGACCTTTTTTTTTGCTCTCCAAATGCGGAAATAGAATGTGGGGACCTTTTTTTTTTGCTCTGAAATTTTTGGTCCGCGGTCAAATTTTCATCAGCTATACGGCCCGCGGTCGAATTTTCATCAGCTGTGTGGCCCGCTGATCAAAAGATTTGCCCGTCCCTGGTATAGACTATAGATTATTTCCATATAAACATAATGAACGTTGTGTTGTCGGTCAAGGGTTTGACATGTCTACTCTCTGTGCCTGTTGAAGGGTTCCTAGGGGTTCTATTAACATTATTATGTACTGATTCTGTTTTAAGGACATAATGTAATATAAAGTAAGCACACAAAATCTTACGTATATGAAAATCATCTTGCTGTCGTGCCAACATCGTCTTATTTGGTTTCTAAAAATAAGCAGAACTGTTAAAGCAGAGCGTGTGCGCATACACTCGTGCGACCACTTCACAGACAAAACAAATCCTGCGCGACGAACTCGTAAAAACGTGCCCTAACTGTTGTTTCCTCAACCGTCGATAACGCATTATTTTTCTCGTAGTAATTATTAAAGCGATTGAAATCTAAGGGTATTTTGTAACACAAGAAAGAAATCGAGGGGAGTCGCGTAGCACTAGACTCGCATTCGGGAGATACCGGGTTCGAATCCCGGCAGGGGCAGATGTGGCTGGGACTTTTTCCTGCTGCCTCTCGCCGAGAAACGGTAATTCCTGTACCGGTCATCTTGTTGAGGTCAAACGCCTATATTTAAAATTTGCCTACCTTATCCTAATGTCCCAAAATTCCATATTAATTCAGTGGAAGTTAAAAAATGTAGAAAATAACGGGAAGCGTGGTAGATGGAAAATAGTAATGGTGGCAATTATGCGTCTGTTATGACATAAAGTCGAGAAACGGACGTTAAACACATTATTGTTATTATTATTATTCAAATATTTGATTAACGTTTGATTAGAATTCTTCAATAAATAAAATTATCGACTAATTTTTCAGACAAAAATATTAACAAAAAATAATAATTAATACGTTGACGTTTCGGTCCGGATTTGGATTCTCTTCAGAACTGATCCAAAAAATATAAAAATAATTAATAATTAATTTCTAATCCGTATTTAATTATTCGCTTTAAGTTTTTAAATTAGTGTCAAAAATTGAAAAAATAATACTAATAATTTTATTTATTATTATTATTATTAACACAAGAAAGTTCGACCGGTTTCACTATACTTAACGCGTTAATGGACGTTTTCACGTCCGAAAAAATGCTACACTTACGTTAGCGAGGACTGGATTCTCAAAAAAAGTTCTGCGCCTTCATAGAAAGCAATGACGCCATTTAGGATCGGATATAACGATTAGTTTGCTTCAATATTCGTGTAATTTGTTGTTCTTTAATGATACGTGACACATTCTATAAAGTGATATGAAAGTTTAAAAATCTGTTTTACTAAAACCACAATCTTTAATAGACGTTGAGGACAGAGAAAATGAGAGAGATAGAGACCATTATAGGTAGCATCGCGGCGGCGTTGCTGCAAGGCGTCGTCATCTAATCTCATTACCAATTTAATAAGTGTTGACGCTAATAGGGATGGGAAACCAAACCCCACTGCTGGGGACGGGAAAGTCTTGCCGTTATACCATTTTCATATAATCCGCTCGATGAATCCAATTGTATGAAATACATAATATACATTCTTTTATGAAATCAAAGTACATTCATTGAATTATTTGGGTTTTTTTTTACATATAATCTCTCTAGTCTTCACCGTTTAATTGTACTCTGGTGAAGTGAAACGAGGGATAATCTATTGCTATTAAAATTCAACACAGCAGGACAACCAATCAGATAACTTTGTGCATCCTAGCAAAGCATGTGATGAGGTTTTAAGTCCGCTGCACACGAGGCTGGATTTGTCTCTAGGTTCCTTACTAGATTTCACTACTAGTTTTCAAGCGCTGGTTTTCTTAATTACTATTATGTGCTCGTTTCACATGAGACGTCTGTACAAGCTAGTTCTACAGGTAGATTGGGTGCGCGCGCAGTGATAGAACAATAACAAAATTGCATGTTTATTGTCACACTATGGCATAGTATTTGTTTGTGGGCGTTTGTTTAAGTCGCACACGTGACAAGATACTGCTTCCTGATTGGTTCTTGCTCATACCTAGCAGCGGACCTAGCAAGAAAAATAGCCCCTCTTCTAATTTTAATACCTGCCTTGCGAGCTAGCAGACGAGCTCGCAGTGACGTCATTTCCAGCTTCGTACCCAGCCTACCGGCCAGCAGAAATTCAAGCAGTGTGTCTAGCCTCGTGTGCAGCGGCTTTTTCTTTTACCTCTAGAGTCTAGACTGTACTTTTTATTATATTTTATTTATCCTCTTTATTCTTTCAGACTAAGTTAAGTCAGATGAGAACAATTTATTCATAGTTGAAGATTATAAAGATAAAAAAATTAAAATGTTAATGCGATTATTTTAAAATTAGGCACAAGATTTTTATTTTGTTAAAATATTTTGTAATCAGTTTTAACGTCCTGTATTTTACGACGTTGTTTTAATCGTAATTTAATTAAAAAAAATAAATTTTCGTCAAATATATAACATGACGCGCAAGAGATAAAGTTTATACAGTTGCGCAAAAATGTTATTAAATTAGTGACACATCAAACATACAACTAATAATATTATTCTGTGCTTATATAAAATGCTAAGTTCTGTAGCGCGTCAATTATTCATTTGCCCTATAGAAATAGAGAAATAAATTGCATTAAAATATATTTTCTAAAGCATATATTATGTAACTTATACAGGGCATTTCACTAGACACTGTTTTAATATAATCCAGTATCTTTATTGGATACGTAACCAGACACTTAAAAACGGCCAATCGTATGTTGGGCACACTGATGATAGGGTTCCGCAGGAGGACAGCGTGGTGTAATGGTCAGCGTGCTGGCCTTTGGATCATACTGTCGTGGGTTCGAATCCCACCTCTGCTCATGGACATTTTGTGTTTGTCGTTTAGACCCAGCTTTGATATTTAATGATACTGGCCAGATACCAAGAGGTAGTGCCACCCCCCCAAGTGATATTCTCTTGTATATGTGCATATGCTATATATATGTGGATATATACAATTGAATATACCTTTTAAAAAAAAAAAAAAAAGGGTTCCGCAGTGTTCGTATAATCGTTGCTTGATAAATATCACACCTCAACCTAGAAATGCGTGACTGCAATATGTTGGTACAGTTTTCTAGATCAGTAATTAAAGAGATCCATAAGTTACTATTTGCTTTAATAAAACCACTTTGAAATCTTTGGAAAACAAATAGTCTTAATAAATATCGGACGGTTTTTTTTTAATATAGCCAAGGTTACCGACGGATGGGCTTAACTATTCCGGCCCGAGAACATAGATAACTGGGTCTACCGTGGACATAACTGTATCCCCCGTGGACACAACTGTTCCCAGCTGATCTTGCAGATCCGTGCTGGATACAATATGTGTACGATTCTAGGTAAAACTTCTGTTTCCGGATTTAACGTCTCTAATGCCCATAATCACCGAACACTATTGACTTTTTCGCTGCTGCTGGCGTATACGTTTCATTTTTGTGTTTGTCATATGCTACGGACGTATATATACGTTTTAGAATTTTGTCGGTTAACTGCTACGAACGTAGTGATTTTTCATTGTAATTATAAATAAAAATATGTTTTGTACAATTATTAAAACGTAATAAGATTTATTTTCAATTTTTGCCGCCTCTCAGTTTTAAGTAGGTGGTACTATACTAAGGTCAGGTAAATTTTTTCTCTAAGTCAGCATAGAAGACATACTACAATTTGTATTCTTCTTAGCAGTGAAAAGGTTAAGGATAGAATTTACCAATCTTGGAACAAATTTATTCGTTAGAATATAATTTATTTTCAATTCACCAAACAAAATATCAGGTAGAAAAGTTAGTTAAAGAACAAATATACACTGCACTATACTCCTTGCTCTTTTTATTGAATATTTTGACGTTCACCCAAAAATTCGATCGATGGAGTCAAGAAAAAAAAGTATCACAAAATAATAATGTTTTATCGTAACTCAATTGCACACAAACGACCACTAACTTTAAGGATTTACAACTATACACTTCACAAAAAGTTAATAAATAAATAAACTCACAAGAGCAACTGTAGATATAATACTCCGCGTTTATAGGTTAGGTATTATGATCTATGTTACGGTCTTTATTAATTTATCATCGAAGTCAGACAGAATAAATTAATGCCTGCTGTAAACATAATTATATTTGGTGAATTGAATTGTCGCTATTTATTCGAAAGAATAGCTACCTGAAGAACAAATGAACCGAATAAATAACGACTTACGTTCGGTGAATATGGCAATAAATGACGTAACGATATCTTCGACTGAACATAATATTACCCATCACTTTGTTAGAGTTTGTTACACAGTTCATCATTGTTTTTTGGGCATTCGATGTTTGACATTTAAAAATGTTCAAGATGAGAGTGGGCACCGTTTTCAAACGAGAATGAGCGACGTAAGAGCGTAGGAGAGTGTCTTACAAACGTGACAAAATACAGAAACAGATATACGGAGGTTAAAACGTGACGTGGCGTCAAAACTTGTTAAAAATACAAGTCTCCTTTCTGTGCTTTAACGTTGTCAACATAAAAAGATCCTTTCAACGCGTGATGTATCAAAAGGGTACAATATACTCATGTCAATGACATATTCTCGTTTATGTGTTTTTATATTTATTTATATCAAACAGCGGTAAATATACATTTCTAGTTTAATGTTTTTATTTAAATAAATCCTTAATAAATGTCCACTTTGTCATTATTAAGAATTTATTTGACTTAAATAAAGATAAGAATTTTATATCGTTTATTTTTGACAAAATTTGTGTTATACGAACCATCATAAAAAAAACATTCGTGAGACTCTCGCGCGTTAGAAGTTAAACTTCTTAGGTCTAGCATTTGTTGACGATTTTATTATTTCAAGATTAGCAAATTGGTTATGTGGAATTCAAAATTCAAATCTTCGAAAAAAAGAAAAATGCCTTTCCGAAAATTTCAGGGTCTTTTAAAAACAGATAGGTACCTAGTCACTATAAAAAAAGTTGAGCCAAAAAATATAAGCATTTGATTTATTCAAATTTGAAAATTTCAAAATTTTGCAGTTTTTTGATTTTTCAAATTTTTTTTCAGATAGGTATATATTTTTTTACATCCTTTTTAAAATGAACCAAAGTAGATTTTTGTAATTATAATAGTTTTGAGATATTCAAAAAATAAAGATTTCAAAAAATAATAAATTTTTGAATTTGGCAACTCTTTTGAAATTTTTTTTTAATTCTTTTCCGTTGGTAAAATCGTTATAGAATGAAAGAAAACTTCTGACCAAATTTTATCCCAATCGGAAGGAGTCAATTCCAATTATCGGTCGATTTGACATGGAATGACCCAGGTACAGTTACAATCATGCTTCGTAATTTCGCGCAATTGAAAATCAGTACATATTGTCGACCGCTGGAGAAAACAAAAGAGAATTGTAACGATTCTTATTGTGTGCACTTTATTCATTGCTTTTATGTTTTATTTCAGCTAGATTCTTTAGCTCTGTGTAACATTTCTCGTGTATTTTTGAAGATTTAAAGAGATGTAATGTCATCGAAACACCCAAAAAAAGCTCAGCAAACATTCCTATGAAAAGTGTATCAAGCATTTATTTGATCCTGTTATTTTCCAGATCGTGAGTTCGATACATAATTGAAGCAAAAATTAGTTTTTATGTGGTTTCCAGATAATAAAAAATAAAATATCACTGATCTTTCTATATTAAACCAGTAGTCCGGCTTTGCATGAATTTGTAGTTTTTCCGCCGTTTTTTCGTCGACTTACGTTACAAAATTGATCTCCACGAAAAGCGATTTTATTTTAACGCGTTAACATAAAGTTTATGTTCATCTTGAAGGTCCATTCTAAATATTGATGAAAAAAATGTTGAAATCGGATGAAACTAACAAAATTCGCACTCTCTCTCTTTATATAATATTAGTATATTAGTATAGATAGTATACCGGGTCATGAAGGAATCCGGAGCATGAGATGGCGGGTAGCCTTGCTAGACAAGGACCCGCACTGCGAAATTCATTGGACCAGAACCGATTTGTGGAATACCTATACGAATATTCAACAAACTTAAAAGTAGGACCCGCAATCAGCAAATCTCTAACTGGAGCTTGCGAATCCAGGAAATTCACATGGGGAAAAGATGATAGTGGGCCTTTCAAATAGGCTTCAGGGCTTGATTAAACTCAGTAGACCAAAGCTCAGAAAAGTGATTGGGCTCTTGACCGGAAACAAAACACTGTTGTGATCGATATGTTGTGTCAAAAAGAACCGACAATAGTACCTATATATGCACTCTCTAAACATGAAATTTTCATTAATTGCATAAAAAAGCTGTATTCATTTGATAATCAGTGATTTTCGCAACAAATTAGTGAATTTTCACTAATAAATTACTTTCTAAAACTGAAATAGTGAAAATGTCACTATTTGAAATAGTGACTTCTGATTCACTTCCGGAATAGTGAATTCAAGTAAAATTCACTGTCAGAATAGTGATACCCGCATGCATGATTTTTATACGTGTCGCTGGTGTCGCCTCCATACAGTTACTATAGATACTTATTATTATTCATGTAGAGTGTAGATCGTTCTATAGCAAGTTCTTTGTAAAAAGATAAACAAATAAATAATAAATTTATCAGGTAAGTTAATTATATTATTTATATTATATTTTCATAGATTCATAGTAAAGCATTGCATGTATAGGCTGGGTGCACGAAGCCTACTAGCGCCGGTAGTGGGTAATAGATAATAATTATTGAACTCACTTTTTACGGAAATCGCGTCATGTTTGTAAGGTGATAAGTCGAAAACTTTAGTTGGGCATGATGTGTCAAAAAAAAATGTAATAAGAAAAGAACGTCAAATTAGGGCACCAATAGTCTTTATTTTACTTAAATGGCCATCAGCGCAACAGTCCGGAACACAACAAGAATTTCCAAATCTCTTAGTTTTCCCATGTTTTCTTTGTAATTAAAAAATTCATAAAATTATAACTATTTTCACTTTTAATAAACATTGCTCACTGACATACGGAAAATTTGAGCTTGAAGTTTCCCCTAGTGCCCACCACAAACGCTTGCATCGAAAAAGTTGTAACTCCGCCTCCCTGCACATAGCCCATACTATTGTTTTTTTTTTACCGATTTTAAATTATAGTCAATGACATAGGATCATAATTAACAATGAATTAAGGTTATGTTTTTTTGACGCGAATTTTCTAATTCTATTTGTATTCAATTTTTAATCGACTTGTAAAAATATAAAAGTTAATTAGGTATACTAGTGAAAGTAACGAATGAATAAAGGTTTTAAAAATCTGTAATCAAAAAATGTTGATGTCAGCTGACATTTAAAGGCTCAATTACATTGAGCGAGTTTACAAGCTGCTTGTTGGCGAGTTTAGGAGCGGGCGAGTTGGCTAGTGAGATACGGATGATGACACACAAACTTCTCACTCGCTCACTAGCCAACGAACCACGTATTGTGAATTTGTTGTTGTTTTTAGCATTCCATCTACCATCTGCAGTAAATCATTAAAATGGGTACAGTCTAATCTCAAAATATTGCGATAAGCCATAGGATCTTCGTCCTTCAACTCTTTCAGTAAACTGATCGATGCACCATATTTCCAACGTCTTTCTATCCATGGTTTCACCCACACCCTTCTCTGCCTCAATTTTTTGCTTTTCTTTTTTTAACTCCTTTTTGATAGCACGAGCTAAAATAACGATTCCCGCACGAACTACTTCCGTCGACATTTTGAAACTACCAAGACGCATCTTGTTCACTAGCAACTATGATGACACATGGCTAGTTTACTAGTTAACAATCCTAAACGCCGAGTAAAGTTGACCGGCTTTCAACTTTACTCGCAGATAGTTTACAATCTGCTACTTGGCTAGTAAACTGATTACACTGAGCGAGTTTACTAGCAACTAGCGAATTCGCCAACAAGCAGCTTGTAAACTCGCTCAATGTAATTGAGCCTTAATGGTCACTTACATAATTAGTGAATTTTTATATTCATTAATTCATAATGTGAGTATTCACTAATTCTGCGTGGTACGATTCTAGCTTTGACAAACAGTGAATATGCACTTATAATTAGTGAAAAATCACAGATTCATGTTTAGAGAGCATAGTTTGTGCCATTTGCTGTCTTTTATGTAACCGACCTCAAGCCAGCGCGGCGGTTCGTCTGTAATGTATACAAATGCAGACACGTTAATGGGAATAAGGTAGATTCGGAACACTGTGAGTGAAGAGAGGGTGATATTGTTCATAATGGCCACCCTCCTTCCCACAATATGAACGCACACGTCGTTTGGGATTTGGTGGAACATTAAACATGCGAGAACAATAATTGTATGTCCTATAGGCGTTCCCAAAATCGTTCGAATGGACCAAAATAATACATCTGGAAGTATAGTGAAATGAGTGCTCGTTTGAAATAGGAAAAATTCGAGTCGAAGTGCCAAACCCTGCCGACAATATGTATTGCACATATCGCTAAACTAGCAGTATGTGCTTTTTTGATAATACGGGCAGTGCGGCTTTCTTATGTGAACTTAACTTTTTTGTTTTTGTACAAAATAAAAAATGACACCCTGCGCGCGCATCAAATATACCTACAAAGCAAACTTTAATACCGTGCATCGTGTGAAGCCAACACATAAAATCCATCACAAAAACCAGCGCTTGAAAACTAGCAGTTAAATCTAGCGGAAAAACCAGCCTCGTATGCAGCGGTCTGACGACACAAGCTAACCTGAAATAATATTTGCATATTATGAATGAGCGATTCGTTATATTTATCACGTTTATGCACGTGCAAGAGACCAGCACAATGTGTACAGACGTACATATGAACAAGCATTTACCACAAATCCATGCATAATTGTATCGTTCACATGGTTGGCGTCATCGGTTCAAACACGATCACATCATGAGATTATGACGTTACAAGTGACGTACATATACGCACAGACCATTTATATATACACATAATATCACTTTGTAGTTTGTACATAACTAACCTCACATCATACTTCACTTTAACCTCAATTCATACGCACAGAATCTTACATATAACACATAACCTTACTTTATAGGCACATAGCCTTACTTTATACACATATAAGCTTACTTTTTCACTTTGCATGCACATAACCTCGATTTATACGCACAAAATATCACTGTGTGCGCACATAACCTTACTTTATACACACATAATCTTACTTTTTCACTTTGCATGCACATAACCTCGATTTATACGCACAAAATATCACTGTGTGGGCACATAACCTTACTTTATAGGCATATAACCTTACTTTATACCACTGAAATAATAATTCAGTGCTTTATACACACATAATCTTACTTTTTCACTTTGCATTCACATAACCTCGATTTATACGCACAAAATATCACTGTGTGCGCACATAACCTTACTTTATAGGCACATAATCTTACTTTATACACACATAATCTTACTTTTTCACTTTACATGCACATAACCTGAATTTATACGTACAAAATCTTACTGCGCGCACGTAACCTTACTTTACAAATGCATAACCTTACTTTTTTTAGAAGCTATTTTATAGGACGGTGTGCAAAAACATAATTTCACTTCGTATCTCACTTTACAATAAATTGCAAAAATGAATAGCGCTGACATGGCCGTCATTTAAACGATAAGGGCAAATTATATTTTTAACAAACTCGCAAATTTGGTAAATAAACCGTATAAAGAGCCATTTTAAATTCGTCTATTGTTTGATAAGAAACTGTCTAATGATTTACAGCTAGTTTTGTGGTCAGTATGACACTCCCTTAATAAACACAATGTCTGTATTTGCAACATCAATGTTACAACATAGTACACGAAGGTTGGTCAGCTAGTAGCTAACAGCGGAGCTTTGGAGCCTTTAACGATCGTAAATCATAACAGAAATCTGTCCTGTGGCGTTCACAGATGACATGTTACACTGCACCACCGGTTCCACAATATGTACACGGAACTGCGTATACAGGTTGTACATCTTGATTTTCTATTGGCATAACGCGATCCGATATCTGCTGGCAGGAATAGAAAACCATGAGGACCTCCGTCGATACACGTATATATCTGAAGAGAAAAAGGAGAACACAAGAGTGAAGTTGGCGTTTGTCACCATGTAGGCAGCCATTTTCGTTCGACTTTCCGAGCTCGATTGGCTCTCTTTTCTATCGTGAAGTTTCTTGCGATATCTCGAGTAATTGGATCGATGTATTTCGAGCAATTCGATCAATATTCTGGCAGTATGGACTATGTGCAAGGAGACGGAGTTACAAATTTATCGATGCGAGCGTTTGTGGTGAGCACTAGGGGAAACTACAAACTCAAATTTTCCGTATGTCAGTGAGCAATGTTTATTAAAAGCGAAAATAGTTATAATTTTATAAACTTTTTTAATTACAAAGAAAACATGGGCAAAACTAGACGATCGGGAAATGCTTGTTGTGTTCCGGGCTGTTGCGCTGATGGCAATTTAGGTAAAATAAAGTTCATTCAAGCCATAATTTGACGTTACGCTATCAGTGTAAACAAATTAATTGTTTATAAATATTGTACGTCATAATTGATAAATAAATAATTTTCACGTACCTTTTATGTGATGCTATTTATATAATGGTTTACAATCTTTTTTATTGTATATAAAATTAACAGCAGTTTTCCTTATTACATTTTTTGACGTGATAACGTCTATAAATTGATGAAACACCAGCTGCACGCACGAAAAAGTGTAACGCCGTGACGTCCGCCTGACCCTGTGCGTGCAAGCGAGAGCGCACAGTATAAGCGGTAGAGAAGCACGATCGGCCCAAGTTTGATAGCTACTAAAATTTAGGTTATGTATTATTAAATATGATATTCGAGCGGAATACGTTATCACGTAAAACTATCGTCCGTAAACCGACTTTACAGACAACCAATTGTTTTTTTACACATCGTGGCCAACTAAAGTTTGTGACTTATCGCTATAGAAACATGTCGCGATTTCCATAAAAAGTGAGTTAAATATTTCTCGATTACCCACTAGCGGAGCTAGTAGGCTTCGTGCACACCGTCTATATATGTCATAAAGATACAGTGTAAACTATATATCTCGAACTTCTATTTAACGAAAAACTCCTTAAAACGTTTGGTTTATACATTAGGTTCGTTCCAAGCAGCCAGCAAACAGTTTCTAAACCGTCACTCGCATGCGCACTAGCTAAAACGTGTTTTTAAATCGCCACTAACAGATTCGTTTTACCTACTGCGCATGAGGGCGACGGTTTCCAAACCGTTTATTGACTGCTTGGAACGAACTTATTGTTATTTGTTTATATTAAAACACTATATAGCGTAACAACCACTCTCTATATTAACATTACATTACATTAACATTAGGTCATTATTTAGACCCCAATAATGGAATTCTTAGAAATGATTGTTTCAGTGAGGAAAAATTAGTTGGACCCTCTGAGAACATGTATAAGAAACGTCATCCGTTTTTAACAATTTTAGCAATTTTTTTATGATGTTTGAAAAAAGCTAGTGAAAAATCGAGAATTTTCGCCACTCAAACCTTTAATTCCTCAAAATCCGTCCAGCAGAAACGGATGACAATTTTTTTACAGCATCTCTGAACAAAAACAAGAATTTTCCTCAAAATCGCAACCGGTTGCGACACAATTTTTTTTTTCCGATTTTCAAAAAATCGGTTCGCGCAAACCGTCCGCACGTTTCGGATGACAATTTTTTTAAACAATAGTGAGTACACGTACTTTAATGCTACCGCCTTTCCATTTGGTTTCTAAACAATTTTTTTTACGTTTTGACCCCCCCCCCCCCCTTTTCTCCGATTCCTTCCATTTTGGGGTTATGAGGTACTGAACAAAAAAGTTTCCAAATTGCTTCAGGAACTCAAATACCAAGAGTCATCCAGTCGCTTTCCACCGATTGAAATACGCACCATTGCCTTGAATAACCGGTATAGTATAAATACATGGAAACACGGAGCTATGAAGTTTGAACACAACAACAAGAGTCATAGCTATACCATTGAGGTTATAATCGGAGATAATATTATATTATGACCTCAACAGGTTTCAGAAAACACGCTGAGCTCTGTTAACTAGAGTGAGCTCGAGCTATAAATAAAACAATTGACAGCAAAATATGCTACTGTTACAATAAAAGGCTTATTTGAAGCGGATGCGCAAGTATAAAGGTATCCCGAGAGGAATTCGGCACACTTCCGATTAAAAGAATTTTTAATGTTGCAGTTAAAATTTGTTTTAATCCACAAATACTGCAGAATGCGACAAATTCAATATTTAATCGTGCTCAGAGGCTATGATTGGTCATACTTTCGACATTTCATGTAGTATATTTATGTTATTACACTACAAAGGTAGAAAGTTCTAGGCTCTCAAACTTTCTGCCCGTGTGGTGTATACTATTTTTTCTTCATACCTCGATCGAAAGTACATACTTTCGGCATCAATTGTAAGACAGAATGTCTAACATTTACGCATTGGTGGAATTACAGGCACTGATGCGGAGGAAGTATGTTCGGGCGACAGTAAGGAAAAATAACCATTTTAACTGTTGTTTAGATGTCGTTTCCATAGCAACGCTATTACATTTTATCTAACAGTCGCGAGCAGCTGTAATTCGTGTTTTTGCGTATAATCTCAAAGCTGCTTGCTTGAAATTTATCCGTGTTTTGAAGTAATTAATAAGTAATTAATTAATTCATATATTTAATTAATTGATAAGTAATTAATTAATTAATGTATTTAATAAGCGTACTTACGACCGAGGTATGAACAAAATAGTATACACCACAGTCCACACTGGCCTCGGACAGCATGGCTGGCAGTGCAAGCATAACAAAATTTCGGCCTTTGTGGTGTAAAATACCATTCTTTATATCTCGGGCGAAAGTACGTACTTTCTTTATACCTGGATCGAAACACGAAAGTATGTACTTTCGGCACCAATTTTAAGTGATTGGATGGAGAGTGCAGCTTATGGATCAAAAGTACGCTATTTATTTGATCCATAAGCTGCACTCTCCATCCAATCATTTCGATATAAAGGATCGCAATCTCTACTAATTAGTAGTTAGAAGATAACACATCAATTTTAAGGCAGAAAGTCTATACCGTGCGTGTATAAATGTATAAATGTTTGACGTTCTGCCTAAAAATACCGGAAGTACGTACTTTCGACCCAGGTATGAAGAAAATTTTATTTCTGTTAAATAAAAAGTATGATTTTTAAAACTTTTTCTTCAACAGCCATAACACGCAAATCTTTCCGAATCGAGCCTATGTTGATATAACTTTTTTTGCTTAAAATTATCTAAGAAATACACTCCTGATGTTTATATATACACAACGTCTCTGTCTGTACACAAAAATTTGTGACGAAATAATATATTCGAAAGAAAAAGTTTTTATATAAAAATAAAATTCTTGATTTCAATACGTACTAAGAACGTATACAATTTCCATTGAACTACGCTTGCATTAAGTGAAGTTACGATATATAGCAATAGATGAATGTTCTCTAAATTGCTATAAATGTCTAGTCGCATCAGCTGGCAAATATGTTAGCTCAGAACGGAAGCTATAGGGAGAGACTCTCCTCTCCAGGCCCCTTCACGCTTAGCGCGACGAAAATGGTAAACGATCTGACTTATAAAAAGGTACATTGACTAATACCTTACAGTGTAGACTGTACAAACTATTGAGTTTCTTATTTAGCTTTCTTCTGTAAGTCGTCAAAGATAAAAATGTCCTGGAAATATAGCTGAATTTTTAAACACTTTTATAACAAAAAAAAAAGTAAAACTTCTTCCTGCCATAATTTGTTATTATTCACCCGAAAATTCACAAAATATGAACTTTAAAATGAATTTACAATTTTATTCACTTTAAACGTAATGTATTGAACAAAATATTAATTTATAAAATTGTTCAAGAACGAAATGAACAGTCTAATGTAAGAAGAAAGAAATATAAACATAAAGATAATGAAAACAAAAGTACTACATTGCAATTACTTAGCTCTCGTTGGATTTTAAGCGTAAATCTTTATGAAATATTATTTAGCTCTGCAAGTTAAGTAGGTTTACAAAACCGATAGCGCCACTGGCAAGTAAAGTATGTGTCATTCTATTGTTAGTACTGCTTATATTTTCGGCCACATGATGGCGCCACTAGCCAGTGAAGTATTTGTCACCCAAATCACCGTTCGCGTCAACTTCCGTTCGGTTCGCCCGATCGCACTTTTCGTAAACGTTCTCGTCACGCATTCACCAGCTTACTCCCCAAGTCAAGCGTGCCTAAGGAAGTTTTACTTCAAAAACAGATCACCATACAGGGTATGTAAATGAGTTCTACTGTAGACATGCAATGTAGGTTACCTATGTTCATATTGTAACGCGACGCCACTGGAGACGGCGGCAGTGCATTGTTGTCGGAACCGCGTAGACAACAATACTTGCATTGTTGTCGGAAGCGCGTAGAAGAATGCCGAAGCTTTGAGAATGTCGAAGAATCTTCGAGAATGCGGCTGAAGAACCTGTATAAGCGGAGCAGCAACAAATAAGGGGGTCAGTCAGTTAAGTCAGTCAATGAGTTAACAGTTCTAAATTTCTATGCGAAATAAATAAACAGTCAGTACCGTGAACATGTACTACTGCGGTTACTGCCAGAAATAAATAGTGGTGAAATAAATAATTACCAGTATATTGTTGTTATATATCAAATAGACATTGAGTTTGTAGATAAATAGACGTTACATAAATATACTGACAAATATATAAATAGAGAACCGTGTAAATAGTTAATAAATATCGGTGTGTTCCTGTGTTGTAAATATATATTCGGTGTAGGTACATAGTAATTTAGTGTTGTCATTATTGCTTAGAATTCATTTGTTTTTCCGTTATTTTTTTTATTTCATTTTTACATTACTGTAGAGATGTGCCTTTTAGTTTGTATTGTTAACATTTAGTTTTGTAAATAAATATTTTCCCCACCAACAAAAAACAGTTTTTTTAGTTTCGTTACGATATTAAATAGTACCAACTGATATGAAAAATATTCTTGGAATCCTAATACAATCTATACTAATATTATAAAGAGGTAACGTTTGGATGTAGGAGGTAATCTCTGAAACAACTCATCCGATTAAAAAAAATAATAACATTCGAACTGTCATTACGTCACCGGCTTCAAAACAAGCTTCGTGTGAATTATAAAAGCCATTACGAAACCCAGCGCCACAGCTCGCTTGAAACGTAGCAGCCAAATCTAGCAAGAAATCTATAACGAAAAAACTAGAATTTGATGTCTGACGTTAGTGTTACCGACGACAACAATATTGTTGTGTTCGAACAGAACTACGGAATAGCCTCACGAGTATGTTTATGATTCATTGTTGAGCAACTTTTTTCTGCAGACAATCATATTAATATTTATTTTGATGTATCTAGTTTTTTTTTTTTTGAAAGGATGGTATGTCTGGGCACGTTATGCATATTTTATTATACATATTCTAGCCAGAGTATAGTGAGGTCTGATATGCTGCTGACACACTGATTTCTCAACTCGACGTGAAAATCTTCCGTTCGTCTTTGCATATTTAAAGCCAGGGCTGGATTGGGGAAAATTTTAATCAACTTATACAGGGTAATACAGTGGAGTTTCGATAACGTGAACTTATTACTACACGTCTTGTTCACGTTTTCGAAGAGTTCATCTAACTGAAAGAGCAGATAAAACTAATTGATTTAGTTTTTGTTAAAGGTTAAACACCTTAAAAATAGCTATTTAAGTAACTTTAATTTATAAAATAGATTAAACACGCGGCAGCGTATCAAGACAAGTTCAACAAAGAAAAGGGAAACAGCAGCTGTGTGTTATATTATACGAAACATTTTGAGACACTTTTGACCCCTTAATAACTCAAAATCTATTTAACATAAACACATGAAATTTGGTTTATTTATTAAAACCCCTTAGATTAACTAGAAACCCAATTTCATAAATACAGCTCAAACGGTTATTGAGAAACGTCTAAAAATCGGCATTTTTATCACTGACTGACATATAGATCAAAAACCTAACCCACTTCCAGATGACCTAGAAAGTTTAAATTTGCCGTCCAGCTAGGTAATTGTGTGTATGCAAAGGAAAAAATCAGAAAACAGTGAATTTTTTAGATTTGAAATATTTTCCAAGCAAACGATTTTCCTTAACGCCTTTCGAAAAAGAAAACTATAATAGGTACAGGAAAAAATATTAATTTTACAAATCACTTTCGAATGATAAATAATAATCTTTACAAAAAGTAATGATATCCCATCAAAAATATAAATGTGAAAAAGGGAGCCAAGTTCAATATTCATTGCAAAAATAATTGAGATTTTAAGAGGTGCCAAATTTTCACTTGGCAAGTTTTCACACATCTAAACATGAAGCTTAGGTATAAATCATAATATAAAACACGAAAACATGCCAAGTGAAAATTTGGCACCTTTTTAGAGCTCAATTGTTTTTGTCATGAATATTGAACTTATATTTTTACGGGATTTATAAATCATATACATTTTTGTATCCGAGTGAAGCCGGGACGGACCGCTAAATATAGTTTTCTAAAAAGAATGTTTAGTTTATCCAACCCTATTCATGCGGGGTCGATACTAGGTATGTATAACACACACATTCACGAGACGCGTTATCTGTTCACAGTTTGACATGTTTATTGCTCGTACCAGTACAGTCTTCGCTCAACACTGTTGTGATTTTGTTCAATATTCTCTTTTTCCTATCGCCTCTTTCCACACTTTTCTCTTTCTTTGCCTCATTTTATGGCAGATAGCATTTTTTGACACCGATACAAGCACGTCTAGTGAAGACATCAACACAAGGAAACAGTTTTTAATTTAAAATCAATTACAACTGTGTATCTACTTCGAGTTCTTTTGCAACTGCCAAAGAATAAAAAAAATACAGAAAGAAACTTAAACTGGTATCATATAAAATTTGACGTAACCAATGCAGCAATATAAAAACATTTATTTTAATTAATTTCAATTGTGTAAACCGGCATTGTATCACATTTACAACGAATGTAGAAATACAGGAAGGAATGAAAACTACAACACAATAAAAATATGTTTCTCTTTTTGATGAACTTTGATATTTTTGTTTTTTTTTAACAAATACCTATACCGGGTGTTTTGACGTGATAACGTCTTATAAATTGATGAATCACCAATATTATAAATTGCTGCATGCACGAAAAAGTGTAACGTAACGTTCCTAACGTTCGTAACGCGTAACGTTCCGCCTGACCCTGTGCGTGCTTTTCTCGAAAACGGCCCTAACGATTTGGATGAAATTTACTGAAAAGGGATTTTGGGGGGCAAAAAATCGTTTTAGCTAGGTCTCATCTCTCGAAAAAATCGTTTTCTTACAAATTTTATCATTATAAAAATCAATTTTTTGACGTATGAAAATACTTAAATATTGTAAGTAGGTTTTGGAATTTTATATTATAAACAGTGAAGCAATTGTTTTATAAATATTATGACAGCTAATCTTTGAGACTTAAACTAAATACGAAAGAAAGTTAAAAAAAAACAATTATATTATATGGTAAGTAATTTAAATAAATAAAATTAACCTAAATTTGAAGCGAAAGATGCAATATCATAGATTCGAATTATTATACAAATCTAATAATTTTCTGAAAAAATATATGCAGGCAACCCAAATTACGCTGCTGTACTACATATAGTCGATAGCAGGCATTTTCAGTAAAAATTCGGGGAAATTTCGCATAATTGAATCTGTGCCTTTATATGCGACTGTTTACTTATGTTATTCTGATTTAATTTTTTTCAATTGTATAATTTTTACTGCACTTTCGGAACTGAATAATTAAATGTTTATTTATCGACTGTTACTTGTGTTATTTGTGAGTTGTTTCTTTTTTTTATACAAATTTATATAGAAAAATAGCTGTATAAATGCAACATGAAAACGGCTGCATTTCTAATGTTTAATTCAATTTTTTGACATTAGTATTTTGTGAAATGCAACGCCTTCTAAGTTAAGTATTGGAATAACTAATTATTATTAGAACATAATACTTTGACAGTTACAAACGTCACTTTTGACATTTCTTATCATTCCGACACCAAGGATAAGCGGATTGAAACCAAATTTTGGGAGGTTTAGGTTATGTATTACGGAATACGTTATCACGTAAAACTATCGTCCGTAAACCAATTTTTTTTAGCAGGGGAAGGGAGTGACTTTTGTCATTTTTTAACATTGAATTCTTTTTGTATGTGAAAATGAACATATTTTGTCTAAATTTTTAGTTTTTTTTTTGCAAATCGCTAATAATATATGATACACATTGAAGAATCAGAAGGCTCTCGAGAAAACTCTCCATGGTAACGAATTCGGATTGTAGTTTTTACCAAAACGCTCATTTAAAAAATCATTATTAGCGATTTGCAAAAAAACTAAAAGTTAAATTTAAAATAATTTCAAACAAAAAATGTTCATTTTCACTGACAAAAAAAATTCGATGATAAAAAGTGGGGGTTCCCATTTAAAAAACAAAAGTCACCCTTTCCCCCTGCTAAGGGGTGAGGTGGTGGGAGTGGTTATTGTGTCCAAACGATTGTCCCCTTCGAAACCCAACAATTTTCGTTCAAACTTTTTTTTTATTGAACCCGTTGTTTTTTTAAAGAAAAACGTCCAAAGTTTAAAAAAAAAACGCCTGGTAAAAATGGTAAATTATTTTTCGAGCAATATCTATCCCATCAAAAACATAAATGTAAAAAAAGGGGCCAAGTTCTCGAAAAAACTGTGTTTTGTTATCTTAAAAAAAATAACTGAAATGTAACATTTATTTTTATATATTATTAGATATAATTATACTTCATTTGCGGAACTCAGGAAGTCAATCACTTGAAACTATCAAATAGATAATTTGGTGCCCCGTTGAACATAGGTGTTGCTCACGCCTTTTTGATGATCTATGAATCAGTCAGTGAATCTCCAAAATCGTGATTTTTGGACACACGTATCTTGGAAACTATTCCACTTAGACATCTGAAATTTGGAATGCACCTTCTTTTTGGTAACCTTAGCTCACCTGCAAAAATTCAGTTCTGTAACGTGACTAGTCTCGGAGATATAGGGGGGTCGAAAACGGCTTGAAATGATTCGTGTAAATATAGGCTTGAGTGCGAGAACTTAGCCGGGCGCACTCTGTGCGCTATGATTTAAAATCCTATTAGAATTTTCTTATGAAGAAATATATTGTGTATGGTCGCAGCCTAAGGTCATTGTCAAATCAGATTTTCTGACAAGACATTCTGCACCGAGCACACGACAACTTTCCCAACAAATATGTCATGCATTAGCGTGATATAAATGGACATAATAATGCTTGTTTTTATCTGGTATTCATGACGTCGAAGTGAACTTTTATCACAAGACATTTGAGAGATGGTCGGTCGGTAATATAGTACGTCGCATTACCTGCAATGCTAGATAGCCGTTAGTTACGAGTACCGGATGTCGGTTCCGGACATGCGCACAACTTTAGGCAGTGATGAACGTCAGACTTATGCAAATCAATGTACAATATCGTGTTTAAAACACGTATATTATCTCTAAACAAGTTGTTTTCTTTTATATTGGTATGCCTGTTAATCGCCGACCGAAATCAGTGAGCATTAACTACGAAAAAATCGTATGTAATTCGCTCACATATAAGCTTACGGTTGAAGTTAAACTTCAATTTCTTTAGATTTGTGTCTTGTTGCCTTAAAAATACTAAATTTTACAACTCAGCGCACTTCAATTCGTTTATAACTGCTAAATTCATTTTATACTCTGATGGAGCGCTATAGCGCCATTCCGGACGATTTTTGAACTGTTATTTACAGCATTTGGATGGACACTTTTTCAACTTATCTCTAGTCCTTCTTACCTCTGCCCTCCATAATATTAAAGTACCTTCCATCATCGTGTGGACGTCAACTTAAGAGTATTCGTCCCTGCAAATACCCCCTGCACCCTTCATCTCAAATCTTTTCCCCTCGCCTAAAAACGGTTCGCGCTCTCCCGACGCTATTTTTAAAGCTAGAGGGTTCTGGTAAACGCCAAATGAAAGACAAAGAATCAGACTACAGATCCTTCAGACGAATTTTTTGAAAAAAAAATTCCTTAAAAAACTTACAACCTTTTGAAAAAAATAATAAGTTACGTAATATTTCACACGTAGGTGAAACTGTTTTTCAAAAAATTCGCCTGAAGGATCTGTATTCTGATTCTTTGTCTTTCATTTGGCGTTTACCAGAACCCTCTAGCTTTAAAAATAGCGTCGGGAGAGCGCGAACCGTTTTTAGGCGAGGGGAAAAGATTTGAGATGAAGGGTGCAGGGGGTATTTGCAGGTACGAATACTCTTAAGCATTTCATTTTGTTTCCGTCTTGAAATTTTTCTCCTCGTCTAAGAAGTTTCATTTCAGAAATCAAGTGCAATGGGCTTTATTACTATTTATAGAAAATAAACTAAACGACACTAAGGTTGTAGATATTTTATTATGGGTTGCAAAAAGTATTGTTAAAAAATTTGATTGAATTTCTTTATTAGAAAACCATAGTAGAATTCCAAATAAAAAAAAATATATATATTTTCTTAACATAGTTTTTGCACAATTTCCACTTTCAATCAACATTTTTCTACTCATATTGACAGTGGCGTAACTATACCACCTGAGGCCCGTGGCAAATTCATCGGATGGGGTCCACCCCTAATATAAATTATCAGAATAATACTTGAGCTAAAAAAAACAATATTTTCAGTAAACCTGCGAAAGTAAAAAAACAATATTTGCAGTAAAATTTCGTTGTCTGCTTGTATTTTCTGATTTATTATTTGCAGTAAACCTGCGACAAAATTAAAAATAAGTTACGAGAACGCATTACAGAAGTGAAACTTCTAGTTGGAAATCATAGGATTGCATTTGGACAAGTGGAACGTGAAATTATCTCGTAACACATTTTTTCCACTTGTCCAAATGCAATCATATGATTTGCAACTAGAAGTTTCACTTCTGTAATGCGTTCTCGTAACACATTTTTAATTTTTTCGCAGGTTTACTGCAAATATTGTTTTTTTTTTTCATTGTTTACATAGGGTTATTAATAGTACAATTTTGTGACAAAATCCGTTACATAGGGAAACGAGTTTACTCCCGTTTTTAAAGAAGTAAAGTAGATATTTGCATAATTCGTGTATGTTCTTGAGTCAATACCTAACTTAAAACTGATTAAATACAAAATTAATATTTTTTTTATAAATTTGAGTTTAGGTCACATAACGCTCTTCTAAGATGATTTTACGTCAGGTTTGTTGATAGCGCGCAACGTCAAAGTTTAAAAATGAGTTCGCGAGAGTTTATAATCTATATATATTAAAAGCTTTATTTAATTGTGCAATTGTCCTTGAAACCTCGGAAAATATTACAAACTAGCAGCTATTATAGTAAACTAAATTTCTGAATCCATTTCGATAAAACTTGGCAATAAAGTAAATTCATTATGTAGTCTATAATCTCTATATGATGTGTGCTGAGAAAGGGGCGGCTGGTACTTAATACATAGCCTGGGGCCTATAGGGCGGCCCAGACTGCAAATCCTCCACTGTCCACTGCATATTGATCAAGCTTGAAAAACGATCTTTTTCTATGTAAATCGATCATTTGTTTTGAATGAGTACAATCTAATGTTCTACAAAACAAAGAGACCATCTATAAAAACTGTAAATATTATATATCACAATCGAATGTCAATGTCAAATCAGATTTTCTGACAATGCTTTCCGCAACGCAGCATTAGAACGGTCCCGTCGTCTAATTGATTGAAATTTTTGTTTTATTATGTTCAAAACTTGACAGGGTAGCAACCACAGAACAGTATTACTGTTCTGTGGTAGCAACTGTTTTCTTTTTTACGTCGGCACTCGGAAATAGCTACATGAAGTAGCCCATACTGGCCACTGACAATATAGTATGCTATGCACGGCTGAGCACCTGCTGCGATCGCTGCAGTAAACATTTTTATTTGTTTGTACTTAGACAACAAAACTACTCGAGAGCCTGATAAACTACATTAAACGATAATTATATGTGTTCCGTTGAGATTTACCGACGTTTAAAATATGCTATTCAACTTCCGCTTGTGTAAGATTTATTATTTATTTAAATACGTTTTCCGTGTTTTGAACAAAACGTGCACAGTTTCTGCAAATGCGGAAAAATTAACTGTACTTTGCGAAAAGAAAATCTGATTAAAATTAATTATTTAATAGTTATGTGTTTCTAATTAAGATTGTCAATTGACGTGCTCGCGCTGCCGCGCTGTTGGTGAGAATCGTATCATTTAAAAATGTGTAAACAATATTGTAAGCAGTATTCTCCGTTAAATAATTATTATCAGTAAATCAATAGCTCCCATCAGTATAACACGTGTAGAAAAAATAATTTAGATGTCCCAAGGGCTAATATTAATATTTTCAAATTCAACCCTAATAACTTTGGAGCAACTTTATAAATTATATAACAAACTTCCTGATAATTATCGCACTATTACCTTGAGTGCTTTCAAGAAAAAAATTAAGGATTTACTTCTTTCAAATGGATTCTATTCTATCAACGAATTTATTAACTTTAAATTTTAATTTACTTGTACTGACATGTCAGATGAAATTTGTAATTTCCTGCAATTGACAATAAAAATCTATTCTATTCTCAATATTGCTTAGGTGGGACCGTGGGAGTCGGTCTTAATAGAGCGCCAAAGCAATGAAACAATGCAAAACATGCCCATCTCATGTATGAAAACTGTGCCGCTTACATTACATTGTGAAGTATTGTGACGGTAAAACATAACGGAAAGGCATACTGTCTGTATTTTAAGACACTCTCAAATGTTTCATGGCCTCCTTAAATGATAAGTTATGACCCATACATAGTAGTCAATCAGTTTAACTTCGATAGTGAGAAACACCGCTATTTTACCACGTTGTCATATTAACTTGCTTTTCGTGTATATCGGGCGGAACTTTGCAATTGATTTTAAACTAACTTCCGGATGAGATAGAGACTTGAAATTTTTAACATAACTCAGAATTAGATGACAATACGAAAAAATACTAAAATAAAGAAGAAAATGATAAAAGAAATAAAGTTTTAATAAATACATATAATTTATTCTTACTTATTTACCGTTGCACGACGCCATGCAAACAATGGCCGTAGCCCGTAGCTCAGTTGGCTAGAGCGCTATGCTAACAACGCGAAGGTCGTGGTCTGCCATCCCCTCCCCCCCATTTGCCAGATAGTGTTTTTATATTTTTACGATGTATTTTTGATTTACTTCGTTTTTATTAACTAAAAATAAGAAAATAATAAAATAAATAAAAACAAAGTTTAATATACCACGTTTTAAGACGAACTAAAAAGTATATAATAATTTTTTTAACTTGTAGGATTCGAAACAAAACACGGGATGCACGCGATAGTTATATAAAAAGTGTAGAAAGTAGCTATCAATGAAAAAATCTATTTATGAGATAAAACGCATAATGCGCCCCACGTTTTCCCTTTCAAATCTTACAAGTTAAAAAAATTATTTTATACTTTTTAGTTCGTTTTAAAACGTGGCATATTAAACAATTTTTTTATTTATGTATATTATTATTCAACTTTAGAATACTAATAAATTAAGAATTTTATGAACATAATTTTCTTCTCTTTCGAAAAATGTCAAAATATAGATACAGGTGTTTCATTTAAAAAAAGTTAATTTTGCCAATAATTCAAAAAATTACTTAAATCTAGTTTGTTTACCTTGTTGCTCATACAATGACAGACTCTAAATAACAACACACCCACTCTAAATAACGACAATACATCATCATTAAGCAGTAAACAGCACTTGTTTGTTATCTTGTTGCTTTGTTGTCGGCATCATGCGTACCGAAGATTCTAAGAAATTCGTTCTCTTGTTTGTTGGTCAGATGTAAATTTTATATATTATAAGTAAATACATATTAGGTATAGTAAAAAAATATTAATGGATTATTTCTTCTCTCCGTTTAACGACAACTCTCAATAACGCCACAAAGTGCATAGCCCCTCGAGTGTCTCTATATAGAGTTTATACTGTAGTATTTAGACGAAATAATGTTGCAAATCGGCAACCCTAGATTATAATAATATATATGTATTTGTGGGACACTGGGACCATATTTCACTCTTCAGAGCTACCAACCACCGCCGACTATAACTAATTTGTAGCCACGTCAGTTAACCGCCCCACCAGGGGGGGAGAGAACGGCGCTACACCGTCTTGTAACAAACGACATGCTGTTACAACGCTTGCTCGATAAGTCGTTGCAAAATGGTTTATTAATGAATCATTGCTTCGTTTTAACTTTATTATTTAATCTAGCTTTTTTATGTTCCTTAATTTAATTTAAATAAACCACGTTCAGCTAATACCACGAGCATCTACTTGCATTTTAAATAACGACCTTCGAGTTAATATTTTCAAGAAACAATATTTCTCTATTCGCTGGCTGCGTGACGTCAGAATCGCCTACCGTTGCAATTTTATTAACCGAAAAAGGAGGAGATTCTCAATTCGATTGTATTTTGTTTTTTGTATGTTTGTCCGTCGATATCTTCGACTTTGATGAGGTTTTTTTATATTTTATTTATTTTTTGTTATATAACACGGGAATAAAATTATACACACGTATAGTAAAGCAACTTCGATGAAGTGACGTCACTGGTCGTTGATAGGTGTTTCAAATTACGTTCCGTTTCCTTAATTTATAATTAACGATACATTTTAAATAAACCTTTCAGCATTGCACTTTTTACATCTTTTGCTATTTATACGTTAACATAACACAGAATTTATTAGTCCGGTCAAAATAAACAAAAAAATAGAGATAGGTTCACAATAATAATTTCATAGGGCTGAAAATTGGTTACAAATGAAATATTTAAAGTCCCCACCCATTCTACATCTGAAAAAAGTTTATCCAAGGTCAAAGGTCAAAAGTATTGGTTTTTTACACTTTTCTCGTAAACGGTAAATGTCATCTAAAAATAGGTCCGACAAAACTTGTAGATCATGCAATTGTCTACAAGAAGTGTTCTTATACTTTTTTTCCCTACGACTATTATAGCTTTTATGTATGTTCCCCAATCCCCACTGCCCTGTAATTTTATCGCTTTACAGTTTTACAACCGAGTCTGAAAAGTAATTGAAGTTGAAAATTTAAAAAAAAACTTAAGAAAATTACAAAGATAATTTAAATAGGTTATAGTTTAAAATTTTCGTTTTGTGAAAAAAAGTAAGTCAAGCATCAAGCAAACTGTGCATGTGTATACGTCAGTTGTTTTCCAGCTGCTTGCGCTGATCTAGTGACAAGTTGTAAAGCAAGCTATGTGATCGGCCAAGCGAAAAAATAAAGCACTTTTTGTGAAATTGCTTTTCCACTGGGTACACATTTCTCGCCATACAAGTGCACGTGCTTTCCAGTAATTTTTTACTGATAATAAGCATTACACCTGAGAATTTCTTTTAAATAAAATTAGCATCTGTGAAGTTTTATGCCGTTATGTAATTTTATGCTGCATTAAGTTTTGTTTCGTCAAAAGTCACCAACAGTGTGGCAAAGAGTTTTAGTACCGTATAATGGTTTATGCACGGTTTGTTCGCTTTTAAAAACATCTTTGTTTTATATGCGAACGCAGAAAAACTTTACGTTTTGTGACGACGAACTGAAAGAATACATTATTATTAGCGGCCCGTTCCGGAGTTTCATCAGGGTGCAATAGATATAATTCTGCAAAATGTATTTCGTATGCGGCTCGGCTTTGAGCAAATTCTAACAGATTTGCTTCTCAACTAATGGCTTTGAACGAATTCCAACAGATGTCGCTACTTGGTACTAAAACCGTTATTTTTTGTTTGCTTCTGAACTAATAGCTTTGCGCAAATTCTATCAGATGTCGTTACATGTTACTAAAACAGTTTTTTTTTTTGAGAAAACACCATAATTTTGTACAAAATCTATACTAATATATAAAACTGAAGAGTTTGTTTGTTTGGTTGAACGCGCTAATCTCTCAGAAACGACTGGTTCGAATTGAAAAACTTTTTTTGTAGGATAGCCAATTTATCGAAGAAGGCTAAAGGCTATATAATATCACGCTACGACCAATTGGAGCGGAACATCGGTAAAAAATGTTGCAAGATGTATCTCAAAATTAGTCCGTCCGACAAATATTATCAGGTGAAATGCCTTAACTAAATAATGCAATATTAGCGCGTGAAGTTCACAAGCCCGGATAGCTCAGTCGGTAGAGCGTAAGACTCTTAATGCTAGGGTCTCGGATTCAAGCCCCACGTCGACGAATCTATTTTTATTTTTTTTATTTTCTACATTGCTTTCTTCTAAGGCTTACATTTCAATTTTTTTAAATTTTATTACGACTAATTAAAATTAAATAAATCTAATTAATAGCTCATTTGCAAACTGTTACAACTATAGGTACCTATATATAAAAATAATTTTCCTACAGTGTTTTCAATTAAATATTTATTATATTAAAAGAAATTTATTACTTAAAAAAGTATAAATACTGCTTTTTAACGACAAAAACTTTTGAACGGTAACTCCGATCATTATGAAGTTTGGACACAACATTCATCTCGGTAAACTAAGATGAATGTGCGTACTCATGTTCCTTCCTTCCACATTCGTTCTTTTGCACCCGGGTGAAACCGGGTGGGACCGCTAGTATTTAATAAAAACTATCCTACAGCGTAAGTTGCACCAAGCAGGACGCATTTACAAAATTTCATTAAAATCGGTTCAGTGGTTTCGGAGATTAGCGCGGCCAAAATTGTGACATGAGAATTTTATATTATGCAGATTATAGATGAAGAAAATTGTTGGTATAGTTTGTTTGCTCAGTCCGGTGGTTTCGTTTCTTGAAACGGCAAAATGCGGCCAGAGCAATTTACGTAAAAAACGAAAAATCGAATCACGGGTGGTGGTTCCACATCATCCGTCCTTATAGCACCCAATCTTAGTCCAAGAGACGGTTACACTAAAACCTCAGTGTAGAAAGTTAATTGACGAATCACATGTAGACTGCGTCATCAGTCAACACAGAAATGTAAGGGTTGTCGGGCTTTGGTTTGCAGGGCCGGATAAAAAAGGCGATTTCACAAATTATAGTTCCTTTCGTTCTACAAAGATTATTAAAACAAACTTACAGTCTAAGATCCCGATTTGGCCCGATCTTCACCCATAGAGTTTTCTAATGAAATTTGAGTTTTTATATTATAATGTATATTAATAAAGAGAAATTGATTTGGTGGCTATTCAATTTCTTGGCACAGCTATTTTTAATAAAAAATTAAGATAGTTAATTTTATTAGTAATAAAAATCGCAGGATTGTGGACAAAAAGTTATTTATTTAGTGTACGACGTTTCTATATTTTAGACTTTTTCAAGTACAAATGTACAATACCTATAGACGAAACGTCGTACACTAAATAAATAACTTTTTGTCCACAATCCTGCATTTTTATTAATATTTATCTCGATGGACACGATATCTAATGTTAGTTCAGTTAACGAAGACCCGAAATTGGCAAATAAATGCAAAAAATTGTGTAGTCTGGATTAATATTTTTTATAATAGAGTTGACCCCCAGCTATAACATACCAAAAGTCCCCAGCCAGGGGTCGCTTGCTTTAGGCGGGTTGGGGGGGGGGATATGTCCCATATTTAGTTTTTCCTAAATATTTCAAAAACTATGCGTCGTAGGAAAAAAAAACCTTAAAACGTAATGAAGCTTATTACATTTCTTACAAAATGATATATTAATTGTATATTTATGACAAATACAAAAGGAAATGCAAGGGATATAAATGTGATACAAACTGAAAACAAAGTATCATTGCCTTAGAAAATTAATGTTTATTATTCCGTTGAGCTATAATAATTATACTCGTAGATGAAGATTCATCCTTACATTCAATCCAATATACCATTAGTTATCTTTTGGTTCATGTTGAAAATTGAAATTAGGGATGTTATGGAGGTGGTTTTATCGGAACCGAAGTCGGAGTCGGAGTTTTTAAATTTGGTTTTTCGGAGTCGGAACCGGAATCGGAGTTGGAGATGGTGGCAGAAGAAAGATGTGTTAAGGGCAGGCAATAAAATAATATAAGTACTTAGTACAACACTACAAACATTAAGCCTCTTTAATTTCAATTAAAAAATAGTAAATATAGGTGTTACAAATAAAAATAATCACATTTTTATAACAGTTAGCAAATTAAATCAAATTAATTGACTCCAGAAGTAGCAAATTATATTTAATAAACAATAGCTTTGCAACTTTTTTTTGACATTTTCACCTCCCGTATCTCCCTTATTAATAAATCTAAAAAAAAAATTATACGGCATTTTGTAGAAAATTTAATCAGCTTTATTTTTTATAAAAGGTTCTCTTTTCTAAAACGCATGGTTTTTTAGAGAATCACGAAGAACCAAAAAATGGGACCTATTTGCTCCCCTCCCGCCCAAAGCAAGTGCCCCCCCGCTGGGGACTTTTAATATGTTATACCTGGGTATCACCCCTATCATTTGAAATAATAACCCAGACTACACAATTTATTGTTTTTATTTTTCCTTCGTTGACTGGATTATGTAGGTATGTTAATTTTATTGTAATTATTTAGTAGTAAATATTATATTTGTTATTCGTTGCCATGGTTACCTACATATAATAAGTTCCACGTGTTCGCAATAAAATTATCTACATTTTCGTATATGACAATATAGAAAACCCTATAACTGCAAAATACTAATTCGAAGGAGCTTGTCTACCTGGTTTTATGCCAGGAATCAAAATTTTGATCAAACTTTTAAATTTTTCATTATTAATACATTCTATTATAAAGCCTCAAATTTCATTAGAAAACTCGATGGATGAAGATCGAGTCAAATCGGGATCCTGTACTATTAGATAAGCCAAAATGTTACACTTAAACACGTTGCGTCGTTTGTAAAGATTACTTTAAAAAAGCTAGAACTTGTATATAAGGTTGCCTTGACGGTCATGTCTCTCGTCTTAACGTTCGGTAGCCCAGACAACAAGACTGGCTCCCTAGGGAACACCTCCGGCGTCTGGATACATGTCGACGCATCGAATAACAGATACATTATGTACATACGTCTGACGGATTGCCATCCACCCAGTGAACCTTCTACTGCTTTGATAGATGGACAGATTTCAGAATCGGGTCGTTTCTTAAGCTAGCAAAGTAAGGGAACAATTCCGACGATATTATAATGTTATTTAATAATGAAACAATTAAATGAATCATAGCAGAACAGACTTAACCACTACGAATAATAAGTATATAGGGTGTGTGCACGAAGCCTACTAGCGCCGCTAGTGGGTAATAGAGAAATATTGAACTCACTTTTTATGAAATCGCGACATGTTTCTATGGTGACAGTCAAAAACTTTAGTTGACCATGGTGTGTCAAAAAAAATGTAATAAGGAAAACTGCTGTTAATTTTATATACAATAAAATTCAGATTGTAAACCATTATATAAATAGCATAACATAAAAGGTACGTGAGAATGATTTATTTATCAATTATGACGTTCAATATATAAATAATTAATTTGTTTACACTGACAGCGTAACGTCAAATTATGGCGCCAATGATTTTTATTTTACTTAAATCGCCATCAGCGCAACAGCTCGGAACACAACAAGCATAGTTTTGTCCATGTTTTCTTTGTAATTAAAAAACTACAAAATTATAACTATTTTCACTTTTAATAAACATTGCTCACTGACATACGGAAAATTTGGGTTTGACGTTTCCCCTAGTGCTCACCACAAACGCTCGCATCATGTTAGATTTTCTGCCTTACAATTGATGCCGAAAGTATGTAATTTCGATCGAGGTATGAAGAAAAAGTATTTAATGTAAAATATCGTTCTTTATATTGGGAGATGTTATTGGGTTTTTGTGGCGTACTGACAGATTTCAGTATATTATATTGTATATCCATTTTATAATGTATCACATTATCACGTATGCACCTCCAGAGTGTGTCAGGTTTATAAATAGGGTACAGCAGTCATGCGTGACAAAGCGGCCGTTATCCGCCTTACCCTATATGCTATCAGAATACATTACTAGTTACCTACTGACTGACGCAAGCGTTCTCCCTTTAACTACAGTGTCATTTCTCTTACTTACGTGCGATTTGAACGGCGGTTTCTTTGTTACTAATAATAATACAGTCAATTTCATTTAAGATTCCAATACATGAGTTTTATTTGATAGGGTAGCTATGGAAATCATTAATGCATTACAGAAAATCGTTCTATATAAAAAGCAGGTAGTGCGAGATCCGGTATTAGAAATATATACCCTCATCTGTTATTTGATGATGACAAAGAATATATGTTAGATAATATATGCATTGATTAATCGCACATGGGTTGCCTAGTTAAATTGCGATGCTGTTAAATTAAATAAATTCTAATCAACTCCTTGGATCAACTTTCCCGATTTGTTAATCATGAAAGTCGAGCCTAAGATGAGCGAATGTGACACAAATAAAATGTTAACAAAATAAATATACTCAAATTACACAGAACACGATTATTTACAAGGTATGTTTATGTGGATGAACTATATTTATGCAATGGTATATTCCAATTCTTTGTGACATAATATTCTCTCATTTTAGGCTCGATTTTTATGATTAACTAATCGGGGAAGTTGATCCAGAAAAGTTAATTAGAATTTATTTAATTTAACAGCATTGGTACGCGATTTAGCTAGGCAACCCAAGTGCGATTTATCAATGTATATTTTATCTAATGCCGGCACTTCAAATGGCTATTTGTATTTGTGTATTTGGCAAACAATTACCAAGTGTGGACAGTCTATTTGACAAAATGTTGGCCTTATTTGCCTATTTGACAAATAAGACCAATACCAAATACGCGTTACCGTGCGCTTGTCGGTTTTTCGAGGCACATCAAAAGAGTCAAATAGGCAAATAAACCGTCCACACAATGGCCATATTCAGAAGCGCACGCGCCGTGAACCTGTACGGACGTGCAGTATTTTCGTGTCTGTGCTGTGAGCGAGAACTGGAACAATTACTATTGGAAATGAATTGGGACAATGAACCATCAGTGCTAAAATTCCTGGAATTTTGAACCTTGCGTTCTGTTGCCAAATGTTTGTGTTTTTGCTATTTGACTGCGATGTGTAGATAGTCGTATTTGCCTCTATTTGCATGTTTGTCTTAAACGTCATATATTTTGCCAAATACAACAAACACCCAATAGCGAACACAAATAGCCATGTGAAGTGCCACCTTAACATATGATCTTTGTCATCATCAAATAACAGACGGGGGTATATATTTTTAATACCGGATCTTAGACTCAGATGTTCGTATGCATTTTATGTGAGACGATTTTCTTTAATTTAATAATGATTTCCATAGCTACGATATCATTGAATGAAATTCACTGTTTCTTTGGAATAGGGTTTTTAATAGTTTTCGCTGATGACCTCAACTGTTGTGCGTCTATAATTCACAATCTCTCTTTCTAATAGTTTTCACGCGTTTTAGTTTATTTTAAGTATTGTTATTATACCTAAAAGATAGGTATAACAGTTTTAAACTTAAACAACCTAAAAGGCTTCGGATTAACTGCTTCTTTGCAACAGAATACGTACGTAAGAGGTGCATTTAAACGAGAAGGTAGTGTATTCATTGAGCAAACAAACGTTTTGTTGATCAGTTATTGGCCAACTGCGCTGTTTTTTTCTCCCTCAACATAATAAAAAGATTATTCAATTAACTCGAAACTGGGATCGTTCTATGCCTACACATACTGCATCAACCATATAGCATAATATGCTATATTTTATAGTCTGTTTCACTGAAGTGCCTATTGGCCAGGTGCAGGGTATAAAGTGGGGACAACTGAATCGATCTCAGCGTGAGCTGTGGAGTGTGGACTGAATGAGCAATAAATCATGCTATGATTTCATGTGGTCTTCAGATGTCCTTTTGTCGCGCTCCCTGCGAAGCCTCGCAGTTTAAGACAATAATAAGTTCTTTGAATCCCGCTCTGATTTCAATATTACCTTTATTTTCAAAATTATTAGAAAATATTGTTAAACACATATTGCTGAACTATTTTAATGAAAAGAATCTATTCTCAAAAGCTCAATTTGGTTTTCGTGAAGGTATGTTTACAGTCTCAGCCTTATCAGCTCTAGTAAATTCAGTTTACGCTGCGTGTGATAAAGGTACACAAATGGAGGGTATTTTCTGTCATCCAGTAAATTCTTCGATTGTGTATCACATGATATTTTACTTGGTAAATTAGAGTTCTATGGTATTAGGGGAAATGTGCTAACCCTTTTTAAATCCTATCTTGAAAACAGATACCAGTTTGTAACTAGTGGTGATAGTTCGTCAGGTAAACAGCTTGTTAGAAATGGTGTTCCTCAGGGATCCATTCTTGGATCTATTATTTATTATCTATATAAACGACCTGGAAAATTATACGAAACCATCCATAACATAGGTACCTGATGACACCACTATTTTGGATGAAACTTATTTCTTGAAATCAGGTGATACAGAAACGACGGCTGTACACTGGTTTTCTACAAACAAATTATCACTGAATATGAGTAAGACTGAAAGTGTCTTATTTGAGTAAAAAATCAGTGCAATTAAAATGCAAAACTCTTAGGCTTCATTCTGGATCCATCACTTAAATATAATCAGCAAATAAACTATCTGAGCAAAAAATATTCGGTCAATGATGAAGCAACACGCGTTGTCTACAATCCTTTATTCCATTCTCGTATGGAATATGGAATGCTAGTTTGGGGAGGCGTACCTGCTGCTAAAAGAATTTTCATTTTACAGAAAACTGCGGTTTGAGTGAAAAGAAGTGAACACTGCCGGCCTATTTTTGTAAACAACAAAATAATTACACTTTCAGCTACGTATATATATCATGGCTTGGTGTATGTTAAAAAAGAAATAAAAGATTTGGAAAAAAAAATTCTGATTTTCAGCACTGTGAAACGAGAAATAAAAATTCGTTAACATCACTACATAAATTAGCCACCGTACAAAAAAATTACATTAAAAAATTTACATATGTTTCCCTTAAACTTTATAATAAAATACCTCTTGATTTCAAAATTTTAAATATGGAAAAATTTAAAAAAAAGTTGAAATCATTTTTAACTGCAAACTGTTTTTATAACATTGATGAATTTTTTAATTATTAATTTTAAAAAAATATTCAAATAAATAAAACTGTCGACCAATTTATTTATTTGAAGAGTTCTAGTCAGACGTTAATCAAAGATTTAAAAAAATATTCTATAATCTACTTGGAATGTTTATATTTCTTATATGTTTTGACGTCAAACTGTACTATTATGTGCTAAATAAAATCTATTAATTTATTGCCCGCTAGCAGCGCTAGTAGTCTCCGTGGAAATAAACGTCGAATAATGTTTTTTTTTTTTTACATTTTTCCAATCAATTAATTATACTCAATATATTTTTGACAGTGTGGGAAAATATATCTGCGGTACACGCATGCGCTGTGCGTCCTTTGTGTATATTCTCTAAAGCCACTCTGTGACATCCTAACAACAAAATGTATTATTAGCTATTATGTAATCTTGTCCAGTAAAATTAAGATTATTATTTTTACTCTACTATTATGGGATAATAAAACTAACAACTTTAGTGATATTGTTAAAAAATAATAATAACTTTGAAATATTACAAAATGTTTTAGTGTTTACCAGTTTTTCACGTACATAAGCTCTGGTCTTGAAAAATGTACAATTCTCAGCCTCAAAGATATAGAATTCTTAAAACAGAGTTGTCTAAATGTGAAATATAAAAGTGTTTTTGTTTTTCAAATGTCAAGTTCGTTGAAACTCAGTTTAGGTAAAACCCATCATGTTATATTTCGGTAGATATATATTATATAGGTATTATATTATCAGAGCCTATTAGTTAATGAAATCTGATAACGGTTTATTATGTACTAATAAATATATAACGTGATTACTGTTTTCCACTCACTTATTTTGTATCGTATTTACGCATCGCAATTTGACATTCCTGCAATTTGGCTATTGAAAAAAAATTAGTCTAGAAAATGTAAGTTAAGCCGAACATACACGAACTGCTCGAGCAGTTAAGGCCGCTGTACACGAGGCTAGAAACGGTGCCGGAAATACTGATTGGACTTCTGCTGGCCGGTAGGCTGGGTACGAAGCTGGAAATGACGTCATTACGGGCTCGCCTGCTAGCTCACAAGATAGATTTTAAAATTATAACAGGGGTTATTATTTTTAGCTTGGTCCGCTGCTAGGTATGAGCAAGAACCAATCAGGAAGCAGTATCTTGTCACGTGAGCGACTTGAACAAACGCCCACAAACTAACACTCTGCCATAGTGTGTGTTCTGTTCAGAGACAATAAACATGCACTTTTGTTACCGTTCTAACTATCACTGCGCGTACCGAATGTACCTGCAGAGCAAACTTGTAAAGACGTCTCGTGTGAAACGAGCACATAATAGCAATCAAGAAAACCAGCGCTAGAAAACTAGTAGTGAAATCTAGCAAGGAACCTAGCGGCAAATCCAGCCTCGTGTGCCGTGGACGAGTCACTGCTGCTCGCTCGAAAGATGTCTGCCACACAGAAAACATTTTGTGATCTGCCGGTGGCTATTAAATAATTCCGACTTTTAAAAATGTGTCGCTAACGAAAGAAAATTTATTCTTTTTAAATAAAAATCATAAAAGTTTGGAAATTCAAATTTTGGACCGTGGATATCCCGGAAAATACGTGATTTGGAGAAAAATGTGTGGAACAAACGTTCCATGTTTTTTCACGGCTTATCGAATGCTGATGTAAAAAATGGGGGTCCCCATTAAAACAAAATTAACCCTGAATGACCTTGAACCGTCGACTCAAGGTCAAAAGTGATCATGGCATTCTATGTCCCCCTTTGGACCAATCAACTTTAGCCTGAACCATTTTTCGATTTTACCCCACCCTGAAAAGATAATCGCATCCGAAGATTAAAATGACTTACCTGTATATTTTATCGCGTTAAAATAAAAGCGCTTTTCGTGCAATCTACAAGTTCGGGTCGTTTTGTTTATTGTTTTAAATAAATAAACAGTTTAACGTCATTGAAAAAACAGTGTTGTTACAATACGTAAATAGATTCGCTATCCTTATCTGAGATTATAGCGATTATTATAACTGTTGGTGGGAAAGAGTATTAAGCCCGCACTAATGTATGGAACCTAATGATGTATTTATATTCACAGGTGAATCACAGCTTTGCGTGTTCTTGTTCGAGGAACGCCCCTCCGTGTAACACCTACCCTATAACCTATCATTCAGTACTGCTGTTATGTTTTTTTTGTTACAGACTGGTGTGATCGCTTGTAAATGTATATTATTAATGCTATTAGACAATTAATATAACATAAAGATTAATTATTAATTACATTTGACATTTTATATACAGGTTGTTGCACACGTAGTATTCTAGAAAATAAATTTCCTGCGTTTTACAAGATGCATTGTTATAAATATAATATTTTAAGTTATCTTTTTTCCTAGCGGGATCGCTATAGTATTTTTCATACAAATTTGGTTATATTAAGATTGAAGTCAATTTTTTTGTTTGAAGGATAATTTAATGACATTTAAGTTTTAAAAATAAAATCCGACATAATATTATGTCCACCACGACCGCATTCGATTAGATCAATTTTGGACCACTTTTTCGACTAATTCAGGCCTTATTTCATCAATAACATGAGTTGTGTTGGCTTCCAAAGCGTCTATTGTTTCTGGTTTATCAGCATAAACCAATGACTTCACATAACTCTAAAGAAAATAATCCATATACGGCAATTTTGCTTGTAGTCATTCAACCAGAAACAAGCTTCATCGCTAAACACAATTTTTAGAGAAAAAAGTGGATCAACTTCAAGCTGTTCAATAGGGCCCAATCAGCAAACAAACGACGCTTATTATGAACCAGTTGGGTATAAACCAAGATATTTACGCAAAATTTTCCATCTGGTGGATGCAAATAGTCCAACTTCGACGAATAGACAAATTTGGATCTTCATTAACACTGGCACTTCCAACACAGATATTTTCTTCTGTACGTACAGTTCTTTGTCTTGTTGTTTTTTTTGTATCAAGTAGAGAAAATGTTGCCTGAAATCTATCGATAGTTCCACGATTTAGCTGCTCTGATTGACGATTATGTAAACCATAAATTTCACGAAGTGCTCTGTAAGTTTGGCGGTTAGAACCCTGATTTTAATTTAATTTTGTCAATGCTTACTGAACATAAATGTCAAATCAACATGGCTTCTACTTTCTGTCAAATCACAGTTATCCCGATCGAAAGTTCTATCACTCTAAAAAAACACCCGATACCAACCGATAATATACAGTCAAAATCAGTTCAATCGTTTTCGAGTACAAACGGACTGATAGATCAAGAAATATACTACTGATGAAAAATTGCTAAACAAATATATAGGAAAAACTACATGATCATTTAAACTTAACTAAAACTTGTTTTCAAAAAATTCGCCTCTAGGATCTGTAATGTGATTCTTAGTCCTTCATTTGGCGTTTTCCGAAATCTTTAACTTTAGAAACAGCGTTGGGAGAACTGTAACCGTTTTTTGGAATTATTTGTTGAATATAACCGTCAGTGGCGCAACTATATCGTTTGAGGCCCGTGGCAAATGTTATGATCTTCCTGTGCTCACGAACCTCTCAGATTGGGGGCCCGTGGCATTTTGCGCATCCTGCCACCCTACTGTTACACCACTGATAGCCATATTATTGGCTCTACAAATAAAAGTAGATATTTTATTGTACGTGACATTAGAAACCTTTGGACATACTGCACATTGAAGCAATTTTATTTGCATTGCATGACGTTGCAAAAAAAGGAAGAACACTGAAATAAAAAGGGTGTTAATCTGAAGAGTAATTTTCCAACATATTTACATTTTTTTATGGAAAATATATGAGAAGATAAATTTACGTTATTGTTCAAACACTTAAATTACAATATTTTCTCGTTTTTATATGAATTTTTTAAAACTTTACAAACATTTTATTATACGTACTGTTTTGTTTTCCTCATTATAAATTCTATTTTTTATACAACCATTCATGCGATGGCAAATTGTCAGGGGAGGCATGGAAGGAGTAAAGAAAGACAAGACATATCACGTTTTACGAATTTTTGAAATCAAGGTCGGCATAACCAAAAGAACAATGACAATATTGGGGCTTGTCCGCTGTAAGCAATTTCATAAAATATAATATACTAAACATATTTTGTACTATCTGCCTAAGGTTACCTTTAGACAGTACTAACAGGGGTGAATTTATGGACAATGAAATATTTTACAAACAGTAGAGGCTCTGTTCAATAATTAAGTCAATCAACAAATCAAATTTTGTTTTTTTTTACATAATCGAAGAATCTCGTTAGAGATTCTTTTCTGTGCTAAATGCCGACGTATCTCTAACGTATTCTTATACATTGATTTTGCCTAGCTCCCATATAACGCCGTGTATATGAGACGAGTTTCCAAGTTTTATAGTTCTGTGACCACGTGACTTTCATAGGACCGATTTTTCGTATCACCCATATATACTTCTGTACCACAATAACAGCTTATACTGCGTGTGTGCTCGTGGACTAACGGTTACGACGTTAGACTAGTAATAACACTAATAACAGGGTCTCGGGTTCGATTCCCGCCGGCATCATTGGAATTTTTTTTTTTCTACTCCATTTTATTTCCACTTGATATTTATATATAATCATATTTTTTATTTTTATTATTTTTAATTTTAAATTTTTTTTTATATTTTTAATTGTTTTTTTTATTTTTAATTTATTTTCTCAATTTTTTTCTCATATACATATTTTTATTTCTTGTTTAATTTTTAATTTTTTTTTCTTGTTTTTTGAAAAATACACTTTCGTCAAATTTTTTATTAAAAAATAACAAAATATATGATTGAAGTTAGATTTAAATAATTTAATTTATTAAAAAACATATTCATCATAAAAAGTGCAACTAAAATTAAAAAGAGGAAAGTTTTTAAAGTGAAACTTCTTTTTTAATGCAAAATAAGTATTTTACAAATGATATGAAAAAATTTTTGTATTTTTAATGGTTGGTCTTGTTCATTGATTTTTTTTCATACCTTCAAAATTAGCCTTCATGGAATCTGTGGCCTCTTAATTCTAAAAATGCACATATGTTTATTTTTTGGAGAAAAAATAAAAATAATGTCTCACACTTTGGAAAAAGACGTGAAATCTTAAAAAAAAAAACTTCGGAGAAGTAAAAACTTCGTTCTGTGCTAAATTCAAAAACTTGAGGCGACTGAATCTCAGAATTATAACTTAAAAAAAAAGAATTTCGAGGCAGACAAGAAATTGAAATCAAGCTCGAAATTCTGTGCCTAAGACGTCGAAAAAAAAAAGAATTTTGAGGCAGACAAGGAATTGAAATCCAACTTCGAAATTCTGTGCTTATAAAAGCTACAAGAGCAACAGCAAAAAAAAGTGCACAGACGGCGTTTTTTTAGTGGTAACTAAAGGAGTTATGCAAACACCGTCTTTGCATTTTTTTGCTGTTGCTCTTGTAGCTTTTATAAGCACAGAATTTCGAAGTTGGATTTCAATTCCTTGTCTGCCTCAAAATTCTTTTTTTTTTCGACGTCTTAGGCACAGAATTTCGAGCTTGATTTCAATTTCTTGTCTGCCTCGAAATTCTTTTTTTTTAAGTTATAATTCTGAGATTCAGTCGCCTCAAGTTTTTGAATTTAGCACAGAACGAAGTTTTTACTTCTCCGAAGTTTTTTTTTTTAAGATACTGCTATACAGATTGCTTTGTAGGCCTGAGCCAGGCGCGGTCGCAGCCATAAATTTTGGAGGGGGTCACTGACTACACTAATAAAAAATAGGTATCTGGAATAAAATAAACATTATTGCACAAGACATAATTTTATTTTATACATTACCTACCTATAAAACAAATGGAAGTCGTCTTTTAGGGGATAGCTAAAAATTTCCTTTTATTATTTGGCAAATTTTTGAGATTTTTCAATTTGACCTTAGATTTGGGGGGGGGGGGGTTATTTCCCCTGTGACCCCCCTCCCTTCGGACCGCGCCTGCCCTGAGCTGAGTTTCGTTCATATAAAAGAAGTTATATCTAGGTTAATTTCGCACGAAATCCATTCAAATTGTAGCTTTTTAAGACGGGCAGACTATGTTCTATAAAACGAAACCAATTTTTAATTGATTCGAGTCCATAGTTACTCCTAAAATTATAATTGAAAATCCCGAACACCATCTGTCGGTCCGGAAGTACGTTATTTTTAGTTTAAAAAGGGGTTTTTATTAAAATTAACTGACATTTTTTTATTTTTTTCTGATATACTAAACATCACTGGTAATAGCTATCACCAAGTTTATCCTTGTAATAATCTCCACTCGAAATGGAAAATTTTAAGCTACCTATAAAAAGTTTTTCAGGTGTTTTTTTTCGAAAAATCTTTTTTGTACACCTCCCTCCGCGATTATCTTTTTTATTTTTTTTAAGTATTTAATTAAAAAAAACACACCTCGAAATTGCATGTTTTTCTTTGTATTGACATAATTATCGTAACTTTGAATATTTTGACTTCTCCGCGGTACAAACGATAGCCAATCAGTTGAGATGAATAACAATTTAGAAATTTCTGTTTTAGAATCCGCAGAGGGCTGCAATCATAGCCACCGTTTGGGACTGCGCCGCGGACATCTCGACACGCCCCCGAATCAAAGTTTTTTTTTGTTTTCTTTTAATTAATTTAATATACATATATGTGTATTCACAAAGAATGGATAAATGTTTGGGCAAAAAATGACATCAAAATCTTTTTACTGCTCCAAAAAAAAAAAAACATTCTGAAATTACGCTCCAAAAACAGCCGCCACCGTACAATACCCCCTTTAAAAAGATATCTGTTTTTGCAATCAATATTATCAATTTTTAAATATTCCGATATTGAAATACGACCCTGCAACAATACATACATATAACACGAAATGAGTTTTTAGATAGTAAAAATTTTTTTACCGCATGAATTTTATTTTTATATGCAAATGTTTATGCATTAAATCTTGCTTGGATATTTTATGTCCTTTGTATAATCAGCCAAGGCACTGTGAGTACGTACAGTACTCGCCACGTAAAAATGACGAGCGTGAATTATTTCAAAAAGTGTCTGAAATGTAACCTCTTTACGTACGATAGAGTGAATTGGATTCATGTGGTTGCATGGCTAAAAGAAGACTTGCCGTGACGGACTAAACGCTGCACCATCGGCAACGCTGTATTTACCCTAAGAGGGTGGATTTATGATTCATAAATCTATCCTTTTAGGAGTGGCTTGCGGGGAGGGTGCAATTGGTCAAAAATTTCTGCCGCTGGTATTTCCCGGTCATTTGGCTCTAAAAGAATCTAAAAACGAAGCGGCAGAAATTTTTGAAAATTTCAATCATTTTTTTATCATCTTTGACATTTTTTATCCTCCTTATCTTAAAATGGGTCCAGATTCCGCCTATATACCATATAAGAAAAAATGCTCTAAATTACTTAAATAGCTTATGTGCCAGGCGGCAGAAAGTTGGGACATGCTTTTTTTGCGCGTCAGCTCCCTAACTAAAAATGTTATGCAATTTATTTGAAATATTTTGTCCACGAAATTCCATTATGTTAAAAATTCCTAAACTTAAATGTAAGAACTACTAGTTATTAGGCGATCAGAAATCAAAGAAGTGACTTTAAACTCAGCTACTTTTTTCCGCGGGTGAGTACCTACTACCTACTAACTAAGTGAAACTTAAATGTTTATGTTAGAACCGCAATGTTCATTAAAAGTGTGTACTTTCGGTGTAGCGTTAAATGAAGTAATTAAAAGAGAAATTCTAATTTTAAAATTAATATTTTCACATGCGTATAGCTATTTCTCGAAAGTATAAAATAGCACACCCCACTAAAAAAATAAAAACTGAAAGACGCAGTTCAGGTCTGCGCCGTAACTTTTTCGTGAAAACTTCGAGTACTACTTTTTCCTGTATCACCTCCACATGAACCGTAGACTTTTGGGTTTTTTCGTTCTCTTTTCGATGCGAGCTTTCCACTCACTTACGCTTTTTTAATTTTCGAGCATATTTGCGTATCATATGAGACGGGTATTGTGGAAAATCCACTTATTTCGAACCGCTGTATCTGCATTTTGAAACTGACCTGGTGATGACATCAAAACTAATGAAGTACTATTACGCAATTATTAGCTATTTTTGTAAAAGGCTATCAGAACTTATTGAAATGTGAACGTGATCAGTTATTGTAATAAATATAGTAATTGTTTTATTTGAGAATTGTGTTAATCATTTTACCTGATTTTGAAATTTCCTACAATGTTTAACTATTTTGTAATTTTCAATTTAATACCAATTTCACTTTAATTTCGACGACTACTTTTATTGTCTCTTTAGTAGTCCTCCGCGAGCTCATTAAAACGACACCCGAATCAACTTCCTAGCTAAACGCGTTTTCATGCTACATTAACTTAAAACTTTACGCAACACTAATTTAAGACTATCACACGAGTGCGATGACGTCACAGAGGCGAAACAAATCCTGCGCGACGAACTCGTATCGCCATGGTCTATTCGTTGTCAACGCATTATTAGTCTCCTAGTTATTAGCGATTGAAATCTAAGGGTATTTTGTAAAACAAGAAAGTTCGACCGGCTATCACTGTACTTAATGAGCGAATAGACGTTTAAAAAAACCTATTTTAGATAATAACAAAGTACTTCGATGGTGGTATCCAGCAGTCAAATAAGCTAAAAAATGGGAAAAGCCTCGGAATGAAACGGAATAAGTTGAATATTTGTATAAATATTTATTTTTGCATTCTAAATGTTGTCTTAAAAGTCTCATAAGGTCACGTGTGAGCGTCCTTAAATATTCAAGGTTAAAGTTTGCGAAAATCAATTTTTTGCCATTATCTCGCTTTCTTTGATTCAACCGTATTTATGTTTATTATAAAAATTGTAGAGTATAAAATTCTCTACAAATTTTTATAAGTTTAACCGTTTTAAAACATTTTCTTCATTTTTTTCGTACTTAAAATACAATTATCCTTAAAATTATATTTTTTTGTCAATATACAATCTGAAAAAAATGGTCAATAATTTTATTTATTTGAACAATTATCCTTAATAAGAATATTAATAAAATATATTGAAAATAGTTCACTTAATTACTTCATTATTTATATGAAAAAAGTAAGTAATATTAAATGACCATTTGATTTATATGTAAGTAATATTTATAAATATAATGTATTAAATAGTTAATCAACTAATATTTACTAAATGATTAAGTTAAAAAACTGTACTATGAACTGGAATTTGCGATTGACCCTGCGCTATGGCTTGTACGGCTGAGCGGTCTATCTCAAAAACGGGTAAACGTATAAAAATTCTTTAAGCCAAAACTTATAGAGAATTTTATATTCTACAACTTTTATAATAAGTACAAATACGATTTGAGGCAATGGAAGCGAAATATTTGCAAAAAAGTGATTTTCACGACCTTTAACCTTGAATATTTAAGGATGCTCACACGTTACCTTATGAGACTTTTGAGGCAACATTTGGAATGCCAAAATAAAGGTTTATACACCTATTCAGCTTATTCCGTTTCATTCCGAGGTGAAACCCTAAAGTGACTGGACTACTACGATATCGTACGCACAAGGATTTTTATTATTTTAAAGATTTAAATTACAGATTATTTAGTTTATTTGACAACAAAATTATACTACTTCTTACTTTAAAGTGTTTCAGAAACTCTATGCGTGACATTATATTGTGTATTTATTTAAATGCGCGCGTACCGAAAGAAATATAAATGTATTTTTATTTTTAAATGAAAAAAAAATGTGAAAATTTTCTCATTTTTATTGATTTTTGTTAACTTCAACATAATTTGCAATTTGTTTCTGCATTTTTAAGAGCAGTATTTTGAGAGATATTGTAGATTTTAGATGGTCTATACAACTAAGGTTACCAGGGCGTAGTATTTTGAAAATGATAGAAGAAGCATGTTATAATAAGTATTAAATACCAAATATATTTTTATCGATGTATTTAAAACACACGGCGTATTTTTGACCAACAGGCTGACATTTTTTAAACTAGATTTGAAAATGAGCTGGCAGTGTCAATATAGTTTAGGAACAAAATACAACCCTTAAACGGATTCGATGGTGTACATTATAAGTATAGTCTTCGCGCGTTGCTGGAATACCAAATTTAATTGAAATTGTTTCATTACGGAGCAACAACTCTTGAAAGAATAAAAATTCTTAGCAAATTTGTTTAAAATATGTCAAATTATTGCATTTAAAAAAAAATGTAGGCATGTATCGGGTGTTTTTTTTAGAGTGATAGAACTTTCGATCGAAATAACTGTGATTTAACAGAAGGTAAAAGCCATGTTATTTTGACATTTATGTTCAGTAAGCATTGAAAATTTATCATGGAAAGACTCACGCCGCAACAACTTTAGATGTTGAAATTTATTTTCAAAATCAGTGTTCTATTCGCCAAACTTGCGGAGCACTTCGTGAAATTTATGGTTTACATAATCGTCCATCAGAGCAGCTTATTCGTCGAACTATCGATAGATTTCAGGCAACGTTTTCTCTACTCGATGCAAAAATAACAAGACAAAGAACTACGTGCAGAAGAAAATATCGGTGCTGTAAGTGCTAGTGCTAATGAAGATCTAAATTTGTCTATTCGTCGAAGTTCACAACAAGTTGGACTCTGTGCAACCACCAGATGGAAAATTTTGCGTAAAGATCTTGGTCTACACCCATACTGGTTCAAGAACTAAAGCCACTTGACCATAATAAGCGTCGTTTGTTTGATGATTGGGTCCTAGAACAGCTTGAAGTTGATCCACTTTTTTCTCGAAAAATTGCGTTTATAGTGATGAAGCTCATTTCTGATTGAATGGCTACCTAAACAAGCAACATTGCCGTATATTATCGTTCTTCGCGATCGAATCAACTGGTTTTTCTGAGACATGGATATCTAAGAACATTAATCTTTAACAATATACGAAAATTTACCCTTAATATAAAAAAAAACTTAACGTTTTTTACAATGGCTAATGATAATCATTACGATTAAATTCCAACTACAGCATATTTTTTCACTGAATTAGTGAAAGCATAATAAGTATTAAACGATTTTATCGTCATAATATTTTTTTAGAAGGCTTTATATATAAGAAAAATTTAAAAGTCACTGTCGGGATTTGAACCCGAAACAACCAATTTCGCGTTGGCTGAGTTACATTACTCTACAGTGCCTACGACAGTTAATTTTTGATTTCTCTCATATATTATAGCACAATGCACCGCAGAATCGACTACCTGCGAGAGCTATTTTAATAACAACATTACAAGAATGTTGACTTTCTCCATTTTAGCCGGACTTGCTTAATTTTAAACTAATAAACCGAGAGAAAGATTTTTATTTACTGTATTATTTTTTGTAAAAATAATACAGTAAATAAAAATCTTTCTCTCGGTTTATTAGTTTAAGTTTTTTACTTAAAATGCAAGCATTATCAAAAAGAATTTTTACATAATTTATATCAGTGACGATAATAAAAATTCAGCAATATTAAGATGCATTTTTCTGTTTATAATAATAGTGACATAACTACATTTATTTAAAGAGAATTTTTAGGTTGTTTAATTATTTTTTAATTTTAATTATTAAAATTTGAAAACGTAGGTAATATTTTAAAATTGAATTAATATTTATAACAGACAAAATTATAATAAATTTAAAAGCTTGACGCGACACTCAAAGTCGGGCTTTTTACTTTTATGTCTACTTATGAACATGTCATTTTTTATTTACTCTAAAAGGTTCTTAAGAAGTTGTCTGGAAGAGTAAACATCGAAAAATAATGCGCATAACTGCCTTCTGTCACTATCTGGTTACCTGACCAATTGTATAAAAATATGTGTAATGCCACAAAATATATTTGAAGTTACTGTTAAAAACATGTAGGTAACTCGCAGAATTTTACAGAATATGTATTGTATCATTGTAAAATCCTTCATTTATCTTAAATAAAAATAACAAAAAAAATAAATAAACTTACCCGCAAGTCACTTTCTTTTTTAGTCAGCACAAATGTTCAAATAATTGTCCAGCTATTTCTAGTTCATACTCCACATGTTTACAGAAATCACAAAGGCCAATTAATCAAAGTGACACTCCAAATTCAATCAATTTAAAAAAAAATGACACGCAAATGTTATTTTGTGTAACAGTTACGTTTTGTTTATAATAACACTGCACTGTAAAGTTGTGGTTATGACAACGACGCCTGTTCACGGCAGCGCGTTCGCACCAACTGACGGACTCGAGACCGTCGCGACGCTGAGCTGTTCGATAATATTCGACGCCGATTCGTCATTGTTCGCGCTTGATCCGATCTTACAACCATTATCTGCAGTTTTTTTAATGAATTATATTATACTAGCCGTTACCCGCGGCTTCGCACGCGATTGTGACGAAACACGGATGCATTCCCATTATTTGGAATACTTACTCCTTTCTCGACGTAGACCCCCCTAATAAATTTCAAAATTGATGACATTCACGTGATCAACGTCCCGACAAACCTTGAAAATGACACCCATGTTGATTTGTAGACTATTTACCTCTTTTTCACCCTCTGAAGGGGTTGTTTTTAAAAAATCACTAAACACTTGTTCATTTATTTGTTGACAGGAGTAATCCTGCGCATTTTCGAATTGATACATCTATCTTATATGATTTCTCCATGCAAATTTTGAACCCCCGTTACTCCCTTTTATGGGTTGAATTTTCAAAAATCCGTTCTTAGCAGATGCCTACGTCGTAATAAATATCTGTGTGCCAAATTTCAGTCCAATCCCTTCAGTGGTTTGAGATGTGCGTTGGTAGATCAGTCAGTCTGTCAGTCAGTCAGTCATGGTTTTCTTTTATATATTTAGATTTATATTTAATTTCTGTTATTATTCACTTTGTTCTTTTGAGTTACGCGTTTTAACATTTTTGAGCATACTCACAAGTACAATGAACGATTATAAATAAGTTAACGTGAGAAAATGGCAAAATAATTAAATAGTTTCAACTTGACGAAAATACTAAATTGATAGTAGCACGTTGTGGTAATAAAGATAAGTTTAAAATTGTTGAAAACATTATTGTAATGAAGATCGGTGTCGTTTTAACTAATGATCAATCAATAACTTAATACAATAATAGAATACAGCATTACATAATTTATAACCTCTGGCAACTTAAATAATAATTCTCTATACAATTATTTCGGTATCTTTAAATTTAACGGAGATATTAATTTTTTTTTTCTATTATGACGCTCAGCGGCACGATGTGTCATATTAGTAGGTATAGTAACTAATATGAATATGAATATGAATTTATTTTACTTACTTTTACATTATTTTTACAAAATATAATTATAATATGTAAGTTTTCCTACCCAACTTGGCAGAGCCAGTTCCAGGGCAGGAAACAAAACATTTTACAATATATAAGTATTTGTAGCGTATATTTTTAAAATACGAATTGAAAAAAAAATTGAAAGAAAATAAATAAAATGAATTAATAATAACTTACGAAGTTTTAGTAAATTCAGAGTGATTGAGGATGCTGTAAACAATTTTTGAGTTATTTTCATGTAACAACCAGCCGAATATTTTTTTATTAAATGTTTGTAGGCGCTTTATTTTCTTGAATTTAACAGGTATGCTGTTGTATAGCTTAGAAGCAAGGAATACCGCATGGTTTTGGCTAAAAGTCTTCGACATTTTTGGCACTTGTATGGGATTTTGGGACATCATTCTTGTTTCGTAATTATGATGATATGGGATACGGTTTTCTGGTTTTTTATGGAACAGGGATAGGAGCAGCTTTAGCAAAAAGTTGAGTAATATTCAATACTCGAAATTCGCTAAAGAGTTCTAAGGAAGGGTAACGACGAGGTTTTTTATGGATTATCCGGAGAAGGAGTTTTTGGGTGGAAGCAAGTGACATCAGTGTAGATTTGTACGTGCCACCCCAGATAGAAATGCCATATTCATACGTCATAATATAGTAAAGTAAGCCATGAATTTAAGTTATTATGTTAATTCTCTGTGGCCGTCATAATCATAAATATGACACTTGTGCCGCGTGACGTGTTGAGACTTGAGAACGGCAAAGCGCGGAGAAGAGGCAAATTTAAACTTCAACAAAAGCACATAATTTTCGGGCATCTACAATATTTCTCCCTATAACGGGAGCTTCTCAAACTAAAAATTTTGATAACAAAAGGCTTCGATTAATTGAGTTCCGAATATTTGAGGTTACGCTGTACTTAAATCGTTATACCTACTAGAGTTCAAAACACTTATTAACGTTTAATAGATTATAATTTCGACTAAGTAATAAGGCCTAGTTTATATGAGGGCGTTCAACGCGCGTTATCCCAACGCGCGTTTACAGTTTCTATACAATTTTATATAACTGTTTACATGATAACGCGCGTTGGAAGCGCGTTGAACGCGCGTTATCATGTAAACAGTTATATACAATTGTATAGAAGTTGTAAACGCGCGTTGGGCTAACGCGCGTTGAACGCCTCTCATATAAACTAGGCCTTAGTCTAATTATCTAATACAATTAAATATAATTATTATATGAATGAATTATTGATAAAAACAATTAAGTTTTTATGTTCGATTCTCTTCAAGTCTAAATTTTTTATTCATATTTGTACAAAGTGGACAAATAACCTACGTTAATATTTTACATTATATAACGTTGTTGAGCTAAGATCGATGCATATAAATATTTTGATTAGATGACGTAAAAGTTGATTCATACTTTCTATAAATGTTTACATAATAGTTTTAAACAAATAACTAGTGGTTTTACGATTAACATAATCAAGTGTCAGTAGCTATAACCTTACAAAAATCTTTGGACATTTGACAACACTACTAAACTTTATTTAGTGAATTTAACAGAATAATAATGTTCTTGGATACACTAAATCGATGGCAGACTAGTTTGATATTTTTCAGTACCTCGTGTACCACTCAACACTATGATGCAATTTATACAGATTATTGAGAAATTTAATAAAAAACATCGAACTTCCGTCACCGATTGGATGTTTTAACTGCGTTAAACACAGTACTTAAAATTTTGGTAAGGTAGAAGCTGAATAAAATTGAGATTTTTTTCTACTCATATAAGTATTAGAATATTTGAAATAATTCTATTTCGTGCATTGTGTTAATTTATTGTGACAATAAGTTAAATTAATTCATTAGAGTGTAGACATTTTTTACTAATGTGAACTACGAACTTTGAATAAGTAGATAGGTGGACAGTTCGAAAGTTGTGTCAACTTAGATGGACAGTTTGAAAAGTCGAGCCAAAGTGAAGAAACTTAAGAAATAGTTTCAGTAAGTTGTTTCAATATTTTAATCGTTTAGCGCCATTAACACTTTCTTTAAAATAATTCATTATGATTCTGTTTGAATTTTATCCAAGCACTAATTTGCAAACTTAAAAAAAGCAGTAAACTAGCTCAAATTTTGAAGGAATGTAGAGATAAGACGTTTGTATCCAATTGGGTATTGTCCCATTTTTGACTGATAAATGATAATTAAAATAGATTTATAAGGTCAAATAATGTCTTCATATTTTTGACCCGACTACGGCGAAGCCAAAAGGAAGAGTTATGAGTTTAGCGATCTATGTATTTATATTTGTATTTCCGAATGTTCCACCGTAGCGCCTAAACTATTCATCCGATTTTGATTTAATCGATTCGTTATTATGGCCCGGGTAGCACAGGCTTCATTTATTTTTGAATTTTGGTCCCAGAGGGGAGCAAATTGAACACAAATAAAAAATTAATTCAAAAAAAATAATTTAAATAAAAAATAACTTCAAAAACTAAAAAAAATATTTTTCGGGCAATATAAATATTAAATAATGCCCTGATCAATCACTTGGTCCATAACATATATATAAGCAACTGACTTATCAAAGTGAATTCGTTAATAAGCTAATAAATTTTTATAAACTTAAAAATGACAGATACAGATTTAAATAAAGAGATTCATTATCGCATAAAAGTGTCGCGCCAAATGCACGGTTTTACTCCCAACCAAACACGCCATTTAGATGTTTCACATCAAAACGATGTTCTCTTAGACCAGCAAAGGTCAGTTCTATGTTTGTCCGCACGTCTGTTCGAAGGTGTGGCGTTGTATCAGTCGAGTGGGTTGCAAAACGGAAATTACACAATATTCCAGTGTCTGGTATTATTTACACGCAACTCCCGATGGAACGTCGGACACTGATCGACACTGCTGATATAATATTATATAAAACACTGTAACACGTGATTACTTACCTAATACAGTGTATGTATGTACAACAATATAATATTCCTGCACGCGGAACCTGAGTTTAAAGTTTGCTTAAAGGACTATAATTCTGGTTTTTAGGACGCGTCGCAAAAAATCTGATTTGACAGGAACCTTAGAATGTGACTTTGCATTTTAAGAAAGACATTGTAAAATTTTCAATCGATCTTGCTCAAAAAATAACTGGTCTACTGAAAGGATATTTTTTTAACTTTGTATACAATGTATTTAGTTAATATGCTTTTTATTATATTTCAGCGATTTGTGCTCTATTATTATTTAGCTTATATACAAGTTGTTATAATATCAGCCCCGGATCTATGATTTTTTCGAACCGGGGCAGAAACTTGATAATGGCGCCTCCTCTCTCCAACGTTTGAGATAAATTACTTAAATAAACTCAAAAATATATATTGGTTGGCATTTTTCGTGAACGGGACAATAAGAACCCTTTAATAAATTTGCACTCTTTATGATCTATTACCATATTATATTATGATTTTGGCGCCCCCCTGAAACTGTCACCCGGAGCGGGCGCCCCGGTTGGCCTCCCCTTCTGGATCCGGGGCTCTTAGATATCGAGATAAATTCGTAAGAAATCGATTCAAATTGTTGAAAAAGGTCGAGGTGGTATATATTTTTTATTCACTTTGTTTACCGTCAGAATAGAACCCTATCAAAATTTCAATAATATTATACACGGAACATTCACCGAAATTGTACATACATTTTATGGCGAAGTTACTATAGTACCCCCCGCACAAACCTTATGGAATTTGGTTCTCGGTTAAATTGATCGAAAATGGTTTTATTTTACAGTTTAAAGGTAATTAAAAGAAGTGTCCAAGGACTCATAGCCTAAAAACCAATAAATTTTTAGCTACAGATTTGTTTAGCGAGATTTTATATAGGGATCGCCATTGAATTCACAATCTTAAAAAATCCTAAGCTCTAGAAATATGTTTCCGAGTGTGCTGAATCCGAATATGACATTATTATTTTATACAGGGTGACACCTTCCAACATTACCTAGTTTTCGATCATTTTTCTATTTCTAAAAAAAGAACAAAAGTTGAACATGGAACATGTTTGTGAATTCTTTGGATATCCCTATACCTAAAACCTCGCTAAACATATCTGTAGCTAAACATCTGTTGATTTTTAGACTATACACTTTTTATTAGTGACCTTTAAACTATAAAATAAAACCATTTTCGATCAATTTAACAGAGAACCAAATCCCATAAAGTTTGTGCAGGTGTTTTAGTAAAAAATATCGTATTACAAACAGGCATTATAAAATCGCCTGTGTTTGAAGCGTGCCGTAGTTTAGGTCTGATGTAATATGCGATTGCTTATCAAAACAGTGCGCTGGGAACATCCCCTGTTCCATATTCTGTGCAGGTTGCTTACCTGCAGACATAGCTTGTTGGTTTATTAGTTATTACTCGACTAGAACCGTTGTCTTCAGTCATTCAGCTACACGCATAACCTCACTGTCACTCAAAAACCGTACTATATTCTGGTCATAACTTATAAAAGGGGTGTGAATTATGACTCGAAATAGCACTCGTGTTGTTAAATAGTAGTTTATGTATTTAGAATGAAATCTATTCTTAAAATAAATTAAAATTTACATGAATTTTGGCTCTATTCAATAAATAGAGTAACTGTGATCCATTGAAGTTAATGATAGAGTATTCTCCTTATGCCACGGAATTCTTTCTAAATACTCTATCATTAAAATTTACTATCTTATCTTAGTGAAAGAATGCACAGCCTACTCAATTAGATCATCGGAGCTTGAAATTACTAAAAGAGTTCTCCAAGGCTCCTTATTAGGGCCTCTAGTGTTCAATATAATATATTTACATACATATAAATGATTTGCCTAACGCCATTAAATTCAAACCGATTTTATATGCCGATGACACAGCAGTAATTTTACAATCTAATTCAATATTGGATCTGAATGAAGAAGTCTCTGACACTATAATAAGCCTAGACTCCTGGTTCTCACTTAATGGACTGAATGCTATCATGTTATCATATTTAATGCTCAAACACGTGACGTTAATGAAATTGGCACAGATGACCTAAACACCACCTTACAAAATGAACGTGTAAAGTTCCTGGGGATAATTATATACCGTAAATTCAAATGGAAGGAGCACATAGATTACCTTTGCAATAAAGTCAGCTCTTATTCTTTCCTGCTAAGATCCTTATCACAAATGCTAAACTATAAAATAGCTGGTTTTCACATAAATATATCTTTGACATTTCCAACTTTACATCCATTTGGCTGTTTATGAAAATTACGTCTACCATAAATCGTCCTATACTTTTAATGGTAGCTGAGAGGTCGTTAATGGAAATTATCGTTGAAATGGTTAAATCGCATTTTTGATTCTACTTTGCAGCACTAGTGTTAAATAGGTTATTTTACGATCGCAATGCAAACGTGAAAATCAGCTATTTTATAGGGGTGTGCAAATAGTAGCTTAGGTATCTGGAATTATATTATGCTCGATCAGTGACATTGTTTTTTTAATAAATTATACAGACGCTAGATCAACTAATACAAATAAATAAAATCGTAGCTTTTAAAGATGCCTAGAGCGAATTTTCAGTTTCATCACTTTTTTCTGTTTATGTGTTTGTACTTATCTATTTATGGATATAAATAAAATGTCTGTCTGTTAATGTTCCGGCTAATCTTTGAAACGACTGGACCGATTTTGAAGGGACTTTCACTGCTGCTGTTATAAGGAGTAAGTTAGACTACTTTTATTCTAGAAAAAGAATTAGGGTTCCGCGCAAAAAATTCTACGCGGACGAAGTCGCGGGTTACAGCTAGTATTATAATATAAACTTTGGCTGAGTAGAGACTGTTGACGAACTGTCGAAACAAAACAATATAGATTGTAAAATTAGAGACTATTTGATTTGATCTAAAAGCTAGCAAAATCCGTTGCTATTTTAAATGTCAATTATAAACTGAATACAGAAATGTCTTTGTGTTCGACTTCGCAAAGTATAAACCTTTTGAAATACAAATGTCATCTGTTTTGTGAAAGCGACTCTCAACTGTTTTATAAAACACGTAGCTCTCTGTGTGATGTTTAAGAGTGCTAAGACGTTTTCAAGAGCTCGATCTGTGTAAACAATCTTTGGATATAATGACAACACTTACGAATTCACCAACAAACTGTTAAAACAGTATTAACGAAAAGCTGTGTACTAGAGATCAGTAGCGCAAAGGACCAATCAGCGGAGGGACTGCTCTCTCATTTGTGGAAGAATAATCTGAATAATTGATCACTATAATATGCTCATAAATGCGGGGTTTCCTACTGAAACGGTGCCGTAACATAGCGGCCGTAATATGCTGAATGACGTTACAAAAAACGTGTGCAATTGGGTTCAATTATATGGGCGGAGCTTTAAAAACATGGCGACGATAGGATATAATTTCCCATAGTCCCTATACAATGCAATTGTGAATTTTTTGAAATGCAATAAAATGATAAGTATCAGCACAATATACGATTGGGCTGATACAAATCATCGAAAAAAGAATTTTCTCGAAAGAGAAATTGCCGGTCATATCATAAAATTAGGAAAAAAGTTCATGCGAAACAGAACCTTCAAGTACGTGAATTTTAATGCTTTCTATTTACAAACTTCCGATTTAAAGAGTAATTTACATGAAATAAAAGTAGTAAATAGAGATATTATTTCAATGCAGTGTTGATGAATGCTGCAAACATATTATTCAAACATTACTTTATTGCAACAGATACCCTAAAAATAGTTATCTGTCAAAACGTATGTTCAGTTTCAAGTCATCTTTATTTTTTTTCTATCAAAATTCTTAATGTTATTTAATAATAATAACTATCAATTCATAAATTAAGTTTTCAATATTAAGACTAAGTATAATATCTGCTTACTTGGTAAAATATTCAACCATCTGCATTAAAATGACTATTACAGCCTTTTACTAAACAGACCAACTTTTTATTTATTTTTGCACGAAGTGAAAACTTTGCAGATTCCATATTAAGTCATTTATTAATTTGTTTAACGCTTTTTATTATTATAATAAAAAAAAAAAACGCGATTGACAATACCGATTCACAGTACGATTATAATTGTAAATTTCGCCGCCAGATAGACTAGTTCAAATAAAGGATCCCAATAGAAATAAAAGAATGCAGATTTTTTAACGTTACCGAGAAAACCAAGTCCATTTAATTATGTGTGTTGCAGAACGCATTGTCAGAAACAATGATTTGACAATGACTTAAGATAGTAGTCATATAAACTCATTTTATATTTATTGGATTGTTTTTGACGTGATAACGTCTTATAAATTGATGAAACACCGGCTGCACGCACGAAAAAGAGTAACGTTCCGCAAGCGATAGTCTCTCTCTTCTCGCGTGACGTCAGAGAGTAGTGTGCGTTCAACATTTTTTTCGGCTGTTCCAGCGAAAGCTACATCTGACAGATGGCCAGATAAATTATACGGTTTGTTAACAAATATATAATATATATACATTCTTTTAAATGTCATTTATAATTGCTTAAAAATATGTATTTTGCTTTGGTTGATCAAATTATTAGTCGGTAATAATATAGTTTGACAGCTACTAAAATTTAGGTTATGTATTATTAAATATGATATTCGAGCGGAATACGTTATCACGTAAAACTATCGTCCGTAAACCGACTTTACAGACAACCAATTTTTTTGCATAGTAAATATTATAAAATTTGATTATATTATGATCACTGTTTACGATCATTTTCTCACAAAGTTTCCTGCAACACAGTTGTCGATCTTAGTCATTTGAATTAATAATAATAATAATAATTAAAAATAATAATAATAATAATAATATAATTGAGACTTGCATATTACAAAAAATATTACAAAAGTATTAGAATACATGAAAAAGCATAAATAATAATTAATTTACACACTACCTAATTATTGATAAATCTTACTTAAGTTCTTAAAAACAACTTGTCCGTAAGAAACAATACCTTAAATTAATTACGAAACTGTAGAGTGAAGTAAAAAAGTAAATTAAATGCAGATATTTTAGTGATTTTCTTAGAAAGTGTTAGTAACTTTTGCATTTACAATCGCCACGGTTTTATAATAATATTAGTTACGTACGCCATTGAGTTTTTATATGCACAAAACAAAGAGATGTTATAAGATAGAGTGTTCTTCTCTTCATCATAATATTGATGGAGTAAACATTGTTGTGATGTGCTGTGAAAACCAGGTCCGCATTAAGTATAATAGCGCGCGGCCAAAGTTTCGCAAAGCACTCTGCTAGTAATTCTCCCCGCAAGATCATAATAATAGAAAAATAAATCTGAAAATAATACGAATACACTGATTCATAGATCACTATAAAGCCGTGGCCAACCTCTATAACCCACGGGTCACCAAGTTCAAAAACTAAAACCCGACTAGTGAAAAGTATGAAACAAAAAAATATTCTCATCTAAGGATAGCCGTGGTTATATGCCACCTCCCTAACAAAAAATTACATTTTAACAGTAGTAAGCGATCATAAACTCTAGGGCAAAGTGCATCACGCTATACATCTTGAGGGGCCTTTATATATGAGATGAACTACGACTACGTTTATCCTCAGATGAGAATTCTTTCTTGTTTCATACTTTTCAGTAGTCGGGTTTTATTTTTTTAACTTATTTTTTATTTATATTTTTTTTTAACTTTATTTGTTTTCAATTTGCTCACCCGTGGGATCATAATTCAAAAATAAATGTATCCTATGTTACCCGGGTCATAATAACAAATCAATTGACACCTTATTTATCAAAATCGGATGAATAGTTTAGGCGCTACGGTGGAACATCCGCATAAATACAAACATATATAGACTGCAAAACTCATAACCCTTCCTTTTGGCTTCGTCGCAGTCGGGTAAAAGTTAATGCTCGTTTTGCGCGCGCCAGTGAATGTTTTTACCGCCAGAGGTTGGAATTGGGTTTTTTTTACCAAATCGTTCTTGTATAATGTTCACCGCTCATAAATTGGCACATACTAAAAGCTAACGTTAAACCTTGAAGGCACCCCGTGCCTACACCAGTGCTAATATTTTGATCATCATCACTTTATATTCAGTATTCTGAAGTTAAATACATACTTCAGTGATTATGTTTGACTAATGAACGATGATTCATTGCTAAAACTTCAGTTTAACAATAACTTATATTATTTGTTGTCTTTATCATTCGTTTAGTAATTTTGTCGGTTTTTGTTTGTTTCCATTTTACGCCATAAGAAATGAAAGTTTTTTTGTTTTCCATTTATTTTGTTTATCTTTAATGCAAATTTTAAAGATCTGATATGCTTTTTCAGATTGTTTATTCAAATATATATTACCTACACTTTTAAACAAATAAATAATTAAATTAAATATATTTATTCAACACGCGTGAGTAATATGTAATTTCGGGGCCCTGCTAAGCGTGGGAGAAATAATATATTACTTCACTAGTGTAATAATGAATTTTCTGGCGTGGGAGAAATAATATATTACTTCACTAGTGTAATAATGAATTTTCTGGACCAATAGAAACTCAGTAGCAAGCCCAAGCGCTAAATAATGAAAAAAAACTGCAAGCAGATTCTGGACCAATAGGAACGTGGTAGGCGGTATCCCTATATTATTAAACGAGCTAATCTTGTACCTATGTACCTATGTATCTATGTACCTATGTCCCTAAATATTTTCTCGAAAACGGCCCTAACGATTTGGATGAAATTTACTGAAAAGGGATTTTGGGGGGCAAAAAATCGTTTTAGCTAGGTCTCATCTCTCGAAAAAATCGTTTTCTTACAAATTTTATCATTATAAAAATCAATTTTTTGACGTATGAAAATACTTAAATATTGTAAGTAGGTTTTGGAATTTTATACAATGAAACAATTGTTTTCAAAATATTATGACAGTTAATCTTTAATTACTATCCAAATGAGACAAAATAAATACGTATTTGAAAGAAAGTTAAAAACAATTATTATTATTGGGCTTTGACATGCTCACTCCTGACATCTGGTGGCTAACATAAAAAATAAAATGTGAATGCATTTAGTCGATCTATCATCTGTGAACAGTACCCCATTCGTACTTTTAAATTCTTAAAAAATGAAATAAATAAAAAGTTTTGAAAATAACTGCAGTTAAAAAATCAATGAAAGTTTGCTCTGCACATTTTAAAAGATGATTTTATGTTTTCAAGTAAGTACTATACAACTGTGACGTTACTATTATATTATAACCTCATAGTTATAATATACAGTTTGTTTATTATTAATATTTTTATCTACAGATACTGCTAAAAAACAGAATTTGAAAGAAAATAAATGCTATAAGTACCTTCAGTCAATTTACCTGGAAAAAAAACACAGCTACTGATGAGAACCGTAGGATAAAGAGGAACAAGAGAAAAGAAGAACAAAAATTTAATTTGGAAAATAAAGATTCAGTACATCAAACATCAATGAAAATTATAATAAATTGTAACTAAAACTAATTTTTTAGTGAAATAATTACTTTGATTGTCGTTATGATCATCATCATAAACTTCATTATTATCTTAGTTTTCAACAATAAGACTATCATCATTTTCTTTATTGCCTAATTCATACAATAATTGAATCCTATGGTTCTCATCAGTAGCTGTGTTTTTTCCCAGACAAATTGACTGAAGGTATAGCATTTTCTTTCAAATCCTGTTTTTTTAGCAGTATCTGTAGATAAAAAAATTAATTATAGACAATAAATTATTATATTAAAACTATGAGGTTATATAGTATAATAGTAACGTTACACTTGTATACTTACTTGATAACATAAAATCATCTTTTTAAGCAAACATTCATTGATTTTTTAAGTTCAGTTATTTTCAAAGCTTTTTATTTATTTCATTTTATAAGAATTTAAAAGTACGAATGGAGTACTGTTCACAGATGATAGATCGACTAAATGCAGTCACATTTTATTTTTTATGTTAGCCACCAGATGTCAGGAGTGAGCATGTCAAAGCCCAATAGGTGAGTAATTTTAATAAATAAATTTTTAACCTAAATTTGAAGCGAAAGATGCAATATCGTAGATCAAGATGACGGCGAATCAGTTTTACAAGTACCGGATTGCCATAAGGGCCGACAATCCTCTCCACAAAGGAGTCAAACTAATATTATCTTATTGCTCCACAAAAGGAAGCGAAGCTTCCCCAGAGAACCTACGGTTCTTATATGGAGAGCCGAAGGCTCGACTATTGTTGTTTACAACCGAGCGGGGCGCAGCTCCGCGAGGTAAGACTGTAACAAAGGTGGAGACGTAGGCTCCACAAAGGGAAGCGACAGAGAACCTACGATTCTCAAAGTTTTGGCGATATCAGCATATCAGTATTTTATTTAACTTTCCGAGCAAAGCTCGGTCACCCAGGTACTTGTATACTTATATGAAAACAGCATCGCAATTCAGCGAAGTCATGGCAAACTTGTGTATACACTGACGGTGGTACGTCAATCAATGAAGTGATTTATTATTTTTCCCTCTTTTATCAGGGCCCCGATTACATATTACTCCTGCTAGTTGAATAAAGTATTATGTGCGACTATTGATCGAAGGAGAATATTCCACTCGCGTGCGTTTTACCGCACTCGCTGCGCTCGTTCGGCAAATTTCACGCTCATGGAATCTTCTCCTTCTCTCACTAGTCGCACAATATACTATTAATTTAATTATTTATTTTATAAATATGTATGTTAAACAAATGTCTTCAGATCCAGTTTATAAAATAGAAATGCACTTTTTTGGGTTTAATTTTACAAAAACATTTCTCAGGAATAACATTAATGTTAAAGAACCGTAATAATTGACGAGGGGAAGTCATTCAATTTGTTTAATATTTCGATACAATTTTTTAGTTTTTTGGTGCAAAATAAATAATTTATTTTTGGATAGCAATTGTACAATTTTAATGATTTAACAAATTGCAGACTTTTACTCAATATATAAGTACAAACTATTTTAAACTTTTGATATAATACTTTTTAATATGCCGATATAAAATAATTTTGCTGCGGGGAAAGTAGGCAATTACATCTATTTTTCGAATTCTTTGTGTCATATTCTTTTAGCTAATGCTTGATTTTTATGATTAACAAATCGGGGAAGTTGATCCAAAAAGTTAATTAGAATTTATTTTATTTAACAGCATCGGTACACGATTTAGCTAGACAAGCCATTTGCAATTAATCAATGAATATATTACCTATCTATTAATACTATATAATCTTTGTCAGCGTCAAATAACAGATGAGGATATATATTTCCAATACCGGAATTTAGACTATGAGTTGTACATTGTTTTCTATCTATGTAGAATATGTTTTTATAATGAAATGTTTAAAATAGTTTCACAAAACCATAATATAAAATCTAGACGCAGTTGTAATTAAATTTAAAAAAATGATTTAGGTTTTAATAACAGCAATTGTAGGTACAACATAGCGTTACAATTTTCTTGTACTAACTCATAATATTATAAGAAATGTAACAAATTAATTGTTTTGATTCAGAACTATACAATGGTCGAATTAAATTGCATACAGTGAGGCTGTGTTAATCCGAAGTTTACTTTCACGATAAAAAAAAACTATGGTTCTATTAGCCTAGTCAAGAAGTGAGTTTCATGAGAGAAATAGATCCAAGTCTCCAAAAAATATGAGCGATAACTTATTCGATTCGTTTATTTCGTGCGGGTTATTTTCACAGTTAAGCAGGAGTACCCAATGTTTTATGAATTTTTCTAGGTTCTTTGGTTCCTTAATCAAAAACAAAAAAAGTTTCGCCTGTTGTAAAGGTATATATAAACGAAAAAACGGTGATACGAAAATCACGTGGTCACAGAACTATAAAACTTGGAAACTGGCCTCATATACACGGCGTTATATGGGAGACAGGCAAAATCAGAGATTCGTCGGCATTTAGCACAGAAAAGAATCTCTAACGAGATTCTTCGATATTGATTATCAAAAGGCAACAATAATAATTGTTTCTTTTGAATTAAACCTATACATAAATTTGTCGAGTAATCTTAACTAATATTATAAATGCGAATGTGAATATGTTTGTTTGCTACGCTTTCACGCGTAAACCGTTGATCAGATTGCGATAAAATTCGGCAAGGAGATAGATTGCATCCTGAGGAAAGACATGGGCTACTGTTAGTCTCAATTCTCAAAAAACAACTCTGAAGGGGTGAAATAGAGGATGAAAGTTTGTATGGAGAACCAATTATTTCTCAAGTTAGGGATATGAAAATTCATATTTAGGCTTTTGGTAATAAATAATTACGTGTTTCAGGGTTTTTGCAAAATCATCCCTCAAGAGGGTAAAATTGGGATGATTTCAAAATTCACACGTAATATACAAAGACTGCTGGCAAAAATGTCAAACTGTATAAACATTGTTTTTTAAAGTGGCACTATAATACGGTGGAGCCGCGGGTAGCAGTTATGTTTTATACAGGTGCGTTCACACAGAGCGATACAGACAGCACAGTCTAGTGTGTAGTTTGGTTTTTATAATTGCATTGTGTTGAAACGACCGCGGGACATTAACCGTGATAAATGTTGTGTTTATTGTGTTTTGTGTTCACGTACTACAATACTATGTAGTTATCAGTAGTACGTATACCGTTGCTGGATGCACCGGCCATCCTACTGACCGTCTCATACTTATCGAGATTCAAGATGGAACACAATGAACTGTTTTTAAGCAATTTATGCTTGATCTCTTTTTATATAATCAAATAAAAAAACTTTAAAAAAGCAAACAAAAACACTGTTTTAGTACCAAGTAGTGACATCTGATAGAATCTGCTCAACGCTATTAGTCTAGAAGCAAATCTGGTAAAATTTGCTCAAAGCTATTAGTTCAGATATTTCTACGCTGTAGTCGTTTTCATTACATTTTGCAGAATTTTCCGATAATATAAAATATATCTATCGCAGTCGGGTTTTGTATTTTTGTGAAACATTTTTTTTTCTAAAAAGTTGTTGAACCGATTTCGCTAAAATTTATATGGGACCAATTTTGAGAAATTTTTTAGTGTCTAATGAAACCAAAGAGCAACGTTCACATCGACAACTACAACTTTTGCAGTATTTTTTTTTTATTTTTGTTAATTTTCTAAAAAGCTGTTGAACCTATTTTTCTAAAATTTATATGGAACCAACTTTGAGACATACTCTATCGAATAAAAAAATCATTGAAATCTGTTGGACAGACATACAAAACAAACTTTAAAAAAATACAATCGAATAATGAACCTCCTCCTTGTCTTGAAGTCGGTAAAAATATCTTCCTGACAATAGAAATCTGTTTTTAGGAATACTAGTTTTTAAAAAACATTTTAGGGGCCTTGCTAATTTTTAATTTTGGTGGTGTACGGGTTTCATAAGTCGAGTACAATCTATATTATATAAAAATTGGATCTCGTAGTGGTTGATGCCGAGAGCAGAGAGCTGGAAAGCTAAAACAGAACAATTTACACGGCATTTTATTTCACGGTTTTCACTGCTGCCAACAGCGCACAAACGTTACCAAAAGAAAATGACAAAACAAAAAAATACCTTCAATTCGTTATGATATTTTGTGAAGTTAGTAAATGGTTTCTTGGCAAGCAATTATTAAAAAATTGAATTGAAAATTATGAACATTCCAAAAACCCAAAACGACTACCTAATATCTAAAAAATATGATATATTTTAATTTTATCCCTCATAATAGCTACCTTTTATATCTACATAATGATGTTTTTAATTTTATTTAATTAATTAAAAAGCCTGGTTAACACAAGTGAAGAAATGATAACACGAATCGAAAATGCATCCCAAATAATTCGCTGAAGGCCCTTATCGCTAATACAAGCATGTACAGGAAGCATGGCCAACAAAACGGGAACAACTTCGAACAATTTCTGTGAATACTTGATAATGACATAACATATTTCCATAGCGACATAACATAACGTCAGGATCGACCTCAAAATTTGATAAAATTTAATAAAACTTTGAAAGCCTCTTTCTCTTTCATTTTTGAGTTTTGATAAAAAAAGTTACTTAGTCATTCGTCTGTTTGATTTCTACACGCTGTTAAAAAAATCAACTTAAAAATCATCATGTATTTATGCATTTTGTTTCTCATCGAAAGAAACAGTCTAGATTCTAGAAAGATGTAAAAGTTGACCAAATTATAAATTACCTATGTACATACTTTTGTATAAGATTGTTTGGGTATAAAAAGGTTTTTGAAAGCTAGCTGTTTTGTGAAAAGGAACATTGTGTTGAATTTTCATATTTTGAAAGATATGATAAATGAAAAATAAAGCAGACTCAAAATAAATTACAAATTCAATTTAACCACCATTCATCTTAAGCGCTTGTATATTAGACCGATTTTGTTGTTAAATTTAAGACATGTAATAAGAATGGTGGCCCAACAATGGTGTATAGTCAGCGTTTAACGAGAACTTAACAATATAACCCAAACATAACTAACAACAATGTAAAAATCCATTGTTACCTTTATACACATATCCGGATGTAATATCAACATAATATACACAAAAAGAGATTAAAATGTTTCGTCTTGTATAAAATTTCTTCTCGTATACATGTTACGGTTGATGGTAATAAGAAAGCTAATGCGCCAGCTCGCTTTTATCGAACTTTAAACTATGATATTGTAACAAAACTGTTCTAGTCCTGGTGGAAAATATTTATTTACAATAGTGAAACGTTAACAAAACATATAAACAAACAAACTTAAAGCACTTCTCTACAACGTAACAGAAACAATAACTAATAAAATAAAAGAATAAGTAGTACAGAATACAAAGTCACTATTTATGTACACTAAACACTATAGGTAGGTACCTATCACTATATACAAAAGATTATTTATGTCAAACTAGATTTATATAATTGAAATCAATGGTCTATTAACCACTCCGCACTATTTAGTTCGCGCAGGGTTTAACTTTATTTACACAGTTCATTTATCTATTTATCTCAGCAGTTACCTCAGTATTGTTCACGGTACTGACTGTCAATTTATGTCGATTGTTCACTCGATGAAACACGATACCTGACTGTCTGTCCACTAAGCTATCACGGTGGTATACCTATATTATATGAGCCGGATAGTTCTTTTTTTTTCTTGCATTTATTGTTTTCTGGAATTTGGCAACAAAACCTTTTTACCTACGATTATTGTTATTGTTTGAACAATCAAGCCGATTGTTGTTTTACAACAATCCGTGTGTCATTGTTAGAATAACAAGCCGATTGTTGCCCCTTAACAATCTGTGTATCATTGTTCGAACAACAAGCCGATTGTTGTCCCACAACAATCTGTGTGTCACTGTTAGAATGACGAGCCGATTGTTGTCTCACGAAATTCTTTGTCGTCGCCTGCTGGGGGGTCTCTGTTACAATATCAATGTATGTATCAATTTCATAGTTTAAAAATAGGTAAAAAAGCTTTTAAAATAAACGGTTTTATTGTATATTCGATGATGTACTAAAAACTAGATAATATTTATGAGTCACCGTAGGCGGCTTGGATTAAACTAAAATAATATCGTGTGGGGCCAGTTTTTGCTGATTGCTTTCCAAATGTGCAGTGTACACCCAATTGTAATTGTGATTGTAGTGGAAATAAAAGCATTTTTTTACATTTACCAGAAAAATATTTTAAACGCGTCTCAATAAGTATTAGACTTTGTCCACCACACGTTTAACCTGAACAGAACATGGAGTGTTGTAAAATATATTATTACAATAAATTTAAATCACGTTAAAATTCTCATTTCGCTGTAATTACAGCATGCTACATCAAAATGTGACGTAAAAAAAAACAAACAAAAGCAGCTCAAAATAATGCTGTCATTATATCGTTTTAATTTTAAATTCTATTTATATTTTCTTGATACTGAAACTAATTATTATCCGAAATATATGTTTTTTCAATACGCTTTTTGAGTTTAACACTGTGGTGAATATTTTTATAATGATTTAATATATATAATAAATATTATAAGACTATTAGAAATCATTGTTACTTGCACAATTGAGCTTATTTCATTTCAGTAGTATTGTTAGAATTGGGGCCCAGATTTACTGAGCCCTTCTCTATGTGGATTCTTTTTCCTGTATGAGTGTCCGTGAAAAATCCGTGAGGCTTTCGGTAAATTATAATCATAACACCAGGCTAACAGCTTATATGATTCTTTAAAATGTAAATTTAATACAGTTTAAACTCCATTTAACGTCACTCGATATAACGACATACTCCTTAAAACGTCGAAATTACTTAACTCTAGTTGGTTTACCTTGTTGCTCATACAATGATACACTCTAAATAACGACACATCCACTCTAAATAACGGCAACAATACATCATCATTAAGCAATAATCAGTACTTGTTTGTTGTTTTGTTGTCGGCATCATGCGTACCGAGGATTCTAAGAAATTCGTTCTTCTGTTTGCTGGGATTATCTTTATAACCAAATTGATTCCACAGTATCTCAAGATATGAATAAAATATGTAAGAAAATACAATTAAAATACTGGAGTAGCGAAAAACGTCAGACAAAGATAACAGACTATACGCAATAAGCGTTGTAATTTGTGATAGTATGAATGTTGGTCAGTTGTAAATTTCATATATCATGATTAAATATATATTATAGTAAAAAAATAGTAATGTATTATATTATTTCTTCTCTCCGTTTAACGACAACTCTCATAACGCCACAAAGTGCACAGTCCTTTGATTGTCACTATATAGAGTTTACACTGTATATAAAAATAAAAGAATAAAAACAGACATAATGATTCATCAAATGAATTACGTAGGTTTTATACGCTGTGGCTATAAATATTTCTTGAAAATTCAAAATATGCTCGCATACCTTTCGCATTCTACCTTATTGTGTCAGATTACAAAGGAAATATTAAACTCTGTTCGTACTTTGTAAATACGTAGTCGTACATTTGCGGACTCAATATTTTTCAGTACAAGTTCATAAAAAGTCAGTAACTTAGCTATAAATTTAATTTAATGTCTGTATCAAAAGTTAAAAGAAATAATTGTTATTTAATTACTCGAAATTATAAACGATGAATAAACATGAAGAATTATTGCAAAATTGGAGGAACGAATTATTTGCTAGTATCAAATATTTTAATTTATTGTATGAATAAAATTGAGTACCTAATCATGGATTACAATATAATAAACAATAGGGATGTTTCCACTAGTTGTAATTTCATGAAAATTTATGTTTAAACGATTAATGGTGATGTTTAAATAGCTAAAATATTTTTATTTACACATAATTATAATAAATTAAATAAAGTTAATTTAAAGTGCTATAAATTGTAGGTACCCTTTATCACGTGACTGGGAACACCAAGCAGAGTGCATTACGTCATTTTCAAAGAAATATTTCTCAATTCACAAACAAGTTCGATAGACAGATAGAGGTTCGTGATGTAAGTCGAAGTCAGTGCCAGATTTGAGTGTTTCAGCGGGAAATTAAAAAAACATTGTAATTTTTCAAATTTTTCTTCAAAATTAAACATTTTTTATTTTTAAACTTTTTTTGTGTTTATTAAGGATGATTTGTAGATACAATCGGAGACAAAAGTATGTAAAATTTTCACTAAACCAATATCTTTCAATATTTTTTAAAATACGGTATTTAAACGATATATTTTTTCTTCACGAGCTTGTTTTCAATATAAAATTTCTAATAAAATAGAAATTAGTTTGCGTTTAATTCATTTCTAAATAATATTTCAATATTTGTAAAAATTACAAAATGACGTTTGTTAGTGAGTGTACCTTGAATTCAACTTTAAAAAATAAAATTAATACATTTTTTATATCACAAATCAATGATAAAAATTATCGCAATATACTTAAAAAAAAATTAGTAGCCCGGTATATACCCCAGAAAATGAAAAATTTGATTTTATTCAAATGAATCAAACAAAATAAGATGTAATTTTTATCCAGTCAAACGTGTCAACACCGCGACTTTTTAATAGTTGGTAGTTATAATTTGCTGCAACTTCAAACTAAACTAAAATTAAACTCTTTACTATCTGTCAAATAATCTTTTCGGAATGATACAGTCGCCCAATTTGGAAGATGGAGATTTTATTAATGTTATTAAATATTAGGTACCGTGATGTGCATTTTTCAGAGTATACTTTATTGGATGTAAAAAATCAGTTGAGCAAGTGAGCCCTATCTACGTTAGGACTTACAACAATATTCCCTTCAATATATCATACAAAGGTTGACGAATCACAGATTCCACTACGATATAAATCATACACATATTTGTAAATTTCAAATCAGTTTTTTGTTTCTATAATTTATATAAATTCCATTTTTTCTAAAAAGAAGTATATAATTATAACCTTTTATTTACTAATAAAAAAAATATAATCATTTTCTTTTATTACAGTTTACTTAATTATTAAATAAATTACAAATATGTTTTCCTGTTACAGTGCCGTGTTTTATTGCAGAATATACAAAAAGGTTACATATTTTCAATTGTATGGTTTTCTTTTCACCTTTTATATACCTACTTCGAGGTTAAAGCCCAATTTCATGAGTGACAGTTTAGAAGCCGGTTATAATTATTATTGCACGCATATAATATTGCTGAAAATAGAAAGAAAATCATTTTTTTTAAATATAAAATTACAATAAACATAACGATTATTTTTATTATATCTCAAAATAACAAAATCTCAAATCTGTTACTTACTTTTTTGTATTCCAGCATTTATTCAACATATACACTGTGTTCTAAATTACATGAATATTATCACTGAATACTTTTAATATGTATTTTTAATATTTCTTGTGTCCTTTTGTATTGCTTAAATAATTAAAATGACAGCTAGCATCGCGAACATAGCTGTAGTTGTTTACGAGGTTGCCATGTTTATCTGTGAGTCACACATTGCATTCAAATAGTATCGTAAATATTACTCATTTTTATAGTTTTTCTCTGTAAATAGTATTGAAACCACTAAATTTTACTTGCTTATATGATTTTTAGATATATAATCTACTAGTTTGCAATTTTACAAATTTTTCTCATCATGTTTTCACTATTATTTTTGAACTTGAATTGGCCTGATAGCGCGTTTTCCATTTAAGTACATGTAAATTTGTTACACCTAAAAAATGCTATAACTTTTGAACGGGCTTGTAAAAAAATCCTTAATTTTTATAGAAGCTTCAGAAGACTTGTTAGAATAATCTATTAAAATTTCAACGTATTCTCATCATTTTCAATATACCTACAAAACATCCTTAAGGGTCTATGTGCAAAATAAAAACAGTTCCAAACATTAGTCAACATCCCTATTGGATATGTGGATTATTTTTTTTTATAATTAATGATTAGTGCACCTATTAACCATAGTTTATTATCATAATTTGATTTTATCGAAACAGATAAATCATTTGCATAATTGACTTGTAGAAAACAGAATATCGACGCAGTAAATCATGCGCATGAATTGTATTAATGTGGACGTAATATGTTCAAAACAACAGACAAACGCTGATGCAAGCGTATGATTACTGTTGGAATTTAATCCAGTTGATGTGAACTGGTTACAATGTTCATAATTTGTCGCTTTGCAGAAGAATGAATGGCGAACGAATCCTGCTAACTAACAGTGAAACCTATATTATCATGTCCTGTTTATAACCAATGGGGATAACGTTTCGTATAAACGAAGTAATACTGTAAATAATAAATTTAAGAACTATAGTGTAAACGCGATTTAACGTCACTCGATATAACGACAAACTCCTGAAAACATCGAAATTACTTAAGGGGTCATTCTCATGTAAAATTTTGAAAAAATATCTATTTTTTAAAGTAAAACTTCTTTAGGCACGCTTGATTTGTTGAGTAAGCTGGTAAATGCCTGACGAAAGCGTTTACGGAAGTGCATCATCGGCCTGACGAAAACGTTTACGGAAGTGCATCATAGGACGCGAGGCGAACGGTAGTTGAGAGGGAGATAACTTACGTCGCCAACAGTCAATGTGTGTGACTGAGATGAAAAATTTATAGTTTGATTTATTATGATTCGGAAAATAATAGATTCTATTTTGACGTTAATAATAATGAACAAATAATTAATAAAAACAAATAATTAATAAACAAAAACAAACGACAATCTAAAAATATACTGTTTTTGAGCTGTCACTTTGCACTTCAATTGCATAATTTGGCATTAATGTGGATTTTGAATCGACATTTGTTTTCAACATTATATAGTACATTGATAGCTATAAAATCTTCTAACATACGCCCGACACTGGATAAATCGATATTAATCGAGATCTATTACAAATTTCCGCAGGAGGCGGCCATATGCGTTGTGAGTGCGACAAATACGGAGCATTAATCGATTTTTTTTTTACAACTAGTTAATAAATCCTTTTAAATATATTTAAATTATGCTAATAAATATATCTACATATTTTGCCTATTAATCAAAAATTATATTTTAAACATTTCGTCTTTGTAGATATGTGCTATAGAGTGAGATTATATTTTGTCGTTATTCTACGAGTGAATAAAATAAATTCATTTTAAAGTTCATATTTTGTGAATTTTTGGGTGAGTAATAACAAATTATGACAGGAAGAAGTTTTACTTCAGTCGTGTGGTATCGTTTTTTTTATTTTCAATATATTTGGAATTTTTGATCCTTAAAGAAGGTGATGTTAAAATTTTATTAAAAATTCCAAAGTATTTCGGCCTTTTACATATTAAAAATTATGAAAGTGATGGCCGTTGAAATTGGGCCACAGCCCACAAGCCACGGAGTTGTGTTGAAAACAAGACAGTGCGCGCTTCATGATTGCCGACCGATGCAACTTTTTTGACACAAAAGAGGCTAGGATGGCAAAATTCGTTGAAGCTCACGACTACGAGGAATATTATATAGAGCAGGCATCACCGAATCGTAAGTCCATTTTTTTGAAATGGAGGGAATGATTTTAAAAAAAGTAATCAACCGATTTATTTGCAATTTTAACACGTTATTCTACATACTATTAGCTATCGTCTCTAGTAAATTCACTCAGATATATTGAAAATTTCATATTTTTTTCATTGAAATAATCTTCACAATCAAGTATATTTTACAACATTAAACTTTGAATGGTTGCCATTTTGTAAATTTTTGATAAAAAGATTCAAATTTACTAGAGACGAGAAGTACGTTCATACTGATAAAGAATCTCTGAAGTTTCAGATAATCCTGTGACTGAAAACAACTCCCGCCAGCTGACCATGATGCGGCCGGAGCGCTGTGTTTGATTCACAAAAAGTGTTAAAAAACGAAAGAAAAACAATTTTTTTTATTTTTTCGTGTATTATTTGAATGTATAAATAAACGTAAAATATAATTTTTTCATAATTCCTGGTTATCGCAAAGGAAACAACTTCTGAAAAAATTTCTTTTTTTCTTATCCGCGCATGAGAATGACACTTTAACTCTAGTTGGTTTACCTTGTTGCTCATACAATGATACACTCTAAATAACTACAACAATACGTCATCATTAAGCAATAAACAGTACTTGTTTGTTAATTTGTTGTTTTGTTATCGGCAGCATGCGTACGGAAGATTCTAAGAAATTCGTTGTTTTGTTTGATCATCTTTCATATGTTTAGCTCAACTAAATTGTGATAGGATGAATGTTTGTTGGTCAGTACCATATATTATGCGAGTAAATACATATTATAGTAACAAAATATTAATGGATAATTTCTTCTCTCCATTTAACGACAACTCTCAATAACGCCACAAAGTGCAGTCCCTTGAGTGTCGCTATATAGAGTTCACACTGTATTATTTGAAACGTTGTTGCAATCGCCATATACTCCGTTCTTTTCTGGATTGTATCCAGCGTCGTCTGTAGGCTCGGCCCCAGGAGCCCCCAGACATTAGAAGCCCCCTAACATGCTATAGTCCTTGAAAATATGCTAAATTTAATGGATAAATAAATAATTGTAACAAACAGTAAACAATCAAAAAATTTGTTTTATAAATTTTATTGAACATAAGTATGAAAACAATATGAAACATTTTTTATGACTATTTGAATTATGAAAGTCAATCAATTAAAAGATTTATAAACATTGATCTTCTATTGATCCATTACAAATTCTTAAGGGTGCCTCCAAGCTTTTTTCGGCCCAGGGCCTCGCATGTTCCAAAGACGGCTCTGATTGGATTTAGAGGGAGAAAATAGACAAGGAAATAGGAACGCTGCATATGACGATACGACGCCAGCAACTAGTAAGAGAAAGAAAATGTGCAGCGCGAGCATTTCTCTCTCTTGCCTCTACAGTAATATACGAAGCGTAACTCTCTCTCTTTCTATCTTCACTAACTTATATCTCCCTCTCAACTTCCGTTCGCCTCGCCCTATCACACTTTTCGTTACGCTCTCGTCACGCATTCACCAGCTAACTCCTCAAGTCAAGCGGGCGTAAAGAAGTTTTATTTCCATAAATATATAATTAACTATATTAATAATAATAATTAATTAATTGAGTAACTAACTGTATTAACAGTAATGATTAAATAATTGGTTGAATAATTATATAAATTAACTGAAAAAAATTAATAATAAAAATAAATAAAACAAATAAAATTAAATAATTCGCATTTTACAGAAATGGGTAAAACAAATTTCTGGCACGCACATTTGTTTACTTTCAGAGATCCATTAATATATTTACAGTTTTTTTAATTTTACTTTGAGGTTTCACTGTAATGTAATTGCAGTTAGAGCTCCCTTACTGGGTTCGTCATCGAGCATCATATCTCTCAATACAAATAAAACTACCGATATGCAACCTGACAGCTTATTGTCGCTTCACATTAACTTAACCGTTACGTAATATAATCGGGTAATATAACGGCATTTCATTGTTGCAGGAAAGAAAATCCATGATAAAAATTATCCAACGTTTTGATTGTTAATTTAATATCTATCTATATAAAATTCTCGTGTCACAAAATTGGCTGCGCCAATCTACATAACCACTGAACCGATTTTAACGAAATTTTGTAAATGTGTCTTACTTATGCTATCGGATAGTTTTTATTAAATACTAGCGGACCCGGCGAACTTCGTACCGCCTAACAGTATTATATATATATATCTATATAATTGGAACATCTATCTATCTATTTTATTTATTTTAAAATATACATGGACGTATATGTGTGTATGTCGAACACTCCGGCTGCGCCGTCGTGCCCGGTGCAAAAGAATGAATGGGGATATTTGAATATTTGATTAACGTCTGATTAGTACTCTTCAATAAATAAATTATCGACCAATTTTTATAAGATCAACAACATTTTCGATATGAATAAAAAAAAGTATACTTACAACACAAAATCCGTTGTTATTGGAAGCTCGTGTCACGTGTTGAGTACTTTTGAGGTTATAAAATCACTTGAAAATTATTTAATGATGAAAAATGTTAAAAGTATATAAATCAATGTTTTTTTAATTTTTGACAGAATTTTTTCAAATCATACATAAGGCTGTTTATATTTTAAAACCATGGATACGAATTTAAAAAAAAAATCGTGTCTTTAATAATAATTATAATCAAAGGAAGAAAAAAAATTTAAGGGTGGACTACCCCTAACATTTAGGGGGATGAAAAATAGATGTTGGCCGATTCTCATAGATACCGGATAAGCACAAAAAATTTCATCAAAATCCGTCAAGCCGTTTCGGAGGAGTATGACTTCGAAAACTGTGACACGAGAATTTTATATATTAGATAGCGGACCCGGCGAACTTCGTACCGCCTAACATTATTATATATATAATATATATATCTATATAATTGGAACATCTATCTATCTATTTTATTTATTTTAAAATATACATGGACGTATATTATGTGTGTATGTCGAACACTCCGGCTGCGCCGTCGTGCCCGGTGCAAAAGAACGAATGGGGATATTTGAATTTTTGATTAACGTCTGATTAGTACTCTTCAATAAATAAATTATCGACCAATTTTTATAAGATCAACAACATTTTCGATATGAATAAAAAAAAGTATACTTACAACACAAAATCCGTTGTTATTGGAAGCTCGTGTCACGTGTTGAGTACTTTTGAGGTTATAAAATCACTTGAAAATTATTTAATGATGAAAAATGTTAAAAGTATATAAATCAATGTTTTTTTAATTTTTGACAGAATTTTTTCAAATCATACATAAGGCTGTTTATATTTTAAAACCATGGATACGAATTTAAATTTATTGACTACGTTTTAGTTAGAAATCATTTGTATGGGAAAAAGAAAAGGGCTATTTTTAGGGTTTTTCCAGCAATAATTCTAATTTTTCTCGCCGTAAAAACCATCCTTAAACTTCAACGAACATTTTAAAAAAAGATTTGGCCAAATTGGTCCAGGCGTTGTTGAGTTATGCGCTTACCAACACATTTTGCGATTCATTTTTATATTATAGATTTTGTACAAAATTACGGTATTTTGTGAAAAAAAAACTGTTTTAGTAACATGTAATGACATCTGTAAAAATTTACTCAAAGCTGTTAGTTCAGAAGCAAACAAAAAACACCGTTTTAGTACCAGGTAGCGACGTCTGTTAGAATTCGCTTAAAGCTATTAGTTTAGAAGCAAATCTGGTAGAAATAGCGACATCTGTCAGAACTTGCAATTTGCTTAAAGCTATTAGTTCAAACGCCGGGCCGCAAACCAAATATATTTTGTAGAATTAGGTATATCTATCGCACCCGGATGAAACCGGGACGAACCGCTAGTATATTATTATATAAATTTCTCGTATCACAATTATTTTGGTTTAAGGTTACGAAGAAAAATATCGTTTTTATCTATCAATTTTCGAGCAGGGGGCCAGGGGCCGATTTGAAATTCTACAATGCTTTTAATATGAAGAAATATATATGGTCACAATCTAAGGTCATTGTCAAATCAATTTTTTTGACAATCCTTTCTGCAACCCAGCAAGAGAATACTAAGCATAACAACGTTGAACGTATTCGCCACATAACGTAATACTAACGTATATATACGAGCGTACATACGTTACGTTCTGTATGCGTGTATTGATGTACACGTATACAGTCATTTGTCAGTTTTAATTAAAAGGCTGTCACCTGACAAATAATTATAACAGTTGACGACTGGCGCGGTGTCGGCACATCGCGTAGTCCGTGTGGAGGCCTTGGGGCGACTCGTGCTTTTAAGTTGGTAACATTTAACCATCAACACAGCTCATCAACGGACGTTTGTAACTACACTAATCTATATTCCAATCAACAATTTTTTTCTTAAGGTCGTCGCACACGAGGCTGGTTTTGTCGCTAGATTCCTTGCTAGTTTTCAAGCGCCTTTTATGTGTCGGCTTCACACGATACGTGTTTTAAAGCTGGCTTTGTAGGTGGGTTTGGTGCGCGCGCAGTGACAGTTCGAATGGTAACAAAAATAAATTTGTTATTGTCTCTGAACAGAACACACACTGTAACTTTACTGAATGATCGGAATATAATATATTACGCAATTTGAGATTTTTTGGACATCTATCTTATAAAATAAAGAAAAACAAATTTCTTTGTCATCTGTTAATTATGTTTACAAAACGCGTATTGAATTTAACTCGTCACCAATCGCGCTGAAAATTGATGTATTGATTGACTACTTCCAGTTTGATGAATACGATACAATCTAATTGTACCGCTGACAATTATATTATAATAATGGGTTTGTTGATACTTAATTGTTGTAGTATTTAAAAGACACAGGTAAAATAGACAACAGGGTCGGCGTAAGTTATATAGCATTTTATAATACTAGTGTGACCTGTGCGAATTATTCGCACTAAATAAGTATAATAATTATCACTTTACAAAATATTTTTTTAAATATGATTGCAGGTATTCAATTAGTTTCTAATTTTGCACACTGCTTATAACGTTCTTCTTTTTGTTGTATTACAATATGAAGCTCAGATGACATATCGAAGAAATATTTTACTAATATTTTATATTGTCTAATAGAGGCGCAAGTAGCAAAAGCGTTGAGCTAAGCCGTCAGATGGCATCATGCAACATTGCTGTGACGTTGTTCAGCGTTGCTCGCTGTTTCAAAATTATAGCCATCAGATGGCAGTATGCAGTATTGTGTCTGTTGTATTACAATATGAAGGTCAGATGACAGATCGAAGTGTTGACGTTGTTTCAAAATTAAAACCGTCAGATGGCAGACGTTGTTCAGCGTTGCTGTATTTTAATTAATTTACAGAAACAAAAACAATAATAAATTTTTTAGTCGTCGATGTCAGTAGAGCAAGCAATTATCCGTAAAATGATACATAATTTATGTGGAGAAATTGTGAGTAAAAAGGGAGGCAAACATCTTTAACCTTAGCGTATTAATATATATGATTATAGTGCCTGCCAAGTGGTCGAAATTCGAACATAATTAATTAAATTTTTAAGTTTTACGTTATGTCATTATACTAATGGTGACGATTAATTAAAAATGTCATCTTCAATGCATTGGTAGCGTCACTATCTATCTTCCTACAAACACTTGTTGCATGAAAATAAAATATCGCTGTATTGATAAGAAATAACATTGCCAAGGCACAGTCACACTAAAATGGATATTTTAGTGTAGGTAATATAGGTAGTTGAATGATAGTTCGGTACAATGTTTAAATTAACAGTGCATCATTTGGTACCAGTATCCAACTCTAGTTCTAAACGTCATCATGTCACCGCGCGGCGTCCATTCACAATGCGAATTTACATATTATATAACACACTTCCGAATCGATTTCACCTGTGCTAATTCGTACACATCGTGATGAAACATACATTGTGCACTTCCCCTCATTAAAACTAGATAAGTTTTTCTTTATTACATATATGTAATGTAAGTATTTAAAAATCTAAAATGCAAATCTGAGGCGTCGGCTCAGTGTCTGTGCAGCACTGCGAATGGCTCGAATGTATGGAGCGTAGTTTCCGGTCGGACGTGTTGTGTAATGGGGCGCCAGGGGGCACAGCGAACAGGGCATACGGAGTGTGGCGGGGGCGTTAAATTAAGTTCCGGCGGCGATGATTGCCGCCCTATTCGCGCGCCAGTTGATTAACGTTCATGACGCACTCGCGTTATGTCCTCGGTGCCCCCTCTGAACGCGCGCCGTTCTCTCAAATATATCCTATATAGGTACATACATATATATGTATATACAGTGTGTCGTCACTTCTTGTATTCCCACGGGGTAAAGGGAAATTGTACCAGAGAGCGACAGCTGGGTGGACTCGTCAAACGAACATGCGTGCCGTTTCATTAAATATTTCACGTTTAGTTTAATAATCGAGAAATAATATTGTAACAAAACTGCTCTTTGTTGTGGTGGTAAATATTTATTTTCTACAATAAAATGTTAATAAAATAAATAAACTAAAAAGTACTACTTAGTTATAATTAAAAATGGAATAAATGGTAATAACGAAAAAAAAACGACGAACTTCGAAGCTAATAATCATAATAATAATACAGAATTATTATGTACGCAGAACGCAACTATTTACTAGATAAATTTATATAATGATCCAGATTTCTATTATATGAAATCAATGATATTTTCGGACCCATTACAATAACTTCCCAATGTACGGAGAAGTTAATAAATAAAATTTAATTTAATCAAGAAAAAATCTATATAAAGACGTGATAACGAGATTGAAAGTGTAATTCCACTTGTTTATTTCTTAAAAGTAGCTAAAAGAAATTCAAAACACAACAATGTTGCAGTGTTTTCACCTTAGAGTATGTATTTTTTTAGGGTAAAAAATTGTTACATGGCCCTAATTAAACTATTAAAAATACCAATTTAAAAATACCTACTGTACAACGCTCCTACGTCAGCTTATCTAAATTCTGACTCTGCTGTAGGTATTATACCCACAGTAGAAGTTTAAGAATTTAATTTTTAGTTAATTAATACCTACACATTTTAAAAATAATTTTTATTGTTTATAACAATCATTCAATTTTAAAAATTTAGGGAAAATATTTTGAAACTACGTTTTCATTGTAGTCGACACTCGAAAATGCTTGATATAAACCTTGTCTCAAAAAGACCCAACACTACTATTATAATAATTAGGGACGTTTGCTGAAAAGTGAACTGTCAAAAATTTTAAAAATGAAATGAGAGAACAGCTATTTTATGAGGTGCGTGTAATGGTATTCCTATTACTATAAAGAGACAATTTTCTTTGTTGTTGAATATATTTTTAGAATCCAATTTGAAATAATGCATTTCTGTCTACGACAAAATTAACATTAGATCTCAAACTGCGCATAAAATGCTTGAAACACAGGGCGCACTTGTTAATAATATAATTCAATATGAAATTGCAAGTAGCAGATATGAGCTACTAAAGTGGATAAAAAAGTAATTTGCCAACAAACAAGTTTATTATTGATGACATATCCATCTGCACCCATCCTGTTTATCTATAAGCCAACTTCCATTTGGAATTTGAAACTGCAGCGCCTTGTTGAGCGATGCCATCCGGACATCTTTAATTGCGAAGGGGATCCGGTTTGTGTACAAAGTATTGTCAATTTATTGTTACCGGTGGTCGCCAAATGGGATTTGGTTCTCGGTTAAATTGATCGAAAATGGTTTTATTTTATAGTTTAAAGGTCACTAAGAAAAAGTGTCCATGGGTGCACAGCTTAAAAACCAATAGATTTTTAGCTACAGATATGTTTAGCGAGATTTTATATACAGGAATAACCATTAAATTCATGTTCCATGTTCAAATTTTTTGCTTTTCTTTTTAGAAATAGCAAAATAGTCGAAAACTAGGTAATGTTGAAAGGTGTCACCCTGTATAAAATAATAATGTCGTATTCGGATTCAGCGCCCTCGAATACATATTTCTAGAGCTTTGGATTTTTTAAGATTCTGAATTCAATGGATATCTCTATTAATGATGTGCCGCATATCCGTATCCGAGGGAGAAGAAAGATCCGTATCCGAATCCGTTAGTTTTTGGCGGATTTTTTACGGATCTTTTACCTTATTAATTTTCAATTCATAGATAAATTTGACATATATATAGATGATTAGGTTAGAATGAAAAACTGTTAAATTCCATTCAGATTATTTTTTATTTTTTAAAATCGTACTTGGCACCTTTATGTTGCAAACATTTATCGTAGTGAGTACTATACCAATAGTACATAACTCAAAGGTACTAAAAAATTATCTTTATAATGAGATATTGCACATCGATGTTTGGAAAGAGACAATCTGTTATGAGAGTTAACTTTTCAAGAGGTCAATAACTTTTTCCCATAACATATAGTCTCTTTACAAAGGTCGATGTGCAATATTTATCGCCGCGTACTCTAAAAAAGTTAATATCCGTATCCGCGGATCTTGAAACCAAATATCTGTATTCAGATCCGTATCCGCGGGTATACATTTTTAGCACATCACTAATCTCTATATCTAAAATCTCGCTAAACATAATCTGTAGCTAAAAATCTATTGGCTTTTAGGCTATGCGCCCATGGATACTTTTTCTTAGTGATCTTTAAACTATAAAATAAAATCATTTTCGATCAATTTAACAGAGAAACAAATCCCATAAGGATTGTGCGGGGTCCTTTCGGAAAGTATGGTGCTGCAAAAGAAAAAAAAAATATTAACCTCAAAATTTCTTCAATAATGTATTCTAAAATACTGAATATTATAAATGATTGTCGTAATTTAAACATAGATAATTATACAAATCTTTGTTCAACGTCTGATTATATTAATCAATAAATAAAATTTCCGACTAATTTTAATTATAGATAATTATAGCCTCGGGTGAAATCGGCAACGCAAAGAAGCTGTCGCTGACTTGAACTCGGTTGTATCGAAAACCGATTCTCTAGAATGCCAGGCAATCGGGACGAGCGTCGTGAAACACCGTGGCGCGTATCAGCATCAGTAATTCAGTACGCGACGCTACGGCAGCAACAGGTCGGGGCGTCTGTTGTCAGCCTCCACACATCCCTGTGGCATCCCTTAACGACTCAAACCTCGCTCTGTCTGTCTCTAACACATCTATAACCACCCCCGTTTTCTCGCTTGCGAGAATGTGTGTACAGTCGCATTTGCAACGCGCCGAAAACATCCGTGCATTTACTACTCGACTTATCGCGTTATGTCGATGGATTGAGTCAGGAGGATGTAACCCAATTTTTTTAAAGGACCCCGCACGGAACATATGGGAATCGGCCCTTGGTTAAAATCTTCCATACTCGGGGATATTATCCAAAAATCGACGCTGATCAAAAGTCTCCATGGGCACGAAGTCCGGAAATGCGATCCCGGGGAGTTACTTTTATTGCAATCAAAATAGGGAAACATACTTACCTGTATATCTTACCTGTTATAATGTCATAATATGTATCTTTGTGCTAATGACTTCGAGTCGAAACACCTTTTTTTTTCTCTTTGTTTATAATAAAAAAAAAAAAAAAATAGGGAAAATGAGCAAATGCACCCGTCTCCTTGTGATATTCTATTATAGACATAGATATAGCATATACAGTATATACATATGTAATATACATATATAAAAGTAACTCCCCGGGATCGCATTTCCGGACTTCGTGCCCATGGAGACTTTTGATCAGCGTCGATTTTTGGATAATATCCCCGAGTATTGAAGATTTTAACCGAGGGCCGATTCCCATATGTTCCGTGCGGGGTCCTTTGAAGTCACAAAACGTGGACGGATTATAGGAATAGTGTATGACACCACAAAGGCCGAAAGTTTGATATTCTTGCACTGCGCGCCATGTTGCCCGAGGCAAGCCGAGGGCATCATGACGCATGCGATTGAGACGAAACATGGATGCATTCCCATTATTTGCCATAGTTACTCCTTTCTCGACATAGACCCCCTAATAAATTTCAAAATTGATGACATTCACGTGATCAACGTTCTGACAAACTTTGAAAATGACACCCATTTTGATTTTAAGACTATTTACCTCTTTTCATCCCCTGAAAGGGTTGTTTTTAAAAAAGCAATAAACAAGTAGGTATTTATTTATTTGTTGACAGGAGTAATCCTGCGCATTTTCGAATTGATACATCTTATATGATTTCTTTATGCAAATTTTGAACCCCCGTTACACTCTTTTAGGGTTTGAATTTTCAAAAATCCGTTATTAGCGGATGTCTACGTCATAATAACTATCTGTGTGCCAAATTTCAGCTCAATCCGTCCAGTGGTTTGAGCTATGCGTTCATAGATCAATCAGTCAGTCAATCAGTCACTGTTTCCTTTTATATATTTAGATTAAATATTAATGTAAGGTATTATTTATACGCCGGCGGAATTAATGCTGTAGAATTAAACAAAAAAGAAAAGTTGGTAATGGACAAACTCTTTGTGATATTCAGTGTTATCAACTATAAAAATAACCGTTGGGAGTCCGTTATTGGCGGTTTATTTTATAGGATGTCTATCCTTTCGCTTTTGAATCCAGTTCGTAACCAATGTTCTCAATATAATACAGATTCGACAGAACAACTGACAGCTGTTCCAGTACCGGCAACTCTGTGGTGTGTGGTCACATTCAATGTTACCAACGTGACGTGCGCCACACCACGAACGCTTGCCGAAATTCATTTAACGTCTCTTATATTGGCAGCGCTGCTGACAGGGTCGCCACATGCAAGCATGCACAAGTCCCTACTTCAATATGCGAGCAACACTGTCTGTAGACAGCTTGTAAACGGGAATTTCTTTACAAGCAACAATTTTTCTACTTGCCAACTCGCTTCGAATATATAGAAATTGAAGAAATGTGCAGAGTTTGCTATTGAAAAATTGAAATTTATTTTTTTTTCTTGTCAACTCGGAACATGACATCTGCAAAAATGTTTTGCTCGATTACTGTGGCGCAGTAACTTCTATTGTTTCGTTATTTTATTGAACCAACTATCAAAATAAATAAAATACTTAAACATTTTTCTATACAAGCTTTTTAAAAGATAAAATCATGTTTCAAAAATTATTATAAGTCGTAAATTACTGTCAAAGCTCACGGTTTTATAATTATGAACCTAAATAAAATATATATATTTTTTAGTACATATTAATAAAAGATTTAAATTATTTTATTTTTAAATGTTTTATCATTATATGACGTACATATTGTTATGATACTAGAGACACGTTCTGCCACCATCATAACCGGGACTCCCACCATATATTAATTTTTTCACTTGTTATTTATTAAATATTATGAGTGCAAAAATATTAGAATATTGCATTGTTTTTAGACAATTGTGAGTTAAAAATGCGTACCAAAATTTCATATTTTCAGACATTAGAGCAGTGAAACTAAACAAAAGCATAAGAAAGTCCTGTACTAATATAAATACCCGTAATATAAATATTAAATATATTGTGAGTATATTTTTAGAATCAAATAAAAATTGGAAATGTTTTAAATTATTATAGAGACAGGGTAATCCTATAAATTATTATTTAATTCAATCAATTACCAAAATTAAAAAGTAAAAACAAGAAAAATAAAGTTTCATTTTTATACCTAATTATAAAAATCGAAATAATGATTTTTCTATTTATTTAAATATTTATTGTACATTTAGTCGATCTACTGGTATGAGGCTCATGGAAGAGCTGCTCTGAGATACAAAAATAGAAATTGATAGAATTTTCAATTTTGTATCTCAGTGAAGCTCTTCGATGGGGCAGATCTACGGATAATAATCCGTAGATCTGCCGGGTGTAAAATACATAGGTACCTATTTAAACAAATCGCGCATTTTATTATGCAACGTTTAAAATGCAAGTTCGGAACTATAATTTCATAAATTAAACTCGTTCTCTAAATAAATCTAGTTCCTATAGCTCAAAAAAATATTTTCAAATTTTTTTCTGAATTTTTTTGATAGACATGTAGGTATTTCTTATTGCACATACCGCTAAACTAGCGGTATGTGCTTTATTATCGCTTTGTGCGTCAGAGCTGACTTTCGTTCATATAAGAAGTTATATCTAAGTTAATTTCACACGAAATCCATTCAAATTGAAGCTTTTTGAAAAGAGGAGATTCTAATCTATAAAATAGAACCATTTTTAAATCAATTTGAGTTCATAAATACTATTAAAATTGTAATTGAAAATCACAAACAGCAGTTGTCGGTTGGTCTGTACGTATGTACGTACGTACGTACGTATGTACGTGCGTCACGACTCTACAGATCGCAATTTTGGTCGGATTGCCTTGGGTTATATTTTATTCACTTTGTTTACTATCAGACCAGAACCCTATTTAAATTCACTAAAATGTGTTCAGTAGTTTAATTTTTATAAACAGTTTTATTTTTTATTATTTTTGACAGCTAATTATTTAAAAACAATATAATAAATGCTGTGCAAATATAGTGTAATCCATAAAACAAGTGCTACACTTGTATACCGTGATAACACCACTGCACGTATTAGGCAGCCGTGGCGCAATGGATATGCCGTTGGATCCCCAAGGGCAAGGTCCTGGGTTCGAATCTTTACGATATCATTGATTTTTTTCTTTTTTTTTCTTTTTATTTTGTTTTATTTTATTCCACTTGATATTAATTATATATTATATTATGTATAGTTCTTAATTTTTTTTATTTTTGCAAACTTAAAAAAAAATATTTTTTCAATTTTTAATTATTTATTTCTTTAAATTTTTAAATCTTGTTAAATTTATTAAAAATATTTTTTAATTGTTATTTTTTTATCATACAGTGGAAAACTTGCGGGATGTGCACTTTTGGTTTTGCCAACTATTATGTTATTATGACGAAGTCAGTTTTGTCGCAACAGCAACCAGTACTATTTACAGCCCCGGGTGGCAGTTTTAGAGGGCGCCAAAATCATAATATAATATAGTAATCGATAATAAAGAGTGCAAATTTATTAAAGGGTTCTTATTGTCCCGTTCACGAAAAATGGCAACCATTTGTGAGTTTTTTTAAGTAATTTATCTCAAACGTTGGATAGAGGAGGCGTCATTATCAAGTTTCTGCTCCGGTTCCAAAAAATCGTAGATCCGGGACTGACTATTTTATATGGCTACTATAAGTAGCCCGGCACGGCTTCGCCCGAATTTGTAGATTGTTACCGTTTATGGGCGACTTACGTTGCAAAATTGGTCTCCACGAAAAGAGCTTTTATTTTAACGCGAGGGGAAAAATTGAAGCCGTGTTTCTCAATTATCAAGCTACAACTTTAGGCAAAAAATGTAATTCGAAACAAAATATTCCGTCGACTGAACTAATGTTATTGAACTTATGTAAAAATACTATAAAAAAAATGGAAATATAAAAAAACTGAAATATTACTTAAAACTACTCACTAAAAATATATTATCCTCTCTGTTCCTTTCAAATCAAATAATTTACAGTTCAAATTGATGATTTACACCGTGAATCGTAATTATTTGGACGTTTGTAATATACATTGTTTTTCAAGGGCCTGCTCGTAATAATAGTTCATAATTATTTATTATCAAATTTGAAAGATAAAAATGGTTTTCATGCGTTATCCTTAGAAGATAAATATATGGTGACGCCGACTTTTTTTTAGATTTTTTCAGGAGGAACATATCAGTCATACATTATTTTCGTGTAACTTTAACTATTTCCACAGCGGACGCCGTGGAAGCTCTCAAGAGGCACGACTTTTTCCGACTTAGTTGACGAATGTCATCATAACTTTAGCTAATTTGCACATAATATACATATATATAGCCTATGTTGGTCAGGAGTAATGTACCTTTCAAACTATGGACGAATTTTTCAAATAGGTGCAGTAGTTCCGGAGATTACCCTCCATATACACACAAACTCACAAAATTAGCTCTCTCTCTTTATAATATTAGTATAGATAGTATAGCACAGTGATTCCCAAAGTGGTCTATATCGACCCCCGGGGGTCGACGACAACTTGCAAGGGGTCCATGTCAGCGGGAAAAAAAATTGGGTGTCCATGAAAGGAAAATGGGGGTCAACGATAGTGAATCTCCTAACAAAAAAAGAAACAAAAACTGGACATCGTTAACCGAGGAGATTTAAGATTAAATCTTACTAAATTGATGCCGAATGTTGAAAATTTATTATTAAAGCATCAGGTTCAACCCTCACACTAAAACCATTTATTTTTGCTTAGTTATTTTATGTAACAGAAAGTAAATTTTAATTTGATTCGTTTAATTTGAATCTAATTAATAAATGTATAAAACTAAACATTTCACACTACAATTCACTACCGTTATAAATTTAAATCGTTCAAGTGAGTAGGACTATACCGGTTGTCAAAAATACATTTAAAATTAATGTATTTGCAAAAAATCAATATCAGGTAAGCAGAGGGTCTACCCAAAACCGAAAAACATGGCAAGTGGTCTACGAGACAAAAAAGTTTGGGGACCTCTGGTATAGAATAAAGCAATTTATTATAATAATTTAGAAAAGAATACAATTGTTTTATAAAGAGAAAGTGTGCGTGTAGTATACATCATTAAGTAATAGTATTAAGTAAGATATAAAACAATTAAGTCGGGTTTGCTGCTAGTTTTTAGACAAATATCTACAATTATTATAATGTCACAAAACGTGACTCGTGTCGTTTGTTCAAAAAGTGTACGCGTCTGCTAAAAGGTTGAAAATATAATATATAAAAAGCGACCGAAAGATCAGATTTCAACCGCGCGTTGTCATTGTGAACTTGTTCTCCGCTTCTTTGATAAATACGCGGTCACACGCACAAATGTACGGACAGATAGACATACGGACATACAGTGTTATCTGCAATGTAATGACAGAGCACAAATCTGCAACAACTGTGCTTTATCACAGCCGGTACAAACTTTACACAGGCCACATAGGCTACACGAGCAACACTAACAACGATGGTTACGGACGCAGTGGTGTCGCGAAACGAAAAGTTCAAAAGTGTTTTAAATATACAAATATTTTTGGCCTCAGTCAGCGTCGAAGCAAAAAAATTATGATTTAAGAGTTAGAATGCTTGGACAAGCAAATAGAACCGCGAGAATAACTCTTACCTACCTTAGGGTTAGAATCCTAAAAAAACGGTCAAGTGCGAGTACGACCATCGTACAAGATATGACACTATATACTTTTTACACGCATGACCATCATACTTGCTTAATCGGAATTTTTAATTTAAATGGCGGCCATTTTGAAATTTGCCGTCCTGGTTGTATTATTCATTCCCGTGTAATTTTAGTAGGACTGAACACGCATGCCCAATGTCAGCTTAATCGGAGAATTTTTTTTTAATTTGTAAGGCGGCCATTTTGAACGTCGCCATCTTTTTTTATTTAATTTTCGTATATTGCTAATAGGCCTGAACACGCATGCTTAATATCAGCTTAATCGGAGATTTTTTTGTCTAATTTGCATGGCGGCCATTTTGAAATTCGTCATCTTGGTTTTTCATTATTTGTTGTTATAGCGGAAATAGAAATACACACTGTGTGAAAATTTAATATCAGCTTAATCGGAGATTTTTTTTCTAGTTTGCTTGGCGGTCATTTTGAAATTTGTCATCTTGGTTTTTCATTATTTGTTGTTATAGCGGCAATAGAAATACACACTGTGTGAAAATTTTATATCAGCTTAATCGGAGATTTTTTTTCTAGTTTGCTTGGCGGCCATTTTGAAATTCGTCATCTTGGTTTTTCATTATTTGTTGTTATAGCGGTAATAGAAATACACACTGTGTGAAAATTTAATATCAGCTTAATCAGAGATTTTTTCTAGTTTTCTTGGCGGCCATTTTGAAATTCGCCATATTGGTTCTTCATTATTTGTTGTTATAGCGGCAATAGAAATACACACTTTGTGAAAATTTCCACTCTCTACCTATTACGGTTCGTGAGATACAGCCCGCTGACAGATAGACGGACGGACAGCGAAGACTTAATGTTAGGGTTCCTTTGTCTACCTTTGGGTACGGAACCCTAAAAAAAGAACGTATGGATGAATTACTGGCTGCAGTAAACCACCGTTTCGCCCGTAGTAGATGGTAGGTTTAAGCAAGTCCTGTTTAATAATAACAGTTGGTAGTATATTTATGTATTGATGGCAGTGCATCAAGGAAATACACAATGCTCATGAATATAGATTGTTGACTGACCCAGTCGTGTAGTATCATTATTTCTAATTAATTATTATTATGTTGACAGCTTGAGAATACTCTCCTAATATAATTAAATCAAATTACAGAAGCGTGAATGAGAAATTATATCCCCGGCCATTTTGAAAAATGGAAAATATAGTTCAAGAAAGATGCGGCATAACTTCTTTATTTACCCATTTAATTGTACAAAAATTGGTTGTCTGTAAAGTCGGTTTACGGACGATAGTTTTACGTGATAACGTATTCCGCTCGAATATCATTTTTAATAATACATAACCTAAATTTTAGTAGCTGTCAGACTATATTTTTACCGACTAATAATTTGATCAACCAAAGCAATATACATATTTTTAAGCAATTATAAAAGACATTTCAAAGAATGTATATATATTATATATTTGTTAACAAACCGTATAATTTATCTAGGCCATCTGTCAGTTGTAGCTTTCGCTGGAACAGCCGAAATAAATGTTGAACGCATACTACTCTCTGACGTCACGCGAGAAGAGGGAGAAATGCGGCTTGAGCCGATCGTGCATCTCTATCGCTTATATCGCGCTCTCGCTTGCGGAACGTTACTCTTTTTCGTGTGTGCTGGCGGTGTTTCATCAATTTATAAGACGTTATCACGTCAAAAAACTAGTTCATCCTACATATTTTTATCTAACAAAACAGATTGTCATTGCGTTTATAAAGTTTGGAGTAGGATGTAATCTCCGAAACTACTCATCCGATTTCAAAAATGTTATCATCAATATTTAGAATGGACCTTCAGGACAGACTTAGGCTATATATTATCGCGTATATAAATAAAAGTGCTTTTCGTGGAGTAAGTTGAGGAAAAAATTTCAGACAATTGGGCGACGGGACCAGTCCAACCTCAAAATGTTGACATTTGATATAGTACCTATACATAAAGAAAATAAAATTTCTGATATTGCGTGAGGTGACGCGGGTAATGACTAGTATTCAATATGATATTTGCTATTCATTACCGCATGGTTCCACGTGATGTAAAAATTAATCAAAGTAGGCTTAAGTAGTTTATTTCTGACAGATCCACAAAACAAACGAACAGCTGATTTTTTTTATTTTCAAAATATCTCCGGAACTATAAAGTTTAGAAAAACATTTTTTCGACGAAACTTTCTTGAAAAAATAAATAGAATAATAGGGCGTTATGAAAAGTATACCATTATTATATAAAAAACACAGTTATAGCATATATATCTCTTCTACGCATGGACCGATTTTCCCCAAAAACAATTGGCATACAGGCATACTAAACATCCTCCCAAAATATGGTTCCAATCCATTCATCCGTTTGATCTGCATCGTGTTCACAGACAAACAGACGCACCGAGTTTTTTCAAAAATATGTTTTTTGGATTCGGGGAACCTCAAAACGAAAAGATATTGTAAAATTTTGAAATGTGATTTTTTATCTAAACTAGTACCATTCCCACTTGTGGGTTGGAATAGTAAAACAACGGGAACTTACAAATTCGGGTGAAGCGGAACCGATATCGAATGTTAACTTTATTTCTGATTCTCATTTTTTAACACGATTTTCAATTGTCTATATAAATCTATATTTATCTCTACAAATATTAAGCAATTGACAATAGTGATAAAAAATGGGGAAACCGGTTGACCTGAAGGCCAACCCTAAAACTTCCCGCTATGTTTTAAATACGTTACAATAAATTGATACTATTGTGTTTATAATACACTAAAGTATTTTTACTCTGGAATAGTTAATTGGAATTGTACCTTTGATTAACTATATAATTTCGTTTTGAAAACTTTTTACGTTATGATGTCTCATGTCAACTTAAATTGGCTTTTGAAAGATCTGGTGTTTTAATAGCCTAATTTTCTGAATTGAGGTACAAATGAATATTTGAGAAGTTGACGAGTTGGACATGTGCAATAAAAGGCCACTCATGATATTGAAAAATGTGAAATTAAAGCCGAATTGCGTTCCATTTGTGTGAAGGGGTGTGTGAGTTGTGACATATGTACATTTTAGGGTTGTAAGTTTTCATGTAAAAGACGCTATTCAAAACATAGTTTAAAAAATATTTTGCTTATTATATTTTGAGATATTCATAATAATTAAAAAAGACATGTAACGCTAAGGGCGTAGATTTTTTTTTCTGGGAGGGTAAAGCAAATCAATCAATATTTTTTAGGTTTTCTTAATATCACAAGTTTCGCGTCTGTTGTGGGGCAATTAGTAAGTGGAACAAAGCAAGCCACCTTCCTTTCACAGCTTAGTTCCATGTGCAAACTGACGCTGTAACTGACGCGCATGCTCCATTCACGGACATGAGCATGAGACTCAGAGTATAATATCTAAGTGAGACAGACGTAATATAAATGTCTGAACCATATAGTGTTCAAGTCTTTCTCCCAATCTTTGCTAGCAATATAGAGGATATTAAATATATGTAACGTCGTTTTGTTAGACGTTCAGCCGCATGGTTTCCATTTGCTCTACCATGCGTAAAAAAGAACTCACTTCAAAAACCGGAATTCCTTGTCGTACGCCGACTCACTAAAGTACTGTTGCGCATTTTTACCCCACAATGTTACGTCTATGGAATTTCTAGAAAAGTCTACTAAACGCTCGAAGGTCAACGGACAAACAATGAACGCAGGTACGGACATCCGACCGTTAGAGGCGCCCACGCATATAACGACAAGCAACAATGAATGCAGGTAGCCGGCACCAAGCCGTAGAGACCCGGACGCGTGGAGAGGCGAGGAAAGCGCAATTCGAACGTTCCAGAACATAGGCCAAAATCTATATAAGGGGCAGAGGTTTGGTTGAACGAGTCAGTTGAGTTCAGTCAGTTACAGCGTGTTAACAGTGAGTGGACGTACTGTTTTACATAAATTGTGCGTGTTTTGGCATTATAATATAAATTCCGTTAATCTAATAAAATAAATATAACTCTAGTGAGTGCGGTAAATAAATAAATAACTTATAGTGTGTTTAAATAGACAATTGCGCTGATAAACTCTGTGTTGTGTTTTAGTGTGAATTGAATATTTCTTTGTACATAATTCTTTATTCTCTGTTACTTAGTCTTACATTGTATAATTAGAACTATTAGTTTTATTTCTGTTAACGTTATACGTTTTTGTTTGAGTGTTTTTACAGTTTGTTAAACAGTTAATATCGTAAATAAATACTTTCCGCCACAGACTATAGCAGTTTTGTTACAGTACGAACGCCCCTCATTACGTGTCTGATCTCTTCTCGACACCTGAGATCCAATTTCACATCCCTGTCTGCGGTCCAATGCATGGTGTTTGGTTGTACAAAATGTTATTATTCTTTCATCGCCGCTGACGAAATGAACTGGGCGACAGATGCGTCACACAGTGTTACCAACTGCACAGACTTTTGTTTGCCGAAATTACTTTATTCTCGCATATAGATGTCGCATTAACGCCAGGCGTGCGATCTCTGACACGAGTTTTATTTTGTTGTAGTTGGTCGCACTGATGTAATGCAGTGTTGCCAGATGTTGCACGCACACATATTTTTTCTTGGGTGCAATGGGACTGAACATTCCGGAGAAAAAACAATCAATTTTAACCAATTGTTTAAACAATGCCGATTTTAAGCACTACCGGCTGGCTACATGCATTTTTATAATTAAGAGTGCTTTATATACAGGGTGAGTTTTAAGTTGATGATTTTTTTTTACAGCGTGTAAAAATCAAATAGACGAGCAAATATTTCAAATAGTTTTTTTATCAAAACTCAAAAATAAGAGAGAAACAGCCTTTCGAAGTTTAAATAAATTTTATTAAATTTTCTTTAATTTTGAGGTCGGTCCTGGGGTTATATTATGTCACTATGGAAATAAGTTGTTATTATCAAGTATGTGTATTGTTCTGTTTTTGAGAGAATTGTGTGTGCCTCAATTATTTCTGTGAATACTTGATAATAATAACATATTTCCATAGTGACATAATATAACCCCAGGACCGACCTCAAAATTAAAGAAAATTTAATAAAATTTATTTAAACTTCAAAAGGCTGTTTCTCTCCTATTTTTGAGTTTTGATAAAAAAACTATTTGAAATATTTGCTCGTCTATTTGATTTTTACACGCTGTAAAAAAAAGCATCAACTTAAAACTCACCCTGTATATAATACGATTCGGCGAACAAAATGAATGTGTTAAATATTTCATACGAGTGGTGCGGCAATTCCGCTTAAATAACTCGAGTTTTATATCATACAACGAATTATTGGTTGCTAAAAAGTTACTATTATTTGATTTAAAATTCTAAACACGAAAGAAAAATTCTAAAATTAAATGGTATATCACAACACACCGGTCTTAAGTTTGATATCTGCACTGCGCACCATGATGCCCGAGGCGAACAGAGGGCATCATGACGCGCAGTGCAGATATCAAACTTTAGACCGGTGTGGTGTATACTATTTTTCTCCATACCTCGGTCGCAAGTACGCTTACTAAATACATTAATTAATTAATTACTTATTAACTACATAAAAACACATAAATTCCAAGCAAGCAGCTTTTAGGTTATACGTAAAAACACGAATGAAAGCTGTTCGCGACTATTAGCTAAAATGTAATAAGGTTGCTATGGAAACGACATCTAAACAACAGTTGATAGGTTCTTTCAAACGTATACTTACTTCCCGCATCAGTGCGTGGTAATCCCACCAATGCGTAAATGCTAAACTTTCTGCCTTACAATTTATGCCGAAAGTATGTACTTTCGATCGAGGTATGAAGAAAACAATATATATTCTTCCGATTTATAAATATCCCTGCGAGTTCTGTCAAGGTTAAATTAAATACAATAATATGTACAGTACGCCTCATACATGTATTTCACAATATAAACGGCACAATTTCATGCATGGATAGGGTATACTGGACATAGCCAACCCATGCAATAAAAACTGTGCCGTTTAAATTATATATTGTGAAGTATATGGGTGACGTCACTTAGAATTATTTTAGGTTCGTTCCAATCAGCCAGCAAACGGTTTCAAAACCGTCACCCGCATGCGCAGTATCTAAAACGTGTTCTAAAATCGCCACTAACAGCTTCGTTATACCTACTGCGCATGCGGGTGACGGAACGAACTTTTTGTAACCGTACCATAGTAGCATTTAATTTTATAATGCATTGCAGTCTAAAAATATGTACTTTATATTCATTTGAAAGTTATGCACTTTGTTGCTACTTTCACTTTTAAATAATATATATATCAACGCCATAACAAAGGGTTAAATAAATAAATATATTCTTTCATATTTATTATAACAGAATGACGTCACGTCAGGCGACATGGCTTAATTTAAAAATACGGGATTTTTTCCTCTGTCGCTACACATAGCCTTACGTAACAAAACTAGACAATTTTCTTTATACAAAAGTGAACGTACTTATTGACCGATCCAACTTTGTCTTAGCAATGTAGCATCTTACTCGCACTCATGTATAATATTCCTGGTTGACCTGGCAGGTAACAAGTCCCATCAAAATCTTTAAAAAATATTTTTCTTCATACTTCGATCGAAAGTACCTACTTTCGGCATCAATTGCATGGGAAAGTCTAACATTTACGCATTGATGGGTTTACACACACTGATGCGGGAAATACGTACGTTCGGGCGGCAGTAAAGAAAGATCACCTATCAACTGTTGTTTAGATGTCGTTTCCATAGCAACTCTATTACATTTTAGCTAATAGTCGCGAACAGCTGTCATTCGTGTTTTTACGTATAACCTCGAAACTGCTTGCTTGAAATGTATCTGTTTTTTTTTTTATATAATTAATAAGTAATTAATTAATGTAGGTACTTACGGCCGGGTATCATGGCGCGCAGTGCAAGAATATTAAACTTTCGGCCAGTGTGGTGTCCCTTCAGTTGTCTTCAATTTTGTGTTCAGATATTACACAAATTTTCACGCTGCCTCAAATACCTACCCAAAAATGTTTGATAGCTCTTGGACTATTAGGCAATTTTCGTTATCTATATACGTATATACTCGTAAAAATCTCGTGTCACAGTGTTTGTTATCGAACTCCTTCGAATCGACTTGACCGGTTTTTATGATATTTTTTGTGTATATACTTGGTAGGTCTGAGAATAGATTGCAGGCTATTTTTATAGGTGATAAGAGTGGCTCTCTCCAGATTTTTTTTTATTTTTTGGACACATTTTTTTTAATGATTTGTCATTAAAAAATACTTATAACCCTACATTTTCACCGTTCTACCACCAACCCCTGCTTGCAGTATACATCTCTTTATTCATTCATTCGACATTTATTCGACACTAGATGACACATACATGTAAATATTTTCATCAAAAATGGAGGTTTGAGTTTAAAATAAGTAACAAAGCAGGGAACTGCCGAAAACTGCAAAAAAATTGGACACAACATTCATTTTGGTAGACTAAGAAGAATGTGCGTACTCATGTCCTTTCCTTCCCCATTCGTTCTTTTGCACCCGGGTAAAACCGGGCGGGACCGCTAGTAGCACTATAGAATAGTACATTAAAATTGTCATGCCACTACGACAATCTAGTTTTCATCTGAGACAGTGCGTTACATATGTCATGAAAAATCAAAGAATCTGATTTTACGACAATAAAGTCGTGACAACGATAAAAGTCACGTTTTACTGTCATCTGAAAGCGTACCTGCAGGCAAGTGCGTAGATATACGCCCTTGCCTGCAGGGACCTTAAGAACATGTAAAAATTTTCAGAAAATACTGTATTTATCGTCGATTCAAAATACATATTATTACTAGCGGCCCTGTACGTGCTTCGCTACGTATAAACTGAAATAATAAAACAATTTAATTGGAACATCTATCTATCTATTTTATTTATTTTAAAATATACATGGACGTATATGTGTGTATGTCGAGCACTCCGGCTGCGCCGTCGTGCCCGGTGCAAAAGAACGAATGGGGAAGGAAGAAAAAAAATTTAGGGGTGGACTACCCCTAACATTTAGGGGGATGAAAAATAGATGTTGGCCGATTCTCATAGATACCGGATAAGCACAAAAAATTTCATCAAAATCGGTCAAGCCGTTTCGGAGGAGTATGGCAACGAAAACTGTGACACGAGAATTTTATATATTAGACTAGCGGACCCGGCGAACTTCAGTATTATAACAGTATTATATATATATATATATTATATATATATTATATATATATATATATATTATATTATATATATATATCTATATAATTGGAACATCTATCTATCTATTTTATTTATTTTAAAATATACATGGACGTATATGTGTGTATGTCGAACACTCCGGCTGCGCCGTCGTGCCCGGTGCAAAAGAACGAATGGGGATATTTGAATATTTGATTAACGTCTGATTAGTACTCTTCAATAAATAAATTATCGACCAATTTTTATAAGATCAACAACATTTTCGATATGAATAAAAAAAAGTATACTTACAACACAAAATCCGTTGTTATTGGAAGCTCGTGTCACGTGTTGAGTACTTTTGAGGTTATAAAATCACTTGAAAATTATTTAATGATGAAAAATGTTAAAAGTATATAAATCAATGTTTTTTTAATTTTTGACAGAATTTTTTCAAATCATACATAAGGCTGTTTATATTTTAAAACCATGGATACGAATTTAAAAAAAAATCGTGTCTTTAATAATAATTATAATCAAAGGAAGAAAAAAAATTTAAGGGTGGACTACCCCTAACATTTAGGGGGATGAAAAATAGATGTTGGCCGATTCTCATAGATACCGGATAAGCACAAAAAATTTCATCAAAATCCGTCAAGCCGTTTCGGAGGAGTATGACTTCGAAAACTGTGACACGAGAATTTTATATATTAGATTATCATCATTGGCATTTTATGTTTTCGGCTTGCAGACTGAAAGCATATAAAATAGGTAGCTATGTCGGTGTGTATGTAGAGGACGGTGTGCTGCTTGGGATATGGTAGCTAATTTAGCTCGCAAGACGGGAGACTAATAAAACTGGTCGGTTGCAATAAAATGCAACAAAATAGTAGCGCCGCGGTTAGCTAAATCTCCCGTTCGCTGGCATTGGGCCCTCTCTCCCGTCGACCGTAGCTTCACATTTACTGGAGGTGTACACTACTACTATGATACTTTTGACGCAGTAACAGGTGAAATATAGTAAGGCAACGATTTCGCTGTCCTTTTGTTTCAATCATATTATTTTTAAAGTAGGTACACCTCTTTTGATAATTAAATAACCTATCTAAAATCTGCTGACTCATTTTCATTTTTTATGTTAGAGCAATAAAAGATTTTTAATCGAATTTACTTTTTTGTGGTTTTTTGTAATTTTCAGTTTTCATCACTTTTTTCTGTTTATTCAAATCTTAGATTAACATCTGAATAGAACTCTTCAAATAAATAAAATTATCGACCAATTTTTTCAGATTGTACCTATATTGACAAGAAGTTATAAAATTGTAATTCAATAAGTCAATAGATAGCGTTTCGGTCCGAATTTGGATCTTCTTCAGAAATAATCTAAAAAATATAAAAATGAATTAGTATCTACTTATTTTCTAATAGAATTAAGATTGAATTTTTTATTTTTGAAATATTAATAAAAAATTCAATATTAATTCTATTAGAAAATAAGTAGATACTAATTCATTTTTACATTGTTTAGAATTTAGATTATTTCTGAAGAAAATTCAAATCATGACCGAAACGTCATCTATATTGATTTATTGAATTATAATTTTATAATTTCTTGTCAATATACAGTCTGAAAAAATTGGTCAAAAATTTTATTTATTTTTCTCTTTATGTTTATGTGCCTATCTTCTATCTATACAGATAAATAAATTATTGAAGTGTCTGTTTGTAATGTCAAAATAACAGCTTTTTACTAAACGTATATGAAAGTATATACGGTACTTATATAAGAAAAAAAAACAGTTTTTAAAGTGTTTGTCTATTTGTCTGTCTGTTTGTTTCGGCTAATTTTCTAAACGACTGAACCGATTTAGACTGGATTTTCACTGCAGATAGTCAATGTGTTAAGGAGTAACTTAGGCTAATAAAAACTGTAGCTCGTCAAAATACATTCGCAATAAAAAAAAATTGATGTCAATAATAATTAGATTACACATTGCCACTGTTACAATACTATATAAGAAAAATGTACTTTCCAGCAATGTCATTATCGGGACTTTAACCAGAAACATACACTCGCCGCTTCCCCCTCCAACGACTTAATATCACAAAAGCTGCCTGTTGCGCAGCCTATTGTGGATAATTATTGTGTCTCAACGCGCACTTTAAAAAAATGTTTTCTAGCAGTAAGATCATACTTTTTTGTTTGCTTAGGTATTTTTTATTTGTTCCTCTATACCTATATAATATAATAGCCGAAAGCTCCACTACTTTTGTCGCTACCGTGTTTCGTCACAATCGCGTGCGAAGCCGCGGAGAGCAGCTAGTCTATATACATATAAATAAAATGTCTGTCTGTTTGTTCCGGCTAATCTCCGAAACGACTGGACCGATTTTGAGGAAACTTTCACTGACAGATAGCTGATGCTAAAATGAGGCTACTTTTATTTTAGAAAAATATTTAGAATTTTGCTCAATAAATAAATTCCACGCTTTCATATTGGTCTACTACTTGCCACTGCAACAATGATTCTTTGCCCTCCCGTCTATGTGGGGGCAGTTCTATACCATTCTACGCACTCGAAACGCAACCAACGATGCCGCGGCGGAGTCTTCTCTCCCGACTTCTGTGGGGTTTCCGCTGGGACACCTCGCCGCACACACAGCCTCTGCTGGGACAATTCATTTCATCTTAGTAAAAAGATATAACACTGAACTTGGTTTATTACAAATAATATTTCCGAGACATAATTTTATTGAAGGTCACAATCTACGAATGTCTACATCTGTTTCTGAGAATTTATTATTTTGATTTTTTTTGTTGTCTGCACTTTTATATCTTTATATATAAAAATTACGTGTCACGTTGTTTGTCCGCGTTTGTCCTCGATGAATTCCTAAACTACTGAACCGATTTTAAATTTGATTTGCACACCGTGTGCAATTCGACCCAACTTGAAAGATAGGATAGCTTACATTTCAATTTATAGTCGCAATATTATTTTATTGCAAATTAATTATTAGTCTATTCCTTGACAGTCATAATTATCTGTTAGCTCCAGGATTGAGTGAATATTCAATAGATGGCGCAACGAACTTAACAACCATATAAGATGGCGATACCTGTTGACTGGATTGAGTGAATATTCAATAGATGGCGCAACGAACTTAACAACCATATATCTAGATAGAGGATGTAAAAAAACTGAATATCGTTTAAAACAAATGCTTTTTTTTCGAGCACGACGGCGCAGCCGGAGTGCTCAAAATAGAGCAAGTGGCTTAAAGACCAGTTATCCACGAATACTTTACGCTATTTTTTTTTCGAGCACGACGGCGCAGCCGGAGTGCTCGACATACACACATATACGCCCATGTATATTTTAAAATAGCTAGCAATTAATAAAATAGATAGATATATAGATAGATGTTCCAATTAAATTGTTTTATTAATTCACTTTATACGTAGCGAAGCACGTACAGGGCCGCTAGTTCATTATAAAATTATATTTAGTACCTACATTGAAATTGTGAATAATATCGTATAAAATGTAACAAAAATAAAATAATACTCCAAAAACAAATATTCCTTAAAACAAAGCCAAATGGGCCTAATTCTGGTTTTCCCCCGTAAGACAAGTTTTTGGAAAAAATAATTTCAATGCGTACATTTTGAATTTTGAAAATGAAGTGAAAACCAGCTAATTTATTGGGTACGTGCATACTGCATAAAATACTATAGTCAAACCGGCAGAGCTAGTGAGAACTGGGTAAGCGAGAAAAGTGAATACTTGCCAGGTACCGTCTTTGTAACCCTCTAAAGCCTCTATAAGTGAGAAACAGAAACCTCTATAAGAGAAAGACGTTTTTCACTCATGGACCTCTGTAACTGAGACTACTACTTGCCTATACCCCTATATAAGCAATAGTCGAACGTATTAATAGTTCCACGAAATATAAAAATGAGTCATAAATAAACTAATATTGTTTTTGTATCATCGCCCATCGGTCTTTTTGTTTTTATTTTGTAGCGTCTATGTCGAATAATACATACATGTTTATCAATACATCTTTGCTGTATTTTTATAGATCTCCATAAGTGAGAAAGGCCACTCGTGTGTCTCTATAAGCAAGAAACTCGGGTTAGTAAAAAACCTCCATAAACGAAAAAAAGATTGCGGTTCCTTGAACTCTTGCATGTTCGACTGTATTGTTACAATCTCGCCGTTGGGACAACAAAGAATTTCGTGAGACGACAATCAGCTAGGCAATCTAACAATGAGACACATATTGTTATGGGAGACAACAATCAACTTGATTGTTGTTCTAACAATATGAGTAGGTAAAAAGAGCTTTGTTGCTAAATTCCAGACAACAATGAAAGCAACAAAGGAAAGATCCACGATCCACGAGATAGCTCACGATCGGGATAGTCATCATTCGACAGTGATACGTGATACATTGTGTGAACAATCGACATAAATTTAACAGTCAGTGAACAGAGTTGAGGTAACTGCCGAGCAGTGGTCTCGAACGTCAATAAGCGAAATCGGTAGATTTGCCAACTAAAAATCGGTACATTTGTACCTAAAATCGGTATATGAAAAAAATATACAATTTTCAATCAAATTCGTTTATTTAACAAAAAAATCCACTTATTATTATAATAATTGATCGAGTGCTCAAACCCACATACAAACAAACCCACATACAAACAAACGAACGAACACACAATCTCTCACCCTAAACGCATATATATGCCTCCGTTCCGTCGTGGGTAAAAAGGGAATTCCCGAGCGGGAATACCCCTTACATTACAACATAGAGTTGTGACTCAAGTCAAGGGTATTCCCCGAAATATATGGACCAATCCGCAATAACTCTGCTTATTCATACTTGCTGTAAGGTGATTCCCCGTAACATTAAAGGTAAATGAAAAGAATTGTCAACACAAAATTGTGAAATCGGTAGAAAAATCAGGAGAATTTCCATGTATTTTCTGAAATCGTGGAAAAATCATTGCATTTCGGTAGAACAGAGTCCATTTCGGTAGAAATACCGAAAAATCGGTAGGTTCGAGACCACTGCTGCCGAGATAAATAATAGTGTATGCAATAGATAGAACTGTAGAAAGTTAATAAATTAACTGTGTAAATAAGTGTGTTAAATAAATTTTGGTGTGTTACTGTCTTGTAAATAATCTTGTGTATATAGTTGTATGTGTTTTCGTGTAGAATTAGTGACTTTATATTCCTCATTACTATTCTATTATTTTATTAGTTAGAACTGTCGTTTTGTTTCTGTTACGCTATAAAGAAGTACTTTTTCGTTTGTGTGTTTAACTGTTTTGTTAAACGTTTATTATTGTAAATAAATAATTTCCGCCACGAACTAGAACAGTTTTGTTACAGTACTATATTATATGTCTCGCCCGATCATCTTAATCACAAAACTGTTTTCATCTAAACCGGGCTTCATACGATTCGTCGAGTTCAGTGCACCGACAGGAAGCGGGAACAAGCGAAGCGTCGGGACGGTGCACGCGTTTCGTCCAAATTGAGAACAATCCCGACAGTATCGTAGTTTGTATTACGCACACAGACGTAAACATTTCACGGATTTTTCACTGTTTATTTTTTGCGCTGTACAAATAAGAATAGATCTTGGTAAGGAAAAAACAACACGCCTCAAACGGAACGGATGTTGTACATCCAGATTCCTCTAACTGGACACGGGAACCGTTGGCTTTTCTTTGCTTAAACTACTGGTGCAGGGCTTGGAAAAATATCGGAGTGATTGGCTGTAGAGCATTTTTTATTTTTAATATTATTGCTTTGTCCTAAAAAGGATACTATTAAAATACTGCTTATAGAGATTCTTTTGTTAATAATGAGACAATTTATTATTGTTTTAATTTATTTGCTGACCACAATGTTACAAATAAACTTATTAAAAAAAAGACCTTTTTACAATAATTTTTTGTTTAGAGTCATTGTTGTCATAACCTATAATCAGTAAATTGGAGACTTCAACTGCAAAAAGTGTCACTAAACAAAATGTGTCATTTTATGTATTTATTTACTTGCATTAATTTTTGTAGCAACTGTAATCAGTAAACTGTCGTTTAACAAAATGTGTCACTTTTTCACTTACAGCGACGTGCGTAGGTACCAAAAAACTGCTTTGACACAATTAAAATAGTGTCGTTATATCAGTCATGACCATGGGCAATTCTTTCAAAATATAAAGTGACACTAGCTCAGTCTAGCGGAAGTAGGTAAGTGGATTTATGAGCAAACGGAAATTTTCGTATAGTGACACTTTTGCAGTAAAACATGAATCTTACAAAAGGTGAAAAGTTAACTTTTTATATAGTGTCACTATTGTTTTCAACGTGCGAAATAATAAGTTGAATACAGTGTCACAGTGTTCTTGGTGCGTCACGTAATGATGGGATATTTCGAGTGGAAATAATCGAACTATTCGATTATGTCTCGAGATATCTCAGAAGTTATTTAAAATCAACCGAATGAATTTTAAACCTATGAATTATGACTTATACCTAAGTGTCCAGCGTGAACATAAGTGTCCGTGGACATAAAAGTATCCACCGTGGACATAAGTGTTTACCGTGTTTTATTATTTTTGTCTAGTTAGAAGAAAGTTATTTTCTCTTTGACAAAGAACCATTTAAAGTACAGACTGTTGTAGGGGCTATGTACAAGGAGGTGGAGTTACAAATTTATCGATGCGAGCGTTTGTGGTGAACACTAGGGGAAGCTTCAAACTCATATTTTCCGTATGTCAGTGAGCAATGTTTATTAAAAGTGAAAATAGTTATAATTTTATAAAGTTTTTTAATTACAAAGAAAACATGGGCGATCTAAAAATGCTTATTGTGTTCAGGGTTGTTGCGCTGATGGCGATTTAAGTAAAATAAAGATCATTGGCGCCATAATTTGACGTTACGCTGTCAGTGTAAACAAATTAATTATTTATAAAATATTGTACGTCATAATTGAATAAATAATTCTCACGTACCTTTTATGTTATGCTATTTATATAATGATTTACAATCTTAATTTTATTGTATATAAAGTTAACAGCAGAATTATCCACTAGCGGCGCTACACAGCCTATGGATATTTAATAATAACGCATCCTTGATATACTGTCAAATATAAAGAAAACAAAGTCTAATAGAGAAATGCTTTCCCTAATATATTTGTACTTGTGTCGCGTTTGTTATTATTCACTTTATTTCCATTTTCAAAATGTAAAGATAACAGTTGAATTGAGTTCTGTAACGTAACCTTACATTACAATGCAATCTTTAACTGATCAGTTTTTTCATTTGCGATTTTTAATATTAAGTTGTTATTTTTTACTTAAATATTATTATTCTATTGAAATTGTTTTTCCTAATACATAGTAATATAATATTTTTTCTTATAATAGTCAACCATAATTTCTTTAATGGAATTCTATCGATGTAGTATTTTAAATTCGAAGTTTGCAGCAGAAAGTATTATTTTGTCTTTTTTGTGTCTATAAATAAGGAAAATTTCGTTTTTTTATTATTTTGTCAAAAAAAAGTTTATGTTCAGATATTAATATTTTTAAAAAAACAGAACGTAATTAATGTAGATACACTTTTGTCAGCAGAGCTCTGCACTGCGATCCGACTTTTCATTAAAATTGGTCTCTACTTTTTATTGTACCTACGCGGTGTATTGTACCTCGTGTATTTGATAGCCTAGTTGTCGTGCCGTATTGTATGCGAAAGTTCTCATATTGTGCACCGGTACCGGACGCTTGTTTTGTATTAGAACTGTTACTGTGTACGCGCGTAGCATGTTGTTGCGGTTTAAAAACATTATTTTTTTTTGTGATGTAACACCAAAAATACGGTTTTCGGATTTTTCTCTTTACTTGTGCTATAAGACATTACTGCTTGCAAAATTTCATGATTCTAGGTCAATGGAAAGTACCCTATAGGATTTGATTCCCAAGAATCTTCACTGACAGAAAGACGGAACCCAAAAAATCGATATTATATCAATTTATTTTTAAATTGGTATAAATTCGAGGCTCATAAATGAGGTCGCATTTGAAATTTTCAGGAACAGTGACGCAAAGTCAAAATCAATTCCGTACACCTCTTTCACCGCCCGTTACCCTGTGTTACCTAAGTACCTAAGAGAGAAAATACTCGCGAAAAACCATTTAAGTGGCGCTTTCTTTTATCAAACACATAAATCTCTTCACTTTAGCGCAGAGCAGTAGACGAATGTGTGCAGTGCCTCACTGCGGTTGGTTTGGGCCGTGGAGCAGAAAGCGAAGGTGTATACGCGACGTTCGCATGTTCGGGATCGACCACGTGTGTCACCTGTTTACAGTAAACCAACAGTATATCTGAGTATGATGATTGTAAATGTTTATACCGAGCATAGGAATAGAATGATAAAATCGCAATCGAACCATTAAGATGCAAAGATATATTTCTGTCTTTTATTAAGTCGTAAGAACTCTTTGACACTGATTGGCTCAACGTCATAGAAAAAGATATAAAGTTTTTGAAATGACTGCTCTGTTTTGACATGTCTATGATAACATAAAGATGGCTGCCGTGATTGAATGCAAGTTACATCAACCAATCCTATATCATCGGAGAAATCAGAGAATTACATCGAAGAAAGAGATGCAGATATATTTTCGATACGCTTTGTTACCTTCACTCACTGCACATTGAGTTAATTTAAATAAATATATAAAAAGAAACTGTGACTGACTGACTGACTGATCTATCAGCGCACAGCTCAAATCACTGGAGGGATTGGACTGAAATTTTGCACAGAGATAGTTATTATGACGTAGGCATCCACTAAGAACAGATTTTTGAAAATACAACCCCTAAAAGGGTGCAATGGGTGTTCAAAATTTGAATGAAGAAATCATTTAAGATATATGTATCAATTCGAAAATGCGCAGAATTACTATAAATAAATAAACACGTGTTTCATGCTTTTTCAAAACAACCCCTTCAGATAGTGAAAAGAGGTAAATAGTCTACAAATCAACATGGGTGTCTGCATTTTTTGTTGATCACGTGAATGTCATCAATTTTGAAATTTATTAGGGGTGTTTACGTCGAGAAAGGAGTAGCTATGCCATATAATAGGAATGCGTCCGTGTTTTGTCTCAATCGCGTACAAAGTCGCGGGTAACGGCTAGTAAATAATAAATAGACAATGCAATTAGACCGGGTGCAGTGTGTCTTATCCTTTATGTTCTACAATCCACGATGTACATGTACAGTTAGTGTTTCTTCGTTGGAATGTTTTAAATTATTCATTCTATTATATAAAACTTGCTAGCCGCAGATTTTAATGTATAGCAGAAAAAGAAGATAACTCTTTTCTTATACTCTTGTTGTTTCCCATCTCTTACGTTCCACTTTTATCATCTCATTTCTCCGTCTTAAGACGTTTCATTTCTCACCTTAAACACTTCGCCTTACCTCGCTGTTATATTTTCTCTCTCTCTCTCTTTATGTTCATTACTTTCTCTTTCTATCCATTCGTTTGGTTATTTAACACTTTGTTCCTTTATGCCGTGAAAAAATAATGAATTTATTGCAAATGATTCGACATTCTTTTCTACTCAAATTATGGAACTTTTCAAGAGAGGGAAAATTAATCTAATGTCTTCGTCTACACAAGCAGTATTTGTGATTTTGTCGGTTTTAGAATATAATAATGATAATAATAATGTTCCTCGACTTTATGTCATAACAGACCCCATTCGCACCATTACTATTTTCCATCTTATCACACTTCCCGTTATTTTCTACATTTTTCAACTTCAATAGCAATTGCCGAATGAAGGAATTTTGGGACATTAGGATAAGGTAGGCAAATTTTGTGCATAGGAGTTTGACAGGTAATCGGCCATGACCTTGAATAAGGTACCATCTTGATATTTATCTGGAATTGTTGAGGGAAATCACGGAAAACTTTAACAAGATGGCCGATATACAGGAATTATCGTTTCTCGGCGAGAGGCAGCAGGAAAAAGTCTCAGCCACATCTACCTCCACCAGGATTCGAACCCGGTACCTCCCGGATGCGAGTCTAGTGCTCTCACTACTGCGCTACAGCGCTCGGTGATTTAGGATATATTATGCAAAACATATTTAACAATAATTAAATAAATTTCTTTTCAATGTACCCTTTTTCATTTAATTTTTCTGGTTAATTTTAATAACACCCAGTTAGATAAGTCTGATATAATAACCAAAATTTAGAAAATATGAAGAGGCAAATCACAAAATTAGTTTTTTGAATTAAATCTAGTAATTGATTTTACACTCGCTTTGTAAACCCGTCCCTATAAAATATACGAAAAAAAAAACTCACAACAGAACGAGATTGATGACGTTTTCAAAATTTGGTTGCAACCAAATACATAGTTACTTAAATGATGTGTTAGAACTTTGTGGAGACACATAATGCTTGCTTGTGAAAACGTCAGTTTAATATCTTTTGTAAACTTAGTTTAATTTAACGACTGGCTAGAAGAGAAGTTGACAGCAAAATTAGTGCAATTACTACAAAAATAATTATAACTGTCGTCATTATAAATGCAGAAAATTGTTCTTGTTTAATTACATTTATTTCAAGGACTATTTTACTATTACTGAAAACACATCTAGATTTTCTTGATCTTTGCGTCGTCGCCATATCTCACTTTTCCCTCCAAAAATGACGTAAGTGACAAAGTATATTATTTTTTTCAATAAGTTACTAGCGGTCCGTCCCGGTTTCACCTGGTTGCGATAGATATAGTTCTGCAAAATGTATTTCGTTTGCGGCCCGGCGTCTGAACTAATAGCTTTGAGCGAATTCTACCAGTATTGCGTCTGAACTTAATGGCTTTAAGCAAATTCAATCAGATGTTGCTACTTGGTACTAAAACAGTTTTTTTTTTGTTTGCTTCTGAACTAATAGCTTTGAATAAAGTCTATCAGATGTCGCTACATGTTACTAGAACAGTTTTTTTTTTCACAAAATACCGTAATTTTGTACAAAATATTTAATAAAAACTATCCCATAGCGTAAGTTGGACCCAGCAAGATACATTTACAAAATTTCATTAAAATCGGTTCAGTGGTTTTAGAAATTAGCACGGATGAACATCGTGACACGATATTTTTATAGAATATAGATACAATATACATGATAGATTTAGACGCATAACTCTATATATCACACTTCATGTTTATCCCAGCAGTAGTCTTCGGACGACCGCTTGATGCATTGTATATATATATAAAGACTAGCCGTTACCCGCGGTTTCGCACGCGATTGAGGTGAAACACACGGATGCATTCCCATTATTTGGCATAGTCACTCCTTTCTCGTCGTAGACTTCCCTAATAAATTTCAAAATTGATGACATTCGCGTGATCATGTTGATTTTTGGACTATTTACCTCTTTTCGCCCTCTGAAAGGGTTGTTTTTGAAAAAAACATGAAACACTTGTTTATTTATTTGTTGGGTAATCCTGCACATTTTCAAATTGATACATCTATCGTATATGATTTCAAGATGCAAATTTCGAATCCTCGTTACACCCCTTTTATGGGTTGAATTTTCAAAAATCCGTTCTTAACGGCTGCCTACCCCATAAGAACTATCTGTGTGCCAAATTTCAGTCCAATCCGTCCAGTGGTTTCAGCTGTGCGTTTATAGATCAGTCTGTCAGTCACGGTTTCCTTTTATATCATCATATTATTATATTAATACGTTAAGGTTAACATGTGTGCCTCCCTTTTTAGAAAAAAACCTCACAATTTCTCCACATAAATTATATATCATTTTACAGATAATTGCTTGCTCTACTGACATCGACAACTCAAAAATTTATTATTGCTTTTGTTTTTGTAAATTAATTAATTATTAAACTTATATATATATAGATATACATTAAGACACAACACAACAGCGCTGAACAACGTCTGCCATCTGACGGCTTTAATTTTGAAACAACGTCAACACTTCGATCTGTCATCTGACCTTCATATTGTAATACAACAAAAAGAAAAACGTTATAAGCTGTGTGCAAAATTAGAAACGAATTGAATACCTGCAATAAATTTTGATTCATTAAATTGAGTTGAATGATTTATTTACATATATATATGTCGTAGTCATAATGCAAAATTAGGCTTTTTACAAAATGTCTAGACATTTTATAAAAAGCCGGCAAAACGCGAGCGAACAATGCAGTTTCCGTTATGACTAGGTATACCAATTCAGGCATATTGATAAAATGCCGGCAAAATGTGAACAGAAGAACGTGTATCTCGTTCTGACGCATTATTTTCAGGCATTTTACAATTTACCAACAGCGATGTAGTCATAACGTAAGCGGGAGAAAAAAATAATAAAATTAGGGAGATAGGTACTAGGTAAGTATTTCATAAAATGGCACAATGACACAAAAAACAATAAACTTCTTTATTATATAAATCTAAATAAACACTTCATACCTATAAAAACTTTCAGTAAGGTAATCTTAAAGTAATGCACGAAGTAAAGTAACTACCTAAATAAGTACCTAAGGTAAAGCGTCCAGTTTTTGGCGGTTTAAGAGTAACAGCTGAGGTTATATTACGATACCTAATATAAAATTCAATTTGAATAAATAATATTTTATATCATAAACAAGTTCAGAATTTCTAGATAAGGTCATATGAGCGAAATAATTATTAGAACCGAATTTTGACCTAAACTAGTACCATTCCACATTTATGAGTTGGAATGGTAAATGAAATATAGAAAATAGTATAAGATAATAAACAATCGTTAAAAATATAAATATTTTAACATTTTATGGAGATGTCAACACATATAACCTACTTATTACTGCATGTCGAACTTCCATGACATTTGGACGAGCATAAATTGTCATTTTTAAAGCAAGCACATTTCTTTGAATTGCACTGTTTGCTACTAGCCTTACAGAAACATTTTTGAAACCCTTGACCCCCAAATCGTGAATAATGTACAACTGCCTCTCTTACGGTTATTAGTTTATCTATTCTTGAATATTATTTCTGGAAAACCAAGTTTTGAGAATTCCTTTAGAGGTACCTAATTTGTAGAGACCATTTTTCAGGTCCATCACTTTTCCAATTAGATTCTTAGAATCGAGAGGTCCTGTTCGTAAAATTGCACTTTGATAATTTCTAAATCTGGTTTGTCATTTTCGATTTGCACTTCTTCGCGGTTATCACTCATTTTTATGTGTCTAAATGAACTCCGAAATGGATAAATAACAAAACAACGTCCACGTTTTAGGTTAGCACGTTTTAAGTTAGGTTAAGTACAGCTGTTTAGCGCGAACTGTATCAGAAAAGCAAAGCAAAAGCAAACAAAACAACGTTCACGTTTTAGTTTTGGGTTAGGTTTAAGTACAGCTGTTTGGCTCAACTGTATCAGGAAAGCAATGTTGTGCGTTTTGACTACATCGCTGTTGGTAAATTGTAAAATGCCTGAAAATAATGCGTCAGAACGAGATACACGTTCTTCTGTTCACATTTTGCCGGCATTTTATCAATTTTCCTGAATTGGTATAGTCATAACGGAAACTGCATTGTTCGCTCGCGTTTTGCCGGCTTTTTATAAAATGCCTAGACATTTTGTAAAAAGCCTAATTTTGTATTATGACTACGACATATACATTAAGACACAATACTGCATACTGCCATCTGACGGCTTTAATTTTGAAACAGCGAGTAACGCTGAACAACGTCACAGCAATGCTGCATGATACCATCTGACGGCTTAGCTCAACGCTTTCGCTACTTGCGCCTCTATATGACAATTTTAGTAAAATATTTCTTCGATCTGTCATCCGAGCTTCATATTGTATTATTATACTTATTTAGTGCGAATAATTCGCACAGGTCACTCTAGTATTTAGATATTGTGAGATAACCTTCACTCAGCACAATATTGCCAGTTTGTGCTACATCGAGTTTACGTTCATTTGGATAGATACGAGTTAGTAGGTCATATAAATAGTGAGTAAATGACGCCACTCCTCCTAAGTCATTAGAGTCATCATATAGCACGGCATCCCAACGCCATGATGATATTTTCCGTGTCTTGTCCTGTTGTTATATACAGCGTGTCCCATTTTAATGTCCCACCCCGGATAACTTTTGTCAGTGACCTTGAATGAAAAATTGTTTGGTACAAAAGTTGTACAACTTGGAGGGGGACATTCGATGGCACTAATACTTTTGACCTTGGGTATAAGGTTCAAGGTCATTCAAGGTCAACTTTGTTTTTTTTAATGGAACGTCCTATTTTTGACATCGGCAATCGATTGCGCGTGAAAAAATATGAGACTTTTGTCTGAAACTTTTTTCGAGAACGGGCAAATTTTCTCAATTAATTTAGCCTTCAAAATTGAAAATTTTTGAATTTTCAACTCGAGAATGGTGAGATTTTCTTCAAAAACAATAGGGCTTTTCATATTTGCATACCAAACATCCTCCCAAAATTTTGTTTCAATCCGTTCATCCGTTTGACCTGTATAGTGTTCACAGATTAACCGAATAACCGACTAACAGACGCACAGAGTTTTGCCCGTTCTCGAAAAAAGTTTCGGACAAAAGTCTCATATTTTTTCACGCGCAATCGATTGCCGATGTCAAAAATAGGACGTTCCATTAAAAAAAACAAAGTTGACCTTGAATGACCTTGAACCTTATACCCAAGGTCAAAAGTATTAGTGCCATCGAATGTCCCCCTCTAAGTTGTACAACTTTTGTACCAAACAATTTTTCATTCAAGGTCACTGACAAAAGTTATCCGGGGTGGGACATTAAAATGGGACACGCTGTATAGATGAAGTAAATTATCCGTGGCGAGTCCTCCATCATTATGTCCTTGCGACATGACATTCAGTAGTCCTGTATAGGTGTGGCCAACTATCCAAACATTGTTTGTTATTAGGTGCGGGCATTTAACTATAATGGAAAAGATATGTTTATTTTGCCATTTGTTAGTACTTGCAAACGTCAATACCCTTCGCAAAGTTATGTCTTTAAAAAAATAATGAACACCATAATTTTTGATTTCCAGGTTCAGCGTTTCCTTGAATTCCTTGAATGTTGAGTTGGCGCGGGTGCAATGGCAGGTAAGTACTAAGATATTAATTTATTGCACATTTTTACATTAACTTGACTTGTATGTATGTATGTAATTATGTAAAAATGTATTTATGTATATATGTACGTATGTGTGTAAAGGAATCTTTCTATTTGGTTTTCACTAACTTTCGGATGTCTGAATAATATGAATTTTTGCACACGTATTAAGGACCCATGACAATACAATAATTTATATAAATATTTATAAACATATAAACAATTTATGTAAACATAGTCATTTGAGTGTTGGTTTTTAGGGTTATAATTAAAATTAGGGTTTTAAACAACGTGGATTAAAAAGTAAAAATTAATTTAAATAAAGAGTGTTAAAAAGATTTTGTTTTGATAGGATTTGGGGGACTTTCTATCGCTGTTGAACAAAATCTTTTTAACACTTTTTTTTAAATTACTTTTTACTTTTTAGTCCACGTTGTTATATAAGAGTGTTTTTTTTGAGTTTTTTAAATTTTGTAATGTTCTTTGCAAAATGGAACACTTATGAAATCACTTCGGTGCCCGTTTGTCCGTCTGTTTTTTCTAAACTTTATAGTTTCGGAAATATTTGGAAATCAAAAAAAATCTATTGTTTTACGGTCTGTAGATCTGTTAGTTAGGTAGCTGACAAGCTGCATGCTTTGATTAATTTTAACATGACGTGATAGCATATTATATAGACAACCATGAAAACGAATATCAAATATCATAATATTTAATACTATCCGTTCTCTACGTAGGTATATTAAATGTCGCCCAATTGGCTGGCATTTTTTTAAAGAAAATGCTCAACTTGTTTTAGAACGAGTGTAGTTGTTAGATCCCATTCTGTTTATAAGTTCGAATACAGCCCTGAGCGTTGGTATGAAGTAGTATGTATAAAGATGAAGCGTTTATTGTTGTATTGTGTGCCAGACGTCGCGACGCTATGAGATATGCGTCCAATCTTTCCGGAAAATACGATCCAACAATAGCGATGTGACCGTATCCACGTTATACCCAACAAACACTGCTTTATACTCGCGTTTTTTTTTTTTTTTTGTTATTTATAATGACAGCATTTCGCTTCAAGACCAGAATATTTGATTTTAATTTTTATTTCAAAACGCTCTTCGTGTTGAAACGTTCTCAAAATAATTACTTGAACATATTACATTCTGCAGAATCTATATATTTAAAACACAAACCCTATTTTTCTAGCCAATCCGCCAGAAATCTCTACTCAACCGACTGACACAATTTTTTTTAAAACTGAGACTTTAGTCCATAGATCTGTTATCACTACTATTTTTCTTTAAAAGAGGTGATTTCAAGCGATAATAGTAAAAAAGACGAGGGGGTATCGGGGTTAAGAGGAACGTAAACAGAGAAAATCCATCGATGTTCACGATACATGAGTATGAGAGAAATGGAAATATGTACGTATATCGGAGACTATTTGCAAACAGTTTGACGAGTCGACTTTGACAATAATTGAAGTGTATATTTAAATTAGTTAGTTTTTTAGTTCAAGAAAGTGTAAGTTTATGTTAATTTAATGCCAAAATATAGTTTTTAAATATTACATAGACTGGTTCAAGTCTAAAATTAGGTCTCAGATTAGAAAAAAAAATAGTGAAAATCGTAAATGTATCAAATGAGGTTAGATTTTATAAAAAATTAATTCTGACAGCTCTTGCGGGGTAACCATGACAACGATAAACAGATCTCACAAACATTTTCTTTGAATTTATAACCAATTATATACCGGTGTCCCAGAAGTCACGCACTTCCTCGTAGGGATCAAAAGAGAAAATTATTCTGAGATGAAAAGTCCTTAGCCATTTTTTAATCAGACGCATAGATAATTAATTATTAATTAATGAAAGTGACCAATCAGGAGCGATTTGATTTGTTTTCCGATTTTATTTGTTTTTCTCCCGTATCTTGGATAACTGTCTTCCGTTGTCAGTCGTCTCTGAATAATTAATTAAAATTAATTAAAAAACATCCAGTGACTGTCGGGAGAAAAACAAATCAAATCGGAAAACAAATCAAATCGCTCCTGACTGGTCACTTTCATTAATTAATAAATAATTATCTATGCGTCTGATTAAAAAATGGCTAAGGACTTTTCGTCTCAGAATAATTTTCTCTGTCGATCCCTACGAGTAAGTGCGTGACTTCTGGGACACCCGGTATATAGACAACTTGATGAATCAAGCTAAATTAAAAGAAAAAGAGCTGTAAATGGAAACTAATGCAAGAGAAATAAAATTATTGTCGTAGGTCTGTGTCAAAATATCGATTGTTTATAACAATGTAAAGATACATGCAAATAGTTTTGCACGGGTACACTAGTAGTATTGAAATTGGAAAAGGCGTCGTTTAAACAGTAGCTTACCAATACTAATAATAACAAAATTCGGGTCGCTGTGCCAGAACCCTTCCGACTACGATTACGTGAACTTAAGTTTTTTTTCGGACAAAATATAAAAATTGTACCCCTAATACATCCCTTAAAATAATATTTTTGAAGTGAAAACTTCTTTAGCGGCGTTGTACACTTTTTTTGTAATGGGTAAAAACTGTTAAACTCGCGTCAGATCTGACGCGTCAGGCGTCAGGGTCACGTGACCCTGACGAGTTGTTGAGACGGTCTACCGTACTTGCTTTGGCAGTACATATACTAAAATTCGCTAGATGTCAGTAGCAATATAAGTTACATGCAGTGCAAAAAATTTTAAGCTATAAGCTTTAACAAAACCTTAAGAGATGTCGCCATGTACTCAGGTTTCGTACAACTACAAATTTAACAAATTACATCCAGTGACTGGTATTTTATAAATATGTAGTTTTACGAAACCTGGATGCATAGCGACATCTCTTAATGTTTTGTCAAAGCTTATAGCTTATAATTTTTTGCACTGCATGTAATTTATATTGCTACTAGCGAAATTTAGTTTAAGTACATCTAGGTTTTCACTTCTGCCGGCACTCCCGGAGTGCAACCCGTCTTTTTTACTTAATTTTAATATTAATATCAATCCAACAGCAGCGCCCAATTAAATTAAAAGGAACGTGCTATCCATTTGGTACAAATCGGTGGTTAAAATTAAACGCAATGAATAAAGAAGTGCATTGTGTAAGTACGCCACTGTAAGCTCTTATTATTTGTCGTTATACGGTCGATGGTCTCTTTCTCACGGCAGCTAATAGAGCGTAATAACACAAGGCGACATCTATTGCCTTGTCGCGGTATCCACGAGCAATGCACACCGTCTCAACACCCTTCCCACCTTTCATGGAAGAAAGAGACTGGGGCGTCCCAGGAGAACGGACCACCAGAACTTTACAGAACAAACCAAACGAATCTCTCTCCTGTTGCTAGACATGCGACATTTAGACTAGGGTCGGTTTTATTAATTCGACAAAGGTCCAGCATCAAACAGTTTACTGTGTTTTAACCGATACTAGATCGGATTTTTTTCCTGGCCGTACACGAGCTACATTTTTGCAGTCAAGATAACCACAAAGCCTGACCGCAAGCTGTCGTCGAGCTTGCTTTGAAGTATATAAAATCCTTAAAAATATGTGTAGCGCCAAACTATTTAAAATGCCCTCCTGAAAAATTAACATTGTGGACTTAACAGCGGCAGCGTTTCAAGCCAAGTTCAACCAAGAATAAAAAAAACCGATCAAGTGTGAGTCGAACTCGCACACGAAGGGTTTCGTACACTGTGTACTTTTTAAAAACAAGAGAGGCGCTATGACAATATGTAACCAGTGGGAGGTAGGTATGCAATTAACTTAAGAATTTCAAAGCGTGAAATTTTACCCCGGCGTTATTATATTATAAACACTTTTTTACAAAAATTTCTTGTTGAATAAAATAATATAAAGTTTTGAAAAATATAACATTATATAAAAAAACAACGTTATGGCATATAAATTTTTACATGTCGTCAAAACGACATCTTTCGGAAAAGTTAGAAGGAAAACGTCCCAAAATCAAGAAAAGTCATAAAGGAAATATAGGTGTCAGACTAGGCCTAATGAAGCCATATACAAAGTTTGGGGAGAGTATGTGTCAGTAAAATTTTTGCCGACGGGCACTCTGACTAAAATGGATGCTATGTTTTCACTTGGCAAGTTTTCACACAAATAAACATGAAGTTTATGTATAAATCATAATAATATAAAACACGAAAACTTGACTCCCTTTTTCATATTTATGTTTTTAATGGGATAGTTTGTGTCTGAGGTACAATACGCGCCACGAATCTAAAGGGCTCGAAAATTAAATGGGAATGCGGACTTGCGCTTGTACAGTCTGTTGAAAACTACAAACTCGCAACTCAACAAAACTAAAAAAACAATAACAACTTGACAATAGTGTACTCGATTGTTCTTTAAAGCAGGGAAAGTGACATAGGCAACGGGCGATCACGGCCAATCACCGACGAGCGCACGTTCCATGCAGGTAGCTGGGAGGTGGTGGTAGTCTCAACGGCTCTAAAATGAGCCTTTTGTGACTAACTTCCGAACCTTTTAGATCCGTGGCGCGTATTGTACAGAGCTGCAGCTATGTCCACGGACCACGGTAGACACAGATTTGTATACGGTGAACGCTAATGTCCACGGTGAACACAGTTATGTTCAGGTTGGATACAGTTATGTTCACGGTGGACACAGTTATGTTCCAGGGCCGGAACAGTTGAGCCCACCGCCCCTGTTCGTTAATATATTTACGCATCATGTCTCGACAGTTTTTTTAAAGAAATTTCTTGTTCACACCTCGTATTCAGCGTTTTGAATGAATGTATGTACGCAGACTGGTTGTTTTTCGCAAGGCTTCACAATAGATATAGCTTCTTATGGACTGTAGAGAAGCACAAGGGAAATTATGTCCCGTTCGCAGAGTGGAGCTAGATTATCACTGTTGTGGGATGCAGGGAGCGCACCGATCCCGCGGGAACACGCTTCCCAACAAACAGACAGACCGCCGCGAGATTCTTATCTCGCTGTCAGTGACGTAACTAGCAGGCTCTTTGCCTCGCTTTGCCCGAAGACACGATACTCTATCGGAATATTAGTCCCGAAGAATGACGAACAGGGACGGCACGTCGAAAGCGGCGTTGCATAACAGGAATTTTAACGGGACGTTGTGTAACATCCCAGATGTTACAATTTTATTTTTCAGTGACCTTATGAAGGTCACAACCTCAGCTGCAGAGGCACGAATACATTTTTTTTGGTCAGTCTTAATAATCAGTCGTAGTAATAAATTAAATTTTGTGATTAAGTATTGATTTATAAAGATAAAATCATAAACAAACCTAGATTTTAAGACCAGTAACGCCTAAGAGCCGAGTGTTACAGTTAGAGGCCACTCAAACAAATACCTCCATATAATGCCAAATTAAAATTTACATTTCTGATATAGCCCAATCGTTCTTAAGGCCGCTGCACACGAGGCTAGAAACACTACTCGGAGTTCTGCTGGCCAGTAGGCTGGGTACGAAGCTGGAAATGACGTTACTGCGGGCTCGTCTGCTAGCTCACAAGTTAAAATTAGAACAGGGGCTATTTTCCCTTGCTAGGTAAATCCGCTGCTAGGTATGAGCAATAACCAATCAGGAAGCAGTATCTTGTCACGTGGGCGACTTGAACAAACGCCCACGAACCAACTTGGCGTCATTCTGCTCAGAGTCAGACAACAGACACGTTTATATTTGAACTGGCACAAAACTAACTTGAAAAGACGTTACGTGTGAAGCGAGAACATGACAGCAATTAAGAAAACCAGCGCTAGAAAACTAGTAGGCAAATCTAGCAGCGTTTCTAGTCTCGTGTGCAGCGGCTTTTACTTGACTAAAATAGAGTGCGTGGTAATAGTGGATAATTCGTGTATCCTACTATATTAACAAAAAAAAGTTTAATTAGTTTTTTGTTCAGCTCGAGATTTAGGTACTATTGAAAAGTACTGAGCTATATTTTTTTGGACTTCAAACTCTACCGGAATTATACATGCAATTTTTTTTCAAATGGCAACATTTATTTTTTTTTTACATTTTAGAAATCTCCTTTTTTTTCTCTACACGTTTATATAAAATGTTCATTAAGTTACATAAGAAAATATTCGAGAAAACCGTTTTCAATTTATTAATTAAACGCACAGTGATGTTTGGATGAAGAAATTATTTGTACCATAGGATCAGAAAAAAAGCAATACTATGGTAGAAATTGCATTTATTATGCCATAGATACTATTGCTTTTTTTCTGATCTTATATGCTACGAAGAATTTCTTCACCTAAACATCATAATCAACCGAGGATTATATTCATCTCTTCGTTGAGATAAGTTTTCTTCTAAATACACAGTACCTAATAATTATTTTTCGTAGCACTCCATACATGTGTAAATTATCAATAATAATAATTATTACTGTGTATTTAAATAACGTTTTTCTCGAATATTTTCTTAAGGTAGTACGAGCACCAAGGTAATTTTAAATAAAAGGCTTGATTTTTTTTTTATATGAAGTTGGACTAAGTCTCCACCAATTATTCTGATAATTTTAGGGGGGGTTGCCCGATTATTTAAATGAATAAATGACTTCAAAAGTAAGCATATTTAACATTGGCTTTATGGTAAAATGGTAGATGGATGATATGTTTTCATTGATTTCTCCAAACCTAGTCCGTGGAAATTAAAAAAAAAACTATTTAAATTCAAGTCAAAACCTTTATAAATTATTGAAAACAAAAAAAAACCGTTGTGTCTGACTAATTAAGAAGATATTTAATTAAAAAGATTAAATATCTTTTTAATTAGTCGGGCACAACGGTTTTTTTTGTTTTCAATAATTTATTAAGGTTTTGACTTGAATTTAAATAGTTTTTTTTTTATTTCCACTAACTAGGTTTGAAGAAATCATTGAAAACATAATATCATCCATCTACCGAAATATAAAAAACATCAAGCCTTTTATTTAAATTTGCCTTGGTGCTCGTACTACCTTAAGCAAACTTATGAAAATTTTATATGAATTTATAGAGAAAAAATTGAGATTTCGAAAATGTAAAAAAAATATATGTCGCCGTTTGAAAAAAAATATAATATGTACATTTGCGGTTGAGTTTGAAGTATAAAAAAATATACCTCAGCAGTTTCCGATTTAAAATAATCTGACATAATAGTGACTTTAGTTAACATACGTTTGTGCACTCACATTAAAAGAAACTTTTGAGTTCAAAGTATATATTTTTTTTCAGTAGACAGCTATGAGAAATTAGTTTGAAACGGATCGAGACAACGGCGGTAAGTTCTGTGTGGAGCATAGAGTATAATACTAGAGCACCTTTAGAACCAGTTTAACATTAAAAAGTTCCAACCGCCAGTGATGGTTAGTGACTGACCTAGGTCAAAACATATTTTATGACGTAAATCTATAGTCGTTATAATAATAATAATAATAATAAATTTATTAACACAAATAGGTACCTTTACAAAAACAAAAACAAATTACTTATAAATCTTAAATTATGGAATAAAAAATAGAGAATAGTTACTTCTTACCACAACAAGTTTATTAGTAGATGTACATTTCGAGAGCTATGCTCTCATCTTCAGCAATACACTAAACTGTTTAGTGTAGTTTAGTGTATTGCTGAAGATGAGAGCATAGCTCTCGAAATGTACATCCACTAATAAACTTGTTGTGGTAAGAAGTAACTATTCTCTATTTTTTATTAGGTTCAAACCACAGTGCTCCTAACATTTTTGTTATTAAATTATGGAATTTTCCTACCCAACTTGACTTAAGTCAGTGCAAGGGTAGGAGTGTTTAAACTGAAAAATAAAAATAATCGTAAAACAGTGTGTGGCGTAGCGTGGGTTAGTATTTGATTAAGTGTATGTTTGTGTCTGAATCGTGTTTTTATTTGTTTGTGTATTGTTTTGTTTATATGTGTATATTTATTACTAGCGGTCCCGTCCGGTTTCACCCGGGGGTAAAAGAACGAATGGGGAAGGGAGGAACATGAGCACACACATTCATCTTAGTTTACCGAGATGAATGTTGTGTCCAAATTTCATGATGATCGGAGTTATCGTTCAAAAGCTTTTGTCGATAAAAAGCAGTATTTATACTTTTTAAACTAATAATTTTTTTTAAATTCATTAAATAAAATTAAAACAAATTTAAATGTAAGCCTTAGAAGAAAGCAATGTAGAAAATAAAAAAAAAAATAAAAATATTTTCGCCCAACGTGGGGCTCGAACCCACGACCCTGATATTGACAGTCGCATTCTCTACCGATTGAGCCATCCGACGTTGTGTACTCACAGCGCTAATATGAGTATATTTAGTTAGTGCATTTCACTTGAATAGAAGCTTATTTTTGAGATACATTTTGCAACATTTTTCATTAATGCTCCGCTCTTAAATGTCGTAGCGTGATATTATATAGCCTATAGCCTTCCTCGATAAATGGACTATCCAACAACAAAAAAATGTTTAAATTTGAACCAGTAGTTTCTGAAATTAGCGCGTTCAAACAAACAAACTCTTCAGCTTTATATATTAGTATAGATTTATTATAATTAAAATTAATATTTGTATGGCCTTGGCTTATTGTACCTAGCATATTTATTGTAGAATGATTATAGACGCTCGACAACTCGGGTAACTAGCGCGTCTCAATTTCCGATTTGAATTAAATTCATCAACATATTATTTAGATCCAAACAGACTCGCAAAAAAGGCGAGGGTCCTTCAGTCTCATCGTTTCGAGTTGATTTAATATAAAATTATGGTTTGATGCATGGATTTCTAATTTTTAATTAACTCGAGTGGGAGGAAGATGCCTCAAGATTTACAATCGTCGGTTTTGTCTCTTTTCAATACAGCGAAAAAATTAAAAACTAAAGTCGTCAATCTCATTTTGGCAACAATTTGACATAATATGCAGTTTTGCATTTATACCACAAACATATAACTTAAGAATAGTATATTACACCACAAGGGCCGAAAGTTTGATATTCGCCTCAGGCATCATGGCGCGCAGTTCAATAATATCAAACTTTCGGCCAGTGCATTAGTGTATACTATTTATCTTCGTACAACGAGCGGGGTGTCGTAGCGGTGAGAGCACTAGACTCCAATTCGGAAGGTACCGGGTTCGAATCCAGGCGGGGGAGAATTTTTACCACTGCCTCTCGCCGAGAAACGGTAATTTCTGTACCGACCATCTTGTTGAGGTTTTCCATGGTTTCCCTCAACAATTCCAGATAAATATCGAGATGGTTCTTTGTTCAAGGCCATGGCCGATTAACTGTTAAACTCTTATGCTCAAAATTTGCCTACCTTATTCTAATTTCCTAAAAATTCCTTCATTCGCCCATTGCTATTAATTAAGTTAAAGTTTAAAAATTATAGTAAACGGGAAGTGTGGTAGAAAAAAAATAGTAATGGTGCGAATGGTGTCTGTTATGACATAAAGTCGAGAAACGAGAAACGAACGTTAAACGCATTATTATTATTATTATTATTATTATTTATCTTCATACTTCGGTCGTAAGTACCCTTATTAAACTGTTAATTAATTAATTACTTATTAATTACATAAAAACAAGATAAATTCGAAGCAAGCAGCTTTCAGGTTATACGTAAAAACACGAATGACCGCTGTTCGCGACTATTAGCTAAAATGTAATAGGGTTGCTATTATAGGCTATTTTTTCTTTACTGCCGCCCGAACGTACGTACTTCCCGCATCAGTGCGTGTAATCTCACCAAAGCGTAAATGTTTGACTTTCTTCCTTACAATTGATGCTGAAAGTATGTACTTTCGATCGAGGTATGAAGAAAACATATTTACAAGATTTTTCCAATTCCTAATGTTAAAAGCTAGTATTTTGGTTTTTAAAAGATACGGTAACTCTAGTTAGGAACTACGTATGCATGCATTTCAATAAAGGGTTCTCTTTCTTTGTGTACTTAATATTATACAGGCTGTATAAGATAGATAGGTTCGCCCTAAGCTAAAGCCCTGTTTTATATGGGCGTTATTTCGCATTAATATTAAGTCATGACTCGTAACTATAACTTTATTAAAAATAAATTCATTTTAGTGTTCCGTGCAACCGAAACGGTTATGGAATCATTTCTGTGTCCGTGCGTTTGTCATAACCGTTTTTCACTGAAACTGGTTTCTAAAAAGATATTTCCAGCTCTTTTCTCATTGCTTTTTAAGAGATCATCACTCCCACCAGGGCGTATTTTGTAATTTTACTTCGAGATGTTACGGTATTGAACACGTATGCAACATTTGAGCGAAATCAATCCAATGATTTAGGTTGTAACAGTACGGCTTTCCCGCCGATGTTTAAAATGTATATGTTGTGTGAGTATATGATTGAAGTAGAGTTTATTCCTTTATCCATTACCTGAAAAGCGAACAAGAAGAAGAAAAAGAGAGGGGAGAATGACGCGGCGCTATAGAAGAAACCGCGCAATTCTGGAGCAGTGGCGAAATAGCACTCAAACTGTAAACATCGTTCTAAGTTGAGAGACAAAGGGGGGAGTCTGCAGGGGTAACAGGTCATAACTGGTGACAAGGTTAAAAGCTAATATTGTAATATACGCCAAAGATAAAAGCGTGTATAAAATAATAATATTGAAAGGTATAAAAGCATTATAAAGTGGAGTTAAGGCGGCAAATGACCGCGGAGTTATAAGTAATATTGAAAAAGTGTAAAAGGTGGCGACAAAGTGATCGCGAAGTGAATTTAATATTGTTTAAAGGTGAAATAGGGTCAGAAAAGTACCCGTAATAATAAATAAGTGAAGTTTATGATGAAGTACCGTGGTGATACGCAGAGAAATTGCGCTCACGGAAAAGTTGTTAATATACGCAAGAAAGAAGGAAGTATTTGCAGCATACGCCAGCACCGAAGCACTTCGTAAGTCCTTTTACATCCTGTTTTCCCCACCCAAAGTCTCGAGACAACTTAGAATTAAGTAATGTTAACTAATTTTCGTCATTCAGGAACTATTCAAATTGTATTTTATTGTTACAGCATTTCATAATCAATAATAAACGTCTATTATAGACAATTACTTTGTATAAAAATATTTTTTATTGTTGAATTTTTCCATTGTTCATAACTTTTCCAATTTTAGTAAAAATTGGTGGCGACCCTAAAGAAAATCTATCAAAGTCAAATTTACAGGAAATCATTGCAGTTTCAACGGCGTTTTCCCACGGGTCAGCGAACAACAGCTTGCGCATGTCTGTGAAAAGCCAGATAACCGTTGCGTAAATCAGAGCCATAATTATAAACATTTTACATTTGTAACTTCTTTTGCGGCCCGACGGCGAGGTGCGCGTTACAATTTGGCGACCTTGCCAGGATTTCAGTTCATGTAATTATTATAAACATTTTCCATTGTAACCTTTATTTGCGTGTCGTTACGGCCGCGTTACAATTTGGCGACCTTGCCAGGATTTCAGTTCATATAATTATCATAAAATTATTCCATTGTAACTTCTTTTGCGGCCCGACGGCGAGGCGCGCGTTACAAGGTTCAAGGTATAATCACAGTCAGGGTGCCTAAACAGATATTTTTCAGAAAAACCCTCTTCTGGTTCAGGAGTTTTAAAAAATGTATAATAATAAAAATAATTAACGAAATTTTATATATTTTTTTCATACAATATCTGACAAGTCAAAAAGCAGAATCCATTACAAACTCAAAATTTTTTTTGAGGCTTTCATTTACCACATAGTTCCACTCGATATATATAGAGTGTAAACACTCCTAAATCTTTTTTTAAATCTGTATCTTGTAAAATTTTGAAAGTAAAAGAAAGACGGTACAAAAATGAAGCTACTAATATTTCCTTCCCGTTGGTTTATTGGTGTTTGATAACTACTGATGTGTCGGTCCTGAGCGAGCATTTATAATGAACGACTCCTTTCTCGGAGCGGAACGAGTCGCTCTTTTTTTATAAATGACTCACTTCGAGCGCCATTGCTCTGTGCTGAGCTATTCTGTAATGTTGCATTCGCACATTTGCAGAGCGCACACATCACAGGGCACAGAGACACTAGTGAATTTTGCACGTATGGAGTTATCTTTGCTGAGTCGTTTAATGTTGAATGACACACTGTTTACAGTGACTTAAACCATTCACATTGACGTCGTTGACAAAGATATAATATTGTAACAATAAACATTATTATTGTTAAGCTTTTATTATACTTTATATATAGTTTATCCGAAATGCGAATAATATAAGATCAGAATCATATGAAAATGAGCTCAGAGCTGAGTGTGTGTATTGTGCTGTGCAATGATAAGTGACTCTGAGCATGATGACAGTTCACACCTCTGCAATCTGCACTCTTGTGTAGTGCGTGCTGTCTAGTGTCACTCCTTTGAATGACTCCCTCTGAGCGACTCTTTTTAGTGAGCAGAGCGCACGGAGCCAGCTCCCAATAAAGAGTCATGTGGACACATCACTATTGATAACGGCTCAGACAGAATGTAAACAGTGCAGTTATGTAACTGTATATTCTTCCAGCGATTTGTTCTGCAATGTGGATATCATATTCTCTACTGCAAGCGGTGGATAAACCGGACGAGTTATTTAATAATAATAATATTTGATATTCCTTTTTTTTACATTGGAAAAATATAGAGTAACTACAAATATAACTACTGACATGGTTCAAATTAAAAGTGACAAACAAAAAGTGCTTGACAGAAAAAAGACAGTGCCCATACCACTTTTACCATTCCAACCCACAAGTGGGGAACGGTAGATAGGTACTAGTTTAGGTCAAATATCACTTTTCAAGAATTATACAATATCTTTCCGTTTTGACGTCCCCCGAATCTAAAAAACATATTTTTGGAAAAACTCTGTGCGTCTGTTAGTCTGTTTGTCTGTTAGTTGTTTGTCTGTGAACACGATACAGGTCAAACGGATAAGCGGATTGAAACTAAATTTTGGGAGAATGTTTGGTATGTAAATATGAAGAGCCCTATTGTTTTTGGAGAAAATCGGCGCATGCGCAGAGGAGATATATGCTAAAACGGTGTTTTTATATAATAATGATACACTTTTCATAACGGCTTATTATTCTATTTATTTTTTCAAGAAAGTTTTGTAATGAAAATTTTTTTCTATACTTTATAGTTTCGGAAATACCTATTTTGAAAATAAAAAAAAATCACCCGTTCTTCTGTCTTATGGATCTGTCAGAAATAAACTAGTTAGGCATGCTTTGATTAATTTTTACATGACGTGGAACATAATATGTAGGTAACAATGGCAACGAATAGTTAATATCATATTGAATACTAGCCATTACCCGCGTCACCTCACGCGTAATCAGAAATTTTATTTTCTTTATTATAATTAAATGTCAACATTTTTAAAGTTGGAATGGTCCCGTCGCCCAATTGGCTGGAATTTTTTATATCAATCGGTAATTTGTTAAACACTTTAATACAAATATACACCTAACATATCGAATTACAATGACGTAAGTGCAAATACCATCAATTCGAGAAAAACGCACTTGAACGTTTTAGTTTTACTCTTTTCTCCATTTTCATGAAGACATTATGTATTTAATGTTTGCTTTTTTAAAATTTTAGGTATATTTACATTTATACAGATTAAATATATTAATTTAATATTTCGTTATTTTATTGTTATAATTTTACAAAACGCAGGATGCCTACAGTTAGGTCAATGCTCTATTAAAATGAATTTAAGTGTAATAAACGTCTATGTTTCTACAAATGTTTGAAGTAAACTTGTAATATATATTATGACACAACTAACAAATAATTTAATGTTCTTTCTAAATTTTATAAAAAGATTGATACAACTACCAATTAAGTCGATGTTCTTTGTAAATAGTTAATAAAAAAAAATTGCATAATTACCGTTGCGTCGTTGTAGCACTGTGAAGCAACTAACCCGTCCCACTCCTCGCGAGCAACTGACCAATCAAGCATTGTTGTCTTCAAGACCTACTCAATTTCACATCGACACTACTGCCATCTAGCAACATTAGCTGTTATTATCATGAGAGTCAATATTGCTTTCGATAGTTTGTCATTTTATAAGGTATTTGTCATACTCAACTCAATATTGCATTCCTTTGCACTTACGTCATTGTAATTCTAAAGGTGCGATATACTGCGGTTAACTTTTTAGGCGGGACCCAAGCAATAGCTGGAATACACTCGCTTTGTTCTTGAATCTCTAATTACGCCTATTTGTGTTATGCGTACAGCTCAAACGCCTTAACAGAAAAAAAAATCTGTTCGATTCGTCTCCAAGTTTTTTTGATCCTAACGACGCCCGATTTTTGAATTTTGGTCCCAGAGGGGGAATAAATAAAGCCACGGGAAATACGCCATATATAATTTTACTCATATGTAAGTGCAGCTTGTATAGTCTGGGTAAATAGGTATTCTCACAATTCTGTATGCGCACAAATGTAAACATATGAGATGTTTAGTTCATTTCATGTCGCATTCTCAAATAGAGAAACGGTAAACTTATACGATCCATTGCTCTCGCAAAGAAGTCTGTCTGAACTGAATAGGTGTACACCTACATTATAGAATTCCTCGATTGTGATAGAAATTTGTCTATTTTAAATACCAAAGACTTTAATTCAGCATACAGTAACCTCTCGTTAAGTTAGCGCTTTTAACCCTTCTCCTCCGTGCTTTACAGTTTTTTAAACGTTACATTTCCCCACTCGTACATATTGTCATTTAAATCAACCTACCCCTATAGTCATGACGACTACAACACAGCCTGCTATTAAAAAGTGAACTGTCAAAATTTTTGAAAATGAACTGAAAACCAACTGTTTTATGGGAAGAACGTGCAAAAAATGTAGTGTATGTGTCGAACGTGTGATTCTCCTGTGTCTGTTAAAACTCGCTGACACCCATTTCAACATAATGTTACATGTATAATAACGTTATTCACGTTCTACATAAATCAACTTTTGTCGGTTTTAGAAAATCTCGCGACGAGTTTTTAGGTACATCATGTAAATTGTATAATGTAATACATGGTTGGGTCTCATTTAATTCATAGTATATTACACCACAAGGGTCGAAAGTTTGATATTCTTGCACTGCGCGTCATGATGCTGTCGGCTTCGCCTCGGCTATCATGACACGCAATGCAAGAATATCAAATTTTCGGCCCTTGTGGTGTATACTATTTTTCTTCTTTTCCTCGGCCGCAAGTACGCTTATTAATTACATAAAACAGATAAATTTCAAACAAGCAGCTTTGAGGTTATACGTAAAAAGACGATGACAGCTGTTCGCGACTATTAGCTAAATATAATAGCGTTGCTATGGAAACGACATCTAAACAACAGTTGATTGGTTGTTTTTGCTTTACTGCCGCCCGAACGTACGTACTTCAGTGCGTGTAATCCCACCAATGCGTAAATATTAGACTTTCTGCCTTACAATTGATGCCGAAAGTATGTGCTTTCGATCGAGGTATGAAGAAAAAGTTTATTTTCTTCTTTTTGGAGCATTTAAATAAAGGCTGTTTTCAAAAATGTGTCTTTACTTTAAATTATTTTTTCTCGCGATTTTTTGCTTGTCAGTATTTACGTAGAAAAATGACAGTTTAGTACAGATTACATAACACTGATTGCTAAACACTGTAATAGATTTTAAGAACGACCTGTGTATGCAAAATGTAATTACTAAGTCTAAACTTGAATCGCATTCTGCAAGGAAATATAGCAGTAGTTCGCATTTCATGTGGCTTGCATTCATTAACTATGCAGGGGTTTTTGTTTATTAGCTATTCAACTTCTTTGATCTCAGAGTAGGATACATTTAGCAAGGGTTTGGAAAATACTTTTTTATAACTCATGCGGGAAAAGTGGTATCTTTACGCATGCTGTTACGGTTGAAAAGTAGCTATTTTCATTTGCGTGCGGAAACTTTATTTGTCGCACTGAAATTATTGTTTGCCGCACGCAAATTCAGAGAAAAAAACAAAATAATAACGGTGTTGATGTCAAGGAAACAAACTGTCATTGAAGCAGATTTGAGGTTAAAATTTTCGATTATGGACTTTTATTCATGACAATTTTAACAATTTTAACTGAATTTTCAACTTTTTAATGATTTAATTTTTATTTTTATTACTTCTAATTTCTTTTTTCAATCCGTAATAAAATTTGAATTCTAATTTAATTTAATTCGTAATAAAAAATAGTACGTGCAACTCGTGCGTCATAGTCGCACTACTATTGTAGAAGTGTCTACATTCCAAAACTTTATGAAGAAACCAAAGTTTAGGCCGCTGCACACGACGCTAGAAACGTTGCAAGATTTGCCTACTAGTTTTCTAGCGCTAATTTTCTTGATTGCTGTTATGTGCTCGCTTCACACGAGACGTCTTTTCAAGCTTGTATTGTGGATGGATCTGGTGCGCGCGTAAATATAAAAACAGAGCAAAACAAGTCTGTTGTCTGACGGCATGTTTGTTTGTGGGCGTTTGTTCAAGTCGCCTACGTTAAAAATAACTACTTCCTGATTAGTTCGTGCTCATACCTAAAGCAGCGGACCTAGCAAGGAAAATAGCCCCGGTTCTAATTTTAAAACGTATCTTGTGAGCTAGCAGGCGAGCCCGCAGTAACGCCATTTCCAGCTTCGTACTCAGCCTACCGGCCAGCAGAACTCCAAGAAGTGTTTCTAGCCTCGTGTGCAGCGGTCTTTAGAGACAGGCACACACACAATTTTCACCAAAATGAAGTAGTAAAACCCAACCGGCACTGAATGGAACGACCAATCACAGCAGAGCAAACTACGACCGAGTAGAGAACACTAGCACTTTGAGCATATAAGAAGGAGGAACGGCAGTTGTCGAGACGTTTGCCTGTGAGGCGCCTAGAAGGATACATCGTCCTTGCCACATCGCCTTTGATAATATCTACCGCAGTTGTAGACGAAACGTCAGGTAAACATATCAATGAACCACGGCTTACAAGCCCGGAAGAAGATTTGGAACAACACTGGCCATGAAAGCCTACAGACTTGGATATATGTTTAATAGATTCATGTTAAATCCTTATTTACACCTGGGCAGATCACCATATATTTTAACATTCCAAACCACAAGTGGGGAACGGTACCAGTTTAAGTCAAAAATCACTTTTCAAAATTTTACAATATCTTTTCGTTTCGAGGTCCCCCGACTCCAAAAATACTCTGTGCGTCTGTCAGTCTCTGAACATGATACAGGTCAAACGGATGAACGGATTGAAACCAAATTTTGGGTTTGCTATGCAAATATGAAGAGCTCTATTGTTTTGGGGGAAAATCGGCGCATGCTCAGGAGAGATATATGCTATAATGTTCATTTTTTGTTTAATAATGGTATACTTTTCATAACGGCTTATTATTCTATTTATATTTTTAAGAAAGTTTTGTTAAAAACATTTTTTTCCAAACTTTATTAATAAATTGTAGTTTCGGAAATATTTTGAAAAAAAATCAGCTGTTCTTTTGTTTTGTAGATCTGTCAGAAATAAACATGCTTTGATTAATTTTTACACGACGTGGAACCATAGAGATATAAGTAACCAGAGTTCGCTAGTTCGTATGCTTGCCATTAGTATCATCAATTGACACGGAAAGAAAGCTGCAGAAAACCCAGAAAACCAGATATTTGTTTACTCAAATCAGCATTGTTTTGTGTCCTTAGTTACCATAGAGATAAGGAACTTTTCTCTCATTAATTAATTATTCAAATACGCACATAAATTTGGAAATATAGATGAAAATGAGAAGAAATCCTTTCCAAAAAAATTTATTTTTAATTAGGTAATTGTTCGAAAGCGCTCAATTAAATAATTAAAAATAAAATTTTTTGGAAAGGATATTTCTTCTCATTTTCATCAACTTTTCTCTCTCTGAATTGCAGACACTTTCACGGCTCACTCGTGTACTCTAGTATAATATCTCTATGCGTGGAACATATGTAGGTAACCATGGCAACGAATAGCAAATATCCTATTAAATAATTATAATATGTACACAATTCTCTAATTGTTATGTGTTTGTAGTGTGTGATTTGAACTTTGACATGTTCTATATTGTTATTGCAACTCACAGAATAAAAATTCTATCTATTCTATTCTAATACTAGCCATTACTCGCGTCACCTTACGCGATATCAGAAATTTCATTTTATTTATTACACTAATATGTCAACATTTTGAAGTTGGAATGGCCCCGTCGCCCAATTGGCTAGAATTTTTTAATTGTAATTAGGTATTAAAAACACTCACCAGCAAGGCATTAGAAATTCGTTAAACTGTTTTTTTAATTAGGGATATTTTGTTCGTGCCATGCAAACAAGTGTAAAGGATTAGCTCTGTTGCTAAAAATTGTAAATATGTATTTAGTTTGAGCTTTCGTTGAATCATTTGCCTGTTTTATTATTGAAGCAGGCTTTTCCAAGCCCTTATTTATGAATGCAGAATTGTAACAGAAGATATTAGTAGACGCATGGTTCAGTGAATAGAAAAGCAACAGTCAATGTTCTGTGTTAGCCTGCACGAATATGCCTAAACAAAGATGTAACAATTCCTTTGATACAGAGGCGGACAGCTAAAGAACGAGCCTAATTAAGGTCCGTTTTCTGAACTCAACACAATACATTTAGAAATATAATACAAACACCGCCTCTCTATTACAAATATTTCAGAGTATTTAAAATTATACAATCAACAAGAAAGGAAAGAAATGCACCTGAAAAAAATTCTTTGCGATGGTAGATCTCGCCGAAACCAAAACTATCCCACGATTTCCATTGATGTTCAATATCAACCATCACCTTCTTAGTTTTTCACTGTATTTTGTCAACCCTCTTCAGACACTCTGAATATTACAAAAGATACAATTTTTTTATGTTCAGTCAAAGTAGATGATGCTATTTCAACTTCGCAAGTGAGGAATCTGGAATGGTAATAATTTAGACCTAAATACATTAATTTAACTTTCCGTTGACCTCAAAGTTTTTTGCATAGCGTTTTTCGTCTGTTTCTCAGCACAATTCTGATCAATTAGTACCAAAAATGTGGTGCGTCAGTTCGTGATCACAAGACGGAAGATATAATAATAATAATAATAATGAATGCGTTTAACGTCCGTTTCTCAATTTTATGTCATAATAGACGTCATTCACACCATTACTATTTTACATCTACTCCACACTTCCGTTATTTTCTACATTTTTTAACTTCTTGATAGCAATGGGCGAATGAAGGAATTTTGAGTATAGGAGTTTGACAAGTAATCGGCCATAGCCTTGAATAAGGAACTATCTCGATATTTATCTGGAATTATTGAGGGAAACCATGGCAAACCTCAACATAATGGCCGATATACAAGATTTATCGTTTCTCGGCGAGAGGCAGCAGGAAAAAGTCCCAGCCACATCTGCCCCCACCGGGATTCGAACCCGGTACCTCCCGAATGCGAGTCTAGTGCCCTCACCACTACGCCATCCTGATCGGTACAAGACGGAAGATATATTCCGTACGAATTTTTTAAAATATTTATTCGGTTGCAGCCCCGGCAGTGACTGTAGTTTTCACTTTTTATAATGAGGAGTTCGTCCAGCGTTGCCAGTTTTTTTTTGCCAAGTCGGGATTTTGGAACTCTTTGAGTGAAAACAGCGGAATTCTTTCGTCGAAAGCGGGACATAGTAAAAAAACGTATATATTATCAGAAGTTTTCAAATATCTATTTATCTTTTTATTTGAATTAAAATTACGTTTACGTGACAATAGATAGCAAAAATAGCCATAGAAAATGTATTTTAATAAAAATATAATATTTTAAATCAGATTTACCCTATCGTCAAATAGTTGAGTCTTGTTCGTCTTCAGAATCAAAATCAAAAAAGTTTTATTCATTAGAAAAATATGGCGTTTCAAACAATTGTCTGTGGAGTGAGTGTTACAAATTGCAACTTACAATAAGAGAATAATTATTTATAAAAATTACTCATTCATGATATTTCTGTGAAGATTTAACTTCTTTTAAAGTTATCCCCGAAAAGCGGGACTGAGCCTGTCCCGCGCGGGACATTTAATTTTGATTTAAAAATCGGGACGTCCCGCCAAAATCGGGACGTCTGGCAACGCTGAGTTCGTCCCTGGTTTTGCTAACGTGAATCTCCCTATTTGTGCAGATTAGCCGCTGATAAGAGAAGAGCCGATGGGAGTTTTGTGGACGGTATCTGTCTGTAGACATATATACATGTATGTATTAAAGAGTTGTAATTTCTTTCGCTGCTTTTCTGTATCTGTTTTTTTTTTCACATAGTAGATTAGCTGCTACCCTTTTTTTTAACCGACTTCAAAAAAGAAGGAGGTCCTCTATTCGATTATATTTTTTTTGGTATGTCTATCCGTCGATATCTTCGCCGGCTGCGAACCTCTTTCGATGATTCATATTTTATTCGATAGACTATGTCTCAAAGTTGGTAGAAAAATCAATTCAGCAGTTCTTAAGAAAATGAACAAAAATCAAAGAAATATTGCAATAGTTCGACGTGAACGTTGCTCTCCGATTTTATTAGACGCTAAAAAAATTTTAATAAAAAACATTTTTAAAAAATTTGAACCTCCTTCAAAAAAGGGTCACTAAAAGTTTTGCGGTCGGCACCAATTTAATTACTATCACGTTTATGCACTTAGGTATAAAAGAGGTTGGAACAGAGCTATTATCGTTTTTGAAAATTCAATTTAACAGTTCAAATAAATAAAATTATCGACCAATTTTTTCAGACTATTTAATAGAAAACAGAGTTTTTCTTAAATAAATTTTAATTTCTTTATTGGAACATAATGTAGATAGTCTAGGGTTACGTATGAAATAACACATCGGACATATTAATCCAGTCAACGAAGGAAAAATAATAGTTGGCAAAACCAAAAGTGCACATCCCGCAAGTTTTCCACTGTATGATAAAAAAATAACAATTAAAAAATATTTTTAATAAATTTAAAAAGATTTAAAAATTTAAAGAAATAAATAATTAAAAATTGAAAAAATATTTTTTTTGTTTGCAAAAATAAAAAAAATTAAGAACTATACATAATATAATATATAATTAATATCAAGTGGAATAAAATAAAACAAAATAAAAAGAAAAAAAAAGAAAAAAATCAATGATTTCGTAAGGAATCGAACCCAGGACCTTGCCCTTGGGGATCCAACGGCATAACCATTACGCCACGACGGCCTAATACGTGTAGTGGTGTTATCACGGTATAGAAGTGTAGCACTTGTTTTATGGATTACACTATATTTACACAGCAATTATTATATTGTTTTTTTAAACTATTAGCTGTCAAAAATAATAAAATAAAACTGTTTATAAAAATTAAACTACTGAACACATTTTAGTGAATTTAAATCGGGTTCTGGTCTGATAGTAAACAAAGTGAATAAAATATAACGCAAGGCAATCCGACCAAAATTGCGATCTGTAGAGTCGTGACGTACGTACATACGTACATACGTACATACGTACAGACCAACCGACAACTGCTGTTTGTGATTTTCAATTACAATTTTAATAGTATTTATGAACTCGAATTGATTTGAAAATGGTTCTATTTTATAGATTAAAATCTCCTCTATTCAAAAAGCTTCAATTTGAATGGATTTCGTGTGAAATTAACTTAGATATAACTTCTTATATGAACGAAAGTCAGCTCTGACGCACAAAGCGATAATAAAGCACATACCGCTAGTTTAGCGGTATGTGCAATAACAATAAATTGTGTAGTCTGGGTTATTATTTCAAATGATAGGGGTGATACCCAGGTATAACATATTAAAAGTCCCCAGCGGGGAGGAACTTGCTTTGGGCGGGAGGGGAGCAAATAGGTCCCATTTTTTTGTTCTTCGCGATTCTCTAAAAAACCATGCGTTTTAGAAAAGAGAACCTTTTATAAAAAATAAAGCTGATTAAATTTTCTAGAAAATGCCGTATAATTTTTTTTTAGATTTATTAATAATGGAGATACGGGAGGTGAAATGTCAAAAAAAAATTTTATGGTAAAGTTTATCTAGAAATAAAGGGAAAGTTTATTTAATAGCTATTGTTTAATAAATATAATTTGCTACTTCTGGAGTCAATTAATTTGATTTAATTTGCTAACTGTTATAAAAATGTGATTATTTTTATTTGTGACACCTATACTTATTATTTTTTCTTTAAATTTTTAAATCTTTTTAAATTTATTAAAAGTATTTTTTAATTGTTATTTTTTTATCATACAGTGGAAAACTTGCGGGATGTGCACTTTTGGTTTTGCCAACTATTTTTAAAATGTTGTTCAACAATGAAAACGCGTTGTTCTTTCGTGCAGTGCTCCATTTTTAGTAACCCTAAACTATTAGCTGTCAAACTGTCTTTTTTTTTGTTAGAAACACTTTACCGCACAAATGGCAGCAAATTAAAATCTTGCGTAAATTTTGGGACACCCATAATGATCTGAAAAAAATTGGTCGATAATTTTTTTTATTTGAAGAGTTCTATTGAGGCGTTAATCAAAGATTCAATTTAACACAGTGTTGACTGCACTTTGAAAATTGATTTTCCTCTAAGCCTAAAATGAAAATCCCCTAAAAAAATAGTTTTAAAAGTATTTTCCCTTACATTTTTAAAATTGAAAGACTTATTATAAATAATTATAAGTTTTTTTTAAATGTGTATTAATTGACTAAAAATTAAATTAATAAACTTCTACTGTCGGTAATACAGGGTCAGTACTTAAATCAGCTGATGCAGGAGCGCTTGTGCAATATTGTTAAATCGGTATTTTTTAATATTTTAATTAGGGCCATGTAAAAATATTTTACCCTAAAAATATTTTCCTGAATAGAAAAAATTCCCCTAAATTTAGGGAAAAATACCCTAAGATGGAAACACCTATTCAAAACTAAACACAATGTACTTTACTTCCCACTTTTTACGCCAATCAGAGGCTGGTCGGTGTACATGCTTCGCATGGCCTGTTATGAATTTCCGCCTGAAAGCATTGTGCTGTCTACGTTCTTTATTTCACGCAACTTCTGAATCTGGACTGAAAATTAAGAACCAAGGAGACTGTACTGTAAACACGCATATACCTTTTGTATTTAGTATTTACAATCTCCTTTTCTGTCCAGAGCGCTGCAGTATTTTTTATCTCCGTTAATTTTTCTACAAAAGACTACAAAGTACATCATTTTTTACAAGAGATATATGTAAAGGAGTGCTTATATAAGCGCTGGTATAGCAGTGAAGAGAATGGCAGCGCACTCTTTTAGACTTTAATTTTACTTTGAAAAACTGATGACCACAGGCGAAAGCTCGCAATCCTCTGAGAGATTTAATATTTATTTACCTTTATTTATATCGAAACAATGTGGATTAAATTTAAAATATACATTTATCAGACCACAAATGTATAATCTTGCAGTCGAGTTTATTAATAACAAGCTGCCCGGTCCGGCTTCGCCCGAATTTGTATATTGTCGCCGTTTTTTGTCGATTTACGTTGCAAGAAGCTCTTTTATTTTAACGCGATAATATGTAACATATCCATCCTGAAGGTCCATTCTAAAAACTGGTGAAAAAATTTTTGAAATCGAATGTGTAGTTTCGGAGATTACCTCCTACATCCAAACTTACAAACTTTACCTCTTTATAATATTAGTATAGATAGAAACAGCTCCGGATCTGGGGGGAGGGGCAACCGGGGCACCCGCCCCGAGTGACAGTTTCAGGGAGTGCCAAAACCATAATATATAATATGCAGAAAACTACACCCAATCTGTCCTTTTTCCGATTTACTCAATCTGCTTGTTTTCTGTTCTCGAAAAATGTCAACCCATACCTATATATTTGTAAGTTTTTATCTCAAACGCTCGAAAGAGGGGCGTCATTATCCGGTTTCTTACCCTGTTCGAAAAAATCGTAAGTCCGGGGCTGGATAGAAATAAATATTCAAAAGAAATATAAAGTTTTTCCCCGACTGTGCTGAGTTGGAGAAAGCATTGCACACCAAATTTTACAGTGTTGTCAGCTGAGGTTATTGTGCTGATATTAAAAAAATATTCTTACTTCAAAAAAAGACAATTCGTGTCATTTTTAATCTTGATTTTCGCGCCAGTTGCAAAGCTTTATTGATAAATGTATTGACCCGTGATAATCCGACAAACGTTTTGCAAGGCGGTGTCGGATAACCGAATTTGTCGGACTGCCACCGACTCCTTGTAGTTTATTTATTACGATAATAAAACATTGATTTATTCATTCCTACATTTAGAATGAACAAAATTCTGGTATTCAGACGAAGTCAGATAGCACAACTAGTACAATAATTAGATATATACTGTGTAAATTCCATTTAACGTCACTCGATATAACGGACAAACTCCTTAAAACCTCGAAATTACTTAACTCTAGATGGTTTACCTTGTTGCTCATACAATGATACACTCTAAATAACGACAACAATACGTAATCATTAATCAATAAAGAGTACTTGTTTGTTATTTTGTTGCTTTGCTGTCGGGATCATGCGTATACCTACTGAAGATTTTAAGAAATTCGCTCTTTGTTTGTTGGGATTATCTTTCATATGTTTAGCTCAGCTGCTTGTCGATTAGTTATCATATTCTTAGTTGCCGACAAACTTGCAAACAGTGAACATGGTGAGTAAAAGAAAATCTTTGTGTATTGACGAAAAAGTTTTATTAGTACACGCAATAGAGGCGGGAGAAAAGATAAGTGATGGAAGACGCTTTGGATTCAGTCGCTCGACCGTATCGAGAATATGGAAGAACAAAGAGAAAATTCTAGAAGTATGTTTGTTGGTCACTTGTAAATTTTATATATTATAAGTAAATACATATTATAGTAAAAAAAAATGGATTATTCCTTCTCTCCGTTTAACGACAACTCTCAATAACGCCACAAAGTGCACGGTCCCTTTGAGAGTTTACAGTGTATTAGCAAAATTTGTGTTTTGAAGACAAAATTTAAAAAAAAATAATAACACTGTAAAAACGGCGACTTTTATTAGAGTTTGTATTTAAAATTCAAATACATTGTAACGACCCATTGGGAGCAATTTAGCTAATATTTATAAACTAATCCGGTGCAAGAGAGACAGAGCAATAGAGTGCAGAGAGAAGAGGAAGTGAGACAGAGAGAAAAAGAGAGAATATTATTAGTTACATAACGCTTAAAGCGATAATGTGTTCACATTAAAAGTTTAAAATGCCTTCAATATAACATGGCCGTACCTTCCCAGGCGGTCTGCGCCTACTCAGTATTAACATTACATCCAATACACATAAACAAGAGAAAAGATGCAAATTAAAAAGTTTATTTTTTATTGTTCTTTTTCTACTGACGGCTGAGAATAAAAAGTATTTTCATGTTTGTTTATATCGTTAGATGCGATATTAGTATGGTTGACGATGTTTTCTCTTGTGATATAGTTTTGCAATTGTGGTCGGTAAGACTTAACTTAATGTGATCGCGACACAATGATCCTCTCTTTTTGACAATTCTCATCTAAATGATGGGAAAGGAATACACAGCTTGCGTCTCCATAATTTTGATGGACATCTTCAAAGAGAAATAATCACCGAACGCACCCCACCCCACTAATTAAGAGAGCGCATCCGTGTTTCGTCTCAATGGTATGCGAAGCCTCGGGTAACGGCTAGTATGTATATGAAAACTCCGCTACGTGCCGCGCTGCGCCACATTGCGAAGAAGCGCTGCTCGATGTTGCTTATAAGTGGGAATTGGTTTTTGAAAATTGATGTTTTGTGGTGGAAGAGCAGTGTCTTTATGGCGGAGGTGGCGGGTGTAATTACAATAAATGTTAAAGGGGTTATATCAGGGAGCACAGCAGTGCCCCCGTGAACTGCCAAGTCGAGCACTGCTGTTCCATCCTTTTCTCGAAGCGACTCACAGTACTTTTGACCCTCATGTAACTTCGTTGTAAATAAAGCAAGTAGTTTGAATTTTTAGTGATCAAGAGAACATACTATAACTGGCTTTATTGCCAAAATACCCAATAATTATTCCTTTTAGTTTTTGCGAATTATTGTTAGTCTAAGTTCTTTAATTTTATCACTGACACACTCATTGATCATCAAAATACTAAGGTACTTCTAGTAGTCTCACAAACTTGAAATTTTAAATTTTAGTTAGCGTTTAGTCTGTAAAGGAAGAAAAAAATTAAAAATCTCGCAATTTCATTAAAGAAGACAGGAAGCGGGCTTTAAGAAAATCAGTAGCTGACGGACAAGATATATTACTCGAGAAAAAAAGAAGGATCACCTACAAAAAGAAATGAGATCCCATCAAATACATAAAATGTAAAAATGTCTCGCAACACAGTTCTTTCGCTACAAAAAGTTGTGAGTTATTTTAGTTAGTGTCTATGAACGCACCTGTCCAACAATTTTGTTATAAAATGTTACCTAATCAATTGCCTATCAACATTTATAGTGACCGTATCAATATTGAACATTTTTATTTCTATAATAATTATAATAACTTGGCAATTACACGCCACCATATTCTACTAATTAAAATACTTTATTCTTAAGTGCACTGTTTAGATATAGTTAGTAGATAATCGAAATAGTAGATTATTCTTTCATAATTATTGTGCCGTGCAATTGTCAAGTCATTATAATTATTATAGAAATAAAGATGTCTAATATTGATACGTTCACTATAAATGTTGATAGGCAATTGATTAGATAACAATTTATAACAAAGTTGTTGAACAGGTGCTTACATAGACATCAACTAAAATAACTGACTTGGTTTTACATGCGATCTCATAACTTTTTGTAGCGGAAGAACTGCGTTGTTAGACTTATCATTTTTTAACATTTTATGTTTAAGATGGGATTTGATTAATAGACAATGTAAAGAGCGTGTTAAAATGGTCGGATGGCACACAATCGAAACAGTGGAGTCTGGTACCCGGTTGAACTGGTTTATATCGCGCTGTATCGTGCTGGGCGCGATATTATTATTTCCGTAATTAAAATGGACACTACGTGATATAAAGTTTTAATATTTTAATGTCTGCGTATTAATTTCCGTATAAATAATGCGGTTTTCTGCAAAACTTTCTATTTTGTACTTATTAAGATTTTGTCGTTATTTAATTATTGTGTCATTTAATTCGTAAATATCAAAATGTTATTGCAAAATATTAGCTGTTACTTGCTGTTATATAACGTGTAAGGAACGCACTTATAGTGGGTTGCAGGACACAGGAAATCTGGATTGCGTTGACTGATATCCTTGCTATAAAAACGTGTTTTTTCATTTTTTCTAGTTATAATGTTTATATAAATGTAATACAGTATAAACTCCATTTAACGTCACTCAATCTAACGACAAACTCCTTAAAACGTCGAAATTACTTAACTCTAAGTTGCTCATACAATGATACACTCTAAATAGCGACACACCCACTCTAAATAACGACAACAATACATCATCATTAAGCAATAAACAGTACTTGTTTGTTATCTCGTTGCTTTGTTGTTAGCATCATGCGTACCGAAGATTCTAAAAATTCGTTCTTTTGTTTGTTGAGATTGTCTTTCATATGTTTAGCTCAGCTAAGTTATCATATTCTTGCAAACTGTGAACATGGCGAGGAAACGAAAATCTTTGTATTATGACGAAAAAGTTTTATTAATATGCGGAATATTCTTCGCTCCGTTTAACAACTCTCAATAACACCACAACCTGCACAGTTCCTTGAGTGTTGCTATATATAGTTTACACTGTATTATGATAATAACCTTTAAACTTGATCATATCAAAATTATATTTATATGTTTTGTATTTAGTTATTCATTCTTCAATTATATAATTTGTTTAATAATGGAAAACGTTTCTTTCACCCGGAAAGAAAATGGACTAATTGTCTTTGTTTCTATACGTGTAATTATGTCTATTATACAATCATTTACGTAACTCTAAAACGGAAGATATAATTGGTATATCCGGCGCCCGATTTTATTGTAAGATGCATAGGTAATTCCATTAGCTTAATGTATTAGCTGGATAAGTAAAAATAAAATAGCATTAATCTTTTAATGGCTGTGACTGCTTTTAGCTGTCATTGCGAAGATAGCTGGGTGATTTGATTTGCTTTATTATATCTATGTGTATTTGCTATCAAACTTTTATATTTTCATTGCTCAGTGGCGTCATAATTTGGCTAAATTAACAAATAATATAATATAATAATTTTTCATTCTTAATTGTTTACCGTTGTAAGGCACAGTGGCTTAGTTGGTTAAGAGCGCCGCGGTGCTAATAACGCGAAGGTCGCGGGCTCGATCTCCCATGCGGCATGTAATATTTTTATTTTTTTACGATGTATTTTTCTTTTCTCTTACTAAAAAGTATAAAAATAATAATAGAAATAAAAAAAAAACATTTTTAATATACCACGTTTTTAAAGCGAACTAAAAAATATAAAATAGCTTCTTTGCAGACAGATTTTTAACTTGTAGGATTAGAAACGAAAAACGTGGGGCACATTCTACGTTTCATCTCATAAATAGATTTCTACTATTTTTTTTACCATGGGAATGGTACTAGTTTAGGTCAAATTTCACTTTTCAAAATTTTACAAAATTTTTTCGGGTGAAGTCCCCCGAATCCAAAAAACATATTTTTGGAAAAACTCTGTGTGTCTGTTAATCTGATGAGCACGATACAGGTCGAACGGATGAGTGGATTGAAACCAAACTATGAGAGGTTGTTTAGTATGCAAATATGTAAAGCCCTATTGTTTTTGGGGAAAATCGGTGCATGCGCAGAAGAGATATATCCTATAGCGTTTTTTTTTTTCATATAATAATGATATGCCTTTTATAACGGCTTATTTTTCTCTTTATTTTTTCAAGAAAGTTTTGTTAATAATTTATTTTCTAAACTTTATAGTTTTGGAAATATTTTGAAAATAAAAAAAATCATCTGTTCTTTTGTTTTGTAGATATGTCAGAAATAAACTAGTTAAGCATGCTTTGATTAAATTTTACATGACGTGGAACATATTATGTAGGTAACAATGGCAACGAATAGCAATGTCATATTGAATACTAGCCATTACCCGCATCATCAGACGCTCTATCAGAAATTTTATTTCCATATTATACTATATCAACTGTTAACATTTTGAAGTTGGAATGGTCCCGTTGCCCAAGTGGCTGAAATTTTTCTTATATAATTGTCGTATGCATCTTACGTTTTTCGTTTCAAATCCTACAAGTAAAAATCTGCCTGTAAAAACAATATTCTATACTTTAATAATATATAAAAACGTGGTATATTAAAAATCTTTTTTTCTTCATACCTCGATCGAAAGTACGTACTTTCGTCCCTTATAGCAGGGACGAAAGTTTGACATTTACTCCCTGTTATTTATTATATTAAATGACAGCGATAGCCCTAGTTACGAGTATAAATACGCATGAGAAATTTTTTCCTCCCGCCGTTCTCACTAGGAGTAAATGTCAATCTTTCGTCCCTGCTGACGAAAGTACGTACTTTCGAGCGGATCTGAAGAAAAATCGTATACACCACACGGGCCTTAAAAGGTGAAATCTCGGCCCTGCGCGTCATGAGCCCGAGGCGAAGCCCTTGTGATGTAATATACTATTTTATTCAACTCAAGCGCGCTATTCATGTTTTATCATGCCTAAAAACCGAACCCTAAATAGCCATTTACCGATTGGTGACAATTACTTGTCATAACTCAATGAAAATTTACTAGCTCGGCCATTGTGGAGTAATGAAATTAAGCGTATTTATTTTCTGCGTCGTAACGAAATAGTAGGTAACAACAACTCCGTTGTTACCCATTGAGGCTAAAATTGAGAGGCCGAATGTTTTCGACATGGAGTTTATTCATAACCGGCTAACCTCAAACCAAAACATTGAATCGTGCTGTTTGGTGCTGTTAGTATTGACAGTTTTTTTTATAAAGAAATAAATAGATATTTACAACATCTCATTAATAACAATAAATAAAACATGAATAACGCGCAATTGTTGAATAAAATTATGGGCGTAACTTGTAGGCTAAGTCATGACCTGTCAGCGCGATGAATGACTTAGACTTCTAACTATTATTTCTATTATTATTTTAAATTTGAACCTCTGCGTTACGACACTGATTCCTCATAGCACTCTCCGGTGCTGACACACCTTGCGTACTGACCCTATCTATAACACGAACCGGTCAAGTCAGTGGAACCACACCCCGACAGTTTCGTTCTTTGATTGACAGGCAACGCAGACCGCATAGACTCCCCCGTAAAATACATTTCACCCTTATATACAATACTAAATATACAATAATCTCTTTTCAAGCCTGGATTTGTGATAACATTTTCCTTTTTCCATACACAAAGTTTTTTTTACGTACGCTTTTATTTTGTCAAAAAATCTCAAATTCAAGATTTTACTTTTAGTCGGAAACGTAGAAATGCTAACTGCGGGTTAATAAGTTTTTTTTTTAATATATTATCCGCGGTTGGAAAGGTGTTTCGAATAAAAATCGATTCAATTTTACCATTTCAACCCACATGTGGGGAATGGTACTAGTTTAGGTGGTGTATACTATTTTTCTTTATACTTCGGTCGTAAGTACGCTTATTAAATACATTAATTAATTACTTGTTAATTACATAAAAACACAGATAAATTCCAAGCAAGTACCTTTGAGGTTATACGTAAAAACACGAACGACAGCTGTTTGCGTCTATTAGAAAAATGTACGAGGGTTGTTTCAACAGTTATTTTTCTTTACTGCCGCCCGAACGTACTTACTTTTCGCATCAGTGCGTGTAATCCCACCAATGCGTAAATGTTAGACTTTCTGCCTTACAATTGATGCCGAAAGTGTGTACTTTTAATCGAAGTATGAAGAAAAAGGTTTTTTGGATCGTTAACATTGATTATTGCTTTACAATCATCCATAAGTTCGACTTTCTTACTTTGATTAATATTGATAGCTTGTGTCGATATTTTTACAATACGAGTATAATGTATTTCATATCGATACTATTCTTGTGGGTATATTTTGATTATTACCATAGAATAGAATAGAATAGAATAGAATAGAATAGAATAGTTTATTAGTCAACATTTACATATTGTATGCGACAAGTCATAAAAACATTAAAATCATTATGATAAAAAAATTTAACATTGAAGTTAAAAACTGTAATTAAAAAAATCATTTAGACTATAAAATTCTGAGTCTATTAGAGTCTGCTTAAGCTTTTTTTTAAAACAATTGTACGGCATAGTTTGGTAGACCTCCGGCAGATGATTAAATAATTTGATACAATTGTAGTATGTGCCCTTCTCAAATATGGCTAGCGAATGCGCTGATACACGTAGATCTTCACCTCTAGTGGGATATTTATGTCGTAGCTTAGCCTCTTTAAATGTTTCCGGGTGTTGCCTCATGTAGCATAGACACTCAAAAATATATAAACAAGGCACGGTCATCAGTCCATGTTGTCTAAAGACAGTTCTGCAGGAGTTATTTACTGGTAAATCGGCTAAGATGCGTACTGCACGTTTTTGCAGTTTAAAAAAAATCTGTGTATTTGAAGCACCCCAAAAAAGTAAACCATATCTTAATTTAGATAAGAAAATTCTATAATACATATTCCGTATGGTATGATAGTTTGACCATTTACTTAAAAATTTCATTGCATAGCAACATTTGCTTAGATTCTTGGCCACACTGTTAATATGAGGCGACCATTTGCAGTGTTGATCTACCTATAGTGACAAGAAATTTAACGTTTTCGCTTAGTGGTACATTGACATCTCCTAATTTCATTTTGACAGGAATTTGTAAATTAGTTTGCTGGTTTCTGAATAAAATTATATTACCACCTCTTGTGAAAACGTTTGCGAGCCGCCACTGTCTATAACAATAATACATACATCATAGACATAGTGTATTGGAGAAACAACAGAGAACTGCTACAAGGCTTCAGGGCAGGGCCAATATTGATAACGATGACGATTTTACGGACAGAAAACGACACGCCTGAACTCTCTGATACGCCATCAATCTGAAGTCAAAAGCATCCGTTCATTTTGTTTTGCGATGGAAACGATTCTTTTGTTTATGGATGCATATATAAAGTTTTGGATCTGGACTGATGCTGAACTGCAGTATCCAGTGCCAAAACACGATGACCTTGTGACCACACATAATATTGCGTCGTATCAAAAATATTCCAACATTTTTTTTTTCTTTGTAAGTGACCCGTGAGTCAGAATTAAAAATATTTCACAGAAGTTAGTATCAAAAGCAATCATTCATTTTAGAAAAGAGCAAAAATGGAAATGTTCTCAAAAACGGAATTAATAAAATTTATAATATTTCTACAAGTTAAATCTATTCGTTAATGTGAGTTATTTATTAACTTTTTTACTATGCCAGTATTTAATTGTATCTTTAGTTGTATTTTATTCATATCTTGGGATATAGTGGGCTCATCTTTATTAAATAAAAAGAATTTTTCCCATTGTTGGAGTCTAAATAATGACAAATTGTGTCGCTACTGAGAGTGGTTGTTACGCTATAATAGAGTGTTTCAATATAATATGGGTCACAATGTAAACAAAAAATAGTTGGCAAAACCAAAAGTGCACATCCCGCAAGTTTTCCACTGTATGATAAAAAAATAACAATTAAAAAATATTTTTAATAAATTTAAAAAGATTTAAAAATTTAAAGAAATAAATAATTAAAAATTGAAAAAATATTTTTTTTTAAGTTTGCAAAAATAAAAAAAATTAAGTACTATACATAATATAATATATAATTAATATCAAGTGGAATAAAATAAAACAAAATAAAAAGAAAAAAAAAGAAAAAAATCAATGATATCGTAAGGAATCGAACCCAGGACCTTGCCCTTGGCGATCCGACGGCATAACCATTACGCCACGGCTGCCTAATACGTATAGTGGTGTTATCACGGTATACAAGTGTAGCACTTGTTTTATGGATTACACTATGTTTAGCCAGCAATTATTATATTGTTTTTAAACTATTAATTAGCTGTCAAAAATAATAAAAAATAAAAAAAATATATGAGAAATATATTATATATAATATATAAATATTAAGTGGAATTAAGTGGAATAAAATGGAATATAAAAAAAAAAAAATTCTTATGTCAGCGGGAATCGAACCCGGCACCTTGGGATTACATGACTTACGCTTTAACCGTTCGGCCACACCGATGCCGTACAACGCCTTTGTTATTATGGTATAGAAGTGTAGCAGTTATTTTACGTATCATACTACATTAATTGAGTATATTGCACATACCGCTAAACTAGCGGTATGTGCTTTATTATCGCTTTGTGCGTCAGAGCTGACTTTCGTTCATATAAGAAGTTATATCTAAGTTAATTTCACACGAAATCCATTCAAATTGAAGCTTTTTGAAAAGAGGAGATTCTAATCTATAAAATAGAACCATTTTTAAATCAATTTGAGTTCATAAATACTATTAAAATTGTAATTGAAAATCACAAACAGCAGTTGTCGGTTGGTCTGTACGTATGTACGTACGTACGTATGTACGTACGTATGTACGTACGTCACGACTCTACAGATCGCAATTTTGGTCGGATTGCCTTGGGTTATATTTTATTCACTTTGTTTACTATCAGACCAGAACCCTATTTAAATTCACTAAAATGTGTTCAGTAGTTTAATTTTTATAAACAGTTTTATTTTTATTATTTTTGACAGCTAGGTAATAGTTTAAAACAATATAATAATTGCTGGTAAATATAGTGTAATCCATAAAACAAGTGCTACACTTGTATACCGTGATAACACCACTAGACGTATTAGGCAGCCGTGGCGCAATGGTTATGCCGTTGGATCCTCAAGGGCAAGGTCCTGGGTTCGAATCCTTACGATATCATTGATTTTTTTCTTTTTTTTTCTTTTTATTTTGTTTTATTTTATTCCACTTGATATTAATTATATATTATATTATGTATAGTTCTTAATTTTTTTTATTTTTGCAAACTTAAAAAAAAATATTTTTTCAATTTTTAATTATTTATTTCTTTAAATTTTTAAATCTTGTTAAATTTATTAAAAATATTTTTTAATTGTTATTTTTTTATCATACAGTGGAAAACTTGCGGGATGTGCACTTTTGGTTTTGCCAACTATTTATTATGTTTTTTGTTTTTTTATTTTAATTAGCTGTCAAAAATAATAAAAAAAAAACTGTTTATAAAAATTAAACTACTGAACACATTTTAGTGAATTTAAATAGGGTTCTGGTCTGATAGTAAACAAAGTGAATAAAATATAACCCAAGGGGATCCGACCAAAATTGCGATCTGTAGAGTCGTGACGTACGTACATACGTACGTACGTACGTACATACGTACAGACCAACCGACAACTGCTGTTTGTGATTTTCAATTACAATTTTAATAGTATTTATGAACTCGAATTGATTTAAAAATGGTTCTGTTTTATAGATCAGAATCTCCTCTTTTCAAAAAGTTTCATTTTGAATGGATTTCGTGTGAAATTAACTTAGATATAACTTCTTATCTGAACGAAAGTCAGCTCTGATGCACAAAGCGATAATAAAGCACATACCGCTAGTTTAGCGGTATGTGCAAAATTACATTACCAAGTAGGTACTACTGGAGTTTTTCGTAAAACAGAAGTTTGCTACATCATAGCCCACGGAGTGCGCCGGCCAAGATCTCACAAAGCACTCTACTTATATTTACACGATCTATTTCGAGTTCTTTTCGACCTTCCTCTATATCCCAGACTAGTTACACTATAGAAATGATTTTTTCCAAGAAGTGAGTGTCCAAAAATCACAATTTCGGGCACTCATTCATTGATTCATAGATGACCATAAAGTAAATGTGACGGACCTATAACCCGCGGGACACCAAGTACCTAACCCATTTAATACTTTCAAATGATTCGCTTCTTGAGTTCCACAAATTAAGTTTAATTATATCTAATATGTAAAAATGAATGTTTGTTTGTTTAACTGTGTTATTTGGAACGGATATTATTTTTGGACGTAGGGCTCGGTTTATTTCTTGTAGTGTATATCCGTGATATTGTCTACCGAAGTTGTAGACGAAACGTCAGGTAGTAATACCAATGGACCACGGCATACAAGCCCGGAAACACACTTGGACCCTCGAAAATTTGCCAAGTTTGACGTGTAACTTTATAAACGTGTAGGCTAGGAACTTGGCACATTTTCTACATTTGAATTATTTTTTTAAGATAACAAATCGCAGTTTTGACGAGAGCTTGGCTCCTTTTTTCACTTTTATGTTTTTGGTGTGATAGAGTTTACACTGTATCTTTAACTCGAAAATCCAAAATTCCTGGGAACTGTTTTGGCCAGTTCGCCTCTTCCGACTCAAACACGCGAATGACACGAATCCTTGCTACGTGAACTGCATTGTCCATCGAGACTGCATCGGCACAGGATAGTCGAGCGGTTTATTTAGCGTGTGATTGATATTATATCGTCGATGCCATCCGGTCAATAAATCACTATAAAGGTGTTGCGATTGTGCGGCCCGTGCATTGACAGACACTATTTGGTTTTGTCGATTGTGCGACCTCTCCACTCGATTCATCCACACACACACACACACCGCCATTCCGCCTAGGGCTGCCACCCCTCCGGGTTTGACCCGGAGTCTACGGGTTTGAATAGTGCATATCGGGGCTACGGGTTTATCATCGATGTCTCCGGGTCAGACACATGCTGTGGAAGCTGTCGAATCACTTGGTTTGGACGAAGATAGGCTTTATGACGAGATCAATAAATTAAATCAAGTATTTTCTCAGTTCGTACAATCCAATGATTCAACATTGTCTGTTGATTTACGATGGGTTCAGTTATTCAAAGTCACCGCAACCTTCACCGAACTGCCGAAAATAATTGGAAAAAAATTTTCAATCCCTATAAGCAATGCTTTCGTAGAACGTGTTTTTTCTTTAATAGGAAATTTGTTGACAGACGAGCGAAACTGCTTGTCAGTGAACATGGTGAAGGCAGAGTTAATTACAATATGAATTGTCAAGCGTTTTTGAAATTTTTGAAAAAACCTGAGCAAGAAAAGATGCTGCAACAATCCCCACAGAATAAAAAATATATAGTTTTAAGTCAGCCTGGCACTAGCTAGGTTATTTAAATGGAAAAAAATACATTGCCATTACTATAAATAAATAATTCATACTTTAAAAAAATGTTTTATTTTAATTAAAAAAAAAAACATTTTTCGAAAATCTCCAGGTCTGCTTTTTTTGAAAGGTGGCAGCCCTAATTCTGCCCCACATCCCACAGTGATACGCTCTCGCTTCATACTAGTTACAGTAGGTATATGTCTGTATATCCCACTGTTATGTATCACGTGTTGACAAATAACTGTTTATTGAATTAACTGTCCGCGTTGCCAGTTCTCTGAAGATCGATTGCATATTGGAAACAAGGCGAAACTGGACATGACGCACTCTGCGCCATGCAGGAAGCGTCTTCTAATTGAGAAATAGCTAAATTGAATCCTAAATTGAAATAGCTAATGTTATACACGATTCTTGTTAATATGGTTTTAATATGCAACTCTAAAAATTATAGATACGCATCACTGATGATATTTGTTTTCTTCCATTAATCATTTAATTATACTTAGCCAACTGGTTATAATCGACTAATCGGATGAATCAATGATGGTCATTGGTCAAACAGTTGTCGGGAATGGAGAAGCTAGTAGTATGTAGATTCTTAGCATTCAGGACTAAAAACCAGTCACCATTTCTACTTGAAATATACGTGCTCGTTTACAGATATGGAGTTGCGCTAGTCGGAGTACGTCCAGCTGAGCTTCCTGAATTTTATGAAGATACAATCTTGTTAAATCCGGGCCCTCGTCATATAATGAAAAAGAGCGATACTTGCTACTATATGAGCATCACGAAAGAGGAGAACTCGGCGTTTGTTGTCGAATCCGAGAGTTCCTTGGAAAAGTCACCGGAGTTCAGCGGAATTACATTTATCATTGAGTCGTTGGATTATTTTTGGCTGTTAAATAAAAACAGGGAATAAAACAAAATAGGTAACGGTTTCATACGTCACATTAAAAGTTAAAACAAGGTTGCCAACTTGGGGGGTTTCCCCCTAAATTTTGGGAGACAAAAGATTAGAAAGGGATTTTTAGGGTTCTAATATTTTTAGGGGTATTTTTAAGGACACAAAAAAAACTAAGAATGTTTCTAACAGACATTAGATGAATTACAAAATCGACTCATTGTTAAATATCTGTTTACTGAGTAGTAACCGAAGTCCTAATCTTTATATATAAAAATTACGTGTCACATGTTTGTCCGCGATGAACTCCTAAACTACTGAACCGATTTTAAATTTGATTTGCACACCGTGTGCAATTCGACCCAACTTGAAAGATAGGATAGCTTAATATTGCGACTATAAATTGAAATGTAAGCTATCCTATCTTTCAAGTTGGGTCGAATTGCACACGGTGTGCAAATCAAATTTAAAATTTTATTGCAAATTATTTGTCTATTCCTTGACAGTCATAATACAACCATATAAGATGGCGAACCTGTTGACTGGATTGAGTGAATATTCAATAGATGGCGCAACGAACTTAACAACCATATATCTAAATCGAGGATGTAAAAAAACTGAATATCGTTTAAAACTGCTCGGCACGACGGCGCAGCCGGAGTGCTCGAAATAGAGCAAGTGTTTTAAAGACCAGTTATCCACGAATACTTTACGCTATTTTTTTTCGAGCACGACGGCGCAGCCGGAGTGCTCGACATACACACATATACGCCCATGTATATTTTAAAATAGCTAGCAATTAATAAAATAGATAGATAGATAGATAGATGTTCCAATTAAATTATTTTATTATTTCACTTTATACGTAGCGAAGCACGTACAGGGTCGCTAGTAATATACTAATCGTGTGGCGCGCTGTCTCTATCAATAGCAGAATATCGCCGTCAAAGCAGCAAACTTTATTTAAGATTAGTTAACGATGAATTTTGATTATTGTAACTGCAGAACTATCATTTTTTATTGTTAACTTATTTTCAACAAAGTTTGCCACTTTGACGACGGTATTCACTATTCTGCTATATAAGAAGACCGAACGCGATCTCCTGAAATATTAATAGAAAATAGAAATTAAAAAAAAAATTGGTTGTCTGTAAAGTCGGTTTACGGACGATAGTTTTACGTGATAACGTATTCCGTAATACATAACCTAAATTTATATAATAATTATAATAATTCGAATCTATGATATTGCATCTTTTGCTTCAAATTTAGGTTAATTTTATTTATTTAAATTACTCACCACCTATAATATAATTGTTTTTTTTTAACTTTCTTTCTTTCGTATTTATTTTAAGTCTCAAAGATTAGCTGTCATAATATTTTGAAAACAATTGTTTCACTGTTTATATAAAATTCCAAAACCTACTTACAATATTGAAGTATTTTCATACGTCAAAAAATTGATTTTTATAATGATAAAATTTGTAAGAAAACGATTTTTTCGAGAGATGAGACCTTGCTAAAACGATTTTTTGCCCCCCAAAATCCCTTTTCAATAAATTTCATCCAAATCGTTAGGGCCGTTTTCGAGAAAAGCACGCACAGGGTCAGGCGGAACGTTACGAACGTTAGGAACGTTACGAACGTTAGGAACGTTACAGTTTTTCGTACATGCAGCCGGTGTTTTATCAATTTATAAGATTGGTGATTCATCAATTTATAAGACGTTATCACGTCAAAAAAATAAAAGTAAAACAATTATTTAGGGGATTTTTTCAACTTTCGGTTGTGGGGATTTTTAGGAGTTGGCAACCCTGAGATAAAATGAAAAAAAACTGTTTCACTTTTAAAATATTTCTAATAGAGGTTTTTGCTCTTATTTTTAATTGCAGTGATCATTTGGATGCGGGATTCCATAAAATAAAAAGAATTTGTTGAGATAAATAGGTATGTAATATGAAAATAAAACGTAAAAAAATACTTTTGCTCCAACAAACTTATTCCAAGTTTTATTTTGATTTCCAGAAAATCTCGCAAGAATTTTATAGAAATTAGTGTTTTACTTACAGAAAGTTGTATTTAGTTCCCACAGTCGTGTTAAATCAGTGGCGTACGCTACACACTGTTTTTATTTTTATTTTTCAATTTAAACACTCCTACCCTAGCACTGACTTAAGTCAAGTTGAGTAGGAAAATTCCATAAATTAAGAATTATAATTTATTTTTGTAAAGACATTTATTATAATTATTACTACCTATTATCATTGACGCCCATGGCAAGATTCTGATTTCGCTCCTTCAAAATCTTGTTGGCTGACATAATCAAATAAAACAATCAAATTTTGATTGAGTCCTCCCGATTTTTCGCCCCTGACGCGGACTTCGGTTGCCAGACTCAACTTACGGAGCTGCCTAAAATTTCGTTGATGGTTGTTATCTTGGTTGATACTTTCTTCAATATTATGTCAGTTAAGCCTGACATTCCTAGGCTAAAAAATTAGAAAAATAATGTTAACTATTGGGTTCCAGCCAATTGGGCGACGGGACCATTCCAACTTCAAAAATGTTGACATTTGATTATAATAAAGACAATAAAATTTCTGATATCGCGTGAGGTGATGCGGGTAATGGCTAGTATTCAATATGATATTAACTATTCGTTGCCATGGTTACCTACATAATATGTTCCACGTCATGTAAAAATTAATCAAAGCGTGCCTAGCTAGTTTATTTCTGACAGATCCATAAAACAAAAGAGCGGGTGATTTTTTTTTATTTTTAAAATAATTCCGAAACTATAAAATTTAGAAAACAAATTTGTAACAAAACTTTCTTGAAAAAATAAATAGAATAATAAGCCGTTATGAAAAGTGTACCATTATTATATAAAAAACACCGTTTTAGCATATATCTCTTCTGCGCATGCGCCGATTTTCCCCAAAAACAATAGGGTTCTTTATATTTGCATACCAAATATCCTCCCAAAATTTGGTTTCAATCCGCTTATCCGTTTGACGTGTTCACAGAATAACAGACGCACAGAGTTTTTCCAAAAATATGTTTTTTGGATTCGGGGGACCTCAAAACGGAAATATATTGTAAAATTTTTGAAAAGTGATTTTTGACCTAAACTAGTACCATTCCCCACTTGTGGGTTGGAATGGCAATAATAGGATCTTACCAACAAGCTTAATTGTACGACTAGCGAAATAACTACTAATTTACGCTATTACGAAAAATATTGAATTGAACGTAATTTAGTTTAATTGTGTTAGGTACATCGATTCGTTTGATAGTTTTACGGACCCTACGGCGTACGAGTAGCGGTCTAACTTGACCGACATTATTGAAAAAACAAACATGCTTTGTATGCAACATTCATTATAAAAGAGAAGAGATTAATTGAACTAATTAAGTAATTAATGGGTGGAAGATTGGATCGTAACTAACGACTGGCCGTATGTTTACAAACGTGCCGAAATCACGCGGTTTGGGTTAGTCGTTTGTCCGTCGATTTAACAAAAAAATTGTTGCACAACTCAACTACATGATTAATTTGATGCGGTTACAACCGGTTCGTGGCTGGCGTGAAAAACAAAACAGGGATGAAATATGTAACAATCGTAACTAACCGACTAGTTCTTATTGGCCATCGTTCAAACAGGGCGTTCGTTTTATTATTTTACTCTACAATGCGCATCAATAATTTGTTACTGAAGTTATTTCGAAAAAAGAAGATTGGGGATAATTTTTTTTGGAGTTTACTTCTTAAGAAACGATTTTGAGTTATAAGGCCCGGTACGGAAACTTTATGAGTAGTAAATCAATTGCTGAAGCGTAACGCTCCATCGCTTCAAGTGTGGCGTTACGCTCGTCCGCTTCAAAAGATACAAACATATATATCTGTAGGATTTAATGTGCGAAAGAATGAGATGGAATACATTACACTTGTGCGATGCTATACTAATATTGTATATATTATACTAGCGGTCCCGCCCGGTTTCACCCGGGTGTAAAAGAACGAATGGGGAAGGGAGGAACATGAGTACACACATTCATCTTAGTTTACCGTGATGAATGTTGTGTCCAAATTTCATGATGATCGGAGTTACCGTTCAAAAGTTTTTGTCGATAAAAAGCAGTATTTATACTTTTTTTAACTAATAATTTTTTTTAATTAATTAAATAAAATTAAATGTAAGCCTTAGAACAAAGCAATGTAGAAAATAAAAAAAAATAAAAATATATTCGCCCAACGTAGGGCTCGAACCCACGACCCTGATATTGACAGTCGTGTGCTCTACCGATTGAGCTAGCCGGCGCTGTATTTTGGCAACGCTAATATGAGTATATTTAGTTAGTACATTTCACCTGAATAGAAGCTTATTTTTGAGATACATTTTGCAACATTTTTCATTAATGCTCCGCTCCTAATGGTCGTAGCCTGATTTTATATAGCTTATAGCCTTCCTCGATAAATGGGCTATCCAACAAAAAAAAAATTTCAATTTGAACCAGTAGTTCCTGAGATTAGCGCGTTCAAACAAACAAACAAACTCGTCAGGTTTATATATTAGTATAGATATCTGTAGGATTTAAAGTAGGCACGAAAGAATGAGATGGAATACACACGAGACAAACATATCTGTGGGATTTAACGTGCGAAAGAATGAGATGGAATACATTACACAGCGTATCTAAGAAGTAAACTCCAGTCGTGCATAGGAGTTGATATAACACACACTTTTTTTGTAGGAAAACTTGTTTAGTACTCGTTCACGTCAATGTAGAATACTAACATGAATCGTCTACATTTTAAGACGAAACTTCTTTAGCGTTTCATTTTAAATTGGACATTTTTCCAACTTTTCTCAATTGCAATTTAAAAAAAAAACAATCAGCTTTATTGGTTAGCGTTTAAGATCAACTTTTTATAAACGAAACACGTTACTTTCACGAGAGCAAGGTGCACAATATTGTTAAAATTACAATGCATGAGCACGTTCAACCATAGACAATCTGATATAAGCACACAAACGGGTAATACCAACAGACCAAGCGTGACAACCCTGGGTCGCCAAACATACGGTTTGCACAAAAAACACTCGTCGCAATTCAAAACGTGACAAACGTTTGCTCTCTTTGTCTGTTTATTTGCACAAACAATCGTTTTTATTTACTAACAAATTTCAACAACATTTTTTGTAAATTATTTATTTATGTCTTTTTTATTTGTTAAATTTATTTGCTTTGTTTAATGATAATAGCACAAGCCAACCGACTCTCATTCAATTTCTCACTCTTCTCACTTTTCGGTTTTTAGATACAAACAAAATACGTAGTAATAATTTTTGCACTACCCTCTATGTAATACGTAAATACATGAGTTAATTTTAAAATAACTTCTATAAAATGATTTAACCTGCACCTTCCTTCCATTGCAAAGAGGTCAGGTTATAAAAAATGGATCCAGTACATGTTAACCAGGCTTTTGAAATGATTAAATAAAATTTAAAATTTTAATTAAACTTTGAACGACTCTTTTCTCTCTTATTTTTGAGTTTTGATACAAAAGTTACTTAAAATATTTGTTCGTCTATTTGAGATCCACACACTGTTAAAAAAGAAGAATCATTTTAAAAATCAGCCTGTACACAAAATGTATAATAATTTCTAAAACCGCATTATTAAATATACAGTGACGGCAACGTAAATAATTACTTAATAGACCCGGTTAATGATCACAAAAAAATGTATTCACATTCAAAAGGTAGGTACTATTCGTTTTTACGTCGTGGGGATACAAAAAAATAAATGTTGTACAGTTTTTTGGTAAGGAATGACAAATTTTGAGACATCCTGTACATATGATATTTTACACGAGTACACCTATTGCCAACCTGTTCGTCCCGAACCCATTAAAATGCAAATTGCACTAAGTTATTATTAATCATTGCCAAAAACAACATCACAACTCCACACGACCCTCCTGCCATTCCTGCAACATGTACTTGTACTATCCTGCGACCAAATCGGACGAGGCACCCCCATAAAATAGCTGCTTTTCGTGTCTGCATAATGTAATGTATATAAGAATCCACATTTATTATAAATTGTATAATTCTTAATTTATATTTTGTTGAAAATAAATAATTGAGATAAAATTAATTGTAAATTTAGAAAACGGTTCAGTTTAAAATAAAGTCTTGAATATAAAATACAGTGTAAACTCTATACAGCGACACTCAAGGTACTGTGCACTTTGTGGCGTTATGGAGAGTTGTCGTTAAACGGAGAGAAGAAATAATCCATTAATATTTTTTTACTACAATATGTATTTACTCATAAATATAAAATTTTCAACTGACCAACAAATATATGAAAGATAATCCTAACAAACAAATTAACGAATTTTTTAGAATCTTCGCTACGCATGATGCCGACAACAAAGCAATAAAATAACAAACAAGTAATGTTTATTGCTTAATGATGACGTATTGTTGTCGTTATTTAGAGTGGGTGTGTCGTTATTTAGAGTGGATTATTGTATGAGCAACAAGGTAAACCAACTAGAGTTAAGTAATTTCGACGTTTTATGGAGTTTGTCGTTATATCGAGTGACGTTAAATGGAGTTTACACTGTATATTAGTTTTATTTCTGCAGTGTATAGTGCGTAAAACTAAAATTCTGTGTTCATCTCCATGGATGTTTTTTTTTATTTTTTAACTCAGCCAGAAAACAAAAATATGAAATTATTTTTTGAAAATCTTGCCCATTTTAGTTCGATACTGAACTTTACAACCGCGTACTGCTGTTTTTGTCTGGCTCTAGTGCATTAGTCAATGTTCCATCCTTGTCGTAATATGCACACATCCCTACGTGACGTCACATGTCCGACAGTAAAAATTATAACCCTTTGTTACATTTTTGTTTTTCACGTTGTTCCTCCTCTTCTGATAAAACATGCTGATGGCCGTGCTATTGTCGGGTTTGGTTTCAAAAATTACAGACACTGCTCGAAAATAATCTCTATCGATAGCATTACTATACTATTTCCAAGTCTGAATTTACCGGTAGGAAACTGCCTAGGGTGCCAAGATTTAGAAGGCGGCAAATTTTAGGGGGAACTTTCAAAGTTTATTTTACTCGCGAGGGGAGCTTGACAGTACTCAGTAATATCAATATTGGAACACATGATCTGAGGATTTTCTGCCTATTTTGTTGGTTCATGTACCAACGTAATAAATAAAAAATTCCCAAATTGAGAAAAGTATCGATTTACACAAGCGTAGGGTTGAAAAACTCGCATGTATCGAGTATTCGATAAGTATCGATATTAAAGATTTTCTAATGTCTCTTATAGTAGATATTGTGAAAAACAATATCTATACTCTGACATTTTTACTAAACATAACGTATAATTGATTAATTATTGATATTATTGTTGACTAGCGGTCCCTCCCGGTTTCACCCGGGTGCAAAAGAACGAATGGGAGGAGAGACATGAGTACGCACATTCATCTTAGTTTATATTTTTTTTAGATATTTCTGAAGAAGATCCAAATCCGGATCGAAACGTCATCTTTTGTTATATTGATTTATCAATATATAGTCTGAAAAAAATTTTTCGACAATTTTATTTATTTACCGAGATAAATGTTGTGTCCAAATTTCATGGTGATCGTAGTTGCCGATCAAAAGTTTTTATCGGACGGACACATGTTGAGTTACATTTTTCAATGATGCTCCGCTCCTATTGGTCGCAGTGTGATATTATATAGCCTATAGACTTCTTCGATAAATGGGCTATGCAACAAAAAAAATTCAATTCGAACCAGTAGTTCCCGAGATTAGTGCGTTTAACCAAACAAACAAACTCTTCAGCTTTATATTATATTACTTTAGATTATAGAAAGTGTTACAAGTTTCAACGACACACATTTCACGGTCTGTTATTTTTACAAGAATTTTTTTCGATCCACGGAATTAACAATTTTCCTAAAGTGACAGTTCACGTTTTTTTATGAATCGTAGCACGGAGGACAGGAGTGGGGGGGCACATTCTTAAATCCGGGTCTGACTATTTCAAGAGTCGGAACTGCTATAGTGTTTACACTTTTAGTCCAACACTGAAATACAGGTCAGTGTTTTTTACACTTCTGTATGCGCGGTACATTGGTGCATGATTGAAAGTTTGAAGCGTCAACGGAACAGTTTTAAAGTTGGACTATTTTTCTCTCAGCAAGCTGTGAATTGCCATAAATATAACCTAAACACATGATAATGAACTTTCCTGACATACTGTGGAGATTTGTATTCATGCGGTTGTTTAGATTCACGGTCCGGTCAAAATGCCTTTTAATAATTTGATACTGACTTGCGTCATTTTTCAAAGTAAATAAATTACAGAAAGAAAAATAGTGCTACAAAAATGTTTTTTTTTTATTGGTTTTAATAATTGGCATTCTCTTTAAATTCTCAAAGCAGAGACGAATTATAATAATAGTGTAAAACCCGGTATTAGAAATATATACCCTCATCTCTTATTTGATGATGACAAAGATTATATGTTAGACAATATATACATTGATAAATCTCACATGGGCTGCCTAGCGAAATCGCGTAGCGATGTTATTAGATTAAATAAATTCTAATTGACTTTTTGGATTAACTTTCCCGATTTGTTAATCATAAAAATCGAGCCTAAAATGAGAGAATATGACATAATTGGAATTGGAATATACCATTATTCTATACATAAATATAGATCATCCACATAAACATACCTTGTAAATAGTTGTGATCTGTGTATTTTGAGTTTATTTGTTTTGTTAACGTTTTATCTTAGGCTAGATTTTTATGATTAACTAGTCGGGAAAGTTGATCCAAGAAAGTTAATTAGAATTTATTTAATTTGACAGCATCGGTACGCGATTTAGTTAGGCAACCCATGTGCGATTTATCAATGTAAATATGATTTAACAAATAATCTTCGTCATTATCAAATAACAGATGAGGGCATATAGTTCTAATACCGGATCTCGCACTATAAATCCCAGCGGATTCGACGTTTCTATGAAAAAAAATATAGATATATAACTGAAATTTTATTATATTATTTCTCTGAACACTCTTCAATCAACAAACGACTGAACGAATAATAATAATAATAATAATAAATAATCTTTATTAGCCTACCAGATTAAAGCACTAAAAGGTGAAATTCAGCCACTGGCTGTTTATTTGAACTAATAAAACTACCGACTGGATTTATTTTACTTCAAAACAAAAGAAAAAACATTTCCATAAAACTTTCTTTAAAAAGTGAGCTATGAAAAATATGCCGTTCGACTAAAAAACAAAATTCGTCAAAGTCTCGAGTCGAAATATAATTGGTTACAATATACAACTATAAAATAAGACTATTGTTATAATTGAATAGAATAGATCTTTTTGTTTTAACAAAATCTGTGTTGTGAGAAAAGCTGGTGTTAAAATCGTTACTTGTAAAGTAAATTACGTCAACCGGAGCGGCGGACAGCGCGCAAAAAGTGGGATGGAGAATGACGATCGTGTCTCACTCTCCTCAGTGGGAAGGACTCGCGCTGCTGATGTGCAGTTAATAGAAAATTAACAAAGTTTACTTGCTCTTTATATTATATACCTACCGACAGTACCTACGCTGGAACACAATGGCGGATCAACTATTTGGTTAAACTATGCCTAAAAAAAGCAATTCCTTCCATGTACGTTATTTCTTTTTTTTTGTGTTTTGTAATTTGTCATATTCAATTATATATTTTATTTAACAGTCGTAATGTTTCATTAAAAAGTTTGTCTGAATGTATTAAGGAGTAGTGGTTCGATCAGTGCCGGCTTAAGACTCCTTGATGCCTTAAGCAATTCTTGTCGATGGGGCCTCATCTTTTAACGGCTGTCTAATTCTAATATTATCTATCTGTCATATTAAAATTGTGAATGTCAAGCTTAAAAATGATAGAAAAAAGTTAAAAAGCATAGAATTTTAAGAAAAAAATTGAATTTTATACACAATTGAAAATTTGACTGTCTACAAAATCGGTCCTTAGGCATTTTTTTACAATTGAAAAAAATTACAAAACTTTAAAGTAAAGAAAAAAAATCTTTTTCATTTTCCAAAGAAATTATTATCTTTAACTTCTATACTTCCTATGACAGTTTTATTCCAGTAGATCAAATTTTTGAGAACATGGCAAAAAGAAAAAAAAATTGTTGACATGGTCTGGCGAGGTACTTTTCGTTTCTGAGTTCTGATTTCTGGTGCCCCCTGAGACGTGATGCCCTAAGAAATTGCTTACTTTGCTTATAGGTTAATCCAGCACTGGGTTCGGTCTGGATTCACCTGAATTTGTAGATCACCACAGTTTTTTCGTCGACTTACGTTGCAAATAGGTTTCCATGAAAAGCGCTGTTATTTTAACGCGGTAATATATAGCTTATGTCCACCCTGAAGGTGAAACAAAATTTGAAATTAAATGAGTAGTTTTAGAGATTGCACTCCGCATATACACAAATTCACAAAACTCGCACTCTCTCTTTATAATATTCTAGTATACGTAGATTTTTTTTGTAATATTTTAAAGAACTATACCGATTGTACTTTTTAAGTGACCTTTTGACCTTGCAAATAAAAATATATCTACCTACTATAAAAAATTTTAAAAAAATAATACATTTTTTTACCGAAAATAGTGTAATGCCCGGTTTACATTATTCCAGTCCAGCGATCCAGTCCAGTGCTGGACTGGATCGCTGGACTGGATTCGTTGTCTACATTATTCCAGCCATTTAGAAGCCGTTTTCATTGTGAACACTACAGTGACAATGATTTCAAAAAGAGATCAGTTTCGAAAATGTTTCAAACGTGCTCAATCACTCTTGCTACAAGAAGTTATTAATGAGGTTGATAATGAACTAAGAAAAAAGGAACGGATTTGGGTGAGAAATTGGATCAGCATTCCTCACCATTCTTAAATCCTTTCTTCGCAAAAAAAAATCCGCAAAAACAACCAACACGTGTGTACTTCATCAGCACTGGAATGGCACTGGATTGGCCGTCTACATTATTCCAGTTGCACTGGATTGATCGCACTGAATTCAAAAGTAGACCGCGAATCCAGTTACAGGACTGGAATGCTTACTGGATCCAGTGCATTCCAGTGAAGGTTTACATTATTCCAGTTGCAATCCAGCACTGGACTGGATCGCTGGACTGGAATAATGTAAACCGGGCATTAATGTCAAGCAGGCGTTTAAAAAAAAACGAGTGTGCTTTAGACCACATGACTGAAGTAAAACTTCTTTCTGCCATAATTTGTTATTATTCACCCGAAAATTCACAAAATATGAACTTTAAAATGATTTTACAATTTTATTCACTATAAACGTAGAATATTTAATGTATTGAACAAAATATTAATTTATAAAATTGTTCAAGAACGAAGTGAACTGTCTAATGTAAGAAGAAAGAAATATAAACATAAAGATAATGAAAACAAAAGTAATACATTGCAATTACTTAGCTTCAGGGGCTTCATATATATATGAGAAGGCATACGACCACGGCTATCCTCAGATGAGAATATTTTCTCGTTTCATACTTTTCAGCAGTCGGGTTTTAGTTTTATTTAAATTATTTTTTATGAAATTATTTTTTATTTGTTTTCAATTTGCTTCCTCTGGGACCAAAATTCAAAAATAAATGTAGCCTATGTTACCCGAGCCATAATAGCGAATTGATTGACACCTTATTTATCAAAATCAGATGAATAGTTTAGGCGCTACGGTGGAACATCCGTAAATACAAACATACATAGATTACTAAACTCATAACCCTTCCTTTTGGCTTCGTCGTAATCGGGTAAAAGTGAGAAGTATTTTTTTTTGTTGACGCCACTGGTTTTTTGCAAGTGTTTACAACGGCAGCCAAACGCAAACTTGAACGATGATAATATAAAAACATTCTGTAAAACTTTTAATTTAAATTGACATCGTGAAATGAGCCTCTAACATTGATGTATAATATAATCAAAAATGTATAAGGCGTTGAAAAGAGACACCCATAAAGTTTGTGCACATCACTGTGGGGGATCCCTCGACATTGGAGTTTGGGATTGGGGACGCTAATTCACAATTTACACTCACTTTATTTTAAAATGTCAAACACTTTCTGTCCTGCTTACTCGTACAAAAATTATTTACTAAATTACAGCGCGATTTCACATTGGCTTGTTGTGCTACGTATTCCATGCGTAATTACACAATAGGCTGTATTACAATAAAGTTGTCGATAAAATTAACGGTAATATCCATTAACTAGCGACGCGTCCCGGTTTTACCCGGGTGCAAAAATGTAAGATTTATGGCCATATAATTCACCGAACGTAAGTAGTTATTCAAATCATAGATTAACGTCTGAATAAATAAATAAAATTATCGATCAATTTTTTCAGACTGTACTTATATTGACAAAAAATTATAAAATTATAATTCAATAATTTAATAGATGACGTTTCGGTCCGGTAGATTATTTCTGAAGAAAATCCAAATCCGGACCGAAACGTCATCTATTGAATTATAATTTTATAATTTTTTGTCAAAATACAGTCTGAAAAAATTGGTCGATAATTTTATTTATTTGGTAAGTAGTTATTTATTCGGTTCATTTGTTCTTCAGGTAGCTATTCCTCCGAATAAATAGCGATAATTTAATTCACCAAACATAATTAAGTTTACTGCAGGTATAAATCTATTCTGTCTTACTTCCAAGGTATAAATATTTATTCGCCTGATAAAATAACAATTACCGCGACATACATCTTAATACCTAACCTTTAAACGTGGAGTATTATATCTACAGTTTACTCTTGTGAATTTATTTGTGTTGTTTATTATTAATCTTTTGTAAAGTGTATAGTTGTAAAACATTAAAGTTAGTAGAAATTTTGTGTTAGGATTAAACATTATCATTTTATTGAAACTTTTTTTGTTGATATTTACACTAACGCCGTCGGTCGGATTTTTGGGTGAACGTCAAAAAATTAAAGAAAAGAGCAGGCAGTATAGTGCAGTGTATATTTATTCTTTAACTTACTTTTCTACCTGATATTTTGCTTGGTGAATTGAATGTAAATTTTATTGTAACGAATAAATTTGTTCCAAGATTAGTAATTTCTATCTTTAATAGTATTCGGTGAATATGCAGGGAATTATTAATACACAGGCTCTTTCTTTCTCTGGAAATATTTTAGTGGCCTTCCAATTTACGCAACCGTTCACATACACCCACGTAACAACTCACACCTATATTGTATAGGTATTTGATAGTAGGTGAAAAATTCATTTTGAATAGGATTTGCGTAAAATCCGTTTTTAGTGGATGTCTACGGCGAGAAAGGAGTAACTGTGCTAAATTTCAAGTCAATCGGACGTGTTGTCAAGGCATATTGGTATTCTCTCTTCTCTCGTACTTATCTACATGTGCCCGTAGCCGGAAACTCTTTTTGACTTCCACGAATACCAAGATCAAACATGTGGAATGGTTTTAGATTATATCTCACTATTCTCTCATAACAGGGGGATGTTTTCCCGGGCAATGCCGGGTAAATACGACTGTATTCCAATAAAAAGGCTCGATAGTGTGCAAATCCGGACGAAGCCGGACCGGGTTGCTAGATTCATTATTTAATATTGAAATATTACCAATACGCGCGTTATCAAAATACATACTATTTTGTCGACTGAATGCTTGGCGCTAGAGCCAGTGTTTTTGATACTGTTATTAAAATGCAACAACAGTAATTTAGTATCGAAAATTGTTGGGATTTCATGTTTTGATTCTGTAAATAGCGCTATAATATGAGTAGTGGTTTAGTATTTAATAATTAATTGGTGTATAGATTATAGAATATTAATTTTAAATTGTTTATTCAAATTATCTAACAGGTAATTCAATCTGTTTAATTTAATAGTTATCAGTATGCGAAAATTTCAAAACAAGGGATATTATTAATAAATCCTTAAATAATAAGTTTGTTAAATTGCGTTATCCTTTACAGTAACCCCTCGATTATAAAGTTTGACAAAAAAATGTGTTTTCTGGTAATATTTATAAAAGGTTTGAATCAGTTCAGAAGTTTTGTAAGTAATAATTTATTAGTAGGTTACAAAAAAAAATGTAAAATAAATTCGCTTTGTTTCGTTTGATATTATGCATACTTATATAGAAAAAGTCACTGTGAATCAATTCCGACCATCCGCAACCTTGTATCTCTTTTAGTTTCAGACATAATATAGCCAATTTAAACTGTCAAAATTTTAATACATTTTAAACCGCCATAGCGTCTAAACTAATCGAGATACCTACGTATTTGCGCTTAGCCCTAATCGATTCATTGTACTTTTTTCTATAAGACACGGTAATATTAAGCATATCTGAGATATTTTTATATTTTTCCAAATATCGTAAATTCATGTTTTCATGCGTTTAGAAAATCTGCGACTTTTTAAGACACTAAATGATTTTTAGCTCGTTTTATATTTAGCCGACTTATAGAAAAAGTCAAGCTGAATCGATTCCGACAATTCGCAACCCCGTATCACTTTTAGTTCAGAGATATGAGCGTGTTTTTATATTATTTGAGAAAAAGTAAAAAACGCCATAACTTCTAAACGACTAACGATACCGACATGGGAGTGATCGGAATCGATTCAGCGTGATTTTTTCTATGAGAATAACCTCAATTGTGAGTCGAATGTAAACAATATCTAACAGATTTCGTTTTTTTTAACAGAAAAAGTATGAAGGGGGAAACCTTCTTGAAAAATTGAATTTTTTTGTAATAAATTCGTTCTGTTTCGTTTGATATTATGCATACTTATAGAAAAATTCATTCTGAATCGATTCCGACCTTCCGCAACCCTGTATCTCTTTTAGATATAGCCAATTTAAGCTGTTTAAATTAGACATTTTAAACCGTTATAGCTTCTAAACTAATCGAGATACGAATTTGCGCTTAGGCCTAATCAATTCAGCGTACTTTTTTCTATAGACACGTCAATATTAAGCATATCTGAGATATTTATATATTTTGTTGTTTTGTAATTATATAGTTTGATATACCGGGTGTCCTATTTTAAAGGAACACCTTGAATAACTTTTACAGTTTTCATTATATGGAAAAATGTCCCGAATAAAAGTTGTTTGGTTTGGAGGGGGACATAAAGACAAATACCACCCCCTACTCTCATCCTCTACGCAGGGATGAGGGTGACTTTGACTTTTTTAATAGGAATACCTACCTATTTTTTATCATAAATTAAGATTTTTCTAGAAAAAATATGCACTATTTGTTTGAAACATTTTTTTACCCGATGCCTCCCTCAACCCTTAAAATGCATGTCAAAAATCGGTTTCCCGAAACTCCATTAAATGTTTATATCTAAACAACGACGTTGCGCAAAAAAATATGACAGGTAAGTGTTGTTTGTTTTGGAAAGGGTCATCGATTAAACATACAAAAAAACACCGCCCCATGCGCGGGGGTGGGGGTGACTGAATTTTTTAATGATTAAAGGGGGCGGTGGTTTTTTTTATGTTTAATCAATGACTGTTCCCAAAACAAACAACACTTACCTCTCATAATTTTTTGCGCAACGTCGTTGTTTAGATATAGGTAAACATTTAATGGAGTTTCGGGAAACCGATTTTTGACATGCATTTTAAGGGTTGAGGGAGGCATCGGGTAAAAAAATGTTTCAGACAAATGTTGCATATTTTTTCTAAAAAAATCTTAATTTATGATAAAAAATAGGTATTCCTATTAAAAAAGTTAAAGTCACCCTCATCCCTGCGTAGAGGATGAGAGTAGGGGGTGGTATTTGTCTTTATACGATGTCCCCCTCCAAACCAAACAACTTTTATTCGGGACATTTTTCCATATAATGAAAACTGTAAAAGTTATTCAAGGTGTTCCTTTAAAATGGGACACCCGGTATAATTTTTAAGCACATGTAACAAGTTTACTTATATATGGAAATAGAACATCACCTGACATCCGTCATATTCACTATTTTACATTTTCACTCGCTGCACTCAATTGAATATTTGATGAGCGTGCTTAAAAAATATTTCACAAAATGTCCCAAACGTTTGGTTAAGCTTCTTCTATTAATATTGATGTTACATTTGGCAATTTCTTTCTGTTAATTTTGATTATCAAAATTCACGGTCATTTTTTCATAGCGCGGCAAAAGAAGTATTATTTCATTTGTTGCAGAAACAACCGTTTGGCTGGCAAATAATTGAGAGTCCACTGTAGGGAAGTGTATAACAATGTTTAAATTCATAACGGGCCAGCGTATAGTGCTCAGTTCGCAAAACGACCACTAGCTTATCCTCAAGCAAACATGAAACGTGAGGGAGACCAGAACGGTGTATGCCTTGTGGGCCCGCATCCCTCCTTCCCCCGGTTACGGCCCCCTGCTCATGTCCCTGGCCTGGTTAGTGCGGTATGACTGGACGGGACGGGACCTAATCAAGCATGCAAATAGACGTGCGGTTAATTACAATAACCGGCCGAGGGTAAACAACATCAACTCCCCCATCTCTTGCGTCCGTGTATCCCGCCCGACAATGCAATATATTGTATGTGCCGCACCTCATTCTATACTCTGCGCTTAATCGTATATCTTTCAACGGACGCACGGATTCTTCGAAGCCCTTCGCCAGGACCATTTTTTTTTCAATATCTTAATGATTTTTGTAAGTAAAATTAATTCCTTAAAATTGAAAATGTAACGAAATTATTGCAACGTACGTATATCGTCTAGGGGCCATTTATTAATTACGTAAGGACGATTTTGGCCATTTTTGAACCCCCCTACCCCATGTAAGAGCACATAAGATTTCTCGGACTTCCCCTCCCCTTTCTTACGTGAGATTTGATCAGGTTTTAGAAAAGGATCAATTGCACTAAAACTCATAATTTGACGTAAATCAATAATTTTTATTCTTTAAAAGATAATTTAGATTATACCATATCATATTATTGTGGGATTTAGATTATGATTATATTATTATTATCTTATACAGTTGTGAAATTATAGTAGTATAAGTAAAATAATATGCAATCTAATAATTTAATGCTATTGTGACAAAACTGTTCTAGTTCGTCGTGGAAACTATTTATTTACAATAACAAACGTTTAACAAAACAGTTAAACACACAAACGAAAAGTACTTCTCTAACGTAACAGAAACAAAACAACAAATTCTGGCTAATAAAATAAAAGAATAAGCAATGAATAATATAAAGTCACTATTTATGTAGATACACAAAATATTTACAACACATAAACACACCAAAGTTCGTTTAGCACACTTATTTATTAACTATATACAAGAGATTATTTATGTTAAACCAGATTTTATATAACTGAAATCAATGGTCTATTATACTGCACTTCGCACTAGTTATTTATTTCCTAGTTATTTATTTCGTACACGTGTTTGACTATGAACTCACTCACACACGAAATCTGACTTTTGCAACGTATTACGTAAGTCGACAAAAAAAACGGTGGCAATTTAAAAATTCGTGTGAAGCCGGACCGGGCCACTAGCTTGTCTATAATTTCGTGTTTTTGCAGATTTTTTTCAGTTTTCTTCATTGACTCATGAAATACGTATGGGATATCTCAAATCGAATGTTTCTAAAAAATCTAAACCTATAAATAATCTAATTTATTATTATTATTATTATATTCAAATGTCTCTAATATTATTTGAGTGCATATGTTTCACTGTTCTCCGGAATTGTTCCGGTAAAGTGGCGGCCAGGAATGCGGCGCTATATATTCCTTTCCACACAAACTAATATCTATGTTCGTCTGTCTGTCTGCATAGCATGCATGCGCTTCCGTCGTCGTCTTTCTAATTCCTTCCAAAGTATTCTAGTCTGGACATTAGAAAAGATTGAATTCGAAACACAAGCACATAATAATTCTAACGTTTTCTAAGCACATTGAAGAACTACACTAATATATACAGGACACACCAAAATTTATATAGCACACTTATCTATTATTTATTTACACAGTTCTCAATTTATTTATTTAGCGTCTATTTATTTATTTCGTTCGCACACTGTTCACTTCTTGACTGACACTAACTGATTGCCCGTTGCTGCTCCGCTTATATAGGTTCATCAGCCGCATTCTGGAACATTCTAGAATCTTCTCAAAGCGTCGGCATTCTTCTATGCGATTCCGACAACAATGTGCGTATTGTGGTCTATGTGATTCCGACAACAATGTGCGTATTTCTGTCGCCTTCGGTGGCGTCTCGTAATAATAAAAACGCCACATTACTAGCATACTAGATCAGTGACACCGTGACACGGTTGGCAGAACTTGTAGGCAACCGACTGACGGCCGTTGCTAGTTGCAGGTGCGGGTCTAATGTGCGATACTTCGACGAAATAACAAGGGTATCTTTACGAACAGGCTTTGCTGCTACGTGCTGTGCTGGTCGTGCAGGGTAAGTGTGCCCGTTTTTTTTTTTTTTAATTGAACACAATTATGTTTTTTAATGACGAGTTGTAGGGTTGAATATTATTATTAATTCGTAATCAGTTAAAATCTTTGTATTCGGCTAATTAAACATTTGTTGATATTAAGTTACCTTCAAAATTGAAAAGAGATCAAGTATGTAAACAGCAGAGTTATCCGTCGCTATAACGCCGAATTAAACAGAAAATAATTAATAGAAAACCGACACCTGTAAAATTGCCGCTTTAAAAAATTGTTGATCTCTTTAGGATGAAAAATTCTAAAGTTTCTTTGACATCGGTGAGTTAAGACCGCTGCACACGAGGCTAGAAACACTGCTTGAACTTCTGCTGGCCGGTAGGCTGGGTACGAAGCTGGAAGTGACGTAACTGCGGACTCGCCTTCTAGCTCACAAGATAGGTTTTAAAATTAGAACAGGGGCTATTTTCTTTGCTAGGTATGAACAAAAACCAATCAGGAAGCAGTATCTTGTCACGTGGGTGACATGAACAATCGCCCACAAACAAACACTATGCCATTGTGTGTGTTCTGTTCAGAGACAATAACCATGCACTTTTGTTACCGTTCTATCACTGCGCGCGCATCGAATCTACCTGCTGAGCAAGCTTGTAAAGACGTCTCGTGTGAAGCGAGCACATAATAGCAATTGAGAAAACTTGCGCTAGAAAACTAGTAGTGAAATCTAGCAAGGGACCTAGCGGCAAATCCAGCCTCGTGTGCAGCGGACTTTAGCTGTGTTTATAAAATGCGTTTGAAATCACAGACGTACGTCGTAGACGTGTTTGTCTCATTCGCATTCCTTTACTACTTTACAGCGTGTAGACACACAGATCCAAGCAGGCCTTATAGCCAGCAGTATAACTGAACAACAGTAATAATACAAACACACAACACGAAACAACAACAACAATCACGGATTAATTTGCCGCGAGTTTGCATCCCGACACGGCACTCTGGTCGGATGGAATTCCAACAGTTCCTCCGTTTCTCACCCCGTTTTCTCTTGTTTTGTGTGCGTGCTGCCGTTGTCTTTAATATTAACATTAAGATCTGCTCACAATATGCGTTTGAGCCGCATTTGAAGGTAAAACTCGTAGGTATGTGAGCTGATCTCGCTATTAGAAAGTGGGAAGAGACATATCTGTTCCAGAACCTACTGACATCTGCAGATGTGGATTCTGATTTTTTGACGTCCGCATCTGCAGATGCAGAATTAATAATAATATTAACTAGTGTAGGTACCCGTGCAAAACTTTTAGCAAATATATTATCGTTGTCATGGTTACCCCGCAAGAGCTGTCAAAATTAATTTTTAAGAAATCTTACCTCAATTGATTCATTTACGATTTTCACTATTTTTTTCTGATCTGAAACCAAATTTTAGACTTGGTACAGTCTATAATATAATATTAAAAACTTTATTTTGGCATTAAATTAACATAATGTAACAAAACTGTTTTAGTTCATGGTGGAAAAGATTTATTTACAATAGTAAAACGTTAACAAAACAAATAACAAAACAAACTAAAAGCACTTCTCTATACCGTAACAGAAACAAAACAACAAATTCTAACTAATAAAACAAAAGAATAAGTAATAAAGAATACCAAGTCACTATTTATGTACACTAAACACTATATGACTATACACAAGATATTTTTTTATGTTAAACTAGATTTATATAATTGAAATCAATGGTCTATTAACCACTCCGCGCTATTTATTTCGCGCCCTATTTATTTACACAGTTCATTTATCTATTTATCTCAGCAGTTACCTCAGTACTGTTCACGGTGCTGACTGTCAATTTATGTCACAACTATTTGTCGATTGTTAACTCGATGAAGCACAATGTATGACTGTCTGTCTACTGAGCTATGGCGGTGGTAGATATATGCGCTGGATAGTTCTTTCTTTTTCTTGCATGCATTGTTCTCTGGAACTTGTCAAAAATGCTTTTTTACCTACGCATATTGTTATTGTTTGAACAATCAAGTCGATTGTTGCCCCACAACAATCCGTGTATCATTGTTTGAATAATATGCCGATTGTTGCAGCATAACAATCTGTGTATCATTTTTTAGAATGTCGAACCGATTGTTGTTTCACGATATTCTTTGTCTTCGCCTGTTGGGGGGTCTCTGTTACAATAAACTTACACTTTCTTAAAATGTTTGGAAAATAAAATGAAATTTTAATTGTCTATAAATATTTTGAATATTTGATCTAAACAACTAATTTAAATATACACTTCAATAATTGTCAAAGTCGACTTGTCAAATTATTTGCATACGTAATCTCAGACATACGTAGGTACATATTAGCATTTCTCTCACACTAATGTATCGTGAACATCGATGAATTTTCTCTGTTTACGTTCCTCTTCTTGTATCTTCTTGTATCAAACTTTTTCACATTTATGTTTTTGTTTAGAACTTTAGATTATAGTTTCAGAATCAGCTTGTGTTAATCCAACATAACGGTACTTTACCAGTAAGTGTGAACAAACCTTGACAGTATTCGACATATTAGAGAATTCCTAATACCGAAAACGCTTTTTTATATTATTCGATGCAGCAGTGAAATTCAATTATAGTAATCGTTTTTTGTAGCCAATCAACGTTCCGAAATTGAAAGCAATTTTCAAGCGAATTTTGTGATTTTCTGAATTTGATTCTAATTTTGAAAATTGTTGTTTGATAGCGCGTTATTGCGTGTATTCAATTACAAACAATTTCATTTGAAACGATTCGGAATATTTAAACACAATTGTTTTTATATCTATTTTTTACGCTTTTTATCTCTTTCTGTAAAATTCGGTGTTATTATCATAAAGGGATCAACATTTTTGATAGATTAATTTCTTTAAAGGTGTTACCACCGCACAATGGCAGTGAGCGTTATTTATCTGAAATGGAATTTTCAAAGATTACGATTTATTAAAAAAATTGGTCAAGTGCGAATCGGACTTGCGCATCGATGGTTTCGTACAAACTTGTAGGTATGTAAATAGGTCGTCCATCACGGGAATCGAATCTCGAAGATTTTTCCCACTTAGCCGTTGGAAAACTATGTTGCCCCCATACTTCGACAAACGTCGCGGTCAGTTTGCTAACTATATAGGTGTGTAATTGCAATGAGATCAGATGGAGTACTAAACTGTATTGTAATACGTCGCTATATCTGATACCCTAGTTGTCGTACCGTGTTTTATGCGAGGGTTCTCATATTCTGCTGTATAAACCCACCGGTAGCAGACGCTTGTATTAATTGTATTAGAACTGTGACTGTGACGTTCGTGGCATGTTGCGGTTTTAAAACATTATCTTTTTGTGATGTAACTACAAGGTTTTCAAATTTTTCCTGTAGTTGTGCTATAGATCGATAGATTTTATTTCTTCGCAAAGCCATAAGCGGATGCGAACGTCATACACATAAAATTACATCTTTATATTTATATAAAAATTACGTGTCACATGTTTGTCCGCGATGAACTCCTAAACTACTGAACCGAATTTAAATTTGATTTGCACACCGTGTGCAATTCGACCCAACTTGAAAGATAGGATAGCTTACATTTCAATTTATAGTCGCAATATTATTTTATTGCAAATTATTTGTCTATTCCTTGACAGTCATAATTATCTGTTGACTGGATTGAGTGAATATTCAATAGATGGCGCAACGAACTTAACAACCATATATCTAGATCGAGGATGTAAAAAAACTGAATATCGTTTAAAACAAATGCTTTTTTTTCGAGCACGACGGCGCAGCAAATAGAGCAAGTGTTTTAAAGACCAGTTATCCACGAATACTTTACGCTATTCTTTTTCGAGCACGACGGCGCAGCCGGAGTGCTCGAAATAGAGCAAGTGTTTTAAAGACCAGTTATCCACGAATACTTTATGCTATTTTTTTTCGAGCACGACGGCGCAGCCGGAGTGCTCGACATACACACATATACGCCCATGTATATTTTAAAATAGCTAGCCATTAATAAAATAGACAGATAGATAGATAGATAGATGTTCCAATTAAATTGTTTTATTATTTCACTTTATACGTAGCGAAGCACGTACAGGGCCGCTAGTTAATTATAAAAAACAAAACCATATATTAAAATAGTAATATTAAAAAGAGCAGTCATATGGGCAGGCTTTTATTAAAAATCGTTTTAATCGAGCTTTAAAGATGTTCAGGCTAGGGCTATCTTTGATAGTATGTTATAAAAATAACTTCCTTTATTGCTTGAGCTACTATATATAAGACATTGCTTCTTGCCAAATTTCATGATTCTAGGTCAACTACCCGTTGACCTAGAATCATGAAATTTAGATAGAATCATCAATAGAATCATCAAACACATAGGGTACTCCCCGTACCCTATAGGTTTTGATTTCTCAAGTCTTGACAGACAGACAGAAAGACGGCAAAATGATCCTATATAGGTTCTTTTGTTCCTTTTGAGATACGGAACAATAACAACATTGTCAAACCAACTTTTTAGTCATGTTTGCGCGTTACCTAAGTGTCTATAAATATAATACTTGTTAAAATACTCAAAGGACCTCACCGTTTATTCTCTGCGGCTAGAAAAATGAAAACGAAAACGCATGTGAGGTAAGAAAAAGTCCATTAAAAAGAAATCAAAATAAGTATTAAGAAAGAGATTTCCCCCGACACCAAAGTGAGAAAATACACACAAACACACACACACAAACGTATTCATAAAGCAGGGACGTTTCGTCACGAGTAAAAATTGAATCGTCATTAATCAAATATTAACTCGACCCATAATCCGTTAATTTGTGGTTTAATTTTAACAAACAGTTCACAAGCACGTACTCTCCACTTAAGCAAAATATGCCCGTGTGTTGAGAGTGGGTCAAAAGTTATTAAATGCAAAAAATACAAATGCAAATCGTCATAAACAGAGCAATCCTTAAGGTGAAATGGTACGAACACGTCTTGAACAACGAACTTTGGAAACGTGCATGTCTTGAACAAATCTGTATAACTATGAAACGTAGGAAATGGAATTGGATAGGAAACACGCTACGAAAGACAGATGACGACATAGCGAAGAGAGCCTTGGATTGGAACCCACAGGGGTACCGAAAAAGAGGAAGACCAAAAATATCCTAGAGAAGAACTGTTCGTGAAGAAGTAATGGAACAAGAAACTACCTGGCTTCAAGTCAAAAATAAGGCAAAAGATAGGAATAGATTCAACATTTTCTATGCTCCATTTAGGAGTTAAAGGAACTTATTGTTATATTATTATTATAAGTGCAAAGGAATGCAATATTGAGTTGAGCATGACAAATACCTTATAAAATGGACAAACTATCGAAAGTAACATCGACTCTCATCATAATAACAGCTAATGTTGCTATATCGCAGTAGTGTCGATGTATAATTGAACCCGTCTTGAAGACAACAACGCCTGATTGGCCAGCTGCTCGCGGAGAGTGCTACGAGTTAGTTGCTCCAGAGTGCTACAACGACGCAACGGTAATTATACCATTTTTTTTATGAAATTTAGAAAGAACATCGACTTAATTGTTAGTTATGTCAATCTTTTTATAAAATTTAGAAAGAACTATGAGTTAATTGTTAGTTGTGTTGCATAATCATGATACTAGGAAAAAGTTAAATCTTTGCCTACCATTACACAAATATGCTAAGACTACATACGGACCAAATTTCTATAGTGTAAAATTTTTTAATAAATTGCCATTGGAAATAAGAACTTTAGAAACAAAAAATATTTAAAAAAATGTGAAAAAATAATTTGTTATTAGAAAATTGTTTCTATAGCATAAAGGAATTCCTTGACTGTCAGCATGTACATTAATTATGTAGGAATGACAATAAATATTAAAAAAAAAAAAAAAATATCTATATATTACCGGTAGGTATACCAACTTCAAGCATTTGTAGAAACATTGACGTTTATTACACTGAAATTCATTTTAATAGAACATTGACGTACATTGGCACTGTGCATTTTGAAAACTTATAACAATAAAATAACGAAATATTAAATTAATATATTTAATCTGTATAAATGTAAATATACCTAAAATTTGAAAAAAGCAAACATTAAATAAATAATGTCTTAATGAAAAGAGTTATGGAGAAAAGAGTAAAACTAAAACTTTCAAGTGCGTTTTTCTCGAATTGATGGTATTTGCACTTACGTCATTGTCATGAAGTTGGTTTATTTCAATTTTCATCACCGGTAAAATCTGATTGAAATTAGTTTCAAAATGGACAAAGAAAATCAAAACAATAGATAGGTACTCATAGAGTTAAGCCTCCAACAACCGCCCTAATAGTAGGAGAGCTATATCAAACATTTTTGGATAGGTATTTGAAACAGCGTTAAAATTTGTGAAACACTTCTTTTGTAATGTCTGCAAAACACAAAATCGAACACTTGGCTGAAGAATAGTGGGGTCTAGTAAGTCGTGAATTTTTATTTGCTAAAAAGGTACTTGAGGCATATTGAAATTTTTATACCTCCAAATTAAGTATTTAATAAAATAAAAAATAAAATGACAGACGGTTACACAAAACTGTCTATTTTACTCGTGTCCACGGTAAACACAGTTAATATGTCCACGGTGGACACAGTTCCCGGGCCGTGATAGTTGAGCCCATCTGCAGCAACTGTCGTAGACACTGCTTTCATGAAAAAGGCTCATTGCGTCTGCTATGGCACAGTTCTGAGAAATAGATGCATGATTTAAAGGTAGAAAAATATTTATGTTTTTGTTTATTAATTTAAGACAATGGCATGCACACAGCGATCAATTTAAATATTGTGCATACAAATATAGTAGGTACATACATAATACATTAGAAGTAATAAATACATTTTGTGCACAGAAAGGAAGCAAGCAAAAATGAATTATGCATTATATAGATTATTTAAAGCAGTGTTGGTAATGGGTTGCGAAAGAATTTTAAAGGACTTTTTGCTCACCTAAATATTATTTGTCAGTGTAGATATTTAGTAATAATATATAATAAAAATAATAATAATAATGCGTTTAACGGCCGTTTCTCAACTTAATGTCATAACAGACGCCATTCGCACCATTACCATTTTCCATCTATCACACTTCCCGTTATTTTCTACATTTTTAAACTTCCACTTAATTAATAGTAATGGGCGAATGAAGGAGTTTTAGGACATTGGGATAAGGTAGATAAATTTTGAGCACGACTCCATAATTGTTCCCTAAACGCCCTCCCATTTACACTGCGCAAAAACGCTATCGCATCGACACGACCCCACAATTGTTTTTTTAAAGAACTACTCCCAAACGCCCTTCCCTTTTAACTGCGCAAAAAAACGTCATCGTATCGACACGACCCCGTAATTGTTTTTGTAAAGAACTCCCCCCAGACGCCTTCCTCTTTTCACTACGCAAAAAAAAACGCCATTGCATCGATACGATCCCGTAATTGTTTTTTAAAGAACTCCCCCAAACCCCTTCCCCTTTTCACTATGCAAAAAAATAATTTTTAAAAATCAATTTTACGTACTTAAAATGGCTAATAGTAATACTGTTATATTCAAATCTTTGATTAACGTCTGAATAGAACTCTTCAAATAAATAAAATTGTCGACCAATTTTTCTCAGACCAATATATTGACAAAAAATAAAAAAATATGTTGGTATGAGAAAAATTGGTCGACAATTTTATTTATTTGAAGAATACTGTTACATGTTATTTAAAATAGTAATTATGTATTTCCAATGGATATTTTACACATCGAGTTATCGTATTCTCACCAGAGTTTACTTTGCTTCCAATGTTCTTTCTCTCCTCCGAAGAAGCACATATGATCTTTACAGTACCCAGTGCAATGTTCCCTTAACGAGTCGCCACTGTCTTTAAGCTATACCGGCGCTAATTGGACAGAGCCGGTGGCCGGAAAGTGATCAAATCATAAATGTAATTTAGAGAATGACTGTATATATAATCAAATGTTGTTGCCAAAGAGAAATAACTTGGGTCATTAAAGTAAATAAAAATATGTTGTATTCAGCTGGGAGAGAAGTCTTTATATCAGGTTTGGAATTGACGTCGGGGAAGTTGATGTGAAATTCTTGTTAAAATAAATGAAAATAATATTTTTTTTTGTTGGTTCAATGGAAAAAGAACATCAACGATTTAATTATGAAGACTTGGGTTTTAATGGCCATGAAGCATATTATTTAATTCAGTATTTATTATTAGGATATAAATTGTTAGAATTATTTGGATCTAGCTGGTGCCATAAATTTGTCAGTCGATCCCATAGAGATACAAGTAACTAGAGTACGCTAGTTCGTATGCTCGCCATAAGTGAAAGTGTCATCAGTTAAGAGAAAGAACGCTACAGAAATTCCAGAAGACCAGATACTTGTTTACTCAAATCAGTATTGTTTTGTATCATTAGTTACCATAGAGATAAGAAACTGTTCTCTGTCTGAATTGCAGACACTTTCACGGCTCACTCGCGTACTCTAGTCTAATATATCTATGGTTCAACCTTCCAAAAAATAAACCGGATAAGTCCGAGCTGAACTCCCGCGTAGAGGGTTCTGCACCTTTCCGTTGTCCGCGAGAACTTAAAGACGCGATTTTCGTTTAAGTTTACCGTTGCTTGATTTCGCTGCTAATTTCGAAACATGGTGTGGCGCTAGATTTCGTGATGGTTTTTGTGCTGACTTCACACGATGTGTGTTTTGAACCTGTCTTTGTAGATGGCTTTGGTACGCACGCACTCACGCAGTGACAGTTTGTATGTCATTAACAAAAGTGAACATTCATTGTATATTTGTATCTGAACTGAACACACACTATGACGCCATGTTTGTTTGTGACGTTATTCCATGTCACCTACTTGACAAGATGTACTGCTTTCTGATTGATTCTTGCTAAAAGTCACCACAGAAACAAGCACAACAACAGCCCCGGCTATAATTTTGAAATTCAATTTGTCATTTTTTTCTCGCAGCCAGCAGAAGTCCCAGCTGTGATTCTAAACCAGCCTTGTGTGCAGCGATCTGGGTGTCGGTGCACTAAGTGGCAATAATTACATTAATGGAAAAACTGTATTTAAGTATTATATTAAAAGTCTTGAATATTATAATTTTTAAATCAACATAATATTTGAAATGGTCGCTATTATCCTCTATAGTTTGCATAATTGTATAAGCAAATATTTAAAATTCTGCAAAAACTGAAAACAATAAAACGGGAGCACAATTACTGTTTTTATATTTAATATCATATTCGTGACTTGGCATTATTTTCAAATGAATACTAATAAAAGTACAATTATTCCCTCTGTAATATTATGGGGTCGGCCAGAAAAGTTATTCCTATCTTAATAATATCATTTTCACGGCACTACCGCACGGAATGTCTACTAGGGACAGTCAACAATTAATTTCAACTATACTCATACATTTATACTGAGTATTAAAAATATGTACAGATTTTTAGATTATTTTCATTGTTGTTATATTTGTAAAAATATTGATAATGATATGGAATCAAATTTTGTATTGGTATACAATGTAAACTCTATATATAGCGACACTCAAGAGACTGTGCACTTTGTGGTGTTATTGAGAGTTGTCGTTAAACAGAGAGGAGAAATAATCCATTAATATTTTTTAACTATAATATATAACACTTACACCGGACCAAACAAACATTCATAGTATCGCAAATTACAACAATGAGAGATAATCGCAACAAACAAAAGAACGAATTTCTAGAATCTTCGGTACGCATGATGCCGACAACAAAGCAAAAAAATAACAAAGAAGTACTGTGTATTGCTTAATGATGACGTATTGTTGTTGTTATTTAGAGTGGGTGTGTCGTTATTTAGAATGTATCATTGTATGAGCAACAAGCTAAACCAACTAGAGTTAAGTAATTTCGACGTTTTAAGGAGTTTGTCGTTATATCGAGTGACGTTAAATTGAGTTTACACTGTATTACTTACCTACTATTAAAATTTGATTGCAAAACATAAAAATGTAAAAAAAAGCTTTTCAAAAGCAAAGTTTTTCTTTTTGCACTTAAAGCAAACAATAATATTTTTTCAGTAAAAACTCCACACCAACAGTAATATTCTATGAGCGCCCAATGGTTTTCTTTTTACGGATGTTAAATATTTTTGGAATTAACTTATGATTAGGTATTGAAAAAAAAAATTTTCTCCTTTTTAGTGCATTTTAGTACAAAAAGTCTTTTTTTTATTTGCATCAGTTTTAATGCTACTCTACTCTCTAGTAAGTGATAAGTATTGATGCATTGTTTTAGCATTGTTTCTGGGTTTTCAGTAGTTTCAGGAATTTGAACTACCCTAGGTAGTAAAAACGAATAGGAGCGACAGGATAATAAAGTCCGCTGTTCTATCTAATTCACTCCCACTCTTAACAGCTCTCTCTTTATCTCTCTTTGCGCTGTCTGTTATTATTGATTTCCATGGAACTAACCTTTTGTGTTTCATTATTTATTTATATTATTAACATTTCAGGATTGGGTTTGTCGTTTGCTACTGAAAGACTGAATTACCCAAAATGTAAATACTGGTCATAATGTAGGTTGTCTTTTCAATTTTTAAACACCAAATCGCATTTTTTTCTCTTCTTTAATTTGAACAGAGACTGCGTCACCGCGCAACCATACGCATCTAGGTCGATTCGACTGAACTTTATTCATCAACATTTTAAATCCAGATTAAACTTGAAACGAAGGAATCTTCACGGAGGACAACGATCTTGTGAGTTTCTTTAAGACCGCTGCTGGCTAGAAATGACGTCACTGCGGGCTCGCCTGCTAGCTCTCACAAGATAGGTTTTTAAATTAGAACAGAGGCTGCTTTTCTTGCTGTAGGTCCGCTGCTAGGTATGAGCAAAAGCCATTCAGAAAGCAGTATCTTGTCACGTGGGCGATAAAACAAACTCACACAAACCAACATGGCGTCATTCTGCAGCTCAGTCAGACAACAGACACGTTCTGCTCTGTGTTTATATTTGAACTGTCACTGCGCGCGCACCAGATCTATCCACAAAACAAGCTCGAAAAGACGTCTCGTGTGAAGCGAGCACATAACAGCAATCAAGAAAACCAAAGGAACAAAATAACAAACAAGTTCTCTGTATTGCTTAATGATGACGTATTGTTGTCGTTATTTAGAGTGGGTGTGTCGTTATTTAGAGTGTATCATTTGAATGAGCGACAAGGTAAACCAACTAGAGTTAAGTAATTTTAAGGAGTTTGTCGTTTATATCGAATGATATTAAATGGAGTTTACACTGTATACTGAATATTAAGTGAAAACCAGCCAGAGGATAGGTATGTATTGGTAATAAGACTAATGTTACTTAAAAAAATGAATCCTGGTGGCATAGGATCGATGAACTAAGCAAATACTAAAGGTTTTTTTTATTGCATTTTATTGTCTGACGTTTCGGCAAACTTTATGCCAACTTCGGAGAATCAATGCTGTCTGTTTCTCAGTATTGTTATGTATTAAATAAATTAAAATAAAAAATGTCATCAACGGGTATTAAAATTACTATTTTTCTTGAAAAAACCACCAGGATTCATCCTTTTAATGAAAAAAAAAACCTTCAGGATTTGCTTAATTCATCGATCCTATACCACCAGGATTCATCCTTTTAATCTTCCAATATTTAAACAGGATCATCATCACTCTAAATTATGAGTTAATTTTCACACTAATGTTACTGTTAAAACTGACTGACTCTCGTTTTGAACACAACGTCGCAACTCGTACTATACCTATATAATTACGTAGCTAGATATATAATCTACCATTTTGTGCATCGGCGGTTTGTAATTAGGAACTTACCCTTTGTTTATTTAATAAACAAATAAACACGTTTAGTTTATTTGTATATTATTGTAGACTACAGTCAACAGAGATAATGTCGAAAAGACCAGTAGTCATTAAACAAACAAATAAATACTTTTTCGAGTAAATAATAACAGCGCAATGGTGCCAACTGAAAAACGTTAGTTCTGTTTTACTACAAAATATTGTGTAAACGCGCATAATATAAAATCGGGTGGATTCGAGTGTTTGATAAACATCATTAAATACAAAGAATTATTTCATTCGAGAATATTTGTATATAAATGCATGCGGGGTGGCGTTTTGTGAGGAAGGCTGCTGTTCGGGAGACTGACACGTTGACAGGCTGTATGACAATCGTCTCGCCTTATTGTGCCGGAGTTGTGACTACAAACAGACTCTGTTGTGGCCCTGTCGTTCAACTCCAAACCATTACGTCATACAGTGTAAACTCCATATAACGACACTCAAGGGACTGTGGCGTTATTGGGAGTTGTCGTTAAACGGAGAGAAGAAATAATCCATTAATATTTTTTTGTATTATAATATGTATTTACTTATATAAAATTTACAACTGGCCAACAAACATTACATACTATCACAAAGCAGCTGAGCTAAACATATGAAAGATAATCCCAACAAACAAAAGAACGAATTTCTTACGCTTGTTTCACACTATACGGTTTTGATCGTACGGCAAAAAACCGTACGGCTGTAAATGTGAATGAAAGCATGGGATCTTTCACATTATACGGCGACGGTAAAATGCCGCTGCCGTGTCGTGCAACAGCCGGTCGCCGCACGGCACCTTTGATCAGTGGCTTCCAAATTGGACGGTTGTGAGTCGTACGGCATCGACAGCTACGTTGTATTGTATTGTTGTTCAATTGTGTTATTACTATTTTGTGATAATGTACTATAAAGTAAAATAAATATCAATTTAAACTCGGTCTGCACAGCCACAATATGTTGAGTCCTGCCCTAGCACAGGCTTTGCCAAGTTGGGCAGGAAACATTAATATTAATATGTTGAAAAAATGTAAATTAAATAAAATTAAATAAATAAAATAGATTATTTTAATTAAATTGTTGAAGAATGGATAAAATTGATGTTGATGTTGATGTCGGAAATAGTTAAAAAATTTACTTTCGTCGTTTCTCAAATCTTCAAAGAGTGTGTAAAATAATCCTACCGCCTCTGGTTAATGGGGTGAACCCAAAAAAGGCGATTTCGTTTCACTCGGCGACGATGCAGCAACCACAAAGCAATAATTTTTTTACGATTCATATTACCACAAAGATTAAACAAACGAAGTAAACATCCGTAGAATTGGTCACGGCAAAAATCCGTGCAATGTGAAAACAATAATGTCACGGCAAAAACTCGTACGGTTTTTTGCCGTACGATCAAAACCGTAAAGTGTGAAATAAGCGATAGAATCTTCGGTACGCATGGTGCTGACAACAAAGCAACGACATAACAAACGAGTACCTACTATTTATTGCTTAATGATGACGAATTGTTGTCTTTATATAGGGTATAATATCATTGTATCGGGTGTTTTTTTAGAGTGATAGAACTTCCGATCGGGTTAACTGTGATTTGACGAAAGGTAGAAACAAGCTATGTTGTTTTGACATTTCTGTTATGTAAGCATTCATAAATTATCATGGAAAGACTCACGCCGCAAAAACGTTTAGAAATTGTTGAAATTTATTTTTTAAAGTCAGGGTTTTATTCGCCAAACGGCAAACTTTTAACTTACAGAGCACTTCGTGAAATTAATGGTTTACATAATCGTCTATCAGAGCAGCTTATTTGTCAATCTATCGATAAATTTCAGGCAAAATTTTCTCTACTCGATGCAAAAACAACAAGACAAGAAACTGGTACGTACGGAAGAAAATATCGGTGCTGTAAATGCTAGTGTTAATGAAGATCCAAATTTGTCTATTCGTCGAAGTTCACAGCAAGTTGGACTCTGTGCATCCTCCGCATGGAAAATTTTGCGTATAGATCTTGGTGTACACTCATACAAGATCCAACTGGTTCGAGAACTAAAGCCATTTGACCATAATAAGCTTCGTTTGTTTGCTGATTGGGCCCTAGAACAGCTTGAAGTCAATCCACTTTTTTCTCGAAAAATTGTGTTTAGTGATGAAGCTCATTTATGGTTGAATGGCTACGTAAACAAGCAAAATTGCTGTATATGGATTTTTTTGCGGTTATGTGAAGTCACTGGTTTATAAACCAAAAACAAAAGACGCTTTGGAAGTCAACATAACTCGCGTTATTGATGAAATAAGACCTAGATTACTCGAAAAAGTGGTCCAAAATTGGTCTGATCGAATGCGGTTACTCAAAGCTAGTCGTAGTGGACATAATATGTCGGAAATTATTTTGAAAACTTAAATGTCATAAAATTATCTTTTAAATAAAAAAATTGGCTTCAATCTTAATTTGATTAAATATCCATTTCAATTTAAAGTTCTATCACTCTAAAAAAAAACTTCCGATATGAGCGATAAGGTAAACCAACCAGAGTTAAGTAATTTTCGACGTTTTAAGGAGTTTATCGTTATATCGAGTGACGTTAAATGGAGTTTACACTGTATATTTATTTAAGGCACAGTATCAGTAAAAACTCCTGCCATAGCAGCATACTTTCATGTGATGATGTCAATATAATTTCCATTTTTCTTGTCCACATGATGTGAAATACAGCTGTAAAATTTGGAATGGGTACTCGTGTAACTACATGATATTTTCTGTATTTTTAACGTTGATTACGTCAATGAAACGAGAATGCGTTATTGTTCGTTTTACTATTGTTGCTTATTTTACTTTGTATTCTGTATTTTGACGTGAAAAAATTGTCACAAAACACAAATATTATCAGATTTATGACATGCTAATGTTGCTGTACGTAGTATGTAACAATGCGGTAGTATTTTGCTATTATTAATCAAAAGTACTAACCTTGATACTTTTTTGAAACGATTTATCAAAAAAATATGTATTTTTTTATTTAACGAAGAAACACAGGTGTTTTGACACGTGTCAACAATATCACAATTAATTAATACTAAAATTTCTGCGAGGCATTAATTAATTGTTTCGATCTTATCTATGGATTCAATTCGAAACAGCTTTATATAAAATTTTAAAAATAAAGTTTCATTTTTATAGAAAGGGCGATCGAGTTAACGAATCTGTAATGAATTGTGATTCGTGTAAATACGGCTCTTTAAGTAGATCGTGTATCCTCACAAACGAGACGATCGTCCGATCACCCTGATGAATAAATATAAATTATTCAAAACATAATAGTTAAAACAATATTTTTATTCTATAACTTTCTGTCAAACGTCGTATACAAGGTGTTGACCGAAAATGGTTACAGAGAATCCTACTAGATATAAAAAAAGGATTTGTCCAACTCGAGACTTACTATTGAAAACTGCTGAGGTATATTTTTTGTCCAAACTCAACCGGAAGTATACAATTTACATGCATTTTTTTATAAATGGCCACATTTTTTTACATTTTTGAATTCTATATTTTTTGCATTATATATTCATATAAAATTTTCATAAGGTTGTATAAGAAAATAATCGAGAAAAAGGTTATCAATTTCTGTGCTAAATGCCGACGAATCTCTAACGTATTCTTATACATTGATTTTGCCTGTCCCCCATATAACGCCGTGTATATGAGGCCAGTTTCCAAGTTTTATAGTTCTGTGACCACGTGACTTTCATATCACCGATTTTTCGTATCACCCAATATACTTCTGTACCACAATAACAGCTTATACTGTGAGAGTCCCCGTGGTCGAGCGGTTACGACGTTAGACTAGTAATAACTAATAACAGGGTCTCGAGTTCGATTCCCACCAACATCATTGGAAATAATTTTTTTCTACTTAAATATACAGTAATAATTATTTTTCATATAGCACATGTGTAAAATTAATAATGATAATTATTACTATGTATTTAATTAATAAATTGACAATCTTTTCTCGAATATTTTATTATGTAACCTTATAAAAACTTTATATAAATATTATGAATTCATAAAGAAAATAACGGAGATTTCGAAAATGTAAATAAATGTAGCCATTAAAAAATGCATGTAGATACACTTCCGGTTGAGTTTGAAGTACAAAAAAAAAATACCTCAACTGTTTCCGATAGTACCTAAGTCTAGAGTTGAACAAATATTCTTTATTTTCTTTAAAAATGCTAAATTAAATCAATTTTGAAAAATAAATAAATAAAAATAAATAAATAAATAAAAAAGTCAATGCAGGAATAGTATATTACACCACAAGGGCCGAAAGTGTAATATTTTTGCCCTGCGTGCCATGACGCCTGGATATCACACTTTCGGCCAGTGTGGTGTATACTATTTTTCTTCATACCTCGACCGTAAGCACGCTTATTAAATACATTAATTACTTATTAATTACATAAAAACACGTATCAATTTTAAGCAAGCAGCTTTGAGGATACACGAAAAAACACGAATGACAGCTGTTCGCGACCATTAGGATTGCTATGGAAACGGCATCAGAACAAGAGTTGATTGGTTGTTTTTGCTTTACTACCGCCTGAACGTACGAGCTTCCCGCATCGGTGCGTGTAATCGCAACAATGCGTAAATGTTAGACTTTTTGCGTTACAATTGATGTCAAAAGTATCCACTTTTGATAGAGGTATGAAGAAAATTCCAGCCAATTGGGCGACGGGACCATTCCAACTTTAAAAATGTTGACATTTGATTATAATAAAGAAAATAAAATTTCTGATATAGTGTGAGGTGACGCGGGTAATTGCTAGTATTCAATATGATATTTGCTATTCGTTGCCATGGTTACCTACGTAATATTATGTTTCGCGTCATGTAAACATTTCTGTATTTCTGACAGATCCATAAAAGAAAAGAACGGCTGATTTTTTTTTATTTTCAAAATATTTCCGAAACTATAAAGTTTAGAAAAAAAAATGTTTTACGAAACTTTCTTTAAAAAATAAATAAAATAATAAACCGTTATGAAAAGTATACCATTATTATATAAAACACACCGTTTTAGCATATATCTCTTCTGCGCATGCGCCGATTTTCCCCAAAAATAATAGAGCTTTTCATATTTACATACCCAACATCCTCCCAAAATTTGGTTTCAATCCGCTCATCCGTTTGACCTGTATCGTGTTCACAGACAAACAGACTAATTCAGACGCACAGAGTTTTTCCAAAAATATGTTTTTTTGGATTCGAGGGACCTCAAAACCTTATAAAAACGGAAAGATATTGTAAAATTTTTGAAAAGTGATTTTTGACCTAAACTGGTACCATTCTCCACTTGTGGGTTGGAATGGTAAAAAACTATTTGCACTTTTTTGTATCTAGTAGGATACACGAATTATTCACTGTTACCACTTTCGATGAACACACTGTACAACACCCCTTTTCAAAATCGTATTATGTAGTTAGTTTTATAAATTGACCGTGTAAAATCATACAATTAGTAAACAAATGAATAGTATTACAATGGCTCGATGAGTGAATGAATATAATGAATCGTTTCTATTGTTGCATAAATGTAATGCATTGTGATGCTGTGATGCGATGTGACCATATATAGTTAGCACTCTGCATGGCCGGCTGATGAACAAATATTGATGATAGCAAAACATAGCGCTAAACCTCTGGAATTTGGAATTGAATGGATCAACACCGGAGGCTCATTCCATTTGGTACATATTACAATAATAATATTAATATTCATTTGAAAACAATAGTGCATAGAAGATTTGAATCAAAATTTTTTTTAAAGTTAGGGTTTGGTGTTAGAAATTAGTCTTATGCCGGAACTTCACATGGCTATTTGTATTTGTGTATTTGGCATATTTGGCAAACAATTACCAAGTGTGGAGGGTCTATTTGACAAAGTGTTGGCCTTATTTGCCTATTTGACAAATAAGGCCAATACCAAATACGCGTTACCGTGCGCTTGTCGGTTTTTCGAGGCACATCAAAGGAGTCAAATAGGCAAATACGGCAAATAAACCGTCCACACAATGGCTATATTCAGAAGCGCACGCGCCGTAAACCTGTACGGGCGTGCAGTATTTTTGTGTCTGTGCTGTGAGCGAGAACTGGAACAATTACTATTGAAAATTAATTGGAACAATGAAACAGTGCTAAAATTCCTGGAATTTTGAACCTGCGTTCTGTTGCCAAATGTTTGTGTGTTTGCTATTTGACTGCTACGTGTGGATGGTCGTATTTGCCTCTATTTGCATGTTTGTCTTGAACGTCATATATTTTGCCAAATACAACAAACACCCAATAGCGAACACAAATAGCCATGTGAAGTGCCACCTTTAGATAGATATACATTTATTTGCGGAGCTATTATAAAATAGATACAAAACGTCAATCCAAAAATCACAGTAATTATGGTGACATCAAATCATTTAGATCATAAGGCACAGATTGTAAAAAGTAATGCTTTAGATTTCTTTTAAATTGAAACTCATTATTTTCATTTTTAACCACTCCAGATAACGTTGCATATATTTTATGTCCTATGTATAATGTATATAGGTGATTTTTCTTAAAATGCCGTTTTATGTTTCATGGCCACGTCGATATTGTGTGTGTGTTAAAGGCATTTTTACAATGACGTTGAAAAATGGTTGAAGTTTAAGTTTTTGGAAAGTAGAATATCGGCCAAGCGTCTATAAATTTTTTCCATTCCGTTCCTAAGCCAGGGGATGCAATCGAAGATCCTTGCATCTCCCTCGCGACGTTTAGTTTTTGTACATATTTTTTTTCAAAAACCACGGTGAAGCAGTTTGAAGTTTTATCTCCCAAGATAAAAAGTTTATTAAAATTTTTATGTTTACAGTTATTTATATAATACGTTTTAGTGATGGTACCAATTTTCACCCAGGACATTTAATGTATGATTATTTTTTCTAAAGGGTTTGAAACTATTTTCAGCGTTTATTTTATTTTTATGGGAAAAACTGCGAAAAAAAAACCATCATTGTATTATCTCCTAAATAGGGTTACAACGATATATCGGTCAACCGATTTATATCGATATATGTACATTCCCGATATGATATTATCGATATTCTGGCATACAAATATCGGAGAGCATGAAAATATTGAAAGAATAGAATAGAATAGAAAGAAGATTTATTTTTTCAAATTGTAAATAATTTGGTATTAATAATATATCACAATTTTATAATTGAAAAAATAGTAAGTATATCCTAAGGGTTCCCCGTATTAGATATACTTTTCCAATATACTATTAAAATTTCTCCGTTGAAACGGAAATTCACATATATGTATGCATATTAGTGAAAAAATTTTAAACTAATCGAACTGAACGTTTACTTCATAACATCAAAAAAATATTCAATATTTTCAACGGAAAGTAGCCATGATTTTAAATCTTTACTAAATTTATTGTAATTAAATATATTAAAAAGATGTTTCGGTAGTTTATTATAAAAATACGGGCCTGTGAATACGAAATGTCGTTGTAAAATGGTTTTATTCGATTTTGGCACATAAACGGCTTGATGTCTGAGTGGATAGATGCTTACTTTATAATTATCATAGCCGCATCTTAAGTAGAAAATTTTTAAGACTTTATAAACGTATAAGTGACGAATAGGTAAAATATGTAATTTTTTAAATAATGGAAATGAATGCTCCGTTGCGATTTTAAAGCAAATGGATCTAACTATTTTTTATGCATGATCAGGATCGGTTTGAAATATTTAAAGTATGCGCCTCCCCAGCATTCAAGTCCATAATTTAATTTAGAGTGTATAAGTGCGTGGTATACTGACATCAAGACAACATGTGGATACTTCATTCTTAAAAAGTACAGAGTACGGAGCGAATTTCGTAAAGACTTACAAATATTTGATATTGCCAAGAAAGTTTGCAGTCAATATAGATGCCTAAATACTTAAAGTGTGAAACTTTTTCTAGCTTGATGCATTTATTGTCTTTGCAGTCAGAGCAAACAGGTACATGATACGCAATATCCCAATTAATTACTGACGGGCTGTGAATATCAAATATCATATATTTGGATTTTTCGCTTAATTTTAATTTATGACCATGGAACCATTTACAAATCGAATTTAAATCCTGTTGCATGGAGGTCTTTACATTATCCCAAGAGTTTTTCGAATAAACCAATGCCACGTCATCTGCAAAAGCTGTAAGATGACCGTGAAAAGTTGAGTTACATAAACTGTGAATATATATTAAGAAAAGAATAGGGCCTAAAACTGATCCTTGAGGAACACCGTGCTTAATGTTATTCGAAGAGCTGAGTATAATAGATATTTTAACTTTTTGGGTGCGATCTGCCAGATAACTTGAAAACTAATTACTGGCAACGCCTCTAATTCCAGCTTTATCCATTTTGTTTATTAATATACTGTGGTCTATGGTATCAAAAGCTTTAGTGATATCAATGAATAGACTTGCAACTTTTTTGTTGTCATTAATGGCGTTATAAATTCGGTTAATAAATTCCAATAATGCAGCTTCTGTACTTTTATTCGGTGTGAAGCCAAACTGCTTGATACTAAAAAAATTATTATTATTTAAAAATTTCAGAAGTCTTTTTTTCATCAGTGATTCAATAATTTTCGAAAAAATAGATGACAGCGAAACAGGTCTATAATTTTTTATATCTTTTCGAGATCCTTTTTTAAAGATAGGTACAATAATTGAATTTTTTAAACAAGATATATTTACATTACCGATATGATTTTATTGATATTATGGTATAAAAATATCGAAGAGCGTTTTGAAGGGTAGGTACACGGGAAGAAGGAGATTTGTCAGTAAAAATTCGAAATTAATTTTTTTATGCCATCTTGTAGCCAAAAGTCGTACCTTTCTGTTGGTGTATTCATTTTAGACAAGAATACGCTAAGTCAAAAGTTATAAGCGTTGAAACGAATGCATCAGCAAGTAAATGGCAAGATCTTAAACCCTTCAAAATGCTCTCCTGCACAATTTACATTTTTTGACAAGTTGCCTTCTTCCCGTGTACCCTTTAAATATGACTTAAAGAATTAAAAAAAAGGTAATTCGTGAAGCTAAAGGTTTTTAAACTCAAGGTACTAAAAATGGTCATCGTTTTCGCGCAAGCTTAAAAAAATTTCCCTCGTCTTCGTGCATGCTGATATCGATATTGAAAGGGCCGATATTATCGATATATTTATCGATATTAAAATCATTTTGCATCCCTAATCCCAAACTCTTCATTATATTTAAAGACAAAGTATGAAACAACACATTTTTGTAAACTACTTATATTTTATTTTAAAAAATATATCTCTTCCGAAAATGACATTAGGCAATAGGTCATATGCATAAAACTCCAAATTGGTTAAAATTTTTATTTCGAAATATATTTTAGTTCTTGATCATAACGTAATGGTTATTTTATTAATCTAATCACTGAAAAAAATACAACTAATAAAAAAGAAATGTAGAAAATAAGCGCTATTTTCGAATTCTCAAAACGCATCGTGACGTCAGAGTATATATCAACAACAGTTTCCATGACGACGATGTCGTCTCACAGTAAGATTATGTCAGTATTTAGAGAAAACAACAAATAAACTTCATTTAGAACATTGACAATTTGGCATCAAGGTTGGCATGCATCGTATATAATGACGTCACATAAGCCTGCGAACATGGCCGATTGTTTAAACTGTCTATTTTTGAATGTGGAATTTAATATTTTTTTTCTTATGATAATATTACATTTTTAAATGATTATCAATTTTTTTCCGTATTATGGTTGACTAAATAATCTATTAAAAATATAAAAAAAATCATGCATATGACCTATTGTAATTTTCAAAGAGATTGGAAGAAATTTAAAATTTAAAATAATAACAATAATAATAATGCGTTTATCGCCCGTGTCTCGACTTTATGTCATAACAGACGTCATTCGCACCATTTTCCATCTACATTTTTAAACTTCAACTTAATTAATAGTAACGGGCGAATTAAGGAATTTTAGGACTTTAGGATAAAGTAGGCAAATTTTGAGCATAGGAGTTTGACAGGTAATCAGCCATGGCGATGAATAAGGAAACATCTCGATATTTATTTGGAATTATTGAGGTAAACCGTGAAAAACCTCAACAAGATGGCCGGTACAAGAATTACCTTTTCTCGGCAAGAGGCAGCAGGAAAAAGTCCCAACCACATCTGCCCCGCCGGAATTCGAACTCGGTACCTCCCGAATGTGAGCCTAGTGCTCTCACCACTACGCCACCCGCTCGGTAAACTAACAGAATAATGAATGTATGAGTCGATCTACTATAGCTAACTGAACATTATGTTACTGTTAGTTCTAAGATTATATTCGTGGGTCATACAAGGGCCTTTGAGGGCCGAATCGGATCTCAAATTGAACGGATCAAACGGAAAGCCACCCTTTGAATGCACATGCGTTCAATAAACCTTCACGCAATTACGCTGATGATATTTCATGTTAATTACATTATGATGTTATGTACATTATATGCGTTTAAGTACAGGGTGTCCCTGAATTCCCTATGTAAAATATAGCGATTTGCTACAAATTTTACGAAAATTAATTCCTAAAATAATATGATCGACTTACTATTCCTAATTGACAAGATCAACTACAGTGTAAACTCTATATAGCGAGACTCAAGGCACTGTGTACTTTGTGGCGTTATTGAGAGTTGTCGTTAAACGGAAAGAAGAAATAATCCATTAATATTTTTTAACTATCAAATTATTTACTCATAATATATAAAATTTACAACTGACAAACAAACATTTATACTATCACAAATTACAGCTGAGCTAAACATATGAAAGATAATACCAACAAACAAAAGAACGAATTTTTTAGAATCTTCGGTAGGCATGATGCCGACAACAAAGCAACAACATATCAAACACATACTGTTTATTGCTTAATGATGACATATTTTTGTCGTTATTTAGAGTGTATATTATTGTATGAGCAACAAGGTAAACCAACTAGAGTTAAGTAATTTTGAGGTTTTAAGGAGTTTTCCGTTATATAGAGTGACGTTAAGTGGGGTTTACACTGTATGAGAACAAAGAAACGCATTTATTCAACAACCGTGAAATAAAGAAACATCTCCGTCCGTCTGTTCGTATATTACAGCTTTACAACTTCGCCATATTTCCATCGATTCGAATGAAATTTTACAGGTAGGTATTTTAGGTCAACCTAAAATCGATATTTTCAGAACGAATAGTAGGAACTGAAACATTCTATTCCTACTATTCGTTCTGAAAATATCGATTTTAAATTCAAACACTGAGCAATTGATATTCTTTTAAAGGCTTCAAACCTCTGACTGACGATGATTCCCCCGTCGGGAAAGTGACTGACGAGTATTTTCACGTTTAATCATCAATTATTTACAATCTAACAAATTTTCATCAGCAGATTTATCACTTTTTTTCACAGTTTTTCCGACGAGTTTCACTGCTTCCCACGCCCACACCCACCGCGGTCGTGCTGACTGACTTTCGATTTCGAACAGAGTAATCGTTAAACTCTTCAATCAATTACATTTGAGTCGGAGATAAATTACTGATAAATTTTGACACCACCTCCCGGACTATTACAATTGTGCAATAATATTACAAAAAAATAATTTAGGGGAGTTTTCCATACATAGAGTTGAGGGATGAAACTCTTTACTTTCGGCATCAATTGTAAGACAGACAGTCTAACATTTAGGCATTGGTGGGATTACGCGCACTAATGCGGGAAGTATACGTACGTTCGGGCGGCAGTTAAGCAAAATAACCTATCAACTGTTGTTTAGATGTCGTTTTCATAGCAACTCTATTACATTTTAGCTAATAGTCGCGATCAGCTGTCATTCGTGTTTTTACGTATAACCTCAAAGCTGCTTGCTTGGAAGTTATCTGTGTTTTTATGTAATTAATAAGTAATTAATCAATTAATGTATTTAGTAAGCGTACTCACGATCGAGATTTGAACAAAAAAAAAAAAATAGTATACATCACACTGACCGAAAGTTTGTTATTCTTGCACTGCGCGCCATGATGCCCGGGGCCCTTGTGGTGTAATATACTATTTCCTAAGATATCACCGAGGCTTTAGTCTTGGACTATGTACATTAATTGCTTTTTGTTACATTCTGTATAATATGCGTAGTACAGTTCTGTATATGAAATGACATGTAATTAATGTTTGGTTACTAATTAGTCATCATAAATTTGTCGATATTTTTTGATCTGTCATTATACTTCCCTTAAAAACAAAACTCCTTTTGTGCGAATCCTTAATTTTATCTCGATTTAATTACTGCGATGTTATTTATGGCTGTAGAATTTCTCAGGAGGATAAACAAAAATTGCAAAAAATGCAAAATGCTTGTTTTCGATTTGCCGTGAATATTCGTAAAAGAGACCATGTTTCAAAAAAAATGAAAGAAGTCGGTTGGCTTAAAATGGAAGCCAGGCGTACGCTGCATTTAAGCTGTACTACGTTTAAAATTCTTAACTCCGCTAATCCTAAGTATTTATTTGAAAAATTCCAAAAAAGAACATCGTTGCATACCAGAAATATTAGAGATAACAATCAACTAAATTTACCATACTGTAATAGCACAATATATCAAGGTTCTTATATTTATAACGCTATAAAACAGCATAATGCCATGCCCAAAATACTCCTTCAAAAACTCTCTTACAAAACTTTTAAATTAAAACTAAAAACTGAATTATTATCGAAACAATAAATTTAATTTTCAATTTCTTTTCTTTTTTTTTATTTTACAATACTCAGTTATAATAAACTTTCTGTTATAAGGTATACCAGTATATTTTTCATATTTTTCATATCGGTTTATTATGTAGTGTATGTATTTTTCCAAGAATAAAAGACATAATTGTACATTTATATGTAAATTAATATTGTTTATGTATATTATGTAAAAATTGAAGATGGTTAAGCAGAACAGCCATTGGCTGGACTTCGCCAAAATAAAGAATCTATTCTATTCTATTCTTCTATTCTATAAGACGTGAAATATTTTACCTGTATCAGGCTTGCAGAAGTACGAAATATTACGATAGATTTTTTTAAGCAATTATATCAAAATACTACTGCACCAATTTGAATAATTCTGCTCGCTGTTTAAAAGCAGACTCTTCGAGCAACATAGACCAAAGCTCTGTTCCAACCTCTCTGCGAACAGTAACAGAACTGTCACAGCCATGCGCAGCAGCTAAAATGTGTTCCAAAATCGATACAGTCTCGTTTTAGCTACTGCGCATGACTGTGACGGTTCTGTTACCGTTCGCAGAGTGGTTGGAATGCTTTTTATAATTTACTAGTGGTCCCGCCGGTTTCACCCGGGTGAAAAAGGACGAATGGGGGGGAGGTACATGAAAACGCACATTCATCTTAGTTTATCGAGATGAATGTTGTGTTCAAATTTCATGATGATCGGAGTTACCGCTCAAAAGTTTTTGTCGGTCGGACAAATTTTAAATTACATTTTGCAACATTTTTCATTGATGCTCCGCTCCTATTAATCGTAGCGTGATATTATATAGCCTATAGGCTTCCTCGATGGGCTATCTAACAAAAAAAGTCTTCAATTCAAACCAGTAGTTCCTGAGATTAGCGCGTTCAACCAAACAAACAAACTCTGCAGCTTTATATATTAGTATAAATTTTTTAGTAATATAAAAAATTAAAATTGATTTTATAGTGCTGCCGTCTCTTTTTAAGCAATGCAATTTTTTTGGATTTAACACTAGTGCCGTGCGAAATAATGTAAACTTTTGTGTTATTTGAAATCTACGAATTTTTGCGGGTTTTGTGACGTCTATCAGAAAAATTGCCAACTTTGATTCAAATAGAAATCGGAGCAAATAATTGTACAAAGAAGGGATAAATTAATTTGCCTTTTTTTTTATTTCTTTTTTGAAGACTTTATTTTAAAATTTTCTCGTAAACAAAATGCCTTAAAAGAACCATTTTATAAAATAGCGAACTAAATGAGAGATCAAATATTTTAACAGCAAATAAACTTGTAAAAAACATTTCAAAGAAATGCTGTGGGATTATATAAAAGGACTAGCTTTTCATTATCCGGTGTATTTGTGTGGGTATTACAAAATGCTATTCCACTTTGTTCATATTTGATTTTGCTTCAGGCTTGTGAATACAGCTCACAAACTGAGTTCTAACTTCTAAAGATTCGCTTTTATTTTGCCGAATCGAGATAGATGTTGTAGATTATTGACGCTCAATAACAAAGGTCGTAAGTGTCTATAAATTTAAATTATTTATCCAACAGTCATAACAGAATACCAAAATTTCTATATTTTTGAATACATTTTCTTAACACGATTTTGTACAAAATTATAACAAAGCAGGGCCGCCGTTCAGATTCCTGCTGACAAAATACTGTATGTATTCGCTAAAAAATTGACTGACATATTTAATTGTGAACTTGCCATTAAAATAATTAACATTTTTTTTACCTATTTCAATATTCGGCATACTCGATAGTAAGCAACTTTTATTCGGAAATTAGCGGCCTATTTCGGTTTCAGCCGGGTGCAAAACTGTAATAATTATCAATACATAGTCTCTCTCTGTTTCTCTCTTACATAGGCTCTTTCTTTCTCTGTAAATATTATATTGACCTTCCCATCTACACAACAACTATCAAACTGATCGTCATATTTTTTTTATTGAGATTTTCATATAAAAATACCATCCCCGACTTTTCCGATGGGTTCTTCAAAAATGTTTTTTCGTACAAACCTTGTCCTGACAATTACGAACACAACAAAAAAAATCAGCCAAGTCTATGAGCCGTTTTTAAGTGATGCTCCGTTATACATGTGGTAATTGATTTTTATTTATACATAGATGCCAGTAACTCTCTAATGAACTTAGTCTGTGAGTACGATATGGGTTTATCGGATGAACAGATTGAAACCAAATTTTGGGATGTTGTTTAGTATATGCAAGTATGAAGAGCCCTATTGTTTTTGGAGAAAATCAGCGCATGCGCAGAAAAGATATATGCTGTAACGGTGTTTTTTTTATATAATAATGGTATACTTTTCATAACGGCTTATTAATCTATTTCAAGAAAGTTTTTTTTTTCTAAACTTTATAGTTTCGGAAATATTTGTAAAATAAAAAAATCAGCTGCGTCTTTTGTTTTTACATGACGTGGGACATATTATTTAGGTAACCATGGCAACGAATAGCAAATATATTGAATACTAGCCATAACCCGTGTCACCTCACGCGATATCCGAAATTTTAATTTCTTTTTTATCAAATGTCAATACTTTTAAGTTCGAATGGTCCCGTTGTCCATTTGGCTGGAATTTTTTTATAGTAAATTCGTCTTAAACTGACGACAGTGTGACCGGATATGAACAGGGTGTATGGGAAAAAGCTCGCAATTCACTATTGAAGCGAATTGGGTCAATACACCAGTCGCTTGGCACAATGCGACGTACAATAAAACCAATAAAAGTATGAATAAATCGTCCACAAATCGATGTATTGATGCCAACAAAAACGATAGAAATGTCTCCGCCAGCGGTAAAGAATAACGGTTCACACAACTGTATATATAGAACGTGCACTACTTGTTGGACACGAATTATACCAGTGACTCTACATATTTTTTAAAGAACCGTGAAGAACTCGTTTCCAAAAATCTTGAAACCGTTTTGTCTTTCGCTCGCAAGTTATGAACAAAATCAAACTACTTTAACAAAAATCCACTAGAAAATATATCACTTAATCGTTTTTCTTGTAAAAGATACCTAAAAACGAACCACGTTATTTAAATAAAATGATTTAGAATTATTGTAGTGGAAGTAATGGGTTTCGAATATGGTGGGAGGGCGGGTCTAATCATATACCAACACGGCTTGTCTTTTTACTCTTCGACGCGGTGTGTGCGTATAAAAGTGTCTGATGAACGCAGCGGAGACATTTTACAGCAGTCCCCAACACAAAATAATTTTTAAATAGAATAATTTTGTTCAACAGTGATAGGCAGTCCTCCAACTCGATTTGCAGAAATATTTATAAAAATCTACAAAGGGGTATATGAATTCAGTCTAAAAGTATGCAATATGCAAATATGAAGAGCCCTGTTGTTTTTGAGGACAATCAGAGCATGCGCAGAGGAGATATATGCTACAACGATGATTTTATATAATAATGGTATACTTTTCATAACGGCTTATTATTCTATTTATTTTTTCAACAGTCTCGTTAAAAACATTTTTTTCTAAACTTTATAGTTTCGGAAGTATTTTAAAAATAAAAAAATCAGCCGCTCTTTTGTTTTATGGATCTGTCAGAAATAAACTATTTTGAATCTTTGATTAACGTCGGATTAGAACTCTTCAATAAATAAAATTATCGACCAATTTTTCAGACAATATATTAACAAAAATTATTAATAATACATTAACGTTTTGATCCGGATTTGGATCTTCTTCAGAACGGATCTAAAAATATATTTTTTTATATTTTTAGATCCGTTCTGAAGAAGATCCAAATCCGGATCGAAACGTTAATGTATTATTAATAATTTTTGTTAATATATTGTCTGAAAAATTGGTCGATAATTTTATTTAATAAACTATTTTGGCATGCTTTGATTAATTTTTATACAGGATATGGAACATATTATGTAGGTAACCATGGCAACGAATAGCAAATATTATATTGAATAATAGCCATTACCCGCGTCACCTCACACGATACCAGAATTTTTTTTTCTTTATTATAATCAAATGTTAACATTTTTGAAGTTGGAATGGTCCCGTCGCCCAATTGGCTGGAATTTTTTAATTAATTTAGATGAATTAATTATTTACGTTGTGGATTTGAGATGTTATACAGAATTTCTGAAAAATATTTTGATTGAATAGTATCATTAAGAAGTTTCGGTCCGAAATAAAAAAATGACTTTTGGAATTGCGATAAGTTGTGTTGAGGGATGTCAAATAATGAATAACGGGTGTTATAGGGATTTTGTACGGTTTGTAGCTTATTTAAGAGATATTGGGGCTCTTTAGATTTTAATATTTTTAGAAGAAAGTTACAAACGTTCAGCAAACCTCTGTGATACATATTAAATAAATTATGCTGCACAATGACAGGTAGAATGCTATGATTTTGAAAAGGAATATTGTATATGAATCTAATACAAGCATTTTGCAACCTTTGTGACTTACTTTGGGTATTAAAATCTAACGAGCTCCTATATGGGGATTTCCTATCGCTGTTCACAAAATCTTTGTATTTAAAAATTATGTTTTTCTTTTTATAGTTCAAGAGCTAGCTACGGAAATAGGTTTGCAATTTATAGAGCAACGAAATCCCTCTAGTAAGTATGCCATACTATCATTATTAATTAATCCGGGCGCCTGGCAGCTGTTCAGCGGTGGGTGTGAGAGTGGATGGGCAACAAAGGGGTTGTAAAATCAATTGAAAGTGTGCAATTTATAGAGCTCTGTGTTTGGTGTGATATTATAGCTAATTATGTATTTAATTCGAATATAACAATGCCAGGCGTTTTAATTGGGGAAAAAGTAGTGCCAGGTGACATCCAAGGTGCGGGAAAAAGTGCCAAGTCGTCTCATTTACTGGGTCAAATTTTATCGTAACCTGAAACATGAATGAAAAGTTATCAATATATAATATCTTGCAACGATATCATTCTTAATTAGTTAATTACATAATAAATAAAGTATACCTGAAGGTCCACTCTAATAAAAAAGTATAGGCTCAGTCCTCTATAAATGAGACGACTTTGGCACTTTTTCCCGCACCTTGGATTTTACCTGGCACTACTTTTCCCCCAATTAAAACGCCTGGCAATATTATATTCGAATTAAATGCATAATTAGCTATAATATCACACCAAACACAGAGCTCTATAAATTGCACACCTTCAATTGATTTTACAACCCCTTTGTTACCCATCCACTCTTATACCCACCGCTGAACAGCTGCCAGGCACCCGGATTTAATAATAATGATAGTATGGGACACTAACTAGAGGGATTTCGTTGCTCTATAAATTGCAAACCTATTTCCGTAGCTAGCTCTCCGTCTATTAGTCCACATTGCTATAAAAGGGTGTTTTTTTTTTGAGTTTTTTTTTAACTTTTAATCAGAGCCGGATTAATGACTATAGAGGCCCTTGGGCACTTAAGCGTGTGAGGCCCCTGCAAGGACATTTTTTTGAGGATGTTTTCTTTGAATAAAAAAATTTAAATGACAAAGATTTTATTTGTTGTTTTATAATTAATTTATTGACAAATAGTTACATACATTTTCGTCTCATCTTTTTTGAAACGAATTCATCTATGATCTCTTCAAAATTGATCGTTTGAAGTAGATCATTTTCTATACGTCAAAGACTATATTAATTTAATTTTTTCTGGCTAATAGTATTTTTATGCTCGTCTTTTATGAACGAAAGCCGGGAAAAAGTTCTTTCACCAGTACAATTTGTAGCTAGTACATTAATGACTCTTACTTACAGAAACATAGTATTAACGTATAAGTTTCATTTTATTATGTGCCTATGGGAGTTTATTGTTTAGTTTTTATAAATAAATAACAGTTCTATCACCCGAGTCATGTGCGATTGCCTGCTTATGGTTAAAACACCCCGAGTTATGTGGGTTAATTTGTTTGTACTTAGAAAAGTACGAGGCCCCCCTAGAAGCTCGAGGTCCCTGGCCCAGGCCCATCTAGCCCCATACGTTAGTCCGGCTCCGCTTTTAAATATAATTATGCATATGCTTGTCAAACTCAAACATTTTTCTGCAAGATTAAAAATCTAGTAGCAAAATAGGAATACGCCCACAACTCAAGTAAACATTTTTAGGTTTTCTGTCACTATGCCGATCATTGTTGAGGTGATATCAACGGATACTGGTTATGGATATACTTCCGTGAAATGTATCAGACCTTGGAGAACGAAAATGCACAGACACGACGACATTTTCAACTAAAACGTTCGTTAAAATTTTAAATAACAAAATAATTTTGTGATATAACATTTTTTTAAATTTGTATTCTTTTCAGTAAATATATTAACAGTTAAAAAAAGTCCGAAAAAAGATTTTGTGATTTTCCAGCAAACTTCAAATTTCTCTCTTTACGCGTAAATAAAGAGATCAAAACCATTTCCAGCTTTCCACGAATTGATGACAAATAGTACCTATATTACACCACAAGGGTCGAAAGTTTGATATGCTTGCACTGCATTCGGCATTGTTTTTCATACCTCGGTCGTAAGTACGCTTAAACGACATCTAAATAACAGTTGATATGTTATTTTTGCTTTACTGCCGCCCAAACGTACATATTACTTCCTGCATCAGGGCGTGTAATCACGCCAATGCGTAAAAATGTTAGACTTTCTGTCTTACAATTGATGCCGAAAGTATGTAGGTACTTTCGATCGAGGTATGAAGAAAAGTCTATTTTTCCTAGCCTATCAGTACATAAATAACTGCAACTATCACAACATAAGTGTAGTGTTACCATAGAAAAAGAATTAGAGCTATTTTTCCTCCAAGTGAGTCGTGATGAAGAATGGAGTAGGTAGTATATCGGGGGCATTCGCAAAGATCACGTTAAGAGAGATACGTGCTTATCTGTTCTATCGTTGTGTAAGACAGAGATGCATATATAACTTATCGACATTTGTCACACAATCCATCCGTGGTATCGGACATAAAGGCCAGTGCTAAATTGTGTACCATTTGCTACAAATCACAATCAGATACAGACCTGATATCTATACATGTGGGCGCTACGTAGGTATAAAGCAGTGGCGTGCGTATAGATTGGGGCAAACTTTAAACTGTCAATTGAAAACACTTTTGTATAGTGGACAATCACAGAAATTGCGGCATTTTAATCAAGTTTACTGTTTTCTGTTGTTTTTTACTTAATCAATACTAATATTATAAATGCAAAAATAACTTTCACGGCTAAACCGCTGAAAAGATTTCGATAAAATTAAGCAAGGAGACAGATTGTATCCTGAGGAAGAATATAGGCTACCTTTTGTCTAAAAAAACCTGAAGAGGGTGAAATAAAGGATCAAGTTTGTATGGGAAACCCATCGTTTCTCAAGTTAGGGTTATGCAAATTCGTGTTTAGTCTTTTGGTAAAAAATAAAGTATACATGCTTCAGCTAGTGTTAAATATAACTTATTCCCTTCATACACCATTGACATTTTTGGAGCAAAAACATTCATTCATTGACATTTACGGACGCAAATACTTATTATTTTTGTTCAGTAACCGAGCAGAGCGTAGTGGTGAGAGCACCAGACCCACATTCGGAAGGTACCGGGTTTGAATCCCAGCGAGGGCAGATGTAGCTGAGGCTTTTTCCCACTGCCTGTGGTAATTCCTGTACCGGTCATCTTGTTGAGGTTTTCCATAAGTTTCCCTCAACAATTCCAGATAAATATCTAGATGGTTCCTTATTCAAGGCCATGGCCGATTACTTGTCAAACTCCTATGCCTACCTTATCCTAATTTCCTAAAAATTCCTTCATTTCATTGCTATTAATAAGTTGAAGTTTAAAAATTGTAGAAAATAACGGGAAAATACTAATGGTGCAAACGGCGTATGTTATGACATAAAGTCGAGAAACGGACGTTAAGCGCATTATTATTAATGTTATTATTATTATTATTTTTGTTCAGTAATAACATAAATGTTATTATTTTACACGAACTTCGGTTAAAATTGAAGTATATACAGTGTAACTTCTTTATAACGAATCTCAAGGAACCGAGATTTTTTTTCGTTATAAAGAGTTTTCGTTATATGGAGGGAAGAAAGAAAAATAACCAAATTTCACCTAATTAATTTATTCCAAACACATATATAGTCAGTTAACTTTGCCTGACGTTTTTTGTTATGCCAATATTTGTTTTGTATTTTATTAAGTAGGTATCTTATGCAGGCTTGGGATGTGGTGGAATCATCATTAAACAATAGGAATTTTTCGTTAATGTTTGGCGGCATCAAGTGCTTATTGAATAGTTGGTTACGTCTGTAAATATTTGCTGACATCTAAATATGAACATTTTTTTTTATTTACAGAAAAAATCAAAAAATACAATAAACATATCAAAAGTGTGTGCTTCGACTGCGAGGCCATTAGCACATAGAAAAACAAAAAAAAAAGAAGGATATACAAATAAGGAGATAATAATAATGAGTATACGGTAAATATATGTATAGAAATAATATTGTTATATAATATGTAGTTGTATTATTTGAGGTAAGTATATTGCTATTTATATTTTATTTTCTAGATCTGTTAATTTTAGGAAATCGAGTATTTTGTTTATATTTTCATGTTTATTTAAAATTTCTTTTAGATCGGAGTTTAAAGCTGCAGTTTTCCTTTGATGTTCGTATAGAGGGCATTCGACTAAAATGTGCTTTACTGTTATTATAAGATTAATATGAACATATTTTTTTGTAGTAAAGAATGGCTGTTGCGCTATAAAGAGGGTATTAATATATTGGTTAGATAAACCGACCAAATTGTAAAAAATTCAACGTTATAGGGAATATTTCGTTATAACGAAGGACGTTATAAAGAGGTTACACTGTAGTAGTTTTAATGCAAAATGTAAAAAAATTATCATTATCTGTTATAACAACTTTATAAAGTGACGTATTATCTATTTAATAATGACTGTAAAGCAATAACTATCTACAAAGTAATGTATATTTGAATGCACTTGAAGTGATTGTTATTTAATGTTTTCAAATGGAGTTTTTTTTATAAAGCAATTCCTTCAAAACATAATATATTAAAAGACCGCGCACACTTATCTAGCACGACCCTCTCAAAATAGTATGAAACAGCATAAACCAGCACGGATCAGCAACTTTTAGTAACGGTTCCGTTTGCAGCAGACTTTTTGCAGTTTTCAAGTAGAAAATGGAACTGTGCAGTTCGGTGGAAGAATCTTTTTTGCCTATGTTGTGTGAAGAGGAGGAAAAGAAAGAAGCCAGGAAAAAAGAAGGTCTTGGGTTTATGAAAACGATACATCACTGGCCTACTAGATCGGTCCAGCACGGCTAGACAGAAATTGTAGGTGACCGTCATCTAATGTACGCTGCTCCATTCTTCGCGAACAGGCTTTACTGGCCCGTGCTAGTCCATGTTGTATAAGTGTGCGTGGTTTTTTAGAGTGATACCATTTTTTAGTCTGTAGCTTGTACAATGTACATGTATTATTTCTTTCAGAAAAAATCTACACAAGAACATGGAGGCTTAATAAGCGTATTTTTTGTTTTGTTTTAATGTAATAGTTGATCGTTTTACAAGGAATCTTTTCAAGCATTATTTCAATAAATTTGAAACTCTAATTTCAATAATATTTATGTTGTAGTTACATTTTCTATATGCATTTTACCTATTTAACACGTCAAGTAATGTCTGGGAATAAATAAATAAAAAATAAATAAAATTGTCGACCAACTTTTTTCGGACTATATATTAGCAAAAATAAAATTATAATTCAATAATACAAAAAATGACGTTTCGAAACGTCATTTTTTGTATTATTGATTTATAATTTTATTTTTGTCAATATGTATAAACTAAAAAGTATGAAACAAGAAAATTCTCATCTGAGGATAGCTGTGGTCATACCCATATGGCACCTACCCTAACAAAACAATACATTTTAACAGTATAGTAAGCGATTATATAAGCTCTAGGGCAAAGTGCATCACGCTATACGTCTAGAGGGGCATCAAAAAAAATTTTTTTTGAACTTATTTTTTATTTGTTTTCAATTTGCTTCCCTCTGGGATCAAAATTCAAAAATAAATGTATCCTATGTTACCCGAGCCATAATAGCGAATTGATTGGCACCTTATTTATCAAAATCGGATGAATAGTTTAGGCGCTACGGTGGAACATCCGTAAATACAAACATACATAGACTGCTAAACTCATAACCCTTCTTTTTGGCTTCGCCGCAGTCGGGTACTAAAAAATAGTAGGTTATATATGGAGTGCGTGAATTATGGTAAAACGAGTCTCAGTAATTTTTAATAGTCACACTGCACACAGGACATAATATAATTAAGCTCGAGATATATATATATATATAGTGTAAACTCTATATAGCGACACTCAAGGGACTGTGCACTTTGTGGCGTTATATAGAGTTGTCGTTAAACGGAGAGAAGAAGTAATCCAGTAATAGTTTTTTACTATAATATGTGTTTACTCATAATATATAAATTTACAACTGACCAATAAACATCCATACTTATCGAAAAGCAGCTGAGCTAAACATATGAAAGATAATCCCAACAAACGAAAACGAATTTCTTAGAATCTTTGGTACGCATGATGCCGACAACAAAGCAACAAGATAACAAACAAGTACTGTTTATTGCTTAATAATGACGTATTGTTGTAATGACAACAATACGTCATTATTAAGCAATAAACAGTACTTTAGAGTGGGTGTGTCGTTATTTAGAGTGTATCATTGTATGAGCAACAAGGTAAACCAACTAGAGTTAAGTATTTTCGACATTTTAAGGAGTTTGTCGTTATATCGAGTGACGTTAAAGGGAATTTACATTGTTGTATTTTTTCACTACATTGAAAATTAAAAAATATAGTCTTCTTTTGTTAAACTGACAGTAAGCCACTGTCATTACGAGGCACCTACGTAACCCACTCGCTCTATTGTAGATTCGAACAAGTGTGTTGTATATCAACCATTTGATCCCTTGAATTATACTGCCGTGAAAACACAGCTGAAAAACTCGTGTCACCGGTTTTAAATTAGGCTGTGTTCACGCCTATCAAGTACTGCAACTTCAAAGCTGAGTTGCAGAAAGCATTGTCAGAAAATCTTATTTGACCTTAGATTCTGGCCACACATATTTATCCATAAGAAAAGCATTGTGGAATTTAAAATCGGTCTTGCTTAACAATCATTGCTCGATTGAGACGATATTTATTTAAAACTGTGTATAGATCTTTTTAACATATAATTTTTTGTATGATACAGTTTTTGACACTATAAAAAAATAATTGATTAAATTATGTGAATACGAAAATTTATCGAAAAAGATATCAGAAATTATTGATTTCTGTTCAGAGATACATAAGGTTGATTTTATTTCAATTTTAAAAATAAATTTTTTGACATGTCAAACAACGCTGTCGTAGCGGTCGTCTGACGTCACACTTCAAACCATCATGACAAATGTTTTGAAGTGTGACGTCAGAATTGTATAGTAAACACACATAACTCTATATAAACGCACATACGTGAGTAAACATCTAAACGAGCTTCGTCTAAACGACACCGAGCCTTATTTGAACATGTTTGTATACTATAAGAATGACGTCACGGTAGGTAAATATAGCGGCTCGTGTTTTCGCGCCGACATATATGTATATTTGAAATTTTGGAGCCTATTTTAACCTAAAAGACGATTACATTTATGCGAAATTAAAATTTCTGTGGACTAATAACTATATGAAATGAACGCTTCAAGGCAATTTTAAAATAAGAGTCAAATTTTTTCTATGCATTTTGATTAAAAAGCTTGAAGAGTGATCTGTTTTTATGTATATCTGTCTGTTTAAATATTAAGGACACATATCAAATTAATACTGAAGGGTAAAATTTCGACATTTTTAAATATTTTTTTCCGGAATTTTGTAGGTGTTTTAGAATAAAAAAATGCGAGTTGTAGCTATAATCTGTCAAAAATCAAAACTATTCATTTAATCTCTATATACACTGATTGATGACCTCATATTTTAAACGTCTTTAATATACAATCTCTCTCTCTGTCTCCCTCTCTCATTTTAAGCCTTTTCCATAAATATTTTATTTAAAATATGTCTTAAAATTGTGTATTCTGATTTTTTGTGTTGTTAACCCAATTTCAACCGTTTATTTTATCGAGTGTACAAATCGAAAAAAAACACGGGATCGCTCGATCGGCTAAAACCCAGAAAATAGAGCAGCAGGACGAGTGTATCGGACTCAGGAGGCCCTCACAGGAGCACAAGAGTGCGAGAGAGGGAAGGATATACGTCCTGAATAGTTGCAAGGACATGCCTATCGGCTGACATCAGCAGAGACAAACAATATATTTATTTCGAACCGCCAGTCCCCTTTCAGAACGCTATTGCAGAGGTCGACAACATTTCTCTGTTATTTTATTTTAAATAATATGAACGAGTAGGTACCTAATTGTTTTGTTTCAAAATTTTTAATTTTGTTAGTATTTATTCCCCGTTAAATGTTTTTATTAAGTTTCTTTTAATAAACTGATTCTAAATATCCTTAGTAATGATTTTGTGAATTCAATTTTTAAAAATTTCTTTAAAAATGCAAAATTAAATCAATTTTGAAAAATTTCGTTAAAAAAGTCAATGCATGAATAGTATATTACACCACAATGGCCGAAAGTTTGATATTCTTGCACTGCGCGCCATGATGTCTGAGGCATCATGGCGCGAAGAGCAAGGTATCAAATTTTCGGCCCTTGTGGTGTATACTATTTTTCTTCATACCTCGGTCGTAGCTACGTTTATTAAATACATTAATTAATTAATTACTTATTAATTAGGTACATAAAATCACAGATAAATTCCACACAAGCAGCTTGGAGGTTATATGTAAAACACGAATGACAGCTGTTCGCGACTATTAGCTAAAATGTAATAGGGTTGCTATGGAAACGACATCTAAACAACACTTGATAGGTTATTTTGCTTTACTGCCGCCCGAACGTACGTACTTCCCACATCAGTGCGTGTAATCCCACCAATGAGTAAATTTTACACTTTCTGCCTTACAATTGATGCCGAAAGTATGTACTTGCGATCGAGGTATGAAGAAAAATAACTTTTCTCCCGCTTTATAAATACAATATTTGCATGTCACCGAAATAAAGTTTGTTTAAAAGCGTTTAGTAAAAACTTATTATCATATGAGAAATCTCAAATTGTTACTCGTACCGGTTATTATAATGATTATTACTTTACGCACTTGAGCGTTAATTAACTCGATTAATTTTCCCGTTGACATCTGACTGTCAGCGTATTCATAATAACGGAAGCAAACATTCATACGTGGTTTCTGTTCCATTGGGCCTATACCAACTGGAGAGATACGTACAGCAAAATATCCCTAAACGTACACCTTCTGTTGAGCCAGTATTTTGCTATGCCGGTCTACGAATTTGACGTTTTTTGATTATGATTTGGTGAACATGTCAAACGGTTTATCCTTTTTTATAGACTTCTTTAATGTTGAAATCACTGGCAATCAAGAAAAGGATATTTCAATTAGTTCGGGCATATTTGTAGATAGGGATGTGAAAAAATAATCGATTTTTATTTTAATCGATTATTTTTTTCTTATAATTGATTTCTTGTAATCGATTTTATTTATGACAATAATCGATTTTTAATGAATCGATTATAAAAATTACACATTTTAATCGATTTTTGTATATGGTGCCATCTAGGCGACAGACGATTCTTATTAGTTTTTTGATTCTTTAAATTCAAAGTTTAAAGCATGATTTGTTTTGTATTTTAATTTTCATACCAAAACCTTGTCGTTTTGCTTTTGATTCTTTGGTTTTGTTTTTATTGTAAATTACAATTTGTAATAAAATGTCAAATTGTACTAGAAATTGTTTCAACAATTCTAATCTGTATCAATAACCATAAGGCTGTCATTTTGGTTATTATTATTATACTTACCATTTTAAATGATTTTCATTCTAATAAATTGTTAATATTATTCTCTTAGTTTTGTTATAGGTATAGAAAAAATCAATTTTTCTACAAAAATCGATTATTTCTTTTAAAATCGATTTTTTAAAAATCGATTTTCATTCAAACTAAAAAAATCGATTATTAAGTAATCGATTTTTTTCATTCAATGTCACATCCATATTTGTAGAGGAAAAGAATACAAACTACAAAGGTTAATTATGTACGATAACCTGAAAGGGCAAGTGGCGAGAGGTAGAAGGAGAATCACACGGGTTACAAACTAAAAGTGGTCAAAATTAAACTGTTTTTGTGTTTTAAAATCAACAACCATACACAAAGTGCTGTCGAAATAAGTAGCTTTAAAAATTCTATAAAGGATGTGGAAGTTTATGACGTTAAAGTGCAGCTAGTTTCCAGACTCTGGTTTTGGTAATGGCTTTTAAGTGTTCGCTTCACACGATGCATGTATTGAAGCTTGCTTTATAGATAGGTTTGGTGCGCGCGCTGTGACAGTTCGAATGTTAACAAAAGTACACGCTTATTGTCTCTGAACAGAATACACGCTATAGCGCAGTGTTTGTTTGTCGACGTTTGCCTATGTCGCCCACGTGACAAGATACTGTTTCCTGATTGGTTCTGGCTCAAAAAAGCAAGAAAATAGCCGCGGTTCTAATTTTGAAATCCGTCTTGTGACATCGCAGGCGAGCCCGCAGAAACGTCATTTCCATTTTTGTAGCCCGCACGGCAGCCAGCCTAAGTCCCAGCACTGTTTCTAGCGGAAAAACCAACCTCGTCTGCAGCGGCCTTTATTTTCATTTATTTTGTCGAGTAACCGCTCGTTTTGATTTAGTATATAAAAAATAATACGATGAAGGAAGGTTTTGGTTGAGGATCATAAATAAGCTTTACCAATGTTTCACTAGTGGCCAACGTTTCGAAAAATTATATTTTCATCTTCAGGGCCTCAAACTGGTCAAAAGGTGGTAAATTGGTCTAACAATATACATGATCATAGAACAATTTACCACCTTTTGACCAGCTTGAGGCCCTGAAGATGAAAATAAGTTTTTCGAAACGTTGGCCACTAGCATTACATTGGTAAAGCTTATTTATTTATGATCCTCAACCAAAACCTTCCTTCATCGTAACATTCCATTGGATCAACACTACTTTAAGCTAAAAAATTCCAGCCAATTGGGCGACGGGACCATTCCAATTTCAAAAATGTTGACATTAATTGACTATAATAAGAAAATAAAATTTCGGGTAATGGCTAGTATTCAATATGATATTAACTATTCGTTGCCATGGTTACCTACATAATATGTTCCACGTCATGTAAAAATTAATCAAAGCATGCCTAACTACTTTATTTCTGACAGATCCATAAAACAAAAGAGCGGCAGATTTTTTTTTTATTTTCAAAATATTTCCGAAACTAAAAAGTTTAGAAAAAAAAATGTTTAACGAAACTTTCTTTAAAAAATAAATAAAATAATAAACCGTTATGAAAAGTATACCATTATTATATAAAAAACACCGTTTTAGCATATGCAAATTCTGATTGATAGAACAGGTTTTAATTTTTGCTCCATCTTTGTGATTTAATTACACTCATATTTCGGTGTCAAATATTATTTTTTTTCGTCGTAAGTGATAGTTTAAAAATCGTAGTTTTGTGTGATAGTTGTTTTGCGCTAAGGTGTGATAATAAAGCGGATATTTTAGTGTTTTTGATTACTTTTTGCAAAACTAATATATATTTTTTTTGTAATACTGATAATTACTTGTTTGAACTGTTAGTTGACACTTGATAAATTGTAGTATATAGGTATGGCTACTTGTTCTATGTGTAATAATGATATTGGTGGACGACCTACTGTTAACTGTGACTCGTGCAATGATACTATTCATGTGGAGTGCGCCAAACTGGATAATGTGGAACTTAAATGCCTACGATCAGGAAAAAGGCGCATTAAATGGGTGTGTGATAGTTGTAGTACCAAAAATAGTGAAATTTCATTGCTTAAAGACGCTATTTCGGAATTAAAAACTGAAATTAAACAGTTAAAGGACGTTGTGTCAAATATGCCCAAAAATGCTCCTGCCTTTAATTTTGAGGAAATAATAGCCGAGATTAACGATCGCGCGTTTCGACAGAAAAATTTAATAGTGTATGGAATTATAGAAAGTGAAGCAACTACTCCTGAACAGCGTAAAGAAGAAGATAAATCGGAGGTTTGCAATGTTCTAGCAACCTTACCTGTTTCGGTTCCAGTTGTAGATTGCAATCCCATTCGCCTAGGCCTGAAATCAAGTCGCCCTCGTCCAATCAAAATAACTCTAAACTGTCCGGAACACGTTCGTGCTATCCTAAAAGCTAAGAACAACCTGCGCGGTACAGATTATGAAAATGTGTCCATTAATAGCGATAAAACGGTACGAGAAAGAGAGCATTTAAAAAGTCTACGTGAGGAATTGCAAAGTAGACTTGCTGCCGGTGAGAAAGAGTTGACAATTAAATACTTTAATAATGTTCCCAAAATTACGAAACCAAAAAATGTAAACTAAGCCGCAAAGTGTCTACTAAAATGAAAGTAGGATTCACAAGTATTAGGTCACTTTTATGCAATGTGGATGAGTTGAAAGGTGTAATAAACAGCTACGACATATTTTGTGTTACAGAATCATGGCTTTGTCTGAACATAAACTATAATGATATTTATTGTGATGGCTACAACCTATTTAGGCTTGACAGACCAGTGGGTAGAGGTGGTGGTATCGTTGTTTATATTAAAAACAATATACAGTGCACTGATTTATGTCTACCAAGTGATACTATAGAACAAATTTGGTTGAAAATTTTTGTCAATGGACAGCAGTTCGCCTTAGGTGTCATATACAGACCTCCCAACGCAACTTTGGAAGATGGACATCTTTTAGAAAACAATTTGCGTGATATCTATCTTAACTATGATAATGTTGTTTGTTTAGGTGACTTTAACGTAAATATTTTAAATTATGATAGACAGTCACATCACATACTACAAATGTTCGATACACTTAATTTTCAGCAAGTCATCAACGAACCTACAAGAATTACTCAGTATACAGCCAGTTTGATAGACATGATTTTTGTTACCAATGTTAATTTAGTTACCAATATAACGCAGAGTACTCCATTAGGAACGAGTGACCATAATTTAATATCATGTCAGCTTGATTTCATTACTTCGAGCACTTCTTCAGCTGTGATAAATTTTAGAAATTTTAAAGATTTGGATCACTCCGGTTTTGCAGTTGATGCCTCATCAATAGATTGGAATTACATAAATTTCCTGCCAGATATAGATGAGAAACTCTCATTTATCAATAATTCCATAAGATTGTTAATGGACACTTATGTTCCAGTTCAAACAAAACGCGTCAAAAAGAGGTTTCCTCCATGGATTACTGCCAATATTCGTGCATTGATAAAGTGTAAAAATTCTACTTGGCACAGATTTAAAAGAAGTAACGCTGTTGGTGATTGGAATGCTTATATTCACTCTCGTAAAGTTTGTAAAAAAGCAATCAGACGAAGCAAAATTAATTACCTCAATGCTACTGTCAACAGTAATGCTAATAATTCAGCCGAACTTTGGGACATTAAACGTTTTAATATTCACAACAAACCAGCAATATCGCTACCTCCTACATTATCGAATCTAGATGATATAAATATGTTTTTTAATGATTCCAATAGTGTGGTGAATGTTTCGACAATCGAGGAAATTAATAATCTTGTAAAATTATCTGCTGAGGATGAGCATTCCTTCATTTTACACTGTGTTACAGAGGAAGATATTGTTGCGGCAGTTTTATCCATCCATAGTAACGCAATGGGTGCAGATAATATATTCATTAAGATGCTTCTGTTGTGCTTACCATTCTGTCTTCGTGCGTTAACAGACCTTATTAACTTTTCAATATCATCAAATACTATACCACAGTTATGGAAAGATGGAATTATTGTTCCTTTGCCTAAAATCACCGCACCAAAAGCTCTTCAAGATTTACGACCTATAACTATTCTGCCTACTATGTCTAAAATATTAGAAATTATTATTAAAAACCAACTGCTTTCCTATATTTCCGCTAACAATATTCTCTATGAACGACAAACTGGATTCCGACCAAATTATAGTACGACTTCGACTTTGCTATCAGTAATTAACTCAGCACAGGAAAATATTGATGTTGGCAACATAAATTTGTTACTTTTGTTAGACTTTTCTAAAGCATTCGATTTAATTAATCATCAACTACTATTAGCTAAGATGTCAAGTTACAACTTTTCTCATTTAACTATACGTTGGTTCCGTAATTATTTATCTAATAGAACACATAAAACGCGGATTTCATCTGCAGGCGTAATATCGGCATCGGAATCTTTGGTGTCAACAAAAGGTGTTCCACAAGGTAGTGTGCTTGGTCCGATTTTATTTAATATTTATGTGTGCGATCTTTATAAAGCTGTGCATTTCTCCACTGTTTATCAGTATGCTGATGACACGCAACTACTTATATCGTGTCCCAAAAGTGAACTGTCCACCTGTCTGGTAAATCTTAACCATGACACTGCATGCATTGAACGTTGGGCTCATAAAAATAGCTTGAAAATTAATCCCAACAAAACTGTTTTGCTGCCAATAACATCCAAAGCAAATTTACAAGTTTTCTCGGACAACACCTTACCAGTTATTTTAGTCAGTGGTTGTGTTATTCAGTGTGTCATGAGTGCAAAAAATTTAGGCGTTATTATGGACAGTACAGTTAGCTGGGAGATACATGTCTCTAGCATTTGTAAAAGAGCCTTCTATAAATTAAAAAAGCATTTTTAGATTTAAAAATTGGTTAACAGCTAGTGTGAAATTAAAGTTGGTACAGTCACTTGTTATTTCTATATTGATATACGCTGATGTTTGCTTGCTTGGCCTAACAGCTCGCATAAACAATAAACTGCAAAAAGTTCAAAATGCATGTATCCGATATGTTTACAATATTAATAACAAAAGAACACGCATACACCCAATTCTGTACGAAAACAATTTATTAAACATACAGTATACCAGAATTCTACACTCACTAACGTTACTTTACAGCTTAGTCAATTTTAATGAACCAAGATTCTTGAGTAGTAAAATAAAATTTTTATCAACATATCATAACTATAGGGGAGGGAGGGGGAATGGCGCTCACTGGGTAATGGCGCTCACCTCTGTAACTCTGTCAAAAAGAAACGTAGCGACACGTCACGTCGCGTGAAGCGCGAGGGGAGGGGGCCTCTAATAGACAGCGTTACAAACGGACAGTCAGCTCGCGTCATGTGACCGTGAAGAGCGTTTCTTCGTTTGCGGCCGCACTGATCTAATTTTTAATTAGGTGTTTTTTGTCGGTAAGTCCAAAACTTTAATGCTTATTTAATTACTAATTTTACTTTTCTGCCAATAAACTATTCTATTTTGTGATATTGCAGTCAATTTTCAACAATCGTGTATGATTTTTTTAAAATTTTAAATTAATTACAAAACGACCGGTTGGGGTTATACCGCTCATCTGAGCGCAATTACCCCTTAGTGACTTATTTTTTTATTGTTTTAGATAGATATGCCAAGAAATCGTCAAAGGACCACCGCTAAAGCGGCTTGGACCGAAGAAGCCCGTTTTCCACCCAACAGCAAGAAACTGAAATTGCTGAACAAGTTAGGTTGCTGGGCTCGCTATATTATGGACTCAATGTTGCAGATTTGCGTAAACTTGTTTATAAATTTTCTGGGCGCAACAATATCAAAAACAATTTTGATCAAAGCAGCAAAACAGCCAGATTGGATTGAGTACACTTCTTTATGAGACCCTGAGCGGCATTACCCAAAGTCAGGGGTAATGCCGCTCAAACATGTTTTTTTAATAATGTTTTCCTACTACTAGTAGGTGAAAGATATATGCTTTTGTTGTTAAATTGTTGATTACTCGATAATTAAAGACTTTGTTACTCTTGTTAATTTTGATTCATAATAAATAATTTAAAAAATACACCCTGTTTTCCTTAAGTGAACGCCATTCCCCCGCCCTACCCTAATACCCGAAATGATAAACTTATGATACCATATAGCAGAACCAGTCTCGGAGCAAGTTCATTTTTTATATTTTGCTGTAAATTGTGGAACGAAATACCGCCACACATTCGTAATTCACCATCTCTTACAAATTTTAGAAAAAATTGTAAAATGTTCTTGCTTCAAGAAATGTATGATGAACATGTTATATAGTGTCATAAGTATCTTACACTCTATTTTCGTATATCTGTTCTATTGTATATTTTATTTTGATCAATTAATTACTGCTCTATTATATTTATTTTAGATTCTAGTTTTTAATTTTTGTAACTATTTGTCATTTATTATTGTATGGCTTTGCGGCTTTTACCTAAATTTTATAATAATAATAATAATAATATATCTCTTCTGCACGTGCGCCGATTTTCCCCAAAAACAATAGGGCTCTTCATATTTGCATACCAAACATCCTCCCAAAATTTGGTTTTGATCCAATCATCCGTATGGCCTGTATCGTGTTCACAGACAAACAGACAGACTAACAGACGCACAGAGTTTTTCCAAAAATATGTTTTTTTTTTATTCGGGGGACCTCAAAACGGAAAGATATTGTAAAATTTTTGAAAAGTGATTTTTGACCTAAACTAGTAGGTACCATTCCCCACTTGTGGGTTGGAATGGTAAAATAATACGTTATCAGCGCGGCTGTCCGCTCAAGGGAGATTTTACTGTAATATCGTAGTAGGTGGTCGGAGCACACTGTCTGCAGTATGTACAGTCAGGACGTCGGGACGCGTCGGATGTCCAGTCGTGGCGTCGCATACGCAAATATCTAATTAACCGGTCTGCCACTGCGATACAACATCGTGCACAAAACATTACACGGTGCTTATAACACTGTAACGCAGTGTTTGCATACCGGAGAAAAGTGTTATGACACAAAAATACTGCGGCAGAAAATTGTTACCGGCTTGAAAAATGTTTCCTTTAAATTTAGGGCTTACTACAGAGGAAATTTTTATCATTCCAATCTACGGGAATGGTATCTACTAATGTAGGTAAAAATTCACTTTTCAAAATTTTACGATAAAAAACATATTTTTGGAAAACTCTGTTAGTATGTTTGTCGGTTAATCTGTTAGTCTGTGAGCACGATACGCGTCAAACGGATGAACAGATTGAAACCAAATTTTGGGAAGATATATTTGATACGCAAATATGAAGAGCCCTATTGTTTTTAGGGAAAATCAGCGCATGCGCAAAAGAGATATATCATAATTATATGCTATAAACGGTGTTTTTTATATAACAATGGTATAATTTTCATAACGGTTTATTTTATTTATTTTTCAAGAAAGTTTTGTTAAAAAGTTTTTTTTCTATACTTTATATAGTTTCGGAAATATTTTGAAAATAAAAAAAAATCAGCTGTTCTTTTGTTTTGTAGTTTCTGCCAGAAATAAACTAGTTAAGCATGCTTTAAATAATTTTTATATGACAACATATTATATAGGTAACCATGGCAACGAATCGCAAATATCATATTGAATACTAGCCATTACCCGCGTTGCCTCACGCGATATCAGAAATTTTATTTTCTTTATTATACTATATCAAATGTCAAAATTTTGAAGTTGGAAGGGTCCCGTCGCCCAATTGGCCGGAATTTTTCACTTTTCACAATTTTTCAGAAGATCCAATTTATTGGAGGACTAGATCCAGGTCAAGAGGGAGCACAAAAATTCTTCTAGGATGACGTGAATAACGGGCTATTAAGGGGGGGGGAGGAGAATAAAAAAAGAAGAGTGTAGAATAAAAAAAAGAATCGATTTTCTTTTTATTGGCTTGAATAAATCTCCTGTCTTTCCCCGACAAAATGCGAGCACTCCGAGCGCCGTACTCAAAATATTCCCGGCGCTAGAGGCATTTGGAATCGCGCGCGCGTCGTCTGAAAAGGGGCGTTTTCTCTCTGTTTTGTCAGTCAGCTGATTTGTACTTTTGCTGTCCACTCCTATTTTCGTCTCAGGAAGGTACAGGACGATACAATCGACAAAACTGGACTGCTGTATGGCCCTGGCATTGATTCAGCCTGGCAAGATTTTTTTTTAAAGTTAAATAATCCGTTCTTTTCTTTAAATGGCTTTTTCTCGAAACACCATTTTTCAATGTGGAGGACATTCTCCGGAGCGTAAAAATAAAGATTTTTTAATGCGGTTTGCGCCAGACGACTTTAAAAAAAACTTGTTCTCGTGTGAACCACTAAAAATTGGCATTTTTCTTCTCGGAAATATTTTTTTACGGCGTGCTAAAGGTGAAAAAAACTTAATATTTTCAGTTTTCTAAAGTTTTTAAAGATCACAAAAAAATTTTAGGACCCTCATATTTTAGTTTACACGATAGTGACAAGTACTCTGGTTTCAGAGTCATTGGAGAGCAGTTAGAGTGCCCGCCACGCGACCACTTTTTTTCGCTTAAGTTACAAGATTGTCGGTTATACGTGGCCATTCAGTGGAGCAAATTGATTTTTTCAAAAAAGGAATTCTACCTGAAACATATTAACCCTTAAGATGAAAATGCTCAGTTTTATATTTAAGTTACAATGAATTTTCAAAAACACCCTTCATTTTGACCTCTCTACACTCTACTCCCCCATTAAGCCACAACTCGTAATTTATTCATTCATTCCTGATACAGCAGTAAGATTTAAATAAATAAAACAAATATTTTTGAGTGAATAATAATTAATTATTTCATTTTGTGTAAAGTTGGCACTTCACATGGCTATTTGTGTTCGCTATTGGGTGTTTGTTGTATTTGGCAAAATATATGACGTTCAAAACAAACATGCAAATAGAGGCAAATACGACCATCCACACATAGCAGTCAAATAGCAAGCACACAAACATTTGGCAGCATAACGCAAGGTTCAAAATTCCAGGAATTTTAGCACTGTTTCATTGTCACAATTCATTTTCAATAGTAATTGTTCCAGTTCTCGCTCACAGCACAGACACAAAAATACTGCACGTCCGTACAGGTTCAGGCGCGTGCGCTTCTGAACATGGCCATTATGTGGACGGTTTATTTGCGTATTTGCCTATTTGACTCCTTTGATGTGCCTCGAAAAACCGACAAGCGCACGGTAACGCGTATTTGGTATTGGCCTTATTTGTCAAATAGGCAAATAAGGCCAACACTTTGTCAAATAGACTGTCCACACTTGGTAATTGTTTGCCAAATATGCCAAATACACAAATACAAATAGCCATGTGAAGTGTCGGCATAGGTTATGCGAAGATAACACAGACAATGAGTGTTTGTTTGCAAAGCGGAGGACATTCGGTTTAAATAATCGGTGAGAAAATGTCATACCGCATAACAAGTACTGCGCTCAGCAAGTTACAAAAAGTAAACACATACATCTGAGTACACTATGAACATAGCCACATAGTGACAACATATTGTGGTATGAACGTTCTCCACAATGTACAGACTGGTGCATAAACTACTGGCGCTCAACGAGTTGAGAGTGGCTAGAAATAGAAAACGTTAACCCACCTAGAACATAAATGTGAAAAAAGTGCCTAATTCCCCTGAAAAAGTTTTTCCGACTCACACAATCCACTAAAATAGGAAACGGGATGAATTGAGAATCAAAAACAGCGGTTCACGATGGCATCAAATCCAAAAATGTTTGTTACAAGAGTTGATCTCTTTGACCCAAAGAACAATAATCCGAGATAAAAAATACAGGGTCGTATTTAAGAAAGTGTAGGTGACCTTGATATTTTGGAGACACCTCCCCCAAACGAAAAAAAAAACTACATCACTGTTCTTCTCCCTTGATTCCCTGTAACTTTTGTCCGAAACTTTTTTTTCGAAAACCCTTCCTCTAAGAAATAAAAGGGTGTTCGGTTTTTAAAAAACCATACTGTACATCAGAAGTATGTTAAAACACGTTCGTTTAATGAACAGCTTTCGTATACATAATATCATCAGATTAAATCTGTCTACAATCTAATTGAAGAAAATGAAAAATTTTTTTTACATAGAAAAAATATATTTACAATTATTTAGAGTGTAATAATATATTACCATAGATCGAGTTGTAAAATTCTTTTCTTCTTTGATGATTGTAGAAAATTGTACCGTAGTTTCTGCTAGTTGGCAGTCGAAATCATATTTGACAAAAACGATGAGGAATTTTAGAATAACTTATGTATCTTGAATGTGTAATATATTATTACACTCTAAATAATTGTAAATATATTTTTTCCATGTAAAAAATTCTTCATTTTCTTCAATTTGATTGTAGACGGATTTAATCTGATGATGTATTATGTATACAAAAGCTGCTCATTAAACGAAAGTGTTTTACATACTTCTGATATATATTTTTTGGAATTGGTTTCCCCACACATTCAAGATACATTGACTACCAAAAATCGTCATTTTGGGATACTCGCATCTTGGAAACTATTCCAATTAGACGTATAAAATTTGGAATACTACTTCCCTAAAAAAATCAGTCCTGTAACGTAGCTGGGCTTGGAGGTATATGAGGCTCGAACAGGGTTTAAAACGGTTCGTGTAAATATTGCACAGTGCGCTTGGCCGGCGCACTGCCTCAGCTTAGATGAATGCACTTTAAATGTAAATGCTGAACTGAGCATAGCAACATTACGTAATATTTGCAGATCGATGCAGAAGTGCAGCACTTCACAGTGAGTTGTAAGAAAGAAAAATAGAGATCTGGGTGGATTGTGGACATAGGAATAGAATGTCCGGCATGAACACATCTTCATTTATGCACGATACGCAGATTGCAGCGAGAGTACATTATGCTTCTCAACACGTTTCAAAAGTGGACTGTGAATGCAGTTCCAAAATGATCGACATGAACATAGTTTCATTATGCACAATATAGGTACAGACTACAGACTGCAACTTAAGTCGAACGGTCAACATGTTGTAAGAAAGTAAATACATATTTGAGTGCGCTGTGAATGTAGGTGCAGGAATTTAGTAATAAACATGAAGACAAAATTAACCCCATATAGTCGATTTTTTTGAGGTATTTGTTTTTTTTTTTTTTGTCAGAGCGCTAATCTAGCGAACCCCTCCGTTTTCGAGGTCGTTGAACACGATGGTAAGGGACACACAATTTTTTTTCTCGGCAATACCTTCAAATTGGTCCCCCGGATTTCCACCCCTTGAAAAAAATTATAAAAACTTTTGAACACAACAATTTTGCAGGAAATTTAATTTTCTATAAAAAATCTTTTTTGTTTTTTTCTGTAAATGTGATACTTTAAAAATTATTGCCCTTCAAATAAGATCATTTATGGAACTTTTACGTACATTTTCCATAAATTATCATATTTGAAGGCATGTAATCCTTAAATCATCACATTTACAGAAAAAAAACAAGAAAGATTTTTTTCGAGCTCACAAGTTGGATTTCAAAATTAGAACCGGGGCTATTTTTCTTTCTTCTTAGTCTGATTGTTTTGAGTAAAAACCAATCAGGAAACAGTATCTTATTAAGTGATTGACATGAACAAACGCCCACAAACAAACACTGCTTGTTCGTCCGCTTGTTTCGAGCACGAATTAATCAGCAAACAGTATCTTGTCACCTGGGCGACACGCACAAACTCCACAGTGTGTGTTCTGTTCAGAGACAATAAACGTCCACTTTTGTTAACATTCTATCAATACGCGCGCGCACCAAACCCATCTACAAAGTAAACTTCAATATATGCATCGTGTGAAGCCAACACATTAAAGCCATCACAAAAACCGGCGCTCGAAAACTAGCAAGGAATCTAAGCGGCTGCCTTAAAAATACCACATTATTACATAAATGTTTCAACTATAGTGTTCAGAATAAGATAAAAACACCATTCAAATTACTGTTCCAGAGTTCATTTACCCGGTCAGAAATCTGTACCAGCAATACATAACTGTCGATTGTCGTCGCTGCATGCATTAAATTAATGTGTGAAATATATTAGAAATGGTATTCTCAATTTGAAACACATCCATGCGAGCAAAAGATTACAACGTCGAGAGAGAGAGAGAAGGAACTTATTGTCTGTTGCACTTTGTAGTGCTAGAGTCGGGATTATACTGCAAATGGTTTGTTTAAAATTCTTGAGGTAGAAAACTCTCTGCAAGGCTAGATTGACTTCATCAAGAGTACAGGCGACTCTGTCAGACTGTATTGTACTCTTGAATCTAGTGGTGGGTCATGAACGATTATATCAACGAAACGAAACCATGAACTGTACCACGTCAACTAGTTGAAAAATCAGTTGATTTCGTTAACTAGTTTACTTTAACTACAAAGAATGTCTAGCGACCTCAGATTAAGTTGCGATCGTTGGCTTTAAGTAATGAACCCTTTAGATAATGCTGTGGTTCGTGTAGGAGGTTTCGTTTAGTTACGTTTCCTTCTTTGGATGAATGCGTAGATTCGCTGACGAGCGATTAACAATTGAGTAATTCGTTGAATCAACGCCCACCACTACTTAGATGTGTAATAGGTATTCACCTTCTTTTGTGTAGAATTTTATAAACTACATTTTTCACACCTGTTTTTCTTGAAAAATAGAAGTTTTCGAGATACGAGTATTTGCTAGACACTAGAATAATTGTCTTTCACCCTCTAAAAAACCGAAGCTCAAATTAAGGGTAGTTTTCAGGGTATGTTTAAAACATTAAACTAAAGGTCTCTACAAAAATCCAGCTTGACCGGAGATTTTTCAAAGTTTTGTTCTTTATTTGTTTAATTTTCCCAAGTCAAAACTTCATTTTCTTCATACCTCGATCGAAAGTACATACTTCAATTAGTATCGAATAATGACTCTCTCAGCCGTGTACATTTATCATTGTTTAGTTTATGTCAAAAAAGAGCAAAATCTGTTTGAAACTAACTCAGAATGACATGATTATGATACACGGCATAAAAATTCCCTTACTTTGCCGCTACATAGACTAGCCACTATTTAAAAAAGTTTCACTTATGTGTCTCTCAAACTGTACAATAACTTGCCTAATGATATCAAAATGCTGAAACTGCAAACTTTTAAAAAATCACTGAGGAGCCTTTTAACCAAAAACTATTTTTACACTGTAGATTAATTTTTTAATTATGAATTTTAATGTGTAAATTTGACGTCATATATGTATATGTGTTGTACTATCTTATTGTGTAAATATATCTATCTATCTATCTATCAATTGTAAGGCAGAAAGTCTAACATTTACACCTTGGCGGGATGACACGCACTGATGCGAGAAGTACAAAAAACAACCTATCAACTATTGTTTAGATGTCGTTTCCATGGCAACCCTATTACATTTTAGCTAATAGACGCGACCAGCTGTTATTAGTGTTTTTACGTATTGCTTGCTTGGAATTTATCTGTATTTTTATGTAATTAATTAATTAAACGTACTTACGACCGAGCTATGAAGAAAAATAGTATATGACACCACACTGACGTCATGGCGCGCAGTGCAAGAATATCAAACTTTCGGCCCTTGTGATGTAATATACTATTTCTTTAGCATTTGGCGTCTGTGTGCAGGAGAAATTTATTGACATTTTAAAAGTTATCCAAGCGAACTTTTGCGACTGTACAAATGCACTTCTATTTGAATCCAGCAACGAACAAGCAGCAATATAATTCTCTATTAAGAAGTGAATTGCCGGGACAGCAACGCGGTGCAAGTCTACTACGGCGTAGGTACACAAAGATGTGAACTTGGTAACAGCAGAGTAGTGAAGACTGCTGAAGTCTGTTTGGTTTGTATTGTTGGTTAGCGCACGTAGCTAAGTTTAAATTATTCATTGTGTTATAAAACTGTAAAGTACAAGCAGCCTTGTATGAGGCACTGCCTTCGTAAATCGTAAAGAACGTATTCACTTGCTTAAAACTGTTTGCCATTGATAGCAGTGTCGGTTTTACATTTGGTGTGGCTATAAGCAATAGGGTTCAACAATTGCGCCTAAATGGGTCATGAAAATTACTTTTTCTCTATAACTTTTTTCGAGAAGACATCGCACCCTTGCTTCAAAAGTGACACTACAAATTAGACATTTTTTAGAAAACACAAAATGCCTACTGTTTTTAATTAAATATAAAGTTTCAACAAATTAAAGTAAAAACCTAATTTATATAATTTTTTACTCCAAATATGATGAAATATGACTAAGTTATCTATTATCTCTATTTTGCCTCCAAAAATGAAAGTTTTCGACTTGTGACTATTTTGATGAAAAACAATCATATACCTCAAGGAAATTATTTTGAATTATGACATTTTTGACGATTTTTTGTGCAATTAAACCATTTTTGAAGAATAATTATAGGTATATTTACTTTTATACAGATTAAATGTATTAATTTAATATTTCGTTATTTTATTGTTATAAATTTTCAAAATGCAGAGTGCCTACACTTAGGTCAATATTCTATTAAAATGTATTTAAGTGTAATAAACGTCAATGTTTCTACAAATGTTTGAAGTAAACTTATATATTATGACACAACTAACAATTAAGTCAATGTTCTTTCTAAATTTTATAAAAAGATTGACACAACTAACAATTAGGTTGATGTTCTTTCTAAATTTAATTAAAAAAACACAGCCGTAATTATCGTTGGGTCGTTGTAGCACTGTGGAGCAACTAACTCACCCCACTCCTCGCGAGCAACTGGCCAATCAGGCGTTGTTGTCTTCAAGACCTATTCAATTTCACATCGACACTACTGCCATCTAGCAACATTAGCTGTTATTATCATGAGAGTCAATGTTGCTTTCGATAGTTTGTCACTTTATAAGGTATTTGTCATACTCAACTCAATATTGCATTCCTTTGCAATTACGTCATTGTAATTCTAAAGGTGTGACTTATGGAATCCCTTCGGTGTCCGTCCGTCACAGGCAATTTTCTATGAAACTACTTGACATAAAATTTTAAAATTTGGCACAGAAGTAGAGTGATGTGACCCAAATACAGACGTTAAGTATGAAAAGTCGAATTTTGATTTTATGGGTTAATTTACGTGGGTGAAATAGAAAAAAAAACTTTTTTTAAGGGCATCGTGTATAGGATGTTAAATGAAAGTTTATGAAAGCACAAATTCAACAATACGTAGGTATATTGTGTTGATTTGTGCTTTCATAATGACGTTTTTCTCAATAATTTTTTAAAATATTTTTTGGGAAAAAACGTCTAAATATTGCTCTCTTTCCATCCTTAACAACAAAAAGATCGCTCTGAAAATAAAAAAAATAAGAATTAGGTGAAGATTGAAGGGAAAGTAATTTGTAGATACGTATAATTTTGAAACATTCTGTATATAACAAGTTTAACCCCACTGTAACTAACCCTTCACAGTTGAAAATAGAATATTTGATTCTCAATTCCACTGCAAAAGTATTTCTGTGTTCCAGAATTACTGTTTGAATTTAAATAGGGTTTATAATTCGCGTTACTTTTACCATTCCAACTCTAAGTAGGGGAATGGTGCTAACTAATTTAAGTCAAAATTTATTTTTCACAAGGTTACAATATTTTTCCATTTTAAGGTTCCTGGAAAAACACAAAACGTGCTTTTGCAAAAGTAAGTTTGTCTGTCAAATAAAATTATTATACAGTATGTAAACACGTAAGGTGCACATAGGGAAATTAACATTGGGAAAAAATGATTGAATCAGAGTGAGCCTTGAAATCTTGTTTTTCAATTTGACAGATAATATTCTTTTGCAAAATGAATGTGTATACTACCGAAGAAAATATTCAAATGATTACAATATAATCGGACTTTTTTTATTAATGGGACATTAAATTCCCAAAAATACTTAAATATGGTGCGAGATCAAATATCTCCGCCTATTCGTGTTGAACCTAAAGACATTGGGTCACTGATTTACCAACGCGCATACGTCATACCAGTCAGACAATTTTTGAATGAAATGTTTCCAAACAGATGGAGTTGTTTTTTTGTTTTATTTTTGTACAAAAAATTAAAATAATGATTTATAAGTGCTTTTTATTATTAAAAAAGCCAAGTAAAATAAAAATAAATCAAAATAAACTAGAAATACTCAAGATTACCACGATAATTCAATAGAAATAACAATTAATGCACTCATGGCTAACTCTGATCCAAGTATTTTTTCCCAATGCTAATTTCCCTATGTGCACCTTACGCGTTTACATACTGTATATAAAATTCTAGTGGACATATTTAACTGTTGGCACAAACCATATTTTTGAAAATTGTAATCTAATCAAATAATTTGTTTTCTTCATAATGATTTTTCATTTATAACTTGTCAGAACGTTGAGATTGCAGAATAATGTTATTTTATTGGAGCTAAACAAAATGAATTAACCGATTGAGGTGGTATACTTCACAGACAGGTAAAATACTATGCCAGGAGTGATCTAGGTTACATTTTATCCGAAAAATAACCTTTAACTGGGTGAAAAGAAGGGGTGAATCTTCATAACGGACGCGCCCTTGGGGGGATATAAACTTTCATATCGAAACGACTGAACCTATTGTGATGGCACTTCACAGACAGGTAAAGGGGTATGCCAATAATGATCTAGGTTACATTTTATCTGAAAAATAACCCTTAACTGAGTGGAAAGAGGAGGTGAATCTTCATAAAGAATACGCTGTATCTCTGAAATGACTTATGCTAAAAACGTGAGATTCGGAAAATACTTTTCTTAGACAATAAAGAAATACATTTCCGACACTCATTTTAACACACTACCCCAGGGATGTCAAACACGCGACCCGCCAATACATAGATTGCGGCCCGCCGAGTCGTTAAAAAAAACATTGAGTCTAATAGTATAATCATTCTAACAATCGTATTTTATTAATATTTTTTAACATGAAAAACACGAGACCCCCAACTTAGTAGAAAATAGATAATGTGGCCCGCAATATCCTATGAGTTTGACATGCCTGCACTACCCGAACAAAGTGGGGATGAATTTTAATCAAAAGAAATTAACATCAATTTATCAAGCATATCACGCGGAACGAATGTTTTAACCCCTACAGACCTGAATTTAATATTTTTGAAACACAAAATATATTTTAGGCTATTTGGCTTATTTAAGGTGTAATTAAGATATATTCAGTGAAAAACTAAATTGATCATTTACAGAATTTTAGAAAATCATATGTCCATTTAAATGGACAACAGGTCAAAAAAATTTTTTTTTTTACAGTATTCACTAGCATAGGATGTTTAATTACTTTTTACCCACGACGGAACGGAGCATGTATATGCGTTTAGGGTGAGAGATTCTGAGTTCGTTCGTTTGTTTGTATGTGGGTTTGTGCACTCGATCAATGTCGCCATTTATCTGGAAAACGGTTTGATCAATTCAGATGCGGTTTTCTGTAAAGGGTTTGTAATTCATCTGAGATGGTTCTTAGATAGATATTATTACGATGATTACGCCCCAGGGGGCGCTGCACTGCACAAAAAACCGTAACAAACGTGCTACGCACGAACAGATCTAACAAGCGTGCGGAACTACTGCTTTTTACAGCATTAGGTACACGTACATTTAAAATACCACAACAAAAGTGCTACGCACAAACAGATCTAACAAGCGTTCGTTAGTAGAAAATCCGTCGCGGGGCTGCCATTTGGCTGCCCTGAAATGAACTAATATATTGCAATTTATATTCTTCTATTATTAACTCAGGGCAGCGAATGGCAGCCCCGCGACGGATTTTCTTTGGTTACTTACCTGCGTTAAGTCGGGGGATTTTAGAATTTTATTTAATTCTTTTTCTATTATAACATATTTTTACTTTCGTCGTGGGTTTTTAAAATTTTTAATTTTATTTTATTTTATACTTTTTAGAGATTTTGTAAAAGTGTTTAAGTATAATTAGTAAAGTTAACATAATAAAATTAAAATAAATATTGGCACAAGAAAAATAGATTATAATATTATGAAAATGCGTAAGTTATAGTAAGTAATACATAATCAGAATGTACACTTTTACCAGCATTGCGCTAATTCATGACTGCGGTCAACACTTGACTCGATATTTCGTCTACCCTCATAGTATTTCTTTGTTTTGTTTGGCATTTCTACATATCAGATAAGCCCCAAGCACAATGAAATGTTTATATTTGATATTTAATTACGCTGACTAAGGCCAACGCGCGTTGAACGCTCTTCATGTGTCCTAGGCCTTAAGTTACACGCGTTAGAATAGTATATGTCCATTGAAATGGTCGCAAGGACCGAAGGAGTTAAATAAGCTTCCATTTGATTGAACAATCGTCGTGGTAAAGTCAATGGTACACGATGCACGTGTGTGAGTGTCGTGATTATTATTAGCTCACGGCCTGTCACGACCTCAGTTATGTTTAGAGTACAGCTGTATTTAGTAGCACGGCAGGCAGCGAGCTACGTACCTATGTTATGCGTTCGTCGCTCAGGTGTAGCGAACACCCAAACAGCACCGACCGCCTGCGCTGTGAGTAGGTCTGTGATCTAGTCAGGTGAAACGCATTGAAAAGTTGACTCATAAAGCACGGCATCCTATATATTGACAAGGGCGCAGAATCAGGAATGTATTTCGGGGGGGTTTTGTTTTACCTTACAACGACGAACTAATCATAACCAGCGACATTTTAGTTCGTCTGCTTATTTTGAGCAACTTTATGTACTGGAATCACTGCTGAGAATTTTGCTGGCCGGCAGGCAGGCTACGAGGCTGGAAATGACGTCTTTGCGAGATTGCCTGCTAGCTTACAAGACGAATTTTAAAATTATAACAGAGGCTATTTTCTTGCTAGGTCCTCTGCTTGCTCTTGTATTGTAAAAGGTTCTTTTTGTTGTCTTCAGTATAAAGTAGAGTTGATCCAATAGAATGTTACGATGAAGGAAGGTTTTTGGTTGAGGATCATAAGTAAAAAAACTCGGGTCGCAGTGCGAAACCCTGCCGACAATATAGTGTATTTGCTTTTATAGGCAGTGTGGCTCTATTGTATGAGCTTAACTTTGTTTTTGAACAAAATAAAAAAAATTACCCCTAATACACCCCTTAAAACAACATTTTTTTAGTTAATTTGAATACTACATAGCAATTCAACATCTGTACCAAATTATATACACCCTTCTGTATGTAAATCTATATCAGTAAACTTGTGTTTTCATAAAATTTGTAAGTCCGGTCCTGTAGGGCCGATTTTTTTAAAATTTTAGCGGCACTTTTTAATAATTACTAAAGGGTTAAATTTCAATTTTGAAACGATTCTGAGAATTTTTTCGGTATTTTTGGGCCCGAAAACTTTTTTCAACCCCTAAATACCACCCTTAGCATGGCCCGATTAGGCCCAATTTAAATAGGCTTCGTGCGGTGATGGTTTCCAACGTGTGGACCAAATTTCGTTTAAATCGATTAAGTCTGTCGAGAGTTATCGTGCTAACACATATATATATATATATATATATATATAAATATATATATATAAACATTTCCAAAAATGGTGCCAAACTTCTTAGAAACTTATGAAACGTCGAGAAATTTTGGTCCGACCCCTAGGTCCCGCCATCCGACCGACGCCAATAGTGTAAGTGCCTTATGGCAAATACACTAATAAGCTTTGCCAATGTTTCGAAACGTTGGCCACTAGCGAAACATTGGTAAAGCTTATTTACTTATGATCCTAAACCAAAAACCTTCCTTCATCGTTCTTTTTGTTATTAATACCTTTGAATTTAATTTAATAATATTTATTTATAAAAGCTTCAACGTCAACGTATGGCAGCTTACACTGCTATAGTGACCACCTGTCCACTACCTCCTCCTTACATACTCCCAATCCATATATATTTATATCAATCAAAATGAAAACTTTGCGTTATTAACTAAAACGATTATTGCTAACCGTTTTTATTAATACTAACTTGCAGTTTTCATTGCAATTGATGCAATAACTAGTCCACTTAAGGTATGTATCCACTACACTCTGAGCAAGAACCAATCAGGAAGCAGTATCTTGTCACGTGGGCGACATAAACAAACGCCTACAAACCAACATGACGTCGTTCTGCTCAAACAACAGACAAGTTTTGGTCTGTCTTTATATTTGAACTGTCAGTGCGCGCGCACCAGATTTATTCACAAAATAAGCTTGAAAAGACGTCTCGTGTGAAGCAAGCATATAAGAGCAATCAAGAAAACCAGCGTTAGAAAACTAGTAGTCAAATCTAGCAAACGCTTCGTGTCGTATTTAGCCGCTGAACGCTGTGTTGAATTCAAAATTGAAATGTCGAGTATTACCAAAGAAATTATTAAGCTTGTTAAAATACCTATATAAAATTTCATATGACTTGTAACTTCTATTTGTGCAGATTAAATACAGTTTATTACGTTACTAGGTAATAGTTGAGACACTAATAAGACAAAATATAAAAACTTACTCTTCTTTTTCGTTGTCTTCTAAAATAGCTGCTACAAGTAAAATTTCTTCTAGTTCCTAACGAGTCATATTTATTCAACTCATTTAACTTATTATACGTTTTATTTTAATTTGTTTTGCGTATTTCTATGTTCGCGATCAGGTGATAAATTCGCTTTGGTGTGTCTGGACCTGATCGCAACCACGATCGCCACCGCGGCCGCTTTGGTCAGTAAGAGCCTTTAAGGTTAAAATCCAAAAATAAATCATTACACAACACAAAACTGGTTTCAAAGGAATTCTAGAATATCAAGACGTGAAGATAAAATCTTGAATATACTTTTGTTCGGGTTGATAATACTTATCTACTGTATCAATTATGGTTGTACGTAAGAAACAGTGATGTGCCGTTTGATTTGATGCAGTTTATCATTTCTATTATCGAATTTTGAAAATTCCACAAATCATAACTCATTCTTGACGTTCTCTAAAAAGTTCCTTCAGTGACGACCTTAGAGATGTGACCTACAGTCGTAGGACACCACGTATATTAATATTTTGAAAACAAATGAACCGCTAATGTAAGCCTTCCGTCCACGCTACTGAGTTCTGATTGGTTAAATATAATAATAAAACAACTGGCAACATACTATAATCTTTATATTTGTAATGTAATGCACTTTTATTTACATTGTTTTTCCTGGCATCAAATTGTTTTTAGCGATTTCTATATCATATTTTTAACGCTTGCTGTTTAAATAATTTTGGCAACACTTTCTTATTTTGTTGACTGTGACACCAATGACTCTTTCTCTTTAGTCTAGCAATGCACGAGTGGTATTTTTTTTTTCACCACCTGTTTTGTGTTTTTTGTTATTAACGAATTTGCGTTTAGGCCTAATCGGTTCAGCGTACTTTTTTCTATAAAACATGTCAATATTAAGCATATCTGGGATATTTATGTATTTTTCCAAATGTCGTAAATCTTTTCATGTTTTCATGCGTTTTGCAAATCTGCAACTTTTTAAGACACTAAACGATTTTTGGTTTGTTTTATGTTAACAGAAAAGTCAAGCTAGATCGAATCCGATAATCCGCAACCCTGTATCATTTTTAGAGTCGGAGATATGAGCGTTTGTTTATATTATTTAAAACTCTATAGCTTCTTAACGACTAATGATACAGATGTGGGAGTGGTCGGAATCGATTCAGCGCGATTTTTTCTATAAAAATAGCCTCAGTTGTAAGTCGTATGTAACCAATATCTCACAGATTTCTCAGGTTTTTTTAAAACAGACAAAGTAAGAAGGGTGGATGGATAAAATTGGAAAATTTTTGCAAAATAAATTTGCTCTGTTTCGTTTGATATTGTGCATATTTATAAAAGAAGTCATTCTGAATCAATTCCGACCATCCGCAACCCTGTATCTCTTTTAGTTTCGGAGATATAGCCAATTTAAACGGTTTCAATTTTTATATATTTTAAACCGTCATAGCGTTCTATACGAATTTACTCGTAACCCTAATCGATTCAGAGTACTTTTTTCTATAAGACATATCAATATTAAACATATCGAGGATATTTATAAATTTTTCGAAATAATGTAAATCTTTTCATGTTTTCGTGCGTTTTGCAATCATCAACTTTTTGACACTATATTAACAGAACTTCAGAAAAAGTCAAGCTGAATCGATTCTGACAATTCGCAACCTTGTATCACATTTAGTTTCGGAAATATGAGCGTTTATTTATATCATTTAAGAAAAACTTGAAAACGCCATAACTTATAGAAAAAGTTCCGATATTCTCTGAGGCCAGATCGACGCTAAGCAAGGCAAAGAGAGTACGAACTACCTTTATCATAATATATTCTTTTCGTAAATGAACGCCTTGTAACTTATTAATTAATTATCTATGAGTGAGATAAAGACGAACCTAGTACCGGTTCCCTATGCAAACAAAAGAAATGCACCGAGCTCAGTGAGGATAATATGTAACATCGGTCACGACCTTCAGATTTCTAATTTTTTAAGATTTCTGTAACATTTGGATTTTGGAACATATTTTGTTGATTTTTATTGAAAGTAGCAAGACATTTGCTTGTTAAATAGATTTTTCTTTTTCCATCTTTTGCGTTCTTGTTTGGAACTATGGTTATGATTGTGATCTAGTGTGTGTAATTAGTGTTTATGAAAACTGAACTTGCAGTTGACACCGATTCTGCTGAAAATCTGATAGTTGCTTGCGATTTTATCTACAAGAGGCGGTGCAGCGGCAAGATTTCTCTTCTTTTCTTCATCGACATCATGGCAATGTCGACTGTTTCGCCTGTTCAAAGGTCAGACACTTATCTTTATTTCACACAAATCTTCATCATCATTTAACAAGTAAGTTCCAATAACATTTACGGAGTGCAAATTGCTTTAAATTCATTTTCGTATAATATTAAACTTAGAATGAATAATAAGAATAGTAAATCGTTCAGTGAACCGAACTTTACTTGTTTGAGATCATTGGCCGACCGAAGCTTCGGCTTCGGCCAAAAAAACCACCTTCGGCTTCGGCCAAAATGAGCCGAAGTTTTGGACGAAGCCGAAGGTTTCTAACAAGCGCCAAAATTGAACGAATTGTTATGAACGAGCGAGAGCTCGATGGACGTGGCGACTTCTAGAGATGATTTAAATTATCTTTTTATATTATATAATCAATGTAAACCTTCAAATTAAAAGTTTTAAAATCATTTATATTATTAATTTCAGCTTATAGCTTGTAGCAGCTGTAGCCAATCTTGAACTGAATTTCTTAGGGTTTTTAAGTCTTCGGCTTCGGTTTCGGCAGAAGGTTGTAACGATAACCGATTGGGTCGGACACTATTTGAGACAAAATTTAGGACTCCGTTTTAAAATACGGGAATCGTTTATTGCACATACCGCTAAACTAGCGCTATGTGCTTTATTATCGCTTTGTGCGTCAGAGCTGACTTTCGTTCATATAAGAAGTTATATCTAAGTTAATTTCACACGAAATCCATTCAAATTGAAGCTTTTTGAAAAGAGGAGATTCTAATCTATAAAACAGAACCATTTTTAAATCAATTCGAGTTCATAAATACTATTAAAATTGTAATTGAAAATCACAAACAGCAGTTGTCGGTTGGTCTGTACGTATGTACGTATGTACGTATGTACGTCACGACTCTACAGATCGCAATTTTGGTCGGATTGCCTTGGGTTATATTTTATTCACTTTGTTTACTATCAGACCAGAACCCTATTTAAATTCACTAAAATGTGTTCAGTAGTTTAATTTTTATAAACAGTTTTATTTTATTATTTTTGACAGCTAATAGTTTAAAAAAACAATATAATAATTGCTGTGTAAATATAGTGTAATCCATAAAACAAGTGCTACACTTCTATACCGTGATAACACCACTGCACGTAGTAGGGCGCCGTGGCGTAATGGTTATGCCGTTGGATCCCCAAGGGCAAGGTCCTGGGTTCGATTCCTTACGAGATCATTAATTTTTTTCTTTTTTTTTCTTTTTATTTTGTTTTATTTTATTCCACTTGATATTAATTATATATTATATTATGTATAGTTCTTAATTTTTTTTATTTTTGCAAACTTAAAAAAAATATTTTTTCAATTTTTAATTATTTATTTCTTTAAATTTTTAAATCTTTTTAAATTTATTAAAAATATTTTTTAATTGTTATTTTTTTATCATACAGTGGAAAACTTGCGGGATGTGCACTTTTGGTTTTGCCAACTATTTAAGAATTGTCGGCACGTTCAAAATCTTCTATCGCCATTTTATACATATAAATTAAAATTCGTTATAAGCAGAGGTCATCAGTCTTCACTTTGAAAGTAAATCAGATATTAGTTTCAGAATTAAATTCACGTATAACTTGTTTTTTTTAAGTGTGGCATATTCGGAGATGCATACAGCTTTCTAAAAGGATTGTAATATTTCCTTCGCGGAAGAAAACGGGTGAAGTCAAGCCATAATGTGGTATATATAACAAATGCATCTGTTTTCGATGTGCTCGAAGTACGAGATTCGTTTAATAAATTCGAAAAGATACAAAAAAGATGCCTTTCTAATTATTTTCACTTTTTATAAACCTTCGATCACACGTTGAACTGTAGCAGTGTTAGCATAGACAACAATCTTCTGTTAATTATTTTAGCAAGTTCTCTTTGACTTGAATGAATCACTAATTTTCAATCGTCAAGGCAAATTGTTTCTTGTTTTTGCCATTTTCAAATATGTTAGAGGCGTGAACGTCACATTTTGCTGTACTTTCATTTTCTGCCAGCAGATGGCATAACGTCAGATAGCAAATTACTAAAATTACATTAAATAATTACATAAAAATACCGATAAATTCCAAGCAAGCAGCTTTGAGGTTATATCTAAAAACACAAATGACAGCTGTTCGCGACTATTGGCTGGCGGCAGTCTCATGGAGCGGTGTACATGATAACTATTTTTCTTTATAGTCGGTTGAAAGTACGTACTTCCGGTATCAGTGCGTGTAATTCATATATTTAATAACTTCTATATTGCTAGTGGCAGTAAGTGGAAGCGTGGCCCATGAAGTGAGGCGGCAAATTACTGTTTTTCTATCTCTTAATTTTTACTTGACCCGTTGTGCGCAAGTGTCGCGTCTGTCGCAATTAGTAAGTGGAATAGAGCAAACCACCTCCCTTTCACAGCTAGTTCCATGTGGAAACTGACGCGTATGATAAGTGACACAGATGGATATATATATGTCTGCACTGTAGTGTTTAAGCCTTTCTCCCGATCTTTGCTAGTATTATAGAAGGAATTAAATATATGGCGTAGGGGAGGGAGGGGGAAGGCGCTCACTGGGTAATGGCGCTCACCTCTGTAACTCTGTCAAAAAGAAACGTATTGACACGTCACGTCGTGTGAAGCGCGAGGGGAGGGGGCCTCTAATAGACAGCGTTGCAAACGGACAGTCAGCTCGCGTCATGTGACCGTGAAAAGGGTGTCTTCGTTTGCGGCCGCACTGATCTAATTTTTAATTAGGTGTTTTTTGTCGGTAAGTCCAAAACTCTAATGCTTATTTAATTACTAATTTTACTTTTCTGCCAATAAACTATTTTATTTTGTGATATTGCAGTCAATTTTCAACAATCGTGTATGATTTTTTTAAAATTTCAAATTAATTACAAAACGACCGGTTGGGGTTATACCGCTCATCTGAGCGCCATTACCCCTTAGTGACTTATTTTTTTATTGTTTTAGATAGATATGCCAAGAAATCGTCAAAGGACCACCGCTAAAGCGGCTTGGACCGAAGAAGCCCGTTTTCCACCCAACAGCAAGAAACTGAAATTGCTGAACAAGTTAAGTTGCTGGGCTCGCTATATTATGGACTCAATGTTGCAGATTTGCGTAAACTTGTTTATAAATTTGCTGAGCGCAACAATATCAAAAACAATTTTGATCAAAGCAGCAAAACAGCCAGATTGGATTGGGTACACTTCTTTATGAGACCCTGAACGGCATTACCCAAAGTCAGGGGCAATGCCGCTCAAACATGTTTTTTTAATAATGTTTTCCTACTACTAGTAGGTGAAAGATATATGCTTTTGTTGTTAAATTGTTGATTACTCGATAAAGAAAGTCTTTGTTACTCTTGTTAATTTTGATTCATAATAAATAATTTAAAAAATACACCATGTTTTCCTTAAGTGAACGCCATTCCCCCGTCCTACCCTATATCCCACAAATACATAAATGTTATAGACTTTATGCCTTAAAATTGATGCCGGAAGTGCGTACTTTCGACCGAGGTATGAAGAAAATAGCGTTTTTACGTCAGCATGTCTGTATCAGAACGATATTTATTGATCTTGCTCGTATTTTTCTTTCGTTATCGTGGGGTGGCGTGGGAATGAGGCATGCAAGCACTTGGCGTCGACTTCTGTTAGGTACAGTCAGGGTGTCGCGTCACCAGCGACACGGCTCTTGCATTACGGGGACGTCGTCGCCATCGCCCTCTTCCATATCTATAACACATCAGCTGTGATCTGATGTGCTGTGATTGTACCAATAACACCCCGGTACTGTAAAAACCGATTTAACCTCACCAGACACCGAACTGATGTGTCGGCATATTGTTGTCTTTATTTCTTTTGTTCCGTGTATGAAAATCTTAATAATTTACTGGGGATGGGTGCAGATATCTAGACAAATATAATCATGTAACACAGACCCCCCAGCTAGGGTTACCAGATTGGCGGGACTTGGCTGGATTGGTTTTAGGCAAAATGTCCAGCTAAAAATAAAAAACATGCTCCGCCAGAGCTAATAATTCGATTAAACTTTGAAGAAAACTGTACTAATTTTAAATCTTTTCTAAATACAGAGAAAGGTTCTAAAATGATAAAGGCGGCTAAGGGAAATATTAAATTTATGTGGCAAAAAAGTGACTTGAAAGGTACTATTGACTGTTAGATTAAGCTACCTCTGTTTTTGTACCAATTTCAGCTGTTCAGCTCAATAGTTCATACTTTCGTTTTTCTTATAACAATAATACCTAAGTAAGTACATATTACTTAATTAGGTACATGCCGTGTTTCGGTTGATTAATGCAGATTTTTATTTTGTCCGGCCTAAAATCCTTTGGTCCAGATATTTTAGAATATTGTCCAGAAATTTTGATTTCCCAATCTGGCAACCCTACCCCCAGCAGGCAACGACAAAGAATTACGTGAGACAACAATCGGCTCGTCATTCTAACAATGACACACATATTGTTGTGGGACAACAATCAGCTTGTTGTTCTAACATTGACACATATTGTTATGGGGCAACAATCGGCTTGTTATTCTAACAATGACACACGGTTTGTTGTGGGACAATAATCGGCTTGATTGTTCAAACAATAACAATATGCGTAGGTAAAAAGGGCTTTTAAGACGAATTCCAGACAACAATGAATGCAAGAAAAAGAAAGAACTATCCAGCACATATATATACCACCGCGATAGCTCACTGGACACGTGCTTCATCGAGTTAACAATCGATATAGTAAAGTGCTTTTAGTTTGTTTGTTTATTTGTCTTGTTAACGTTTCACTATTGTAAATAAATATTTTCCACCACGAACAAGAACAGTTTTGTTACATCATTATAAAAAAAAACAAAGGATGCCGCACAATCCTTATGAAATTTGGTTCTGGGTTATGTTGATCGAAAATGGTTTTATTTTATAGCTTAAAGGCCACTCAGAAAAAATGTCCATGGGCGCATAACCTAAAAACCAATAGATTTTTAACTACAGATATGTTTAGCGATATTTTAGATATAGGGATATCCATTGAATTCAATACCTTAAAAAATCCTAAGCACTAGAATAATTATGTTTTCGAGTGCGCTGAATCCGAATATGACATTATTATTTTTATACAGGGTGACTTCTTCCAAAATTTCCTAGTTTTCGACTATTGTTCTATTTCTAAATAAAAGCACAAAAGTTGAACATGGAACATGTTCGTGAATTCAATGGATATTCCTATATCTAAAATCTCAGTGCACATAATATGTGCACTGAAAACATGGTGTAATTTTATAGTTTAAAAGTCGCTAAGAGAAACTCCATTGGCGCATAGCCTAAATACCAACAGATTTTTAGCTACAGATACCTATTTTGTAGCTAAAAATCTGTTGGTATTTAGGCTATCCGCCAATGGAGTTTCTCTTAGCGACTTTTAAACTATAAAATTACACCATGTTTGATCAATTTAACCGAGAACCAAATCCCATGAGGTTTGTGCGGTGTCCTTGGCTATAACGACGTCAAAAATCTGGAAACCGGACCAACTCTGAAACTTCCGGCTGTTTGTTAAATACGTTACAATAAATTGATACTATTTTGTTAAATTATGCATCAAAAAAATCTGAACAACGATTGATACTGCGGATCAATCCTGAAACTTGCTGTCGTTATCGAACTCTTTGAAATGTTATACACAAATGACACTATTATAGGATGTAGGACAAAAATACAACCCTTAATTCGGTGATATTCAATTTTATTTTTATTGGAAAATTAAAAACACTTTAAAATCATGTAAATTTTGCTACGTAAATGCAATTAATATTATAAATGAAAGTTAATTAGCAATAATTGTTGGGTACTTAATACTTATAGAGTTTATTTAAAATTTTAACTGAATCGCGGTTGAAAATTGCATTCAAAAAAAACAACTTGAATAATTTATAGTACGTTCATTTATTTATAAATTATAACCTATCTCACGTATTTCATACGCAATACAGTTGTAAAATATTAAATAACAAAAATCGATTCGCTTTGCCCTTTTCGGCAGATAATTTATAATACCTACAAGGGCATCGTTATAGCACATTCAATTTAATGCAAACATATATCGAAATTATGACGTCAACAAGAGATGGCGTTGTCAATAATATATTTTTTAAATAACCTATTACATTTATTTTTCAGACGAATAAAATCTTTTTTTTTTATTTATTTTATAATGATAAAAATGAAAAGATTAGAGTAGGGATTCGTCTGAATGAAAAACAGCAGCTACAACCATTTTATCCTATGAAATTAAGCAATAGACTAAAACTGAACTATTGTAAAACTGACTGAAATGAATTTCGCGCAATTTTAACCCTTATTATTGTATAGTATTAAACTGAGTAAATATTAAAACTGACACCACCCTCTGACGTCATCCAGTTTTATTATTACCTTAAAATTATTATCCAACTAGAGTGACCTGTGCGAATTATTCGCACTAAATAAGTATAATAATTATCACTTTACAAAATTATTTTTTAAATATGATTGCAGGTATTCAATTCGTTTCTAATTTTGCACACTGCTTATAACGTTCTTCATTTTGTTGTATTACAAATGAAGCTCAGATGACAGATCGAAGAAATATTTTACTAAAATTGTCATATTATAGAGACGCAAGTAGCAAAAGCGTTGAGCTAAGCCGTCAGATGGCATCATGCAGCATTGCTGTGACGTTGTTCAGCGTTGCTCGCTGTTTCAAAATTAAAGCCGTCAGATGGCAGTATGCAGTATTGTGTCTTAACTCTTAATGTATATATTATGTAAATAAATCATTCAACTCAATTTAATGAATCAAAATTTATTGCAGGTATTCAATTCGTTTCTAATTTTGCACACAGCTTATAACGTTTTTCTTTCTTTGATGTATTACAATATGAAGGTCAGATGACAGATCGAAGTGTTGACGTTGTTTCAAAATTAAAACCGTCAGATGGCAGACGTTGTTCAGCGTTGCTGTATTGTGTCTTAATGTATATCTATATATATAAGTTTAATAATTAATTAATTTACAAAAACAAAAACAATAATAATTTTTTTAGTTGTCGATGTCAGTAGAGTAAGCAATTATCTGTAAAATGATATATAATTAATTTATGTGGAGAAATTGTGAGGTTTTTTCTAAAAAGGGAGGAAAACATCTTAACCTTAGCATATTAATATATATGATAATTTGAATCGACCCTGTTCCAAAAGCAATTGATCGAATGAAATAATATTTCTTTTTAAAACTCATAACGGTCAACATTTCGCTAGAAAAGTGATTTTTTTAAAGTAGATCAAACATTTGTTTTTGTGTGAGTACAATGTAATGTTTTTCATGATAGAGAGTTTCACAACGTCATTAGAATGCTCCTTTATGTAGAGAAGCTGTAAATTTAATTTAAGCTCATAGTCAAATCAAACCTAACAATACTTTCTGCAATCTAACATAAGAGAACATTCAAATTTCCCGCTTCTTTTCGGCCAAGCAGCTGTCACATCAAATTGGATATGCCTTAGTGTAGGAGCGGGGTGTATAAAAGATGACTAGAGATAAGAGCTGTGGTTTGAAGAGAGGGAGGAGTCGGTGGATGTTGGTATTTTGCGGTGACACAATCCTTTCACCAGTGAATAATCTCATACCGTTAAACAAAGAAAATCTTTTGTTAGTGAAGTGATTGTTTATTTAAGGTTGGGATTAGGTAAGTGTCTGTATGTGTGAACGCCGCCCCAACTCCCGATTAACTTCAACTAGTACAAAGTTTGTATGCCGTGATACTTTACAACTCGTGCAGTTTCAAACGAATCTCTTTGCGAGACATTTTACTGACTGAATCTCTTTTGATAGACATTAGTCAGAGTGCCCGTCGGCAAAAATTTTACTGACACATACTCTCCTCAAACTTTGTATATGGCTTCATTAGGCCTAGTCTGACATCTATTTCCTCTATGATTTTTCTTGATTTTGGGGCGTTTTCCCTCTAAATTTTTCGAAAGATGTCGTTTTGACGACATGTAAAAAAAAACTCGGGTCGCAGTGCGAAACCCTGCCGACAATATAGTGTATTTGCTATTATAGGCAGTGTGGCTCCCTTATATAAACTTAACTTTATTTTTGAACAAAATAAAAAAATTAACTCCTTAATACACCCCTTAAAATAATATTTTTTCTTAATTTTAATATTGTTATCAATACAACAAATTAAATTCACCCTTCACTAAATAAATCCATGTCTACAAACTATAACGTTTTCATAAAATTTTTAAGTCCGGTCCTGTCGGGCCGATTTTAATAAAATTTTGGTAACACATTTTAATCATTACTAAAGGGTTAAATTTCAATTTTGAAATGATTCGGAGAAATTTTTAGGCTTTTTTGGGCCCAAAAATATTTTTCAACCCCTAAAACCCACCCTTAAAGTGGCCCGATTGGGCCCATTTTAAATAGGCTTCGTGCGGTGATGGATTTCAACATGTGGTCCAAATTTCGTTAAAATCAATTAACTCCTTCGAAAGTTATAGCCCGCACACACATATATATATATATATATATATAAATATATAAATATATATATATATACATATATAAACATACTTTTCCAAAAATGGTGCCAAACTTCTTAGAAAGTTATGAAACGTCGAGAAATTTTGGTCCGACCCCTAGGTCCCGCCATCCGACCGACGCCAATAGTGTAAGTGCCTTATGGCAAATACACTAATTAATAGATACTGTTTGTTTTTTTAATTGGATAGCTTAAAAACGTCAACCAAAACGCTAAAATAATGTTCTCTGACAAATAACATGAACCATTTAAAATGTCTGACACCTGGAATATATTATGTTCGACATATTCGAGGTGTCAGACATTATTTTAGCATACATAATTTTTTTATCACATTGAACACAACTAGGCAGATCATTTACATAGAGTAAAAATAAAATTGGACCAAGTACAGAGCCTTGTGGGACACCACACTCTATCTGTTGTGCCTCTGAAGTAGAATTATTAATACACACACACTGTGTTCGGTCAGTAAGATATACATTATATTATCAAAATTTCATTAGGAAACTCGATGGGTGAATATTGCGTCAAATCGGGATCTTGTACTAATAGTAAGTACCAAATAACTAGAGATTCACCGTGCATTTTCATAAGAGACTACCCAACACATCTAAGTTTTAGTATACAGATACACTACTAATATATACAATTACAATTGCAAGTACCTACAATAAAAATATTTTTATTTTAAAAATCCATAATTTAACCAATCGGTAAAAAAGTCTATTACAAAATCAATTATAAAAATAAAGTGTCACTTATTTCTACTCACAGAATATTTGCCGCCATAATCGTGTGTGTTTTCTTTGTCCAGTTTCAAATATATAATACTCCATAAAACTTTATATCTCTATGCCGAGAATACCATAAGATCTTATGTATATTTCCTTACAAAGCTTACACGCGCGATCTCCCCTCCCTTGGGCGCTTCTTTACCAATTCGCGCACACACACACAGAGAGAGAGAGATCCTCTTCTCTGTGAATCGGCTTCATTAACAATAAGCTTTGTTTTGCATTTCAATTTCTATATAGGACATATACACAATGTCTGCGAATGTTAATTACAAACAGTGTTATAGGCGTTATTTAATATTAAATATGTAACTTCCCTGGAGTTAAGATAAATTATAAGCATCTATTTTGGCATTAGTTTTTAATGAAAAGTTTGTTTACATCCAGTATTAAATTATTTAAATGATATGAAATGGATAATTCACTTCAATTTTTTTACAAGATTTTCTTATTATCACATACGAGTATACTCGTCAAATAGGTACCTAACTAACTTCTTTTTGACAAATCTACAGAATAAAAGAACAGCTCGAAATATTTCCGAGACTATAAACTTAAAAAAAAACACCTTTTTTACAAAACTGTCTTCTAAAAATAATTATAGAATAATAAATCGTTATGAAAAGTATACCATTATTACATAAAAAAACAACCTTATAGCATATACTCTTCTGCGCGTGCACCGATTTTCTTCAAAAACAATAGGACTCTTCGTATTTGCATATCAAACATCCTTCTAAAATTTGGTTTCAATCCGCTCCTCCGTTTGAGCTGTACCGTGTTCATAGACTACCGGACGCACAGACTTCTTTCAAAAATATGTTTTTAGGATTCGGGGAACCTCAAAACGAAAAAATATTGTAAAATAATTTCACCGACATCGAAGCTACGACCTTTAGGTAACGAGGCAGCCACTATACCTCTCACCCACCACAGTATACGATAGACGTATGCATTGCAACTTTGCGTTATACTTTCAATCTCGAAATCGATTTTACCCTACCGTGCCAGAATGAGGTTTAACTTCAGAAAACTCTAAAAATACATGCCTAAATAGTATATTGTGCAACTAGTGCGGCAATTTGTCGATTGCCCACAAAAGCTTGAGGGGGCAATCGACAATGCCGCACGAGTTGCACATACTATTTTTTATTACGAATTAAATTAAATTAAAATTAAAATTTTATTACGAATTAAAAAAAGAAATTAGAAGTAATAAAAATTAAAATTAAATCATTAAAAAGTTGAAAATTCAGTTAAAATTGTTATTGTATTGGTAACTAGGGTAACTCTGAATTTGCGTGCGGCAAACAATAATTTCAATGCGATAAATAAAGTTTCCGCACGCAAATGAAAATAGCTACTTTTCAACCGTAACAGCGTGCGTAAACATACCACTTTTCCCGTATGAGTTATAAAAAAAAAATAAAAGTCAGCATATACAATTTGAACCTGCCAGGAATTTAATTGAAAATAATTTGTCGATTGTTTTATAGTGTCGTAGGGTTTCAAAGACAATTTGCGGACTACACTTCGACTTTACTTATAACAATACATAATGCACGACTCGGTCATATTATGTAATATGTAGAGAGAGTGCAGATCTGTTGTTGACGGCTTTTATTGGCTACCAAGTTATGGATGACGCCTATTATTGCCTCTCTACCGGACAGCCAATGTGTTGCAAACATGTATAGGGCTGTACATAGTTCTGCAGGAAATGATAATAATGATGGATTTACTGCAGAAACAGGTTAGTCTCCATTACTGCATAAACAGGCTTGTCTCCATTACTGCAGAAACAGGCTTGTCTCCATTACTTTAGAGTAATGGAGGCTAGCCTGTTTCTGCAGTATTATTCCATCATTATTATTAATATCTATCTAGTATGTAGAATGTAGATATTGTAGAGTCTACATACTAGATAGGTACCTTACACTATAAAAATTTAATTATGTCAAGAACCACTGAATCGATTGACATGAAAACTAAACATACCTCCCAGATTTGCCCGTACACTAAAAAGAGTAAAATTAAGTTAATTTTGAAAAATTTCAAAAAAGGATTTAGTAAGTAGTTGTCCGTGCTCTAAAGAGAATAAAATAATTTTTCCCGTAGTTTTAGAATTAATTTTACTGAATCGATTGACATGAAAACTAAACATACCTCCCAGATTTACCCGTAGGTACACTAAAAAGAGTAAAATTAAGTTAATTTTGAAAAACTTCAAAAAAGGATTTAGTAGGTAGTTGTCCGTGCTCTAAAGAGAATAAAATAATTTTTCCCGTAGTTTTAGATTTAATTTAGCAACGTCGAGAAAAAACATTATCTAATTATAAAGAAATCAGATATTTATATATTTTCCGAGCGTAGCTTTTACAAACACAAGAATGCACCGATAAAAAATCTGAACTGCAGTTTATTTTAGACTGTTTCAAATTTCTTAAGTTTGTAACTTTATATGAAACAAAATAAAATTTATTGACCACGAAAAGGAAAGCAAAACTTTTTATTAAAATATACGAGGTTTTAAATGTGTTGGAACAAAATAAAAATATTTAGTAAAGCAGACGGGAATATAGGAATGCATTTAGAACATGTTCAAAAGTCTGAACGACACCTTATTTACTTATTCAGAATCTCTACACAGTTGTTCCGTTTTTTACTGGGGGCACTTATTGTCGAGAGCAAGGGAGACAGATAGATAGAAAACCCAACCCTATCGTCAGGTAACAAGATGTCGGATTTATCCTTACACATGGCATAGTCGACTCGTATCATGATTTATCAATGCCTCAAAAATTTTGTTTTAAAGTGGAACTTTTTTGCGTACGGATTCATGCGTAATGAAACTCTATACCCCCACTTCTCTCCGCCATTGAACTAGAATGGGACACCGGGATTTTACGTCTAGCCCTGTGTTTCAGAACGTGAAGCCCACGCCCCACAGGAGGGCAATTTGATTATTAAGGGGGGCAATTTGATTTTTAAGAGAGGCAATTCGAAAATGGACTCGACACGAGTTTAACCCTTTCGCTCCGGGCCATTTAAATGCAATGCTAGATTTCGGTGCCATATTTGTCGAAAAAAGCAAATTCTTAAATATTTGCGGTAAATAATTATTAGGTATAATTTCGCTTGACGAGACCAAAATATCAACTGGGTGTTTGGCGTCTTCAAGTAAACTTCCCTGCGGCAGATGGCATGCTCCGCGGGGAACCTTGGACGTTTTAAAATCTCGCTAAACAACGCAGATCTTACTAAATTAAAATAACAAATTAATATAGAAAAATCTTTATTAAAATTATTTGGAATTTGAATTTCAGTTTGTCATTATATGTTTTGAAAATTTACTTGCTGTGTTTCGTTAACAATTTCCTAGTGATTTCTTCCTAAAACCTAATAATAATTTATGTTTCTTAAGTGAACAGTTCAGTTTTTTAATATTAAAAATTATGTATGTTACATAGAGTGGCTATAGAAAGGCTAAAGTGGGGCATGGCACAAAAAAGGTTGGGAAATACTGGTCTAGCCGGTGTTGGAAGCATCAAACACTAAGTTTATCAATTCGCCTGTGTATAGTAAAAACAAATGTAAAACAATCGGTTTATAAATGAATATAGCGTCTACTTCGTACTCAGAAGGTTACTGGTTCAATTTCGGTCAAAACCAGTATTTTTTTTTATTTATACTTTTTCATATTCCACTTGATATTTATTTAATCAACAACAAAAAACGAGGCTATAAAATTCGACGCGTATATCTCTGCTAGTTGTGAACCTATTTGAAAATTTTTGACGCCATTTTGTTCAAAATATTATCGGATTGGAGCCATATAGTTTTTTTATTAAAATCGGTTCTGTCGTTTTTTATTGACTTATTTTATCTCCGGCATTTATGGTCCGATTTTGATTAGAATAAGTTATGTGGATTTATGTTCTTGATTTGACCCGTTTTAAAAATAGTGTCGAGAGAGCAAGGGAAAATGACGAAGAATAGATGTGGTAAATGTAAGTAGCATATTATACTCTTAACGAAATCGACAGTGTTATTAAGTTGGTGCCAACGTAAACAAATCGATACCAATATAAAGTTAGTTACTATAACAAAATGTTTCGAGTAGTTGTATTAAGTTTGGTGCAGTAATGCCATCTTGACGAACAGTTTAGGTTGGTACTAGTACGTAGGTAGATATGTAATGTAGGTACATACGTGATACAGTGAGGTTTGGAGGCTTTACACAAGCGCCTGATCAGGCCATTTCGACTCCAGACACGTCTAACTGACGGCTCTGAAATCTGTACACAGACTTCAGCTACAATACGTTCTCCTCGTATACCTATAATCGTATTGATGCTGTTTTCTGAAATATTACCGATTGGTCAAAGCGCTGCCATAGTCCAAACTAAACTTCCGGTATTACGAAATACGGGTGTTTCAAGACTAAAACAATACTAGTAAAAAAAACTTTTTACTATAAATACATTTTTTTTTTATATTCAGGTTCAAAATTACTTATAAAAGATCAGTCTGTGATGGTTTATTGGCCACAGCCCACTCTTTTATAATTATGAACCTAGCTAACTTAAAGGAGGGGCTTCGTAAGACCAGTTTATGGCCCAATTTATTTTTGAGTAAATTTTTTTTTTAATATCTATTAACAATAATAAGTCGATTTTACCCTAAACGGACCACCCTCCAGCCTCTATAGTATCCCTAAAGGCGGGGTATTTTTTGGTGCGCGGTGTATCTTAGAGTTTTTGGGGTCGCTGATTCCGAATCTGAGATCCGTTGACCTCTAGCACGTCAGGTTCAAGGTCATTTGAAGGTCGAATTGAGAAAAATTCATAGAGAAATACAGAAAATAAGATGTACAGGGTTTTTGCGAAAGCTGATTCCGAGTCTGAGATCCTTTGCCTCTATCATGTCAGGTTCAAGGTCGAATTGAGAAAGAGTTGATAAATAAATACAGAAAATCAGATGTATAAATGTTTGCGGTCGCTGATTCCGAATCTGAGGTCTGTTGTATGTATAAGATAATGGGAAGGTAGCAAAGAGGTCTGTGAGTAGCGTGAATAATGGGGAGGAGCGAACGTTAAATAAATTAATTATAGTATTTTATTAGTTGAATTTTTCTATTCTTTATTAAATTATAATAGACTATATATTAGAAAAAATATTTAACTCAAAATCGTCTCTTCTTTGTTAAATGGGTAGTTCCAGGCATATATAGCTCCATGAACCATTTTCTTTATCGTAGTTGTTTACCATCTTTCCTTAGAACGTATCGTAACATGCCTATATTCCGGCATAATGTCCGATTTCATCACGAGATCTGTAGCCATTCATCAAATCTGACAACAGTCACAGTACGAATATTCGTTCGTTCCTGAATGCGAGTGCATATAGCATTTAATATATAGAGCACCGTATGTTCGGATAGCTTCAGCGTTTTATGATAAAAAATTCCAGCCAATTGGCCACGGGACCATTCCAGCTTCAAAAATGTTGACATTTGATTTCTGATATCGTGTGAGGTGACGCGGGTAATGGCTAGTATTCAATGTGATATTTGCTATTCGTTGCCATGGTTACCTACATAATATGTTCCACGTCATGTAAATATTAATCAAAGCATGCCAAACTAGTTTATTTCTGACAGATCCATAAAACAAAAGAGCGGCTGATTTTTTTTATTTTCAAAATATTTCCGAAACTATAAAGCTTAGGAATAAAATTTCTTGAAAAAATAAATAGAATAATAAGCTGTTATGAAAAGTATACCATTATTATATAAAACACCGTTATGACATATAGTATCTCTTCTTCGCAAGCGCCGATTTTCCCTAAAAACATATTTGCATACCAAACATCCTCCCAAAATTTGGTTTCAATCCGTTTATCCGTTTGACCTGTATCGTGTCCACAGACTAACAGACAAACATACTAACAGACGTACAGAGTTTTTTCAAAAAAATGTTTTTTGGATTCGGGGGACCTTAAAACGGAAAAATATTGTAAAATTTTTGAAAAGTTATTTTTGACCTAAACTAGTACCATTCCCCATTTGTGGACTGGAATGGTAAAAGGGTGTAGTTTAGATTTTTAGAACTGAGTTCAACACAACAGCGAGAGTGGAGTAGCGGAACAAGCTCGTTCCTCGGACATGTCCGCTCAACAAAGGAAATGTTCCATGTCCGTTCCATCTTTGGAACTACCAAGCCTACCGACATCGTGCAAAAAATGTAGTTATTTATGATATTTTAATATTACGTATTCAAGTATTGTGTTGAATAATAATTCGTTGGTTTAAAATCCTGTCTATTATTTTCTTTTTGTCGAGGGTTTTCATTGATCTGGTCTGAGCACTTCTTGAGATCAGAGTGGCCTTGAACGTGGCTAGAATATTCTAACGCTATCGGGCGTCTGCACTATGTGTTTACTTCTATGTAGACATGGATAGCTGGATTCAGCTACATTTCCAGAAACTGCAATATTTTACGCTAATTTAAACTTAAACTTAAGGGAGAAAAAAACTAAAGTGTAATTCAAACCTCTGGACCTGAATTGTATATCTTTTTGAAATACAAAATATTAAGGTACAAATCTTTATTTACCGTCTGAATATAACTCTTCAAATAAATAAAATTATCGACCAATTTTTTTAGACTAAATATTGACAAAAAAAGACGGGTTGCACTCCGGGAGTGCCGGCGGAAGTGAAAACCTAGATGTACTTAAACTAAATTTCGCTAGTAGCAATATAAGTTACATGCAGTGTAAAAAATTATAAGCTATAAGCTTTGACAAAACATTAAGAGATGTCGCTATGCATCCAGGTTTCGTAAAACTACACATTTATAAAATTACATGCAGCCAGTCACTGGATGTAATTTTTTAAATTTGTAGTTTTACGAAACCTGAGTACATGGCGACTTCTCTTAAGGTTTTGTTAAAGCTTATATAGCTTATAATTTTTTGCACTGCATGTAACTTATATTGCTACTGACATCTAGCGAATTTTAGTATATGTACTGCCGAAGCAAGTACGGTAGACCGTCTCAACAACTCGTCAGGGTCACGTGACCCTGACGCCTGACGCGTCAGATCTGACGCGAATTTAACATTTTTTACCCATTACAAAAAAAGTGTACAACGCCGCTAAAGAAGTTTTCACTTCAAAATAATAAAATTATAATTCAATACATGGCGTTTCGGTCCGGATTTGGACCTTCTTCAGAAATAATCTAAAAAATGTAAAAATTAATTAGTTTATATTAGTATATTTCTTTTACTAGCACAGGATGTTTAATTAGTATTAAGTATAATTAGTAAAGTTAACATAATAAAATTCAAATAAATATCCGCACAAGAAAAATAGTATACATCATAAAAATGCGTGAGTTATACTACGTAATACACAATCAGAATGTACTGCACTTTTACCGGCTTTGTGTGAATCCATGACTGCGGTCAACACTTGACTCGATATTTCAACCCTACCCACATAGTATTTCTTTGTTTTGGCATATCTCAAATAAGTTCCAAGCACAATGCAATGTTTATATTTGATATTTAATTACACTGACTTAAATTAGGTACCTACACGCGTTAGAATAGTATGTCAATTGAAATTACCGCCAGGACCGAAGGAGTTGAACAAAAGTGTGGCTTATTAGTTAAGTATATTATGCATCTCTTTTAAAAAATAATGTAGGCTGACATTTTCTAAGGGTAAAATTAAATATCACGTCATGTGATATTTACCCCATTCGAAATGTTTCAGCATGCGTAAGCTAAATATAGTGACGTAAGACTGGTAAATGAAGATCAATGCTAGAGGCAATTATCTTATTTTACTTTCAAAGGTTGCTATTGTAAAACAAATGAACGAGTAGATACAGCTATATAAACACTTCCTCTCTCTCTCTCTCTTCAACACACAACTGAAACTGTAAAGTGTCTGTTTCACAGACATATTGTCACAATATAGATGAGAAAGTTTAGCTACAACGCGGAAAATACTAATTTTTGGGAAAAAAACAAACAAGGAACCCGACTGCATGAAAAGGAAATTAATAACTAAAAAGAAGAACACAAGTGGGAATACCTCAATACGCAACAAGATTTACTTGTTTTTTTCTTCGGTTTTTGAATAGATTCCCGCCTGCTGCATGTTGAGGATTTCCGACTTGCGTTCTTATTCTTAGGGAATTAATTTCATTTTTGTGCAACGGGTTTCTTGTTTTTTATAAACAATCAATTTTTATTTATTTATTTTTTTTTGGTTATTTTTTTATTCTAGGAAAATTACCTCTAAAATAGTTTTAGTATCAAGGTTGAAAACAGATAATAATTATTGTCTATGACTCAGGGAAGCTTAGAACGTATAAATATTGTAAAATTTGAAATTATTTTGACCTAATAAGTACCAGTTCGTGGGGTTAGAATGGTAAAAAAAGTTTAAGCAATTAACAAAAATAATTTACAATTTAAATTACCGATCTTAAAAGTATTTGTCTATGGGTTGTTCACAGAATCACAGGAAATAGAAATTTATCTTTAATGAGATTAACAAAGCAATTTCCGATAGAAAATTGGAGAGGGAAGTTTTAGTTGATTATAAAACTGGTCACTTCTCCAGTTTATTTTTTTTATGGCTGCTTCATAACTTTTCTATGAATAGCAAATCTTTTTCATTAAAATAAACAAAAATATTGAATGTTTGATAGCAGCAATGAGCAAATTTTTTAACTTAAAATCTATCTTTCTCTCATATATAAATGTTTGTTCATAATTCTAAAATAAAATAAATGTTAATCGTATGAATGAATTTTTACGTCTTAAGATATTATAATAAAATAGCAATAAAATTTTCTTAAACTATCAAGAAAATTTCACACTGTGTAGAGCTGCTAACGTATTAATAAAATAAGTGAGTACGTACTACATATCTCACCAAAAAGGAAAATGGAAAAGGGAAAACTGCAAAGTCAAGTGAGTTTCGGCGATGTGTCTGGTAGATTGTGTTGGAGCGTATGTGAGGGGTGAACTATAGGTATAAAAAAAGTTATCAGTGGCGTTGCATCTAAAAAAAACAATAAAATATTATTATGAGTGCATGATCTATGATCTATCATCTTTGAAGGCCTGTAATTCTTAATGTATCACATTTACAGAAAAAAAACAAGATGATTTTTTGTAGGGAACTAATTTTCCTACAAAACTGTTGTATTCAACGTTTTTAGGCGCGACCCAAGCTTTAGCTGGAAGCGCTTTGTTTGTGAATCTGTGAGTCAAGCTTTTTGTATCCAATACGCCTTAATTTATAATTGTTTTCCATGGGGTGGAAATCGAGGGTTGGGGGTGATCTGGCACATCTGCCTCTAAGACCGAACCTCTGTACTCGGGGAAGTCTTAACCGGGCTAAAAAAGGTAGTCGAAAATCATTTGCAAGCGAGAGGGCGGTATGGGAGTGGTTTTAGGCCAATTTAAAGAGCTTGCCGAAGAAAAAAAATATGAAAAGAAGTTGGATCCTGCAGGTCATTCCTGGAACTTCACGTTAAAAAGTATATAAAAAATAGCAAGAAGTTTATGTTTTAGCTCTTCAATCTCAAAAAAAATCACTTTCTTAGGAATTTATCGTTTACGATATCTCGTGAATAACTGAACCGATTTTGATGCGATTTGCGGCAATCGACGCAGTTTTTTAACCTAAAAAAGTAATTTATTACAAAAAAACCGATACGATAAGAATTTTACGAGTAATTTTTAAAAAACTCTTTCTTACAAATTTTCTGTTCACGATATCTCTTGAGCAAATAAATTGATTTTGATGTGGTATGCGACAATCGACGCAGTTTTTTGAGGAGAAGAGGTGATTAGATTTTGGAATTAATCGGTTTAGTAGTTGAGAAAACATTCTAAAACACAAATTACTAAAATATTTTGAAACTTGTATTTTTGAGATTTCTCAAAATCTATTAGGCAGAATCATTCAACATTTTCAGAAAATCTTAGTTCAGCAAAAAATCAGATGCAACCCGCGTTTCAATCGGACACTCCGTTCAAAAGTAATAAGAGGTTTACATACCCACACACCAAAATCATCGCCAAAATAGTCAGAATAGCTTCCTAGGACCTCAAAACGTCGAGATCTGACGAAAACTCGATTTTAAAAAATCGGGGTGAAAACAGTAACTTCCCGATTTTTTTGATAAAAATCATTGATTTTTTAATAGCGGGAAGTTAAAAATGGTGGTACCCTCACAATAGTGTCCAGCGACCTTGAAAACGGAAGGAGGGGATCTCTAGATTGGCGCTCTGGCAAAAAAAAAGCAAAAACCCTAAAAAATACCGACTCCTGACCTCGACTAGTATTTGGAAAGGGCTTCGGTGTAACGGAGCGACACTGCAATACCCGCATGCATGTAACATGTTGTATATAAAGAAGAACGAAGGTCATCAAAATGATAGATCGTCTGGAAAAACTTTGAAACTGTATTATAACCTCATCTGTCTATGGAAAGAAAAATGATCTTGTTAAGAATGGACATTTAAAACCGTCCTGAAAGATCTGCCAGCAGAATTATTGTGACGCCTTTGATCTATGGGTTCTGCTCTATGCTTCGTTACTCAATTACGTTTTGTAGTAGGCCGAAGACGGAACGAACAGGAACGTTTCTTTTATTGAACGGGCCTGGTTCCGGGAAACATGTTCACTGAATGATCTCGTATCATTGGCACCTTTGCGATGAAGGAAACAAATCGTAATATTTATAATCTATATACTAATATATAAAGCTGAAGAGTTTGTTTGTTTGTTTGAACGCGCTAATCTCAGGTACTACTGGTTCAAATTGAAAAAAAAAAATTTATTGGATAACCCATTTATCGAGGAAGGCTATAGGCTATATAGTATATAATATCACGCTACGACCATTAGGAGCGGAGCACTAATGAAAAATGTTGCAAAATGTATCTCAAAAAATAAGCTTCTATTTAGGTGAAATGCACTAACTAAATATACTCATATTAGCGTTGTGAGTAAACAACCCCGGCTGGCTCAATCGGTAGAGCATGCGACTGTCAATATCAGAGTCGTGGGTCGAGCCCCACGTTGGGCGAATATATTTTTATTTTTTTTTTTATTTTCTACATTGCGTTCTTCTAATAAGGCTTACATTTTTTATTAATAAAAAAAATTATTAGTTAAAAAAAGTATAAACTAGATGGACCTGTTCAAAACTTTTTTGAAGGTGACTTAACACAGTCTTCTAAGATCAATTTATGGCATAGGCTGTCGCCAAAAATTTTTTTGCCACAGGCTGTCGCCCAAAATTTTTTTGTCAACACAAAACTTTTTAACACGTGCTTTTGGGTTAGTTTTCAAATATTCATGTGTTTTGGTACAGGCTCGCGGCGCAACTAACCGTTATTTATTTACACAAAACATTTTTGCATTTGATTTTGGAATAGTTTTAAAAGCTTGGTGTGTTTTGATGAACGCCTGCCAAATTACCATAACAGGTGTACGCGAAACATTTTTGAATGTGTTTTTTGAATAGTTTTCCAAAATCGATGTGTTTTAAATCTGCTGTCGTTAAGAACACTACTCGGCTCTTCGAGCCTCGTAACAATAATTTAAGTACAAAATTCAGGCCTGCGGCCTTCATAATTGTAGTTTTTCTGAAACAAAACATGTTTGCATGTATTTTTGGCGTAACTTTAAAAAGTTTGTGTGCTTTAATATACTCCTGCACAATTGCAATAACTGCTTTTTTTAACAATTTTCGCTTCCCCCCTTCTCGTTTCACTGCGAAAAAATTAGCATACCCCTTTATCGTTCACCCGGTAACACAATTCGCATACCCCTATATCGTTCAACCCGGAATTGTTTTTTTTAAAACTCCCCCTTTAACCCTTCCCGTTTCACTGCGAAACAATTCGCATACCCCTTTATCCTTCACCCCGGTTTTACAATTCGCATACCCCTTTATTTTTCACTCCGGTATTACAATTCGCATACCCTTTTATCTTTCACCCCGGTATTACAAATCACATACCTCTTTTCCGTTCACTCTAGTATTGCAATTCGCATACCCCTTTTTCGTTCACCCCGGAATTGTTTTTTAAAAACTTCCCCTTTAATCCTTCACGTTTCACTGCGAAGCAATTCGCATACCCCTTTATCCTACACCCTGGTATTACAACTCGCATACCCTTTTATCCCTTGCCCCGGTATTACAATTCGCATACCCCTTTACTTTTCACCCCGTTATTACAATTTGCATACCCCTTTATCGTTCACCCCGGTATTACAATTCGCATACCCCTTTATCGTTCACCCCGGAATTGTTTTTTTTAAAAACTCCCCTTTAACACTTCCCGTTTCACTGCGAAACAATTCGATGCATGTCAAAGTAACATTATTCAATCATTGTTTAGATTTATAAGAAAATCAACACACTAATTTTTATACAGTATATTTAAGCAATAACCGATCATTACATTATTTACAATTTTAAATCTTAGATTAACGTCTGAACTCTTCAAAGAAATAAAATAATCGACCAATTTTTTCAGACTGTATATTGACAAAAAATTATAAAATTATATTTCAATAGATGACGTTTAGGTCCGGATTTGGATCTTCTTCAGAAATAATCTACTTATTTTCTAATTGAATAAAGATTGATTTTTTATATATTATTGAAAAATTTTATTTATTTACAGTTTCATTTATGTATATATTTACTGGCATTTAAATAATAATTCTAAAATAAATGTATGTAAGTGAATACACTTGTCACAATCGATTCGAGCTAGGTGTGATTTCTCTTCCGGTGGTTGTTGCATTCATGGTGACTGAAATTTTCACTGCTATTTGCGGCTGCTCCTTAACCTTTTTCTTGATCCAGAAACCCATGTTTGGAATCAAAGAAACCTGGAACAATAAAACAAAAGCAAGCAGACATATCCTTCTAATTTTATTAAATGTTTTTACTTTTAACTTTTTAAGCGTGCTTTAATTTGTAAAAATTTTTAAATTAAAATTCTATGACAATTTTCCACACCACCTATTGAGGTATTGTCGGGGCGCGTTACTCCTTTTTTTTACATGGTAGAGTTCCCCAGGAGGCCTATACAACCATGAGAGTTAAAAAGCGATTTTTAACTCACCTATTACGTGCTTCCGAGAACAGCTGACGAACGTCGAGGACTCTATGCGCATGCTGTGAACCTGTAAAAAACAAAAATAAATTATTTTTTTGGTACTATTATTTTGTATTATACTTCATCACGTTTTTTTAATGCACGTTACAATTATTGTAGTTTGCAACGTGCCATATGCATCCTGTCGCTACTACACATTTCGATAAATCGACTATGGAGCAAACAGGGCATATGTTTTTTTTTTAATTTTTCACTATCACGTATTTTTAATGACGATACCTCACTGATCACCGTAGCGACTGCGAGGCATAGGGGACGCATGATTCTTTATTAATTTTCTAACACTTCATTATAGACGACATTCTCGGTATAAAACGTAGTACTTCCCTCGATGAGTTTCCCTTGTTTTGTCGCTTCTAAAATTTGAACGCGTACGGCGTGCATTGCGCGCGCTCTCGAAAACGCGACGTAGAGTTGACCGTGCGCGAATACCGGCTTCGAAAGATATATGCCCACTTTTTCGAGGGTCGATCCCTGGGCTTTATTTATTGTCATCGCGTAGGCAGGACGAATGGGAAACTGACGCCTTTTCAATTTAAAAGGCAAGTCGCTATCGGCCGACGTCAGATCCAATCTCGGAATAAAAACTCTGTTGCCTTCAAACCGTCCCGTTATTATCTCTGCATCTATGCAGTTTTCCATCAAGTTTTTAACAATCAGTCTGGTACCGTTACACAGACCTTGTTTCACTTGCAGATTCCTCAGCAGCATTATTATTGCGCCGGTTTTCAACGTCAATTTGTGAGGCGGCAGTCCGGATGGCGTAATTGAATTGAGAAATTCGACGCTGAAATTGCTCTGTTCTTCCTCATCGTCGGTCACTATCGAATCCACGCTGTTGTAGGATTTTGCCAGACCGTCGAGCGAATCTATAATTCTGTCGTTCAGTAACGTGCAGTCGTCATTTCGCGGACACAATATGGCGCTCTTATGGATCGATCCGTCGGTCGCCAATGCATTTTCGCCGAATATCTCCGATACTACGTCGTCTACCATGCACACGTCCGGTATAGCAATGGTATCGTTCGGTAAATCGACGTGGTTTTCGAGTTTTCCTTCTCCGAGTTCCCGAAGCCAGTTCGTAAATTCCGTTTCGTCTGCGTTCGCTCGCATATTCCTCGTGAGTGAGAACGTTTTGAATTCCGTCCATAAGTGACAGTTCTTGACGCAATTTTCCACCACTTTTGTCCTGTTTGCGTTGCGGGCGACAGGCAAGCACTGGCGAAAATCACCACCGAGAAGGACGACTTTTCCGCCGAATGGTCTTTCAACGCGCGTTATGTCTCTTAGTACTCTGTCGACGGCTATCAGAGACGCGGCCGGTGCCATGGTAATTTCGTCCCAGATGATTATTTTTGCCGCGTTGATTGCTTGTGCCTGAGCTGTGTCGGGCTTTAAACCGGAAGTCGACGTGTCCAATAACGGTACCGGCAGTTTGAACTGTGAATGGACTGTCCGGCCTCCCTTCAACAGCAGCGACGCAATTCCTGTCCACGCAACCGCGATTACGGAAATGTTCATTCCTCTCAAGGTGCTGATGAGTGCGTTATACAAAAACGTTTTTCCAGCGCCGCCTACACCGTCTAAATAAAAGTACCGCGCGCGTATTTCGGAGTTTTCGACTGTTCTCATCACTTCCGCGAAGATTTTCAGCTGATCTGCGTTCAGCATTTCCCTCATGCGATCGGCTTCCGTACGCTCGATCTCCGCATTAAAATCGTCTTCGGGACGTTGTGCAACGTGCACCCTCGGTTGTTCAAATCCGAAATCCGTTAATCTACGTCCGTGCAAGGCGAGGTTGTTCTGAATATCGCTCAGAGCTAAATCTTCCGCGACCCGTCTTTCGTGAATTCGCGCGAAATCGTCGATTAGATCGTCCTTGAACTGCTCCCACAGTCGTTGGGGCTCGTCCAGTTCGCAAAAAATCATGATGGTTGCGAACAGAGATCTTAACTGTCGAGGCATTGCGAACGTCGCCGCTTCTCGCATGCACCTCGTCCATTCGCTATCGTCGGCCAACAGATTTCTTTGCCTCGCAGCATCTTTAAATGTCGGACACACCTCGCCGTTTACCGTTCGCACATCCTCGAATGATGTGGCTCCTTTCACGTGTAATAATAAAAGTCGAAGATAATATCTTTCCTCGTCTCGAGGGTTGACAGTGTACATACGCGAAATCGTGTCGACGAACCGTCTTCGACTTCTCCAAGCTTTTTCGGTAAATACAAAATGCGTCGGAATCTCAGTATAAAGATATTCTCTGGCAGCAGGATTTACTATGTTTAATTTGAACCAAGCCGTTAGCGTCGTCTCTCCCGCGGCTGCCCTTTCTACGGCGTGCTGTTCGTTTCCCTCCCGAAAGTAAACGGCTTGTTGAAACGGAAGATGTACCGCCAGTCGTTTGATAACATGGCTTCTGTCATGCATCTTAAATTCGAAGATTCTCCACAACGCTTCCGGTGCGCTGACGTAGCGCGCGTCTACAAACGTTTCTAGTTCGTCCCAATTCAAAACCGCGTCTTCGTTACCGATCTGTACGCAAGCGCAATCGTGTCCTTTGTACACATACTTGCATATGTACTTGACACTCTTTATCGATGAACAAATTTCCACATTTATGTGCGCGTTGTATTTCCTCAACAGCCATTTGTTATACGGCACGACGTACCTGTTGTCGAGTTCGTGTCCTCTGACATGAACAGTGCGACCCGTGTCGCGTCGTTTATATTTCGGGTATCCGTTTTCGTTGACCGCGGTCTCATTCCTAAATTCTTTAGGGAACTCCTTGCTACATTTACCATCACTCATACACGGAGAGTTGGGAGCAAGTGTGCCGCAGGGTCCGTGTATCATCGCGTTACTGACGATCGCGTAAAGTTCGGGTTCGGTGACCTGATCTGGAATCTCGGCGCAAACGATTCTGTCGACTTGTTCTGGTTCTCGCGGTTTGTCCTCGGCGCGTAGAATTATTAAAATATGACAATGTGGTAAGCCGCGCTTCTGAAACTCGATGACGTGTAGATACGCGACCGGTACACCCAAAACGTGTTTGACTCGAATGTCATGTAAAAATTCCCCGAGTTTCAGGTGAAATACTCTGGCTGTCAAATCCGGTCTATGTTCAGCCTTTTGCCACGGTTCTAAATTTTCTGTAATCTCCCGCCATTTCGGATTACACGTAAACGTAATAAATAAATCTGGTCGACCGTACTTTGTCACGATTGTCATTGCATCTTGGAAATTCTGGTGCATATTCCTAGGGCTTCCTTCGAAAGTCGGCGGTAATATCACCATTCTTCCGACTCTTGCCTGATTTTCCACCGCGACATCGTGCAAGTAGTCCATCAGTCCTTGATACAATTCAACGCGCAATTTTTGCTGATTTTCTCTAAAAAATTGAAGTCGTGAACCCTCGATTTTAACATACCAGTCCACCGCGAGCTGTTGCGTAAGTTTTCCGCCGTTTAATATCGCATTGAAATATCCTACTCTAATCGCGAAGTTATAACTGCAATATTGAAGCATCGAAACGTTTTCTCTTCGCGCCGTTCTCTGCCTGTACGGCATATTCGGTTGCCATCCTGGTTCTCCTCTCGGAAATAGCAACGGATAGCTCATCGGATCGCAGTTTGGACTCAGTATCGATATTTTCCGAAACACTCCTCTTCGTGAGTATATCCTTATGTCGCGTTCCAAAGGGGGAGCTCCGTCGTCGCTTCGAAATACCACGGCGACTTCGTTTGCCGTCGGTACGTTGTACCTACGTCGGTCGTGTCGACGATCCTCGCGAATGCTCATAAATATTTCCGACGCGTCTCTTCCTTCAACTTCGGCTCGTCGATTTTCGTCGATTTCGACCTCTCTCAGGAATTTATACGCTTCGGCGAACGGGTTTATATCACGAAAGAGTCTATCTAGCGCTTCCACCAATTCCGGAATACAGTCTTGGTTTTCTCGACGTTCCATTCTATGATTTAGTGCATCCGCTGAATCTAGAAAATATAGTTGACCGTAACTTACATTACCCACGGGTCGTTCGATGTGGGCTATTTGGTGGTAGATCTGTCCGTGAATTCTGAAACAATAGGGTCCGCGTCCTGCAGGGGGAGCGATGTCGACACCTGTCGATGCAAACGCCAACGCACTATTGTACTTCCTTATATTTTGTATAAAATTATTCGAGTGTTCATGACGTCCGCACAACAGATCCTCTAGTAATTGTGGGTAATCTCTCGGCTCGAACGCTATCTTTCCTTTTCGACAACAGTGTGTAAATTTTCTGTCGACTGGCCGTTCGCCAGAAAAATGCTTCGCCCGACATTCGATACAAACGGCGTCCATGGCACCTAAATAGAACTCTTCGGCTACGTGTTCTAGCGCGGTGAGATAGGTTGCCACTTGACCTTCTCTTCGACGCTGTTCCCAGTCATCTCGTTGTAGTTCTTCAATTACGCGAATTGCTACGTCGTTCTCTTCAACTACCATCGGTTCGACGATTGGTCGCGGTTGTGTCAACGCGGGCTCGTCTTGGACGGACACGGACTCATCGCTTGACACTTCTCGCTGTATCGGAGACGATTGCAGTACGTTCTGCATAGGTCCGTCCGGACGATGAGAGGGCCCCGCAACTGGAGATTCGGGCCGCACGATAATATTCTCCAGTTGATCAACGACCGGTTTGTCAGCATGGCTAGAAATAGAAAGATTGTTATTTGTTCTTAATGATTGCACGACGATCTGAGCTGGCTCTCCGGCGGCAGGAGTTGGTCTCGGCACATCCGGAACGACTGGATCTGCTTCCTGTTGTGCAGGCGGAATTTTAGGGACTTTCTGACTTCCTTTACGGGGAACATTGATGCTTCTCTTCTTTGGCGGCATTGTGTTGTTGGAATTCTGAAACAATAAAACAAACCCAAACACACGCACAGTCAAAACCTTTCACACGGATTCAAACTACCATTCACACCAAACAATCAAACGATTAGTGATTATATCTATTAATAAATCAGTAAAATTTTGTCATGTAGTACACAGCCCGCAACTGACGTTAATTATCGTATTAAATGTTTCGATAAATGTTAGTTTTTGTAAAAAGCCAGTCAAAATTGGTTCAAGAAATTTTTCGATACTTTCGTTAATAAAAGATTCCAACCAATTGGGTGACGGGACATATAATAAAAAAAAAAAATAAAACAGCTAGTGCTAAATACTTTGATATTTGCTATTCGTTTGCATGATTATCTGCATAATATGTAATAACGTCATGTAAAAATTAACCAAACATATTTGTCAGCTATCTAACTAATTTTTCTATGGCGGATAAAAAAAAAACAAAAACACAACTGATTTTTTTCTATTTTTAAAATATTTCAGAAACTATAGAGTTTAGAAAAAAATATTATGTACATAACTCTCTTGTAAAAATAAAAAGAATAATGAATTGTTACGAAAAGTATACCATAATTATACAGGGTCCGGCAACGGTCCGAAATTTCTTGAAGTATAGGTTTCCGAGAAAAAAAAAGTTTCGAACAAAAGTAGCTCAACGTGGAAGGTTAAATCGTTTGCACATAAAACTACCCCCCTCACAAAATTTTAAATGTCAACCCACATTTTTTTCTGCTGGATTATGCAATATCAAACTTTTGCTCAAAAATGTTTTTATCCCAAGCTCTCCTGCAGCCCCAAATGAATGCTCACGAAAATTCGGTATCCCCAAAAATCTCAAAAAAGTTTAGCTCAAAATTTTTGTGGAAAATATTTGCAAAATTTGTGTTGAAAGTAATCTCCTACAGAATCGACTCACCGAGTACATGCTAGACCAAGATAAGCCGACTATTCACCTCAAATAACGGAATATGAATTTTCGAGAGCATTCATTTGGGGTGCAGGGAAGCTTCGGATAAAAAAATTATACGAACAAAAGTTTGACATTTCCCTTCGGGAATCATAATCCGTGAAAAAAATTAAGGTTATTTGAAATTTTAGATTCACATCTATCCTCTCACCCCCTGGCAGGGGGTGGGGGTGAGTTTTGTGTGCAAATGATTTCACCTTCTAAGTTGAGCAGTTTTTGTTCGAAACTTTTTTCACGAAAACCTACTCTTCAGGAAATTTCGAAAAGTTGCCGAATTTTTGCCGGATCCTGTAAAACATAGTTATAGTAGGTAATATTATATCTCTTCTGCGCATAACGCCGATTTTCCCCAAAAACAATAGGGCTCTTCATATTTATATATCAAACATCCTTCCAAAAATTGATTTCTATCCGCTTGACTTGTATCGTGTTCGCAGACTACTATATATTTCATTTTAATTTAAAAAAATGTTTGAGCTTAATTTTATTTTAACATAGTAATTAAAAAGTTGTGTTTTTTGATAGTGGAGTGCCGTAAGACATAAAAATCTAAAAAAACCTTGGAACCCGGTTTCACTGAATGGATTTTCGTAAAACCTTTTCGATGGCATTGTTAAAAGCTTAAACAAAAACGTTTACCCATCAAAATTTGCCGCTTTCGATTTCAACAGTACAGGATGGGACGTTTATCTTGAGACGGTTGATCTCGATTATTTCGATAAAAGTTTCAGACAAAAGTTGTTTAGTTTGAAGGGGGAGATCGTTTAGAGACAAATATCACCCCCTACCCTTATCCTCTGCGCAGAGATGAGGGTGACTTTTACATTTTTAGTAGGAATACCTATTTTTTATTATAAATGATGATTTTTCTAGAAAAAATATGCAACATTTGTCTGAAACATTTTTTTACCCGATGCCTCCCTCAACCCTTAAAATGCATGTCAAAAATCGGTTTCCTGAAACAATAAATTTTTATGCGTAAACAACGACTTTGCACAGAAAATTACGTGAAGTAAATGTTGTTTGATTTGGGAACAGTCATTGATTAAACATAAAAAACCACCGCCACCTTTAATCATTAAAAAATTTAGTCACCCCCACCCCCGCACAGGGGGCGGTGTTTTTTTGTATGTTTAATCGACGACCCTTCCCAAAACAAACAACACTTACCTCTCATAATTTTCTGCGCAAGGTTGTTGTTTCGATATAAACATTTAATGAAGTTTCGGGAAACCAATTTTTGACATGCATTTTAGGGGTTGAGGGAGTCATCGGGTAAAAAAATGTTTCAGACAAACGTTGCGTATTTTTTTTCGTTAAAAAATCATAATTCATGATAAAAAATAGGTGTTTCTAATAATAATGTCAAAGTCACCATCATCCCTGCACAGGAGATGATGGTGGGGAGTGGTATTTGTCTCTAAACGATGTTCCCCTTCAAACTAAACAATTTTTGTCTGAAACTTTTTTCGAAATAATCGAGTCCAACCGAGATATCAGCTTGTCTCAAGATAAACGCCCCAGCCTGTATATGTATAACAACAATTAATTGAAAAATAAAGAGAATATCTAGAGAAAAAAGTAGTATTTTGACGATAACTTTGTCAAATTTTGAGATATCTTAATTTTTCAAACAGCATTTTGTAGGTACGTTCCGGGGCTACAGAACCTGTAGAGATAAACTGTTTTAAGGCTTTCGTTTTTAAGATGTCTGAGCTGAAAGGACTCCCAAAAGGTGCCTCTTGCCCTGTAAGGCGAAGTTCTTACGAATATATCTCAACAAAAAGAAAAACAAAAAACACTAAACGTAGGCCTTTGTCTATAGAAAATATAGACAAAGGTCTACGTTTTTTGTATTTTGTATATTTCGCGTATGTCCCTTTGTTTAAGCTTAATCGGCAACAGAAAGATATTTTTTTCGGTATTCGGAAAAAAAATTCAAAGTTAAATCAATTTTTTTTAAGCATCCAAATTGCTGCTAACTCCCCATACATGTTGTTAGTACCCAAATGAAGTAGATCGTAAATGAAGTACGTTTAAATTAGATATTTTCAGTTAAGCCATCGGTTTTATTATCGATCTTTGCTTCAAAAAAAAAAACCTGTATGACCATCTCATTTTCGCCGTAACTCGGTCATATTAAATGATGATAACATTTAGCAAAGCTCATTTTCAAGCTTTTTCAATCCATTTAACATTTTTTACCAAAACGCTGTTGTCTCCTTGTAAATGGCGTTGAAAGGAATGAATAATTTTGTTAGCGAACAAACTTTCATGTTTGAACTTTGTTTCTATTGTACGTACAAAAATAGAAAAAATATGGAATCGATTCGTTATTTAAGAGAGAGAGAGAGATTGTGAATTATAGACGCTCAACAGCTGAGGTCATCAGCGTCTATCGTTATTTAATAAGCTTAATTGTTGCTATTTTCAGTATTTTGATAGAGGGCATAGTTTTTGAGTTATTCGTAAAATAGCGCTCAAAAACGTCCATATTTCAATGAAAAATCGATCAATCAATCAATCGCAAATAACTCGATAGATATCGATCCAAAAAAATAACCTCATAGGACATTTTTTGCTTAAAATTCAATAATGTATCGACTCCAGGGGTTACTTTTGTCAAGAAAATTTCCACCCCCGAGAAGGGGTGGCATATATATATACAAATATCAAAAGCGGCAAAAATAAATGGGTAAACATTTTAGTATTTAGTGTTAAGAGCACATTACAAAAGGTTTTACAAAAATCGGTTCCGACTTCCGAGGTATAAACCTTACGGCACCATACTATGATTCAGGAGGCCTCAAAACAAAAAAAGAAGATTGTAAAATTTTAAACAGTGAATTTTTATCTAAATTAGTACAATTCCCCACTTGTGGAGTTGGAATGGTAAACTTTAAAGAGTTGGTCAAACTTATATTTCATAACGACATAAATTTTATATAGGTACATTGAAAATAATATATTGAAATGATATTTTAGCTTTAAATTAACACAAATTACCACTTTTGAAGGTAATAATTTGCAAAAGAAAATAGAATTTTGTAACATACAATTGATTTGAAAATTCGCGCTGTTTACATGCACGGCCGATTTAACGAATGTCGGTAATATAAAAAAGCTACTATATCGACTTTTCGTACCCAGTAATAAATTAAAAATAGCCATAGAACCAACTTCATCTCAGACAATAAATTATATGCAAAAAAATACATGTATAAAGAATTTTATTTTTTACAACAATGAACAATATGCAAAATAGTTACGGTTGCGTAATCTTTTAACAAACAATATTTTCTCAGTTTTCATTCTGCACATGCAATACCTATGCTCGCTAAAATATAACTCAGTATCAATAAACATTAAACGTAGGTATTCTAATAAATATTAATTGTCGAAAATTTACATCAAAACATTTCAACAAATGGATGTTTTCGTGTTGGTATTTATATAATAATACATTTTAATTAAACCGCAATATGACTGACTTTATATGAGGATGAATTCTTTATTAATTTTACGAAAAACATGACAAAATATTTAAGTGCAGGATACGGACAACAATAAAACATAAAAAATAGTGTTATTCAATAGTGTAAACAAAGGGCAAATAACATTTTTCATTTTTTTTCAGAACTAAATTTAATTCTACCTGATTTTTAATACTGAGTATATTAGTAATTTACCCCACATTTTCATTGCACAGAATGTGGATATTAAAATTAGATTGACTTGAATATCATTTTCATTGTTGAAATTAATTGTCTATATATTTATAAATGTACCATTGTATTGTTTTTACGAAATATCTTTTCTCTGAGCTTATTCTGTACATGTATGTACACCAAAATGTTGGTTTTTGAGCTTTTTTTTGACAATGGAACAAAATTTACATAAAAATATGAAAAATTTTTACTTACCGTTAACACAATCACACAATTAAATCCAATCGATAAATATAGAAACAGTCTAAACAAACCGACAATTCACAATATTTTACTTTGAATAAAACTAAAATAATAAACACTTCTGAAGAACTATGTCAACGCACGTGAATTAGCTTCAGTACGAATTTCGACTGATCTGATATTAGTTCAGTACTTACTACTGCCAACTTTTAATGGCAAACAACACTTAACACAGAACCCAATAATAAAAAAATATTACAATAATTATTTTGCTATTTTCTACAATCTAACTGGAACTCATAACTATCAACTTTGGCATGTATATTATGACCGAATAAGTTAATTAACATATTATATATATATAACGATTTCGCTTGAAAAAAATATTTTAAAATACAATTTCAAAACTCAGTAGCGCTACACCTGAGTATATACGACTTCTCCTGTACAAATCCCTTTGTTTTTTGGAGCAATAAAAATTATTTATATTATAGCGCCGACATAAACATTTTTGTATTGCATTGATTAATTAATATTTTCCCATCTCTCGTTTTATCTTTTCAGAATCCTATAAAATGCATCGAAATTAGGTTTCTAATTTTCGCGGTAATTTTACTTCAGTTCCTGTTCATTGCTTTGGCCGGATGTATTTTTAAAGTTTGCCAGCTAAATTCAAAGTGTCGACTACGCGCGACCATTATGAGACAATCTAAAATTGCCATTTCATTCATATTTGTTAAAATATGTACGCTCAACAATTACGTTGCTGAAAATTACCAATTTCTTTACGTCAACTGACAGCTCATCAAAGGGAAATAATTTCATTATCTATTGTTTTCAATTCAAATGTCAAATTCTAGCTATTGAAAACAGAAGCGAAATACTTTCTATTGCATCTCTCTCGCACGCGTTACGTATACGTCTGCCCCTTGGCGGTTTTAAGATTTGAATATTTATCATTAAAATTCGGTTAATCGGGCGTGGGGTGTCTCTCAAAAGATTCTACATTTCTCAATTTACATAATGTTGACAAAAAGTTTCGATCCAAATTCCACAATAATGCTTTTTTATGCGATTCAAAGGCAAAGTGACAGCTAAAAATTTTTCAATTTTTAGACAGTCAGTTATTTTTAATTTCGATATTCAAACAAAAATTGTCTCATTTCGCCGAACGAATACGCGACAAACAATATTTTTTCTGTCTCACTCGTACTTGAGGATAGTTCAGCGACGTGAGTCATACAATAGTCTCGATTCGTCGTCGCATGTTAAATTTCCGTAAAGGTTAGACGGTGATTTTTTCAAAATTTTGACATGGTCCTAGCGAAACCCACCGTTTCACAGTCATAGGGACGCCGAAAAAAATCAATCACGCCGACTTTTGTCGGCGAATAAATCGCTATAAAAAAGTCGTTTTCAACGCTTCTTTTGCACTTTCCAGTTACACTTTTTCATTGTGCATCGTTTAAAACGCGTCTCGACGTTGTCCGATAAATATCGAGCGAGATATGAGCGATTTCCCGCGCCGGGTTAATCTTATGGAAAATTTTATTTCGAAAAAAGTCGACCGAATTTCAGCCGAAAACCGTCCAGACTCGCATCTCATCGAAAGAGCGCAAAAATGTCGTCAGTTTCCGATAAAATTCAACCGCGAGCGATTTTTTCTCGATTTTAGCCGAGCGGTTGAAAAGTCGTCCCCGTGTTATCCTTACCTACGCGAGGGTCCACTTTGAAAAATCACAGGGGCTACGCCCCTCAAATGCAAGACACGCCAAAAGCCTATTCGAAATTTCAAATAGTCCTCTCTGACCAATTTTTTGGATGAATTTTTTCCTCCAACCACTTCCAATTCCATAAACTTGCAAAATTTTTTTTTTCAAAATTAAGCGTTTTAATTAATAGAGATAATTAATAGAGATAATTAATAGAGATACTGCTCTTTATCGACTAAAACTTTTGAACAATAACTCTGATCATCATAAAATTTGGACACAACATTCATCTCAGTAAACTAAGATGAATGTGTGTACTCATGTTCCTCCCTTCCCCATTAGTTCTTTTACACCCGGGTGAAACCGGACGGGACCGCTATATTATATAAATATACAAAAAGGAAACCGTGAATGACTGGACTGATTGACTGACTGAGTAACTGACTGGCTGATCTATCAACGCACAGCTCACTGAACGAATTGGGTGGCAATTTGGCACACATGTAGTTTTAATGACGTAGGCATCCGCTAAGAACGGATTTATTAAATTCAACCTCTGAAAAGGTGTAACGAGAGTTCAAAATTTGCATGGACAAATTATATATCATAGATATATCAATTCGAAAATGCGCAGGATTACGTCTACAAACACGTGTTTCATGCTTTTTCAAAAACAACCCTTTCAGAGGGTGAAAAGAGGTAAATAGTCTGAAAATCAATATGGGTCTCATTTTCAAGGTTTGTCAAGACATTGATCCCGTGAATTTCATCAATTTTGAAATTTATTAGGGAAGTCGACGTCGGGAAACGAGTAACTATGCCAAATTATGGGAATGCATCCGTGTTTCGTCTCAATCGCATGCGAAGCCGCGGGTAACGGCCAGTAGTGCATACAATAAGCGAAACATCACTCATTCACTGACTGGCTGACCCATTCGTCATGAGATCTTAGAAACAGGGTCCGCCAGTGAAACCGAACGGTTTTTTAAATGGAAATAAATGAGTTTTCGAAATTTTTTCTTAATTTATTTTAAAGTAAAGAGGAAGTGTCAAAATTTACATACAGCATCAAAAAAAAAAACATCATAAAGCAAAAACTATGTCGCTGAAATATTGAGCACCAATTTCGCTATAGTGCGAGTCTAGGATTAGCAATAGGTTGATATTTAAGGCTGGTTTTGCCGCTAGAAACACTGCTGGGACTTGAGCTGGCTGCCGTGCGGGTTACGAAGACGGAAATGACGTCACTGCGAGCTCGCCAACAAGGTAACAAAATGAATTTCAAAATTAGAATCGGGTTTATTTTTCTTGTTTGGTTGTCTGTTTGTTCTGAGCAAGAACCAATCAGGAAACAGTATCTTGTCACGTGAGTGACATAGCCAAACGGCCACCAACAAACACTGTGTCATACTGTGTGTTTCGTTCAGAGACAATAAACGTCCATTTTTGTTACCATTCAAACTATAACTGCGCGCGCACCCAACCCATCTACAAGCTTTATACATCGTGTGAAGTGAGCACATAAAAGTCGAAAACAACGCTTGAAAACTTTTAGCAAATTTAGAAAGGAATCTAGTGGCAAAACCAGCCTCGTGTGCAGCGGTCTTTACATAACTTTTCTGACAAGCAATGTTTCCTTGCATAACTTACTGATGAACAATTATTGCATTTATTTATACAAGATAATAAATTCGGTTTGTATTGGAGTGATCCATAATGGTGTTACGTTATTAAAAATGAACCTTAATTACAACGTTGTATAGTAAATAATTACATTAGTTAATAATGTAATTAGTTTAGCAAATAATTAATGTGTTTAGTAATTACTGTTAATAAACACACAATACCTGCTTGTTTTACAACACAGGTAACGGTCTGCATTCAGATGATGTTCCTACGAAATTCTTTGTATACTCGCCAAAACAAGTTGTTATACTCCGTTCAACTAACCAAGAATGTTTTGAACATATATTTAATAGTTAATAACTTAATACCCATCTATATTGATAGCAAAGATCGGGAGAAAGACTTAAACACTACGGTGCAGACATATATACGTTTGTCTCACTTATTATACTCTGATTCTCATGCGCATATCCGTGAATGGAGCAGCGTCAGTCAGCACATGGAACTAATAGAGTGCCCGTCGGCAAAAATTTTATTGGTACATACTCTCCCTAAACATTGTATATGGCTTCATTAGGCCTAGTCTGACACCTATTTCCTCTATGACTTTTCTTGATTTTGGGGCGTTTTCCCTCTAAATTTTCCGAAAGAAGTCGTTTTGGCGACATGTAAAAATTTTTAGATACTGTTTGTTTTTTTAATTGGATAGCTTAAAAACTTCAACCAAAACGCTAAATTAATGTTCTCTGACAAATAACATGAACTATTTAAAATGTCTGACACCTCGAATATACATATTCGAGGTGTCAGACATTTTAAATGGTTCATGTTATTTGTCTGACTATAAGCTGTGAAAGGGAGGTGGCTTGTTCTATTCCATTTACTAATTGCTCCACTATAGACGCGACGTACTTGCGCACAAGGGGTTAAGTAAAAGAGAGAGAGATAGAAAATAGTCAAGAGTCATTTGCCGTCTCACTTCATGGGCAACGCTTCCACTTACGGCCACTAGCAATATAGAAGTTACATATTAAATATAAGGCTGCAACTGACGCGCATCCATTCACGGACATGCGCATGAGACTCGGAGTATAAAAAGTGAGACAGACGTATAAATATCTGCACCGTAGTGTTTAAGTCTTTCTCCCGATATTTGCTAGCAATATGATGGGACTACTTTAATATAATAAAGTTATAGTTTCGTTACGAAATTAAGATGTAAGATTTAAATATACAAACGAATAGCTATAGTTTGCTATTGTATTGTGAAATACTATATAATAATTCTCTTGTTCCAATTTTCATTTGCAATTAATGCCCTCAGATACAGTAATATTGTTTACATCTCTGATCTTTTCTCATCGATATAGGCAAAGTTTACGCTGTGAGTGCAGTGCGTCAACTATAATATATATACACAGAGTCTGTGTTTATTTTTCTTTTCATTGCTAGCACCGGAGGCATTCTTCTGCTTTTGTTCAAAGTAACAATGTCTTCATTTAATCCCAACAAACATTTTTGCTTGATCTTTTCAACGTAGGTATTGTTCTTTTTCTGTTCCTAAATTCTTCTTCATGTCTGAACAACGAATTTTAAATTTTCATCGTTACATTACAAAATTAACTCTTTTTATATTCTTACACATTTTAAAAAAACGCCTTTCGCCTGTAAAGATAATTAACAGTCTTTTATTTACTGAAACCTGTTTATTTTTTATTTGATCAACAATAAAATCGTCGTTCAAAGTTTTGCTTCTAGCTTGTTTAAGAAATTAGATATGTTACGGTCTATACCCGAATTCGGTCAATGACCGAAATAAATGCGCAAAACTAGTTTTGACCAACGGATATTGCCCAAACCCGAAATCTTTAATTTAAACGGGTATTGAGTGTTATAAACTGAGCAATACTTAGTAGTTTTGCGCATTTTCAGTTGGACAAAACTAGTTCTGTCTATTTCTGAATGGACAATACTAGTACTGCTTGTTTCATTCAATCAACGTCCGAAGCCGAATAAAAGTATGTTCTTTTTTACCTATTGAATTGTTCTCCTGGATGTTATAATTAATATAATGGTGGGATATTCAGTGTAATAATTAAGTAAAAATGCAAGGTGAATTCGAGTCTCAACTAGTTCGGCAATTTGAGGCTTCTGAAACATAATTAGCTTACTACACTAAGTGAGGTTAAGAAAGCAAAATTGAAAGCTCTGTCTGCTAAACAATGCAGAAGAATAAATCACTTTGATATAAGTATCGTTGATGTAGAAAAGTTAATTAAAAAACACAAAGAAGATTCCGATGCCATACTAGATATTGTCCGTTCAGAAATGGACAGAACTAGTTTTGTCCAATTGAAAAAGCGAAAAATTAGTTTTGCTCATTTTAAAACACTCAATACCCGTTCAAATGTAAGATTTTGGGTTTGGGCAATATTCGTTGATCAAAACTAGTTTTGCGCATTTATTTCGGTCATTGACCGAATTCGGGTATAGACCGTAACAGATACACTATTCCATATTCATCGACATAACTCTCCTAACAATATTACTAATTAAAAATGGTAAACGATGATTGGAAAGGGGGTACAGGGGTGTCTGATGATTCTAGTCTGATGGTTACAAAGTGGGGACGGGGAGGCGAAAGCGTCTGGAGACAAAATGTCGAATATTTTTTAGTTTTTAGTGTTGCGTTAGATCATCCTCACCCTCTCCGTCCCCTCTCTTTTTCTTCGACCACAAGGGGCGTACTTGTAGAGTCCTAATAAACAACCCACCTAACGGCTTGTTCAATATTAATTCACGAAACTCGAAAGTCTTAATTATATTTGAAATTAAAAAGTTTAATTTTTTTTCAGATTCATCCAATTAGCTATTATCATAAAATGTAAAGTTATTAGATTTTTTTTTCATATTTACGCATGAACAAAATATGATTTAATTTAAATAATTCACATCAAAATTGGTCTAAGAAATTTTTGAATTCAATAAAAATTTCTACTTGATTTAATGTGTTCAGCTAAGCTATCAATAAAATATGTATTGTATTCAATTTAACCTAAAAAGATTGTTAAAACTTTTCGATACATATATTTTGCGATACGTTATATGTCTGATCAAACAGGTATATGATTATCGGAGTTAACTTTATTTTCAAATCTAAGAAAACTCAACCAGTATTTTCAATAAATGTAGTAAGTATTAAGTAAAGAAAGTTTTTCTTGTGAATTGAAACGGAAATTATAGGTTATCATTTAAATACGAACTCACTAAATGGCCGGGGTTCGGAAAATTTTAAATATTTCTATTCAATAGACCTATTAAAATACAACGAACGTTTTTTATAAGTCCAGAAACCGCAATATTTCTTTTGTCATAACTATAAGCTTATTTTTGATCAAAATATCTTGGTTTTTTATAATAGGTCTATTTTAATAATTAGGTACATGTAATATTTAATATTCAATATTGATTATACTGAGAAGTTTGTCGCGTGGATCTCAAGGATCGAACTCCTCATAAACGATCCAACCTAAAGTTTGTTTTATTTAGTAACTTGCGGGCCGCTTCTTAAATTGGAAAATTTTTCAGAGAAAAGTCCGCTCTGTTTCGTTTTATATTGTACATACTCATAGAAAAAGTCATTCTGAATCGATTCCGACCATTCGCAACCATGTATCTCTTTTAGTTTCGGAGATATAGTCAATTTTAATTCTTTAAATTTTTATACATTTTAAACCGCCATAGAGTCTAAAGTAATCGAGATACGAATTTGCTCTTAAGCCTAACCGATTCAGCGTACTTTTTCTATAAGACACACCAATATTAAACATATGGGGATATATTTAAATATTTTTCTAAATATCGTAAATCTTTTCATGTTTTCATGCGGTTTGCTAATCTGCAACTTTTTACGACAGTAAACGATTTTTGGCCGGTTTTATATTAACCGCACTTATAGAAAAAGTCAAGCTGAATAGATTTCGACATTCCGCAACCCTGTATCACTTTTAGCTTCAAAGATACGAGCGTTTATTTATATTATTTGAGAAAAACTTAAAAACGCCATAGCTTCTGAATTATAACTAACGATACTGATGTGGGAGTGGTCGGAATCGATTCAGCGTGATTTTTTTATAAGAATAGCCTCAGTTGTGAGTCGTATGTAAACAATATCTACCAGATTTCTGAGTTTTCTTAAAAACGGAAAATGTAAGAAAAATTTAGAAAATAAATTCGCTATTGCTCGTTGGATATTAAATATACCTACATTATATAGAAGATTAGCGGTCCCGCTCGGTTTCTCCCGGGTGCAATCTAACGAATGGGGGGGGGGGAGATGAGTACGCATATTTATCTTAGTTTACCGAGATGAGTGTTGTGTCCAAATTTCACGATGATAGGAGTTACCGTTAAAAAGTTTTTTTGAGTTACATTTTGCAACATTTTTCATTGATGCTCCGCTCCTATTGATCGTCGCGTGATATATTATAGCTTATAGTCTTCCTCGATAAATGGGCTATCCAACAAAAAAATTCTATTCGAACCAACATTTCCTGAGATTAGCGCGTTCAACCAAACAAAGTCTTCAGCTTTATAATAAAACTGTTCTAGTTCGTGGTGGAAATTATTTATTTTCAATAACAAACGTTTAAACAAACTAAAAGTTCTATTTTAACTTAACAGAAACAAAACAACAAATTCTGACTAATAAAATAAAACTATAAGTAACGAAGAATATAATGTCACCAATTATATGTACGCAAAATATTTACAACTATATACACAAGATTATTTAGAAACACACCAAAATTCATTTTAACACACTTATTTATTAACTATATACAGTTCTATTTATTTCGTATACTATTATTTACACAGTTAATTTATTGATTTATCTTAGCAGATACCTCAGCACTGACTGTGAATTTATATAGGTTCTTCACACAATGTATCACTGTCCCCGTATCACTGTCGCATTATGAGCTATCCCGTGGTTTATATAGGCGCTGGATCGTTCTTTCCTTTATTGCATTCATTGTTGTCTGGAATTTGCCAACAACGCCCTGTTTACCTACGCATATTGTTGGAACATCAATCCGATTGTTGTTGCCCCACAAGAATATGTGTCTCATTATTAGAATGACGAGCTGATTATCTCACAAAATTCTTTATTGTGCCAACGGGGAGATTGTAACAATATGTTAGTATAGATATTGATCATTTCTAAAACGAATATGTTATAAACCAGACATGTAATGCATACACGTATGACTAAGAGCGACAGAGAAAGAGAGAACATCACATGTAGGTACATCATATTGTATACTGGGAGTCGAAGCGGTGATGTTAATATTCAAAACTTTCCAATTACTTCCACATGAGGATAAACTAGTATATAAACTCGTTTAAAAGTTTGACAATTTACTGTATATTTGAGTACCTGTAGATTTACTATTATACATTAAATTTATTATCACAAGACGTGTCTCCGTCACTCCATACATGTGCTGCTCTCTCCCTCATGTTAACAACTCGTTCGGCCCTAACTTTCATCAAGACCACCTCGTCAGACAACAATGTTTTAATATTCAATGAGTATCCGGTACTACAAGTCTCTGTTTTTTAACAAAGACCTGCTGCCCGGTTTTTGCCAGTGTTTCTATCTTAGGTATTTTTCCCTTTTAGGGGATTTTTTTCTATTCAGGGTTATATTTTTTAAGGTAATTTTTAGGGTAAAATATTTTTACATGGCTCTAATTAAAATATTTAAAAATACTGCACAAGCGCTCCTGTCAGCTTATCTAAATACTGGCCTTGTATTACCGACAGTAGAAGTTTAAGAACCAATTTAATTTTTAATTAATAATATACATTTCAAAAATAATTTAATATTATTTATAACAAAAATTCAATTTTAAAAATATAGGGGAAAATATTTTGAAAACTATGTTTTTAGGAGATTTTCATTTTAGGGTTAGGGGAAAATCAATTCTCAAAGTGTCAACACTGGGTTCTGCTTTGAAACATGACTAATGTTAGAGATTTTGAATTATGTCCACGGTGGACACTAATGTCGACGGTGAATACAGTTATTATTTTTTTATTGATATAATTCTAAGATAAAATTAATAATGCGTTTTTGTCTTTAGTGTAATAGCTCTTACAATTACTGGCCGTAGCTCAGTTGGTTAGAGCGTCGTGCTAACATCGCCCCATGGCCTGTATAATATTTTCATATTTTTACGATTTATTTTTGTTTTTACCACGTTTTTATTAACTAAAAAGAAGAAAGTAATAAAATAAATTTAAAAAAAATTAATATATATACCACGTTTATAGAACGAACTAAAAAGTATAAAATAATTTCTTTACAAACAGATTTTTAACGTGCACGATTTGAAACGAAAAACGTGGAACTCATGCGAAAATTATATAAAATGTGAAGAGAGTAGCTATCAATGAAAAAATCTATTTATGAGATAAAACGAATAATGCGTCTCACGTTTTTCGTTTCAAATCCTACAAGTTAAAAATCTGTTTGTAAAGAAATTATTTTATACTTTTTAGTTCGTTCTAAAAACGTGGTACCTATATTAAATTTTTTTTCAATTTATTTTATTATATGCATTTGTTACTTTTTTATATACCAATCAAACGTGCAGTACCTACTTTACAAAAATCCTTGCTCGAACTATGAAGAGCCCGACCCTGTCAATAAAGTTGGTCAAACCCGACGAAGTTAACTCAACTTTCGAATCCATTATACTATTGCATTATTAAACTTTAATAGACGAATTAATGTTATTCGGTTTTCTAAAACTTCACTGCAGACAGAACTTAATGAAAATCGCAGTTGAGTGAAGTTGGAAGTTTATTCATTTTAAAACTATAATCAACAACAATGGAGACCTGGTGCAGTGCGCGTGTGTAATGTATAATAACCCGTTAAAACTAACAAAGTTTACCTATTGTGTGTTTAAATTCATTCCACATACGCCAAGCCCGTGCATCGTACTGAAGTCAGTGTTGCTAACATGGCGGACAGAAATGTGCAGCGTGTGCGTTCTGTTAATGTCATTTTAGTCAAGGGCGTAGATATGGGGAGTAAAGGGGGTAATAACTGCCTCAGGACCATAATTATAAAAAATAAAACAAAATTTAGACAAGATTGCAACAACGTATTTTGTAACATAATTAGTTTGTGAATTAATATTTTGCTTGACACCTTTCTTCGTGAGTATTCTTGTTTGATATTAATAAAACTTATAAAAAAATATTGATTTTTTATTTATATTTTTTTATAAGTTTTATTAATATAGGTAATACTTAGTATTCAAATGCATTGACCAACACTTACATAAAATTCGTACTCGAGGCTGGTTTTGCCGCTAGATTTCTCGCGCTAGATTTAACTGCTATATGGTTTTCAAGCGCTGGTTTTTGTGATGGCTTCACACGATGCATGTCTTGAAGTTTGCTTTGTAAATGGGCTTGGTGCGCGCGCAGTGAAACAATGTTAACAAAAGTGAACGTTAATTGTCTCTGAACAGAACACACACTGTGGCGACGGTGCCAAGATACTGTTTGCTGATTGATTCATGCTCAAAACAAGCGGACGAACAAGCAAAAAAATAGCCCCGCAGTTAAGTCATTTCTAGCTTCGTAACTCGCACGGCAGTCAGTTCAAGTCCCGGCAGCGACAAAACTAGCCTCGTGTGCAGCACCCTTTAAGCTTTAAAAGCGAAGATATAGATAAATAAATAAAAAAGTGAGCTGTTAATCGTAGATAATAAATCAACGCAAAGTTAATTAATGAATCATATTACTTATAACATTTATTTAAAAAAAAATACATAATCACACCTACAACTTTTAGGTTACGAGGCAACTGTTCTACCTCGCCGCCAACTTAGCTTAATGTTCTGCAACTGGTTTTTGATAGTATACGGTATTGCGAGACGTCGTTATATTTTCAATCTCAAGAATAAATTTTACCCTACTGAGTCAAAAGAAGTTTTACTTCAAAAACTCAACGTAAGCAATTTTGTCTTTTTGGCACAGATTCGTTAATAATGTGAGTTTGGTGAAACAATGTGTGCTTTGTCTTTTGAACGTGTATGGTCGGGTAACGCGTTTTACAGGTGGCTGAGGGTGACGAGAAAAGCCAACTTCAAATGCATCTCTCTAATTCTTGCCTTTTAACTTCGCTATGCATTGCAGAAGTGAGATGTCAATACACTAGGGGTGTTCAAATAATGGATGATAATATTATAAATAGAGACTTTGATTGAATAATTTAAGTTTCACGTTTGTTATTCAACGCTAACAAACAGGCATTTAATCATGAAATATAATGGTACTCTGTCTAAAACTTATAATGCAACGTCTGGTGTACCACAAGGATCAAATCTTGGACCACTCTTTTTTCTTTATTCTTATACTTATAAATGACATAGTAGATGTGATACAAAATTCAGAAATGCTATTACATGCAGATTTCTTAAAATTGTTTAAGCGAATGTCCAATTTAGCAGATTGTAAACAATAATTTACAGCATAAATATTCTTTTACCAAGTACTTTAAGGTACCTTCAATCTAGTTTTAAAGCTGAACCACAAGTCGAGAAGTAATCGTTTAAATGAACTGTGTTTCTGTATCGTTATTATACTCGGTATGTTTATATATTTTATGTTAAGTTTATACTATACTAGCGGCCTGGCCCGGCCAAGCTTCGCCCGAATTTTTAGATTGCCACCGTTTTTTCGTCTACTTACGTTGCAAAATTGGTCTCCTCAAAAAACGCTTTTATTTTATTTATTTTTTTATTTTATTATGACAACCCTGAAGGTCCATTCTTAAATATTGATGAAACATTTTTTGAAATCGGATTAATAGTTTCGGAGATTACCTCCGCATATACACAAACTCACAAAATTTGCACTCCTCTTCATAATATTAGTATAGATAACATGTATTCATTTTCTGGTAATTCCGTTATTGGATCCATATCTGTACTACAATAAAACACGATTTAATTGTTTTCTTATAATAATAATAATAATCTTTATTAGTACATATAAGTGCACTAAAAGGCGAGGTTCAGCCACAGGCTGCTTTTCACGTTCATGTGCTCACACCGGTGCGTCTCGTGGCTCCCAATCCGGAAAGGGTTCAAATACTTCAAGAGACCGTAGATTACAAATGAATGAAACTGGTGACAAGATTTAAGTTACTGATAAAACTCATTAGCCAGCTTTAGTATCAACGTATTTTTAAACTATTTTAAGATCTCGACTACGATCAACGGAACCGACTCGAGAACTGAGTCAGTGCAACGTGGTGAGATCACTGATGTGGTGAGGGGGTGAGAGCGGAGGAGGGAAGACGCTTGTCGCAATTGTCACAGGATGTAAGCGATACTGTCAGACAATTACAACCTTCAACAGTCTCAGCAATTACAACTTCACTTACTTCCACTGTTTCTAATAATATAGACTTGTGACTTTCTACGACGAGAAAAGATAAAAATCTAAAGAAAATCACGCACATAGACAACAAGAGCACAAGAGGAGTTGTAGACAGGGACCCTTTGAAAAGTCTGCACACATTGACTCTAGACAACCACAAGATCCTCTTTGAAAAAGCTAAAGTTATAGACAAAACATCGCGCATATACAGGGAGACCATAGAAATACACAAACGCACACATAATTTCACCCGAAAAGAAGAAGCCTTGAATTTAAGTAAAATCTAGACACCGGCACTGAGCCATACCATCTATCCTACTGAGTTGAACAACCAATCACAGAAGAGCAAGCTACGACCGAACAGAGAACTCTAACACGCTGAGTATAAAAGACGGTGGACAAACTTATCTGTGAGACGCCTGGAAGGATACTTCGTCCGCTGCCACATTGCCTTTGATAATGTCTACTGCCGTTGTAGACGAAACGTCAGATAGAAATGCCAATAAAAACCACAGCCTAAAAGCCCGGAAATCAAGAAGATTTGGAACAATACCGGCCGTGAAAGCCTACACGCTTGGATAGTAATAACACAGTTTAGAAAAAATATCGTTTCAATCGATCAAATTTTATAATGTTTTTCTTATGGGATGGTCACAATCTGAAGTTATTGTCAAATCCATTCCCAACGGCTGATTAGGTTTGGGATACAGATTCCAGAGCCATTTTAGGCTTTTTCAAAAGCCTTAACCTCGCTCAGGAATAAACAAGTGAGGGCTACACAATAGATCTACCAAGGTCGCGGTGTTGAAGAGGCGTGCCTCACACACTTTCTATCTAATCTAATCTATTTTCGAACCCTCCTCTCTGAATACGTTTCACTTTCCGTTACGCTCCAATTACTTAACAAGAGAATTACCGCGACTAAAAAAGTTTTACCTCAAAAATTTGAGCTTGTTTGAAGTGCTTCAGTCTTGTGATGTTAACAATCTCGAACAATGTGGTGCCGCATTTCTTTCATTATTACATCGGTGGTCTGGCATTCACTATCCAACCGACACGTCATTTCGTTGTAATGCGAAACACTCCTTTCTGAAAACCGTCTGAAATTTGTATATTAAAATACTTAAACGAAGAAATGTTACATGGAAAAAAAACAGACTACAGATTAGCAGCTTTAATTTGGCTTTTTTCTTTTGAATTTTTATAATTTAAATGAAAAAATTAGTTTTCATTTCAATTTGTTAATTAGCAAGACGTAGAGTGGAAATTAGAGGTTATTTTTTTTTTGTTCAACATTCTTTGTCCCAATGTTTGATATAATAAACTTTTTTGACTTTTGAATAAGGATTAATGAACTTTTTCTTGTACTGTTTAAATACATGCAAACAAAAAAACTATGCTCCTAATGAAAAATAGATACTGCAGTTTAAATTTTTAAACGAAGCAAATTAAAAACCCAGTTTATACAATTTTTATTTCACAATTTTGTATAAAAATCTTCCATCGTACTATTTTTCTTATTGAGACAAATTAATCATTTTCTTGCGACGTATGAGACCAATTCATCCCCTACAAATTACAAGAAAAATTTATGGCCAATAAATTGTCATTATCTATAAAAGTATGAAATCATGTTCTGCTACAATTTGTTCCAATTTAGAAGACAACGGAAACCAGAAAATATATAACGAATAAAAATCTTGTAAATAAATATACTGTTTAGAATAGATAACAAATATTTTTATATTGGATCGTGCTTTTATTTTGTCGTTGAAGTGACTAATAGTAGTTTATGTATGCAATATTTTATGTGAGAGCTGTGACATAATGGAAAAACGAGAGTCAGTGAGTTTTAGCAGTCAAAATTCCAGTCAGAACATCCCGACTGCTTTGAGCATCTCTTATCTCAACCCCATTAAAACAGTTTGTCGGGGAGTTCCAACCGGAATTTGATTTTGTGTTTTTAAATACAGTTTTAGAAAAGGTGTTTTTGAAATACTGTGAAATTCTCAGTCTTGCCAAAATGAGTTGACGTTTTCAACCCTACTAGTGCATTTAAGTGTTGATTACCCCTAAAAACGGCTGGACTTGGAGACGCAAAATGTCATTTTCGTTGTTGACACTGATTAAACTACATTACAAAGTGTGTCATTTCCATGCCTAAATGAGTTTACAAAAAGTTCAGTAGCTCTCGGTCTATTACAGTTGAACCTCTGTAAGTCGAACACCAAGGAAGACGCCAAAAAATTCGAGTTATAGAGTCTTTGACTAATGAAGGATTTCGATTTAGGCGGATTTTGTAAAAAAATATTTGACTTGTATAGGTTAAGATTCATTCTAACTAATTTTGAGGTACAGATGGTCAATTTATTTTTGACGTGATAACGTCTTATAAATTGATGAAACACCGGCTGCATGCACGAAAAAGTGTAACGTTCCGAAATGTGTCACGTTCCGCCTGACCTTCGAGAGGAATACGTTATCACGTAAAACTATCGTCCGTAAACCGACTTTACAGACAACCAATTTTTTTCGAGTTATGGAGGAAAAATATGTACTGATTATTTCGACCTATAGAGGGTAGAGATTTAGAGTAATGGAGGTTTTGGGGCTTGAAGGGAAGGGAACAAAACATTTTTTCGAGTTTTGGAGGTTTTCGATTTCTCCAGATTCAACTTAAAGAGAGAATATTTATCTTTACAAATATATAAAGCTGAAGAGTTTGTTTGTTTGGTTGGTTGAACGCGCTAATCTCAGGAACTACTGGTTCGAATTGAAAAATTTTTTTTGGTTGGATAGCCCATTTATCGAGGAAGGATGTAGGCTATATAATATCACTCTACGACCAATAGGAGCGGAGCATCAATGAAAAATGTTGCAAAATATATCTCAAAATTTTTCCGTCATATGCTTCTATTCAGTCGGTAGATTATGCGACTATTAATCTCAGGGTCGTGGGTACGAGCTCCACGTTGGGCGAATATATTTTTAATTTTTTTATATTTATTACGTCGCTTCTTTCTAAGGCTTACAAATTAATTTATTTTAATTTTATCTACGACTAATTAAAATTAAATAAATCTAATTAATAGCTCATTTGAAAAGTGTTACAACTATAGGTACGTATATAAAAATAATTTTCCTGCAGTATTTTCAATTAAATATTTATTATATTTTATTATTTACAGTAATTATTGATTTAAAAGAAATATACTGCTTTTTATCATTGTATTTTTTAGCAAAACGTGAAAGTACTTAGAACCATATAGGTATGAACGGTTAAGTTGTATTGTTTATTCCGCTTGCAGTATACATCTCTTTACATTTATATTTATTCGACACTACATGAAATGTAAATATTTTCATGAAAAATAGAGGTTTGAGTTTAAAATAAGTAACAAAGCAGGGAACTGTCGAAAACTGCAAAAAATTTGGACACAACATTCATCTTTTCTTTTGTACCCGGGTGAAACCGAGCGGGACCGCTAGTTTAAAATAAGAGTCAATTTTTGACTCTTATTTTAAACAACTATTATATTTTTATGTAAGTGCACCTTACACTCAACTGTAACTTACATAATAATGGAGATAATTGATTTATGTAGGTATATATTTTTTCATTTAATAGTCTTCCCGCAAAAACCGCCGTTTTTTTCACGTCTTGAAAACAGTATGGCGCGCATTTTACTGTAATGCGTTCTAAAATTTGTTGACATATTTATTTCAGGCAGAAATGCATTTTGAATGTATTTTTAAATGAGAAACCGTCACATTATTAACAAATTAATATCTTATTTTTGGATGATTTTGACATCATTACTTTTAAGCTATTTGTTTAGTGTCATTAAATACACGAAAATAATATAAAATTATACTTAATAAAAACAAGTGATATACACGTTTTTATATTTAATCAACAAGTGCTGCTGACCGGGCAGGGAAAGTTGCCCAATAGTCTACTAGCAGATTCACCGCACTGATTTTTGTCTCAACTGCAACGAGAGAGGGTCCTTTATAAATTTTAAGGACTATATATATCTTGAATGTAATGATATGACTCAAGTGTTAAAACTCGCAGCGCTTGTTATTAACATTATGCCACTTTCTCCTATATAATAACTTCATTTACGTTATAGATACATACACTAAAATCTATACATAAAAATAAAATTGACGTGTAATGTTTGTAACGTCAAAATAATAGCTTTTTACTAAAACTAAATGCATGTAAGTATACAGTGTGGTCACTTAAGTGTGCAACATATGGGAATATTTTTAATTAAATGCACAACCAAAAAAAGAAAAACAAATTTTGTCTGTCTGTCTGTTTATTCCAGCTAATCTCAGAAACGACTGGACTGATTTTGACGGGAATTTCACTGACTGATAGCTGATGTTATAAGGAGTAACTTAGGCTATTAAAAAAATAGGGAAGTATTTTAGTAAACTCTGCGAACTGAACAAAGATAAATGTCACGCGGACGAAGGCGCGGGTACAGCTAGTACACAATAAGATTGAAGTATCAAGACGGTATTCCCCGATGCACCTACATCCATGTTTTGACAAATTAAACTAAAATATTGTGCTCATTGCATTTGGCACACTTCTTAAATAAATAGTGGGATTTGTTCAAACTTAAGTCTCAATCTGGCCCACTCGGTAAATACGATATTATAAAATCGTTTGCATTTTTGAGCGACCTTCATTCTAGAATATTTTCTTGCACATACCACTACACTGGTGGTATGTGCTCTGTTATCTATTTGCGCGTCAGATCTAAGTTTCGTATAAGAACTTATATATCTAGGCTAATTTCGCACGATGTCCATTCAAAATTTTAAAAAGGTGAGATACTGTTCTAAAAAACAGTCATTTTTAGATCGACCGAGTTCGTAATTACTCTTAAAATTGTAAAAACACGAACAGCAATTTTTGGTTGGTTTGTATACGTACGTGCGTACGTGCGGCCGCTACAGATCGCAATTTTGATCGGATCGCCCTGGTTCATATTCATTTATTTAATGTTTCTACAGGCTTGGATTCGTTTCACAAAACTGAATTAACCTTAGATATTATAATGATCAACGCGTTTTTGGAACGAAGTTCATTATGGGACGTTATAGATATGAATGGAGAGGGCTAGGAAAAAAAACGTAAAGAAAAAAGCGTAAAGAAAAGGCGTAAAGAAAATCTGTAACGAAAATCTAATATATTTATTGTATGTCTGGCCGTAGACCTAGAAAGTTCAAATTTGGCACACTTATTATATAGGGCATGGGACAGATCTTAACGGAGTCGGATTTTTGAATTTTGGTCCCAGAGGGGAGGAAATTGAAAACAAACAAGTGTTTCGCTTATAATTTTGCTCGATTTAAATCAGATCGGTTCGAAACCTGTCTTAAACGAAAGAGGAGAACATTTTACATAGATCTCGTATAATAGAATTCGCGCAAATAGTTTTTTTATACATAAAAAAGTAGAAATAAAAACTGTATAAATTAGAGTTTGCCTAATACATCGCGCACGTGGATCGGTTATCCTTTTCTCTTACACAGTGTGTAATGGACATTTAAATATTAATTATTCTGTCTTAAAATAAAAAGATTGTATTTGATCAAAAACGGATGCCATTTCAAGCATTAGTTTTTTGAGATTAATATTTTGTGGAATGCAACGCCTTATAACTTCACGATTTGTTATGAAACGATATCTAAGCAATGTCAGTGGTTCAGTGGTAGAATACTCATCTGCCATGCGGGTGTCCCGGGTTCGATTCCCGACGACAAATATTATTTTTATTAAAATCTTTGATTAACGTCTGAATAGAACTCTTCAAATAAATAAAATTGTCGACAATTTTATTTATTTGAAGTATTATTTTTATTATTTATTATTTTATTTTTTAGAGTTGCAAATCACACGATTAATTTTTGATTAATAATCATATTATAGTATGAATAAAATTTTCGAATAATTTATAGACAAATTAGTAAAAAAATTATATGATACCATAATAAATAGCGAAAAGAACTTAGTTTCAACCGGGTGTTCCACGACACCTCTCGTCTTAGTCTTTATCGAATCGTTTTTTAATGAATAAAGATAGAAGAAGTATTTGTGACGACTTCCTTTTGACGAATACACTCTTAACGTTTGGAATTATTTAATGCACGTAGAACGTGTTTGAAACCTAGCCAACTAGATAATTGAAAATATGCAGTTATTTTATTGGATCCAATGCATTCAGAATAACGTGTCTGTAAGAATGTCTTCGGTATGTTGAAACGCCTGAAATAATATTTTGATTATTAAAGTACTTAATTTAATGTGATCGACTGCCTATAAACTATTCACTTTATCTTTCTTGCAAAATAAATATATTTACATAATCTATTGTAGCTAAAATTTTTGTATTTTTTTTTTAGATTTTATCGTATACTAGACGCTTATGATCGCAATTGTCGTGCGTCTATAATTTACAACCATTTTGTTCCAGAGATGGCTGCTTATATGCCGTCTAATAAAAATCTTTACTTCCTAGGATTTAAAGGGTACAAATTGCGACGGAACGAATCTTTTTAACTAAAACTTCTTCTCGCACGGTAGAGTAAAATTGATTCATAAGATTGAAACTAACGTGTCGCAATGTATTCCACATACTAACAAATGTAACTGTAAAACATTAACTAAGGTACGTCCAGTAAAACCGGTTACAAAAAGGAGCTTTCTGTGCAAAAGGTGGGACAGTTTAAATTAAAAAAAAAATTCAAAAAAACCGGGAAGTTAATGAAACCTCTTATATTTTGTGAATGGAGTGTCCGATTGAAACGTGGTTTGCGGCATCTGACGTGTCCTTGGTGAAAATTTAAGGTGATTCAGCTCAATAAATTTTAAGAAATCTCAAAAATACAAGTTTCAAAAATTTTTAAAAATTTGTTTTTTTTTTAATATTTTCTAAACTACTAATCAGATTAATTCCAAAAATATAATCAGCTCTTATTCTTAAAAAACTTCGTCGATTTCCGCAAGCCGCATTAAAATCGGTTCATTTGTTTACGAGATATCGTGAACGAAAATTCGTAAAAAAGTGTTTTTTTTTTATTACTCCTAAAATTCTTCTCAGATCGATTTTTTTAATAAATTACTTCCTTAGGTTAAAAAAACTGCGTAGATCTCTGCAAACCGCATCAAAATCGGTCCATTTGTTCACGAGATATCGTGAACGAAAAGTTCGTAAGAAAGTATTTTTTTAGCCTCGAAGAGCTAAAAAATAAACTTCTTGCTATATTTTATATATTTTTGAGCGTTTTGAACTCGAAAATAACGATAAGTTTCAGGGATGGCTTGCAGGGTCAAACTTCTTTTCAATTTTTTTTAATATGTCATATAATATGTGCAACACTAACATCAAAAATCAAAACTACCCGGCCTACTATAAATGTTCCATTTTACTGGAGTACCTATATTGGAAACATTTTAAAATAGTTTCATCAAAATCCGTCAAACAGTTTTTAAGTTAAATCCATTCTATCTTTATATATACGATTCCGGTGTCCATATGTGCGCCTCCTAAATGGCTTGACCGATTTTGATGAAATTTTTTGTATTTATGGTGTCACCTGCATGGTTCTTAGTTATAGTTGGTGGAGCTGTTGTCGAGATCCAGAAATATATTTTTTTTAATTTTCCGACCAATTTTTTTTTATATTTTTTTAGATCATATAATCCCAAATTTTCAGTCTCCTAACACGTTTTAATATTTTTACTCAATATTTTTTTTTATATTCATGACATTAAATGTGAGCAAAGCCCGACCGGGCAGCTAGATTAAAACTGCTAATTTTTTTGTTTTGCACAAACAGAAATGATATTCTAAAACAGAGCTGAATAATCGTTACCATATTATAGTTTATGTGTGTTTAAACCTTTTGATGTAATTTATTTACTGGCGCTGGCTTTTTCACTTTGTAAATAAAATAATTGAGTGCATATTTCACACTGAATGTGTCACCCGACTGTAAATCGAACAATGGCCACAATAAGCGTGTAGTGATATAATTATAAATCAGATTTGGCAACACCTCGCGTGTCGTGCGGCTGGCACGTTTGTGTGTATGTACTATTTTTGACCACTTTTCTATTTGATCGTCGTTTTAATTTTGTCACAAGTAAACTATATCGGTCTACAGCTGACACAGTTCTATAATCTGAACACATTGAATGTCGCTTAACTTGCATTTGACGTCACTCGATATAACGACAAACTCCTTAAAACGTCGGAATTACTTGAATCTAGTTGGTTTACTTTGTTGCTCATACAATGATACACTCTAAATCAGGCCTAGGCAAATGGCGGCCCGCGGGCCGGATTCGGCCCGCAGCGCAATTTTACCGAATGAGGAAATAGAATGTGACGATCTTTTTTCTGCAAATTGTTGTCAGCCATCCGCGGTCAAATTTTCATCAGCTATGTGGCCCGCCGATCAAAACATTTGCCCGCCCCTGCTCTAAATAACGAGACACCCACTCTAAATAACGACAACAATACGTCATCATTAAGCAATAACCAGTACTTGTTTGTTATCTTGTTGCTTTGTTGTCGGCATCATGCGTACCGAAGATTCTAAGAAATCCGTTCTTTTGTTTGTTGGGATTATCTTTCATATGTTTAGCTCAGCTGCATAAGTTGTCATATTCTTAGTTGCCCACAAACTTTCAAACTGTGAACATGGCGTGTAAAAGAAAATCTTTATGTAATGACGAAAAAGTGTTATTAATACGCGCAATAGAGGCGGGAGAAAAGATAAGTGATGTTGGAAGACGCTTTGGATTAAATACATATTATAGTAAAAACTATTAATGGGTTATTTCTTCTTTCCGTTTAACGACAACTCTCAATAACGCCTTGAGTGTCGCTATATAGAGTTTATACTGTGTATATAACCATCTGAATTGAAACTTTTTAGCATTTTAGTGAATATTATGAAAACGTGATATACAGTGTAACCTCTTTATAACGAATCTCAAAGGACCGAGCATTTTTTTTCGTCGTAAAGAGTTTTTGTTATATTGAGGGAAGAAAGAAAAATAACCAAATTTCATCTAATTAATTTATTACAAACACATACAGTTTGTTAACTTTACCACATAAAAATACAGTATAAACTCCATTTAACGTCACTTGATAATATAACGACAAACTTCTTAAAACGTCGAAATTACTTAATTCTAGTTGGGTTTACCTTGTTGCTCATACAATGGACGCACTCTAAATAACGACACACCTACTCTAAATAACGACAACAATACGTCATCATTAAGCAATAAACAGTACTTGTCTGTTATTTTGTTGCTTTGTTATCGGCATCATGCGTAACGGAGATTCTAAGAAATTCGTTCGTTTGTTTGCTGGGACGAAAAACATCAGACAAATATAACAGACTATATGCAATAAGCGTTGTAAGCGTTTGTAATTTTTTTAAATATAACAGTGATTATTAGTTAGGTCATATGCACACAGATGGCAATAATTGCATTTTACTTTCAATGTCAATTTCATTCGTAAAAAATATAAGACAGTAAAACATGTGGTTTTAATTGATATATTCTAGCAAGACATCATTATATATTTTTATGTTCTAAAACACAATTGAAGATTGGTTTAATTTATTATTTTATTGATGCAAGAATTTTGTCTAACATTATTTCAACTTACATTACGATATGACAATAATAATTTTATTTTGACTATGTCAAGATCTAGTATTTTTTGGTAAGGTTAAGATAAGGTTGTAATAATTTTGTATTTATTTGTGAGATTCATTAGTATTAATGTTTGTAGATCGCCTGATGAAGTGTTAATTACAACACGAAACGTTGCGAAAAATAAAAATTTCGTCTTGATAGTTTTCTATGATCCTTCTTCCTCTAAAAACAACAACTTACTATATCATCATCCAGGATCTCACACACTTAAATAAGCGTTGTAATTTGTGGTAGTATGAAATATGAATGTTTGTGGGTCAGTTGTAAACAATTTATATATCATAGTAAAAAAATATTAATGAATTAGTTCTTCTCTCCGTTTAACGACGACTCTCAATAACGCTTCAAAGTGTCGCTATATAGAGTTTTCACTGTATTATGACCATATTTTTGTGTTATATTATCTAATAGGGCTTTTCATCGTTTTAACTATTTCATTATTTATTCGCGTACGGACATACAGAGGCACGCACATATTTGTTTTCAAAAACTGTATTGACCTTGAAATATTAAAATATTTTATAAATTTTGTTTTTATTTTCGGACTCATTTCAATGACGTTCCAAAATATTGGAAAACTAATGGTAAATTGCCTGAAAAGGCACACTTTTCTTTTAATATTTTTTTTTATTAATAGTGAACCTGGAGCGATATCATGTTTTTCCGTTCAGTAGGAACATTTTGAATGTATTATATAATCAGCAAACGAATTAACGATAATAACATTCAAGTTTCCGTGCCTTAGACATAATTAACAAAACAAGAAACGCACGTATATACAATTATACGTATACCGGGTGTCCGTGCAGCACTGTATATTCTGTATACAGTCAAAACTCTGTATAATAAAATTCTATATCTGATTGGTTTTCCTTATAACAAAAAAAAAAACAAAAAAGCTCTATTACGAAATAGTTTTTTTAGTCTTTTCAATTTTGTTATAAAGAGTTTTGACTTTAGCACATCATTGATATATTTTGTGATTACTAACATGAGATTCTATCTCGTGATGTCAAAGTTACGGCCCGCGACCAGAATCTATCCAGTGAGGATTTTAGACACCTGACATCAATGAGTTAATAAAAAACAAGAGACCTTAGGTGTCTGGATCCTCAAGCTCAAGATAATTTTCCCTTTTTATTAGCTTTATTTAAAAAAATTGAATTTAAAATAAATAAATTAAGATTTTAATTTAGTATGTGTTATAGTTTTTAATTTAGAGTCTGGCCTGCTAACACACCCGAAATCTTTTAAATGGCCCTTTAGAAAAGTCAGTCTGACACCCCTGTAATCTATCTTTAAAGCGTCCATTGCTGTACCGCTGGAAGGTTTACAGCGAATAATTGTTTCTTACGTGTCGGGTTTAATAAGACATTTTATTTAGTTACTCTATCTGGGTACTTGTTTTATTTCATTTTAAAATTATGCTTGCTTTGGTAGTAAAACATATTTTTTAAGCAAAACCGTAAATATAATAATTAATTAAGAACACCTGTGGAAAAGCAGTAAAATCTCATGTTTTACTTGGAACCAAGGTGACGAATTCGTCAGTAGACACATAAATGGCATTGCCTCCGAATTAGGCTTCTGGTTATTCGTATATCCTTGTGTTTCATATTATCAATACTTTCATGAAACAAATAAAATTATTACATAAGTAATTAAAACAAAAATAAATAATAAATTAAAAAAAATTAATATACTATTAATGAAAAATCTATTTATGAGATAAAACGAATAATGCGCTCCACGTTTTTCGTTTCAAATCCTACAAGTTTCAAAAATTATTTTATACTTTTTAGTTCGTTTTAAAAATGTGGTAAACTTTTTTAAATTTATTTTATTATTGTCTTCTTTTCAGATAATAAAAATGTGCTAAAAACAAAAATACAAATAAAAATACTATATAACCCATGGGTACCTATAGGTCGCACCCGAGACTTTAGCGTTGTTAGCGCGACGCTCTTATTAACTGAGCCACGACGGCTGATCGTAGTCCATCGTATAACGTTAAAAATTTCAAGTGTCTATGTCATCAGGAAATTAGTTTAAAATCAATTACAAAGTTCCACCCGACATACACCAAATGCAAGTGGCAGTAAGGGTTACAGAGGACTTGATCAAACTCTGTAGACGTAACTCAGGAAAGTGGTTGGGCTCTTAACCGGTCACGCACCCCTGAGAAAGCATCTCCACACAATGAGAATACGTCAGGAATCGACACAGTGTAGATTTTGCGAAATGCAGCAAACCATTTACTGTTCGAATGCGAGACCCTAGCCTACAGGAGAACAACCATCTTTTGGTACATTGATGACAACGGATTAATTCCTCAAGACAATCTAGTCACCAATCTTCTGGAGTTTACGAGGAAACTATTGGAGGACTATAGATCCAGGACAAGGGGGAGCACAAAAATTCTTCTAGGATGCATAACGGGCTATTAAGCTATAACTTCTAACTTATTCATTCATTCATTCAAGTAAATAAATAATAATCTTTTCAGACTTGTAGCATAAACAGCTATTATTTAATGGTAGAAATTCCTGTTTTTTAATAATTTTAGTTGACACCCTGTATGCTGTAAGCTGATGTTCTAAGTGAAATGAAATTGTAATTACAATATATACAAAGATACACCGCAATACCTTCAGGCTGGAACACTCGTCTGTGAATTGACACTTCGGAAACATACCGTCTTATTTGTCGAGGGCGATGCTTTGATATTCGCGAACTTGAATTAAATAATGATGCTTGCCTGCTAGCTATTTGCCGTATTATTTCTAACGATCGTTAAGTTTAAATAATCAATAGCTTTCCTAAATGTTTTTAAATGGTTTTCGTATGGAGTCTGAACTAATATTCTTAGAAGTTAATTTATTTTTCTTCATACCTCAATCGAAAGCACATACTTTCGGCATCAATTTTAAGGCAGAAAGTCTAACATTTACGCATTGGTGGGATTACATGTACTGATGCGGGAAGTATGTATATTCGGACGGCAGTTAAGAAACAATAATCTATCTACTATTGTTTCCATACCAACACTATTGCATTCTAGCTGTTAGTCGCGAACAGCTGTCATTCGTGTTTTTACGTATAACCTCAAAGCTGCTTGCTTCAAATTTATCTGCATTTTTATGTTATTAATAAGTAATTATTTAATGTATTTAATAAGCGTACTTACGACCGAGACATGAATAAATATATATATATATATATATATATATATATATATATATATATTTGGAGCAATTTGATTATTTGATTTTGAACGTACCCTACTCAAGAGTGTTTTGTCGATTGGAAAGACTTGACTTACGCAATATTATGCGGGTTTGTATGTATGGGGCACCTTGAGACGTGTCACCCAGTTGTGAGTTGAACAAAACGGAACTTTTGAAGTTAGGTAGCGCGCTCCTGCCTCCTACATATAGGTAATACTTTTCGAATCTACCACGATTATATCCAAACGAGAGCAGTTTTTTAGAAAATAGCAATTAAACAACTGCGAATTTTGCATTTCGGTAGCTTTGATCGGAGAAACTTTATTTGAAACAGTGTCGAAAAGCTTAAAACATTATAGTCGCGTGTTTTATCTGAAAGAGTGGTCTCAGATTCCGATACCTTGCAGATTTTTTTTTAAAATGAAGACAGCCTTGTAGAGGCGAAAAAACCGAATTTGAGATTTTAACGGATTTAGAGGTTTCGTGACACATGTATGGAAAAAACGAGTGGTAGATGTTCGTCTGTTTTCAAAACTTTGTTTCGGCAGTGCCAGACAAAATCTAAATAAGTAGTAGGGTGATTAAAAAAAAATATTTTTTTCTTTTTGCTCTTACCTCTCAAATGTTTCTATTTATTGTAAAAAAATCCTCACCAAAGATGGGCGCTATAGCTCAACTCTAAGAGGTCGTTATTTCAATTTTAGTTTCCCATTTAATTAACATGGGATTTTTTTAAAATTGAAATTACCTGTAATTAACTCAATTTTTTACAAATAACCATTATATATTATTGAAGCTGACTCTTTAAGCTCTCATAAACTCTATAAAAAAACTTTAAAAAAAGCATGTATGTACATAAAAAATTATTAGGTATATACAAATTCCTCCGTATAGTCAGAAATTCAGTAATTTTCAGATGGTTGGAGTTATGATAATTATACGTTATTATAGAGTTTAGAAAAGCTTAAAGAGTCAGCTTTAAGAATCTATAATGGTTATTTGTAAAAAATTGAGTTAATCACAGGTAATTTCAATTTAAAAAAAATAAATAAAAAAACCCCATGTTAATTAAATGGGAAACTAACCTCTTAGAGTTAAGCTGGGTCGCCCATTTTTGGTGAAGATTTTTTTTTACATAGAAACATTTTAGAAGGTAAGAGCAAAAAGTAAAAAAAAAGTTTTTAATCACCCTAATAAGTAGTAAAATCTTCGTTCAGAAAAGTACATATTATATTTTTGTATAATGTTAATATTTTCAAAAATGGTAGCAAATTGTTCAGAAATAAATGTCAAGAAAATTTCATACGACCTCTAGATCCCGTCATCCGACCGACACTAATATTGTGTGTGCAGCCGTATGGCAAATACGCTTAAAAACGTGGGGCGACGTCATTGTCAGTTTCTTTAGTCATTACAATATATTGTTTTACTCCGGTTGACTCCTCTTGTCTGCATATTATCCAAAAGTCACAAAAGAAATTGAGAACGTACAAATCAGTGTCGAATGTGCTTTTGTGTTTTATTTGTTTGAGTAACCAGATACTTACGTGGACTCGATCGCATGTCCGCTATTGATGTACGCTGTCTGCGTCTATACGCTGCCACCATCCTCCCTTGGCCCCAACCGTCCACCCCAACGTGACAAAGAACAGATTAAATCACTGAATAGGTCGCATTCGTGTAGAGTGACATCTACTGCCGGTTTCGACAATAAACATTTGTTTGACTTCATTTTTATGGAAACCCGAAGCGATTAGATAGGAAATAGTTATAGCGTTTTATTTCTGAAAATTTTGGAAATCTTTTTGGTTTATAAGAAATGGCAATAAAATTAAATTTATTTATTTAATAGAATAGTTTAATAGATTAGAACAAATCTATTTATATATAAAATTCTCGTGCTAATATCTGAAATCATTGAGCCGATTTTAATGAAATTTTGTAAATGTGTCTTGCCTGGTGCAAGCTTTAGGATAGTTTTTATTAAATATTTTGTACAAAATTATGGTGTTTTCTCTCAAAAAAAAACTGTTATAGTAACATGTAATGACATCTGATAAAATTTACTCAAAAGTAAAAAATATATACAAAATTTGACCGTCCGACAAAAACTTTTTTTCATCATGAAATTTGGACACAACATTCATCTCGGTAAACTAAGATGAACGTGCGTACTCATGTACCTCCTCCTCCATTTGTTCTTTTGCAACCAGGTGAAACCGGGACGGACCGCTAGCTCTACATAAAAAATATCGCTTTTCAAGCTAAATTTTGATCAAAATGCGAAGAAAAACGTTATATCGAAGTAATAACTATACAAAAAACGATGCTAAATACAAGTATACACGTATTACTAGGAACAAAACAGTAATTTACAGGAATCGTTCGGGGGTTTTTATGCCAAGAAGGTTTACCTGTATTACTGTATTAGATGGAAGGAAAGGCACAGAAGACCTAGTGGAGAACACGTCTGACCAAGACGTGAATCAAGCGCAAGATATATTGCCGACGGGGGACATGCTGCCATTGACCTGCTGCTCTGTGTTTGTAACATCGCCATTGCAGCATCGTAGCTAGTTCTATATGGATAACAACATTCTGATAAGAGACCCTATACACATTTTTATGAAAGACTAGCGGTCCGTCCCGGTTTCACCCGGGTGCAAAAGAACGAATGGGAGGAATGAGTACGCACGTTCATCTTAGTTTACCGAGATGAATGTTGTGTCCAAATTTCATGATGATCGAAGTTACCGTTCAAAAGTTTTTATCGGACGGACAAATTTTGTACATATTTATTTCACCTTGGATTACATTTTTGCAGTTTACGTATAGGTAGGGATTCGTAATTTAACCCTAATTTAGGAATGGTCCGCGAAGTCATCATAACAATTATTGAAATGATTAAATAAATGACGAGTGTTTCACTCGGTTCGTTCCGTTCGAATTTGTTTCAGTCCAACTTCGTTTGTTTATATTATATACTAATTTAGAATTTTTAAGTTTAACAACACAATTTAGGCAAAATTCATTGGAGATTACGAAGGTTCATAAACTAAATGCTTCTGATTTTAATACAAAATAAAACGTTTTTTGTTTGTTATGTCACCCGTTAACTCTGCTTTGCGGGTACTGTAATAATATACCAAACCATGTCATGTAAGTTTGATGAATCTGCTATAGGTATATACTTTGTCCCAGCAATGGCGTAGATACGGGGGCGGAGGATCTAGAATAGCAGCACCACTTACAAGCAGCGAAAAGTAACAATTTGCAATGAGCTTTCGAAAACCAATTTGTATGTTTTCAAAGTGCATTGTTAACAAAACTGGCGGAATACAACCTTATAATAATTTACATCACCGCCAAACAGTTGGTGGTCCGTGGCAAGGCGAAAATTTAGTCAAATGGTCCCTCATCACTATAAAAGGTTAGGAATAATATTGATTCTTAACCTTTTAGTGATAAGGGACTATTTGACTAACTGATTAAGTCTAGATAGTGAAAGTTCCAGGTTTGAATCCCGATAGTGACACTGTTGGAAACTTATATACTATAGCATTGCAACTCATTGACTGTGAGTTTTATACAACACGATAGAAAACGCTGTGCTGTAAAATTAATTGAAGTCTAAAATTTAAATTTAAAAATAAAATTCTCTATATAGCTGTTGATGCGGCGTTCTAAATAACCACTTAAAATGGTTTTACAATCCGACATGTGACGGTTCAGTTAAAGCTATTTTTGTAATTCCGTTATAATGATAACAATACTTAAGGTTTCTTTTATCTTAAATTTGTTTTCGGTTGCGCAGGATGAAACGAGCAGGAGATAAAAAACCCGTTTGCATCAGCAGTCCTTGTGTGTGGGTGTATGTGTGTTTCACCATCGCATATAGAGATACGTGTTACCGCATCACGTACCGTTCTTATTTCTGTACAGCTCGTTCAAAGTACTATTCACCTGCCAGCCACCATTGTCATATACATAGTTCCATGCGCCCACATACAGGACTGCCGGAGGTCTGTTCCCCATTTCCAACGCATAAAACCGGTCAAGTGCTAGTCGGACTCGCACACGAAGTGTTCCGTAGTCGCGACGTACAAGATATAACACTTCTCTCTAAACATGAATTAGTGAAATTTTCACTATTTGCGTAAGTGAAGCTGTATTCACTTGACAAATCCTCCTGCTGTATGCATGATCAAAAAAGGATAATACATTTATTATTATTATTATTATTATTATTATTATTAATCAGTGATTTTCACAACAAATTCGTGAATTTTCAATAATAAATTTACTCTCTAAAACTGAAGTAGTGAAAATGTCACTATTTGAAATACTGTCTTCTGATTCACTTCCGGAATAGTGAATTCAAGTAAAATTCACTGTCAGAATAGTGATACCCCTGTTTTTATAAGTGTCGCTTGTGGCTCCTCTTTACAGTTACTATAGACACTTATTATTATTCATGATTAGAAAGTATGTACTTTTTACACGCGTGACCAACACCAGCTTAATCGGATTTTTTTTAAATTTATATGGCGGCCATTTTGAAACATGTCGTCTTGGTTTTATTTTTCATTCTCCTGTAATTTTAATACGACTGAACACGTATGCCCAATATCAGCTTAATCGGGAGTTTTTTTTCTAATTTGCTTGGCGACCATTTTGAAATTCGCCATCTTTTTTTCTTTAATTGTGATGAAACATAAATAGTTCTCTTCATTTTAAAGAGGGGAAGTGCACAATTTATGTTTTATCACGGCGTGCACGAATTAACACAGGTTAAATCGATTCAGGAGAAATTTCGACTAGTGGGCGACCACTCGTATAAATATAACATAATTATAAAAAAACAAACAAATAAAATGTGTACGCCGATTGCCGGATTCGAACCTACGACCTCTTGCGTACGAGGCAGCCGCTATATCTCTCACCTACCATAGCGCACATAATATTAGCTGATCAAATATTCATGAAACGAATAGAAAAAATGTCCAGTAAAAGAACACAGCCACTATCGAGATACAGAAAGTAGTATGTGTACACTGGTTCATAAACGCTTTATTGCTATTATATTTGGTTTATATAACGAAATTCGCCCTCCGGAATTTATCCCATCCCTAACTGTGAATACGGCACATCATATGCGTTGTCGGTAACTCGATGACAATATTGCATTGAGTTTTCGCACGACAGAGATTTGTCTGTGATGACGGGCCGCCATGTCGTAGAATTGACGGTTGTCGGTACGTCAAACAGTTTTATATCTTTTCGCACAATACTCTGTTCCATACGAAGTGTTGAAACTATAATAGGTACATACCTATAGGTATAGTATATAGTACACTCGAGAAAAATGTCAGAACTAAACTATTTCTCTAGTTTATAAACATTTTATCAATTACCTGGTGTAAAACAAATAGTTTATTTTTAATATTTTGTTATAATACAATATATGGTTATTTTTGAGGTTATTTAACTCGCAGCTAAAGAAAACCATACAATTTTTACTAATAAGTAACCTACTTTTAAGAAAGTATTTAATATAAATCATATCATTTAGTACATTTACATACACATCTACAAAATACCTCTGCACCACAGCTCTACACCAATAAATACAACATCTAATGTCATTTGTCACTTAGGCGTGACGTCACAAGCCTACGCCATGACACCTACGAGCGTTTTCGCGCTTAATTCAAAATAGAAAGATAAAAATGCAATAATTTGCGTTAACATTTAATTTATGACTGAAATAATGTTTCTTTTTCGGAAATAGTATACGTGTGCCTGCATTATAGAACGGGATTTCAAAATCTGTCATCATGCCACAGAGCATAATATATACTTTTGTTTGAAACAGTCTCTCAAATGTCTTTTGAACAGACAAATCTGCATTCTAAATTTTAACTTCTTTTTGACTGACTGTTCAGAAGTTACAGGTTACAGTCAAACGGACAACGGAACCTCACCAAGGGTTCCGTTTCATCCATTTTAGTACGGAACCTGAGAACCATTTCACTTCTGTAATTTCTCGGTATTTAATTGCTGTTTTTAAGTCCCCGCTTAAAAAAATATTCAAGAAAAATGCCGAACCGTCTCCTGTTATCATCTTTCGCGGAATTCAATAGATCAGCTGCTGCAACCCAACATTTACATACCAAATGTAGTTTCAATTCTTTTATGTTGACGTAATAAAAAGCTCTTACATCTGCTTGCAAATACGTGTTTAAAAAGGTTCACAGATCTAACACAGGTCTAACATATATCAAGGAGGTGGAGCACCGGCGGAAGTTAGCCTTGAAGAAACATTACTGAAAATATACCTACATTGAACTCTTACTGAAAAAATTATTAATGATAAAACTCTACAACGTTTATGAAAATAATAAAAGAAAAATCAGAAATTAAAAAATTTGAAAAGAAGTTTGACCTTGCAAGCCTGAAACTTATTATAATCTATATAATATAACATATAGCAAGCAGTTTATTTTTTAGCTCTTTGAGCTCAAAAAAAAAACACTTTCTTACGAATGTTTCGTTCACGATATCTCGTGAACAAATGAATCGATTTTGAGGAGGTTTGCGGAAATCGACGCAGTGTTTTAAGAAGAAGAGCTGATTAGATTTTGGAATTAATTGGTTTACTAGCTTAGAAAATATTTCCAAAAAACAAATTTCTAAAAATATTAAAAACATTTTTGAGATTTCTCAAATTTTATTAGGCCGAATCATTCCAAATTTTCAGGAAATCTAAGTTCAGCAAGGTTACGTCAGATGCCGCAAACCGCGTTTCAATCGGACACCTCGTTCAAAAGTAATAAGAGGTTCACAATTATACATACACACACACACAACTCCCCCCCCCACACACATATATACAGCCCTACGGACATCATTGCCAAAATAGTCAGAATAGCTTCCTAGGACCTCAAAACATCGAGATTTGACGACAACTAAATTTAAGAAAATCGGGGTGGAAACTAACTTCCCGATTTTTTTGAATTTTTTTTTTATTAACGGGAAGTTATAAAAAGCTGACATATTCCCTATTAATAATTATAAAGAGGTAAAGTATGTAAGTTTGAATATAGAAGGCAATCTCTGAAACTATTCATTCGATTTCAAAATATTGTTTTCACCAGTATTTAAAACGGACCTAAAGGATGGACATAGGCTTATATATTATCGCGTTAAAATAAAAGCGCTTTTCGTGGAGACCAATTTTGCAACGCAAGTCGACGAAAAAATGGCGGCAGTCTACAAAATTCGGGCGAAACCGAGCAAAAACGCTAGTCTTTTAACAAAGATCAAAATAACTTGTCTTGCACCAGTTTACTTATACAGAGTGAGTTCTAAGTTGATGCTTTTTTTTTACAGCGTGTAAAAATCAAATAGACGAGTAAATATTTCAAATAGTTTTTTATCAAAACTCAAAAATAAGAGAGAAACAGCCTTTCGAAGTTTAAATAAATTTTATTAAATTTTGAGGTCGGTCCTGGGGTTATATTATGTCACTATTTTTGTTATTATCAAGTATGTTGGTGCTTATTTGAAACTGATATGTGTATTGTTCTGTTTTTGAGAGATAATAACAACTTATTTCCATAGTGACATAATATAACCCCAGGACCGACCTCAAAATTAAAGAAAATTTAATAAAATTTATTTAAACTTCGAAAGGCTGTTACTCTCTTATTTTTGAGTTTTGATAAAAAAACTATTTGAAATATTTGCTCGTCTATTTGATTTTTACACGCTGTAAAAAAAAAGCATCAACTTAAAACTCAGCCTGTATGTAAAGAGTGCGACGCCGCGTGTGTCGATAAGTATCGATACTTCAAATGACCTTAGCTGTCGAGCGTCTATAATCTACATTCTATTGGTCTGCCGATAATAATAATGCGTTTAACGTCCGTTTCTCGACTTTATGTCATAACAGACGCCAATCGCACCATTACTATTTTCCGTCTATCACACTTCCCGTTATTTTCTACATTTTTAAATTTCCACTTAATTAATAGCAATGAGCAAATGAAGGAATTTTAGTACATTGGGATAAGGTAGGCAAATTTTGAGCATAGGTAATCGGCCATGGCCTTGAATAAGAAACCATCTCGATATTTATCTGGAATCATTGAGGGAAACCATGAAAAACCTCAACAAGACGGCCGATACTGGAATTACTGTTTCTCGGAGAGAGGCAGCAGGAAAAAGTTCCAGCCACATCTGCCCCCGCCGGGATTTGAACCCGGTACCTCCCGAATGCGAGTCTAGTGTTCTACGCCACCCAGCTCGATGGTCTTCCGATAAATATCAGCAGTTTAGAAGTACGTGTAAAAAACTAAAATTTGAAATTGTGTGATAACTTTCAAATCGAGGCGGGGCGTGGAAAGAGAAAAACCAATCCATCATAAAGCTGTGCGTCGTCTGTCAGGACTAGGAGATGGACGCACGTGGGAGAAGTGTGTCACGAAAGAACAGACAACAACTGTTCGATCAATCAGTGTAATGTATCGTTTCAATTGATTGATGACGACTTGAACCGATGGATTATTAAAAACAATGTGTCTGTAACAACAGATACTTTGCAACGAAATTAAAAAAATAGTATATTACGCCACACTGGCCGAAAGTTTGATATCCTTGCACTGCGCGTCATGATGCTCGTCTCGGGCATCATGACGCGCAGTTGTTTAGAAATGCAGAATAAAATCAATTTTCAAAATTTCGTTAAAAATGTCAATGCATGAATATAATAGTATATTACCTCACAAGGGCCGAAAGTTGAATTTTCGGCCCTGCGCGTCATGAGCCCGAGGCGAAGCCGAGGGCATCATGACGCGCAGGGCCAAGATTTCAACTTTTAAGGTTCGTGTGGTGTATACGATTTTTCTTCATATCCGCTCGAAAGTACGTCAGCAGGGACGAAAGATTGACATTTACTCCAAGTGAGAACGGCGGGAGGGAAAAAATTCTCATGCGTATTTATACTCGTAACTAGGGTTACCGCTGTCATTTAATATAATAAATAACAGGAAGTAAATGTCAAACTTTCGTCCCTGCTATAAAGGACGAAAGTACGTACTTTCGATCAAGGTATGAAGAAAAATATATTACATCACAAGGGCCTAAAGTTTGATATTTCGCCTCAGGCATCATGGCGCGCAGTGCAAGGTATCAAACTTTCGGCCAGTGTGGTTTGTACTGTTTTTCTCCATACCTCGGTCGTAAGTGCGCTTATTAAATACATTAATTGATTAATTACTTATTAATTGCAAAAAAACACAGATAAATTCCAAGCAAGCAGCTTTGAGGTAATACGTAAAACACGAATGATAGCTGTTCGCGACTATTAGCTAAAATGCAACAGGGCTGCTATGGAAACGACATCTAAACAACAGTTGATAGGTTATTTTTTCTCTACTGCCGCCCGAACGTACTTCCCGCATCAGTGCGTGTAATCCCACCAATGTGCAAATTTTTGACTTTCTGTCTTACAATTGATGCCGAAAGTATGTACTTTAGATCGAGGTATAAAGAAAAAAACATTTCATCATTTTCACGCAAAAATAATAACGATTTTCTTATCCAATTTTATAAAGGACGTGGTCAAATTTGTGTCCAAATGTTGCCCCGAGTCAACAGAAGTGGGAATCGTAAGGTCCTATTATAAATGACATTTTCGCTATTGCACCAAAGGACCCCGCACAAACCTTACAGGATTTGGTTCTCGGTAAAATTGATCGAAAATGGTTTTATTTCATAGTAAGAAAAATTATCTATGGGCTATGTTCACGGAGACGGAGTTACACATTTTTCGATGCGAGCGTTTGTGGTGAGCACTAGGGGAAACTTCAAACTCAAATTTTCCGTACGTCAGTGAGCAATGTTTATTAAAAGTGAAAATAGTTATAATTTTATGAAGTTTTTTAATTATAAAGAAAACATAGGAAAACTAAGCGATCTGGAAATGCTTGTTGTGTTTCGGGCTGTTGCGCTGATGGCGATTTAAGTAAAATAAAGACCATTGGCGCCCTAATTTGATGTTCCGCTGTCAGTGTAAACAAATTAACATCAATTTTTCTTATTACATTTTTCTTGATACACCATGGCCAACTAAAGTTTGGACTTATCACCTTAGCAACACGTCGCGATTTCCATAAAAAGTGAGTTCAATAATTCTCTATTACCCACTAGCGGCGCTAGTAGGCTTCGTGCACACAGCCTATAGGTGCATAGCCCAAAAACCAATAGATTTTGAACTAGGTACATATATGTTTAGCGAGATTTTAAATATAGGGGTATCCATTAAATTCATAATCTTAAAAAATCCTAAGCTCTAGAAATTTGTTTTCGAGTGCACTGAATCCGAATATGACATTTCCTTTGAGTCATATTTTCTCGCTTTCTACAGTTTTAAAACGACTCTATATTATAACGTCCATAAATAAAAATAAATTATAAATAGATTATGAAAATTAATTTGATAAAACGGAAGTTTATACTTAAGTTTTAAAAAGGAAACACAGACGTCAAACAACTGCCACTTTTAACAAATGCCAACAGAATAACGTATAACGATAGTGTATGTTATGGTCTATTCACATTCAACGAACCGGCACTTCCAGACAGACTACAGACAGAAAACCATGTTAGATTTAATTGTACATTCCTTTTTAGTGTATTTGCTATAAGGCACTTACACTATTGGCGTCGGTCGGTTGGCGGAACCTAGGGATTGGACCACAATTTCTCGACGTTTCATAATCTCCTCAAAAGTTTGGCGCCATTTTTGGAAAATTTGTTTATATAATTATTATGAAATCTTTGATAAATAAAATTATATATATGTGCGGGTTATAACTTTCGAAGGAGTGAATTTCTTTTAACGAAATTTGGACCACGTATTAAAATCCATCACCGCACGAAGCCTATTTAAATTTGGCCCAATCCGGCCACTTTAAGGGTAGGTTTTATGGGTTGAAAATTTTTTTGGGCACAAAAATACCGAAAAAAAATTGGTTGTCTGTAAAGTCGGTTTACGGACGATAGTTTTACGTGATAACGTATTCCGTAATACATAACCTAAATTTTAGTAGCTGTCAAACTTGGGCCGAAGCATACTGCGCTCTCGCTTGCACGCACAGGGTCAGGCGGAACGTTACACTTTTTTGTGCGTGTAGCTGATGTTTCATCAATTTATAAGACGTTATCACGTCAAAATTTCAGAATCGTTTCAAGATTTAAATTTTGCTCACTATTAAAGATGAAAATGTGCTGCCAAAATTGTATTACAATCAGCTCGACAGGACAGTGAAGGGTGAATTTAATTTGGTAAATTCATAGTAAAGTTTAAATTAAGAAAAAAAAATTATTTTATGGGATGTATTAAGGGATTGAATTTTTTATTTTGTCCAAAACAAAGTTAAGTATATATAATAGAGCCAACCTGCCTGTATTAGCAAATACACTATATTGTCGGCAGGATTTCGCACTGCGACCCGAGTTTTTTTATAACGACAACGCCACTTAGCTAATCAAGGTTTCTAGCTCGACTTTTTTCAGTGTATAAAAATTAAACAATCGTACATCATACATTTAAAATACGTTATCGAATTAATAAAAAACACTTTCTTTGCGCTGAAATAATGAGTTAATCGTTATTCATAAGTAGACGGCAAAACGGTGATCTTAATTACAGAGTCAGGTTTATTTCAACTGTGAAATTTTCATTTAATCAATTTATTGAGTTCAATATATAGATTAACATAGGTCAATGGTACATTTAAGGCTGCTGCACACGAGGCTAGTTTTGCCGCTAGAAATACTGCTGGCTGCCGTGCGGGTTACGGAGACGGAAATGACGTCACTGTGAGCTCGCCTGTGAGGTCACAAGATGGATTTCCAAATTAGAACCGGGGCTATTTTTCTTGCTTGGTCGTCTGTTTGCTTTGAACCAATCAGAAAACAGTATTTTGTCACGTGGGCGACATAGCAAACGTCCACAAATACTACGCCATAGTGTCTGTTCCACTTTTGTTAACATTCTAACTATCTCAGCCCGCGTACCAAACCCATCTACAAAGCAAGCTTCAATACGTGCATCGTGTGAAGTAACAGTTTGAAATAGAGTTGAGAAATAAATAACTTCACGATGAAAAAATCACTGTGACCAGTCGTCTAAAACGATCGCTGTGATCTGACAAGAGGTATCTATACGTCTAAAGTAAAGTATGTTGTTCCATGTCACCGCAATCACGACGGCCGCTCCAACCGAGTATAGCCGACGTAACGTCCGACCGAGTGTTTGCTCGGTCGGGATCTAGTTTGGTCAATGAGTGCTCATAAGGGGAATCTAGATGGAAAAGTCGAAAGCAGAACATTTGACTTAGGAACTTTGTTTGGACTAGTTAGGAGATAAACATACTAAAAGTCCTTACCCCTCCGAGGTACGCCCGAAGGGGGGCAGCACAAAGAAGGTCCCGTTTTTTGGTTTTTTGCTTTCATCTCGAAAACGGTACGTCGTACGAAATTTTGTTGTAATACATAATGAAAGCTGATAAAATTCTCTACAACTTTAGCTTTCACACTTTTTATCTATCTCCAATCTTTGCCTAGCTATGAGCTCCGAAAAATGGTCGATTTTCAAAAATGTGTTAAATTCTCTGTAGCACGCTGTAACAATACGAATTTGTCAAAATCATTTCGTATCGCTCATCCACACTATTAAAAACACCCACACACTATTAAAAAATAACATAAGCTTTAACCTATTAGAGGCCCTGGGCACATTAGGATAATGGGGCCCCTATGACCTTAACAGAGCAATATTTTGTTAGAATAGACAAAGAAAATAGATAAACAAGGTTCTAGATTCTAAGTCGAGGAATGTGATATAAAATGAATATATTTAAAAGGATCACGTTCCCAATTTTAACATGAAGGACACAAAAAAAATAAGTATATGAAAAACTAGTTCACTGATGATTTTTGTTTTAAACAGTTTAGGTACTTAGTATACCATTAAACTAGGGGGTCCCTATCGATCGCGGGGCCCTGGGCACGTGCCAGAGTGCCCAGTGGGAAAGAGGGCCCTGCGTGGAGGTACTCCCAGCTTATGTTATGTTTTAATAGTGTGTGGGTGTTTTTAATAGTGTGGATGAGCGATACGAAATGATTTTGACAAATTCGTATTGTTACAGCGTGCTACAGAGAATTTAACACATTTTTGAAAATCGACCATTTTTCGGAGCTCATAGCTAGGCAAAGATTGGAGCTAGATAAAAAGTGTGAAAGCTAAAGTTGTAGAGAATTTTATCAGCTTTCATTATGTATTCCAACAAAATTTCGTACGACGTACCGTTTTCGAGATGAAAGCAAAATACCAAAAAACGGGACCTTCTTTGTGCTCCCCCCCTTCGGGCGCACCTCGGAGGGGTAAGGACTTTTAGTATGTTTATCTCCTAACTAGTCCAAACAAAGTTCCTAAGTCAAATGTTCTGCTTTCGACTTTTCCATCTAGAATTATTCGTTGCTTAAGCTAATCGACGTGACAAAGTCATGATAATTTTTTACTGTGATTTTTGTGTAACTGGAATAATAGTGACTGTGATCACATAGTAACGACTTTTCCCATGTCTACTTTGAAAAACGAGTCAAGTCGTGAATCTTTTTCTGAGACAATAAACGTCCACTTTTGTTCATATTCAAACTAAATCAGCGCGCGCGCCAAACCCATCTACAAAGCAAGCTTCAGTACATGCGTCGTGTGAAATGAACAAATAAAAGCCATCACGAAAACCAACGATTGAAAACTAGCAGTTAAATCTATACCAAGGAATCCAACGGCAAAACCAACCTCGTGTATATATTATATAGTATAGATTACCATAGGTCAATGGTACATTCATGTTATAAATTTTTTTGTTTATAACAAAATGGGATTTTCAATTTCCAATGTTATCGCATTCTATAGTTACGAATCGACTAACCATTGCTATTACCTATATTGTGAATGGACTATTTGGCACGTAGTTATAGTTAATTTTCGAAACGAACTACATAGAGCAAATAACAATTGTAACAGTTTATTAACCGCCCACTGTGAAATGTCCTGCAGTCGACAAACATAACAGAATTGTTATAGCACAGCGGGATAGCCTGATATTGTAAGAAAAAACCTTTATCGATACCTTAACTATACACAGTAACTAATATTTTGTGTTGTATTACATTCAACTTCGTCTTTTTTATGTATCTTTTTCTTCTTTCGTGACATTTTTTTTGTTATTATAACTGTACGTTTCTGCAGTTCGTTGAAAAAAATGTAACTCAGTAATTCAATTTATTTTAGAATTATAATCATGCTTTTATTGCACAATTTCTCCTTTAAAACATGTTTTTTGTTAATATTTAACATGGAAGCCGATATTTTTCAATTTTTTTTGTGAAATTAATTTCAATATTCAATATACCTAATAAAAATTTTGACAACGGCCTGACTTCCCGCGGCAGTAAAAACTATAATTTTTACTAACCAGATTTTCGATCGTCGCCTTGTGAAATCTAGCCGTAATATACTCATACAGTGTAAACTCCATTTAACGTCACTCGATATAACGACAAACTCCTTAAAACGTCGAAATTACTTTACTCTAGTTGGTTTACCTTGTTGCTCATTTAAATGATACACTCTAAATAACGACAACAATACGTCATCATTAAGCAATAAACAGTACTTGTTTGTTATCTTGTTGCTTTGTTGTCGGCATCATGCGTACCGAAGATTCTAAGAAATTCGTTCTTTTGTTTGTTGGGATTATCTTTCATATGTTTAGCTCAGTTGCTTATCGATAAGTTATCATATTCTTAGATGCCCATAAACTTGCAAACTGTGAACATGGCGAGTAAAATAAAATCTTTGTTTATTGACGAAAAAGGGCGGGAGAAAAGATAAGTGATGTTGGAAGACGCTTTAAGAGTAAATACATATTATAGTAAAAAATATTAATGGATTATTTCTTCTCTCCGTTTAACGACAACTCTCAATAACGCCACAAAGTTCACAGTACCTTGAGTGTCGCTATATAGAGTTTATACTGTATAATATATAACCATCTGAATTGAAACTTTTTAGCATTTTAGTAAATATTTTGAAGACGTGAAATACAGTGTAATCTCTTTATAACGAATCTCAAGAGAACGAGTTTTTTTTTTCGTTATAAAGAGTTTTCATTATATTGAGGGAAGAAAGAAAAATAACCAAATTTCATCTAATTAATTTATTACGAACACATACCCTTAGTTAGTTAACTTCACCTGACGTTTTTTGCTATAATATGTCAACATTTGTTTTGTATTTTATTAAGTATCTTATGCATGTCCTGGGATGTGGTGGAATCATCTTCATTAAACAATGGGAATTTTTCGATAAGTTTGGAGGCATCAAGTGCTTGTTTAATAGTTGGTGATGGTTCAGAATCGTCCTCTTTACGTCTGTAAATACTTGCTGACGCCTAAATATGAACCTTTTTCTTCGTAATAGAGAATGGCTGTTGCGCTGTAAAGAGGATATATTTTAAGGTAAACCAACTCATTGTAAACATTTCTACGTTATAGGGAGTTTTTCGTTATAACAAAGAACGTTATAAAGAGGTTATATTGTAATTAGTTTTGAGTTGAAACTCTTATTTGATGCAGAGTGTTTTTTTTTATTATGTTTGTATAACTGTAAGTTTGTTGTTTATGGATTATACAAAGATACATTGTAATGGAAACGAAATGAAGTCAAAAGTCGGAATACGGTTAAATAAAACAGTCAATAAACATTAAGCGGTAAACACGGCCTGCACCGGAGTCAGGAGTACTTTTACTGACGTATAATGAAATAAGACGATCGTTTGGGAGACAGCGGTGCTTACTTATGATGTTACAGGCTCTTAAACGTAGGTTGCAAATTAAAAATCAGTTAACTTTGTTGACACTGAATTTTTCATTGACCATTTATTATTGATTTAGGCGCGTTTTATAACATTTGCGAAGGAGCTACTGGGTGAGTTTTTGCTTGTCTATTTATCTGTCTCTATACAGTAAACATAAAACTTAAATCGGTTTTATTTAGCTTGACTCAGATTATTTATATGCTCATACCTAACTTTGTTTCAAATCTTGTGACAGCTTTTTCAACTTCTTCCCGCTATCCGATTGAATTGAAATTTTGCATACGTATGTAGTTACCATGACAATAGAATATTATAATAACTGACGGGTTCGGCTTTCGTCTAGGTGCAAATCGCACTTTTAATAAGGTACACTAAAAACTTTAGAAAACGCTTTTTTAAGTTAAACAGTTTTATTGTACAATCGACGATCTACTAAAAACTAGAAAATAATTATGAGTCACCATAGGGGGCTTTGATTTAACTAAAACAAAATCGTTGGGCGCATTTATAGTTACATTATGGTCGAAGAAGACAATCGGAAGCTAAATATCATTTCCAATCTCAAACAAATGAAAGTTTTCTTCTAAATGCCACCCACGATTTTATTTGAGTTTAATCAAAGCCGCCTATGATGATTCATAATTATTTCTTTTAGTTTTTAGTACATCATCGATTATACAATAAAACCGTTTAACTTAAAAAGCTGTTTTATCTATTTTATTTTATGTTAATGGTGGCTTAATACACTCTATTGGATAATTGTGCACAATCTAAATTTGATGACATGCAGCAAAAGTTAAGAAGATGTAAACAATGATAGAGATGTAAACATACAAGTCATAAACAAGCACAAGTATCAGTGGCGTAGGGCGTAAAGGGAGAGAGATGTCTATATCATAATGCCTCCAGTCTCTTCACACATTGCAGCATTAAACAATTCAAAAGATCAAACATAACCTCACATTATATTATACGTTCATTTGCTTCGCAGTCTTCTGTTTTATAACGTTGCCATTTAAATAAATTGTGTACGTATACATATAAAGTTTCACAGTATCAAAAGTATATCTGTTTTCAAAACTACGGGAATAATTGCATTGTTATTTTGATGCTAAATTTTCAGCACAAACTTATATAAATTGATGTTAACTCTGATATAATTAGTTATAAACTTATAAATTTTAAAAGACCTCGCATAAACCTTATGGGATTTAGTTCTCGGTTAAACCGATCGAAAATAGTTTTATTTTATAGTTTAAAGGTCACTAAGAAAAAGTGTCCATGCGCGTATAGCCAGTGCTGGATTAACCTATAAGCAAAATAATCAATTGCTTAGGGCATCACGTCTCAGGGGGCACCAAAAATCAGAACTTAGAAATGAAAAGTACCTCACCAGACCATGTCAACAATTTTTTTTCTTTTTGTCATGTCCTCAAAAATTTGACTTACTGATATAAAACTGTCTTAGGAAGTATAAAAGTTAAAAATAATAATTTATTTTAGAAAATGAAAACGATTTTTTTCTTAACTTTAAAAGTTTTGTAACTTTTTTCAATTAATTGTATAAAAATGCGTAAGGACCGATTTTGTAGACAGTCAAATTTTCAATGAGAGCATTGTTGATAAAATTCAATTTTTCCCTAAAATTTTATGCTTTTTAACTTTTTTCTATCAATTTTAAGCTTATAACATTCACAATTTAAAAAAAATATACACTTAACACGACAGATAGATAATACTTAAAATTAGACTGTTGTCAGAGATGAGGGCCCATAGACAAGAAATGCTTAGGGCATCAAGGAGTCTTAATCCGGCACTGCGTATAGCCTAAAAACCAATAGATTTTGACGTGATAACGTCTTATAAATTGATGAATCACCAATCTTATAAATTGATAAAACACCGGCTGCATGCACGAAAAAGTGTAACGTTCCTAAATCGTAACGTTCCTAACGTTCGTAACGCGTAACGTTCCGCCTGACCCTGTGCGTGCTTTTTGCTAATTTCTCGCTCAATTTAAATCAGATCGGTTTGAAACCAGTCTTAAACGAAAGAGGAGAACATTTTACATAGATTTCGTATAACAGAATTTGCCTAAACAGTTTTTTATACAAATTTATATAGAAAAATAGCTGTATAAATGCAATGTTGTCTAATGCATGGCGCGACGCGGTCGGTCGTCTTTGTTTGCCGTACATGGAAATTAGAAAATAACGTATGTCTTGTCTTAACATGAAAACGGCTGCATTTCTAATGTTTAATTCAATTTTTTGACATTAGTATTTTGTGAAATGCAACGCCTTCTAAGTTAAGTATTGGAATAACTAATTATTATTAGAACATAATACTTTGACAGTTGCAAACGTCACTTTTGACATTTCTTATCATTCCGACACCAAGGATAAGCGGATTGAAACCAAATTTTGGGAGGTTTAGGTTATGTATTACGGAATACGTTATCACGTAAAACTATCGTCCGTAAACCGACTTTACAGACAATCAATTTTTTTTTTAACTACAGATATGTTAAGCGAGATTTTAGATAAAGGAATATCCATTGAATTCACAATCTTAAAAAATCCTAAGCTCTAGAAATTTGTTTTGGAATGCGCTGAATCCGACTGAATATGACATTATTATTTTATACAGGGTGACACCTTATGAAGTCACAATCTAAAGCAATTGTTATATCAGATTTTCTGACAATCCTTTCTGCAACTCAGCATCACGATATACTTTTTAAGTAATTCATCGACACGCTTATAACACTCATAGGAAAGAAAGAAATGTATTTTCTATTTTCTCATATAAAGGTGTTTTTTTAAATATTTTTTGCAACGAATATGTAAGAGTGTAAGGGCAGAGCTTTAAAAAAGCACATAACATTATAAAACTCAATACACGACCTGGTATTTGATGTTTTGAATGACGTCTCTGCATCAACTATATCAGGCTAGCAGGAAGTACTTGGAACGGCTATCATCTCACACGTAAGTATTTATTCGCGTGAAGAATCTTCAGCAGTCAAACAAAGAGACGGTGAGTGTCGTGTACTACTATACGTAATATTCTCATATTTCCTCTTTCTTAGAGAACATAATACCGTGCACTGATGACGTTACATTTAAATTAAATTCCAGTATTATGAAATGAGATCCTTCTCTTTGCTCTCTTTCGTCGCAACTCGAGTTGCCTTTCTGTTTTGTTGTTGCTTAGAAATAGTTTTGGCATTCTTAATAGCATCAAAGTTTACCCGCGAGTTACAGTAAAGGCTATGCAAAGACTCGTTAATGAAATTAAAGCGACGACAAAAAAATTGAATTACAGACGATTCAAATAATTATAATAATGTAACAAAACTGCTGTAGTCTGTGGCGGAAATTATTTATTTGCAATAATTAAATGTTTAACAAACAGTAAACACACAAACGAAAGCGTACTTCTTTAACTTAACGGATAATAACGTTAACAGAAACAAAACTAATAGTTCTAAATTATAAAATAAAAGACTAAGTAACAGAGAACAAAGAGTCACCAAATTATGTACAAAGAAGTATTTACAACACACAGGAACACAACACAAAATTTATCAGCACACTTGTCTATTCACTATAAGTCATTTATTTAAAACCGGATTTATAATTGCACTCACTAGAGTTAATTTATTTAAAACCACTCGCTAGAGTTATAATTTATTTACGCAATATAATTGAATTTATGTCGTAACGCCAGAGCACTGTGTCAACACAACGAACAGCTCCAATAACTGACTGACTGACTTGCTCACTCTGCTTCCTTATATAGTTTTTCGGTCCAATCTTCTAGAATATTCGGGACGAATCGAGTTTCTTTCCTTTACATGTGTGTGAGTCTCCAAGGTCGAGTGTTCGTTACCTGCTTCCATTGTTGTTGGTTGACCTCCGAGTATTGTATAGTTTATTCTAGAAACTCCATTGGCGCATCACTGGGGGGGGGGATGTGCAACATAAATTCTTTAGAGTTCATAGCCGTCCCAACTGGGGACGCAACAATAATAATGCGTTTAACGTCCTTTTCTCGACTTTATGTCATAACAGACGCCATTCGCACCATTACTATTTTCCATCTATCACACTTCCCGTTATTTTCTACATTTTTTCAACTTCAACTAATTAATAGCAATGGGCGAATGAAGGAATTTTATGACATTAGGATAAAGTAGGCAAATTTTGAGCTCAGCAGTTTGACAGGTTAATCGGCCATGGCCTTGAATAAAGAACCATCTCGATGCTTATCTGGAATTATTGAGAGAAACCATGGAAAACTTCAACAAGATAGCCGGTACAGGAATTGCCGTTTCTCGGCGAGAGGCAGCAGGAAAAAGTTCTAGCCGCATGTGCCCTCGCTGGAATTCGAACCCGGTACTTCGCGAGTCTAGTGCTCTCACCACTACGCCACCCCGCTCGGTCAGATTATGCAATGTAAATAATATCTTTAAGCCCCTGGTGGAGTCTATAAATATTTCTAAATTTGGATACAAGATGTAATAAGACAGTGAAACTGGGGCACATAGGCAAAACATCGTGAATTGTTAAAAGGTGGAGTTCATAAGGGCACTATCGCTGATCAGATGTGCGAGCTTTTTATGGCGTCGTCAATCCATTTAAAGAATTGTTGACGATGATTAAAATCTGATATCAGATAATGATCATAACAAGTCAACAAGTTAATACGACGTGAAAACGAAAATCCCCTTACTAGTATCACGTCTACAGTTAACTTAACCACAAAATTTGGCATCACCAAAAATAAATGGCTAAAAATCATTAAAAATGTTAAGGCTCCATAAAAAATGTATGGGGCATTGGAAATGTTCATCACTAATCGAGGCGAACACGTAAAAAAATGTGGTCCAACGGGCGTGTCCCCCAATAGGAACTTTTTTGAAATTGTCTACAATGTTCATGATTGCCTCACGTCAGGGTCAGAGCCATCGTAGACTATAGAGGTGTGCAGAGTGTGTCACTAAAAAGAAAAGATAGATTCATATCTTTTGTATCATAGGATATATATCACTTATTTAGCTCAGTCGCTCATTTAGCTCAGTATGAAAACAAGATAATTTATCTCAAATCTCAATAACTCAATCTGAATGATGCATTGATGTACTGAGCGAGATGGAAAGATACTCAAGAAAGAGAGACAGATTTAGTACTGCGTTCCATGACCTTGGTCTACCAACAACAACAGGAATATCGTCACACTATCTGTCTCTGTCTCTCCCTTTATTTTTTTAGAGTAGCACGCTCTCGTTTACTCTCGCTCAGCAACTCAGCATTTCAGTGGTTCGAAAATGAACATTAAGACTAGTGAGCTAAAGATATATTTGAAAACGGAATGAGATAGTGAGTGATTAGCTCACCGGCACCGATATATATCTTTTTTATCATTCACTCATGAGCTACCCAAGTCTAGTAGACTATATATTATATCGATGTTTCCGACAGAATCATGAAACAGAAAGGGAGACAACAAAAGTTGTAGTGAATAGAAGCTTAACATCTTACGACAGAGGCTCTATACATACGTGTGCACTGTGTATGTGTCTCTGTATTCGAGTTCTGAACACTTGCCCTGAGGTATTCCACTCACCAAATAGAATGGTAGAACACACACAACACAGTAGACACAAGAATCTAAGAATCACAGAATGAGGGAGCCTCGAAGATGTGCGATTGCACTGACGCACCCTGCGTACCTTTTTTATGGAGTCGAGAGCGGTGGTGTAGAGGGGACATGAGAAAGCTGATCCCGTTAACGTCACGGCACGGTTTTGTTGCCAAACGCGCCAATGGTTGTTTCACGTCAATTTTTTTTTAAATATAGTGTAAACTCTATATAGCGACACTCAAGAGACTGTGCACTTTGTGGCGTTATTGAGAGTTGTCGTTAAACGGAGAGAAGTAATAATCCATTAGTATTTTCAATACACAAAGATTTTCTTATACTCGCCATGTTCACAGTTTGCAAGTTTGTGGGCAACTAAGAATATGATAACTTATCGATAAGCAGCTGAGCTAAACATATGAAAGATGATCCTAACAAACAAAAGAACGAATTTCTTAGAATCTTCGGTACGCATGGTCCGACAACAAAGCATCAAAATAACAAACAAGTACTGTTTATTGCTTAATGATAACGTATTGTTGTCGGTATTTAGACTGGGTGTGTAGTTATTTAGAGTGTATCATTGTATAGCAACAGGGCAAACCAACTAGAGTTAAGTAATTTCGACACTTTAAGGAGTTTGTCTTTATATCGAGTGACGTTAAATGGAGTTTACACTGTATATAAAGAAATGTAAACCTTTTTCAAACCCTATATATTATTTTTCCTCTATTTTCTTCATGTTTTTGACATACGGCCACTATCACTAACAAATCGTCTGATGATGTAGAAATCTCATCTGACGTGCACATTAACACGTCACATCACCCGCATTTTTATTAGTACTTTGCTACTGCTGCTTTTAATTCTTGAATCCTGCTTAGGTGAAAAATACGTTTGTAAAATCACGGTTACGTGCCGCGCCGCTCCGCGAAGTGCTTCTCGATGTTATTTAGGTAGAAATTTATTGACCTTTAACAATGTATAATTTTTTTTTTTAATTGGCTGTTACACCCGGTATAAAGACTAGTTACCCATGCGGTAACTTATATAATGTATAGGCTGCAGAGATCTGCTGTTTCTGAACATGTAAAGTACTGGCAATTAATTTTGCATGGAAACGATGCATTGTATGTGAGGTGGTGCGGTTTTCAGTCAACTTGGAGCTATATACCGGGCGTTCCGTTTGAAACGGACTGTCTTTAGATCTCAGAATTTTGCAGATGTGGGAGAAGAATCTATAATTCAGGGGTGGCGAACGTATGGCACGCGTGCCACAGGTTGAACGCGACAGATTATTGTTGGCACGGAATTGATGGAGGCACAAAAGCGAAATAATTGAAAATGTGCTATGATATTTACCATAAGGACTCATTCAAGTATTACGTAAGCACCAAAGGGGAGGGGGTCTTTGCTTAGTTTATTTTTGATGACATGGGTCACGGGGGGGGTCTAGATGGTGATTACGTCAGCAAGAATAACTTGAAAACTTGAACAAATTTTAAAAAATATATACCAATGTTTACGTAAGCATAGGAGGAGGGGTAAGAGCTTTGCTTATTTTTGCTGACAAGGGGGAGGGGGGTCAAAAATTAATAAAATTCTGCTTACGTAATATAAGAATGGCCCTTACTATGTATATCATAAACATAGTGTAATCATAAAACTATTATTATTGTACTATACCCCCACGCAATAGCTTTAGATGGTTAGCGTGTTATATTGAAATGAAAAAAAAATATATTAGATGTCGAAAAAAATTGACTGTCACCAAATAACAAATACGAAAAAGTTTCATGGCGCTCAATGTATTATCGAAATTATTGTTTTAATTTTTTTTCACAACTAAATTTTTTTGACTGTTTGTTGGCACGTCATGGCTACATTCAACATTTAAAAAAAAAATTGGTACGTAGATGTAGAAAGGTTCGCCACCCCTGACCTATGTGAAGAAAATTAAATTGCCGCATGTATGAAATATCGTCACTTGAAAAAGGCTCAACCGATCTGACTGATTTTTTTGTTGCGTTTGTAATTGTAAGGACAAGATATGTATAATATAATATATACAGGGTGTCCCATTAAGAATGGGACATAGAACAACCGCAGATTCTCCAATTCAAAATAAAACGATTAAGCGAAATATGCTTAGATAAAATGTTACTCACTCTACCAGTGGCGTACCTACGGCAGGAGTTAGTAATGCTTGTACCCCTTCTAAATGTTACGCGGCTGTCTAAATTTTAATTTTGACTATAATTTTATTTTTTTTGATATTTTCTAAGTCAATAATGTACACTTGTTAGTTTGTTGTTAAGTCATTGGTTAAAACTGCGGAAAACTAATGACTTTACAACAAACTAACAAGCGTACATTATTGACTTAGAAAATATCAAAAAAATTAAAATTATAGTCAAAATTAAAATTTAGACAGCCGCGTAACATTTAGAAGTGGTACAAGCATTACTTACACCTGCCGTACGCCACTGGTAGAGCGTACGGAACTAATTTTTTTATTGTTAGGTGCATTTTATGATATTTAACAAGTATTTGAGTAAAATTATACGGTGTATTAAAAAAATTATGGATATTAATAATTTTTCAGTTTTCAATTTCAACACCCCGTATTTCGGAAACGAGTAACATTTTATCTAAGCATATTTCGCTTAATCGTTTTATTTTGAATTGGAGAATCTGCGGTTGTTCTATGTCCCATTCTTAATGGGACACCCTGTATAATCCTGGGACACTGTTACGATTATTAATTACTGGAGACTCCGTAAATTTTCTTATAACTATAGCAAAAACACTCGGTTTTTTAGTAATTTTTTTAATTAAATTAGAAAAAATTATCATTTTGCTTTTAATTTCTCACGTTCCTTATTTTTTACCGTTAACTTACAGTAAAAATTATTGACTTTTTTTTAATTTTTACTTAGTGCTTGTGAATAATTACCTAATAAAAGTAATTTGAACAAGAATTTCATAGCGTTCCACGATACCGTGAATTTAACGCTAATTTATTGAAAGTACCTGGGTGACCGAGCTTTGCTCGGAAAGTTAAATAAAATACTGATATGCTGATATCGCCAAAACTTTGAGAACCGTAGGTTCTCTGTCGCTTCCCTTTGTGGAGCCTACGTCTCCACCTTTGTTACAGTCTTACCTCGCGGGGCTGCGCCCCGCTCGGTTGTAATCAACACTAGTCGAGCCTTCGGCTCTCCATATAAGAACCGTAGGTTCTCTGGGGAAGCTTCGCTTCCTTTTGTGGAGCAATAAGATAATATTGCTGAAACAGTTTGACTCCTTTGTGGAGAGGATTGTCGGCCCTTATGGCAATCCGGTACTTGTAAAACTGATTCGCCGCCATCTTGATCTATGATATTGCATCTTTCGCTTCAAATTTAAGTTAAAAATTTATTTATTAAAATTACTCACCTATTGGGCTTTGACATGCTCACTCCTGACATCTGGTGGCTAACATAAAAAATAAAATGTGACTGCATTTAGTCGATCTATCATCTGTGAACAGTACTCCATTCCGCATTCGTACTTTTAAATTCTTATAAAATGAAATAAATAAAAAGCTTTGAAAATAACTGAACTTAAAAAATCAATGAACGTTTGCTTAAAAAGATGATTTTATGTTATCAAGTAAGTATACAACTGTAACGTTACTATTATACTATATAACCTCATAGAGTTTTAATATAATAATTTATTGTCTATAATTAATTTTTTTATCTACAGATACTGCTAAAAAACCAGGATTTGAAAGAAAATGCTATACCTTCAGTCAATTTGTCTGGGAAAAAACACAGCTACTGATCAGAACCATAGGATTCAATTATTGTATGAATTAGGCAATAAAGAAAATGATGATAGTCTTATTGTTGAAAACTAAGATAATAATGAACTTTATGATGATGATCATAACGACAATCAAAGTAATTATTTTACTAAAAAATTAGTTTTAGTTACAATTTATTATTATTTTCATTGATGTTTGATGTACTGAATCTTTATTTTCCAAATTAATTTTTTTGTTCTTCTTTTCTCTTGTTCCTCTGTATCCTACGGTTCTCATCAGTAGCTGTGTTTTTTTTCCCAGGTAAATTGACTGAAGGTACAGATGTCAGGAGTGAGCATGTCAAAGCCCAATAATAATAATTGTTTATAACTTTCTTTCAAATACGTATTTATTTTAATTAAGTCTCACTTGGATAGTAATTAAAGATTAACTGTCATAATATTTTGAAAACAATTGTTTCATTGTATAAAATTCCAAAACCTACTTACAATATTTAAGTATTTTCATACGTCAAAAAATTGATTTTTATAATGATAAAATTTGTAAGAAAACGATTTTTTCGAGAGATGAGACCTAGCTAAAACGATTTTTTGCCCCCCAAAATCCCTTTTCAGTAAATTTCATCCAAATCGTTAGGGCCGTTTTCGAGAAAATATTTAGGGACATATATAGGTACATAGATACATAGGTACAAGATTAGCTCGTTTAATAATATAGGGATAGGGATTTTCTATCCATGTAGCTATTTATAAAATTACGCTTTTTTACTAGGTATATATAAGTGAATTATTTTGTTAATAATAATATTATTTTCTAATTTTTAGTTCGGTTTGCTATTTAAGCGTGTTTTTTAGTTTTTTTAAACTATAATTTATTTTCTTAATTTTTAGTCTCAAAACGACATCAAAAGTAATTTTTTTTAAGATTTTCATATTAAAATTTTTTTCAAAATTTTTAAATTCAAACTTATTTTAATGAAATAATTGTATTATGATCGACCCTCGACAATCGACATGTATGCAAATATTCAAGTTTATCAGACTTCTTGAAATTAGTGAAAATTACGCTGAAAGATTCCTTTACGTACGTACATTACATACATGCATACACACATACATGCATACATACATACAGGTCAAGCTAATAAAAGCGTGTTAAAATGGTTGGAAATAATGAGTAATGAGCCAATAAAAATGTGGGCTTCTGTATAAAAAAAACAAGTTATGGTTGCTGCCTCTACATGGGACATTTTGCGTTCCGGCAATACATTGCCCTCTAGATAGAAGGCAATGTTTATTCAGAACTTTTATCACACGCCTGCAAAATTGAAAGATGTAAAGACGTCTGTTTAAAATGGGACCTCCAGTATATTATATAGGTAGCTTAGATTAGAAAGCGTGTTGCTCTATGTCTATATAGAACGTGCAGAAGTTAATAGTTGAACAACAGAGTCGAACAGCGTAAGGATTCACGAATGATTTTTTTATTGGAAGAGAAACATTTAATCCAAATCGCCCCCATTTCGAAACAATAGAAAATGTACTATTAAAAAACGTAAATCTGACGACCGTTAAAAATAATAATTATTTGCAGAGCATACAAAATGAAAAACTTTGTCAACTCACCACGTCCGAAAACTGGTTGGAATTTTAGCAGGAAATGATACTAATTTAGGATAAATATTTACTTATAATACATAAAAATTTACAACTGACCAATTAAGAATGTGATAACTTATCGATAAGCAGCTAAGCTAAACATATGAAAGATAATCCCAACAAACAAAAGAACGAATTTCTTAGAATCTTGGTACGCAAGATCCGGACAACAAAGCAACAAAATAACAAACAAGTACTGTTTATTGCTTAATGATGACGTATTTTGTCGTTACTTAGAGTGTATCATTGTATGAGCAACAAGGTAAACCAGCTAGAGTTGAGTAATTTCGACGTTTTAAGGAGTTTGTGGTTATATCGAGTGACGTTAGTTTACACTGTATTCAGTAGGAGGCTGCAGTATTGCTTCCAGACAGGTACGGTTTTATAATACAACACTAATTTAAATTGGTTTTTAAGACATTCTTAAATTTTCCTGGTTTCCGGGCTTGTATGCCGTGGTCTATTGGTATTTCTACCTGACGTTTCGTCTACAACTGCGGTAGACATTATTAACGGCGATGTGGTAGCGGGCGAAGTGTCCTTCTAGGCTGATCACAGTTAAGTGTGTCGACAAGTGTGGTACTTCCGTCTTTTATGGCCAGCATGCTCGTGTTTTTCACTCGGTCCTAGTATGCTTTTCTGTGATTGGTTGTTCCATTCAGTGCTGGTGTCCAGGTTTTACTTAGATTCAAACCTTCATCTTTGCGGTTAAAATTATTTTTGTGTTTGTGTATTTCTTTGGCCTCTCTGTATATGCGAGAGAGGCTATAGAAATATACAAACACACAAATAATTTCGACCGTAAAGATGAAGGTTTAAATCTAAGTAAAACCTGGACACCAGCACTGTGCAATACCAACCCACTGAATGGAACGACCAATCACAGAAGAGCATACTACGACCGAGTAGAGAACACGAGTACGTTGACCATAAAATACGGAAGTACCACACTTACCTGTGAGCAGCCTAGAAGCACTCTCCGCCTGCTACCACATCGCCTTTAATAATGTCTACCGCAGTTGTAGACGAAACGTAAGGTAGAAATACCAATAGACCACGGCATACAAGCCCGGAAACCAAGAAGATTTGGATCAACACCGGCCGTGAAAACTAGTGATGTGCCGGATCGTTAAAAATGGGGTCCCCAAAAAAATGAGTGCAAGTGCATTGCACTGCACCGGAATGCACTAGGTCATAAAAAAATACGGCAATCGATTTTCCCCCTTGAAACTATGAAGATTATTGCGGGGGTAAAATTCCTTTGAATGCAACCTAAGGGAATAAATCAGGTGTTCGCTTTTTAAAAAAACATACAGTATATAAAATTGGAGAAGAACTGTTCGTGAAGAAGTTATGGAACAAGGAACTACCTGGCTTCAAGTCAAACATATGGCTAAAGATAGGACTAGATTTAAAAATTTCGTAGAGGCCCTATGCTCCACTTAGGAGTTAAAGGAATTTATTATTATTATTATATAAAATTTCATCTATGAATTAAAAATTAATAAGGTAAAAGATCCGCCATAAAACTAACGGATACGGATACGGATCTTTCTTCTCCCTCGGATATCCGCGGATACGGATATCCGGCACATCACTAGTGAAAACCTACACACTTGGATTCTTAAATTGATCAAAATTGAATTAAAAACAATGCGGTACAATCCTGTGATAATATCAACAACGTGTATTTGGTTAGAAATAATAGTGTTAAGACTAAGTTGAGGAGTTATGAGGAAATGCGTTGAAGTTAGTCGATCACGTTACAATGCATTCTCAGCTGGTGGAGTTGAACTTGAGTGCTGCATTGTTAATGGGACGATATAGCAAACTGGTTAACGTCAAACTCACGATTTGTCACTAACAGCTTAACTAATTACTATGTACTCTGTATGTTGTCTCAATAAAATTGAATTAAAAAATGCTTCTGAAATTTTCATTCAAGTATTTAAAACTAAAAAATAAATGGTTTACTATTATATTTATGAAACATGTTGGCGTTACAGTGTGATATTAAAACTGTTTTATTCATACGTCACTGTCGGGATTTAAACCTGGAATCGTGCACTATCACGGCGGCTGAATTATCGTTTATTGTACAGTGAACATTCATATAATAACCAAAAGCGTAGCGTGCCTAGGCGGGGCCCCGTATAAAAATTTGTTTGTGGGCTCTTAGGAAGGGAAAAGATTTCTCACAAAAGAAAAACAAATGTTTGCATAAAATTAAAAGAAATATTCATTCATCATAATTAATAATTATCTATCTGTCACTTTTTCCAAAATTTTTACACACAATTCGTCATCGATTATTGTGAGATTCCCCCGTTGAAGTAAATGACGTAAACGGGGAATTCTCGCAGCCCGCGATAACCAATGTAGGGTGTTGCCAAGTTTTGAACGCACGCTTTACGCAGGAAAAAAATAAATTGCTTTTTTTGACTTTTGTCATTTCTGAAATTAAAAAAAAAAAAATGGGAACTTTTTATTAATTCTTGTTTACGTATGTTGGGGGCCCCCTTAGCCCAGGGGCCCCGTATAATTAATACGGCGGTATAGCTATACGCCCCTGATAATAACGCATATTTACAACAGTGTTTTTGCATTCTCCGAGAGCTAATTTGACGTTAGAAGAATGCAAAATACAGTTGAAAATATGCGTTATGTTATGTTGTTGTTATATTATATAGAAATATTAAATGTACCTACCTTTGCGATTTCACTTCCCCTAACTTTAGTATTTTCCTCTGTTTTTAGTGTGCAAAACGGAAAACTTATGGGATCACTTCTGTGTCACTCTGTTACAGGTGATTTTCTCTGAAACTTTTGATGTAAAATTTTGAAATTTGGCACAGAGATAGAGTGTAGTGGCCCAATTATAGACGTGAAGTACAAAAAGTTGAATTTTAATTCTGGTGGTTAAATTCGGGAGGGAAATTGGGAAATAAAAAAAAAATAATGACATCGTGTTGGGTGTCAAATGAAGGCTTATTGAAGCACGCATTTGACAATATTTATATATGTTGCAATTATTAAAACACTTTCCGGGAAAAAAAGCTTAATAATCCTCCCTTATTAATAAATAAAATTATTGGTCGATAATTTTATTTATTGTAGAGTTCTAATCAGACGTTAATCAAAGATTTGAATCCTCCCTTATCACCAAAATAAATGCTCAGAAAAATTTAAAAAAAAATCATGAACATTGAGAAGTTTAGATTAAACGCAAATTGCCACGATTGGAAAGAAACAAAGTGGGGGGGGGCTGGATGATACAGAACACTATTTGTGCAAGCACGTGACTGATTTGTTTTGTGCTCAAATTATTAGAAAATGGATATAATATTCAAAGAAAAAGAGTATGACAGTTATAATAAATATTTATTTCATATTTTTTTAAACAAATAAGTACATTATTCTTTATAACAGTTTCTTTTTTTTTTGGATCCGGTAATTTTTTTATTTATCGCATTTTTATTCTACAAACATTTATAATTACAAAATAATTTTAAAAGCTCTAGAATGTGCCCGTAAAAATTACTTAATATATTGTGAGTTTATTCATTTTTCATTCATTCAAATGCGAAATCATTAATTTTTTTAGTTTTTACAGACACATTTTTTTATTATTTTTGCGACCCAAAGTCAAAATCGCTTATGTCGAAAATGAAACAAGGTAAAAAAAAACAATTGAATCACTCAGTTGATTTGACGAATGGCGATCCAGTTCTCAATTTTTCGTTGCAAATAGAACACACAACACCCTCAGGATCTTCAAGAAGATACCTCGAGGAATGTGATCAAGTCTGCTGTCTCTTTTTATTGCGGATATACCTACATACCCATCGAGGGATTTATAAATTAGTTTGAACTATCTAATTTTAGAATTAACCTGTTTCACATCATGTTATTAAAACAATGTTTTTTTCTGAGGATATGGAAAAATACCAAACATCAGACATAGGCGGTTTTGTCGCGCGGTCACGGATTTAATATAAAGATTAAACGTTTATCATAATATATTTAATTTAAATATTTTTTTATTAATTGTTATATCTATTGAAAATATTACTGTATTAATCACTTGTGAGTTTAATATTTTTAACATTTAACGCTGTTGGATCACTTTCCTAAAGTTTCTCAGGGGTTCCGCGGTGAGAGACGAGGTAGACGATAAATATATTTTGGGCGGATACTTTTATTGCGATGTCTCACTCCAACATCGCCTCGTCTCATTTTGCACACATACTGCTCTTATGATATAGGGTAAAACCGTGAAATATGATTTTATTTAGTACTTAGATAGGCAAGCGAAAACAATCATATTATTGAAGTAAACATCTCTGTGCATTAGTACCTACGTATTATGGAACGCTCTGAGAATACAGGCGGGGAAATAAAAAACGACTCAGGTTATGGGTTCCTCGGAAAGCGAGGAAAGGTTTTCGCAGAAAAAATAGCAAACATGAAAAAATCTTCTTTAGGTATAATAAAAAAAAAATTATTATTTGAAAATGTAATAGTTTAAAAACTTTGCTTCTGTTTCTAAAATAATATAGGAATTGAAATCCAGCACGAGGCGGTTTATTTAAATACAGCTTAGGAAAATGACGGAGACGTAGTTGTTAAACAAAGGAATGAAAATGTTATAAATTATGACCTGGTAGATACTGATAAGGTAATATTTCTTTTTAATAAGTGAGTTGCCTACTAGCAAAGGCGCATGCCCGGGATCTAGTATCAAAGAGGATCTTAAAAGACCCTTCCATTTCTTTTTGCAATGTAAATTTCTTTGGGACCCTAATGAGTGCAATGCGAATACTGCCACAACTGTTATTTAGTAGTATCGTGAAAGCATAACTCCCAAATAAAACTAACAGACCGTACAGATGAACAATATCTTTTTGAGCTTCAAACCAAAAAATATTGTAAAATTTTGAAAATTAAATTTTGACCTAAATTAGTACCGTTGCCCACTCGCAGAGTTAAAATTGTAAAATACTAAAAGCAGACTATTGTTTTATTTGCAAATTGTAGCTATTATAATATTTTTTATGTACCTATTGGTTCGACATTGAGTTTGAGAGCATCCCGTCACACGTATAACCTGAGTAATTGCGTTAGTGTGTGTGTGTATACGACACACAATCACAATATATATGTATGTTGTATACGCATGATAAGTAATATAAGATTTGAAAGAAACAAATTGTATGGAATGCATACAAATAGCTGCACTGTGTCAATAATCATCGGCTGAAATGCAATACATACATCAAATTCTATTTAGCAAATTTTCAAAAGGAAAAATATATATTATTTTTTTTTTTTTTGCTTAAAAATGTTCGAAATATTATTAGCCCAGTCATATTTTACACTAAAAATCGCTAATCTCGCAAACTAACATGTAGTTCTGATTTTTAAACGCTTTATATTAGTTTGGGTTGTAACTAACTAACTAACTATGTATGTATGTATGCATGTAACGGAATCTTTGAGCATAATTTTCACCAATTTCCCGAAGTCTGATTAATTTGAAACTTTGCATACGTATCAAGGACCGATGACAATGCAATAATTTGATAACAGTTTCCCATTATCCTTATTAGGACCCCCAGGATTAATAAATTCTTTTATAGATCCTCAAACTAAAAAGTGAAAAATAAATATAGTTTAAAAAAAACTAAAAAACACGCTTTATATCGAACTAAAAAGTAAAAAATAATTGTTTTAAAATAAGCTTAAAAAGCGTTGGGCGCTCGATGTACGAAAATGTGGAACAAAGCGCCCCACGCTTTTTAAGCTTATTTTAAAACAATTATTTTTTACTTTTTAGTTCGATATAAAGCGTGTTTTTTAGTTTTTTTTAAACTATATTTTTTAATATGTTGTTAGGACCACTACCAGTAGCGTATATCCAAGTTTGCAGCTTCGAAAGAAATATGCCTACAAAATTTCAATACGATAATAGTAAGATATAAATAATTAGAATATACAATTCATACAACATAAAACAAAAGAAGTTTCGCCGGTTGTTACGGGATGATATTCTTCAATAAATAAAATTATTGACCAATTTTTCAGACAAATATATTAACAAAAAATATAAAAATGAATACATTAACGTTTCGGTCCGGATTTGGATCTTCTTCAGAACTGATCTAAAAAATATAAAAATTAATTAATAATCAGTTTCTAATTGGTTTTTGAATAAAATTCGCTTTAAGTTTTTAATTATCAAATATTGAAAAAATAATAACAAACATTTTTTTATAAATTTTTTTCAAAAACCAATTAGAAACTAATTATTAATTAATTCTTATAATTTATTTTAGATCAGTTCTGAAGAAGATCCAAATCCGTTAATTTTTATATTTTTTGTTAATAGGTATATTTGTCTGAAAAATTGGTCTATAATTTTATTTATTGATTAATTCAATTATATTATTTAATTTTTATATTTATCTCCTCTTATAGTTATTAAAAAAAGTTATGATGATCTTTTGTAAACATTTTTTTTGAACCCTCTCTCATGAGTTGAAAGTGTAATCAAAATATTTTTTTCCGCCTTATAGTTTAATTGAGTGGGGTGTATTTCTTAAAATGCAATAGAAATGTTATAAGAAACGAAGAATTTGCTTTAAAATTTTTTATCCAAAAGCCCCACCTCCAATTTCTAAACTATCCATACAAAAAATTATAGAAAAATTCTTTAGTTACTACTTTCAATCAAAATTACACGATATGAAAACAAAACGGTCCTGAGGTAGGATTTTTTAACACAAGCAAATCTTTATGTTAAAATGTATCAAATTTTGACAGATATCAACTACAACAGTTTGCAACTATTCGTGAGAATATTTTTATAAATATATTATCGTCGTGCGAATACAACGAAACCCTAGCATGTGCGTTCCCAACATGTGATTGACTTTTTTTTAAATATAAAATCTGAATATAGAAATATAAATACATATTATTCGATGTTTGACACCACTTTCCTCTACTATTTACAAAAGCGTTTGTCGTAATTTTGTATTCGCAGGCGGGGTTAAATATCAGTTTGAAATATTGTCACCAGTTGCCGCTACACCACGATGCAAAAAAAAGCCATTGCAAGGGTACCGCTCCCAATAGATTACACCATTTTTTTGGACATATTCGAAAATTTTTTGAGCTTTTTCGAAAAAGGAAGGTTCACTTTCGGTTTCTCACGGAACAGTTTTATCAAATAAGTATTAATAAAGCTGTAGTGTGACTTTGAAAATTAGCATTTTTCGCGCAATTATTATCAATTTTTTTCTAGAAAATAATACATTAATTAAAAAAGTACTCCGCTAGGAACCGAGATTGGTCTTTTATCTTCCTTATAAAAAAATAATTTTTGCAAAATGTTGACTAATAAGTCAATAATCAATTGGGAGCCGAAGCCCTATTTTATGTGTAATCTCAGAGCGTTCCGACAGCCTTAATTTGAAGAAAAAGTTTAATGATTATCAGATTCTAGTCGATACGGTAATTATTTACATTTTTATTCAAAAATGTATAAAATACACTAATTAAACATTAAAAATATTCAAGTTTTTATTTTTTAAGGTACGGCAAGGTCCCTAAAATAAAAATATTTTTATCTATTACAATATTCTTACACGTGGCCAAAAATCTTCTTGGGATTCAATCAAAAATCAATATTAACCGTTTATTTAAATGTGCATTTTTAGTCAAGGAATAAAAATTAAATATTTTAAATTCATCAGTAGACAGTTTTCAAAACTTTTGAACAGAATTTGCTGATAAAGCACACACTACACAGTACTAAGTTTTCGACACCTTCAGGAAAGGTACAAATACCATTCTACAGCGTTTCAGCCTTTACAAAATAAGTTCATTTGCTCTTATGCTATTCGTTTTTCGTTTTCCTGAAAAAAATAAGACGCTATTTCACAAGCCACGTGTTCAAAAATTGTAATAGTTACACTGGCACTTACTAATATAGTGCCAGGTCGACTAAAATGTATCATTTTTGTAAGAAAAAAACTTGCGTTAAATTCTTTGGCTGTATAGCGTCTTTATTTAACTGTATCAAATTCTCATGTCAATTATCTGAGAACTGGTGGAAGAATATTTCTTCCGAAGTTCGAAGTTCATGTTAAAGCTGTAGGACCTCTAATTACATAACACGCATGGAAAATTACTAGGATATTTAGATGTCCCACCAAAAATCTCAACAGATCAGAATATCAGATATCTCGAAAGTTAAGGCCGATGTACACGTAGGTTAGTTTTGCCGCTAGAAACATTGCTGGGACTGCTGCTGGTCGGCAGGATGGCTACGAGACTGAAAATGACGTCACTGCTTGAAAAGACGTATCGCGTGAAGCGAGCACATAAAAGCCATCAAGAAAACCAACGCTGGAAAACAAGCAGTCAAATCTAACGGCAAAACCAGCCTCGCGTGTAGCGGATTTTAAAGTAGTTTAATAAATGATACAAAATAGGCAACTTTGATCTAACTACTATCTCAAAAACTTAATGAGGGATATGTAACGCGTTATGAACTATTTACAAAAGCATAGTTATTAATATTTACCTAATAAACTATTTTTGTTACATACAAGTTTTATTAAAATCTGTTAAAGAATGAAATTGGTTTCATTACAATTCAATTTCTAATAAATCAAATGCATGACTGATTTGTTATTAAAAAAAAAGATTATTTTCGATACGATATTTTTAATTCAAATTTTCAATCATACATTAATTTGAAAAATTATAAACTTATTTGGAAGTATTTAGACAATGAACACAATATTATAACTTACAAATAAATAATGACAATAGTTAAAAAATAAATATCTGATAAACAAAATAATAATAATTAATAATCTGTTGAACTGTACATTTAATTTCTATATAATCAGCTACATATTTATTTGTTTACCATCAAAGTTGTACAATTTTAAATTTTTAAAAACTGATATGTTATTTCGCAGACATTGCTACTTGCATCATAAATTCTTACGTGTGATCAAAATTTGATTCAAATTATATTTTACCTTTTCTTAAATAATTTACTTTTGGTAAGTTTCTGAAATCATGTTAAAACCATTATTTATCCTGCTTCCCTATAAAATTGCTGCTTTTTGAGCGAAACCCGTAGTAAAATGAATCATTTCAAACCGAGTGCTAAAGCAGGGGTGTCAGATCTATTTTTCTAAAGGGCCATTGATAAGACTCAGGGTGTGTTAGCGGGCCAGACTCTAAATTAAAAACTAAAACACATACTAAATTTAAATCTTCATTTACTTAGTTTAAATCAATTTTCTAATACAGGTAAAGAAAATGGCAAATTATATCTAGAGCTTGAGGCTCCATCAATTTTAAAAATACGTAGTGGCATCGAATGCCGTCTAAAATCCTCACTGGATAGATTCTGGTCGCGGGCCGTATCTTTGACATGACTGTGCTAAAGTACTTTTTTTCAAATTTACTATTTTCATTAATAAATAAAAATAGGATTATTGTTATATCTTATACAATGTACTTTAGTTGAAGGTGAACCTGCGAGCTTGTGAATAGTACACAACTCAGATGTTAGACGTCGCTACCCACACGGACACGCACGCTGTATGTGTGTGACGGCTAAAAGGGGCTACTTATACACTACAGTATCTGCTATTCGATAATCATCATTAAAGTTAAGTTTGCTGCACAAGTGAAATGTCAAAAATGTTGAAAATACTGTCAATGAAGACAAACGCCGCTATTTTATAGGATTAAGGATAAAAAATAAAATATGTATCTAGGATGAAATGTGATTTAGACTCGTTTAACGTAATGCCACAGTTCATCGAAAATATATGTGATTTCACCCGAGATACACAATCTGCTATTAATTGTGCGTGTGGAAAATATTTGGAACCAAATTAATGAACAAAATTTAATTTATTGATGTCTTGAAAAAAAGTGTTTGTCTTGAAAACACATTTCATTTAAATTAAAATGGTGGCTACATATTTACAACAACTATTTTTTTCTCAGTAATGAAGTATGAACGTTCAATAGTACCATATTATTTTCACTTCTTCCTGTAATGCAATTTAGTAGATAAATGTTTCATTTAAATCAGACATTGAAAAAATCTATCATTTGAGGTGCAGTTACATTAATTGAATTAGTTGAACATTGATTCTTAATCACACGCTTTTTTTCTGACGTTGGTATCACCATTTTTATAGACTAGCATTTACCCGATTTTTTCTTGAAAAAAGCAATATATAGAATTGATTAAATATTATTATTGTAAAAATATGTATAGTCCTTTCAGATTAATATGTCATCATTTTAGCGTGTTTATAATTAAAATAAAATAATTTACCACAATAAAAAAAAAAGCAATTTTGTGTCATGGCTATTGCTGCAAGCATTTATCGATAAAAACGTAAAATATGAAATGGAAAAGAATTGTACAACAAATTACTAATGTCTTGAAGATGGTCACGCATTGCTCAAAAAAGTTCCCCTATCGTAATTACCAAATTGAAACCAGTAAGTTTTTTCATTAAAATAAACTTTGACTATAATAATATTTTACAAAAAGATAGGAAACGTCTCTGTGAGAGAACGTGGCTCATGGAACTACACATGTCTTGAACTACCCAACTCTACTTGTTACAACTCCAGCTTAAGCGAACAATTCGCTACGGCTACGCGGTACTTGCCGAGTGATTTCACTTAATTATTACTTAGCGAGTAATTGGGCAATTTACGCAAGATAAAAAGGCGAGTAGTGTTTCGCGGTAATACAAATCACAACTCGCCATTTTGACCTGGAACCAATGAACGGGAAGTACAAGTATTACTTGCCAAAACACTCGTGAAGTATTGGCGTAGAGAATTGGCGGCTTTAGGCCTATGTAAGCCTACATTTCGAATGAAATGTTTCCGATCCTGAATTCTGGATGTGACACTGAACGACTATAAATGCCATTTTTAAATTTCGAGTCAAAATGTTACTAGACCAAATATGTTCATAAACACGCTAAAAATCTACACATTATTTACGCTACAAACAATATTGTACTCTCCGATACATCACTTAATTAACCCGATGGCGATTGGTGCCGTTTTGGACAACCCTAGATGCGTTCGATGCGACCTGCATGGCCGTGGTGGCGGCTGATGTTGCTGTCGCCACCGATGTCTGTTTCCACTGGGCGGCCGCCGAATCCGTTGTGCTCGTCGTTGACGTGGCCGCCGCCATGTCCTGCGGAGCCGGCGGTGTGTCCGCAGCCAACGGAGGCGGGGAACTTCCCGTCAGCGGGGCACTGCTCTGTGACGTATTTGCTGTTGTACTCACCTGTAGTTCGGGGCAGGGCTCGTAAATGGGAGAATAGTACCGTGTGCTCATAAAAAACGCACTTTCATTTGTTCGTTTTTATTTTTTGTTTTTTTACAAAATATATCAATTTCAAAAAAAGATTTTTAGTCCCACTTACTATTGCATAAATACAAAAAAAGGTTTCTATTTTAAGAAAAAAACTACAAGTGGGCGTTGACATTTTAATTCGAAACTGCTATCACTTAAGATCAGCTACCAGTTACTCTACAGTGGAAGTATACAAACAGTTAATAAGTACCTACTCAAGTCTCAATAATAGCTTCCAATAACCATTATTACAGAAAGAGAGCATCTACCTACATTCTACAGAATAGGTGTGTTTGGCATATTAGTGCAGTGTAGATAACTCAGTGAAATTTGCAATGAAAATTACACTTTTGTATAACGAACGCAGTAGTGTCAAAAGTGTCAACACTTTTAAAACTGGAGCACGTCAGCACGACACCAAACACACCTAATCTAAATGTATAAAATGTATAAAAGGAAACCGTGACTGACTGATCTATCAACACACAGCTCAAACCACTGGGTTGGGCTGAAATTTGGCACACAGATAGTTATTATGATGTAGGCATCCGCTAAAAACAGATTTTTGAAAATTCAACCCCTAAAAGGGTGTAACGGGGGTCGGGGGTTCAAAATGTGCATGGAGAAATCATATACGATTAATGTATCAATTCGAAATTGCGCAGAATTACTCGTCAACAAATAAATAACCACGTGTTTCGTGATTTTTCAAAAACAACCCCTTCATAGGGTGAAAAGAGGTAAATAGTCTAGAAATCAACATGGTTTGTCAGGACGTTGATCACGTGAATGTCATCAATTTTGAAATTTATTAGGGGGGTCTACGTACGCCGAGAAAGAAGTAACTATGCCAAATAATGGGAATGCATTCGTGTTTCGTCTTAATCGCGGGTAACGGCTAGTATAATATAATTTCCAAATGTAATGTCTGTCTGTCTATTTTTTCACGTTGACCTAGAAAGCTGAAATTTTGCGTACTTATAGTTTATAGGTCACGGTACAAAGCTTAACTGAGCTCGACTTTAGATTTTCTTCCCAAGGACAGAAATAGAGGGGGTTTTCGTAAAGAAAAACTTCCTATATTGAACTCTTTGGTTTAAACATTGGTCTATTAATAATTACTAACACACTTTGCTGACAACACTTTGAAAATACATTTTTAAAAATATTTTTTATAGACGTACCACACTGAGAGCATGCATAATGCAGTTCCTTGTTGGGCTGCCACTGTCTTCCATTAACTCCTCGAAATCTTTGTCACCATGTCCGGCTGACTCTGGTGATCCGAGCATCAAACCGGTTCCAGATTCTTCTTCGTCTTCTTCACTGTCACCATTCACCATTGCGACATCTTCGTTTTCTTTATCACTCTCCTTATCCACTTTTGAATTATCCTGGCGACAAAAAAAAAACAATTAGTTTCACGTTTTTTTTCCTCTCATAAAGGAAACTTATCTTCTGGACGACTCACAGGTGAGCCGCCTAGAAGAACACTTAGCCCGCTGCCACGTCGCCTTTGAAAATGTCTACCTAAGTTGTAGACGAAATACAAATGGACCACGGCCTACAAGCCCGGAAACAAAGAAGGTTTGGAATGCACAAATATTTCAGAATGCGCTTTATTTTCTTGATCACTGTGTACTAAAGTCATGCAGAAGGCTGGCTTTAGTTTATATCCTTGACTAACGTTAATTGGTAATCGATAGTGCAGTAATTAGTGGCGTCATTGCAATTAATGTGTTGCTAGATATAGACTTATAGCAATACTAGCCGCTCACCGCGGCTCCGCACGCGATATTGATGAAACACGGTAGCGACAAAAGTAGTGAAGCTTTTGGCAATATATTATAATGAATTATATACAGTATGTAAACACGTAAGGTGCACATAGGGAAATTAACAATGGGAAAAAATGACTGGATCAGAGTGAGCCTTGAAATCTTGTGTTTCAATTTGACAGATAATATTTTTTTGCAAAATGAATGTGTATAGTACCGAAGAAAATATTCAAATGATTACAACATAATCGGACTTTTTTATTATTGAGACATTAAATTCCCAAAAATACTTAAATATGGTGCGATATAAAATATCTCCGCCTATTCGTGTTGAACCTAAAGACATTGGGTCACTGATTTACCAACGCGCATATGTCATACCAATCAGACATTTTTTAAATGAAATGTTTCCAAACAGATGGAGTTTTTTTTTGTTTTATTTTTGTAAAAAAAAATTAAAATAATGATTTATAAGAGCTTTTTATTATTAAAAAAGCCAAGTAAAATAAAAATAAATCAAAATAAAATAGAAATCCACAAGATTACCACGATAATTCAATAGAAATAACAATTAATACAGTTATGGCTAACTCTGATCCAAGTATTTTTTCCCAATGCTAATTTCCCTATGTGTTTACGCGTTTACATACTGTATAGAAAAACAAATAAAAAATACCTAAGCAAACAAAAAAGTATGAATTAACTGCTAGAAAACAATTTTTTAAAGCGCGCGTTGAGACACAACCGTCCGCAATAGCCCGCGCAGCCTTTGTGATATTAAGTCGTTGGAGGGGGAAGCAGTGACATTGCTGAAAAGTAAATTTTTTGTTACTGTAACAAAGTGAAATCTAACTATTGACACCATTTTTTTTTTTCAAAGCAAATGTATTTTGTCGAAGGCAGTTTTTAATAGCCTAAGTTACTACTTAGCTATCTGCAGTGAAAGTTCCGTCAAAATTGATCCAGTCGTTTAGGTCGTTTAGGAGATTAGCCGGAACAAAGAGACAGACAAAAACTTATTTTTTTTTTTTTGTTTTGTTATAAGTACCTACCGTATATACTTTCATAAGCATTTAGTAAAAAGCTGTTATTTTGACATTACAAACATACACTTAATTTGATTTATCTGTATAGATATACCTAGATGTGGAACAAAATAGTTGATATATCAGACAATTTAGAAACTGTTATTTATTGAAGAATTCTAATCAGACGTTAATCAAAGATTTGAACTGTTATATTATATTATCTCTTTTTTTTGTTTTTTGAATGACAACAGACAAAGATATAGTAGCTATTGGAGTTATAAAATTGCATTTCTTTTGTTTTACTTTACACACTAGTGCAAAATGAGGCATAAAAAGCAGCGATTTTTTAGACTTATAGAGGATCGTGCAAAAAAAAGATTTTAAATGTCTCAGTGTGGCAGACGTCACGTTATATTATTGTAATGCATACAAATGGAATGCAGGAAGGAAAACTATTAAATCTAAATTTAAATATATTGTTCTAAGCGTGATTAAAATTCCATGTTTAGTAATATAGAAATAACAACAGCGTGCGATAACAGTTTCTTTGTGTGAACCGCAATGTGAATGAAGTTCGGTTCAAATCTCTCTCTTGAACATGTATGCTTTAGACGCTTTCCTTTGGGCGCATTGGTCGCTATAGATGGGATATTTAGAGTGAAAATTGTCTAACTATTCGATTAAAATATCTCGAGCTGTCTTAAGTTTGCTGCACACAAGGCAGGATTTGCCGCTAGATTCCTTGCTAGATTTCACTTGTAGTTTTCTAGCGCTGGTTTTCTTAATTGCTATTATGTGCTCGCTTCACACGAGACGTCTCTACAAGCTTGCTCTGCAGGTAGATTCGGTGCGCGCGCAGTGATAGAACGTTAACAAAAGTGCATTCTGAAAATTTGCATAACGCCATAATTTTTCATTGTGAACAACTTTTCTTAGTAACACTTTTGCGTACTATGAACGGAAAAGGTACTTTACCTGAAACGAAAAGAGGCTTTGCTCATTGTTCAACTGTAAAGGCCTACTTGATTAAAAAAAATCGAAAGTAAACTAAAAATAAGTTTCAGACCAAGCAGGGCGGAATCCCAAAATATGAAATTCCAATTCGAAAATTTTTGGTCAATCTCACCTATTGTGAACTCAATCCGGGGACACACTGTATATGTAGATTATAAGCCTCACTCACTAACTCAACTTGCAAAAGGAAAGAGCTTGCAACGTAAACAGCGGGCTGTCCTGACTCGAGGCTAAAGAATTTCCCCCTGCAGAAAAGTCGCGATACAGAAGGAATAGGGATTCGTCGTTCCCTCTGTTTGCGGATCACAGGACGAGGAAACGGCGGGACGGAGGAATCAACCGATCAAATGATATTTCTACAGAGTGGCAATTTCCTCTTTCTGTTTTTAAATCGATCACTAAATAAACAAAAGACCTAATACCTATTCTTTTTGTTAAACCTTTGAGAATGTTTAGTTTGGATTCTGTATTTAGATATCTACTTTCAAGGGGTGACATACCTACTTTGTTTGAAGAAGTTCAAACAGCGTATAAATTTTCTAAAAAAAAAAACTCATCGTGTTAAGAAATCAAATACCTTCTTTCATATTATGTACGTGCTACAAACATTATTATTTTTTTAAAAAAAATTAAACTAAAAAAATCTAGAATGAATTACTTTTAAAGTGTTATATTATTCTGGTTTTTTATTTACAATTTCAATTTTTTTTGTGTTGCGTGCAAAACGGATCGAAATGGAATCACTTTCTTTGAATCTGTTTGACGCAAAAAAATGAAATTTTGCACAGAAATAGAGTGTGACGATCCAATTACAAAGTACATAAATTTGAATTTTCATCATGGGAGTTAATCTCAAGGAGTAAATTGGAAAATAAAAAATAAAAATTCAAGGGTCTTTCTTACTCATAGCTCGGGGATTATTTTTTAGAAATAATAATAAATAGTTTATAAAGATTATTAATTTTGGCACTTAAATAAATAAAATTTATAGCGAGGAACTTTTACTTTTGTCGTAGAAACATGCGCGTATTCGAATGCAACATTGTGTCAAAATTTCGAAGCAATCGGTGAAGAACTTTCGGGGATTTTATATTTTGAATAATCGAACATTTACATTTTTATTTATATATATAGATCAGTGTTACCCAAACTTATTTGGCCTACCGCCCCCTTTCCAGAAAAAAATTTATTCAGTGCCTCCTGGAAATTATTATTTTTTTTAAATTTTAATAGAAATAATTAAACAGAAAGATATTATATGTATTAACGTTTCTACCTTTTTCGTAAAATATAGTAAAGAAAGTTGTAAATTAGACAGATTGAAGTTTGAAATTATGAAACTGTTTATTGAACCGCCCCCCTGAATCGCTGCAGCACCCACCAGGAGGCGATAGTGCCCACTTTGGGAATCACTGATATAGATGAAACAAATATTTCGTAACTGATATTTCAAATTTTAAAAACACATTTATATGTATTTCAATTCCCAGTCGTGACTCCGTATATTTACTACTTCTTTAATAATAATAAAAATTCACTTAGGTTTTGTTAACGCACTGATAAATTTCAGAGGTCACGCTCGTATTGTAGCTATCACGTTTTCTAAATCAGATAATGCATTTCAGTAGCTGAAAAATTGGTTCACCTTTGTCAACGTTGTCCAGTGAAGCGGCATTAAATGATTATAAATGACGATAAAAACTATCACTGATTCCAGTCGTCATAAAAAAAAACCCTTGTCGTTCGCCAATCCTTCTATCTACATATTATCTAAGAACAAGGCTGTGTCTTTTCGTATAAATACACTGGTTGGGTACATTAGGACAGTCTCTCGAATCTTTTCATTTTCTATCAAAATTTGGCTTCGATCCGCACACACAGACGAAAATATGTTTTTTGAACTCGAGGGACCTCAAAATGAAAAAGTAAAAAATTTTAAAAAGTAAATTTTGACTTCAATTAGTATCATTCCAACCTTTGAAATTGGAATGGTAAAAAATATCAGAAAACAAAAAATAATCCTTTTGATTGGAAACAATTAAAATGGAATACCTACGTCTACTTTAAAATAATAAAATGAAAAACGTGATAAAAGAAAATTTTAGGCACCGCCGACGAGACTTGTAAGCCTTGACACACAAGCACGGTAGAATGAAAGATTTGTTTAGAGTCAGTGTCCACTAGGGTTTCTGCTCGAGAAATCTCGAGAAATTTGTCCACGGTGGATATAGTTATATCACAGCGTGTCTAGAGTGGATACAGTTATGTCTACTGTGGACGCAGTTGTGAGCCCATCCGCTCCTGGTGTACACTATCTTTTTATAAAATGTAATATTTAAGAAGATAAGAGGCCAGTGTAACCGAATGGCGCAGTATGAATTTTATTCGCGTTCTAGTTACATAATAAAATTGAGCGTGACTGGAGAGATGTCACCTTATACACGACAAACAGTAGTGTGTGTATCCACCGTGTCTAGTGTCAATCTGTCATCCTTGTCAGACGAGACGCTGCCGTCACGGGTCACGCGATCCTCGATGCAACGTGCCACCACTCTACTGAATTAAGTAATTATTTTTATACATGTATTATATAGACTATATCAAATCCAGAACACACTACATTAACCCCTATCGACTACCCTATTTACCCCTGTTTCGCATTTAATGACTTACTGATGATACAACAAAAAAAAAACAAAATTAAATAAATTGTGATTTATATATCGAATAAAACTACAGGCTGTGTACACGAAGCCTACTAGCACCGCTAGTGGGTAATAGAGAATTATTGAACTCACTTTTTATGGAAATCGCGACATGTTTCTATGGTGATAAGTCAAAAACTTTACAAGTAAATAAAATTGTCGACCAAAGATTTCAAAAACTTTAGTTGGCCACGATGTGTAAAAAAAATGTAATAAGGAAAACTGCTGTTAATTTTATATACAATAAAATTCAGGTTGTAAACCATTATATAAATAGCATAACATGAAAGGTACGTGAGAATTATTTATTTATCAATTATGACGTACCTACAATATATATAAATAATTAATTTGTTTACACTGACAGTCAAACGTCAAATTATGGCGCCAATGGTCTTTATTTTACTTAAATCGCCATCAGCGCAACAGCCCAGAACACAACAAACATTTCCAGATCGCTTAGTTTTGCTCGTTTTCTTTGTAATTAATAAACTTCATAAAATTATTATTACTCCCCAATTTAAGCGTGCGTAAAGAAGTTTTACTTCAAAAAGAAACTGTACATATGATAAAGTGCCAAAAAACGGCAATTTTTGGTGTAATTTCGTCAGACGTCACTGGTAAATGTGAGCTAAATTATTTAGATTGAAATGTCGTTTTTAGTGACTACTGTCTCATTTTGACCATTTTGAGACGCTATGAATTAAAATATAAAACTATATTTGGTACAGTAAGGGGGCCTGTAATAAATAATAATCAACAAATCCGATTTTTTAAATTTGAGTTAATAATAATGCGTTTAACGTCAGTTCCTCGACTTTACGTCATAACAGATGCCATCCGCACCATTACTATTTTCCATCTATCACACTTCCCGTTATTTTTTGCATTTTTAAATTTACATTTAATTAATAGCAATGGACGAATGAAGGAATTTTACGACACTGGGATAAGATCGGCAAATGTTATGCATAGGACTTCGACAGGTAATCGGCCATTGCCTTGAGTAAGGAACCATCTCGATATTCATCTGGAATTATTGAGGGAAACCATGGAAAATTTCAGTAAGATGGCCGGTATAGGAATTACCGTTTCTCGGCGAGAGGCAGCAGGAAAAGTCCCAGCCACATCTGCTCCCACCGGGATTCGAACCCGGTACATCCCGAATACGAGTCTCACCACTACGCTATACCGCTCGTATTTTTTAAATTTGATTTATAGACTGACGTTTCCGAAACATTTGTAATATTTACATTCACAAACTTAGATTAGCGATATTAAAACGTCTTTGAAAACTTTGCGATGCTGTTTCCAACAGACTTTTCGCAATATAAATTTACCAGAATTTACCTTCATACGTAAAAATTCTGTATACAATTCCACGACGAAAGACTCAGCCGCAGCTCCGCCATATAAAAGAATTCTTGCGTCGATCGGATAATAAATCATATAACAGAACAACAAGCTGGGGCGATTGTAAAGGTTGGAATATATTTCTGCTACCGATGCAGTGCCGGGCTTATTTTTACAAATAATTTCGTCAATTCATCACACAACAACTCATAGCCGTCAATTCGTTGCACGACAATTCATCGCTACGATAATTTCTCGAGAGATAATTCATCCTAGAATATTCTGTTTTCATGATTCTTGACTTGTTTACATGTAAATACCTATTAGTAGAAGAGCCGAACCTAAATCGACCTTCACCGAGCTGCTAATAGAATGAAACATATTTTATCATGAATTTAGTATATTAGAAAATATATTAAAAATGGGTTTGCTAAAAAAATCCTGGACAGACTATTATTAATTAGATATTTAAAAAAAAATTATTTTTTATTAAATGTTGCAACATCAAGATAATAAGAAAATTTTGTCTTGACTTGAAGTATAAAACGTATAGCATGTGCAGCCGTTGGGTTGTCTATTATTTACCTGGGCGAACTACTGGGTTGTCAGGTATAAACAGGTATGTCGATGCAAGTTACTTACACTTGATTGGATAATTGAAAAAAATTTATATCATCATAAGCGCTGTTTTATTGCGAACACGTTGATATAGGGTTGTCTGCGAAAAATTCGGTCCTATTAGGGGTTTGCGAATTTTAAAGATTTAATTTTGACGCGCGTGGAAGTGTGTGACAGAGAGATCCGAGGTAAGTAACTGTCATAACCTTAAATTCTCTAACCTTAAATACGTTATTAAAATAATTATGGATATCAATAACCGATTTTGCGATAAATTCCTGTTGCCTTTAGAATTGTTTTGTTACACAATACCTAAACTTTCAAAAAATTGCAAAAAAATGTTTTATAACTTATTTATACACTGTATAGTCTAGCTGTGTCCTAACTATGCCGATGACAGTCACGTCCACACTAGTGCGGTTTTGCCGATCGGCATAGTCAGGACACAGCTTAACCTTCAAAAGAAAAAAAAATTGGTTGTCTGTAAAGTCGGTTTACGGACGATAGTTTTACGTGATAACGTATTCCGTAATACATAACCTAAACCTACCAAAATTTGGTTTCAATCCGCTTATCCTTGGTGTCGGAATGATAAGAAATGTCAAAAGTGACGTTTGCAACTTACAAAGTATTATTTTCTAATAATAATTAGTTATTCCAATACTTAACTTAGAAGGCGTTGCATTTCACAATATACTAATGTCAAAAAATTGAATTAAACATTAGAAATGCAGCCGTTTTCATGTTAAGACAAGACATACGTTTGCTTCTAATTTCCATGTACGGCAAACAAAGACAACCGACCGCGTCGCGCCATGCATTAGACAACATTGCATTTATACAGCTATTTTTCTATATAAATTTGTATAAAATATTTTTCTATATAAATTTGTATAAAAAAACTGTTTAGGCAAATTCTGTTATACGAAATCTATGTAAAATGTTCTCCTCTTTCGTTTAAGACTGGTTTCAAACCGATCTGATTTAAATTGAGCGAGAAATTAGCAAAAAGCACGCACAGGGTCAGGCGGAACGTTACGCGTTACGCGTTACGAACGTTAGGAACGTTACGTTACACTTTTTCGTACATGCAGCCGGTGTTTTATCAATTTATAATATTGGTGATTCATCAATTTATAAGACGTTATCACGTCAAAAATGTCGGACAGCGCTATTATAATTTTGTGCAAAACATTTAATTTTAAAATAGGTAGGTACATTATTAAAACTGACAATAAAACAAAACAAATTCCTTACAGATTTGAACGGGTGCGAGTGTAAAATTAAGAATATTTTAATATTTATTTTTGTTTGTTTGTATAAACTGGATAAAACACGATGTGGGTAAATGAAAACATTTATTCTAGCACTTTTTCAGTCTAAAATGCTCTAGGGACCTAGCGTTTGCAAAAAACAAATTCAGCTTGCGATTTTTTACACTTTGTATCTAATTTTTAATTTTTATTTTTTTTTTCATTTTTATAAATCACCTTTTATTGCAAATTAAGATATACAAAAAAAATGTGTATGAAGAATAATTCCCATCACTAAAGCGAAGTCTGTATCGAAGGGAAGGATTCAGTATGGCTATGTTTCGTGTTCAACGTGTAAATGTGCATGTGTTGTATGAGTGCGTTGTGTAATGTGTGTATGTGTTTATGAGAAGCTTTAGTGTTACAATGCAAACTAAAGGCCGCTGCACTCGAGGCTAGAAACACTGGTTGGACTTGTGCTGACCGGTAAGCTGGAACGAAACTGGAAATGTCACTGAGGGATCTCCCGCTATTTTTCTTACTCGGTCTGCTGCTAGGTTTTGCTCTGTGTTTATATTTGAACCGTCACTGCACGCGCACCAGATCCATCCACAAAACCAGCTTGAAAGACGTCTCGTGTGAAGCGAGCACATAAAAGCAGTTAAGAAAACCAGCGCTAGAAAATTAGTAGTCAAATCTAGCAAGGAATCTAGCGGCAAATCCAGCCTCGTGTGCAGCGGCTTTAATATTTGATAATTTGATTTCTGTCACCATTATGCAGCCATTCAGTGAAGGTATCGTGAGAAGTTCTTGCGAAATAAGCGAAAATGTAGATTAATTTATGTAATTTCGTGGTGCGGCTCGGTAAAAAGTCTGTTTTCACCTTCAATAATATTTCTTCGAATAGGGTTGGGGCTTTAGGGGTGGTTATGTACGGACAGTTTTCATCAATAAAACTGCTGCGAGAAGTCATCGATGCCCCCTTACTCCCCCTCTACTCCAACAGTGACGTAATGTAATTAAAAACCATTCACGTACATAACCCAGTGGCGGATCGAGGAAGTTTTGTTTTAAAATGTATTGCATTTAAATATATCCACTAAATTAACATAAATGTGAAAAAAGAACGAAGTTCGATACAAAGAAAGAGTCGCTTTGCCGACTTTGCCTAAAAAAAGAAGTGGGATCTAAGAAGATGCCAAGTTTTCAATTGGCAAGTTGTTATGTTTTATATTAGTACCTGGGTGACCGAACTTTGCTCGGAAAGTTAAATAAAATACTGATATGCTGTGGTAAGCTTTAAAGATTAACTGTCATAATATTTTGAAAACAATTGTTTCATTGTTTGTATAAAATTCCAAAACCTACTTACAATATTTAAGTATTTTCATACGTCAAAAAATTGATTTTTATAATGATAAAATTTGTAAGAAAACGATTTTTTCGAGAGATGAGACCTAGCTAAAACGATTTTTTGCCCCCCAAAATCCCTTTTCAGTAAATTTTATCCAAATCGTTAGGGGTGTTTTCGAGAAAATATTTAGGGACATAGGTAGGTACATAGGTAGATACAAGATTAGCTCGTTTAATAATATAGGGGATGAAAACTTGGCACCTTTTTAGATCTCATCTTTTTTTTCGGCAAAGCCGGTAAACCCATTTGTTCTTTGTATCAAACTTGGATCTTTTTTGTAAAGTTATAGGTATTCTACTTAAATATTATCTAGACTCATAACATTAGGTATAGTTATTTTCATATAGGTACGTCATGTATCTAGGACCTAGACACGTAATTCTATACATCACATTTCATGCATATCCCAGCACCGAATATACACGAGTAGTCTTCAGATGATCGGTTGATGCGTTTGGGATCAATGCCCCCAGCACTAGCTACTAGCCGCTTGTAAATTATGATCATGTATCACTCAATCAGTGAATACCAAAAATTGTTATTTTTGGACACTCGTATCTCCACTTGTTCATTCCCCTTTTGTCTTATTGCAATACATCGCCAGAATTTGAACTTTTAAATAATAAAAGAAATTTTTAAATCAGTTCTGTGGTTCTCTCGTTTTGATGTAATTCATATACAAGCTTTCTTTTTAAAAATATTCAAACTGGCAATCAACAGTATGACGCATAGAAACTACGAAAAAAAAACAGAAAGTGAACCTTTTATAAGCGATAAATAAAATCCCTGAAACAGCTCGACATGCGTTTCAGCGAGGGATTATTGTAGATTATCTCAGAATTAAACAAGATAGCCGTATTGACAATTTAATACTGATTCATATGTCCAGTTACCAATATTAACGAAATATTTATCAAATTAATTTGTGAAAGGATTTAGACTGGAAGTTTGGACTTTTGCTACACTATTTTTACACTACATTTTAGATGAACGTGTGTGGGGTGGGGGGGATATGTACGTACGTATGTACTTACGTACGTGATCATTTCTTTCTAGCACGAAATCTCGTGGATAAAAAATTATGTCGACTTCTCGTTAGGTTAAATAGCGTTTATAACGTTAATATGATTGGAAATAAATTTCATTTAAATCGGTTCAGTCGTGTGTTTTTTTTTGTTAAGCAAAATGGCTGCAATATTTATCGGATCTGATTTGTTACCATAAATAAATCTTCTAAGATGAAAAAAATCTTGTACGGTTATGAACCTTCTGTTTATTAAACCACGGATTAAAATAAGCAGCGTGTATTATTCTTTGGCAGCTTTTGTTTTCGTTTCTTTCAAATTTTGTTTTATCAGATTTTTGCTTGTTTTTGTACTCGTATTCTCTTTATTAGTGCTACTAATTAAGCTTGAAAGTAGCTTTTTAAATATTAAATTTCATATTTAATCTTATTGGGTTAATTAACATAACAGCTGTTACGAGAAGGTGAAGCTATACAATATTAACTTCATAACATTTTTATGTCTTTCCACACCAAATTCAGCTATTTTTAAAGTTAATCTTAATGAGGTAATCAGTTTAATAATATGATACAAGGAAAAAAAAATAGAAGTAAGAAAACATGCTTTTTTAAGTGTACTAAAAAGAAGAAAATAACAAACAAACAAATACGATCATTTTATCTTTGTTGACCTGAACTAAATGCATGTCAACAATAAAAAAATGATACTATTTGTTTGTTATCTTTTTTTCATTTTAGTACATTTTAATAAAAAATTGTTTCTAAAAGGTTTTCTTACATAGGTATATTTTACTATTTCTGTCAAACCATCACAACATCCAGCATCACATCAGCACGGCTGGAACCAAGCAGCCAACCCAGCGGCTAACCAAGCATCGCGTGCAGCGGACTTTACACACATTATTTGTATAGATTACTATTTACTATAGCTAATAGGCAGGAAGATGGTGACAGAAATGGTCAAGGTGGCAGAAATGCTTTTTTTCGTGTAGTTTGAGCCCCCTCTACAAATCTGCTTAGTGGAGTAGGGGTCTAGCGTGTTGTGGCACGACACTGAGGCACTAAAAAAAACGGCAAAATTCAAAATTCCTCTACAAAATGGCAGAAAATGACTGAACAACATCTAGGGGACCTCCTAGCTGCAGAAAAAAATGTTTTATGCCAATTTACCCCCTGCAGAGACTTTCAAAATCCCTTCAAAAAATCGAAAAAAATAAGAAAAATAAAAAATTGAATTTGAAGTTGAAACTTGACATAATAGTTGATTCGGTGGCCAGAATACCAGAAAAAAATTCGTGCCTCCAAGAGACCTCACTTCCTTACGATGATTCTTCAAAATTTGCACAGGCGAAAATTCGCAAAGTCCTCGCGCGGTGGCAGAATTTCATACCAGACTTTCGATTAGTACCCAAGAAGTTTGAAAAAAATATTATCTGCCAATTTTGTCACTGCTAGATCACAATCTGCCAATTTAATGTACTTGTCATTAATGCTTTACCTGAATACCATGTCAGACTTTCCGTGAAAATGACGCGTTTTTGCAAGGTTGATTTTGGCAGAAAACTGTACCTCGGGATTCCCTACAAAAAGGCGAACCGTTTGAGCTCGGTTTCACTCACCGAGCTTTTTTTTAATTTATTTATTATACTAACAGTCCATGCAGGGGAATTTTGAATTTTGGCGTTTTTTTTTAGTGCCTCATAGCGTCGTATAGCAACGCGCTAGACCCCTACTCCACTAAGCGGATTTGTAGACGAAAGAGAGCGTTTCTGCCATCAACGCTCCTTGATCATTTCTGTCACCATCTCTCAACTATAAGCTTTTGCAATAACATAGTTTCCAAACCTCTTTTTCAGCAGTCGTCGAAGTTTGATCAGCCACTTGTCCCAATTCGTATATATTAAGCATATGCGCGGCCTGCGCATGCACCATAAGATCCCAAGCCGATGGAAAAGCGTCCTTGCATTGGACACATAAAAGCGCAGCGCCAGCCGGACCTGCACCCGGCGCGTTCGGGTCCATCACGTGACACTTGCACGTGAAGCGCAGTTTGCAGTATGTTCGCTTGTGTTCGACGAGTTCGCGCAGTTCCGTGAACATTTCGCGACAATTTCCGCAGATCAGGATATCCGGGTTGCTGTAGGTCTTCAGCTGTTGCAAGTTTGGTTCCGTCAGATTATTCTGTACGTGCGCATTGGATCCACCGGATCCGCTCTTCGAACTTTCTTTGGCGATTTTAGCGGCACGCGGAGTCGACATTAATCGAGGTCTTTTCAGTGGGGGAACCAAACGACCGGCTGCTGCGGCGTTGTAGGCCGCTGCCGACGCATAATAACTGAAAACAAGAAAACATTTTTCATTTAATTATCTTATCGTGTATAAAATTGTGACAAAAGGAATGGTATTAAAAGTGATCACGTCTTCTGCGCAATCTATATACTAATATATAAAGGAAAAATCTCAGGAACTACTGGTTAAAATTGAAAAAAAATGTTTTTGTTGGATAGCCCATTTATCGAGGAAGGCTATAGGCTATATAAAATCAGGCTACGACCATTAGGAGCGGAACATTAATGAAAAATGTTCCAAATGTATCTAAAAAAAATAAGCTTCTATTCAAGTGAAATGCACTAACTCAGTATACTCATATTAGCGATGTAAGCATACAATTATTTTTTTTTATTTTCTACATTGCTTTCTTTTTTATTTAATTAATTAAAAAAAAATTATTAGTTAAAAAAAGTATAAATACTGCTTTTTATCGACAAAAAATTTTGAACGGTAACTCCGATCATCATGAAATTTGGAATGTGTGTACTCATGTTCCTCCCTTCCCCATTCGTTCTTTTACACCCGGGTGAAACCGGACGGGACCGCTAGTATAATGTAAGCGGTACAGTTTTTGTGCATGGGACGGGTTAAAGAACCCGTCCCGTGCCTGATAACTGTACCGCCTATAATTATATTGTGAAGTATAAGTGTCAATTATTTTGCAATCGTACTGTATATGCCATACGACATACCCAAAAAAAATCCGCGTGAAAGCTATTTATATTATTAGTTTTTATTGCAACAGAAAAAAAATATGCGAGACATTTTAAACTCAAACTAAACCGCTTAAACAAACGATACTAACTAGAAAATATGAAAGTTGATAAGCTTTTTTCACCTATCGATAATCAATAAAAACCGTTTACAAAAATTGAATTTTTACGATACAGCGCCGTTATTTCGTTATAGGCTTATACAGTGTGTTCACCGAAAGTGGTAACAGTGAATAATTCCTGTAGATAGAAAAAAAATAGTTTTTTGTCCAACTCGAGATTGATTATCGGAAACTGCTGAGGTATATTTTTTTGTACTTCAAACTCAATCAGAAGTGTACATGCATTTTTTTTTTCAAATGGCAACATATAAGTAGGTATATATTTTTTTGATATTTTCGAAATCTATTTTTCTCTTTTTTTTTAATATACGGTTTGTTGGCTTCTACGTCTGTAATACGCGTAAATTTTTTCTCTATAAGTTCATATAAAATTTTCATAAGGTTACATAAGAAAATGTTTGAGAAAAACGTTACCAATTTATGAATTAAATACACAGTAATAATATTATTATTAACAATTTGCATATGTATGAAGTGCTATGAAAAATAATAAATTGTATATTTAATTAATAAATTAACAACTTTTCTCTCAAATATTTTCTTATGTAACCTTATAAAAATTTTATATGAATTTAGAGAGAAAAAAATAAAGATTTCAAAAATGTAAGAAAATATCTGATTCGATTTGAATAAAAAATCAGGTTGAGTTTGAAGTACAAAAAAATAACTTTCGGAGAACGCACTGTAGTATTTGTCTATTAAATTTGTTTAAGGGCGCTAATACCTTACGAATAATTGTTATTAGTGAATTGAAACCGTGAAATAGAATTAAACATTTGATTCAGTTCACACAATAGCAATAGTTTTCTATAGTTTGTAAATGTTTTGTTTATTTACAGATTGATCTGTCGTCGTTGAGATGTGTGTATAAAATAACATCAGTGCCGCAGAGTAAATAGTGACGTAAGTTCGTGCCGTCCAGTGATTCTGCTCGCGCCATCCTATAGCACAGAAGCGCATCCATTTTCTCGACGATTTTTTATACTAGCCAGTCAGTGAATGAGTGATGTTTCGCTTATTGTATGCACTACTGGCCGTTACCCGTGGCTTCGCACGCGATTGAGACGAAACACGGATGCGTCCCCATTATTTGGCATAGTTACTCCTTTCTCGACGTAGACACCCACCATTAACGGATTTTTCACCTAGGTACCGTCACATATACTCTCTCCCTGCCCCAGATCTAGGGGGGGGGTATGCAAACCAAGGAACTCGCCCCGGGTGGGCGGTGGCAGTTTCAGGGGGCGCCAAAATCAAATTCTATACTAATACATAAAGCTGAAAAGTTTGTTTGTTTAGTTGAGCGTGCTAATCTCAGGAACTATACTGGTTTGAATTGCATTTTTTTTTGTTGGATATACCATTTATCGAGGAAAGCTATAGGCTACAACCAATAGGAGCGGAGCAATAATGAAAAATGTTGCAAAATATAACTCAAAAGTCAAAATTTGTCAGTCCGACAAAAACTTTTGAACGGTAACTCCGATCATCATGAAATTTGGACACAACATTCATTTCGGTAAACTAAGATGAATGTGCGTACTTATGCCCCCATTATTTCGGGTGAAATCGGGCGGCACCGCTAGTATAATATATGGTTGAAAATGACACCCAATCTGTCCTTTTTCCGATTTACTCAATCCGCTTGTTTTTTGACGGTTTACCGTTCACGAAAAAATGCCAACTATTATATATATTTGTGAGTTTTTTAAGTAATTAAAGAGAGAGGGGGCGCCATTATCAAGTTTCTGTCCCGATTCGAAAAAATCGTAGAGGTTTCTCTCACCATCTCTTTCTCTGGAAATATTATATTGACCTCACATCTATGCAACTATCTACACCCACCTACGTAACAACTCACACCCATATTGTATATGTAACGGTAGGTGAATAATCCGTTTTGGATATGATTTGCATCAAATCCGTTCTTAGTGGGTCGAGAAAGGAGTAAGTATGCCAAATTTCAAATCAATCGGGCGTATCGTTTTGTAGATCTCGTGATGAGTCAGTCAGTCAGTCAAATTTAGATTTAGCGACACTGACAAACTATAGCAACGTTAGAACTGTATAGTGCGAAACGCAAAGGGACTGAAAAGCACATAAACACGTGAATTGTACTACAGCGATATGGGAGGCCGTATAATCCAATCATATGCGTCGCTGTATACCTTTGTGTGCCGATCCCATGGTCTAACGATCAACATGTATTTAATAAAAGGCGCCCAAGGAATTGCTGAATGAAATTTAATATTTTCTGTATTCACGGAACAAAAGTGCAATGTAGTGCAGCGAAACGAGCATTTATATTTTAAAATTCAAATTGAACGACGCTTAAGTCGCGCCTTGAAAAATTCTTAACCCCAACTAAATTTATGATAACCCGTGAATTAAACTGTAAAACAACGCATTTAAGTTAAAAAATAAATATAGTTTAAAAAAAACTAAAAAACAGCTTTATATCGAACTAAAAAGTAAAAAATAATTTTTTTAAAATAAGATTAAAAAGCCTGGGGCGCTTTGTTCCATATTTTCGTACATCGAGCGCCCCACGCTTTTTAAGCTTATTTTAAAAAAAATATTTTTTATTTTTTAGTTCGATATAAAGCGTGTTTTTTAGTTTTTTTAAACTATATTTATTTTTCACTTTTTAGTTTGATATAAAGCGTGTTTTTTAGTTTTTTTTAAACTATATTTATTTTCCACTTTTTAGTTCGATTTATTGTCAAAAATTTGCCGAAAAAAAAAACAATTTTTTTTTCGGCGTGGACGGGATTAGAACCCACGACCCGTGTTTCCGAGAGTTGACGTCAGCGAAGACCCGTGCTTTAGACCGCTCGGCTAGCCACTGTACTTACAGTGCTGGTATATTATACCACTATATAAACCACTTGCTGTAGTCCAAACGAGTTTACAAACATACATACTTACATACATACATACAAACTTACAAGTGAAACTAATATAAAGCGTATAAAACAAGAAACCTGACTGCACAAAAATGAAATTAACAACTAAAAAGAAGTAATCAGCGCAGGTGGAGACCTAATTTGTCTCTTTCTTTTATTGTTGAGTGGAACTCCACTTGCTGAGTGTTGTGATTCTCCGACTTGTTTTCTTCCTTATAGTTAGTTTGATTTTTGTGCAGTCGAGTTTTTTGTCTTTTTGTGTGTTCTGTGTGGCAGACTTTTTTGCGTTCAGGCGATGCTCTCCACTCCGAAACAGCACATAAAATGTCATCATCAGATACCGTGCAACACCTGGCCCACTAAAATTTGTAACATGATTTATATTTGTAATTTCTTGCAATTTTTGAGGTTGTCCTAGATCGGGGGTCAGCAACCTGCGGCTCTTTCGATGTAAAGTTGCGGCTCTCCAGTTCCATACGCAAAAAAATATTACTTCATTATAAAAACCCTTTAAAGTCGTGCAATCGATCCATGATTGAGTACCATGTTTATCTTTCAGCCACTTCCACTCGCGTCTCACCCGCACCGCCCCCGTCGAGAAATATATAATATTGAAAAGAAAAGTAGAGGCTCTTTAAAAACTGGAAAAGGTTACCGACCCCTGTTCTAGATAAATTGGCTGATATTTATTTTCGTACTTTCCAACGTAACAACCTTTCGTATGCAGACATAAGGATAGTTGGCAAAACCAAAAGTGCACATCCCGCAAGTTTTCCACTGTATGATAAAAAAATAACAATTAAAAAATATTTTTAATAAATTTAAAAAGATTTAAAAATTTAAAGAAATAAATTGAAAATTTTTTTTTTTTAAATTTGCAAAAATAAAAAAAATTAAGAACTATACATAATATAATATATAATTAATATCAAGTGGAATAAAATAAAACAAAATAAAAAGAAAGAAAAAAAAGAAAAAATATATCAATGGTTTCGTAAGGAATCGAACCCAGGACCTTGCCCTTGGGGATCCAACGGCATAACCATTGCGCCACGGCGGCCTAATACGGTAGTGGTGTTATCACGGTATACAAGTGTAGCACTTGTTTTATGGATTACACTATATTTACAAATTGTTTTTAAACTATTAGCTGTCAAAAATAATAAAAAATAAAACTGTTTATAAAAATTAAACTACTGAACACATTTTAGTGAATTTAAATAGGGTTCTGGTCTGATAGTAAACAAAGTGAATAAAATATAACCCAAGGCAATCCGACCAAAATTGCGATCTGTAGAGTCGTGACGTACGTACATACGTACAGACCAACCGACAACTGCTGTTTGTGATTTTCAATTACAATTTTAATAGTATTTATGAACTCAAATTGATTTAAAAATGGTTCTATTGTATAGATTAGAATCTCCTCTTTTCAAAAAGCTTCAATTTGAATGGATTTCGTGTGAAATTAACTTAGATATAACTTCTTATATGAACGAAAGTCAGCTCTGACGCACAAAGCGATAATAAAGCACATACCGCTAGTTTAGCGGTATGTGCAATATGTTTCTTACAGTAGAATCCGGATAGAGCGACTGTCAAGGAACCGCAGATATCGCGTCGTACCAGCCGGGCGACGCACAAAACGGCCTGCAATTTCCACAGGCGAAGCCGGAGAACGGAAAGCTGGCTAAATAATAACTCATTTTGGCGTGCGTCGATACGAAGTTAACGCAATGATTCATCAAAAGGTGACAAAATAATAATTGAATTACTCAGGAATAATATAGCGTGCATCTGGGAAAAAAGGGAGTGGGGGCAGCGACATAATGCGAAGTATTATTTGCTCTTGAAATTATGAATTGTTTTGAGACGCGTGTCGTTCTAACCGGACGGTGTTTAATAAATTACTTCACTCAAAGCGCTTCGTCGCTTTAACCGGAGTCGTACTAAACGGATATACTTTCGCAGTATGTTTTATGAAAACCAAACTTGAGGCCGCATTTACGTCGTTAAAAACGGTTGGCCGTTATAAACGATGTCGTACTATCCGGATGATGTTTAATAAATTACTTCGCTCAAAGCGGTTCGTCGCTTTAACCGGAGTCGTACTGAACGGATATACTTTCGCAGTATGTCTTATGAAAACTAAACTAGAGGTTGCATTTACGTCGATAAAAGCGGTTGGCCGTTATAAACGAAGTCGTACTATCCGAATGATTTTTAATATATTACGTCGCTCAAAGCGGTTGGTCGCTTTAACCGGAGTCGTACTAAACGGATATACTTTCGCAGTGTTTTATGAAAACCAAACTAGAAGTTGCATTTACGACGTTAAAAGCGGTTGGCCGTTATAAACGACATCGTACTATCCGGATGATTTTTAATAAATTACTTCGCTCAAAGCGGTTGGTCGCTTTAACCGGAGTCGTACTAAACGGATATACTTTCGCAGTATGCTTTATGAAAATCAAACTTGAGGTTCATGTACGTCGTTAAAAGCGGTTGGCCGTTATAAACGAAGTCGTACTATCCGGATGATTTTTAATATAAAACGTCGCTCAAAGCGGTTGATCGCATTAACCGGATTCATACTAAACTGATATACTTTCGCAGTATGTTTTATGAAAACCAAACTTGAGGTTGCATTTACGTCGTTAAAAGCGGTTGGCCATTATAAACGATGTCGTACTATCCGGATGATTTTTAATAAATTACTTCGCTCAAAGCGGTTGGTCGCTTTAACCGGAGTCGTACTAAACGGATATACTTTCGCAGTATGCTTTATGAAAATAAAACTTGAGATTGCATTTACTTCGTTAAAAGCGGTTGGCCGTTATAAACGTACTATTCGGATTCTACTGCATATAATATTATGTTTGATTTTGATGCTTAGTATCATAAGTAAAGTTGGATCATAGTGTTTGCACTGAGTGTACATTACAGTGCCGTGTAGAGTTTGGTAGGGTGAAGTAAGCTTAGGTGACCGCATCATATATAGATCTCTGTGTATTTATACACGCAGACAATTCACACGTACTACGCCGAGAGCGGATTATCACGCCTACCCGGTTTCCCCGTTACCAGACGCGACGTATGTTAGTATTATAGGTATATACACACCGTCGTTATGTGTATGTGCCGCAATGTTTGCATCAGAGACGGGGTTATGGAAAATATTATGGTTATTGTGGAAAAAATCCAGTCATTTTGACGACAGGACCATTCCCAACTTCAAAAACATTCGACATATTTTTATAAATAAAATAAACAGAGGTCCTACTTTATATACTGACCTAGGTTGCAAAATTAATAATAATAATAATGCGTTATTAACATCCGTTTCTCGACTTTTTGTCATAACAGACGCCATTCGCACCATTACTATTTTCCATCTATCTGTTTTCTAAAATTTTATACTCCCACTTTATTAATAGCAATGGGCGAATAATGGAATTTGAGGATGTTAGGATAAGGTAGACAAATTTTGAGAATAGGCGTTTGACAGGTAATCGGCCATGACCTTGAATAAGGAACCATCTCGATATTTATCTGGAATTATTGAGGGAAACCATGGAAAACCCAAACAAGATGGTCGAATTACCGTTTCTCGGCGAGAGGCAGCAGGGAAAAGTCCCAGCTACATCTGCTCCCGCCGGGATTCGAACCCGGTACCTCCGAATGCGAGTCTACGCCACCCCGCGTCTCCATGAAAAGCACTCTTATTTTAACGCGATAATATATAGCCTAAGTCTATCCCATTCTAAATATTGGTAAAAACATTTTTGAAATCGGATTAGTAGTTTCGGAGATTACCCTTCGCATATACACAAACTCACAAAATTCGGACCATTATTATTTCATCTTTAATCTAGATTATTCTAAACATCAAATTTGTGGAGTTTCATTGGTTTTGTTATTTTTGATGTTATAGAAGCTCGCACCGGGCGCATAAAAGACTAGTTACAGCACTGCAAAGATGCAAAATATTATCAAAATTGTAATACAGTGTAAAGTTCATTTAACGTCACTCGATATAACGACAAACTCCTTAAAAAGTTGAAATTACTTAACTCTACTTGGTTTACTTTGTTGCTCATACAATGATGCACTCTAAATAACGACACACCCACTCTAAATAACGACAATAATACGTCATAAACAGTACTTGTTTGTTATTTTGTTGCTTTGTTGTCGGTATCGTGCGTACCGAAGATTCCAAGAAATTCGTTCTTTTGTTTGTTGGGATTATCTTTCATGTGTTTAGCTCAGCTGCTTTGTTGGTCAGTTGTAAATTTTATAATATATTATTAGTAAATAGGGGAGAATGTGGAGGAATGGGACAGTAAGGTAAAAATAACAATAAAAAATTAAAAAATGTCCCATTCCTCCACATTCTCCCCTACATATTATAGTTAAAAAATATTAATGGATCATTTCTTCTCTCCGTTTAACGGCAACTCTCAATAACGCTACAAAGTGCACAGTCCCTTGAGTGTCGCTATATAGAGTTTACACTGTATGTTCACGAATTGCTTCAGATTCGGTAATTAAATCTAGCTGATTTCGAGGTTGTACTGTGTTGATGCGCTAATGGTCAGCAAAATTTTATTATAGGCCATGAGGCACAAGTTTCAACTGTCAAGGAAGTATTGCAGCCGCAGCCGTCGCTATCGGTCTGGTCTGGCCGTTGCCCCCGAGGGTACACTGTCACTCCAAACAAGGATAACGTTTTAGGCTATACTATTATACGCCGGATATACTCCCATATATGTATCTGCTGCTACACCAAGTAGTGTAGCGTAATGGTGAGAGTATTAGACTCACATTCGGAAGGTACCGGGTTCGAATCCCGGCAAGGGCACATGTGGCTGGGACTTTTTCCTGCTGCTTCTACAACCAGTAATTCCTGTATCGGCCATCTTGTTGAGGTTTTCCACGGTTTCCCTCAATAAATATGGTTCTTTATTCAAGGCCATGGCCGGGATTATTTGTCCAACTCATATGTTCAAAATGTGCCTACCTTATCCTAATATCCTAAAATTCCTTCATTCGCCCATTGCTATTAATTAGTTGGAGTTGAAGCAAATGTAGAAAATAGTGTGATAGACGGAAAATAGTAATGGTGCGTTCAAAAGTTTTTGTCGGGCGGGCAAATTTTGAGTTATATTACATTAGATACATTTGGAACATTTTTCATTGATGCTCCGCTCCTATTGGTCGTAGCGTGATATTATATAGCTTATAGCTTTCCTCGATAAAGGGACTATTCAACAAAAAAGTTTTCAATTCGAACCAGTAGTTCCTGAGATTAGCGCGTTCAACCAAACAAACTCTTTAGCTTTATATAAATTAGTATAGAGAACTACTTACATTTCAATAAAAGCTTGTTTTTAAAAGGTTATTTACTTTTATTTTATTACATTCTGTATCAAAGATTTTCTGTCTGTATGTTCCATTTATGTTAAATAATTGAGACTCAACTGTATTAGAAATAAATTTTTGATATTTATCAACTCTATGATGATAAATAAGGGGCGTCTCTGATATTGTGTTACATTCGGCAACTGATAGTACTGCACAGTTAGGAAACATAATCAGTTTGGTATTATAATGTCTCGCCTGCACTTGTTTTTTATAATATTAGAAGTTATATTTTTTCGAAACTGTAAGTTCAAAAACAAATATTATTTCAATCTAAATGTTTCTTTAATTCAAAGTTAGATCTTTTTATGTTTCTGTTACAATTAAACTTAAATAATTAGTTCGTTTAAAGACCGTGGTCATTATACCAGCACGGATCTGCGACTATACACTATACCTGAACGGACCAGCAACGTTTAGTGCAGGGGTGTCACAGTAATTTTTCTAAAGGGCCATTTATAAGATTTAGTGTGTGTGAGCGGGCCAGATTCTAAATTAAAAACTAAAAAAATTAAAATCTTTATTTATTTAGTTTAAATCAATATAAAAGAAATAAAAAGGGTAAATTATCTTGAGTTTGAGGATCTAGCAATTTTAAAAATACGTAGAGTCATCCAATGCCGTCGAAAATCCTCACTGGATAGATTCTGGTCGCCACTCGCCGGCCGTATTGAGATGGGTTGATGGCCGGCTGCGGCCCGCGGGTCGTATTTTTGACATCACTGGTTTAGTGCTGTCTCCGTATACAGCTCTCTCTCTCTCACTTCAACCTACCCGCAGCGTCTTACTCGCACTCACGTATAATAGACAATTTTGTAACCGCCTGGTAGATATATATTTTATTAAATGTCGAAATGCCTCAAGAACTTTTTTTGCAAAAATTAAAAATTCACGGCTTGACTAGATACCACTACCCTTCGATTTTGTGTTCAGACATTACAAAATTTTCACCCTGGCTCAAATATCTACCCAAAAATGTTTGATAGCTCTTGGAGTGTAAGGGCTTGCCTGGTAACTTTTTCATATTAAAAATGATTTTGGAATACTGTGGTTAAATATGGTTCACGGTATCGATTTTTAATGAAATGTATTTTAATTTTTAGTAAATGCGGAAGAATGTACAAAAAAAGATGTACAGAAAACGATTAAGGAGAAAATTAAAAACGAACTATTGTGTAATTACGACAAAGACGAAAATGCCCTCCAGCCTGACAGTAACGTAACCACAGTTTGGATCGAATCCAGAATAGTTAATGTGGATTTTTTATATGTATGTAGCTACTAATCTCTAGTTCTAAATAATGTTTTTATTCATGATATTTCTTCTAACATGTTTTTACAGGATGGTAGAGTGAAAATTGAAGCAAAACATAATTTGGTAAGTTCTAAATACTTATTTGTGTATTTAAATTTTCACGATACCTTGTAAGAGACGTGCACATATTTTTTGGTCGAATCTAGTGCCTCCAATATTGGATCACTCTCAATTCAGGAACTGGTTCCGATTAAGGAAGTATATGGGGGGTAAGGGGGGTAATTACCCCCCGGATCATAATAATAAAAAAATAAAACAAAATAATATGAATACGTGGCCAAAAAATAAAATTTAGAAATACTTTTTGTAAAGGAATTTGTAAAATTAGTTTGGGAATTAATATTCGACTTGACACCTTCCTTCGCTAGTATTCTTGTGCGATATTAATCAAACTTAAAAAATATTGATTTTTTTGCTGTACCCCCCCCCCCCCAAAATATATCTACGTCCTTGGTTTCGATAAAGGTTACAAAAATATACCTGTAGAAAAAAATGTCTTTTTTAAAATCAAGAATTGTTGATTAGCATAAATAACTTTGAGAGAGAAATTTACATGCAAATCTACATTATTCATCCGATAATTAATATAATTATATGTTTTTAGCGATGGAGAGATCTAAGATTAATCTGGGATCCAGATAAATTTCAAAATGTTCGTAATCTGACCTTACAAAGTAGCTTGGTTTGGAATCCGAGAATAGTGGGGCTCAGCTCGTACGTAATTTATTAAATACCGCATTTAAACTTTATAAAGGTTAATACTGCATGTCCATTTTGAAATAGTGTGGAGCAAAAATAATAAGTCATTTTGGTTTCAATTTTTTTACAGATTTTACGGTACCTACATAGTCTTCTTTTAAATAATTCTCAAATTTACGTAAAGACTTAATAACCCAAAAAACGTCAGTTTCTCTAAAAAAACAATGATCTGGTTTATATGTATTGTGCAATCGTTAAAATCCAACATTTTTTTAAGTTTAGGGGAACTGATTCCAATCTATACTAATATTATAAAGAAAGACTTTGAGTGTATGTGGAGGGTAATCTCCGGAACCACTGTACCTATTAAAAAAAATTTATCACTATTTAGAATAAACCTTCAGAATGAGAATAGGCTACATATTATCGCGTTAAAATAAAATCGCTTTTCGTGGAGACCACTTTTGCAGCGCAAGTCGACGAAAAAACGGTGGCAATTTACAAATTCGGGCGATACCGGATCAGGCGACTAGGGATATAATAAAAAAAATTAAGAGCCATCGTGAGACGCCTGGCAAATGTGAAACACACATTTAAGCGGAATTCTAGTACCTAAATTTCGTCCGGTAACTAAATTTTGCCTTGTCATGTTAAAAAAAAAACTCGGGTCGCAGTGCCCTGCCGACAATATAGTATATTTGCTTTTATAAGCAGTGTGGCTCTATTGTATGACCTAACTTTGTTTTTGGACAAAATAAAAAAAATTAGCCCTTAATACACCCCTTAAAACAACATTTTTTTACTTAATTTCAATACTTTATACCAATTCAACATCTGTACCAAATTATATACACCCTTCAGTATGTAAATCCATATCAATAAACTTGCGTTTTCATAAAATTTGTAAGTCCGGTCCTGTCGGCCGATTTTATTAACATTTTAGCAGCACAATTCAATAATTACTAAAGGGTTAAATTTCAAATTTAAAATGATTCTGAGAATATTTTCGGTATTTTTGGGTCCAAAAACATTTTTCAACCTCTAAATACCCCTCTTAAAATGGCCCGATCGAGCCCATTTTAAATAGGCTTCTTGCGATGATGGATTCCAACGTGTGGACCAAATTTCATTTAAATCGATTAAGTCTGTCGAAAGTTATCGTGGTAAATTTAGACTTTTTCAAGTACATGAAATAGTCTAAATTTATAGACGTATATTTATAAATATAATTTTTGTCCACAAACCTGCGATTTTTCTTATTAATTGGAGTTACCGTTCAAAAGTTTTGTCGGACGGACAAAATTTTTCATTGCTGCTCCAGCCCCATATTGGTCGTAGCGTGATATTATATAGCCTATAATAGCCTTCCTGGATAAATGGGCTATCCAACAAAAAAAAATTTCATTTCGAACCAGTAGTTCCTGAGATAAGCGCGTTCAACCAAACAAACAAACAAACTTTTCAGCTTTATACATTTAATTTAACATTATTTTTAGGCCGTTTAAATATTCGCCGCTTCAAGCAACGACGTGCATTCTGAGTTCAACAGGCGATATAAAGTGCGAGGCAAAATACACAGAATTATTTGACTGTGACATCGACATGACTTATTGGCCGTTCAACCTCAAACGTTGCGTCGGGCGTCTAGGCTATAATCAAGATCTCGATATTCAAGTCGAAGGGACCATGGTTTATAAGTCCGATTTATTTGACAGAAAAGAATTCAGAGTTATTGAAATAGGTTTCCAGAAAAATTCTCGGTTCTTCACCTACGACAAAGTGCAAATATCAAATATAGAATTCACTCTTGTTTTTGAAAAGTATTTAACAGTGAATAATTACATTTTTACCATTGTTCCACAATTAGGTATGGTTTAAATATGAAACTCTGATATGAAACAAACTTTTAAAATCTTTTTCCTCATAGCTCGATCGCAAGTACATACTTTCGGCATCAATTGTAAGGCAGAAAGTCTAACATTTACGCATTGGTGGGATTACACGCACTGATGCGGGAAGTATGTACGTTCGGGCGAAAATAAACTATCAACTGTTGTTTAGATATTCCATAGCAACCCTATTACATTTTAGCTAATAGTCGCGAACAGCTGTCGCTCGTGTTTTTACGTATAACCTCAAAGCTGCTTGCTTGGAATTTATCTGTGTTTTTATGTAATTAATTAATTAATGTATTTAATAAGCGTACTTACGACCGAGGTATGAAGAAAAATAGTAAACACCACACCGGCTGAAAGTTTGCACTGCGCGTCATGATGCCCTTGGCTTCGCCTCAGGATGTCAGGCATCATAGCGCGCAGGACAAGATATCAAACTTTCGGCCCTTGTGGTGTAATATACTATTTATAACATAATAAGGTTTTCTTTCAGTATTCATTACCACGTCTATAATGACGATGTGCCTTGATCCGAAAAATGTATACAGACTGTATATTGCGTATTTCAACATAAATTTGCATTTATATTTTATTGAACATTTATTTTGGAAAATCTTTTGGGTAGCCAATAAATCGGATTGCCCCAAAATTAGTAAGTATCCTTTTAAACTTGGCATATTTGTGTATATAGTGTAAGTTCTATATATAGCGAAATTGAAGGGACCTCATTGTTGGGGTCTAAATAATGCCGTATTGTTTCGCTATTGAGAGTGATTGTTACTCTATATAGACTCTATATAGAGTAACAATCACTCTATATTATAGAGCATTTCAAATTTCAATATATGGGTAACAATGAAAATCAAACAAACGCAAACCTTAGCAATTTCTACGGTTTATGGAGTTTTTTGTTAAATAGAAGTTCGCTATATATAAAAATTACACTGTATTTTTTTAATTAATAATAGAGTTTTTATTTATTTATGTACTTTATTTTATAACAGTTGTTTCGCACAACAGAGTGACTTTTCATTTGTTTTATCGATATTATATTGTTTAATTTCTGAAACATTTGCTTTTAAGTAACTTTCGTCAGAGATTCACTATTTATATCAATAACTACTTTGGTTATTACTGTTTGGCTGAAACATATTGCTGAAAAGAAAATGGCCGCACCAAGATGGCTCATCACTTTGCTAACGTATATTCTTCAAATCAGAATTGTTGAGTTATTCTTAGAAGACCATTTAAATGAACAGGTATTTATATATGAATAGAATTATCACAATGTCTGTCCGTTTTTTAGTGCATCAAACTATTGAGAATAAATGCGAAAGACTTATTTTCAAACTGTACTAATCATATTGTTATTAATACAAGTCTTATCTTTCGATTGAAAAATTCGATTATTAAAATATCCTCCCACTAGGGACAGATGGACCCACAGGAATTTTGACAGTTTTCCCGGTAGGCCGATTGCATATATTAGTTTATGACTTTTTTGTTTACTTGAATGATTTTATTGTTATTTTTTGATAGATATAATTCTAAGGTAAAATTAATAATGCGTTTTTGTCTTTGTTGTAACCGTAAGCTATATAATTTTTGTGGCGGCGATTAGAGAGTTGTGTCCACGGTATATACAGTTATGGACACACTTGTGACCACCGTGGACACAGTATAGAATTTGTACTTCTGAATTTCTTAAAGCGATTTTTTAAAGCGCCTATTCAGCAAATAAAAACAATATCAAAGAGGAAAAAAAGATAGTTTATTATTTTCTGAATTATAATTATTAATCTATATTCTATGTGAATAAACAGTGCATCCATTGTCATATTTAATTAATAGAACAGAATATGTTAATTATTCAGGATTTACCGCTAATAGTTCCAAACATAAATTTATCGAAATGTTATGTTTTCAGAAGGAAATAGAGGATCCTAGTCCTGAAAGTGAAGCGGCGGCTGGTCATGTATTGCTTGCTTCAAACAAACTTCACAACAAGGAATGGAACTTGTTTGCCAATTTCCTGAACATGGTATTCAATATCGTTATTATAACAGTGTATATTGTCTTGTTTATACAACTATATTCTAAGAGAGCGATAGTTGTGTAATATTGAAATGCTAAATATTATTCAGCCAGTTATTCAAATAAATCTTAAAAAAATGAGTCAATTTATATTTGAAAAATATATTTTTTGAAAACGGCTTAAAATGAAAAAAAAACGGTATAAATACGATTAATCTTGGAGACTATTTTCGCATACGAGTTACAATTTTTTTAATGATTTGATCTAACTGTAAGCTAGTTTAAAATTTCTATAAAATATTCTTTAAATTAGTTAAAACTTTAGTTTCTTGTAACGTTTAATGTAGTTTTTATAAAAATCAATAAAAACAAATCATAAACGTCGTTCGTTAAAAATATAGAAATTTTTTCGAAGGAAAAGTTTTGAGACGTCATAATAAAATAGAAGAAAAAACTAACAAATTTAAGTATATCTACACTTCAATTTTCAAAGTCGACTTGTCAAACTGTTTGCATAATCTCCGACATACGTACATATTTGCATTTCTCTCACACTGATGTATCGTGCACATCGATGGATTTTCTCTGTTTACGTTCCTCTTCATCGTCTTTTTTTCTATACCCCTTTTAACGAATTTTCACCAAAAAAAAATAGTGATAAAACATCTGTGGATTAAAGGCTTCAGTTTAAAAAAAAATGTGTCAATCGGTTGAGTAGAGATTGCTGGCGGATTGGCTAGAGAAATAGGGCTTGTGTTTTAAATACATATAGATAGATAGCAGAATTGCTTTTGTAAGACGACTTTTCGGTATATGACATAATTTTATCGATCGCTCGAAATGTAACCATATTGTGCTACTTTATTCACAAACAAAAAATATATATAATTTAGTAGAATTTTGCATTAGTAAATCATCAGAGAACAAGTGAACGTATTCAGGCGTACATAATTAAACAACAGAGCAGCGCAAGGTTGATAAAGTCATCACACAACAGTCTATTGTTTAGAGTCCAACAATGTCCCACTTGGGAAGTTCTGTAGGGACGCAGATATCTCTCTTCTATCCCAGTTTCATATTCCAGACTTCCCCAAACTGTTATGTACAATAATAAGTTTGTTCCGCGTTAAAATACTATTGGCCATATTCACCGAACTATTCGGTTCGTTTGTTTCATTCCCTCCAATAAATAGCGATAATTCAATTCACTAAGCATAATTATGTTTACTGCAGGTATAAATCTATACTGTCCAAATTCTCGGGTATAATATTTATTCGCCATTATATTAATAATAATGGCCGCCACATAGATCATAATACCTACCTATAAACGTGAAATATTATACCTGCAGTTGCTCTCGTGAATCTATTTATGTGTTGTTTATTAACCCTGTTGTGAAGTGTATAGTTGTAAAACATTAAAGTTAGTGGAAGTTTTGTGTGCAATTGTGTTACAACATTATTATTTTAATGATACTTTTTTTTTGACGTTTACACTAATGCCATCGGTCGGATTTTTAGGTGAACGTCACAATATTCAACAAAAATACCAAGGAGTCAACTAACTATTTTACCTGATAATTTGGTTGATGAATTGAAAGTAAATTTTATTGGAACGAATAAATTTGATTAGTAATTTCTATCTTTAATAATATGGCCATATGCCGTATAAACCTAGTTTTTTTTTTTAGTAAAACTTCTTTTGGCACGTTTGGATAAAATTCATTCTTGAGATTGAAAATAATAACGAACGTATAATATATAATAAGGTAGATAATAACAATTTATATTTTAGACTGGATTTATCAGCTAAGTATTATTTCAATTATGAATATTTTTAATGACAGTCCTTATTACAATTTATTTGATATCTTTGTCCATACGATTCGTAAACTAGCAACCAGCTATAGAACTTTTCAGACAGTTATTTCAAATAATTGATTTTGCAGCCACTGATCGAATACCAAAATCTACTGGCGGAGAATTCTTGTGCAATGGAATGTCATTTTCTCATCTTCGAACTAAACGTTTGCGGTCGTCCCCCTCCACCTCACAGGTGCCCTTAAACGTGACGTCGACTACACGACTAAACTTTACAGAACGTCGATTCAGAATAAAGCGCCGCTGCCGCTACGGACTAAATTCACAATTACTTATTTTATCTGATTGTTATGCTAACGAACCACTTTGCTCTCTGTAATAACAAAACGGCTTAAGGCTAAACTACAGGCGATCCTTGTAACATCCCGAGTACCCCCACTCCACTAGACAGCGTGGTGTGTGGGAAGAAAGCCGTTAACCGGCATCAGTAACCATATATTTAATAGCTTCTATATTGCTAGTGGCCGTGGAAGCGTGGCACATGAAGTGAGACAGCACATGAATGTTTTCTATCTCTTTCTTTTTACTTGGCTTATTGTGCGCAAGTGTTGCGTCTGTAGTGGGGCAATTAGTAAGTGGAATAGAGTAAGCCACCTCCCTGTCACAGCTTAGTTCCATGTGCAAACTGACGCTGCAACTGAGGCGCATCCATTCACGGACATGCGCATGAGACTCAGAGTATAATAAGTGAGATAGACGTATAAATGTCTTCACCGTAGTGGTCTTTCTCCCGATCGTTGCTATCATTAGTATTAAATATAATATGTTAGTAACAGTAAGTATGGTTAAATACCAACATGGTTAGTGTCTATGCTTAATTCGAGTGGCCTAGAAATACCTCTTGTAGCTTCTGGGAACTGGATAATATTTTGACACATTGTGTCAATTTTTACACGCACCTAATTCGATTTTAACGATTTTTGGGTACCTGTACACCACAACTTAAAAAAGATAAACTACTTTATATTCGGCTTTGCTCGCGTGAAACTAGGCCATTTAAATAAAAGTGTTTTCTAAAAAATTAACCTGACTTTGAGCAAACCCTGTGGGTGCAGTCAGAAAGTTATTTGAACTTTATAGCACACCTGCTGAGGTCGGGCAGTGGTGTAACTAGGTATAACGTTTATTGTTACAACATTTAGAAAAATTTGCCATTAGACAGTGGTATAGGGGCGCTCAAGTTATTAAACCGGCACTGGATTATCGTGTTCAAGATCTTAGTAATTGTGTGTCCAACATCAAAATGCCGATAGAGTCGAGTTAATTTGCTGGTGTTTCTATAAGCTGTAGTGCGATGGGTAACCCGATTTTAAGATCGACCTTGTGTACGTAAAGGTCGCTGCACACGAGGCTAGAAACGCTGCTAGGAATTCTGCTAGCCGGTAGGCTGAGTACGAAGCTGGAAATGTCACTGTGGGCTTGCTGGCTCAAAAGATAGGTTTTAAAATTAGAACATGGGCTATTTTCCCTGCTAGATCTGCTGCTAGGTATGAGCAAGAACCAATCAAGAAGCAGTATCTTGTCACGTGGACACTTGAACAAACGCCCGCAAACCAACATGGCGTCAGTCTGCTCAGAGTCAGACAACAGACACGTTTTGCTCTGTGTTTATATTCGAACTGTCACTGTGCGCGCACCAGATCTATCCACAAAACAAGCTTGAAAAATAATCTCGTGTGAAGCGAGCACTTAACAGGAATCAAGAACACCAGCGCTAGAAGACTAGTAGGCAAATCTAACAAGGAATCTAGCAGCGTTTTAGCGTCGTGTGCAGTGGCCTTAAGACAACGTATAGAATGCGGCAACGCAACGCTATTCTAAACTAAAACCACTAAAACCAAATATAATAATAGTCAGGTTGAATCCACCTACGTATAGGTTTTCACAATACCTAAGTTTATAGGTCGATGCGTTTTCTATTGAACAGAAAATAAACTTGATATTGTATTTTCGTTTCTGATTCCTTATTTCATAAAATAGTTAAGTTCACATGTTCCTTTTTGATGAATTCCAGTCCTTCACCGAAAATTATGATCATGGTGTCATTCGGTGACATGACACTTTTCCCAAACCATTATCCCCGATTTTAATCCCCGAACGACATTATCCCGACGACAATATCCCCGATTTTAATTCCCGAACGACATTATCCCCGATGACAATATCCCCGATTTTATAATTATTCGTACGACTACTGTATGAAAACACCGCTTTTTTTTGATAAAGGGGTATGCGAATTGTCTCGCAGTGAAACGGGAAGGGGCAAATGTGGAGTTTTTAAAAAAACAATTCCGGGGTGAACGATAAACGGGAATGCGAATTGTAATTCCGGGGTGAACGATAAAGGGGTATGCGAATTGTCCCGCAGTGAAACGGGAAGGGGCAAATGTTGAGTTTAAAAAAAAACAATTCCGGGGTGAACGATAACGGGGTATGCGAATTAGATAGTTAATTGTTTGAATAGAACTGAAATAGGGTTATTTCTTTCAAGTCGGGGATATTGTCGTGGGGGATATTGTCGTCGGGGATATTGTCGTTCGAGGATAATGACGCGGGGATAATGTCGTCGGGGAAAAAGACATGGAACCGTGTCATTCGATTCGGAATGACATCTAGAAACTTTTAAAAAAAATTGAAGTGGAGGACGAAAAAATCGCAAAAGTTGTAAACATTTTTGTAAAAGAAAAAAGAGAGGTTTTGTTTTTTGCGAATATCTCAAAAACTACTGCAGATATCTTAAATCACAAAAAAGATTCTAAAAGAGCAGGAAATTTCCTACAAAAAGTCCCATCTCCCGGAACGCTACCAACAAAATTTCTAATTTTAATTTAGAGGTGAAAATAAAGCTAAATTTTTTTCTATTCTTTAAAAAACACGAAAATATTGAAAATTATACCTATATAAAATAAAAAAAAAATTCAGCCCTATTTTCACCTCTAAATTAAAATAAAAAATCTTTTTGCGGTTATAAACTTATTTGCAATAATTGGTAAACTGACCAGCCTATTTCGATGTATGAGGGCAACAGTTCTACACCCGCAAAGCAGAAAAAATCGTGAAGAATCGATGCCCGTGATGGACGAACTATTTATATACCTAAAAGTTTGTACGGAACTCTCGGTGCGCGAGTCCGACTCGCACTTGGCCGGTTTTTTCCAACTGAAATTATCACACATGTAGATTAATTTTGAGATGAAAAAAATCCCACCTCATTACACAACAATGTTGGATGCTAACATATACCCGTCAATTAAACAGTGAAGAGCAATAAATTTGATAGCATGAAGGAGAATATGCAAGTAGTAAGCACTCAGCGTGATTAGTTGTGTATAATTAGGATGTTCACATGTAACGTTAAATACGTTAGATGTTTGTAACGTTATTAATATTATAATAATAACGTATTATAATGTATCTAGATAGTTTAAACTTCTACCGCTTAATTATTATTTTCTAATCTGTTAACTTGAATATTATACTACTTTGCCTTATATTAATAAAACATATCCTTTTAATTAAATAAAATGACAGATTGAAAAATGTATTTATAATACTAGTTTTTGCCCGCGGCGTCTGCTACACGATTAGCATTACAGTGTAAACTCTATATAGCGACATTCAAGTGACTGTGCACTTTGTGGCGTTCTCAAAAGCTGTCGTTAAACGGTGAGAAGAAATAATCCATTAATATTTTTTTGCTATATTATTAGGTATGTATTTACTCATAATATAATAAAATTTACAACTGACCTACAAAGAGCTGAGCTAAACATATGAAAGATAATCCCAACAAACAAAATAACGAATTTCTTGGAATCTTCGGTACGCACGATACCGACAACAAAGCAACAAAATAACAAACAAGTATTGATGACGTATTGTTGTCGTTATTTAGAGTGGGTGTGTCGTTATTTAGAGTGCATCATTGTAATATGAGCAACAAGGTAAGCCAACTAGAGTTAAGTAATTTCGAAGTTTTAAGGAGTCGGTCGTTATATCGAGTGACGTTAAATGGAGTTTACACTACATTTAGTTTTATAAGCTTTAAAGGTCGCTGCACACGAGGCTGGTTTTATCGCAATATTCCTTGCTAGATTTCAAGCGTGCTGTGACGCTAGGTTTCGTTGTGGCTTTTATGTGTTCGGTTCGCTTCACACTCTGCGTTTAATGAAGGTTGCTTTGTAGACGGGTTTGGTGTGTGCGCAGTGACAGTTCACATGTTAACATTTTTGGACGTTTATTATCTCTGAACAGAACACACACTATGACGTCATGTTTGCTTGTGTGCGTTTGCTTATGTCATCCATGTGACAAGATACTGTTTTCTGATTGGTTCTTGTTCAAAACAAGCAGACAAACAAGCACGAAAAATAGGCTCAATTTTATTTTTGAATCACGCACGCGAGCCTGCAGTGACATCATTTCCATCTTCGCAGCTAGTGTACTTAAAATTGCAAATAATTTGGTTTTATAAAAGTTTGAAAATGATAAATTTATTAATTTATTATACATATATTATATTTCTGTTATTATAATCATAAAGCTATGAACCGAAAATAATTTTTGAATAAAATGTTAAATATTAAAATTTCATATGAGCTAAATACCTATATTTATTTTATATATTGCTTTTATATAATATAATATCCATAATACTCGTCGTTAAAATTATCTCTTAAAAAAATAAAAAGTTGAAAAATTGTTTGAAAAATTTTCAAGTGGAAAATGATGATATATTTATGTTATACAGTAAGTTTGAGGAAAACTTACAAGGAAGTGTATATTGTCTGCAAAACGTTTTTAACATTAACGGTTCGTGAAAATAGGCTTATTTTAAATATTATTAAATATGCATTTTTGACCCTTACTTCAAAAATTACTTGACAAATTTTTATCATTGTATCTGGTTTATTGTCTTTTTTAATTGGAATTTAATAATAACTGAAAATATGAATTCATACTAAATTCTGAAAATCTTGGAAGTCGAAAATTAAAAAGAAAATCATTATTAAAGAGCTGCCAATGACGCACATTTTCAACCCCGACGAGTTTTACGCAGTTAACCTAATTTAAAAGTCTAAAATGATGATGTATTCCGCATTGCAGATCAGGAAAGCGACGACAGCGAGTCATAGATTTCTGTTAAATTCACATCGTGTTCAATACAGTCTGACATTTGCTACAAAACGTCAAATACAATCATATCAGTCTACAATCGATATGAACTTTGTTCCGAACAATTAACAAATAAGTTATCCGGAAAATAAATACTCCATATTTCATGTAAATTGATTTGCATTTAATATACAGGTTATAACAAAACTGCCGATCGAATAGAGCCTTGAACTGCGCGTCATGATGCCCGAGGCGAGCCAAGGGCATCATGACGCGCAGTGAAAGAATTTCCAACTTTCTGCCCTTGTGGTCTATACTATTTTATCTTCGTCCCTCGGTCGAAACTACGCTTATTAATTACATTAATTATCAATTATATAAAAACACAGATAAATTCCTAGCAAGTAGCTTTGAGGTTATATACGTAAAAACACGAATGACAGCTGTTCGCGACTATTGGCTGGCGGGATTAGCGAAAGCTTCATGGAGCGGTGTACACGATAACTATTTTCCTTTTTAGCCGGTCGAAAGTAGGTACGTACTTCCGGCATCAGTGCGTGTAATCCCACCAATGAATAAATGTTAGACTTTCTGCCTCAAAATTGATGCAGGAAGTACGTACTTTCGACCGAGGTATGAAGAAAAATAGTTTAATATAAACCTTTTGCTCCTCTTTAAAAATCTGATATATTTTTTACACAGAGTTTTGTGTTGTAGTTTGAAAGTAATTTAATAAGCATAGGTACTTATATGGGTTTAAAAAAAATTAAACATCTAAGAAATTAAAAAGGGAACTTTTTACCTTTGGGCATTTGTTCGTCTTACCAAGTAAAGGAAGTAGGTACAAAACGTTTTCGATATATGAACATAATTTGATTTCATCTTTCATATAAAAGTTTTTGATATCAATTTTTGCGTAAACGTTGTTACTGTTTATATAAAATTAGATGTTGAGAAAGAAAAAGTTGCAAAGAGAAGCTACTTTATGATTATGTGAAATTAAAACTCAAGTTTAAAATAACACCGGAGCTCGGTCCGGAGTTACTCGAGTTATAACTGTGTTGTATTTTCCTCTTTTGACTAAATGAATACAAAAAAGTTAGTTACGCTTGTTCTTTTATATCAGCGGCGTGTGCAAGACACTTTTTATCGATGTTTAAAAAACACGATTAATTATAATCTATATTACGGCCGTCTATAAACTTTTCGAAGGGAAAAAATTCAGGTTGTGTTTTTTTAACATCAATTTCTTATTTTACCAACAAAAAAAATGTAACTTGAATTAAGAAACGATATTTCCTTACTTTGATTAAGTTGCTAATTTATTCAGAAACTTACAAAAATTTAAAAAATTTTTTTTAAATATAATGCATGTTGAATTCTTCTTAAAAATGCTTTGAAGTCGGCTCAATTTAATTGCTATAACTTTTTTTATAGTTCATTAGATTGTTGGCGACCTCAAAATTTAATTATTTTACACTTTTTTGAAGGACGTTCAATTTTCAAAAGTGGTTTTATTTTATATTTTTAGTGGCTTTGCAATACGCAGTTAATACATTATATTAGCCGCCTCTCCTTAATATTTCATTTCTAAACTGCTGAACCGATTTAAGTAATATTTATTTGAAATCACCTTGAAAACAAAAAATAAAAAATAAAACTGAAAATAATACAAATACCTGACTAAAATTTAGAAATACTTTTTGTAAAATTAGTTTGGGAATTAATAATTTGCTTGACACCTTCCTTCGGGAGTATTCTTGTGCGATATTAATAAAGCTTAAAAAAATATTGATTTTTTTGTTTTACTACCCGCCCCCCCAAGAAAAACATATCTACGCCCTTGCGCCCCTAGGACCACGGACTTATTCGTAAATTCAGTACCTACTGTATGTATTGATGTCGAAATATAATTTTGACTGTGTATGGTACGTCCTTTAAAAATGCATAATGGTATGCTTTAGCTAGGTATTACGTAACAAAACAATCTTGTAATTACGTGCAGTAATTAAATTTAGTGTACTTGGTCAAGCTGTGAGTCGCGTTCGTTTTACAGTAATAAATTAAAACAGTACGAAAATTTATATTAAATTATATATGCTAAATTTATCTAAAATGCAGTTAAATTACATACATTATTCTCAGTATTAAAAAGTGATTAAATAAAAACTCTGTTTTTGTGCTCGTGTTAAATCATTAAATGATATTAGAGATTGCAAGACTAAAATGTGTTTTTCGAAAACTGAACTGTGAAAGATATGCTTATCTCATTCTAACTCACTGCCTGGTGGTCAAGTAGCAGCTGCAAAATCTAAGGTAAGGTTATTACGTACTTATGCATAGAGAAGTGAGATATATGGGAAAAATAGACCCAAGTCACCAAAAATATGAGCAATAGCTTATTCGATTCCGAAAAAGACGTCTTTTTTCATTTTTTTTGCCGACAAAATTTGCATTTGTTATTAACAAATAAGGAGAAGACAAAAAAGCCCATTAGATTTTTGGCAATTACTCAAAAACTATAAGCGATAGTGGGAATTGAAAAAAAATTCTTAAAGAGGAGAAAATTTCCAATAATAAAGTCCTACTCCCGGAACTCTACCTCTATTATAGTTTTAATTTAACGATGAAAATAGGATTCCGCGCGGCCTTTACAGCTAGATCGCAACGCCCTGTTGAAACACATTAAATAATGTTTTTATAGTATTAAATAACAATTTAAAAATTTGAACAAATTATGATGTCATCTTAACACTTGAAAGAATACAGTTCCGTTGAAAATGTTTTTAATATTTGTTTTTAAAAAAGTGAGCCTATTGTTAACTAAATATTTTTTTCGAAAAACTGTCTTCATTAAAAACAACAAAAAATGTTAAATAATTGGCCTCTGAATTTTTTGCTTCATGGAGCCCTTTTTACATAATATACTTAACAAGATATACAGGGTGTATCACAGGAAACCGTACATAGAGAAAAGTAATCAGTACAAATTAGTTAATATCAGAGATTGCTTTGCGTTACCATGGTTTACATCAGAGGTCCCCAAACATTTTTGTCTCGTAGACCACTTGCCATGTTTTTCGGTTTTGGGTAGACCCCCTGCTTATCTGATATTGATTTTTTGCAAATTCATTAATTTCAAATGTATTTTTGACAACCGGTATAGTGCTACTCACTTTGAACGATTTAAATTTATAACGGTAGTGAAATGTAGTGTGAAATGTTTAGTTTTATACGTCATTTATTAATTGAACTCAAATTAAAATCTACTTTCTGTTACATAAAATAACTAAGCACAAAATAAATGCTGTTAGTGTGAGGGATGAACCTGATGCTTTATTAATAATAAATTTTCAACATTTGGCATCAATTTAGTTAGATTTAATCTTAAATCTCTTCGGGTAACGATGTCCAGTTTGTTTCTTTTTTTGTTAGGAGATTCTCTATCGTTGACCCCCATTTTCATTTCATGGACCCCCAATTTTTTTCCCGCTGACATGGACCCCTTGCAAGTTGTCGTCGATATAGAGCACTTTGGGAATCACTGGTTTACATAATGAAATCTATTCGAGATATTGGCACAATCTGAATGAACTTAAAGACTCCTGTAATGTTAGACAAAGTGAGACAAAGTATTTATAACCGATTAAGCCACTGCTTAATCAAAATGGAAGTTTATTTGAACATTTGCTTTAATTTTTTAATTTAACTGTGTGTTTGGTATAATTATTAATTAAAACATATTTTCTAAATAAAAAAAATGTTTCATTAATAAAAATAAATTCATTTAATACTGCAGAATTTCTTTTAACTGATTTTTCTAATTATTTATTATTAGCAGTTATTATTATTAAATAATGGTTAGTCAGCGTTACCATGGTACCTATTCTCATATGAAGCCAAAGTTATCGTTGATCCTAATTTGCACAATGAAGTTTCCCTATGTACGGTTTTCTGTGATACCTATAAGTATATATAATATTTTCTCAATTCTATTTCCTTAATATTATGGTTTATTCTTAAATCTAAACCAGGGCCGTCTTTAGGTGTGAACTGACCGGGCTCAGGTCCAGGGGCCCCCTAACTTACAAGACTTCGAAAATATACTCGCATGTTCCAAGGACGGCCCTAATCCGAACTGATAACTCTGTGGTTTTCAAAGTTTTCCGGCTTGAGCCCTTCATGCTGCAAACCGTACAACCCCCCGGGTCAAAAAACGTATTGATAATAATGTTGAAGAATAAATACTTGTTTGTTTTCAAATTAATATATTGTTATTGAAATATGTTTTAACTGTATTTTTTTCGGTGAGCCCCCTGCGCCGTCTCTTGAAAATTATTCATTCTCCCGAAAGGGAGGGAAAAGTTTCAAAAGTTAAATAAAATAAATCGGCTAAAACTGAAAAATATTGTGTTTTGAGGGCGCTACTGATGTTAAAGGCTGTTCTTTTTTTCATACAAAACGTTTTTTTTTTAATGATAATTTAAATTGACATCGTGGAAAGAGGCAACACTCGTGGCGCTATGAAATAATTTAAAATTAAGTGAAATAACATTAGGAAGTTTTTAAAGAAAACAGAGAAAAACGGTAAAGAAAGATTTTTTATATAAGAACTCTTACATGTAATAAAATGTAGGTACGTAAAAAGTTGTCATACTTAACCGTGGAAATATTAGTTCATGATATTCATTTTAATGCGGAATAAAAAAAGTTTTATTATAGCTTTTTAAAAATTATTATCATTTGTTAGTTTCGTTTAAAATTAAAGTTATAGTTTTTTGTAAGAATTAATATTAAAGTTTATTTTTTAACTAGATGTGCCCGCGACTTCGTTTAGTGGATTTTTGGTTATTGTTCAAAATAAAAAAAAAATGTTGACATGCATTTTAGGGGTTGAGGAAAGCAACGGGTAAAAGAATGTCTCAGACAAATGTTGCATATTTTTTCTCGAAAAATCATAATTTGTGATAAAAAATGTATTCCTATTAAAAATGTCAATCATTCCTGCACAGGGGTTGTGGTTGGGGGTGGTATTTGTCTCCAAACAATATCCCCCTTTAAACTAAACAACTTTTGTCTGAAACTTTTTTCGAACTAATCTAGTCCAACCGAGATATTATTTTGTCTCAGGATAAATGTCTCCTGTATAATTACTACTAGCGGTCCCGTCCGGTTTCACCCGGGTGTAAAAAAACGAATGAGGAAGCGAGGAACATGAGTACACACATTCATCTTAGTTTACCGAAATGAATGTTGTGTCCAAATTCCATGATGATCGAAGTTACCGTTCACAAGTTTTTGTCGATAAAAAGCAGAATTTATACTTTTTTTAACTAATAATTTTTTTTTATTAATTAAATATAATTAAAATAAAAAATGTAAGCCTTAGAAGAAAGCAATGTAGAAAATAAAAATACATTCGCCCAACGTGGGGCTCGAACCCACGACCCTGATATTACAGTCGCATGCTCTACCGATTGAGCCATCCGGAGTTGTGTACTCACAACGCTTTTATGAGTATATTTAATTAGTGCATTTCACCTGAATAGAAGCTTATTTTTGAGATACATTTTGCAACATTTTTCATTAATGCTCCGCTTCTAATGGTCGTAGCGTAATATTATATAGCCTATAGCCTTCCTCGATAAATGGGTATCCAAAAAAATTTTTTTTTTCAATTTGAACCAGTAGTTCCTGAGATTTGCGCGTTCAAACAAAGAAACAAACTCTTCAGCATTATATATTAGTATAGATATAGTATGTATTTCCGAATGGTAGTACTGTATTACGCCAGTAGAACTGCGACTTTGATAATTTGGCTGACAGTGGAAGTGTTCTAGTATCATAACACTTATAGCACTGTTGTGACCGTACTGATTTTATAAATAATATTGAAAGAGTACAGAGCAAATTTCTTAGATTTCTGACATTTAAAATAACCGGGATTTATCCCAAATAATATATGAATTATATTGACTTATTACAAATTCACTCTTGTACATCACTTAAAATTCGTAGGGAATTTGCTGCTTGTGCGTTCTTATATAAATTATTACATAATCATATTGACAACCAAGAGTTTCTAAATATGTTACCTTTTCATATACCTAAATACTTCAGCCGGAATCACCAATTGTTTTATTTACCAACCCCAAGAACCTGTCACTTTGCTAATTCGCCTCTGTACAAGACGTGTGGACTTGTAAATAACATTAATTGTAGTAGTTAGACATTTTCAACTGCACATTCAGTGAACTTAAACTTGCATATAAACGTTCTTGATTTTCTGTAATTGGGCTATGCCTGTATGAAAATTACTAAATAAATAAATAAATAAATAAACGTTATAGTAAATACGGCTAGCGCTTTGTCATTCTAGCATTTTCATTTTTACGACTATAGCAGCTATCGCGCTCAAACGCGTTAAGAATCACCTGTATAAAATTATGTGAATTCATTATGCACATCAATTCAATCCAGACAATATGAAGTCTGTGAATCACGTTGTAGAAATCAAGTAGTTATGTGTACCGTAATACAATGAACGTTACGAATCGTTATTGAAAACTCTGAAAACATATCTTGACAGGTGTGAAAATTTACTCGACAGTTGCATAACTCATAATAGGTAAAAGGTGTGCCAAGTCGTAAAGCTATACTCATTTAGCCGAATCGCGACGTTAACGAGTATACATACCTATCTACGATAAAAAATTATTTCCTGTATAGACAATTAACGTAATTATTTGAGTAATTAATTATTTACCATTCCAACCCACAAGTAGGAAACGGTACTATAGTTTAGGTTAAAAATCACTTTTCAAAATTTTACAATGGTCCGACCGCCCAATTGACTGGATTTTTTTACTTGTTTCTGATCAATCGCCTAAAATGATTAATTATTAAAATCGACGTTTCGACTAATAAGGTGGACCTTTAAGAGAAATATATTTTGGCTTTTCATTTTTACAGAAAGAAATGGCGTTATTGAGCTCTTTTTTACTTATTATCGTCATACTAAACATTATTTACACAAATGGTCTGCATAATGTAAGTCTGTTTGTTGGACCAGAAAACAAGTAAAATAATTAATTATTAATAGAGACGTTAAACATATACTATAATATGATTAATTTATCGTTTCATATACAAGTAAATAAATTATACATATTATACTTAATTGATTCAAATATACAAATCATGATTCATGCATATGTTCAATCAATGTATATACTAATTATTTTTGAACAAAATGGCTGAAACTCAACAACAAAACCTTCTTATAAAATTTGAAACATTCACCATAAATTGTAGTATTGAAGATAACAATATTACTAAAAAATATTAATTCGAATATGTATATCAATCGCACAATTAAAATAATTAATTTATTAATATAATCAATGATAAAATTTAAATTATTGTCAGAAATATATTGAACATTATGATTAAATTTAACTTTATTAATTTTTTTTCCTATATATTATTATAAATTATTCATCATTTTTGAATTTTCCCTGATAAATATACAGAGTGATTTGTAAGCAATGGGCCATAGTAAAACGTAAAATGAAGTTAAATTAATTAGGTAAATATGCCTTAGAAAAAGTTTCTCCTTGGAGAAAAAAAAAATGTGTTTAGTAAGGATTTCACCATTTCAACTCCACAAGTGAAGAATGGTTTAATTTAGGTTAACTCACTTTTCAAAATGTTTGCATTTTGAGATCCCCTGAAAGCAAGAAACATATATTTGGAAAAAGTCTGTGCGCCTTTTTGTGAGCATAATAGAGGTCAAACGGCGGTGACGTAACAATAAGATGGCCCCTGGCCTGAGGGGGCCCTCAGCCCGAGGGACCGTTAGGAAAGGAGGAACCTAACATTTATAAATATGAAACTATAACGTGAAGATTTTTTATATTAAGGGAGGGCCCCATCCGAAGAATTTGTCACGGGCTCCAAGTGGTATAGTTACGTCACTGTCAAATAGATGCATGAGCGGATTGAAATCAAAATTTTGGGAGGATGTTTGAGATGAAGGCCTCTATTGTTTTTGGAGAAACTCGGCGCATGTTAAATACTGACAGGTCCACAGAGTGGGTGTTTAATTTTACTTGAGTAATTACGAATCTACTAAAATCAAATAAAGCGGGGTTTCTCCAAAAGCGATAAATGGATTAAACCGAACGAGGCTGGAAACAAGTCGTATTTTTCCAGCTTTAAAAGAATACCGCAGCAAGCAGCACGTAAAGCTTTGGTTCGTGACGGTATTGTTTTGCCAAACTATATTTTCTATCTGATACAGGGACTGTCATAAACTTCGAAAACAGTACTTCTATGTTAACTGATGAATTTTTTGGAAAAAAGAAAACAAAGAAGGCTATCTCATATTTTTCAGGTTACATACTCAACGAAGAAAAAAAGCTCACTTTTCTTCATACTTCGATCGAAAGTACATACTTTCGGCATCAATAGTAAGGCAGAAAGTGTAACATTTACGCATTGGCGGGATTACACGCACTGATGCAGGAAGTACGTACGTTTGGGCGGCAGTAAAGAAAAAACAACCTATCAACTGTTGTTGAGATGTCTTTTCCATAGCCACTCTATTACATTTTAGCTAATAGTCGCGAACGGTTGGCATTCGTGTTTTTACGTATAACCTCAAAGCTGCTTGCCTTGAATTTATCTCTGTTTTTATGCAATTAATAAGTAATTAATTAATTAATGTATTTAATAAGCGTACTTACGACCGAGGTATGAAGGAAAATAGTATACACCACACTGGTCGAAAGTTTGATATACTTGCCTTGCGTGCCATGACGCGCAGTGCAAGACATTAAACTTTCGGCCAGTGTGGTGTAATATACTAAGTATATTTAAATCAGCATTTCCAAATTTCCTACAGAAAGAATAAGTCATTAAGTCATCTAAACAAATCCAAATGCAATCTAACAGATTTTTCCAAACATCAAAATAATATGGCACAACTAATTTTAATTATTATTATTAAAGCCCATATTTGTCTTCATTTTTTATTTAATTCAGTATTTTCGATGCGATGGTGTTTTTGTTGCGCAGTGAAAAGCGAAGAGGGTATGAGAGAGTTCCTTAAAAAACAATTACGAGGTGCTGTTGATGCGATGGTGTTTTAGAAATTATCAATTTCTCACACCTAACATTATTTTCTTCTAACAATATCGATTGACCGCAAGTGGGACGATGATTGTTCTGACCGCAAATGGCACGGCCGCAAGTGGCACTATTTCCTCGAGTTGGCTAACATTGTAGCTGCCAGACGTTATGTCGAACTGAGGTTAACGACGAAACAAAATTTCAAGTCATTTTATTGCCGCATCGCGTCGCCAACGTCGATGTCATACGTCACTTCCTTGTGAACGTGCACTTTGCTTCAATTGTATATGCCATAGAAATTGCTAGACTCCATGCAAAAAGACGACATACAATCGAAACATCTTCTGACGTATTCACAAAGAAATAAACACATGCCACGTTGCATTTCTGTCTGTTGTCCAATTTTACGAATAAGTAGAAATATATAAAAGTTTAACCCTCGGATAAATATTTAAAACGTACGCCACTGGAAAAATGTATTACATTATTATGAAATTAGTTTCATTCTTACACCTTACGCGGATAATTGCCGCATACTATTTGCAAATTATAAAAGTACTTTGCTGGAATTTATTAGAATTGTCAATGACATTAATTTATGATTATCTTTATTTATAAAATTCTGTCCGAAACCACTGAACCGATTTTAAAGAAATTTTTTAAACGTGCCTTACTTGGTCCAACTTGACTATAGGACAGTTTTTATTAAAAAAAATTAAAAATTTAAAAATTCAAGATTTAATGCTTATTAGTGTATTATTTGAGTGTTTGTCTCAAACAACCCCACACAAACCTAGCCTAAAAACCAATAGATTTTTAGCTACTGATATTATGTTTAGCGAGATTTAGATATAGGAATATCCATTGAATTCATAATCTTATAAATATGTTTTCGAGTGCATTGAGTCCGAACATGACATTATTATTTTATAGAAGCTGACACCTTCTAACATTACCTAGTTTTCGACTATTTTTCTATTTCTAAAAAAAATTGGTTGTCTGTAAAGTCGGTTTACGGACGATAGTTTTACGTGATAACGTATTCCGTAATACATAACCTAAATTTATATAATAATTATAATAATTCGAATCTATGATATTGCATCTTTCGCTTCAAATTTAGGTAAATTTTATTAAGTAGAATAATAAAACACTATAAAAAGTACACTATTATTATATAAAAAACAACTATGGCATGTATCTCTTTTGCGCATGCGCCGATATCCCCAAAAAATTTACAAAAATTTCTAGTAAAAATAGATAGAGTAAAAACCGTTTTAAAAACTATATTATTATTATATAAAACATCATTATAAGAGATATATTCTTTTACGCATGCGCCGATGTTCCCCTGCAAAAACAATAGGCCACTTCATATTTGCATATCAAACATCCTCCCAAAATTTGGTGTCGGAATGATAAGAAATGTCAAAAGTGACGTTTGCAACTGTCAAAGTATTATGCTCTAATAATAATTAGTTATTCCAATAGTTAACTTAGAAGGCGTTGCATTTCACAAAATACTAATGTCAAAAAATTGAATTAAACATTAGAAATGCAGCCGTTTTCATGTTAAGACAAGGCATACGTTATTTTCTAATTTCCATGTACGGCAAACAAAGACGACCGACCGCGTCGCGCCATGCATTAGACAACATTGCATTTATACAGCTATTTTTCTATATCAATTTGTATAAAAAAACTGTTTAGGTAAATTCTGTTATACTAAATCTATGTAAAATGTTCTCCTCTTTCGTTTAAGACTGGTTTCAAACCGATCTGATTTAAATTGAGCGAGAAATTAGCAAAAAGCACGCACAGGGTCAGGCGGAACGTTACGCGTTAGGAACGTTACGCGTTAGGAACGTTACGACCGTTAGGAACGTTACACTTTTTCGTGCATGCAGCCGGTGTTTTATCAATTTATAAGATTGGTGATTAATTAATTTATAAGACGTTATCACGTCAAAAAAGGACAAAAGTTGAAGATGGAACATATTTGTGGATTGAATGGATATCCCTATATTGAAAATCTTGTTAAACATATTTGTAGCTAAAAATCTATTAGTTTTTAGGCTATGCGCCTACGGACAGTTTTTAATTTAGTGATCTTTAAGGTAGTACGAGCACCAAGGCAATTTTAAATAAAAGGCTTGATTTTTTTTTATATGAAGTTGGACTAAGTCTAAACCAATTCTGAAAATTTTAGGGGGGGTTGCCCGATTATTTAAATAAATAAATGATTTCAAAAGTAGGCATATTAAACATTGGCTTTATGGTAAAACGGCAGATGGATGATATGTTTTCATTGATTTCTCCAAAACTAGTCGGTGGAAATTAAAAAAAAACTATTTAAATTAAAGTTAAAACCTTAATAAATTATTGAAAACAAAAAAAAAAACCGTTGTTCCCGACTAATTAAAAAGATGTTTAATTAAAAAGATTAAATATCTTTTTAATTAGTCGGGCACAACGGGTTTTTTTTGTTTTCAATAATATATTAAGGTTTTAACTTTAATTTAAATAGTTTTTTTTTAATTTCCACCGACTAGTTTTGGATAAATCTATGAAAACATATAATCCATCTACCGAAATAAGCCTTTTATTTAAAGTTGGCTTGGTGCTCGTACTACCTTAAGCTATAAAATAAAACCACTTTCGATCAATTTAACCAAGAACCAAATCCCATAAGGTTTCTGCGGGATCTTTTTATAATAATTGATCTATCCACACAATGAATAGAGTTTAGTCAAGTGTATCAACAGTGGATATATACGTGCATATGACCAGGTGTGCTATAGACAAGTCGAGGTAAGACAAGCCAATGGCTGATCCCTGCCATTAAACTTAATTGAATTCTGTACGGGACTGCACATCGGAACCACTGACTCGTACGCCGTAGCCTCAGAAGAACTCCACCCCACAAAACCTCTGACACATTGACTTGGTGTACAAAGTCTTACCGCCCTCTACACTGTCCTGTTCAGTGATATTGAAAAACGTCACGATTTATTAGCACTTTTAAAAATCAAACATCCTATAAATTCTGTCCTTTAAACTTTTATACGATACTTATAGTCTAAGATCCGATATTAGAAATATATACGCTCATCAGTTATTTGATGATGACAAAGATTATAATATGTTAGATAATATATATAAATCGCACATGGGTTGCCTAGCAAAATCGCGTACCGATGCTGTTAAATTAAATAAATTCATCATTGATTTTATACATAAATATAAAGTTATCCACATAAACATACCTTGTAAATCGTAGTGTTCTGTATATTTTGAGTTTATTTGTTTTGTTAACATCTTATTAGTGTCATATTCTCTCATATTAGGCTTGATTTATGATTAACAAATCGGGGAAGTTGATCCAAAAAAGTCAATTAAAATTTATTTAATTTTACAGGATCGGTACGCGATTTAGCTAGGCAAGCCTAACATATAATCTTTGTCATCGTCAAAGAACAGATGAGGGTATATAGTTCTAATACCGGGTCTCGCACTATTATGTGGTCACATGGCAAAGTGGCTTATAGAAAATAGTTTCCTACCAAAAAATGGACCAAGTTCTTTTCTGCCAGTTTGTTCAGTCACTAAAACGATGAAAATATAGAGTGATACCAAGTTTTATTCCAATAATTAGGTATTGGTCCATTTTTCACTGGTTATTGAAATAGATTAAAGAAGAAAAACATAATATCGTCTAGTTTATCGTTTTTAATAATAATAAATAAGAGAGTTATAGTTAATTAAAAATTGACCACCTATTGAACAATAAATAATAATGCGTTTAACGTCCGTTTCTCGACTGTATGTCATAACAGACGCCATTCGCACAATTACTATTTTTAATCTAGCACACTTCCCGTTATTTTTCTACATTTTCTTCAACTTCAACTAATTAATAGCAATGAGCGAAGAACGGAATAGGACATTAGGATAAGGTAGGCAAACTTTGAGCATAGGAGTGTGACAGGTAATCGGCCATGGCCTTGAATTAAGAACCGTTCCCATATTTATCTGGAATTATTAAGAGAAACCATGGAAAACCTCGCCAAGGTGACCGGTATAGGAAGTACCGTTTCTCGGCGAGAGGCAGCAGGAAAAAGTCCCAGCCACATCTGCCCCGCCGGGATTCTAACCCGGTACCTCCCGTATGCGAGTCTAGTGCTCTAACCAATACGCTACACCGCTCGATGTTCATGCAATAAAGGAAATCCGAACTTTCTCGTCGACGATTTCTACGTTAGCTCTGGCTGATGAAAATTGTACGTGGTTTAATAATAATTTCAACTGAATTTCATAAACAAATTATTGTAATAATAATTAAACACAAAGACGTGCGGAGTGTACACGTCTCCCCCCTTTGTGTAAAAGGTTTCTTAACAATACATTCGTCGCTCTAACAACAAAATAACAACCGAGAAATGACAACAAACAAACAACAACAATGTGTCGTACTTTAAACTTTGTTACGTGTAATATTTATGAGCGAGAAAACTTTACTCGTCAACTCGCAACGACAAATTATCTGCTCTTACATCATAACTAACAAAACATACGTGCTTGATTCATAAATTGTACAATGTGTTTTAATTTTGATGGAATTATGCCAGGTTTTGAAGAAAAACTGTTCAGACCTTTGGGATGACTGTATAAATAAAATTTTTTTAGGCCTGAGAACGGTCTGAGGTCGTTAATGAACTTACTTAAGGGGTTAGGCCTCCTTGACGCTCGGAAAACTGGGTATAAAAAGAAACATTTTTTTGGCGCAGCCGTTAAGTATATAAAGTGATCGTTATTTTACACATAATAATATATAGTATAGTATTTTTATGTACAATTTGCAATATTGAAGATTAAAAAAAAATAAAAAATTACGGAGATATGAGCCGACAAGTAGAACCCTCTTTTGAAAATCCTTGTTGATGGTGTACTCGATTTCTCTCTTAGGCATTGTTAGAAACATAAAAAATGTTTTTCTTATTTAAAAGAAAAATATGTGTAGTGCGACGTAGGATACAAATTCTCAATTTTTTTATAGAAAAACTCGTATACTTATTCATCGAAGTTTTGAGTTTGAAAAATTTATAACTTTTGAACATGGTACCCAATCAAAAAATTTTACGTCACATTTTTGGATAACATTATAGAAAATATGTGTTGTAAATTTTAATCAAATCGGTTGAGTGTATCTTGGGATATCATGTACACCGTTTTGAAAAATGTTGTTTTGAGAAAAACGCAAAAGAAAAAACTAACTGATTGAATGCTCTGTGACTACTAATATGAACTAGTTATTGGTATAACTACGGTAATAGTTTGAATTTTGGAATAGTTAAACGCTTAAAATATTCTCAAAGGTATAAACAATTCATCTATAGTTACCCTAAAAAATGTTTTTTTGAAAATCTCAAGGTGGCATAACCTCTTAAACGTAAGATTGCATTCGCAAAAAAACGAAATATGATAGATATAAGAAATATTTTGTATTTTAAATTTCATGGAATTCCTAAAATATTTTTCCAAGTTAAAAAAAAAATTAGCCAATTTGAAACACGCAAAATGGCAATATTTTGAGTATGAATAGTACATTCATTCTCAAAATACTGCCATTTGAAACAAATTAAATAACGTCTCTGTGAGCAAGAAATATCTAGTAAAAAATACAGTGTAACCTCTTTATAACGCCATTCGTTATAACGAAAAACTCTCTATAATGTAAAAATTTTTACAATTTGGTTGATTTACCTTAATTACATTTACATTAATACCCTCTTTATATAGCGCAACAGCCATTCTCTATTACGAAGAAATATGTTCATATTTAGGCGTCAGCAAATATTTACAACGTAAAGAGGACGATTCTGAACTATTCAATAAGCGCTTGATGCTGCCTAACTTTCCTATTGTTTAATGAAGATGAAGGCATGCGTAAGATACTTAATAAAATACAAAACAAATATTGACACAGCAAAAAACGTTAGGCAATAGGCAAAGTTAACAGACTATATGTGTTGGGAATAAATTCATTAGGTGAAATTTGGTTCTTTTTCTTTCTTCCCTCCATATAACAAAAACTTTTTAAAACGAAAAAAAAAATGCTCGGTCCCTTGAGATTCGTTATAAAGAGGTTACACTGTATATATATTACGATATGTGCTTTTCGTTATAGCCATCTTAATCACTAATTATAACCTGAATGATATTGATATCTGATATCAACTTCCCTAAAATAATGATCGAAATACCGTGTTTAATTATATTCTATTACAAAAGTATACATGGATAATAATTTTCCAGGCAATCACTGCTCCGAATGTGAACATTAGTAATGTATAATTGAACACATTTTGATGATGTTATGTTATACTTACTTGTGCTACGATATAATGTGTGAAGTCGAGTCAGTACTATAGAGCCGGTGTAGCAGGGTACGTACCTTTGCTCGATTACCGGTGGGACAGTGGAGTTGCTACATTTGGGTCGAGTGGGACGGTAATACGCCGGTAATGAATGCTCTCAACTTACCTGTCGTAATAGTAGTCCCTGAAACAGAGAGAAACACACGTCAGATAGTCGGTTTACACAGCATAACGTAATGCGGCGCAATCTATTGTCTACACAGAATGTGTTCACTGTTGGGTCATCGAATTTTAAACGTCGGACTCTAAAATATAATGAACGTAATATGTACAGAAGTAAAGTTTTATGTAGGTACTGATAATAACGACGGAAAAAATCATGCGATCGATGTTTAAAACAAAAAAATTACTTACTAAAGAAAAAAAAACAAGAAACACCTGAATACCACTCTTAAAATTGCACGATTGGACCCATTTTAAATATAGGCTTCGTGCGGTGAGGGATTTTAACATGTGGGCCAAATTTTATTTAAATTGATTAAGTCTGTCGAAAGTTATCGTGCTCACACATATATTAGTTAGAGAGATGGTGACAGAAATGGTCAAGGACTACTTGGTGGCAGAAACACTTTTTTTCGTGTAGTCTGAGTCCCCCTCTACAAATCCGCTTAATAGAGTAAGGGTCTAGCGCGTTGCGGTACGACGCTGGGACACCTTTAAAAAAAACAGCAAAATTCAAAATTCCTCTACTAAATGGCTGAAAATGACTGAACAGCATCTGGGGGCCTCCTAGTTTCAGAAAAAAATATTTTCTGTCAATTTACCCCCTGCAGAGACTGTTAGTATAATAAATAAATTTACAAAAAAAGCTCGGTGAGTGAAACCAAGCTCAAACGGTTCGTCTTCTTGTAGAGAATCCCGAGGTACAGTTTTCTGCCCAAATCGACCTTGCCAAAATGTTTAACATGGTATTCAGGTAAAGTATTAACGGCAATTAGTACATTAAATTGGCAGATTAAGATCTAACAGTGACAAAATTGGCAGATATTATTTTCTTCAAACTTTTTGGGTACTAATAAAAAGCCTGATAAGAATTTCTGCGACCGAGCGAGGGTTTCGAAAGATAGTAAAGTCACTTGGAGCCACGAATATGTTTTCTCGTATTCCGGACCACTGAATCAACCATTATGTCATGTTTTAATTTTTTTGACTTTTTTTTCGATTTTTTGAAAGGATTTTTAAAATCTCTGCAGGGAGTAAATTGGCAGAAAATATTTTTTCTGCAACTAGGAGGTCCCTCAGATGCTGTTCAGTCATTTTCTGTCATTTTGTGGAAGAATTTTGAATTTTGCTGTTTTTTAAGTGCTCCAGCGTCGTACCGCAACTCGCTAGACCCCCACTCCGCAAAGCGGATTCGTAGAGGGGGACTCAGACTATACGAAAGAGAGCGTTTCTGCAACCAAGTGCTTCTTGACCATTTCTGTCACCATCCTCCAACTGTACAGTGTGAGGCACATAAAGCAATAGCACTCAAACTATTGATCATATCCAAAAATGTTTCAGACAAAAGTTTTAGTGTTCGAGAAGGTCGTCATACTGGACCACCCTATTTGTTTATTGGTGGAGGCGCTGAAGCTACGTCAAGGTCAACTTCACTTTTTTAAACGAAACCATGATGTATTTTTTTTTCGATGACATTATTAGCGATTTTAAGACGAATTCAGCAACCTACAACACAAGGTCATTCAAATTATTTTATTTTTATTTATTTAAAAAAAATTCAAAATTTTTATTTTTAGAATATTCTGTTCAATATTCAGAATATTCAAAATAGTCACGTCACAAATGTCATCATTTCGAGCATCTTCCGGAGGTAGACCCAAGCAAAGGTTAGTGGATCCTTTAAAAGTGAATATTCCGATATGTTTAGATTTTTCGACTACGATTTTGCGTGATTAGAATGACCTTGTGTTGTAGGTTGCTGAATTCGTCTTAAAATCACTAATAATGTCATCGACAAAAAATAGATGGTTTCGTAAAAAAAGTGAAGTTGACCTTGACGTAGCTTCAGTGCCTCCACCGATAAAAAAATAGGGTGGTCAAGTATGACGGCCTTCTCGAACACTAAAACTTTTGTCTGAAACATTTTTGGATATGATCAATAGTTTGAGTGCTATTGCTCTGTAACACTGTATGTTCCTCACCCTGTATATACATAGTACCTACATAAACATTTTTAAAAATTATACCAAACTGTTCATGAGGCTATTAAACGTCGATCCCCAGGACATGCGATCTGGTCGACGTCAATAGTGTATGTGCCACATGGCAAATACACTAATAAAGGATTAGAAGACATCATTGATGTTTATACGTTGGGTGACGTAAAGAGTACGTGATGTTTTTCTGGATACAATCCTGTTTAAACACAATGAAAAGGTATGCAATGTGGTACCACTAATAACACGCCGTCAGCAGGACGTAGGGAAAGTCCCAGGACTCTCACAGACCTACTGCTATTGCAGCTACTTAGCCACTACAAATCACTGTCATGACCTCTAATTACACAGCCGTGTCAAAAGATTCGCATGCGTAAATTTGTTTGTAAAAGGCGTTAGTTTGGAATGTATTGTGTTATACTCTCTCGCAGTCCTTTTGTATATTCAGTGCTATCTCTCTGGTGTGTTGTGTTGCGGTAAAGTTGGTATTGGTTTGGAAAAAATAACATTCCTGACTACATGAAAGAAACGTACTACGCATTATTTAAATATTTAAAATTTTATTCTGTACTTAAAAATCAAAAATTCTTAAAATATTTTATTTTAAAAAAATCATTCTTTTATTTCGTTGAGGAAGTGCTTTCGAAAAAAAAGTTTCGGGAAAAAGTTGTAAGAAATCAAGGGAAAAAGACATTAGTGATTTTTTTTCCTTTGGTGGAGGTTCTTCCGAGATATTAAGGTCACCTCTACTTTTTTAAACAGGAACCCATATTTTTTATTTTGGATTATTGTTCTTCGGCTCAAAGAAAAAAACTCTTTGCGCTAAACATTTTATTGATTTGATGCAACCTGAACCACTGTTTGGTTCTCAATTCATCCCACTTTTTTTGTTTATGCCTCGCATAGGCTGAGCTGTCACATTGTATGTGCGTGTGCTCAGCATCCTCGAAAACTAGTTGCATCAGACAATAGTCGGGTTGTTTTTGACTCTCACAATCCACTAAAATAAGAAACAGCCAAACAGCGGTTCAGGATTGCATCAAATTGAAAAATGTTTGGTACAAAAAGGATTATCTTTCAATTAAAGAACAATAATCACATAAAAATATGAGGTTTTATTTAAAAACGTGGAGGTGCCTTGATATCTCGGAAGCATATCCACTAAATTTAAAAAAAAAACTACACCAATGTTCTTCTCTCCTGATACCTACCTATAATTTTGTGTTAAAGTGTAAACTACATTTAACGTCGCTCGATATAACGACAAACTCCTTAAAATGTCGAAATTACTAAACTCCTGTTGGTTTACCTTGTTGCTCATACAATGATACACTCTAAATAACGACAACAATACGCCACCATTAAGCAATAAACAGTACTTGTTTGTTATTTTGTTGCTTTGTAGTCGGAACCATGCGTACCGAAGACTCTAAGCAATTCATTTGTTTGTTGGGATTATCTTTCATATGTTTAGCTCAGCTGCTTATCCATAAGTTGCCATATTGTTAGTTGCCCACAAACTTGCAAACTGTGAACATGGCGAGTGAAAGAAAATCTTTGTGTATTGACCAAAAAGTTTTATTAATACGCGCAATAGAGGCGGGAGAAAAGATAAGTGATGTTGGAAGACGCTTTGGATTCAGTCGATCGACTGAATCGACAGTGTGGATTACTCGTATTGGAATAATGGATTATTTCTTCTCTCCGTTTAACGATAACTCTCAATAACCCCACAAAGTGAACAGTCCCTTGAGTGTCGCTATATAGAGTTTACAAGGTAAATATAAAACAATACCTATCTTATGCATATTTGAGGACGGACGGCGTATAAATTTAAAATATTGTCAGCGGCTGCGGTAAATTTTATTCACGAACAATCAAACAGAAATAACAATCACGTTAATTGGTCGGTAAACAACCGTTTAATTAATAATTGGGCGCGTTCAGTTAGTCTCTGTATACGTAAACATATCGCCCATCGCCCATGTAAATGGCAGCGATAATGCGTACGGTGCGGTACTACTTTTTATTTTATGAGCAGTCGTAAAATAAAACTGTTCTCTGCACAGCCGCAACAATGACACGGCGCTGCTCGCAGTCTCTCTGTTCATTCAAAATTGTATGCAATTGAATGTTGTGTATATGTTTAGTATTTACTATGTTTGGTAATTTAATATTTTTGTAGGCGCGAACTGCTATACTAATTAAAATTATATTATTAATGACATGAAAACGAGTATAAGATATTTTAGAATTACACTTTTTAATAGAATAGCGATAGGGAATCCCCCAACTCGATATAATTTAATTTCTTGAATAAGTCATTCTCATATCGAACTGGGACAAAATCATATTTACAAATTATTTTTTTACATTCTAGTAAATATTATGAAAGCGTGTTTTTTTAGTATTTTTCTTAACTATAATTTTATATCAGCCAAACTTATCATGTTAAAAAAAAAAAACAAAAACAGACAGAGAGACGTGAGACGATGTCTAAAGCGGCCTATACTCTAGCAATATTATTGCGCAATATTTCAGATTGCACAATATTATTGACAGTCTGTGAATGATATTGAAACATTGTGCAATATATTGAGTATATCAAAATCGGTTTGATATTTATTGTGCAATCTAAAAAAAGTTACAGTCTGTGGTTAATATTGCACAATAAAAATTATTATTATATTATTGCACAATAATATTGTACAAACACTGATTTTTAACCTAGATTTGCCCTATACAGCAGAATTAAATTGCTCAATATTTATCTCTGAAAAGTCCTGATCAGTGAACATGCTAAGTGATGTTGAAACAAGTTGTGTTGCCATCGCACTGGCTTTATGCTTGCGAAAAAAAACCAAGAAAAAGCGTAAATGGATGAAAGAGTGGTATAAAAAAAGAGATAGGTACATCCACGAAAATTTGCTAAGTGACCCGAAAATAAGCGAACCAAAAGATTTTTGCAACTTTCTCCGAATGGACGCTTCAACATTTTATGAACTTTTAAAAATGGTAACCCCCGCTATTGAGAAAAAGAACACCCATCTGCGAGCCGTTTTCTTCCAATCCAGCGTTTGTCAATTACAACTGGTTATTATTGTGCAATATTAACCACAGACTGTAACTTTTTTTAGATTGCATAATAAATATCAAAACGATTTTGATATGCACAATATATTGTACAATGTTCCAATATCATTCATAGACTGTCAATAATATTGCACAATATAAAATATTGCGCAATATTATTGACAGTCTAGGGGCTGTTTTTTATATTCTCAATATATTGTACAATATTTCAGTATCATTCACAGACTGTCAATAATATTGTACAATATAAAATATTGCGCAATATTATTGTCAGTCTAGGGGCCGCACCTGAAATTTTCAATTTTTTGTGCAATTTTATTCGATAATATTGAAAGTCTAGTGACGTTTCAATTTTTTGTGCAATATTATTGCGTAATAATATTGCTAGTATATAGGCCGCTTTATCTTATCGTATCGGTTTTGCTGCTAGTTTTAACTGTTAGTTTTCAAGCGCCGGTTTTTGCGATGGCTTTTATGCGTTAGCCTCACACGATGCATGTATTTCAGCTTGCTTTGTAGACGAGTTTGGTACGCGTGCAGTGACAGTTCGAATGTTAACAAAAGTAAACGTTTATTCTCTCAGAACAGAACACACACTATAGCACAGTGTTTGTTTGTGGGCGTTAGTCCACGTCGCCTACGTGACAAGATACCGTTTTCTGATTGGTTCTTGCTCAGAACAAGTAAGAAAAATAGCCCCGGTTCTAATTTTGAAATCCATCTTGTCACCTCGAAGGTAAGCCCGCAGTGAGATCATTTCCATCTTCGTAACCCGCACGGCAGCCAGTCCAAGTCCCAACAGTGTTTCTAGCCATAAAACTAGCTTCGTGTGAAACGGCCTTTAGACGATTGCGAAGGTTTCCTGCGTAGTCTAATAATCATTGCCTTACTTTGCTCCTTTTTATTAAGAGTGTGTTGAACAAAATGCTGCTATTGTTATTGGGTCCCACTGCTAATGTAAAAATAACCATGTTTCTTTGCTTTCGCATTTTTTTTTTGTCGTTAGCGTGGAATTAATTTCATACAATTTATTTATATTTAGTGTGTTAGTTGAATATTTTAGTATCAACAAAGTAATAAAAAGTTTTAGAAAGAAAATTTCTTTAGTAATATAGAAAATATACAGCCGTTGTAAAAAAGCAACAATTTTAACGCATTTAGTTGAGAATAAAAACAACACGTGAAAGAAATAAAACAGAACACGCAAACAAAATGTGTTCAGGTGATATATACACACATACGCCGGCTTGCGAAAGGAAACAGAAATCTTTTGGTGTTGTTTTAGCAAGATGTTGTTTTTCTATAAAACCATGGCAATAAACTGGCGACACAAACATTATTATGTACATTATATAGCGGGCGGGAAACCGTAAAGTACACTCTCTGATGTCGCAGTGGCGTGCCAATTATTTTGCGTTAAAAACAAATTGGCCGTTTGGAGTAAACTTTTACATTTCATAATTGTTTCTTTGCCATGCATGCCTGGGTACGGGTAGTTAACTGGGAAAAGACGAGATCGTTCACAGAACAAATGCGCAGATCCGTATTTTGCAGATCATAGCTTAAGGCTGCTGCATACGAGGCTAGAAATGCTGCTAGGACTTCTGCTAGCCGGTAGACTGGGTACGAAGCTGGAAAGACGTCACTGCGGTCTCGCCTTCTAGCTCACAAAATAGGTTTTAAATTTAGAACAGGGGCTATTTCCCTTGCTAGGTCCGTTGCTAGGTATGAGAAAGAACTAATCTTGTCACATGGGCAACATGAACAAACGCCCACAAACCAACATGGCGCCATTCTGCTCAGAGTCAGACAACAGACACGGTTTGCCTTGTGTTTATATTTGAACTGTCACTGCGCAGGCACTAGATCTTTTCATAAAACTAACTTAAAAAGACGTCTCGTGTGAAGCGAGCACATATAACAACTAAGTCAAGAAAACCAGTGTTAGAAAATTACTAGGCAAATCTAGGTGTGAATCGAGCAGCGTTTCTAGCCTCGTGTGCAGCGGCCTTTAGACAACGAAAGGACCGTAGAAACAAATCGCAAATACGTCGTTGACATTATATACTTTTCACAAATTTTGTTAGTTCAACTAATAAAGTTTGGAGGTCGCCGCCAATTAACTGAAAGTACATAGATATATACAAAGTAATAGTAACTTTTCCATCGACGTCAAAACTTTTTATTATTTCCCCTTTTTTAGTGTTTTTTTTGACAGAGGTTCGATCTTAAAAAAAAATTATCACTATACTAACTACTCGTTATTTTTGAATAGCGGCCCGGCCTGGTTTTACTCGCGGGTGCGATCGATACATTTTCTGTAGTCGGAAAATTCTGCAAAATGTATTTCATTAAGAAACGATTACAGTCCCGAAATGTCTAAATTAATAGCTTTGAGCTGACATGTCGCTAGTTGGTAGTGCCCGCTAACTCACACTGTTATAGTTGCCGCTATATGTGCTACGGTAACGCGCCATTTGAAGGTAACCATTTGCGCCCGCCTACTTGAAGTCGCTACATGATTAGGATACAGTTTTTCTTGACAAAACACCGTTATTTTGTACAAAATATTCGCAAATTATATACAGAAACCTTCCTCGTTTATAGATCTTTCTATTAGTGAAAACCGTATGAAAATCCGCTCGGTAGTTTTTGAGTTTATCGTGTTCAGACAGACGTGGCGGAGAGACTTTATTTTTGAGGTATTTCGGGTGCACCACACGACTTTACTACGCTACTGTGTGTGAACACATAGGCATTGTTTTTACTTTCTGCACAAATATACATTATGACCATATATAGCAGAGCTATATGAGCTTCATTAAGACAATAATGAACGAGCGCGTTAGACCATAAACAATGCTCGCCTTTATGTTGAGACACCCCTGACATAACATTACTCGTTGTTTATGGACACCCCTAACTCTTCGCCGCCGTCGTCGTCGTCGTTGTATTAATAGTGCCTATAACGATTAACCGTTGCTTATAACGCTAAACCGGTTTAATGTTCTCTCTCGTTCCTGAATTAATTGGCGGATAACGTTCCGTACGACGTGTCCCGGAAAATTTTCAACAAACGGAAAAATAAATAAAACACATTTTTTTATAATGCTGGACTTTTCCTATAATGCTGGAGTTTTCAGAAAAGCTCGCTTGACAATGACTTTGTATTTTGGTTTATCGATTTTTTACCCACGACGGAACGGATAAGGTATGTGCGTTTATTTATTTATTTTTTATTTATTTATTCTTTATTCCTTTAAATATATTTACATTTTTATCCATTTACGAAAAAAAAAACGTTAAGAATTTTCTCACCCAACTTGGCAAGCCAGTGCTAGGGTGGGAGCTCAACCACTTGATCGGACATAATAAAACACAAAAAATAAAAACAAAATTTTAATGTTATAATCTTAGAGAGTATAAATTTCATTCTTTTAATTATTATTTTTTATTTATTTTTTTTTATTTCCCTCTTTTTCCTTTTTTGGGGTCAGCAAATTATGTTTAGGGTGAGAGATTGTTTGTTTGTGTGTGTACTCGAATGTCGCCATGTATCTCGGAAACGGTTTGATCAATCCAGATACGGTTTTCTGTAACGGGTCTGCGATGGTTCTTAGCGCAGAAAATCTCTAAAAAGTTCAAAACAAAATTAAAAATGATGAAACAACCCACGGGCCACGACGGATGCTAACGTTGTAATTGAAAAAGGATTAAATAAAATTTTAAAATCCCCCGACTAGAAAGAGGTAAGTAACCCAAGAAAATCCGTCGGGGGCTGCCATTCGCATCCCTGAAATGAATTAAAATATTGCAATTTTAGAGTATTGAAATCACGTTGGGTACGTAAATAATTGTAGTCTTCAATTGATATTAATTCAGGGCACCGAATGGCAGCCCCCGACGGATTTTCTTTGGTTACTTACAGCGTTGCCAGTTTTTTTTTTTGCCAAATCGGGATTTTGGAACTCTTTGAGTGAAAACAGCGGGACTCTTTCGTCGAAAGCGGGACATAGTAAAAAACGTATATAATCAGAAGTTTTCAAATACCTATTTATCTTTTTATTTGAATAAAAATTACGTTTACGTGATAATAGATAGCAAAAATAGCCACAGAAAATGTATTTTAATAAAAATATAATATTTTAAATCAGATTTACCCTATCGTTAAATAGTTGAGTCTTATTCGTCTTCAGAATAAAAAAAAAAAACAGAAATCAAAATCAAAAAAGTTTTATTCATTAGAAAAATATGGCGTTTCAAACAATAGTCTGTGGAGTAAGTGTTAGAAATTGCAACTTACAATAAGAGAATAATTATTTATTCATGATATTTCTGTGAAGATTTTACTTCTTTTAAAGTTATCCCCGAGTTATCCCCGAAAAGCGGGACTGAGCTTGTTCCGGCGCGGGACATTTAATTTTGATTTAAAAATCGGGACGTCCCGCCAAAATCGGGACGTCTGGCAACGCTGGTTACTTACCTCCTTTTAGTCGAGGGATTTTAAAATTTTATTTGATCCTTTTTCAATTACTTACAACGTTTACATCCGTTTTTCAAATTTTGTAATTTTGTCTTTTTTTATGTTTTCAACAAAAATTAACCAGAGACAAACTTATTGGGACCCGGGATCCTATAGTAACGCCAATGCAAATGGTCGGATCGATGAATGAACATTGCATCATTCAATAAATAACTGAACCAAATATATTATTTACATTCTTTACTTAAATGTACCAAAGCTCGAACAATTCATGTCTTGGCATCAAAAAGTCGTATATATTTTTTTGTTCAGACAGCACAATAAAAAAATCTTTGTGTTCACGTGTCGTAAATTTAACACGTTGAGTTGTACATGATTCAGACGTGAGTCAGTTGCGGGTCAATAAAATCAAATCTATTTATAAGCCCAATGTTTGGTCATCGTTACTTTACGATTGTAAACATCGTATAAATTGTAAAGTGGCGTTAAAGAGGCCACAACCCGTGTATTTTACTTAGTATTGTTGTTATTTAAGTTGTAAATCCAGTTTAAACAAACATTTCTCTTCACTACAAACATTGCGTAAAGGCCGCTGCACACGAGGCTAGTTTTTCCGCAAGAAACAATGCTGGCTGCCGTGTGAATTACGAAGATTGAAATGACGTCACTGTGGGCTCGCATGCGTGATGGATTTCTATAATAATTATAATGACTTGGCAATTACACGGCACCATATTCTACTAATTGAAATACTTTATTCTTAAGTGCACTGTTTCGATTTACTTAGTAATCGAAACAGTAGATTATTCTTTCATAATTATGGTGCCGTGCAATTGCCAAATCATTATTAATTAATATAGAAATAAAGATGTCTAATATTGATACGGTCACTATAAATGTTGATAGGCAATTGATTAGATAATAATTTATAACAAAGTTGTTGGACAGGTGCTTCTATAGACTAAAATAACCGACTTGGTTTTACATGAGATCTCACAACTTTTTGTAGCGGAGACTTGGCATTTTTTTAAATTTTACTTTAACTTTAACAACAATAATTTTAACCATAACAACTGTAACAAAAATAATTTAAAACTTTTTATATATAAATCTCCTAGATCTCCGAAGATTTCATAAAGTTTGCCGAAACGTCAGACAATAAATCCAATATTTAAACAGGATCATCATCACTCTAAATTATTAGAGTTATTTTTATGTTTTTGATGGGATCTCATTTTTTTAGTAGGCCATCCTCCTTTTTTTCTCGGGTAATATATTTTGTCTGTCAGCTACTGATTTTCTTAAAGCCCACTCCCTGTCTGTATTGAATTTTCGAATAATAAAATTTCGAGATTTTTCATTTTTTTCTTTCCTTTATAGGCTAAACGCTAACTAAAATTCAAAAATTTAAGTTTGTGAGACTGTTAGAAGTACCTTACAATTTTGATGATCGGTGAGTGTGTCAGTGACAAAATTAAAGAACTTTGACTACCAATAATTCGTAAACTACAAGGTATACTTATTAGGTATATTGACAATATAGCCAGCTAGAGCACTAAAAATTCAAATTCTTACTTTATCCACAACAAAGTTACACGAGGGTCAAAAGCGCCGTGAGTCGTTTCGATAAAAGGTATGGCAGTGCTATAGACTTGGCGGGGGCACTGCCGTGCTCCCTGATAAAGTAACAATTTTGCTCATCCTTTCAAGGAAGTTTCTTCGGTTTATGTCATACAAACACACGACCGTACGTACACCGTATTATTTTACTGTCGTAAACACCGAGAGTTGGCACTATTGCACAACACATACATTCTGTATGTAAACGAAACACACATTATGGTTTTTATGATTCACGGTTGGCGGTTCAGAACTATATGTAAAATCTCACAAACGTATTCTTTTGTATGAAATCTGATCCGATTACTTTGAAAAGGATCAAAGCTGTTGCGGTCGAGTGTAAAGACAACTAAATTAACAGTTCCGATCGTTATTTTTTTACAAAAATATACTGAAAACGTATAGAATGTCCCAGATAAAGTTAAAGAAGCGTATAAGCTGCTTAATTTCAATTTCATACATATGATATATCATATATCCCTTTACAAGCGGCGAAACTTTTTTTTGTTTTTGACCAAAAAACCTAGAAAAATTATTTTAAAAAAATGTGTACCCATCCCCGTTTTAAGTGTGAAAATAATATAATAGTTTTGCAAAAACTATTGCAGATATCTAAATATCTGCAATAGTTTTTGCAAAACTATTATATTATATATATATATATCCCCGTTTTAAGTGTGAAAATAATATAATAGTTTTGCAAAAACTATTGCAGATATTTAGATATCTGCAATAGTTTTTGCAAAACTATTATATTATTTTCACACTTAAAACGGGGATGGGTACACATTTTTTTAAAATAATTTTTCTAGGTTTTTTGGTCAAAAACAAAAAAAAGTTTCGCCGCTTGTAAAAAAAAAACTCGGGTCGCAGTGCGAAACCCTGCCGACAATATAGTGTATTTGCTTTAATAGGCAGTGTGGCTATTGTATAAACTTTGATTTTGAACAAAATAAAAAAAAATTACCCCTTAATACACCCCTTAAAACAACATTTTTTACTTAATTTCAATACTACATATCAATTCAACATCTGTACCAAATTATATATACCTACCCTTCAGTATGTAAATCTATATGTGTTTTCATAAAATTTGTAAGTCCGGTCCTGTCGGGCCGATTTTATTAAAATTTTAGCAGCACATTTTAATAATTACTAAAGGGTTAAATTTCAAATTTGAAGTGATTCCGATAATTTTTTCGGTATTTTTGGGCCCTAAAACTTTTTTCAACCCCTAAATACCACCCTTAACATGGCCCGATTGAGCCCATTTTAAATAGGCTTCGTGCGGTGATGGATTCCAACGTGTGGACCAAATTTGGTTTAAATCGATTAAGTCTGTCGAGAGTTATCGTGCTAACACATATATATATATATATATAAATATATATATATATATATATATATATATATATATATATATATATATATATATATATATATATATATACATATATAAACATACTTTTCCAAAAATGGTGCCAAAGTGTTTAGAAGGCTATGAAACGTCGAGAAAATTTGGTCCGACCCCTAGGTCCCGCCATCCCACCGACGCCAATAGTGTAAGTGCCTTATGGCAAATACACTAAAAAGGATTCTGAAAGAGCAGGAAATTTCCAACAAAAAATCTTTCGAAACTCAGCCACCAATATTTTTTAATTTTAATTTAGAGGTGAAAATAGGGCTAAACATTTTTTTGCTATTTTTATGTGATTTTCAATATTTTCGTGTCTTTTAGCTTGTATAAAAAATAGAAAAAAAATTGTTAGCCCTATTTTCACCTCCAAATTAAAATTATAAATATTGGTGGTAGAGTTCCAGGATATGGAACTTTTTGTGGGAAATTTCCTGCTCTTTCTGAATCTTTTTTGTTATTTCAGATAATCTCAAAACACCAAATCCCTCTTTTTTCTTTTACTAAAATGTTTATAACTTTTGCAATTTTTTCATCCCCACTTCAATTTTTTCAAAAAGTTTCTGGATGTCATTCCGAATCGAATGACGCCATGATCATAATTTTCACTAAAGGAGGACTGGAATTCATCAAAAAGGGACAAGTGAACTAGATTATTATTTACCTATAATGTATATGTCACACCCAAAATTCCAATATTCTAGTTTAGAGAAAACCAAACACAAGGCTCCCTTCTGTCACTACAGACTCTAAATATATAAGTTCTCGCGCGTCTATAATCTACAATCTAATGTAATCCCACCATCTCTAGGAATTTTCTTGAATTTCGTAAGCTAAGCGTGAAATAACAGCTTCATCAATCTAATCTAATCTAATCATTTAATAATAACCGATTGTTGATAAAAAAATTTTAACTTATCCTGATCTTTTAAGGAAGAACTAGAAATGATTTATGTGGTCTAGGATAAACGAGTTATTCGAATCGCTAACTAGTTTCAGGCGGTATTGCAGGAAATCGGAAATGTATAAATATTGCTCATTTCTTTCTTGAAGAATCGAAATTTTAAATCATTTCAATAATATGTTTTTGATAACAACAATTTTCATAATAAGTGATTTGTTCTTTTAACATTTCAGTTTTTTCAAGTCTCATATTCCAGCTGTTTGTAAGTTATTAAAAAAATGGAGATAAAAATCGTTTTTAGCTATGTAACAAACAAGTTAAAAATAATTGTTTATGTTTTCATGATTCAACAAAAACGAGCTAAATAAGCAAGTTTTATTTTATGTATGTACATTTTTTACTCACCAATCGTTTCCAGTTTTGGCAACGTTTTGTCGTTTACGGCCAGTTTGGTGCGGTTTTGGTTCAGCCACCATGTTCACATCTGAAAAAATAAGAAACACATTTAAATAAAAAGATTGATAAAAAAAAGGACATAGATATCATTGGGTGCTAAAAATTTTAATTATAGATTTTTTTTTATTCTTTCTTTTCGTAACCTGATATAAACAGAAATTGAGGTTTCATTATTGTAGAGCAGTGACTAATACTCATAGTTTGACAATGCAATACAAGCGGCACAGTTTATATGCATGAACAAAAATCAACCGCGTGTGAAAAACAAGTTTTGTATTTTGCTCACCTGACCGACAAACCACTTCAATGCGTTTGGATATTAAACAAATGAATATGCATTGTATGCATATAGATGCGCATTTGTTGTCATTCATTTGTTTGACATTTTAACCTATGATAATTGAGATGCGTCAATTTGAAAATTTAGATTGATGATATAAATTATGATTTAATAGAACAGGATTAACTACTTAGAGGAAATATATTCATGTATACATTTTGTTTATTCTCTATAAAATTCAACTTTATTAGCGAAAAATAAAATCAAGTTCTTTTTCAGTTGGGACACGCTCTAATTAAATAGTTACCTAATTTTTTAGTAACTGACACACGCAAAGGACCCCGCACAAACCTTGTAGGATTTGGTTCTGGGTTAAATTGATCTAAAATGGTTTTATTTTATGGTTTAAAGGTCACTAAGAAAAACTAATAGATTTTTAGCTATACAAATATGTTTAACGAGATTTCCGATATAAGGATATCCATTGAATTCACAAACATGTTCCATATTTAAATTTTGTGCTTTTTTTAGGAATAAAAAAATAGTCGAAAACTAGGTAATGTTGGAAGGTGTCACCCTGTATAAAATAATAATGTCACATTCTGATTCAGCGCACTCGAAAACATATTTCTAGATTTGGATTTTTTAAGATTGTGAATTCAATGGATATATCTATATATTTAAAATCTCGCCAAAAATATCTGTAGCTAAAAATCTATTGGCATTTAGGCTATGCGCATGGACACTTTTTCTTAGTGACCTTTAAACTATAAAATAAAATCATTTTCGATCAATTTAACCGAGAACCAAATCCCATAAGGTTTATGAGGGGTCCTTTGCTATTAAAGAAGCTGTAAGGTGCGTCGTTTACAGGGACTCTACAAATGCCTCCCTTGAGGTCCACAGGACCAACTTCTCAGTATGATCAATATTTAGTATTAAATATATAGGTAAAATATGCTTTTTTGCAATTTTTTGTTGAAACAAAACAACGACTGAATCGATTTTCAATACAATTTCTTTTTTAATCATACTGAAGTTAATAAGTTTGGATTGGCAGCCTAACATTTATTTAAGTTTTGATCAGTCTTAAATTTTACTTTACTGTAACGCAAATTACAAAAGGAAAAATCTGACAATTGACATTTTAAGTCTTGACATTTAAAATACTATATTTTTACGTTTAATCTTTGACTTTTCAGTTTAATACCCAAAGTCTTTATTTAAGAAAGCTTTTCAAAGCTTTTACATATTGAGTTATTGAAAAGTTTAATGCTACCCACTCACTTTGTCAGCTATGTTAAATCAATAAGTAACTAGCTTACCGCCTGAAGTGAACCCTCTCTTAACATCTAATTTTTTAAAACGCTTTAATATATAGGGTGTTCCGGAAAGTATCCGCCAAACGTCAGGAGTCATTTTAAACAGAAAATGTTTTATGAGCGTAGGTTCGATTCAGAGAATTTTTAATGCTGCAGATAAAATTTGGTATAATCCTCAAATACCGCAGAATGCGACAATCTCAATTTTTAATCGAACACAAAGGTGTATTGAAGGTATGGATGGTCATTTTTAACATTTTATGTATTCCTCCTTTATGCCTGCACTTCACATGGCTATTTGTATTTGTGTATTTGGCATATTTGGCAAACAATTACCAAGTGTGGACAGTCTATTTGACAAAGTTGGCCTTATTTGCCTATTTGACAAATAAGGCCAATACCAAATACGCGTTACCGTGCGCTTGTCGGTTTTTCGAGGCACATCAAAAGAGTCAAATAGGCAAATACGCAAATAAACCGTCCACACAATGGCCATATTCAGAAGCGCACGCGCCGTGAACCTGTACGGACGTGCAGTATTTTTATGTCTGTGCTGTGAGCGAGAACTGGAACAATTACTATTGAAAATAAATTGGGACAATGAAACAGTGCTAAAATTTCTGGAATTTGGAACCTTGCGTTCTGCTGCTAAATGTTTGTGCGTTTGCTGTTTGACTGCCATGTGTGGATGGTCGCATTTGCCTGTATTTGCATGTTTGTCTTGAACGTCATATATTTTTTCCAAATATAACAAACACCCAATAGCGAACACAAATAGCCATGTGAAGTGCCACCTTTAAATTTAAAATGTCTGATTTTTTTAAAAATTTTCTTCAACAAGCCATAACTGGCTAACCTTTCTGAAACGGACCTATGTTGATGAAACTTTTCTTGCTCTAAATGACATAAGGAATGCAACCCTGAAGTTTGGCAAATTTCTCCTGGTATAGGTATTCCAAAAGTAACGAATTTGATTTTTTGCGCATATTCTGCTTGTGAAATTTGGAATCGTAAATTTCTTTATTTCAATCTTTATTAATACAAAACTGCATTATCTTGTATTTTTTCGTGTAAATTTATATTTTTTGTGTATAAAGTTTAAAAACAGTCCTTAAAACTGATGTACCTACTTACATTAAAACTGAAAAAGCACGCTCTACATTTGAAACGTATTTTTATGTTACTTAAAAACAAATTTCAGCGAATTTAACTTATTTGTATGTGTTAACACGTTGGTCAGCGTTTGCAATAAAAAGTGATTAATGTATTCATAATTAATAAAAGATGCGAAATGGGCTCGTAAATAAATAATGAACTCGGGACTTTTATTACTTGGTCCATCAGTAGAAAAAATAACAGCTTTAAATAATACAGTGACGGAGATCAAAGGAATGAAGAAGTTCATTTTAAAACCAGTGGGACATATATTGTGGAATGTGAATCTAAGATAGTATTTTATATTTTAGATACTGTTTTACATCTTAAGTCCGCTGCACACGAGGCTGGATTTGCCGCTAGGTTCCTTGCTAGCGCTGGTTTTCTTAATTGCTATTATGTGCTCGAATCACACGAGACGTCTTTACAAGCTTGCTCTGCAGGTAGATTCGGTGCGCGCGCAGTGATAGTTAGAACGGTAACAAAAGCGCATGTACTACTAGTGTTTGTTTGTGGGCGTTTGTTTTTCAGTTCGCCCACGTGACAAGATACTGCTTCCTGATTGGTTCTTGCTCATGCCTAGCAGCGGACCTAGCCAGAAAAACAGCCCCAGTTCGAATATAAACATTAAACAGAGCAAAACGTGTCTGTTGTCTGACAAAATGACGCCATGTGGGCGTTTGTTCAAGTGCCCACGTGAAGATACTGCTTCCTGATTGGTTCTTGCTCACACCTAGCAAAAAATCTAGCAGGGAAAATAGCCCCTGTTCTAATTTTAAAACCTATCTTCTGAGCTAGCAAGGTAGCTCGCAGCGACGTCATTTTCAGCTTCGTACCCAGCCTACCGGCTACCAGAAGTCCAAGCAGTGTTTCTAGAAGCGTTTCTAGCCTCGTGTGAAGCGGCCTTTAGCCAGGTATACAAAATGCGGTTCTAATTTTGACAATACAAATACGTAATATGTATTTGTGTCTTGGTTCGCTCGCTCGCTCATTTTTTCGCAGTTCGTTGCCTGTTGCAAGACTTGCATTAAGAAGGATAGCTTCACATATTCACGCCGCTGCTGATTTATGTATTCATGTACAATATGTTGAATTTATACACATAAATATTTCACATTTTCATTATAAACAAAACGGCAAAACAGAATTTGTTTTGGGTTCTGGCATTCGTATGTAATCTAGACTCTAATTATATACAACGTGTACTATTTATGCACTAAAGCCATAGGGCTTTGTTCGACACGATGTTGCTAGTTTACTAGGGTCGTCCAAATAATACACGTCGATATACTTAACTACATGAGGAAGTTGAGATTCGCCTTAGTGTGAACATGATTCGAACTTATTCAGATAAGTTCACACTACTGAGAAGTTGAACACTTAGTTTCAGCCATTTTGAAGTCCACTATACACAAATCCAAAGACAGAAACTTCAAATAAGACGGTTTTATTAACAATTTGCATATCTGTGCAAATTTCAACTACTTAGATACTAAAGTTTGTTATTTTCAAAATTCATAACCGGATATAAGCACACAAATTACAATTAATTGTTGGAGAATTTTCAAGCTAATATTTTTTTGAGCTTCTTTAATCTATACAGATAAATAAAATTGAAGTATCTGTATGTAATGTCAAAATAACAGCTTTTTACTAAATGTATATGAAAGTTTATACGGTACTTATAACAAAAAAACAACTTTTAAAGTTTTTGTCTGTCTGTCTGTCTGTTTGTTCTGGCTAATCTTCGACTGGACTGTTTTTTACGGGACTTTCACTGCAGATAGCTAATGTTATAAGGAGTAACTTAGGCTATTAAAAACTGTAGTACGTCAAAATACATTCGCATGGAAAAAAAAATTATGTTAATAATTAGATTTCACATTGTTACAGTTACAATACTATATAAGAAAAAATTACTTTCCAACACTGTCGGGACTTTAACCCGAAACTTCCAGTCACCGCTTCCCCCTCCAACGACTTAATATCACAAACTTATACGGCAAACTTCACATACAACCAACGTTCGTCTCCTTTGTCATGTAGTGTGGAGCTGGCTTTAGCAAATGTTCATCCACGATATTAACTGGGAAACTTTAGTTGCAAGTTTTCTCAATTCAAAAGATTAACAAAACTTGTTGAGTTGCTCTCGATAGAAGGGCGGGACGACCCGAGTGGCACAGGTAAGATAAACAATGTAAATGCGGTCGTCATAACTGCACTAGCGCCGCAGCGGTGAAATTAGAAACTATTAGACCGGCTAACAAGTTTCTGTTTGCTCTATTCTATATAGCTGGTCCTACCGTACCCAACCCCTACCATTGCTATCGTATTGCGCCAATGCAGTAATATACTACAGGTGTATTATTATATTGTTTTAAACGTGAAAATATTAATTGCTTTGTACGTAGTACAATAGTAGGGTACCTAAAAATCATTTTGAAACGTTTTTATTTTTCCACCTCTACTGTGATAGGAAAGTATTGGACGAGATATTAATAGGTCTTCGCCTTTTGATATCCTTATAGGTACAAGAATAAAAAAAATCGGGTCGCAGTGCCAAACCCTGCCAATAATACAGAGTGATTTTTAAGTTGATTCTTTTTTTGAACAGCGTGTAGAAATCAAATAGACGAAGAAATATTTTAACAAACTTTTTTATCAAAACTCAAAAATAATAAGAGAGAAATAGCCGTTCAAAGTTTAATTAAAATTTTTGGATTTTATTTAATTAATTCAAAATCCCGGTTAATACACGCGAAGAAATGATAGCACGAATCAGAAATGCATCTCAAATAATTCGCGGATGGGCCGATGGCTCTTAGCACTACTACAAGGACGTACAGAAAAGCATGGCTACGACGCACGCATCTTTGTGTCCAGCAAAACGGGGACAACTTCGAACAATTTTTGTGAATATTTGATAATGACATAACATATTTCCGTACTGACATAACATAACGCCAGGACCGATCTCAAAATTTGATAAAATTTAATAAAACTTTGAAAGCCCGTTTCTTTTTCATTTTTGAGTTTTGATAAAAAAGTAACTTGAAATATTTGTTCGTCTATTTGATTTCTACACGCTGCCAAAAAAAGAATCAACTTAAAAATTATTCTGTGTACTTGCTATTGCAGACAGTTGTCGCTTTATTATGTAAACTACGCTGTTTTTGGCCAAAATGAAAAATAATAAACCCCTTAATACACCTCTTAAAATAATACGTTTTTTTATAATTGCAATATTATTGTCAATCCAACATTTGTACCAAATTAAATGCACTCTTCAGTTATAAAATTCATTATTAGCAAGTCGGGTCCTGTCCGACCGATTTTGTTTAAATTGTAGCAGCACATTTGAATCTATACTATTTAACGTATCATTTGATACTATCATAAACTATAATCAAAAGTAAGTCTGGCTGATTTACTAAATTGGCAAATGAGTCTGGCGGCATCTTCGAAAATCGTAAAAATTACCAAATTTTTGTTCTTATTTTCCCGGATTTTAAAATTTGTCACATGATTTATAATTTCATAGAAAATACACGTCTGGCTGTCATTTACAATCACGGAAGCCACACCAGACTCTCAAGTTAGATAGATAAATGAGCGCGCCTGACGAGCGTTGGACGCGTCTTGCAAGACTTTCGGGGTGTTCCACATTAGCTAGACTATATTTGCAGCTGTAATTATAATATAGACTATCATCTGACAAATTTTAGGACTGCGAAAATAAGGGCAATGGTTTTGATTATTTTTTTCCAATTTTTTGCCTGCTAGACATTTTACCGATACTCACAGATTAGCCAAACTATTTTTTTCTTAACTTCACTATATCTCTCACTAATAGAACTATTTTTAAAACTGGAAAGAAGTGCAGTATGTTTGTACTTTCTAACGCATTTTCCGCCTCAACCCATCGGACCGCCCCCCCCCTACATAGATATTAATTTTGATTAGAATAACAAACCGAATAATTCTATCGGTGTTTGCTGACTGGGAAAATACCGAAAATCTTCGCAACCTCCTGGACTAATAAGAACGCGGTGATGTATGGGAACTACGTACGTACAGAAACCGGACTAAAGTGCAGCAGATATATTGTATGCATGTGCCTCACATACATGTATCTACTTCCGTTCCGTGCGATAGAACGCACGTAGGTGAAACATTTCCGGTGAAAAGCGAAGTGAATGTATAAAATCAAACCGGGAAGTGAAGAAGCATGTCGCGTGGACCCGGATTACAACAGAGACATACATACCCTTGGTACAGTATACGGCCCGTTCAGTGTCGGCGCAGTAAGGGGCAGGTATCTAATATAAAATGGCTAAAAAAAACTTTTAACTTAAACGGCTTTATTGTACAATCAATAACTTACTAAAAACTAGAAAATAATTACGGGTCACCATAGGAGACTTTGAATATACAAAAATAAAATTGTGGGGCGCATTTAGTAGATAACTTTCATATTTTGTTTGAGACTGGAAATCATATTTAGTTTTCGACTGTTTTCTTCGACCATAATGTAACTATAAATGCCCCCACGATTTTGTTTTAGTTTAATCAAAGCCCCCTATGGTGACTCATAATTATTTTCTCGTTTTTAGTATATTATCGATTGTACAATAAAACCTTAACTTAAAAGTTTTAACTATTTTATTTTTAAGTTTTTAGTGTGCTTTATTCAAAGTGCGATTTGCACGGACCGGTCAGTCAGTTATTATAATATTGTATTGTCATCGGAACTACATACGCATGCAAAATTTCAACTCAATCGGATAACGGGAAGTAGTTGAAAAAGCCGTGGCATGCTTTACTAAATGTGCGATTGGCCTCCGGACAAAAGTCAGACCGGGCGTTTCTTTAGAGTACATAAGCAGTTTCACTTCTACATTGTAATGTCAAATAGATTCTCCCTTTTTTATGTCTATCATTTGTCTGTCTGTTCAAATCGACAACACTCGAAAGGATTTAGACTAATTTAAAGTAGATAAATACCGACAGCGCGCTCTAACAATATTAGACATTCTTCAACGGCAAAAGGCCTGTTTTGTTTCTAGAGTGTGTATTCGGCTTACAGTATAAAAACATGACACTGACGACGACATCAAAAATTATAATTACTTACACACAAAACAGTGGCATAAGTTTGCCCCGCAATGGTTTCATAAGAGGCAATAAATATGACGAGTCGCTTGTGAGACGCGGCGGCGTAGAGCACGGCGGAGCGGGAAGCGGCGCAGTTAAGCGGCGTAATGAAGGATTACGTATAAAACAGTATACCTACGCAACCGCAACGTAGAAGGCGCCGTGTTCACACGACGATATGTTATGCGCGATACGTCTGCTGAAATTGTACATACCGCTGAACTATGTGCCATATTATCGCTTTGCTTTCAAAATTTATTCAAGGTCAAGGGTCAAAAGTATCGGTTTTTGCACTTTTTTCGTAAACGGTAAATAAAATAGGTCCGACAAAAGTTGTAGATCATCCAATTGTCTACAAAAACTGTTCTTATATTTTGAAGTAAAACTTCTTTAGGCACGCTTGACTTGGAGAGTAAACAGGTAAAATGCCTGACGAAATCGTTTACGGAAGTGCATCATCGCGATGCCTGACGAAATCGTTTACGGAAGTGCATCATCGCGATGCCTGACGAAATCGTTTACGGAAGTGCATCATCGCGATGCCTGACGAAATCGTTTACGGAAGTGCATCATCGCGATGCCTGACGAAATCGTTTACAGAAGTGCATCATCGGAGTTGAGAGGGAGATATAAGTTAGTGAGTGCGACAAAGACGGAGCACTAATACAACTATTTGACGTTTAAAATGAAAATAAATGTTTTTTTGTATTAAAAATATATTTCATCGAATTTTGCTGCATTTTGTAACGGGAAATAATGTAGGTTAGTTAATAAATCCTTTTAAATGTATTATAAATTATGCTAACAAATATATGTATATATTTTGCATATTAATTAATCAAAAGTTAAATTTTGTAGATATGTGCTACAGAGTGAGGTTATATTGTGTTCGATAAACTTTGAGACGAACCGACTGCATATTATTGTTCGTTTATGAATTTAACATGAGCTTTGAGGTGTTTACGCATTATTCTTAATAAATATATTTAAAATAATTATGGTAGGAAGAAGTTTTACTTCAGTCGTGTGTTCTAACTCTAAAGCACACTCGCTTTTTACACGCTTTATATTAGTTTCACTTGTAAGTTTGTATGTATGTATGTAAGTATGTATGTTTGTTTGTAATCTCGTTTGGACTACAGCAAGTGGTTTATTACTGTTAGTATGTTATGCCACTATTGTAACTACAGTGAGTAGCCGTGCGATCTAAAGCATGGGTCTTACGGGTAGTCCTAGTGGATTTAGAAGAATTTGTTAAATCGAGGAAATCGTTAAATTGAGGTTCGTTATATTAAGGTTACACTGTATTATTATTATTTTCGATATATGAAATCACCATTTCAAAAGAATGGTGATTCGTAGGAAAAAAAGTATAAGAACAATTCTTCTAGACAATTACATGATCTACAGCTTTTGTCTGGCCTATTTTTAGATAACATTTACCGTTTACGAGAAAAGTGCAAAAAACTGATACTTTTAACCTATGACCTTGAGTAAATTTTTTAGCAGATGTAGGATCGGTGGGGACTTTTGATATTTTATTCATGATAGTGTACCTAAGACCTGTGCCAATTTTCAGCTCTATGCGAATTATTGTAATTGTAAACCTACCACTATTTTTTTTTTGTTTATTTTGACCGGACTATTAAGACACCAAAAAGTTAAATCCGACGCTGACACGATAGTATACCCGCCGCGACAGCGTCTTCGAAAATTAAGGAATCGCTAGCAGTATCGTTTGACACTTTGGAGCACGTGTGAAGTGGCCTTTCCTCTGAAGTGTTTTGGAGCGACCGCAAAACGACAGAACGCACTCGACAGCGGTCGGCTTATATACGAGCGAAGCGAAGAACGTGAGCGAGGAAAAATTTAATGAATATTAAGTGCAATTTTCATTTTGTTTAAGTGGTCGACCGCCTCTCGACTTTTATTTCATTGTCAACAGAGAGTCTGCACTGCTGCAAGACGACGCGGTGCGAATCCACTTTGGAAAGCTTAGAGCTTAGCTTATAACTTATCGTGTTTCACTTTCTCTCAAGTCTTCGAGCTGAAACGACGGCCAATTCGATTCACGCATTAATTCGATACAATCGAATCGCCGTCAAGATTCTTGCGTATAGATACTTATACGAAAGATTATTTCAATATATAAGAAATGTATCTCTAGATACTATTTACAGATTAAGTAAAAATTAAATATTAACTTAAATTACTGCATTTTTATCTTCCTATTTTGAAGTAATCGCGAAAATGCTTGTGATGTCACGCCTTAGTGACAGCTGACGTTAGATGTTGTATTTATGGATGTAGAACTGTGGTTCAGTGGTATTTCTTAGAAAAGTATGTAAATTTACATAATGATATGATTTATATTTAAGTATTTTCTTAAAAGTAGGTACTAAGTAGTTAAAATGGTACGGTTTTCTTTAGTTGCAAGTTAACTAACCTAAAAAAATAGCCTATATGGCATAAGTGTTATAAAATATAAAAAAATAAACAGCAAATCAACTAATTAAATGATGTAGAAGTGAATGATCGCAACACAAAAAGCGACACGGTGATTATTTACTTCAAGTGTTTATATTCTCTTTAATTTAAGAAGACGTGACGTCATTCGGTGTTTCATTCAACATGGCCGATTGCAGTATTTTATAATTTTATTTAATTAAAAATCTTATTAATATCAATGTTTATATTGACACTGAGTCATTTTTTAGAATCCGTTAAATACATATTTTTCTCTAAAACCAGCTATTCTTTGAATCTTTTATACTACTGTCATCATGGTTATTATTACCTTTGTGAAAAAAAACTCTAATAATTTAGAGTGATGATGATCCTGTTTAAATGTTGGAAGATTAAAAGGATGAATCCTGGTGCAGGCAAATACTGAAGGTTTTTTTTATTGCATTTTATTGTCTGACGTTTCGGCAATCTTTATGCCATCTTCGGAGAATCTAGAAGATTTTTATATGAAAAGTTTTAAATTATTGTTGTTACAGTTGTTATTGTTAAAGTTATTGTTCTTAAAGTTGTTATTATTACCGTTCCAATTCCACGGATTGGTTAGAAGCTGAATTTCAAAATGTAAGAATATTTTTTTGTTGTAAGGTCCTTCGAGTTGTTCAGTACGATTACTTTTTGAGTCGTAAAAGATTCGTTTAAATTCAACAAATCGTTCATAAAGTTTTTGAAACGATTTCAGACTTTCTCTTGCCCTTTGTTTTAATTCCATTGACTGTATTGTGAGTTTGAAAATCAATAAAATAATAACAACTTAATAATTTTCAGATGTCAAGTTGTAAAGAACGCTTTTAAATGATGAAATTTACGATGCGGTAATTTATATAAGTTTTAAAGTCGCTTCAACGAGTTTCATATTTCATGTAAAAGTTTGTTGATTGAATTTTAAATAAAATTATTTATTAATAATTTCGTGGTACTTGGCGTTTAAAAAAAAAATGTAAATTATTCTAAATCTTCTTGGTTTCCGGGCTTCTAGGTCTTGATCCATTGGTATGTCTACCTGACGTTTCGTCAACAACTGCGATAGACATTATCAGCCTAGCAGCCTAGTTCCTCCTCATTTTTCCTCACTGAATCAAAAAAATTTCATTGTCGGGGTCTAAATAATGACGTATTGTTTCGCTGTTGAGAGTGGTTGCTATAAAGAGTGTTTCAATGGATGGGTAACAATGTAAACCAAACAAACCTTAGCATTTCCACGTTTTAAGGAGTTTTTCGTTAAACAGAAGGTCGCTATATAGAGTGTATGCTGTATAATGTCACACTTTGTAACATTATAACCGTCATTATGATCTAGAGTCTAGACACATCAACTACTATTGTACAACTTGATACATAATTTATCAAAATTGTTGACAAATTGAATTCTCGCCACCCCAAAAAGTTATCCCCTCAGTAATGTGAATATTACATTTATCGTGATTCCATTATATTTATCAATTACGTAATAAACAAGTAGTTTAATTTCAGAGTAATTCTTTGTTCTTTTATTATATAAGAAATGAAATTGTTATCTGTAAATACAAAAATATATAGTAAGTACTTATGGACAAGAAAAATATTTCCCTTGAAACCCGTTACAAATAACACAAAGAAACGATCAGTTGCAGTGAAAAGTTTGTAATAAAACAAATTTTAAGTGAAAATGTTATTTCTTTTTATCAGATAGTCTACCAGGCTGTCCCAGTGCTGGCAGTACCACCACACTGACGGGACAAACTAATTTAAGTTTAGAAATCAGTTTACAACACCGCATCACAGTGTTGCCAGTTTTCGATTTATCTATTCTTGTGCTTTTCTCCTTCCAGGCATTTATTTCCCAAGAGTTAAAAGTGCACAATTTGTTTACCGCGAATTGGCGCTAGCTTTGCGCTAGGATTCCTTTGAGAAATGTATATATTTTTCTATAAATTCCAACTTGAAAATAACAACTAACAAGGGCTGTTTACAACTTTTGAAATAAAAAGTCTGTCCTGTAACTGCGAAATAAAAGCACGAAAATGAAAAATAACAAGAAATGAAATTGATTAATCCAAGACTTTCATTTTAAATATTTCCCTTTCTGTATTCTGTATTCAGATTTTAATCGTGATATTTTTTAATAGTTGACGTTTTCAGAGCAAGTCTGAAACTTCAAAGCTTATTCTGAAGAAGTGACTACATTAAACCGTTTTGAAAGTTTCAAATCTATCACCATCTATATTAATAACTTCGCCGAGGGGTCCGGCAGACTCGACTAAAAAATTATTAAGCATAAAAAATATTAATTTCGAAATTCGAATGAACGATAAAGGGGTATGCGAATTGTCTCGCACTGAAACGGGAAGGGGCAAATGTGGAGGTTTTAAAAAATCAATTTCGGGGTGAACGATAACGGGGTATGCGAATTAAATAGTTAATTGTTTGAATAGAACTGCGTTTTCTAAAAAATATATATTTAATTGACAGTCAATTAAATATATATTTTTTAGAAAACGCACTTCTATTCAAACAATTAACTATTAACAAAATGCCGCTCAGAATAAATAAATCATTTGCCAAATTTTGAAAAAAATGCAGGACGTAACGTTGACACTCAAACAAATATTAGGTAGCTCAAATATTATGAAGTTTCCCATTTTGTATTTTAAGTAACTCAAATGGATGTTTGTAAGTTGCTGTTCTGTTGATTTCTCGTCACGCGCAGTCAGTCTCTGACTTAGTAATTTAGTCGCTCACTTAGTAATTTAGTCACCCAACTATTATTTTCTCGTCACGCGCAGTCAGTCGCTCACTTAGTAATACAGTAACCCAAATTGATTATTTTTGTCACCCAACTATTATTTTCTCGTCACGCGCAGTCAGTCGCTTACTTCGTAATTTAGTCGCTCACTTAGTTATTTAGTCACCCAACTATTATTTTCTCGTCACGCGCAGTCAGTCCTCACTAAGTAATTTAGTTGCTCACTTAGTAATTTAGTCGCTCACTTAGTAATTTAGTCACCCAACTATTATTTACTCGTCACGCGCAGTCAGTCGCTCACTTAGTAATACAATTATAACCGAAATTGATTATTTTTGTCACCCAAAATTGTAATTTACAGTCACTCGTTTAAATACTACCCATTTTTAAAGTGTGCACTGGCCTTAATAAAGATAAATCGATAATCTTTGTGTACAGCCATTAAAAGAAGACACTCGAGTTACTGTGTAATAACAAGTAATGACTGTCATTTGAGTTTTTTTGCACACTTGAGAATAATATTAATTTGTCAGCTCAGCTTTTAACAACGAAGTTTAATCTTCTCTCTATTATATTACTTTTCAGTTAATGCTTTCACTTACAACTTGTGCCACTATCATTATTAACTGCAGTGTTTGTTTTATCACTATATAGTCTAGAAAATAAAACCTTTTCAACGGAGTATTATCTTTTTTTGTATTATAACTCGATTGTTCCGCGACTATGGCTAAATGAACCAATTTTAAAAATATTCAACATATTAAAAAACTGTGCTTAATAAAAGTGTTGTAAGCTCTCCTGTAAATTTTTGATTCGCCTACGACGGACGAAAACACGAATATCAAAATGAGTCTACAAGTGCTCCATTTACCATCATACAAAAAAACTAAAAAATAAAGTTTACAGTGAAGATAAACAGAGCTTTTAGTGAATTAATAATAACTAATGTAGGTACCCGTGCAAAACTTGTTGCATGTATCTTCATATTGTTTTAAAAACGGATATTTTGACACAGACCTACGACAATAATTTTATTCCGCTTGTATTAGTGTCCAATTACAGTTATTTTTCTTTTGATTTAGCTTGATCCATCAAATTGACTATATACGCTAGGAAAGTATCTTTTGGCAAGCGACATTTGCGCCCTCTCGTGTTTTTTTTTTAATTCTGGTTCAGCCAGAACCTTAGTGTCATAATATGCTATACGTCCATTTTAATAACGATTAATTGTTGAATAAAATGGGTAAAAAGCTATTAAATCGGAAGTGCTGTGTTGTTGATTGTAAAGATACACCAACTAAACATCCAGAATTACAATTCCACCGTTTTCCTGGATTTTCTTATGAATTAGAGGGGGGAAAAGCAGCAATAATTAAATTTTACTTTACGTCTAGTAATCATTATTAAATACATGAAAAATATCATAATTGTTATTTTGTTAACAAAAATAAGATTTAAAAAATTTTGAAATAAAAAATCTGTATCATTTATGTAGTTTTTTTACTGACAATGTGAGTAAATATTTTTTTATAATTAAGAATGGTTTCCATGGGTTTGTAAGTTTTAAGTGAACCAGATTTAAAAAAAACAAACACGAGATGATGCAAAGATCGCATGTCAAAGATAGTTTTCTAGCGTTTATATTTAATTGGTTATAAAATCAAAGAAAATGTATGTGAGATCTGAATATCGTTGTCATTTGATACGATTTTCACTATTGTTTTTTTGATCTGTGACCAAATTTCAGACTTGGTACAGTCTATGTAATATCTAAAAACTCTATTTTAGCATTAAAATAACACACACTTACACTTTCTTAAATTGCTTGGAAAATAAAATACAATTTTAATATTTTGATTTTTGAATATTCGCGCTAAAAAACTAACTAATTTATATTATATATACATTTCAAAACATGCATGAATAATGTTAGCGTCATCGGTCAATTACTTCTCGAGTAATTAACGATCACTTTTTTTGTTTCCTTAATTGCAAATTGCGCCATTTTTTTCACAAACGGGTTTCGCTGGTCGGACCAAGCCAGGAAAATCATAAATCCATTCAACTTTAGTATCCCGTTAGAATTTTTGGAAAAAATTAATTCTAACCGATTTTATAACGATTTCTTTAGCGATACCAATTTTAGACAAACGTATAAAACCATATAACTTTTCCAATATTCAATCGTTATAAAATCGGTTGGAATTAATTTTTTCTAAAAATTCCAGCGGGATACCAATGTTGAATGGATTTGTGATTTTTTTGGCTTGGTCCGACCAGCGAAACCCGTTTGTGAAAAAAATGGCGCAATTTGCAACTAAGGAAACAAAAAAAAGTGATCGTTAATTACTCGAGAAGTAAGTGACCGATGACGCTAAAATTATTCATGCATGTTTGCATAGACATCATTTTTGAAAATTTTCAGCCATCTATGTACGGTCATTTTTTAGTAAAAAAATAGTGAAAGAACGTGTTTTTTTAACTTTTGGGGCTATTTGCAAGTTAACAATTGCACTTAGCGACCTCTGTCAGTGCTCATTTTTTAGGAAATTTCATAAGGAACAACTTTCTCAATGCATATGCTATACTAAAAGTCAAGAGGAGCGAAGATATTAAAGGAAATAGAGAAAAAAGCACTATTTTCGTCACTAATTGTCAATTATAACATTAAGCACACCGACAATTTGTAGGCAAACTTAGGGGGTTGAACTACACCCTAAAACGAAGTGATTCCAACAATAATCTCGCCTGTGCCCGAAAAATACACCCAAAACTCCTCGCCGTCTTGCCTATTAGTCTTATACCTTTCAATGCAACACACGAACCAGAAAAACTCCCACGTTTTATCTTCATTTCCCAAAAACGTCCCAAATGGCTACCTGCCCTCTGTTTAATATGTGTAGTCCTGTCAATTAATTAAATATTTATATTTTTTGTGTTACGTTAAAACAACTAATGAATCATTTAATTTGATTGTCTTTATTTCAATTGGGATTAATAATTTTGTTTTGTTTATTTTTGTACACTTTCTGTTCCGTTGTGCTTATTACTTTAAATAAATAAATCAAAAGAAGTATCTTAAGAGTATCAATAAACCTTTAAATTTTGACGTAAGTAACATTAAAAAACGAGTAATATCCTCGGTTTGAATCAGTCGATAAATTTAATTTAAAGAAATTGCCATCGACTATTAAATTTGTAAAGATTGAACGACATTCGTGCAACTATAATAAAGCTGAATTGAAGACTGCAGTTACTTTCGTACAACCGGTCCCACTGTGTTACACGGTAGGGCCAGTGGGGCGACGGCATGAACTCATTACAATAAAACACATTGGCGACGGGATTCGCGACCGCAGTCATAAATATCTGTGTGGAACGCTTTGCCCCACTGTCCTACCGTACTCTCTATGCCCCACAATGTTGCCCCGTTTAACTTTTATCTAGATAACGTTAAACTGTACGTCAGAGGTAGACAACGTATGGCATTAAAAAATAAAAACTCGTCTCGGTGAAGTAAGGTAGGCACAGGTATGTTTTTAAATGAAAAAAATAAGTTCTAAAACTAAAACCCGACTGCTGAAAAATACGAAACAAGAAAAAATTCTGATCTGAGGATAGCCGTACTTATATACCACCTACCCTAACAAAACACTACATTTGAACAGTAGTAAGCGATCATATTATAAGCTCTAGGGCAAAGTGCATCACGCTATACATCTAGAGGGGCCTTATATATATGAGATGAGCATATTTTCTTGTTTCATACTTTTCAGTAGTGGGGTTTTAGTTTTTAAACTTATTTTTTATTTAAATTATTTTTTATTTGTTTTCAATTTTCTCACCCCTCGGACTAAAATTCAAAAATAAATGTAGCCTATGTTACCCGGGCCATGATAACGAATCGATTGACACCTTATTTATCAAAATCGGATGAATAGTTTATCGTTACGGTGGAATATCCGTAAATACAAACATACATACATACCTACATAGATTGCTAAAATCATAACCCTTCCTTTTGGCTTCGCCGCAGTCAGATAAAAAGGTTTAACTGCAGGCAGTCCATTCCAAATCAATATAATGTTTTCAATCATTCTTTTTGTATTTAAATGTTAGAATCTTGAAAAAGAATTGTTTTTAAATTAAACTTCTCTAAGCGCGTTTTGTGAGACAACTCGGTGAATTGACGTTACGAATAAATGTGACGTTTTTGTGTTACCGTTTAAGTACAGCTGATCCATACATAACGTTAACAAAAAATCTTTATCTATACTATTATAAACAGAGAGTGCGAATTTGTATGTATGCGGACGGTAATCTCTGGAACCACTACACCTATTTGAAAATTATTTCTCCACTATTTAGAAAGAACCTTCAAGATGGACGTACGCTATATATTATCGCGTTAAAATAAAAAAGCTTTTCGTGGAGACCAATTTTGTAACGTAAGTCGACGAGAAACCGGCGGCAATCTACAAATTCAGGCCATTAGTGATGTATATAGCAACAGATTACTGCATGAATTGTTTTTTTTTTTAAGAAGCCAGCTGAATGAATATTAGCATGCTGACCCTTGTATCAAACTGGAGTGGACTCGAATGCCGCCTACGCTGGTGGATATTTTGTGGTGTAGTTTAATTTAGATGTACTTAGACGCTAACCTACAATAAATAAATAATTTGTTCGATTCTATTTTGAAAATCGCTTAAGGGGGTTAAAAATGAGGAGTGTTTTTAAAAATTCATTGTGACTTAAATATCAAACTGAGCGTTTTCATATTAAAGGTTATTATTAAGCTATGTTTCAGGAAGTATTATTTTTTTTGAAAAAGCAGTTTGCTCCACTGAGTGGCCCGGTACCGAAAATTTAGTAACTTCAGCGAAAAAAAGGGGTCGGACAGCGGGCACTCTAGCTGCTCTCCAACGGCTCTTAAACAAAAAAAATGAAGAAAATTTTTACTCAGGATACTTGCCACAGTATGAGGGTCCCAAAATTTACGTGTGACTTTTAAAAATTTTAGATTCTGCAATTGAGTTTTTTTCACCTTTACAGTGTCTTTGAAAAATATTTCCGAGAAGAAAATCCCAAATTTTAGTGGTTCACACAAGAACAAGGTTCTTTTTAAAGTCGTTTGGCGTAAACCGCATAAAAATATCTTTTTTTTACGCTCTGGAGACTGCCCGCCATATTTAAAAATGATGTTTCGAGAAAAAGTTATTTAAAGAAAAAATATTTTGGTAATAACTTTTTAAAAAAAATCTTGCCAATCCGAATCAATTCCGGGGCCATATAACAGTCCAGTTTCATCGATTGCATCGTCCTGTCCCTTCCTGTGACGAAAATAGGAGGGGATAGCAAGAGCAGAAGTCAGCTGACTCACACAACAGATAGAAAACGCCCCTTTTCAGACGACGCGCGCGCGCAAACAAATGCCTGCAGCGGCGGGAATATTTTAGGTTCGTTCCAAGCAGCCGCGAACGGTAATAGAACAAAACCGTACATAGTCTTGTCACTGCGCAAGACTGTCTTGCGCAGTATCGATTTTTGAGCTAATGCGCAAATTAGTCTTGCGCAGTGACAAGACTGTGTACGGTTTTGTTACCGTTCACGGCTGCTTGGAACGAACTCTTTGAGTACAGCGCTCGGAGTGCTCGCATTGTGTCCGGGAAGGACAGGAGATTTTTAAGCCAATAAAAAGAAAATCGATTATTTTTTTATTCTACACTATACTCCCCCCTTACATCACTCGAGAGCTTATATTCTGCTTTTCGAAATATTCAATGATTTGATATCTTGTTAGCTTAGTTAATTGGTTTTGTAAACCTTTCATTAGTAACTTGTTATATAGTCAAGTAGATTGCTATTGTAACAACACTAGCATAACAACGTGACACGACCAGTTAACAGAAAGGTACACATTACACAAGCTACAAGTTATTAATTGCTATATCTATATATCGCTGTATCTATCGCACATACGCATGTCGTTTCGTTTGCCTGGCATTGAACTGTCTCAATACTAAAACAAATGTGGTGGAAGCAACGGGACTTCGCTGTATACAGTGCCGTAACCATTCTTTATGCGCCGATACGAACTTCTTTAACTGTGGCTTTGAAAAATATTCTAACTTTAAAACTTGGTCTTGGTCTAGTCATTTTTGCGCCCCTTTAGGGTCTGCGCCCTGTGCTTAAGCTCCGCCGGTACCGCCCTGTGATATAAAAAAATATGTATTTAATTAATACGTACTCGCCTGCTAAGTGTTTTTTAGTGCAAGAGCCCGATTTGGCTCGATTTTCACCCATCGAGTTTTCTAATAAAATTTGAATTTTGATAATATTAATAAAGAAAAATTGATTTGGTTGCCATTCAATTTCTTGGCACAGCTATTATTAATAAAAAATTAAAGTTATTAATTTTATTTCTGAAATGTAGTTATCGAGTTTTCAGATAAATTTATTACCAACCGAAAGTAAAATAGGTATATAACATGCCAAAGTTTGGTCGACATTTTAATTCCTGGCATAAAACTAGGGAGACATCAATTAACCACATGTTTTAAAACATGTGGTTAATTGATATATTCTAGCAAGACATCATTATACATTTTTATGTTCTAAAACACAATATTATTGAAGATTGGTTTTAATTTATTATTTTATTGATGCAAGAATTTTGTCTAACATTATTTCAACTTACATTACGATATGACAATAATAATTTTATTTTGACTATGTCAAGATCTAGTATTTTATGATCGCCTGATGAAGTGTTAATTACAACACGAAACGTTGCGAAAAATAAAAATTTCGTTTTGATAGTTTTCTATGATCCTTCTTCCTCTAAAAACAACAACTTACGATATTTTCATATATAGTGGAGTGGATTGGGAATTTCAAACCGGTATGTCTCGTATCGAAAAAAGTATCCTACAAAAACTGTAGAGTCGAGCTCCCCCAACATATTGATATGGTTTGTGACCGCATGTCGGACGGGGGATATGCTGCTATTAAAGTTTCGGAAAACCCGTTTTGCCCCATAACTCGGCCATTATTATCGCGGAAAAAAAATGTCCAACAAAACGCACATCATAATATGGAAAAGTGACACAACTAAAAAATAGCAACTTTTTAGTTAAACCCCACATTAGATCCAAAATTGTACATTCTCTCGTTTGGAAAAACGACATATTTCTGCTTAAAATATTTACCGCTAGAGGACACTTGTGTCACTTTACCATTTTACTTTATTTTTTCTCGGTGACGGTGGAATAGTGTCATTTCTGAGTTGGTGAAGTAAGGAGGGTGCTTGTAAAGAGAATAAAACGACACTTTTTTAGTTGTGACATTAGGTAAGTAATTTTCCATTTTTATGGTGGTCTCAAGTCAAATTGTGTCATTTTTCTATGATGATATTTTTCACTAATATTATAGGTTATGTGCCCCTTTTTTAATTGTAACATTTTTCTATACTGTTATTTGTTTAAAATACTTTTATTTATCTGACCTTTTTTAGTTGTGACGCTTTTCAATAATGAACCGATTATTTGTGAGTTGTAACCTGTCATACTTGCTATGAAATGGGTTTTTGGTCATTAAGGACGAGTGACACTTCTCGAATTTTTTTAATTAATTATGGGGTTTAGACAATTTTTTTATCAAAGTATTGCAGAAAATGAATACCTATATGTTTATATTATATTGACCCCTTTTATTAAAAAAAACTTTATTTACTGTCAGTGATTAAAACGAAAATATTTGGCAATTATCAGCATTGTTTTTATTCTCTCCTGTAAAATAACCAATTTGGGATTACGACGCTTTTCCATGTGATGTGCGAAAAGTTGTAGAGAAAAAGAATCCGCGTAAGGTCGTTTCAGACCGGGTCTGATGACAACCCGTTTGTGAGGTATCGCCATTTTAGTGCGCGAAATGTTGAAAAATTGAATGCCATTTTTTTAAAAACCATTGCAGGTAGAAGCTTCATTTTCTTTTTATAGCAAAGGTACTAAAGACCCCTTTGCACCGGAAGCTGAACGCGGTGGGTCAATTAAAACCGACAGGAGACGATTTTTTTTAATATCCCATAACTTTGGTTTTAATTGACGTATCGACCTAAACCAGACGCAATTTTTTTCGTTTTTTATCTACTTTTATGTGACAGGTGAAAAAAAAAAATTAACTGCTGTTAGGCGAAGTAAAGTATCGTTACAGAAACTGTCTCTCTCTTATGTCGTCAAAATTACTTTTCGTTAGCTACGCAGCAAAATTCAGCTAAGGAAAAGTAATTTACAATTACCATATACACACTTCCATTGCAAAATAGGCCCGTAACGTCGCTTAAGATATTTACACATTAAAAAAAATAGAAGCCTTCGTGGGACGCCTGGTAGATGTGAAACATCAAAGTTGATAGTAGAATTTATATAATTAATAATAACCAATAAAGAAATACATTCGGTGAACGTGTCAAGTATACTACATATAAACCAGAAGTCCTCGTTGACCACTTGCCATGTTTTTCGGTTTTGGGTAGCCCTGATCTTGATTTTTGCAAATTCAAATGTATTTTTGATAGCCAGTATAGTGCTACTCACTTCGAAAGATTTAAATTTTTAACGATAGTCAAGTGTAGCGTCAAAATCAACACAAAACACTTGTTAAGTTTTATACATTTATTAATTAAATCTAAATTAAAACAAACCAAATTAAAATTTACATAAAATACCTAAATAACTAAGCAAAAAATAAATACTTTTAGTGTGGGCGTTGAATCAGATGCTTTAATAATAAATTTTCAACATTTTCCATCAATTTAGTTAGGTTTAATCTCAAATCTTCTCGGTTAACGATGTCCGGTTTGTTTCTTTTTTTTGTTAACAGATTCACAATCGTTGTCCCCCATTTTAGTTTTATGGACCCCTTGGAAGCTGTCATTGGCTCCTGGGGGTCGATATAGACCACTGCTATAAACGGACAGAAAGATACACGCAGTACACAGCTCACGCAAAGAAGCAACGGAGTGTATAGTATACTCGCGCGCACACGCACTAGGGAGTCGAAAGCGGTGGCGTGCAGGGGCCGTGATGTTATAAGAGGGCGTCGTGCCGTTTGCCGGTTTTATTGCCAAGGCGCGCCAATAGATAAAAAATGATTCAGTTGAGTCGTAGTAAAGTTAAAATCAAACTATATTGTGTGTGTAATATATTAATATTTGTATGAATGCTTGTTAAGCAAACTTGTAAAGTTGTAATGCCGTAGTTTAGTTAGGTTTGCACACAGTTTAGCTACTTGGTTGACCCTGAGGCTATGCTATATTAGCAACCCCATCTCTTATGCAACTTCACTACTCTCACCACCGCCGCCGCCGCCATTACTGTGTACTCTATGTAGGTGGTTATTCAATAAACAACATTGCCTACTTGCAACAACTCTCAGCTGTTCTGTTTGACTTTTAGTCTTGCTTTTTCAGCATTAAATGTTATTAGCATTCGCGTTTAATATAAAATATATTCGCCGCGGCCCGCGCCGGTTCTACAAAACTCTGGTCGGCTTCTAAAGTCTCGAAGTCCTAGGTTTATTCCACACTTAGCTTAGTCGAGAAGTGAGTTTCTTGCGAAAATATGGGCAATAACTTATAGTGCGAGATCCGGTATTAGAAATATATATCCTCATCTGTTATTTGATAATGACAAAGATTATATGTTAGAATTCAGCCATTCTCAAAGTGTGCTCCGCGGAACCCTAGGATTCCGCGAAACCCCTATGGGGGCTCCGTAAGAATTTAGAAAAATATTAAAAAAGAATATTGCGTATAGCATACTCGTAATATTAAAAAAGAATATTGCGTATAGCATAATATTAAAAAATATTATGCTATACGCACGCCGACAAAAGGCAGTGCGAGCTGATCAGCCAGCAAAAAAACAACGTTAAGCCTATTTAAAAGAAAACTTTAAAGGACATTTTGATTTCGTATACTGGAATAGTTAATAAAATTATTATTATTTAATGTTTGAATGTGTTAACATTTATTTTCAATTAAAAAAAAAAAAAACAATACCTCCTTTTAGATTTTTTTTAATAAGTAACTATTACATTGTACCTACTCGTATAATCATATTATGCTTATTAATAAAGAATGCACATAAAGACATTTTTGTTTTATTGGAGGGTTCCGTCAAGTATTTCGCTTTCCAAAAGGGTTCTGACACAAAAAAAGTTTGAGAACCGCTGTGTTAGATAATATATACATTGTTAAATCGCACATGGGTTGCCTAGCTAAATCGTGTACCGATGCTGTTAAATTAAATACATTTTATTAACTTTTTTGGATCAACGTCCCCGATTTGTTAGTTATAAAAATCGAGCCTAAGATGAGAGAATATGACACAAATAAAATGTTAACAAAACAAATAAAGTACACAGAACACGACTATTTACACGGTATATGTGGATGATCTATATTTATGTATAGAATCAATGGTATATTCCAATTCTCGTGTCATATTCTCTCATCTTAGGCTCGTTTTTTGTGATTAACAAATCGGGGAAGTTGATCCAAAAATGTCAATTAGAATTTATTTAATTTAACAGCATCGGTAACCCATATGCGATTTATTAATGTATATTGTATCTATATAATATTATCTAACATATTAATCTTTGTCATCATCAAATAACAGATGAGAGTATATATGTTTGTAATATTGGCTATTACCTATTCGATTCGGAAAAATATTCCGAAAAAGACATTTTTATGATTTTTTTGACCGACAAAAATTGCATTTGTTATTAAAAAAATACGAAAAAAGCCCCTCAGATTTTTGGCAAATACTCAAAATCTATAAAATTGAAAAAAAAGATTCTTAAAGAGGAGAAAATTTCGAATAATAAAGTTCATACTCCCGGATCTCTATCTCTATTATTTACAATTTTAATTAAACGTTGAAAATAGGGTCGCGCAGCCGTTACAGCTCGAGCGCACAGCCCTGTTGAGACAGTACAATACATAAAATATTTTTTTTTATAGTATTAAATAACAATTTAAAAATTTTAATAAATTATGGTGTCATCTTAACGCTTGAAAGAATAAAGTTCCGTTGAAAAATATTTTATAAATTTATTTTTAAAAAAGGGAGGCTATTGTTAACTAAGTAATGTTTTTCGAAAAACCGTCTCCATTGAAAACAACAAAAAATGTTTAAAAAATTGGCCTATCAATTTTTTGCTTCATGTAGCTCTTTTTACATTTATATACTTAACAAGATTACGTCATATTAGGGTTTCCAGGCTCTAAAATACAAAAACCGGACTTGGCGCTGTATTAGGACGAACATTTTGCCCTAAAAGCCAGACATATCTTTTTTAAAAGCCAAACATACCTTTTTAAAGCCGTACATATATGTTTTTAAACATGGATATCACATGTATAATAACAAAAACTGTTAAGTTGTTTATTAATTATTATTTAATAGTGAATCAATTGTGATACAAAATTAACAACATTCAATAAACAGTTCTACCTACTTATCATCATTTGTATTTATACCTATGATATTGATAAGTGAAAAATGTTCTGTAAACTATTAGTAGGTAAATTAAAAAAAAAAACAACAACAAACAAACAAATATAGATCTCTTTGAACAAAATACAAAAAACTAAAAGTTTTCGTTAACCAAACCAAAAATATATCGATTCATTTGGATAAAAACAAAAAGATCTTTATTAAAAAATAACAATTTCAAACTCTTGAAAAATATATATAAATAAAAGTTCACAGACCAAAAGCCTAACAAAAGCCGGACAGGCCGGACACGTAAATATTTGGCCGAACACGACCGTAAAAGGCCGGACCTGGCAACCCTACGTCATATAAATATTTAAAAGTTATTTATTTTGTTTATTATAAATTTTTAAAGTTAGCAAAGCCTATGGACTAACTATACGGACACTCCCTAAAGCCCTATGGGCACTGCAACTTTAAGAAAAAAAATTGGTTGTCTGTAAAGTCGGTTTACGGACGATAGTTTTACGTGATAACGTATTCCGTAATACATAACCTAAACCTCCCAAAATTTGGTTTCAATCCGCTTATCCTTGGTGTCGGAATGATAAGAAATGTCAAAAGTGACGTTTGCAACTGTCAAAGTATTATGTTCTAATAATAATTAGTTATTCCAATACTTAACTTAGAAGGCGTTGCATTTCACAAAATACTAATGTCAAAAAATTGAATTAAACATTAGAAATTCAGCCGTTTTCATGTTTCCATGTACGGCAAACAAAGACGACCGACCGCGTCGCGCCATGCATTAGACAACATTGCATTTATACAGCTATTTTTCTATATAAATTTGTATAAAAAAACTGTTTAGGCAAATTCTGTTATACGAAATCTATGTAAAATGTTCTCCTCTTTCGTTTAAGACTGGTTTCAAACCGATCTGATTTAAATTGAGCGAGAAATTAGCAAAAAGCACGCACAGGGTCAGGCGGAACGTTACGCGTTAGGAACGTTACGTTAGGAACGTTACGACCGTTAGGAACGTTACACTTTTTCGTACATGCAGCCGGTGTTTTATCAATTTATAAGATTGGTGATTCATCAATTTATAAGACGTTATCACGTCAAAAAACAAAAAATCAAATAATAATAAATTAATTATTAGAGCCAGGCTCTTGAAACATCGTTTCTGAAGATAATTATCGCTGTTAGAAATTAAAAGATTTAAAGCTGTATTTAAACATGTTGAACTATTCACTATACTATAATATATCCGTTAGGTCTGCTGGTGTTATCACTGTTTTATCTGTAATGCAGTGACTCCGACGGTGCCAGCTGGTACTACGTGGCCACCGTAGGGTCTACGGACTACGGGACTGCAAATAAACATAATAAACATAATATAGCTAAGTTTACAGTGAACCTGCGACAATATCAAATATGCACGTGAAAATTATAGAGAGCATAATAAGGCGTAATTAATATTTTACAGAAAATTACGTATTTCTGAGTTCACTGAAAATATAATTGCGATCGTAAAATATACATACAAACCTTTGAAACACAACAATATGTCTATCGTAAAGCCTATTTTAAACGATTGCAATTCTGAGATAAAATTTGTGACACTGTCAAACAGAAATGTTGATCACATAACGGAGTTTATGTATGTTAAAAATTCTGTTTGAATTCGTTTGTGCATAAATTGAATACAAGTACAGTGTAAACTCCATTTAACGTCACTCGATATAACGACAAAGTCCTTAAAACGTCCAAACTATTTTTGTCTAGTTGGTTTACCTTATTCCATATACAATGATACACTCTAAATAAGGACACACCCACTCTAAATAACGACAACGATACGTCATCATTAAGCAATAAACAGTACTTGTTTGTTATTTTGTTGCTTTGTTGTCGGCATCACGCGTACCGAAGATTCTAAGTAATTCGTTCTTTTGTTTGTTGGAATTTTCTATCGTCTGCAGTTTAGCTCAGCTACTTATCGATAAGTTATCATATTCTTAGTTGCCCACAAACCTGCAAACGGTGAACATGGCGAGTAAAAGAATATCTATGTGTATTGACGAAAAAATTTTATTAATACGCGCAATAGAGGCGGGAGAAAAGATAAGTGATGTAATGTTTATTGGTAGTTGTTTTTATACACAATTATGAGTAAATTATGAGTAAATATGTACATATATTATACTAAAAAAATATTAATGAATTATTTCTTCTCTCCGTTCAACGACAACTCTCAATATCGCCACTAAGTGCACAGTCCCTTGAGTGTCGCTATATAGAGTTTACACTGTATTTGTCTAGCCTTTTCAATTTTCCTCCTTTTTGGTTATACGTTTGGATATATTTATTTTTCTTTGTTGTTTCATCTTTTTTATGTGTACAGTACACAAAATTCTTAAATAAAATATTTTGATTTTTGGGGTCAGTTTTTTTACGGTCTCAGTATTTTTTGAGGTTAGTTTTAAATCTATCTGTATAAAAAGATTAAATAAGCGGTGACCTGACAATAATAACAACCCTTTATAAAATACGCTCCGTAAGAGTTGCCAGGTTTCCAGAATAAATAACAAAAACGATTTGTGCCAGTGTAGTCGGTGTAGATGGTGCAACGACTGGTGCGACGAACCACTTTATATCAGCTTACAGCTTAGAAACAAATGTTATTTTTTATTTATGACACTGCAGCATTCAACCACAGTACTGCATTTCCTTACACAGGGCTTTTATAAAAAGATTATCTATTTTGATTTATCAATCGCTTTATATTATTAAAAAAAACCAACTTTTATTCCACCGACGAATGCAGCCTGCACATCTGTTGTTTCTTATCTGTACCTATACCCCGACGTTGCGCAATTTAAGAAACACCAGGAAAAAATCCGGAATAACTTCAGGGTAGTTGCCGATTCGAAACGCGGGATTGCGTAAAAGGCTTTAGTAATGAAATAAATTAAATTAAATTAAAATTAAATAAATAATAAATAAATTAAATTAAATTAAAACATATTTATTTCGCCTTCATACTGATGTATCCTCGTTTATCGCTCTTTCTATTAATGAAAACCGTATAAAGATCCGTTCGGCTGTTTTTTTTTGAGTTTATCGCGTTCAGACAGACAGACAGACGCGGCGGAGGGACTTTGTTTTATATATATAGCGGTCTGTCCCGGCTTCACTCGGGTGTGATAGATATAATTCTGCAAAATGTATTTTTTTTTTGTGGCCCGGCGTCTGAACTCTAATAGCTTTGAACAAATTCTATCAGATTTGCTTCTGAATTAATAGCTTTGATTGAATTCTAACAGATGTCGCTACTTGGTACTAAAACAGTTTTTATTGTTTCTGAACTACTAGCTTAGAGTAAATTCTATCAGATGTCGTTACATGTTACTAAAACATTTTTTTTTAAACAGTCATTTTATACAAAATATTTAATAAAAATTATCCTATAGCGTAAGTTTCACCAAATCGGTTCAGTGGTTTCGGAGATTAGCGCGGCCAAAATTGTGACACGGGAATTTTATTTACAGAATGTTTCAAAAGTTCCGGAACGGCTGAATATCTCTGAGAGATTAAGTTTTACTCAACTTGTAGTAGAATGTATTTTTCAGTCACAAAAATTCCTCCCAAGGGGTGTCCTCGTGAGGGGGCAAGGGGTAACTCCGAAATTTTAAATGGCAACCCCAATTTTTTTATTTTTGGGTTGAGTTCTTCAGGCAAAAAAGACATCTTTTGTCCCAAACTTTTTTTGTTCAAGCTACTGATCACCGAGTACGCGGGGTAAAATTTACCGTGTTATCCTCACCCCCTCAAATAAAATTTGTTCGTTTTGTAACAAATTTTATTTGAGGGGTGAGAATAACAGGGCAAATTTTACCCCACGCATTCGGTGATCTGTAGCTTAAACACAAAAAAAGGTTTGGGACAAAACATGTCTTTTTTTACCCGAAGTACTTGACCCAATAAAAAAAAATTGGGGTTGCCATTTAGAATTTCGGAGTTACCCCCTGCCTTCCCACGGGGGCACCCCTTGGGAGAAATTTTTGTGACCGAAAAATACATTACTACGAGTTGAGCAACTTTCATTCGCAACATTTTTCAAAAAACTTAAATCTCTCCGAGATATTCAGCAGTTCCGGGACTTTTGAAACGCCCGATTGTAGATATAGATATATTTCGATACGTCATGTCTACTTCTGGAAACTAATATAACAGTGCGTTATAGCTGATCCCATTATCCGTAGTGTGTAAATAATAAACCGTTATCGGTAACCTTTCGTTAGCCTTGTGCATGCCTTTATCCTGCCCCACGTTAAACGGCTGCTAATTTGTATTATTTGCGGGTAGACATACAGATAATGACGTGCAGATAGTGGGCAGAGCCTGGCACTGGTTTACACCTGCTAATAAAACCGTGAGAGCGCTTGCAAGTGCGCATCGGGACTATGCCCCCCTCCTCCACACACATATCAGTAGTCTTCTCCCCCAACCCCCGTGTCTTGTGAAGCACGATACCGGCGTGAACTACCGCAGTGATGCACTAGGAGGAGTGTTGCCAAAATCTTGAAAGACGGCACTAGATCCGGAACCATCAAAAGATAGTACATTGCAAACCTATACCTAGTATCTTAAAGGGTTATATTACGAGGTGTGACATTGTTTTAAATGAGCGCAGTCACACGAGTCGTAAAACCATTACACACGAGGTATATATGCTTTAAAAAAAAATCTCCAAAAATTTCAGCATCTTAGATCAAACCTGTGAACGGCGCAAACCGAAAATGTTTATCATTTAATTAACATGGAAAAAACAAGGTTTTTATTCAAACATGGGTAGCTGGTAGAATTTTTTTTTTATTTTTGATAGTAGCATTTTGTAGGGAATTAAATTTGCCACAAAAAAGGTCCTTAGTACTAAATCCGTAAATTCATTATTTTTAAAGATATGCTCGTTTAAACAGTAATTAATTAAACAAAATCCGATTTGTACAAGAATGTTTAAACGAACATATCTTTGATAATAATGAATTCACGAATTTAGTACTAAGGGACTTTTTTGTTGGAAATTTAATTCTCTACAAAATGCTACTATCAAAAATTAAAAATAAAATTCTATCAGCTATCCATGTTGAGTAAATATGTCGTTTTTTCCATGTCAATTATATGGGAAACAAACTCGGTTTGCGCTGTTCACAGGTTTGATCTAGAAAGCTGAATTTTTTGGAGAACTTTTTTTAGGTCCAATGCTAAAATATTAGCCAATGAGACCGAAAACAAAAAAATAAAAATAAAAATAATGCACACTGTATATATAATAGACAAATTTACCCTGCTCTATTACTTACAAAAGATTGTATTTACTTCGTTAATATTATCGACATAACCGATTATCATTCTGTCTCACTTTAAATCAAATTGGACTTCACTGTGACAGACAGTGATGACATTATATGTTGTCTACATAATTAGCTGTACTGTTTGCTTTTGACGTTGATGATATTGTTTTGTTTGCATTCTGTCCGCCGCAGCACGACACATTAAAATGTTTTATTTTATTATTATTTTTGATAAATTAATAAAATAGCAACTGAAATGTCGGTTACTCACTTATAAAAACGTCAGCGTAAATGACACATTTGTTAATATTTATCTGATGCCCGCATATTCACCTAGCACTAATAAAGATATAGATTACTAATCGTGGAACAAATTTATTCGTAAAAATAAAATTTACTTTCAATTCACCAAGCAAAATATCAGGTAGAAAATTTACACTGCACTAACTCCTTGCTCTTTTTGTTGAATATTTTGACATTCACACAAAAAACCAACCGATGACGTCAGTGTAAACGTCAAAAAAGTTTCACAAAATAATAATCTTTTATCATAATTCAATTATACACAAAACTTCTACTAACATTAATGTTTTACAACTATACATTTCACAAAAGGTTAATAAACAACACATAAATAAATTCCCAAGAGCAAACTGTAGATATAATACTCCACGTTTATAGCTGCGGCGGCCATTATTATTTTATCAGGCGAATAAATATTTGTACCCGCGAAGTAAAACAAAATAGATTTATACCTGCAGTAAACATAATTATGTGAATTGAATTATCGCTCTTTATTCGGAGGAATAACTATCTGAAGAACTAATGAACCGAATAAATAACTACTTACGAACGGTGAATATGGCCATGAGTGGAATAATGTTATAATTTAAAATAAAAAAAAACTCTTTTATAAATCTTTAAATTAGGTACAGTAAAGTGTACAAAGTGTAAAAATACAGCCTGCATCGCAAACTGTAGGAATGTCGTCCGACAAACAGTGATTCTAGTTAACGATCTGGAATACAGTTCGGACGTTGTCATGGTTACACTGTCGGCGTTAAAATATTTACGCAATCGTTGAACGTTGCCAATCTCAAATAAGAAGTTAAACTTCAATAAACACAAACACAATATTATTATAATATTACAGAACAACTTACCCAGTAATTGCCCCAACACAGTTCTTCCATCCTCTCCCAAGCAGGCGCTTCTGGCGTCAAAAGGATTTGTGAATTGTACGAACGCGTATCCTTTGTGCATTGAAATGCCTGGAAATGAAAAATATAACTTTTTTAATAAAGTTATTTTCAACTTGTATAAAAATAAATTAATTAAGAAGAACTTTGTAAGTCAGTGAAATTCTGAGGTGTTTTACAGTCGAGTCGACGATATAGAAAAATTAAATAAATGGCCAATTAGTGAGATTTCTTCAAACTTATATATTTCATACCGTTCTGAGTAAATTCTCTCTGCGGTTATTATAACTCCAGAACTATCATTGAAAACGTGAAACTTCATATTTAAAATTTCAGTTCGGAATTTTTCACAAGTTTACTTTTTTTGTTTTGTTTCATGAAGTCTGTCTTAAAAATGAATTTATACTCTGTTCACAATTATATGTTAACAGTCGTATCTATAAAATAAAAAACTTGTTAAAAATATGAATCTTCTACAAAAAAGCTTAAAATAAAAAAGTTTTGTGATCGACACCAATTTAATATACCTAAGTAGATTAAACGTGATAATAATTAAATAGGCGCCGAACTCAAAACTTTGTTACTTTACGCTTTTTAGTGACCCTTATTTGAAGGAGGTTAGATTTTTTTTAAGTTTTTTATTTTTAACTTTTTAGTGTCTAATGAAACCGAAGAGCAACGTTCACGCCGACAACTGCAACTTTTGCAATATTTGTTTGATTTTTGTTAATTTTCTAAAAAGTTGCTGAACCGATTTTACTAAAATTTATATAGGACCAACTTTGAAACATACTCTATCGAATAAAAAAAGAACCATCGAAATCGGTTCACAGCCGACGAAAACATCGACGGACAAACATACAAAAGAAACTTTGAATTTTCAAAAGCATTCTTTAAATTTCAATCAAGTATTTGAATATTAGAACGCTGATATTAAAATTCAATCATTTATGTAATTGATTTTATCGAAGAATCTCGCTAGAGATTCTTTTCTGTGCTAAATGCCAACGAATCTCTAGCGTATTCTTATACATTGATTTTGCCTTTGTCCCATATAACGCCGTGTATATGAGACCAGTTTCCAAGTTTTATAGTTCTGTGACCACGTGACTTTCATAGGACCGATTTTTCGTATCACCCATATATACTTCTGTACCATAATAACAGCTTATACTGTGTGAGTGCCCGTGGACGAGCGGGTTACGACGTAGGCTAGTAAAACTAATAACAGGGTCTGAGTTCGATTCCCGTCAGCATCATTGGAAAAATTTTTTTTTCAATTTTTAATTTTTTTATGTTTTTAATTGTTTTTTTTATTTTTAATTTATTTTCTCAATTTTTTTCTCATTATATTTTTATTTCCTTTTTAATTTTTATTATTTTCTTGTTTTTTGAAAAATTCACTTTCGTCAAATCTTTTATTAAAAAATAACAAAATATATGATTGAAGTTAGATTTAAATAAATTAATTTATTAAAAAACATATTTATCATAAAAAGTGCAACAAAAATTAAAAACTGAAAAGATTACGAAGTGAAACTTCTTTTTTTAATGCAAAATAAGTATTTTACAAATGATATGAAAAAAATTTGTATTTTTAATGGTGGGCCTTGTTCATTGATTTTTTTTTCATGCCTTCAAAATGTGCCTTCATGGAATCTTCAAGAATATCCATATTTCAAATGAATATAAATAAAAAAAAAAACTAAAAAAAAAAATATATACGCGTCGACTTGAGAACCTCCTCCGTTTTTGTTTTTCGTCGGTTAATAAAAAAGAATCATGTATTACAGAGCATAGACTTGTTATAGCTCATTTTTATTTTTAATAGACTTCACATGGATTGTTTACAAATTGAATGTCATGGTATTCGCATGGAGGTGTGATGAGCCGATTGCACCACTAGGTGTTGCACCGCGGCAGCACTGGACTACGCGGCAAAATATAAATGCACTTTTGTAGTACTGTTTGTTAAATGAGAAGTAAAAATCAAAAGTCGATTATTGCAATTTCTATAACCGACTTTTGATTGTTACTTCTTATTTAACAAAATACATGAGAGACGCACTCGAAACCACAGTTGCATGGAGTAAGGATCGTGTTGTTTTTTACAATACATATTCTAATTTCAGAGATTCATTGCATTTAAATACAACAATATGAACACTTTTATTGCATTTAAATACAACAATATAAAAAATGCACATATGTTTATTTTGGAGGAAAAATAAAAATAATGTCTCACACTTTGGAAAAAGACGTGAAATCTTAAAAAAAAACTTCGGAGAAGTAAAAACTTCGTTCTGTGCTAAATTCAAAAACTTGAGGCGACTGAATCTTAAGATTATAACTTAATAAAAAAAAAGAATTTCGAGGCAGACAAGAAATTGAAATCAAGCTCGAAATTCTGTGCGCAAGACGTCGAAAAAAAATGAATTTCGAGGCAGACAAGGAATTGAAATCCAACCTTGAAATTCTGTGCTTATAAAAGCTACAAGAGCAACAGCAAAAAAAAATGCAAAGACGGTGTTCGCATAACTCCTTTAGTTATCACTAAAAAAACGCCGTCTGTGCACTTTTTTTTGCTGTTGCTCTTGTAGCTTTTATAAGCACAGAATTTCAAGGTTGGATTTCAATTCCTTGTCTGCCTCGAAATTCATTTTTTTTCGACATCTTGCGCACAGAATTTCGAGCTTGATTTCAATTTCTTGTCTGCCTCGAAATTCTTTTTTTTTATTAAGTTATAATCTTAAGATTCAGTCGCCTCAAGTTTTTGAATTTAGCATAGAACGAAGTTTTTACTTCTCCGAAGTTTTTTTTTAAGATTTAATATACAAGTTTTTGGATTTTCAAATCTCTTTAACCGACTTCAACAAAAAGGAGGAGATTCTGTGTTCGTCTGTATATTTTTTTTTATGTATGTTCACCGATTTCTCCGTCAATTATGGACCGATTTTCAAATTATTTTTTTTATTCGAAAGAGTGCACCTCAGAGATGGTCCCATCGGAACCAAGTCAGGATCTGATGGTGGAATCCGGAGAAATCGAGGGAAACTCTCAAATTTCAAAGAAACGCATGTTTTTTATGTATGTTCACCGATTTTTAGTGTTAGATTAACACTAAAAAGAGAAAAATAAAATATTTTTAACAAAAAAATTGAACCGACTTCACACTAAAAAGTAAAAAATAATTGCGTATTGAAATGTTTTGGAGCCGGTGTAGTTCTCGGAATAGATTTCATTTTGGCTGACACCGACTCCAAAACATTTCAATACGCAATTATTTTTTACTTTTTAGTGTGAAGTCGGTTCAATTTTTTTGTTAAAAATATTTTTTGTTTATGAAATTTCAATATATTTTTAACAGTATAGTGGAGTGTCACTTTGAAACGAAAATGCCTGAAGGCATTCTCTATTAAATAGAATAAAAGGCATTATAAAACCGTTTCACAACTAGCGCAGATATCGCGGAATATACCCAAAAAAAACTGGATCGAATTATGAACCTCTTCATCTTTTTGAAGTTCGTTAAAAATAGAAGCCATGAGCGATTCTTCATTATTGGTATTTCATTCTTGGCTAGTAATAGTATAAAGGCTTAGCTGACACATTAAACGTAGAAATTTAGTACTGCCTCAGGTATCATGGCGCGCAGGGCAAGAATGCCAAACTTTTGGCCCCTGTGGTGTATACTATTTTTCTTCATACCTCGGTCGTAAGTACGCTTATACATTAATTAATTAATTACATAGAAACACAGATAAATTCCAAGCAAGCAGCTTTGAGTTTATACGTAAAAACACCAATGATTATAATCTAAAATTTAATAGGGTTGCTATGGAAACGACATCTTAACAACAGTTAATAGGTTGTTTTTTCTTCACTGCCGTTCGAACGTACGTACTTCCCGTATAAGTGCGTATAATCCCACCAATGCGTAAAGGTTACTTTCTGCCTTACAATTGATGCCGAAAGTATGTACTTTCGATCGAGGTATGAGGAAAACAATTATAATGCAGATATTTCCTTCTAATCGCATTAATTATCAACTGAGGACAGACATTTAGACGTTTTAAAAGTGAAAGAGAGATGGCTATACGGAGACAAGTAGAATAGACAATAAACATGTTTGCCTCTGATAACACTATTATACGTCCCTTTAAAAGTCAGTGGGCATGACATCCAATTTCATTTGAAGAGTTCCGACTTGCTTTGCTTGGCTGCAATCAACATGGGCGTCACGTGCTTCAGGGGAACTATCAAGAATCACGCATGTTTGTGTCCAAAAAAACGGGGACAACTTCGAACAATTTCTGTGATTACTTGATGCCATAACATATTTCCATAGTGACATTACATAACGCCAGGACGGACCTCGAAATTTGATAAAATTAAATAAAACTTTCAAAGCCCGTTCCTCTTTAGTTTTTGAGTTTTGATCAAAATGTTACTTGAAATAGTTGTGTGTCTATTTCCTTAGTTCCCAAAGTGGTCCAGGTGGACCCCCAGGGGTTCACGGGAGTCTCGACGGGGGTCTAAGCTGGCGTGACAAGAAAATGAGGGTTCACAATTCATAAGCGGGGGTTCACGAAAATGTATCTGCTTTCGATAGTGAAGAACTAAAATGTTGGCTTGACTTTACCTATCAATGTAGGCAGATAATATTTTAAGAAATTCAGCGACTGTTACTTGTAAAAACTTGCATATTCCATATTCAGTTAGCACTCCGAATGGGGAGTTTTCTAAATGAAATAAGTGAGAATTGATTGGTTCCTTGTGCTGTGAGTAGATGTCAAAAAAGTAAAGTTGGATGGAATCACTTTTTTGATTGGCCAACTTTACTTTTTTGACATCTACTCACAGCACAATCAATTAATTAATTGACCAATCAATTCTCACTTATTTCATTTACAAAACTCCTTATTCGTGGTTGGAACTCAGCCGCAATGCAAATTTCCATAGATTTAATCTTCACATTTTTTGTCGAGTTTTGGGAATATGGTAGAAATGTAGCTGTAGGGGGTCCACCGGAACCAGCTAAATTTTGAAAGTGACCTATGAGAAAAAAAGTCTGGGAACCTCTGGTCTATTTGATTTCTACACGCTGTTAAAAAAACGATTCAACTTAAAAATCATCTTGTATAATTAAAGTAATAATAACTATTTAAAACACGCTACTGTTCAAAACTGTCGAGCATCTTTAAAATTATTTGTGACGGCGACAAATTAGCCATTATTAACGAGTCGCCCATGCTGTGAAGTCTCCCATTTATTCCATTCACATTTATTTTATTCTGGTACCAACTATGAATGCAGTCAGTATAGTATTCTAATTGGAATGGGACTCCAAACACAAATGTCCGGCATTTTGAATTTCAACGATCAAATTGGTAATCATCGCGTTTTGCGGTTGAGAGAAGTTTAACACCAAAATCCGCTCTTAAGGTCGCTGCACACGAGACTGACTTTGCCGCTAGATTTGGCTACTGCTGTGACGCTGATTTTGTCGATGGCTTTTTTGTGTTTGCTTCACGCGATGCATATGTATTGAAGTTAGCTTTGTAGATGGGTTTGATTCGCGCGTATTCGAACGTTAACAAAAGTGAACGTTTATTGTCTCTGAACAGAACGCACGTTATGACGCCGTGTTTGTAGACGTGTGTTGGCCACGTGACAAGATGCTGTTTCCTGATTGGTTCTTGCTCAAAACATGCAGACAAGCGATCAAGAAAAATAGTTCCGGTTTTAATTTGGAATCCATCTTGTGCCCATGCACGCAAGCCCTGCAGCGGCCCTTAGAGTGTGAAAAGCATGCATATATAGGGTGTGTCATAAATACCGGGGAGGTCAATTATTTCGAATACTGCACGATGAATTAAAAAACACGTGTCCAGTATTTTTTTAAAAGATCTATTCAGCGCCATTAAATTTGACCATCCGCCCTCCTCCTGGTGGCGGGAGCAGGGATAACTTTGGAATTTTAAATGGGTACCCCCAATTTTTATCACAGATTTGTATTCTACGTTGAAAAATAAGACACTTTTGTCTGAAACATTTTTCCGAATGCTGAGTAGATGGCACTGTAAATGACGGAGAAAAAACCAATCAGGAAACAGTATCTTTTTAGGTAGGCGACATGAACTAACGCCAACAAACTAATATGATGTCATTATGTTTAGACAACAGACACGTTTGACGTTTAAAAATACTGGACACGTGTTTTTTTGTTTTTTAATTCAACGTGCAGTATTCGAAATAATTGATACACCCTATATATTGTTTCCTTTGTAGATATATATTTTACCCTTGGACCCTTCAAAAAGAGATTGATGAGTTTAGACGCCATTTCTAAACGCGAACATTTGATATGTTGTTAGCCTGGCCAGTTTCAAAAACGTTTTAATTTTTGTGTACTAAAAGTGTTCTAAATTACTTTAAAAAATGTATACACAAAAATATAATTTAAAAAGAATTGTTGAACAACCGGAATTTCTCAGTATTTTTAACATACATTTGTAAAGAAAAAACTCTAAAATGATATTTATACATTCCGTAATTTGAAATCTCGCGTAGTGATGTAAAGACACATCGACAAATAACACGATTTTTGGAACGATTTTTAGTACAATAAATTTTTAAGCAGCAACCCAAGTTTTGTGAAACTTGTTGTTTAATTATAGCTAATACTAACAGTAGTAAAATGTCCACAATTCAAAATTTGGCAAGATCAGAGAGAACAGTTAATTATGTGAAATATGGTGAAGGGAACGTGTTTTATGGTGGAAGAAACAAGACGTAATAAATTCATACACAGAAAAAAATTTATTTAAAAAAAATATTGAACGGGCTAAATTTATGAGTATTTTTAACATAAATTTGTAAAGAAAAAGCTTTAAAATGATATTTATACTTCCCGTAATGTAAAATCTTACTTCGTGCTGTAAAGACACATCGACAAATAATACGGTTTTTGGAACGATTTTTAGTACAACAAATGTGTTTTTTGAAATTTTTATGCAACAACCCAAGTTTTGTGAAACTTGTTGTTTAATTACAGCTAATACAAACAGTAGTACAATGTCGACAATTCAAAATTTCCCAAGATCTGAGTGACCAACCAATTATGTGAAATATGGTGGAGGGATCGTGTGCTATGGTGGAAGAGACGAGACGTAATAAATTTATATTACACAGAAAAAAAATATTTCAACAACATTATTAAACAAGCTAAATTTTTCAGCATCTTTAACGTATATGTGTAACGAAAAAACTTTAAAATTATACTTGTAGTTCCCCTAAGTTGAAATTTCACTTACTGTAAAGACTCAACAAATAACACGATTTTTGAAACAGTTTTTAGGACAAAAAATGTGTTTTTTGAAATTTTTAAGCAACAACCCAAATTTTTTGAAACTTGTTGTTTAATTACAGCTAATAAAAACAATAGTAAAAAGTCCACAATCCAAAATTTAGCAAGGTCTGAGTGCACATATTATTATGTGAAATGTGGTGGAGGGATCGTGTTTTAAGGTGGAAGAAACGAGACGTAATAATAATTATTATTAATAATTGGGCAGTCTTGCCCGAAGTATGATTCAACCCTGAAGAAAAAAAAAATATAGCTCTGCAGGAAAACAGCGGTTTGCTTTTGTTTATGAAGCCTGTTTATAAACTATTTGACGGTATTTAAAAACAAATTTTCTACTTAAAACTGTACGCAATTTGTAACGCAACATCTGTTTGAGCGATAAAAAATAGATTAAGGTAAAATGCTGAAATTCCTTTTTAATATTTCACACTATGTTTCACACTACCGTCCTATCGGCTGTCGCAAACAAACAAAACTGTGGGGTTTTGATTTATCAGAAAATATTTTTTTCGATATTTTTCTCCTGCAGAAAAACAATAATGATTTAAATTGGATATTCATATGTAATAATCTAAAATCCCGATTTGGCTCGATCTTTACTCATCGAGTTTTCTAATGAAATTAGAATTTTGATAATATAATGTATTAATAAAGAAAAATTGCTTGGTTGCCATTCAATTTCTTGGCACAGCTATTTTTTATAAAAAATTAAAGTTGTTAATTTTATATGTTATTTATTTAGTATTAAATATTATGATATTTGTTATTCGTTGCCATGTTCCACGTGTTTGCAATATATAACAATATATAAAACCTTATAACTGCAAAATACTAATTCGAAGGTGCCTGTTTACCTGGTTTTATGCCAGGAATCAAAATGTCGACCAAACTTTGGCATTTTATATACATATTTTGCTATTGATTGGTAATAAATGTATCTGAAAACTCGATAACTACATTTCAGAAATAAAATTAACAGCTTAAGTTTTTTATTAAAAATATCTGTGGCAAGAAATTGAATGGCAACCAAATCAATTTTTCTTTAGTGATACACTACATTTTCAAAAATCAAAACTCGATGGGTGAAGATCGAGTCAAATCGGCATCTTGTACTTACTATACGTAGTTCTGTATTCAAAGTAAAAAAAGAGAATTTTTTTAATTAAGAATAATTTTAATCCATCCCTGATCATTTCCTCAAATTGAATTTGAATAATCCATAGCTATAAAATTTAATATTCAGCATTTCAGCGTTGAATAGATTTTAGTTTGCATCGTCGCGTCGTAATGAATACCGAATTAAAAAAAAAAACAAAAACATGTCGGCTTCACAAACATGGCGCAATAATAAAACGATAATAAAATGGCGAAGTCCGAACTAGTGCAGTATTATATATATAATAGTAGTGTTTATAATGTAATGCTTAATATGCAAAATCGCTACGCAAACACAATTTCAGAACTATCACAAACAGATAAACAATTGTCTGTGTTTTTCAACTGTAAAATCAACTTTACGCGGCAAAACGCATGTAGGTGTGTAACAACGGTTGTTATGGAAAAACCAGTGGCGTGCTAACGACAAATTACTGTCAAGGCAGCGCCTTTGCTCATAAAAACCGACGGATTGTACATATTACCATTCCAACCCACAAGTGGGGAATGGTAGTAGTTTAGTTCAAAAAGTCGCATTTCAAAAATTTTACAATAAATTTTCGTTTTGAGGTCCCCCGAATCCAAAAAAACATATCTTTGGAAAAGCTTTGTGCACTATGAACACGGTACAGGTCAAATGGAAGAGCGGATTGAAACCAAATTTTGGGAGGATGTTTGGTATGCAAATATGCGCAGAAGATATATATGCTATAACGGTGTTTTCTATATATAATAACGGTATACTTTTCATAAAGGCTTATTATTCTATTTATTTTTTCAAGAAAGTTTCCTTTAAATTTTTTTTCTAAGATTTATAGTTTCGAAAATATTTTGAAAAAAAAATCAGCTGATATTTTGTTTTGTAGATCTGTCAGAAATAAACTACTTAGTTAAGGAAGTACCCTCGATAAATGAATTAACAAACAGAAAATTACGAAAATTTGCAAATATTATGTCAAAACCTTTTCAAAAATGACTCAGTTAAATTTTTGTGATTTTTGGTTGACTTTGAAAAAAGATATTGATAATTTTATTTCGCTGCACTTAACATGGAGTCTTATGGAAATCTGTGATTTTGACGCACTCCATCATTTATTATGTTGGAATTGACAAACAGATTTTGATAAAATTTTCAGGAAATATAAACGAATATTCTATGAACATTTTTCTTTTTCCAAAACGTATAAAGCTTGCTTATGTTAATAGAAATAACCAAAACAAATTCGAGCTTTTTAGCAATTCATAAACATGGCTACACCGCAATATTATAGTTTGTGGCGCGTCATTCAAAGGTAAGTTACGAAACTGCAGCAGTTTTGATATCGTAAAAACATACGTAAATTGAGTAAATGCTAAAAGCATAGTATTCCAAAAAAATGATAGTATATTATTATTTCCTAAATGACAGGAATAAAGAAAAGCATTTTCATAAATTAATGCGAATTTGACACCGCGTGCTGACTTATGCTGCGTACATAAGGACTTGTAACTATGGCAAGGCATGCGATGTTGCCAAATTATATACTACGTTACTCAAGTAGAAGACTGAAATTCTTTGACTTACTGCGTACCGAAAGTACTTCCTTAAGCAAGCTTTAATTAATTTTTACATGACGTGGAACATATTATGTAGGTAACCAGGCAACGAATAGCAAATATTATATTGAATACTAGCCATACTATATCAAATGTCAATATTTATGAAGTTGGAATGGTCTCGTCGCCCAATTGGCTGGAATTTTTTTTTCTAAACTTGTACTCAAAAATTTAAAAGGAAATAAATTTTCGGTAGGTACAGTGTTATATACTAATAATAAAAATATCACACGGTTGACGAACGCCACTGACCGCATCCTACCAACGCCGGCTCGACAAACCATGCATACGATATAAATGATTGCTGCATTATTTCAGAGAAAAATAAATGGAAAATTTAAATAATGTGTGTTTTCCGTACACTTCTCAACTAGAATTGATTCTCGTGGCGAGATTTGAATCTTTCGCATCTACATGCTACTTGCTCTTTTTATATTAAATCTGGCTTTAAGAACGGAAGGAACGATGACAGTATAATAGATATAGATATTATTTCACTGTAAGTACCTACTCTCGTTCAAAATAATTTATTAACTGGTAAAAATGCATCTATCAAACTCGACTTTTGGTAACTATTCGAAATCGAAGCTGAAAGTAATTCGTATAGTTGGAAAAATTAGTAGCTTAAGGATCCAATAAATGAAGTACTTTTTTAATATTTTTTTTGTATTTTCTAACGTTTCGGATTTTTTTTTGCCATATTCAGAGAACTATAATAGTTATTGGCGTAACTGGTAGTCTAAGTCATTCATGGCGTGTCAGCGCGATGTTTTCAGCACTCGTCTCCGGTGCGCCGGTTGCGCCCATAATTTTATTCAACAATTGCGTGTTATTCATGTTTTAATTATAATGAGATGTTGTAAATATCTATTTATTTCTTTATAAAAAAAACTGTCAATACTAACAGCACCAAACGGCACGATTCAATGTTTTGGTTTGAGGTTAGCCGGTTATGAATAAACTCCATGTCGAAAACATTCGGCCTCTCAATTTTAGTCTCAATGGGTAACGACGGAGTTGTTGTTACCTACTATTTCGTTACGACTCAGAAAATAGTTACGTTTATTTTCATTACTCCACAATGGCCGAGCTAGTAGGAATCTTCATTGAGTTATGACAAGTAATTGTCACCAGTCGGTAAATGGCTATTTAGGGTTCGGTTTTTAGGCATGATAAAACATGAATAACGCGCATGAGTTGAATAAATAATAAAATAATTACATTAAAATAAATTAGCTTAAAAAAGTTGTTTTTTTGTACTTACAATTAGGTGTCAATTTAAAAAGTTCAATGTCAGAATTGAATACTGTGTGATTACAGAGTTCTTCATTGCTATTTTACAATTTTGGTTATTACAGTTTCTATAAAAATTTATTATTATCACAGATCTGTGTAATTCGTGTATTCAACTAGAGACAAAAAAAAAAGTTTAAATAGTGTTTTGCTCAACTCGAGACTTACTATCGGAAAATTCTGAGGTATATCTTTTTGTACTTCTGCTACTACCGGAAGTATGTATATATTTTTCTACATTTTCGAAATCTCTATTTTATTCTCTATAAATACATATAAAATTTTCATAAGGTTATATAAGAAAATATTCAACAAAACGTCAATTTATTATTAAATACACAGTATTAATAATTAATATTTTCCATTTTAAAGTCCGTAATATTTATTTTAAATAATTATGAATAACGGGAATGCTGACACATAGATATAATTCTTTTCTTTTTGTTGCTAACGTTTCATAATTATTTAAAAAGTATTAATAATTTTTCATAACACTCCATACGTGTGTAAATAATTAATATTAATAATTAATTACTTTTAACGGTCATTTTACTACCGCTGTATACAGGCGTGAAAAACAGCTATTTTCTAGGAGTCGTGTAAAAAAGACTCTACGATGTCACGCGTAAAATGATTTCGGTGTATCATCGGAAATGAATTTAAAACTAAATTTTCAATTAAAAAAATATTTTTTTAATTTTTGATTACAAAAATACGAACTGCAGTTATATCGTTGTGCTACAAGCTTTGTATGCGAACTTTCCAGGATGTCATTTCTATAAAATTTGCAACGACTTTTCAGGCAGACCCGAAGTATCAAATAAGTTTTCTGTTATAACAAAAAATCGTAAAAATATGGAAAAATAATGTTTCACATAATTTATTGAAAATATATTTTGTTTATTAATTAATTTTAACTCGGAAACATTAAGATTCATACTTTTCGGATAATTTTCAAATCAATGTTGAAAAAATCCGTGAAATTTTCTTTATTTTTGACGTATTTTTTGGAAAGAATATTTTTAAAGAAAAATTACAGAAATTTCAAATTAGGGAACATTTTGATGGACAATTGTTTTCAACAAGTATACTAATCGCAAATATTCTTTCAATATGAATGAAAAAATTCACTTCGTCAGTTTCGTTCTAGTGACCGGTCAAAATCAACGTGCACATTTTAGAACGAATCGTTCGTGAACTACTCCTGATTAAAACGCTCGCATATTTTTGAATAATTATATTTGTGTTTCAATCAGAAAAAAGATTTGTCTCTGTCAGTTCCACAGCAGTATATCGTTATATGTAAAATATTATCATTTGTTTATTCAGCATTCAGCGCCACACAATGGCTTGCCATAAGTTGAACTAATAGATTTGTAAATATACTATTCAGCCATTATATTATAACTCACAAACTTTTTTTAACAATATACCGAAACCTTATTTTTATATTTTTACGCCGTATGGAAATCAATAATTTTTAGCGCCAGCGATATAGGATTTTCATATTGTGTTAAATCCGCACTAGAAATTGGAGGATTTGCGATGGGACCACTCCAACAGCTTGCCACCGTTTTTTCGGCGACTTATAATGCTGCAAAAATTGATATCCACGAAAAGCGCTTAACATTAAAATGGGTATAGTAAGCTATCCTTACAAGATGGACATATGCCATCGCGGACTTTTCTGTAAATCTATAAAAGAGGAACAATTCCACCATACATTGTTTTGTTATATCTCAAATGGATTAGGCTGCGTTTTTGATGAAAGCTCCGACTCGGATCGATTTTTTTCGACATCTTCAACAATCATCGTCATATTTCAACTGATTTACACAAAACATTAATGAATTATACGCATAAACCTTTCTCTTTAGTCACTCTGTCCATTTGTGAAAATCGTATGAAAATCCGTTCGGTAGTTTTTGAGTTTATCGCGTTCAGACAGACGCGGCGGGGGGACTTTGTTTTATAAAATGCAGTGATTTACCCAGGGCCGGATTTACCCTAAGTGCCGCCCTGGGACACCGTGAAAAATGCCGCCCCATTACCTAAATCCTACATAAAATGGATCAAGGTTCGGTATACAATTTTAAAATAAATAAAATGATTCATTTATAGTCAATCTTTTTATTACAAATAGAGCAATTAGACAAAAAAACATTATTTTTCGTATTAAAAATCATAAATTGACAAACAAAACGATTGCTTATCAATTGCGAGATATTTTCAGAGGCAAATACGTCGACTGAAAAAATTAATTATGAATGTTTTCAACACGATCACACTTTTCAAAGAATTTTCTATAACGCAAAAAAATGTTTTTACCACGTTCCAAATATTGTCGCCCCTGGAAATTTTCCGCCCTGGGCACTAGTCCCGTGTGCCCGTAGTGTAAATCCAGCGCTTGATTTACCTAAACTACGTACGTACATATTATTTCATAATTTCTACCTAATTGGTTAAGCAATTACTTGTTTACATTGTAATTGTATATAGTATATTTCATTTCTAATAAACGACGTACTATACACATGTTACATGTACATAGTTGATTTTAAGTTCTGACATCCGCTTAGTATGACATAATGATCATTTCCCTTCAAGGTCAATATAACGGGACCCAGCACATGGAAATGATAACCAAATGTTGAAGACACTACTAATTTTAAAAAATATAGTTTAAAAAAAACTAAAAAACACGCTTTATATCGAACTAAAAAGTAAAAAATATTTTTTTTTAAATAAGCTTAAAACAATAATACTAGTACTTTTTATTCATTATTGTTTTAAGCTTATTTAAAAAAAAATATTTTTTACTTTTTATAGTTCAATATAAAGCGTGTTTTTTAGTTTTTTTTTAAACTATATTTATTTTTCACTTTTTAGTTTGATATAAAGCGTGTTTTTTAGTTTTTTTTAAACTATATTTATTTTTCACTTTTTAGTTCGATTTATTGTCAAAAATTTGCCGAAAAAAAAACATTTTTTTTTTCGGCGTGGACGGGATTAGAACCCACGACCCGTGATTCTGAGAGTTGACGTCAGCGAAGACCCGTGCTTTAGACCGCTCGGCTAGCCACTGTACTTACAGTGCTGGTATATTATACCACTATATAAACCACTTGCTGTAGTCCAAAACGGAGTTTACAAACATACATACATACAAACTTACAAGTGAAACTAATAGAAAGCGTGTAAAATGTCAATCAGTTCCTCGTAAATTAATAAAAAAATGTTCGGATCTCCTTAACTTTGGCGATAATACCTCTACACTCAAATGAAGACAACAAGTTGGAAATTCTAATTCCGACCGATCAATTACAATTATTTTTGTTGAGATCGAAAGTATCAAGCGTGTCTATGAAAGGAAAACAAAGGGTCACCGGTGGTGCGTACACGTTTGTTCAGTTGGATAGATTAGATTAACAGAATTATCCTTCAGTAGGAGTCCGATGCCGTGACATCGGCTGATAATGGATGAGGCATAAAGTGGCTCATAGACCAGTCACTGTAGGGTATATAAGATTGATTAGTTACAGTCAAGACAGTTTCGGACGCAGATCCATCTATTGGCACGGCATGGTACGACGATGCATCAACGCCGTTATGTTAAATTAATTTTTCAGGATTTAAAATTTGTTCATTCTGTGCAGCATTTTTTCATCGCTCATATCTTGTATGGAACAAATTTACATCGTTTTTTTAATATATTTTTGAAGAACCGTATTCGATTCGCTTGCTTCTGACGTGTGGAACACTCATGATTAAGATTAATTTTATGGTAGATATATTTTGTATCAGTAATATTTAAAACAAAATTGCCAACTTGTTGAGAAATATCCTCTTAACTTCGCATTTTATTACCATAATCTTATATATTTGTATCATCTGTATACCTACAAGTTTTCAAATATCCCATTTTACTCAAAATATGGGTTTTAAATAAACTAAATTAATTTTTTCAGGTCATCTTTTTTTAATTAAACACAAGAAAAACTAAACATTTTTAAAAGGAATTAATAAATTTCTTTATATTTCAATATTATTTATAGATATAGTGTGTAAATAAATGAGCTTTAGTTCTCAAGTAAAAATATCATATACTTTTTTATATAGGGTAGCCGGTAATTGCTCGTATTCCTCTCGGGAGAAGAAATGATTGACCTTTATCACTTGGGGGTTGGAAATGTGTCATTTTTTGACGTGATAACGTCTTATAAATTGATGAATCACCAATCTTATAAATTGATAAAACACCGGCTGCATGCACGAAAAAGTGTAACGTTCCTAACGTTCGTAACGCGTAACGTTCCGCCTGACCCTGTGCGTGCTTTTTGCTAATTTCTCGCTCAATTTAAATCAGATCGGTTTGAAACCAGTCTTAAACGAAAGAGGAGAACATTTTACATAGATTTCGTATAACAGAATTTGCCTAAACAGTTTTTTTATACAAATTTATATAGAAAAATAGCTGTATAAAATATAAATGCAATGTTGTCTAATGCATGGCGCGACGCGGTCGGTCGTCTTTGTTTGCCGTACATGGAAATTAGAATATAACGTATGTCTTGTCTTAACATGAAAACGGCTGCATTTCTAATGTTTAATTCAATTTTTTGACATTAGTATTTTGTGAAATGCAACGCCTTCTAAGTTAAGTATTGGAATAACTAATTATTATTAGAACATAATACTTTGACAGTTGCAAAGGTCACTTTTGACATTTCTTATCATTCCGACACCAAGGATAAGCGGATTGAAACCAAATTTTGGGAGGTTTAGGTTATGTATTACGGAATACGTTATCACGTAAAACTATCGTCCGTAAACCGGCTTTACAGACAACCAATTTTTTTTATGATAATGACACTTCTGTGAAGAATTTTTATTTTATTGCACATACCGCTAACCTAGCGATATCATCACTTTGCGCGTCAGAGCTGAGTTTCGTTCATATAAGAAGTTATATCTAAGTTAATTTCACACGAAATCCATTCAAATTGAAGTTTTTTGAAGAGAGGAGATTCTGATCTATAAAACAACCATTTTTAAATCCATTCGAGTTCATAAATACTACTAAAATTGTAATTGAAAATCAGGAACAGAAGTTGTCCGTTGGTCTGTACGTATGTACGTCCGAGCTCTACAGATCGCAATTTTGGTCGGATCACCTTGGGTTATATTTTATTCACTTTGTTTAATATCAGACCAGAACCCTATTTAAATTCACTAAATTAATGTGTTCAGTAGTTTAATTTTTATTAACAGTTTTATTTCTTATTATTTTTGATAGAGCTAATAGTTAAAAAAAAACAATATACCTAATTATGTTGTTTATTACCGTAGAATAAGTGTTATACTTCTATACCACGATAACAGCGGCACATTTTATTCCACTTGATATTTATATATTATACGTATACTATAATATATTTCTCATATATTTTTTTTTTAATTTTTTTAAAATTTTTTTGTTTTTCTTAATCTATTTTTTCAATTTTATTTATAATATGTACAATGGAAAACTTGCGGGATGTGCACTTTTGGTTTTGCCATCTATTTTTTTTATTTATTGTAAATTTTAACACACAACATAAAATCTAACAAAAAATTTCGTGGTTTTTAGCTTTAGGAAGGTTGGCCAATCAGATCATAGAAAAATTCAGACCAAAAAGTGAGAATATTTTTTTTTAATTTTTGACTCCAGAAATTCGGATTTTTGTAAAAAGGAAACCGAAGTAGATTTTCTCGAAAATGACGCATTTCCGACCACCAAGTGACAGAGGTTAGTCAGTTTCTTCTCCTGAGAGGAATACGAGCAATAACCGTTCAATCTGTAGGTATATACCAAGTATAGAAAAAAAATCGCAATCGAACCGCCCTAATGGTTCGATTGCGATTTTTTTTCTATACATTTCTGTCTTTTTTGTCATAAGACCTCGTTGGTTCTGATTGCTAACGCCATAGATAAAGACAAAGAACTTTTGACAAAGAGAGATATATTTCATGGTAATATATTCTCGGAATAACCAAGGAACGACTTCGAAAAAGAGACGCAGATATGTTTTAGATACGCTTAGTTTCCTTCGCTCACCGCACATTGAGTAAATAATGCTTGATATAGTGATTATTACATATCTATGAAGAATACACAGTTTTATTTCGAAAACAATAAATTGATCACTCTAAAACTAAATCGTCATTTCAAAAATCAAATTTTCAAAATCGTCAACAAAAATTAGATTTCGTAGCATTTTTAAAAGGCATTCTGATTACATTCGACCGAATCGAATAAACCGCAAATGGATTTAGCTTAACCCAATAATATTATTGTACGTTACAATAATGGTATATATCTATATACATAGTTTGTTGCGAGTGGTATAATAATAGAGTTATAGTCAGTATAGAGATGCGACCTCTATACGCACAACATAAATTAGATCAAATAGCAATCGACAGTTCATTTCGTGGCCCTTCTTCAAAATCTATATAATAGGTTTGGTCCTACAGAAATCCAGCACCCTCCGTGGACGTCACAACTTGTCAAGAGTATGCTTAGTGAAATTTTTACTTGTCACTCAGATTTCTGATTACTTATCAGTTGCAGCGGTCTTTTTCAATAGAACAAGCATTTGTTTCTCTGTGAATACAATCTATTGTTCTAGATCAGGGGTGTCAGACTAATTTTTTCTAAAGGGCCATTTATGAAACTTAGAGTGTCTTAGCGGGCCCGGGGTCAGACTCTAAATTAAAAACTAAAACACCTACAAAATTAAAATCTTTATTTATTTAGTTTAAAACAATTTTCATATAAACGTAATAAAAAGGGTAAATTATTTTGAGCTTGAGGATCAAGACACCTGAGGTCTCTTGATAAACTCATTGATGTCAGGTGTCTAAAATCCTCACTGAATAGATTCTGGTCGCGGACCGTATTGAGATGGCTTGAGGGCCGTATCATTGACATCACTGTTCTAGGTGACAGGGAGTTTGAATACGACATCAGACTGCTCATGATGTATGGAAACTGTATTATATGATCACAATCTAAGGTCATTATCAAATCAATTTTTTTGATAATTGCTAGTAGAAGTTTTGTTCAAAAATATGTATTGAAGGATATTTGTTTGGTTGAGGAACAAGTTTGAAATAAGCTTTACCAGAGTATCGCTTGTGGCCAACGTTTCGAAAAATATATTTTCATTTTCAGGGCCTCAATGCAAGTTGAGATAGTAAATTGTGAAAATAATTTTAATATACATGATCAATTTATTATGAATTTCGACGGTTTTTTAAATTTAAAAATATCATAAAACAGTTTTTAATAACATTGTTCTGTACAATGTGCAAATAATACTTAGTATATTACATCACAAGGGCCGAAAGTTGAAATCTCGTTCGCCTCGGGCTCATGACGCGCAGGGCCGAAAATTCAACTTTTAAGGCCCATGTGGTGTATACGATTTTTCTTCATATCCGCTCGAAAGTACGCACTTTCGTCAGCAGGGACGAAATATTGACAATTACTCCTAGTGAGAACGGCGGGAGGAAAAAATTTCTCATGCGTATTTATACTCGTAACTATAGGGTTACCGCTGTCATTTAATATAATAAATAACAGGGAGTAAATGTCAAACTTTCGTCCCTGCTATAAAGGACGGAAGTACGTACTTTCGATCGAGGTATGAAGAAAATATATTTTTCGAAACGTTGACCACAAGCGATACTCTGGTAAAGCTTATTTCAAACTTGTTCCTCAACCAAACAAATCTCCTTCAATTTTTTGATAATCTTTTCTGCAATCCAGCATTAATGATTTTTCTGCTTCATTGACTCGACAATAGTAATATTTCGTTTTATTTTGTTCCAAATGAAGTAATCTTAGAACTGAGTAATTGATATTTGTATAGCCGACAAGATTTTAACAATTTCAAAGTTTTTTTTTTTAACAAGAAAACAAAAATGTGATTTGACATATGTGGCCATTGTCGCTACAAAAGTGACACATAGTAAAAAAAGTACAAATTGGTTGTAGTATGGTAAGTATTTACAGGTAAAATTTCAAAGTTAATTTTGAAAAGATTTCAACACTAGAATTTAAATCCAATCGATTTCAGTTCTAGATACTTTTTAAAGATACCAAAACACATTTTGAGTAAAATTCTTAAACACAGGGTTGCATTATTTATTGAGAATCGTTTTTATGTTCAAGAAGAATCGTATCTCTCGGCTTGTACACACATACCCTATTTGTACAGATTGTTCCAAAATAATGAATAAACGTGGTATAAACTATAGACCAGGCATGTCAAACTCATATGATACGGCGGGCCACATTATCTATTTTCTACTAAGTTGGAAGCCGCATGTTTTTAATGTTAAAAAATATTAATAAAATACGATTGTTAGAATGATTATATTAATTCAAATAAATAAAATTGTCGACCAATTTTCCTCAGATCATATAGTGACAAAAAATAATAAAAATACAAATCAATATATGGTCTGAGAAAAATTGGTCGACAATTTTATTTATTTGAAGAGTTCTATTCAGACGTTAGTCAAAGATTTGGATTATATTAATTATTAGACTCAATGTTTTTTTAACGTCTCGGCGGGTCGCATGCGGTCCGCGGGTCGCGTGTTTGAGATCACTGCTATATAATGATAGTCGCTTCACACGAGGCCGCTAGATTCCTTGATAGATTTATGTTTACGCTTCATACGATGCATGTATTGAAGCTTGCTTTGAAGATGAGTTTGGTGCGCGCGCAGTGATAGTTCGAATGTTAACAAAAGTGAACGTTTATTGTCTCTGAACAGATCACACACTATGACGTCATGTTTGCGGACGTTTGTTCATGTCGCTCACGTGACAAGGTACTGTTCGCTGATTGATTCTTGCTCTAAACAAGCAGACAAACAAAATAGTTCCGGTTTTAATTTTGAAATCCATCTTGTCACTTGTGTCCACCATGAACATAACTGTGTTCACCGAGGCCATAACTTTGTTCACCGTGGCTATAGCTGTGTCTACCGTAAACACAACCGTGTTCACCGTTATTGGTACTCTATAAACATGAATCAGTGATTTTTCACTAATTGTAAGTGCATATTCACTATTTGTCAATGCTAGAATCGTACCACGCAGAATTAGTGAATACTCACAATATGAGTTAGTGAATATAAAAATTCACTAATTATATAAATGACCATTAAATGTCATCTGACATACTTTCACTAGTATAAAAACGTTTATATTTTTACAAGTCAAAAAAACATAACCTTAATTATTAGTTATGATCCTATGTCATTGACTATAATTTAAAATCGGTAAAAAAACAACAGTATACACGCAGTACTCTGAATCTATGAAAATATAATTTACTTGTTTGTTTATTGATTTACAAGGAACTACTTTCTACATGAATAATAAGTATCTATAGTAACTGTATGGAGCATTGAGATATTACTATAGAGTACGCTAGCGGGTATGCTTGCCATAAGTGAAAGTATCAGTTCAGAGAGAGAACGCTACAATCGTTCCGTATCATTCTCTCTCTCTCTCTCTCTCTCTCTCTCATGAGTGCTCGTTGACAGATCATTAACTGAAGAGGGGAGGGCGGGAAAAACGATACTCTTAGGCCTAGTTTATATAACTAGCCATGTGCTGTTTATATCTTTAGTTACCATAGCTCTCTCAATCGCAGACACTTTCAAGACTCACTCGCGTACTTTAGTTACTTATATCTCTATGGTATGGAGGCGTCACAAGCACCACGTATAAAACCAGGGGTATCACTATTCTGACAGTGAATTTTACTTGAGATCACTATTCCGGAAGTGAATCAGAAGTCATTATTTCAAATAATGACATTTTCACTATTTCAGTTTTAGTGAGTAAAATTAATAATAATGAACTCTACTGTACTTGCTATCGGGCATCGCCATCGATTCCAGATCTCTCGTTGAAAGTTAGAAGAGTGCATTGTAACATTATGTATATATACAGAGAGTGGAGTTTCGTTTCCAAACCGAAGATAACCCAATTCCCTTGATTAGATTCCCGGACGATCGGCACCAATCCATAGTGGGTCAATAAATCCACTTGAAGGATTCAAACCCGTTTCGTCACATCACCACTGTTCCTGTGTAGCCCTATACCTATATAGGAATATACATCTCCAACAGGACCATGAAGGGATTGCACCATTGCCGTCATAATATCTAATGTTGTTGCCAATCTCTACAATTCCTCTTTTATTTATTTGTTTATCCTTAACAAAATATCCGACAAGAATGTGAAACCTTGTTTTTTATTCTGACAGTTTTTTGTACTGTAATGTTGGAAGCAATTATATTGAAGAAAATCGTGCTTATTTAAACGTAATGCCAAGATAATGTTTATGAAGAATCAATGGCATATTTTAAAGGCAAATTGTATGTACAGGCAGTACTTAAATATACTGTGTGTATCAATATAATATATTGTACGAATAGTAAAAAAATGGAAATTTAACAAAATTATTTGTAAAATACACGAAACGTAGAATGCTTAATAATATAATATATAAATAATATAAATAAAACACATAACTACGCTTTCTGTTTTAAAGAAGCATAATAAAATTAAATTATTTTTTAGAACTTTCAAAATATTCAGTCATATATAATATACATTTTAACTTTTTTTTTCTTTTTCTAGATAAACGGCCGCTATGTGGTCTCCATGTTTAAAAAATGTAAGTTAAAACAATAAGTTCCTTATTTTTTAATGACGTTCAGTGCCTATAAACAAAAAAATAAAAATCTTGACTCTAATTTTGATATATGCAAGTTTTAATTTTAATTTGAATCAAATCTGATAAATTTTTATTTTAAAAACCAATTAGAAATTAATCAACTTTCCATGGTTTATTTATTACAAGCCCCCAGTTACCGGATTAGAACCACAGTTCCCAGATTCTAACATGGGAAATGAAAACTTGTAATAAAGGAGTCATAGAAAACTACGTTCAAATGTGAATACTGAAAATGTGTCAACTTAATTCTCAATTTTTTATTAAATAATCTTCATTTTTTTGAGGTCGGTAAAAAATAATAAATGGAGAATATGAAATGATGCTAGACTCAAACAATCCTAGCTGTTTTAAATCGATTGAATTCAAAATAAACAAAACTCTACAATAGACAGTTATGACATGCAAAACCAAAATCCTACTCGGACGAATTGTTGAAATTTAAAAAATACAGAGGAATCTCAAGGGACCGAGTATTTTTTTTTCGTTATAAAGAGTTTTCGTTAAATGGAGGGAAGAAAGAAAAATAAACAAATTTCATCTAATTAATTTATTCCAAACACATATAGTCTGTTAACTTTGCCTAACATTTTTTGCTATGCCAATATTTGTTTTGTATTTTATGAAGTATTTTATGCATGTCAATTGGGATGTGGTGGGAATCACCTTCATTAAACAATAGGAATTTTTCGATAAGTTTGGCGGAATCAAATGCTTGTTGAATAGTGGGTGATGGTTCAGAATCGTCCTCTTTACGTCTGTAAATATTTTCTGACGCCTAAATATGAACATATTTCTTCGTAATAGAGAATGGCTGTTGTCAACCAACCAAATTACAAAATTAATGTATACGTTATAGGGAGTTTTTCGTTATAACGAACGACGTTATAAAGAGGTTACACTGTAGTTTTTTATTGTAAAAAGTCATTTATTTCATAATGCTGCTGTAAAGTCGTAATATTTTTTAAATTCTTCTTCAGTAATTATTAATATTATGGCCGAAGATTTAGAACCATCAAGTAGGTATTTTTCGGTCGCTTACGTAATAAGATTTTAGCCTTATACGACTATATGAAGCCAAATAAGATTTGTCTTTTCCAAGTGAGCCAAAGCGAGACTATCACATCATATTGTATTTTCTTTTGAAGGTACTTTTTATTAAATTTGATACTGTGTATGTATTTAACATGTCACTTTTTCAAAATAAAGTTGCCTTATTTACAGTTAAGGGTTGATTGTATTGAATTAAGAACCGTTAAAACTTTACTGTTGTTCCGTGATTACGATTTTATTAATTAAAGAAACGACGGAGAATCAACATGAATTCAATGTTCCAAAATATATAGGTACAGTGTAAACTCCACTTAACGTCACTCGATATAAGACAAACTCCTTAAAACGTAGAAATTACTTAACTCTAGTTGGTTTACCTTGTGGCTCATACAATGATACACTCGAAATGACGATACACCCACTCTAAATAACGTCAACAAAACGTCATCATTAAGCAATAAACAGTGTTTGTTTGTTATTTTGTTGTTTTGTAGTCGGCATCATGCGTACCGAAGATTTTAAGCAATTCGTTCTTTTGTTTTTCAAATAAATAAAATTGTCGACCAATTTTTTTCAGACAATATATTGACAAAACTAATAAAATATTATAATTTTGTTTGTTGGGATTATCTTTCATATGTTTAGCTCAGCTGCTTATTGATAAGTTATCATATACTATTCTTAGTTGCCCACAAACTTGCAAACTGTGAATATGGCGAGAAAAAAAATTCTGTATTGACATTATAAGTAAATACATATTATAGTCAAAAAATTTTAATGCATTATTTCTCTCCCTATTTAACGACAAGCTCTCAATAACGCCACAAAGTGCACAGTCCTTTGAGTGTCAGTATATAGAGTTTACACTGTATTTCAAAATAATTTTTAATCTGAAAAATTACCAGGGAATTTCTCAGGTATCACTAATTTCTATGCAAGGTGGTATTGTTATAGCCATGCACAATACGGATAAAATTACTTATGTTTGTTACCAATACGACTGGCTCGATTGGCAAGAAAATCAATAAGCCCTTGAAATCAAAAGGATTCTTTCTGATTTCGAGATGATTTCATGATAATTTTTCTACTGAAATTTGAAAACGCTCAATTTAACAATTACTCAACTACTCAACATTTTTTTCAAGTACAACAGAAATATTTTTTAAGTTTACTGAAACATGGCAACTTTCCTATACGATATTGTGAACCCATTCGTCTTCTCAATGTAATATATAAATTGATTTTTACTTTTTATGTTATATTTAAGACGAAGATTTAATTTTTGTTTCATGTCTCTTTATATCATTTTTCTTCGTATATAAGGGAATTTAATTGTGAAAGATATTTCCTCTATTTCTAAAGAATATAGTACTATACAAAACGACTCAAAACTACAGATCAATGTATTTATAGTAATAATTTCATATTTTTTAATAATAATAAAAACGCGTTTAATGCCCATCTGGCGATTCTGTCAAAACAGACTCAACTCATGTTTTTTTCTATGTATAAAAATATAACATTGTTGTATAGATGCGATTTATTATAATTCTATTAAATTCCATTAATAATTATTCCATTAAAGACTCCATTTTATAATTAAATTTAGACAAAAAATTGTCCTAAAATGTGTCCTCGAAAAAACAGAGTAGGTACCTATATCTTTTAGTTAGAAAAAAAATGTTTTTGTAAGGAATTGGAAAAAATGCTTGCATACTTTCCCCGCAGCCAACGAACGCCAGTGAAATTAGCCGAAAGTTCTGGAAGTATTGAGAAACGAGACTGGAGAGATATATATAAGGCAGCGTGAACAGTGCAGAAAGTGTAACCGAGTACATTGGTAACAGTGCGAGATATACCTACCATTGAATCTATACATAAATATAGATCATCCACATAAACATACCTTGTAAATAGTTGTGTTCTGTGTACTTTGAGTTTATTTGTTTTGTTTACATTTTATTGTTGTAAATAAATATTTTCACCGACAAAGAGCAGTTTTGTTAGTTTTGTTACACTTCGATACTTCTAGATCTTTCGGCTGATTCCAGTGGCGTTCGTGGGCTACGGAGAAACTAGGCAATCTGTATTTTTTCAATTCTTGTGTCATATTCTGTCATCTTGATTTTTATGATTAACAAATCGGGGAAGTTAATACAAAAAAGTGAATTAGAATTTATTTAATTTAACAGCATACGGTACGCGATTTAGCTAGGCAAGCCGTGTGCGATTTATCAATGTATATATTATCTAACATATAATCTATGTCACCATCCAATAACAGATGCGGGTATATATTTCTAATACCAGATCTCGCATTAACAGAACTATTGTATATTATTGTGAAATTGAAAAAAAAATATTTCTAAATATCATACTTAAGTAATAATAAGAACCAACCTGCTAAGCGGCCATATCTTTGGAACATGCGTTCCACATCTGTCTTGGAACACTGGAATGTGTTGAGATTTCCAACAAACACCCGGGAATTCACTGCCTGTGGATCCTGGGAATTTGTCTGGTTACCGACTTTGCTCATCTTCATTTTGAAATCCGTTTACTGAAAAAAAATATTGTCATAAGTACATTATTTTATTGTCAAATTCAAAATTATACAGAGTGCTTAAAAATGAAAGAGGAACAGGCTTTCAAAGTTTTATAAAATTTTATCAAATTTTGAGGTCGGTTCTGGCGTTATGTTATGTCATTATGGAAATATGTTATATCATTATCAAGTATTCATAGAAATTGTTCGAAGTTGTCCCCGTTTTGTTAGACACAAAGGTGCGTGCGTCGTAGCCATGCTTCTTTACATGCTTGTAGTAGCGATAAGGGCCTCCCGCGAATTATTAAGGATGCATTTCCGATTCCGAAACTTTTTAGGCTAGGGAATAAATTGGCCTGAATGAGACTAAAAGTGAAACGATTCTCCTTCTCCGACTTCAACCGAGAGGAAAGAGAGGGAGAATCGTTTCTACCCTCTCTGTCATACGCACTCTATACGAATGCGCAGTGCGTATATTGTGTGTATACGTAGCATTTTCTCTAGCCACGATAATAAATACCTAATCCGGGAATACTAATAAAAATGCCAACAAATGCTAGAACCTAAGAAGTTTCACTTCTAACGCGCCTTTTTAGGGTGAATCGTTTCTACTCTCTCTCTCTTTGTCAAAGCGTCATGTGCACTCTACGCGCATGTGCAATGCGCACGGTGTATATTATACGTAGCATTTTCTTTAGCCACGCTAACAAGTAACCATTTTGTAACCTTGAAATAATAAAACCGTCATTCATAAATCACAACGCAGGCACGCGAATACGAAACAAAATTGCTGTCCCGTCATTGTCAAATCGCGATACAGTTGCTAACTCGCGCGTTTTTATACAAAGAGTAGCATGCTCTTAAATATTTTGACGAATCGCTACTAGTCGAAACCCCATCATAAACTCAAAATTCAGTTGAATACCGTACTCGTATTTTTGTAGTATTATCTTAATCTGCTTACCGGAGATTAATTTGGATTTGAAATGAACAAATTGTTAAAATCTATGTAAAACGGAAACTAGAAAAATGCATGTATCTATAATTTAATCAAATGACTGAGTTTACACGAGGGTATTAAATTGAAGTACGTAAAATATATACGATTTACAAATTGATATACTGTTTTAAATTTTCAAAACTTTGCTGTTGTTTCTAGTTTTGTCACTAATATTTATTTGTGACACTGGTGTTTCGTAATATCTTTTCAGTTCTAAATAAATGTTTTCTGAAATAGTAAATGAAGTAAATACGAAATTCCAGCCAATTGGGCGACGGGATCATTCCAGCTTCAAAAATATTGACATTTGATATAACATAATACAGAGAATAAAATTTCTGATATCGCGTGAGGTGCAGATAATGGCTAGTATTCAATGTGATATTTGCTATTCGATCGTTGTCATGGTTACCTAATGTACGTATCATGTAAAAATCAAGCAAAGCGTGCTAAACTAGTTTATTTCTGACAGATCTACAAAACAAAAGAACAGTTGCTTTTGTTAATTTCAAAATATTTCCGAAACTATAAAGTTTAGAAAAACATTTTTTTAACGTAACTTTCTTGAAAAATAAATAGCATAATAAACTGTTATGAAAAATATACCATTATTATATAAAAAACAACGTTATAGTATATATCTTTTGCGCATACGCCGATGTTTCGCCAAAACAAAAGAACAGTTGCTTTTGTTAATTTCAAAATATTTCCGAAATTATAAAGTTTAGAAAAACATTTTTTTAACAAAACTTTCTTGAAAAAATAAATAGCATAATAAACCGTTATGAAAAATACTATTATTATATATAAAAGACAACGTAATAGTATATATCTTTTTTTGCGCATGCGCCGATTTTTCCCCATAACAATAGAGCTATTTATATTTATGTATCAAACTTCCTCTCTAAATTTGGTTCGAATCCGTTCATTCGTTTGATATGTATCGTGCTCACAGACAAACAGACCAACAGACAAACAGATGTAGAGAGTTTTTCCAAAAATATGTTTTTTTAGATTTAGGGGACCACAAAACGAAAAAATATTGTACAATTTTGAAAAGTGAATTTTGACCTAAAATAGTACCATTGTAGGTTGGAATGGTAAAATATTAATAGATAATAATGATAGAATTTATTGTAATTATGCTAGAAGTCAGCACTCATTACGTGTTTTTTTTTGTGATATTTTCAAAATCTAAACAGCTTAAAACAATTTGGGCTTAATACATAAAGATAAAATACTGACGGTAGTGCTTCGATGTAATTTCTTGGGGGTTTTTCGGGTTTTGATTTATTTTGTAAGATAGCTGAAGAGGAAAGCATTTTCCTGATTATTGGTCTGTTTTATCCTTCTTTATAAAACTAAAGGTAGTTAACCAGCAGGATTGCAAACACGAAGTTCTGTAACCAGGAGACCTAGGTTACTGTGTTTCGTTTTCTGGCGCTGTTATCACTCTGGGAAAACTTCAGTTCTTTCCAACTGTTTTCGCCATAGTTACCAAAGTTGTTTAATTTCACAGACACTACACACATGTAAGCCATGGAGTGTGGGTGTTACCCAGTAGCTGACGACATATCTGTCCACCGCTACGCTCGAGCTGGATCTCCTGGTTACAGACTTCGTGATTGCAAAATAAAAATAATCCCGAAGTAATACATTATTAAAAAATACATTATTTTTAATAATGTATTACTTCGGGATTTTTTTTTTTTTTCAAATTAATAATCCTAAAATTTTTGAAAACTAATAATTCCAAAATTTGCAGTATACATAGATTATTTTAAATGCATAATTTTTGAATTGTTATTTTTGAAACCTTCGTAACCGGTACCCGATATTAAGAGTATTTTTTACCCGGCAATTTTGGAGATAAGATAAGATTCCACTCAAAACCAGAACCATGGCAAATCTGAATAAAGATGTGATCGAAATCGCGAAGAAAGGCTAAGCACTAAATAATATCTGTCGTGAAAGAAAATTAATATTTGAAAATATTACATTGAGAAAAATTTGTTTAGATTTATTTTCAGTCACGGATAGCGTATAATATTTTATTTATCGCTTCGCAAAACCACTCTCTCCATACACAGTCTGCTGTGTGACAATTGTCATGTAGTTGAATTTCAAATGGAATTCAATTCCACATTACATTGCAACTCCAGGATGTGATTCAGTGTCGACGAGTGTTGTCAGAGGCGTATCAATAATAATCCATACCTGATATTATAAATGCGAAAGTAACAATGTTAGTCAGTCTGTTACGCTTTCACGGCCAAACCTCTCGACCGATTGTGACGAAATTTAATATGGAGATAATTTAAACTCTGGGGAAGAACATAGGCTACGTTTTTTTAATTCAACCCCCGTGGGGATGAAGTTAGGGTTGTAATATTGTTACTCTTTCACGGCCAGACCGCTGGACCGATTAAGATAAAATTTAATATGGAGATAGTTGAGACTCTGGGGAAGGACATAGGTTACTTTATTTTTCAAAATAAAATTTCTATGAGGATGAAGTGGGGGTTGTAATATTGTATAAAGTTACGCTTTCACGGCCAGACCGCTAGTACTATTTTGATTAAATAAAATATGGAGATAGTTTAACTCCGGGGGAAGGATATAGGCTACTTTTTTTTTAATTCAACCCCTATGGGGACGAAATGGGGGTTGTACTATAATATGAAGTTACGCTTTCACTACCAGACCGCTGGGCCGATTGTGATCAAATTAAATATGGAGATAGTTAAAGGTCTGGGGAAGAACATAGGCTACGTTTTTTTAAAAATTTAACCCCTGTGGGGACGAAGTGAGGGTTGTAATATTGTATGAAGTTACGCTTTCGCTACCAGACTGCTGGGCCGATTGTGATGAAATTTAATATGGAGATAGTTTAAACTCTGAAGAAGGACATAAACTACTTTTTGTTTAATTATCCCTTAAGAGGGTTGAATGCCTTCTCTAGTGTTTAAGTCTTTCTCCCGATCTTTGCCAGCAATATATAGAGGGTATTAAATATATGGAGACAGCATCGTGCCGTTTGCCGTGATGTTTTACTGCCTGAGTCATAAATACATTTTTCCTTTGCACGTCACTGGCAAAAATAAGTGGGGAAAGCGTTGAACAAAACAGTGGAGGAGGCTAGGGAGACACTGTCACATAGGTGGACATTTATACACTTTGACTGAAACAATTAATGTCATGGAATCAAGCACCAGTTTTATTCAGATGCATTTTGGTGAACGTCCCCTTTGTAATAGCCAACACAGCTACAGATTGTTACAAAAACGCTCGCCATGATATATCGATTTTGATGGGTTTGCTGCAAACAATAATTACTTATTTTAGCCGGGTATGTGAATTATTATTTCTTTTTGTTTGACAGATTCTTGAAATGTAGGTTGTTTATTTGTTCCCATTGAGTTTTTTTCTCTTAAACTCATGGACCTCTCACTGTGTGTGTAAACAAATAAAAAACCTAATAGTCTAAGATCCCGATTTTGCTCGAGCTTCTGCATCCATCGAGTTTTCTAATGAAATTTGAAATTTGATAAGGTAATGTATTAATAAAGAAAAATTGATTTGGTTGCAATTCAATTTCCTGGCACAGCTATTCTTTAAAAAACTTAAAGTTGTTAATTTTATTGTATTTATTTAGTACTAAATATTATATTTGTTATTCGGTGCCATGGTTACCTGCATATAATATGTTCCACGTGTTCGCATTAATATGGACACGATATCTAATAAAAAGGTTATCTACATTTTCATACAGTATGTAAACGCGTAAGGTGCACATAGGGAAATCAGCATTGGAAAAAAATACTTGGATCAGAGTTAGCCATGACTGCATTAATTGATATTTCTATTGAATTATCGTGGTAATCTTGGGGATTTCTATTTTATTTTGATTTATTTTTAGTTTACTTGGCTTTTTTAATAATAAAAAGCTGTTATAAATCATTATTTTAATTTTTTTGTACAAAAATAAAACAAAAAACAACTCCATCTGTTTGGAAACATTTCATTCAAAAATTGTCTGACTGGTATGACGTATGCGCGTTGGTAAATCAGTGACCCAATGTCTTTAGGTTCAACACGAATAGGCGAAGATATTTGATCTCGCACCATATTTAAGCATTTTTGGGAATTTAATGTCCCATTAATAAAAAAAGTCCGATTATGTTGTAATCATTTGAATATTTTCTTCGGTAGTATACACATTCATTTTGCAAAAGAATATTATCTGTCAAATTGAAAAACAAGTCATTTTTTCCCAATATTAATTTCCCTATGTGCACCTTACGTGTTTACATACTGTATATGATAATATAGAAAACCCTATAACTGCAAAACACTAATTTGAAAGTACCTGTCTTCCTGGTTTTATGCCAGGAATCAAAATGTCGACCAAACTTTGGCATTTTAAATACATATTTTACTCTCGATTGGTAATAAATATATCTGAAAACTCGATAACTACATTTCAGAAATAAAATTAACAACTTTAATTTTTTATTAAAAATAGCTGTGCCAAGAAATTGAATGGCAACCAAATCAATTTGTCTGTATTAATACATTATATGATGAAAATTCAAATTTCATTGAAAAACTCGATAGACGAAGATCGAGCCAAATCGGGATTTTGTACTATCATGAAGCTGTCAAAAAAATCATCTTATTCTTTCATTCGCACTCATATGCATGCAAAATACCATCGCGTACGTAGGTGAGCACGTGTTTTATGTGCCTTTAGAACCTGCAATCTCTAAAAGAGCCCCGCTTTTAAGTTAGCAATTTGGCATACGTTTTTAACTAAATATTTTATTATTAGCTACTGAAAAAAAAATTGGTTGTCTGTAAAGTCGGTTTACGGACGATAGTTTCACGCGATAAGGTATTCCGCTCGAATATCATATTTAATAATACATAACCTAAATTTTAGTAGCTGTCAAACTATATTTTTACCGACTCTCTATCGCTTCTACTGCGCTCTCGCTTGCACGCACAGGGTCAGGCGGAACGTGACACTTTTCGGAACGTTACACTTTTTCGTGCATGCAGCCGGTGTTTCATCAATTTATAAGACGTTATCACGTCAAAAATCTCAGCACTGAAATGACGTAAGACTGGCGGGTCGGGGATCTTGGTGTCACACGTGAACGTATGTAAATGAGTCAGGGATATAGTAGCATTTATAAATCAGTGTACCTGTATTTATAAATTCCAAATGATTTAAATTTACTCATTGAATTATTTCCGGACTCCATTAGTATTATTGTAAATAATATTTTAATACCTATGTCGTTAAATATGCAATGATTATTATGCCAGAACTAACTTGTTGTTCAATAAATAACACTTTTACATTTTATTTCCGCATAAATAAATACGCAAAATTATTGCAGAAAAGTGAATTTATGGTAATTGGCAATCATAATAAATTGATCTTGAGACTTAGGATATATGGCGCGAATGAGAACATATTTTCAGCCAACTATTTCAAAATAGAAATGCCTATGCAGGTAAATGATACGGAGTGCTGTAGGAAGAAAGGTAGTTTACTCGCAACAGTCGTAGATAAAAGTAACTTTCCGTAGAATCAAAATTTAAAATATTATTTTAGAAATTCTGACAAACTTCCAACGTTTTAATATCATCAATCAACCTATAAATCAGGTATAATGTTTGAAAAGGATTACCCATATTCCACATATATTTCAATTTTATATTATTTATCTCTCTTCACGAATGCAGGTATAACAGCGTTGCCAAACATGCCAACTTTTGTGGGACTTCGTCCCGATTTTTTACAAATACATTTGCATCGTAAGGTTAAGAATATTCATCTGTTGAATTTTATCACTATATTGTCGGCAAGAATTGTCACTTCTTTAGCCAGGGTAGGGACATTTTTCTGAATCAGACGAAAAGTGAAACGTTTCCCCTTCTCATACTTCAACCGGCAGTTGAGAGGAAAGAGAGGGAGAATTGTTTCTACCCTCTCTGTCATACGCACTCTATGCGAATGCGCAGTGCGTATATTGTGTGTATACGTAGTAGAGCTGTAACAAACCGTATGTATTCGTTACTTAGTAACGGGTACATCGTCTGACTCGAAATAACGAATGGTTAATTACAAATTCATTTCGTTACTCGCATTTGTCGTATCCATGTCAGTTCGACTCGTTTGATGCGGTTATACGTTATACGAACGAAGTCATATCGTATCACGTATGCGACGCGCCTCGATGCGATGGCACATGCTTGATGCACGAAACAAAAGTAACGGGTACTGGTTCTTTAAGTAACGAATACATACGGGTACACAATTTATCGTTACTTTTACAGCTCTAATACGTAGAATTTTCTCTAGCCACGATAATAAATTCCTAATCCGGGAATAATAAAAATGTCAACAAATGCTAGAACCTAAGAAGTTTCACTTCTAACGCGCTAGAGTCTCACGCGCCTTTTTAGGGTTCCATATACCTCAAAAGAAAAAAAAGGAACCCTTATAGGAACACTTTTTTGTCCGTCTGTCAAGACTCTTGGGAATCAAAATCTATAGAGTACTTCCTGTTGACCTAAAATCATGAAATTTTATAAGAAGTAATTTCTTATAGCACAAGTAAAGGGAAAAATCCGAAAATCGTGTAGTTACATCACAAAAAAAATAATGTTTTTAAACTGTAACAACATGCTACGCACGTACACATTAACAGTTCTAATACAAAACAAGCGTCCGCTAACGATGCATTTATACAGCGCAATATGAAAACTCTCGCATACAACACGGCACGACAATTAGGTACAATACAATTCAGTAGACTATCTGAACTCTTTGCAATTACACACTTAGTTGGCAAACTGACCGCGACGTTTGTGAACGTGTGGGGACAACAGTTTTCCAACGGCTCAGCGAGAAAAATCTTCGAGCTCGATTCTCGTGATGGACCTACTATTTACATACCTACAAGTTCGTACGGAACCCTCAGTGCGCGAGTCCGACTCGCACTTGTCCGTCTTTTTCTTCATATCTAAATGAATTCCTATATTCCGATTTGTTTCCCAATTTGATAAAATAATTATCTGGCAACGTTGAGGTGTACTAATTGGTCGTTTATAATACGTACTTTTTTGACGAGTCGCATATGACTTATTTATTTTTGAATATGTTTGTTTACGTTTTCCAGCGTGTACGTAATTCTTAATAACGTTTCAACGCCCTAAATTGAATAAAACTATAAATTTTTCGACGTTTTGGAAGCGTTCCAAATCCCAAAATATGGTCGTCTCTCAACTGTTGTGCGATAAGAAATTGCTTTCCGTCTCTTTCTTGTTGTTCCCTGAATAATTTAAAGGCATACCTTGCAGAGATACCCACGTCTATATACAAAGTAGTTATGAAGTTAAAGACACACTGACGTGTTTAATACAGGCATCTGATTTAATTGTCTAGAGATTCTAGATTCTACTAGACCAGTGATTCCTAAAGTGCAATGATCCAGGGGGGACGGTGACGACTACAGGTACGTTTGGGGGCAATGAATTCTGAGTTCAATAAACGGTTTCATAATTTCAAACTTCAATGTTTCTAATTTACATCTTTCTTTACTATTTTACGAAAAAGGTAGAAACATTAATACATATACCTACATCTTTCTGTCTAATTTCTATTAAAATTAAAAAAAAAAAATTCCAACCAATTGGGCAACGGGATCATTCCAACTTCAAAGTGTTGACATTTGATATAGTATAATAAAGAAAATAAAATTTCTGATATCGCGTGAGGTGAGGCGGGTAATGGCTAGTTACCTACATTATATTATGTTCCACTTCATGTAAAAATTAATCAAAGCTTGCTTAACTAGTTTATTTTTGGCAAATCTATAAAACAAAAGAACAGCTGATTTTATTTTATTTTCAAAAATATATCCGGAACTATAAAGTTTAGGAAAAACGTTTTTAACGAAACTTTCTTGAAATAATAAATAGAATAATAAACCGTTATGAAAAGTATACCATTGTGACATAAAAAACAACGTTATAGCATATTATATATCTTCTGCACATGCGCCGATTTTTTCCAAAAACAATAGGGCTCTTCATATTTGCATACCAAATACCCTGCCAAAATTTTGTTTCAATCTGATCATCCGTTTGACCTGTATCGTGTTCACAGACTAACCGACTAACAGACGCATAGGTTTTTCCAAAAATATGTTTTTCTTTCGAAATGAAAAGATATTGTAAAATTTTTGAAAAGTGATTTTTGACCTAAACTAGTAGTACCATTCCCCACTTGTGGGTTAGAATGGTAAAATTAATTCCAGGGGACACTGAGTAATAAATAAACCTCATCGACTACAAAAAACAAATAGCAGTTTCGTCTGCATATCAATTAGACTATTCAATAAATTGCCTCTTGATGTTCAAAACCTTCCCCTAAAACAGTTCAAAAATCTTGTGCGGAGGAGGTTGATTGAGGCTGGTCATTATTCTGTAGAAGATTTCTTTTATTAGTGTACATGTCTATTTTATTTTTTTTTTTAATTGTATGACGATGTTATGCCATGTAATGGTGGTATTTAAACAAATATATTCTATTCTATTCTATTCTATTTTTTCTGAAAAGGGGGCGGTAGGCCAAATATAAGTTTGGAAATTACTGTACTAGACCAACGTTGAATAGAATAGAATAGAATAGAATAGAATAGAATATTTTTATTATCCGAAACAGCTGTACGCAGGATTCGTCAATTACATACATCAGGTAAAAATAATTGACAAAATTTAAAGAAGGCTTAACATAACAACATTCATAGTCTACAAACATTTTAAAAAGTTATTTTTACAAAGTCTTTAGTGTCGTAAAGACATTCATTTATTAAAACATTTTTAATTTTATTACGAAATTGTTTATAATTTCGACCCAAAACGCAAAAAATATAGCTTCGCGATCTTTATGCAAAGTAACTCGTTCATGAAGTTCGTAAAACAGGAACTGCTTGTTTTACGAATGTGCTTCTTCGTTGTGCGTCCGACCACACTGTTGCATTATAGTGCAACGCGTACTCTACTAAGGTATGGCACTGAATAAGAAATCAGAAGCCATCTACGCTTTTAATCCTGCACATTGTCTTGGCAAGGAGAGCCATTAGTGAATTGAGTTTGCTATGAGAGAATTACACCAGATAGATGTACAAATGTTACATAGCGTTGAATATCAACCTGTGAATCTCCTCTCGTAGTTTAAAATGGATGCAAGTTGTCAAGCAATACGGTATGTGCATAATGGCGCTTTCTGGGCAAAGTCGACAGCTTGATTGAATTTATTATATATTCTTATATTCTATTCTCAAGACGATGACAATAAATTACATATGTCTAGTTTTTATTACTCGTACAATGGATTGAAATATAGTCTGAAAACAATAATAAGTTACGTTTCTACAGTTTGAGTAAAAGTAATGCATGACATTCGTTATATTTTTGTCGAAAATTTTCGGACTGATTAATTTAGTATTTTCAAATTGTCATTTTTTGTCACGAATTACAAGTTTCTATACCGTCCGTTGCCGGCACATGGTGGGTCAACTTAAAAATTTAAACATCAAGAGAGTCAATTTATCTAGACACGCGGCAGCGTGTCAAGCCAAGTTTAACCAAGCAAAGCGACGCAGAAGCCGTTTGGAGCCATTTTTGACTCCTTAATAACTCAATTTCTATTTAACATATAAACACTTTAAATTTGGTAGGTATAATATTTATTAAGACCTTTTAGATTAACTAGAACCCCAAATTTCATAAATACAGCTCAAACAATTATTGAGACATTGACGTCTAAAAATCGGCATTATTATCACTGACTGACTGACTGACATATAGATCAAAAACCTAACCCACTTTCAGACGACCTAGAAAGTTGAAATTTGGCGTCCAGCTAGGTAATTCTGTATATATGTTACGCTCAAAGATCGAAAAAATAGCTCACAACGCGTTGTGGTCACAGTAAAACATCCACATCGCGAAATTCGTGTTATGGCTCTAATGAAAACGCGCACGACGCGTTGTGGCAATCACAGAAAGACCAAATAGCGAAATTCGTATCGTGGCTGGCATGCTATTCGATCTCAACGCGTTGTGACAATGAAGAAAAGCCATGACGCGTTCTGAGCATTCATTGTTTTAACCATATCATGACGGACAGAATCAGAACTATGATTTTAAGGGTATCTATACACAGAGAAAAGGTTACCGGTATCAATATCCAGTACCATAATATCCAGTAAAAATATCCAGTAATAAAATCTCCAGCATGAAAAATATCCAGCAAAAATAATGTCCTGTATGAAAAATATCCAGTAGAAATAATGTCCTGTATGAAAATTAAAATCCCTAATTATTTTAAGTGAATTATAAGTAATTTACAAAATAATGATTAATGTTTTGTGTTCAGTAAGTAATTTATTACTTAATACGTTGATTTTTTTAAATATAAAGTAATCTCAATAAATAACAAATATCAGGGCCGTACCCAGGAGGGGGTTAGAGGGGTTACCCTTTTAGATCTTATTTTTTCTTTTTGTATTGAGGTATGGCCCCATTTTTCCCAGTATGAAAATAATGTTCTTAATATTGAACTTGGCTCCCTTTTTCACATTTATGTTTTTGATAAGATATATTTTTCTTCATACCTCGATCGAAAATACATACTTTCGGCATCAATTGTAAGGTAGAAAGTCTAACATTTACGCATTGGTAGGATTACACGAATTGGTGCAGGAAGTGCGTACGTTTGGGGGGCAGTACAGAAAAATAACCTATCAACTGTTGTTTAGATGTCGTTTGTATTACATTTCAGCTAATAGTCGCAAACAGCTGTCATTCGTGTTTTTACGTATAGCCTCAAAAAAGCTGCTTGCTTGGAATTTATTTGTGTTTTTAAGTAATTAATAATAATAAGTCATTATTCTATTTAATGAGCGTACTTACGATCAAGGTATGAAGAAAAATAGTATACACCACACTGGCCGAAAGTTTGATACCTTGCACTGTGCGTCTTGATGCCCGAGTGTAATTTATGGAAAAAGATAGCAAGTTAAAAAAAAAACTATTGACAAAAATCAACGTCAGAAATATAAAGAATACCTATTTGCGTTATTTTTTACTCGCATTGCACAATGCGAAACAAGTCAGCTCTACCCTGCACTTTGCAATAATTACGACAACAATATATTTAAAAGTTGTCAAATGCTAATAGGTATATTTTCGAGAGTATATATCCGTCCCCAGAGTACTTCGATTGGCATTGTCATTTGTTTCATTTCTATTTTAGAAGCACTTAATATTTTACCGTTCGTTGCCATAGTCATTAATTTTAAAAGAGTTATTACTGAAACATATGACCATCTCAAATGTAACCAAATGCATTATTTAGAATTTTCAGAATTTCATACCAGCTCGCAAGTTGTCATCATAAAGTCGTTCATTCTGCGCTAGCAAAATTTTGTTAACAAACTTAAGTAATGAAAAAAATTGTAAAAAAGTACACGTGAGACTTTATGTTAAAATTAAATATTTGACACCCCTTTTGTAACCAGTGCTTTAATGATTGTCAGAACCTTTAGTTTATTAGGGCATTAGTACCTATCCTGGAGGATCAAATGTACAGATAATTATCACTGAACAGAAATTGATCCGGTTATTGCTTCTGGCTTGTAACAGTCCTGAAGGAACGCCTGACCTGTGGTTGCAGTGATGTCTGCACGCTTGGGAATTATTTTCCTCCGGCAGTGTGGAGACCATCAGCAAAATTTCTCTTCCGTAATTTTGTAACACCCATAGTCACAGTCAGAGACTTATCTTAGATACAAGTATTTGAAATTCAGATACCAGATACAAAATACGTATTTTTATCTTGTACCTGAAATACTTTTTTAATCTATCATTTTGTATCTTGTATTTTTTTTTTTTATTTTAAAGAGATAAAAAAACAAAACAAAATGTGCTTCAATCTCTAGGATTATTAGCACTAATCACATATATAAATACATATAATGTTAAATAATAGTAAGAAGGTATATAAGTACTTACAATATACAACAATTAATTATGATTATATTAGTTAACTTAAGTTAAATTCTAATTTGTAATTTAATTGTTTCATAGGACATTAATCTTGTATTTTGTAAATACTAAAGTTTGCTAGAATACTTTTACTATTTACCTATGCATTTTTTTACATTACTACACATCATGGTCTAGTTACATTTACCTGCCGCGCCATATTTTATTGTGTAAATAGTAAAATATGATCACCAAAATTAAAACCCCATTTTAATTTAATTAATTTGAAATGATAACCAAAAATTTTACGTCTCGCTACTAAAATAGCTAAGAATGTTGTAAAATTAGACTTTCTTTGTTTGGTAGGTAGTACATGTTTAATTTTTTTGGTGTTTAATATAATCATTTTTTGTTTAAGAGAGCTTAAGATCTCGATGTGTTTTTTGGTGTTCATTATATTTAATCCTAAAACTACTTTTTACGGCTATTTGTCGCGGTTTATTAAAGAATTTTCACTCTTAGACGATTAACGAATGGAGGCCGAAACGTTGAATTAAAAAAGTATGTAATAAACTAAATAGACCTTAAGTTTTACCCAAGAATAATAAAAATATGTTTTCAAAAATTATTTATAAAATACGTATTTTGTATTTATAGTATTTCAAATACCATTTCCAAAAGTATCTTGTATCTGATATCTCAAATACTTTACTTCAAAGTATCTTGTAACTTGTATTTTAATACTTTTTATGAGGTTTCTTGTACATCTGTACATCTCTGGTCACACTACAATACCAAAACATACATATTGTTGCGTCTCAATCGCGTGTGAAGCCGCGGGTAGCCGCTAGTCTTATATAAACATAATGGCCATATCTTTAACTCTAGACAAAAATGGAAGAGAGGTTTGGAAAAGACACATTTTTTTCGTGTGCCTATGATAAACTTAATGAATGTTTCTTATTTACTTTAGCAAAAAGGAAGATTTCCTCTTAACACAAGTGACGAAAACAATCATTAGTTTCTTATTCTAAGTGGAATCATTTTAATTTTTATTAAATTGTTATAACGGTACAAAACTTTCAAGACGCGAGTTCTACTCGCACTTGTCCGTCTTTTTATTTGCTTCACTTGTATTGTATTGTGACATACCCCTTGTTGGGACGACTATGGATTCTCTAGAGTCTACTAGAAACAACAACAATGGAAAACAGGTAAAAACACCCGACCTTCAGAGAATCGCTTGGAGAAACCAATACATGTAAAGGAAAGGATCTCGGTACTTCCAGAACCTTGATAGATGGGGAACGAAGCTATAAAATGCGAGTGGAGTGGTTGGGTAGGCAGTCAGTTATTCGTGTTGTTCATGTGTTGATACAACTGCTCTGGCATTACGACATAAATTATACTGTGAAGATAAATAAACTTTAGTGATTATTATATAAATTTGGTTTTACATAAATGACTTATAGTTAATAGACAAGTGTGCTGATAAACTATGTGTTGTGTTCCTGTGTTGTAAATATTTTGTGTACATAATTTAGTGACTATATTCTCTGTTACTTTGTCTTTATTTTATTATTTAGAACTGTCGTTATTTTATTTCTGTTAACGTTATTATTGCTGTTAAATTAAAGAAGTACGCTTTCGTTTGTGTGTTTAACTGTTTTGTTAAACATTTATTATTGTAAATAAATAATTTCCACCACGGACTACAACAGTTTTGTTACAGTATGTATGTATCTATGTATCCATCTATGTATGGAATCTTTCATATTAAATTTCAGCCACTTTCAAACGTCTGAATAATTTGAAATTTTGCACACTTATTAAAAACCCATGACAATACAATAATTTATATAACTATATAAACAATTATTTATATAAATTAATTACTTAATTCAAAAAATTACTGTAGGCGCGTTCTTTAACTTTTTTAAACTATAATTTTTTTACTACTAGTTAATTGAATTTTTCATTCGGAGCTGGGCAGCAGTGGTCACTAATAGGTCAGTTTAGTAGTGACACGAGACAAACGCAGCACAACAACCAGTAGCCGTGAGCTATGTAGCTCTGGACTAACGGCTAATTGTATCTAATCCCCGGTCTGAATGGTGTGGGTCACCGGATGTCCGTGTATAGCTATTAGACCCGATTACTGTCAACGCAATGCTGTGTCGGTTTCCGGTCGATTGTGTATTGTTCCGGATCTGTCTCTCTCTTTCTCTCTCTCTACCTCCCCGATATATCTATCTCTCTCTTTATTGAACGTTATCAAATAACTCACAGACTATGTACACGCTCTAACGTAATTCATTGCCAAATATTGATGGATTGTTGATTATTATAATATAACCGGCCTGTTGATGGAAATCGACATTTATTGAAGTTATACTTCTTTGGCGCGCTATGAAAAAATGATTAGAATTGAAAATTGTGTGCGCACACTGTAACATCAAAATTAATAGGATGAAGTTGCTACCGACATATGAGAGGCTACCGACAGATGAGAGATTATACTAACAGAATAGAGGTAGCATTGTTGTAGTTTTTTTTTTTTATTTTGAAAAATAGTGCTTTGACAGCTATGGTCATTAGCACATTATACATTGTATGTAAGTTCTATGGTTAAACACTATGGAAGACAATCACAGGTAAGTATATGGTAACAAAAAAGGTAAGAACGATATAATATTATAATATGTTATCTTAATATTTAATTTTAGTATTAAATTTTATATCACTGGGTATGGAATTGGGGTTTAAGATGAGAAGAAGCTGATATGGTATTGGTTTGACAAATTATAGCTGATTGATAAGTCCGGTTTCTTGTAAAAATTTGGTTATTTTATCGATATTGGATTGCGTATTATATATTTCTTTTAGGTTTTCTGGAAATATGCAGTCGTATCTGGCCTAGAAATATTTTATGCAATCGACAAGGATGTGTTTGATAGTATATTTTCTTTCTACACTACCTATACAGTCTAAATTCTATGTGGCGACACTCAAGGGACTGTGTACTCTGTGGCGTTATTGAGAGTTGTCGTTAAACGGAGAGAAGAAATAATCCATATTTTTTTACTATAATATGTATTTACTCATAATATATAAAATTTAGGTACAACTGACCAACAAGTAACAACCATTCATCACAAATTACAACAACTGAGCTAAACATATGAAAGATAATCCCAACAAACAAAAGAACGAATTTCTTAGAATCTTCGGTACACATGATACCGATAATAAAGCAACAAAATAACAAACAAGTAAACAAGTTATTCAGGTAAATAAAATTGTCGACCAATTTTTCTCAGACCATACGATATATTGACAAAAAATAATAATAAAAAAAAAGATTGTAATATGAATTATATTGGGCAAACAAAAAGAGCGCTTAAAACACGAGTTAAAGAGTATCAAAACAATTATAAACTACTCCCTGATAAACATAATGTCGTAACTAAGCATAAAATTGATTACGACCATAAAATTAATTGGGATAGTGTTAAAATTTTAGATAATGAAAGTAATTATTTTAAAAGAAGTATTTTGGAAATGTTATATATAAAATCTAATAAAAACTCTCTTAATGCTCAATTAGATACGGAAAATTTAAGTAATATTTATGATATTATTTTGAAATAATATTTTTTTTCAAATAATTTTTTCTTTATGGGTACTTTGATATCCATGACTACGGTTTATAAATTTTGTTTGTTATTAATTTTTCATTATTTTTTTAATCATTCAAAGTTTCAATCTTGCGTGTAATCTATTAGATAATAAATTACTTAATACTAATTAATTTTTATATTTTTTAGATATTTCTGAAGAAGGTCCAAATCCGGATCGAAACGTCATCTTGTGTTATATTTTTTTTTAATTATTTTTTGTCAATATATCGTATGGTCTGAGAAAAATTGGTCGACAATTTTATTTACTTGAAGAGTTCTATTCAGACGTTAACAAAGATTTAAACAAGTTATTGTTTAATGATGACGTATATTGTTGTCGGTATTTAGAGTGTACATTTGTATGAGCAACAGAGTAAACCAACTAGAGTTAAGTAATTTCGACGTTTTAAGGAGTTTTTCGTTATATCGAGTGACGTTAAATGGAGTTTACACTGTAGTTAACTCAATCGTAAATCGCATTGGTGCGACATCTCTTATGACCGATCAATTTAAACTCTTATTATGATGAAACATTGTGTATATCTTCCCATTATTAACTGCAGCGTGTATCATGCGTACCGCAATACTGTGTGGGGGCTGGGGACATAGACAAGTGGGGCTGTTAAAACCCCAGTGGTGATTTATGGCAGAGCGGACACATTATCAGATCAGATGTTTAGTGGATTAATATCATTACCCGTCGTGCGCAGGCTCGATCAATTTGACATTTCGTTCCATGGTACATTTGTTTATCTTTGTATAGTACATTTTATATACAATGTAAACTCCATTTAACGTCACTCGATATAACGATAAACTCCTTAAAACGTCGAAATTACTTAATTCTAGTTGGTTTACCTTGTTGCTCATACATGATAAGCTCTAAATAACGACAACAATACGTCATCAGTAAGCAATAAACAGTACTTGTTTGTTATTTTGTTGCATTGTTGTCGGTATCATGCGTAGGATTCTAAAAAATTCGTTCTTCTGTTTGTTGGCTTAAAGGTTTTTTATTTAAGAAAAAACTGAATTAACTAATTAAAAATAACTTTATTCATTGAATATTAAATAAATTATAAGTCATTTTAGTTGACGCTTAGGCTTAACTCACACGGACAACTTTCTGACCACTTTCCGAGCACAACAAAGTGGTCGATGGTTGAGAGTATGGCATTAATATGTAATGTCGTGAGAGCGCTCACACGGACAACAAATTGTGGTCGGTATCAACAACAGTCGTCGTGTGTTGGTGATATCGCCCACAAACAAACCGGCCGATGTTGGTCAACATCGCTCACACGCTCAGCTCGCCGACCACTAACCGACCACAGACTGAACAGACGTACAAATAATCGAAAGTACTTTTGCTCATTCGAAAATAATTACAAAATTTGTCATCGTACAGTCGTAAACGATGATAAAGTTGTTGAAATTGACTCTCGTTGTATCTTCGAAAATTGGATTAATCCGATAAATTCTATTAATAAATCCATTGCTTTACTGTCTGTTCTGTGTGGGTCATTTGTGGTTGTACCAACCACTGCGTGACCACAAAACTGTTGTTGGAAAGTGGTCGAGTTCAACCACATTAAAACCACTTATTTGTGGTCGGAAAGTTGTTCGTGTGAGTTAAGCCTTATATTTGAACTGCCATATAATTTTTAGCAAAATACTTTACTCGTCATCCAGTTACATAATTATTTTGTCATTTAAATAATCTATAAAATTCTCAATACATAAGATTGGTATGAAAAACGTCAGACAAAGATAATATACGCAATAATCGTTGTAATTTGTGATAGTATGAATGTTTGTTGTTCAACTGTAAGTTTTATATATTATTATGAGTAAATACTTATTATAGTTAAAAAATCTTAATGGATTATTTCTTCTCTCCGTTTAACGACAACTATCAATAACGCCACAACGTGCACAGTCCCTAGTTGAGTGTCGCTATATAATAGAGTTTACACTGTATTTATATTTAGTTCCGAAACAATCATTTCACATGTCATTACCATTTAACTAAACCGTAGTTACAACGGTTCAGAAATGAGAAAAACTATTAAACAGTCTGAATTTTACGCAAATGATGTATATCTATTTTTATAATCGTCGGTGATGTCAATCTCTAAAGCAAGATCCTAATACTGTTGTTTTTCATAATTAAACAAGACAGAAGTGAATTTTGAATAATTGACAGGCAGAATTAATTAATAACCTAAAACCCCATCTTGTCCAATGAATATTGCATAAGACGCACCTATTATAATTCATCGCATAGCGCAGCGAACTGGAGCGTTTGATATCTGCTTTAAGACTGGCATTATCCTTCGCAGAGGAGAGTGGGACAGTCTTCTAGAGAGTGGAGCTTGAATAGGATTGTGGGGATTAAGAACACGATTGAATAAGGAAATTGGTCCGCTTAGTGCCGCTGCCGGGACTCGACCTGTGGCCCCTGATACACAGAGACGACGCTATCCCTTTCTGTGCTTCTTCTTTTCTTTTTAAGCCACGCTGACGAGAAATTTGTATGGAGCGCTTTTGCTACCTCGTTTTTTACTGCGAACGTTGATATACAAAGGAATAGAGTAAAGCTCGATTTACACGAACAAGTTTTAAAATAATATAATAATAATCTAGATATTTCTGATTTCAAATAAATAAAATTGTCGCCAAATTTTTCTCAGACCATATTGGTCGACAATTTTATTTATTTGAAGAGTTCTATTCAGACGTTAATCAAAGATTTGTATTACTGATTTCATAGGATAGATCTAGATTGATGACAATTAGGGTCACTGATCCTTAAACTTAGACACTGTTGACCTTGGCTGTTTATCGTCTACAATCTATTATCTTCTTCTGTTCCTAAAACCATGAACGATAAGTGGTTTTAGGATTAAGTGAAACGCTTCCCCTTTTCCGACTACAACCGTCATTTGAGAGGAAATAAAATCATTTCTACTTTCTCTGTCAAAGCACTACACGTATGAGCTTTTTTTTGTAATAAAACAATGATAATGATGTATTACCGACCAAAGGATAAGTTCGGAAAGTAGAAAACACATATTTATATACAACTAGCTGCTCCCCGCGGCTCCGCACGAGATGAAACACGACTATATATATTATACAAAACTTTGATTAACGTCTGATTAGATTTATTTATTGTATGTATATTATATATAAAGGAATAAATAAAAAATGCCTAAGCAAACAAAAAAGTATGATATAACTGCTAGAAAACAATTTTTTAAGCGCGCGTTGAGACACAACCATCCGCAATGGCCCGCGCGACAGACAGCCTTTGTGATATTAAGTCGTTGTAAGAGGAAGCGGTGAGGGGAAGTTTCGGGTTAAAGTCCCGACAGTCACAAAGTAAATTTTTCTTATATAGTATTGTAACTAACAATGTGAAATCTAATTATTGACATCAATTTTTTTTCAATGCGAGTGTATTTTGACAAACTACAGCTTTTAATAGCCAAAGTTACTCCTTATAACATTAGCTCTCTGCAGTGAAAGTCCCGTCAAAATCGGTCCAGTCGTTTAGAAGATTAGCCGGAACAAACAAACAGACAGACAAACAGACAAAAACTTTAGAAATTGTTTTTTTGTTATAAGTACCGTATATACTTTCATAGGCATTTTATTAAAAAGCTGTTATTTTGACATTACAGTTACACACAGACACTTCAATTTTATTTATCTGTATAGATAACAAATTTTAATTTGATAGTATAAAATCTTGTCTACTGAAATAAATAGAGAGTAAAAAATTATAAAATAAAATGTAAAACTACTTCAGTATACATTTTTTATTTATTTATTTAATTTTATTTCGTTTTTATAGACATAAACAAAAAATAAAGACAGAATTTTCTTTCTAAAAGGATTGCTAGCAGGCCTGTGAGTTGTGTCATAGAAGGTATTTCATTAGATAAACTTTACATTTTAAAGTGGTTTGTTAAATAAAACTATATTTTTTTATTCCAATTTGTATACAAAAATTTTTACATGTAAATGTTTATTTTTAAGCTAAGCTTTGCCATGCATATATAGAACTTATGTTTTTTTGTTTGGTGTTTTGGGAGAGAATCGTCTACGAGAAAAAGTTCTTATGCACTCTTATACAAAATGAACGGTTTAATATTTCAGCAAATAAAATGCTCAGACGTATACTTAAGTCCGTCCACACATCATGTTACTCACTCGAAGTAAAATTACGTTAAAACATCTTAACGGGGAGCGCCAGGAAAAAAGACTACTTGAAACTGCACTTGAGGGGGATAAAGAGATTTATATAAGACGTTCAAACAAGAACGGCATGACTTGTTTAATAATAGATTACCTGCAGACGTTGCAAAGACCAATGATGAATCGTTGAACAATTTTATTTTGTGTTTTTTTTTATATTTTTTATCTAGGTATCGATTCATATTTTTAGTACGTATTTGTATTAAATTGATACTTTCAATAGTTCAAATCTTTGACTAACGTCTGATTAGAACTCTCCAATAAATAAAGTTATCGACTAATTTTTCAGACAATATATCGTCGTTGGTTCTGTAATAGCTCTTATGTGCGTAGTTGGCAGATTTTACGTTTTTTAGATGAAAAGATTCAGGAAACGGAGCTCTATACACTAGTAATACCTCCAAATTAATTTTACAGTAACCAACAAGGGGAAGTAACTCTTACGTGAAAAGTTGTATCAAATAATTCCTCGCATGTGCCAATAAATCCGAAATTAACGTTAAATATTTTTTAAGAAAATACTTCGTCTTAATTAAAAACGTATAGTGAAGATAAGTATGAATTAGTAATATACCTCTGAAATTGCTAGTTCTTACCATGCATATTACTGAAATAACCACTTTTTGGCCTTTCCTGCAAATTTTACTTTTTGCACATAAGAGAGGTATTACAGAACCAACGACGATATTAACAAAATATATAATTATATATTTTGTTAATATATTGTCTGAAAAATTGGTCGATAATTTTATTTATTGAACTTTCAATAGTTCCTTTATTTGAAACCTGGGAACTGGGATTTGTAAATTGTAATAGACTAATCATAAAAACGACAGCTCACGACCTTGATACGTAAAAACAAAAGAGAGATTTAAGATTATAGACGCTAAATATATAGTGTAATAATTACAAAATTTAATATTTATCGGAATCGTGTTTTTTTTTAGAGTGACAGAACTTCTAATTAGGATAACTGTGATTTGACAGAAAGTAGACGCCATGTTGTTTTGACATTTCTGTTCAGTAAGCGTTGACAAATTATCATGGAAAGACTCACGCCGCAACAACGTTTAGAAATTGTTGAAATTTATTTTCAAAATCAGGGTTCTATTAACCAAACTTACAGAGTACTTCGTGAAATTTATGGTTTACATAATCGTCCACCCGAGCAGCTTATTTGTCGAACTATCGATAGATTTCAGGCAACATTTTCTCTGCTCGAAGAAAATGTCGGTGCTGTATGTGCTGGTGTTAATGAAGATCCAAATTTGTCTATTCGTCGACGATCATAACAAGTTGGACACCACATGGAAAATTTTGCGTAAAAATCTTAGTCTAAGATCTAATTGGTTCAAGAACTAAAGCCACTTGATCTTAATAAGCGTCGTTTGTTTGCTGATTGGGCCCTAGAACAGCTTGAAGTTGATTCACTTTTTAAACGCTTTATATTAGCTTGGGTTGTAAGTAACTATGTATGTATGTATGTAACTAACTACCGTAACGGAATCTTTGAGCATAATTTTCACCAATTTACCGAAGTCTGATTAATTTGAAACTTTGCATACGTATCAAGGACCGATGACAATGCAATAATTTGATAACAGTTTCCCATTATCCTTATTAGGACCCCCAGGATTAATAAATTCTTTTATAGATCCTCTGTAGTAAACGCTTTATTTTCACCAATTTCCCGAAGTCTGATTAATTTGAAACTTTGCATACGTATCAAGGACCGATGACAATGCAATAATTTGATAACAGTTTCCCATTATCCTTATTATTAAACGCTTTATATTAGTTTGGGTTGTAACTATGTATGTATGTCCGTAACGGAATCTTTGAGCATAATTTTCACCAATTTACCGAAGTCTGATTAATTTGAAACTTTGCATACGTATCAAGGACCGATGACAATGCAATAATTTGATAACAGTTTCCCATTATCCTTATTAGGACCCCCAGGATTAATAAATTCTTTTATAGATCCTCACTAAAAAGTGAAAAATAAAATATAGTTTAAAAAAAACTAAAAAACACGCTTTATATCGGACTAAAAAGTAAAAAATAATTGTTTTAAAATAAGCTTAAAAAGCGTTGGGCGCTCGATGTACGAAAATGTGGAACAAAGCGCCCCACGCTTTTTAAGCTTATTTTAAAACAATTATTTTTTTTTACTTTTTAGTCCGATATAAAGCGTGTTTTTTAGTTTTTTTTAAACTATATTTTATTTCTCTAAAAATTGTGTTTAGTGATGAAGCTCATTTCTGGTTGAATGGCTACGTAAACAATCAAAATTGCCGTATATGGATTATTTTCTTTGGGGTTATGTGAAGTCATTGGTTTATGCTGATAAACCAGAAAAATAGACGCTTTGGCAGCCAACATAACTCGTGTTATTGATGAAATAAGGCCTGAATTACTCGAAAAAGTGGTCCAAAATTGGTCTGATCGAATGCGGTTCCTCAAAGCTAGTCGTGCTGGACATATGTCAGAAATTATTTTTTAAACTTCAATCTTGTAATAATAACTACATCGTAGTTCATTTATCAATCAATCTTTATTATACAAAGTAATTGCTTTTATACATTTTAATTATTACATAATATAACTATAGAAGTACTAAAAAAACACCCGATATTACTACTTAAAAAAATTGAACATTCTTCAAAAAACAGCGACTAAAAACCATAATATTATAAAGTGAATTGAATTACTATAACTTTTATGAACCTGTGTACTTTTATTAAACTGTCGTCAATTTCAACACTTACGGAAGAAATTCTCGAAATGATGGTGAAAACCGCTTCAAAATCCATTGTATAGTTTAGAAGAACTAAGTGAACAAACAAACGTGGATAGCGACTTTGTTTTACACTATTAAGAGGTAGAGAAAAGATTCAATTTACAATTTCTGCGATATAGAATGTTTGCTCCAAACTGCCATGTAACCCAACGGACACTGTATTTAGTTATTGATATTGAACTTGGGGACCTCGTCACAGTCGCAAAGGTGAATCGCTTTCTTTCTCACTTTAGAACAGACCTTTTCACCCATCCTTTGTGCCTTTTCAGATCCAACGTCCACTCAACGTAAAGTACTTACATTGAAAACTCGTTTATATTACGTAAGTATTCTTTGAGAAAATGCCTACTCGCTATAAAATTCTTACAATGACGAATTTGTAGAATTTTTTATACCTAAATCAAGTTTAGGTTTATGACAAATTGACATCATTCTGTGTGGGTTTGATACGTTTTTAAGAAAATTTAGTTTATTTTTATACTTTTTTTACGATAATTTTTTTTTGTGATAAATGTGTGAAGTAGTAATTTATTTGATAACACCCAACTAATATTATAAAGAGAGAGCGCGAATTTTGTGAGGGTAATCTCCGAAACTACTCATCCGATTTCTAAATTTTTTTCACCAATATTTAGAATGGACATATTATTATCGCGTTAAAATAAAATCACTCTTTGTTGAGACCAATTTTGTAACGTAAGTCGACGAAAAAACGGTGGAAATCTACAAATTCTGGTCATAGTAAAATTGGTCTTGCTATTTTCACAGGCTTTAAAAGAAGCACTCTGATAATTTATAAAAAATATAGCTGTTGATGCTTCACTCGAATGAAGTATCTATTTCCGAAGAATCAATTTTACTGCTCTTAGAACCCTATCTTAACCTTAATTTAGTGCCATAAAAATTGTGCCAAATTTCTCAAGTCTATTAAACTTCATCAAAATTGATCCAAACGTTCCAACAGATCAAAACTTTAATTGATCAATTTTATTTACATGTGTAGCTAATAATAATTCAAGAGTGATTATTAGCAACGTTAAATAAATACAATAATTATTTTATCAAATACGTATATTATATAATTAACTTAAGAACATATCAATGTCGGTTTGTTTTGACGTCTAAGGTTCTTGATGTAAAGATGCTTAGTAATCCTCCACTCCTTTAAGAGCGTTCATTCAGGGGCGGATTTAGGATTTTCGAAGCCTAAGTATATCTAGTTTATTGAAGTTCAATAGGGCTCCATTTTGTCAAATTTGTTGCTAAAACTCAACCAAAAATTTATCTGAATTTGACTCTATTCAATAAATAGAGTAACTGTGATCCATTGAAGTTAATGATAGAGTTTTGGAAAGAATTCTGTGGCATAAGGATGGAAAATGAAGCAATACTGAATTTTTATTTTAAACTTGCGTTAGTATTAAATGCAAGTTTAAAAAAAAAATCAGTATTGCTTCATTTTCGATCCTTATGCCACAGAATTCTTTCCAAAACTATCACAAACATTTATCAAAACTCACATTAAAAAAATTGTCAAAATTCACAAAAAAAATTGACAGAAATTTAAGCACAAATTGTTTAAATTCATCAAAAGAAAATTTTCGAAATTCACCAAAAAAATTGTCAAATTTCACAAAAAAAAATGACCTATGATAATGATTAAAATTAACAATTTTTTGTTAATAAAAAAGTATTAAAAATTTCTGATAATATTTTTGGACCCTTGACACTTGGGAGCCCAGATCCCTATTAATCCCTATATATGTAGATCCACCCCTGCCTGCGTCTTTCGACGTATCATGCCGTTTGTTTTGCTTATTTGTTTGTGTTCTGTTTTGTCACATTTCCTCTGTAAGGCGTCACTTGTTCACATTTCTCCAATGACAAGTCAAAATCTTTCCACTGACAGTTTCGCACAATCTGATCGTTTAACAAACGCGCAAACTGACACTGCTTTATTTTTTTTAAACAAACTTTAAATCAAAACAAGCTTTTATAAGATATCTTGATAAAAGAAATCCAAGAAAACATACTACAGTAGAACCTCGATAAGTTAAAAACCCCTGTAACTTAAAAACATTTTGAATTCCCTTCCCCTCAAAGCCTGCATTACTTAAAGCACAAAAGTTCGGTAACTTAAACAAATATTTTGAACGTTGGCCCTCGATAACTTAAAATAATGGTAACCTCTATAACTTTAAGTATTATCAGTGAGTCATCGTGAATAAGTATACAAACAAAAGGTTTTGCCAAGAACTTTATTAATTTTCACTATTAGAACAGTTGAACTTCGTTAAAACCTCTCTAGCTTCAACTCTGGATAAGTAAAAAATCCGATAACTTAAATTTAATAACAATAACTTTAAAATTAAATAAAAAATAAAGTAAGTAAATAAATTTTTATATAGGTATATATACCACGTTTTTAAAACAAACTAAAAAGTATAAAATATTTTTTTTAAGTTGTAGAATTTGAAACGTGGGGCGCATGCGACAGAAATGTGTAGAGGGTAGCTGTCAATGAAAAAATCTATTTATGAGATAAAAAGAATAATGCGTCTCACATTTTTCGTTTCAAATCCTACAAGTTAAAACATTTTTTTATAATTTTTTGTTTTAAAAACGTGGTATAATACTTTTTGTTTTATTTTTATTTTATTATTTTCTTTCCTTTTGGTTAATAAAACGTGGTAAAAATAAAAACACATCGTAAAAATATAAAAATAAATAGTCGCAATAGGGGGTCGAACCCGCGAACTTCGCGTTGTTAGCACGACGCTCTAACCAACTGGCTCTGACCGATGAATCTAAAGCATCGTACAACGGTAAATAAGTTTTTTTAGTATTTTGTCGTATTGTCATCTAATTCACAGTTATGTTAAAAATTTCAAGTCTCTATCTCATCAGAATGTTAGTTTAAAATCAAATACAAAGTTTCGCCCAAGATACACGAAAAACGAGTTAATATAAACGTGATAAAATAGAATCGTCTCTAATTAATTTCATTGGTATCTAATGCAAACAAGGTAATAAACTGTCATAGAAAGTCATGTTTCTATGATTATTCAACAAACATGGCATTCATTGAGAAAACGACTGTGTCAGAACCACGCTTTGATTTGAGACTGAAGAGGACTATTATAGATAAAGGAAAGCAAACTGCAATGTGAAAGAGGTGTAAGATACATGTACATAAAATCTATACCCACAAGTCAAAAGCGCTTATGAATTAGATCAGACCGTAAATTATAGACGCATGAAAATTGAGGTCATCTGCTTACCTACACAGAATATGTAGTAAAATAATGCCCATATTCACCGAATTGTTAAAGATAGAAGTTACTAAACTTGGAACCAATTTATTCCTTCGAATCAAATTTACTTTCAATTCACCAAGCAATATATCTGTTAAAATAGTTACTTCCGCAATAAATATATACTACGCTATACGCCTTCATGCTCTTTTAGTCGAATATTTTGAAATTCTCCCAAAAATTCTACCGATGGAATTAGTGTAAACGTGAAAAAAAACACTCACAAAATAATAATGTTTTATCCTAACCCAGTTGCACACAAAACTCCAACTAACTTTTATAACTATATACATTTCAAAAAAGGTTAATAAGCATCACATAAAAAAATTCATAAGAGCAACTGTAGATATAATACTCCAAGTTTATAGGTTAGGTATTATGATCTATATGGCAGCAATTATTGTTTTAACAGACAAATAAGTATTTATACCCTCGAAGTAAGACAGAATATATTTATACCTACAGTAAACATAATTATTTTTGGTTAATTGAATTATAGCTATTTATTCGGAGAAATAGCTCCCTGAAGAACAAATGAACCGAATAAATAACTACTTACGTTCGGTGAATATGGCCATATTATGGCTAATATAGTGATTGAATCATAATATAGCGTATTTATGAATAAGAGTGGCTTGGTGCTTTTAAAATAAACTGGTTCCAGAGGCCCTAAGATTAGAGTTGAAAATTTCAACAAGTATGTGACATTCATACCTATCCGGATTCGAAAATAGAGGTAACAATTTTTTTTGAGGACACAAAAATTTATAAACTCGACGTAACCAGTTTTGCATTGTGGCCACAAATATGTAATACTTCAACATGATATGTTATTTCGACGACTTACAAATTTCATTCTCAGAATAATTCATTATAAATTTGATATATCACTACCAGACCTTGCTTCATATTTAATTCAATTATGGATTAATCTAGGGGAATGTTGTTTATTTATAGCTGTTCTTACGTAACACACAACTTATTGAACTTTTGTCCGTTCACACAAAAAAAAATCAATTATGCAATAAAATGTGATTATTAAAGTATGGCAGTATTTTCTGTGTATTGAAAAAAGTTTATAAATTTAAATATTAATATACCTATCTTTATTTTTTGTGGTGAAAGTGACGGTGCTGATGGTGGGAATACATAATAAATATACAGTCTGTTCACCGAAAGTGGTAACCTACTAGATGAGTTTAAGTAGTTTTTTTTTCAACTCCAGATTTGCTATCGGAAACTACAATATTTGTTTTGTACTTCAAACTCAACCGTAAGGCCTCTTGTTAACGACAACGGATAACGGCTCAATTTTTATGACGGGCGACGGGCCGACGTGCAGTGTTCAATAGGTTAGTGTGGGTGTTTGTTAACGCGACGGGCATGTAACCGTTGCAACAAAGCTCAACGAATACTCGCACGTCGCCCCTCGGTCCGATGCAGTGGACGCCGTCATTTCATAGAAGTCTGTTGAAGACGACAGATGTGCCCGCACGTTTTTACCTATACCTACCTTGTTCTGCTCATTCTGAATATGGAGTTTAAAATTGATATTGATATGGATTTATTAATTAGCCTTGTTCATAATAGGCCAGTGTTGGGACTAGAAAATTACAAAAATAAACAAGCAAGACATAACGCACTTGCACTTCTTCGGCCTTCAAGTATAGAACTGATATCGATAACAATGGATGCCCTCACGTATATGCGGATCGTGTACAAAGGTAACCGTTTCGCATCGGCCCATTACCCATTGACTAAAACGGTCGTTAACAAGAGCCCTGAGTGTACATGCATTTTTTTTCAAATGACAACGTATTTTTTATAGTTTCGCAATCTCCATTTTTTTTTTGACGTGATAACGTCTTATAAATTGATGAAACACCAGCTGCACGCACGAAAAAGTGTAACGTTCCGCCTGACCCTGTGCGTGCAAGCGAGAGCGCAGTATAAGCGATAGAGAGGCACGATCGACACAAACGCAGCTACATTTTGTATCAAAAACAAATCTTGGGAGATATCTGCATTTCATAACAGCAGATAAATTATACGGTTTGTTAACAAATATATAATATATATACATACTTTTAAATGTGTTTTATAATTGCTTAAAAATATGTATTTTGCTTTGGTTGATCAAATTATTAGTCGGTAAAAATATAGTTTGACAGCTACTAAAATTTAGGTTATGTATTATTAAATATGATATTCGAGCGGAATACGTTATCACGTAAAACTATCGTCCGTAAACCGACTTTACAGACAACCAATTTTTTCTCTATAAACTCATATCAAATTTTCATAAAGTTACATAAGAAATTATTTGAGAAAAACGTTATCAATTTATTAACTAAAATTATTATTAATACTTTACACCTGGGTGGAGTGCCTCCAAAAATAATTATTACTGTGCATTTAATTAATAAATGGTTTAATATATATCATTCTATAATAATCAATGATAATATACTATTAGTACAACATTTTATCCAAGAATTTCCTAAGAAACTTTAGGTGATTAGTAGTCATTTATTCATTTTATGATGAATGACCCTGCGTGAATGAATGGTCTGGCTTACGCTAAACTTCTGTGCCAACTGTCGTGTAATCAATAACGCGTCAAATTAAATAGATAACTAAAATATTAACAAGATAGACAAAGGCCGACTGAAGAATTGAGCGAGACGGGTGCTACGGTTAGCGGTCTATAATCATGACGCCAGCTTTGCTAAAAGCTGACCTTAATTAATGATAACGATGTACCTTTGAACTCGTATAGTATAGACTTGTGCAATAAGAATTCTGAACTAGAATTCTTTTTAAATAATTGCAACACAAACATTTTGTTGACCCTTTATTATTTTATCATTCCAACTCCACAAGTGGGGAATGGTACCAATTAAACGCAAAATTCACTTTTCAAAATGTATCAATGTTTAAATAAACAGCATGTTTTTGGAAAAAGTCTGCGCGTCTTTTTGTCTGTGAACACGATACAGGTTAACCGGAAAAGAAAGTCTAGCAAAACAATGGGCTTTTTTTAAGCACACGAAGCTGAATTTACCACCTAGGTTCCTCGCTAGATTTTACTACTAGTTTTCTAGCTCTGGTTTTCTTAATTGTTACTATTATGTACTCGCTTCACAACGAGACGTTTTTACAAGCTTGTTCTTCAGGTAGATTCGGAACGCGCACTGTTAGGACGGTAACAAAAGTGCATGTTTATTGTCTCTGAACAGAACACACACTATGGCATAGTGTTTGTCTGTGGGCCCACGTGACAAGATACTGCTTCCTGATTGGTTCTTGCTCATACCTAGCAGCGGACCTATCAAGTAAAATAGCCCCTGTTCTAATTTTAAAACCTATCTTGTGAGCTTGCAGGCAAGCCCGCAGTGACGCAATTTCCAGTTTCGTACCCAGCCTACCGGCCAGCAGAAGTCCAAGCAGCATTTCTAGCCTCGTGTGCAGCGGCCTTTAGTGAGTGCTCTAAAACTATTTGGCGGGTTATACTAGATATGTTAGTCGGCTTTACTGACATATATCTGCAGAATAATAATATTTTTAACAATAATTGTGACTTTCTGATTGATAAATATTACATTTTTGTGAAACTAAATCTAATATATTGTAATTTATTATAATTTTTTATTATGTTCATTACTTAATCAAATTTCAGAATTGGTAACGTAAATTTGAAGAATAATAATACAAAGCCTTTTCAGGGATAAGTCGATTTCGCAGAGGTTCATAATACCTATTCTTATAATATAATTGGCCAAGTAGTCAACGAACTTGAGCACGCGTCAATTGTCGGATCAATCTTGCATCCGCAAAAGGTCCACATTGTTGCGGATGCGGATTTCAAAAAATTATGCGTATGCTCCAAGGTTGCCTTGTTTTGAACACACGTGTTCCTCACATTCAATACCAGCGTTGTAGGTAGACTTGGTGTTTATTTTTCATGCTTGCAGAAAACTTTAAAGTTTTAGATATCTGAGTAATACTCAGAATCAAGTTTAGACTACACGTCGTGTCGTATCAGATCTGGGAACTTATGTGTTTCCTTAAATCGATTTATATTGGTAGCAATGGAACTTAATACAGGGAGTAACGCCTTTCACAGGATTCAGCCGGCTTTATTACACTCTCCAGACGCTCCGTGGGGATCTTCGCTCTAATCTCGGAGTAATCTCAAAACAACTCAACGGGATTAAACTGTTGATACGTCTTGCGAGTTGGGTAAAGTAAGTATCGGTGCTCGTTTGTTTCACCAATACTGACAACAATGTGAGGTGGCTTTGGGATGACGACACGGATTCCATTGTTTATAAAATATAGAATATCATTAACTCAAATTACATCTGTGATCCAGTGGCGTAATAATAGGGTGGCAGGGCGGGTTAAATGCCACGGGGCCCCGGTTCGAGAGGGTCGTGAGCACAGAAGGATCCTAACACTTATTATTACAACATTCAGTAAAATTTGCCACGGGCCTCAAACGGGATAGTTACGCTACTACTGTGACCGCATGGTAATGTGACTTATGTCGAAAATAAAAACACACGAAGACGTCTTAAGGTAGTACGAGCACCAAGGCAACTTTAAACAAAAGACTTGATTTTTGACGTGATAACGTCTTATAAATTGATGAAACACCAGCTGCACGCACGAAAAAGTGTAACGTTCCGCCTGACCCTAAATATGATATTCGAGCGGAATAAAAACCCGTTGTGCCCGACTAATTAAAATCTTTTTAATTAAATATATTTTTAATTAGTCGGGCACAACGGGTTTTTTTTGTTTTCAATAATTTATTAAGGTTTTAACTTTAATTTAAATAGTTTTTTTTTAATTTCCAGCGGCTAGTTTTGGAGAAATCAATGAAAACATATCCATCTACCGTTTTACCATAAAGCCAATGTTAAATATGCTTACTTTTAAAGTCATTTATTTATTTAAATAATCGGGCAAACCCCCTTAAATTTTCAGAATTGGTTTAGACTTAGTCCAACTTCATATAAAAAAAAGGTATATGTGCGTATGATTTATTACCTAATGTTTTGTGTAAATTGGTTGAAATATGGCGATGATTGTTGAAGACGTCGGAAAAAATCTAGCCGACTGGGAGCTTTCTTCGAAAACGCTGCCTAATCCCTATAACAAAACAATGTATGGTGGAATTGTTCCTCTTTTATAGGTCTACAGAAAAGTTAGCGATGGTACATGTCTATCTTTTAAAGATAGCTTACTATAACTACCCATTTTAAACGCTTTTCGTGGATATAAATTTTTGCAACGTAAGTCGACGAAAAAACGGTGGCAAACTACAAATTCGAGCGAAGCCGGATCGGGCCGGTAGTTCGTAATTACTAATAACACACGTGGATATATTTGACGCTATTATGTAGATATAAATACAAAGATATTTGTTATTGTTAATTAAGTAAATATATTAAATTGGAATGATTTACTTAATTCAAGTAAATCGGATATCAAAACGCAACAGAATAGAGTACAAACAAAACAAACGCGGCCAAAGAACAAAAGCCGGAAATGGGACAATGCGAAGAGAATAATCGTCACTGTTAATAGGGACTGTGTTAACTCACATATAGACACAGTTGAGAGAGAGAAAGAGAAAACGCCAGCGGCCAAAACACGCGAGCAACTTGTGGATCGTAAGTGCGACCTCTTACAGTTTGTCGGTCTCTTTCTCACACTTCACGTATGTGTAAACTGTGTTTGTCTTTGTCTTCATCCCAGAAATCGACACGAGCGGTTCGTCAAGGGGTCAGTAGGATCCATTTATTTAATACCCTCTATATTACTAGCTTAGAATCGGGAGAAAGACTTAAATACTACGGTGTAGACATTTATACGTCTGTCTCACTTATTATACTCTGAGTCTCATGCGCATGTCCGTGAATGGATGCGCGTCAGTTTGCACATGGAACTAATCTGTGAAAGAGAGGTGGCTTGCTCTCTTCCACTTACTAATTGACCAACTACAGACGCGACACTTGCGCACAAGTGACCAGAGCTGGGCGGTACTGAGTACAAGTACTTGGAAAAAGTACTTTAAGTACATATTTTTGTACTTTGTACTTTGTATTCCGAGTACTTTTAAAAATTGTACTTGGTACTTGTACTTGTAACGATCTGTTGAATGTACTTTGTACTTTCAGCTTGTTTCTAAGTACAAGTACATTAAAATACACTTTTATGAAGAAAGAAGTCTTGTGTAGAAGTTTTAAAAATTAGGCGTTTTTTTTAGTGTGCGATTTTTCCGTAAAGAATCGCTACTTTCTTGTGAACATTTCTAGGTACCCTGTTTGTTCCAAGCAGCCAGCAAACGGTAACGAAACCGTCAACCGCATGCGCAGTAGCTAAAAAGATATTAGAACACGTTTTAGCTATCTGCGCATGATGGTGACGGTTTCGTTACCGTTTGCTAGCAGCTTGGAACAAACCTATTAATGCAGGGTTTCTTGAAACATTGCTTTTTGTCTTTATTTAGTTGTTTATTTTTCTATTTTCAGTATTTTCAATTTTTGTTTTTGTATTAATTCACATTTAATATAAATAAAATATAATTCATAAAAACATTTTGTGCGTACGTCACTCTCTGTGTATTTTAATTTCATAAATAATCGAGCTTGTAGGGTTTGTTTGTAGTTTGTACCACAAAGGTGTACTGAGGCTGGGTGTACCACATTGTGTCCAATGTACTTGTAAAAAGTACTCGTAAAATCCAAGTACTTGTACTCAGTACATGTACTCAGTACTTAGTCAAGTACTTTGTACTTTGTACTTATTGGACGAAAATGGAAAGTACTTTGTACTTGGTACTCCAAGTACATTTTCATTGTACTTGGCCCAGCTCTACGCACAACAGGTCAAGTAAAAAGAAAGAAATAGAAAACAGTTATTTGCTGTCTCACTTTATGGGCCACGCTTCTACTTACGGCCACTAGCAATATAGAAGTTATTAAATATATGGTAGGATCACTGACAAAGATTAGACGGTACGAACAGGCCCAATAAAGGCCGCTGCACACGAGGCTGGTTCTGCCGCCAGAAACACTGCTGGGACTTGGATTGGCTGCTGTGCGAGTTACGAAGATTGAAATGACGTCACTGCGGGCTCGCTTGCGAGGTCACGCAAGACGAATTTCAAAATTAAAACCGGGGCTATTTTTCTCTCGCTTGTTCGTCTGCTTATTTTGAGCAAGAACCAATCAGGAAGCAGTAGGTATATTGTCACGTGGATAAACGCCCGCAAACAAACAGTGAGTCATAGTGTATGTTCTATTCAGAGATAATAAACGTTCACTTTTGTTAACCCTCAAACTGTCATTGCGCGCGCACCAACCCCATCTACAAAGCGAACACATAAAAACTAGCAGTTAAATCTAGCGGAAAAACCAGCCTCGTGTGCAGCGGCCTTAACAATAGAAGATAAGATAAGATTTTATTGTCACATTATAAAAGTAAGTTACAATTTTACATATTTTTATATACTGGTTCCTTATTAATTACCCAGTGGAATAAGCTTAATGCTAACATAAATGTTGTTTATTAGTAGTCTTCAGCAATAGAAGAAGATAGGCCTTTATTATTAGATTTGCGCCAGAAACATTCACAAACATTCTTTTATCTCGCTCACACAACATTTCTCTTTTTTACTTTTATAATTTTTGTCCAGTTTACTTAATCACACACTTAGGCCCGTAACGAGTTTGGTTTAGGCGGTGCGGTGCACCGGGGCCCTCGAATACTTTTTTTTTAGAAGTCAATTTTTAACACGAAGGGCCTCCACTAGTTTTTGCCCGACGGTACGGTCCTGCACACTCTGATAGAGTTAATATGTTAATTGCTATGAGTATTGTTAGTGTTTCATAATAGCAGAATCAATAAGTTTTTAAAACTTCAATGAAACAGTAGGTACGCCTCTGTCGTATTCGTAAAAAGTGTAGAGTTAGCCTGAGGACCGGCTTCTGAAATGACACAACTTTTCGTTTTGAAATTCACTTCTCTTTCCTCTTTCGGTTCACCGCCGCGTAGACACGAGCTGCTGCTGCGAGCTTTAAAGCCGCTCTCTCAAGTGCCTCGTTGTTATAAAAAAACGTGTTTTTAGCGGGAATTGCTGTCACATTAATTGCATGTTTTATATTTGATCTCTAAAGAAATTTAAATTATTATTATTACACTGAATTTATAATGGAGTCTCAACACAGTGTGTTTACTTTTATTTTTTTATAATCATCTATATATTAATAGGCCAGCAGTTTTTTTGTACGGCTATCTCCTCCTAGACCGCTGGACCGATTTCGACGAATATATTAATAGGGCAGCAGTTTTTTTGTACGGCTATCTCTTTCTAAGCCGCTGAACCGATTTCGACGAATATATTAATAGGTCAGCAGTTCTTTTTGTACGGCTTTCTCCTCCTAAACCGCTGGACCGATTTCGACGAACAAGGTATCGTTTGAAAGAGCTCGACGTACAAATGTGCAATAGAGTGTCAGAATTGCGAAAAGCAAATTTTAAGGATTCAAAATTGATGTTCAAAAATCTATTTTTAACCTAACAAAATAGATGATATATGTATTATGAGCAGGCTGAGAAAAAAACAATTTATATTTGCTATGTCAAACCAGTTACGATTCACTTTTAATTTTACATTTAAACGAGAACTTATTTGATTTGAAAGGAGAAAACAGGAATAATATGTTTTCAGCGAGTAGTTTAAAGTATTATGAATTTTTCCAAAGATCGTAAATCTTTTCGTGTTTTTATGCGCTTTACAAATCAGCAACTTTTTAAGAAACTAAACGATTTTTGACCGGTTATATATTAACCGAACTTATAGAAAAAGTCAAGCTAAATCGATTCCGATAACCCGTTACCATGTATCGCTTTTAGTTTCGAAGATATGAGCGTTTGTTTATATTATTTTAGAAAAACTTTAAAACGCCATAACGGTTAATGATACCGAGCTCTGGGAGTGGTCGGAATTGATTCAGCGCGGCTTTTTCTGTAAGAATAACCTCAGTTCTAAGGCCTAGTTTATATGAGAGGCGTTCAACGCCTCTCATATAAACTAGGCCTAAGTCGTATATAAACAATATGTCCTAGATTTCTGGGTTTTTCTAAAAACATAAAAAGTAAGAAGAGAGGACACTTCTTTCAAAATTGGAAAATTTTTCAAAAAAAAGTTGCCTCTGTTTCGTTTGATATTGTAGGTACATACCTATAGAAAAAGTCATTTTGAATCGATTCCGACCATCTGCAACGACTGCAACCATGTATTTCTTTTAGTTTCGGAAATAGACCCAATTTTAACTGTTTAAATTTTTAAACTGTCATAGCGTCTAAATTAATCGAAATACGAATTTGCGCTTAGGCCTAATCGATTCAGCGTACTTTTTTCTATAAGACACGTCAATATTAAGCATATCGGGATGTTTATTTATTTTATGTTTTCATGCGTTTCGCAAATATTTAAATTTTTAAGACATTAAACGATATTTAGCCTGTTTTATATTAACCGAACTTGTAGAAAAAGTATCACTTTTAGTTTCGGAAATATAGCCAATTTTAATTGTTCAACATTTTATTTTTATTATAAACACCTCCTTCGAGAAAATTACAAAAAATATGGCACTAATAAGCTCATTACATTTTGACGAAGACACAATATTATTTGTGTGTAAAGTATAAACGGATATTTTTAAAATAAATTGAGATTATGCAGCGAATAACTACTGTTTATTGCCTCTTTCTCTACATCATATCGTGCAAATTCTTAGAAAATCTGTTTTTTTAATGTAATTTAGTAGCGTGAATGTAGATATGTCAAAACAAGACAATAGCTTCGCAACACGACGTCGCGATATCATAATAAACATAAAAAAGAGCAGATAGACGTAGTGTCTGTTAACGCAAGACAAAAACACCTACGTCATATTTTTATTACCTAATTATATAAATAGTGACAACTTCAAGTTTTTCCGCATAAAAAGAGACGATTTATTTATTTAATGCCCATATTCACCGAACACTATAAAAGATAGAAGTTACTAATCTTGGAACAAAATTCGTTAGATTAAAATTTACTTTCAATTCACTAAGCTAAATATCAGGTAGAAAAATTAGTTAAAGAATAAATATACACTGCACTATACTCCTCGCTGTTTTTATTGAATATTTTGGTGGTCACTCAAAAATTCGACCGATGGCGTTAGTGTAAACGTCAAAAAAAAGTTCCACAAATTAATGTTTTCTCCTAACCCAATCGCACACAAAACTTCCACTAACTTTAATGTTTTACGGCTATACACTTCAAAAAAGGTTAATAAACAACACATAAATAAATTCACAAGAGCAAACTGTAGATATAATACTCCACGTTTATAGGTTAGGTATTATGATCTTTGTGGCGGCCATTATTATTTTATCAGGCGAATAAATATTTATATCTTCGAAGTAATAGATTTTATATCTGCAGTAAACATAATTGTATTTGGTGAATTGAATTATTTATCCGGAGCAATAGCTACAAAAGAACAGAATAATAACTGCTTACGTTCGGTGACTATGGCCATAAGATGACATATTCCACATTGTTTTGTTTCTACAGAAATGTATGCACATGATCAGTGTATATTTTGGCAACAGATGTTTGTAAAACAGAACGCACGGCATTCCAACGTCGATTATACATTGGGTTATTTTTACCAATACAGCGCGTATATAATATGTACATTCTTCTGTATCCACGCCACACGAATTATTAAAGTAGGTACTTTATAACATCACGAAGACCCATCCCTCATTTGATGAACGTTCGATATGTGAAAATTCAAATTTACCGAATATACGGCTATTTATACCTGTCTCTAGGCGTGGCCAAAACATAGAAAAAGCTGCAGTATTTGCGTTGGAAAGGTGCAAATTAATAAAGTAAACATTTTTTGAATTTGTGTTTAAAACGCGATTTATTGATAACTGCCGTAACATCCTTTTCTCGAAACGACTCACGGCACTTTTGAACCCCGTGTAACTTGTGGATAAAGTTTGAATTTTTAGTGATCAACAGGACATACTATAACTGGCTATATTGCCAATACCGATACCTAATAATTAATTATACCTTGTAGTTTACGAATTATCGCTAGTCAAAGTTCTTTAATTTTGTCAATAACACACTCACCGATCATCAAAATTCTAAGGTAGGTACTTCTAACAGTCTCGCAAACATGAAATTTTGAATTTGAGTTAGCGTTTAGCCTATACCTAAAGGAAGGAAAAAATGAAAAATCTCGAAATTTTATAATTCGAAAATTCAATACATACAGGGAAGTGGGCTTTACGAAAATCAGCAGCTGACCGACAAGATATATAAATATTAGCCGAGAAAAAAAAGGAGGATGACTTACAAAAAGAAATGAGATCCTATCAAAAACATAAAATGTAAAAAAATGCCAAGTCTCGCACCGCAGTTCTTCCGCTACAAAAAGTTGTGAGAATTCATGTAAAACCAAGTCAGTTGTTTTAGTTAGGGTCTATGGAAGCACCTGTCTAACAACTTTGTTATCAATTGTTACCTAATCAATTGCCTATCAACATTTATAGTGACCGCATCAATATTAGACATCTTTATTTCTATAATAATTATAATGACTTGGCAATTGCACGGCACCATAATTATGAAAGAATAATCTACTGTTTCGATTACTAAGTAAATCTAAACAGTGCACTTAAGAATAAAGTATTTTAATTAGTAGAATATGGTGCCGTGCAATTGCCAAGTAATTATAATAATTATTATAAAAATAAAAATGTCTATAATATTGATACGGTCACTATAAATGTTTATAGACAATTGTTTAGGTACCTACCAATTGATAACAAAGTTGTTGGACAGGTGCTTCCATACACGCACTAACTAAAATAATTGACTTGGTTTTACATGAGATCTCACAACTTTTTGTAGCGGAAGAACTGCGTCGCAAGACTTGGCATTTTAAATTTTTTTGCATTGTATGTTTTTGATGGGATTTCTTTTAGAAAACAACCAATCTGGATCCTCTGTGAATTCCTAACCAGACAACAGTTCAACGTAACAGAGATGCTGTTCACGTGGTAACTGTATCTGTTGGTGGGAAAGACTAGAGTACCAAATTCGCAACGGTGTCGATCGTAAACTGTCAGCAAGTAATACGTGTTTGTTTGTGTCGGAGACAATATAATAGATGTGAAATGATTTCCCGCTGCTGATTGCAGCAGCCTCGGCTCGTCTGAGCAGAGGAATGCTATCGTCAGTAATTAAATCTACAAAAAGCGCCGCGACTCGCTGCCCGATTGATTTATCGACTCGACAGGTTTTTTAATTTGATTTGGATAATTTATTAAACTCATAGCGAAGTTAAACGACGCGAGGAACACACTAACTTTTTTTTTGTTCACACGTGCTACTCGGAAACTTAGTCATTTGATGAGTTAATAAAGCGTTAATAATAAAAGTGTTTTTGAAAAAAGAAAAAAAAATTGTTTGCAGTTATTAGCTCCAAGTGTCGTATAATATTTTAACAATTGTAATTTATCTGACTTTTTTAATGGTTTTCTGTATAAACAAAACGGAGTAATGGACTTAAAAATAGCAAAAATATGCCGCTGTTTTTATTACGGACTTTCTAATTTGAGAATATGGTTAAAAACTCAAAGGTAGAATAGACCGGTCTGAATAAAAAAATTCCAGCCAATTGGGCGACGGGACTATTCCAACTTCAAAAATGTTGACATTTGATTATAATAAAAAAAATAAAAATTCTGCTATCGTGTGAGGTGACACGGGTAATTGCTAGTATTCAATATGATATTTGCTATTCGTTGCCATGGTTACCTACATAATATGTTCCACGTCATGTAAACATTAATCAAAGCATGCCGAACTTGCTTATTTCTGACAGATCCATAAAACAAAAGAGCGGCTGATTTTTTTTATTTTCAAAATATTTCCGAAACTATAAAGTTTAGAAAAAAAATTTTTTAACGAAACTTTCTTAAAAAATTAAATAAAATAATAAGCCGTTATGAAAAGTATACGATTATTAAATAAAAAACACCGTTATAGCAAATATCTGTTCTGCGCATGCGTCGATTTTCCCCAAAAACAATAGGGCTCTTCATATTTGCATACCAAACATCCTCCCAAAATTTGGTTTTGTTCCGCTCATCCGTTTAACCTGTAGCGTATTTACAGACAAACAGACTAACAGACAAACAGATTAACAGACTAACAGACAAACAGACTAACAGACTAACAGACAAACAGATTAACAGACTAACAGACAAACAGACTAACAGACAAACAAACTAACAGGCGCACAAAGATTTTCCAAAAATATGATTTTTGGATTTGGAGGACCTCAAAACGGAAAGATATTCTAAAATTTTTTAAAAGTGATTTTTGACCTAAACTAGTACCATTCTCCACTTGTGGGTTGGAATGGTAAAACGACGTATGTGCACTCCGTTTCTATGGTCCTTTATTTGTCTAAGCGATGGCCTGAAAACAAATACATATAAGAATTTATGTGACGATCTCATACTATGTCGCTCTCTCGTTTTTTCCAGTTGACTTTCTGTCCCGAAACGTGCGTTAAAAAATCTTAGCTTCAATACTAGAGTCTAAAATACCTAAGTTATCATATGACCGATATAGTACGTAATTTGCACTCTCATTCGGGAGCGAACGGATACTTTGAACGCTGCGTGTGACATCATGACATCCGACTATAATATGCCGGAGTAGGGACATGCGTTCTAGGGAAAGATAGGAAGCTGGAGAGAGGACACGGTTCCTGGAATCATTTCCGAAACCACCCAAGTCTAATAGTACAAGATCCCGATTTGGCTCGGTCTTCACCCATCGAGTTTTCTAATGAAATTTGAATGTTGATAGTATAATGTATTAATAAAGAGAAATTGATTTGGTTGCCATTCAATTTCTTGGCACAGCTATTTTTAATATAAAAATTTTAATTGTTTAATTCATTTCTGAAATGTAGCTATCGAGATTTTATTACCAATCGAAAGTAAAATATGTATATAAAATGCCAAAGCTTGGTCGACATTTTGATTCCTGGCATAAAACCTTCGAATTAGTGTTTTGCAGTTATAGAGTTTTCTATATTACATATGAAAATGTAGATGATTTTATTGAGAACACGTGGAATATATTATATGTAGGTAACCATGGCAACGAATAACAAATATATAATAAATACAATAAAATTAACAACTTTAATTTTTTATTGAAAATAGCTGCGCCAAGAAATTGAATGGCAACCAAATCAATTTTTCTTTATTAATACATTATAATATAATCAGAATTCTAATTTCATTAGAAAACTCGATGGGTGAAGATCGAGCCAAATCAGGATCTTAGACAATAATGTATGGTGCGTTTTACAGAACTGGTCATAAAACACCCGGTATATAGAATATTAAGTGTAGATGTAAGACGTCTGCTTATTTTCAACAAATCACTTATCCTAAGCATTTACTGAAAAATAATCAAAGTGTTTTTTGTTTGACTATCGCATCATCGAAAACCTAAACGTTGGTACGAAATGTTTAATGGCGTTAAAACAGTGACGCAGCGTGTTGAATCAACGACGCAGCGCAACAAACAGTTCTTTACTCTCAAAATTTATTCTTTCAGATTTGAATAATGACAGAATTATTACTAGAAACTGACACTGAATTAATAAAATATTTTTAACAAAAAAATTGAACCGACTTCACACTAAAAAGTAAAAAATAATTCCGTATTAAAATGTTTTGGAGTCGGTGTAGTTCTCGGAATAGATTTCATTTTGGCTGACACCGACTCCAAAACATTTCAATACGCAATTATTTTTTACTTTTTAGTGTGAAGTCGGTTCAATTTTTTTGTTAAAAATATTTTATTTTTCTCTTTTTAGTGTTAATCTTACACTAAAAATCGGTGAACATACATAAAAAACATTATGCGTTTCTTTGAAATTTGAGAGTTTCCCTCGATTTCTCCGGATTCCACCATCAGATCCTGACTTGGTTCCGATGGGACCACCTCTGAGGTGCACTCTTTCGAATAAAAAAAAATAATTTGAAAATCGGTCCATAATTGACGGAGAAATCGGTGAACATACATAAAAAAAAAAAATATACAGACACAGAACCTCCTCCTTTTTGTTGAAGTCGGTTAAAAATAATTTAAGAGACGCAGTGGCGGATTTGTAGTCTTATAATAGCTAATCATCTAGAGGGCGCCATATGACCATTTAAATGAGGTAGCATACGACCACGGCTATCCTCAGATGAGAATATTTTCTTGTTTCGTACTTTTCAGTAGTGGGGTTTTAGTTTTTGAACTTATTTTTTATTTAAATTATTTTTTTTGAACTTACTTTTTATTTGTATTCAATTTCCTCACCCCTGGGACCAAAATTCAAAAATAAATTAGCCTATGTTACCTATACCATAATAACGAATCGATAGACACCTTATTTATCAAAATCGGATTTATAGTTTAGGCGCTACGGTGGAACATCCGTAAATACAAACATACATAGACTGCTGTACTTATAACTTTTCCTTTTGGCTACGCCGCAGTTGGGTAAAAATTGAGTGGGTTCTTTGACTGACGCTCAAATACTATATAGCGAATTCTATATAGCGAAATTCAAGGGACCAGATATTTTATTGCGTTATAAGAGTTTTCTTTAAGTAAAAGAAAACAATATAATTTTACGAATGAATGATTTTAATTTTGACTAAATGAAGTGAAAAAAAAAATTACATAACAAAATAATAATTTATTAACTTTGTATAGATTTATTCAAAGCAGTGGCACGTCAATCCGGTGTCGGACAGGCAACCGGATGGCGAGTGGTAATCTGGGCCTTTGAGTGGTACAGAGCCCCCTGGTAGCGACCAAAGTGACCCCAAATGGACAGGGGCGGCGATATGGGGGTGGGGAAAAATCAAAAAAATTTTGAAAAGGCAACCGGATAAAAATGCGGTAGCATTGAAGGAAATAACCTAATTATATAATAAATTTTTTTTGCCAGCTGAAACACGCGGGCCGTTTTTGCACTAGCGAATAAAAAAAAAGTGAAAAGGCAACCGCTTCAAAATTAGTGAGCATACTTATTGACACCACCAAACGTTGGGGAAAAATTGCCATCCGATCCTGATGAGCAGTTTCGGAGACACAACCCCTCAAAGTCGCCGGAAAACCCTTTTTTTCGATTGTTTCAATAATAAGTAAAAAAAACACACTAAAAATTGTTTAAATCGGATGGCATTCGAAATTTATACTGTCCTAAGTACAAATAATGGTGTGTATCAATGCCATCCGATTTCGATTAAATTAATCCACACCCCCAAAACCTCATGAAAATAACAATAATGCCATACGCTGCAAAAAATTGTTGAAAATCCTTTTTAATGAATATTTAACGACTGCTTGGACTTCTAAAAGGTATGTGCATGAAAAGGATTTTCAACAATTTTTTGCAACGTATGGCATTATCCACTACGTCTTTTTCATTGCCTTGTTTGAAATTAATGTTTATTGCGGTCTAAATAATGACGTATTGTTTTGCTATTAAGAGTGGTTGTTATACGCTATATAGAGTGTTTCAATAACCAAACCAAACAAACCTTAATAATTTCTACGTTTTAAGGAGTTTTTCGTTAAATAGAAGTTCGCTATATCTAGTTTACACTGTACTACATAACATGTATATTGCTCAACAATTAATATTACCTATAAACATTTTGTTTCAGAACTTTTTACAAAATGGAAACTGGGCATCTTTACAAAACTAGCGTTACTCTCTAGGTGAATGTTTTAACACCGTCTGGTTATTTTCATATTGCAAATGTTTTAGAATATCCGCTGTTTGCTAGATAATAATAAACAAAAATGGAAGGTCGGTAGGCCTTGTCTGGCGTTGCATAATATCTATAGCATATAACCAGTTTGCTTTGATCTCTCAACCATAGCCATTCATCACTCGGAAGCCGTTTTAAATATTTACATCCGCGTTTTCTTAATTTCACGAATAATTCATTTGTTTTAATTTGATTTCATGGTTATTCACAGTAATAAATATTTCTTACAATTAGATTATTTAGTTAGCAATCTGATTCGTTCGTTTCAATATTTTAACGACGCACCACTTAGACGAATGTCCCGATATTAAAGTAAAATTTTTGAGTTTTGACGAAGTTAAGGCCGCTGCACACGAGGCTGGATTCGCCGCTAGATTCGTTGCTATATTTGACTACTAGTTTTATAGTGCTTATTTTCTTAATTGCTTTTATGTGCTCGCTTCACACGAGACGTCTTTTCAAGCTTGTTTTGTGAATAGATCTGGTGCGCGCGTGGTGACAGTTCAAATATAAACAGAGAGCAAAACGTGTCTGTTGTCTGACTCTGAGCAGAATGACGCCATGCTGGTCTGTGGGCGTTTATTCATGTCGCCCACGTGACAAGATACTGTTTCCTGATTGGTTCTTGCTCAGAGCAAGCACAGGACTTAACAAGAAAAATAACCCCTGTTCTGATTTTAAAATCTATCTTGTGAGCTAGCAGGGACGTCATTTCCAGCCTCGTACCCAGCCTGCCGGGCAGCAGAAGCCCATGCAGTATTTCCAGCCTCGTGTGCAGCGGGCTTTAGTAAATTTAATTGTTTGAATTGTTCTAAATTGTGCTTATATTTTGTTTGTTTACAACTATCTTTGTTTCAAATCTTGCGACAGATTTTTCAACGACTTTCCGTTATCCGAGAGAGTTGAAATTTTGCATACGTATGTAGTTTCGATGACAATACAATATTATAATAACTAACTGACCGGTCCGGTTTTGTCCAGAGGCAAATCGCACTTTTAAAAAGCACACTAAAAATTTAAAAATAAAATAGGTAATTTTTTTAGTTAAACGGTTTTATTGTACAATCGATGATGTAGGTACTAAAAACTCGAAAATAATTATGAATCATCATTGGGGGCTTTGATTAAGCTAAAATAATATCGCGGAGGGATTTATAGTTACATAATGGTCAAAGAAGATAGTCGAACGCTAAATATGATTTCCAATCTCAAACAAATGAAAGTTTTCTACTAAATGTGCCCCACGATTTTATTTTAGTTTAATCAAAGCCCCCTATGGCTACTCATAATAATTTTCTAGTTTTTAGTACATAATCGATTGTATAATAACCGTTTAACTTAAATATGTTTTTTACCTATTTCCTGGAAAATTCAAACACGCATTAAATTCGTTGATGATTTTTTTACCTTCAAGAAAATTTTATGATCTGGTGATGTTTCACTCGTTATGTCCAAGTAAGTATTTCAATTTTTACCTGAAATAAAAAGAAAATACAATTAGAAATCTCGTTTAAAAGGATATTCTTTTAAAAAATCTAAAAACATCTCTACCGAATCATTCTTAATATACGCAGTATAAATGTATCATAGAGGGCTAGTAAATTGTGTATTTAGTATCGTAATGCGTTATATTATGTTTAAAACGAGACCCAGCGACTTTTAACAGAACCGTAATACCACTGCACACGAAGTATAGACGGCATTTTCCGCAAGTATCTCCTGTAAAATACATAGCTGATTTTCACTTCATTTCCAAAATTTTTGACAGTTCACTTTTGAGCAAACTTCACTTCTAATAGTATATAGGTTATTAAAAAAAAACAAGTGACAGACAAACAGTGATTTACTATGTAATTAATAGTACGCGATCGGTTTTTGTTTTACTCTACCACACTAGTGCGTAATATGTCACTTTACATGCATGCATACATACGTGTTGCAGCTTTTTTATAGGGGACAATGAAAAAATAAAATAATACAACGTTATTACATTGTTACACATCGCATCAAAATATTAATGTTGAAAATTGTACTCATTTATTACACGGTAAATTTGCATCTCCAACACATAAATATAATTAGTCATACTCATAACGTTACACATAGTAGGCTGACATAATACAACATTCTGTGCAAAAATCTATACCATTCAAAATACATGGTATTAATATGTAACCAGGGTTGTCAACATACATATTGTAACAGAGACCCCCCAGCAGGTGACGACAAAGAATTTCGTGAAACAACAGTCGGCTCGTCATCCTAACAATGACACACAGATTGTTGTAGATCAACATTAAGTTTATTGTTCTAACAACGATACACAGATTGTTATGGGGCAACAATCGGCTTGTTATTCTAACAATGACACACGGATTGTTGTTGTTCAACAATCGGCTTGATTGTTCAAACATAAAAAATATGCGTAGGTAAAAAAGGCTTTGTTGCCAAATTCCAGACAACAATGAATCCTAGAAAAAGAAATAACTATTCACCGCATATATATTGTCACGTGGTGCCATAGCACCGCGACATTTTTTTAATATTAGCATAAAAATTATTATAATAAAATAAATAAATAAGGAAATCAAATCACTAAATTCGCGGGATTTGCATGCGCGGTACGATTTGGATCGCGTGGCTTGGACTTATAAACATAAGTGTGTCTATCGTGTGATCCAGTCGTCTGACTCTAAATACGCGGTATCTGTGATTTTCAAAAGTGAAAAAGTGACAAACAATAGTTGTTAGGTTTGAAATAATTAAAATCAATATTGATTAGTTACGGGAAAAATAACAAACATTAAGTTGTTTTCCGGGATTCGGTGTGGTCGCATGAAAAGGACGCTCATGGAATAAACCACAGAATCATCTTCAAGCTTCTTCTCCAAACCGAATTTAGACTTCATTGTACTACCATGAAGCGCCTAAATACCCGTAGTCACTCACGAATTATGTAAAGTATTCCTAGAATAAGTATTGTTCAAGTGTAAGTAAGTACTCTTCAGAAAAAGGTATGACGCTCACGCCTAGTTTTCTTTTCCTCTTTCACGTTTTATTATTTTTTTTTAATTTAAGCAACCTTATTAAATGTACTTCCCTAGATAATTAAGTGATCACCTCGTCAGGGTTCTACCCCCAGTTCCTAATTGTCAATCATGATCAAACGATATTGTTAATATTAAGAATGTACTTGTAAATCAGAATTCCTTGTACTTTATCACCGACACGTTTTTGAAGTGATTATGAAATATAATTGTTATCGACCAACTGCATATTCTTTTCTTTGTTACATTTCTGCACAAGTTTCTCAGAACAGTAGAAGAAGTGGAGCTGTACCCTCTCTGATCACTATGGGCCCAAAATAACACCGGTACAGCCCAAACAATCCACCGTTTTGAGAAATCTGTCCGTCTTTTTTCTTTTATTTATTCACAGGTGGGAATGGACCTACGTTACCAGAAATCCTTCCACTGCCGTGCTATAATTGGTAGCAAGGAGCGTAGTTAATTCCTGAGTCCTGTTCCTGTCCGATTCCACGTCTTCCAGTCGATCATGCCGCGCCATAAGTCCTGCCGCAGCCCAAAGTCTCCGCCGACACCCGGCCAAAGCAAATCTCCAGGTCAGCCTCCGACCACCGCTGAACTTCCAGACTCTCCGCCGGCGATGGACGATCCTCCAGTGCACTCACCGAGTAAGTCCGAGCCAATTCTTATTTCCGTTCCAAATCATACCGCTTCGCATGCAAATATGGGCGATATCCGGGACTTGTTGCGTAACGTACCTACCGCTACAGGTACAGATCTTGACATTTTGATACAATTCCTGTTAGAAATCGAGAACGTGAGTCAATTCGCTTTAGTTCCATTTCATATTTTGTTAAAGAGTTTAGGCACTAAGACTGACGGACCCCTCCGACAGTGGTGGAGACTTAATGTCTATTCTGAACTCGAATGGACACAGATCAAAAATCTTATTCTAAACCATTTCACCACTTCTATAGATCGGGCTATGCTAATAGAACGCTATATCAGTAGGCGTCAGAACCTCTCTGAGAATTTTCCCGAATATGCTGAAGACGTCTTGAAATACGTCGAATTATTGGGTCCTAGCCTGTCTGAATCGGAGATAATTGCGCGCATTTGGCTTAACCAAAACGAATTCACATTTAATTATCTACAATTCAGAGATACCCCAACTTGTTTAGCTGAGCTTCACCAGCTTATAAAACATTTGAGAGTAGTTGAACGTCAACGTAAAACGTACACTCACCCCAATTCGACCGGACTTGTCGCTCCTAATTTTTCCCCTTGTTGCCGATATTGTAAACAACCAGGTCACTTTATAGCCCAGTGTCCGGTTCGTCCCCCACGTCCTTCTCCTTCTGAACCTAAGGCTATCCTGCCCTCTCAAGGGTGAGATAGCGTTGTCAAAATTTTTAGTAAACCGAAAGATGTAGAACAAATTAATGTCTTTCCCCGGTTAACCACATTAGTTAATAAGTCACCCCTTTCAAACCACCCCCCTCCAGCTAACTTGTCCTCTCCTGTAAATACGTCTATTCGATTGACTTCTCCCGTCCCGAATTATTCCTATAATTCCCTAAGTCAATCAAGTAGCTCTACGATCCCTCTAGTTTATCTCTACATTCAACATATTCGAGCTTCGGCACTGCTTGATACCGGTTCTACCAAGAACTACATCAATTCCGAACTTGCTAATTATTTGTCATCGTTAAAAATAGGTACGATCACAAATTCGATTTCTTATGCCCAAGTAGCCAACAGTTCTATCGCGAGATCTAATTTCACGTTAACAGTAGTCATTACTATTAGTAAATTTACCTGGAAGATTGATTTCCTAGTTCTCGACGCTCTGTCGTATCCCGTCATAATAGGTTATGATTCTTTATGCAAAATGGGTGCGAACGTTAATTGTACCGAGAATAATCTTTCTTTCAAATTCGATTCCTCTCACGTCATTCCCTTTGTACCGTTACCCGCTTCGTCCAAAACCTTCTCCCTGGATCACGTTACCAGTATAGATTCAAATGCGGCCAACTTTAGTAGTTTGCTTGCTGAATTTCCAGAAGTTCTTACCGAAGAACTAGGTCAAGCTAAAAATTACAAATATTCAATTCATTTGTCTGACGATATTCCAGTCCGAAAGGCCCCGTATCCACTTTCCCCACCTCAAGCTAAAATAATGAGGGAACATATTAGTGATCTTTTGAATAAAGGCGTTATTTCACCTAGTAAATCCCCTTACGCTTCACCGGCTTTTCTTGTCAAGAAATCAAGTGGAGGTTATAGACTTTGTATTGATTATCGCCAGTTAAACAAAAAGGTTGTCATGGATAGTTTTCCTGTTCCGTCGATTGAGCACATTTTCCAGTGCTTAAAAAACGCCAAAGTTTTCACCACGTTGGATCTAAACAGCGCCTTTTACCAAGTTGAATTATCTGACAAATCAAAGAGTCTAACTTCGTTCGTCACTCCTGAAGGCCAGTGGAAATTTCATAAGGCTCCGTTCGGGCTATCTATTTCACCTAGTGCTCTAAACCGTCTGATGTTTGACATTTTTGCCGATTTAAGATACAAGTTTGTGATTGTATTTTTCGACGACTTATTAATATACAGTCCCGATATGGAATCTCATATGGTACACGTTCGAGAAACGTTAAGACGTCTAAAAGAAGCTAATCTTACCGTGAATCCGGATAAAATAAAATTCGCCCAAAGCGAACTCAACTTCCTGGGTCATCGTGTCTCAAGCAACGGTCTTTCCATGGATCCCGACAAAGTAGAAGCGATAAAGAATTTGCCAATTCCGAAGAATTTGAAACAGCTTCAAACGTTTATTGGAATGGTTGGTTATTACGCTAAGTTTATCCCCGAATACGCTCAGATAATGTCGCCACTCAATGATCTACGGAAGAAAAATGTCAAATATAATTTAACGGAAACGCATATTCAGTCTTTTCGCAAACTTCGTGAAGCTCTGTCAAGTTCACCAGTTCTACGTTTTCCCGATTTTCAACGCGAATTCATTCTGCAAACCGACGCCAGTCAAAATCATGTTGGTTGTGTTCTTTTACAATCCTTTGAAGATGGTCTACACCCGATCCAGTACGCAAGCCGACGTTTGACATCCGCCGAGAAGAAATACAGTACGTACGAACAAGAAGCTTTAGCATGTATTTGGGCTATGGAAAAAATGAAATCTTACCTCTCGCATCAAACTTTTATTCTTCAGACAGATAGTTCCTGTCTCAAATGGTTAATTCAGCACCCCCGCAACTTAGGTCGTGTAGGTAGGTGGTTACTTCGCATCAGTCGTTTCAGTTTCAAAGTCGAACATATTCGCGGTAAAGTAAATTGTACTGCCGATTGTTTATCCCGTTTGGTAGCTGAATCCGAAACTTCTGAGAAAAATGCAATACAATCAAATTTTCTCAATCCCATTACGGAAATTAAAAATCCGTTTACCGAACTTAATATCCTGCAAGATCAAGATCCTGAGTTAAACCGCCTTAAAAGTCAAATTAATCAAGGTTTACCTCAGAAAAATTTCGCTATTCACAAGAATTTCCTGGTTCGACTCGTAGGCCGCAACCGTCGTCGACGTATTGTTGTTCCGTCCGCCTCCAAGAAAGAAATATTGGAACAGTTTCATAATTCACAAATCGCCAGTCATCCCGGAGTCACGAAGACGTATCGTTCAATATCACGAAGATTTTGGTGGCCGCGCATGTTTGTTGAGGTTCGTCAATTTATTAAAGATTGTATGCTCTGTGCAACGCATAAATCAGATCAACATCCTGATAAAGTAGTTATGTCGTCTAATCCTCCACAATCTGTGTGGGATAAAATTTACATTGATCTCATGGGACCGCTTGTCAAATCACATTCCGGGAATAAATATGTTCTTCTAATTCTGGATAGTTACAGCAAGTGGTTAATAACTTACGCGATTCCTGATTCCAGTTCCACGTCGATAATAAAATGTCTACATCAAGTTTTTACCACGTATGGTCCACCAACTAAAATAGTTTCCGATAACGCGACTTCGTTTACGTCAAACAAGTTTAATGAATTCTGTACTTCCTGGGGTTCACGTGTCATTCACAGTTCGCCTTATCATCCTTCGTCCAATGCTGTAGAAAGAGTAATACGAAACGTTAGAGCTGCTCTGTCAATTTTACTTCAACAAAAGTTTGACGATCATCTCAGTTGGGACTTGTTATTAAATCACATAACCTTCGCCAATAATTCTTCATATCATGAAAGTATTAAAAATTTACCTTGTAAGATATTTTTGTCAAGAGAAATCAAATTTCCACTCGATTTACAATGGAATTTGTCATCTGTGTGGGAACAAGACGCCTTGCCTTCCGAAAATCAAGTTCGCCTAGCTCTGTCAAAATCACATGATCTACAAGCGAAATATTTCAATAAAAACCGTTCGTTGCAGTCGAAGTTTCAAGTCGGCGATTTTGTTGTACAAAGGATACATTATAACAAAATGAAACCGAATTTTCACCTCAAACTTTGTCCTCGTTACAGTAATCCCCGTGTAATTTTAGAATTTACGAGTCCTGTTAGCTGCATCCTTCAAGATCCATCCTCCAAAAAGATGTTTAAATCTCATATTGAACATCTGAAGAAAATTCCGTCTGTTAACAATTGAAGAATTCACCCGAGGTCATTGCCCTCTAGTTTAATTTCAAGTTCAATGTCAGACAGCTGACATCTGTCAAACGTCAAGTGTTGTTAGGTTAGGTTATTACTAACAATAAAAGTTTAAGTTATTTTTCGTACCTGAGTTATGCTTTATTTTCCTAAATAAAGAATTCTCCCTGTGTTATTTCGTTATTCTCGTCCTTTGTTTTAGATTATAAGCTTGTCCTTGTTTACATTCCGGCGCTTTCCTAAGGCCCAATTTCGTCTAACGTTTAAGCTGTCTCCTTCAGCCAGTCAGGTTACGACCCCATAATTTCCGTATTATCGGTGGTTTTTTCATCTCGTTAGATCAATTTAGATTAGTTAAATTTAATTAGAGCTTATTTATGAAGAGCACACTTCAACTGCCATAGTATGGGATATGGTAGATTGTCAAGTGATTGTTGACTTAGTTACAACAAAGATAAATTCATTGTTGTGAATTTCTTGTTGTATGTACAGTTAGTAGTATAGCGGAGTACCTCCTAATCACTAAAGAGGGGGAGCCTGTCACGTGGTGCCATAGCACCGCGACATTTTTTTAATATTAGCATAAAAATTATTATAATAAAATAAATAAATAAGGAAATCAAATCACTAAATTCGCGGGATTTGCATGCGCGGTACGATTTGGATCGCGTGGCTTGGACTTATAAACATAAGTGTGTCTATCGTGTGATCCAGTCGTCTGACTCTAAATACGCGGTATCTGTGATTTTCAAAAGTGAAAAAGTGACAAACAATAGTTGTTAGGTTTGAAATAATTAAAATCAATATTGATTAGTTACGGGAAAAATAACAAACATTAAGTTGTTTTCCGGGATTCGGTGTGGTCGCATGAAAAGGACGCTCATGGAATAAACCACAGAATCATCTTCAAGCTTCTTCTCCAAACCGAATTTAGACTTCATTGTACTACCATGAAGCGCCTAAATACCCGTAGTCACTCACGAATTATGTAAAGTATTCCTAGAATAAGTATTGTTCAAGTGTAAGTAAGTACTCTTCAGAAAAAGGTATGACGCTCACGCCTAGTTTTCTTTTCCTCTTTCACGTTTTATTATTTTTTTTTAATTTAAGCAACCTTATTAAATGTACTTCCCTAGATAATTAAGTGATCACCTCGTCAGGGTTCTACCCCCAGTTCCTAATTGTCAATCATGATCAAACGATATTGTTAATATTAAGAATGTACTTGTAAATCAGAATTCCTTGTACTTTATCACCGACACGTTTTTGAAGTGATTATGAAATATAATTGTTATCGACCAACTGCATATTCTTTTCTTTGTTACATTTCTGCACAAGTTTCTCAGAACAGTAGAAGAAGTGGAGCTGTACCCTCTCTGATCACTATGGGCCCAAAATAACACCGGTACAGCCCAAACAATCCACCGTTTTGAGAAATCTGTCCGTCTTTTTTCTTTTATTTATTCACAGGTGGGAATGGACCTACGTTACCAGAAATCCTTCCACTGCCGTGCTATAATATATACCACCGCGATAGCTCATTAGACGGTCATACATTGTGATTCATCGAGTTAACAATCGACAAATAGTTGTGACATACATTGACAGTCAGTAGTATGAACAGTACTGAGGTAACTGCTGAGATAAATCGATAAATGAACTATTTAAATAAACAGTGAGCGAAATAAATAGTGCGGACTGATTAATAGACCATTGATTTCAATTATATAAATCTCTAGTTTAACATCAATAATCTCTTGTATATAGTCATATAGTGTTTAGTGACTTTGTATTCTTTATTACTTATTCTTTTATTTTATTAGTTAGAATTGGTTGTTTTGTTTCTGTTACGTTATAGAGAATTGCTTTTAATTTGATTGTTGTTGTTTTTTTATTAACGTTTCACTATTGTAAATAAATCTTTTCCACCACAAACAATTATATATATTATGTATATAGAAAAACAACGTTGCTCTTCGATTTCATTAGACACTAAAAAAACCACTAAAAAATTTAGACTAAAAAATTGGTTGTCTGTAAAGTCGGTTTACGGACGATAGTTTTACGTGATAACGTATTCCGTAATACATAACCTAAACCTCCCAAAATTTGGTTTCAATCCGCTTATCCTTGGTGTCGGAATGATAAGAAATGTCAAAAGTGACGTTTGCAACTGTCAAAGTATTATGTTCTAATAATAATTAGTTATTCCAATACTTAACTTAGAAGGCGTTGCATTTCACAAAATACTAATGTCAAAAAATTGAATTAAACATTAGAAATGCAGCCGTTTTCATGTTAAGACAAGACATACGTTATCTTCTAATTTCCATGTACGGCAAACAAAGACGACCGACCGCGTCGCGCCATGCATTAGACAACATTGCATTTATACAGCTATTTTTCTATATAAATTTGTATAAAAAAACTGTTTAGGCAAATTCTGTTATACGAAATCTATGTAAAATGTTCTCCTCTTTCGTTTAAGACTGGTTTCAAACCGATCTGATTTAAATTGAGCGAGAAATTAGCAAAAAGCACGCACAGGGTCAGGCGGAACGTTACGCGTTACGAACGTAAGGAACGTTAGGAATTAGGAACGTTACACTTTTTCGTGCATGCAGCCGGTGTTTTATCAATTTATAAGATTGGTGATTCATCAATTTATAAGACGTTATCACGTCAAAAACTGAACCTTCATAGAAAAAGGGTCACTAAAAAGCATAAAATAACAGTTTTCAGGTCAGCGCTTATTAAAAAGACACTAACCTCAAAAAACTTTGTTGTTTTACGCATTATAGTGACAATTTTTTGAAGGAGGTTTAAATTTTTTTTGTAAGTTTTTTTTATCTTGAATATAAAATTGCAGACCCTTGCTTGTAACTCCACTACACATGAGCACACTTAAATATAGATATAAAGGATGACACAGTTATACACACGCTTGATTTTGTGTGACTCAGCTAACAGTAATGGCTGTCTATATTCTCGGCACGGGTGGTTGGAAACACACGCTCAAAACAAATCGACTTAATCAACTGAACTAATGTAATCGTCGAAAGATTTACAGTTCACTCTAATTTAATTATTTCAGCGTGTTCTCACTGAACAGGGTTTGACATAACCAATTAAATAATAGTTTTTTCATTATTATTTCATTCATTTGTTTTACTCTCCACAACACAGTTTTTAAAATAACAAAGTTTTGTGAGCTGAATCCGGGACATGCATATTAAATAAGTGCGAGTAGAACCAGTGACGGATTTAGGCTTGCTGCCGCCCTAAGCCCCATTCGATGCGCCGCCCTTTATAATAAAATGAATTTCATTAATTTTGATCCAATATTTTTATTTAAGAATAACTTTATTTATTTAAATAAAGTTATAAATTTTAGACAGATAAATAATAAATATTTTTTTTTAATATTAATCAATTTGAAAATGTCTTTTTCCTGACTTCGGTCCGCGCAAAAACGTCGATTATATCGTCATAATTAATTTCTTGGACTAGTTGAGCTTCAATAGACAGTAATTCTTGCGCGTAAATAGGTTCTTACCCTTTTTAGAGTGGAAAAAGATCTTTCTCCTGAACAATTTGTAGCCGGAATACTCAAAAAAATACGGAGAGCAATGTCCACATTCGGATAAACGTCTCGAAGACTCCGTGAATGCAATACATTGCATATTTTTTGTGCAGAACGTACATCTTCCGTATTTGCTAAGGAATTGAATTATAATATATTCTATAGAAAATTTTTTTATGAAAACTAATCTGAACCAATTTTTTAAATTGATTGTCTCTACTTTTTTTCATCTCTAAAATTTTGGCATTTCAAAAATTGCGCGCCCTTCAAATTATGCCGCCCTAGGCCCGGACCTCATGGGCCTAGGAGTAAATCCATCACTGAGTAGAGCTTGCGCTTTGAGGGTTCGGTATCGTTATAACAATTTAATGTATAGTTTACAATAAGCGCGTAGGATGGCGCCACATTTGCTTACTTTAGATACTCGATGATTCACGAATTATAACAACTAATTTGTTTCAAGCTAAATTTTGATCAATATGCGTAGAACAATGTTGTTTTGAAGTGGAAATTGTACAAAAACTATGTTAAATAAATGTATACTGCTCACTTAAAAAAATGTCGTTTCAATCGATCAAATATTTTTTGCGCTGGATCAAAATTTTTAGCAATGCTTTCTGCAATTCGATATTAATTCGATATTAATTTTGACTTAATACCTCTATCTGTTAAACGGACAGACAAACAGACAAAAAAGTGCTTCTATAAGGATTCCATTTTTTCTTTCTGAGATACGGAACCCTAAATAAAATAAATGTATAAATAAACAAAGCACTAAGACTGTTTTTTGTTCATACATACATATTTCTAAATTTTCTACATGCTGAAACTGGTTCACAAAAAAAAAGTATTTAGTAACTGAAATGTGTGGTCAGCTTTAGTACGTGTGTGGTGATCCAATGAAAATGAGATGGCATATTATTATTAGTGGCGCAAAGTAGGGCTGTGTACAGACGACACACAAACAGGACAGCCCTGTAAAATAAAAATTAGATATACTTTGTTTGGCAATAATTTTAGATGGCTAAAATTATTAGAATTGTCGACGTAGAAAACTGAAATGTTAATCTGCCAGTGTTATTAACAACTTTTCAATTTTTGTAATTACAGTGTAAACTCTACAAAGCGTACTTCTATTTAACAAAAAAAACTCTTTAACACGTTGAAATGGCTAAGGTTTTGTTTCATTATTCGTTTCCATAATATTAGTTAGATAAATCGTAGGAAGTTGCGAAATGTTGACAAACTTGAATTTGATTTTATTAAATTGGACGGTTCGTTTGAATTTTATTAGTAAGTTGTTGATGGAGTCATAATTAAATGACGAAACGTCCAATTTAATAAAATCAAATTCAAGTTTATCAACCTTTCCAACTTCCTACGATTTATCTATAACTAATTGCTAAGGTTTGTTTGGTTTACATTGTTACCCATTTATTGAAACACTCTGTACAGCGTAACAACCACTCTCGATAGCGAAACAATACGTCATTATTTAGACCCCAACAAAATTCGACCGATAGTGTTAGTGTAAACGTCAAAAAAAAAGTTTCACAAAATAATAATGTTTTATCTTAACACAATTGCACTTAAAACTTTCACTGACTTTAATGTTTTACAACTAAACACTTCACAAAAGGTTCTACTAACAACTTCACAAATAAATTCACAAGAGCAACTGTAGATATAATACTCCACGTTTATAGGTTAGGTATTATGAACTATGTGGCGGCCATTATTATTTTATCAGACGAATAAATATTTATACTCTGGAAGTAAGACAGAATTGATTTATACCTGTAGTAAACATAATTATGCTTGGCGAATTGAATTATCGCTATTTATTCGGAGGAATAGTTACCTGCAGAACAAATGAATCGAATAAATAACTACTTACGTGAATATAGCCTTTATTAGAGAGTTTTCTCGCTTACCCAGTTTTCACTCGATCAGATTTGACCATATTCTGCCGTTAAAGTTAAGTATTTATATATTGCGGAATAATATACACTTTAACAGATTAAAATTGACAGAATCTGATCATAAATCAGTTGCTTTGTTCATTAAAATTATTGAAAAGTAACGCAAAACTGTTCTTTTTGTTGGCATGACAAACTATGCAATATTTTAGTTATTTTTTTGTAACGCATTTTTGAAGGAAAAAAAAATCTTGGCAGCAGCTACTTTCAGGTGTAAATCAGATATAACAACGGTTAAAAATAAACAAACATTTTTTTGTGAATAAACAGTCTGAAAAATATTTCACAGTTTCATTTTTCACTGTTAAAAATACAGCAGGTTATAAAGGAAACTATTACAAGGTAAAAATGTATTAAGTGTTGCGTATTTTAAATATAGTTAGTGACGGTAATAATAGAATTACTAAGATTGTTGGGAATGTCGATATTTCTGTGACGTTGCACGTGTTTATTAGAGAACTTTATAATTCTTTGCTTTTACTATTGAAGGCGTTTCACTTTGCAAAAAAAAATATAACGAATTGAAATTACAAATGGGTAATAGGGTCAGTTAATCGCAGAAGTTTATGGTGCTTATGCCCATATTTACCGAACACTATTAAAGGTAGAAGTTACTAATCTTGGAAAAAAATTATTCGTTAGACTAAAATTTACTTTTAATTTACCAAGCAAAATATCAGGTAGAAAAGTTAGTTGAAGAATAAATATACACTGCACTATACTCCTTGCTCTTTTTGTTGAATATTTTTTGACGTTCACCCAAAAACCCGACCGATGATCTTAGTGTAAACGTCAATAAAAAAGCTATTAATTTTTCATTATTTTTTTAATCATCAAACTTTCAATCTTCCGTACAATTTATTAGATAATAAATAGCTTAATACTAATTAATTTTTATATTTTTTAGATATTTCTGAAGAAGATCCAAATCCGGATCGAAACGTCATCTTGTGTTATATTGATTTGTTAATTTTTTATTTTTTTTCATTTTGTGTCAATATATTGGTCTGAGAAAAATTGGTCGACAATTTTATTTATTTGAAGTCAATAAAAAAGTTTCACAAAATAATAATGTGTTATTCTAATCTAATCGCACACAAAACTTTCACTAACTTTATTGGTTTACAGCAGTGATTCCCAAAGTGGTCTATATTGACCCCCAGGGGTCGACGACAACTTGCAAGGGGTCTATTTCAGCAGGAAAAAAAATTGGGGGTACATGAAATGAAAATGGGGGTCAACGATAGTGAATCTCCTAACAAATAAAGAAACAAACTGGACATCGTTAACCGAAGAGATTTAAGATTAAATCTAACTAAATTGATGCCAAATGTTGAAAATTTATTATTAAAGCATCAGGTTCATCCCTCACACTGAAAGCATTTATTTTTTGCTTAGTTATTTTATTTAACAGAAATTAAATTTTAATTTGGTTCGTTTTAATTTGAATCTAATTAATAAATGTATAAAACTAAACATTTCACACTACATTTCATTACCGTTATAAATTTAAATCGTTCAAAGTGAGTAGCACTATACCGGTTGACAAACACACATTTGAAATTAATGAATTTGCAAAAAATTAATATCAAATAAGCAGGGGGTCTACCCAAAACCGAAAAACATGGCAAGTGGTCTACGAGACAAAAAAGTTTGGGAACCTCTGGTTTACAGCTATACACTTCACAAAAGGTTAGTAATCAACACATAAATAAATACCAGTCTTTTAGACTGAATTCATATACCCTTTTGTAGATTTTTATAAAATAATTTTTGCAATAAAAATGTTTATTATTATTATTATTAAATTCACAAGAGCAACCTGTGCACGTTTTATAGGTGAGGTATTATGATCTATGTGTCGGCCATTATTATTTTATCAGGCGAATAAACATTTATATCCTGGAAGTAAGACAAAATGGATTTATACCTGCGGTAAATGTAATTATGTTTTGTGAATTGAATTATCGCTATTTATTCAAAGGAATGAAACAAATGAACCGAATAATTAATCAGAGCTTATTTAAGATGTTATGCATTTCACACTCTCTGACTATTCATCTATTTTTTCTGAAGTTCTAAAAGCTGACAGAGAGACGGACGGACAGCGGAGGCTTAGTAAAAGGGTCCTGTTGGGCACCGTTCGTGTGCGGAACCCTAAAAACTAGTTAATTATCATCGGAACCAATGAGTCGTGAATAAAAAAAAATGTTCGCACGAAAGGTTGATGACAACTGAAATAAATTGCATTCATTTACGACACGTGTATCTTTATTTATAAATCGAGGAAGTATTTTTTGTTCAGATTTAAACACAAAACGTTGGCATGCGATTTGTATTTGGCGCTTTCAGAAAGCATGTCGAACACTATCTGTTATGCAGTCAGTATAATAATATTACTTAGATGTGTTAGTCATTAGCATTAGACATGGCACGCTTTGAAAAGTCTTTGATATAAATCTTAAACAGTCTTGGTGTGAATAAGTAATCTTTCAGACGATAATTTATATTTTAAAAATCGAGATAAACAAAAAATAAAATATTTTCTTCTGTAATGTGGATAAACCTGTTCTTGCTAAGAGAATATTTTAAATCTACGCTACACCGAACTAAAACTTATATAATAAAACAAAAAATGGTCCTAATTATGTTCATATTATATGATTTTGAAAAGCAAGTACAACTTTCAGAGATAATTGAAGATTGTATACCGCATATGGCCATATTCATCGAACGTAAGTAATTATTTATTCGGTTCATTTGTTCTTCAGGCAGCTATTCCTCTGAATAAATAGCGATAATTCAATTCACCAAGCATAATTATGTTTACTGCAGATATAAATCTATTCTGTCTTACTTCGAGGGTATAAATATTTATTCGCCTGATAAAATAATAATGGCCGCCACATAGATCTTAATACCTAACCTATTATATCTACAGTTTGCTCTTGTGAATTTATCTATGTGTTGTTTATTAAGTGTATATAGTTGTAAAACATTAAAGTTAGTGGAAGTTTTGTGTGCAATTGGATTAGGATAAAACATTATTAGTTTGTGAAACTTTTTTTGACGTCTCCACTAATACAAGGAGTATAGTGCAGTGTATATTTATTCTTTAACTAAATTTTTTACCTGATATTTTTTTGGGGAATTGAAAGTAAATTTTATTCCTTTGAATAAATTTGTTCCAAGATAAGTAACTTCTATATTTAATGGTGTTCGGTGAATATCGGTGTCTTAATATTTATCTGACATAAGTCTCGAGACAGTGTACTTAAATATGTCGAGAACTGTCAATATTAATGACGTTTTTTGTAAATAAACTAGTACGTAAGTTTGGTTTAAAAAAATTGGTCTATTGTGCTGCATTACAATCGGAAAAGACCCAGTGTCTAAACATATAAAATATATATCAATGTCATTGAGGTAAATTATAATAATAGTTTGTTTGCCAAGTAAATTTAAGTACACTCAGTTACAAAAGTAAATGGTATTCAACAATCAATGAACCGCATTGATTGCTAAATACATTTTTCTGCGTCACAATGTTATAAATAATAAATCATATAAATTAAATTGTGTAACATGTTTGAGCTCATTTCCTTTTTCATTAATTATTATTTATGACCGGACTTCGAACAGAGGTTTCCTAATCCTTCATTTTTAGTATACATCAAATGTAAAATATTATGAAAGGCGTTATGAATGGTGTCGAGAAATTAATTTATAACTATATATATACAGCGTGTCCACGCAAGTTCTTTACAAATGGAATTTTTTTTATTAATTATTGGAGCAAAAATTTTTTTCTGTGGAAAAGTTCTGCTTCGTACAAAACCTCTAAAACACCAAAGAAAATTTTTGTCAGCCTAAAGTTATACGAGGGAAATCAAAAAGTTTTATTTTACTAAAGCCAGATCACCCGATTTGACACCCCTAGATTATTTCCTCTGGGACTATCTAAAGAAAATGGTGTACTCTGAAAGACCTTTTCAAGATATTGATCAATTGGAAAGGATTATCACCGAAAAAATCCATCAAATTCCTTCTACAATGATTCGAAAATCGAAATTCAGTGAGTCAGTGACGGATTTTGGAAGGAGAACCGTTCTTTGTATGGAGAGAGATGAAGGATATGTTGAATTCTGATTTATAATTATGAATAAATAATTACTTAGAAGTTAGTTATGTTATTATTTTGAATTAAATTTGATTATGTAACTAATTGTACGAAAATCTTGAATATCACAGATAATTTTTATTTTTAGTCAAATAAAACTTTTTGATTTCCCTCGTATAACTTTAGGCCGAAGAAAATTTTCTTTGGTGTTTTAGAGGTTTTGGACGAAGCAGAACTTTTCCACAAAAAAAATTTTTTGCTTCTATAATTAACAAAAAAAAATTCCATTTGTAAAGAACTTCCGTGGACACGCTGTATAGTTGACTATAATACATATATAGATGGTTCTGGCGTCTGAGCCTGTCCATTGAGCTTTGCTTGTTCAATTGACTTCGGTTTAGTTAAAACGAGACATAACTTGCCTTTTTTCTTCGAATTAAAAAAGTACAAGATCCCTGTCTTGCTTCAAATTTTTGGAGTTTACTCCTTAAGAAACGATTTTGAGTTATAAGGCCCGGTATACGGAAATTTTATGAGTAGTAAAATCAATTGGTGAGGCGTTACGCTGCACCGCTTCAAATGAGGCGTTACGCTCGTCCGCTTCAAAAGAGACAAACATATATATCTGTAGGATTTAACGTGCGAAAGAATGAGATGGAATACATTACACAGCGTATCTAAGGAGTAAACTCCAATCGTGCGCCGGAGCTACACACACACACACTTTTTTATGTGAAACATTTAATGGCGCGCTTGGTTGGGAGTAAAAGCGTGAAATCGGCTCGACACTTTTATGGGAGGATGTTACGTTTGTGTGCGTTGGATTAAATGCGACCTTAGTTGAAGGCGACATCTAGATAACAGGGTGAAATTTAGTTACTAGTTTAGTTTTTAAGTTACCAGTATTTCGTTAGATGACAGCGCGTAACGCTTGCTGTGTGTATGCTCTTTCACTCAAATTTAATATCGCAACCGATTTTGACATAAACTTCATTTATCCAGGCAGCAAGTACAGGCCTAAACATTTCCTTGTAAAGCGGTTATAGATTGATAAAATTCGTACTCAAAACCGTCCAGTAGTTCTCAAAATTATAAGGCCGCTGCATACAAGGCTAGAAACACTTCCTGGACTTCTGCTGGCCGATAGGCTGGGTACGAAGCTGGAAATTACGTCACTGCGAGCTCGCCTGCTGCTAGCTCACAAGATAGGTTTTAAAATTAGAACTGACTATTTTTCTTGCCAGGTCCGCTGCTAGGTATGAGCAAGAACAAATCAGGAAGCAGTATCTTGTCACTGTGCCATAGTGTGTGTTCTGTTCAGAGACAATAAGCATGCACTTTTGTTACCGTTCTATCACTACGCGCGCACCGAATCTACCTGCAGAGCAAGCTTGTAAAGACGTCTCGTGTAAAGCAATCAAGAAAACCAGCGCTAGAAAACGAATAGTGAAATCTAGTAAGGAACCTAGCGGCAAATCCAGCCTCGTGTGCAGCAGATTTTAGTCGGTACAGACACCTTTACTGACACTTCCTTTTATTATACTTCAATCAATAAAAAACGTATTTATTGATCACGTATGCGTATCATTATCTTGATTTTCATTTGGCTGCAATAGTGTATTTGAATATTATTGTTTTTATTTAAACCGTTGATTAAATATTTACATTTAATTTTGTCTCTGAATGTACCGCATACATAAAATTTCACCTGTGTTGATTTTGTTCTGTTCAATATTCATTTGTTCATATTGATTTTATTGTAAACACAAGTGGTGTAATAACTTCACTATTTACAGAAAATACCTGATCCCAATCGCACGAGTGCCTATAGCTGTGTTATATACTACTACGGTCACGATATCCTGTATTTATTATTGAAAATGTAATAGTACATTGTATGTCTAGTGTTGTATTACGACGATATGTGATATTATGTTTAAAACGAGCACCAGCGAGTTTTAACACTTACCCGAGCCATAATACCATTAAGCACGTGATATATATGTTTTTTCTTTCGGTGAGACCTTCGGCTTCGTCTAAAATGGACCAAAGTTTTGGCCGAAGCCGAAAGTTTCTAACAAGCCCCGAAATTGAACGAACTGTTACGAATGTGCGAGAGCGCGATGAAAGTGGCGACTTCTAAAAATGATTAAAATTACCCTTTTATATAATAATAATAATAATAATAATGCGTTTAAAGTCCGTTTCTCGACTTAAAAGGTTCGTTCCAAGCAGCCAGCGAACGGTTTCGAAACCGTCACCCGCATGCGCAATAGGTAAAACGTGATCTAAAATCGCCATTAACAGCTTTGTTTTACCTACTGCGCATGCGGGTGACGGTTTTGAAACCGTTCGCTGACTGCTTGGATCGAACTTTATGTCTCCCTGTTATATAATATAGCCAATGTAATTTCCCAAAATTATTTGGCCTACCGCCCCTTTTCCAGAAAAAAATTTACTCAGCGTCCCCTGTAAATTATTATTTTTTTTTTGACGTGATAACGTCTTATAAATTGATGAATCACCAATATTATAAATTGATAAAACACCGGCTGCATGTACGAAAAAGTGTAACGTAACGTTCCTAACGTTCGTAACGCATAACGCATAACGCGTAACGTTCCGCCTGACCCTGGGCGTGCTTTTTGCTAATTTCTCGCTCAATTTAAATCAGATCGGTTTGAAACCAGTCTTAAACGAAAGAGGAGAACATTTTACATAGATTTTGCCTAAACAGTTTTTTTATACAAATTTATATAGAAAAATATTTTATACAAATTTATATAGAAAAATAGCTGTATAAATGCATTGTTGTCTATTGCATGGCGCGCGCGCGACGCGGTCGGTCGTCTTTGTTTGCCGTACATGGAAATTAGAAAATAACGTATGTCTTGTCTTAACATGAAAACGGCTGCATTTCTAATGTTTATTTTTTGACATTAGTATTTTGTGATTTGCAAAGCCTTCTAAGTTAACTATTGGAATAACTAATTATTATTAGAACATAATACTTTGTAAGTTGCAAACGTCACTTTTGACATTTCTTATCATTCCGACACCAAGGATAAGCGGATTGAAACCAAATTTTGGGAGGTTTAGGTTATGTATTACGGAATACGTTATCACGTAAAACTATCGTCCGTAAACCGACTTTACAGACAACCAATTTTTTAATTTTAATAGAACTTAAACAGAAAGCTATATGTATTAATGCGTCTACCTTTTTCGTAAAATGTAGTAAAGAAAGGTGTAAATTAGAAACATTGAAGTTTGATATTATGAAACTGTTTATTGAACTCAGAATTCATCGCCCCCAAGTGCACCTGTGGCCATCACCGTCCCCCTGGATCGCTGCAGCGCCCACTTTGGGAATCACTAATGTAAACTTTAAATTTAAAAGTTTTAAAATCATTTGTATTATTAATTGTAGCCAATTTAAACTGAATTTCTGATTTTTAAGTTTTCGGCTTCGGCCAGAAATCTACCTTCAGTTGAACACTTATAGTAAATGAAAAAAAGTGTCAGCAATGTTCAAATAAATGCTTCTATAAAAAAATAAATTGGTTGTCTGTAAAGTCGGTTTACGGACGATAGTTTTATGTGATAACGTATTCCGTAATACATAACCTAAACCTCCCAAAATTTGGTTTCAATCCGCTTATCCTTGGTGTCGGAATGATAAGAAATGTCAAAAGTGTCGTTTGCAACTTACAAAGTATTATGTTCTAATAATAATTAGTTATTCCAATACTTAACTTAGAAGGCTTTGCATTTCACAATATACTAATGTCAAAAAATTGAATTAAACATTAGAAATGCAGCTGTTTTCATGTTAAGACAAGACATACGTTTGCTTCTAATTTCCATGTACGGCAAACAAAGACAACCGACCGCGTCGCGCCATGCATTACACAACATTGCATTTATACAGCTATTTTTCTATATAAATTTGTATAAAATATTTTTCTATACAAATTTGTATAAAAAAACTGTTTAGGCAAATTCTGTTATACGAAATCTATGTAAAATGTTCTCCTCTTTCGTTTAAGACTGGTTTCAAACCGATCTGATTTAAATTGAGCGAGAAATTAGCAAAAAGCACGCACAGGGTCAGGCGGAACGTTACGCGTTAGGAACGTTACGTTACACTTTTTCGAACATGCAGCCGGTGTTTTATCAATTTATAAGATTGGTGATTCATCAATTTATAAGACATTATCACGTCAAAAGAATTGTTGGAAAAACACTAGATTCAATCGGGTTTTAATAGTTCCCCAGTTCCTAAGGTTTTCGTATTTCGTTATTACAACATTTTTTTGCTTCAATATTTCCATCTGCATGCAAAAGTCGACAAAAATTCTATTAAATTGTGACGCATACATTATGTAGATTCTGTGAAATTTTTCGCGAACACCAGGTGACAGTGTCGGGCTGTTACGAGGCATTAATTTACCTGATGTTTTAAAGATGAGTCTGTCTAATATCCAATATTCAGCGATATGCATTCGCTCTGTGAGAACCTGGTTGTCAGGTTATCACGGATATTAACTATTGATTATACCAATTTCTGCCGTTTGAAAATACGATAAAAGCTATTTTCTTGGAGAGCTTTAACACGTGTATGAATCTTTTCATTGTTTAATAATTAATCAGTTTATGGCGTGATCTTCGACGCGAAATCTACTTTCAACGTGAGTTTTAAAATCGCTAAAGCAATTATTTCAAATTATATATCGTATGCTAAACGAATTGTGTTACAGCAGCATCATGGCACACGGAGTGCGGCAGCCAAGTTCTTACAAAACATTCTCCTTTTTGAACTCTTTTTATCTCCAAGACTAACTGCTCCCCGCGGCTCCGCACGCGATTGTGATGGCACACGGTAACGACAAAAGTAGTGAAGCTTTCGGCTATATATCATATATATTAATACGCTAAGGTTAAAGATGTTTGCCTCCCTTTTTAGAAAAAAACCTCACAATTTCTCCACATAAACTATATATCATTTTACAGATAATTGCTTGCTCTACTGACATCGACAACTAAAAAATTTATTATTGCTTTTGTTTTTGTAAATTAATTAATATATAGCAACGCTGAACAACGTCTGCCATCTAACGGCTTTAATTTTGAAACAACGTCAACACTTCGATCTGTCATCTGACATTCATATTGTAATACAACAGACACAATACTGCATACTGCCATCTGACGGTTTTAATTTTGAAACAGCGAGCAACACTGAACAACGTCACAGCAATGCTGCATGATGCCATCTGGCTTAGCTCAACGCTTTTGCTACTTGCGCCTCTATATGACAATTTTAGTAAAATATTTCTTCGATCTGTCATCTGAGCTTCATATTGTAATACAACAAAAAGAAGAATGTTATAAGCAGTGTGCAAAATTAGAAACGAATTGAATAATACCTGCAATCATATTTAAAAAATAATTTTGTAAAGTGATAATTATTATACTTATTTAGTGAGAATAATTCACACAGGTCACACTAGTATAATATAGAGGAACTGCTAGAAAACAATTTTTTAAAGCGCGCGTTGAGACACAACCATCCGCAATAGCCCGCGCGACAGACAGCCTTTGTGATATTAAGTCGTTGGAAGGGGAAGCGGTGAGCGGAAGTTTCGGGTTAAAGTCCCGACAGTGACATTGTTGAAAAGTAAATTTTTCTTATACATATTATAGTATTGTAACTGTAACAATTTGAAATTTAATTATTCACATCAATTTTTTTTCTATGCAAAAGTATTTTGACGAACTACAGTTTTTAATAGCCGAAGTTACTCCTTATAACACTAGCTATCTGCAGTGAAAATCTCGTCAAAATCGGTCCAGTGGTTTAGGAGATTAGCCGGAACAAACAGACAGACAAAAACTTAAAAAATTGTTTTTTGTTATAAGTAGGTACCGTATAAACTTTCATATACAATTAGTAAAATGTTGTTATTTTGACATTACAGACACTTCAATTTTATTTATCTGTATAGATTAGTTAAGTTACAGAACAGAAGGATTCAGGTTATTATAAAGAAGTAGTATTCTAAATTACATACGCTAAACGGCTAAAACAATTTTTTTCTGACAAATTTTGTACAAAATATAAAAACTATCCTATAGTGTAGGTTAGACCAAGCAAGACAAAATTTCATTAAAATCGGTTCAGTGGTTTCGGAGATTGGCGCGGACGAACATCGTGACACGAGATTTTTATATACAGCGAAACATCTTTAATAAGCTGAACCTCATTAAGTCGAAAACCTTCAAAACTCGAAAAAATGTTCCCTTCCCTTCAAGCCCCAAAAACCTCCATTACTCGAAATCTCAACCCTCTATAGGTCGAAGTAATCAGTGAGTCACAAGCCATTTCGGTAGATATTTAATAAAAATAAATTGGACCTCTGTATCACGAATATAAATCTTAACCTCTACAAGTCGAATATTTCCTTACAAAAAACTCATGAGTCGAAAACTCTATTAGGTACTCAAATTTTTTGGCGTCTCCCTTGAAGTTTGACTTACAGAGGTTCTACTATATACAGATTGTATCAAATCAAAACAGTCCATAGAACATTCTGTGTGTAAGACAGAGACGATATTATATAAAGCACTAAAGCAGTAAGTAAGAATGAGATAAATGATAGCTAATAGTTACTGTGGTTATACAATCTGATAGTATCGTCTTTGTTTTCTACAGTAAAAGTCACAATTTTATCAAATATCAGTATTCACTAGTGAAATTATTGATAAAATGGCTATTTATACTGTTCGTGAAAAAATCCAAATAATTAAATGGTTTTATGGTGGTAATTCAAACGCCAACATAATAAATTTACTTGTAGTTGTTTTAATTGATAAATTGGTAAAAAGATTTACAGTGTACGTAATTATTTATTTACGTAACCACAGTAACTATATTAGCGATCATTTATCTCATTCTTACTTACTGCTTTAGATCTTTATATATCGTCTCTGTCTTACACACAGAATGTCCTATGGACCGTTTTGATTTGATACAATCTGTATAGAAAGATAGATTGTTGATGGAAACCATAGAAAACCTCAAGATGGCCGGTACAGGAACCTGCGTATTCGAATACAACGCTGTGTCAAAATTTTCAAAGCAATCGGTGAAGAACTTTCGGAGTTTTAAAATTTTGAATAAACGAATATTTACATAATGTATAAATCAATTAAGACAGCGGTATTTCTTTTTACGAGCTCATAGAAAAGCACAAAGCTTTATTTTTTAATACGGGCATAAATCAGACGACCTTCAAATGACATTTGGGTGGTGTAAAATGACTACAGCCGACATTAATCTGAGCTATAAAAGTTTAATGCCCATTCTACGTGCTCCGCGGGATACTGAGAAGGATTACGCATTTATGTATAATAATAATACTTCTAGAAATAATAATATTTTAAATTATGTTTGTTAAAAGGTCTGTGTTTTACTATCTTGACCCGCGATTATTTAAAAGTTATGCACGGCATAAAGTCGAGCGTTAAGTTACCTCTCGTTTGTGTAAAATTATAAATTTTGTGTTCTATGGCCTACCTTCATCATGAAACAAAAGTTGACGTTTTCAATTAAACAACCAATAGCTGCTTATGTCAACGTTGAACAGAAAGTTTACTAAAATTTGATAGATATACAGAGTGATTTTTAAGTTGATTCTTCTTTTTTAACAGCGTGTAGAAATCAAATAGACGAACAAATATTTTAAGTAATTTTTTTATCAAAACTCAAAAAACAAAGAAATAGTTGTTCAAAGTTTAATTAATTTTATTTATTTAAAATCTTTGATTAACGTCCGGTTAGAACTCTTCAATAAATAAAATTATTTTAAAATGTTACATATAAAATCAAATAAAAATTTTCTAAATGCTCAATTAGATACGGAAAATTTAAGTAATATTTATAATATTCATTTGGAATAATATTTTGTTTTTAATGAATTTTTTATTTCTTTTTAGGTCTTAAAAATATATCCATGACTACTTTTTAAAAAATTGTTTGTTATTATTTTTTCAATATTTCAATTAATTTTTGTATTTTGTAGCGCATTGCTGAAGAAACTCCAAATCCGGACCGAAACGTTAATGGATTGAATTGTTTTTATATATTTTTGTTAATATAGTTGTCTGAAAAATTGGTCGATAATTTTATTTATTTATTTAATTTATTCAAAAGCCCGGTTAATACACGAGAATAAATCGAAATGCATCCCAAATAATTCGCTGAAGGCACGTATCGCTACTACAAGCATGTACAGAGAAGCATGGCTACGGCGCACGCATCTTGGTGTCCAACAAAACGGGAACAACTTCGACAAATTTCTGTAAATACTTGATGATGACATAACATTATTCCATAGTGACATAACATAACGTCAGGACCTCAAAATTTGACAAAATTTAATAAAACTTTGAAAGTTCGTTTCTCTTTCATTTTTGAGTTTTGATAAAAAAAGTTATTTGAACACGCTGTTAAAAAAAAGAATCAACTTAAAAATAATTCAGAGCATTGTAAACCTAAGTTTTGTCTGTTTCAAACATGGAGAATTATGAATTCCAGAATGAACCAAATTAGTTGTTCATCAATTAAAATGACGCGCCATTTTTAAAATATAGTTAATAGTTAGGTAATTAAGGGCTATGTAAATAGTTTTAAATGTTTTTACAGTAATGTACCTATACATATCGAAAACATTTCCATTTAGAAACTTAAAAAAATCAATAGTGAAACATCAAAATCATAGATATTCATTTATTATAAAAAAAATTCGAAAGAGAGAAAAATCCACATTCATTACAAATAGTTTTATTTAAAAGACTTTTATTCCATTCTAAAGTCGTAAAATGACACATTTTTATGTAAAGTAGTTATATTTTAAAAACACTAAATTCTGGTACTATTTTTTTACAAATCAAATTTTCGCTTTATCGATAACTAGCAGCCCAGTCCGACTTCGCCCGAATTTGTAAATTGCCGCCGTTTATTTCGTCGACTTACGTTGCAAAATTGGTCTCCAAAAAAGCGTCTTTATTTAAACGCCACATTATAGTCCATCCTGAAGGTTCATTCTAAATAGTGTTGAAATTTTTTTTTAAATAGGTGCAGTGATTCCTAATATTACTCTCTCTTTATAATATTAGTATAGATTTTAGCTTTTTATTGAACAGAAAAGATAGTTTTGGTAATTTTTGCGAAAATATGAAGTAATTTGTTCCGATTCTTGATTTTAATATTTTTGTATAAAAAAACTTTAATGTGTTTATGAACAGAAGTCGAAAATAGAATAAGTATAATATTCAGTATATCAATTAATATCACTAATGATATCCTCAGAGACATTAATTTATTAGTTATTTATCTAATAACACATTAAACACTGTAAATTATGATTTGATTAAAATTAATAATTGAAACAAAAATTCCTGATTACATCTACAAAATATTAAAAACTAATAAAGCGGTACAAATAACGGTTTGACGTCAAACAAATTACTTTTTTTCTGTTTACGTATACACCACAATAATGAAGTTATTATAAGCGTTCAGTTTATTGAACTTATTGTTCAAAATTATTGTTAAAGTTTGATTGATATTCAGTAATATGCCTACATCAATTATATCTAAAAATCGGTTAATGATTGCCATTTCACACGTAATCCTAACTAATATTACAAATGCGACGTGAGTTTGTTTGTTGTACAGATTTGCTGTACAGATTTCGGTAAAATTTGGCAAAAAGATAGATTGCACCCTGAGGAAGGATATAAGCTACTGTTTGGTTTAAGGAGGTTGATCCGTTACAGTCCCATTCAAAAGTAAGTCGAATTCTAAATGGGAACTTTTCCATAATAAATTTTTACAAAATGTTATAAGTCGATGATACCAATAATATTATTGCCATAAAAGCATAAATAAATATTTCTTTTTAATATTAATTAATTATTTCTAACTTTTAAATTTTTTTAACAAAGTTAGGTTAAAAAAAATAAATTTATGTAAATATCTGTATTTTACATATTTTTTACAGTAAATAATTAAAATAAAAGAAACCGGTCAAGTGTGAGTCGGACTCGCACACGAAGGGTTCCGTACACTATGTACTTTTTAAATACTTTTGTAAAAGAAACAAGAGAGGCGCTATAACAATATGTAACCAGTGGGAGTATGCAAGTAGTTCAAGAATTTCAAGGCGTAAAATTTTACATAATACACCCCGGCGTTTTTATATTATAAACACTTTTTTTACAAAAATTTCTTGTAGAATAAAATAATATAAAGTTTGATAAATATACCATTATATCAAATAACAACGTTATGGCAAATATCTCTGTTGCGCATGCGCCGATTTCCCCAAAAAAATATACAAAACTTTAGAGAATATTAAACCATTATGAAAAATATACCATTATTATATAAAAACAATGTTATAGCACATACTCCTCTGCGCATGCGCCGCCTTTCCCCCTAAAACTTTTTACAAAACTTTCTTTTAAACCATTATGAAATATATACCTACTATTATTATATAAAACAACGTTACTGCATATATTTCTTTTGCGCATGCGCCAATTTTTCCTAAAAAATTTACAAAACTTTTGTAAACATAGATAGAATAATAAACCGTTATAAAAAGTATGCCGTTATTATATAAAAACAGCCTTATAGTATATATTTCTTCTACGCATGCGCCGATTTTTTTCAAAAATTTATTTTACAAAACTCCTGTAAAACAAAATAATAAGCCTTTATGAAAAGTATACTATTATCTTATAAAAACAACATTATAATATATATATTTCTTTTGCGCTTGCGCCGACGTCTCTCAAAAACAATAGGCCTCTTCATATTTGCATATCAAACATCCTCCCAAAATTTGGTTTCATTCCGTTCATCCATGGTGTTGGAATGGTAAAAAATGTCAAAAATGACGTTTGCATCTGTCAAAGCAATATGTTCTAATAATTAAAATTAGTTATTCAAATCGTTAACTCAGAAGGCCTTGCATTTCTCAAAATACTAATGTCAAAAGACTGACTAATATTTGAAATGACATTCGTTTTTGAACAAATGCAATCTTTTTTTTTAAGGCAGAACATACGCAATTTTTAAATTCCCATAGTACACTATGCAACAAACGAAGACAGACGATCCCCGTGTATGCTATGGATTAAACAAAATTGAATTTAGACAATATATTTCTATATAAAACTGTATAAAAAAAGTGTTTCGACGAATTCTGTTATACAAAATCTATGTAAAATTTTCTCCTCTTTCGTTTAAGACAGGTCTCGAATCGATCCGATTTAAATTGAGTGAATTATAAGCAAAAAACTTAGTTTGCTCCTCTTTTGGGAGTTTTGGGGGGTTTTTAATTATTTGTTGTTCTAGCGGCAATAGAAATACATACTCTGTGAAAATTTCAACTCTCTACCTATTACGGTTCTTGAGATACAGCCCGCTGACAGACAGACAGACGGACAGACGGACAGACGGACAGACGGACGGACAGCGGAGGCTTAGTAATAGGGTCCCGTTTGAGCACCCTTCGGGTACGGAACCCTAAAAAGAAATTAGAAGTAATAAAAATTAAAATTAAATCATTAAAAAGTTGAAAATTTAGTTAAAATTGTCAAAACTGTCAAAAATAAAAGTCCATAATCGAAAAGTGCTAAGGTTTAATGATTTCTTTTATTGATTAAAAGTCTCCTAATTAAATTGGAAAAAATATTAAAATATGCGTAAGACATCGTTGCTTTACATAGTTAGTTTTCTGAACTACTGACATTATTTGGTTATTTGCAAAAAATTAAAATGTACCGTTTGCATGCTAGGTTGACATATTTTCCATAAGACTACGCATGTAAAAGTTTTTTTTATTTTTAACTTTATAAATCTCCTAATGATTTTGGATTTTTTACAGAAAATTTTGTCATAAAAAAATCTATTAAAAAAACTTTATTTCAGATTTTTTTCATTATCTTCGTAAAACGGCTCAACCTCCTTAAAAAAACTCTAAAGGGGTGAAATAGGGGATGAAAGTTTGTACGGAGAACCGATCATTTCTCAAGTTAGGAATATGAAAATTCGTATTCAGGCTTTTGGTAAGAAATAAAGAATTACGTGTTTCAGTGTTTTTGCAAAATCAAAATTCACACGGAATATACCTGGCACGCAAAGACTGCTGGCAAAAATATCAAAGTGTATAAACATTGTTTTTTAAAGTGGTACTACAATACGGTGGAGCCGTTGTCGCTGTTTCATCTCAATTGCATGCGGAGCCGCAGGTAGCAGCTAGTAATATATATAAATGATTTTAATGTTTTTATTAATAGATCGGACCTAGTTTTTGTCTAAACCAAATTACTTACGTAAATTGCAGAGAAAAATATGCAGCCATAACTTGTACCGAGCAGTGTCCGATCGAAATTATTATCATGTCGGGAGTCTATCTATTCAGTCGTTGGATTTACACGATTTCTAAATTTTAGTATCGCTTTCACTACTCGCCGTCTGGAAGTTTGAAAGCGTTTATTTGATAAGTTATCGTCATTTCTAGTTTATGTCGCGCTGATATTAAAGTGTCAACCGACAAAATACTTCGGGATGCAATAAATGTTCGGTACTAAATTAGTAGAACAAAATTAAGAAACTCATCTCGTCGCTGAGGTCGCGACTCATCCTGTTACTAGATTCAGATTTATGAGGGAATCTAAAGATCTTGTCTGCTGTAAGAGCTATGCAGCTAAATTGCTACATTGTACACCCAATTCGCACATTAACCGCGGTACTGAGAATCAAGGTAAGCCTCAGTCATAGGCGTCGCGTCGGGGCGGGGTACAAGAATTGTTTTCTTATTACATAAAAAACTTTTGAAGAAACCGACTAAGCGCGTGTTGAGCTCACACATGATAGAGTTCAATAGTGTTCGTATATGACATATTTATGAACTAATTATTGGTCACATTTGTTGGTTGACAAATATCATACCCTAACCTAAAAATAATAATATCGACTTTTGGTACATTAGGATAAGTTAAGCAAATTTTGAGCATAGGAGTTTGACAGATATAACCTTGAATATGGAACCATATCGATATTTATTTTTTAGGAAAGAAATTAATTTTTTACTCTTCAGTGGCTTTGCAGAACGTAGTTTGCTTGTTATTAGCCGACTTAACTCGTAAAAACTACTGATTCGATTTTAAAAAAATGTGTGGAACCATTCCGTTAACATTCTGAATTCAATGGCGTTGCAATTTATTGAATCGGTTAACCTTACGCAAAGGTATACTTGAAGAAACATTAAAAAAATAAAAATAAGTAAACTTACGTGTCATATTGATAACTCCTTTTTTCTTTTAAGTCAGTTGAAAAAAATGACTCCATCGCAAAATGATGGGCTGCGTTAAACATTTGGTTTGCAAAAAAACCTTTATTAATTAGTGTAAACATAAAGCAAAATCTCCCTGCGTGGCCTGCGTGTTGTAAAGTTGGCGACATTGCGACTATTTAGCTTTTTATTCATACAATATTGCGAGAGTCGTTTTTACAACGAAGACTTTAGAGTTCATTATGAGTGTTATTACAACGTAGCTTCTTGCTAATTAAAATTTGTAACACAAAAACATACCGCCATAAAAATGAATTATTTTCATTTCAAATATAATTTTCCTTTTTAAAAAAGAACAATTATAATTATTACAAACGTATTATAAACAAACGTTAATAGCTTTACTATATTAATAAAAAAAAACTCTTGAAAGTGTTTTTAATCATAATTTAAATTTTTAATTTTTTGATCGGGGTATGCAAGCATTATCTTCATCTGTTTTTACTTTAGTGATTATTTATTAAACAAGTTTTTAAGCGTTTTATTTTTAATACTATAGCATTTCTATTCGTTAGCGTTTGGAGTTATTTAATAAAAACTTTTTTGCACGAGCTCCTATACAATAGCTGCTTTTCATGCCTGCAAAGCGGTTGTAAAATGACCATTTTCGCACTAGTGCCTAAAGTATCTATATGAGCACCAGAGACAAGCATAGCAAGCCGAAGTGTCAGCGGTTTTACTGTTTTGTGTATTGTATATTGTTTTTTTTTTTGTATTCTGGTTTGTGTTTTTTTTTAATTGTTTGAGTGGAAAAGCAGCTTAGCCGCCCCTAATAAAAACTATTAAAGTGCCAAAAATATTACTAATTTACTTATTATGATGTAAAAATCAGTTATTTTATAGGAGGCACGTCCAAAAAAATATATCTCGATTGTAATACTTTAACTCGTTTCACTGTTAAAATACGCTCCTGAATCGATTTCACCCTACCGTGTCAAAAGAAATTATACTTCACAAATATATTTGACTGTTGTACGCATTTAGTAATTAAATATCAAGGAGTATATACCTATATAAGTGTGTGGTTCGTTAATGAAACACCGTACGTGAGGAAACGAAATATTTTTTTAACATACGGTCGAGCGGATGAATTGTGATTAATATTTAAATTTACTACTGTTGATAATAAAATGGCCGCCGCATTACACCTTGACGAGACCTACAGGGTGCGTATTGTAACGAGACGCCACTGGAGACGGCGGCAGGGCACTGTTGTCCGGAGCCGCGTAGACAACAATACTCGTGTTGTTATCGGAACCACATAGACAACAATGCGCGCATTATTATCCGAAACTACATAGAAGAATGCCGAAGTTTCTAGAATTTCCAGAATGCAGCTGAAGAACTTATATAAACAGCGCTGGCGTGGAAGGCAGTCAGTGTCAGTAGCACTGAACAGTGCGCGACATAAATATAGTGACATAGTAGTTTAGTGTTATTATTGTTGTTTTAGAATTCGTTTGCTTTTCGTTATCATATAATATATTAATACGCTAAGGTTAAAGATGTTTGCCTCCCTTTTTAGAAAAAACCTCACAGTTTCTCCACATAAATTATATATCATTTTACAGATAATTGCTTGCTCTACTGACATCGACAACTAAAAAATTTATTATTGCTTTTGTTTTTCTAAATTAATTAAAATATAGCAACGCTGAACAACGTCTGCTATCTGACGGCTTTAATTTTGAAACAACGTCAACACTTCGATCTATCATCTGACCTTCATATTGTAATACAACAGACACAATACTGCATACTGCCATCTGACGGCTTTAATTTTGAAACAGCGAGCAACGCTGAATAACGTCACAGCAATGCTGCATGATGCCATCTGACGGCTTAGCTCAACGCTTTTGCTACTTGCGCCTCTATATGACAATTTTAGTATAATATTTCTTCGATCCGTCATCTGAGCTTTATAATATTATAATACAACAAAAAGAAGAACGTTATAAGCAGTGTGCAAAATTAGAAACGAATTGAATACCTACAATCATATTTAAAAAATAATTTTGTAAAGTGATAATTATTATACTTATTTAGTGCAATTAATTCGCACAGATCACACTAGTTTATTTTGTTGTTTAATTTTTCATTATTATTAGAGAAGTACTTCTCAGTTTGTTTTTGTTAACATTTATTTTTGTAAATAAATATTTTTACCACCAACAAGGAACAGTTTTGTCAGTTTCGTTACAGTATAAATGTATTATTTAAATGCAAGATTGTCTGCACGCACTGTACATGTTATTATGTCGTATTCCGTACTGATACTTTGGATAGTACGGTCTACTACAGGAAGTAACGGGAAAATAAAAAATAAATAACTGACCTATAAATCACACCAAATTGTACCTACCGTTTTTATTATCGCCTTTACACTGTAGTCTAACTACAAAACGTGTTCCCGCTATATTTGGACAATGAACGGGGAAAACGCTGCTATCAACGTTATTGAACAGTTTTCCGCGTAAGTAAAGTGCATTTTCCAGACCACTCAATCTTCATTGCGGTAAAAATATATCAAATCTTTGATTAACGTCTGAATAGAACTCTTAAAATAAATACAATTGTCGACCAATTTTTGTCAATATATTGGTCTGAGAAAAATTGGTCGACAATTTTATTTATTTAAAAATATATCAAATTCAAGTGAATATTCAACGCTACAAAGTGAGTAATTTGAAAATAGCACCGGGCTCCTAATTTGGTGTTAATAAAAAAAAGCAATATTATTTTTTGACATTGTTTTCTGTTCTTCAGTATCTTGTCACGTAGGCAACATGGGCAAGCGTCACAAACAAACAAAGCGTGTTCTGTCAGAGAATAGAGACTGTACAGAAGTTCAATCCTGTGTTATATTTGGCGATCACCCCAAAGCGCAATTCCCACCCTAATTGTCAAGATGGCGATGCGGCGCACTCAAGCTTCGGAACCCCAACGCCAGATGGCAATAATTAGTAATTTCAGCTTCACACCTTAATCATTGTATTTTTCATAATTTTTTATTAATAAAAAAATCGACATTTATTTTCTACGGATTTAGTTCTGAAGATGAGATATGGAAATATACGTCCCCCACCTCTGTACACCGACACTAAACCTCGATCGTTCTGTCATCTAACAGAAACAAGACAAACTACAATTTCCGGCCACACTGTTCCACGAGAAATAAACTTCTATACAGTATCCCTTCTCTAGTTCTGTTCAGAGACTTCTACACGTCTACTTCGAACGCTCACTGCGCTCACACCAAAACTATGTATAAACCCAGCATCGTGTGAAGTCAATTTTTACAGACCATCGTAAAATCCAGTTCCACAGAACACTTGGAAACAAGCAGCGAAATTAGCGGCAAAACCAGCTTCATGTGCAGTCTTTGCGTATTAAAATTTGACCAAATAAAATCACTCGGAAGAAGAAGCCTCTAAAAGGATTAATTAGATTAAGATACCCCGTGAAGTAAAGCCTTAGAAGATGACTGTATAAAAGAGATAATATAAGCCAATGATAATCAGAGTATATTTTATTTGACCGAATGAACATTTCTGGTAGCAAATCTGAAAACTGTTTAAAGAGCGAAAAGTATGAAACTTTTGTTTTAAAAGTTATAAAGGAGGATGGGAAATAATACGAGTGTCAGTGGAGAGAGAGAGATGGATTTAATGTTACATATCAGGCAATGTAAACTTGCGGTATATGCGAATTTAAGGGTTTGCCAAATTTAAATGTGACTTTATTACCCCCTTTTTTAATAGGACACTCCGCACCAATGCTTATTATAATGTATAATACAAACAGACACTTCAATTGTATTTATTATAGATAGATAAACATAAACAGAAAAAAGTGATGAAAACTGAAAATTCGTTCTAGGAATATTTAAAACTGTTCAATTACAGACTGAGTTACGATTTTATTTATTTGTATTAATTGAGCTAAACGTCTGTATAATTCACTAAAAAAACAACTCTCGCAGTATGTGGATTTTGAAATCCGTTACTATATACTCAGACACAGGATATTCCTGCTATATTATATTATGTAATACAGTGTAAACTCTATATAGCGACACTCAAGGGACTGTGCACTTTGTGGCGTTATTGAGAGTTGTCGTTAAACGGAGAGAAGAAATATTCTATTAATATATTTTTACTATAAGATGTAATTACTCATAAAGCGCCTTCCAACATCACTTATCTTTCTCTCGCATTTATTGCGCGTATTAATAAAAATTTTTCGTCAATACACAAAGATTTTCTTTTACTCACCATGTTCACAGTTTGAAAGTTTGTGGGCAACTAAGGAAATGATAACTTATCGGTAAGCAACTGAGCTAAACATATGGAAGATAATCCCAACAAACAAAAGAACGAATTTCTTAGAATCTTCAGTACGCATGATGCCGACAACAAAGCAAGAAAATAACAAACAAGTACTGTTTATTGCTTAATGATGACGTATTGTTATCGTTATTTAAAATGGGTCTGTCGTTATTTAGAGTGTATGATTGTATAAGCAACTAGGTAAAGCAACTAAAGTTAAGTAATTTCGATGTTTTAATGAGTTTGTCGTTATATCGAGTGACGTTAAATGGAGTTTACACTGAATGTTACAAACAGACATTTCAATTTTATTTATTTGTATAGAAGATAAGTCCAAGCTGCAGTTTGTCTATCCTTGACGTGAAATACATTTATGACTCCATTACAGACATTCGACTAGCAGACAACCGGCTTTTAATACGAAAAGTTTGTCTTCTCAAAACAACGAACATATTCTTCAACTCACATTGTTAGGCCAGTCTTGCCTACGTCTGCCTGTATGTGAGAATGTGTGTGTATCCCACAAATTATAATAACTTCTTTTCAAACTAATATTTGTCTTAGATTAGCCTGACAACCCATTATTAGGTTTCATCATTAATTAAAATGGCATCAAGATAATACAACAATATACGGTAAATTATAAAAGTTATCTCAAAACAACTAATTCAATAGCGAGGTAAGATAGCTGTTGCCTGTGCCCAGTGAACTGAATAACTGAGAAGAAGTGATAAAAAATTTTGAAATAGTTGTTTGTATATCTATAGTAATTGGCTTTATTACGACGATCTGTCAGAATCTGTTACAAACGAGGGCTTGCGAGCTTTGCCAATCACGCGAGCTGTACTACAATTTATTGTTACGCATTCATTTGGGTTGTTTACGAAAACGACGTCTGCTTTGTGCTGCTTTACTACCTCATTTTCTCTTACAGTATTAAACGGTAATTGACAGGTTGCTTTTAAAAATTACTGTTGAAGATCTCTAAGTTTGCATACCCAGTGTCTATATAGCGACACTCGAGGGACTGTGCACTTTGTGGCGTTATTGAGAGTTGTCGTTAAACGGAGAGAATAAATAATCCATTGATTTTTCTATGCTATAATACGTATTTTACTCATAATATACAAAATTTATAAAATATGACGAACAAAAATTCATACTATCACAAATTACAACGATTATTGCGTATTGTCTGTTATCTTTGTCTGACCAACAAATCCCAGCTAACAAAAGAACAAATTTCTTAGGATTTTCGGTATGCATGATGCCGGCAACAAAGCAACAAAATAAAAAAACAAGTACTGTTTATTGCTTAATGATGACGTATTGTTGTGGCTATTTAGAGTGAATATGTCGTTATTTAAAGTGTATCATTGTATGAGCAACAAGGTAAACCAACTAGAGTTAAGTAATTTCGACGTTTTAAGGAGTTTGTCGTTATATCGAGTGACGTTAAATGGACGTTACACTGTATTTTTTTTAATTCAAAGCACGTTTAATCATAAGCTATTTTACGATCGCCATACAGGAATCAAAAGCAAACTATTTTATGGGGGTGGGGTTGTTTAAACAAATTTTGTGGGTACCTACTCAAAATATTCCGTCGATCTCAAATTCGATTTTGGTTAGCGTCTCAGTGGTAACTATGATCATGGGACACAGACCACAGCCATGTTAATGAAATATTAAAGTTTCTAAAATAGCAAATAGTGTAATTATAACTTATTAATAGGAAAACTTTTAGTTTAACAATTCCGATTCCAACTTAATCATTACCAAAAATAATTCACTCGGGTTAAATAAGTATTTAAAATTATATACACGAATAAACATTTTCTGTAACTAAATACCTACAATATAGAAACAATATAGTGTACGAAAAAGGTAAAGTGGGCATTGTTTTTACATGAAATGAGACAGAAAGAACAGAACAAATAGCCTAGCTAACTGAATTCTCTCCAGATCGGGTAAAATAATATTAGTTGGTTCGATTGGACCTCCTTTAATTACTGTAAACATTGTAATATACTGAGCGGTCAAACATTTATGCTTCTATTATGTAAAACATTTCAGCCAAATGGACGGCAGGAGTCCAGGACCGTTCCAGCTACAAAAATATGTAGCATTATTTATTCAAAAACTTAATTTTATTAGTATTTGTTTGAAATTAATATGTCATACGAAATGCATTTCATTTGTATATAAATAACCATATATTTAATACCCTCTATATTAATAGCAAAGATCGGGAGAAAGACTTAAACACTACGGTGCAGACATATATACGACTGTCTCACTTATTATACTCTGAGTCTCATGCGCATGTCCGTGAATGGATGCGCGTCAGTTTGCACATGTCACTAAGCTGTGAAAGAGAGGTGGCTTGCTCTATTTCACTTACTAATTGCCCCACTACAGACGCGCCATTTGCGCATAACGGGTCAAGTAAAAAGAAAGAGATAGAAGCAGTAATTTGCTGTCTCACTTCATGAGCCGCGCTTCCACTTACGGCCACTATCAATATGTAAGTTATTAAATATAATATGTAAATAATACAAAATTATCTTGTTTTTTTTTTGTAGTTGACGTTATATTTAATAAGCTTATACTGTAATTAAGGAAAGAAATAGCAATTAGTACTATAATACTTTTATAGCGATAATTCCTACTATTTTTGTTGAGTTAATTAGATCAGAATGATACCGCTGTAGTACCTTATCATGATATTATGATTAATTATTACGCTGTCGTGTTTTTTCATATGTTTTGTATGAAAATATAATACTAAGGTATAATTTACAGAAAAAAATTACTTACAACAATTTTTCTGGGAAACTACATAACGATATTTTTATTCAAACGTTTCCTCGGCAAAATGAAATAGCGCATATGCAAACGAAATGTAGGTACGCTTTAACAAAAACTTATTTGACAAAATATTGCAATAGACTTTCCAAGTACACTTTTGAGTACTGACTTTTGACTTCGTAGTTGGCTATGTAATGCGAGTCGACCTGCAACAAATACTGTTTCATTTAGTGAAGAAAGTAAGTCTATATTTCGTAACAGCAGCGGCTCGTCACGAGTTTTATCCTGGGTTGCACAAAACATTGTCAAAAAAACTGATTTGATAATAACCTTACTTTGTGATCCTTATATAATTACAGTTTCCATACCTGCAGGAGCAATCTAATGTCGTATTTAAACTCCCTGTTGGGGACAGCGTGGTGTAATGGTCAGCGTGCTGGCCTTTGGATCGCACTGTCGTGGGTTCGAATCCCACCTCTGCTCATGGATATTTTGTGATTGTCGTTTAGACTCAGCTTTACATACTCAAACATACTGGCCAGATACTAAGAGGTAGTGCCACCCCCCCAAGTGATATTCTCTTGTATATGTGCATATGCTCTATATATGTGGATATATACAATAATTGGATATACCTTTAAAAAAAAAAAAAAAAAAACTCCCTGTTATGTACAACCTATGTTGGGTTGCAGAAAGGATTGTCAAAAAATTTGATTTGACAATGAAAGAAAGTAGTTCCAAGTGATCTGAGTAACGAATACTTTTTGGAGTTTAGGTACTCCTTAAGAAACGATTTTGAGTTATAAGGCCCGGTATGTAAATTTTATGAGTTTAGTATAAAGGCCGCTGCACACGAGGCTAGAAACGCTGCTAGGAATTCTGCTACCCGATAGGAAGGGTAATGACGTCACTGCGGGCTCGCCTGCTAGCTCACAAGATAGGTTTTAAAAATAGAACAAGGGCTATTTTCCCTGCTAGTTCCGCCGCTAGATATGAGCAAGGATCAATCAAGAAGCAGTATCTTGTCACGTTGCACCAACCAACATGGCGTCATTCAGCTCAGAGTCGGACAACAGATACGTTTTGCTCTGCATTTATATTCTAATTGTCACTGCGCGCGCACCAGATCTATCCACAAAACAAGCTTAAAAATAGTCTCGTGTGAAGCGAGCATTTAACAGCAATCAAGAAAACCAGCGCTAGAAAACTAGTAGGCAAATCTAGCAAGGAATCTAGCAGTGTTTCTAGCTTTGTGTGCAGCGGCCTTTCATCAATTGGTGAGGCGTTACGCTCCACCGCTTCAAGTGTGGCGTTACGCTCGTCCGCTTCAAAAGAGACAAACATATATATCTGTAGGATTTAACGTGCAAAAGAATGAGATGGGATACATTACACAGCGTATCTAATAAGTAAACACACACACACACTTTTTACTACGAATAATCGTACTTTCGGATCAGTGGCTACTTAAGATACCACTGGTGTCAGAGTAATTGTTAGTAATCAGTAGCTGTCAGCCACACGTTCTAAATTAGTTTTATCAACTTAATTCGATTTTAGAAATCAACTTCGAATAATTCCAGAACGTGCACAGGGATCACTAAAATACGAGTATTGTTCTCACTATGAAAGTTTCTTTTCAACTAAAAACAGAGTATCTCTTTTTCTTAAAAATAACGCGCGCCACTGAAATGCGTAGTAGCACGGGGCGGCGTGAATACAAGCGCCTTTTATAACAACGGCCTTCCAACGAGGCCGAGCGTCGTACATCTTCACACCGAAACGAGCCACTTACCAAACTCTCTGACAGAAATTTTCACGACACAAATGTCTTTTCGCAAGGTTCATTTAAAGAGGCGTCTTCATACTTCTACACTCTTGAAAAATATTGAAGCTAGTGTTTGATACAACATCGAAAATATTATTTCCACATTTCAAAATACATCTGTGTTCAATGGCCATTGATATAAGCCAAAACAGCTTTATTGACTTTACGATAATTATTTTGTATGAATATTTAATATTAATAATAATAATTCTTATACATAATAATAATAAATCTTTATAAAATAGAATCATCAAATGTAAAGCTGATGTAACAGATAATAATAATGCGTTTAACGTCCATTTCTCGACTTTACGCCATTCGCACCATTACTATTTTCCATCTATCATACTTCCCGTTATTTTCTACATTTTTCTAAACTTTAACTAATTAATAGCAATGGGCGAATGAAGAAATTTTATTACATTAGGATAAGGTAGGAAAATTTTGAGCATAGAAGTTTGACAGGTAATCGGCCATGGCCTTGAATAAAGAACCATCTCGATATTTATCTGGATTTATTGAGAGAAACTACGGAAAAACTCAACAAGATGGCTTGCGCAGGAATTGCTGTTTCTTGACGAGAGGCAGTAGGAAAAAGTCCCAGTCACATCTGCCCCCGTCGGGATTCGAACCCGGTACCTCCCGAATGCGAGTCTAGTGCTTTGACCGCTACGCCACCCCGCTCGGTATATAATATTAATAAACAATTTTAATTCCACGATGAAGGAAGGTTTACCAATGTTGCGCTAGTGGCTAACGTTTCGAAGAATTTATTTTCATCTTCAGGGCCTATGAACATGTATACGAAACGTTGGCCACTAGCGTAACATTGGTAAGACTTATTTTTTGATCCTCAACCAAACCTTCCTTCATCGTAACATTCTGTTGTATTAACACACTATACACTGAAGAAATTTTAATTCCATTTACAAAATACTTTTTAAAATATAATAACAAAACAAGTTTTGATATTTACATATTCAGGTCATGTGATTAAATATTGAAGCTGGCTTTTTAGATGGATTTGATGCGCGCGCAGTGATAGTTCGATTGTCACAAAAAATGAACGTTTATTGTCTCTGAACAGAACACACACTATGACGCCATGTTTGTTTGTGGGCGTTAGTCTATGACGCACGTACTGTTTTCTGATTAGTTCTTACTCAATACTTAACACGAAAAATAGACGAAAAAAAAATTTTTTTAATCAAGGTTTTATTATGTTTGTTAATAAAAATGAACTAAAAAGTCAAAAATAATTTTATTCCGATTAGAAATAAGTTGTTTTATAAGTGCTTATCACAGTCTCAAATTTTTAAATAAAAGCGTGCAGTCACACCGTCTTTTTGTTCTTAAAATATGTAACACGTTTTTATTTGAAAACTTGAGACTGTGATAAGTACCTACTATATAAAACGACTTTTTTTTAATCGAAACTTAACTTTTTAGTGCATTTTTATTAACAACTAATAAAAGCTTGTTTTTTTAAAAACAATGTTCGTTTATTTATTTAAAGTGTTTAGTGTGCTTTATTAAAAGTGCGATTTGCATCCGGACGAAAGCCGGACCTGTAAGTTAGTTATTATAATATTGTATTGTTATCAGAACTACACACGTATTCAAAATTTCAACACCATTAGAACGGGAAATAGTTAAAAGTGCGATTTACAACCGGGCGAAAGCCGGAACGGTCAGTTAGTTATTATAATATTGTATTGACATCGGAACTACATACGTATGCAAAATTTCAGCTCAATCGGATAACGGGAAGTGGGTCAAATTTAACTTGCAAGATTCGATTTCAGACAGACAGATATAGACAAAAACAAAATAGCCTCGGTTCTAGTTTTGAAATCTTGTGACCACGAACGCGAACCCAAGTGACGTAATTCCCATCCTCGTAGCCGGTGCGCCACACAAAAGTCCCATAGACATGGGAAAAGTCGATACTATAATGATCACAGCGACTGTTATTCCAGTTACACAAAAATCACAGTGAAAAATCATCGTGACTGTATCACGTCGATCCCGATCGAGCAAACACTCGGTCGAACGTTACGTCGGCTATACTCGGTTGGAGCGACCGTTGTGTTTACGGTGACATGGAACAACATACAGCGCGCTCGGCTAAAGAAGACCGGCGGGGAAAGGCCGAGGAGTCGCTGATGTGTACCATTGTGTCCCTTATTGCATAGAGGCGGTTCCAGGGTCATTACCTTTTACTAATATAAAATGCATGTGCACTCTTCTGAAATAAGGTCATAGTAATTCCATAGACCAATCTTCTTTTAAAATTCGCACAGTATGTTACTTTTGAACGTAGTTACCTCTCGTCAGATCACAGTGATCATTATAGACGACTGATCACGCCGAATGCCGCTCGATCGAGAAAAACACCCGGCCGGACGCTACATCGGCGTTGGTCGGCTACTCGGTTGGAGCGACCGTCGTGATTGCGGTGACATGGAACGACATACATTACTTTGGGACGTAGTTACCTTTTGTCAGATCACAGTGATCATTTTAAACGGATGATCACAGTGATTTTTTCATCGTGAAGTTACTTGTTCCCCAACTCTAAAATCCCAGCGGCAAAACCAGTCTCGTGTACTGCGGCCTCTAGTCAGATTCCGTGCGGCGGCTACCTTACAAAGGTCTCAGTGAAATGTTCAGATGAAATGATACACACACACAAATGTACTCTGTGTGTGAGTAAATTTGCCAAGTAATATGAAAGTAATGGCGTTTGCCAAGGCGTGCCCCGGCATGAAATCTGAGACGGGAGTGAATTTTATAACCGTCCCTCTACCCTCCCGCTCAACAAGTCTCCAATCTTGTCGTCCGCATGCATTTGTTTCCAGTCTTCATTTGTTTCTAGTCTCCGCATACGTAATTCGAGGAGATTAGTTTCAAAAACGGTTTTGTCCATGTGAACTAGAGTTCAGTTTCGTAGAATAACTTTTAGTAGGTGCTCAAAAATCGGATGGGTTGTGTTTTCTCTACTCAATTATAAACGCAACTACGCTTTAATAATTACGAACTGCTACCATACTCAGTGGCGTACCTACGCCACCTGAGGACCGTGGCAAATTCATCAGGTGGCGCCCTTCCTTAATATAAAAATTAAAATGTGTTACGAGAACGCATTACAGAAGTGAAACTTCTAGTTGCAAATCATATACGATTGCATTTGGACAAGTAGAAAAAATGTGTTACGTGATAGTTTCACGTTCAGATATTTTGTCTGTACAAGTTAATCTTAACGTGAAATTATCTCGTACACATTTTTTCTACTTGTCAAAATGCAATCGTATATGATTTGTAACTAGAAGTTTCACTTCTGTAATACGTTCTCGTAACAAATTTTAATTTTTATATTAGGTAAGGAAGGGCTTATTAAATACACTGATTAATTAATTACTTATTAATTACAAAACACAGATAAATTCCAAGCAAGCAGCTTTGAGATTCTACGTAAAAACAAGAATGACAGCTGTTCGCGACTATTAGCTAAATGTAATAGTGTTGCTATGAAAACGACATCTAAACAACAGTTGATCGGCTATTTTTTCTTTACTGTCGCTCGAACGTACATACTTCCCGCATCAGTGCGTGTACTCCAATGCGTAAATGTTAGACTTTCTGCCTTACAGTTGATGCTGAAAGTATGTACTTTCGATCGAAACAAATACGCAATGTGCAGTTCACTGAATGCGTTGTTTCTTACAAATTAAAGAAGCACTAATAGAAGAGCTATGCTAGTTCAACTGTACCATGGCTAGTAATTTAATCAGAGAGCAACGTGGGCGCGGCGGGAACAATATAGGTACCTATGCAGCTCATATAGCTCCGATAAAACAATCCACTTTACCATGTAGCTCTGTAAGTTTACAATTGAATATGTTGTTTAAGCTCCAGCTTATGCTATGTAACTTTGATGTAGTTTTATTTACAGTTAATTATATCAACTTCTTTGGTATTTAAGAATTAAAATTTCTGACATAATATCAGCTGATAGATAATAAAAAACTTTAAAAAAGGATTTAATAGCAAAAATTCGTTGTCATAAATGCTGGACCATCTTCATATATCTATATTTTACTATACAATATTGGACCTACGCAAAGTTGGAACTAGTTTATATTAGACGTCGTACTGATTTTTCTTTTGCGTATTTCTCGAAACTACTTTTTCAAACCGGTGTACACGATGTCTCAAGATCTACTCAACCGATTTACTTAAAATTTACAGTACCTACATATTTATTTATAATATTGTCTACATTGTGATGTAGGATTTTTTTGATTGGGTTTTCTTACGTTGCAATTTAGCTATTTTCTTTTTAAATTAAAAAAAATGTGTTTCTGACAACGCCTAACAGAGAAATCAAGTACACCGTCAGCAAGGATTTTAAAAAAAGGGTCTTGCTTATCGGCTTAAATCTCCGCCATTTTTTATTTTTTTTAAAGATTAATATTGCAGTTGTTCATAAAAATACTGTATGCAGTCAAACCTGAGTGAGTGAGAACTGAGTAAGCGAGAAAACTAAGTGAGAGTAATTTCCCGATACCGTCTTTGGACTTTGTAACCCTCTAGAGACGTTTTTCACCCATAGACCTCTATAACTGAGACTACTACTTGGCTGTACCTCTATAAGCGATAGTCCACGAAATTTCAGAGTAGCTGAACTAACATTGTTTTTGAATAGTATTTATAGACCTCTATATAAGTGAGAAAGGCCACTCCTGTACCTCTATATTCTAAGAGCTAGAAACTCGGGTTAGTGAAAAACCTCCATAAGCGAAAAAGAGATCGCGGTCCCTTGAACTCTTGCTTATCCAGGTTCTACTGTAGGATATAAAATAAAAATCATTTTATATACTTAATGACTGCGTCAAAAAAAGTTTATTTTTAATCCTATTTTTCCGAGCGCGCCAAGGTGGCGTAACCAATTGTATTAGAATTTTTTGACGTGATAACGTCTTATAAATTAATGAAACACCAGCTGCACGCACGAAAAAGTGTAACGTTCCGCCTGAGAAAACGTCTTATAAATTGATGAAACACCAGCTGCACGCACGAAAAAGTGTAACGTTCCGTAACGTTCCGCCTGACCCTGTGCGTGCAAGCGAGAGCGCAGTATAAGCGAGAGAGTCGGTAAAAATATAGTTTGACAGCTACTAAAATTTAGGTTATGTATTATTAAATATGATAATATTCGAGCGGAATACGTTATCACGTAAAACTATCGTCTGTAAACCGACTTTACAGACAACCAATTTTTTTTTCTTAAAGTTCAGAAAGAATCATTATTACTTTCAAAATGCACGCATAAAAAAACTAATTGTCGGTATCATGATTAAAATCAATGATTGAGAAATGTAATGATGTGTAAACACATTTAGATGTAGAAATGAAGTTCTATGAAGTTTAAATAAAGAAAGACGAGTATATTAAGTGGAAGTTTCGGAGAAGTTTCAAATTCATACGTCATTAAGAAGTAAACTCAGCGAGTAGTTAACGTTGACAAATAATCAAGTCACTACATGCAAAAGTTTTAGAACTACTGAGAGATCTTTATACGAACCCTATGCTAAGATAAGAAATAAAACCAATTTAGTTTTATGTGGATTAATTATTTTTTTCTTCATTGAATAATAATAATAATAATGCGTTTAACGTCTGTTTCTCGACTTTGTCATAACAGACGCTATCCGCACCATTACTATTTTCCATCTATCACACTTCCCGTTATTTTCTACATTTTTAAACTTCCACTTAATTAATAGCAATGGGCGAATGAAAGAATTTTAGGACATTAGGAAAAGGTAGGCAAATTTTAAGCATAGCAGTTTGGCAGGTAGGGGAAGGAGGGGGAATGGCGCTCACTGGGTAATGGCGCTCACCTCTTTAACTCTGTCAAAAAGGAACGTAGCAACACGTCACGTCGCGTGTAGCGCGAGGGGAGGGGGCCTCTAATAGACAGCGATGCAAACGGACAGTCAGCTCGCGTCATGCGACCGTGAAGAGCGTTTCTTTGTTTGCGGCCACGCTGATCTAATTTTTAATTAGGTGCTGAACAAGTTAAGTTGCTGGGCTCGCTATACTATGGACTCAGTGCTGCAGATTTGCGTAAACTTCTTTATAAATTTTCTGAACGCAACAATATCAAAAACAATTATGATCAAAGCAGTAAAACAGCCGGATTGGATTGGGGACACTACTTTATGAGACCCTGAGCGGCATTACCCAAAGTCAGGGGCAATGCCGCTCAAACATGTTTTTTTAATAATGTTTTCCTACTACTAGTAGGTGAAAGATATATGCTTTTGTTGTTAAATTGTTGATTACTCGATAATTAAAGACTTTGTTGCTCTTCTTAATTTTGATTTATAATAAATAATTTAAAAAATACACCATGTTTTCCTTAAGTGAACGCCATTCCCCCGTCCTACCCTAATCGGCCATGGCCTTGAATAAGGAACCGTCTCGATATTTATCTTGAATTATTGACGGAAACCATGAACAACCTCAACAAGATGGCCGGTACAGGAATTATCGTTTCTCGGCGTAAGGCAGCAGGAAAAAGTCCCAGCCACATCTGCCCCCGCCGGGTTTCGAACCCGCTACCTCCCGAATGCGAGTCTAGTACTCTCACCACTACGCCACCCCGCTCGGTGTGATGGAATATTACTAGCCCCATTTTTCTTTAAATCAATATTGTTATCTAAAAAAAAATGAAAAATAGTATATTACACTATAAGGGCCCAAAGTTTGATATTATTGCACTGCGCGTCATGATGCCCTCGTCTCGCCTCGGGCGTCATGGCACGCAGTGCAAGAATATCAAACTTTCGGCCAGTGTGGTGTATACCATTTTCTTCATACTTCGGTCATAACAACGCATATTAAATGCATTAATTAATTAATTATTTACATAAAACACAGATAAATTACAAGCAAACAGCTTTGGGGTTATACGTAAAAACACGAATGACAGCTGTTCGCGACTATTAACTAAAATGCAATAGGGTTCCTATGGAAACGATATCTAAACAACAGTTGATAGGTTATTTTTTCTTTACTGCCGCCCGAACGTTCGTACTTTCCGCATTGGTGCGTGTAATCCCACCAATGCGTAAATGTTAGACTTTCTGCATTAAAATTGATGCCGAAAGTATATACTTATATTATTTTTTCAATTTTTGAATATAATTTAAAAACTTAAAGCGAATATTTTTAAATACGAATTAGAAATAATTATTAATTATTTTTTAGATCAGTTCTGAAGAAAATCCAAATCCGGACCGAAACGTTAATCAAAGATTCGAAAATATATACTTTCGATCGAGGTATAAAGAAAACACCATTAATATATTTTATAAACTCACAAATAAGTTTCTTTCCAATTCTGCTTCCTACGGCATGCACATTGCGCCTGCGTAGCACTAAAAATTAAAAGTAAAAATACGTTTCAAGAAATTTTGTTGAATACGTCGTTCGTTTTGAATGCAGATTCCATTAGTTTGTAGAAATGCAAACGTTGCAAGTTAGTAAATAACTGCATAAAATATGTACGTATATGCAATGTAACATGTATTTGTGACGTATAAGTTAGTTATTACACCGTGTAACATATTATGCAACAGTGCAGTCAGACATCATAACTGTTACGAAAGTTACTACCGCTGAAGTTGTGTTGGAAATTACCTTACTGACAATACAGTGCGATTATATATCGGAAGAAGAAATTATGACTAATTCGGAATTATTTAACCTCTTGGGATTCGGAAATGCGTCTTTTTTATGATAATGACACTTCTGTGAAGAATTTTTATTTCATTTGCTTTTATTCTATCGCCCCGAATTTTTCTGGCCGTCTGTTGCATGTCGCATTACAGGCGGCCGCGGAGTAGGGGTAAAGTGAAAGGCGTTCGGAGTAGGCGCTCGGTAGAGCAGCTAAGGCCAATATGGCGGCGCCCATGGTTAGCATCAGCTAACCGTGTAGTATGTATAACACATAGTCAGTCTGTCATGCGGGCAAGTGCTGTACAGTGTTTACATGTTTTTATTCGTGTATTCATGTGAATATTGTTGTTTATAATTAATCGTGATGGATAAGTGTCTACAATCCAAGGCCTACAATCCGATAAAAGTTTCACTTGCGTCGTGGTTTCTTAAAACCACACAACTTTATTTATTGTAAGTTTTAAGACGCAACCTAAAAACTAACAGTAAATTTCGTGGTTTTTAGCTTTAGGAAGGTTGGCCAATTAATAAGCTATCAGATCATGGACACATTCAGGCCAAAAAGTGAGTATATTTTTTTTTTATTTGAACTCCCAAAATTCAAGAAAACCGAAGTAGATTTTCACGAAAATGACGCATTTTCGACCCCCAAGCGATAGAGGTTAAATAATTCCAAATTAGTCATATAGTTTCTTCTCCTGAGATGAATACGAGCAATTACCGATCATCCCTGTATAGGTATACGACAAGCTGCTGTCTTGTGTTTTACGATAAAATTGTATACCTATTTAAGTCTGGCTTCGCCAGAGAACGTTTGTGCTCGCTTGAAATAATAGCGCTCTGATGCGTTCGAAATCAACGCTTATATGTGGGCAGAAAGCTCTATCAAGAGCTCGGATTCAACATCAGGAGGAGGTCGAGTACGCTCGATGAGCTCCGAGGATAGTGATCGAACGACGATTCGGAATTAGCCATCTTCAAAGCATTCATTTTAAAAATGAGCGGAAAAAGTAATTCAGTTTATAATAATTATATCTATGAATAAATAAAATTGTCGACCAATTTTTCTCAGACCATATATTGACAAAAAATAATAAAAATACAAATCAATATAACACAAGACGACGTTTCGATCCGGATTTGAATTTTCTTCAGATTAATTAGTATTAAGTTATTTATTTGAAGAGTTCTATTCAGACGTTAATCAAAGATTTGAATAATTATCTATGTATAGGTAAATACGGCAAGGAAAGAAAAGAGTGTGTTACCGATTAATTCCATAGAGATATAATTAACTCAGGCAGGGGTCTCAGATTGATTTTTCTAAATGACCATTTATAATATTTAGGGTGTGTCAGAGAGCCAGACTCTAAATTAAAAACTAAAAACTAAAGTCTTCATTTATTTAGTTTAAATCAATTTTCATAGAAAGGTAATAAAAAGAGTAATTTATCTCGAGCTTGAGGATCCAGACCTCTGAGGGCTCTAATTTTCGATAAGCTCATTGATGTCACGTGTCATATTTGAGATAGTTATTTTCAGAATAGATTCTGGTCGTGGGCCGTATTGAGATTTGAGATGCCATGAGGACCGGATGCGGCCCGCGGGCCGTATCTTTGACATCACTGAACTAGAGTATACCAGTGGGTATGCTTGCCATAAATGAAAGTGTCCTCAGTTAAGAGAGAGAACTCTGCAGAAAACCAGACATTTGTTTACTCAGATCATCATTGTTTTGCATTATTATTTTCCATAGAGATGAGGAACTGTTCTCTCTCTTAATTGCAGCCACTTTCACTGCTCTCTCGCGTACTCTATTGTAATAATTATATCTATGGTTAATTTGCATACATTGTTTTAATGAAGGGAAAGTGCACAATATATGTTTCATCACGATGTGTACGAATTTAACGCGGGTAAGAATCGATTCAGGAGAAATCCATATAATGACAAAAGAACCTCGATAACGTTCAAAATTTAATGAATTATACGTTCAAATTTCGACCACTAGTCTTTATAAATTAATGTTGATTACATATTTGCAATTTAGACGGATTTAAAATCTCTATGTATATTTCACAGCACACGCTACCTACAGACATTACAAACTAAAAAGTAAAACTTTTTATTATATTAGAATTTATGCTAACAGTGATAAAATATATTTTTAAACATACTTTTTATACAATTTTATTACTTCGGTCATATTCTGTAAACTAGGTACTTACATTTTTAGAGTAACTATGTCTGTAATAATTTTATAAAGAGCAAGACAATAAAATATCATTATGACGTCTATTTCGTAGAAAGTAAAAAATTAATGAAAACAAAATAATTATAGATTTTTTCAATGCTAGAACACAAGAGTTACTTTTTATTTATTACACATATTTTGACGCTGATACCGAGCGGTGTAGCGTAGTGGTGAGAGCACTAGACTTGCATTCGGGAGATACCGGGTTCGAATCCCGGCGGGGGCAGATGTGGCTTGGACTTTTTTCGCCGAGAAACGGTAATTCCCTGTACCGGCCATCTTGCTAAGGTTTCCCATGGTTTCCGTCAATAATTCCAAATAAATATCGAGATGTTCCTTATTCAAGGCCAAGGCCGATTACCTGTCAAACTCCTATGCTCAAAATTTGCCTGCCTTATCCTAATGTCCTAAAATTCCTTAATTCGCCCATTGCTATTAATTAAGTGGAAGTTTAAAAATGTAGAAAATAATGGGAAGTGTGATAGATGTAAAATATTAACGGTACGAATACATGTAACATATGGTCGAGAAACGGACATTAAACGCATTATTATTATTATATTTTGACGCTGATAACCTCACCTGTTTAGCGTCTGTAATCTACTATCTCTCTCTCTCGAATATATTTCAATAGGATTATTCAAGTACGCCATAAATTTGTAAATTTAGATGAAAATGAGAAGAAATCCTTTCCAAAAAAATTTTATTTTTAATTCTTTAATTGAGCGTTTTCGGACAATTAGTCCGTCTTCAGAATTGTTTTTTTATAAAAATCATTAAAATTATCATAATGACTTAAATCAAAAATATATCACTAAAATAGGATCGTTTGAATGTAAAGTGAATAGAGACCTTCAGTATATAAAATGGCGTTGAAATAGAAATTTCTCAATTTATTCCCCAAGCAATCAAAGATATCGCGTAACATAGATTGTATCAGGACTATATATAATGTTACCGGAGTGAAGCGCTACATATGAAAATACAACTGACTCAAAATCTGTATTAAAACAAAATTAAACAAATGTAACAAAAATTACAATTCGTTTGCGTGAGGCTTAGGATATAGACTCGAAATCTACTGAACGGATTAGAATGCGGTTTTTATAGCATTCGATTGCATATTTCTCAGGGAAGGTTTTCATGTATAACTGCCCGGTCCGGCTTCACCCGGGTGAAAATCGCATTTAATTTGTTTTAATGAACAGATTTGAACGCGGTAAGCCAATATAGTGTAATGTGTTAGTAGGCTTAGCAAAAACAATAATTGGACTTGTATAAAAAATGACTGATAATTCTTGATTTTAGGCTACATTATTATATTCAGTAATTATCGAGCGGGATGGCGTCGTGGTGAGAGCACTAGACTTGCATTCGGGAGGTACCGGGTTCGAATCCCGGCGGGGGCAGATGTAGCTGGGACTTTTTTCTGCTGCCTCTCGCCTAGAAATGAGTACCGGCCAACTTGTTGAGGTTATCCATGATTTAGATAAATATCGAGATGGTTCCTTATTCAAGGCCATGGTCGATTACCTGTCAAATTCCTGTGCTCAAAATTTGCCTGCCTTATCCTAGTTTCCTAAAATCTCTTTATTCGACCATTGCTATTAATTAAGTGGAAGTTTAAAAATGTAGAAAATAACGGGAAGTGTAATTAATGGAAAATAGTAATGGTGCGAATAGCGTCTGTTATGACATAAAGTCGAGAAACGGACGTTAAACGCATTATTAATATTATTATTATTATTATCATTTTTATTATTATTATTTTTATTATTATTATTATTATTATTATATTCAGTAATTAGAGACTCGAAATTTACGTATTCTTTCAGAGGCGTAACTGTAGCGTTTGCGGGCCGTGGCAAATCTTACTAAATGTTGTAATAATAAATGTTAGGATCCTCTTGTGTTCATGGGGGCTTGGTTCTATTTGTGTTTTCCCTTGACGAAGAAATGCTATTATTTTAGAATTACGTACATTTCCGTATATTCCACTTCAGTCCAGACCTATACACTATGATATAAAACGCCGACTTATATTGCGGAGATATGGTTTATAAGACGATAACCCTAATAACCTCTCCACGGAATATGCGATAATTGAAGAAAAGGAGACGCTACAATTTTAAAGTGGATATCGAGCGAAACTTTCTTCTTATTTTTGTTATTAGATACATTTCTCAGAAATGACAGTAAATCATCAAGACAATATTAATATTGACACTTTGTAATACAAAAAAGTAAACATAATTTCAAGGCGGACCATAACGCGGCTCTTTTCACATTGAAAAATAATAAAATAACTAGTGCATGCGTTTTGTTTATGGAATTCCTTATAGAGAACATATCACGCCATACCTCAATAAACACAAAATTTTTAACATGGTCAATCGCAGAAGATGGCATATGTATAACTTCATATATAAAATTCTGAAAAAGTGTGAGCCTATACATTTTATGGATAAACTAAGGGCAGCATGTCATGATCATTCCACACGATTTAAATGGAATTTTTTAATTGATTTATACAAAACATCAGCGTATAAAAAATCGATTGAAGTCAAAACTTATAATAAAAAAACCTTCACATATATTAACAATAAATTACTGGCAGAGCAACTGGTGTAGTTATTATTATTTTAGATTCTTTTTAATGTAAAAAATTTTTATACACAGCTAGGTGGAAGATCAACGTAGATTGAACCTTGCCATTGGTATATTATACTATTATTATTGTGAAAAATAACTCTAATAATTTAGAGTGATGATGATCCTGTTTAAATCTTAGAAGATTAAAGGATGAAACCTGGTGGCATAGGATAAAATGCAATAAAAAAAAATCTTCAGTATTTGCAAAGTTCATTGATCCTATGCCACCAGGTTTAATCCTTTAATCTTCTAATTATTATTATTATTATTATTATTAGACTGGCCACGTCAAAATTAAAAAAAAATATTCTACAGAAGTTGTAGTCATAAAACTACAAACATAGAAATAATTCTTTGTTAAAACCAAGAAGGCTGTAAACAGGAAACCTAGTTTCCTATGCTAGCCGTGTTTCGTAACGAACCATTTTCTGGCGCACGCGAGATGGCGCTGTTATCACTAACTGGGAAAACTTTGGTCCTTTCCACCTGTTTTCGCCATAGTTACCAAAGTTGTTTAACTTCACAGACACTACACACATGTAAGCCATGGACGTATGTGCGTTACCCAGTAGCTGACGCCATATCTTTCCACCGCAACGCTCGAGCTGGGTCTCGTGATTAAAGCATTCTTGGTTAAAACAATGGTTGATTGGTTGACTTTCGGCTTCATAAATTAGTTAATAAAGTTCGATTCATACAAGCGGTGTTGGATTTCTTTTAGTAATCCCTAACACATTTATAGACAAAAAACTTAAATGTGAAAAATAGTAAATCGGTTGAATAGAGTGTTGAAAGAAAATGAATTGTGTTTTAAATATATAAATAGAAATTTTGAAAATGTTTTTTATACACGTTTTTAAGGTTCCGTGCCTCAGAATAAAAAAAACCGAACCCTTATAGGATCACTTTGTTGTTCATCTCTCTGACTGTCTATAAGTCAGTACTCTTTTACTCAGGAGCGGCTAGAGATATAAACTTGAAAGCTATGTCAAATACTAAGGTTTACGGCCTCCTAATCCTGTAAAAAATGCAAGCTTCTACCCCAGTGTTAAAAACAGAACACGAAGTATTGTCCTCTTTTGTATGAAAACACCCGTGCTCCCACCATATTGCTACGTTTCTTCCACCGTAAAAAATGTAATCATTTTATTATTTTAATTTATAATTTTAAGACCACTATTATTTTGTAGCAATATTATTTTCTGTTGTAATATATTTCTTAATTAATACTACGGCAATTTTATTGCAGTTGGGTTTTTTCTTCATATACGGTAGCCAACTCAATAAAATTTAATCACTAGAAATTTTCGAACTTATAGTTTATACAAAATCAATGAAATAAAATATATAATTTTAAACGTAGAATTTCAAATCTCAAAATGTAATAAATATATTGAAATGTCTGTAAATTTAATTCAAATACATGTACATATATCTTGATACACAATAAAGAAAACAGTACGTACGATGTGTTCAAAAATAATCACTCATTTCTTATACAATCTCGTAAGAAATTGTAAATTTATGTTTTGTGATTTTATCTGTAAACACTGAGCCGAGTGGCGTAGTGATGAGAGCACTATATTGAATTCAGAATGTTAACGGAATGGTTCCACACATTTTTTTTAAATCGAATCAGTAGTTTTTACGAGTTAAGTCGGTTAATAACAAGCAAACTACGTTCAGCAAAGCCACTGAAGAGTAAAAAATTAATTTCTTTCCAAAAATCACTAAAAAAACAAAAATAAAGTTTGACGTCGGGGCCAATTTAATAAAAGAAAATAAAAACTTTTAGTAACAAATTTTTCCGAAATTTTATTAATAGTAATTTAACCTTTGTATAGTTGATATTTGCGTTTCAAGTAGACTCCTGTAATAGCAGTATCAACATATTGCAAAGACGCATTTTTAGGTTAGCACCGAGCGGGTTGACGTAGCGGTGAGAGCACTAGACTCGCATTCGGGAGGTACCGGGTTCGAATCCCGGCGGGGGCATATGTCGCTGGGACTTTTTCCTGCTGCCTTTCGCCGAGAAACGGTTACTCCTGTATCGGCCATCTTGTTGAAATTTTCCATGGTTTCCCTCAATAATTCCAGATAAATATCGAGATTGTTCCTTATTCAAGACCATGGCCGATTACCTGTCAAACTCCTGTGCTATCTTATCGTAATTTCCTAAAATTCCTCAATTTGGGCATTGCTATTAAATAAGTGAAAGTTTAAAAATATAGTTTAAAAAAAAACTAAAAAACACGCTTTATATCGAACTAAAAAGTAAAAAATATTTTTTTTAAAATAAGCTTAAAACAATAATGAATAAAAAATACAAGTATTATTGTGAAAAAAGCGTGGGGCGCTTTGTTCCACATTTTCGTACATCGAGCGCCCCACGCTTTTTTCACAATAATACTTATATTTTTTATTCATTATTGTTTTAAGCTTATTTTTAAAAAAATATTTTTTACTTTTTAGTTCGATATAAAGCGTGTTTTTTAGTTTTTTTTAAACTATATTTATTTTCCACTTTTTAGTTAGATTTATTGTCAAAATATTTCGGCGTGGACAGGATTAGAACCCACGACCCGTGATTCCGAGAGTTGACGTCAGCGAAAACCCGTGCCTTAGACCGCACGGCTAACGACTGTAGTTACAGTGCTGGCATATTATACTACAGTAATAAACCACTTGCTGTAGTCCAAACGAAGGTTACAAACATACATACATACATACATACATACAAACTTACAAGTGAAGTTAATATAAATCGCGTAAAAAATAAATAAAATAAGAGGAAGTGTGTGATAGAAAATAGTAATGGTGCGAATGGTGTTTGCAAAAAAAAAGTCGGGAAACTGACGTTAAACGCATTATTATTATTTTATCTATAAACAAGAATTGAAGGGAAAAAATCGGGACTAGTCGACTTATGTATTTTCAACTTCCCTTTAATCCTCATATAGTCATATAGTCATATAGATCAATCAGAAATAAACCTTTATTCGTTTAATGTTAAAAACGTTGTCTGACGTATTGGCTGATCAGCTTAGGGAGAGACGCCTTGTGCAAGAAGTAGGGACTAAAAACTTGAAAATACGTGATAAAAATGAGTTGAAAATAGATGCTGTTGAAAATACATGAATCTGATTGTAAAGTAACGTCACGGAGAATCGAAACATTTCGAGATTGATGTTTCCACCGCTGACTAGACGTAAAATATGCTGTCCCTATAATAACAATAGTAGGTATATTACACCACACTGGCAGAAAGATTAATACTCTTGCACTGCGCGTCATGATGCCCTCGACTCGTCTTCGGAATCATGACGCGCAGTGCAAGAATCTCAAACTTTCTGCCAGTGTGGTGTATACTATTTTTTCTTCATACCTCCGTCGTAAGTACCCTTATTAAATTGTTAATTTTATTAATTACATAAAAACACAGATAAATTCCAAGCAAGCAGCTTTGAGGTTATGCGTAAAACACAAATGACAGCTTTTCGCGACTATTAGCTAAAATGTAATGGGGTTGCTATCAGAAAGGTTACTTCATTCGTTTTAATTTTGTGACAATAATTTTACATTGAAAAGAAACTAACAATTCTAAAAAATCTATCATTAACCAGTATCCTTTAGAAAAAATAGAAAAAATAACAATAACAATTAAAAAGTTGAGTGACACCATGTTCGCAATCCATCAAAAACAATATACTGATAACATGTGACAGCATTTGAAAACTCTGTTAAGATGATACAAAACATATCGAAACGTCAAACATTAAATGCAAGTTTAACAAATTTCAGTATTGCTTCATTTTCGATCCTTATGCCACGGAATTTTTTCAAAATACCTATCAAGAAGTTTTATATTTTACCGCATCTAATAACCTGCCGTTATAAACTTTAAAAGAACAAACGTGAGCTTTTGAACATGTTGTAATGCAATTGCTCTAAATCCATTATAAAACATCGATGAATATAAATTGTTGAAGCAAACGGCATTGGTGCATATAGAATAATACTATATAATATACTATACTATATAAGAGCCGGATACGTGTAAGGAAAAGTGCTCCTCATACAAAGGAAAACATTCATCTGAATAATATCCTTCGCTATCCACATAAAACAAGCTACTACCTTAGCAATAAAGCCGCTACCACACAAGTACTCGACTACTAGCCATATTCACCGAACGTAAGTAATTATTTATTCGGTTAATTTGTTTTTCAGGTAACTATTCCTCCGCACCTCTTTATGAACAATGTATGCCAACATGAGTACGACACTATAACAAGAAGCCACATCTTTTCTCACAGTCAACAAATGTTCTATGAATATCATCATTAAAATTTATAATCATTTGCCTCTAAATATTAAAAACTTAAACTTACCGAAATTTAAAAGGGAGCTCAAAACTATGTTGTTACGTCATAATTTTTATAATATTAACTAATTTTTCTCCACTGTATTGTAATATTTTTGTAATAATATTGTCGTTTTCCACGGTACACATGTAGTACATTACGGGAATAATGAAATTATTATTATTATTATTAGCGATAATTAAATTCACCAACCACCATTATGTTTACTGCATTCTGTCTTACTTCGAGGGTATGAATATTTATTCGCCTGATAAAAACATGCCCGCCACATAGATCATAATACTTAACCTATTAACGTTTATTATATCTACAGTTGCTCTTGTGAATTTATTTATGTAACCTTTTGTGAAGTGTATAGTTATAAAACATGGGTCGTATTTTTGGGGGAACGTTAAAATATTCAACAAAAAAGCAAAGAGTACAGTGCAGTGTATATGTATTCTTTAACGAACTTTTCTACCGGACAATTTGCTTGGTGAATTGTAAGTAAATTTTATTCTAACGAATAAATTTGTTCCAAGATTAGCAACTTTTATTTTTAATAGTGTTCGGTGAATAATGGCATAAAGAAGTTTAACCTCAGTTTCGGTCGAGGACGGAAGTTTGACTTCGGTTTATGCTGAAAAAAATTATCTTTGATCGGACTCTGAAACGCAACTAGTTTTAATAGCTATTGTGTGAGGTTATGTTCGCTGTGTCTGTAGCCGTTTTGGATGTTTTATATCGCCGCGTTTCTCCGTTCGTCTGCCGGCATATTTATACAGTTTGATGCCGATATACATAAATATATTTGACCCGAGGGGGAGTTTTTAACTCGACTAATATTTCTGTTTTTGCATACATAAAACAAATGTTTACTATTTCGTTTTCTGTTTTCACGCAGTTCCCAATGCGGTCCCAGTCAGCACGTTCTATTATTAAGTCTGCATTCACTATATTGCTATATTCATTTATGTATATTTACGTATAGCACCTACATCCATGTTCCATCCAACGGTTCATTGCATTATTTATTTTACATTGTTTATTTATTTTTATTATTTAAGCCTTGCTTGTTTAACACTGAATTGGGTCACAAAAATAATACGCATTTTGTGATATGAATATAAACACTGTTATCGGAATAAAACAAGTTGAATTTTGTTTTTTAAAGGCAGTGACAATGTTAACACTGTTTTTATAACTAACTTCAGAGAATTGATGACAAATAACTGGAGGAAAAATCATTTCTCTATTGAATTAATATTGACGTCAATTAATTACAAGTTAAGAACGTTTTCCCTACGTCTCATTTTAGCTATTTTCCTTTAAAAATCATTGTTTAACGTCTGATATAATACACAATAAATAAAATTTTCAACTAATTTTATTTATTATTTTCTTTTAAAGTACGATTTTTTTTATGTTTCTGACAATGCAGAAAAATCAATACCATCAGCAAAGATTTTCAAAAGAGGGTCCTACTTATCGGCTCATATCTCCGGCATTTTATTGTGTTTAATCAATCGCTGTGTCAAAAAAAAGATTTATTTTTATACTCTTTAAACATTAATTAGTGAAATTTTCACTAATTGCGCAAGTGAAGCTGTATTCACTTGATAATCAGTGATTTTTACAACAAATTAGTGAATTTTCACTAATAAATTTACTCTCTAAAACTGAAATAGTAAAAATGTCACTATTTTAAATAGTGACTTCTGATTCACTTCCGAAATAGTGAATTCAAGTTAAATTGTCATAATAGTGATATCCCTAATTTTATACGTGTTGCTTGTAGCGCCTCCATACAATTACTCTAGATTTACTTATTATTATTCATGTAGATCAGAGGTTCCCAAACTTTTTGTCTCGTAGACAACTTGCCATGTTTTTCGGTTTTGGGTAGACCCCCTGCTTATCTGACATTGATTTTTTGCAAATTCATTAATTTCAAATGTATTTTTGACAACCGGTATAGTGCTACTCACTTTGAACGATTTAAATTTATAACGGTAGTGAAATGTAATTTGAAATGTTTAGTTTTATACATTTATTAATTAGATTCAAATTAAACGAATCAAATTAAAATTTACTTTCTGTTACATAAAATAACTGAGCAAAAAATAATTGCTTTTAGTGTGAGGGATGAACCTGATGCTTTAATAATAATAAATTTTCAGCATTTGGCATCAATTTAGTTAGATTTAATCTTAAATCTCTTCGGTTAACGATGTCCAGTTTTTTTGTTAGGAGATTCACTATCGTTGACCCCCATTTTCATTTCATGGACCCCCAATTTTTTTTCCCGCTGACATGGATCCCTTGCAAGTTGTTGTCGACCCCTGGGGGTCGATATAGACCACTTTGGGAATCACTGTTGTAGATCGTTCTATATAGCTAGTTCCTTGTAAACCGATAAACAAACAATTATTATAAAATTTATCAGGTAAGTTAATTAGATTATTTTAATTATATTTTCATAGATTCAGAGTCAAGCATTGTGTGTATACTATTGTTTTTTTACCGATTTTAAATTATAGTCAATTACATACGATCATAACAAACAATGAATTAAGGTTATGTTTTTTTGGCGAAAATTCTCTAATTCTTTATTTTGTATTCAATTTTTAATCGACTTGTAAAAATATAAACATTAATTATACTAGTGAAAGTAATGAATGAATAAAGATTCTAATATTCACTTATATAACTAGTGAATGTTTATATTCACTAATTCATATTATGAGTATTCACGATTCTAGCATTGACAAATAGTGAATATGCACCGATTCATGTTTAGAGAGTGCCCATTTATTCGTACTTGAAGGTGGCTTAACCCCTTAAGTGTAAAGAAAAAGTTAAGGTGGCTTTAGGAGCTAGCTAAGAGGCCCAAAAAAATAGCAAATACCTTTCCCAAATATTAAAAGATATCTATTTAACCTGTAGGGTGCAATAAATTTTAACCGGTATACATATTACGTATCAGTAAATAACCATAAAATAAAGTTAATAAAACACCGCATAAATTGGAAGAAAAGTCCCCGTTATGGCTTTACAGCTATACACAGAGTTATGACTGGTATCAGTCAGCGACATTTTATGCTTTTATTTTATGTCTGTAAAGAAAATAAAATTAACTGAAAGAAAGAAATAATATATGGACTACTGTACGGAACTTTGGGGACATTAGCGTTGCCAAAAAGAGATTTTACCTACCAAATTCTTTTTTACGCACGCGCTATTATTAATTACTTGCACAAAAAACGAAACAAAAACAAAAAATAGTTTTTCAATTTTATTATAAACTAGTGGCCCGGTTCGGCTTCGCCCGAATTTGTAGACTGTCACCGTTTTGTCGTCGAGTTACGTTGCAAAATTGGTTTTCACGAAAAGCGCTTTTATTTTAACAGAGTCTATGTCCATCCTGGAGGTCGATTTTAAACATTGATGAAAAAAATTTTGAAATCGGAGTTTCGGAGATTATCCTTTACATATTCACAAACTCACAAAATTCGCACTCTCTCTCGATAATATTAGTAGGTATACATTAGTTTTTGTTCCGGACTTTGCTTCCGGGGTCGTCAATTTTGCACATATATTCTTGTTATAGTAGCTGCCCAGTCTAGGTTCGACCGAGTTCAAATCGTGTTAGTTCCAAATCTAATTGAAATAAAATTATATTTATATTAGACCTAATACCCTATATTGCTAGCAAAGATCGGGAGAAAGACTTAAACACTACGGTGCAGACATATATGCGTCTGTCTCGCTTATTTATACTCTGAGTCTCATGCGCATGTCCGTGAATGGATACGCGTCAGTCGCAGCGTCAGCGTCAGTTTGAAAGGGAGATAGCTTGCTGTATTCCACTTACTAATGGCCCCACTGCAGACGCCACACTTGCGCACAACGGGTCAAGTAAAAAGAAAGAGATGGAAACAGTCATTTGCTGTCTTACTTCATGGGTTACGCTTCCATTTACGGTCACTAGCAATATAGAAGCTATTAAATATATGTAATACCTAATAATAATTATTAATTCGAGCGTAAAATTCGATTCAACGAGCAAAGAGAGTGAGTAAAGTATTAATCATTTTGAGCGAAAAAGAGAAGACAATGTTTAATAATAATGAGGCAACGTGACGACCCGCCTCTGGTTAATTTTTGCTTGTGTAGTATTTTTATATTTTGTTAGGTTAGGATCAGCGTGTCGGTGTTAAATAACCGTGAAGCTAGTTACAAATAAGGCGGTGCGTTATTATAAAGTGTCGGCTCGCGTGTTCGAGCCTCTTTCAGGAAGTGTCGTGCGTGTACTTTATATAATAAGTAGCGTACATACAATGCAAGCTTTCGGGGTCACTGTTCCACAAAATTCACCTCACTATCGGTTTTATAATGGAGCGTACTTATTCTGTAGACCTAAAGACTGATAACTTTTTTTTACTCAAACCTCTATTTTTAGAAATAATGGCTAAGGCAATTTTAATTCACTATATTTGGCGTTAATTTTTATATGTTACATATTATAACAAGTTTATTTTGATATGTGAAAGGAGGCAGAGTTACAAATTTCTCGACGCGAGCGTTTGTGGTGAGCACTAGGGGGAACTTTAAACTAAAAATTTTCCATAATATGTCAGCGAGTAAGGTTTAAGAAAAGTGAAAATAGTTATAATTTTATAAAGTTTTTTTAATTACAAATAAAGCATGGGCAAAACTAGGCGATCTGAAAATGCTTGTTGTGTTCCGGGCTGTTGGGCGGATGGCGATTTAAATAAATAAAGATCATTGGCGCCATAATTTGACGTTACGCTGTCAGTATAAATAAATAAATAATTTATATGTTGTACGTCATAATTAATAAATAAATAATTCTCACGTACCTTTTATGCTGTGCTATTTATATAATGGTTTACAATCTGAATTTTATTGTATATAAAATTAACAGCAGTTTTCTTTATCACATTTTTTAACACATCATGGCCAACTAAAGTTTTTGATTTATCACCATAGAAACATGTCGCGATTTCCATAATTTTCTATTACCCACTAGCAGCACTAGTAAGGCTTCGTGCACACAGTCTATACGTGTAGTTCTAATGATAAATACACTTTAACAAAATATTTATTAGAATTAGTCAATTACTTTTAATAAATTTACTTTTTATGTAAATCTTATCATCTCATGTTGATGGGATTTTCTTAGCGAATTCCCAATAAACTAATTATAATATTTTTATCATTTTTTAAATAATAAACCTTTTTTTTGTAAGTAAATAAATTATGTGGTCTATAATTTATAAATTCGTTTTAAAATAATGATACTGTTGTTTCACGCCACAGCTTTCTGTCGAATGCTATAGAAGACAACAACAATGAACGCAGATATAAGGGTTTTGTGGCGGCCGGAAGCCAGATCCCAAACTTGTAACAACAATAAATGCAGGTATATAAGGGACCAGAAGATTCTAGAAAACGCTGGAAAAGCGTACCCAGCGCCTATAAATACGGCGAGCTCGGTGAGTCAGGCAGTCAGTCAGATTTCGTGTGTGAGTGAGTTCATACGGCAAACGTACAGTGGGTTACAAATAGCTGTGACATAAATTGTTGAGTCGGTGCAGTAATACCGAGGTAACTGTGAGATAAATGAACTGTGTAAATACTAGTGCGGAGTGCGGTTTCGATTATATAAAATCTGGCTTAACATAAATCATCTCTTGTATATACTTAATAGTTAAGTGTGCTGAATAAACTTTGGTGGGTTTATGTGTTGTAAATATTTTGTGTACATAATTAGTGACTTTATATTCTTCATTACTTGTTCTTTTACTTTATTAGTCCGAATTTATCAGTTTTGTTTCTGTTACGTTAGAGAAGTACTTTTAGTTTGTGTGGTTTACCTGTTTTGTTAAACGTTTGTTATTGTAAATAAATAGTTTCCACCACGAACAGTTTTGTTACAATACATTATTTTTGTTTCCTATTCGCGTGTTTAAAGTTAAATTATAAAACAAATTAAAATTCATTCATATTTTTAGCATTTTAAAATTAGAAAAAAACTGAAAACTGAAATTGATAGTTTCTGTACCTGTGATTGTAAAAAAAAGTTACGCCACTGAATGTTAATGTAACAACTGCCACATTCTATCAATAAACCTTCCTTTCCCCTCCTAAACTCCAGAACTCTTTTGTTTTACATTCTTCGGTGATTGTCAGGAGTCTTTTTTTTAATTAAACTCTTGTATTTTGCACGCTCAAATACTGTAACACGAACAACTTTTCGTTATTATGATCATTATTGCTTTTCTTGTGAAAGATCTTTGGATTAATAGGCTTAGTTATTTACACGTGTTTCCCTTATTTTAGAGACTTAAAAAATAATTTTACCAACTTTCAGGAAAGTCAGAATTTGAAATCAAATAAACAAATTAGGCTTTGTAACGCATAATAGTTTTTATGTATCTAAAGGCCGCTGCACACGAGGCTAAAAACTTAAAACACTGCTTGGAATTCTGCTGTCCGGTAGGCTGGTACGAAGCTAGAAATGACGTCACTGCGGGCTCGCCTGCTACTCACAAGGAAGGTTTTAAAATTATAACAAGGGCTATTTTGAAATTTTCCTTGCTAGGTCCGCTGCTAGGTATGAGCAAGAACCAATCAGGAATCAGTGTCTTGTCACGTGGGCGACTTGAACAAACGCCCACAAACCAGCTTGGCGTCATTCTGTTCAAAGTCAGACAGCAGACACGTTTCGCTCTGTGTTTATATTTGAACTGTCACTGCGCGTGCACCAGAGATATTCACAAAACTACCTTGAAAAGACGTCTCGTGTGAAGCGAGCACATAATATCAATCAAGAAAACTAGTAGGCAAATCTAGCAAGGAATCTAGCAGCGTTTCTAGCCTCTTGTGCAGTGGCCTTAATTTTAAAATGCATTATGTTATGATGAGTCATAAAAACATTACAATCGAGATACCTACATACATTTTTTGCACATACCTCCTATAAAATAGCTGCTTTTCACATTTAATAAGTATATTTGGTATTTTTTTGGGAGTTCACGTGACCGTACCGGTATCTATGTGGATTTGGCAGCGCCTACTTTGCTTCTCTGTTGTTCATACGGGTTTAAATGGTAACCGACTGAGATGTAACTATTGAAGTGGTAAAATTGCATTATTTTAATTTACTTTACGCACTAGAGCGAAAAAAATCATTTTACTACCGCTATACATACAGCCAGCTATTTTATATAGAAAATCGTGCAAATTATTTTTTTAATAGAGTTTCATCACTCTTCTAAACAAACATCGATTTTATTTAATATAAATTGAAAATGATCGCTTAGTACATTTTCCGGAGGCATGCTACCATTGAATACAGATATAATGATAGAATGATCATATTTACGAAAGTATTTTTTTTTCTGTAAGCTTCCATTATGCGGTTAAAAAATCATAGAAATTATTCATCGTGATGTAAATAATAATTTGATGTATTTTTAATTAATTTTAATAAAATACTATTTAATTTGGTGAATCGAATACTAATTGAGGCAATAGCATTTAAGGCCCCTTCGCACGTTGCTGAATTTCGAGCTCGCTTGCTTGCTTGAAGTCTTGCAGGCTGCCATGAATGGTATTCTGTTTGGCGGTTGGTAGGGAGCGCTGTTAGTTTCGCTTCACAAGCAGCTTGCTTGCTTGCTCGCTGTTTTGCTAGGTTGACAGTTATATTTAAAATTTAAATATGGATGTAATAGTTATGTAAGAAATAATTCGTCATAACGAATTGCTACTATGACTTTAATAATGATTGAAAAGCTTCGGGATAGAAGAGAAAAATCAAAGCGAAAACTTATTTCTTGTCGAGTCCATTTACATTTTGATTTTGCAACTTTTGACCACATCGCTGTTCAAACTTTTTTCAAACACCATCGAATGTCAGACGATATCACGTGATAAAATACGACTCTATAATTGGTCAAATTCTCAAACTAGCAGGCAGCGCTGCATGAAAAATAGCACTGAACCTATCACCCAAATATAGCATGATATAGTGAACAGCGCTTCAATCAGTGTTGTCACAATCTAGCAGCGTAGCGTGCAAAGCTGCCTTCAAGCAAGCAAGCGCTCTCGAAATCCAGCATCGTGTGAAGCGGCCTTTACTTCTAGGTGAAAAAATTTGCAAGTTCTCTATTGCTTCACACAATACACTGGCAATCTTACTCAAAGATCTTAAACTGCCATTGTATTGTGCGCAAATGTTGTTATAAAATAAAGTTTTTAATAGTGCGAATAAATTAAAACGTTGTTTATATTTAATTACATATTATAAAATGCCTTTACCTACTGTAGAGTGTAGAATGTAGTTCTGTGGCTACTTTATTTCATTATTAACGTCTTTTTATATCAAGATTTCAACAACTAAATTTATTAGATATACATTATACAGTGTAAACTCTGTTAAACGTCACTCGATATAACGACAAACTCCTTAAAACGTCGAAATTACTAAACTGTAGTTAGTTTACCTTGTCGCTCATACAATGATACACTCTGAATAACGACACACCCACTCTAAATAACGACAGCAAGACGTCATAATTAAGCAATAAACAATACTTGTTTGTTATTTTGTTGCTTTGATGTCGGTATGATTCTAAGAAATTCGTTCTTTTGTTTGTTAGAATTATCTTTCATAGGGTTGTTGGTCAGTTGTAAATTTTATATATTATTATGAGTAAATTCATATTATAGTAAAAAAATATTAATGGATTATTTCTTCTCCCGTTAACGGCAACTCTCAATAACGCCACAAAGTGTCGCTATTAGTGATGTGCCGGATCGTTAAAAATGTATATCCGCGGATACGGATCTGAATACGGATATTTGGTTTCAAGTTCCGCGGATACGGATACGGATCTTAACTTTCTTAGAGTACGCGGCGGTAAATATTGCACATCGACCTTTGGAAAGAGACTATCTGTTATGGGAAAAAGTTATTGACCTCTTTAAGAGTTAACTCTCATAACAGATTGTCTCTTTCTAAAGGTCGATGTGCAATATCTCATTATAAAGATAGTTTTTTAGTACCTTTGAGTTATGTACTATTGGTATGGTACTCACTACGATAAATGTTTGCAATATAAAGGTGCCAAATACGATTTTAAAAAATAAAAAATAATCTGAATGGAATTTAACAGTTTTTCATTATTACCTAATCACCTATATATATAAAATTTCATCTATGAATTGAAAATTAATAAGGTAATAGATCCGTAATAGATCCGCCAAAAACTAACGGATACGGATACGGATATTTCTTCTCCCTCGGATATCCGCGGATAGATACGGATATCCGGCACATCACTAGTCGCTATATAGTTTACACTGTATTTATAAATAACTATTTTAGTTTGGTAAACAGGCCTGTTTTTTAAAATTAACCGTCTTAACCAAACCTTCTATCATATTATACTCAATGGTGGGTACACAGCCGTCTGGTGCCTTATAAATATGTAAATAGTCCGGTAAATACCAGGGCGATATGAAAAAAGCCGCACAACGTCGCGGTACTACCAACAAAACAGTGAGAGCTCTTCGCTAATATTCAGATATCCTTTATACGTACCAACATTACCAGCATACAACTTACTAGAGATTCGGTTTTCTCGAATATAGTCCACAGTATTTGTGATGATTGCAATGTCATTTTTTGCATCGATTCCCTAACTTATTTTTATGAATACTAATGACATATTAGTTCGGAAACTACAGTGTAAATTCCATTTAACGTTACTCGCTATAACAACAAACTTCTTAAAACGTCGATATTACTTAACTCTAGTTGGTTTACCTTGTCGCTCATACAATGATACACTCTAAATAACGACACACCCACTCTAAATAACGCCAACAATACGTCATCATTAAGCAATAAACAGTACCTACTTGTTTGATATTTTGTTGATTTGTTGTCGGCATCATGCGTACCGAAGATTCTAAAAAACCATTCGTTTGTTTGTTGGGATTATCTTGGTAGTATATGAATGTTTCTTGGTCAGATGTAAAGTTTGTATATTATGAGTAAATACATATTATATAGTAAAAAATAATGGATCATTTCTTCTCTGCGCTTAACGACAACTCTCAATAACGCCACAAAGTGCACAGTCCCTTGAGTGTCGGCGGTATATACAGTGTGATCACTGTGTGCAACATATGGGAAAATTTTTAATTAAATGCACAACCAAAATACAAATATTGCCAAAAGTTGGTGCATGTCCGATAATCATTTTAGGTGCTCTTAGAATTGTTGAAACTCAAACAGCATACAGGATGGGTAAAAAAATATAAAAATTGTACAAAAGTAAAGTGCCCTTATTGTTAAAAATTCAGCGAAATGTTATAAGAAAAAGTTGTTTAGAATGAAAAGTTATGCCCAAATACCAAAACATGGCCTTCTAAGAAAAAAAATTTTTTTTTTTTGAAAAACCAAAATTATATTTTTTTTGAAATTTTTTTTTATACTGACCTTAAACACACTAATAAATTATTCAAAATCAAATCAATTTCGCATAACTTTGTTCAAATTCAGGCATATTTGTAAAATTAACTTAGATTTTTAATTTTTTATGGAATCATAAACTTTATGTTTGTTGCAACGATATTAAACAGCCTTTATGCTGTTTGAGTTTCAACAATTCTAAGAGCACCTAAAATGATTATCGGACATGCACCAACTTTTGGCAATATTTGTATTTTGGTTGTGCATTTAATTAAAAATTTTCCCATATGTTGCACACTTAAGTGACCACACTGTAGAGTTTACACTGTACTTCTATAAAACCAGATTATTTTTGAAATTAAACTTCTTTTTAGGCGCGCTAGGGGGAGTAAACTGGTCCGAATCAGACGAAAAGTGAAACGCTTCCCCTTCTCCGACTTCAACCGGGAGTTGAGAGGAAAGAGTGGAAGAATCGTTTTGATAGGGGGAAGTGAATTTCGTAGAAAACAAATTGCAGTTTTTTGAAGAAGAGAGATTCTGTTCTATAGAAAGCATTTTTAGGTAGATTCAAATTCATAATACGACCTGAAATTTTAACTGAAAAATGCGAACAGCAATTGTCCGGTTGGTCTATACGTACGTCCGAGCGATACAGATCGCAAATCTTGACGAATCGCCTTGAAATATCTTTTGATCGTTTTGTTTACTACCGGAATACAACCCTATATAAATTTATCGCCGATCGACAACGCCATCGCGATCGTGGTCGCGATCACGCATATGTGTACTCGACTTAATAAATAATTCAGTAACGCGATGAACCGAGCATGCAACTTCGAACACAATCGAGCGCTGAGCACAGCGTGTGTATTTCTCGCATATACGGGAAAAGGCATTTATATTCCAATATTCGAACACTATAGATCCCGATTCATGAATATCATATTTTATTATTTAACTCTTGATTCCTCTTTATCTCTTCTGCCAGCCTTCTGAGCCTTCTGTACTTTGCGCTTAAATTTTAAACTCGTATCAAATAGTTTAAACTTTATACTTAAAAATATGGGAGCTGTGAATAAATGGTAAGTATAATCTGAATATAGAATGAAATATTGTAAAATTGTATTTGAAAAATGGCTAAACGAAAAAAGACTTCCGGTAATCTAAAGGGTTTTCCAATAAGAGGTGTTATTTTGATATTCAAAGGAAAATGCCATTTTTTGAGATAAATGATCGGATGTTTATTTCATTATAAAGAGGAAGGTATGCCGTTAATAATGGTAAATAACGTCAGCCAAATGACCACCACGACCACGTTTACAGGACCATATCCTTTTCATGAAATTTTCCATAACCAAATCGCAAATGTGCTGCCCTATGTCCTCGATAGCCTCACGAATTCCATCTTTGAGGTCTTGAATCGACGCTGGGCTGTTGGCGTAGACCTTCTCTTTCACGTGGCCTCAAAGGAAGAAGTCTCAAGGTGTTAAATCACAGGATCTCGGTGGCCAATTGTGATCACCTCTTCGAGAGATCACACGGTCTGGAAACTTAACCCGTAAAAGATCAATGGTTTCGTTGCTTGTGTGGCACGTAGCGCCGTCTTGTTGAAAGTAAACGTTGTCCAGATCAATACCATCCAATTTTGGCCATAAAAAATCATTAATCATCTCTCGATAGCGCAATCCATTCACCTGGGTTTTCTTCAACACTTTCGGCTACAGCAGCAATATTCTCGGCTGTTCTTGAGCGACGTGCACGGGTTTTATTCTTCACATCACTAACTTGTCCCAACAGCTCGAATTTTTCCACCAATTTCTGTATTGCGGTCCGACAAGGTGCTTCACGACGACCCAAAAATGTTCGAGTTTTACGAACCGTCTCTGCCAAATTTTCACCATTTTTATAGTGAATTTTAATAATTTCAGTGCATTGTTGAAGCGTGTATCGTTCCATTTTTATTAATGGCGTAGTTTCTACTTGTCAAATGTCAAAAAATGACATCTCCAAAAGTGACATCTACCAAAATAGCGGGCTATTCAAAATAACACCTCTTATTGGAAAACCCTTTAGTATACCGAAAAATCTGTGTTACCTCAAAACTTAATCGATTTGAAAAATTCTTTTTGCATTACTTCCATATAAACTAGCCGCTTCTTATGCACATATACAGGCATATATAGTGATTGACAGTGGCGGATCCAGGATTACGGCAAGAGGGGGGGGGGTCTTGAAAATTGTTTACACCTTTTGCGGAGAATTCATGAAAAACATGAAAAGCTTTTTTTTATCGCGCAGTAAGATTTTAATTTGGGATTTTTGATTCTCTGGAAGGGGGGGTTGAAACCACCCCCCCATCCGCCACTGGTGATTGATTACGCACTAGTATGGTAAAGGAAAACAAAACTGGTCGCGGTATATCAATTCAATTCCATAGTAAATCACTATTTATCTGTCAGTTATTTTTTTATAGCCTACTATTTGAACTGACGTCCTGTCAAAAATGTCGAAAATGAAGTGTAAAGCAGCTATTTCATAAGTTCATAAGAGTACTTGCAAAAAATATATGTTTCCCGTGGTTAATGAAATTAAGGTTAGGGTCACTCGCTGGCGTTTGTTTGAAATACAATGTGGCTTCTCGCTATCACTCAGGGGCGCATTTAAGTTTTTAGGGGGCTAGGACTTTTTGAAGTCCGACGGGGCCCCATTTTTTTGTTCAATTCACCAAAAATATTTAAAAATATATTCCCAAAAAAAATGTAAAAACTCACCAAAAACTTTGTGAAATTTCACACAAGAATATGATAAAATTCACTCAAAAAATATCAAAATTCATAAATTAATATTAACTATACGATAAGTCCTTATTGTTAATGAAAAATTTATGATATTTAATTTTTGGGGGCCCTTGACACTTGGATGCCCTAGTCGTTAAACCCTATGTAGATCCATCCCTGACATCGCTGGATATACTTTTATTCGCAGTTTAAAATCCTATTGGTTTAGTAGAACGTTGCAATTTGCATCCGGTCGAAGCCTGAACGAAATGGATACCAATAATAGCTCGTGTACAAATGCAAACATTGCATGAGCGTAAATATTATTGGAGTTTGAAATATTTTATTTAAAACATCATAGTCTAAGATCCGGTATTACATCTGTTATTTGATGATGACAAAAATTACATGTTCGATAATACCTATATACATTGACAAATCGCACATGAGTTGCTTAGCTAAATCACGTACCGATGCTATTAAATTAAATAAATAACTTTTTTGGATCAACATCCCCGATTTGTTAATCACAAAAATCGAACCTAAAATGAGAGAATATTACACAAGGAATTCTATACATAAATATAGATCATCCCCATAAACATACCTTGTAAATAGTCGAGTTCTGTATACTTTGAGTTTATTTGTTATGTTAACATTTTATTTGTGTCATATTCTCTCATCTTAGGCTCGATTTTTAATATTAACAAATCGAGGAAGTTGATCCATAAAAGTTAATAAGAATTTATTTAATTTTACAGCATTGGTACATGATTTAGCTAGGCAGCCCATGTGCAATTTATCAATGTATATATTATTATCTAACATATAATCTTTGTCATCATCAAATAACAGATGAGGGTATATATTTCTAATACCGGATCTCGCACTGTCAGTTAACATTGATGTGAATAATATTTCGATTAGTCATTTCCAATAATCTGTAAACGATTTTTAAAAACAAAGATCCCATATTTTCGAAAACAACAATGAAATTATAATTAAGTTGCTCGTTCCAATTTTATAATTAGGAGACTTTTGTTTTAAATATTCAACATGCAAAATTTATCGCAATGGCTGACGACGGGATTAAAAATAGATGCATTGAAAAAAAAACCCTTTTTGACATTAGAACCGGTAAATCGGTAGGCTTATTAGCTGCGCGGCTAGGCGACGAGTCGAGTCAGAAGGTTAAATTAACGCTAATTGCTTACATGAAAACTGCATTCATTTCGCATTACAATTTCACAACTAGAAAACGCTGCACAGCCCACGGAAATATTTCTCTCAATTACTCATACATTGTATATTAGTAGTGACGTACATTGGCTTGTGCAATTAATTTTTATTTATTTTTATTAACACTAAAGCTCATTAGATCCAGTTTTTAGTTCTATAACACAGCTTTTAATCAAGATATTTTATATATCACTAGCTGTTATTCGCGGCTCTGCCCGCGATTAGATGAAACACGACAAAATGTTTGTTCAGTTCGCAGAGTTTACGAAAAAATTCCCTATTTTTTACACGCTTTATATTAACTTCACTTGTAAGTTTGTATGTATGTTTGTTTGTAACCTCCGTTTGGACTACAGCAAGTGGTTTATTACTGTAGTATAATATGCCAGCACTGTAACTACAGTGGTTAGCCGTGCTGTCTAAGGCACGGGTCTTCGCTGACGTCAACTCTCGGAATCACGGGTCGTGTGTTCTAATCCCGTCCATGCCGAAAAAAAAACAATTTTTTTTTTCGGCAAATTTTTGACAATAAATCGAACTAAGAAGCGGAAAATAAATATAGTTTAAAAAAAACTAAAAAACATGCTTTATATCAAACTAAAAAGTGAAAAATAAATATAGTTTAAAAAAAAACTAAAAAACGCTTTATATCGAACTAAAAAGTAAAAAATATTTTTTTTAAAATAAGCTTAAAACAATAATGAATAAAAAAATACTAGTATTATTATGAAAAAAGCGTGGGGCGCTCGATGTACGAAAATGTGGAACAAAGCGCCCCACGCTTTTAATACTTTTAATACTTACTAGTATTTTTTATTCATTATTGTTTTAAGCTTATTTTAAAAAAAATATTTTTTATATTTAGTTCGATATAAAGCGTTTTTTATTTTTTTTTTAAACTATATTTATTTAGCCCAAGTTACTCCTTATAACATTAGCTATCGGCCAGTGAAAGTCCCGTCAAAATCGGTCCAGTCGTTTCGAATACTTATTAGCCGGAACAAGCAGACAGACAGACAAAACCTTTAAGTAATATATTACACCACAAGGGCCTAAAGTGTGATATTCTTGCGCTGCGCGCCATGATGCCTGAAGGCAAGTATCACACTTTCGGCCAGTGTGGTGTATACTATTTTTCTTCATACCTCGCTCGTAAGCACGCTTATTAAATACATGAATTAATTAATTACTTGATAATTACATAAAAACACAGATAAATTCCAAGCAAGATATAAGCTTTGAGGTTATATGTAAAAACGCGATAGACAGTTGTTCGCGACTATTAGCTAAAATGTAATAAGGTTGCTGTGGAAACGACATCTAAACAACAGTTGACTGGTTGTTTTTGCTTTACTATCGTCCGAACGTATGAAATTCCCGCATTGCTGCGTGTAATCCCACCAAGGTGTACATGTTAGACTTTCTGCCTTACAATAGATGCCAAAATTAGGCAATTTCGATCGAAGTATATGAAGAAAATTTTTTTTTTTGTTTTAAGTAGCTAAAGATTTTGTTCATTAGCGATAGAATGTCCGCCAACGTGATATCCTTTAATTTTTTTTTTCGTCTGCTTGTTTTGAGCAAGAACCAATCACGAAACAGTATCTTGACACGTGAGTGACATGAAAAAACAGCGGTAAACAAACTTGTCATAATGTGTGTTCTGTTCAGAGACAATAAACGTTCACTTTTGTTAACATTCGAACTATCACCGCGCCCGCACTAAACCCATCTACAAAGCAAGCTTCAATAGACGCATCGTGTGAAGCGAACTCATAAAAGCCATCGCAAAAACCATTGCTTGAAAACTAGCAATTAAACCCGGCGCCACAGAACGCTTGAAACCTACCAGCCAAATCTAGCAAGGGATCGTGCGGCAAAACCAGCCTCGTGTGCGGCGGCCTTTAGTTCTTTTTTACTGTACTGTTACAGGTGCCAGTTCATAGTTTAATTACGTATTTTTTATTCATTGTTTTTGAATATTAATTAAAAATACGAACAGCAAAAAAATACCGCCTAATACTTTTTATATATATTTTTTTAATTACAATAAAATGTTTTTTTATTTCAAATACGATTGTATTTTAATTTTATATGTTATACCGTTTATTTTAGTACTCGTATACCCGATATACCGGTAATTACCCGTTCGTTGTTATTTGCACCTGTATTTTGGACGTTGCATCGATATCCTTATCTATACATATACTAAAGATAAAAGATTAGTATATTTGTTTGTAATGAATAAACTCAAAAACTACTGGGCGGATTTTAAAAATTCTTTCACTAATAGAATGCAACATTATTACTGAGTAATATAGGGTATATTGTTAATCGAGTTAAATGAGGGACCCTACGAAAACTCCAATAATGTAACCCAAAGTTTAAAAAATATATACTTAAAATTTGTCCGTCCGACAAAAACCTTTGAACGGTAACTCCGATCATCATGAAATTTGGACACAACACTCATTTCGGTAAATGCCCCTCTCCCCATTCATTCTTTTGTACCCGGGTTAAACCGGGGCGGACCGCTAGTATTTGATAATCGCATGTATTGTGTGCTATATGAATACTATCAACTTCATCGCTCGGAAATCGTATGCAATTTATTTTAACTTAAATTAACTTTTTCATCACTTTTTAAACTAGATTTTTCTTTATAATATGATTTTTGGATACCGCTCTAATGCTTGCTTTTCATGCCTGTATAGCGATCGTGAAATAACACATTTAACACTAGTGGTGTAAAGCTAAGTAAAGTAAAATAAATGTGATCGCATGAGAATACAACGTAGCCGACAATTAGAACTGACTTTACTCAAAATTGCACTGTTCAAAATTTTAAAAATCAAATGTAAATCAGGTGTTTTATAGGAGCTACATGCAAAAAATACTCTATAATAGGTATGTATATCGGGCATGATGATAATATGAAGAGAGATCAACAAAAATTCGTTCAATATATTCGAATGTCGCAATTCAAATTCAATGAACTCTTCATTTCCCCTCACCCAGCCCCGGATTTACGATTTTTGCGAACCCGGGCAGTAAGTTGATAATGGCCGCCCCCTTTCTCCAGCGTTTGAGATAAATTATTTAAAAAATTTGAGTAAATCGGAAAAAGGACAAATTGGGTGTGGTTTTCAGCCATATTATATTATGATTTTGGCGCCCCCTAAAACTGCCACCAGGGGCGGGTACCCCGGTTTTCCCCCTTCCCTAGATCCGGGGCTGTAGTAAAACAGTATCAAAACACAAGATTAGGTCGGTCCAACACCTAGTACATAGAAATAAAAAGTCAGAATTGTACCTCGACCGGCCCGGTCTGCAGATGCTTGTCAACTGTGCGCTACTTCGAAAACATTGTTACTTTCACGAACTGTTACTGGCCCATGCTGGTTACTGGTGGTGCTGGTTAGTGCGCCCGGTTTTTGTGTGAACAGTTACCTTGATTGTATTTTTTTACCATAAATTCCAAGATATTTATAACTAAAACTGAACGTTTCTCTTTAATATTAAATCCAATAAAAAAAAGAGATTAAAATCCAACTAATATAAATCAGATTGTGAACTAGGGTTGGAAATCAACGAACCATGCTGACAACAAAAAAATGATTTCGGTTAAACTAAAAAAAAAAAAAATTAAAACAGTTTTTTTTGTATTGTTCTACTGTAATTTAAATATGATTTGTTTTCCGATATATTCAATAGGTAATCCCGACATGTTTTGCACACTTCGTTAAACATAATTCATTGCACGCATATTTTGCACGAATAAATTTATTATTGTGTTGAGAAAATCTGTTTTTAATTTGATGCTTGAAAATAACATGCATCAGAATTGATTTAAAACGATTCCATCGATTTTAAAACGAATTCATTAATGAATATATTTTTTTTAATTTTGGAATATCAATATCGGATTGCCGATTTGGTTTATAAATTTAAATTTATATTTAAATTATGTGATCTGTATAGTTCATTATTCAACAAAAGTTAAATTAAAATATTTCGCGTATAATACAATATGCACGTATTAATATGGGATAATGGCATAATACAGTAGGTATTGGCGGTGCGATTAACAGTTCTCGACGTTTCACATCGTGACACTATTTTTGGAAATGTGTGTTTTAAGTCAGGTTTGCAGTACCGGTACTGAAATCGAATTTGTATTTCCCGGTAGGAGATCCAGTACCGAGAAATTTGACACTTTCGGTACTAGCGAAAAAATGTGAGAAAATGCTTATTGTGCGTGAAATAAAATGTTGGAAATATTTTTGAAGAAGTTTAATCACAATACAAATCAGGGAATTACCCTACGACTTTGACCGTAGCATTTAAAATATATCACCGGGTGGCGTCCATTTAATACATATATCTATCTATCTATCTATATCTACAACAAACTTCTGAATCAATTTTACCCGTGTTAATTCGTATGCACATCGTGATATAACATAAATTGTGCACTTCTACTCGTTAAAACGCAGAGAATGATGCATATCTCATCACAATGTGTGCAAATTAACGTACTCAAATCGGTACCACACTCATTTATCTTTCCCGTATTTATATTATATTATGTAGTTCACTCACCACACGAAGCCTAATTGGAATGGACGTCATAGGATCAATTTCAGAGGGGTTTAAAAATATGGCGGTCGAAAACATCAAAAACTTCTTGTTTCAAAATTAAAACTAAGCCCTTTTGTATAAAGATTAAAATGCACTCCTTAAATCTTTAACAAAATCGGCTAGATAAGAACGAATTTGAAAAAAGTATGAAAACACTTCTTTGCAGATATTGAATTGCTTACAATTTGCTGTAGTTATTGAATTGACTAAATCATTTTAAAGCAATACTATATCCAAAGGTTAATTTTTTTATTTTGTTGAAAAAATAATTTAATTTTACATGATGATACATTTAAATCCCTCATATAAGCAAATACGCTCTTTTATTGTTTTTATTTCAAGTTTCATCATACAGTGGAAAACTTAATTACAGTGTAAACTTCATTTAACGTCACTCGATATAACGACAAACTCCTTAAAACGTCGAAATTACTTAACTCTAGTTGGTTTACCTTGTTGCCCATACAATGATACACTCTAAATAACGGCACGCCCACTCTAAAAACGACAACAATACGTCATCGTTAAGCAATAAACAGTACTTGTTTGTTATTTGTTGCTTTGTTGTCGGCATCATGCGTACCGAAGATTCTAAGAAATTCGTTCTTTTGTTTGTTAGGATAATCTTTCATATGTTTAGCTCAGCTGCTTATCGATAAGTTATCATATTCCTAGTTGACCACAAACTGTGAGTAAAAGTAAAAGAAAATCTTTGTGTATTGTCGAATAAATTTTATTAATACGCGCAATACTCTTCTCTCCGTTTAACGACAACTCTCAATAACTGTCCCGTAAGTGTCGCTATATAGAGTTTACACTGTATTTAGAAGTCTCAAAAAAGTATTTCCTACTAAACTGTTCCGTGATGAAGCGTAGATTTCGCACCTTATATATAGGAAAGCTGAACTGTATTTTTAAACAACCATTAATAATTCATTAATCAACCCCAAAAAATTCCAAATAAAATACGCTCATTTAACACGGTTTCATATTCTTCGCTTTTCATTTTATCGACGAATTGATTTACAATCAAAAATGTTTAAAGTTCCAATTATTGAAAATCGATTCGTTCATACACAACGAATCGACAGTCACGTGATGTATGAAACAAGACCCCAATATGAAACAAGGGCTCCAAACAACAATACAATTAGATCTCTTTCAGTTCGACAATAATTTATTAGCGAATATGACTAAATGAACAATGCGATGTTTATGCAAAACAAACAGAGTAGGACAGTTCGCAGTGATAAAATAAAATTAATAATGTACAGTAAAACCTTTTAAATTTGCCACCTATCTGTAAGGAACTCTTCAGAGAATCAACATATTTATCATTCTATTTCGAAACTTTTAGTATTCGCTCTCGAATGATCAATAATATTGACTAAAACTTGCAAACTGTAAACAAAAATATAGGTATCATCATCTATTTATTTAAAAAAAGAGTAAATGCTTTTCATATCTTTGTTTTGTGTAGGTATGTCTTTAAACTATAAAAGTTGAATTAAATCAGACGTACTTTCTACGTTTCATCACAATAAAAATGAAACCATTTCCCCTAAAACATTAAGCAATCTATAAAGTGCTATTAATTTTTATTCGAATAATTTTTTTAAGTGATATTTTTTTAGACACGGTGGGGCAAATTGGCCTGGATCAAAAGAGCTGTAAGTTATGTACCTACAATATTCATACTCTGTATTTAAAGAACAAATATTATAAATAGTTTATTTATGGAATAGAAAAAAGTTGGAATTTAATTTACCAGTCGTCTAGCCTACAGGGAACTTCAAGTCGTCATGGTATCATATTATTGAGTATAATACTATACAGAATAAAGCAAGTATGTTCGGATAAGAGCGCCTATCTTCAAAGCAGAGGTTTGCTGGCTGGATCTCGAATAACGCCAATATTGTTTTGTCAATTTTTACAACATTTTTAGGGTTTTCCGTAGTACTAAAACCTCAGTGTGCGTGTCCGGATCGTTTTAGTTTAGGTCAAAAATTACTTTTCAAAATTTTACAATATCTTTCCGTTTTGAGGTCTCCCGAATCCAAAAAACATATTTTTGGAAAATTTCTTTGCGTCTGTTAGTCTGTGAACACGATGCAGGTCAAACAGATGAACTGATTGAAACCAAATTTTGGGAGGAACTTGGTATGCAAATATGAAGAGCCCTATTGTTTTTGGGGAAAATCTGCGCATGCACAGAAGAGATATATGCTATAACGATACTTTTCATAAGGCCCTATTATTCTATTTATTTTTTCAAGAAAGTTTTGTTAAACATTTTTTTCAAAACTTTATAGTTTCGGAAATATTTTGAAGATAAAAAAAATCGGTTTTGTAGATCTGTAGTATGCTTTGATTAATTTTTACATGACGTTGAACATATTAAGTATATGGGTAACAATGGCAACGAATATCATATTGCATACTAGCCATTCCCCACGTCACCTCACGCGATATCAGAAATTTTATTTTATTTCTTATACTATATCATACTAGCGGCCCTGTACGTGCTTCGCTACGTATACAGTGAAATAATAAAACAATTTAATTGGAACATCTATCTATCTATTTTATTTATTTTAAAATATACATGGACGTATATGTGTGTATGTCGAGCACTCCGGCTGCGCCGTCGTGCCCGGTGCAACAGAACGAATGGGGAAGGAAGAAAAAAAATTTAGGGGTGGACTACCCCTAACATTTAGGGGGATGAAAAATAGATGTTGGCCGATTCTCATAGATACCGGATAAGCACAAAAAATTTCATCAAAATCGGTCAAGCCGTTTCGGAGGAGTATGGCAACGAAAACTGTGACACGAGAATTTTATATATTAGATGTCAATATTTTTGAAGTTGAGATGGTCCCGTCGCCCAATTGGCTGGAATTTTTAGGTACGTACAGGACCTAGATACGTCGAAATTTATAGAATCAGATCTCTTTCGTTATGACAAAACTCTTCATTCCTGTGGTCGCTCTAAAGTTAAAAATGTCGAAACATCCAGTCCTATCCTGTATCATGTTTAAATTTCATACATATTTTAATCACGTCGACATTGTTCATTAATGATGTGTTTTAGGTGCATTCAGTCGATTTTGTGTACTAGCTGCATAAATTATATCACAGCAAACATCATTGCAAACAGACCGGCCTGTAATGAAATTTACACAACAAAAACAGACACAACGCGCGTGTGGCGTGTCGGCCATCAACGCGATTGAGGAGGAGGGAGGCATAAATGACCGTATGGTCGTGGCCGCGGCGCCAAAATATTCATGGCGAAGTTTCCTCGAAAAGTGATACCGTAATATAGCGGCCGTAATATGTCGGTGAATGATGTAACAAAAAATACGTGCATATAATTTTAAAAACCGCCACTCTCTACACTTCTATAACTGCCGCATGTGCCCCACGTTTTTCGTTTCAAATCTTACAAGTTAAAAATCTGTCTGCAAAGAAATTATTTTCTTCTTTTTAGTTCGTTTTAAAAACGTGGTACTTATATTAAACATTTTTTTATTTATTTTCTTTTTTTCAGTATTTTTTTTGTATTGTCATCTAATTACGTGGGAAAATACATCGTAAAAAATAAAAATATTATATGGCCCATGGGGGGATCGAACCCGCGATCTTCGCGTTATTAGCACGACGCTAGTTGCTCCTCGGTGCCTTACAACGGTAAACAAGCAAGATTGAATTATATGCATCGATTAAATTATACTTTTTAGTTCGTTTTAAACACGTGGTATATTAAAAATATTAGTATTTTCTTGTATTGTCATCTAGTTCTGAGTTATGTTAAAATTTTAAATCTGTATCTCATCAGGAAGTTTGTTTAAAATCAATTACAAAATTTCGCCCGGACAGACACGCAAAAAAGCGAGTTAATAAAAACGTGGTAAAAACTTGGGCAGTAGTGCCAAACTTTGCCAACAATATATAGTGTAGTTGCCATTTTAAAATGTTTACGAGCCACCCCTGCCACACTTGAATGGATAAATACGGGCAATATGTAAATTAAAAAAACATCGGTCAAATGGACGGTAAAAGGATCATTCCAACTCCAGAAATACTAACAGTTGACAATATAACAAATAAAATACAGTTTTTGTTAACGCGTGAGATGCCGCGGGCAACAGCTAGTATACAATAAAATGTGTTCAGGACTTTTGCGAGTACAAATAATAGTGTCAGTGAAGTATAAAATAGTACAATAAACTGTCGGTATATTTGTATTCTGCAATACCCATGGAGAACAGTAAATATAGTTCGTTGGTTTGGTTCATAACTCTCATGCATGAGACAATTTTTTCTGTGTTTTTAAATCCCGACACAAATCACTGAAACAAAATCGACAACAAAAGCCGCACCGTAATTAGTCATTTTTAACCGAACCGAACCGAAAATCTAAATTAGGTCTTCTTTAAAAAAAAAAATGGTTGTCTGTAAAGTCGGTTTACGGACGATAGTTTTACGTGATAACGTATTCCGCTCGAATATCATATTTAATAATACATTACTGCGCTCTCGCTTGCACGCACAGGGTCAGGCGGAACGTTACGGAACGTTACACTTTTTCGTGCGTGCAGCTGGTGTTTGATCAATTTATAAGACGTTATCACGTCAAAAACTTAGTCCGCCATCTTTAGAAGTCCGCCATATTGGATTTAGAATTACGTCACTTTATTTTTCGAGTTATTCTCAGCAAGCCCTTTCATTTGATACCCATATTGTAGGAAAGCATAATAAAATATGTCCGCCATCTTTAGAAGTCCACCATATTGGATTTAGAGTGACGTCACACAGCTAACCATGCATTGTCATTCAAACTAAACGTGTATACAAATTTTCTTCTCAATCGGTTGATGATATCTGCTTCAAAATTACCGAAGGCATTCTAGTCGCTCACTTAGTAACGTTAGGAACGTTACACTTTTTCGTGCATGCAGGCGGTGTTTCATCTTTTTATTTTGACGTGATTCATCAATTTATAAGACGTTATCACGTCAAAACGAATAACACAACCGAAATAAATTTCGGTTTATGTCCCTGTTCTAGACACATTTTTGTAAATATATATTAAGGCCGCTGCACACGAGACTGCTTTAGCCCGCTAGATTCCTTGCTAGATTTAACCGCTAGTTTTCAAGCGCTGGTTTTTATAATGGCTTTTATGTGTCGCTTCAAACGATGCATGTTTTGAAGTTTGCTTTGTAGATGGGTTTAGTGCGCGCGCAGTGATAGAATGTTAACAAAAGTGGACGTTTATTGTCTCTGAACAGAACACATAGTACATACATAGTGTTTGTATGTCGGCGTTTTTCCATTTCACGCACGTGACAAGATACTGCTTCTTGATTACTGATTACTCAAAAGTTTTGAGTAATCAGTAATCAAGAATGGATTTCAAAATTAGAACCTGGGTTATTTTTCTTGCCTGTTCGTGTGATTGTTTTGAGTCAAAACAATCACACGAACAAGCAAGAAACTTAACCCAGGTTCTAATTTTGAAATCCATCAGCCCGCAGTGACGTCATTTCCATCTTCGTAACCCGCACGGCAGCCAGTCTAAGTCCCAACAGTGTTTATAGCGGCAAAAATAGCCTCGTGTGAAGCGGTCTTAAATTTAACTTTAAATTACGATGGGTAACCAAAACAGTAGTATAACTCATGCAAACTGATAATAAAATGTCTTTTTGCACGACCCCTGATAAAATATCTGATTTTCATGTTCTGTAAAATGACTCGTTTCGCACTAGTGCGTAAAATAAAATAAAAGAAATGCGAAATGCAGTGAGAACTATTGCATACATGCGTGTAAAGCATCTATTTGATAGAGGATACTGCAAAAAGAAATTAATCATCGTGGGACGTCTAGCAAAAGTGTAGGATACAATTAAGCGAAATTCTAATTACTAAATTTCATTCTGTAACTAAATTTTGCCGTGTCGAATTAAAAACAAGTATATACTATAGTCGGATAGAAAGGCACACGCAGGACACAGCTCACACTGTATAGTATACGTGCGCGCACACACAAGGGATTCGAGAGTGGTGGCGTAGAGGGGGAGAGCGTCATGCCGTTTGCCGTGGCGTTTTACTGCCAATAGATGTTTCACATCAAAAATACAAATCATTGGCTCAACAGAGTTCAGTGTTTGATCAAGTTTCGGCTATAAAGCAGGACACGGCCTCCCACGATAGGAAGTAATCCACTCCCCTAGCGGATGTCTTTCAAAACAGCAATACGTATACACCATGTCACTGTTAGTGGAGAGAGTGTGTAGCAGTACGTCTTTCTGTCTGTGTATTGAATATATATATATATACCTATATATATATATATATATATATATATGGATGTAAGGGATAGGACGTGACTCTCTTCTTCCGTTGAAGACGCGGCACAGAGACAAAAACTGTCATACCGACTTAACGCCGTGACATTTTATTATCTGACGAGTACTCCAAAGTATGTGCAGTGGCTTTAAAGTTTTATAGCACTTTTTACCCGACTACGGCGAAGCAAAAAGGAGGGTTATGATTTTGACCGGTATGATTGTATGTTCATCTGTTCCCTTATAACTTCTAAACTACTTATCATAATTTGACAAATGAGGTATCGTTGGAAGCGTTTTAATCGTCCACTAGTTATAGGCTATGCGACGTCACATTAAATTAAATATGGCGCCCTCTAGAGGACATGAAGTCATGAACTAAAAAAAATCATTTTTAATGATGTCGTGTTGGGTATCAAATGAAAGGGCTTAATTAGCAGATTTCAAAAATGTATATAAATTGTTAGATGTTGCTCACGGCTCTGTTTGCATGCACCCGATAATTGAGAACAATCAAGAAATTATAACCCCAAAATAATTTAAATAAAAAGTAAATTCAAAAAACTAAAACCCGACTAGTGAAAAATCACGCCCTAAAAAGTATGAAACAATAAAATAGCCGTGGTCGTATGCCACCTACCCTAACCAAACATTTTTTTTCTTTCTAAACTATTGAGAGATGGGATAATAGAGTTTTTCATCTTATTCACGCGCAAGCGTCGCTGTCATGCTATGATTACGGTATTCAAAAATGTCGGGCACTTTTAGACGCAATGGCTGACCCAGTAACATTTTTCAATATTAAAGTCTCTGTGTTGTGGGTACGACACAGGTCAAACGAATGAGCGGATTGAAACCAAATTTTTAGAGAATGCCTGATATTCAAATATGGAGAGCCCTGTTATTTTTGAGGAAAATCATGTCAATATTTTTGAAAGTGGAAGAGTCTTGTCACTTAAATGGCTAGATTTTTTTCAATGTAAGAGGTTGAAAAGCAGCCTGTGGCTGAACCTCGCCTTTCAGTGCACTAATCTGTACTAATAAAAATTATTATTATTATTATTATTGTCTTAATTTAACCTCTAAATTGGAAACAGAATATAAAGGTTGTAAACATAAAAATATAATTAGATGCAAAATCTTACCGTCTTAATTAATTACTTCCAATAGCATCAAAATCTTACCTAAAAAAAAGAAAAATATTATTAGTGTTTTTTTTTTAATAGTAGGATATCTAAACAGTTCATTTTCACAATGCTGACTTAGGTAAGAAAAATCTTTTTGGGAAAATTTGCGCCACGCAGTAAAAACAAAAATACATTAAGTAGGTACTATTAAAATTTTCTTAATGAAATCCGTTTACGCATTATAACTTATAAGAAAGACTAAAAAAAACCTTCGAAATAATAAAACATTTCTAAAAAAAACGTACTTCTTAAAAACTGATGAGCTGATATATATGCAGCACTATCGTATCTGTGGAATCACCATCGGGACTTTTCTCTTGACATGACGTCATTCTTATGCAGTCTCAGTTAGGAGAGAAATAAACAGCACAAGGCAAACCGTACTGAAACTGGTTATAAGCAAAATAGACCCTTGCCTTTTTATAATTTTTTGCTTTATATAAAGATATACTTGATATCATGCTCCAAGTTAAAAGTGTTAACACTTTTGATATGAAACCTGGTATAGTCCAAGAGCTGACGACGAATTCATATATATAATTAATATACGCAAAAAATATAAACGTCCCTATAAAAAAAATTGAAAAGAAGTTTGACCCTGCAGACCATCCCTGACACTTCCTGCTATTTTCGAGTTCAAAACGCTCAAAAATATATAAAATATAGCAAGAAGTTTATTTTTTAGCTCTTCGAGCTCAAAAAAAAAACACTTTCGTACGAATTTTTCGTTCACGATATCTCAGGAACAAATGAATCGATTTTGATGCAGTTTGCGGCGATCGACGTAGTTTTTTAAAACTAAGAAAGTAATTTATTACAAAAAATCGATCTGATAAGAATTTAGAAATTTTACGAGTAATTTTAAGAAAACACTTTATAACTAATTTTTCGTTCACGATATCTCGTGAATAAATGAACCGATTTTGATGAGGTTTGCGGCGATCGACTCAGTTTTTTTAACCTAAGAAAGTAATTTATTACAAAAAAAAAAAAAACAATCTAATAAGAATTTTACGAGTAATTTATAAAAACATTTTTTTACGAATTTTTCTTTCACTATATCTCGTGAACAAATGAACCGATTTTAATGCGGTTTGCGGAAATCGACGTAGTTTTTTAAGGAGAAGAGCTGATTAGATTTTAGAACTAATCGGTTTAGTAGTTTAAAAAATATTGCAAGAAAACCAATTTCTAAAAATTTTTGAAACTTGTACTTTTGAGATTCTCAAAATTTATTGGGCCGAATCACTCCAAATCTTCAGGAAATCTAAGTTCAGCAAAGTCACGTCAGATGCCACAATCCGCGTTTCAATCGGACACTCCGTTCAAAAGTAATAAGAGGTTTACTATTATACACATACTCACACGATCGAGACGTTCATATTTTTTGCGTATATTAATTAAATATATTCGAAGGGGGGTCAGGTCATACTTTAAAACCGACAAAATAGTCTGGGATTTTTATTTCTAGATTATAAATGCTACAAAAATATTCAAGTTGCCTAAAACATATTTTTTTGGTTTATTTTTTTGCAAATATCATATGCTGCGCAGAAGCGAAATAACCGCAAACGCTCTGCCAGACTCGCGAATCCAGATTCACCCATTGATAAAACACTGTTTTTCCTTTTTATTTCAACATGCCTAAAGACCGTTGCACACGAGGCTAGAAACACTGCTTGGAGTTGTGCTGGCCGGTAGGCCGGATACGAAGCTGGAAATGACGTCACTGCTAGTTCCGCTGCTAAGTATGAGCAAGAACCAATCAGAAAACAGTATCTTGTCACGTGGGCGACTTGAACAAACGCCTACAAATCACCATGGCGTCATTCTGCTCAGTATGGCTCAGAGTCAGACAACAGACACGTTTTGTTCTGTGTTTATATTTGAACTGTCACTGCGCGCGCACCAGATATATTCACAAAACTAGCTTGAAAAGAAGTCTCGTGTGAAGCGAGCACATAACAGCAATCAAGAAAACTAGTAGGTAAATCTAGCAAGAAATCTAACAGCGTGTGCAGCGGCCTTAAAATACATATCCTAAATTCGTCGTCAGCTTTCCGGCTATATATTATACAGGATAAAAAGTGACATGTAGGTACATATACAATTGTCATTAGTTCAAAAAATTTCCCGAAAAAAGTCAATATTTTTGTTAACACAAAGCAACTTGTATTTCCATATCATGTATAAGCCGGTTGTATTCATTCCACCCCTGGGACTAAGGGATGACATTGTCTCTATGTGTGCGTCTGGTGGATGTGTGATGGGGTTGAATGTGGAAGCGTGTACAGACGATTTAGCCTCCTTGTGTCCGCTGTCACCCTTAAGGCCGGCATTTCCGTCTTGTTCGACACACGGTCTTACAATATATATATATATATATATATAGAAAATATATATACATAACAGTCCTTCTGTCGAGCTTCTTCTTTTCTAGTCATTTCGTGTCTTCTGCAGGGGCGGATTTATATAGGGAGTAATAGGGCTAAAGCACTGGGCCCCCAATTGTCAAAGGCCCACACATTTGTTTAATCCTTTTTCATTAACAGTGAGCACTTATAGTAAAAAAGGTTTCATATTAATCATTATCATTTTCTTAGGTAAAGACAAATTTTTGGGTGACTTTTGACAGTTTTTTGAGTGAATTTTGGAACATTTTTTGGTTTAATTTTGAAACATTTTTCTAAATTATTGGGTGTATTTTTGGATGCATTCCCACATTTTTTGGGGGTGAACTTTAACATTTTTTTGCTTGGTCAAGTTGCCAAGTGTCAACTAAGATTTCGAAGTCATTAAAAATAAATTTTAAACCTCACTTTTCTTAATTTACGCTTCGAAAAATCTAGATTCGCCCCTGGTATTCTGTCTTATTCTAGCTTATAACCCAGCTAGTAGCATACCGCATAACTTTATGTACAAGTATAGCCGAAGGTGACATATAATCCATCTCAATCATATCTTTGGAATAATGAACAAACCACGATATGAATTTTTTCATGATTTTTACATGATAGTTTATTTTTTTTACACTAATTGCACTGATGTTCTAGATGTACCCATTAATGACGTAAGTACCGTTTTCAATTTATTTTTAATGTTTTATTTCAGGAAATTCAACTTATTTACTAATAAATAACATAAATAAATTACAGTACAGTCCTGCTAATCCGCACTCTGTTGGCCCGGACATACGGTTAATCCGGGCAAGATTGGAAAATAGTAGGGTTTATTAATTAGTTTATATATTCATCAAAATGTTAATTAATTGAATTACAATTAAATAATTTGTTAATCTATTTATCTGAAAAATTGGTCGAAAATTAAGAAAGAAACTTCATATAAATATTCTTAGCTAATTTTGAGTGCCTCATATCAAATATTAAAAGAGTAAATAATTTTCGTGTCCTTGGGTACCCCCAATTTTATTTTTGAAGCGTAGTTCTAGCATGATTTCTACTTGTCTAGTTTCTACATATCACGTAATGAATTTTTGAGACAATTAAAAGGTTTTGAATGCAAGCGCTTTTAGGCGAATACATTTTTCAAAAGCTACGACCGTTGTTTGTTCGTTTGCTTTCTGTCAGTGCATAATTTAACACATCCAATATACACGGTTGAACGCACTTGCGCCACGCACGGCTGGACACCGCATTATCTCCGTCGAATTCGCGGGAACATCAGTAACGCTATCTCACTTGTATTGTCGTGACTGCGCGACGTCTATGGAAAATGTCCTGTTTCAAAAGATGTCCACATAAAGTGGAGATGTTAGCCAGACACCGCTATATTATATCGTGTATATATTATGTTTCCGAATTTATTTCTACCATTCGAACCGGAATATTATAGCGCCAAGGTCTCGCAAAGCACTCTGCTATATTTACACGAACCATTTCGAGCCTTTTTCGATCCCTGTCTATATCCCAGAGTCCCAGACTAGTTACACTATAGAAATTATTTTTTCCAGGGAGGCTAAGGTTATTGTAAAGAAGCTTTATTCCGAATTTCATACGTCTAAGTGGAGTAGTTTCCAAGATACGAGTGTCCAAAAATTACGATTTCGGGCACTCATTCATTGATTCATAGATCATAAAGCAGCTGTGGCCAACCTATAACCCGGGGGTCACCATCAGTAACTCATTTAATACCTTCAAGTGATTCACAAATGACGTATAATTATATCTAATATGTAAAAAAAAATTAATGTTTGTTGGCTATGATATAACTTTTCGAAAAGTATTGAAATCCCACCAAAAACATAAATGTGAAAAAAGAGGCCAAGTTCTCGTCAAAACTGCGTTTTGTTATCTTAAAAAAATAACTGAAATGTAGAAAATATGCCAAGTTCCTTTCTTACACGTTTATAAATTTCCACGCCAAACTTGGCAAGTTTTCATTAAAGAAGTGATCATTATTGAGACTCTTGAAAACTTGCCAAGTTTGGCGTGTAAATTTATAAACGTGTAGGCAAAGAACTTGGCATATTTTCTACATTTCAGTTATTTTTTTAAGATAACAAAACACAGTTTTAACTAGGACTTCACCCCTTTTTTCACATTTATGTTTTTGGTGGGGTTGTTCTTACAATAGTTGATGCAGAAAATTATAGTTAGAGGATAGCGACAGAAATGGTCAAGGAACACTGGATGGCAGAAACGCTCTCTTTCGTGTAGTCTGAAACCCCCTTTATAAATCCGCTTGATGGAGTAGGGGTCTAGTGCGTTGCGGTACGCCGCTGAGGCACTTAAAAAAACGACAAAATTCAAAAATCCTCTAGGAAATGGCAGAAAATGACTGAACAGCATCTGGGGGACCTCCTACTAGTTGCAGAAAAAAAATTTCTGCCGATTTACTTCCTGTAGAGACTTTCAAAATTCTTTCAAAAAATTAAAAAAAAAATCAATTAGAAGTTGAACTTGACGGAATAGTTGATTCGGTGGCCCGGGATACGAGAAAAAAAATTTTTGGCTCCAAATGACCTTACTTCTTTTCGATGATTCTTCAAAATTTTTCATTGAAATTTGATATAGAAAACATATTACGCTCATTGTTTTTGTTATTTACATTTTATCCACAGCAGAAAATATCAGTTGCACTGTATACATTGTCAGTTGCCTTGGCTTTGTACTTGTTACGGGTTTTAGATAGATACAGTCGAAGTATTTTATATCCGTATCCACCAGCTTTTGTGCGCAAATTTGCTAGTGTGACTGTTTCAGCACATTGTAGAAATAAAACAGTCCCCCCTCGGCGTCTGTTTGTCTGTCTGAACACGATAAACTCAAAAACTACCGAACGGATTTTCATACGGTTTTCACCAATGAACGGAGTGATTCAAGAGAAAGATTTATGTGTAAAATTAACTGATGTTTAGTATAAATTGAAATATGACGATGATTGTTGAAGATGTCGCAAAAAATCAAGCCGACTGGAAGCTTTCATCGAAAATGCTACCTAACCCCTTTGAGATATAACTAAACAATGTATGGTGAAATTGTTCCTCTTTTATAGGTTTACAGAAAAGTTCCCGATGGCGTATGTCTATCGTTTAAGGATAGCTTACTACACTAATTTTAATGTTAATCGCTGTTGGCGGATATCAATTTTGCAATGGTCGACGAAAAAACGGTGGTAATCTACAAATTCTAGCGAAGCCGGACAAGGCCGCTAGTACTCCTATATTTTTGAGTACCAATTGAAAATGTACCCTGTTTCAATAAATTTTTTAAACTGGTTCCGAGTGACAGATCAACACAAGTTCTAGAACCGAGTTCTTATCTATACTAATATATAAAGCTGAAGAGTTTGTTTGTTTGAACGCGCTAATCTCAGGAGCTACTGGTTCAAATTGAAAAATTTTTTTTTTGTTGGATAGCCCATTTATCGAGGAAGGCTATAGGCTATATAATATTACGTTACGACTATTAGGAGCGGAGCTTTAATGAAAAATGTTGCAAAATGTATCTCAAAAATAAGCTTCTATTCATGTGAAATGCACTAACTAGATATACTCATATTAGCGATGTGAGAACACCACCTCAGGCGGATCAATCGGTTGAGCATGCGACTGTCAATATCAGGGTCGTGGGTTATATGTATATTTTTTTTTTATTTTTTACATTGATTTTATCTAAGGTTTACATTTAAATTTATTTTAATTTCATTTAACTAATTAAAAAAAAAAAATATTAGTAAAAAAAAGTTTAAATACTGCTTTTTATCGACAAAAACTTTTGAACAGTAACTCCGATCATCATGGAATTTGGACACAACATTCATCTCGGTAAACTAAGATGAATGACGTGTGTACTCATGTTCCTCCCTCCCCTATTCGTTCTTTTACACCCGGATGAAACCGGACGGGACCGCTAGTATATCATGAAAAGTACGCAAGGAATGGAAATACAGGCAGTGCTCCTGTTGCAATTTTCGCTAAAATAAAATATGTCGACTGTAATTTTGTGGCTTATTTATTATTTGTTGTATTATTTTGTGAAAAATGACATGTGAATAGTCAAAAGTCTTTGCATATTTATATTACAATGGAAACCTCAAATTGTATTTGTATATATCTTTGAAATTCTAATATCTGTACAAGTAGTATCTACTAGCTAACTCAAATATGCATATTATGTTTTTGTTTTTTTTTATTTTTGTTTTCAAAGCTAATCAGAATTTTATATCAAAGTATCAAGTATGATTGCTTTATTTTTAAAACAAACCAATTTATTTTACACAACATTTTTAGGACTATTCTAAAGATATCTTTTCGAAATTTTCAAAAAAATCATTCAACAAATTTAACAAAAGTGCGCGTCGTTATAGGTTATATTCCAACAAGTTCTGATAATCAGGTCAGAACAAGAGTCAGACGAGTCGAAATACCATTACACACGAGATACAAATATGGTATTTTTTGCACGTGCCTCTTATAAACTTGCAGATTTTTATTTTATTTTTTAGGAAAAGACAGTTACAATTATTTTTTCTTTTATAGAAAAGTAGCTGCCCGGTCCGGCTTCGCTCGAATTTGTAGATTGCCACCGTTTTTTCGTCAACTTACGTTGCAAAATTGATATCCACGAAAAACACTTAACATTAAAATGGGTATAGTAAGCTATCCTTAAAATATGGACATATGCCATCGCGGACTTTTCTGTAGACCTATAAAAGCGGAACAATTCCACCATACATTGTTTTATTATATCTCAAAGAGATAAGGCAGCATATTCGATGACAGCTCCGAGTCAGCTCGATTTTTTTCATCGTCATATTTCAACCGATTTACACAAAACATTAATGAATTATACACATAGACCTCTCTCTTGAATCACTCCGTCCATTGGTGAAAACCGTATGAAAATCTGTTTGGTAGTTTTTGAGTTTATCACACAGTGAGACAGACGCGGCGGGGGGACTTTATCTATACTAAAATATATATAGCTGAAGAGTTTGTTTGTTTGTTTGGTTAAACGCGCTAATCTCAGAAACTACTGGTTCGAATTGAAAATTTTTTTTTGTTGGATAGCCCATTTATCGAGGAAGGCTGTAGGCTATATAATATTACGCTATGACTAATTGGAGCGGAACATCAATGAAAATTAGTCCGTCCGACAAATATTATCAGGTGAAATGCCTTAACTAAATATTGCAATATTAGCGCGTCAAGTTTACAAGCCCGGATAGTTCAATCGGTAGAGCGTAAGACTCTAAATGTCAGGGTCTAGGGTTCAAACCCCACGTCGGCGAAATTTTTTTTTTATTTTCTACATTGCTTTCTTCTAAGGCTTACATTTCAATTTTTTAAAATTTTATTACGACTAATTAAAATTAAATAAATCTAATTAATAGCTCATTAGAAAACTGTTACAACTATAGGCACCTTTATAGAAATAATTTTCTTACAGTGTTTTCAATTAAATATTTATTATATTAAAAGAAATTTATTACTTAAAAAAAGTATAAATACTGCTTTTTAACGACAAAAACTTTTGAACGGTAACGCTGATCATTATGAAGTTTGGACACAACATTCATCTCGGTAAACTAAGATGAATGTGCGTACTCATGTCCCTTCCTTCCCCATTTGTTCTTTTTCACCCGGGTGGAATCGGGGGGGACCGCTAGTTTTATATAATATGTAGTGACGCTAAAAAGTTTTTTAACTGTTCTGTCTACGACACTGATATCACCCAACAGCTCTCATAATATAAAATAGAAACTTACGTAAATTATTGTCTATACTTTTAAAACTGAAAGGTCATAGCGCTGCATTACAATTTATTAGAAATTTGAATAAGCAAGGTGTGCTCCAGTGATTTAATTAATCGTTTTCTTGAAATTGGTGTGATCTTTATGACTATATTACAAAAGAGTTCAGTTTAATAATGCAGTGACTCAGTGAGTAATATTTTTTTATTTGCACCTTTATACATAATTTCTTGTACCCGTAACAAAATTAATAAATAATTAATGAAAAAGTAATTTATACTTTCCGAGCCCAAGGTTTCTTACTAATATTTTTTTAACTTTTAGATAGCCATATTTTATATCAATTTATTTTTTAATTAATTAATATTAAACCAGTTGGAGGCAAGTTTGGGTGAAGTTCCGAATCGGGATAAAACTTATGACATTTGTCGACCTCGATGGGACATGAAAAATCCCCAAAAGAATTTTTCACGCAAATGCCTCATATAACATTTTTATAGGGATTTAAAGTTTTGGTAATTATTTAGTTTCGCGGTCACCTGGTTTTTTGGCTCTAGAAAATCGAAAAACCATCCGATTTCGATGAATTTTTTTTTTAAAATCTTCGTTTTTATGGCGGATTTATGGAAAAAAATACGAAAATTGAAAAAATCAATATTTCTCACAGTTTCATGACTTTAAATGCAAAAAAAATTGACTTTCTACATATAATCCTTTATAACTGTTTCTGGCGTCGTGGAATCAAGTTCGTATATTGTTTTTCGCAATCTACATAAAAAAATGAATATTTTGAAAAAAAAAAATTCAAAAAAGTTAATTTTTTTTTAAACGATAAAGGGGTATGCGAATTGTAATTCCGGGGTGAACGATAAAGGGGTATGCGAATTGTAATTCCGGGGTGAACGATAAAGGGTATGCGAATTGTCTCGCAGTGAAACGGGAAGGGGCAAATGTGGAGTTTTTAAAAAAACAATTCCGGGGTGAACGATAAAGGGGTATGCGAATTGTAATTCCGGGGTGAACGATAAAGGGGTATGCGAATTGTAATTCCGAGGTGAACGATAAAGGGGTATGCGAATTGTCTTGCAGTGAAACGGGAAGGGGCAAATGTGGAGTTTTTAAAAAAACAATTCCGGGGTGAACGATAAACGGGTATGCGAATTGTAATTCCGGGGTGAACTAATTTTTTTCATAAATCCGCCGTAAAATGGAACATTTTGAGACCGAGATCATTGAAATCCATCTATTTTTCGATTTTCTAGAGCCAAAAAACCAGGTGACCGTGAAAGTAAATAATTACCAAAGTTTTTATGGTTTTAAGACATTCGTTCATACAAATTTTTCTTTAGCGTGGGGATTTTTCATGTCCCACCAAGATCAACAAATACCCAAAGTTTCATTCCGATCGGAGATGCCCCCCTCCCCTCCCTCCTCATTTAAGCTAAATTTCTGTGAATAAATGGCTTTAAAAAATTTTAAACCCCCATAATTGGTTTCAAAATATCGAGCTCGTTTTTTAATAAAGTAAAAAAGGCACCTCAGACACACGTTACACAATATATTATTATTTATATTAAAGTGCACTAAAAACTTACAATCGTATTTTTTATTTTCTTACAGAACCAGTTCGTGTAGTTCTACTTCACTCGACTTTTAGAGATATCTCATTTTTTTGGTAAGTATTTTTGACTTATGCCTTTTGTACATTTATCTCATTTAAATGATATTTGTAGTTCAGTCAACATATTGTAGAAACCATTATGTATTCTGGTTTCCCAAAACTGAGATTTTAGATTCAATCCAAATATTTGCGCTGTCCTCCTTTAACTATATCACGGCCCAAGCTCACGAAACACAATAAATATACATACATGTATCTCTGGTTTGTGTATAACAATATAAATATAAAACAAAAGCATATGTGGAAAACAAAACACGTTCTTCTAGCGGGTGTATACAGTGAAATATCTAAAAACCGTACGCGTCTATTGAAAATAATTTTATTGGCGGCTATGAAACCCATTTTATGATGAAAATTTGTTGATAAATTCTCGATGTTTCTAGACTATTCGTACTTAGTATCCAGAACTTATATTACTGGAATAGGACTCGTCTATATACTTTCCCATAGACCAATGTGTGCGAGAAAAGGATAGAGATAGAATAACCGTAGGTCCCTCATGCGCATGCGACTGCTTCGGTTGTTTGTGTATACAGAGTGACCGGTAATTGCTCGTATTCTTCTCGGGAGAAGAAACTATGATTAATCTGGAATGATTTAAATCTTATCATTTGGGGGTCGGAAATGCGTCATTTTTTTATGATGATGGCACTTCTGTGAATTTTTTTTTTTTTTAATTATTGTAAGTTTTAACGCACAACATAAAATTTCGTGGTTTTAAGCTTCAGAAAGGTTGGCCATCGGATCATGTAAAAATTCAGGCCAAAAAGTGAGAATTTTTTTAAATTTTTAACTCTCAAAATTCGGACTTTATAAAAAGAAAACCGAAGTCCATTTTCTCGAAAATGACGAACTTCCGACCCCCAAGTGATAGAGGTTAAATGATTCCAAATTCTCCCGAGAGGAATACTAGCAATTACCGGTCACATGCAGGTGATGTATTTTTTTCAAGAATTAACCGTTTTAGAGTTTTCGGTTCTTTTAAACTAACTCCATAATATATATAAAGAAAAGTAACATTTTGTTTGTGACGTTTTTTCCATTTTATCGACGTCACAATATACTGTTTTCTAATTGGTTCTTGCTACCAAGCCAGCACAGAAACGAGCACGAAAAGTATCCCCGATTTTTAATTTTGAAATCCAGTACGCGAGCCCGCTGTGACGTCACTAGTTTCTTATGCAGCGGGCTTTATTTATCACCTTTCAACTAGCCTGAGGCTTGAAATAAAAACAACGATAAAGCTTTTTTTATACATTTTTTATCAGTAAAACTTTCCCTCCACACTCTATTTATTAATTTTGAGTTTAATAAATGTTCCACTGTATACACATTACACACATATGTAGGTATATGTAGATGTCAGTGCAGTACATAATATACACTACATAGGTACCTAAACCCGTGTTACCTTAGGGTTTCTTATATACCTATACGCATAATATGCAACGCTGTGTTTTGCTGCCATGTGGAGATATTGTTTTATTCCGGTAAACGTAAATGCAACTCGGCATACAGAATGTTTTAACATTTCAAGTTTCAAATCAAGTGAGAAACAGTACCTACTAATTTAAACCAAAAATCACTTTTAAGTTTTTAACCCGTCGAGGGAAGAAATGTAAAAAGCAAATGAGAAATGTTGATTTCTATTCATAATAATGCAATATAAATTTTATAATTCAATTTCATGAATTGTATTTTTTAATCAGTTTGCCATGTTGGATTCCGGCGTGACGTCACTTCGGTTATAAACTAGCCATGTTTTTATTGTTATGTGTGTTTTTTTGAAGTTCTTTCAAGTTACTGTCACGTTTATAGACTTCTATCCTGTATTTTAATGATTTCGTATCATGGAAGACGGTTTCGTAAATGCGGAAAGTACTAATCTACAAAGAATAAATACGTTTAATTAATTTATATACTTAATTACACGGGTAATGTAATAATCATAGCATTCTTAAATACTTTTTATTTTAAAGTGTTACTAAGGTTACTGTACACTATTGTTATTATTTAAGATCTTTTGTATTTTTTTCCGATATTAATAATTTGTAATATTTCATTTTTTGTTTTTTTAACCGACTTCAACAAAAAGGAGGAGGTTCTATGTTCGTCTGTATTTTTTTTTTTATGTATGTTCACCGATTTCTCCGTTAATTATGGACCGATTTTCAAATTTTTTTTTATTCGAAAGAGTGCACCTCAGAGGTGGTCCCATCGGAACCAAGTCAGGATCTGATGGTGGAATCCGGAGAAATCGAGGGAAACTCTCAAATTTCAAAGAAACGCATAATGTTTTTTATGTATGTTCACCGATTTTTAGTGTTAGATTAACACTAAAAAGAGGAAAATAAATTATTTTTAACAAAAAAATTGAACCGACTTCACACTAAAAAGTAAAAAATAATTGCGTATTGAAATGTTTTGGAGTCGGTGTAGTTCTCGGAATAGATTTCATTTTGGCTGACACCGACTCTAAAACATTCCAATTCGCAATTATTTTTTACTTTTTAGTGTGAAGTCGGTTCAATTTTTTTGTTAAAAATATTTTATTACACTATGCAGTTGGTTAACGGAACGCTGTCCAAAAAATTTTTTTTGTGAATTTATTGTACATATTTTAATAAGTAATAAATTTTATTTTTCTTATCTTATCTTATTTAAGATCTCAGTGACGTCACGAGTGGTTGTCGCGCGAAAATTCATAATGATAAATTAACAGTCGTTTTTATGACACTATATTTTTATAGAATTGTAGTGCTTCTTTATCACCTTAGGATTCATTTAAAACACTTTTCGAAAAACGGCGTAATGGCCTATTAGGTACTGTACAACACATATTATATGCTTCTCCGATTTTTCAAAGACGTCTGTAGCTTCCATAATTCATTGTAAAAAATGGATGTTTATAAAAATACGTATTGCGCAATGCTCTACTAAATGAGACGCTTCGCATATGATAGTTCAGGGAAATTTTGAGTAGATGACGCATGATCGAAATAAAATTCCAATTGACTGAATGTTTTTTTTTTTTGTGAAGATAGTTATGTGGCTCTATTCCTTCTGTATACTATAAAAGAACACAACGAACACCCGGTATGTAAATGGACCGTCACCTAGCTTTAATGTAAACACCTCACAAAGCACTAGGCTACATGTTTTATGTGGTATCAGGGAATTTAAAGATTTTTATATATTACGCGAAATACTACAAATGTACACATACCCATGCATAACTTTGCATACAACCCTAATGCATTGTATAGTAAGCCACATGTAACTGTGTATCAACAAATTAATTCAAAAGTAAGATGTTTTAACTTCTAACTTATACTTGCGATATTTATCCTGTAAAAGAACCTTCTCAAATCGACTTTTATATCCTAATAGAGTATACTTTTCGCAGCTAAAAATGTAATCGATGATTATGAAGATCAACAAATTATCTATATTATTATATATAAAATTCTCGTGTCAAAATTTTGACCACGCTAATCTCCGAAACCACTGAACCGATTTTAATGAAATTTTGTAACTTACGCTATAGGATAGTTTTTATTAAATATTTTGTACAAAATAATGGTGTCTTCATCAAAAAAAAACTGTTTTAGTAGTTTTAGTAACACGTAACGACATCTCTTAGAATTCGCTCAAATCTATTAGTTCAGAAACAAATCCGGTAAAATTTGCTCAAAGCTATTTAATTCCGACGCCGGGCCGTAAACGAAATACGTTTTGCAGAATTCTATCGATCGCACCCGGGTGAAACCGGGACGGACTGCTAGTTATTATAATAATTAAACGATTAGACTTTCTCGATCTAGTCACCAATGTTACGTTCGTTTTTACTGTACTTGCCATGTGAATTTAAGAGATAGCTAATCCTACTAAAAGGACGAGAGGAAAAGAGAGTTCTAGAGGGTTTACTTTTTTGGTGATTCGTTTCTGAAAACGTATTGCAAATAGCGCGTAAGTCGACAGCTTTATTCACCGCTTTATGTCCGTAGAAATTGAATAAAATGACGCTTCCGGGTTGTTGCTATGACAGGAACTCTCAAACATCGCGAGTCTAAAATGTAACTTTGTCTAACGGTAGATTTATTCCATGAGTTTCTGAGAATTAAATAACTTGAAAACGACTTGTTACTTAGAGATTGCAATTATTTCAAAGAGACTAGCAATGATCGGGACTTTTTTTTTAATCGTAAAATAGACGAATTTTTTTTATAAACAAGGTGAAATAGTATGGATATTACGGAATAAGGTTATCGGTAGTTACAAAGTAACATTTTCAAAAATTGTGCCAAGTTGTTCAAAATGGTGTAAAAAGACGGGAATTCGTGGTGCGCTTCTTAAGGTAGCTGGCATTAAATTAGAAACCATGTTTTTCGCAGGGCCAGTTGTATGTGGCTTACTCACGTGTATCGAATCTACAAAATCTTTCTGTTTTTGCAAAAGACGGTAAAACAAAAAAAAAACATTGTTTATAAGGCCGTCTTAAATTAGAGTGTTGCTTGAATTTATGATTTTTTTAATAAATTATATCAATTGTACACACTGATTCCACGCAGACAAAGTCGCGGGTAAAAGCCAGTGTTTTATATTTTTGTAGTGAATATAATGATACTTGTTACTTCTAATCTGTAAGACAACTTTAGGGTAGTTGTCCACTTTAGAAGGCTAAAAAAATCACATTTAATTTTTTTTTCTCATGTTCCTTCAGATGTAGATATAAAAATTTTCTTACAATATTATTTTTTAATACTAAAAGTAATTTTGTTTTTTTAATTTTTATTTTTCAAATAATATTCAGAGAACATCAAAGTTGAGCCCTTAAAAAAAGGTTTTTCCATGGCCGACAGTTTATCTCATGATCGGCAATCAAACGGTATCTTAAAAACAAAGATTTCTTGCGTGCCAGTTCGCCTCTTTACTAATAAATCCTAAAAAAGAAAAAAAATGGCGGATGTTTGAAAAGAAACGTGAAAATCGGCCTATTTTTCCACTATTTTTTTCTTGCTAAAAGTTGATATTTTCATTTTTTGGCCAAGTTGAGGTGAATTGTCATACAAAGCGCCAAGATTTCTTAAAATCGGTTTAGTAGTTCCGGAGAATAACTTTTGGCCATTTGAAAAAAGTTGTTTTGAGGATAACGCGTTAAAAGTTTTGTCTCATATTTTTCAAGTATTTTAAAAAATCTGTTAATCTGTTATCCGGGGACCATATAACAGTAGACCACTGTCTTTGAAGGCATCCTCTTTCTTTTTGACCGACTTCAAAAAAGGAGAAGGTTCTATGTTTGACTGTATATTTTTTTATGTATGTTCACCGATTTCCTCGTTAATTATGGACCGATTTTCAAAATTCTTTTTTTATTCGAAAGAGTGCACTTCCAAGGTGGTCCCATCGGAACCAAGTCAGGGTCTGATGGTGGAATCCGGAGAAATCGAGGAAAACTCAAAGGCACGCATACTTGGCCTACCCATTGCAATATTTTATCTTACACTAAAAAGAGAAAAATAAAATATTTTTAACAAAAAAATTGAACCGACTTCAAAATATGCACTAAAAAGTAAAAAATAATAGTTATTGTTATTTTTGGAGTCGGTGTCACATAGGAATTCGAAAGTAGCAATTTAAATCTTACATGTCTCTAGTTCTCGGATTAGATTTCATTTTGGCTGACACTGACTCCAAAAATAACAATAATTATTATTTTTTACTTTTTAGTGCATATTTTGAAGTCGGTTCAATTTTTTTGTTAAAAATATTTTATTGTTAGTAGAAGTTTTGTTCCAAAATATGTATTGAAGGAGATTTATTTGGTAGAGGAACAATTGAAAATAAGCTTTACCAGTGTATCGCTTGTGGCCAACGTTTCGAAAAATATAACTTGCATTGAGGCCCTGATGATGAAAATATATTTTTCGAAACGTTGGCCACAAGCGATACACTGGTAAAGCTTATTTTCAATTGTTCCTCAACCAAATAAATCTCCTTCAAAAATATGTTATGTTGGATGTTAACTAAAAATTGGTATTTTGGAGAGAAATTGATAGCTGCGTGAGTAACTGTGTACAGCTGAAAGCGCGCGCACACTGAGTTATTCTGTACTGTTAGAACTCGACTATTTAAAAAATACTTTAGGAGTTGATTTTTAAAGGCCTAAGGAGTTAAGAAACGCAAAAAAATTGATTTTTTTGAAAATTCTAAAGTGGGCTAGTACCTTAAGAAAAGAGTCCACACAAAATAGATTTGTATAATATGTAAACATACGATGTGGTTATATGCCTTGTGGAATTTCTTTCTACAACAACAGAAATGTGTTCTAAATAAGCTGTGTGTATTTTGTGATATTTTCTATCTCGGCGGTGTATAAATGAAGACACACTGTTGTTTAGTTCGTCCGAAGGCACGCGCGGGCAACGCGCCCGTTGTGTATATCATATAAGAAGGCCGTGGAAGAGATAAAGTTTAATGTTGAGACTGCCTCGGACAGACGGCAATAAAAAAGGTAACGCACTAAAGCTTTCTGCGGTTTGATGCAGTCGTCGCGACGGAGAGCGTCCTGTTGCTAAAAGTGCGAGCCAAAAAAGCTATACAGTCAAAAAGAGTTGTGACCTTCGATAAGATACTGTTTGATTTGTGTTCCCGTAATTTCCATCATTAACTACGAAGCTTTCATTTATACTCCAGATCTTCGTGGTTAAAGTCGAAACATTACATATACATACATATTATTTCATTATACCGAGCGAGGTGGCGTAGTGGTGAGAGCAATAGATTTGCATTCGGGAGGTACCAGGTTCGAATCCCGGTGGGGGCAGATGTGGCTGGGACTTGTTCCTGCTGCCTCTCGCCGAGAAACGGTAATTCCTGTACCGGCCATCTTGTTGAGGTTTTCCGTGGTTTTCCTCAATAATTCCAGATAAATATCGAGATGGTTTCTTATAGAAGGCCCATGACCTGTCAAATTCCTATTCTTAAAATTTGTCTACCTTATCCTAATGTCGTAAATTCCTTCATTCACCCATTGCTATTAATGAATTGGAAGTTTAAAAACGTAGAAAATAATAGGAAGTATATGATAAATGGAAAATAGTAACGGTGCGAATAGCGTCTGTTATGACATAAAGTCAAAAAACGGACGTTAAACGCATTATGATTATTAATATCTATATCTATACTAATATATAAAGCTGAAGAGTTTGTTTGTTTGTTTGGTTGAACGCGCTAATCTCAGGAACTACTGGCTCGAACTGAAAACATTTTTTTTTGTAGGATAGCCCATTTATCGAGGAAGGCTATATAAATAATATCACGCTACGACCAATAGGAGCGGAGCATCAATGAAAAATGTTGCAAAATATAACTCAAAATTTGTCCGTCCGACAAAAACTTTTGAACGGTAACTCCGATCATCATGAAATTTGGACACAACATTCATCTCGGTAAACTAAGATGAATGTGCGTACTCATGTACCTCCCCCCCAATTCGTTATTTTGCACTCTGGTGAAACCGGGCGGGACCGCTAGTTAAATATAAACTGATGTAGCAAGTTTTGTTACATTAACTCTCTCCCTCTTTTTGTAATATTGTCAAAATTAGTTTTCCTTAGCTATACGCTGGAAAAATGAATGCATTTTAATTTTTCCAAAATAATAACAACATTCATTTTTCCAGCGTAGCTAAGGAAAACTAATTTTGACAATATTACAAAAAAGAGAGAGAGAGTTAATGTAACAAAACTTTCTACACTGATAACATTGCTACTCAACAGTGTGTCAGTATCTTTTTAGAAACAGCTATGATGCCTCCCGTACTACTCACTTATGGGTAGGTTATACGTGTTTTTGAGGTCGCAATATAAACTGAGGCCATAGACTAATGTCCCTGCAACGGATAGGTGAAGCCGCTCTCGCCGTTTGGTGTGTTTTATATGGGCTTAAAGCACACTTTATATCGCACCGGAACGGCCTAGTGAATAGATAAAAATGCGGATCAAAAACTCAACAAAAACTACTTTCAATTAAATCTTCTTGCTATTTATTGTCTATTGACACGGTAATGTTAAACATATCTGAGATATTTTTATATTTTTCCAAATATCGTAAATCTTTCATGTTTTAATGAATCGATTGCGGCCATCCGCAACTTTGTAGCTCTGTTAGTTTCGGAAATATAGCCAATTTAAACTGTTTAAATTTTTATACATTTTAAACCGTCATAGCGTCTAAACTAATCGAGATACGAATTTGCGCTTAGCCCTAATCGATTCAGCGTACTTTTTTCTATAAGACACGGCAATATTAAGCATATCTGAAATATTTTTATATTTTTCCATTTCGTAGATCTTTTCATATTTTCATGTGTTTTAAAAATTTCCAACTTTTTAAGACACTAAAAGATTTTTGGCCCGTTTTATATTAACACAACTTATAGAAAAAGTCAAGCTGAATCCATTCCGACAATACGAAACCCCGTATCACTTTTAGTTTCAGAGATATGAACGTTTATTTGTAATATTTGAGAAAAACTTAATAACGCCATAACTTCTAAACGATAAATGATACAGATGTGGGAGTAGTTGGAATCGATTCAGCGTAATTTTTTCGATAAGAATAACCTTAGTCATAAGTCATATGTAAACAATATCTAACAGATTTCTTGGTTTAAATATACAGACCTATAGCCAATTTATATCAACAGCTAAACACTGAATCTGCATCGCCATTTTGTGCCACAATTTATTAAATAAATAATAAAGTTTCAATTATAGTAATGTAGTATCGCATTACTACGTCATGTACTATACAGTACTCAATTTGGTGTGCGAACGACAAAAATCAACTTTGTGGAAAAGTAATCACAAAAAGTACTTTATTCTTCCAGTCGGTTGATTCGCTCTTGTTCAAGCGACTTGTCAGCGAATTAGCGCAAGCGGCTGGAAAACAACTGCCTAACACACTCACACATACATATACAAATAAACTTTTTTTATAACCTACAAACATTTTTAAGTAAGTGTTTAGCATGCTGCAAAGAATTTATTAGCGTATATATATATAATATATATGTGCTATGTAAAAAGATTTTGTCGATTTTCTTTTACATTTTTTTAAAACTATTCTTGCTTACTTTCTGCATTCGCAATTCCACATACTTCACTTTTTCCAAGCATTTTAAATCAAAATAAAAATTCAGTGTACTGGAAATATATAGGTTACAGGGTGACCGGATTTGCTCGTATTCCTCTCGGGAGAAGAAACTATGACTAATTTGTAATGATTTAACCTCTATCACTTGGGGGTCGGAAATGCGTCATTTTCGAGAAAATCTATTTCGGTTTTCTTTTTACAAAAATCCGAATTTTGGAAGTTAAAATATAAAAAAAAAAATATTCTCACTTTTTGATCTGAATTTTTCCATGATCTGATAGCTTACTAATTATTGGTCAACCTTCCTAAAGCTAAAAACTACGAAACTTACTGTTGGATTTTATTTTATGTTGTGTGTTAAAACTTACAATAAATAAAAAGAAATAAAATAAAAATTCTTCACAGAAGTGTACAAAAATGGTGCAATTCCGATAATAGAAGTTAATTATTCCAAATATGTCATAGTTTCTTCTTCCGAGAGGAATACGAGGAATTACCGGTCACCTGAATACGATATATTGATTTCTGTGGAATGCAATACAAAAATTACCCAACTAATGTATTTGTGCAATTATGCAATATTATTTGTTTGCGTTAGAAATAATTTGTAAAAACTTTCCAGAATCAAGTCTCCTGCACACGAGGTTGGTTTTGCCGCTAGAATCCCTGTTTTGACTTGGGTTGGCTACGAGGGTGCAAATGTTACTGCGGGCTCACAAGATGCATTTCAAAATTAGAACCGGGGCTATTTTTCGGACCAGTTAATAATAATATTAATGCGTTTAACGTCTGTTTCTCAACTTTGTCATAACAGACGTAATTCGCACCATTACTATTTTCCATCTATCACATTTTCCTTTATTTTCTACATTTTTTTAAACTTCTACTTAATAGCAATGGGCGATTGAAGGAATTTTAGGACATTTAATAAGGTAGGTAAATTTTGAGCGTAAGAGTTTGACAGGTAATCGACCATGGCCTTGAATAAGGAACCATCTCTATATTTATCTGGAATGATTGAGAGAAACCATAGAAAACATCAACAAGATGGCCGGTACAGGAATTACCGATTCTCGGCGAGAGACAGCAGGAAAAAGTCCCAGCCACATCTGCCCCCGTCGGGATTCGAACCCGGTACCTCCAGAATGCGAGTCTAGTGATCTCAATACTACGCCACCCCGCTCGATTTTTTCCGTACCAGTTTGCTTGTTGTGAACAAGAACCAATCAGGAAACAGTATCTTGGATCGGTAGAATTGATTCTGGAACAAAAGTGCATTTCCATAATAAACCGATTACAAATACAGCCCCAATAAAACGTTTCAAATAGTGTTGGCGTTATCGAACAGTCAATGCCGCGCGACGCGCCAGGAGAGTATAGTGGTGGAATTTATCAGTTTAATTGGGTCGATTGATTCACGAGTCATTACACTAATCCAGCGGGCGAGGGACGCGAACTGACCAGTCCCACACGAACTGGCCCTAGCTCCAGAACATAGTATCGTTTTTGCTCTAGAGTTATCGAATAGAAACTTGAAATTAACACTTTCATCAGACTGACGTTTATTAGTAACAGTGTTTCATAAGATTTATTTTGCTCGATTCAAAAAAAGTTGCTTTTCAAGCCTGTATAGCAGTAAAAAATAAAACTAAAGAAATGCGATTTTACGAATCCAATAAGTAATTGTCTTGTCCCTGTTGCCAATTAAAATCAAATAAGCAACAGAGACAGTAAATTAGGCGTAACAATTCAAATAGTCCAAGCGGGGGACCTCAAAACTTATTCCGATTTTTTATGCCGATATTTACCAAACACTATTAAAGATAGAAATAACTAATCTTGGAACAAATTTATTCATTAGAATAAAATTTACTTACAATTCACCAAGCAAAATTCCAGGTAGAAAAGTTAGTTAAAGATTAAGTAGATATTATACACTGCATTATACTTCTTGCTCTTTTTGTTGAATATTTTGACGTTCACCCAAAAAATTGACCGATGGCGTTAGTGTAAACGTCAAAAAAGTTTCACAAAATAATAATGTTTATTGTCCTAACCCAATTGTACACAAAACTTTCACTAACTTTAATGTTTTACAACTATACACTACACAAAAGGTTAATAAACAACACATACATAAATTCACAAGAGCAAACTGTAGATATAATATAGATATAATACTCCACGTTTATAGGTTAGGTGTTATGATCTATGTGGAGGCCATTATTATTTTATCATTAATTCATTACCATTATTATTTATATCCTGGAAATACGACAGAATAGATTTATACCTGTAGAAAACCTATTTATGGTTGGTAAATTGAATTATCGCTATTTACTCGGAGGAATAGTTACCCGAAGAGCAGATGAACCCAATAAATAACTACTTACGTTCGGTTAATGTGGCCATTAGAGAATGAATTTATCTAAAATATTGCTAAATATATCTGTAGCTATAAAAATCTATTGGTGTTTGCACTATGCGCCTATGGACGCTTTATCTTAGTGATCTTTAAACTATAAAATAAAACCATTTTTGACCAATTTAACCGAGAACCAAATCCCATAAGGTTTGTGCTTTAGTAAGGAATCTAGCGGCAAAACCAGCCTCGTGTACAGCGGCCTTTATATTGTACTTTTGATCTTTTAAAAATTTTGTTATTTAAGTAGGTATATTTATTTATAGACCATTAAAAAAAAACTTATAAAATATAAAGCAATGTGCTTTGTTAGTTCAGTTCAACTGTTTGGCGTAGGTGAACGCACAAAAGTCTACGGTTTACAATATCAATTTTCGCGTTTCATGTCGACCTGCGCTCCATTAAAGTAAATAAATAAATAATAAAACCAGAGTGTTACTATAAGTGGACTCTATTCACTTTATATCGGGGGGAGGGAGGTCTGCATTCGACGGCACAATGTCCATCCGTTTGGGGGAGCCATATCCAGTCTGGGGAAAGCGGCAAACGGAATGGGAGGTGCGGCGGTCGTCGATACTAACAAGGCATGAATAAACGATGCGGCGACATAGCCATAGCATGGCGGTGCACAAACCGATATCGGCCACCGCACTGGGGAGCAGATTTCACAGTTCTAAACATAGCGCGCACATATGCATGATTGTGGTCTGGACTATGTGTGGCAGATATTTGAAACGGACGAATTTTCAGACTAGCTGTTCTACCTGGCTTCGCCCGAATTCAACGCCAGGCGCTTTGCTCATTTTAAATCTCGATAATATCGCGAATTTGTTGCCTCCTCGCAATTCGCCAATCATCGAACATGTATTTATTTATCGAAGCTAAGATTCTTAAGGGGGCCACCCCATGTTATGGCCGGTTTTTTAGACACTTTTTGGGAATTTTTTGACGACCAATAAAAAGATAGAACTTTGAATTTTTTATGATATATTTATTAATATTCCAGTAGTATATAAAAAAATGTTCAAGCATAAATCTCCACAAAAACATGAGTAGTGTACCACTCCGGAGACAACCATCTTGAGAAAAAGGTTGTTGACGGTCTTCATGATTCCGACTGATTGGCTTATCTCAAATAAACAAATTAATCAGCATTTTAATTTATAAGCCTGTGGCAATAAGATGAACTAGGATTTTTCGAAAATATTGAAAATTGAATAACTGACAGACTTTTGAAAATTTATTTGTAAATTTCATTATATTTTTCGATAATTTTGAGTCGAAAAAAATAGAATCACTCGAAATTTTTTAAAGATCCTAGTTCATCCTACGACTATGCATGTGCCGAATCTACCATAAAAATTTTAAAGCAATCGGTCAAATCGTTTTTGAGAAAAACGCGTTTAAAGATTCAAACACGATTTAAGCTATGAAATCTTAACTCACTATTAATCTGCAAAAGGCTCGCCAAAATTAACTAGAATTGATATATAACTCAAAAAAGTAAAAATGAAATTACCGGGTTTTGCTTGTTTGCTCTTCATTTGTTTTAGAAAGTCTCAAGTAACAAGCCGACACGTCACAATAGGGTCGGTGCCCAACCGCTCAACTGAGCGCTCCGAATACCTCCTCTTCTAACAGCTGTATCTTTCCAACAACTTCGAATATTATAAAATAATTTTACCAACATATTCTAAACATGTTTTGGAAACAATTTATGCACATGAGGTGACCCACTTAACCCGAAAGTTGGTTTTCTTTCCGGACAGACATCAGCGTATTGAATGATGCAATGTGTCGATTGCAAAAGCTGATTTTTACACGCTTTATTATTAACTTCACTTGTAAGTTTGTATGTATGTATGTTTATTTGTAACCCTCGTTTGGACTTCAGCAAGTGGTTTATTACTGTAGTATAATATGCCAGCACTGTAACTACAGTGGTTAGCCGTCCACGCCGAAAAAAAAATTGTTTTTTTTCGACAAATTTTTGACAATAAATCGAACTAAAAAGTGGAAAATAAATATAGTTAAAAAAAAACTAAAAAACACGCTTTATATCAAACTAAAATGTGAAAAATAAATATAGTTTCAAAAAAACTAAAAAAACACGCTTTATATCGAACTAAAAAGTAAAAAATATTTTTTTCAAAATAAGCTTAAAACAATAATGAATAAAAAATACAAGTATCATTGTGAAAAAAGCGTGGGGCTCTTTGTTCCACATTTTCGTACATCGAGCGCCCCACGCTTTTTTCACAATAATACTTGTATTTTTTATTCATTATTTTAAAAAAATTACTTTTAATTTTTAGTTCGATATAAAAGTTTTTTTTAAACTATATTTATTTCCATTTATTCCAATTTCAGTGGGTACCAAAGATAATTTTCTGTTCGACTCCTAATTTTCATTTTAAAAACAGGCCCCTTGCGTTAATACGACCCTGATATCTACTCGTATACACCAGCTGTGGTTGTCGCAGATCATTGATTGTCCCGAGTCTGTTGATGACGCGCCTAGACTGTCTATGCGATACACTTTATCACCGTTTCTTGTTCAATCTCTATACATCATGCCAATCCTCTGAGACGTGATTACTTCATGATATGATCTGTGTGCAGGGATTCAACTACAGAGCTTCCAGTTTCATCTGTGGTAATATGATTAAAAAAAGTTCACGCTTCCTTGACTTTCGAACAAGCTTCAGCTACTGCGTATGTGAAAGAAATATACATCAACTACTGGTTGCATGTATCCCTGATAATTTGCTATCGGAATTTAAAAGCCAAGTTGACCTGAAGACATATGTTAGACATTTTTGTTTGATGATTGTGTCGCCTGCTATTAAATAAATCGTGTTATATGCCACAAATGAAGTCAGTGATCTTTAATTCGCACAAAATTAATAACAAACTTTTACAAATATGCATCTATGCTTAATCAATGCTACACTTAGCAATACAATGCTGAAAGTTTTTTCTTTAAACGGACGCACAGACACAGGAAAGTGTTAATGTTAAAACATTCTAAATTTATAATAATAACAACAATAATAATAATAATAATAACAATGCGTTTAACGTCCGTTTCTCGACTTAACAGACGCCATTCGCACCATTACTGTTTTCCATCTATCATACTTCCTATTATTGTCTATAATACATTTTTTTTAATCTTCCACTGGATTAGTAGCAATGGGCGAATGAAGGAATTTTAAGGCATTAGGATAAGGTAGACAAATTTTGAGTTTGACAGGTAATCGGCCATGGCCTTGAATAAGGAACCATCTCGATATTTATCTGGAATTATTGAGGTAATTACCGTTTCTCGGCGAGAAACAGCAGATTCGAACCCGGTACCTCTAGAATGCGAGTCTAGTGCTCTCATCACTACGCCACCCTGCTCGTTAGTGTGTACGTAAATTTTATAAGTGATTATATAATTTTTAATTAAAAAAAAAGTAAATACCTATGTGTAGCGTACGCGATATAAAAATATATGAATTCATTTATTATTAATAGCAGCTTGAGTGCATTGGATAGGATTTTACAATACTATTCAAACAATTATTATTATAAATTCACATTCCGCAATCTATTATGTCAGTTTTAACAAGCTTACATTGTCAATCAAATCAGAATGGTGTTGTGATATTGTGTCCGTCAGTTGGCAACACTGTATGTGGCGTTAACGCGCCATTGACCACACCGCAGTACTACCAATCGACACCATTCCCCTAGAGATACATCTGATTTATCAAATCAAATGAAAAATGACCACACTTTTGTCACTATTTCTCACTGAGACAAATGGTTTTATTGTGGTGTATAGATGTCGATGTTGTTTTTTTTTTTATTTATTTTTTTTGTTATTGCCAAATAGTTGAACAGTGATTCGTGAATTTCTTTGAAATTTTTCGAATAATGACAGAGCACAAAAAATCTTAACGTCATTAAATATCAAATGTGAGGCAAAAATTCTTGAGTAATTATTAAAGTTGTTTTTATATTTTATTTAAAACAATTACGTAACTTATTTTTCTAAACTAAAATGTCTATAATTTTAATGCAACCATTGCCTTTATATTTTTTTTCAACCGTTTTTTCATCGTTTCCACGCACAATCGTCATTGCCGTGGTTATGAACTTATGATGTACGTTATTCAAAAGTTTCGGGCACTTTTTGACACAATTGCTGACTCAGTAACGTTTTTCAACATTAATTCAGATGAAAATATTATTGACCATGCTAAGTTAGTGCACAAAACAGTAGGAAAGCACACTCATGCTCAATTGAAACAGTGGTTGAAGTGCTACAATAAAAAAAAAAACTGATAAAAAGGTTACAGTCTTTCCTATCATAAATCGTTGATTGTCAAAAAAATTATCTTTAAAATAGTGAAATATTTTTCTACGGCGTTGTATCACTTCTTTAAATAATATTTCTTATTTAATTACTGCTTACTTTTTTCAAAATCAATCACTTTTCACCAGTCAATATGTAAAGTGTTCGACAAATATGACGAAAGTTGAGGCATGCGCATAAAAAATTTACCAGTTTGAATACGCCCAATCAGCGTGAACGAATCGCATTCCTCGTCCCGCGCAAAATACATCCAAGTTTGATTAATTAATTATTTAGATAACTTTTTGAAATAAAAATTCATAGTAATACCTCTCTAATGTTGACACAATCATACAGTAGAATTTCTTTATCTCTTCAAAATTTAAATTAATTATTTAAATAGTTCATCTAAATCAACTTCTTAAGTTGATTGTCTGTAATTTTGAACCGTTAGAAAATCGTCTATTGTTGTAGATTTTAGATAGAATTCCGTTTGTCGCGGAATTTGAAACACGGGGTGTATGTAACATTGTATATGACATAACTAATAAATAATGTACGTATGGTACAACAATTGCATTGTTAATTGAACAATAGAGTCAAATATACATTCATATATGTGTAATATATTATGCATAACGTATATATATTATATAGAATGTATATGAATACATGTTAATTGTACAGGCTGTCCGTTTTAAATGTGTGTTATAAAAGTTTATTTTAAAATCTTCGACAACGTACTCTAGGAACTGTTAGTCTCGCCTTAATAGGTACTGAGTTTGAATCCTGACGAGAATTGTTCCAAATATTCCATCCGTCAGCTTATTCAACATAAGTTGTAATCGAAATCGTATCCTAAATGGAGACATTTTTAAGATAAATATATAATTTATTTATATGCCACCAGGATTCTTCCTTTTAATCTTCCAACATTTGAACAGGATCATCGTCTTTCTAAATTATTAGAGTTATAAAATAATAAAATAATCGACCAATTTTTCAGACAATATATTGACAAAAATTTATAAAACTACAATTTTATAATTTTTGTTAATAGGTACCTATGTTATCTGAAAAATTGGTCGATTATTTTATTTATTTAAAGATTATCAGACGTTATTGAACATTTTTAGGATACCGTAGCCTGCAAATGACAAAAAAGTTAAAGGCGCAGTTCGGATCTGTTCCGTAGATTTTTTTGGTGAAAACGTCGGAATAAAGTCACAACAAGTATCGCTTTTCAATCCAATGGTGCCTGCACACGATACGTAGATAATTGGGGTTTTTCGTTTTCTTTTCAACGCTGCCGTAGCTCTCGCGCATTCGCCCAGCACTGGTCTTTTTAGGCTTATTGCATTCCTTTCGATGCGAGCTTTCCGTTGACTTGCGTTTTTCTATAACTCTGAGCATATTTATGCAAGACGACGCCTTTAAGTATTTTGTAATTTCAATAAACCCACTTTTTCTTAAATTCCGGCGACTATTCTCACCCGACTGTCTATCAAAGTCTGTATTTACGGATGTTCCACCGCAGCGCCTAAACTATTCATCCAATTTTGATAAATAAGGTGTCAATCGATTCGGTATTATGGTCTGGCTACATTTAATTTTGAATTTTGGTCCCAGGGGTGAACAAATTGAAAACAAATTAAATATAGGTAAGTTCAAAAGAAAAATAATTTAAATAAAAATTAAGTTCTTAAACTAAAGCCCGACTACTGAAAAGTATGAAACAAGAAAATATTTTCATCTAAGGATAGCCGTGAACTTAATTTTTATTATTATCTCACATTTCTTAGTAGTGCTCCGCGAGCTCTTCACGACACCCGCATCAACGTTCTAGCTAAACGCTTTTCCACTCTACATTAATGTTAAACTTTACACAATTCGTGACTATCACGTATCTACCTTCGTGCGACGACGTCACAGACAAAATAAATCCTGCGCGACTAACTCGTACAGTTGTGCTCTGCCCGTTGTGAGCTAAACCGTCCTTAACGCATTATTAGTTTCGTAGTTATTAACGACTAGCGGTCCCGCCCGGTTTCACCCGGGTGCAAAAGAACGAATGGGGAAGGAAGGGACATGAGAACTCACATCCATCTTAGTTTACCGAGATAAATGTTGTGTCCAAACTTCAGAATGATCGGCGTTACCGTTCAAAAGTTTTTGTCGTTTAAAAGCAGTATTTATACTTTTTTTAATAAATTTCTTTTAATATAATAAATATTTAATAGAAAAAACTGTAGGGAAATTTGTTTTATATAGGTGCCTATAGTTGTAATAGTTTTCAAATGAGCTATTAATTAGATTTATTTAATTTTAATTAGTCGTTATAAAATTTTAAAAATTGAAATGTAAGCCTTATAAGAAAGCAATGTAAAAAATAAAAAAATCAAAATATATTTGCCGACGTGGGGCTCGAACCTAGACCCTGGCATTAAGAGTCTTACGCTCTACTGATTGAGCTATCCGGACTTGTATACTTGGCGCGCTAATATTACAATATTTAATTAAGGCATTTCACCTGATAATATTTGTCGGACGGACTAATTTTGAGTTGCATCTTGCAACTTTTTTCATTGATGCTCCGCTCCAATTGGTCGTAGCGTAATATTATATAGCCTATAGCCTTCCTCGATAAATGGGCTATTCAACAAAAAAAAATTTTTTTCAATTCGAACCAGTAGTTTCTGAGATTAGCGCATTCAAACAAACAAACAAAGGAACAAACTCTTCAGCTTTATATATTAGTATAGATTCAGATCTAACGGTATTTTGTAACACAAAGAAGTTTGACAAGCTAACGAGCGAATAGACGTTTCCACGTCATTTAAACATTAAAACGAAAGTTTCATCTATCCGTCTGTCTGTCCGTAAGTCCAGGCGCGGTCCGAAGGGGTGGGTCACAGGGGACATGACCCCCCCCAAAATCTAAAGTCAAATTGAAAAATCTCAAAAATTTGCCAAATAATAAAAGACAATTTTTAGCGACAATACAAAAAGACGACTTTTTTTATTAGTGTAGTGAGTGACCCCCCCCAAAATTTCAGGCTGCGACCGCGCCTGCGTAAGTCACGGCCTTCTTTCCAATGATTCTGATAAAATTTTACAGACAGGTGTCGTTTGTGAACCGGTATACAATTGCGTTTTCTATTAAATAATTAACAAATCTGTTTAAGGTCACACATGAGTGACTGACTGACACGACGTCAAGTACGGAGTGACGTGATGTCACTTAACCCTCGATACGTCGCGGTTGTGGGCCAGATTGCAGGCACACCCGATATAATGTATGCCTTGATACATATACAATGTATGCCGATTTGTGACCCAAATCTCATATATTATTAATTCTCTTCCTAAACACGAAACCTAATTATTTATTAACATATTAGCGACTCAATTGTTATTTAATGTACCTAGTATTGATTAGCACTCGAAAATTTTAATTTTAAACTCCAATTACATATGTTAAGGCCGCTGCACATGAGGCTGGAAACACTGCTTGGACTTCTATTGGAAATTACGTAACTGCGGGCTCGCCTGCTGGCTCATAAGATAGATTTTAAAATTAGAACACGGGCTATTTCTCTTGCTAGGTCTTCTGCTTTCTTTGAACCAATCTGGAAACAGTATCTTGTCACGTGGACGACACGAACAAAACGCCCACAAACCAACATGGCTTCATTCTGCTCAGAGTCAAACAGACATGTTTTGCTCTGTGTTTATATTTAAACTGTCACTGCGCGCGCACCAGAACTATCCACGAAACAAGCTTGAAAAGACGTCTCTTGTGAAGCGCAAACCAAAAACAATTAAGAAAACCAGCGCTAGAAAACTAGTAGTCAAATCGAGAATTAAATCCAGTCTCGTGTGCAGCGGCCTTTACTGATAATAATAATATGTAACTAGTGTGACCTGTGCGAATTATTCGCACTAAATAAGTATAATAATTATCACTTTACAAAATTATTTTTTAAATATGATTGCAGGTATTCAATTCGTTTCTAATTTTGCACACTGCTTATAACGTTCTTCTTTTTGTTGTATTACAATAAGAAGCTCAGATGACAGATCGAAGAAATATTTTACTAAAATTGTCATATAGAGGCGCAAGTAGCAAAAGCGTTGAGCTAAGCCGTCAGATGGCATCATGCAGCATTGCTGTGACGTTGTTCAGCGTTGCTCGCTGTTTCAAAATTACAGCCGTCAGATGGCAGTATGCAGTATTGTGTCTGTTGTATTACAATATGAAGGTCAGATGACAGATCGAAGTGTTGTAGTTGTTTTGAAATTAAAGCCGTTAGATGGCAGACGAGTATTTTAATTAATTTACAAAAAAAAGCAATAATAAATTTGTTAGTTGTCGATGTCAGTGGAGCAAGCAATTATCTGTAAAATGATATATAATTTGTGTGGAGAAATTGTGAGGTTTTTTCTAAAAAGGAGGACAAACATCTTTAAGCTTAGCGTATTATTATATATGATTAATAAATTGTAGTTATTTATTTCAGTTATTAAAAGTGTTAATGGTCTCTATTTTCAACGCAGTCTATTTTTTGTGGCGAAATTCTCACGTATGTAGCTCGTATTTGAATGAGAGCTACTCACGTTACAGAGCGGCGTTCTAAGATTATTATCTTTGTCCGCCTCTGTACAAGGCGGAGATATTATAAGCTCTGACATTAGAGAAGCAAAGCCGACATTCACACACCGGACTATATTTCACAGTGTACGCTGTATTATCAGTGACATTTAATTAACGGTATGTTTACAGAAGTATTGTTTGCCTAGTAAACGCTCAACAAAACGATCAACGATTAATGCTTTCTGTCGTCTACTGTAACACACAATGAGTATTTTGTTCACAATTGGTAGCATGTAAAGGCCGCTGCACACGAGTCTATAAACGCTGCCAGAAACACCGCTTGAACTTCTACTGGCCGGTAGGCTGGGTACGAAGCTGGAAATGACGTCATTGCGGGCTCGCCTGCTACCTCACAAGATAGGTTTTAAAATTAGAACAGGCGCCATTTTCCTTGCTAGGTCCGCTGATAAGTATGAGCATAAACCAATCAGGAAACAGTGTCTTGTCACGTGGGTGATTTGAACAAACGCCCACAAATCATCTAGGCGTCATTCTGCTCAGAGTCAGACAACAGACACGTTTTGTTCTGTGTTTATATTTGAACTGTCACCGCGCGCGCACCAGATCTATCCACAAAACTAGCTTGAAAAGACGTCTCGTTTGAAGCGAGCACATAACGGCAATCCAGAAAACCAGCGCTAGAAAACTAGTAGGAAAATCTAGCAAGGAATCTAGCAGCGTTTCTAGCCTTGTGTGCAGCGGCCTTTAATCTATGTAGAATAAACTACCTTTGTCTATCCATCGGGTATAAACTTTTGAAATGATTTAAATTAAACTCGAAATAAATGTTAAGGAAGTTGTAACTATATTAAAATTTCAGTAAAAAACAGATTTTATAGGGAATACGTGTATCTGAAACATTAAGATCTCGTTTGACTGTAAAAACTGCTCTCGCCCGTTTTGAAGTTATTGTCACTTACTCATCTATATAATAACGTTATTTACGTTCTAAATACATAAACTACTATTGTCGCTGTCGTTTTTGGGAGAGGTTTGTTGCTTGTAAATGTTTAAAACCACTGTTTTTAAGTGAAACCTTTTTTATATTGTCAACTCATAAAGGATAACAAATGTTCCATACAAAAACAATGTTGTGGAAATGTTATTTATGTTAAATATTTTTTCATCATTTTTGTAGTTGTAGAAAAATATTGTGGTTATACCTTTTATATTTACATTAATTATAAGAGTGTCTTTTTCAAGTTGACAGACATTTAATGACATATATTTTGAAATCAGCTATTTCATATCAAGCTATTAAAAATATTTTCATATACAACTTTACAAATTTTAATTCTTAGATTAACGTCTGAATAGAACTCTTCAAATAACTAAAATTATCGACCAATTTTTTCAGACTGTGTATTGATTATTGACACAAAATTATAAAATTATAATTCAATAATTCAATAGATGACGTTTCGGTCCGGATTTGGACTTTCTTCAGAAATAATCTAAAAAATATAAAAATGAATTATAGTATCTGCTTATTTTCTAATTAGCTTAAGCAACGAATAATTCTAGATGGAAAAGTCGAAAGCAGAACATTTGACTTAGGAACTTTGTTTGGACTAGTTAGGAGATAAACATACTTAAAGTCCTTACCCCTCCGAGGTACGCCCGAAGGGGGGGAGCACAAAGAAGGTCCCGTTTTTTGGTATTTTGCTTTCATCTCGAAAACGGTACGTCGTACGAAATTTTGTTGGAATACATAATGAAAGCTGATAAAATTCTCTACAACTTTAGCTTTCACACTTTTTATCTATCTTCAATCTTTGCCTAGCTATGAGCTCCGAAAAATGGTCGATTTTCAAAAATGTGTTAAATTCTCTGTAGCACATTGTAACAATACGAATTTGTCAAAATCATTTCGTATCGCTCATCCACACTATTAAAAACACCCACACACTATTAAAAAATACCATAAGCTGGGAGTACCTCCACACAGGGCCCTCTTTCCCACTGGGCACTCTGGCACGTGCCCAGGGCCCCGCGATCGATAGGGACCCCCTAGTTTAATGGTATACTAAGTACCTAAACTGTTTTAAACAAAAATCATCAGTGAACTATTTTTCATATACTTATTTTTTTTGTGTCCTTCATGTTAAAATTGGGAACGTGATCCTTTTAAATATATGCATTTTATATCACATTCCTCGACTTACAATCTAGAACTTTGTTTATCTATTTTCTTTGTCTATTCTAACAAAATAGTGCTCTGTTAAGGTCATAGGGGCCCCATAATCCTAATGTGCCCAGGGCCTTCAATAGGTTAAAGCTTATGTTATTTTTTAATAGTGTGTGGGTGTTTTTAATAGTTTGGATGAGCGATACGAAATGATTTTGACAAATTCGTATTGTTACAATGTGCTACAGAGAATTTAACACATTTTTGAAAATCGACCATTTTTCGGAGCTCATAGCTAGGCAAAGATTGGAGATAGATAAAAAGTGTGAAAGCTAAAGTTGTAGAGAATTTTATCAGCTTTCATTATGTATTACAACAAAATTTCGTACGACGTACCGTTTTCGAGATGAAAGCAAAAAACCAAAAAACGGGACCTTCTTTGTGCTCCCCCCCTTCGGGCGTACCTCAGAGGGGCAAGGACTTTTAGTATGTTTATCTCCTAACTAGTCCAAACAAAGTTCCTAAGTCAAATGTTCTGCTTTCGACTTTTCCATCTAGATGCCCCTTATGAGCACTCATTGACTAAACTAAATAGAATTAAGATTGAATTATTTATTTTTGAAATATTAATGAAAAAGTAATAACAAACAATTTTTAATGTAAGTAGTCATGGATATCTAAGTACCTAAAAAGAAAGAAAAAAATCACTAAAAACAAAATATTATTTCAAAATAATATCATAAATATTACTTAAATTTTCCATATCTAATTGAGCATTAAATGTCGAGAAAGGAGTAACTATGCCAAATTTCAAGTCAATCGGACTTATAGTTTTTTTTGTAATATATAATATATTAAGCTTGAACAACCGTCCTTCTTGTAGAACAGAATACAACTTTTAAAACGCTTGCAGTGTGACGGAACAATGTCAGTATTTTGTTTGGAATGTAAATAGGAAATAGGGTTAAAGAAAAGGCGTCTCGTTATAGGCTATCGTTGGCTGCAGCACCAAAAGCAACAGTAGACACGTACAATCACAGCTGCTGACTCGACACGCATTCACAACCAACAGAAAAACAACTCTTCCACTTATTCGCTTCCTGTTTCCTGTTAAAAATACTGTTTCATATCACGGGTGTAAAGTTACAAGGTATTACATTATTTTTATGCCATGCATTACTTATTTTTCGGAATTTAACAATAACTAGTGTACCCGTGCAATACTTTTAGCATGTATCTTCATATTGTTTTAAAAAATCTATAATTTGACACAGACCTACGACAATAATTTCATTCCTCTTGCATTAGTTTCCATTTACAGTTATTTTTTCTTTGATTTAGCTTGATACATCATGTTGTCTATATAAGTATATTTATTTTGTTATAAATTCAAAAAAAATGTATGTGTAGTATCTGTCTATCGTTGGCATGAATTACGCTCATACTATTGTTATTTTTTATATTACTAGAGTGACCTGTGCGAATTATTCGCACTAAATAAGTATAATAATTATCACTTTACAAAATTATTTTTTAAATATTATGATTGCAAGTATTCAATTCGTTTCTAATTTTACACACTGCTTATAACGACGTTCTTCTTTTTAGTGTATTTGCCATAAGGCACTTACACTATTGGCGTCGGTCGGATGGCGGGACCTAGGGGCCGGACCAAAATTTCTCGACGTTTCATAAGTTTCTAAGAAGTTTGGCACCATTTTTGGAAATGTTTATATATATATGTATATATATATATATATATATATATATATATATATATATTTATATATTTATATATATATATATATGTGTGACCACGATAACTCTCGACAGACTTAATCGATTTAAACGAAATTTGGTCCACATGTTGGAATCCATCATCGCAAGAAGCCTATTTAAAATGGGCCCGATCGGGCCATTTTAAGGGGGGTATTTAGGGGTTGAAAAATGTTTTTGGGCCCAAAAATACGGAAAAAATTTTCAGAATCACTTCAAATTTGAAATTTAACCCTTTAGTAATTATTGAAATGTGCTGTTAAAATTTAAATAAAATCGGCCCGACAGGACCGGACTTACAAATTTTATGAAAACGCAAGTTTACTGATATGGATTTACATACTGAAGGGTGTATATAATTTGGTACAGATGTTGAATTGGTATGTAGTATTGAAATTAAGTAAAAAAATGTTGTTTTAAGGGGTGTATTAGAGGGTAATTTTTTTTATTTTGTCCAAAAACAAAGTTAAGTTCATACAATAGAGCCACACTGCTTATAAAAGCAAATACACTATATTGTCGGCAGGGTTTCGCACTGCGACCCGAGTTTTTGTTGTATTACAATATGAAGCTCAGATGACAGATCGAAGAAATAGGTATTGTACTAAAATTGTCATATAGAGGCGCAAGTAGCAAAAGCGTTGAGCTAAGCCGTCAGATGGCATCATGCAGCATTGCTGTGACGTTGTTCAGCGCTGCTCGCTGTTTCAAAATTACAGCCGTCAGATGGCAGACGTTGTTCAGCGTTGCTGTATTTTAATTAATTTACAAAAACAAAAGCAATAATACATTTTTTAGTTGTCGATGTCAGTAGAGCAAGCAATTATCTGTAAAATGATATATAATTTATGTGGAAAAATTGTGAGGTTTTTTCTAAAAAGGGAGGCAGACATCTTTAACCTTAGCGTATTTTTTTTTTTTAATTTAGTAAACGCGCAGCAGCGTGGCTATATGCGTTATATTATTTGGTTATGTTGTAAGCACTTGGGTGATGATGTGTTCTGTAGTTGTAAGATGATCTTGATTATGATGTTTGATGATGATGATGGTGTGTGTTCGGTGGATTCAGATGCAGCTGGTAATGATGAAGATATTTGATACGATGTTTGTGGTTGAGAATGAGCCGGAAGATTTGCTGTATCTATAGATGCTTTGGCGCGAAGTTTTATGGTTAAATGAAGGTAAGTATTATTTATCTATTTTATTTGTTTGTTAGATATTTTTATTTATTTTTGTTAATTATACATTAATTATTTAGTTGATTATTCTATTTTATTATTATTTATTAATTAAAACTGACTTAGATTTTCTTTTTCGGATCCGTGTGTTCCAGAAAACGAAACAGTTTACTAATGGTGATGGGGTCATCGCCAAGGATGTTTTCTATATTCGGTGGTAAGTTATATGTTTTTCTTTCGTTTTGGAATTCAATGCATGTTTCTAGGATATGTTTGACTGTGAGTGGAAGGTTGCATGTACTGCAGGTTGGAGGTTCTTTTTTCTCTAGTAAATACGAGTGGGTGAGGGAAGTGTGTCCAATTCTGAGTCTTGCAAGGACAGTTTCAAGCTTTCTGATCTGTTGGAAGGATGTGAGCCACTTATTTGTGTCTTTTTTAATAATTTTTAGCTTGTTGTCACTGGTGTTTTCCCATACTTCATGCCATTTTCGTTTGATTTGGTTCTTGAAATCGTTTTTCATATCGTTGTATGGAATTTTGACGATGTCGAAAGGAGTAAGCAGTAGAGTGGCCTCGCGGGCCGCTTCATCCACACTTTCGTTGCCAGGAATACCGCAGTGACCAGGGATCCAAAAAAAGATTACTTCGGTGCCATTCATTTTGAGGCTCTGCAATTTGTTTAAGATTTTGACTATTAGGGGATTGTTGGTTTGCATGTTTTTTAGTGCAAGAATTGCGCTTCGCGAATCGGCTTAGCGTATTAATATATATGATTGATCTGTCGTATACCTAATAGTCACTGCGACAAATAAATATCTATCGAGTGGGAACTTTTTACGTCAGTCAACTGTAGGTCTGCATGGTGGTGGGTACCACGGCCCTCTGGAGGTCACACAACATCTATACAACGCCAATCCTTATCTTGGACTCAGATGGCCATCAAATAAAACCCTATCGACATCCACCGCCGTCCCAGAAACTCCTCCTCTCACCGTCGGGAGTCCTCCAATAGTTCGACATATACATGAACGTTGACCCCAGTCCATTGATATTGCCCCACTGCAGCTTATATTGTATTCTGAATTGGTTTCACTTCAACGTGTTGCCCATTGTGAAAGAAACAGTTCAATAAACAATGAACAGTCGATAATATTACATTCCCCGTTCAACTAGTGATATTATAGCTTGTGCAGTTGGCATCTCGATTTCTTATTTAATTAAAACTTTGCGCGTGAATCTTGACGTTGCTTTTATAATTATAAAAAGAAATGTCGATCGTACAGAATTAAGGGTATGTTCTGAAATATATAACCCAGTATATTGGCCAATTCTAATGACGTCCTAAGCAGGCAATGCTCACTCAGTATACTTCTATTAGAATTTCTAATTTAACTCTTCCTCACGTCGCGGCAAGGCCCATCGATCGATTTTTTTAATTTTAATTTTAATTATAGGTAAATAATCCAGCTTTCACTGACTGTCATTTCAAAAATTCATTTTTGTTTTCCTGTCATTTTTTCATGCATAGATAACGATTTTGTGTTCAAGCGATCAATGTTAACAAAATTTATTATTTTTATAGTAATTTTTATAATTAATAAAAATATTTACTACTAAAAAGTGTTTTGGATTGTCTGTGGAAAAACCTAAAGTGAGATTCTACACTTTTTTTCTGGTAATCACACGGTAAGAAATCTGTTTTTATTAATTTAATATTCCCTTCATTAAATATCCAAACAACAATATTCTCATGTAATAATATTCCGAGTATTTTATATAAATATAATATCCAAAAAATATGCATTTAATATTTTTAGATACATTTCTTAAAAATTCTTGTTGACTTGAAACCAAATTATTATAATTTTATCCAATATGCAACCCATTTTAATACAAGTTTTTCTCTTAATTCGCTTTAATCTTCTGATTTTGTTGCAGGTTCACGTTATGAATATTAGAATATGCAACAGCTGTAGATGGAACTAATTCACAGGCCTGGTTGGAATTTATATGTCTGCGAAATTTAAATCACTGGATAATTTTTTTCGTGTTTGAGATCAAATATTTCTTTTTTATAAATGGACTTCCATAACTAATATTTTAAAAAAGATGAAATATTTACCATAAATAAAGTTAAAAATTTGTAAATTAATATTCAATTGATAATGAAACTGTAAATAAGAAATTAGTCTAAATAAATCATCATTTTGAAGAGAAGTAAGAATTTATATTATTCTAAACCTACAAATATTTTCCTTTCAATTTATTTTTTTATGATGAATTGAAAATCCAATTGATAATTTTAATAATTATCAGTTTAGTACCTGGGAATAGGGGGCTTGTAATAGTCTAATAGAGGAGCCATGGAAATGCTAGTAGCATCAGTAACGCCATTAACATCAGTGATCTGAGAAAGAACTAATAACTAAATTTGACCTTGAACGTCAAGTGAACTATCTATAAAACTATGTAATCTATGGTCCTAAGCCCTGAATAAACTAGATCCCATACTGTATGTGAGCACTAAATTATCGAATTGATATCGTATTACATAAAGTTTTCGTAAAACTATATCTCATTCTGCCAAATATTTTTTCGTTTTTGTCTTATTTCAGCAGAATTATGAGCCTCTTTAAATTCTCTTAGAACGCACAGTATTTTCTTAAGCGTGTACATTTTTAAATATTTAATAGAATTCACAACTTTCTCGAGTCTGGTACCTGGATATCATCAGAGCTTACAAAGCATCTAAAAATAGGAACAAGCAATTCATCATCTTAAAATATTATATTATTCACTGAATAAAATTAATGTTAGCTTTACATTTTTGAAAAATAAAAATTATTTTCCGTGACCTCATAAATTCCAATTTTATCTACAGTGAAGACAGTAGTTATATGTTTTCATTTTTGGCTCCTGCATGTCTGTTTTTTTCTACATGTGAATTCACTTTTGTAACATAATGTAGCAGCTTATTCATGTTTTTTTTTAAATTTATTTTTGTGATTTGTCTGACAATAACTAAATACATGCGCGTTTCACACATTTTGAGTGAAATAATCGAAATAAAATTCATTTTTGATGGTAATTTGAGTCACACCAAGAATATTGAGTTGATATATAGGTACTCGAAAATATCTGCATCCTTAGTCTAATCACACTCTAGGAGGTTTGCTGATTAAATCAAGTTTTGAGAAGGTTCCTAGTTTATGTTATTTTTAAAATTGTTTGTATCAGTAAAGTTTATTAATTTTCCAATAATTCCATTCAGTTTTATTTGGGCTAACTCTCTTCCTCTTCCACTTACTCCCTAAAAACAAGCGGGTATTCCAAATATACTGCACTGCCTGTAATAAATAACACATCAAAACAGGCAACTGTTAAAAGATTAATACTAATATACCTATATAGAATTGTAACGGAATTCATATTTAATTTTTTTTATATTTTTAGGTTATTTTGTACAATAGACAAGAAAATGCGTTTCCAAAATATCTCTCTTCCTGTTTGTACCACCGCCACTCAAAAATGGTCTGATCAATTCGATGAAAGTGAGTAGACTATTTAATTTATCTCCAAAAGAGATTATATTGAGTTTATTTTTTATACTACAAGAATGAAAAACATTCACCACAAAAAATACCCATATGCGTTTTTCATCGTTTTCATTTTTACAATGTGTGCGAAAATATGTTTCTTCTGTAGTTTTTTCAATAAAACTATAAAACTTGTCATCCGACGCTCTCAATATAAATTTAAAGACACGCGAAACTTCCAATAATATTTATTACTTCCACGTTCCGTGAAAGGAAATTGAAGTATGAATTGAAAAAACCGTGCCCGATGTAAAGTCAGATTCTGATTTTACTACATTCAAAATGTATAGAGAACAAAGGTTTTCCGCATGACGGCTGTGCGTACGTGTTGGTGTGTGTGTGTGTGTGCAATTTTCTTTCATTCAAACATTCACCGATTTAATTTTTAAATGTAAAGGCTTGAGACGTATTAACTTTGGGGCCAATCACAATGATTCAATGATACTATTAGTATACTCCATAACTTTCAATTAATTTCAAAAGGAAATATTAGGCATAAAATATATTATAAAATCACTAGCGGTCCGTCCCGGTTTCACCCGGGTGCGATAGATATCATTCTGAAAAATGTATTTCGTTTTCGGCCCGGCGTCTGAACTAATAGCTTTGAGCAAATTCTATCAGATGTCGCTACTTGGTTTTTTTGATTTGCTTCCGAACTAAAAGCTTAGAGTAAATTCTATCAGATGTCGTTACATGTTACTAAAACAGTTTTTTGAGTTTTTTGAGAAAACACCGTCATTTTGTACAAAATATTTAATAAAAACTATCCTATAGCGTAAGTTGCACCAAGCAAGACACATTTTCAAAATTTAATTAAAATCGGTTCTCCACACCGTTTATTTTAAAATAAATTGAAGGAAAATAATAATTACGGAAAGAATGAAATTCAGTGTAATAACAATTTAGAAAACGACTTTACAATTTGCACCAATCTTTTAAATCATTTTTAAAAACAAAACATTCAGAAATTCACATTTTATAGGAGTTGGGGATTACTTGCAGTAATATATTATAAACAGACACAAACAAATGAAAATGTCTACAAATATAAAACAAAAAAAAAACTGTTCTCCAAAACAAATATCTTTTTAATATTACTTTCTATTCTTTAAATAGCCTGAAAAGGAGAAAAAGAAATCAAGATTTAGCATCAGTGAAAATGTGTATAGAAAAACTAACAATATAAATTTACTTGGCATCTATTTACGTCACTAAATCTTTCATTACTCTCTAACGTACTAAGTTTCAATATAATTTATCTTTATTCTTCGGTGAATTGTTTCGACTATCACCTGTTCCGACATCATTCCTTCTTTTACAAACGTAAGAAGACATAAGTCTATCTGCGTCTCTCCTACATGTAACGACAGACTCACAAATCATCTGTCCGATTCAGAACTAACTTATTCCCCATGAAAACCTATCGGGCGTTTCATTTGAATACCTCTTATACGATGTATTAATGTAGCGTTGTGGTCAGAGCACTAGACTCGTATTTTGGAATACCGGGTTCGAATCTCGGCAGGGGGCAAATGTGGCTGAAGACTTTTTCCTACTATTTTCGCCGAGAAATGATAATTACTGTACCGGCCAACATGTTTTGAGGTTTCCATGGTTTCTCTCAATAATTCCAGATTAATATCAAGATGGCTCCTTATTTAAGGCCATGGCTGACCTGACAAACTCTTATGTTATTTCCTAAAATTCCTTCATTCGCTCATCGCTATTAAGAATTAAAAAATGTAGAAAATAACGGGAAGTATGGTAGATAGAAAGTAGTAATGGTGCTAATGGCGTCTGTTATGATATAGTCGAGAAACGGACATTAAAAGTATTGTTATTAAATATTATTTAGGAAAATTACCAACACACTCCAAATTAAATATTTTACGGCAACAGGAATGCCATATGTTAAATACTGCGCCAACTGTTGGACATTAAAGCAACACACGCTATATTAAATATTTTACTGCAGCGGGAGCGCCGTCTGTTGAACGTAACAACAACACACGCACCCAAACTGAGCCACTACAACACGCATGGCTGGACAGAGATAGTTTGAAATATTAATATAAAAAAAGGCGTAAGGTGTTTAACTTCAGTATAGGATGTCGACTGAACCGATTTTAATGAATTTTGTAAATGTGTTTTGTTTGATGCAACTTACGCTATAGATAGTTTTTATTAAATATTTTGTACCAAATTACGATATTTTTTCAAAAAAACTGTTTTAGTAACATGTAACGACATCTGATAGAATTTACTCAAAGGTACCTATTAGTTCAGAAGCAAATAAAAAAAACTGTTTTAGTACCAAATAGCGACATCTGTTGGAATTCGACATTCTGTTGGAATATTAGTTCAGAAGCAAATCTGGTAGAATTTGCTCAAAGCCATTAGTTCAGACTCCGGGCCGCAAACGAAATACATTTTGCAATATTATATCTACCGCACCCGGCTGAAACCGGGACGGACCTCTAATATATCATACTTTTGCTCGTCCTAGTAAATATCAGGGACAAGGTTCGTGCCTATATGTAGTTTAGGCAATGAATAGTCCTGGATCGGGAATCAGTCAGTGATGCCTATACTCTTTGTTCTCTTTTGTAGACTGCGACGCTACGAACGCTACGAATTCTCCCGTTCGCTTTCTGCGCTAATACATTTTTTATGCCGTAGCAATAGCTCTCGCGTTCATAAATTAGTTTTACAATGATTAAAATTTATTCTTTACGATGAAAATGCATTTGAATTTTGCTTCGTGCGCAACTTAAGATCTTTTTCTCACGGAAAAAACTCACCTTCTTTTAATAGTTCCGATACACTTAATTTAGAAATTTTATGGTTGTTTTGTTTGGTACTTTTTTGTCGCACTGAAATGAAATTTCCAATAAAAGTACAATTGATTTAATATTTTACCTATATTTACTTAATATGCGGAGTTATAGATATCCATATAGTCGAATATCGTATCTAAGCAGTTTTTAGTATATTTAAGCAACGTTACCAATTTGTGGGAAATTCCTCGAATTGCGGGGAAATCCAACTCAATTGGGGATTGGTGTGGGGATTGGTTCTATGCGGGGAAAACGTAGGGAAATTTTCAAATATTTATCTGCATCTACACTTATATATATTAATCCACCGGTAAATGACGCTTCGGGAGTTTTATTACTAGTATAAAACTATAGTCGATTTCATCAGTAGATTATTACACATGTTACCGATTAATTATTTTTTCAATACAGGACATCCCTAGTTTGTGTATTGTAAATATTCATAGGACATCACTATGCAGGGAAATCCCTTGTTTTAAAACTCTGTTTAGTGTTATTAGAATCACACTGACACGATAGTCTCCTTAATGTCTACTAGAGACACAATAAAAAAACAGGGTGGTATTGTCAAATTTATACCAACCAAAAAAATGTTAAATTGTAAGATATGGCAAAAGCCCTAATAAATATAAATAAAAACTGCATGAATTTTACTCTTTTTCCTTTATTTCTATAAGTGGGGAATTGGGATAATTTTCCCCCCGAATTTGCGGAATTTAGATTTTTTGAGAATTAGGAAAAGAGGCATTGGCAACGCTGTATTTAAGTGTTTTGTGATACACAGGAAAAATCGTTTTTCCATCTCGAAACTATAATAAACAAAAATGCTATAAATCTCAAAAATATACCTATATATTATACTAGCCGTTACCCGTGGCTTCGCAAGCGATTGAGACGAAACACGGATGCATTCCCATAGTTTGGCTAAATTACTCCTTTCTTGACGTAGACGCCCTAATAAATTTCAAAACTGATGACATTCACGTGCTCTGCAACGTCCTGATAAACCTTGAAAATGACACCCATGTTGATTTTTAGTCTATTTACCTCTTTTCGCCTTCTGAAGGGGTTGTTTTTGAAAAAGCATGAAACACGTGTTTATTTATTTGTTGACAGGAGTAATCCTGCGCATTTTAGAATTGATACATCTATCTTATATGATTTCTCCATACAAATTTTGAACCCTTTTAGGGGTTGAATTTTCAACAATCTTTTCTTCTCGGATGCCTACGTCATAATAACTATCTGTGTGCCAAATTTCAGCCCAATCCGTTCAGTGGTTTGAGCTGTGCGTTCATAGAATAGTCAGTCAGTTACGGTTTTCTTTTATATATTTAGATAATATTCAATTTTCCGCTAATAACACTGTCATATGTTATATAAAACAATAATTGTGTATTTTCAGTGGATATTTTGCACATTGAGTTATCGTATTCCAACCAAATTTGTTTCCCACACATAATATATAAATACAACTCAGTTATAAATACTTTTTTTGTGAAAAAAAAAGAACCAAAGTGGGTGTACGTGGACGTAGTTATTAAATTTACAAAAAAATCGTACGCTGCATACAAAATGTAATTTTTTGAATTAATTAACTGTCATTTTTTAATGAGTACGATACAACATTATTAGCGTATATTCCGACTTCTGTAAATTGTGCTGGCGCCGAGTTTGTCCGCGTTAATTTCTCAAACAGTTTAACAGACAGTCGCGGACTTCATTATGCCATCTGTATCACGAAAATGTTTTAAGACGTCTCATTAATTTTTAAGAGTTGATTACAGCCTACCAACAATATACAAGTGTAATGCAATTAAAACTTTAAATTACTTTAATTAAATACAAGGTAAAGTTTAGTTTATTTGTAAATGAATGTCTCGTTTATGGATTAGTCAAGGGACAGGATGACACGACACCCATCTAGAAATTTACAACTCGTGTTGTGCATTATTAACCGCGTGTATATATATTTATCATCATTTAATGTAGTGCCGGGGTACTCTGTTAAGATTGGTACGGAATATGGAATATTTTATTGCTTAAGGTAGTTCACTCGTGAAACGCTTTTTCTTTGGAATCTTAAAAATTGAAGGTTAATAAAAGTTCCTTATAATTAAAAAAAAATATTTTTAACAAAAAAATTGAACCGACTTCACACTAAAAAGAAAAAAATAATTGCGTATTGAAATGTTTTGGAGTCGGTGTCAGCCAAAATGAAATCTATTCCGAGAACTACACCGACTCCAAAACATTTCAATACGCAATTATTTTTTACTTTTTAGTGTGAAGTCGGTTCAATTTTTTTGTTAAAAATATTTTATTTTTCTCTTTTTAGTGTTAATCTAACACTAAAAATCGGTGAACATACATAAAAAACATTATGCGTGCCTTTCAAATTTGAGAGTTTCCCTCGATTTCTCCGGATTCCACCATCAGATCCTAACTTGGTTCCGATGGGACCACCTCGGAAGTGCACTCTTTCGAATAAAAAAAAATTTGATAATCGGTCCATAATTGACGGAGAAATCGGTGAACATACATAAAAAAAAATAAATAAATAAATAAAAAAATATACAGACAAACATAGAACCTCCTCCTTTTTGTTGAAGTCGGTTAAAAAAGAATTTTTTTCATCGTCTATAAAACGAGATATTAACAATCAAAATGTGTATAATTACCACGCTGGTGGTATACCACGCATAAAGAAAACGAGTACATTCTAGCAGTGCCGGATTAAGACTGTAAACATTTTTTGCCTATGGGGCCCCCATTTCTGATATCAGTTTCAAAAAAAAATGTAATACTATCTGTGTCTGTCATGTTAAGTTCATAAAAAAAATTCTAAATTGGGAATGTCTTAAGTTTAAAATTGATAGAAAAAAGTTAAGAAGCACAGAACTTTATATTAGGAAAAAAATTTAATTTTTGCAATCAATGCTCTCATTAAAATTTTAACTGTTTATAAAATTGGTCCTTAGGCGTTTTTATACAGTGTTTATAAAAAAGTTACAAAGCTTAAATTAAGTGAAAAAAAACTTTTTTTGTTTTCATTTTCAAAAATAAATTGTTATTAATTTTTAACTTTTTTACTTTCTAAATACAGTTTTATATCAGTTAATCAAATTTTTTTTATACACGGTCCAGTGAGGTACCTTTCTAAGTTGTGACTTTTGGTGCCCCCTGAGACGTGATGCGCTAAGCTTACTTTGCTTATAGGTTAATTCGGAACTGCATTCCAGAATATCTCGAAAACGGTTCTTGATATATTTCTTAAAAACTGATGCATTTTCACAACCGGTTCCTTCGTCAATGACATAATCACAGCTGCCACGTTACTTCCACCATGGACGCTACATTACTCCCACCATAATATATGAGTTTCGGTACGACTGTATAATATTGTAATTGAGTTCATTTGTCAAAATAAAACGTAAATTATTATATAAATAAAAAAAACAATTCCGTAAATATAGTTTTAACTAATATTTAAATAATAATAAATAAAATGGGTATGTTTTATCATTCTATATTAAACATTAAGCGTACTCGTGCAAATCTTTTTGCATATAAGTATCTTAATTTTGTTTAAAAATCGATATTTTGACACGACAATAATTTTATTCCTCTTGCATTAGTTTCCTTTTACAGTTATTTTTCTTTTGATTTACCTTGATCCATCAAATTGTCAATATATTTATCTGGTTATAAATTTAAAGAAAATGCATGTGAGATTTGTTTATCGTTGTCATGGTTACCCCGCAAGAGCTGTCAGAATTATTTTTTAGAATATCTATTCTCATTTGATACATTTACGATTTTCACTATTTTTTTCTGATCTGAGACCAAATTTTGGACTTGGTACAGTCCATGTAATATTTAAAAACTCTATGTTGGCACTTAATTAATATAAGCTTACACTTTCTAAAATTATTTGGAATAAAATTTTAATTGTCTATTAATATTTTGAATATTCGCGCTAAAATACTACTAATTTAAATAAACACACTTCAATTGTCAAAGTCGGCCTGTCAAACTGTTTGCATAATCTCCGACATACGTACATATTTGCATTTCTCTCACACTCATGTATCGTGAGCATCTATGGATTTTCTCTGTTTACGTTCCTCTTCACACAGCAACCCCCTTGTCTTTTATACTATTATCGCTTGAAATCACCCCTCGTAATGAAATTTCACAAAAAAAAAAATAGTGATAAAACTGTTGAAAAAAGGCTTCAGTTAAAAAAAAAATGTGTCAATGGGTTGAGTAGGGAGTACTGGCGGATTGGCTAGAGAAATGGAGCTTGTGTTTTAAATATATAGATGCAGTAATACCAATAAAACACAAATGATGATATCCTCAAAAAAAAACATTTACAATGAAAGAACGACCGTTTTGGTTAAACTATTGAGCAGCTGTGAATTTAGAGAACTTAATTGTACCTATAAATAAAATATTAGTGAAATAATCTGGTAAAAGTATATATTAACTTGAAATACTTTTAAACAGCTTACTGTAAGTAATTAAATTGCTTTATTTCATCAAACAGTAAGAAAGTTGTATAATTCTTAATTAACAGCAACTCCTGGTGAGGTTATCTTTGCTCTCTGTTTAAAAATAATTATTAACAATATTCATAAATACACATAGTATTTGCTAATTACTTCACTGGTGCCATCTAATTACTAATTAATATATTAGTAAATCAATTAGCGCTGTGCGACCGTTTATAAGCGGTCGCGCAAACCTAAAAATAATGATTCCCAAGAATAAACATGGATAAAAACAATACTAATTCATCAAACCAATCTGAAAAAAATACCAATAATTCAAACCAATATCCAATCACAAATAACGTACACAATAATAACAGTAAAATGAACTCCACCACAGACTCAAAAAAATCGTTCGCAGATACTGTGAAAGATAACACATTTCCTTATCCTACAAAAGAACAGGGAATTTTGTTAAATTCACTTAACGGGGTTAAAATTAAATCCTACATTTCAGCAGTGGCGGCTATAGTATCTCCACAAAATATAATAGCAGCTTCTCGTATATCAAACAATAGAATATGTATGTTTCTATCTAATACAAGTATTGTAGATAAATTGGTTACAGAAAATAGTACCATCACCGTAGAAGGGTACTCAGTTAGTTTACGTAGATATGTTACCCCTTCCAAAAAGCTGTTACTATCAAACATTTTTCCCATCATACCTAATCATATCATTGAAAAAGAACTAATTAACATAGGGCTCAAACTGATATCCCCTATAAACTTCATTAAAGCGGGATCGACCGAACCAGGAGCTGCACACATAGTGAGCTTCAGAAGGTTTGTTTATATTATACCTAATGAATCAGTACCAATACCAGAACAGTTAATTTGTAAATATGATAACGATAATTACAAAATTTATTTGAGTCTAGATACAAAATGCTATGTTTGCAATCAGTTCGGTCATGTAGCCCAAAACTGTCGTTCTCATGTTCCTGAAACTCCAAGACTTGAAGAAGAGGAAGAAGAAGAAGTAGAATCGTCACAATCTGAATCGCCGTCAGCACAACCAAGCAGAAAACGACCGCTGCCTTCTTCCACTTCAACAGCAATCGTCGAATCAAATTCAGAAGATGATGAACCTGTAAACCCTAATATTAACATTAATACTACCATCGCATTAGTTCACTCATCTCCAAAGAACACGCTAATTGGTACTACGTACACAAACCAATCTGAACCTACAACAGAGAGAAATAAAGATGAAATTAACAAACAAAATAAAAAAGATAATCAAACAAAACCCCATTATACTTACCTGGAAACAGCAAATGAAGATCCTGACATCCAGGATGATGTGTTTGCTTCTCCTGAAGAACCTAAAACAAAAAAAGATAAATCATCAACAAAAATAAAAACCGAAAAAACAATAAAATCGTCAAGAAAAAGACGGAAAACAAGAAAGTACAATCTGGACGAAGAATTACTCCCTATTAAAGCAATTATGGAAAAAGAACCACCAATTTATCCAATAAATTATTGTCAGCTAAAAACATTTTTAGAAGAATCTGCGTCTACATCAGAGAGTATAATAACATTAGCAAACTCGAATTCACTTGACATTGAATCCCTAGTAACCACATTAAATGACGTCAAACCAAATCTAAAAAATCCGAGTTTAAAGGCAAGAATTACTAAACTAATAACAAGAATTAATAACGAATTAAATGATGAACAAACAATGATAACAAGTTCAATCTCTCAAACAGGCGACGAGGATAGTATTATTGAATAATGGATATTCTACAATGGAATATAAACGGTGTTTTTTCACACCTAGCTGAACTGCAACTCTTAACATCTGAACGCGATTTAACTGTATTAGCACTTCAAGAAACACATCTAAAAGACATACAAAATTTCAATTTCAAAAATTACAAGATATTTAGGAAGGATAGAATTAATATTCAACACGCAAGTGGCGGGGTGGCAATACTAGTCCGCAACAGTACATATGCGGAAGAAGTCCCACTCAACACCAATCTCGAAGCCATAGCTATAACTATACATTCTCAACGCACCACCACAATATGCAACGTCTACATTCACCCCAATCAAACTATAGAACCTGAAGATATAATTAGCTTGATCAAACAGCTTCCAAAATCCTACATTTTACTGGGAGATTTCAATGCCCACAACACACTATGGGGAAGTAGCTACACAAATACGAGAGGAAGAGTTATAGAAAAAATAATGGATTTAGAGAATGTCGCTCTACTAAACAATGGAGAATGCACACATTATAGTCAATCCTATGGATCTTTTTCAGCGATTGATCTATCTATTTGCCATCCCCAAATTAGACCAAACTTAATATGGAAGGTTTTGCCTGACCTTTATAATAGCGACCATTTCCCCCTTCTTATATCAGAAAATTCCCAGAAAATTACGGACAATGACTCCATGAATATCACAAAATGGAATATAGCTAAAGCGAACTGGAAAACATATGAACAATATATGAAGGAAAATTTGCATGCACACAATGAAGACACAAACATTGACGAACAAGTAAAAAAGATAACTGAACTAATAATAACAGCGGCGAACAAATCAATTCCAAAAAAGAAGAACAGGAATACACCGCACAAAGTACCATGGTGGAACCCGGATTGTGAAGAAGCAGTTAAGAAAAGAAAATTAGCATTAGCAAAATATAAAAGATATAAAACTGTAGAAAACCATATCGAACTAAAGAAAATGAGAGCATACTCAAAGAGAGTAATAAAACAAAGCAAACAAGATTCTTGGGCCAACTATGTGTCGAGTATAAACAGCACTACTTCAATAAAAGACGTGTGGAATAAAATTAGGAAAATACAAGGAACTGGTACACGAGCGGATATTTCAGCTATAAAACAAAACAACAAATTATACACCAATAAACAAGACATATCAAATATTCTCAAAAACCATTTAGCACAGACAAGCAGTATGGACGAAACCCACCCTGAATTTAAAAAATTAAAAAAAACTACAGAAATAACGAAACTACAATTAGAAACAAGACATGAAGAGGGATACAATACACTAATTAACATCTCTGAATTAGAAAAAGCAATAGAAAATGCAAAAGAATCTGCTCCTGGTCCAGACACAATTACTTATTCTATGATCAAACATCTCCCGTGGACTGCTAAAAAACTCCTGCTAAACATTTATAATTGCATATGGTCCAAGCAAACCTTCCCTAAAAGTTGGAAATTAGCTATAGTCCTACCTATTCTAAAACCCAATAAAGACCCTACAAACCCATCAAATTATAGACCTCTATCACTCACCAACTGCATGGCAAAACTTTTGGAGTCGATAATCAACAGAAGGTTGGTATGGCATTTAGAAAAGATCTCTGTAATTGAACCCAAACAGTGCGGATTCCGAAAAGGACATTCAACACTAGACCCAATTGTTCAAATGGAAATGGACATCCGCAATGCGTACTTAAACAAAGAATATATGCTGGCCATTTTTTTTGATTTACAAAAAGCGTTTGATAAAACTTGGAAAGGGAAAATAATAAAAACGCTCACAGATTGGAATATCAAAGGCAATATAACAAAATTTATAGACAACATTTTAACTGAAAGACAATTCATAGTTAGAACTGGTAGTATATATTCAGAACAAGCTACACAATCAAGAGGTATACCACAAGGTACAGTTTTGGGCACTACCTTATTTCTAATCGCAATAAACGATATCTTGAACAATATAAAATACCCAGTCAAAGCACATCTATACGCAGATGATTTAGTTATTTACTATTCAGGAAAAAATCTTAAGCAAATCGGAACCAGACTTCAATCTACCACCAACACGCTAGTACACTGGGCAAACAAAAATGGATACTCATTTTCGACTCAAAAAACTAAGGCCATAATATTTACAAAAAAAAGGAAAATTTACGACACTCCAAAGATAAAACTATATGAGACTATTATAACATATGCAGACAAAGTAGACTATCTTGGAGTTATATTGGATAGACATTTAACTTGGATTCCTCACTTAAAAAATCTGAAAGATAAATGCAAGAGAAGGCTTGACTTACTAAAAGTACTCAGTCACCACCACTGGGGCTCTGACCAAGAGACTCTATTGCATATATTTCAAACACTAGTTAGATCTAAACTGGATTATGCAAATGTTGCCTACGCATCGGCGAGTAAGTCTGCTCTGAAGATGATAGATGCTGTATATAATAGTGGACTAAGAATTATTTTTGGAGCTTGGAGAACCTCACCATTAGTTAGCCTCTATAATATGTCAGGACAAATACCACCAGATCTTAGAAGAGAAAAATTAGCCTTAAATTATTATTATTCAATATCATCCAAACACCGACATATGAACCATGATTTAATAGTGAACCCAAGGTACCAAACGAAATACGCCAAAAACGAAAAAATAGCTAAACCATTCCCCAATAGAGTTTACAAACTAATAAATAATACGGAAGAAAGAATCTACAAAGCTAAGGGATGTGATAAAATGTCAGCTCCACCCTGGAGACCACTAAAAATCAACATGGACTTATCACTTAACTTAATGAAGAAACAAGATACAAACCCTATAATATTTAAAAAACATCTAGCTGAAATAAATAATAGGTTCCAAAACTCTATTAAAGTCTACACAGATGGTTCGAAAAAAGACTCTCAAGTTGGTTGTGCATTTCTATCTGACTACTGCACAAAAAAGTATAAACTTAATTCTGAAAACAGCATATTTACAGCTGAATTATGTGCTATAAAATACTTCTTGAAACATTATATATCGTTGCCTGAAGGAAAAAATAGTGCAGTCCTATACTCCGATTCAATTAGTGCACTCCAATCTATAAACACGTCTTTCCCCACCAATCCTCACATTGTTGAAATCCATCAGTATCTATACGAACTACAAGAATACAACAAAATAGTAACTTTTGTATGGATTCCATCCCATATACAAATAACGGGCAATGAAATAGTGGACAAAGAAGCAAAAGACGCTGCGATGTCCAATACAGCACCATATGAAAATGAAATCACCTCCAGCGATCTAAAGATTTACACCACAAAAATAATCAAAAATAAGTGGAAGACCACATGGGACCAAACTGAAGGGAATAAACTAAGGAAAATAAAAGACTGTACAGAACGATGGAAATTCCCGGTTAAATTGACAAGAAGAGAAGAAATAATAATAACACGGTTAAGAATAGGTCATACCCAACTTACCCATGGCTTCCTAATGGATCACTCTCTTCCTCCGGAATGTGTGATATGTAACGAGCAACTGACAGTAGAGCACCTCCTTGTGAACTGCCCGCTATATGATGTGGAACGAATGAAAGCAGAACTTTCTTCAAATATAAACACTATATTAAACAATGAAGAAGACAACATTAAAAAGTTATTAAAATACCTAAAAAACATAAATAAAATCAAAGAAATATAAATGAAAATATATGCCATTTAATAATAATATACAATATACATAATAAATACTTACCATACTTACCTATTTAATATGTAAAATTACCAATACTATTTGTAATTTTTTCAGTTTTGTGATGATAACCATTGTAATCATTTTCATTTTGTAGTGATAATGGCCACAGCAGCCGATTCACTTGTTTTTTTTGTTAAAATAAAAAAAAAAAAAAAAAAAAAAAAAAAAACATTTACAATAATTACAATATAAACTTGAAGCTCGTGAGTGCAAACTAAATGACAGAAATAATTGATATTAAGCCGAAAGACAAATTGAGAATGTAGTAAGAATCAAATTTATAGAACGAGCTCATCGATTGACGTCACAAAATAGTAAATGATTTATAAAACAATGTATTTATTTTTCGTTGTCGATTAGTTCGTTCTATTTATTTTATGCTTACCACACTCGGTTTTACTGTACAATCGATGATGCACTAAAAACTAAAAAATAATTATGAGTCGTCATAGGGGGCTTTGATTAAACATAAATAAAAGCGTGGGGCGCATTTAGTAGAAAACTTTCATTTGTTTGAGATTAGAAATCATACTTAGCTTTCGACTGTCTTCTTTGACCACAATGTAACTATGAATGCGCCCCACGATTTTATTTTAATTTAATCAAAACCCCCTATGGTGATTCATAATTTTATACTTACCACACTCGGCTTTATTGTACAATCGATGATGTACCTACTAAAAACTAGAAAATAATTATGAATCGCCATAGGGGACTTTGATTGAACTAAAATAAAATCGTGGGGCGCATTTAGTAGAAAACTTTAATTTGTTTGAGGTTGGAAATCATATTTAGCTTTCAGCTGTCTTCTTTCACCACAATGTAACTTTGAATTCGGCCCACGATTTTATTTTAATTTAATCAAAACCCCCTATATTTGACTCATCATTATGTTCTATTATTATCGATTGTACAATAAACGCGTTTAACTTTAAAAGCTTTTTTACCTATTTTTTTTAAATATAGTAAGTTTGAAATAGAAGGCATTCGATACGCCAAAATAATAAAAAAGTTCACACGAGCATGGTTAATTATAAGTTGCTAGGTCTTCGTAAAACGCAAGAGCTACATCACTGCTGAAACAGACGGTTAGCACTTTAGTCAATTAATAGAGTAAAACATACATTGCATACTTGACTGTAATGTTGTCACGTTTGCAGGAAAGAAAATGCCGTTTGTCACTATCATCCCGCGCTTTTATTTTTACTCTTCTTTCATTATTATTATCTCTGTGTTTTGTGTCATCTCATTGCTTGCTTTAAACACGTACTGCATTAAGCTTGCTTCCCACTGTCGACAAAGAAAATTGTGATTTGTGACGCAATCACTAACGCAATTCGAAACTTCGATTGAACTTCTAGATCTGATGCGCAACATGTTGCGCAGCGTTTCTTTACATCGCGGCAGCTGAATGAACTTCCAGTGTCAATAAAAAAACGTTTTTTATTATTACGTGGATTATGTAGACATTTCTTTAGTCAATTTATTGCTGCATAAAGTTATTGTTTATAGAAATTATGTGTGTAATAAAATACTATTAATATCATTACTACTTTTTTTACTGCGGTAATATTTAACTGAGAATAATTTTAAAATTTGCATTTTTACACGCTACAAACATGTTATTCAAATTGCTTTTTTTAACACATATACAATCGAAAATTACGTGTTGATATATTATTTTAATGGCATTTTTAAATTATAAAAAGTTAATTTATCACGATACTGATATTTATACAGGTTTTGTCAAATATTTTTTCAAAAACTAAAATTCGTTTCTATGATAAAAATGGGTCCGAAAATAAGATCAAAATTTTTAACATAATTTTTTTTCTCTGTCAAAGTTAGTGCAATATTTTGACGCTATTTTTGAAAATATGTCGTTGTGCACCTACATACGTATTTGGTCATTTCTTTGTGGAACAAAATCTCGACAATAAAAAAATGATATCGACCATGTTAGAATATCAATCGACGCGTATTAACGTATGATCGGAAAGAATTTTTTTCAAAATCGGTCCCTCCATCCTTTTGTTTCAAAACGAATCCCCCAAATAAAAAATGTTATATCGACTTTGTTAGGGTCTCAATCGAAATGTGTTAACGCGATTATGATCTGATTGAATTTTATCAAAATTAGCTTTGCCTTTTAATGTTTAAAAAATCTAATAGTTTCTGCCTTTACTTGATGAAAATCCATTATAAAATAAAATAAATAAAACAATTAAAATCTTTTTTAACTTAATTGTTCTATTTATTTTATTTTTTATGTCTAAGAAAAAGGACTGCGAAAAAGTGGAGTTACCACGAAATCTAGCGAATAAAAAACAATATCGACTTCTTTAGAGGGTCTTTCGAAACGTATAAACGTCCATATGCTACGAAATCGGTCCATCCGTTTTTTTTTTAATGACTGCAAGAACATGAATTTTAGGATCTAATTTGTTCTGGTTACAAAATAAATTAATTTTTTTGTTATGTTTAAAGTGCTCACTTATCTATCTTATTATTATTAATTATTACTTTTATTCAATATTCATCAAACTGGAAATTTGGTACTGTGAATCTTTGTTTTTTGTATTTCAGGATACAGAAATAAAACATAAAAGAAGCACAAAGCTACAGAAGTGAAAGCCAACAATTAAAAAAAAAAATTATTAAATTTTACATAGGCATCCTTTTTTTTAATTAACAATAATCGCAATGATTGAAGCGTTTTTCTCGATATGAAAAAAGTAAATAAAATTCAAAATTATTTCTTTTTCACCATGCAAGCACAATTAATATAAAAGGGACATTAATATTGAAAAAAATAACGAGTCATTTCTTGTTGGGACACTCTTTATATACGACGTACATATAATCGTATTTTCTACTTGCGGCACGTACATATTTCGTTTTCATTTTATTTTAGTGTAAATATTAATAAAGGAAAAGCGTTATTACAAATGAAAATCCAATAAATTTTCCATATCGTCGTATATATTTTACCCATACAGTCACCTATGTGTACGATATATATTGTACAGGTCCTTAGTACATATAATTACTAAATAGGAATAAATGCATATTAATTCGAAGGAAACAGTTGAAACGCGGTAACGGCAGGAAGATATTTTATACGCATGTGAATTTTATGCCAGAAGCGTCTCGTTAAACAGGGCAAACATTAAATTTATCTAAGATACATCCAAACTTATCAGCTTTACGTCTTTATTAAATATAATTATCGACTAGTTTTTCAGACAATAGAATGACAAAAAATAAAATTATAGTTCAATAGATTAACAATCGGTCCGGATTTGGGTGCTTCTTCAGAATTAAGCTAAAAATATAAAAATTAATAATTAGTTTCTAATAGAATTCAATTTGAGTTTATTATATAATATCGAAATATTAGTGAATAATATTATAATATTAATATTTATAATATTACTAGTGGTTCGTCTCGGTTTCACCCGGGCGCAATAGATATAATTTTACAAAATATATTTCGTTCGCGGTCCGGCGTCTGAACTAATAGCTTTGAGCAAATTCTACCAGATTTGCTTCTGAGCTAAAGCTTTGAGCGAATTCTGTCAGATGTCGCAAATTGGTACTTAAACAGTTTTTTTTTATTTGCTTCTGAACTAATAGCTTTAGACAAATTATATCAGATGTCGCTGCATATTACTAAAACAGTTTTTTTGAGAAAACGCCGTAATTTTTTACAAATTTTTTTACCGAGCAAGACACAAAATTTCATTGAAATCGGTTTAGTGGACGAACATTGTGCGCAAGATTTTTATACATATACATTAAGATTAGAGAGTGTTTCCTTAAATAGTTGCAAAATTGAAATTTGTCTCTGTAATAATTTTGTGATTCGTACCTCCATGGTGATTACTGGGTAGGTACTTCCAAAAATCAGAATACAAAAGTGCTCACATACAAACAGACGTAGATATTATGTAGGTCATATTAACGCACTGCCAGTCGTGATTTCCATATAATAATGTGTGTTTGTACATGTATAATATGAAATGTTCTTGTCTTGGCAATATTTGGTACACATCATCGCTTATTACCAGTTTAAATACATTACATTTGCATGTACATTATTTACTCTACACAATGTATAATTATATAATATAGCACGCGTGGTGCTGTTCTGTTGACGGTAGGGATTTGTCGATGAAAAAAAAAACAGAATTGAAAGAACTAGTGACATAATGTAGTTGTATTTTTTTTAATAGTTTTTTTTTTTTTATTAAAAGTGCATATTTGACAACTTGGTCATTCATTTTTAATAGTTTATCAATGACTATATAGAAACAGAAACCATTAAATGTTAAATTGAAATAATCGAGGATAACTTACTCTTATATATTTTTGTGTCGAGAATGATTGTGAATAAGAATATAATCAAATTGTGAAAGTTTAATTTTTGTTTGTTGAAAGAGTTTTGAGAGAGAGAGAGATTGTAGATATGTGAAAACCTGGTGTCATTATTAAATTCGAACAATTTGTTGAAAGCAATATTAAAATGGAAGTTATAACAAGTTTGGATGTATAAATTAGCCGAGATACCACTGGATAACTCTGATGTCATTTTAACGTTCCAAAATCATCGAGAATGATCGTAAATAATAATAAAGAAGAGGGGTTGAACCAAAGTAAAACCTGGGACACCAGTACTGTACCGACCCACTGAGTGGAACTACTAATCACAGAAGAGCGAACTACAACCGAGTATAGAGAACACTCTGAGTACATAAGAAGGGGCAACAGCAGTCGTCGGCACACTTACCTATGAGCCGCCTAGAAGAACACCTAGACCGCTACCATATCGCCTTTGGATAATGTCTACCTCAAACACCAATGAATCACAATCTGTAAGCCCGGAAACCAAGGAGATTTGGAACAACACCGAACGTGAAAGCCAACACACTTGGGTGATGATAAAGATTTTTGTTCTTTAAAAAAAGGAAGGAATGGAAGAGCTGGTGTTATTTGATTAAAACTGTTGATAGAAACTTGAAGGAAATATTGTAACGACAATAATAAGAAGTTAAGATGAAGTCTGGAATCTTGATGACAAAGGATAATTATAATAAATGTTTTCAGCTTTTAAAACAGTTGTGAACAATATACACCGAAGATGTTTTGAAGATATACAATAATAGTTAACTAAGATGGACATTAATAATAGGGAAATTTAACATTAAATGTTTACTAAAGGATATTTCAGTATTGCATCAAAGAAGAGGAAAGTGTTTGTGAATAATGGGTTACACTAAACCAAAACAACCCAATAAAAGAATTAAAACGTCACGCCTTGTGCGATAAGTAATATATTAACTATAATTTATTGATATTAAAAAAATCGGATAAATTATTATAATATTGTAATAATGATACAATACCCAATTTTTAAACAATATCAAGTTTATAATAGTTTCTCCAGAATGGTTATTTTTATTTTGTAGTTGAAGAATTAAATTAATGAGTCACTTATATTTTGACAGTGATACCCATCCCTGGTTGCAAGTAAAGGAAACAGTAACAGCAGTACAACTGTTTCAAACGTCCTTTACATCTGTCTTTATTCCACTTGCAGTGGCGTCAGTCACGGGGACGGCGCGGGGGGCACAGTCAGCAGAACGGGAGTTAGATGTACAGATATCATTAATCAAAATGTTATTAAGATAAAGACGACCGAAAGACATTGGCTGAGACATAATTATTTTATTTACATATTTATGGCAGCTGCTATTTGCATACTGACGTGTACAACCCTGTATAGTACATGTCTGTTATAAATCAGCACAAACACACTTCTCAGGACCGGCCTTTCATTTATTTATCGGAGAGTAAACCTCCGTTTTAACTCAACACCAAATGAAAGCTCGTAGAGTTATATTCCATATCTTAGAAAAATATGGTAGGTGGATTTTCTGCTTACAGAACAAATATTTCAGTGTCTTTAATCTTATACAGAAGACCTTAAAGAATTGTTCCAAATCATCTTGGTTTCCGGGTTTGTAAACCATTGTCCATTGTTATTTCTGCCTGACATTTCGTTTACAACTGCAGAAGTGTCCTCCTTGGCAGATCACGATTTTATCGACTATTAAGAAAGCATCTTCGCTATTGGGATTTATAATTAGAAATGCTAAGAGTTTTACAAATATAAATGTTATAAAATTATTATATTTCTCTTTAGTTCGCTCACGCTTAGAGTTTGCATCAATTATATGGCACCCAAATTACTATATGTATGATAATATGGTTGAGAAAGTACAAAAAAAATTCTTAAGATATTTGTTCTTCAAACAGTTTGGATATTACACTTATTTAATACCGTATTATCAACATTTGAAAACATTTCATATTATGACTCCATTAAGTGTTAGACGTAAAGTTGCTGGTTTGATGTACATTTATGGCCTAATCAATGGCCATATTGATGATAATGTTACATATACATACATACATATACACAATAGCCTTACATATTCCTACATTTTATAGTCAAAGTTCTAATATTTTCAATATCCCACGGAGTCGAACAGTTCATCGCGCTTCTTCTCCCATATATGGTATGTTAATGTTATATAACAGCTTGTCTTCAAAATTAGACATTTTTAAAATGACTAAAACAACGTTTAAAAAATCATGCTTTAATTTACTATCCGGTGACTAATGGCCAAATATCGGTAATAAAACATTGTCGTCTGTTGGTTTGTACTGGTTAAAATGCATTTTGTTTTTTGTTTACTTGTTACGTAAAATGTAATTTCAACTGTAATTGGGGTTTATACCCTGTTGTTGAATTAAAGTAAATAAATAAATAAGTGTGTCGATGACTGGTGTCTTCTTTGCTACTACGACCGAGTAGAAAACACACTCACGCTTAGACACCAGTCAGCCGCCAAAGTGCCACAACCCTTTTGATAATATCAACCGCAGTTATAGATGAAACCTGAGGTAGAAATACCAATAGATTACGGCCTATAACAAACCCCGAAACCAAGAAGATTTAATTATTACAAAATATTATTGTAAAGTTTAAAATCTATATATTTAAAACACAAGCCCTATTTGTCTAGCCAATCCGCCAGCAATCTCAACTCAACCGATTGACACAATTTTTTTTAAACTGAAGCCTATAGTCCACAGATGTGTTATTACTATTTTTTGTTTTGTGAAATTTCGTTAAAAGGAGTGATTTCAAGCGATAATAGTAAAGAAGACGAGGGGGCTAGTGGGGTGAAGAGGAACGTAAACAGTGAAAATCCATCGATGTTTACGATACATGAGTGTGAGAGAAACGCAAATATATACGCGGTCGGAGATTATGCAAACAGTTTGACGAGTCGACTTTGACAACTGAAGTACCTATATATTTAAATTAGTTTTTAGCTCGAATATTCAAAACATTAATAAACAATTAAAATTTTATTTTATTTTGCAAATAATTTAAGAAAGTGTAAGTTTGTGTTAATTTAATGACAAAGTAGAGTTTTTAAAGATTAGACTGTACCAAGTCTAAAGTTTGATCTCAGATCAGAAAAAACAGTGATAATTAGGTTAGATTTTTAACATTAATTTTGGCAGCTCTTGCGGGGTATAACCATGACAACGATAAACAGATCTCGCATACATTTTTGTTGAATTTATAACAAATTAAATATATAGACAACTTGATGGATCAAGCTAAATCAAAAGAAAAATAAATGTAAATGGAAGCTAATTCAAGAGGAATAACATTATTGTCCTAGGTCTGTGTCAAAATATCGATTTTTTAAAACAATAAGAAGATACATGCAGAAAGTTTTGCACGGGTACACTAGTAATAATTATTTTCCGTTCTTATCGTCGGTAATATTTATTGACATGAATTCTTAAATAATGGAAAAATAAAAATAATATTTAAGAGTCTGTTCAAAATATTTTATCCCGAAGCGTGAAACCGTTACCTTCTGTAATTAGTGAAACCTTAATCCGTGTCTGTGCGGTTCCTACTCTGTTCTTAATGGGATGCCATTTTGCATAAACGTGAACAGTCACACAGTGATCCATGGGTCGTTGTTGAGTTCCCTGGACTGTGTTCTTCGTCCCCTTTCCTCTTTGCGATACACGCACCCCGTTCCGTCCCACTGTTGTTATTCCTCCACCTCCTGTTCTGTTCTGTTGTTGGCGACGCTGCACTAAGTCTCTTGAACGCGGCTCGGGCCATTAAAACAAACCTATTTATATTATTACTGAACATAACAGCCGTTTATGATATCAAATTTATCTCCACCTACGAAGAACGCTCATAACACGTAACTGCTAGGTTATGCCTTCCTTGTTATATATATATATATATAGAAAACCATAAATCAGAGTGCTTTGATTTGTTGGAATTATAAAGCCAATCAAGAAAAATATACTGGCCAAGTGCGAGTTGTAACGATTAGCTTTGGACTTTTTCGGATAAGCTCACGTAATCGTCTCGTAATATAATTTAAACTATTTGTGCTAAGTATTGAGACAATTAAATAAATAAATTTTAATAAAATTAATAAACAATTTAAAATATTTATTTTGAATGTTTTATTATAAAATTGTTGTGAACAAGATATCTTAGAATGTACACACAGAAAATTTCTGATATTTTAATGTGATTGGAATTGACAAAGTGAAAAATAATCAATTAAATGACACATGCAAAAAGAAATTTGGATCGGTAGATCACCAAGTACTCCAGATTCTCCCTGATGTGGTCTAAAAGAAATATTTCAACACTTTTTCACAGCTTATTTTAATACATTCTCTTTCAACCCTTTAAAACCTACTGCCTTTTTTCAGACAAAAAACATATTTTTTTCTTTATTTCACTGCGTCGTTCAACATGCCAAAACCAAAATTGACACGCGCCGTGACAAAACAAATAGACAAGTACAGTAAATACCCAATTCTAATTATTACCTCTAAACTACGTACAATGTAATCTAAAAGTTTTGAATCGTTACAGAGTCGAACTCGCGCACTAAGGTCTCCCTACTTTTAGAAACCGACTTATTTTTTGTGATGAAAATGATGGTGCTATTCTGTTAGGACAAGAATTTAAGATGAAGGAAGGTTTGGTTGAGGATCATAAAATAAGCTATACCAGTGTTTCGCTAGTGGCCAACGTTTCGAAAAATTTATTTTTATCTTCAGGGCCTCAAGCTGGTCAAGTAGTGGTAAATTGTTCTAAACAGTATACATGTTACATGATCATAATTATTATAAGTTAATACAATTATTTTGAACATATCTTATTATAAAAAAATTAATTAAAAAAATTATTCGATTTTTATAAAATTGTCAAAATTAAAATATTTATTTGAGAATTTAATTTAAACAAATTTGAGAACTTTCTGTGTGCTTCTATTCGATACTGAAGGCTGTTAATTTTTTGTCATTTTCTTACAAATACAACATCAAATAAGTTAAAGTGAGATAAACCATACTCATGTGATTTTTTTATATGGCTGTCATATTTCTATTATACTAGCGGACCCGGCGAACTTCGTACCGCCTAACAGTATAATATATATATATATATATAGCGGCCCTGTACGTGCTTCGCTACGTATAAAGTGAAATAATAAAACAATTATTTAATTGGAACATCTATCTATCTATTTTATTTATTTTAAAATATACATGGACGTATATGTGTGTATGTCGAGCACTCCGGCTGCGCCGTCGTGCCCGGTGCAAAAGAACGAATGGGGAAGGAAGAAAAAAAATTTAGGGGTGGACTACCCCTAACATTTAGGGGGATGAAAAATAGATGTTGGCGAAGTGACACCTGTAAATGACGATTGATCAGTTTTCGACCGGAGAGGAAAAATGATTAAATTACTAAAATGGCTATTAAAAAATAAGGGTTGATCGTAGAAGGGTGAAAATTGAGGATTGTATGTATTTTTGTATGTTGTATCATAAAAAAATAGAAATTAAAAATTTTGTCTAAAAAATAAAATAAAAAAATTAGGGGTGGACTACCCCTAACATTTAGGGGGATGAAAAATAGATGTTGGTCGATTCTCATAGATACCGGATAAGCACAAAAAATTTCATCAAAATCGGTCAAGCCGTTTCGGAGGAGTATGGCAACAAAAACTGTGACACGAGAATTTTATATATATAGATAACGCGGAGACAAGCACCACAGCCATAGTTCAAAACAAACCGTGCGATGTCATTAGTGTACATGTCAATATTTGTTAGAACTACTTGGCTTTTTGAAAAGCCTCAAAGTGGTTTTAATACTGCAAATAATAATTCATGGATACTTAACTTCTTTTTAAGGGTATGATATTTGTCAAACAACGAATGTGACCAATAATTAGCTCATAAATACGTCATACGGACACTACGAAACCCTATTATGTGTGTGGCCAACACGTGCTTGGCCGATTTTATTTTCTTCTTACTGCTTACCTCTATAAAATAACTTTATTACCGAGCGGAGTGACGTAGTGGTGAGTGCACTAGACTCGCATTCGGGAGGTACCAGGTTGGAATCCCGGCGGGGGCAGATGTGGCTGAGACTTTTTCCTGCTGCCTCTCGCCGAGAAACGGTAATTCCTGTACGGGCCATCTTGTTGAGGTTTTCCATGGTTTCCCTCAATAATTCCAGATAAATATCGAGATGGTTCCTTATTCAAGGCCGATTACATGTCAAACTCATGTGTCAAAATTTGCCTACCTTATCTTAATGTCCTAAATTTCATTCATTTGCCCATATTATTATTATTAATTAAGTGGAAGTTTAAAAATATAGAAAAAAACGGGCGTCTGTTATGGTATAAAGTCGAGAAACGGACTTAAAACGCAATATTATTATTATTATTATTAAAGTAACTTTTTTAATTAAATACATACTTTAATAATGATGGAATATATCCCGAAAACTGGGAAACTCCCGCAAATATGCATTTTAAGTGTTCAGTTTAGAATAATTATTAATATTCATCTTGTACAATTTTTTTCACCTATTTATATGGTAGATGAGTCGGTCTATGTCACTAAAACTATTTTTTCATTTAATTTTTGACAAATTCCACTGAAGAAATATTTCAAACTTTTAATTCACTTTTTACAGAAAAAAGTTTGCTACAATTTAATTAAAAATTACTGAAACGGAAATTATAACTTTATCGGTATTCATCTGTAGGTACTCTATACCTATATAATATTTTTCTCGGTGTTTTTCTAATTGCAATGAAGCAACTATCTTAGATGTGCAATTCTGTCAATAAAATTGTATATGGTGTTTAAGAAAATGCTTGTATTTTACTGTTTTCTTTCTTATTTTTTATTTTCAGTATGTGTATTTTGTTTTTCTTTTAGTGTTCTTATTCTTAGTCTTCTGAAGCCTAATATTTTCGCATGTAATTCTTTTTGGAAATCTTCTTGTTTACATATACAGTGTAACTCCATTTAGCATCACTCGATATAACGACACACTCCTTAAAACGTCGAAATTGCTTAACTCTAGTTGGTTTACTTTGTTGCTCATACAATGACACACTCTAAATAACAACACACCCACTCTAAATAACGCCAACAATACGTCATCATTAAGCAATAAACAGTACTTGTTTGTTATTTTGTTGCTTTGTTGTCGGCATCATGCGTACCGAAGAATCTAAGAAATTTGTTCTTTTGTTTGTTGGGATTATCTTTTATATGTTTAGCTCTGCTGTTGTAATTTGTGATAGTTGAATGTTTGTTGATCAGTTGTAAATTTTATATATTGAATAAATACATATTATAGTAAAAAAATATTAATGGATTGTTTCTTCTCTCCGTTTAAAGACAACTTTCAATAACGCCACAAAATTCCACAGTCCCTTGAGTGTCGTTATATAGAGTTTACACTGTATATATATTTTTTAATCGCTTTGTTAGGAAACCGCGAAATTGGTTATATTAATTTTAATGAAGATTTTCTATAACTAAAGGTGATACATCACTTCCATAATTTTCTGTCGTTACGATGTGGAAAATTCAATTTTTGCACATAGCTGCTTTATATGCATGTACAAAGATTTGTAAAGTGATCCTTTACGTACTAGTGCGGTAAAGTTAAGCAAGGCTGATCTCGCTATACAAATTCCGTAGTAAACCACTCTTTGTCAGTTGTTTTTTATATGCTATACCTACTATTAGAAGTGACGTTTAGTCATTAGTTAACTGTGAAAAATTTGGTAAATAAATGAAAAACAGGTATTGTAGAGCAGATACGTGCAAAAAATACCATATATATATATCGTGCGAAATGGTTATACGATTCGCGTGACTGTAAAAACTCGCTAGCGTTCGTTTTAAACTAAATGTCATAACTCGCTCCTTTATTACGACACTAGATATACAATATACCGTTTTAATAAGATGTAGAGCACTTAAAAAAGTATATTATCTAAAAACTACTCCTTGAATAAGTGTAAACATTATATTTTATTGACACTGCAGTTCTCTAACATCTGGTATATTACATATAAAATAAAATTGTAAAAACTTACATTTAATGATCGAATTTATTACTTTAAACATACACTTCAACTAGTTATTAACTTCTTTTCTGCAACTTGACAGCTATGTATTACAATGTTTGTTGCTATGAAATAAAAATAACTAGAATTATTTATTACTCCAAATTAAACAAACACTTGTAATAACGAATTAAGTAAATTTTCGTGCGAGTATATTATATATATGGTCGCAGTGAGGATGGGCACTGTTAAACTTTACCGCTAGAGGCGCCACCTCGATTTGTGGACAATTCCTAGTACAGTGTACAAAATAAGTTTAATTAAAATAATAAATCATTGACAATGCCGATATGTGTTGTGTTTATCAATGTTCAAATTATAAAGGTTTTGTATTTCGAACGGATTTGGAACTGAAAAAGAAGTGGTTACATGCTATCAGAAAGGAAAAAGCACGTTTTCCTATAAAAACCAATCATAACTTAGGCAGCTATATACCTGCTGCCATCTATATTACGTTTCTCATGTGCCCATCTCCATTACCATTAAGTATTAATAACACAGATATAGCTATTGTTTGTTGCAATTGTTAAGGAGCATCCATTGTTGCATCGCTAGGTTGATTTTTTAGTTGATTCTTTTTTTTAACAGCGTGTAGAAATCAAATAGACGAACAAATATTTCAAGTAACTGTTTTATCAAAACTCAAAAATGAAAGAGAAACGGGCTTTCAAAGTTTTGTTAAATTTTATCAAATTTTGAGGTCGGTCCTGGCGTTATGTTATGTTACTATGGAAATATGTTATGTCATTATCAAGTATTCACAGAAATTGTTCGATGTTGTTCCCGTTTTGATGAACACAAAGATGTGTGCTTCGTAGCCATGCTTGTAGTAGCGCTAAAGGCCTTCCGCGAATTATTTGGGACGCATTTCCCATTCATGCTATCATTTATTCTTCTGTGTTAACCGGGTCTTTGAGCTAATTAAATAAATTTTAAAAAATCTAATTAAACTTTGAACGGCTGTTTCTCTCTTATTTCTGAGTTTTGATAAAAAAGTTACTTATAATATTTGCTCGTCTATTTGATTTCTAAACACTGTTAAAAAATAAGAATCAATCTAAAAATTATTAGAAATAATATAAAGCGTTTAAAAATGTATTCAATCTCTCCACTATCACGGTGGACTGAGTGAATATAATTTTCCCTTAAACTCTATAATATTTCGGCCAGTAGTGTTAAATGTCGCAAGTCGCTGTTGTTGCACGTGTTTGTGGACATACTTTAGAGCCGGTATATCAGTCCGATCTTAAGTGGAAAACAAAGTGTGAAACACACAGGCGTTATATAAGAACCAACGTATACATAATACATGTAATCAGTCACGGTTCACGTTCCCATGTGTTTACCAGCGGCTATCAAAATGTTTGTATCAACAGTACCTACACAGAAACATATTCGACACAGTAGTTGTACTACTGATATATTGTGTAGAATGTGCGGCGTGAGAAAAATACAAGTTAAAAAAATGTTTAATACCTCTTAGTTCGTTTTAATTTATTACATTTTTTTAAATTTATTTTATTATTTTCTTCTTTTTAGTAAAAATATAAAAATATTATATGGCTCATAGGGGGTAGAACCCGCGACCTTTGCGTTGTTACCACGACGCTCTAACCAACTGAGCTACGACCGATGAGCGCGAGGCGTCGTACAACGGTAAATAAGTAAGAATTAATTATATGTATTTGTTAAAATATTTTTGTTTCTTTCATTATTTTCTTCTTAATTTTAGTATTTTCTCGTATTGTTATCTAATTCTGAGTTATGTTAAAAATTTCAAGTCTCTATCTCATCAGAAAGTTAGTTTAAAAACAATTACAACATTCCGCCCGACATACACGAAAAGCGAGTTAATACAATTTAATTTATTTAGTACATTTGGTAGGATTCCACACAATGAAAAACATACAAATATTGTTACAAGAACGGCACTTTAACAATCTCGCCTATTTTCAAAATAAATACGACCCATCATTTTATTTTGAATTTAAAAATTGCTACCCAATTTTTTCCGAAAGAACAAAGTATTGACTAGTGGATGCCGCCGTAGTAGATAGTCACTCTATTTTAAATTAACATGTGGAAAATAAATAGTTGAGTTAATAAATTAAATGGCATTTAAATCTTAGATTAACGTCTGATTAGAACTCTTCAATAAATAAAATAATCGACCAATTTTTCAGACAATATATTAACAAAAAATATAATTAATACATTAACATTTCGATCGAAACATTAATGTATTAATTATATTTTTTGTTAATATATTGTCTGAAAAATTGGTCGATTATTTTATTTATTAAAGTAGTATATGGCATTTAATTTAATTTAAAATAGTTTGCACTTTGTTACAAATCTATACACCTAATTGTGGAAGAATGAAACAAATAATGAAATGAAAACTTTCAAAAAGTTAGTTCAAATATCTATAAAGTTAGAAATCGACTCGCGAATATGAAATAAGAAATGTGGTGTAGGAACGGGACTGTAGGGTGGTGGATCGGGATTATGTGGAGGATCGGTTTATTTTTTCAATAGAAACTTTAAATTTCTAAAACACGAAAAATATATTCCTCTTTGAAATACGTATTATTGAATTCATTATTATTATTAAGTTTCTTTTTGACGTGATAACGTCTTATAAATTGATGAATCACCAATATTATAAATTGATAAAACACCGGCTGCATGTACGAAAAAGTGTAACGTAACGTTCCTAACGTTCCTAACGCGTAACGCATAACGCATAACACGTAACGTTCCGCCTGACCCTGTGCGTGCTTTTTGCTAATTTCTCGCTCAATTTAAATCAGATCGGTTTGAAACCAGTCTTAAACGAAAGAGGAGAACATTTTACATAGATTTCGTATAACAGAATTTGCCTAAACAGTTTTTGACGTGATAACGTCTTATAAATTGATGAATCACCAATATTATAAATTGATAAAACACCGGCTGCATGTACGAAAAAGTGTAACGTAACGTTCTTAACGTTCGTAACGCGTAACGCATAACGCATAACGCGTAACGTTCCGCCTGACCCTGTGCGTGCTTTTTGCTAATTTCTCGCTCAATTTAAATCAGATCGGTTTGAAACCAGTCTTAAACGAAAGAGGAGAACATTTTACATAGATTTCGTATAACAGAATTTGCCTAAACAGTTTTTTTATACAAATTTATATAGAAAAATATTTTATACAAATTTATATAGAAAAATATTTTATACAAATTTATATAGAAAAATAGCTGTATAAATGCAATGTTGTCTAATGCATGGCGCGACGCGGTCGGTTGTCTTTGTTTGCCGTACATGGAAATTAGAAGCAAACGTATGTCTTGTCTTAACATGAAAACGGCTGCATTTCTAATGTTTAATTCAATTTTTTGACATTAGTATATTAATGCAACGCCTTCTAAGTTAAGTATTGGAATAACTTATTATTATTAGAACATAATACTTTGTAAGTTGCAAACGTCACTTTTGACATTTCTTATCATTCCGACACCAAGGATAAGCGGATTGAAACCAAATTTTGGGAGGTTTAGGTTATGTATTACGGAATACGTTATCACGTAAAACTATCGTCCGTAAACCGACTTTACAGACAACCAATTTTTTTGGTAATTACATAGGTATAAGCAAAATGTGTTCTGGTGTGAGTTATGCATTTTCAGTTTAACTAGTGGTCGTTCAGTCAGTGGTCGAAATACGACCGCGATTCTTAAAATTTTTAAGTTCAAACGTTATTGAGGTTCATTCGTTGTTCTATGGAACCAAGCAGGGTGGCGTAGAGGTGAGAGCCGTAAACTCGCACTCAGCAGGTACCGGATTCGAATCCCGGAGGGGGCAGATGTGGCTGGGACTTTTTCCTGCTGCCTCTCGCCGAGGAAACAGTAATTCCTGTACCGGCCATCTTGTTGATGTTTTCCATGGTTTCCCTCAATAATTCCAGATAATTAATATCGAGATGGTTCCTTATTCAAGCCATGGTCGATTACCTGTCAAACTACCGTGTCTAATGTCCTAAAATTCATTCATTCGCCTATATTGCTATTAATTAAGTGGGAGTTTAAAAATGTAGAAAATAACGGGAAGTGTGATAGATGGAAAATAGTAATGGTGCAAATGGTGTCGAAAAACGGACATTAAATGCATTAATATTATTATTATTGTTGTTATTATGGCATTCTCCTAAATCAATTTTTAATTCGTATTCATTAAAACGAAGAAATATAAATATAATATTTGTACTTACAACACTGTCAAAATACACATGCGTTTATGTATGGTGTGATATTCTATTAACATTCAAATGTAAGACGTTCAAAAAACAGATTTTTCCGATAAAGGTTAAATTCTCTTTTCTTTGTTTGTATCACGAATGCCTGAAAACAAATTTCATTCAGTTTTTCAGCCAGTTATCGCGACTTAATTCAGTTAGACTCCCTGTGTGTATGTTATATAGGGGAGTTAGGGGAGGCAGCCAATGCAGATAATACGATAGCGTTATCGGATAATATATTCTGATCGGAAGTCGTGCGTTATGTGTACATAGAGAAAGAGAGACAGAGAAAGAGAGAGCGAGAATGGTATGGTACAGTGGGGAGCGTCCCTCCTGCAGTGGCCCCCCAGTGACGGTGGCGGTGTGTCACGCACCGGGTACTACCAGGAGCGTCTCAACCTCGATCATCGATGCTAGATTTGAATGTAGACAAGACAACTTCAAATAAACTCGACTATAGCTCTGTAATTTGATTGTACCATTTTTACTTAAATTTTAAGAGTTACTGAAATAATAATTTAATTCTACAGTAATCACTACATTTATAATAATAATAATGATAATAATAATAATGCGTGTAACGTCCGTTTCTCGACTTTATGTCATAACAGACGCCATTCGCATCATTACTATTTTCCATCTATCACACTTCCTGTTATTTTCTACATTTTTTCAATTCTACTTAATTAATAACAATGGGCGAATGAAGAAATTTTAGGACATTGGGATATGGTAGGCAAATATTGAGCATAAGAGTTTGAAAGGTAATCGACCATGGTGGCCTTGAATGAGGAACCATCTCGATATTTTATCTGGAATTATTGAGGGAAACCATGGAAAACCTCGACAGGATGGCCGGTACAGGAATTACCGTACCTTGGCGAGTGGCAGCGGGATAAAGTCCCAGCCACATCTGGCCGCGCCGGGATTCGAACCCGGTACCTTTATACATCAGGTGCAAAAAAAAAAACGATCATAATTTCACTTTTTGTACAGACATGTTAAAACCAATAAATTGTCTCTACAGTTCTCTAAAAAATATCACTAAAGCTGGACTAAAAATACAAAAGTTATCGTGCTTGAAGCTTAATAAAAATTTTAAGACAGTCGTTTCTTTTGCACCTGAGACAGTGCAAAGTTCGTCGCGTGCGTTTTCCTCTGTTTCTACTGAGCGGCTTTGAATGCGTATTATTTTCTGCGAACAGCGTCATCCTAATAATTTTTATGTGTTCTTTGTAAAAATTCACTCGTATCATTTTTGTAGAAGTGAATTCTAAACAGTAAATGAATTCTCGAACATTTTGAGATTAACGTGAAACGAACTAACAAAAAACAAACTTTAGACATAGACAAACCACCATAATATGATTGTTCATTCTGTCTAACAATGGCAATCAATGGTCTATACGCTTACAAAGTGTATATCTCCGTTATTATATGCAATCATGAATCATTTGTTGTTGATTCGAATAATGCTACTAAGAGGGTAAAATAAAGTTATTTTTATATGAACTGCTTTGATTACATCGAGATATTTGATAAGCAATTTGTTACGGATTTAATCCGTAACTAAATGAACACTTGTTAGCCATTTACGATAAACAAGAACAATCGATATTTTATTTAACTAGCTTTTCCCGCCGATTTTTTGCCTATGACTCAGTAGAACTTGATGATCCCGCGTGCCTTTTCTAAACTAGTGTGACCTGTGCGAATTATTCGCACTAAATAAGTATAATAATTATCACTTTACAAAATTATTTTTTAAATATGATTGCAGGTATTCAATTCGTTTCTAATTTTGCACACTGCTTATAAAGTTCTTCTTTTTGTTGTATTACAATATGAGGCTCAGATGACAGATCGAAGAAATATTTTACTAAAATTGTCATATAGAGGCGCAAGTAGCAAAAGCGTTGAGCTAAGCCAGATGGCATCATGCAGCATTGCTGTGACGTTGTTCAGCGTTGCTCGCTGTTTCAAAATTATTACCGTCCGATGGCAGTATGCAGTATTGTGTCTGTTGTATTACAATATGAAGGTCAGATGACAGATCGAAGTGTTGACGTTGTTTCAAAATTAAAGCCGTTAGATGGCAGACGTTGTTCAGCGTTGCTGTATTTTAATTAATTTACAAAAATAAAAGCAATAATAAATTTTTTAGTTGTCGATGTCAGTAGAGCAAGCAATTATCTGTAAAATGATATATAATTTATGTGGAGAAATTGTGAGGTTTTTTTATAAAAAGGGAGGCAAACATCTTTAACCTTAGCGTACTAATATATATGATAAAAAGATACAGTAAAGTTTCTTTTGATTTTTTTTTTATGTCAAATCGAAATCTATTTAAAGTCAAGCATGAAACTTAGTCTAATGATAATAGGTATATTTTGAAGATAGTTGCCTTATGTAAATCGCCTATATAGATATTTCGATCTGGAAAATGATTTTTTCCGTGTACAAAATAAGAACCAAATCTAGTGGTATCGGCAAGGAAGGAATGCTCGGTCGTGTCAACTGCACATTTCATCGCGTACGTTTTTCCCCTCAATCCCTTCTGAATACAATGTCATATCCATTCTCTGATAGCAATACAAACGCCTTCACCTGAACGATTTATTCATTTTCTGAATAAGGTAGACATATCAATTGTGTTGTTAACTTCTTTATTATTAAAGATTGGCTGTCTCTTCGATACGAATGAATTAATATTTTTTTTCTTAAAAATACCACCAAGAGAAAAATATTTTTTTAATAGATCCATAACGCATTGTTATGCTGGAAATAAATAGTGCCTATATTTTATTCAAATATTTCATACACATTAAAATTGCAAAAAAGGAACATTTTCTAAAAATATTGTAAAAATTTGAAAAAAAATATTCCATCCAATTTGATGCGACGGGGCTATTCCAACTTCAAAAATATTGACGTTGGATATCTTATAATAAAAAACATAAAATTTCTCAAATCTTTGATTAACGTCTGATTAGAACTCTTCAATAAATAAAATTATCGACCAAACGTTAATCGTTTAATGTATTATTGATATTTTTTGTTAATATATTGTCTGAAAAATTGGTCGATAATTTTATTTATTGAACATAAAATTTCTGCTAACCGCGCGTACGGCGACGCGGGTAGCGGATATTATTAAATATTATGATATTTGCCAGTCGTTCTGCATGGTTACCTACATAATAATATGTTATCAAGTCATGTAAAAATTAACCAAACATGTTTTTTTTCAAAATATATCCGAAACTATAAAGTTCATAAAAAAAAATTTTACAAAACTTTTTGTAAAAATAAATAATACAACAAACCGTTGTGAAAAGAATACATTATGTTACAGCAATTATCTCTTCTGCATGTGCGCCGATTTCCCCCCAACACAATAAGGCTCTTCATATTTGTATATCAAATATTCTCCCAAAATTTCGTTTCAATCCGCTCATCCGTTTGACCGGTATCGTGTTCACATGACCTTTTCCAAAAATTTGTTTCTTAGATTTGGAAGATCTCAAAACGAAAAATATAGTAAAATTTTAAAAAGTAATTTTTAACCTAAATTAGTACCTACCGCATTCTCCACTTTGTAAAGTTGGAATGGTAAAATCCGCCAGCATATTTTTTGAACATAGTATAGTTACCTTGTTAGTTTGCATATTATTATGTACCATTTTAGCAGCACCAACTGTATGCATATCATGTGATTTATATCCTAGCAGTGTTGTCAAACTTCTGTTAACTGTAACTTACATTATACATAAACACACACCTAACCCGTGTCGGATTATGCTAACATACAGGGATGCACCTATGTTGAATGTATTAACCGGGTTAATTTACACCAAATCCAGTTGAATAACATTGTTTGGATTAATTTCTCAGTTCGAAATAATTACTATAGTGTTGTTATTAGAAGAGACTTTGGATTGCGCATTCATAACTGCAGTAGTTTGACCGTTTACATATGTGTAGAATATTAACAATATAATATTATAGACAAACTAGCTGTAATCTGCGACTTCGTTCGCGTGGAATTTGTTTGTTCAGTTTGCAGAGTTTAAGAAAATACTTCCCAATTTTTTTATAGCCTAAGTTACTCTTTATAACATCAGTTATCTGCCAGTGAAAGTACCGTCAAAATCGATCCAGTCGTTTCGGAGATTCGCCGGACCAAACACAGACAGACAGACAAAAATTTTAACATTTGTTGTTTGTTATAAGTACTGTGTAAACTCTATATAGCGACACGCAAGGGACTGTGCACTTTGTGGCGTTATTGAGAGTTGTCGTTAAACGGAGAAAAGAAATATACATTAATATTTTTTTTCTTTGTTCTTCCATATTGTCGATACGATCGAGCGACTGAATTCAAAGCGCCTTCCAACCATTTTTACTCGCCATGTTCACAGTTTGCAAGTTTGTGGGCAGCTTAGAATATGATAAGCAGCTGTGCTAAACATATGAAAGATAATCCCAACAAACAAAAGGACGAATTTCTTAGAATTTTCGGTACGCATGATACCGACAACAAAGCAACAAAATAACAAACAAGTACTGTTAGTCTGTTTGCCTATAAGCACTATACAGATCAAACGGATAGTGGATCAAAACCAAATGTTGACAAAGCGTTCGATAAAAATGGTTTATAGAATATCTTCTTCTCATCACTAACTCTCGAAGTAAATAGTTTTAAGTTCTTAATTGACCCAACCACATCAACAAATACTGACACAAGTATTCTATCCATTTAACAACAACACTCAATATCTTCCCGCCGAAGGTCTTCCCCCTTAAAACGTAATGTATTGACCCAGCCTAAGTTGACCAAAAGTCAATATACTCACAATTCCTAGCCTTCACCGATCACCTCGCATTTTCTGATTGATAGACGTATTGTTGTGACCAAAAAAAGGATATCAGACTGTGTGACAGGTTGATGAATATTACGTTTCTTCAGTTTAAAATACCGTGTAGGGGGCGAAACTACCGTTTACTAGACATAGGAAAAATCGTTACTATGTGATTACAGTGACTGTTATTCCAGTTACACAAAATGATTTTTGTGTAACTGACTTAATCACGCGTCAATCCCGACCGAGCAAACACTCGTTCGGACATTACATCGGCGTTGGTCGGCTACTCGGTTGGAGCGACGTGATTGCGGTGACATGGAACAGCATACGTTGTTTTGGAACGTAGTTACCTCTTGTCAAATCACAGTGATAATTTTCGACGGCAGGTTGCAGTGATTTTTTCACCGTGAAGTTATTTATTCCCCAACTCTACCGTTCACAAAACTTCTAATGATTGAAGCACAATTTTTTTATTTTTGTTATTTTTTTTGTATTTTAATTATGTTTTTCTCTATAATAAAAAAAAACTACTAATATTTAAATGAAATCGGTTTTGTTTGCGGTTATATTTGGATATCTAGTTTTCTATGGTAGCGTAGCAGAGGTCATTCGACGCTATGAAAACAATTCTAACATGAGATAGGAGAATCTCTGTTGTAAAACAAACCCACACAACAGGGGCGCAGCGCCCACTTACAGGTGACGCCTGTATGATTTATACCGACCCATGCCATGACCTGTCGCTCCGACGTCACCAAATTGATTTTTATTTAGATATAATGTTCAACTCAGCCAGTTTTGTATATATAGGGTTTGACAAAAATTAATTTGTCTGTTTAAGGGCCGATTTGACAAACATATATATTAATACGTTAAGAGTATTCGTCCCTGTAAACACCCCCTGCACCCTTCATCTCAAATCTTTTCCCCTCGCCTAAAAACGGTTCGCGCTTTTCCGACGCTATTTTTAAAGCTAGAGGGTTCTGGTAAACGCCAAATGAAAGACAAAGAATCAGACTACAGATCCTTCAGGCGAATTTTTTAAAAAACAGTTTCGCCTACGTGTGAAATATTACGTAACTTATTATTTTTTTCAAAAGGTTGTAAGTTTTTTCAGGATTTTTTTTCAAAAAAAATTCGCCTGAAGGATCTGTAGTCTGATTCTTTGTCTTTCATTTGGCGTTTACCAGAACCCTCTAGCTTTAAAAATAGCATCGGGAGAGCGCGAACCGTTTTTAGGCGAGGGGAAAAGATTTGAGATGAAGGGTGCAGGGGGTGTTTGCAGGGACGAATACTCTTAAGGTAAAGATGTTTGCCTCCCTTTTTAGAAAAAAACACAAAATTTCTCTACATAAATTATATATATTTTTACAGATAATTGCTTGCTCTACTGACATCGACAACTAAAAAATTTAATATTGCTTTTGTTTTTGTAAATTAATTAATTAACAGCAACGCTGAACAACGTCTGCCATCTGACGGCTATAATTTTGAAACAACGTTACTACTTCGATCTGTCATCTGACCTTCATATTGTAAATACTGCATACTGCCATTTGACGGGCAACGCTGAACAACGTCACAGCAATGCTGCATTATGCCATCTGACAGCTTAGATCAACGCTTTTGCTACTTGCGCCTCTATATGACAATTTTAGTAAAATATTTCTTCGATCTGTCATCTGAGCTTCATATAATAAAACAAAAAGAAGAACGTTATAAGCATGTGCAAAATTAGAAACGAATTGAATACCTGCAATCATATTTAAAAAATAATTTTGTAAAGTGATAATTATGATACTTATTTAGTGCGAATAATTCACACAGGCAGGGCCGTAACGTGGATTTTGTGGGCCCTGGGCAAGACCTTCAAATTAGGCACCCCTCAATAAAAAAAAAATTGAGAAAAAACTTCCCATGGTTATAGTTCCTGTTCTTTCACATTTTTAAAGTTTAGTAGGTATATCACTTAATAAATAACACAAAATAAGGAATCTTTAAATTGGTCCTGTCCATATTTTTTGTAAATTTTTTTTCATTTTATATTTATGAAGAAAAACGAATTAAAAATTTATTTAAATTGCATTTTTCTTGCTTTTTTCTCCGCAAACTCATCAATTATATTATTAAAATCTATTTCTTGCACTATGTTAGATTCAATTGATATAATAGACAGGTTCGACAAACGCTGTTGTGAGAGCGACGATCTTAAATAGTTTTTAATTAACTTCAGTTTACTAAAACTTCTCTCGCAAGAAGCGGTGGTGACTGGTAGGGTTAGAAATATTCTTAAAGCAACAACGATGTTTTTGTACGATTCGACTAATTCGAAATCATGTATACTGATGAAGCAGATGACATCGATGACAGTTAAGTTAGTTTAATCCAAGATTAAGTTTTAATCTTGTTTTATAATACCGGGCCTAAGTATTGAGAATTAAATAAATATGTTTTTTTTAAATAAAAATTCTAATAGCATATTCTGGCTTTTTTGGGCCCCGTCTATCTGAGCCACCAGTGGTGTTACTTATATATGTGATTTGTAATATTCATTAAAATACGTATGAAAATAATTGAGATAATTTTTATCGGGGTCTTCTTGGGCCCCTCCGGGGCCCCCCTGTGCCCTGGGCCCTGGGCAAGTGCCCCTATTGCCCCTGCCTAGTTACGGCCCTGCACACAGGTCACACTAGTGTTAGTTTGAAAGTTTAAAATTAAGCTTGAATGAATGAATAAATAAATCATGGGTTATGGCTTAATAGCTCGTTATGCACGTCATCCTAGAATAATTTTTGTGCTCTCCCTTGTCCTGGATCTAGTCCTCCAATAGTTCTCATGAGCTCCAGAAGATTGATGACTAGATTGTCCTAAAATTAAGCTTACTTAATACATTTTTTGTACCAGTCGTAGAGCCTAAACATTTTGAAAAACTTTTTTTCGTCCGATTTCTTTCAAGGTCTTGTTCTGACTTCTGGCCAAAACTCTGTAATTTTCTGAATAAATCAATACACTCAATTAATAGAAAATACTAAAAAAAATTCAACAACAACTGATAGTAGAGTCCCAATTAAAAAATAAAATGCTAAAAAAGTTTCGACAACTTTTGATCGCTTTTAGGGGTGTAGATGTAGTCAAATTTAATAAATTCGATGTAAAAACCGTCATGGTGAAAATTTTTTCCAAGACGTGTATTTAAAGAGGTTATATCTCTTTACGTTTTGAAGATTAATAAATATTTTTGCAGAAGTATTTACTTATAAAATTCAACGTATGTCATCTCATTTTTGTTACACCCCGTATGTAGATTCTCCTCTCTCTGTCTAACATATAACATTCCGACATTCTCTGTCTAGGTGTGTGTTTTTTCTTCCCATTTTTCATTTTTATGATGATAAATTCGCTAACTCTAAATGGCTTATAAATTTCAGTACATGAGATATGTAGGTTAGAGGCTATTATGTTTAACAGGAATATTTATTAATAATAATATTAGTGCCACTTAAACAAATACAATACACCCTGCCACTTGTTCTGATTGATATAATTTTACTTGTTTTTTATAAAATGACAAATAAAGTTCGGGCAAACAAGTTCGTAATTAATTTTCAAATTTTAACAAAAAATGAAACATTTACCTCATAATTTTCAATTTCAAACTTCAGAGATTAAAACACAATCGAATAAATGTTATTTATATTTGTTTATCAACATTTCCCTTTAAATTAATAAAAAAAAAATACTATAATTGGGATCCTTTATATGGACTACTCTATCTGGTGGCGAAACTTACAACTATAATCAGGTAAACATTATGATCAATCGTACTGTGAATCGTGATTTTTTTTATTACAATAATGAAAGCGTTGAATAAATTAATAAATCGCTTATTATGGAACCTGCGAATTCACCTCGTGCAAAAACAGTAATAGGACCACGTCATTTTAATGCAGATGATTAAATATTTTACCAAGAAAGTAGATACCTACTATACTTAGTCTTAATATTGAACACTTAATTTATTAATTGAATAGTTATTATCATTAAACAACATTAAGAACTTTGATAGAAAAAAATAAAGTTTAAAATACATTTTGAGTATTTTTAGGTTAGGGACTTACCTGTTGCAATAAAGTAATGTTTGAATAATATGTTTGCAACGTTCATCAACATCTCTATTTACTACTTTTTCTTTATTAAACAAACACAAACAAAAAATGTGCATCGGCTTATGCCACTAGCAGTGTTTACATGGTATAATTAATAATTCAAAATTAATTATACAATTAAAATATTTACTACTTTTATTTCATGTGGATTACTCTTTCGGAAGTTTGTAAAGCATTAAAATTCACCTTACTTGAAGTTTCTGTTTCACATGATTTTTCCTAATTTTATGATAGGACCGGCATTAAATACACGTCCCCTTTCAAGAAAATTCCTTTTTCGATGATTTGTATCAGCCCAATCACATATTGTGCTGATTCTTATCATTTTATTGCATTACAAAAAATTATCAATTGCACTGTATACTATAGGGACTATGGAAAATTTTACCCCATCGTCGCCATGTTTTTAAAGCTCCGCCCATTTAAAGGAACCCAATACGATTTAATTTTTTTTCTACTTATCGTGTCTACATATTTCTTTTTCGTCAAAGTCTCTAGTAAAAAATGTACTCATTAGCTATGCAGGGACGAAATAATAAAAAGTCAGGGACTTGGTTGATACCGTATTGCGTCGACCAGAGAAAGTAGAAGGGTTTTTCCTAGAGATGAAAATGATTTGACATCTATTATATTTATTATAAGAAATTAAGAAATCTTAGAACTTTACATTCACAAACACCTAAGACTTTGAGTCCGTCACAGGAATAACTTGGAAATAATTTGGAACCATAACCGTTTGTTTAGGTAACTATAACTCGGAGCACACAGCCATCCAATAAGCAAAGCTTTTTGAATTTGACAACTGTATCATGTTTAAGGAGGTTGATCCGTTACAGTCCCAATAAAAAATAAGTCGAATTCTAAATGGGAACTTTTATAGTTTATAAGTCGATGATACCAATAAGTTATTGTCATAAAGGCATAAATAAATAATTTTTTTAATATTAATTAATTATTTCAGTACTTTATACTTAATGGACTAACTTTTTAATTTTTTGTACAAAGTTAGGTTAAAAAAAATAAATTTATGTAAATATCTGTATTTTACATATTTTTTGCAGTAAATAATTAAAAAAAGAAATTAGAAGTAATAAAAATTAAAATTAAATCATTAAAAAGTTGAAAATTCAGTTAAAATTGTTAAATCTGTCAAGAATAAAAGTCCATACTCGAAAAGTGCTAAGGTTTAATCATTTTTGTATTGATTACAAGTCTCCTAATTAAATTGGAAAAAATATTAAAATATGCGTAAGACATCGATGCTTTACATAGATAGTTTTCGGAACTTCTGACATTATTTGGTTATTTGCAAAAAATTAAAATGAACAGTTTGCATGCTATCTTGACATATTTTCCATAAGACTACATTAAAAAGTTTTTTTTAATTTTTAACTTTATAAATCTCCTAATGATTTTAGATTTTTTACAGAAAATTTTGTCATAAAAAAATCTATTAAAAAAACTTTATTTCAGATTTTTTTCATTATTTTCGTAAAACGGCTCAACCTCCTTAAGCTAAACAAATAAATGTATTTGTTTATTTATTGCAAGAAGGTTAGAATGGGATATGAGTAAATAAACAAAATCTTAATTATTTTAAAGTTTTATTGATCGTTAAAATACTCGATGATTTTTCCACCAAAATATTAGTTACGAGTATAATGACTGGGGACGATAAAATAAGAAAGGACGGTTAAGATTTACGATGTTATAATTGTTATGAGTCAACTTCGTTTGTAATATAAAACACGAGCCTTTGTTCAGAATGACGTGCTCTGACTTGGTTTGTTGGCTCGCAGCCTTCAATGAAAATATGACGTGCGGATAATGCGTTAGTCTGAATAAAGGCTACGAGGTAACGTTCGTTGTTGTCGTTGATTTGCGTAAAATTAACGACCGCTAAACAGCGACCGAAACCAACTTGCACCAGATTCAAGCCTATTAGATTTCACTTGATTATGTTGTCGCTATAATATAACCCATTCGCTGCCAATGTTTGGTTCTGAATATTAAAAAAAAATGCAAAGCACTTGCGGTTTATTATCTATATACAGGGTGTCCCATTAAGAATGGGACATAGAACAACCGCAGATTCTCCAATTCAAAATAAAACGATTAAGCGAAATATGCTTAGATAAAATGTTGCTCGTTTCCGAAATACGGGGTGTTGAAGTTGAAAACTGAAAAATTATTAATGTCCATAATTTTTTTATTACACCGTATAATTTTACTCAAATCGGCACACTTGTTAAATATCATAAAATGCACCTAACAATAAAAAAATTAGTTCAGTACGCTCTACCAGTGGCGTACGGCAGGAGTAAGTAATGCTTGTACCCCTTCTAAATGTTACGCCGCTGTCTAAATTTTAATTTTGACTATAATTTTAATTTTTTTTATATTTTCTAAGTCAATAATGTACACTTGTTAGTTTGTTGTAAAGTCATTGGTTTTCGAGATATTCGCAGTTAAAGATAGATAGACATGTACTTTTTATTTGTATTATTATTAATAATATTCATTTTTACAATTTTGTCTTAAAAAAACTGCGAATATCTCGAAAACCAATGACTTTACAACAAACTAACAAGTGTACATTATTGACTTAGAAAATATCAAAAAAATTAAAATTATAGTCAAAATTAAAATTTAGACAGCGGCGTAACATTTAGAAGGGGTACAAGCATTACTTACTCCTGCCGTACGCCACTGGTAGAGCGAGTAACATTTTATCTAAGCATATTTCGCTTAATCGTTTTATTTTGAATTGGAGAATCTGCGGTTGTTCTATGTCCCATTCTTAATGGGACACCCTGTATATAAAAAGAAACCGTGATTGACTGACTGATCTATCAACGCACAGATCGAACCACTGGACGGATTGGGCTAAAATTTGGCACACAGATAGTTATTATGGCGTAGGTATCCGCTAAAAACGGATTTTAGAAAATTCAACTCCTAAAAGTGTGTAACTGGGGTTCAAAATTTTCATAGGTAAAACATATCAATTAGAAAATGCGAAGGATTACTCCTGTCAACAAATAAATAAACAAGTGTTTCATGCTTTTTCAAAAACAACCCCTTCAGAGGTTGGAAAGAGATAAATAGTCTAAAAATCAACATGGGCGTCATTTTCAAGGTTTGTCACGACGTTGATCACGTGAATGTAATCAATTTTGAAGTTTATTAGGGAGGTCACGTCGAGAAAAGAGTAAATATGCCAAATAATGGGAATGCGTCTGTGTTTCATCTTAATCGCGTGCGAAGCCGCGAGTAACGGCTAGTGTTTATATACAAATTTCATCTTAGAATGGCTGCGTAAATTAAGTATAAATGACAAACTGGAATTAATAACATATACTTTTACTATATACCGAGCATAATAAAATCGCAATCGAACCATTAAAGTGCAGACATATTATACTTCTGTCTTTTTTTAAGTCGTAAGAGCTCGTTGGTTCTAATTGGCTAACGCCATAGATTAAGATATAAAACTTTCAATAAAGAGAGATATAAGCACTCCATGCTAATAAATATATTGTCAGAATAACCAGGGAATTACATCGAAGAAAGAGACGCAGATATATTTTCGATACGCTTTGTTGCCTTCATTCATTGAGTAGATAGACAATTCATATAGTTAGGAGATTAGTCAGAACAGACAGACAGACAAAAATTTTAAAAATTGTTTTTGACGCACGAAAAAGTGTAACGTTCCTAACGTTCCGCCTGACCCTGTGCGTGCAAGCGAGAGCGCAGTATGCTTCGGCCCAAGTTTGACAGCTACTAAAATTTAGGTTATGTATTACGGAATATGTTATCACGTAAAACTATCGTCCGTAAACCGACTTTACAGACAACCAATTTTTTTTTTGTAATAAGTACCGTATACCTATACTTTCATATGCGTTTAGTACAAAGCTGTTATTTTGACATTTACAAACAGACCCTTCAATGTTGTTTATCTGTGTAGATTGACACTGTCGTTAATATTTCAAATAGTAAATGTCTCACGTTCATAATGTTCACTTAGCCCATTTCGGGTAATAACCGGTGCAGCCGGTAGTGATTTCGTAAGATTATTGTCAAAATTTAAAGCGGTTGTTTGTGAATTTATAGGCGACGTAATATAATATAGAATTCAGTGAGCACTGAACAGAATGCGCATCACATATAGTACGCTATTATAGTTCCCTACTTTCCCGACTCAATTCGTCGTCGCGGCGGCGGCTCTAAACTGCCAGCCATCCGAATCGATTCTTCGATACGCCTAATTGATTCGACCGGAGTACATCGAATTATCAAACTGATAAATTCCTCTTTATGACCCTCAGGGCTCATTGATTACTTCCGACTGGATGAAAAATTTAAATGGATTTTAGTTAATAAAAGAACTACAAGGGATGACCAATACTGGCTGATTTTTAAGTTGATTCTTTTTTATTTAACAATGTGTAGAAATCAAATAGACGAACAAATATTTCAAGTAACTTTTTTATCAAAACTAAAAAATGAAAGATGAGCGAGCTTTCAAAGTTTTATTAAATTTTATCAAATTTTGAGGTCGGTCCTGGCGTTATGTTATGTCACTACGGAAATATAATTATTTTGACGTCGTACGGCTGGTGTTTATAATATAGATTTAAACAATTATTGGATAGGGCAGCCACAAGATATAAGTATTTTTTCACATTAATAAAAAATAAAATAATATATTTTATTAATGTGAAAAAATACTTATATCTTGTGGCTGCCCTATCCAATAATTGTTTAAAACTATGGAAATATGTTATGTCATTATCAGGTTTTCACAAAAATTGTTTGAAGTTTTGTTGGATACAAAGATGCGTGCGTCGTAGTCATGCTTCTGTACATGCTTGGAGTAGCGACAAGGACCTTCCGCAAATTATTTGGGATGCATTTCCGATTTGTGCTATCATTTCTTCGCTGACGTTAACCGGGATTTTAAATTAATTAAATCAAATTTAAAAAATTTAATTTAACTTTGAACGGCTGTTTCTCTCTTATTTATGAGTTTTTGTTAAAAAAGTTACTTAAAATATTTGTTCGCCTATTTGATTTCTACACGCTGTTGAAAAAGAAGAATCAACTTAAAAATCATTCTGTACAGTGCTCAATTTTCGCAATAAAAATTTTCACTATCTTTTATGCTAGGTTGCAAAAAACACTGTCAAAAATTTTGATTTGACAACGGTCGATTGTAATCGTATCATAGCAGCATTTATACATACAAGAACAATAGAGTCAATATCAAACTATGTGGTATGTAGAACATTAGATTGTACTTACACAGAAACAAACTATTGACCGCTCGTCAAGCTAAATTTTGATCAAAATGCGTAGAAAAATCTTGTTTCGAAGTGAAATTGTACAATTTAGAAAAAATATTGTTTAAACAATCAATTATTTTTCGAACAAGATCAATTTAAAATATGCTTTTCTTCTAGAGTGGTCACAATAATTTAAGGTCATTGTCAAATCAGAGTTTCTGACAATGCTTTCTGTAACCAAGTATTAGTATTACAGTTTGAATACTAAAAAAGCAACCACAAAACATCAAAATACTGATACTTTTTCTCCACGCACATTTTACTTATTAGTATAGAATCATCGAAAGATAATGAGTCATTTCCTACATGCGTTGAAAAAAAAACTCTTGTTTGTGGAAACGTTTTCAGTAATCAGTGTTTTCACACCAAAGATTTCATCCCTCTTCGATAGCAGTCTTTTATGCATATAGAAGAAAATATATTTAGCTGCCCGGAATTTTTTATGGCAATTCAATTGAACAAAAAATAAAAATTATTTTTTGTTACAGCATTTTTCGATTTGCAAAATAATCACTGTGATTATATTTCTATTAGTCTACAGGGCATGAAAATTAAAATGATTTACAAATTAGCTAAACACTGGCCCTATGCATATTTCTAGCGTCAATATGTTCATTGTAAATTTTTTTCAATACACTCTAAATTTGTTAATTCTTGTAACAAAGGTTGGATAGTCCACTTATAACTTTATTGTGAGTTGTGACTTAAAAATATGGCGCGATCTCCTAGAGGCGTATATGACCCAGGCTGAATAGTATAATAATAATAATAATAATAAAACTCTTTATTTGGTTTACCGCACAGTATAAATAGCATCATAAAATTAATTTACAGTATTCTTTTTAAAAAATAACTACAAAGTCCCAACAGGTATATTTTTAATTTCCTTTTAAATTTATATTTATTTGGTTCATCTTTTAGATGATTTGGCATTTTATTGTGTATATTCTAATCATGGCATTTCTGACACCCCTATATGTGACTGTCAGCGCCGAGAAATTGGTTTTCAAATTATTTTTGTCACGAGTGATGTAATTATGAGTTCTATGATTCCTATTGAATAAATATGGATGATCTTTCATTTTGCTGCATCCGTAGATGTATAAATCATAGACAGTGAGAATTTTATATTATACTTATTGTTAGCCCGTCTAGATGTTTGGAAATTTCTGATTTGCTTTTGGGCACTTAGTTTGACTTGAGCGGACCTGATTTAAAAATGTTTGAGTTGTCTTTGCCCTTTGTTGATATTGAGCTTTGAGTAAATTTTTATTCTTTTGCGCGAATGGAACGTCCATTAAAACTTCAAGGCTATAGTTGTAATTCTCTACCATGTCCCTACAACTGGTTGTTTCTCAGATAACGTAAGTAAATGCAATCTATTTTGTTTAAATTTTAAATAAATATCCATTTTAAAATGTAAATTTGACGAAATGACCAAATATCTATCTATTAAAATTGAGAAATCTATACAAACATTTTCTGAGTTTGTGTGTATATAGAGGGTAATCTCCAAAACCACTGCACCTATTTGAAAAATCCTTTCACCGCTATTTAGAACGAACTTTCAGGATGGACATAGGCTATATATTATCACGCTAAAACCAAAGCACTTTTCGTGGAGACCAATTTCGCAACGGAAGTCGACGAAAAAACGTGGCAATCTACAAATTCGGGCGAAGCCGGACCGGACCTAGAATTTATATTATAAAATTTAATAAATTTTCAATTCGACAGACAAATAGACGTAGTTTTTTTTTTGGTACATCTGAATCGATTCTGTATCACACAGTAACTTAGGTTCGCTTTGAACGCTGTTAAATGAGTGTTGTAGGAAACCGTAAATTTTCGGTTTTAATGGCAGATTGTTTTAGAACTGAGCTTCGCTTCCTGCTGTACTAATAATGCTCATAACACCTGAATGGTTTGTTTCAGTGGCGAACAATTCTGCAAGGGGCTCAAATCTAAATTAATATTATAAAGAGGTAAAACTTGTAAGTTTGGATGTAGGAAGTAATCTCCGAAACTTTTCATCCGATTTAAAAAAATGTACCACCAATATTTAGACGGACATTTTAGTTCTTATTCTTACTACAATCTCGAATCATGATATCGGCTATTTTTGTCGCACTCACGAACTTCAAGGTGACATTGTAAATACTTTTTTTTTGAAGATAATATTAAAATGTATATTGCACAAGTGACAGTAATAACAATCAGATCAAATATCATAGCGGTCTTGAAGAATGTCAGACTGTTGGTGTTGGACTAATTATAATTATGGTGACATGACACTATCCCCGAACCATTATCCCCGACGACAATATCCCCGATTTTAATCCCCGAACGACATTATCCCCGAACGACATTATCCCCGAACGACATTATCCCCGACGACAATATCCCCGATTTTATAATTATTCGTACGACTACTGTATGAATAATATATAATTACAAAGCTATCTTGACATACTCAATTAGGGTGTAATTGTTAGCGTGCCTGGCTCTCACCCAAGAGGCCCGGGTTCGATTCCCGGTACCGGAATGAATTTTGTTTTTACTTTTTATTTTTTTTTTCACTTTGAGACTACAACTTAAAACTCACATTTTCATGAAGATTGAAAACCACCGCTTTTTTGATAAAGGGGTATGCGAATTGTCTCGCAGTGAAACGGGAAGGGGCAAATGTGGAGTTTTTAAAAAACAATTCCGGGGTGAGCGATAAACGGGTATGCGAATTGTAATTCTGGGGTGAACGATAAAGGGGTATGCGAATTGTCCCGCAGTGAAACGGGACGGGGCAAATGTAGAGTTTAAAAAAAAAAAACAATTCCGGGGTGAACGATAACGGGGTATGCGAATTAGATAGTTAATTTTTTGAATAGAACTGCGTTTTCTAAAAAATGTATATTTAATTGACAGTCAAGTAAATATATATTTTTTAGAATATCAGTCTCAAAGTAAAAAAAAATAAAAAATAAAAACTAAAATCAAACGTTTACTGTAGGATTGGGTTATTTTTTACTATAGGGTTATTTCTTTCATGTCGGGGATATTGTCGTGGGGGATATTGTCGTGGGGGATATTGTCGTCGGGGATATTGTCGTTCAAGGATAATGACGCGGGGATAATGTCGTCGGGGATAAAGACATGGAATCATAATTATTTATGATCGAAGATTTGAATTTATATTCTATAGAATCAATACGATATTGTTGTTGGCTAATATTAATGAATGTTATTCCAAATCGGAACGCTTTATTAAAAAAATGAATTAGTAACAAAAAAAAAATAACAAAAAAAGGAAGCTTTTTAAAATTTATATTACAAATTCATTTTCCAAACACACAAAACTAAATCGTTATATTTAAACTACAAATTCGTCTCTATTCCAAATATTTGAATTCTTAATAAAATAATTTAATATTAAAACTGTAATTCGATATTTAAGCAAACGCAGTGTCTCTAAAATAACTGTTACGCGCCTCTGAATGTTGAGAGTGTACCTATTATTTAAAAGTTTGTAACGCTGAAGATATATAGCAGTGACGTACGCACAATAAGCTATTATTTTCAGCCTGTTTACTTGAGGGACCTTTTGTGTGTCCCATTATTCTTACCGAAACCTGATTCCAAAAGACGACAAATTCGTTACTTTAAATCCATACATAATTTTATGAGCGCGTGTTGAATATTTTTAACCAAGTCAGGGTTTCTAAAGATTTTTTTTGCTTGATTTGTTTGGTGTATTTGCTTATAAATAGAAGCAATTTATTTAAAAAACAGCTCTCCATGCAATTAATTCTAAAATATACAAATTTCTAATTTGAAAAGTAGTAATATTTTTGTTGTTTTTAATAATATTGTTTATTTTACACTCTGTATTTTTTCGAGGTATTTTTATACTTTTAATACAGTTTTTAATAATCTCAAAAACCATAAGAGATATATTTTTTTTAATTTTCATATACCTGTGAAAATGCAAATGTACTAACAATGAAAAAATAATTTTTAATAATTTAAGTTCATCATCGAGTTAACAACAAACCATTTTATAATTTTATAACTAAATTATCAAAAATTATTACTTCCTGTTCAGTATATTTCAATAAAAGCTTGTCTTTGAAATTTGTTTTTCTATTTTTTAAACCATCAATTTGAGAAATATTTTCGAAAATCCACTTTCTTTATTTTTTCTTAATTAATATCAAAACTGTGGGCTCGCCTGCTAGCCCACAAGATAGATTTTAAAATTAGAACAGGGGCTATTTTCTTGCTTGGTCCTCTGCTTGCTCTGAGCAAGAACCTATCAGGAAACAGTATCATGAGTGCGGCATGAACAAACGCCCACAAACCAACATGACGTCATTCTGCTCATTGTCTGACACGTTTTGCTCTGTGTGCGCACCAGACCTATCCACAAAACAAGCATGAAAAGACGTCTCGTATGAAGCAATCGAGAAAACCAGCGCTAGAAAACTAGTGGTCAAAACTAGCAAGGAATCTAGCGGCAAATCCAGCGGAAGGCGATAGAGATACAGCCACATCTTTCGTTGTTATTAGTGTCGACAGACTTAAATTCCAGTTTGAAATAATGCGGAATACGTGAGTGTGAGTGAATTTGCACGAGAAAAACTCTCGTGGTTCTTAAATGAAAGGTAATTTCAAAAACGATGCGAGCCCTAGTTTGGAATCATCAGATATTACAGTACCTGCCTGGGTACCCGAGTGGAACAATACAGGATTGTGCAATGAAGTTTGATAGCGAATGGAGTTTTGGGCTTTTACTTATTTAAATTTATATACCTCTTTACACCCTTACCCATTAATAGCTAGTTATAAAGATTCGGTAGTTATTTTACCTCCACGAGAAAATTATATAATATACCTACTATACAGAGTGTTTCAACTAAATTGGACAATCCCTCTCATTTTGAAAAATACAATTTTTGCACATTTAAAATATTTAAAAAAAGACAAGAGATGTCGTGGAACACCTGATTGGAACGAAGTTCTTTTCGCTAATTATTATGTATCATTTAATTTTTTACTAATTTGTTTATAAATTATTCAAAAATGTTATTTGTACTAAAATATGATTATTAAACAAATATTAGTCATGTGATTTGCATCTCTAAAAAAATAAAAATAACATTTGTTGCGCATCTGTCGGGAATCGAAGCCCGGCCACCCGCATGACAGGTAAGTATTCTACCACTGAACTATTGACATTTCTTAGATATCACTATTTATATAGGGTTTAATAACAAATCGTGAAGCTAGAAGGCGTTGCATTTCACAAAATATTAATGTCAAAAACTGATAAATATGTATTTGAAATGGCATCCGTTTTTTGAACAAATGCAATCTTTTTATTTTAAGACGAACATACGCAATCTTTAAATGTCCATAACACACTGTGTAAGAGAAAAGGATAGCCGATCCACGTGAACAATTAGGCAAAATTGAATTTATATACTGTGTTTATTTCTGCTTTTTTATCTATAAAAAAACTGTTTGCGCGAATTCTGTTATACGAAATTTATGTAAAATGTTCTCCTCTTTCGTTTAAGACAGGTTTCGAACCGATCTGATTTAAATTGAGCGAGTTGTAAGGGAAAAACTTTTTGGTTTTCAATTTGCTCCCCTCTGGGAACAAAATTCAAAAATCCGACTCCGTTAGGATCTGTCCCATGTCCTATATTATATGTGCCAAATGTAATTAGATTAGATTTTCATTGCAGATTTTCTTTACGCCTTTTCTTTACGCTTATTTCTTACGTTTTTTTTCCGGCCCTCTCCATTCATATCTATAACGTCCCATAAGGAACTTTGTTCCAAAAAAATGTTATAATGTAAATTTTATTCTTACTACGTCATCGAACTTTTTATTTTTGTCGCTCACGAACTTCAAGTTAACATTGTATATATTTTTGTTATTTTAAGACTATCACCCATTTTAGTATATTATTGATATAATTTATACTAATGTTATAAAGAGAGAGTGCGAAAGTGAGTATGCGGAGGGTAGTCCACGGAGCCACTGCACCTATTTGAAAAATTCTTTCACCACTATTAAGAATGAACCTTCAGGATGGACATAGGCTATATATTATCGCGTTAAAATAAAAGCGCTTTTCGTGCAGACGAATTTTGCAGCGTAAGTCGACGAAAAACGATGGAAATCTACAAATTTGGACGAAGCTGGACCGGGCCACTAGTATATAATATTTGTATACTTTTTTGATTGATTGCCAGTTTTTGCAAAATATAAAAAAAATATTTATTTATTTACTACTATTATGGTAGATAATATGTAAAAATAAGGTCCTTTGCATTTTGTAAAAAGTATACATCTTGAACTATTTTTTTTTCGCGTAAGGAAAAAATTATCTGTACTGAATATCTTTCAAAATAGGAAATTTATAAACTTAAACATCCCGTATAAAATATCTGCTCAGTGATTTATTTATTACACAATTAATTTAGTGAAATTGTCAACAAATTTCTATGCCATAAAATTGTTATTAACTTTGCCAATTCATCAACATACGCAAGTAGTAATAAAGCTGTTCAACATAAAATATATTTTAAAGCCTTTATAATAATATGAAGCAAAAAATTAAATTAAAATTGAAAGTTTGGATTTAATCCAAAAAAATTATCAATTGATTTTTTTAATAAAACTCATGTTGAACGCTTCCCAACTTTGAGTCTAGAAATTTTGCGAAACAACCCCCGATGCTAAAACCTGAGTGAGAGAACTGGGTAAGCGATAAAACTCTCAAGTGGGAGTAATTGCCAGGTACCGTCTTTGTAACCCTCTAAAAAATCTATAATTGAGAAACAGAAACCTCTATGAGAGAAAAACGTTTTTCACTCATTGACCTCTATAACTAAGACTACTACTTGCCTGTACCTCTATAAGCGATATTCGAACGTATTATTAGTTCCACGAAATTTAAGAATGAGTCATGAATAGCTGAACTAACTAACATTTCTATTGCAAAGTTTTTATAGTGAGAAAGGCCAATCCTGTACCTCTATAAGCTAAAAACTTGGGTTAGACACAAAAACCTCTATAAGTTTCGCTCCAAATTTCTGAAGAAGTTCAGGCTCTTAAGTTAAGAGCCTGAAGAAGATCAGAAATTTAGAGCTAAACGTCGTTAATTAATAAAGTAAATGCAGTAATGACAACATCAATTGGCATTATTTAAAAGTCCAATACCCTTTTTTGAGGAAGTTTCATTTTTTAAAACTTTTTTTTAAAAATGTGACAACTTATTCAAAAGTCTGAAACAATAAAAAAGTTCATATGAATATAAGCCCAGAAACACTTTATTCCTGAATAATATATTTATCGATCAAATCATAAGTGAATATATACAACGCGTCTATGATAAAATCCCTTACCTTTAGTGACGTTTTAATTATTGGTTTTATTCCTTCCATAAATTATGTATAAAATAAATCGCTTTATATTATTTTAAGTTAGCATTCAGTGAACCCACTAAAATTGTACTATTTTAAATCTGTTCTTAAATTCTGTCTATCAGTTGGCGCAAAAACGACTGATGCGATTTTAATAAAATTTGCATATTTTTCTTAAAAAAAAATCATACATTTCTAGTGCGAGATCTGGTATTAGAAATATATACCCTCATCTGTTATTTGATGATATGTTAGATAATACATACATTGATAAATCGCACATGGGTTGCTTAGCTAAATCGCGTACCTACCGATGGTAAATAAATTCTAATTAACTTTTTTAGAATAACTTCCCCGATTTGTTAATCATAAAAATCGAGCCTTAGATGAGAAAATATGACACAAATAAAATGTTAACAGAACAAATAAACTCAAAGTACACAGAACACAACTATTTACAAGGTATGTTTATATGGATGATCTATATTTATGTATAATATCAATGATATATTCCAATTCCATGTGTCATATTCTTTCATTTTAGGCTCGATATTTATGATTAAAAAATCGGGGAAGTTGATCCAAAAAAGTTAATTAGAATTTATTTAATTCAACAGCATCGGTACGCGATCAACCTATGTGTGATTTATCAGACTATATATTATCTAACATATAATCTTTGTCATCTTCAAATAACAGATGAAGATATATATTTCTAATACCGGATCTAAGACTATTCGTATATTTTGAAATCGGTGATTTCGTGAATGAATGCAAATTCCAGAACAATTATTTTTTTTCCTTTTTATAGTTTAGTGTAGCTTATTTATGGCAATTACTAATGTTATAATTAAGCATTATTATTTAAAACATGTATATAAAAAAGCTGTTGACATATTTAGGTAATAAATATTACCTAAATATCACGTTTTATCAACAAAAAATTACCATCTTTGCTTTTCTGAAGTCTTGCAAAATAATTTATTGAAAATTCTTCTCTTGTAATGAAATATATAGATACGTAATTAAGCCAATATAACTTATTTTTTACAGCGATATAAAAAATCGACCTATATTACCAGCGTTAATCTTTAAAGTCAATATAATTTTGACAGTTCAAAACTACATTGAAATTGATAGAATTTTCTGTTGCAGCTGACTGCAATTTAACAAATATTTCTGCAAGGCTGGTTTAAAAAATAAAAATAAACTAGTATAAACTTACCTGCGAAACTAACGGCGAAGACTGAAGTACTGCTTTATAATATTTGTAGTATGTTTTTCACATTAGTTCAAGTCAATTGCACTCAAATTGCCCCAGTGTATTAAAAGTCTTCTATAGTATAAAGAACATAATATATAATATATCGTCTAGTAAACCGAACTATTACCTAACTTCAAAACACTCTTGCCTCTTGATTTTCTTTTACCACTTTTCAACAAGAAAAATCGTTTCCCATCTACAGCGATTCTATATATATATATTAAAGTTTACTTTTTTCCATGTTGGTAATTTTTGCTTTCATAAAATAATGTTAAATTTATAGCTCTATGAAAATTGAGGCTAAAGAAAAAAAGAAAAGAAAATTCCTGTAATATCTTTTTTTTGTATTTACTCTGTGTTTTTTCTTTCAAACAATTTATTATATCAGTCGTGTGTGGAAATTCCTTTGTGTGGCTCAAGCATTTCGTAATGTCAGAGGAAAATAATATTTATGTTTGTATTAAAAGAATATATTATTACTGATAGATTTATTTACAAACTTTATTACGTGAAGATGAAATTTTGTTTTCGAGAATTGCAATAAAAAAATATTAAATATGATGAAGCGATTTTTTTTATGTGAGAAAATGTATTTTTAAAACCGTTATCAATCATTGTAGGTACGTTATAATTTCCGCGTACAAAGAATCATTTATATTGTAATTTTGAAAGGAATAGTGCAGTAAAATAGTAGTGAGATATTTTACATAAGATTGGTATCTAGACAGAAAAGCTGTATTTCACTTTGTAATGAAAGAATCTAGATTTTTTAAGCTTACATAAAATTTTCTTTTAAATAAATATTATAAAATTCGCATCAAATAGTTTTCATAACATATAAATTTTATCGTTCAGATTACCAACACGGATTTTTTAAATACATCGTAAAAATGTTTTTCAAAATTTATATTTGTAAATAAACATTAAAAAACTATATAAATGTTATTTATGTTTCAAAATAAAATACATTCTTATATGAAATATATGTGCACACGTAAAAATAAGAACGCTATTAATTTATTATTGTGTACGGAAGTTACTTAAAAACAATATTTCAAAAAATTTCAAATCGGAAAATTTGTTGAGATATTAATTATTTCGGACAGTTGTTCACGAAAGAATTTTTTCTTCTACAATATTGTAAGTCTGAATAATTTTAAAAATATAATAAACGCAAAAATTTTGTTAAAAGTAAAACAAATATAAATATTTAAAATATTGCCGTTACATTTCTGGGATTTTTTTCTTTTATTGTGTGTGTTTACCATAAAAGGAATTTATTTATCAATCACTCAACAAACAATGCAACGTATTGTTAAACATCGATAGCGATGGTAATTCCGCGCGCGTCGAAAATATTAACGTCGTGACGGATCGCGTCGTCGTTAAACACTGGTTCGCCGTGTAACTCAAAGGCGTCGCGTACGGTCAGGTCGGTTATTTCCGTTTGCAGTCGACGCCAGACGTCGGTACGCCGGCGTTCAATGGGACTCGCAGTGGATTTGAACGCTTTTCGGGACGAAGCTGAATTTTGACAGGATTTTTGATTTCGGATATTAGTTATCTATGCCACCTTAATTCACTTTCAAATTATAAAGGGGGGAGTACAGTGTAGAAAGGTCAAAATGAAGGGTGTTTTTGAAAATTAATTGTGACAAATATAAAACTGAGCATTTTCATATTAAGGTTTATTATTAAGCTATGTTTTAGGTTTAATTCCGTTTTTGAAAAAGTCAATTTGCTCCACTGAGTCGCCACGTACCGACAATCTTGTAACTTAAGCGAAAAAAAGAAGCCAGGCGGCGGGCTTTCTAGCTGCTTTCCAATGACTCTGAAACCAAAAAAATGAAGAGTATTTTTACTCAGGTTACTTGCCACTATTGTGTAAAGCGCAGTATGAGGGTCCCAAAATTTTGTTGTGACTTTTAAAAATTTTAGAAAACTGAAAGTTGAAAAATTGATTTTTTTTCACCTTTCCAGCGCCTTAACAAATATTTGCGAGAAAAAATGCCAAATTTTAGTAGTTCATACGAGAACAAGGTTCTTTTAAAGTCGTTTGGCGGAAACCGCATAAAAAATATTTTTTTACGCACTGAAGAGTGCCCTGATTCATATTGAAATATGGATTTTCGAGAAAAAGCCATTTAAAGAAAAAAAACTGATTATTTTGGTAATTACATTTAAAAAAAATTCTTGGCAGTCCGAATTAATGCGTTTCGTCGATTTCATCGTCCTGTACCTTCCTGTGACGAAAATAGGAGCGGATAGCAAGAGTCAGCTGACTGACACAACAGAGAGAAAACGCCCCTTTTCAGACGACGCGCTTGTAGTGGCGGGAATATTTTGAATACAGCGCTCGGAGTGCTCGCATTGTGCCCGGGAAGGACAGGAGATTTTTTGAAGCCAATAAAAAGAAAATCGAATAATTATAATAATAATAATAATAATTATTATTATTATTGTTATTATTATTATTATTATATTTCACCAGATCTTACCCGAGTAAAAAATACCCTTTATTTTCAGTTTAGGTAACATTTGTTGATAATGCGCCATGTCTTATCAAAAACCAACATGGCGTTAAATTTTAAAATAGATATGAATTATTTTTGGCTGCATCTATTCGTACAGTTACCGTACGAATAATATATAATTATTCGTACAGTTACCGTACGAATAATTATATATTATTCGTACGGTAACTGTACGAATAGATGCAGCCAAAAATAATTCATATCTATTTTAACCGTACGAATAATATATACTTATTCGTACAGCTATTAAAAATTATTATTCGTACGGGTACTGTAAAAATTTTATTTCAAGAAAAAAAATTGTACAAACGCCTGAAATTAACTAAATTCACATCCAAACGTCAAAATAATTAACATTTAGGCACCATATTGTATTGCACTAAACAGTAACCACACTTATAATGTTTTATTACACTGTGACGAAATACAATTATTTTCACGACGTTTGATTTTAGTTTGATTTTAGTTTTTATTTTTTACTTTTTTTTCACTTCGAGACTGATTTTCTAAAAAATATTTATTTAATTGACTGTCAATTAAATATACATTTTTTAGAAAACGCAGTTCTATTCAAACTATTAACTATCTAATTCGCATACTCCGTTATCGTTCACCCCGGAATTGTTTTTTTTTTTTAACTCAACATTTGCCCCTTCCCGTTTCACTGCGAGACAATTCGCATACCCCTTTATCGTTCACCCCGGAATTACAATTCGCATACCCGTTTATCGTTCACCCCGGAATTGCTTTTTTAAAAACTCCACATTTGCCCCTTCCCGTTTCACTGCGAGACAATTCGCATACCCCTTTATCGTTCACCCCGGAATTACAATTCGCATACCCGTTTATCGTTCACCCCGGAATTGTTTTTTCAAAAACTCCAAATTTGCAAGGCACGCTACTTAATAGACCATAACTGATTATGTCAAGATAGCTTTGTAATTATATATTATTCATACAATAGCTGTACGAATAAGTATATATTATTCATACGGTAACCGTATGAATAGTCACTTCGATTATTTTTTATCAATATATAAACCATATACAGTGTAACCTCTTTATAACGTCCTTCGTTATAACGAAAAACTCCCTATAACGTAGAAAATTTTACAGTTTGGTTGGTTTACCTTAAAACCCATACATTAATACCCTCTTTATAGCGTAACAACCATTCTCTATTACGATGAAATATGTTCATATTTAGGCGTATTTAACAGTGTAATTGTTTTTATACAATAAATAAAATGAAGATGAAGAAGATGATAAAGTGGATGATTTTTAACCATCACCAATTATTCAACAAGCACTTGATGCCGCTAAACTTATCGAAACATTCCTATTGTTTAATGAAGGTGATTCCACCACATCCCAAGAGTCAAGACATGCATAATACTTAATACAATACAAAACAAATATTGGCATAGCAAAAACGCCAAGCAAAGTTAACAGACTACATGGAATAAATTAATTAGGTGAAATTTGGTTATTTTTCTTTCTTCCCTCCATATAACGAAAACTCTTTATAACGAAAAAAAATGCTCGGTCCCTTGAGATTCGTTATAAAGAGGTTACACTGTATAATAATTATATACATACATACTAACAAGTGAAGCTAAATAAAAGCTTATAAAGACTAAAAGACTCCAGCTATATATGTATATGTTTTAACCCAGAAGGCTGCAGTGACTTTAAACATAATATTAATTACAAAAAATGATTTCATCTTCTATAAAAAAATTATCTTAATGAAAGATTTTAATACATTTCATTTTAAGAGAGATCATACGTTGCCTTCTAATGCCACACATCACACTGTGAAACAGACAAAGACAACCGACACAAGTTTGCGATTTATTTATATCCAGAAAAGTAGTGGCAAATTTTCTTTTAATTCTGTGACTCCTTCCAAATGCCAGCCAAGCAAATTTTAAAACTTATGAAAAATAATATATTTCCAAATGTTTTCATTATTACACGATCGATTTTCTTTTCTTTCTGTTCCAGAAGTCTTATAAACAACATATTGAAATTATCCCAAGGAACTCACTGAGATATTTTTTTAACTTAAAAAAATATAGGTGAGTATCAAGAAATATGTTTTTTATCTAACAGCTTTAAATAATTGAGAAATTTATTTTTTTACTCTGAAAAAGACATTTTTATAATAACCGGTACTGCAAATAGCAGACAATTTTCATGATTAATTTGTGCACATCTAAAAAGAAAAACAGATCATATTTCAAAAGAACGCATAAAAAAATATTTGCTGGAATATCTACCACTCTAATTATTTATAATTAAATATCAGGCATAGTTAGTGATGAAAACTACAAAGCCTACAGCTATAAATAATTAAAAATATGGATGCCAAGTTTGTACAAAATGTTTTGCCATTTACCTAAATTGTACCTAAATTACAATTAATTAAAAAGTGTGTATACCTTTTATATTTATCATATATTATAAAATATTTGTGGCACCGAACTATGCTAGTAATAAATAAAAAACAGATGCGTTTAAATTCTCATTCAATTTTTTTGCGACACAATTTACAGTATAAAATTGCAACCTGGTGCGGTAGTGTTTGAATCTACTGCAGTGTTACAAGGGAGCAATGTTGATTTTTTAACTACCCGCTATAAAAAAAAAATTTTAAATTGGGAAGTTATTGTTTCCATTCCGATTGTTTTGAAATCGACTTTTCGTCAGATCTCGACGTTTTGAGGTCCTAGGAAGCTATTCTGACTATTTTGGCGATGATGTCTGTAGGGTTGTGTGTGTGTGTGTGTATAAACCTCTTACCTATATCTTTTCAACGGAGTGTCCGATTGAAACACGGTTTGACGTGACCTTGCTGAACTTAGATTTCCTGAACATTTGGAATCACTCGGCCCAATAAATTTTGAGAAATCTCAAAAATACAAATTTCAAATATTTTCAGAATTTTGTTTTTTGAAATATTTTCCTAAACCGATTAATTCCAAAATCTAATTAGCTCTTCTCCTTAAAAAACTGCGTCGATTTCTACATTCCACATCAAAATCGGTTCATTTGTTCACGAGATATCGTAAACGAAAAATTTGTAAGAAAGTGTTTTTTTGAGCTCGATAAATAAACTTCTTGCTATATTTTATATATTTTTGAGCGTTTTAACTCGAAAATAGCGGGAAGTTTCAGGGATGGCATGCAAGGTCAAACTTATTTTCATTTTTTTTTACTTATTTTTACCTATTTTAATTCTAGAGTCCAATTATAACAAAAAAATGCTAAATTCTAAATTCAACAGTCTTCAAATCATATTTTTTTATGTAAACGCGTTGATATATATCTACATTTTCAACTACTAGAAAGTATGTTAAAATTATGTTTTTGATCGTATACTACTTTTTATTTCTACTTATCTTTTCTACAGCAAATTCTTAATTTTTCATTTTTAACAATTGGTTTTTAATGCGCAGAAAATGCTTGCCACTTTATAAACTACCTATAACTTACTATTAGAAGTGAAGTTTGCCACAAAAACAAAATACCACAAATTTTGATAATGAAGATATTTTATTAGAGGGGTTTAGACAGAAAAGATATATCTCGGACGCAATATTACGACTCGTGTGACCGTTAACTGGCTAATCCCTCGTTTTAACAATCAGCTCGTATATAAAATATTGCTGGAAAATTAAAGGATGAATCCTGGTGATATAGGATCGATGAACTAAGCAAATACTGAAGGTTTTTTATTACATTTTATCGTCTGACGTTTCGGCAAACTTTATGGCATCTTCGGAGAATCAATACTGTCTGTTTTCTTTCAACAATACCGAGAAAACAGACAGCATTGATTCTCCGAAGATGGCATAAAGTTTGCCGAAACGTCAGGCAATAAAATTCAATAAAAAAACCTTCAGTATTTGCTTAGTTCATCGATCCTATGCCACCAGGATTCATCCTTTAATTTTCCAACATTTAAACAGGATCATCATCACTCTAAATTATTAGAGTTATTTTTCACAACAATAAAATATTGCATTGTAATCTAGATACATAAACTATAGTCTATACTATACGTTGTTGATCTTAGCTATTTAACGTCTATAATGTGCAATTCTTTCCTTCATAAACCGCTATTACCTATAGCTTTTCAATCGTAACATTAATTGTTAAAAAATATTACTATACCACACTTCAACGATAAAAAATGTGGTAGATATACCTATTTTTTGTATTATTTGACCGTATCTATAATGTATACAATTATATTTACTCGCAAGTTGTTTGTTAAAAAGCAAAAACAGTGACAGCTAAAAAAAATGTATATATGCGTATTTAAAAAAAAATATGTCGTATACAGTTTTTATAATAAAAAGGCAACAATAAAAAAAAATGTAAAACCGAGTTCACACAAGACGGACATGTCTATTATTTTTGACAAACGTTTTCTGCCGTTTTCAATTTTTTCTTTATTTCTCTCCGAAGTAAAGAAAGCGATCGTACAAAAATTTAGAGGTTATTTTTTTCATTTCTAATCAAACAGGTAACTAAAGCTCATAAACGTAGCAACGATTTTATCCTAGGGGGAGGGGGGGAAATTTTCAACTCTATCTACCTTTACCAGCTGCCATTTATACATAATTTGAAAACTGTTTATAGAAGCCAAATCGATCAACACGACTTTCTGGAAAAATTTCGCGACAAAGAAAATATGTAGATTATTGTAGATTTATCTTGTACGTGAATAATTAATATTCTTGGGTGGGCCCAACTGACCCCCTCTTGCTATGCCAATGCTAAAACTTAAAAAATATACACTATAGAATTGTCCTCGAAGTAAGTTTCGGTTTCGGCCGAAACTGAAACAGAAACCGAAATTCGGTTTCGATTTCGATTGTAAAAACTTGTTTCAGTCGGACGCTAATAAAGTGTTTATCGATAATAAAAATATTATATCAATTGATTCGTAGAATACGTTTATGTGTTGTGGATGCACCTTAAAAATAACTACCTGATATGATTGAAATAGTTTGTTTCAGTTTCATAATTATATAACAGCAAGTGCAACTCTTTGAAACTGTTTCACATAGTGGATAACAAACAAATTTAAAAAAAAAAACAGATACCTACTGAATCAGTGTATTGACGACAATTAATGCATATTTTTTAAATGTTTTTTTTAAGGCTGCAGTGGAGCTGGGCTGTGCTAAGAAATTAGTGCTTGCAAATAGCTTTAAGTACTTACAATGCTTAAAGCACTTTACTTGAAGCACTTTCTAAGCGTTATACATTTCTAAATAAACAATCTGCAAACTTGCACTTCCAATGCTTTAAAAAACATATTTCGTTTATTTTTTATGCAGTGGTACCTCGACATACGAGTTTAATTCGTTCCGCAACCTTGCTCGTATCTTGAATTACTCGTATCTCGAAGCAAATTTCCCCATCCAAAACAATTGAACTATCATTAATCCGTTCCAACCCCCAAAATGTCACCCCAGTTTGAATAACAAAAACGTATTTATAAATGACAAATATTTATTGTACAAAAAAAAAGAGAATGTAAAGAAATAAATTATATATCCTCACTGGTCTTTGCCTTTTTCGCTACATTTTTCTCGCTTTCACCTGTAGGCCGTTTAGAAAAAAACATGTCCAAGGAGGTTTGTTTCTTCCTCCCTCTCAGAATGTTCCGGAAATGAGTTAGGCAAGTGTCATTAAACCTGCTAAACCGAACTCGTATCTCGAATTTCGCTCGTAACTCAAAGCAAAAAATCACTCGCTCGCCGGCTCGTATATCAAAAAACTCGTATGTTGGGGCACTCGTATGTCGAGATACCACTGTAATTCTTATTTCGTTTGATGATAGAGGTCAGTTTCTTGTTTGTCCAAAGAAATATGGTTTATATCCAAAACGTATGTACAAATCTTTGATTAACGTCTGATAATCTTCAAATAAACAAAATCATCGACCAATTTTTCAGACAATGTATTGACAAAAATTATAATAATATAATTCAAGAGATTTACGTTCCGGTCCGGATTTAAACCTTCTTCAGAATTGTTCTAAAAATATAAAAATTAATTATTAATTAGCTTCTAATAAAATTCAATTTGATTTTTATTGAAAAAATTATGTCATTAAAAATCAAATTGAATTTTAATAGAAGATAATTAATAATTATTTTTTATATTTTTAGATTAATTCTGAAGATGATCCAAATCCGGACCGAAACGTAAATCTATTGAATTATATTATTATAACTTTTGTCAATACATTGTCTGAAAAATTGGTCGATTATTTTACTTATTTCAAAATTTATATTATAGGTACTTAATTTTGGGAAGATAAAATTAAAAAGTTACTTTAAAATGCTTAATTTTTCAAGCATTTTTGCTTTCTAGCATTTTTGAAAGCAAAAGTGCTTATTGCTTGAATAAATCGACCATTTGAAGAAGTGTTTTGGCCAGTTCTGGTTGCATAAAGTGTTAAAAAATACACTAAATTAAAATTATTGAATCTTCTTCGCTGCACATATTAAGTTCACATAAAAATAAAATGTTTTTAAGGATTTCCTTTTATGAAAGAAGGGTACCAGGAAAAATTCATTTTGGAATCTGATCCCACCGCCACTTATTCAGTTTAAATTATTATCTTGTGAATTTTTGAAATTTAACTAGATTCAGTGCATTTGGAAATGTCAATGAATTTTTCAAAAACAGTAAATGATTAAATAGATTAGTGCAATATTCTCTTATATTGTATACGAGATGTAAAAAACACGAGATTGAACAATCATCTATCAAGCATCAATTCAAATAAGTTATTGATCACACACCATGAAGTTTGTAACCAGGAGACGCAGGTTACGCGTTTTCCCCCTTTCGATACGCCACTGCTTTCTGTTGAATGCCTTAGAAGCCAACAACAATGAATGCAGGTAAAGTGGAGGAAAAGATTCTAGAAAACGCTGGAAAGCTTACCTGACGCCTATAAATAACTGCGTGCACTCGGGCAAGCGGTCAGTCGGTTAGTTAGATACGACGCGTTAACAGTGAGTGGCATGTACAGTAGTACACAGACAACTGTGAAATAAATTGTTCAGTCGATACAATAGGACCGAGGTAACTGCGAATAAATAAATGTAATACTAGTGCAGTGCGGTATAATAAACCATTAAGTGCAATTATATAAATCTGGTTTAACATAAATAACTTTTTGTAAATAATCGTGCGTATATAGTTAATAGACAAGTGTGCTAATAAGCGTTGGTATATTCCTGTATTGTGAATATTTTGTGTACATAATTAGTCAGAATTTACTGTTTTGTTTCTGTTTGTTAAAGAAGTACTTTTTCTTTTGTGTGTTTAACTGTTTTGTTAAACGTTTATTATTGTAAATAAATACTTTCCACCACGGACTAGAACAGTTTTGTTACACTATGCTTGCTGTATTTCGAGACGGACCGTTTTCTGACGCACGCGGGATGGCGCTGTTATCACTACCTGGGAAAACATCGGTTCTTTCCACCTGTTTTCGCCATAGTTACCAAACTTGTTTAACTGCACAGACACTACACACATCTAAGCCATGAACGTGTATGGGTTACCCAGTAACTGACACCATATGGGTTCATGCGACAGATATCGGTCCACTGCTACGCTCGAGCTGGGTGTTCTGGTTACAGACTTCGTGTCACACTATATGGCACAATGTTTGTTTTTGGACGTTTGCTCATGTCGCCCACGTGATAAGATTAATGTTTCCTGATTGGTTCTTATTATTACTTGTCGACTTTCAGACATAGACTAACTTTATTTCACTATCAACCATAGAGTTTTACATCGATTTAGTTACATTTTGATACAAAACGAAAAAGTACTGTTTACATAATAACATCCCCACTTATCAAAATAAACGTAAAACTATACGAAAAACAATCATTATTTGATTAAATTACACACAATAATTGAAATTATTAATATTTAAATTGGATTAACACCAATCATTCTCATAAATTTATAATGTTTTGCTGATAGCAAGCCTTTAGTTAATAAGTCGGCAGGCATTTCTTGAGTAGAAGCATACTTAATCACAATTAATTTGTTTTTAATAGCATCTCTAACATAGTGATAACGGACATCAATGTGTTTAGATCTATTAAGTGATTGTTGACCAGTTGCCAATTTCAAAGCACTTTGATTATCACAGTTCAATGCAATAACACATATTTGTCCAGAAATCTCATGCATCAAATTTCTCAAATAAACAGCTTCTCTAGATGCCTCCGAGAGTGCTACATATTCTGCCTCAGTACTAGATAAAGAGACTGTTTTCTGTTTCCTGCTTTGCCATGATATCACAGAACCAGACATGGTAAAGCAGTAACCAGTATATGATTTTCTATCTAAATTATCATTGGCCCAATCAGCATCAACAAAACCTTGTAATTCTACATTTTCCTTGCTATACTTTAAACAATATGTTTTTGTTTTCTGCAAATATTTCAGAACTCTTTTGGCATAACTATAATGATTTTCATTGTAACAATTATTAAATTGACTAAGATAGCTTACAGTATATGCTATATCAGGTCTTGTCAAAACTGCTAGGTACATTAAGCTGCCAATCAATCTTTGATAAGGAATATCTGTTACACATTTTTCAGATTTTTCAATGTTTAGTTTACATTCAATAGGCGTATCTATAGATCCACAATCAGACATGTCAAATCTAAGCAATAATTGCTCTATGTATTGTTGTTGATCTACAGTCACGGTACTGTGTTGCTTATCTACATTAACTCTCATACCTAAGTAACGTCTTACAGGACCTAGATCCTTTAGTTTAAATTCAGAACGCAGTGCAGTTTTCAACTTTTCTGTTTCCTGCACATTGTTTGAAAAAATCAAAAAATCATCAACGTAAATGGTTATTATTATTTTAACATTATCATTAATTTTTCTGAATAAGCAAGGTTCAAACTTACTATTTTTAAACCCTAAGTTATATAAACAAGTTTTTACCCTTTCATACCATACTAAAGAAGACTGTTTCAATCCATAAATAGCTCTTTTAAGTTTCAAAACCTTCTCATTACTTTTATTTATAAAACCTTCAGGAATAGACATGTAAATATTTTCTTTTAAATGTCCATTCAAAAAAGCGGTTGCTACGTCCAGGTGATCAATGTTCATATCCCACTGTACACTAAGTGCAAATAGCATTCTCAAAGTGGAATGTTTCACAACGGGTGAAAAGGTGTCCACATAATCAATACCACGTCGTTGTGTAAACCCCTTCGCAACAAGTCTGGCACGGTAACGAATTTTGTCATTCACATCAAACTTTTTATTAAATACCCATTTACACTTCACTATAGGAACACCAGACGGAACATCGACGAGCTCCCATGCATCATTGTATTCAAATGACTGTAGCTCTTCTTGCATAGCCTGTTCCCATTGTCCTGCTTCTGGTCCGTTCAGTGCTTCTGACACGTCAATCTGCTCAACTTCCGGAAAGACGCTAGAGACGCATATGTTATTGTAACCATAACGTTCCGGCATTTTCCTTATTCTCTTGCCTTCCAGAATTTCCTGATTTTCTTGAATCTCACTGGATGAAATGTCAGTTTCAATGTTTGATGAAACTAAGGTGTCATCACTATTTTCACTATCAGAACCTGAGTACACCGATGTGTTGTAACTTGAATTACTCAGAGATTCGTTCATTGAAGATTCCCCCACTGAATCTCTGTTCTCTTCATTCATTTCTGTTTCTTCATTCATTTCTGTGTCTTCGTTCTTTTCTGTTTCTTCATTCTGAACCCAGATAACATTTCCTTCTTCAATATCTGTTCTTTCTTCCATCACAATAACATCTCTCTTTACTGTGACAACATTTTTTCTTGGATCATAAACTCGATAGCCTTTTACATTTTCTGAGAAACCTACAAGAATATATTCTTCAGCTTTTCTGTCCCACTTTAATCTCGTTTGTTTAGGAACGTGCACCATGACAGGGCTTACAAACAGACGAATGTGACTCAAGTCAGGTTTCTTCGCATACCACGCTTCATAGGGAGTTTTATTTTCTAAGCTTGAAGTAATAGATCTGTTTTTTAGGTATACGGCTGTATTTGCAGCTTCAGCCCAAAACTTTTTTTCTAATTTTGCGTCAAATAATAAACATCTTGCCTTTTCTATGACAGTTCTATTGGCTCGTTCACTAACACCATTCTGCTCCGGTGTATACGCAGTTGTTTTCTGATGTATTATTCCAGCTTTTGTCAAATAATTTTCCATTTCACCATTACAAAACTCGCCGCCGTTGTCAGTACGCAATATTTTTATTTTCTTGTTTTGCTGGTTCTCGACTATCGCTTTGAAATCTTTAAATTTTTTGAACACATCACTTTTATGCTTCAGGAAGTATATAAATGTCATGCGACTAAAGTCATCTACAAACAAAAGGAAGTATTGTGAGCCTGCAATTGATTTCGCTTCCATGGCACCACATACATCAGCGTGTATTATTTGTAGTGTCTCAGTACTCCGTTGACCCACATGTGAAAATGGTAATCTCGTCTGTTTACCTTCGCAGCAGATCACACATTTTTCTTTCATCATGTCGCTGGTGGCAGGATATGACAATCCATCAACAATTCCATTTTTCATTTTTCTTAAATCGCAACTGTTAATATGTGCTAGTCGCCTGTGCCACATGTCTGCGCTAGCTACCGCCGGTGCTGCTAGCATACAATTCTTACTTTTTATTTTCAGTTTGTAAACACCATTGGCTAGTTCTGCTGTCGCAACTAATTCTTTTTTTTTGTTGCGAATGTAACAGTGACCAGCTTCAAAAACAACGCTGTTTCCGTTTTTTATTAGCTCACTCACTGACAACAAGTTTGTAGTTAAGCTCGGCACGCATAACACATCTTTAACTGTGATGTCATAATTTAGTTCAGTCGTGATATCAACGTTTCCGGAACACACAATCGGCACCCTTGTTTCGTTCGCAATGATTATTTCAGATAAACTTGGCTTGTAATTTGCGTCATTTATCCATTTAACATTTGCCGTCAAATGTGCACTAGCACCGGAATCCACGTACCATTCATTTTTTCCAAATGTCATATTCAAAAACACTGCACTGAAAGCATTTGACTGTTTGTTTTTCTGTAACAAAGGACACTTGTTTCTGTAATGGCCATTTTGTTTGCATTTGTAACAGGTTATGTTTTTCAAGGAGGTTGTTTCGCCATTCTTGTTATTATTCGTGTCGTGGTTATTCCTAAGCGGTGGCTTTCTCGCAGCGAATGCAGCGCTACTGGAATCCGTATCGGTTAAACTTGAAACTTCCATATCTAATAACTTTGATTTAATGGCGTCAGCGGTGATCTGAATACCCGAGTGTTCAATCGCCATGATCATCGGAGAATATTTTTCAGGCAAACCTGCTAATAATAAAGATCCAATCCATTCATCGGTGATTGTAAATCCTGTACCTTTTAATCTCTGCGCTGTTTCAACAATTTGCGTTACATAAGTTGTCATAGAATCGCAGTTCTCTTGTCGTATTGAGATTAAATGTCGTAACAAGGTTATCTTTCTCGAAAATCCTGAGTCATCGAACATATTTTTCAATTTGTTCCACAACTCTTCCGAACTCTTGGTTTCCTTGATGTGTACATACAATCCAGGATCAATCGTCAAAATTAGCTTCGCTCTAGTTTTGTCGTCATCTGCAGATCTTCTTTCGGTACCGGCCACTGTCTTGATATAATGAACCATGCCTTCAAGCACCAATAAGTTTTCTGCCGCAAAACTCCAGTCATCATAATTTTCTCGACCTTTTAATTTTGGCACACTCTGAATATAATTCGTGGTCATGTTCACGTGAAAGTACAACAAATATTTTAAACCGAAATTTTGAAAAATTTACTTAAACTTGGGATATTGCCCATAACCTATTATTACTTGTCGACTTTCAGACATAGACTAACTTTATTTCACTATCAACCATAGAGTTTTACATCGATTTAGTTACATTTTGATACAAAACGAAAAAGTACTGTTTACATAATAACAGTTCTTGCTCAAAATCAGACGAACAAGTAAGAAAAATAGTTCCGGTTCTAATGTTGAAATCCATCTTGTCACCTCGCAGGCGAGCCCGCTGTGACGTCATTTCCATCTACGTAACCCGCACGGCAGCCAGCCTAAAGGCCGCTGCACACGAGGCTAGAAAACTTGCTTGAAGTTCTGCTGGCCGGTAGGCTGGGTACGAAGCTGGAAATGACGTCATTGCGGGCTTGCCTTGCAAGCTCACAAGATATGTTTTAAAATTAGAACAGGGACTATTTTTCTTGCTAGGTCCTCTGCTTACTCTGAGCAAGAACCAATCAGGAAACAGTATTATGTCACGTGGGCGACTTGAACAAACGCCCACAAAACAACATTGCGTCGCTCTGCTCAGAGTGAGACAACAGACACGTTTTCATCTGTGTCTATATTTGAACTGTCACTGCGCCCGCGCCAGATTTATTCATAAAACTAGCTTGAAAAGACGTCTCGCGTAAAACGTGCACATAACAGCAATCAAGAAAACCAGCGCTAGAAAACTATAGTAGGCAAATCTAGCAAGAGATCTAGCGGCGTTTCCAGCCTCTTGTGAAGCGGCCTTAAGTCCTAGCAGTGTTTCTAGCGGCATAACTAGTTTTCGCTATAATTTTGTTTTGTTTCTAACCACACCTCGTATATTATCAGTGTCGAGATTTAAACTCGGCACCTCAGAAGCTAGGTGAAATAAGACAGTAGACATTACATTATAAATGTATAATATGTAGTTTCGTATGGAGAATGGTGAATGCAATATGGACTTATGAAGTATTAATTAGCCTTTGTGTACAGTTTGCTACGATATCACGTATACAAGCTCTCTGTATCCTAGACGTATCTGAGACGGAGAAAGACGTGCCTGACGACACACAATTTCAGAAGAAGCTATTGTACTATTTACAACTTGTCTATCACATTTCTACATACACACTACACAGCCGATGAAAAATCTGAAGGCTGATCTTTGTACGTACTGTATTACGCTGTAATCATCATCTTTATATATTATATACTAGCGGTCCGTCCCGGTTTCACCCGGATGTGATAGATATAAATCAGAAAAATGTATTTCGTTTGCGGCCCAGCGTTTGAACTAATAGCTTTGAGCAAATTCCGCCAGATTTGCGTCTGAACTAATTAGTCGCGTCATAGGCCAAGCTATAGAGATTTAAAAAAGCGTTTTCGTGACATAAAGACTAGTAGCAAACCGATTGTGCGATGATATAAAAGATAATAAGCAGATGAATAGGTATGTGTTTTTCACTCGAGTTTCCGGTCCATTTGTTAGTTATCAACAGTTTATTGCAAAAAAAACGCGATTTTTGTCTGTTTTTGCTTGTAACTTTGAAACTAATGGAGCAATCGGAATGCGCCAATGAAATGGTTTGTAGAGAATTGAAATATCTACAGAATGAGAGATCGAATGTCTTAATCGGATAATTAGGTTCTGAAAAATTTAGGAAAAACCAGAAAATTAGGCGTTTTTTCGAAAATTTATAGCTCCGTCATTTTTTGAGCTGGAGCGCTAAAATTTTGAGAGAAAGTAGGGATTACAATGTTCTTTATGTGTGCCAAAGGTGGGTGCTATCGGATGATTAGTTTTCGCGAAATCAAGGTTGAAAGTTTGCAGTGTGCTTTTTTCCGGCAGGCCTGTATGCGTTACCGTAAGTCCGATAATAATTTCAAAAAAAGTTTTGAAAAGTTGACATCGTGCACTACAAAACGTAGAATTCAGTTTTTCGATCAGATGCCTGGAAGCATGCTAAAAACACTCGTAAAGTTCGTAAAAAACGGCCGATCGCGCCCTCTCAATCGAGTGGTGGGGGAATATAAATAATGTGCGCGCCGCGCGCGCTATTACTATATATACGCTTCTCCGCCGCTGCCCCTTCCACCACCACTCGGCTGCGAGCACGCGCTCGGCCGTTTTTCGCGAATTTTACGAGTGTTTTTAACATGCTTCCAGGCATCTGATCGAAAAACTGAAATCTACGTTTTGTAGTACACGATGTCAACTTTTCAAAACTTTTTTTGAAATTATTATCGGACTTACGGTAACGCATACAGGCCTGCCGGAAAAAAGCACACTGCAAACTTTCAATCGCGATTTCGCGAAAACTAATAATCCGACAGCACTCACCTTTGGCACATATAAAGAACATTATAATCCCTACTTTCTCTCAAAATTTTAGCGCTCCACCTCACAAAATGACGGAGCTATAAATTTTCGAAAAAACGCCTATTTTTCTGGCTTTTGCTAAATTTTTCAGGACCTAATTATCCGATTAAGACATTCGACCTCTCATTCTGTAGATATTTCAGTTCTCTACAAACCATTTCATTGGGGCATTCCGATTGCTCCATTAGTTTCAAAGTTACAAGCAAAAACAAACAAAAATCGCGTTTTTTTTGCAATAAACTGTTGATAACTAACTAATGGACCGGAAACTCGAGTGAAAAACATATACCTATTCATCTGCTTATTGTCTTTTATATCATCGCACAATCGGTTTGCTACTAGTCTTTATGTCATGCAAAAATGCTCTACAGCTTGGCCTATCAATGAAGCCTTTTACTTCGAAGTTCACAAGAACAGCTTCAATTTGGATGATTTTTTTTTAATTTTGTTTTTTTATATTATTGAAAATCAGAAACCTTTTGGAGCGGGGAACGAATTATTTATATTGTTTAAGGGGCTAATGGTAGTCAGAGGCATGAAAAAAATTTTTATATTTTTTTTTGGCATAGTTTAATTTATTTTATAAAGCTAATAATATTTCAACTTGACTTCACTAAATTTTCACAAGCAAAAAAATTTGGATGAAGCAGGAAAAAAATTCCAGCCAACTGGGCGACGGGACCATTCCAACTGCAAAAATGTTGACATCTGATTATAATAAAGAAAATAAAATTTCTGATATCGCGTGAGGTGACGCGGGTAATAGCTAGTATTCAATATGATATTAACTATTCATTGCCATGGTTACCTACATATCTTCCACGTCATGTAAAAATTAATCAAAGCATGCCTAACTAATTTATTTCTGACAGATCCATAAAACAAAAGAGCGGCTAATTTTTTTGTATTTTCAAAATATTTCCGAAACTTTAAAGTTTAGAAGAAAAAAATTTTAACAAAATTTTCTTAAAAAATAAATAGAATAATAAGCCGTTATGAAAAGTATACCATTATTATATAAAAAAACACCGTTTTAGCTTATATCTCTTCTGTGCATGCGCCAATTTTTCCCAAAAACAATAGGGCTCTTCATATTTGGATACTAAATATCCTTCCAAAATTTAGTTTTAATCCGCTCATCCGTTTGACTTGTATCGTGTTCACAGACAAACAGACTAACAGACGCACAGAGTTTTTCCAAAATATGTTTTTTCGGATTCGGGGAACCTCAAAACGGAAAGATATTGTAAAATTTTTGAAAAGTGATTTTTACCTAAACTAGTACCATTCCATTTGTGGATAGGAATGGTAAAATTTAGTTGCCAATAAAAATGAATCAAACATAGATGAAAAAAATAATTTCGATAATACATTGAGCGCTATGAAATCTTTATTTGGTGATAGTCAATTTTTTCGACATCTAGCATATTTTTAATTATTTCGATTTTGTACCTCCATCAAGACCGTGTCAACAATATTCTGCCGCGTGCCACCTGTGGCACGCGTGTCATAGGTTCGCCATCCCTGGCGTAGATAGTGCCGGATTAAGACTTCTTGATGCCCTAAGCATTTCTTGTTTATGGGCCCCATCTCTAATATGTTCAGTTTATAAAAAGAATAACAAATTGATAGAAAAAATGTCAAAAAGCATAGATTTTTAGGAAAAAAATTTAATTTTACAATCAATGCTCTCATTGAAAATTTGGCTGTCTATAAAATCGGACCTTAGGCATTTTTATACAATTAATAGAAAAAAGTTTCAAAACTTTAAAATTAAAAAAAAATGTACCCTTAAGAAATAATGTTTTTTTCGTTTCCATTTTCAAAAATAAATTATTTATTTTTAATTTTTATACTTCTAAAGACAAACCAGTATAAATCAAATTTTTGAGAACATGACAAAAAGAAAAAAAAATGTTGACACGGTTTAGTGAGGTACTTTTCATTTCTGAGTTGTGCTTCTTGGTGCCCCCTGAGACGTGATGCCCTAAGCAATTGCTTAATTTGCTTATAGGTTAATCCGGAACTGGGCGTAGACTATAGTCCGTCTCTGCTTGGCACTTGATAGATAACTTTTAAATGAAGATACGTTCCACCTTCATTCAAAGTCACAGATTACAACGTTTTGTATACAAGGTTGGTTAAGTTAATGCGCATACAGCAACAACAACGCGTTATTTCGACGTGACAGAAAGTTGCAGAAGCAAGTTGTTTAACGATATTAAACATTAGCGCACCAGCAGCAAGCTCTTGTCGTTACGGTATGTGTGCGCGATACACGAGGGGGATGAGCCCCGATCGCCCGCTTAGGGTAGGTAGGCAGGCTGACATACACGATTCCCACTGTGCTGTTGTTGGATGCGTGACGTGCGTGACACGATACGCATGTACATACATCGGTATAAAGTTGTGTTCTGTTCTGACGAAGACATGTCACGCTTAATGTTCCCGCTGACAGCTTTGTGAAACTAACCGACTTTCTTCTTTCCTCATTCTCTCTATAGTCTATACTCCTTAACTATATGGCGTAACAGATAGTTTCGTCGGCGTCAGCGGAGGGTTCGTAGACGTGGGGAGACGGGGGAACCGTCCACATGTATGACTGTGACTTACAAAAAAAATTCCAGCCAAATGGGCGACGAGACCATTTCAAGTCACAATGTTGACATCATATTATAATATATTAATACGCTAAGGTTGAAGATGTTTGCCTCCCTTTTTAGAAAAAACCTCACAATTCCTCCACATAAATTACTATATATCATTTTACAGATAATTGCTTGCTCTACTGACATCGACAACTAAAAAATGTATTATTGCTTTTGTTTTTGTAAATTAATTAAAATACAGCAACGCTGAACAACGTCTGCCATCTGACGACTTTAATTTTGAAACAACGTCGACACTTCGATCTGTCATCTGACCTTCATATTGTAATATAACAGACACAATACTGCATACTGCCATCTGACGGCTTTAATTTTGAAACAGCGAGCAACGCTGAACAACGTCACAGCAATGCTGCATGGTGCCATATGACGGCTTAGCTCAACGCTTTTGCTACTTGCGCCTCTATATGTCAATTTTAGTAAAATATTTCTCCGATCTGTCATCTGAGCTTCATATTGTAATACAACAAAAAGAAGAACGTTATAAGCAGTGTGCAAAATTAGAAACGAATTGAATACCTGCAATCATATATTTAAAAAATAATTTTGTAAAGTGATAATTATTATACTTATTTAGTGCGAATAATTCGCACAGGTCACTCTAGTTTGATATTGTATAATAAAGAAAATAAAATTTCCGATATCGCGTGAGTATTATATTTGCTATTCGTTGCCATGGTTACCTACATAATACATCCCACGTCATGTAAAAATTAATCAAAGCATGCTTAACTAGTTTCTGACAGATCTACAAAACAAAAGAACAGCTGATTTTTTTTATTTTCAAAATATTTCCAGAACTGTAAAGTATGGAAAAAAATTTTAAGGAAACTTTCGTGAAATAATAAATAGAATAATAAGCCGTTATGAAAAGTATACCATTATTATATAAAAATTCCGTTATAGCATATATCTCTTTTGCGCATGCGCCGATTTTCCCCAAAAACAATAGGGCTTTTCACATTTGTATACTAAACATTCTCCCAAAATTTGGTTTCAATCCGTTTATCCGTTTGACCTGTATCGTGTTCACAGACTAACCGACTAACAGACGCACAGAGTTGTTCCAAAAATATATTGTTTTTTAGATTCGGAGGACCTCAAAATGAAAAGACATTTAAAATTTTTGAATAATTATTTTTAACCACTTGTGGGTTGAAATGGCAAAACAGTGTACTGATCCTAAACATTTTTGGCTAAATTGAAGTGAATTAGCATACAAAACGTGTCGGTTCAGTAGTTCCGGAGATTAACTGTCGGCCATTTGAAGAAAGGAAAGCGCGTTAAAAGTTTTTTCTAACATTTATCAAATATTTTAAAAAATCTAGTTTCATCACTTACAATTAGTTAATCTGTTATAACCCTATAACAGTAGACCACTGTCGTTGAATGCCTCCTCCTTTTATTGTATATAAACTAAAAATCGGTATTTTCGAGAGAGAGTGAGCAACTGTGTAGTGTGTACAGATGAGAGCGTGCGCACACTTTAAACTATTCTGTACTGTAAGAACTCGAAGTTTTTTTTTTCAGCAGTTAATTTTTAAAGGTCTAAGAAGTTAAGAAATGCAAAAATAAATAAATTTTTTGGAAATTCTAAAGTGGACAAGTACCTGAAAGGAATCAAGACATTCATCCTGAAAGAACGTAATAAATATAATATTTTATGTATCTATTACATATCTATACTAATACTTATATAAAGCTGAAGAGTTTGTTTGTTTATTTGTTTGTTTGTTTGAACGCGCTAATCTCAGGAACTACTGGTTCAAATTGAATAAATTTTTTTTGTTGGATAGCCCATTTACCGAGGAAGGCTATAGGCTATATAATATTACGCTACGACCATTAGGATCGGAGCTTTAATGAAAAATGTTGCAAAAAGTATCTCAAAAATAAGCTTCTATTCATGTGAAATGCACTAACTAGATATACTCATATTATTAGTGATGTAAGAACACAACCTCAGGTAGATCAATCGGTAGCGTATGCGACTGTCAATATCAGGGTCGTGGGTTCGAGCCCCACGTTGTGTGAATATATTTTTATTTTTATTTTTTTTATTTTTTACATTGCTCTCTTCTTACATTTGAATTTATTTTAATTTTATTTAATTCATTTAAAAAAAAATATTAGTTAAAAAAAGTTTAAATACTGCTCTTTATCGACAAAAACTTTTGAACGGTAACTCCGATCATCATGAAATTTGGACACAACATTCATCTCAGTAAACTAAGATGAATGTGTGTACTCATGTCCCTTCCTTCCCCATTCGTTCTTTTGCACCCGGGTGAAACCGGGCGGGACCGCTAGTCGTATATAAAAGGACTGTACTAGTATGTATATTAGGGTGTTTTTTTATTTTTTTTCGGTTCCATTGGCTAAAGTTTTAGCATTGAACCTAAAAAATTCTCTCAAAATTTAAACTTCCTAAATCAAACCTGTGAACGGCGCAAACCGAGTTTGTATCCCAGATGCTCAGATTTTTTTCTAAATATGTTTTTGTAATATTTTCCTTTCAACAATAAATCGCTTTTAAAATATTTGAGTTGATCAATCTTGCCAACATCGAGGACGCAAAAATTCCCATTCTCTTTACCAAACGGACACAAAGTTTGACATTAATTTGTGTTTGTTGTCCTGACTGTCCCTTTCAATTTACCTCAGTGGATTTTTATTGTTTATAAATAATGACTTTTATTCAACTCGGCGCCTATTTCAATTGAATAAGCGTCTTCGTTTCATCAAAGCATTGCCTTAATCAATTGGTTCGATAATCAAGTGTTTCATTTAATAATAAATATACATGAATTATCGTAAGCTTTTAATAGAAGCTTGAATTAGAGCTATAACAAACAGATTGGAATCTATTGCATCTACATAGGGTCCAAACTGTATCAGATTCCTCAATACTTCTCTGCAAAAGACGATAAAAATTATATGTGTACTTAAAATGCTTCTTCATTATCACATAATTTTCGTTTAAAGTTTCTAATTTCTGTGAGACGGCAATGCATAGCTAATTCGACATCATGCTTAAGACAAAATGGAATTTATAGGCCCTTTACTAAAGAAAAAATTAATAAAGAGTATTTTCGTTTTATTCTTGTTACCACGTATTAATTTTATTTAACTCGCTTTGTTGTATGTCTGTCCGGGTGGAACTTTGTGATTGATTTTAAACTAACGTCCTGATAAGATAGAGACTTGAAATTTTTAACATAATAGATCATAATACGATAAAATACTAAAATAAAGAAGAAAATAATAATCAGTTGGTTAGAGTGTCGTGCTAATAACGCGAAGGTCACGGGTTCGATCCCCCCATGGGTCATATAACATTTTTATTTTATTTACGAAGTATTTTACCACGATGACAATACAAGAAAATAATCATCTCTAATATACCACATTTTTAAAACGACCTAAAAAAATAAAATAATTTCTCTACAGACAGATTTCTAACTTGCGACAGTTATATAATGAAAAAATCTATTTATGACATAAAACGAATAATGCGCCCCACGTTTTCCGTTTCAAATCCTACAAGTTAAAAATCTGTCTGTAAAAAATTATTTTATTCTTTTTAGTTGGCGTTAAAAACGTGGTAGGTACCTTTATTACAGATATTTTTTATTTATTTTATTATTTTCTTCTTTTTAGTATTTTCTTGTATTGTCATCTAATTACGTGGTAAAATACATCGTAAAAAAATAATAATTTGGCCCATGGGGGCATCGAAAAAATCTGTTTGTAGAGAAATTATTTTATCCTATTTAGTTGGTATATTAAAATTTTATTTTTGACATATTGCCTCATCCGCCGTAATACTAATCATTATGCACTAGCTGGCACTAGGTACATACTAATCACTCAGACATTGCATGCGACCGAGAGCTCTTCGTAATTGTTTTGCACGCCTACTACACACATTGTCATCAAGACCATCAGTTTGGTATAGGGTGGCAAATGAAGCGTTACTTTTATAGATCAACAGCCTTGGACTGCTGCCTTGTGCGTCATAAACAGAGTGTAACCCCTGTCCTGTTATATTGTGCGCGGGTTCGAGCACCGCTATAGACGTTGGAGCGCGCCAATCGCTATAACATTTAAGCTGTCCAAATGTCAGCATATAATCTACGCGACAGAACATAAATTATATGGTATGTCATCAACTTCCCGAGCAAAGGTCATGCCGATATTATATTATTATTACATAGCTGCATATCAAAATGCTATTACAAATAGCGAAGATGTATTTTAAATAAGGTGACATTTGTATTTTACGTGACACATTTTGGTGTCAACAGCGTGCGGATCTCGGAAACCATCAAAAGATTCAAATGGGCTAATTTTGTTTCACTATAGGATGTGTGCACGAAGCCTACTAGCGCCTCTAGTAGGTAATAGAGAATTATTTAACTCACTTGTTATGGAAATCGCGACATGTTTCTATGGTGATAAGTCAAAAACTTTAGTTGGTATTGATGTATCAAAAAAATGTAATTTTATATACCTACCATAAAATTCAGATTGTAAACCATTATATAAGTAGCATAACATAAAAGTGAGAATTATTTATTTATCAATTATGACGTACAATATATAAATAATTAATTTGTTTACACTGACAGCGGAGCGTCATATTATGGCGCCAATGGTCTTTATTTTACTTAAATCGCCATCAGCGCAACAGACCGGAACACAACAAGCATTTCCAGATCGCTTGGTTTTGCCCATGTTTTCTTTATAATTAAAAAACTTCATAAAATTATAACTATTTTCACTTTTAATAAACATTGCTCACTGACATACGGAAAATTTAAGTTTTAAGTTCCCCTAGTACTCACCACAAACTCCTCCTCCTTGCATATAGCCTATTAATAGACGTACTTGCACCCAATGCAACGTCCTTTGATCCACAATCGGAGTCTACCAAGTATTTGTTAGTCTCCAGATTTACCAAGTACCGCAAATCCATACTATCCATGTGCCAGAGATTACAAATGAGAGAGAGAGGAGGGAAGAGAGAGAGAGAGAGAGAGAGTTAATGTAACAAATACATCGTTAAATTTTTAACTGTCAAAAATCATTTGATCATTAGGAGTTTAATATCAAAATTCTTCAGCAGCCAAAGAAAACCAAGAACCGATTTGAATGGAAGAAGAATTTTCTCTGTGGTACGAATATTGAGGCTTAACGAATTTAAACTTGAATCTGTCAAATCGGGGATTTTAGCCCGTTTTAGATTTCAAAACCGAATGCTTAAGAATAAAAAATTCTATCTCAAATTAACTAATTGATTTGACACGTTTACCAACGGTATAAACTATCGGTACACTTGATTCTTATTCTAAATAGATGTGATAATACATTATGTGCATTACAAAATAGATTATTTGAATACATTTTAAATAAATTCTAAAATAGGACATGGCGTTTCGACATAGTTTTGTATAATTGTCCAGCTTAATCAGTATGAATATTAAATATTTTAAATTTAAACAAGCAAGGCCAGATTTCTTGATTTCTTGCTGTATCGACAGAGATGGGGTTAGATTTGTTTAGATGGAGAGCTCACCGTCAGATTTTCTACGTATCGAATACACAGTATCGAGGTAGACAAATCGGGAGCTACAATTTTTATTCAAATCTTTGATTAACGTCTGATTAGAACTCTTCAATAAATAAAATTATTATCCATTAATTAATTAATTATTTAATTATTATTAATTATATATTTTTTGTTAATATATTGTCTGACAAATTGGTCGATAATTTTATTTATTGTACAATTTTTATTATTTTTTGGATTGTCTTATGTCATCGAATACATAAATAAAATTGACTTCAAAATATCGATCTCCACGAGTACCTCCATATTATGAAGGAATGTTAGAGATCACTGTTTCATAGCCCTTAGCAGCCTTAATTTTCCAATTTTCGGCGAAAGAAAAATAATCGTGGCTCCCTATTTATCTGCCCGATAACTAATTCACACAGACAAACGTGTCTTTTGAATGAATGATTAGATAAGGGGTAATGATTTAATAGTCCGTTATGCACGTCATCCTAGAATAATGTTTGTGCTCCCGTTGTTCTGGATCTAGTCCTCCAATAGTTTGGGTCTTCTCATGAACTCCAGTAGATTGGTGACTAGATTGTACTGAGGAATTACTCCGCTCTCATCAATGTATCCAAAGATGGTTGTTCTCATGTAGGCTAGGGCCTTCGAACAATAAATGGTTGGCTGTTTCGTCCTCCATTTCGCAAAATCTACACTGTGTCGATTTCTGACGTATCCCCATCGTGTGTAGATGCTTTCTCAGGGGTGCATGACCAGGTAACAGCCCAACCACTTTCCTAAGTTTAGATCTACTGAGTTTGATCAAGTCCTCTGTAAGCCTGTTTGAAGGCATTTTTTTCCCATGTAAATTTCCTGGATCAAGCTCCAGTCAGTGGTTTGCAGCTTTTGACAGTTTGTTAAATATTTGTAACGTACCTGTTAATTCGCTACTCACAAAATCGGACGGTCGGCTCTTGGACTAGTGCGATCTCACTCTAGAAATTAGATGGGTAATGTGTTTCTCGTCTGGCCGTAGCTTAACAGTTTTCCGTTACCTACTTATTTGAGGAGATAGGGTCGTATATGGAATCAGTGCCAGAATTCAAGCTCTGGGCACGATAATAAGCTAACGGCACATTTAAATGCATTGAATTTGTAGACATTTGCATAGAAAGACGACCTATTTGTGTAAATAACAATAAAATAAATTTGAATCACTCTAAGCTACAATACAGTTCCGATAGCGCGGTTTATGTTTCAATAAATTTTTTACTACCAATACTCAAAACACAGTGATTTTTATAGCAACAATCTCGACTAATATAAGTTAACTATATTATTAAATGCATAAAGAATTTATTACAATAAAAAAATTCCAGACAATTGGGCGACAAGACTAATCCAACTTCAAAAATATAGAAATTTGATATCTGTACTAATATTATAAACAGAGAGTGCGAATTTTGTTTCGTCAGTTTTTTGCTTGTATCTTGTCACAATTCAGTATTCAATATATAACCATGGTAAAATTCTTCTAATTTTCGAATTAGTGGAATCTGAGTTCGTCATTTTATTGGTCTATATTTAGTGGGTCGCGACACTAAAAATGTTGAGAAACGGTGGTCTAGCGGTATGGCTTTAAACTCGCATTGCAGAATTACGGAAATCAGATCTCAGTGTAAATAAATATGGCCTATGACTTTTTCGCACTACCATTCTAAATTCTCAGTTCAAAAGTTGATTTGAGATGAGTTTTTCCCGTTATTAAAATAATAGAATAATGAAATCCCGATTCAGCCATTCAAAAACCCTAATAATTACGATGAACCGTTGCGGTGATTTCCATTGCGTGGCAATTTTAATAACAATAAGCTTTTTCGATTTGGACGGAGCTTTTGTGATATAAACTGTTTGTCGGATTTTCAATTGAATTATGTATTATGTGATTGGATGCCTCTCTATACGTTCGTGTAATGTGCTGGCACGGAAAAACTATGCTTCGATGTTCCAACCTCTCTGCGAACGTAATATTGTCGTCACAGTCTTGCGCAGTAGCTATAAAACTAAACGGTATCAGTTTTTGCGCATGCAAAACCGATACAAACAGTTTCAATATAGCTACTGCGCAAGACCGTGGCGATAATATTACCGTTTGCAGAGAGGTTGGAACAGAGCTATAACATGTGTATTTTACTGACAACTGCGAATTCAGGTGCTGAAATAATAATAAGAATAATAATATGTTTAAAATTATATTAACTCATAATAAATATGATCATGTATACAGTTAGAACAATTTACCACCACTTGACCAGCTTGAGGCCCTGAAGATGAAAATAAATTTTTCGAAACGTTGGCAACTAGCGAAACACTGGTAAAGCTTATTTTATGATCCTCAACCAAAACCTTCCTTCATCTTGAGAATAATAATATTTTTTACAATAGACATAATTTTTTTTTAATTTCTTTGTTTTAATTTCGTGTGACGCCGCGGGTAATGGCTATTATTATATGACTTCTGATTGGTAACTTTTATAGTGCTAACACACGGTCGAACTTGGTCCGGTCCGACAACGGACATGGTACGACGGATCTTGCAACAGACGACCAAATCTGATCCCATCGAACCGGGCGGACACGCAGACTACTGTACAGACGAACAGATTTGGTACGGAGCGGACCAGATCCGCTGTCCGCTTCGAACCAAGTTTGACCGTCTGTTAGTACTATTACATTTTCGTGATTGAATTTAAGATCGAAGTTTAACCCTTTGGTAAAGATAAAGAAGCGCGGCTAAAATTTTAATAAAATCGACCCGACTTAAATATTTTTATGTAAACACTATTTGATGGATACGGATTTGGTTGATAATAATATTGCAATTAATCTTGTACAGAAACAAACTTCGTATAATAAAGTAACAAGACCTGTATAATTATAGTGATGTGTCCACATGATTCTTAATTGGGAGCTGACTCCGTGCGCTCCGCTCACTAAAAAGAGTCGCTAAGAGAGAGTCGTTCAAAGGAGCGACACTAGACAGTACATACTACACAAGAGTGTAGACTGCAGAGGTGATAACTGTCATCATACATGCTCAGGAGTTACGTAGCTTTGCACAGCACATTACGAATACACACACTCAGCTCTGAGCTCATTTTAGTATGATTCTGATTTTTAACCGACGAAAAACAAAAACGGAGGAGGTTCTCAAGTCGACGCGTATATTTTTTTTTTTTTTTATTTTTTTTTTTTTTTTATTTATGTATGACCACGCATAACTTTTTACAGAGTAGTCCGATTTTGATAAATATTTTTTTGTTTGAAAGGGTATACCCCGAAGTTGGTCCCATATAAATTTGGTAAAAAAATTCCAACCCTAAGGGTAGGAAAACAGGGGATGATTGATTGTTCACTCACTGATTGTAATGTATGACCACACATAACTTTTTACAGAGTAGTCCGATTTTGATAATTATTTTTTTATTGGATAGGGTATACCTCGAGGTTGGTCTCATATAAATATGGAAAAAAAAATCCTACCCTAAGGGTGGGAAAATAGGGGTGATTTATTGTTCACTCACAGATTTTCATGCTGAGTTGTGTATTACAATTATAAATTATATAGCCACAAAAAATTATAAAATAAAAACTTTTTAACAAAAAAATTAAACCGCCGAAAAACTGAAAAGCAAAAAATAATAAATCTTTTTATTTAACTAAGTTCTATTTAAGTAGTTGAACGTATGTGACAGTCTAGTATATCTAAGTAATTTTGAGTCGGCGTCAAACAATCAATGAACAAAGATCACTAAAAGAAATAACCAAATCAAATTAACAATGATACGTGAAATCTCCAGCGATAAACATTAACATTCTAAACATGCGCTCTCCACACGACCACTCGCAAAGACGTTTGCCCTCAGTGTGTGCCCGTTCGGGTTGCTCTGTCGCTGACATTAACTTCGTGAACTCTCAGAGATTTCCGGCGAAGGATTGTTGACGCCGACTCAAAATTACTTAGATATACTAGACTGTCACATACGTTCAACTACTTAAATAGAACTTAGTTAAATAAAAAGATTTATTATTTTTTGCTTTTCAGTTTTTCGGCGGTTTAATTTTTTTGTTATATATTATTCGCATTTCGGATAAACTATAAAGTATAATAAAAGCTAAACTATAATAATGTTTATTGTTACAATATTATATCTTTGTCAACGACGTCAATGTGAATGGTTTAAGTCACTGTAAGTTTAGTACTATTACACTTACAGTATGTCATCCAACATTAAATGACTCAGCAAAGAAAACTCCGTACGTGCAAAATTCACTAGTCCCGCTGTTGCCTGTGCTGTGTGCGCTCTGAATGTGCGAATGCAACAGTACAGAACAGCTCAGTACAGAGCAATGGCGCTCGGAGTGAGTCATTCACAAAAAAAGAGCGAGAAAGGAATCGTTCATTATGAACGACTCGTTCAGGAGCGACACATGACTACTGTATTAGCAAATACACTATTTTAAGTTGAATCTTCTTATTTAACAGCGTGTAGCAATCAAATAGACAAACAAATATTTTTAGTAACTTTTTAATCAAAACTCAAAAATAAGAGAGAAACAGCCTTTCAACGTTTAATTAATTTTTTTTTAATTTTATTTAATTATTTCAAAAGCCCGGTTAAGACACGCGAAGAAATTATAGCACGATTTGGAAATGCATTCCAAATAAATCGCAGAAGGCCCTTATCGCTCCTACGGCGCACGCATCTATGTGTCCAACAAAACGGAGGCAACTTCAAACAATTCCTGTGAATACTTGATAATGACATAACATATTTCCATAGTGACATAACATAACGCCAGGACCGACCTCAAAATTTGATAAAATTTAATAAAACTTCGAAAGCTCGTTCTGCTTTCATTTTTGAGTTTTGATAAAAAAGTTACTTGAAATATTTGTTCGTCTATTTGATTTCTAGACGCTATTTAAAAAAAAGAATCAACTTAAAAATCATTCTGTATTGTCGGCTGATATTTTTTTTTAGTATTTGGAGCCCAGAACCCTAAAAGAAAAACGTTTTCCGACCGCCGTACATACAAACAGTGTGTGTTTTAGGTCGTGGTTTTAACATTAATGAGAAGATTAACATTCGCTCTGTCCTTCTTGCTCACGTACGCAACTAAATCGTGCGTTCCACTCGTACACTTTCAGTGCATTATACACAGTATTAATGTAAATAACATCGCCTGTAGCGAACGAACTCGGCAATTCCAACTGCAATATTAGTCGTTGTTTCTCACAAGCTTGGTAGCACTGATTGTGATGGTTGATTAACTAAAAAGTTACGTTTTGATCGAAACCTTAGACCAAGGCCGTTTTTAACCTATTGGAGGCCCCGGGCATATTAGGATAATAGGATATATGAGCTTGACAGAGCACTATTTTGTTAGAATAGACAAAAAAAAAATAGATAAGCAAGATTCTAGATTTATTAAAGTGAAACTTTTATTCTATCGCCCCGAATTTTTCTGACCGTCTGTTGCATGTCGCATTACATGCGGCCGCGGAGTAGGGGTAAATGAAAGGCGCTCGGAGTAGGCGCTCGGTAGAGCAGCCAAGGCCAATATGGCGGCGCCCATGGTTAGCATCAGCTGACCGTGTAGTATGTATAACACATAGTCAGTCTGTCATGCGGGCAAGTGCTGTACAGTGTTTACATGTTTTTATTCGTGTATTCATGTGAATATTGTTGTTTATAATTAATCGTGATGGATAAGTGTCTACAATCCAACGCCTAAAATCCAATAAAAGTGTCACTTGCGTCGTGCAGGTTTCTTAAAACCACACATCTGGTTTTTTTTTTATTTCTTTAGTCATATTAAATGAATAGATAGGTAATATATTTTATTCAACACGCGTGAGTAATATGTAATTTCGGGGCCCTGCTAAACGTGGGAGAAATAATATATTACTTCACTATAGTGTAATAATGAATTTTCTGGCGTGGGAGAAATAATGTATTACTTCACTAGTGTAATAATGAATTTTCTGGACCAATAGAAACTCAGTAGCAAGCCCAAGCGCTAAATAATGAAAAAAACTGCAAGTAGCTTCTGGACCAATAGGAACGTGGTAGGCGGTATTGTATACTTATATGAAAACAGCATCGCAATTCAGCGAAATCATGGCAATCTTGTGTATACACTGACGGTGGTACGTCAATCAATGAAGTGATTTATTATTTTTCCCTCTTTTATCAGGGCCCCGATTACATATTACTCCTGCTAGTTGAATAAAGTATTATGTGCGACTATTGATCGAAGGAGAATATTCCACTCGCGTGTGTTTTACGCTCATGGAATCTTCTCCTTCTCTCACTAGTCGCACAATATACTAATAATCCACAAAAGTGACTCTTTCATGCACAGGTTAATGCTTAAAAATCTATGTTGATTGAAGATAGGTATACCCTTCTAGATTTGAGATGGGCAAATCGCTTGTTCACTTCTTCAAAATCTATGTTTTTGAGCATATTACATTGTATGGACATCGGCGACAAACTGGTTAATCTCTCTTGAAGCGTTGTAGGTACTTAAATTGTATTTTTATATATTTAAAACCTAAACATGCTGAAATCGGAAAGACTGATTTTCGGGTGAGAATAGAGTAGCTTCACGCATGCAAAAGCTAAAGCCTTGTCCTGACTATGCCGATCGGCAAAACTGCACTAGTGTGAACGTGACTGTCGGCTTCGTTATCAGGCAAATTCTTTGCCGATTGTAACAGTCATTTATTATCGTTTGATTTTTTCGAAAAAAATACATTTTTCGGTAATAAATTCGGTTATCGTTTGGTGATCTGGCAGGCACTAGGGAGCCCCTATCGATCGCGGGGCCCTGGACACATGCCCAGTGGGAAAGAGCGGCCTGCCTTAGACTACAAATAACCACAAAGCAAGCTTCAATACGTGCATCGTGTGAAGCGAACACATAAAAGTCATCACGAAAACCAACGCTGGAAACCTAGCAGCCAAATCGAACCTCGTGTGCAGCGATTCTTAGTTTGTGAACGAGTGATAAAAAGACATTTTGCGAAGGTATTCCGTATTTCGGTGTCTACTCACGCCCTTGAGTTTTATCTGTTTGATAATTCTATATAATGTGTTTTATACGCTTAATTTTGTAAAAATGAGCGTCATATACGCGTGTGTTCATACAGGTATTATCCACGTTCTCAATAATGTTCCAACGTTAAAATCATTACCCTTGAACCTAGATTACTCGACATGCCGGATTCGCGTGAATAATCGATCCTTGTTTATATGAAGTACGGAGATTATATTTTCACAAATATTGGGTGCGTAAGTAAACATTTATCAATTTATTAATTAAAGTACACAGTAATAATTATTTTCTTCATTCCTCGGTCGAAAGAACGTACTGCCGGCATCAATTTTAATGCAGAAAGTCTAACATTGGTGGGATTACACGCACTGATGCGTATAGGAAGTACGTACGTTCGAGCGGCATTAAAGAAAAAATAATCTGTCAACTATTGTTAGATGTCGTTTCCGTAGAATTTCTATTACGTTTTAGCTGATAGTCGCGAACAACTGTCATTCGTGTTTTACGTATAAACTCAAAGCTGCTTGCTTGGAATTTATCTGTGTTTTTATGTGATTAAGAAGTAATTTATTAATATAATTAATAAGGGTACTTTCGCCCGATGCATGAAGAAAGATAGTATACACCACACTGGCAGAAAGTTTGAAAGCCTTGAACTGCGCCTCGGGCATCATGACGAGCAGTGCAAGATTCTCAAACTTTCTGCCCTTGTGATTTATACTATTTTCATAGCATTGCACACATGTGTAAATTATTAGTAATAATTATTACTGTGTATTTAATTAACAAATTGAGCACGTTTTTCTCGAATATTTTCTTATGTAACCTTATGGAAATTGTATAAGAATTTATAGAGAAAACAATGAATATTTCGAAAATGTAAAAAAAAATTGACATTTGAGAAAAAAATGCCTGCACATTTCCGGTTATACAAAAAAATATATACCTACCTCAGTTCCGAAAGTAAATCTCGAGTTTAACAAAAAAACTATTTAAACTTTTTTTTGTATCTCGTCGGATGTACGAATTATTCACTGTTACTACTTTCTGTGAACACACTGTATACCAAGGCTTAGGGTCTCTACGCGTTTGATTGTTCTCTAGTTCAGTTTTTGCGAAGTGAATAAAACTATTTTATTTATTTTTATCACTTTGAAATTTAACAATTATATTTTGTTGCATCCTGTATATTTAATGTTTAATTCAGAAGAATAAACGTCGGTGTAGTTATTTAAGAATTAACAACTCTTAAATTATCGTGCTAAATTTTTGTGGAAGTATGTTTTAAATACGAGGCTAACGACAGAAACAAACATTTGTCAGTGGAGAAAAATTGTCCGGCTTTTAGCACCCATTTGACAGTTTAAAATGTGATTTGCATATATTAGCAACGACCCACTTGTAATTTATTTAAACGTGACCTCTTCATAAAATGAGTTGATTTAAAAAAAAAGTATTTTTTTATGAAAACGTTTTAATTTGTTGCAAATGGGATGTCTTTTTGTTATTCGGTATTACATCAAATATATTATAGCAAAACCTCTTAAGAATTCAAGTAGACAATAGAAAGGATCTTAAAAATAAATTTCACTGTATATATAAAGCAGTGCAATAAATTTTTAGGGAACGTAATAAATTCTCATTATTAATAATAAATTTGTAGATGTTATACAGGGTGTAGCTTACTCTTTCTTTCGCGTGAAAATATTAGCTTTTTGGTTGACTATCTGATCTCAATTGTTTAGCGTCTATAATCTGCTCTCTGTATAAAAAACAGACCAATGCTATTGAGATGCTAAGTCATTTTCATGCTACCAATTCGAAGAAAAGTATATACCAAAAAAGTACATTCGCGCAAATTTGTAGATTGCCACCGTTTTTTCGTCGACTTAACGTTGCGAAATTGATATCCACGAAACGCGCTTAACATTAAAATGGGTATAGTAAGCTATCCTTAAAAGGTAGACATAAACCATTGCGGACTTTTCTGTAAACCTCTAAAAGAGGAACAATTCCACCATTCATTGTTTTGTTATATCTCAAAGGGATTAGGCTGCGTTTTCGATGAAAACTCCCAGTCGACTTGATTTTTTCCGATATCTTCAACAACTGTCGTCATATTTCAACCAATTTACACAAACTATTAATGAATTATACATCTTGAATCATTCCGTTCATTGGTAAATATCGTATGAAAATCCGTTCGGCAGTTTTTGAGTTTATTGCGTTCAGACAGATAGACAGACGCGGCGGGGGATTTTGTTTTATAATACTCGTATGTTTTGATTTTGACGGGATTTTAACAGACTTGTCTTGTCAAGTAGTATTAATAAATGAAAATTTATATTTTATTTATAATTGTTTTTACGAAAAATCTAGAATTAATATTCAAGCATATGTTTGATTAATATTCGTCCCGGAATTAACATACGTCAAGCCAGATTAGACACCATCAAAAAACAATTTTTAAAGACAATCGTTAGTGCTACGTGAGTGTACAATATGCTGTCAAAACTTCAACGTTAGTACCGGAAAATTGTGGAAAATATAAAGGTTTGCTAGTGTTCCATCTAGCTTGACGTCAAGCTAAGCGGGACACCAACAACCTTCGGTATTTTCCACAATTTTCCTGCACTAACGCTGAAATTTTAATAGTTGACAGTTGCAAGAGCAATGAACCATTTTATTGTGACTTTTGTTACATTCTGTAAGATAACTCTAGTTCCAGACAATCCAAGATTCTTTATACTCTATTTCAGACAACTGTCTTGCGGCCCTCTATATTAGCCCTGAGACAATCCGAGACAACCTCTAGACAGAACGCAGCGAATGCTCGTACGACGCCAACATATTACAGAGCAGACTTTTTTTGGCAGAGGCTATGGGCTAAGCACAAGTGGCTGGAGCTAAGTTGTTTTCGAATGTCATGGTCGCGCTGGAAAAATAAGAAAACTATCAATTAGCGGAAAGTGACGTCACTCCATCGAATTTGCATGACGGCAGCTGCCTATTTTATTCCGTTTGTGTAATTTGTTTCCATAGAAACATTAAGTACCTATAGTTAAATCTAGCTAACATTGTTTGCGTTCTATCTTTATCACTCTATTCATTTTGTTTTGTTGCATGCATTAGTTTAGTAGGTTTATATTTTATTTCAGGAAATCATATATACAGGTGACCGGTAATTGCTTGTATTCCTCTCGGGAGAAGAAACTATGACTAATTTGGAATGATTTAACATCTGTCACTTGGGGGTCGGAAACGTGTAATTTTCTAGAAAATCTACTTCGGTTTTCTATTTACAAAAATCTGGATTTTGGGAGTTAAAAATTAAAAAAAATATATATTATGTTCTCACTTTATGGCTTGCATTTTTCCATAATCTGATAGCTTACTAATTTGGCCAATCTTCCTTAATATAAAAACCATGAAATTTACTGTTAGATTTTATGTTGTGTATTAAAACTTACAATAAATATGAAAAATAAAATAAAAATTCTTCACTGAAGTGTCTTTATAATAAAAAAATGACGCATTTTCGACCCCCAAGTGATAATAGTAAATCATTCCAAATTAGTCATAGTTTCTTCTCCCGAGAGGAATATGAACAATTACCGCGGACACCTGTATTAGCCAGTCTTTAATGTACTTGTTTGTTTTAGTAATTTTTCATTTTTTCTTGTCCTTTTTATCAAAAATAAAACTTATTGTTGTTTTTAACCCTTCTGGTAAGTCTATACTTCGTAAACAATATTCACAAATAAGGCAACAGCGGCATTCTATCAAGGAACGTTTTAGGATATCCCTGCCCTGAACTGAGATGAACGCATCATATGGCTAAGACGCCTTTGGACTGACAGAGAACCGTGGTCGTGGTGGAATCGCACATGTAAATATGTTGTTTTTTAACGACTCCCTGGATTCTCGAGCGGCAGGACTACCGCCCTCCTGTTGCATCAGACCAGACCGTGTCCTGCGTCGATGTTGGTCCCTGCCGTTACTTTACTATGCATTAAAGTGCGATGCTTGCCTGCCTGCTTCATCTACACTCCTGTATTATGTACGGGAATCGAGGAGATTAAATAATCTGGGGAACGACATTGCGTCGAAGGTGTTTGGAGCAATCCATATGAAAAATTCCAGATTATCGGCAGTCGAAATTCACGAAGACGTCAACATTATTCAAAAAATACAAGAGTTATAATTGAAGATCCAAGAATTCCTAGTGGAATTCGCTGAATTTTCACACGCCCAAACTCAACGTTGAGAAATAAAAGCATATTTAGATCGCAGACGACCTTGGCACATCCTATGCCAATTAGAAGCTGTTTTGAGAGAAACAAACGCCGTAAAAAGCGCGCGGGATAGCAAAAGATTTAAAATTCCATGAAATTATTTCATTGGAAATATCTACAAAACGTATACAATGTCAATAATACCTAATTAATGAAATTTCACACGAAAAATATCTAAAAATCTATTGAAAAAGAAACGTGTTTTTTTCAGTATTGCAGTTTTCTGAACGCAATTGAAAACTGCGTCCAAAACACACGTTTCTCTTTCAAATTTCTACCGATTTTGGATATTTTTCGGAATAATTAACAGTCAAAATAGCTTTTCATGCAAAATTTCATTGATTATTGTAAGCTGTGTTGATATTTCCAATGAATTAATATGGAATTTTAAATTGTTTGTTATCTGGTACTCTTTTTATAGCGTTTGCCATTTTAGGGTTCCGTATCCGAAGGATGCCAACGAGACCTACTAAGCCGCTGTTCGTCCGTCCGTCTGTCTGTCAGCGGGCTGTATCTCATGAACCGTAATAGGTAGAGAGTTGACATTTTCACAGAGTGTGTATTTCTATTGCCGCTATAACAACAAATAACAAAAAACCAATATGGCGAATTTGAGAATGGCCGCCGTTCAAATTAGAAAAAATCGATTATGCTGGTTTTTACATATTGTTATAGCGCCTCTCTTGTTTCTTTTACAAAAGTATTTAAAATGTACATAGTGTTATATCTTGTACGATGGTACGAAACCCTTCGTGTACGAGTTTTTTAAACATGGCTTCTAATCGGCACATTCCACACAATGATTGGGAGATAGGCGACTGCAGCTTAGTATATATATCTATATGAATAAAAGAAATTGATATGAAGTAAGCTTTATGTATTTTCACATTATATATCAGATTCCAGGAAGCCACTGTACCCCCTGCTTACGTTCATGCCAACGGTGTAGATTGGGGGTGGTAAAGGGGGTAATTCCCCCCAGGATAATAATAATAAAAAAAATTTAATGAGAATAATACAAATCTGGGAAAAGCGTGGAAAGACAGTTACCCTCTAACATTAAGGGAAACTTAAATACATATATTTAACAATAACCTATATGAATCATTGCCTATCTACTCAATGTGCGGTGAGTGTACGCAACAAAGCGTCTCTTTCTTCGATGTAATTCCCTGATTTCACCGCTGATAGGATTGGTTGGTGTACTTGCATTCAATCCGAATAAAGTATCTCTGTTTCAAAAACTTTGTCTCTATGACGTTAACATGGGCGTACCCAGCTTTTGGCCCAAAAGGGGGTAAATTAGAAATTTTTATGCTGGGTTTTCCGTGCTTTTTTTGCCCTTCTGGATACGCCAATGCTTACGGCGTAAAAAATGACAGAAGTATATATTTGCATCCTAATGGTTCGGTTGCGATTTTATTTCTATGCTCGGTATATAATAAAAGTATGCTTAAATACTACACTTTTTTATGTTTACATTTTTTTTTCTAGGTTCACTAAAATTGCATACGTAAATTAGCGCCACTGGACGGAATTTCTTGAAAGCTATTAGTTCAACATTTCCTGCGCTTCAGTCGTTTTGCATAGACTTGTCCTGGATAAAATACATTGCACGATTGTCACAGCGATAAATTTATACAAGGTATATATTTTTAAGGACTTATGTATAAAATACGACTAGCGCAGAACCATAATATATCTATTAACTAACTATGTGAATCATTGCCTATCTACTCAATGTGCGGTGAGTGAACGCAACAAAGCGTATCGAAACTATATCTGCGTCTCTTTCATCGATGTAATTCCCTGATTTCTCCGATGGTAGGATTGGTTGATGTACTTGCATTTAATCTGAATAAAGTACCTCTGTTTCAAAAACTTTGTCTTTTTCTATGACGTTAACATGGGGGTACCCAGCTTTTGACCCAGGAGGGGGCAAATTAGAAATTTCTTAAGCCAGGTTCCCCGTGCTTGTTTTGCCCTCCTGGTTACGCCAATCCTTACGGCGTAAAAAAAGACAGAAGTATATGTTTTGGTAATTATACACTTTCACGGTCACCTGATTTTTTGGCTCTAGAAAATCGAAAAATAGATGGATTTCAATGATCTCGGTCTCAAAAAGTTCCATTTTACGGCGGATTTATGAAAAAAATTAGTTCACCCCGGAATTACAATTCGCATACCCGTTTATCGTTCACCCCGGAATTGTTTTTTTAAAAACTCCACATTTGCCCCTTCCCGTTTCACTGCGAGACAATTCGCATACCCCTTTATCGTTCACCCCAGAATTACAATTCGCATACCCCTTTATCATTCACCCCGGAATTACAATTCGCATACCCGTTTATCGTTCACCCCGGAATTGTTTTTTTAAAAACTCCACATTTGCCCCTTCCCGTTTCACTGCGAGACAATTCGCATACCCCTTTATAGTTCACTCCGGAATTACAATTCGCATACCCGTTTATCGTTCACCCCGAAATTACAATTCGCATACCCGTTTATCGTTCACCCCGGAATTGACGTCAGAAACAGTTATAAAGAATTATATGTAGAAAGTCAATTTTTTTTTACATTTAAAGTCATGAAACTGTGAGAAATATTGATTTTTTCAATTTTCGTATTTTTTTCCATAAATCCGCCATAAAAACGAAGATTTTAAAAAAAATTCATCGAAATCGGATGATTTTTCGATTTTCTAGAGCCAAAAAAACCAGTTGACCGCGAAAGTGTATAATAACCTATGTTTTTCGATTGCGATTTTATTCATATAGTCAGTATAGAATAAAATTATATGCGCAGAACTGAATAACAGTCAGAGCCGTAACTAGAACTTCGGGGCCCCGGGGCAAGAAGTAAAATTGGGGCCCCCTACGTAGAATTTAAAATGTGCTTTTTTTCAATGTTTTTTTTTTACATACAATTCTAGAGGTAATTTGTGGAAGGGTTTCAAAAAGTAAAAAACGAGTGTGGACAACTTCGAACCACTTAAAAGTCGGCACCGAAAAGGGGCTTCTTCGGTGTCCATTTTCGTTGAGGGCCCCGGGGCACCGCCCCGCTTGCCCCATTGTCAGTGCAGCCCTGCTATCAGTCCTCACGAACCCTTTTCAAATTCGACATGCTCAGGGTCGTCTAAGGCCAAGCAGGTGCACTTTATGGTATATGGGACTCGTTTAACATAAATATTGGTTATCAACAGAAATAACAACATTCAAGTTATAATTGTTATTTTATTGCAGGGGTTAGGAGATCCCATTGACAGTACTCCACTTATAAATATTATGAAAACATTATTTTGCGGAGACATGGTATATTTAATTTGGCGCAGATGTTTGGTTAATGATATTATTGCAATTAAGAATAAATTATTATTTTAAGGGTGCCGGTATTAGCATTTACACTATAATGTCAGCAGAATTTGGCATTGTGATCCGAGTTTTTTTTTTATTTCATGACATAAGCATTGAAGAAGTAACAGCGTTAAATAAAGAATAAAAAATAATTCTTTTTCTTTTCTTTACAGAACCTTCGGTCTTCTTGAATCGATGTCAAGTGCCTGCGACCAATTGCTGCAACTTCCACACCGCCTGCATCAAGATGACGTCATCTATATTTTTAAAATTTCTATTTTATATCTTTGTATTTTTTTTGTTCTTTATCACACTGAAACTTGAAGAAAATCAGGAATCCTGCATTTAAAAATAAAAAAACACACGTTCTTTGAATGAATATGTTGCATTACTATACTTTAATTGTATTTGTAACTGTAAAAATTGTAAGAAAATAAACACAAATTAACTAAAGGACTTATTGTATTTTTATTTATAAACGAATACAGATATAAGAAGATAATATCAGCTATCACTATTTAGAAGCGCTGAAGATCTTAAAGACATCTGATGGACTCAGCCCCGGATTTACGATTTTTTCGAACCGGGGCAGAAACTTGATAATGGCGCCCCCTCTCTCTAGCTTTTGATATAAATTACTTAAAAAAACTCAAAAATATATAATGGTTGGTATTTTTCGTGAACGGGAAACCGTCAGAAAACAAGCAGATAGAGTAAATCGGAAAAAGGACAGATTAGATGTAGTTTTGGCGTCCTCTAAAACTGCCGCCCGGAGCAGCCTGGTGCCCCGGTTTGCCCCCCCCCCCCTAGATCCGGGGCTGGATGGACTTGCTGGAATCTAATAAGACTGATAGTTTTATTTGCAAACTAATAAAGTAGAAACATTCCCAAGAAATATCTCTTTGTGTTTCTGCTGCCCTACTCCTAAAATTACATTTTTTTAAATTTATCTGTTATAATTATTTTTATTTGAAGTGTCATTCTCCGTTAATACAAGCCGTGTGGACCTAAGAAGCATATTGCAAAATCAACGATATAAAAGTAGATAGATTATAAAGGCTAGAAAACTTAGAACATTATCTAAAAGAAGTTACTATAGGTAAAAAGAATTTTTTGCTCGACGGGCAGAAAGTGTCCACTTTCGTCCCGCTGCGCTAAACGAAGTTGCCTCTTCCTGCCTATACGTCGAGCAAAAAAATAGTATACACACCACGGGAAGTAAAGTAAGAAAGCCTAAGATCACATCTTTGTTGACCTCGGCTTCGCCTCGGCCAACAATTATATGTGATCTCAGACATTTCTTACTTTACTTCCCTAGATGTGTAATATACTATGTATCTCTAACTAGCCGCGACCCGCGGCTCCACACGTCTTTGAGATGAAACACGACAGCGACAACAGTATTGCAGCTGTGCAGCTTTCTTCTGCTCTGCCGTATTGCAGTACCACTATAAAACACCTTGGATGTTTTTTTTTGGGGATGAATTTTCAAAAATCCTTTCTTAGTGCTCACCTAAGTTGTAATATACGGACATCCTGTGCAAAAATTTCATGCTTCTAGATTCACCGGTTTTGCGCAGGCGTTCCTTATATAACGTGGGGGTGTACTAAGAAAGGAATTTAGAAAACTCATCCCCTAAGGGGATTAATCTACTTAGTTAAAACTCTAACACTGGACTGACGTACAACGCACAGTCTAAACCAGACTGTGCGTTTTACGTCAGTCCAGTGTTAGAGTTTTAACTAAGTAGATTAACCCCCTTAGGGGATGAGTTTTCTAAATTCCTTTCTTAGTACACCCCCACGTTATATAAGGAACGCCTGTGCAAAATTTCATGCTTCTAGACCTACCGGTTTAGGCTGTGCGTTGTCAGCCTTTAGGGGTAATTTTTTTTTAAGAAATAAAGTGAAAAAAGTGTTACTGAGATATTTCAACAAAAGCGTAAAAATCAGAATTTTGTTATCCGGATCTCAGGGCTATTTAAGATGTAATTGCAAATAGTACGTCAGTTCAAGACAGAGTAACCACTAAGAAGAAGCATTTTCAAAAATACTTTCTTAGTGCACTCATACTTTATAAAAGGAACTCCTGTGCAAAATTTCGTGCTTTTAGACTCACAGATTTAGGCTGTGCCTTGTACGTCAGTCCAGTGTTAGAGTTTTAACTAAGTTTAACCTCCTTAGGGGATGAATTATCAAAAATCCTTTCCGAATACACAACTACGTTAAATAAAGAACCCCTGAGCAAAATTTAATGCATTAAGACCCACCGGTTTAGGATGTGCGTTATCTGTTAGCCTTTAGAGGGACTTTTTTATTAAGAAATAAAGTGAAAAAAGCCAATATTACAAAAACCTAAAAATCAGAAATTTGCTATCCGGCACCCAGAATCAGTTAAGAGGTATTTCTAGCGAATAGAACGAGACAACATAATTGCATAATAGTTTTTATACTCACACCAAATATTGCCTTCTGGCGTCTTTAATGACAATGCAGTGTCTCGAAAACTTTTTTATTTTCAGTTTCTGAACCTCGTGGATTTTTCTTTGAGCAGACAATAATTGATAGATTTTGTCTAAGATCGTTTTAAAGACAGGTCTATACTCACGGTAATATGATTACTGATTAGCATTGGTAGGGGTAGGACGCTGCAATCGGGAAAGCAAAGTAAAACAAATGAATAATTTTAGTGCAAAGCTTCATAAACGGCGTAAGCTAAACAAAAGTTGTTCATTTGTTCTTTATCGCCTGTTCTTTATCTTTCTACAAAAATCCAAATCACAGCGACACTCTCATGATTACCCCCACTCTGCCACAGTGTCTAGGGTTTGTTTATAACTTGATACGACCGTGATCTAAAGAAAGTGTATGTTCTCTGATCTAAAGTTATTTGTCCAAAATGTCTAATTTATTTAGAACGCTTACTATATTTGCCCAATGTATACTATTTGCAGGTAGAACTTTTAAACTTAACATTTCCGTTTGAATAAGATATTTTTGTTTTGTTTTGCAAAATTATCCCAAACACCTCGGATCCGATTCAAGTTCGGTATGCTGATAGAAAATGACATTCTAAATTCAATGGGCGCCCACGGAGGTCTGTATCTGTTACCGTTTTGGAGGTAGGGCCTCTCGAAGTGAATTTCTGGAAAGTCTGGAATACCATCGGATATAGATTTCAAATTCGGTATGATGACAGAAAACGACATTCGTTTCGGAGATGGAGCCAGATAAAAAAAATGTATAAATTGAAAACATCTTTAAGAGGCCACCGATCGCACAGTTGGGCTTATTTTTGGACTTGGAGTGTCATTTCCTGTTAGTATCAGCCGTCTGGACCTGAAAAGCGAGTTTTTAGAAAATGTTGAAAATCGACAAAAAACGAGATTTTTTGCATAGCCTTAGTGTTTTTGTGATTTTTTTGAACAATTTTGAACAACCTGTCGGATCCGATTAAAATTCGATAGGCTTATAGAAAATGACACGCTGTAGCCACCAAGCCCCTCGGTTGCTTTGTATCATTTACCGTTTCGAAGATAGACACGTTCGAAGTGCGTTTCTGGAAAGTCTAGATTTAGTATACTGATAGAAAACGACCCGTTGAATTCAACGAACGCACTTCTGTGCAAAATTTCATGCTTCTAGATCCTCCGGTTTAGGCTGAGCGTTGTACGCCAGCTCAGTTTTAGAGTTTTAACTTTAAACATTAAGGGAGGATGAATTTTCAAAAATCCTTTCTTAGTGCTCACTTACGCCATATTATATGATATAAGGGACTTCTGTGCAAAATTGCATGCTTCCTGACCCACCGGTTTAGGCTGTGCGTTGTACGATCAGTCAATGTTAGAGTTTAACAAAGTAGTTTAACCCTCTTAGGGGATGAATTTTTAAAAATCCTTCTTTAGTGCACATCCACGTTATATATGGAACTCATGTGCAAAATTTCATTGCTCTAGACCTATCAGTTTAGGCTGTGCGTTGTCTGTCAGCCTTTAGAGGGTTTTATTAAAAAAAGTGAAAAAAAGCATCGAAAACGTAAATATCAGAAATTTGCTATCCGGCACCCAGAAACAGCTAAGAGGTATTTATAGCGAATAGAACACGACGACAGACTCTGTTATTTAATTAATTATATTTTTAAAATTTAAACCCCTTCCACAGTCAGGTCCGGACTAACCCACTTTGGCACTCTAAATTTCACTCTACTATGATAAAATAGTAAAAATCATACTACTAATAATTATTAGTACATGAATTTGGTATGAAATATTAGTAAAAGTATCAGTATTGATAACTACAATTCGTAGATCAGTTAACTATCAAAATTTAATATTTTTCTCAGTTGTCCTTTTTGAAATCTGAAAAATAGTTGAAAAAGTAAATTCAGATAATTCTTTTTTTTTGTGTGCATAAAAAGAAACAAGAACACATTTTCTTTAGATTTTAGAATAACCATATCAAAAGCAATACATTTTCGTTTATTAGTTTATTATATACAGTTGTCCAACAGAAAAGTAAACTATCTTGTTTACAAATCTGTTCGAAATAGGCAGTTTAACCGGGTTCTTCTAAAAAACGGGCCCAAGACATTTGTCTGATTTGTCCTGTACAATAATCCGGCCCTGATCACAGTATTGCAATAGGTATTGCATAATAGTCTTAAAATAGTTGGCAAAACCAAAAGTGCACATCCCGCAAGTTTTCCACTGTACATTATATAATAATGAAAAAAATTGAGAAAATAGATTAAAACAAATAAAAAAAAAATAAAAATATACGAGAAACATTAGTAAAATAAGAAATTTTTTTTAGCAATTATGCACGGGTTTTGCTCTCAAAAATCCCGATTTTTTGAGTTTCTTGTCCTAGTTTATTGACTTTCTAGTTTATCGAAGAACGCATTTTATAGACACAATATCCCAAAACACTATTTTTCAAGAATATCCCACCGCTACACTAGCGGTATGTGCAATAGATTAAAAAAAACAATTAAAAAATTAAAATGAAAAAAATAAAATGAAAAAAAAAATAATAATAAAAAAAATATATGAGAAATATATTATATATAATATATAAATATTAAGTGGAATTAAGTGGAATAAATGGGAATATAAAAAAAAAAAAAATTCTTATGTCAGCGGGAATCGAACCCGGCACCTTGGGATTACAGGACTTACGCTTTAACCGTTCGGCCACACCGATGCCGTACAACGCCTTTGTTATTATGGTATAGAAGTGTAGCAGTTATTTTACGTATCATACTACATTAATTGAGTATATTTATTATGTTTTTTGTTTTTTTATTTTAATTAGCTGTCAAAAATAATAAAAAAAAAACTGTTTATAAAAATTAAACTACTGAACACATTTTAGTGAATTTAAATAGGGTTCTGGTCTGATAGTAAACAAAGTGAATAAAATATAACCCAAGGGGATCCGACCAAAATTGCGATCTGTAGAGTCGTGACGTACGTACATACGTACGTACGTACGTACGTACGTACGTACATACGTACAGACCAACCGACAACTGCTGTTTGTGATTTTCAATTACAATTTTAATAGTATTTATGAACTCGAATTGATTTAAAAATGGTTCTGTTTTATAGATCAGAATCTCCTCTTTTCAAAAAGTTTCATTTTGAATGGATTTCGTGTGAAATTAACTTAGATATAACTTCTTATCTGAACGAAAGTCAGCTCTGATGCACAAAGCGATAATAAAGCACATACCGCTAGTTTAGCGGTATGTGCAATCGTCTTTGACAAAATATAAACCAGCAGATATAATAATAATTAATTTGGTACCAAAACGGTTTTTCTTTGTATTTTTGTTTACATTAAAAAATTGGTTGTCTGTAAAGTCGGTTTACGGACGATAGTTTTACGTGATAACGTATTCCGCTCGAATATCATATTTAATAATCACGCACAGGGTTAGGCGGAACGTTAGGAACGTTACACTTTTTCGTGCATGCAGCCGGTGTTTCATCTTTTTATATTGACGTGATTCATCAATTTATAAGACGTTATCACGTCAAAAATTTAAGTAAAGATAAAATCATAAAAATATCACTTCAGTGATAAATCCATATAATTTACATTGATATTATGCATGCATAATAAGCTTGATAAGGAAACAAAATAGTAATGTTGCAGCTTTTCATGTCTAAATATTTCAAAACTGTAAAATTACAGACATGACCTCTTGATTTAAGACTGCAGAATAAGCAGTATTCGACATTACGCAATTTTTAAAAATTCGTTAGTTAATAATATAGACACAAAAGTATCAGGCGCCCAGCCATAATGTTATACATAAACTAGCTATTACCCGCGACTTCGTCTGCGTGGAATTTATGTTTGTAAAATTGGAATATTTGAAAGAATACTATTTGCAGTTCGTCCTGTCAATACGAATAGGGGGGGGCTCCCTGGGTGCCAAGCACCAAGGGGTGACAAGGACCACTAACTCGCAGAGCCAAAGAATACTCACAGAAGAATCACTCTGCAAAGACATACCAATAAATAAATAGCTAGGTACTTACTCTAATATCTGCATTCTAATATTTTATCTTGTATCCCAACTTTACTTTCATTTACTTTCGAACATAATTTCCTAAAATGGTCAAGTGCCAGCATTTCTTCCCAAGAAGCAGATCAATGGACTACATTGGAATTTAGAGCTTGTCAGATAATCAAATTCATCGTAAAATGGGACTATTCTAAGTCTGTTCCGAGTTTTTTTAATTATTTGTGTTTCGGTGACTCACGTGGACGGTGGAAGAAGTTTTTCAAAATTAAGTTGATAAAATCTTACTTAAGGTCCACAATTAACCAAAAGCGTCTAACCAATCTTCCCATTTTATGTATTAAAAAAGACACGAATGTTAATTTTGATGTAATAGAATATTTTAGCAAAATAAAGTCCCGTAAGTCTAACTTGACGTTTATTTAATCAGCATACTGATTGGGGTTAAAAAAGTACCACGCAATCAATCCATTTAAAATAATTTTTATTTTATCTACGAATATAAAAATCATACATACTTAGAACTTATAAGATAATGTTAAAAAGTTTTGCTTTTTAAATATTAGTAACAAATAAGTTTATAATAATTATATTATTTTTCTATTATTAAAAACAGCAGTAATATTAATGAATATGAACTTAGATAAATGAACGTTAATATACCTAATCTGAAAAAAGATGTCATTATTTTGTATTCTTTTATGATTAGTATTAATTAAATGCACATTTTAATTGAAATAAATATATAATTATTAAAATCTCTAATAACAAATATTTCCTCATTCCTCTTTCTCCTAAACTTACAAAGTATTTGACTTAGTTCGTAAGAAAATAAAAAATCTAAATAGGTAGATATTGAGTGCGCGTATTTATTTTTTTCTACAATGTTTAAAGAATCTCGTAGGTACCGTAGCACAGAATAGAGGTCAGCTACGGGCACCAAATGTGGTTAGAGAATTCAGTCGAATCCAGTTATTGATCAAAATACGACCAGAATTATTAAAGTTTTTCAACAAGTGCTAAATATCAGTAAAGCATTATTTCTAACAAGGATTGACGAATTTTATTATTTCTTAACACTCTTAACAGGATCCTGAATCCTCGCAAAATTTACATCGTTTTTTTACGTAAATAATTTTTATTAAGGCGATGTAGAACAAGAAAATTAACATAGTCGTATCTAAAGTATTGGCTACTTGGGGTTTGAGACAATGGGCCTCATCGTAAATTTATAAAAACAGATTAAAAATTTTATCAAATATAGTATTATGTTGTATTTTGTACTTTTCTATAACTCTAACACGGCAAGCATAGGAAGCTAGGTCTCCTGGTTATAGACTTCATGGTTGTTGCATTGACTGGTAGGTAGTAGCGCAATGTTTAATCTTGCCCGCAGCGGTTGCGGTACTTTGCAAATAAAAACATTTGCCTGGGAATAATAACTTCTTCTCCATAGAAACATTTATTATTTTATCCCCTCTTTGTTATAAGTGAAATAATGCTTTAGCTGTATCTAGTATAAGTAACTGATATACTTTTTTCAGTAATAGAATATTGCATTTTTTTTTAAATTAAATTGCAGAAAAGTTAATCAACAAGATTTCTTTTACAAAAAAAAAAAAATAATACACGGAGTCCGACAAATTAAATTTCAATCATTAATATCAAAATTTGAAAATGAAATGTTTTGTAAAGAAAAACATATTTTTGCAATATAAAAGCTATATTTGAAAAATCACAATTAATTTTAGAAATTTCGGACTCCAAAAAATAAAAAAAAAAAAATTATACTTTACAAAATGTTTTGTATAGTTACGCATTTACCACAATAATTTTTTTCGGAAAAATTGATGATCCGCAATTCAGTAAATAAAGAAACTATCCTATAATCAAGGTAAATCAGTTTACAATATTTCGATACTGAATATAATATGTTAATTTTTATTGGAAAATATATTATTCATACGATATTTTTTATATTTTTATATCTATACAATTTTAAAAGCTGCAAAAAATGACCGAAATGGACGCTTTGAAGTTGGAAAACAATAAAATATTTTTCCTGAATTTTTTTCCCATCAGCATCCTATTAAGGTCAATTGATTTCACTCAGAATAATTAACAAGATCAGATATTACGATTGAACTGACAAAAACTAAACTACATTTTTTGAGAATTAGTTCATACTTATTAATTGTAACTCCAAAAGATCAACCTTATGTATAAAAAAAACTCATAAAAATGATTATTATTTATGGGTTTTTATTAATAGAGTTGGTATTTTGGTGATAAAATTATAGGTACTTTATTAATTCCACGTGAACCATGTACCAAAACAATATAAGATTTGTGTTGTAAAGAGTAGGTTTTGTAAGTTTTTAATATTACTGTGTCTAACTTTTGTCAGTTTACTATTCAATATCGCATACGGTTTTGGAAAAATTAAAATGCATTAAAACTTTGGTCCTAAACCTTGTTTGGTAACTGTATTTAATAATAAAAAATATCAATTTCAAATTGCTTTGCAATCACTGGTTGCATATTAAATTGATTTTTAATGGTACGCTTTAATAAAACAACACCAATAAGTGTTTGAAATGTTTTTAAACCTGCAAATATTCAAATAAACATTAATTAGTGACAAAATTCAGCTTGCCCGTAAATACATGCGATCGTTTTCTGTAAATAAATAAGCATTTTACAATTAGAACGGACAGTGTATTAACAATTTCATTTGCATTATAATTTTACCATTAAGCATGCGAAAATATCAATCAACATTATTTTAAACAATTAAATAAGACAATTCCTTAAGCTCACTTTTGAACTATGCTGGAACCAAATTTATTCTAAGAAAATAGCACAATGATAACAAAGTATGCCCTCATTAATTTCCATTACTTTTAACTTACTTCGCTGAATCGTTTCAACGTTGCGTTGATTTCATCCAAACCATTCTGCCATTAAAATGGCGACAATCAATAAAATGCCGACAGTAATCATACTATTCATTCATCACTTTCAAGTGATTATTAAGAAACATCAGTCACAATAGTTTATATTATTATACGTTCTAATTTAAAGATTTATGGAGAGTTCATCTGGCACGTGATAAAGCATGACTTGAGGCTCGTCTGGACTTTGAGGGTTGGACGAAATTACTGTGTTTGATTTAGAAGAAGCGTTTGAATGTAATGAGTTCGATTTTTGTAAAGGCCAATGCGAACCGGTTCCTGAATCGGCACAATCGTCGGAGCCGAGTGAAATATCTGCTATGATTCCGCTTTCTAAAATATATAAAAAAAAAATTACCACCGAAGAAATTACAAATTACGCTTTTAACAGAAGCAGTTTTGTTTAACAAATGAATTTATAATTAGCCGTCTCTGTATGGCTTCACAAATATAGATCAGTTAAAATTAATTTCACCCAAAAAGAAAATTACTGTCATTTATTACCATTCGAACAACAATATTGAAAAAACGCCATCCAAATTCCATTACAAACTAAAGTGTATCAAAAGAATTTTAAAATACTCGCGAAATTAATGAGAAAACTTAAATTAAAAGTTGGCGAATAGTACAGAAAAATAATGTCTATGAACCGCCTATTGAAAAAAATAAAAATAATAATAGTATCTTCGAAACTTACCCATGGAACATTGGCTATTAAGTGTGGTCGATCTATGATGTGTTTTGGGACTAACTGGGGTGTCGTAACCTATGGCCTGAGGATTGTGATGTCTTCCTACTGTCATTCCGGAACCCGCGGAACTCGTGCTTCCGGACGACAAACTGGACACTGATATTATTGACTGCGGTCGTTTATTGGTCCGGCAAGTTTCTATTATTGGTCCAGCTATTGAATTACGAAATCTGGGTGCTGCTAAAAAGCAAACAATTCATATTAAATCAGGGTTTTCGAACTGAATACATTTTCTCAATTTTAGATTTTCAGAACAGAAACTTAAAATGATTTTGTATTTAGTGTAACTCACTTTTGCTTAATTGAGCAAAACTAATTGATCTATCATTGATTTGGTCAGCACTTGGTCTAATATCCAGGCATGGTTTATTTCCTATTCCCATTGAAGACATTTCTTGCAGTCGCACCTCTGAAAAAATGAAGAAAAATAAATAAGTCTCGAAAAATTAATAATACTTTCAGATTAAACAATTTCTCTTCAAGCACAAAATAATTCTTACCTCTGTTTCTCATGGCCTGCTTCCACAAAAGCTGTGATATTTCTTCAGTCCAAGCTTTCTTCACGTCTTCAGACATGGACTGTAACGTGAAAGTATCATTTGGTTTTCTCTTACGGAACCAAATTTCAAATTTGGTCGAGCTATCGCCTATCCTTGCTGTCAGTCCAATGTCAGTCATTTTTATACTGTTTTTGTATATATACAAATCGAGATTCTGTAAAATATAAATTCAAATATTTAATGAAATTTTAAAATTCTAATGTTTTTAAAATGCAAAAACAAATATATCTACCTTTCTGTCTGGAAACCTTCTTGCTTTGCTAAACAGTATTAATTCTTCGAACAGAAAAACTTGTCTCAGCGATTTCTTTCCCCCTCGTCCTTCCCAAACAAGAAATTCGTTCTGTCTAAGTAATCTACCTTGTTCTTTAAGATTCACCTAAAACAATAATCTTAATGTAATCTTTTTTGCGTTTTGGTAGCACACTGTAATTAATTGTAAGCACAGAATACCACAATTAAATAAGTTTAAATGTGCTATAATGTATTTAACATTTTTCTTACATCACAGTCTCTTAAAGAATCCATTGCCAATAGATCATTTCCATGCCTCAATTGAAATCTGACCATTTGTTCAGCTAATTTCAAATCTTCCATTTCTGCCGTTTCTCGCTCAGGAGTTCCAGCCGGAATTGGAGAGCACCCCTTCATCAGTTGTTGTAATAGTAACGCATACTTGCCCATTCTTTGTACAGGTTTTAATAAATAACTAGCTAAATCCATTTTGTCTTTAAGTTCTAGTTGTTTACTCTGCGAAAGAAACACAATAACGCATTATTAATTTACAAATTCAAAGTTTAACATTATGGAAAAAATTGATGTTGTCGCCATTTATTTAAAAACAGCTTTAAAATTTACCTTAAAGAAGACCGTTCCATATTCGGACATGAGAGAGTCACTTTTCGGTTTGTTTTTGTTGTAAAGCGCGTAAAGATAAAACTTTTTCTCATGTCTGAGAAACGACTGGCCAACAAGTAGTGGATTATCAGCACAATTTTCCAATTCCCGGAGGAAATGTTGGCTGTGAAATTCGTAGATCTTCTCGACATTTCCGAAGACAACGTTTCTTTGTCCGCGAAGCGCCTGTGGAATATCCTCACGCATCAATTCCGGGATGTAATTTTCAATTATGTAATCCAAAGACTTGACATAATCTCGTTCGGTTTGGATCATTTCTCTCATTATGAGGAGAAGAGTTCTAAAAGAAAAAGTACAAAAGATTAGTTCACAATCATTTCATAAATCACACGTAAATATTAACAGCGATATTATCTTTTATTCTTTTTGGATGGACATTTTAAAACCTTCAATTTTTGACGATTTCCCTTCAAATAAACGAAAAACCATAACTGTTTAGTACACATACTTGTAAGTTTTGGGGTCCATGAGATGTGCAGATGCTGTCTCAGTAGGTAGGTGCAAACTGGACGCATGGCAGTGCAAATGACTGTTGACTTGTACTGGAGGCAGTGTTTTAGATCTGTATTGTTCATCTGAATCTTCTAATTCGTCACTTCCGCTACTGAAAATAATTTTCGAATTAATAAGTCACGAGAGACGTACCGACAGAAATACAAAGGAAACCTACCTTTTTGGGAATCCATCGCTTCCACCCTCGGTGATGTCACCCTGATGTTCCGTGTGATCACCGTTCGAACCGCTCGCTGAACTTGTATCCGCCGCACTACACACCGTGCACGCTTCGCTGTAGCACTGGCATGATTGCGACATTCTTTGATGAGCCGTCATTCTTGGATGATTCTTCCTTTTGAACGCAACGTTTCTTCTAATCACCACACTATGCTCATCGCACTTACCACACCCGCTTACACCGGAATCGTTCTTATCGTCCCTGAATTTATTATCACTATCGTCATTATTACAGTCTAAAAGGTTTTCAGCACTTTCGCGCACTTCTTTAATGTCACCTAAACTAATCAATTTGTTGTCTTTGTTTACTGTACTTATTACATTACAACCGCACTTTTGCTGTTGTAAGCTTTGCACATAATGGTTTTTGAGTTTCTGAGAGATTGTGCCTTCGTCAGAGTCCCAGCAATTACATGGAAACCCAGCCGCGTGGTGGTTGCACTTATAGATGTAGGCGAACGAACTGACCGACTGGCGACGACCAGGCAAATTGTGGGGCTGTTGCTGAATCGGAGTGCTTGTTACTGGTTGATCGGTTGGAAGGGGCGGTGATGGGCATTCAATTTGCTTCAGTTCCTGAAACAAAGAAGCCGATTTATTACAGCGCAAATTAATTTCCTTTTGGTTATTTACTACTGAAACATTAAAAAAAGTGATTTTATAGATTGGCTAGCCGTTACCTGCGGCTTCGCACGCGATTGAGACAAAACACAGATGCGTTCCCATTATTTAGCATATAGTTACTCCTTTCTCAACGTAAACCCTCCTAATAAATTTCAAAATTGATGACATTCACGTGATCAACCTCCTGACAAACCTTGAAAATGACACTGTTGATTTTGGACTATTTACCTCTTTTCACCCTCTGAAGAGGTTGTTTTTGAAAAAGCATGAAACACGTGTTTATTTATTTGTTGACAGGAGTAATCCTGCGCATTTTCGGATTGATACATCTATCTTATATGATTTCTCCATGCAAGTTTTGAAACCCTTTTAGGTAGGTGTGTAATTTAATTTAAAAATCAGTTCTTAGCGGATGCCTACGTCATAATAACTATCTGTGTGTTAAATTTCAGCCCAATCCGTCTGAGTTGTGCGTTGATAGATCAGTCAGTCAATTAGTCACGGTTTCTTTTTATATAAAGTATTTATAAAATTAAGTTAATATTAACTATTTTTTGTACTTACGCGACTCTTATCAATTAATTTTTCATTTCCCAATTTCATAGCCAGTTTCATCATTTCAGAACAGGTTTCTTCCACAGGAGCTTCCGGAGACGATGTTCCATTGATTCTTTCCATAAGTTGAAAGTATCTGGAAACATCTTCTAAGCTTTCCCGAGTTTCTTCCAATGATTCTCCGAATACTCGTATTTGAAGTTTCAGAGATTGTGACAGTATTTTTAAGTTATTTGCACGTGGATCGGAACATTGATTTGCTTCTTCCAGAAGATCACCGGCTTTGTCAATGTACCTCTGTAAAAATCAACATACACGAGTGATATATTTTAAAATCCAGAAGGTAGAAAGGTTTCGTTTTTTCACAATTTTGGGAAAGATATAGCAAAAAAGAATTTTTAGGGTGTTAAATTTCAAAAAAATCCAGTGTACTTTTTACACTAAATTTTCTGGACGTTGCAGAAGGTGTGTGTTCTACGTCTAATTTCTATGTTTTTCGAACAACCCCGACTCTTCTTTAGGTGCGCTACAACTGGGTGTCAAATTGAAATGTTTTGCGTTTATTTTAGAAAATATCACCGAGCGGGGTGGCGTAGTGGTGAGAGCACTAGACTCGCATTCGAGAGGTACCGGATTCGAAACCCGGCGGGGGCAGATATGGCTGGGACTTTTTCCGGCTGCCTTTCGCCGAAAAACGGTAATTCCTGTACCGGCCATCTTGTTGAGGTTTTCCATGGTCTCCCTCAATAATTCCAGATAAATATCTTAGATTGTACCTTATTCAAGGCCACGGCCGATTACCTGTCAAACTTCTATGCTCACAATTTGCCTACCTTATCCTAATGTCCTAAAATTCCTTCATTCGCCCATTGCTATTAATTAAGTGAAAGTTTAAAAATACAGAAAATAACGGGAAGTGTGATAGTGGAAAGTAGTAATGGTGCGAATGGCGTGTTATGACGTAAAGTCGAGAAACGGACGTTAAACGTTTTTTTTATTATTTTAGAAACGGTCTTAATATTAAATGTAAATTCAAATCATGAAGTCTGTAACAAGGAGACCTAGCTTACTATGCTTGCCGTGTTTCGAGACGGATCGTTTTCTAGCGCACGCGAGATGGCGCTGTTATCACTACCTGAGAAAACTTCGGTTATTTCCACCTGTTTTCGCTATAGTTCATGCTACAGATATCGGTCCACCGCTACCTTCGAGCTGGGTCTCCTAGTTACAGACTTCATGCTCCAAATAAAGCTTTCGCAAAAAGTTCTTACCATAGCAATAAAATAAAATTTCTCAAAATCTTGCTCTTGCTGTCGAACTGTTTCTTGATCGGCAGCTGAGCGACAAAGTGAGCTATGCGTTTTTAGTTTTTCCTCTCCGACTTCACGAATCCACTGCAAAACCTGGAACAAAAATATAGATCTGAGCTGTTTTCTTCTTTTTGTTGTGATATTCTTGAAAAAACAATGTTTTTAAACTACAATATTTAAGTATTTATTCACGGAACGTCAAATTACAATTGATACAAAGTAAATTATAATACTGAAATAATCCATTAGGTACAATATAATCAAATCAAAACTAGATAGGTACATAACAGTTAATTCCATTTGTTTCTTGTAAGGTATACAATCTATTCAAAATATTTTGAAAAAATTCTATACAAATGGACGTAACGTCGGTCAATTAATATACGTTATTAATCCACTTAAAATTTTCCTATTAATTTCTACATTTTGGAAAATGATTATAGCCTTTATCCTCTACTATAAAAAATAGTACTTCGCGTTCAGAACTTTAACTTCTTGCAGCCCTGAACAAATTATTGTCTTTATGCACATGGAATGATTAACAGTTTTTCTTCAGAAAAAGAGATAATACATTTTATAGCGTCTATAAAACTCTTTTGTAAATTAAAATGAAGACAAAGTTAAACGCATCTTGCAACGTTGGTGGTAAAATTACATCAAGTTTTATAAATTATAATAAAATAGCAATAAAAGAGGACGGCGAAGATTGTTGCCGCAAAATTTGTATTCATGTATTTTTATAACCTCCAGGTACAAATTGTTTTCGGAAGAGTACCTTATCATCCTACTTATGTAAATTTTTTTCATTAACAAAAATCATATCTGAAACAATATTTACGTTCTGAAATGAACTCGATTTATTTTAACTTGGAAAATTTAATGATAACTAGTGGTCGACCTGTGGTGAAAATTTGACGGCAATTTATTAATTTTTTAAGTTCCCCGTTAATAGGTATGTTCCAAACAGCCAGCAAACGGACACGAAACCGTCACCGTCATGTGCAAGTAGCTAAAACGTGTTCCAAAACCGATACAAACAGTTTCGTTTTAGCTATTGCGCATGCGGGTGACGGTTTGCTGGCTGCTTGGAACATACCTATTAAGATTCTTATACCTATGGATTTATCCTGATTCGATTTTAGCAATGTTATGTTGCTTTATTTTGAATATTCTTATTTCCACTTTTAAACAAAGATTCAATAAACAGTAAAAACAATACAAATGAAAAGAGAACGACTACAAAGTGATTTTCATTTATTTACTTTAATTTTTTTCTTTTTTTTATTATCACTTTCATTTGTTGAAAAGCTTTCAATTTGTTTACAGTTTCAAATCAGAAAAAAACTGTTCACGTCAAATGACCGGAAATAATCTTTAAGAGGTAGTACATCTAAGAGAAAAATAAGTACGGTCTTATGCACACTTCGACATATCGAACGATCCTTTTTTTGTCTACAAGATTTACTTTTAAAAATATTCACTGCTCAACATAGCAAATATAATTACACCGCAAATAAATACGTTTTGATGCCCGGAAATTCACTTTGACATAATGATAGCAGTAAATTGAAATCGCTTTTACTTGTTTGTATTTTTTACAATCAATTTAAATTATTTTTTAATTATGTCAGATAATTGTTGTCATTAAAGTAATGAAATATTTCCGACCACAAAAACTGTTCGTTCTTGTTCATGAAAAACATACTTTTATAGTCTGGGAACCACACGCCATTTTTTTAACCTACAAATTTAATTACTTAATAATGTCTGACGAAAATAGTTGCGATTTAATAGAATCTAGGCTACAAATCGTTCGTTTGTTTTTACGCCGTTTTCCTTAAATATGGGACCCTATGCACATTCTTTTGATAGACGCAATTTCTTCAGACCGACAATACGTGCCAAGTTAATATGTAATCAGGTTTATCAATTGCAATAAATCAATTATCTGGCATAAACTAGCTACGGGTACAGTAAAACTGCAACTATATAAATTGCCTTGGAACAAACACCTAATTATATATAATATTGATTTTGAAATGTACAAGCAGGGATCATTACTCTCAATATTACGATGTTGACTTACAACCCAACTTGTTTAACTTTTCTGATATTGCCAACTACATAAAAATTAGCTGTCCGATTCATAATCGCCCGAAGTTTAATAATATATAGGCTTACTTATTCGGGCTAACTTACCGCTACACACGAGGCTGGATTTGCCGCTAGGTTCCTCGCTAGATTTTACTACTAGTTTCCTAGCGCTGGTTTTCTTAATTGTTATTATGTGCTCGCTTCACACGAGACGTCTTTACAAGCTTGCTCTGCAGGTAGATTCGGTGCGCGTGCAGTGATAGAACGGTAACAAAAGTGCATGATTATTGCCTCTGAACAGAACACCACACTATGGCATAGTGTTTGTTTGTGGGCGTTTGTTTTTCAGGTCGCGCACGTGACAAGATACTGCTTCCTGATTGGTTCTTGCTCATATCTAGCAGCGGATCCAGCAAGAACATAGCCCCTGTTCTAATTTTAAAACCTATCCAGCTTCGTATAGTACCCAGCTTACAGGCCAGCAGAAGTCCAAGCAGTGTTTCTAGTCTCGTGTGCAGCGGTCTTAACATAAATCGAGGATGTCGCAAGCTGAAAATACTTGGTTCGGATTTGCCAAGCACACTAAGCTGTGTTTTCGTGAGGTTAGTGATCAGTGAGCTCTCCAATGGGGAGCTGACCACTGTTCATTTCCCCATTGGAGAGATCTTGTACGACGACTAGCTATCAGAGATGTCTACAATTGATGTTTTACTGTCTTCAAAAAAAAATGTCTTTTATTCTTAGAATCAAAACCTGGTCTTGATAATATTTCAACGTGAGAAAATCGCAATGTACAATTAATTAAACGACAATTAAAAGTTTTATTACATGGATTGTCGTCAATTATGTTACGAATGATTAGCAACAAGTAAATAATTACCATGTAACAATAATTAATGATATCATTTTCACAGAATAAAAATGTCGTCTCTCATTAAAATGTTAAACTCGGGCAATAAAGTGGGGCAGTTATTATTTATATTTTTAATGTGGGGCAATTATTTATTGTAACGGAACAGTTCATGTCGCTTTGCAAAATAATGAAAAAGATCACCATAGCCTATTAAATTAATTATTTAATTAGTTCTTAAAACGAACAATATAGACACGGATTATTTTACCATTCCAACACCATAATGGTACTAATTTAGGTCTAAATTCACTTTTCAAATTTTTTTGTTCGAAACCAAAGAACATATTTTTGGAAAAAGTCTGTTTGTCTGTAAACACGATACAGGTCAAACGGATGAGCGGATTGAAACCAAATTTCGGAAGGATGTTTATACTCAAATATCAAGAGCCCTATATATTGTTTTTGTTGTCAGATTAAAACAGGCAGATTGGGGTTTGTAATGGATCGTGGCCTTGTTGAGCATCTATAATCTTTCCCTCTTTCTCTAAAATCATAATTTCTAAAGCATCGCAGCAGTTTTGATTTTTCTGTTATTATTATTAGTGTTTATTATAGTTTAAATCATATCTAATAGCAGCTAACTTGATAATAATTATATGAAGGTGAACCAATAATTCTACTTAATATAATAAATATAGTGGTATAAACTCCGCGATTATATAAATTTTAAAGTTAACGTTGCACGATTATTGCAATAATTAGCCGCTAACAACGAAAAAACATAATCAATTTGTGTTATCTAGGTAGAATAGCTGCGGCGAAAGATGAAGCCACCGCGTCATAGTGACGTGAATGCATTGCGCCCGCCTTCTAGCCTGATATTGGCAGTTTCGGAGATCCGTGTGCGTCGAGTGTTTATTTTTATTCTACCGCTATAAATGGATATGTCGAATTTTTTCCACACGCCACTGTCTGCGGGCAAGTAAGGCGTTCACTACCATATTATTGATGACGTACCAGGCTTCAACTCTCACCGCGAGCACTATACCATCTGTTTGTGAGCATAATAATATACAGGATGACCAGTAATTGCTCGTACTCCTCTCGGGAGAAGAAACTATGACTACTTTAGAATGATTTAACCTCTATCACTTGAGGGTCAGAATGCGCCATTATCGAGAAAATCTACTTCGGTTTTCTATTTACAAAAATCCGAATTTCGTCCGTGTTAAATTCTCGGACTGTTTGAACTTAACTCGAGTCGTTCAAGACTTCTAGCTATTCTAGAAGCCTTTTGCCAAAACATAGTTTAAACAATCCGAGAATTTGACCAACAAAAGTTCAGAATTGCCTAAACACGCTTCTTTGTAGGTCCGTACTGCAAACAAACGACTTCCACTGATTTTCGAGACACACACTTCGTTTTATACTCCTTGTACGCTAGCTTCGTATGAATGGACAATTTATGTACATTGTAATTATCCTATACATACATAGACATAGTATTTAATACACTTACAGTAATTACTGTTATTTCTTCATACGGAAGAAGTATTTTACACACTACATTATCTTACGCCTTCAACGCAAAGTGTCGGAAATGAACTGTGAAATCTTAGAGAAATAAATAAAACGATCAAATATTATATTATTTAATTTCTAATAAAACAACTCTGTGGTTTCAATGTTCAAACGTATATTAAAGCTTAAGGGGGTCACCCCACGTGACGGTCGGCTTTTTAAACTTTTTTTTTGACGACCAATATAAAAGATATAACTTTAAACTTTTTATGATGTAATTATTAATATTTCAGTAGTGTATAAAAGAAATTTCAAGCATGAATCACCACAAAAACATGAGTTGTACCACAACGAAAACACCCATCTTAAGAAAAAGGTTGTTGACGGTCTCCATGATTCCGACTGATTGGCATATTTCAAATAAAACAATTAAACGGCTTTTTAATCTGTAAGCCTGTGGAAATACGATGAAGTAGGATTATTCGAAAATATTGAAAATTGTATAACTGACAGACTTTTGAAAATTAATTCGTAAATTTCAATTTTTTTTTCGATAATTTTGCGTTGAAAAAAATGGAGCTACTTGGAATTTCCAAAAAATCCGAGTTCATTCTACGACTATACATGTGCCAAATCTACCATTAAAATGTCAAAGCAATCGGTCAAACCGTTTTTGAGATATCGTGGCGAAAAATTAGAAAAACACAGTTTTAAAGATTCAAGTACGATTTAAACCAGTGATTCCCAAAGTGGTCTATATCGACCCCCAAGGGTCGACGACAACTTGCAAGGGGTCCATGTTAGCGGGAAAAAAAATTGGGGGTCCATGAATCTCCTAACAAAAAAATAAACAAACTGGACATCGTTAACCGATGAGATTTAAAATTAAATCTAACTAAAATGATGCCAAATGTTGAAAATTTATTATTAAAGCATCAGATTCATCCCTCACACTAAAAGCATTTATTTTTTGTCTAGTTATTTTATGTAACAGAAAGTAAATTTTAATTTGATTCATTTTAATTTGAATCTAATTAATAAATGTATGAAACTAAACATTTCACACTACACTGCACTACCGTTATGAATTTAATTCGTTCAAAGTGAGTAGCAATGTACCGGTTGTCAAAAATACATTTGAAATTAATGAATTTTCAAAAATCAATATCAGATAAGCAGGGGGTCTACCCACAACCGAAAAACATGGCAAGTGGTCTACGAGACAAAAAAGTTCGGGGACCTGATTTAAACTATGAAATGTTAATTCACCATTAATCTGCAAAAAGCTCACCAAAACACCAAAATCAACTAGATTATTGATATATCACTTAAAATCGAAAAAAATGGATTTATCGGGTTTTACATGTTTGCTTCTCATTTGGTTTAGGTCTCAAGTAACAAGTCGACACGTCACAATAGGCTCGATGCCCAAGCGCTCAGCTGAGCGCTTCGAACACCTCCTCTGCTAACAGCTGTATGATGTATCATTTCAACAACTTCGAATAATTTTAAATAATTTTACCAACATATTCTAAACATGTTTAGGAATTAATTTGTGCAAAAAAAATCAATTTTTTCAACCTATCACATGGCGCGTCCATAATATATCGATGTATGCGAGTTGGCAAGGCCAGTTGACAAAAATAAGTATCAAAAACTGGCAAAGCCAAGTGGAAATGAGATCTGTGTTGGCATAAATAATTAAAGGAAGTAGCTCGACCGACGCCTGAATCATATTCACAATTGAAGTCGGAAGTGGTTAGTTGGATTTTATTACAGAAATGCTTACGGATATTTTTTGGAGAAAGCTCTACCACTTTAAAAAGGAAAATACGCTTCAAATGATATATAAGATTTTACTTATTTGACGTGTTGTTAGAAATTTACGGTGTTATCTGAAATTCCAATCAATAATAAAATAAACTGTCAGTTCTTAAATTAGCACGTGCTAATTAAATTTATAAAATTGTCAAAACTTAATTTATTTATCTGCAATCAATCTTTTATTTGAGACATTACTGGATTCTTGAGATAAGATATCAGCATTCCAGAATTTCAACAGATATTGAAACCGACAAACTGATATTTACATAATGTATTCATATAAATTTTAAAACACCAGTCGAATAAAATTGAAAAATGTAATCACGATGAAAAAAGTTGACAATTTGGTTTATTCTAACGTTTATTTTAACGTAACGGGGATTTGTCGTGAGACGTAATACATATTACTTTCAAATATGAACACAATAATAATTGATAAGGTAAAATCAATGCAAAATTTTATTGTTTAAAGTTTTTACTGTTACAAATAAATTAGAAATTAAATTGTTGGTTTAAATAAAGTGGCACTTGCTGTGTTATAGAACGCTGAAGAACCACCACACATTTTTTTTTTCACAAGGAAACATAGAATTATAAGGCTACATACGCACTAGGCGGCTACCCGCAATGCGGCTAGCCGCGCGGCTAACCGCAGTGTGCGGTTGAATCTGCATTCAGCCGGACGGCTAGCCGCATTGCGGGCAGCCGCCTAGTGCGTATGTAACGTCAGTTGAATCTGCGGTTGAATCTAATTTAAACCAGACATATTTTGTTTACCAGAAAGATTTTGTTTAACCAAACAAAACGAACCATTTCTACAATGGACGTTGAAGAAGTTGTAGCTGTTTATTATATATACGATCGCTACATAAAAAATAAAAAGAAAAAAAATACTGGATACATCCTTTCTTACAAACACGAAATGAAACTAGGCATTTTGATATATTTTTTGAAAACCTCAAAAAATATGAAGACAAGTTTTTTGGTTACATGAGAATGCGTTTAAAATCATTTGAAGAATTATTGAGTATATTAGAACATTCATAATGTAAATTGTCAGATTAAAAAATACACGACTACCCAGGTAACGGTTAACCGCAAACTAAATCGCGTAGTGCGTACACGAACCGCGCGGTCAGCCGTCGAAGCGGCCGCTGTGCTCCAAGCGACCGGAGCGGTTGGCGGGCAGCCGCAACGTAGTGCGTATGCATTTTTTTATATATACAGAATTTACGTATAGTTTACTACTTGCGGGTAGCCGCCTAGTGCGTATGTAGCCTTATTCGATCCTGCTCAAAAAACAACTGACTACGTATAATAACATTTTTATATATATATTTTTTATTTTAAATATAAAACGCTCAGCAACTAGGGCTAACATAATCAAAACATTTTTATAGGCAGGTAAAATAACGAACTGTTTCAACTAATTCGATAATTAGAAGAACGTTTCCATACAGTATTGAATTTTGACAAGATACAAGCAAAAAACTGATGAAACAGTTTTTAACTCTTTTTAACGGTTTTTCACAAGTTCCAGTCATCGCACGAAGGTGCAATTTTGACAGATTGTGTTCCCTCAAATTTGCACCCTTTTACCATTTTGTGGAAATGTTTACGGTCAAATCATCTTCATTTTACTGGCCCATTTAAAGACATTTCTAGTTTCGTTCTGGCATAAATATTACTTGTTAGTTATCTTCTAAAATAAGAATTTAATATAATACTACAATCACAAAAACATTTTTGAACAATTCGTCAGTGTGACAGAAATAATCGCAAAAATATGAAACTGGAAATATCAGATCAATAATTTATACATCGCCACGGATCACAGGAGATCAATCGTGCAACAATAATCTAATTTGTTTCGTATCAATCACAGATCAATCGATCGAACCAGCAGATGATGGATATAGGAAACCATACATTGCACCAGGAAACAATGAAGCATATCGCTTTGCCTGTGGTAATGACCTAATCTAGTAGCAAATGTATAGTGTGAGAGTCTATGATAACATCTCCATCAGTAAACTGCTCATTTTCTGAAAATATTTCTTTGTTTCACGCTATATTATAACTGTTCAAGAGTTCAAGCAACTTCAGTAACATTGTCTTTTTTTATTTAATTTCTGTTGTGAAAATATTATAGCCAATGTCATTCTAATGCATAAACAATTTTATGTATTAGAATAATATAGGTTTTCTTGGGTTGAAGGACATTTAATTTGGTTGAAGAACAATTGAAAAAATAAGCTTTACTAGAGTACCTATTCCTTGTGGCTACAAGCTATACTATGGTAAAGCTTGTTTTTTTTTTTAATTGTTACTCAATCAAATTAAATCTCATTCAATATATACTTCTGGAACAAAACTACCACTAACAACTAGCACAAGGTATTACTATTTTCTATTTGCAATGGCAGTGACATAAAACAGAAAACTAATAAAATCATATATATGTCAAGATAGGATTAATTTCAAAAACAACTTCATATAAAATGTTAAATAATAATCAAAATGATACTAAATATAACATATAAAATATCATAAGCAAGTGTAATCATAAATTACTATTGTAACACCTTACCGCGATATCTCCACGCAATTGCCTTAGATGCTGTTTTATTAAAATAAAAAAAAAACTCTAATGCTATGAAATATACATTTTCAAAGTTAAGAGGTAGTACGAGCACCAAGCCAATTTTAAATAAAAGGCTTGATTTTTTTTATATGAAGTTGGACTAAGTCTAAACCAATTCTGAAAATTTTAGGGGGGTTGCCCGATTATTTAAATAAATAAATGACTTCAAAAGTAGGCATATTTAACATTGGCTTTATGGTAAAACGGTAGATATGTTTCATTGATTTCTCCAAAACTAGTCGGTGGAAATTAAAAAAAAAACTATTTAAATTAAAGTTAAAACCTTAATAAATTTTATTATTAATAAAAAAAATCAAGCCTTTCATTTAAAATTGCCTTGGTGCTCGTACTACCTTAATAGAAAAAAGCTAGAACTTTCCCTGTACTAATAATGAGAAATTAATTTAATTAAAACACAAAGATCCCGATTTAGTGAGTTCTACATAAATTTTCAATAAGTAATGGCAACCATATATAAAATTACGAGGCCTGTGTATAAGCAAAGAAATGTCCACGCACAGCATTCCCCACAAAAATGCCTACAAAAATCCTAATAGAACTATTAGTTCGGTTGGCAATTGGCGCATTGTTTGGCGATTGATGGCATAAAAATTCTTAGAAACAATGCTGCTAACTATAATATTCTGCACATAATTTTGTACTATGAAGTGGCTTAATAAATCATTGCATCGATTCATCATAGCTTATACGCATATATAATGCAAATTATTTGATTACAGATCAGACAATAATTTATAATGAGCTATCATATTGTATGCAACGTGATGTGAATAATGTCTGTGGGGGGCTGCGGCACAAATATGTCATCTGTGGGCTGGCAGCTCACGTCGACGACTTAATAATTACATTGAAACTTGCAGGTAGCTTCAAATGCAACATTTCTATACCTACAACATAAACACTCGGGTCGCAGTGCGAAACCCTGCCGACAGTATATAGTGTATTTGCTTACACAGGCAGTGTGGCTCTATTGTATGAACTTAACTTTGTTTTTGGACAAAATAAAAATTATAACCCCTTAATATATCCCTTAAAATAATATTTTTTTTCTTAATTTCAATATTACTATCAATTTACCAAATTAAATTCACCCTTCACTAAATAAATCCATATCTTGATATTAATATATAAGGTGTATAAGGAAGGAAATATATTTTCCGAAACGTCGGCAACATATATCATTAGAAATCATTTCTATAGCCTTCTCCGAATTAATTCATCCTTTCATTATAAATAAATCCATATTTACAAATTGACGTTTTCATAACATTTTTAAATCCGGCCCTCTCGGGCCGATTTTAATAGAATTTTGGTAGCACATTTTTATCTTTATTAATAGGTTTTTCAATTTTGAAACGATTCGGAGAATTAAACTACCGTTCACCGGTTGTTACATTGTAGCAATATCATCGGAATTTTAAGACGCGCCATATAAACTAACGACAACAATTATCTTTGAGCGTTTGATTTTTATGAGTAATCAAAATCATTATCCGATATTGTTTACAATGTTCCATTTTATTTGCAGTGCACATAATGCGCGTGCGCTAAATACCGCAGATCTCTGTTGGCGATGTCCGATGACCATTGGATGACCGCGGGCGGTACGCGGAAAGTAACAAATGTGGGTTACAAGACAGTCGCGTGCTGATCCTCTCTCGTGAAGAGATACTCACTAACTGTTACAATGGGCAGACTCTCGAGGCTATTGTTGTGGTGGTCAGGGCTTGGGATCACGATAATGAACCCGGACTAAGACAGGTGTTCCGCAATAATACCGTCGCGATCGTTTTCAATTTCAGTTTAAGTTACTCATAATTAATCACCTCCTAGTTCAGTAGTTGGTTAACCGTTTCTGTAAGGAATCATTTTGGAAGTTGCAAATTTTCGAAATGATTCCTTAAAGAAACGACTAACTACCTACTGGACTAGGAGGTGATTATAAATTTCCTGCCACGGTATTTATTACACAAGTCTTTCAACAATACTACATCAAGGATAGCAAGAAAAAAACTTTATATAAACTTAAATAATTGATACATTTCAGTAGAAGAATCAGCTATTTCTATAAATTAATTATTAATAGTTGACGAAATAGCTGGTTCCGAACTTCCACCATCCAGGAAATATTACGTATTATCAGAACAGTTCTACTAAAGGGAGCTGGCCAGTAGTCTGAAAACCAGCATTAACGCAAGCGAAGTCACGCCTAAAGGCTAGTATTATTATAAACACATTTCAACTCAAAAAGTACAGTATATTTTCAACGCCATCTCTTTTCAAGCCAATTTACGCACATATTTTCAAGTTTTTAATATACTTCCCACACAAAGTGTCTCCCCCAATAATCATAGGAAAAATACGTTTCATCTCAAATGAATACAGGTATTTTATGATTGGCTAATGATTGCCACACGGTTAGGATGAAGGAGGAATTGAAAATTCAAGAGTCGATTAGTCCCGTTAGGTTGAAAATACACGAGTTCTACTATAAGATAAAATGGAAAACTATTTTATACAAATCCATACTCTGTCTTCCTACAGACATGAAGAGATTACATCTTTCCAAATTTAAAAGAGAGCTTAAGTCAATGTTAATTAAAGCTTGTTTATATTCTGATAATGAATTTACTTAATGTATTTTTTAATGTAATTAATTGATGGATCCTGCGTTTCGGATAATACAAGATCCCGCACCAAATACATGGGAAAAAGGATCTCGGCGAAATTCTGGGGGGAATGATGCTGACAAAAGTTTCCAATAGAACTTGGGTCTGAAAATCCTGGTGTCCAAAGTTGCAAGCTTATCAAAAATGGCTGTTTTGTGGCAGTTAACGAACAACGTCTAATATGTAAGCACCCGTGGAGATATATATGATACATGTGTGTATATATAATGGGATTTTCAGACCCAAGTAGTATTGGAAACTTTTTTCAGCATTAAATGACTGATTCATTTTCCCCAATTAGAAAGAATTTTACCAAGTTCCATTTTCCCATGTATTTGGTTCAGGGTCCTTTATTCTATTCGATATTTTTAATCTTCTTGATTTCTTCCTCACATTTCAATTAAAGAACTTTGGTAGTACATGTTTACATTGCATCGGCAATTAATTCTAGAAATTCTGTTAATGCAATGATATTTGGTTTATGTTGATCAAATAGGAAATCGGCAATTAATTCTAGAAATTCTGTTGATTTCCTATTTGATCAACATAAACCAAATATCATTGAGGAAAGGGAAAGATGATACCAAAGATCATTGCCAATGTCAGTTGGACGCAATGATAGGAATGCATGTATGAATGCATGTGAACAATGTCATGGCTAACTACATTGTCTGCTTTATTCTCTTTCAGCTTTGCCGTCTTCGTCTGAGTATGGACTTTTATTTTTGATGACATACAATCGCTTCATACGCTCACGTATTGATTAGTTATACCCTATAAAATATATATCACGTATCTCTACAAGTGCTGTATGACAGCCGTAATTCTACAGAAATTGATTTGTGTACGAGATAATTATTTGGAAGAAATCAGTAAATATTAAACATTTCAATTTTCAAGTACATTTCAATTCGTATTTCATATTATCTCATAGAGTTGAAACATGGTTATTCAGATGGCGTTTTAGGTATGGTCCAATAACTACTAGTCTTTCAAAGTTCTAATTAAACTGCGAAAACTATGATCCAGGCTTACAGTTTCTTATTAAAAAAAATATTTGAAATTATAAATCGGTGTACAAATTTTTAATTTGTATATAATTTAAAGTCTACTTTTGGATGGCAGAAGACTTTAATTCGCTACCCAATCTGTAATGTAAAAGTGTTTTGTTCAATATTTTTAGTGTTTGTAAACATGCAGATGGAAAATCAAAGATATTTTTGAATCCTGAACCTTTTGCTTTTGGAATAGGAGTAATGACCATAATATTTAGGGCTGATTTTTAAGAGTCTAGGTTTAAAAAAAGAAACACCGAGAAATTCAGTTGTTACCATTACATATGTTAACTTGTGACAAATATTCAACAAACTGTCAAAACTCAAAAGCAACCAGCAAACCACTGACTGGAGCTTGAATCCAGGAAACTTATATGGGAAAAAAATGCTTGTGGGCCATTTAAACAGGCTTACAGAGGACTTGATCAAACTCTGTGGGTCTAAGCTCAGGAAAGTGGTCGGACTCTTAACACCTCTCAGAAAGCATCTACACGCAATGGGGATACGTCAGGAATCGGCAAAGTGTAGATTTTGCGAGATGGATGACGAAACAGCCAACCATTGACTTTTCGAATGCGAGGCCCTAGCCTACAGGAGAACAACCATCTTTGAAGAGCAGAGTATTTCCTCCGGACAATCTAGTCACCAATCTTCTGGAGTTCATGAGGAGATCCAAAGGTCATGGAAGATCATGAGGACTACATCCAAGACAAGGGGGAGCACACAAATTATTTTAGGATGACTTGCATAACGGGCTATTAATTATTAATGTATTCATTCATTCATTCATGTAACGCGAGTTTAGCCAAATTAGGTATGTCAGCAAATTGAAAAATACCGTAAAAATCTAATGTCATATCTGCCTTTACTGAGACTTTCCTAGTGCGAGGTAAGTGCATTCACCGTTTATTATAATTGCACCGTAAAATTTATTTAACCCGGCGTCATGGGGATTGGGTCTATGAGACCCGTTACATTTTATTTCGCTTCTAGTTCGGTTACTATGCGTGCGACGTTGCCGTTCTTCTCAATAGCTGGAGCTGTTGAGTTGTTCTATGGTTCGCAGGTAACACGTCAATCGTGCGACAGCCCCAGTGAAAGTTATAAGTGCACAAAATTGAAAAAGGTATGTGAGACCCATCCCCGCAGTTAGTGTAACAATTTCGCGCCATTTTGTATAGATATTATTTTAATTATTATCCGTGTATTTATACTTTTATATTTGTTTTTTTGTTGTTGTTTACATATTTATATATATTACATATATTTTATTTGTTTTTTGTAGGCACTTAGTAAAAAAATGGATCGAGAAGAGGCAGAACGACAGCGTATTCTTTCAATTTTACTAGAGTCTGACATTCTGCATTGTCAGACCAGGAGATGTGTGATGAAGATGATCACTTGAGTGAGCGTAGTAACCCTAGTATGCCTCATTGAATATAGCTGCCATTAATTGCCTAATAATAAACAAAATTAATAATAATTGTTCAAAAACAAAACGAAGGCGATTTATAAAAAACCTAGGCCTCGGTCTTGTCATGGAACACCTAAAACTTCGCCAAAATGTATCAGTGCTTCCACGTGAGTTGCGACAAAAAATTGGAAAATTTGTTGGTGAATCTTCAAGGGAACCTCCGGCAAAAAAGGCTAATGTTCGCAAAAGGTGCCAAGTGTGTCCAGCCAAGAAAGACCGTAAAACAAATTACACCTGCGAGAGTTGCAACAAATATATTTATTTAGAACATATTGTACCTTTCTGTGTTGACTGTACCAAAGATAATGATTCGGAGTGATTAATTGTTTTTTTCTTCTAAAGATAATATAGTTTCCTACAAAAAAGTGCCATTAAAACATTAAAACTGATTGTTAATTAATAATAGTATTACATTTAAGTTGAAGAGAAAGATTTTGTTGATATTTGTCGTTCTTTTTAAAGCTCTGATAAATATTATTAAAACATAATATAATTTGATATTTGGGTTTCATTTATTTACATAAATACCTAAAAAACTAAACACAAACAAATATTAACTTTAATATTTATAAAGTATTGGAATAATTGATATCTAATGAACGGGTCTGTGAGACCCACCCCAACGTCCGTGTAACACTTTTCCACCCCCATGACCCCGGGTTAAATGTGACGGAAGAAAATCAATTACCCACTTGGTCAACAATCAACAGTAAATTTTTTAAAATAAAAAAAAAAAAACTTGAGAATTGACTAAAATTTAAAGCAAATGTGAGCAGCGTTTATTCTGTGTGGTCATTTGAAATGATTTACTGCAAGAGAATAATGTTTCTCACACACAAATCATTTTCTAGATGATGCCAGCAGCAATCAAAGAGTAGGTACCTACTACTCAGTGATTACAATCAGATCGATTTTCATTTCGTATTACAAACTAAAACTCACGGTCAATTCTTATTATTATTATCCGACAGAGTCATTGTCCATTGTTTTCTCCGATTGTTGAGTTCAAAAGGTGGACGATGCCATATATTTAGCGAAAGTCTTAGAGTTCCAAACAAAGCAATGACTTGTTCGTACATTAAGTTGGTTTTTAGAACACTGTCAATTGATAAAATTAACTATAATCATTTCCCACGGCAGAAATTTTATTTTCTATACGAATTCATATCTGCGGGTCTATTTGAGCGCAAGTATAATTTATGTCTCATAAATTTATTTATGTGGTTTTATAAGCGAGACAATAAAAATGTCAGTCGTTTAATAATTTCACACAAATTTTATCACAACATATTCGAGCCCCAATATAATTTATTTATTCTCAGTACCGAAGAAATTATTGACTTAGATTTCGATTTTATGAGTTCAAAAAACGACGTTAGAAATTTACAAATTAATTAGTATTACAAATAAGTAGCCCCTGATATTATTAATTTTTAAATGTTTATTTATTAGATGTTCTTAGGACTATAAACTTATAGTCTAAAATCCCGATTTGGCTCGATCTTCACCCATCGAGTTTTCTTATGAAATTTGATAATATAATGTAATTATGATATTTCTTATACGTTGCCATGCTCACCTACATATGTTTCACGTGTTCTCAATAAAATTTTCTACATTTTCAGATTATAATAAATGACAATATAGAAAACCCTATAACTGCAAAATACTAATTCGAAGATGCCTGTCTACCTGATTTTATGCTAGGAATCAAAATGTTCACCAAACTTTGGCATTTTATATACATATTTTACTTTCGATTGGCAATAAATTTGTCTGAAAACTCGATTACTACATTTCAGAAACAAAATTAAGAACTTTAATTTTTTATTAAAAATAGCTGTGCCAAGAAATTGAATGGCAATCAAATCAATTTTTCTTTATTAATACATTATATTATCAAAATTCCAATTTCATTAGAAAACTCGATAAGTGAAGATCGAGCCAAATCGGGATTTTGTACTATTAGAGATACTTACGGGTTATGTAGAAGTGTTAGCATTATATATATTTTTTTAAATTAATGAAAAGATTTAATTAAAAGAAATAAACAATTAAAACATGCTTTTTCTATAAGAACTTGAACTTCAGAAGTATGCTGGCGTGCATTGTTTTTAAAAGAACAAAATATTGAAATTTTTTATCAAAAGTAAAATCATACCTCCATATATTTTCAATTTAATCTCCAAAAAAAAAGTTGATGGTGTCTCAAAGGGTTAATTAAAAAGAGATTGATTAGTACAACAATTCAATAAAATTTGATAATTTGGTCACGTTTTATCTCACTAAACGATTTGTCATATTTATACTGCGAGCTATAATATTTTTCAAGTTTATGAATCGTAAATAATCTTGCTTTGAATTCAAATTAAAATCAATTTATTATTACAATTTTGAAAGGACTCTGATTAAGAAAGTTCAATAAATTATATTTTTATTAATTAGTGTTAATTGATTGACAGTTATAAATTATTTACCTTTTAAAAGTGAAAAGCCAATTATGTTTGAATATATTATTTAGTGCAGCAAATTTTCCATTTACACAAAACAAATTTACGATTTCGCAATTTATTGAAAAATAAACAAACAAATCATGATTGCTCTCTGTTTAGTGCATTATTATTAATGGAATAACTAGGAATTCTCAGCAGCAAAAAGATCACGACTCTCTCTATACGAAAATAAATAAAGTATTCGTGACACTCTCGCGCGTTAGAAGTGAAACTTCTTAGGTTCGAGTATTTGTTAACGTTTTTTATCATTTCATAGGAAATGTTTATGTGGAATTTGTTACCTTGGCTAGAGAACTTGCTACTTACTATACACACAGTACGCACTGCGCATGCATGTAGAAAGAGAAGAAACGATTCTCCCACTCTTTCCTCTAGACTGCCTGTTGAAGTTGGAGAAGGGGAAGCGTTTCATTTTTCGTCTGATTTACCCTACTAGCGCGCCTTAGAAAATTTAGCTTCAAGAATATAAATTACTTTCTTCCTACTCAAGTACACTGTTTTAAATTTAAAATACTGGGTCGTTCTTTACTTAAATTTATCTCACTCACAAAACCTCCTGCAAATATGTATCGATTTGAAAAAAAAATGTTTGAGTAAGGACTCCAGGCTTATTAATTTTTAGGCAAGACGGCGAGGAGTTTTGGGTGTATTTTTCGGGCACAGGCGAGATTATTGTTGGAATCGCTTCGTTTTAGGAAGTAGTTCAACCCCCTAAGTTTGCTTACAAATTGTTGGTGTTTTTGATTTTATAATTGACAATTAGTGACGAAAACAGTGTTTTTTTCTCTATTTCCTTTAATATGTCCGTTCCTCTTGACTTTTAGTATAGCATATGCATTGAGAAAGTGATTCCTTATGAAATTTCCTAAAAAATGAGCACTGACAGAGGTCGCTAAGTGCAATTGTTAAAAAAGCACGTTCATTCACAATTTTTTTACTAAGAAATGACCGCACATAGATGGCTGAAAATTTTCAAAAACGATGTCTATGTTGACCCAAACATGCATGAATAATCTTAGCGTCATCGGTCAATTACTTCTCAAGTAATTAACGATCACTTTTTTTTGTTTCCTTAATTGCAAATTGCGCCATTTTTTTCACAAACGGGTTTCGCTGGTCGGACCAAGCCAGAAAAATCACAAATCCATTAACTTTAGTATCCCGTTGGAATTTTTGGAAAAAATTAATTCTAACCGATTTTATAACTTAAAAATTATTTTGAGATACGGAAGTGATGTATTGTTGACCATGCCATTTTTTTTAGTATATTATGTATTTTGAATACTAGATTATTACTGCTTCATGTAGCTGCAAAACATTTGCCTCTTTAATCGATCTACGATGCAATGACGTAACAAACTAACCCGGCTATTTAGACGAATGACTGCACGCTTGCGTAGCGGTGTCCACAATTATCTCCGCGGGACTCCGGTCCAATTTCCGGTGTCTATTTTAAACTTACATAACGTCAAACTGTTCCTTTAGACTAAAATAATAAGCTTAGATTTTGCACACAAACGACATTCTATTTTAAACAGGAAATGTTTAGATATATTTGCATATTATTTTGATTAATTATAATTATTAATAGGTTTTAATTTTATACAAAGGGAAAGTCAAAAAAATATATTTAATATCCCATTTGTGCGTAAGCGATACCTCTCATAGTCTCAGATCCCGATTTGGTTCGATCTTCATCCATAACATTTAAATTTGCCATTGAATTTTTTGGCAATGATATTTGTTCAAATAAATAAAATTGTCGTCCAATTTTTAGATTATTTCTGAAGAAGATCCAAATCCGGATCGAAACGTCATCTTTTGAAATATTGATTTATAATTTTATTTTTTGTGTCAAGATATAGTCTGAAAAAAAATTTTTGGTCGACAATTTTATTTACTTGAAGAGAGTTCTATTCAGATATCAAAGATTTGAATATTTGTTAGTCGTTGCCATGGTTACCTCTTACATATAATATGTTCCACGTGTTCTCAATAAAATTTTCTACATTTTCATATACGACAATATAGAAAACCTTATAACTGCAAAATACTGATTCGAAGGTTCTGTCTACCTGTTTTTATGTCGGGAATCAAAATGTCGACCAAACTTTGGCAGTTTATGTACATATTTTACTTTCGATTGGTAATAAATGTATCTGAAAACTTGATAAGTACATTTCAGAAATAAAATTAACAACTTCAATGTTTTATTAAAAATAGCTGTCCCAAGAAATTTATTGGCAACCAAATCAATTTTTAATTATTGATACATTATTTTATCATATTTTCATAGAAAACTCGATGGATGAAGATCGAGCCAAATCGGGATCTTGTACTATCAGTAAACATCAATTTCAATTAAATTTGGCAATTTTTTAAAATATTGTATTCACTTGTCATGTCAAAAAGTTTTATGTTTTTGTCAACTATCTACCAAAATGAATACGTTGGAAGGAAAATTACTTTGGTTACAATTAAAAAAAGAAGATTTACCAGTATATCGCTTATGGCCAATGCTTCGAAAATTATATTTTCATCCTTATAGGGCCTCGATGGAAGTTTCAAATGGTAAATTGGTTTTAAGAAAAAAATTAATACAACCTGATAAAAACTTAATTATTTTACGCTTTGTGTGTGTTTTTTTTAAGGAAATCCTATTTTCTTATAGCTTTTTTATGTAAAATTAGTTATAGGTATGCATTAGATTTATTGAGCGTAAGTACGCTGGACATATTAAGATTTGAATGAGACGCGGTGTTTAGGTCTTTAGAGCGGTATTGGGATATTCGCAAGTAATTACAGAGACAAGATGTATGTCTATGATTATATTATGAATGCATATGTATACTGCTTGTCAAAACAGTAGGACGTATCATAATATTTGCATATGTCGAACTGTCCACAACTATACTGAAACCAATTTGAATCTAAGCACAATTTAAACATTTCGTTTTTCATAATCTATATACAGTATGGCTTTTTAAAACCCGAACACCTTTTTTATTCGCTTTGATTGCATTTTTTCGATTTCGACCTCCTTAGAATATTTTTGTAGTTTTGAGGGGGCAATCGAATGTCGCGGTTTTTTTTCACCTGCGGTGTTCAGGTGGTGCCCTGCACAGGTTAACTTTTTTTTTTAATGGGAACCTGATTTCTTTCTCGCAGGTTTCGAATCTTTATTAAAAAACAAGCAACTTTCGTCTCAAACATTTTTTTATTCGAATCGAATCTGAACCCCGACCCACCGAAAAATGTACCGAGCGCGATTATTAGAAATAATTATTTTAGCACCTATAATAGGTAATACAAACGTACAGCGTGAACCATAGTAACCACACATAATTGACACGTGTGAATAAATTGTGCTACAGATTTACATTCATTTTTCGGTGAGTCGGGGTTCAGAATCGATTCGAATAAAAACATGTTTGAGACCCAAGTTGCTTGTTTAAAGAATCAGAACCTGCGCGAAAAAAATCGGGTTCCTATTAAAAAAAAATAATCTGCGTAGGGCACCACCTGAACACCGCAGGTAAAAAAAACCTGCGCCATTCGATTGCTCCCTCAAAACTACAAAAATCATCTAAGGAAGTCGAAATCTAAAAACTGCAATCTAAGCGAATAAAAAGGGTGTTCGGGTTTTAAAAAGCCAACTGTATGTCACAAATTTGGCCGTGCTAATCTCCGAAACCACTGAATCAATTTAAATGAAATTTTGTAAAATATGTGTCTGCTTGGCGCAAGTTACGCTACAGGATAGTTTATATTAAATATTTTGTTCAAAATTACGGTGTTTTCTCAAAAAAACTAACTAACACTAAAGTAACACGTAACGACATCTGATAGAATTTACTCGAAGCAATTAGTTCAGAAGCAAACAAAAAAATTGGTTGTCTGTAAAGTCGGTTTACGGACGATAGTTTTATGTGATAACGTATTCCGCTCGAATATCATATTTAATAATCACGCACAGGGTCAGGCAGAACGTTAATTTATTTATTAAAATTACTCACCACCTATAATAATAATTGTTTTTTTTAACTTTCTTTCTTTCGTATTTATTTTAAGTCTCAAAGATTAACTGTCATAATATTTTGAAAACAATTGTTTCATTGTTTATATAAAATTCCAAAACCTACTTACAATATTTAAGTATTTTCATACGTCAAAAGATTGATTTTTATAATGATAAAATTTGTAAGAAAACGATTTTTTCGAGAGATGAGACCTAGCTAAAACGATTTTTTGCCCCCCAAAATCCCTTTTCAGTAAATTTCATCCAAATCGTTAGGGCCGTTTTCGAGAAAAGTACGCACAGGGTCAGGCGGAACGTTAGGAACGTTACACTTTTTCGTGCATGCAGCCGGTGTTTTATCAATTTATAAGATTGGTGATTCATCAATTTATAAGACGTTATCACGTCAAAACTGTTTTAGTACCAAGTAGCGTCATCTGTTAGAATTTACACGATTCGACGAAGCGCGTTCATTGATCGTAATTCATAAATTTATTTGGGACCTCAGCTGTTTAGTGACTGTAATTTATAATCTCTCTCTCTGTATAACACTCTCGGTATCTATTAATCTAAAAAAAAATGCGTTTCAAATTTGGGTCGATGCAACTTCGGTATCAGGTAAAAATAGTTTTAATAATATTTCAGCTTTCGGATGGTAAATCATGTTCGTCACTGTATTTAATAATTGGGTGAGCAGATCAACCAGTCGTGTGCTTTAGCGTACGCTACGGAGATTATCAGCGTCGCAAATCAGTGAAAGGATCCAAAACAGATCTTCGATATGGGAGAAAGAACTCAAGAAACAAATGCCGCGAATTTTATTATTCTTGTGTACGTATTAGAGTTATTGATTTGTAATTAAATCGGAATGATATCATTCTACTTCCGTAAATCAAGACAACTCATAAAACGCTAATTATGTTAAAAAAACGCAAACATTTTATCCCAAAATTATTTTAGCAGAAGCAAGCCCGTTAAAATCCATTTTATATAGACATATCTTTTCAGTTATTTATTGAAAAAAAAATCTATGTAGGCAGGTCAGAACCATGATCTATAGGGGGAAGGTAAACCGGGGCACCATACGCAATCTCTGCTTGTTTTCTAAAGGTTTTCTGACAGTTTTACGTCCCAGATAATGGCACCCTTACAAATTAATTTAATTTTTTAAATAATTTATCTCAATCGCTAGAGAGAAGGGGCGCCATTATCAAGTTTCTGCCCCGATTCGAAAAATTCTTATGTATATTGCTCGATATTACTATATCTCGAATATAAGCATATAATAAAAGTATAATAATAATAATAATAATAATAATAATAATAATAATAATAATACTGCGTTTAACGTCCGATTCTCGACTTTATGTCATAACAGACGCCATTCGCACCATTACTATTTTCCATCTATTACACTTTCGTTATTTTCAACATTTTTAAACTTCCACTTAATTAATAGCAATGGGCAAATAAAGGAATTTTAGGACATTAGAAGGTAGGCAAATTTTGAAGGAGATTGAGAGGTAATGGGCCATGGCCTTGAATAAGGAACCATCTCGATATTTATTTGGAATTATTGAGAGAAACCATGGAAAACCTCAACAAGATGACCGCTACAGGAATTACCGTTTCTCGTTGAGAGGCAGCAGGAAAAAGTTCCAGCTACATCTACCCCCGCCGGGATTCGAACCCGGTACCTCCCAAATGCAAGTCTAGTGCTCTCACCACTACGCCACCCGCTCATTTAATTGAAATACTTAATTTTTAATGTTCATAATTTTTTTCAGATTTCTCTAAGCGATTTTTTAAAATTTTTTTAGCGAAAAATATATAAAAAAATGAAAAAAATAACATATTGTCCAATTCGTGCTTCAATCAGCTTTCATTTGACACTTTACACGATGCCCTTGAAAAAGTTAAGGTCTACAATCAAAACTCAACTTTTTTGGTATTTGGCCCATTACACCCTATACCAAATTTCAAATGTTTGCGTCGAATAGTTTCGGTGAAAATCGGATGAACGGGCGGACACCGAAATCATTCCACAAATGTTCCGTTTTGCACACTAAAAAAATGTTCCGGCCGGCATAAAAAATATCTAAAATGAAGAACGATTTTATAAGCTGTAATTCAATTAAATAATACGTCTGTATCAGATAACACACAATAGTTTATAATTAAAACATAATAAAACCTGCTTTTTATAAGCGAACCAATTTTCTTAACAAAAAAAACTTTCCCGGTAATTAAATATCAAACAAGATTATTTGGATTTTAGAAACCGTCGCAATGTAACTCGCGATCCAGTTCCGATCCATCGATATAATAAATTATTGCTACAGATACACTTTTAATGACTAAATTAGAGGTAATGGTTTCCATATTTTATTGCCGCAATTATTCGGAAAGTGATGAGTATATTTTCATTTCAAGGTCACGCCGCACAATCTAGAATGCCCAAGTATATCTTAAAGCGTTCTCTTATGTTTATTCGCAATAAAATAATGTCTTGCCCAGAGCATTAATCTGTCATTCACTAGTTTAGTTTTTTGTCGGTTTTTTTTAATAAGATGTTAGGAAAAATCTAACGTTGAAGCGTAAAAGAGCAGCTACATTAAACAAGCTCACGCAAAAGGCGCATTAGAACCGTTCATTCATGGGTTGTCTTGAGGTCGGTAAGATTTTCTTAAAAGATATTATATTTATTCAACTCATGCGCGTTATTCATGTTTTATCATGCCTAAAAACCGAACCCTAAATAGCCATTTACCGACTGGTGACAATTACTTGTCATAACTCAATGAAGATTCCTACTAACTCGGCCATTGTGGAGTAATGAAAATAAACGTAACTATTTTCTGAGTCGTAACGAAATAGTCGGTAACAACAACTCCGTTGTTACCCATTGAGGCTAAAATTGAGAGGCCGAATGTTTTCGACATGGAGTTTATTCATAACCGGCTAACCTCAAACCAAAACATTGAATCGTGCTGTTTGGTGCTGTTAGTATTGACAGTTTTTTTTATAAAGAAATAAATAGATATTTACAACATCTCATTAATAACAATAAATAAAACATGAATAACGCGCAATTGTTGAATAAAATTATGGGCGTAACTTGTAGGCTAACTCATGACCTGTCAGCGCGATGAATGACTTAGACTACTAGTTACGCCAATAACTATTAATGGATCTATCCTTTAAGATACAGTGTACATGATGATACATTTAAATCCCTCATATAAGCTATTACACTATTTTGTTAATAAGCTTCACTCGTTTTTTTCAGTTTTCTTTCAATTTTCAGCACACAGTGGAAAAGTTAATTATAGTGTAAACTCCATTTAACGTCACTCGATATAACTACAAACTCCTTAAAACGTCGAAATTACTTAACTCTACCTGGTTTACTTTGTTGCTCATACAATGATACACTAAATAACAACACACCCACTCTAAATAACGACGAAAATACGTCATCATTAAGCAATAAACAGTACTTGTTTGTTATTTTGTTGCTTTGTTGTCGGCATCATGCGTACCGAAGATCCTCAGAAATTCATTTTTTTGTTTGTTGGGATCATCTTTCATATGTTTAGCTCAGCTGCTTATCGATAAGTATGAATGTTTGTTGGTCAGTTGTAAATTTGATATATTACGAGTAAATACATATTTTAGTAAGAAAATATTATTGGATTATTTCTTCTCTCTGTTTAACGACAACTCTCAATAACGCCACAAAGTGCACAGTCCCTTGAGTATCGCTATATAGAGTTTACACTGTACTTAAAATTTGTTTGAGATGACGACTTGCGAGTTGTGGTAGAAGAACTATTCTAATTCATCATCATCTTCCATTGATGACAAACACCATTGATGAATTTATGTCAATCGGTGTTGAAGGTGAACTATAACCCCTCTCTTCTACTACTACTCTTGTGGTCGTTTTCTCGTAGGTTGGGTACCTTCTCATTATAACGATGTCTGACCTGTTATATCAAAAATAGTTTCCTCAAAAAAATCACAAAGGGCCCGATCGCACAGTTTCAATTTATTTTAGAATAGTGGCTCGATCCGGCTTCGCCCGAATTTGTAGATTGCCACCGTTTTATCGACGACTTGCGTTGCACAATTGGTCTCCACGGAAAGTGCTTTTATTTTAATGCAATAACATTTAGCCTATGTCCATCATGAAGATCCATTCTAAATATTGGTGAAAAAAATTTTTGAAATCCAAGGAGTAGTTTCGGAGTGAACAACATACAACAAGACGGGCCAGAAAAAGACATGCATGTACCGTGTTTATCTTCTCTTTAATGTTGGTGTGTAGGCACAGTACTTCGTATCAGACAGCTGAATGGGAATTAGAGGCAAATTCATGAAAAAAAAATTGGTTGTCTGTAAGTCGGTTTACGGACGATAGTTTTACGTGATAACGTCATAAAGAAACATTGATAAACTCTCTGACGTCACGCGAGAAGAGAGAGAAATGCGTACAAGCCGACGCTTGGGCCGATCGCGCCTCTCTATCGCTTATACCGCGCTATTGCTTGCACGCTCAGGCTCAGGCGGAACGTGACACTTTTTCGTGCGTGCAGCCGGTGTTTCATCAATTTATAAGACGTTATCACGTCAATAATACCAAAATTCAAACTGTATTCTATCATCAATTAATTATTAATTTATCATCTCATTTCCGCAAAGACGTTGCGTGTAAGAACAGAAACTAATTAAATAAGCGCGGTACAAAAATCAAGGAACGTGATTTAAAAAAGAAGTCAAAACCACTACTAATGCAGTCTTGTAATTGAATTTCTGATTGAATAAATAGCAACAAAAACGAAGTTAAAAATTAATATGTAACAAAAAAATACCTATAAATAAAAGTTCAATCAATATTTTTAATCTAAACATTGGTGAGTTAATTATAATTCGGGTGCAACTAAAAAGTATATGTGTTAATCTTTCTAACATTGATCGAGATCAAAAGTTAAGAAAAGAACTATATTATTTTTTTGTTGTTATCATCAACATATAATTTAATTTAGTTTTGATTGACGCTCTACAAAACTAAAAGTAAAAACTCTCCATTGAAATTGTGCGAAGATTATCCAACTTATTCGCCGTTCGACTGTACCAGGAAACTTGAATCAGTGGCGCAAATATTACACCTCGCGACGTGAGCTCAAATATTGATGTTAAAAGATTATAACGGCATCACCGTCATATGACAATTATTTTAAAATTGATTTATTCGTTGCATGGAAAATGTGGCTTTTGGCAAAAGTTGATAACACTATTTTCTTTTTTTACCAGACTACGGCGAAGCAAAAGGAGGGTTATGTGTTTGACCGTATGTTCATTTGTTCCACAGAGCAGTGTAGCGATGTGGTGAGATCGCTATTCTTGCATTCGGAAGGTACTGGGTTCGATTCCAGGCGGGGGCAGATGCCGCTGGGGACGTTTTCCTGCTGCCTCTCGCCGAGAAACAGTATTTCCTGTACCGGCTATCTTGTTGGTGTTTTTTTATAGTTTCCCTCAATAAATCCAGATAAATATCGAGATGGTTCCTTATTTAAGGCAATGGCCGATTACTTGTCAAACTCCTATGCTCAAAATTTGCCTACCTCACCCTGCCTTATCGTAATGTTCTAAAATTCCTTTATTCGCCCATTGCTATTAACTAGTTGAAGTTGAAAAAAATGTATAAAATAACGGGAAGTGTGACAGATGGAAAATAGTAATGGTGCGAATGGCGTCTGTTATGACATAAAGTCGAGAAAACGGCGTTAAACGCATTATTATTATTATTATTATATTCATCTGTTGCCTTATAACTTCTAAACTAATTATCATAATTTGACAAATAAGGTATCGTTGGAAGCGTTTTGATCGCCCGATAGTTATAGACGTCAAAATAAATTAAATATGGCGCCCTCTGGAGGACATAGTCATAAATTTAAAAAAAATTAATAAAGCCGTGTTGGGTATCAAATGAAAGGGCTTAATTAGCACATTTCAAAAATATATATTTTGTTAGCTGTTGTTCGCGGATTTGCTTGAATGCAGCTGATAATTGAGAATAATCACGAAATTATAACCACAAAATAATTCAAATAAAAAGTAAGTCCAAAAACTAAAACCCGACTACTGAAAAATCACGCTCTAAAAAAGTATGAAATAAGAAAATAGTCATGGTCGTATGCTATACTATAAAAATGGTAGTACGAGTACGTTACACACCTAGTGTTTAACGTGTCATTTCACGACCGTTATACAAAAAGCAGTTATTTTATAAGAGGATGTGCAGCAAGAAAGAAATTTACAATATTCTTTCTTTAAGGTCGATTCAAAGTGAAAATAACTGAACGCTGTCTTGGATTGTGAGGTATTGGAATTTAATTTATTTGTTTTCAAGTGACAAATGATGCGACATAAACGATTGACGATCGTATAACAAAAGGTCGTGACAGAAACGATTGACAATCACCGAGTTGGAGTATCTGTGCGTATAAATAGCAATTAAATACGTATTAAGGTCAAAGCAGGCTGAGGTAGCGAAGCAGACGGTTTGACAGACAAGTGATTTAATTAATACATCGTTTTTACGCGTAGATTTGATTGACATATGTTATTAATACTTCATTTTGTACATCGACTAGCATTATGCGTTATAGTTCGTCGATTAGAAATTCACAGTACTTACGTTGGGCATCCATTTGTAAAAAATGCTAAGTGAATAAAATAGCGACAAACAGTATTCAAATGTTATTATTGTGGGAGGTTTTTTGTTTCTGATTTTAGATTTTTCACTATAGCCTAGTCAAGAAGTGAGTTTCATGAGAAAAATAGATCCAAGTCTCCAAAAAATATGAGCAATAGCTTATTCGATTCAGAAAAATATTTCGAAAAAGACGTTTTTTTTTATTTTTTTTCACCAACAAAAATTTAATTTGTTATTTACAAAAAACGAATAGTAAAAAGCCCCTCAGATTTTTGGCAACTACTCAAAAACTATAAGCGATAGCGGAAATTAAAAAAAGATTCTTAAATAGAAGAAAATTTCCAATAGTAAAGTCCCACTCCCGCAACTTTATCTCTATTATTTATAATAAATAAAATTATCGACCAATTTTTTAGACAATATATGTTGTCTGAAAAATTGGTCGATAATTTTATTTATTGAAGAGTTCTAATCAGACGTTAATCAAAGATATGTCTATTATTTATAGTTTTAATTTAACGTTGAAAATTGGGTCCGCGCGGCCGTTACAGCTCGAGCGCAACGCCCTATAATAAATTTATAGTATTAAATAACAATTTAAAAATTTTAATAAATTATGGTGTCATCTTAACACTTGAAAAAATAAAGTGCTGTTGAAAAATGTTTTTTAAATTTATTTTAAAAAAGTGAGGCTATCGTTAACTAAATAATTTTTTTCGAAAATCGTTTCCATTTAAAACAACAAAAAATGTTTAAATAATCGGCCTATAAATTATTTGCTTCACGGAGCCCTTTTAACATATATACTTAACAAGATTACGTCATATAAATATTTAAAAGTTATTTATTTTGTTTACAAAAATTTTTTAAAGTTAACAAAAAATGATAGATTTGCCATTTTTTGTTAAATTAAATAAACAATATTTAAAAACTTTTATTACGTGATCTTGTACATAATATGTAAATGAAAAAGGCTCCATGAAACAAAAAATTTCGATACCGTAATTTTGCAATATTCCATAGAGTTAGGAATCGTATTCTAGCAATCCAATATTTTCGAATAGGTAAAATTGTTTTAATTTTAAGAATAATAATTTTTTTGATTTGCTTTAACTTAAAACTGTCTTATTAAAATGCAACTCTTGTAATGCTAAGCCTAATTTGAATACACACTGTTATGTAAATTTTAAAGACATGAAGTATACGCCAGCAGCCAATGAAAGTTTCTGAACGTTTTAGGTTAGATGTCAAAGATAAAAATTAATCAAAAAGTCAAGTAATGCCAACTCTACAATGCAGTCAATAACGTCAGGTTCAAGTTCACATTTAAAAGTCCGTACCTATATCAATATTGTGTTGTCAATACAGAAAAGTCTTTTTAAGAAATAAATTAACGAATAATTCAAACCATTCATTGATTAAAAAAAACTTATAACCATGAAATTCGATTTTAACTGCCATTTAATCTTTTTTATGCCCTTATTTAATGCGATTGAACTTTTGGAGTCAACATTATAATAAATAATAAAATAATATATAATTTTTAGATATAGTTTTGTATTAAAAAAAATCTACACCACACTAAAAAAAAAACAAACGTATACTTCTTAATATACTATAATATATATTATAAAGTTGACTATTGTTTGATGTTAAAAAAATCAAAACGGGCCTTCTTATACATATAGTATTCCTAGAATTATTATTTGTTTTATGGTTTAGTTTTTGAAACTGGACAATTATTTACGGAGTTATTATAGAAAAAAGCGAAAGCTTCTAACTGTACTATTCAAATTCTTTTATTGGTAAAAAAACATTTTTTTTAGTTTTCAAAAATGGATACACATTAAAGAAAAAAATGTTAGTTGCGATATCCGGTATTGAATAAAACGTCAAAATGTCAGTAATTTTAATACTAAAATCATACCGCTAAAATTAATGTTTAGGCAACTTTTTAATGGGCCAAAGTGCTTTAACAAGTCGTCAATTATATTTCGATATTGAAAATCACACCGCTAAAAACAAATCCACTAGAGTTTTAAACCAATCAGTTTTTATCATTCACAAAGTACAAAAAAATAGATCAATTATATATTAAAGTCTTTGATCAAAGTTTTGATATGCGCCGCAGTAACATTTGAAATATACAAACAAAATAAGTCATAAGTATAAATGAACACACCAAACACATAAACGTGAATGATACACTAGTAACTAGGTAAAAGTCCGCTGCACACGAGGCTGGATTTTGACGCCAGGTTCCTTGCTAGATTTCACTACTAGTTTTCTATCGCTGGTTTTCTTGATTGCTATTATGTGCTCGTTTCACACCAGACGTCTTTACAAGCTTGCTCTGCAGGTAGATTCGGTGCGCGCGCAGTGATAGAACGGTAACAAAAGTACATATTTATTGTCTCTGAACAGAACACACACTACGGCATAGTATATTTTTGTGGGCCTACGCGACAAGATACTGCTTCCTGATTGGTCACAAGTAACAGCGGACCTAGCAAGGAAAATAGCCCCCGTTCTAATTTAAAAACCTATCTTGTGAGCTAGTAGGCGAGCCCGCAGTGACGTAATTTGCAGCTTCTTGTGCACCTGACGTGTAAAAAACAACTCATCGCAAACCTTCCAACACTCGAGACGGTACAGCACTGACCGTTTTAGGATAAAAACTCTGGTTAATCGGGGAATGAATAAATCGCGTAATAGAGAGTTGTAATTCAGGTTATTTATTTATTCTTGCAGTTAAGATTTAGAAATTTTTAATGTGTTATCTCTGGTATCAATGAATATCTCTGTATCGAGCGACAGTTAAAACGGACGAGTCGAGTTTGCTTCGTGACCGAGCGTTGATATCGGCGATCGACAATAGTCAGTCTCCGTTGTTACTTTTAACCGGAGGGCTTGCACGCAACAATGCATGTGCACAAGAAGACAGTCACCTGTGCCAAAACACCGCTCATTTGTTCGTCTGTCGGCTGACGTTCAAACGTATCAATCCGAATTTATCTGACAGTAAACGAACTGACACATTTATAATAAGATGCGTAGAAAACAGGACCGTATCACTTAAAATCGTAAAAACGGAATTTAAAAATCGTTGACAAAAGTCGAATACTTGAAAAAATTTACCCTCTTAAAAATGATCTCTAAAAAGTGTAAATAATAAAATTTTAACGTTGGCGACAATTTATATACAATAACTTTTTATATAGGTAGGTACCTATGTTTTTTATTCATTTGGAGCCGATCTCAAAATTTCCCGGTTTTTAGAGAGTTTTTAAAAAGTGGTTAACCGCCATTTTCCTTAATATTTTATTAGTAAGCTGTTGAATGTGAAATCCCGTTGAGGATGCCCTAGTAAGCAGAAAAAAATCGTCAAAATCGGTTCACAAATCTGGAGATATGGGGTAACGTATATAAAAAAAAACTCCTTTTTAAAGTCAGTTGAAAATACGATTTTTACAATTATCAAATTGTACTAATTTTGAAACACTCTGAACATAAGAGAATTTTTTTAAATCGGTTACCCGTCGAAAAGATAAGGGTCAGGGGTAACCAATTTGAAAAAATTCGATACTATTTTATTCGAAGTGTTTGGAAAAAAATAGAAAAAAAAGAAAATATTTATAAACATGACGAACAACCTTTTTTAAGTCGATTAATAAGAACAAAATTTACGTATTTTGAATATACGGCGTTTTTTATTCAAAACACTGCAATTTTTTATCCGAGATCTTTCAGCGAAAGTACTTGGTTGAGATAATTTTGTTTGTGTTTTTATATTGTTTACTTTTCAGAGTGCCGTATTTAAATGGAATACTTACGGCGAAACCTCGTTGTCTGTATGTCTGTCTGTATGTCACGACGAGTTTTTCAAGAACTACATAATTATATTATCAACTTGAAATCGGGCATGGTTATAATGATTGCGTACCACGCACAATAGGTTGGGAGTCAGATTTTAAATTGAATTGATAAACAAACTTTAGTTAAAACGCGGCCGTTTAGTTGTTAAATTATCGTTCAATATTAATATGCACACAATTTGTATCGTACGGCCCTGTCAATTAATATTTACAACTCGCTTTTATTGAAGTCAATGCAGCGTTTAAGATATTTACAGTACAATAAATACTTCTTCGACGTTCCTTTTTATCTTTTGTATGGAAGTTGGCAAGAGAGGAAGAGCAAACTTGTTGAAACGGAATCGCATCAGAACAACAAACAAACAAACAAATAACGGAACTATATGGACACATGTAACGTGAAATAAAATTTACATAGATATAGTTGTCAGGACTCGTTTTCATTTTGCATTTTTAAATACATCACACTGATGATGACGACGCCCCACTCTAAAGCCCAGACACCAGTCCAATAGCATTTTGAAAAAATTGGTTGTCTGTAAAGTCGGTTTACGGACGATAGTTTTACGTGATAACGTATTCCGCTCGAATATCATATTTAATAATACATAACCTAAATTTTAGTAGCTGTCAAACTATATTTTTACCGACTCTCTATCGCTTATACTGCGCTCTCGCTTGCACGCATAGGGTCAGGCGGAACGTTACACTTTTTCGTGCAGCTGGTGTTTCATCAATTTATGAGACGTTATCACGTCAATAAACACAAAACACGTTGTCTCGTATTCAACACGTCATGCTACAGATAAAGACATCCGCCTAGGTGGGCGGAGCTTCGTACAAGCCGACGCTTGGGCAGATCGTGCCTCTCTATCGCTTATATCGCGCTCTCGCTTGCACGCTCAGGCGGAACGTTACACTTTTCGGAACGTTACACTTTTCAGAACGTTACACTTTTCGTTACGTTACACTTTTCGGAACGTTACACTTTTTCGTGCGTGCAGCCGGTGTTTCATCAATTTATAAGACGTTATCGCGTCAAAATAAATTGAGAAATTAAAAAAAACACATCAATGAACGCGCACCAAAAAAAATCTTCGCGTTCTATTAAAAGCGTGAGACACTCACTGTTTCTATATTTCATTTGATGCATCGAGTGCTCGGCGCTTTTAAAATGTTATAGAAGAGAAAGAAATGCGATTCCACTTTTTTTTGTACTTGATAAAACGTGCTCTTTACATAACGTAACTTTTAAAAAAGGGCTCTCACTGTCGAGTAACGTAATGAACAATAGTATATTACACCACAAGGGCCGACAGTTTGATATTCTTGCACTGCGCACTATGATGCCTGAGGCGAGCCGAGAGCATCATGACGCGCAGTGCAAGGATATCAAACTTTCGGCCAGTGTAGGTATTATATTTTTCTTTAGTAAACACGAATGACAGTTGTTCGCGCTATTAGCTAAAATGTAATAGGGTTGCTATGGAAACGACATCAAAACAACAGTTGATAGATGATTTTTCTTTACTGCCGCCCGAACGTACGTACTTCCCGCATCAGTGCGTGTAATCCCGCTAATGCGTAAATGTTAGACTTTCTGCCTTACAACTGATGCCGAAAGTATGCACTTTTCGATCGAGGTATGAAGAAAACATATATTTAAACAAAGTTTCAGTTTAAAAAATATAGTTTAAAAAAAACTAAAAAACACGCTTTATATCGGACTAAAAAGTAAAAAATAATTGTTTTAAAATAAGCTTAAAAAGCGTTGGGCGCTCGATGTACGAAAATGTGGAACAAAGCGCCCCACGCTTTTTAAGCTTATTTTAAAACAATTATTTTTTACTTTTTAGTCCGATATAAAGCGTGTTTTTTAGTTTTTTTTAAACTATATTTTATTTTTCACTTTTTAGTTTGAGGATCTATAAAAGAATTTATTAATCCTGGGGGTCCTAATAAGGATAATGGGAAACTGTTATCAAATTATTGCATTGTCATCGGTCCTTGATACGTATGCAAAGTTTCAAATTAATCAGACTTCGGGAAATTGGTGAAAATTATGCTCAAAGATTCCGTTACGGACATACATACACACATATTTACAACCCAAACTAATATAAAGCGTTTAAAAAGATAAATGACCATTGATCAACGATCTCTCATAGTTTAATTGTACGACAGTTCATCAGAAAGCGTTTGCAATTTTTACGCCCCACTGTGTCAAGCCCTAGTAACCGATCGCATCGTGCCGATCATATATGCAATGAGAAGTTTTCCCCGTCCAATTATCGATATTGTAGGCGTGTTCATTAACAGCTTTGTACTTCTAATAATTAACAAACTAATTTAGTTTAATAGGCGTTGACTGTTGATGAAACCGCTTCTAAACAGTTTGTCTTAACCATTTATGGTCTTCACCTTTTGCTTTGGTTTGTTGTTAGCGCTCCCAAATGACAGATCGTTATTAATAATTAACTGTTTCACACAGAACTGAGTGACCACAAGACAAAGTAGCTCATGTCGAATTTATTGCATTACCTATTGAATATGGCGTTAATCCTTTCGGTCATTTTCAGACAGAAAAATCAGAATAAGATATCTCTGCCGCCCTGAAGTAATACGCAAGCAGTGTCAGGTCATCAGGAATAAAGAGGAGGGGCTTTTAAGTGGATATTCATAGAAAAAAAACTTACCGTATTTTTCGGACTATAAGACGCACCACATATTTATAAGATGATTTTTAGAAAAATATATTTTAATGTTACTTTCATTATTTTTATTTATTGTTAACATAATTTAGAGACGATTTATTGAAAAAATATTTTAATGTTACCTTCGGACCATAGGACGCATCCAAAATTTGAGTCAATTTTTCTATGTAAAAAGGTACGTGTAGGTATTAGTCCGAAATATACGATAATTCGGCGTCGGTAATCCGCCTAGCAACTGCTGTATATAAGGTAAATGCAAAAAACAGAAAGTTAGTGATGCATGTGTAAAAAAAAACACATTTGAAGAAATATCGTTTATGTATTTACGTTATTTTATGAACACTTCCAGTAATCCGGCATTTCTCGTAACTCAGCGCATTAATGCTTTGATTTCCTAAGGCGAACGCAAGAGTTATTTTTACTCTCTAACAGGATAAAGCACAGCACTTTTGACGTCAACGCGGATGACTGACATCATCATTGTTTAAATAGCGCAATTTAAAAAAAAAATAATAATGCGCTTCAACTGATCATACAATGCGTTTCAGATTTCAGTTTTTCTGTTCGCTACTGTAGCGAACAATGGACAAGCGAATCATTATAAATTAGGTAAAATTTAAATTGACATCGTTCACCAAAACTGACATACGCCACTTAGCTGTGTAACTATAGAACTCTTAACTGCTTTTAAAAATCATATAAAAACCGAAAGAGAAAAGAAACAAGCTGCATGCATGTATGGGAACAGAAATAAAATGAAAAGTGTACGTAGGTAATATTAATTTAATACGCTCTAAAAACAAACAATATCGCGCAGGCTGGAATCGAATCAAGAACTCCATGTAATTCCATGAGGTTGTGTTTATTTCGTCTTATATGCAATATTACCGAGTCTTTCAATATTGGCCGTCAATATACAAGAAATGGACATAACAGAGAGGGCAAATAAGTGGTGGGCATACATGTATCTCTCTGTTTTTTTTTTTTTTTGACATTTTTTCAGTTACGTCATGCTGACAGGGCTAGTAAGCAGTCAACTGTTCTTGATAACGACGGAATGTGCCCACTAAATCGTCTTCTCTCTCTCTCTCTCTGTAATTTGACTTGCGCAGCTCAGACCAGCAGTCCAGTACTATAATGTCGACGATATTGGCAAAATATTGTGTGGATTTTGAAGGAATGATAATAATAGTTAATATTTTTAAATATATCTTTTTTAAATTTTGTTCGTAACATACATTATACACAAAATCAAATTAACGACGAGTGAAATTTGCATATATCTGCTTCTTTATAATAATTTGTACTGAATAGATACACACAAAAAATTAATAAAATAAAAATGACAATAATAAATTGATGTTCTCTGATATTGATGATTTCGATTTCAATACAATGTCAAAAGTCAAGTTTCAGAGGTAATTACCTTATTTAAAAAAAAAAAATAATTAAACACAGCATATTTGGTCATAAAAATTTCTAAAGTACGTTGGTTTTTAATTAACCCGAAAATGGTCAATTATTTTCTGTTCCGAACTAAATCTAAAATGACCTACAATTTTTTAAATTAGAAAAAAAATGTTCTAACCGATTAATGTTGGTGTATGTAATAGTTATTTATGTATCTGTTTTGTAATGCATTATTTTAATGTACGAGTACAAAATTATGTTTAAACGAGCGACCAGCCAATTTTAACAGTCACGCGAGCCAAGGGCGTAGTAATTTTTTTCTGGGGGAAAGCAAAAAAAATCAATATTTTTTTAAGTTTTATTAATATCAAACAAAAATACTCACGAAGGAAGGTGTCAAGCAAAAAAGATTAATTCCAAAAATAATTATGTTACAAAATACGCTGTTGCAATCTTGTCTAAATTTTGTTTTTTAGTTAGGTATTCGTAATATTTTAATTTTAATTTTTATTACTATGGTTCTGGGAGGGTAATTATCCCATTTACCCCCCCATATCTACGCTCTTGACGTGAGTCCAAACTAAAACTGGAGATTTGGTAACCCTAAATGTTTATTCCATTAAAATTGTTCAATCGTGCCTGGACACCCCTGTTCTGGAAAAATATTGATTCCTTTAGAGCGGTACCGATATATTAATGATCAGGAAGACTTGTTGCGCAACCGCAGTGAGTTATTAGTCGCGCGTGACTGGTTTTCAGAATATCGGATAATAATTAGTTTCAATATGTGAACTATGCACATACATAATTATACTGAAATCATTTATGTGCCGCTCGTCGACAGAGCAAAGTTATAATTTTCTAAATAATATTATAATACCTACTAGCTGTGAGCCCGGCTTCGCTCGGATCAAGTTTATGAGGATATAATCTTTAAGTTGAATAGAATAGCTCTATCAGTTTATTATTGTATTGAAGTTTTTGATAAAGTGGTCCATAAATGACGCTTCGGTACGGCAGACTTAAATGAAATCTATCAAACTTTATTAATCATAAAAATATTTATTTCGTATCGATATACCTAATATGCTGTCCAGGCGAAATTAACATTTTTATGCTTCATAATGTTTGATAGATTTCAATCTACCGTACCGAAGCGTCATCAATGAACCATTTTATCAACGACTCGAGTGGATAAAACAGAATTCGACAGTAAACTTTTTAATTGACAAGGATGGGAAATTTCATGGCGTATTTTGCGGATATGAAATTAAATTATTTTAGGAAAAATATTTTTACCGTAACTCTCGATGAAATTATTAATATAATGTCAGCCAGATAAGCAGACTTAAATGCGAAAACAAATCTATAATTTTAAAAATGTCAAAAAATGTTTATCTGAAAAACGATTTTTAAATCAATAGAAAGAGTTCAATTTAGATATATTTTCACCTAAAAAAAAAAAAAGAAAATCTAAAGAGGATATAGGTACTTAGATGAATTTTCATAAAAACAATTTGAAATATTATGGCATAAAACCGCAGAAACTGTTTCTACTTATAAACGAGCTGTAGATAGGAATTTAACCTTTTTTTAAATATGTATCATACTCTATGGAGTACAGTAGAGATGGGATATGTCGAATGAAAATAATCAAATTAATCGATTATTATTAATACACCTTGAAATATCTCGAAAGGTTATCACTTAAATCACTTGAATGATCTTTATATTGACGAGTTACGATTTTTTTTACCACAACCTCCATTAATGAATTATTATACTACGCTGTAAACACAGCTTCAGCTGGCATCCTCACTGCATCTGACCGCATGGTTAAATTTAGTACTAAAAAAAGGTCATTCGCCTTTGCATATGCTGATGTTTCGCATAAAAAATTCTAAAAAAGTCTTTCATTTTTTTTGCACCAGAGCCTTTGGTTAGCTAGTTCGCCTCTCGTGATTACTTACGTTTTTTATCTGCCTCTGATTTCTGAAGCACTGAATGCAGGTCGATATTTCGAATGAATTATAATTTCTCGATATTATAATTGTGTTGAAATATTTATTTATTATCATGCGACATTCGATTAAAAAAATCATTCGAGTAGCCAACTTTCGATTATTAAAATAGCTCGATTATTCCCATCTCTAGGTATAGAATCTTACAATAAAAAAATACGTAATAAATACTGATTACTCTGGAAAGGCAGGCTGATTAGAGACACGATGCGTTTGTTTGAAGTGCATGTTCATCTCATTAGCAACTCGTCCATGGGATGGATACAAACTGTACTGTAATTATAATAACTCCTGATAGTCTAGTTCGCATGTCCCTTTTTGATGAATCCCAGTCCTCTTCACCAAAAATTATGATCATGGTGTCATTCGATTCGGAATGACATCTTGAAACGTTTTGAAAACATTGAAGTGGGGGACGAAAAAATTGCAAAAGTTATCAACATTTTAGTGAAAGAAAAGAGGGATTTGGTTTTTTTGCGAATATCTCAAAAACTATTGCAGATAATATCTGAAAGAACAGGAACTTTCCTACAAAAAAGTCCCATCTCACGGAACTCTACCACTAATATTTCTAATTTTAATTTAGAGGTGAAAATAGAGCTATTTTTTTGTACGTAATTTTCAATATATTTTGTGTCTTTTAGCTTGTATAAAAAATAGACAAAACATTTTTTATACCTATTTTCACCTCTAAATTAAAATTAGAAATATCGATGGTAGAGTTTCGGGAGATCTATTTTGTAGGAAATGTCCTATTCTTTCAGAATCTTTTTTGTGATTTTAGATATCTGCAAAAATTTCTGAAATGTTTATAACTCTTTCAATTTTTTCGAGCTTCATTTTTTCAAAAAGTTTCTAGATGTCATTCCGAATCGAATGACACCATGATCATTTTTTTAGAAAAGGATGACTGTAATTCATCAAAAAAAGAGCTAGACTATGATAGTGTTTGTTTCTAACCCTTTATTTACGACGAGCGACGGAAGCAATTCAACTTTTTACGCACAAGTTGCTATTACATTTACATTTGACGCACACTAAAAATATAACATACGAGTGCTTAAATCATTTATTTTTACGCTAATTTGAAGGGCTTTTGTTCTATCCCCTATGACTGTGCTCATTGATTTCAAATAAAGAAATGATTGTCATGACTATCTCTCTTTCATCGGTTATTTATTTATTTATCTAAAGCAGTTTATTTCTGTCCATCAGTTACAAGAAACATATATACAATATATATAAACCTATAAACTGACTCTACACGCGATAATGACATCTCCGTGATTACTTATTTAGATGTGGTTTTTTTTTTATCTCAACACTTAATTGGCCTTAATTCACATAAGAAACAACAACATACTTATCATTTAATCACGACTAACACTTAATGTTGTTAAGAACGGACAGAGAATATTAATTACGTGTTGAAATTATTACAATTATTTAGTTGTGATTTCAAATAACTTCATCAAATACCTTTAATGAAGATATATTTGAAATTATTATTTCCGCTCTCTTTTGACAGCTAATTGCCGTTGGATGTTGGCATTTAAATGTGACTAGTTTTATTTAGTTTTATGCAAAAATCCATAGTTTATTATGATTTCAATTTATTTATATAGATATACAAATGTTAGATGATTGCAAGATATTGCAATATTGCATATAGCTGATTATTTGATGAGTAGTAATACCGAGGTAATGGCTGATTTATTCATTTATTAGAGGTAGACCTTTAAATCTGCAGCCTTTAAAGAAACAAAATAAAGTCATAAAGATGACTCCAACTCGGAAAAATCATTTAATAAAAAAATATGTGAACTGGAAAAATGGAGAATCTAAGAAGTAGATATAAAATCTCTATTTCAATATTTCGTCTAATTTTAATATTATCATAAGTTGCATTTTCTGTGCAACCAAAGTCAACTTAAAGATGGCAAATGTCCTGATGCTTAGAGATTGTCAAAGTTCAGTCATTGACAATCAAATAATATTTGAAATTGAACTCGGACGCATGTACAGACCAACCGACAACTGCTCTTCGACATTTTCAATTACAATTTTAGGAGTAATTAGGAACTCAAATCAATCTAAATATGGTTTTGTTTTATAAAATAGAATCTCCTCTTTTCAAAAAGATATAATTTGAGTGGACTTTGTGCGAAATTAACCTAGATATAACTCTTTGTATGAACGAAGCTCAGCTTTGACGCGCAAAGCGATAATAGAGCACATACCGCTAGCAGTGTAGCGGTATGTGAAATATGGTTACTCATAAAAAAATTAGGCGGAATCTCTTTTTTCGAAAACATAAAAAAACAACAAATTATTAGCCTACTAGTCAACTTTAACTAAATAATTCTAAATAAAAGATCATAAACCAGAACTTACCTCAGAAGTTTGTTCTTCTACAGCGCGTAGCCTGGCCAACTCTTTGAGCCGATCTCTGCGTTGTTCGGCCAACTGTTCTATTCTTCTCGCGACGCGCTGTACTTCCCCGATGTATCTGCGCGCATGGTCACGTGCTGCTCTCACGTCAGCGCTGCCAGTCAACCATTGGGCACGTTCCTCCAGACGTTCGAGGGACGACGGACCGTCGCGGCGGATTTTCTGCACGTCTGGGTTCGATAAAGCTCGACTCATTTGCCTGCGAAGACAAAATGTGTTAGTGTCCGATCGAAGCTTCGGCCACCTTCGGCGAGACCTTGGGCTTCGGCCAAAATTGGCCGAAGTTTTGACCGAAGCCCAAGGTTTCTATCAAGTGCCGAAATTGAACGAACTGTTACGAATGAGCGAGAGCGCGATGGAGGTGGCGACTTCTAGAGATGATTAAAATTAATATTATGCATATTATTATATAGTCAATGTAAACCTTCAATTTAAAAGTTTTAGAATCATTTATATTATTATTTGTAGTTTGTAGTAGTTGTGGCCAATTTAATCCGAATTTCTTGAGGTTTTTAAGTCTTCGGCTTCGGCTTCGGCCGAAGGTTGTGGCGATAGTCGATAAATCGGCTTGGGCTTTGGCCAGAAATCGACCTTCGGTCGGACACTAATTGGCGTGGCGTATATTACTACCTCGTTTTTTAATGTCATAACATACCCTCGTTATTTTATACTATTTAATATTAACACTTTGAGCTGGAAAGGAGTAAGGAACAGGATAAGGAACTTAGAAGTTATCGCAGTCTTAAAGAAATCATCTCAATATTTATCGGGAAGTAGGTACTGAAAGAAACCTTCCACAACTTATCAAAATAGCAAGTACATAAATTACGGTTTCTCGACGGAAAACAGCAGAAAAAGTTCCGTGTCACGTGTCCTTGTTGGGTAACCCTAACGCTTGCATCTCAAAGCAAGTCGTTTGGTAAAATTTGAAGGTTATACCCGGTTTACATTATTCCAGTCCAGCGATCCAGTCCAGTGCTGGATTGCAACTGGAATAATGTAAACCCTCACTGGAATGCACTGGATCCAGTAAGCATTCCAGTCCAGTAACTGGATTCGCGGTCTACTTTTGAATCCAGTGCGATCAATCCAGTGCAACTGGAATAATGTAGACGGCCAATCCAGTGCCATTCCGTTCCTTTTTTCTTAGTTCATTATCAACCTCATTAATAACTTCTTGTAGCAAGAGTGATTGAGCACGTTTGAAACATTTTCGAAACTGATCTCTTTTTGAAATCATTGTCACTGTGGTGTTCACAATGAAAACGGCTTCTAAATGACTGGAATAATGTAGACAGCGAATCCAGTCCAGCGATCCAGTCCAGCACTGGACTGGATCGCTGGACTGGAATAATGTAAACCGGGCATTAATTCTGCTTTTTTTTTAAACGACCATCTCTTGTTAGCAACACGCGCGTTAAGTTTAATATTTAACATAAAATTAATACCTTTGTTGATGATTCAGTAATCTTCTGGTAATCTGACATTGAGCCGACGTGTCGTCGGTTCGTATCTCGGCCATGGTGCTGGCGAGTGCTTGACCGGCCACAAGACACTGTCTGGTGAACGGTTCGAGTTCTCGATAAAACTCGACCCATTCGAGCTGATCATGGGAACACGAGCCTCCACAACAGGCGGGAGCGTCCGGTTTCGAGATATACGATTCCAGGGCCGTCTCATCGCATACTATGTAACACTGTACAACAAATAATAATAGCGTTGATTATTGTAGATTATAGATGCTCGACAACTAATGTCACTAGCGTCTAATGACACCAAAATAAATTAAACGACATCATAAAAGTTGCATTTATCTGTTTTAACATTAATTTAGAACTTTGAACTTGATATTTTTTTGCACTACACTCTATAAAATAGGTGCTTTAGATGCATGTGAAATAACAAAATATTGGTTTGGTCAAATAAAAAAATTGGTCGCGCTATAAAATTTCATAGTAAATCGATGTTTGGACGTTTTTAGGGTTCTGTACCTCAAAAGAAAAAAAGGAACCCTTATAAGATCACTCTTTGTTGTCTGTCTGTCTGTCAGGACTCTAGGGAATTAAAACCTATAGAGGACTTTCTGCTAACCTAGAATCATGAAATTTGGCAAGAAGCAATGTCTTATAGTACAAGTAAATGAAAAAATCCGAAAACTGTAAATTTGTAGTTATATCACACGTACACAGTGCCGGTGCGTTCATACAGAACAATATGAGAACTCTCGCATACGACACGGTACGACAACTAGCCTATCATATATAACCACGAGGGACAATACTGTTCGGGTAGTCCATCTGAACTCATTGCATAATCACGCTTACATGGCAATCTGACCTTGACGTTTGTCGATGTATGGAGACAACAGTTTTCAAACCGCTAAGCGGTAAAAATCTTCGAGACTCGATTCCCGTGATGGGTGAACTATTTACATTTTACATACCTACAAGTTTGTACGGAACCCTCAAACTAGGGAAAAAAAAGAATGAAATATTTTGTGTACACTTTCGGAGATTAGCGCGGCCAAAATTGTGACACGGGAATTTTATATATACAGTGTGGTCACTTAAGTGTGCAACATATGGGAAAATTTTTAATTAAATGCACAACCAAAATACAAATATTGCCAAAAGATGGTGCATGTCCGATAATCATTTTAGGTGCTCTTAGAATTGTTGAAACTCAAACAGCATACAGGATGGGTCAAAAAATATAAAAATTGTATAAGAGTAAAGTGCCCTTATTTCAAAAAATTCAGCAAAATGTTATAAGAAAAAGTTGTTGAGAATTAAAAGTTATGCCCAAATACCAAAACATGGCCTTCTAAGAAAAAACATTTTTTTTTTTTTGAAAAACCAAAATTACAATTTTTTTGAAAAATTTTTTTTATACTTACCTTAAACACACTAATAAATTATTCAAAATCAAATCAATTTCGCATAACTTTGTTCAAATTCAGACATATTTGTAAAATTAACTTAGATTTTTAATTTTTTATGGAATCACAAACTTTATGTTTGTTGCAACGATGTTAAACATCCTGTATGCTGTTTGAGTTTCAACAATTCTAAGAGCACCTAAAATGATTATCGGACATGCACCAACTTTTGGCAATATTTGTATTTTTCCCATATGTTGCACACTTAAGTGACCACACTGTATATAGATGAGGGGAAAAAATTTTATTTTGAATAATTTGAAGGGAAAAAAAACAAAGTAGTGAACCATTAAATTGAATTTAGGTATTCCTAACACAATAAACTTTACTAGTTACTACTGGCAATGTTTATGTAAATTAAAATGTTTGAAACGAATCACGCGAACAGGAAATAGCGTGCAAGTAATGAATTTATATCTACATTCATTTGTTTCACCAGGGTCAACGTTCAAGGACAGTATTAAAATGGACGCTATTTTATTTTAACCCTTCCCCATTTACACATTTTAGTACGACTAATAATGAAACATTATAGTAAGGTGAAACCGGGGCGGGCCGCTAGTATATTAATAAAGTTCATATTCATTTCGAACCAAGTTAATATAAAATGTTTGTTTATGTGTATAAGCTATTGCCCTACGATGCAGACGAAATAAAAATTTGGACACCAGTTGCGTCAGCTAGACGCGTAGGGTGTCCACGATACCAGGCAATAAATAAAAATACTTAAAATAACTAAAACTTTATTCAACTTACCGTAATTTTGCTGTATTTCAAATTCTTAGGTGTTCTAATTTTTTTGGAGTCTGAACTCGGTCTCCAAATGATGAAACGTTCAATTTTCATCTTTGGAGTCACGAGTAGCATGGCTTTATCCAGGACATCCAAAGCCACTTCTTCCGACGTCTCAGCCAGCACCAGGACGGAAAATACTTTATCGATCTTTTCTTTGCTGAAAATAAAAATTAAATGTTTCATGGTGGAAGTACCGGGTATAAAACTTAATCTTTTATTTTGTGCCATTATCACTTCAATATGTTTGTATTGGGTCCAGTTCGATAACTCGATGTGCCCAAATTTTGACTTTTTTTAAGTCATAGAAAACGCTAAATTTTGACGTTCCAAAAAAAAAAATTGCGGATTATTTATAAATTTCCTCAAAAATACGTAAAAACTTTTCGTCTTTCACTGTCATTTAAAATCTAATCAATCAGAAATCGCATATATACGTCATAGCAACAACAATTACTGTATTACTTATCTCACCTTGTATACACGACCCCGTAATTGTTTTTTTAAAAGATCTCCCCCCAAATGCCCTCCTCTTTTCACTGCGCAAAAAAAAAACGCCATCGCATCTATACAACCCAATAATTGTTTTTTATACCCGACTCCGTAATTGTTTTTTAAAGAACTCCCCCCCAACACGCTCCCCTTTTCACTGGGCTAAAAACCCCATCGCATCGACACGACCCTGTAATTGTTTTTTAAAGAACTTCCCCCAGACGCCCTCCCCTTTTCACTGCGCCAAAAAACGACGTCACATCGACACGACTCCGTAATTGTTCTTTAAAGAACCCCCCAAACGCCTTTCCTTTTCAGTGAAAATAATTTATGAAAATCAAATTTCCGCACTTAAAATGGCTACTGTTATATTATGTTATATAAAATAATAATAGTGTATTTCCAATGGATATTTTGCACATCTATTTATCGTACTCTAACCGCTTGTATTATATAGCTACGATAAAATTATGTGTTGACTGAATGTCTTAATTTGACTTTCATGGCGGCACCACCGTTCAGTTTGTATAATATATGAAAACAAAGCTTTAGAGCGTGCAGTTACCACATAATTATTGTTTCCCACGTTTCAAGCCGATAAATACATGTGCACATCTATTATTACAATAATTTCTAGAGCTGTAACAAACCGCATGTATTCGTTACTGCGAGTAACGGGTATAACGTCTGACTCGAAGTAACGAATCGTTACTTACAAATTCATTTCGTTACTCGCATTTGTCGTATCCATTTGATGCGGTTATATGTTATACGAACGAAGTCAAACCGTAATCGTATCACGTATGCGACGCGCCTCGATTCGATGGTACATGTTTGATGCTGTTAGTACAAGATTGTATGTCGTATGAAAAGTAACGAGTAACGTAACGATACGAAAGTAACGGGTACTGGTTCTTTAAGTAACGAATACATACGGGTACAATTTCTCGTTACTTTTACAGCTCTAATAATTTCTCTGAAACGTTTACTAGTGTTATTGTCTCGTATTATGTAGCTAGTAAATTTGGGAATCTATAAAAGTATTAAGGTCGCTGCACACGACGCTAGATTTGCCTCTAGAATCACTGCTGGCATTTGTACTGGGTGGCGGACTGGCTACGAGGATGGAACTGACGTCACGGCGGGCTCACAAATTTAAAATTAGAAACGGAGTTATTTTTCGTGCTTGTTCGTCTGCTTATTTTGAGCAAGAATCAATTCAGGAAACAGTAGTGCAGGTTTCAGTGTTAAAAGAAGGTGAATCTTTTAAATATTCATCACAGTATTTGAGTTAAGTCGATTTGACTTCATTATATGTTGACTAACAACACCGCGATAGTGATTAATAACAACGCATTAACAATATGACAGCTGCGATATTTCTATAGCGATTTTTTTGCCGCCACAAACAGTTCCAATGAACAACTGCATCTTGCAGATTTATTACAACAGCATCTGTCTAAAATAATATTCTTGTACAAGAGCTAATTTGGTCGCGAAAAGAGAGAAAGAGACAAACAATAGGTAATGTTATAAACAATAGTACAATGGTGTCTTGTAACACGTCAGGAGCGTTGGGTGCGTTCAGTTATAACTACAGAAGCGGTTCGCTAGCTTACAAGCGCTTCCCATATTGAGAATCATGTACATGCAATTGTATTGTCCGATATGGCATGGAAAGAATAAATGGACCTATAATTCTAGAATTCTAGAGCGGAATCGGTAACTAATAGCGGTTACAATATACATAAGTAGGAGATAAAATGCAAGGTCAATAAATTGAATTCAATTGATTATACCTAATATCGCCATTGCTAAGATCAAGTTCAAATACACTCAACTCAAAATTACAGGGTGTCGAAAGTTAAAATTTTAATTCATTTCTGGCCTTATTGTTATAGTTAAAAGAGATGGCGACAGAAATGGTCAAGGAACACTGAGTGGGAGAAACGCTCTCTTTCGTGTAGTCTGAGCCCCCCTCTACGAATGCGCTTGGTGGAGTGGGGGTACGCCACTGCGATGCTTAAAAAGAAAGGACAAAATTCAAAAGTCCTCTACGAAATGGCAGAAAATGACTGAACAGCATCTGGGGGACCTCCTAGTTGCCGGAAAAATATTTCCTGCCAATTTATACCCATTGCGGAGAAGATTTTTTGAAACGATTTTGAAAATCTCTGCGGGGGGGGGAATTGACAGAAAACATTTTTCCTGCAACACTAGGAGGTCCCCCAGATGCTGTTCAGTCGTTTTCTGCCATTTCGTAGAGGACTTATGAGTTTTCCCGTTTTTTTAAAGCGCGTCAACGGCGTACCGCATCGCGCTAGACCCCTACTCCACCAAGCGAATTTGTTGAAGGGGGGCTCAAACTACACGAAAGAGAGCGTTTCTCCCACCCAGTGTTCCTTGACCAATTCTGTCGCCATGCCCTACCTATTATAGTTGCGTCAATGAAGCCTTTTACTTCGAAGTCCTCAAGAATAGCTCCGTTTTTGATGACTATTTGTTTTCATTGTTTTTTTTTATATTATTTAAAATCAGAAACCTTTTGAAACGGGACGGAATTACTTATATTGTTTATACAATATTTAAGCGTATTTATGTAAAAAACAAAAAAAAATCATACGATATTCATTTACAACTTGTAAAATCGGATGAAAATGAACAAAATAAGGAAGCAAATGCAAATGTATTACCAAGGCTATGTATTGATGGGATCACGAATTCTGTAACCAGGAGACCTAGCTTCTTATGCTTGCCGTATTTCGAGACGGACCGTATTCTGGCGCACGCGAGATGGCACTATTATCACTACCTGGGAAAACTTCGGTTCTTTCCACCTGTTTTCGCCATAGTTACCAAAGTTGGTTAACTTCACAGACATTACACACATGTAAGCCATGAACGTGTGTGCGGTATCCAGTAGCTGACGCTATATTGGTTCATGCGACAGATAGCGGTTCACCGTTACGATCGAGCTGGGTCTCCTGGTTACAGACTTCGTAGATGGGATTAATTATAATTAAGTCAAAAGTGTGATCATTTCAATGAGATATTTTTAGCAATGATTTGTCTCTAGAATTAATAAAAATTCTTATCAAAGAACTCTGGGCATAAAATAATTACCTACTAAAAATACAAAAGTATACCTATATTAATTTTTAAGCATATTATTTTTTTATAAAGTGTATACTTTAAATTCTTCAGGCAATTATTCAAGGATTTGTTATGGTTTTGTTACGCAATCACACGCGAATTTTCATGCTGAGATGTTACAAACTCGTAAAATTCACAAAATTTGCATACAATCGCGTGACAATTAATTGTCTTAACAACAATAATTTATTACATCTCTGCGGTATACATGATCCAGTCAAAAAGTAGTATTCATTTTTTTATCTAATATATTGTGGATTGTTTCCAAAACAATCTGTCTGTTTACTATAAGTACTAACTTTTACCCGCGACTTCATCCGCGTGGAATCAGTGTGTGCAATTATATAATTGATTAAAAACTTCATAAGTTCAAGCAAGACGACCCAACAACAACGTTTCTTGTTTTGCCATGTTTCGCAAAAACATAAAAATTTTGCGGATTCGATACACGCGAGCATATCACATACAGCTAGCCATGCGAAAAACATTAACTTTAAGTGCTTGCCCCTGGACTTTGTTTACAATTATTCCAAAAGAAGTTTTTAATAGAAATTATAACCTTTAAAATTGAAGAGGCAAATCCGTTGGTATAATTGGTATTCGTAATGAAATTAAGACTACTTCACTGTCGCATTAGGCAGACATTTTTGAAAATTCAATTTAATGTTAAGTCTAAAAATCAAATCAGCCTCACATTTTATACAAATTAATTTGAAAATAATTTTGTATTCCGATTTTGTTGCAACAAATATATTATTTTAAATGCGGTTATTATTCAGCGAAGTATAATTCAGAATTTTTTTAACAGCCTTTCGTACAAAAAACAGTAGAATGCAGATACAATAAATCTTTCACAAACCCGTTATAACGTCGTTAATAATTCTAAAATTTCAAAAAATATTACACTGTAAAAAACTGGTGATATTCCAGTTTACTCTATCTGGACTCAAGGTCTATAGCAGAGGTTCCCAAACTTTTTTGTTTCGTAGACCACTTGCCATGTTTTTCGGTTTTTGATACACCCCCTGCTTATCTGATATTGATTTTTTGCAAATTCATTAATTTCAAATGTATTTTTGACAACCGGTATAGTGCTACTAACTTTGAGCGATTTAAATTTATAACGGTAGTGAATTGTAGTGTGAAATGTTGAGTTTTATACATTTATTAATTAGATTCAAATTGAAACGAACCAAATTAAAATTTACTTTTTGTTACATAAAATAAGTAAGCAAAAAATAAATGCTTTTAGTGTGAGGGACGAACCTGATGCTTTAATAATAAATTTTCAACATTTGGCATCAATTTAGTTAGATTTAATCTTAAATCTCTTCGGTTAACGATGTCCAGTTTGTTTCTTTTTTTGTTAGGAGATTCACTATCGTTGACCCCCATTTTCATTTCATGGACCCCCAATTTTTTTCCCGCTGACATGGACCCCTTGCAAGTTGTCGTCGACCCCTGGGGGTCGATATAGACCACTTTGGGAATCACTGGTCTAAAGTCTAGAGTATCCGACACAGCTTTAGAGTGAAAAGTAAAAATATACATTTTTTCATATCAAAGGCGTGATTTTAGAAAAACTGTTCGTATTTTTTTTTAATTGGTTCAGAGCATCTTTACATGATTTGCCTATTGTCTATTCCTTTGAAAAAAAAACTATAGGTATATTAATAAAAAAAACCGGTTTTAACGGGCGTTGAAGTCTTTTTATTTACCTGGACAAAGTTGAGTAGAACAACAGCAACGTAGCAACTTGTTGTGTGCTCAGTCCGGCCCTGGCAATGCATGCTGCATCACACAAGATTAATGCCCGTCCGTCCGTATCATGCGTTCCTGCAAAAAAAAAATATAAAATTTGAATAACAAAATAATTTTGAAATAAGCGCATTGGAAGATTGGGTTCGGTTCTTTATGCGCTCAAGGGATTATACAGAAAATATTGCTGGCACTTTTACTGTTTTATGAAAGTGCAATAGTGAGATATATTATTTATTATCTCTGCAATACAATATGAATCAACAAATAATTAGATATTTAGAATATAGATACATCTAATTAATTTTAATGGATTTATTTAGCACGAAAATAAATCAGAAAGTGGTTTAGTTTACGTTTGAAGTATTCGTTCTTTCACAGGAATTTTATAAAAATTATAGGTTCATCAAAATATAATTGACAATAGAACTGGTGACAATTTCAGTAACATGTCAGTCCGGTGATCCAGTCCCGCGCACTGGGTTTCTATTGGACGCGTATAAACCATCACTTTCATTTTAGTTCAGCACTGTCAATCCAGACCAGTTTATTTTTAACTTCACGCTATATGTAGGTCAGTAAAATAAAGATGATTTGACCCTAAACATTTCCACAATATCGCAAAAGGGTGCAAATTTGAGGGAACATTTATATAAGCATGATGATACACAATCTGTCAAAATTGCACCTTCGTGCAATGACTGGAACTTGTTAAAAAAGCGTTAAAAAACTGTGTTTTATCAGTTTTTTGCTTGTATCTTGCCAAATACAATATTGTAACCATGGAAAATTTTCGAATTAGTGGAAACTAAGTTCGTCATTTTACTGGCCCATATGGTAAAAATTAAAACAAAGTATTGGCTTCGGTCCGATTTTCAAAATTCATGTTTTCATCAACTCACGTCGTTTTGGGGTCTTAGGAAGCTATTCTATTTTTGGATAGACGTCCGTATGTGTGTGTATACAAATTTTTGTCGTACGATATATTAAGAGCTGTGGGGTTGGGTTTTCGGCATTCTAAAGGGTCTATTGAAACTTAAATCTGATCAGAATCAGTGTAGTAAAACAAAAAACAAAAAAAAAACATGGAAAAAACAATAAATAAAATTATTTTATCATTGTTGACCTGACCCAAAGATTTTCGCGAAAAGTTTAAATTATGCATTTTTATGAACAAACATGTCAAGATGAATCAAAACTTGTAAAAAAAAGTTAATTTCAAAACTACGTTGCGCTTTTTAATATAACCTCTACTGATCGCTCCATCAGCATTTTATCTTTTTCATTTGTAATAATAATAAAGGTTATTGTCATTCCTACATAATTAATGTACATGTTGACAGTCGAAGAATTCCTTCATGTTGTAGAAACAATTTTCTAACAATTTTTTTACATTTCTTTTAAAATATCTTAGTTTGTAAAATTCTTTGTTCTAGTGGAAATTTATTAAAAAATTTTATACCATAAAAATTTGTTCCGTACGTAGTCTTAGCATATTTGTGTAATGGTAGGCAGAGATTTAATTTTATCCTAGTATCATGACTATGCAACCCAGTTGATCATTAAAATTGTTCATATTATTTTTAACAACAGCTTTATATTGACATGGCAACGACAAAATATTTAATTTCTTAAATAATGGTCTGCATTCTTGTCTAAAAACAATTCATAACATATAACTTATAAGTGATTATTTGTACAATAAACAAATGTTCGAAAGAACTAAAAATCCGCGTTATAGTGCCATAACTTTTCTTAACCGAAACTTGATTGTGATGTCTGAAAGGGTTAATGCGTAGCTGCAGTATGCAAGTTATTGCACTTGTAGTTAGAGTGCTTTAGAAGTCCATTAAAGTCTTCTATGCCCCTGAATTGCAAAAATTTAAATATACGACCTATCTATTTTATAGCCGCATTAAATATCATCCCATGAGTAATAACTTCCTGTGAATCGTTTTTATAGGTTAAGTAGCCATCATTATATACAAGCTGTAACAAAAAATCGCCCTATAAAACCTGGAAGTAGTTTCAAAAGCATGTCGCTTTTGGTGCAAAACTTAGGCGGCGACTTATATATCAAATGTCCGACCAAAACTAGTTTATACTGGTGAAACCGGAACCGAATTTCGGCTCCAGTCTTAATTTCGGCTAAAACCGAAACCGAAATTTTACATTTTCGTGGGAAAAATAAAGTAAACATTTCATAATCAGTCTTTATTTTTTTAATTTTTATATCAATCACATATCAATCATTCAGTCTCTGATATTTTAACTAATGATTAACTTAACATATCACCCCCCTTATTTCAAAAAGCAGAAATAAATATACTTTCTTTTACTTAAATTTAAGCAAATCATAACACAACTAACGCACACTCCGTCAAAAACACTTCGTCGCTCGCAGCTGCATCCGAACATGTCTGATTTCAGCGCGAAACCTCCCGAATGTAGTTTCTGTTTCGGCCGCAGTTTCGACTTGATGGTAGCCGGAATCGATACCGAACACTACAAATTATACAAAAAAAAAAACGAGTGTGCTTTAGACCACACGACTGAAGTAAAACTTCTTCCTGCCATAATTTGATATTATTCACCCGAAAATTCACTAAATATGAACTTTAAAATGAATTTACAATTTTATTCACTTTAAACGTAGAATATTTAATGTATTGAACAAAATATTAATTTATAAAATTGTTCAAGAACGAAATGAACAGTCTAATGTAGGAAGGAAGTAATATAAACATAAAGATAATGAAAACAAAAGTAATACATTGCAATTACTTGGCCCTCGTTGGATTTTAAGCGTAAATCTTTGTGAAATATTATATAGCTCTGCAAGTTAAGTAGGTTTACAAAACTTTTTCTGTCACCCGATAGCACCACTGGCAAGTAAAGTATGTGTCATTCTATTATTAGTACTGCTTATATTTTAGGCCATCTGATGGCGCCACTAGCCAGTGAAGTATTTGTCATCCTCTTTCTATCTTCACTAACTTATATCTCCCTCTCAACTTGCGTTCGCCTCGCCCGATCACACTTCCGTAAATCTTTCGTCACTTATTCTCCAGCTTACTTCCCAAGTCAAGCGTGCGTAAAGAAGTTTTACTTAAAAAAATCGAATAAGGTTTTTTATAAAAATTAAAGATTTTCGGAACAGTTTTGCACATCACATTGAAATGCTCATAATATAGATTATAGAGCTATGGGGGTGAATAAAGGCCATATTGAACAGCTGGTGATCAGTCACTTTAAAGCGTCAGCGAAATTAAAACATCCGCAGATGTAATAAAGTCTGTATAATGTAAAATCAGTAGATAAAGATGATTTGGATCCTGAGGGTACATCATTAGCCAACTAACTTATGACATTATGTGAGTTATGAAGAAAGTCTCGTCTAATAACGATATATCTATAAATAAACGTAACAATATTATAAATAAACAGATTATTTGCTTTTGGCAGTGCAATAAACAATATCATATCCATGTTAATAAGATACATTGAAACGCCCACTCAACAAACTGCATGAATTCTAGTCGCAAGTCAAATTTCAAAATGATATCGATTTCGTCTACAGTTAAATCTCCTTTGAAAGAACGCCAACTGATCATATTTTGTCAATTATTCAGAGCGAAAATTACTTTAAATAATTTGACACATTTTAGCCGGATCAAAGATAAATAGATAAGTGAAAACTTGAAATGTTTTTAACGGAATTGTAATTTATAATGGTTCGACGACACCAATTTTCTTAGTCAAGGCTAAGGGAGTTCCCTCCATATAACCAATCAATCAGAATACAGTGAAATTGAGTTTACATGTTATAAATACTAACCAAAACACGCCATTAAAATATTGTGAATATTCGAAGCTTAGTTTCGGAGAAATTGAACTTTGTAATTACAAGGACTCGTGGAAAACGACAAAATTTACCCTTTTCTACTTATTTTTCCGTGTATTGTACGACTTGTATAGTTACGATTTTGGTCAAACTTTGTAAATATAATAATAATGCGTCTAACGTCTGTTTCTCGACTTTATATCATAACAGACGCCATTCGCACCATTACTATTTTCCATCTATCGCACTTCCCGTTACATTTTTAAACTTTCACTTAATTAATAGCAATGGGCGAATGAAGGAATTTTGGAACATTAGGATAAGGTAGGCAAATTTTGAGCGTAGGCGTTTGACAGGTAATCGGCCATGGCCTTGAATTAGGAAACGTCTCGATAATGATCTGGAATTATTGAGGGAAACCATGGAAAACCTCAACGAGACGACCGGTACAGGAATTACCGTTTCTCGGCGAGAGGCAGTAGGAAAAAGTTCCAAGCCACATCTGCTCCCGCCGGGATTCGAACCCTATCCTTCCGAATGCGAGTCTAGTGCTCTCACCACTATGCTACACCGCTCGGTAAATAGGATACGTACTTGTCGATATTACGAACAATTAGTAGACGTGAGGCATTATTATAGTCCGGTTCGCTAAGTGAATCAATGTACCCTTCCCATGCATAAACACTATGCCGCTTATTTTACGTCGTGAAATATACGTGTATGACTCACCCCTTAAATTTTGTATTTACAGTGTAGTTTACTGTAACAAGATCGTTTTAATAAACTCGAACAATTCAATATCTCCTCTAGCGCCATCTCTCTCTCTTCCCGTGTCAGAGTTCAAACAACTCACGACACGACGAAAAGCGCCACTGGCACTCCGCTAGAGCGAATGATTTAGACTGGGGCGCAGCGCCGACGTGATGTCGGGATTGTTCACGAGAAACGCGACGTCATCAACGACGTCCCGGACGATTCGAACGCGCGGTTTGGACCAGGCGTCCGTTCTTAGTGCCAGGTGTGCAAATTATAACACAAACGTGAAATGACCGAGCGTGAGAAAACAATCGTAAGGACAAAGGTGCAGTTGCAGAAAGATGACCACTACGCTATCAGAATAGTATATTACAGCACAAGGGCCGAAAGTTTTATATCTTGCACTTCGCGCCATGATACCCGAGGCGAAGCCGAGGGCATCATGACGCGCAGTGCATATCAAACTTTGAGCCAGCGTGGTGTATACTATTTTGCTTCATAACTCGGTCGTAAGTACGCTTATTAAATACATTAATTAAATAATTGCTTATTAATTACATAAAAACATAGATAAATTCCAAGCAAGCAGCTTTGCGGTTATACGTAAAAACAAGAATGATGACAGCTATTCGCGACTATTAGCTAAATTGTAACAGGGTTGCTATGGAAACGACATCCAAACCACAGTTTATTTATATATTTATTTTGATAATAAAAATAATAGTAATAATGGACTTATTCTCAACAAAAATATTTTTAACAAAAAAATTGAACCGACTTCAAAATATGCACTAAAAAGTAATAAAATAATTGCATTTTTTTATTTTCCTCTTTTTAGTGTAAGATAATCTAACACTAAAAATTATGCAGTTATTTTATGAAGTATTGCAATGGCTAAAATTTGAGTTTCCCTCGATTTCTCCGGATTCCACCATCAGATCCTGACTTGGTTCCGATGGGACCACCTCGGAAGTGCACTCTTTCGAATAAAAAAAAATTGAAAATCGGTCCATAATTGACGGAGAAATCGGTGAACATACATAAAAAAAAATATACAGTCGAACATAGAACCTCCTCCTTTTTTGAAGTCGGTTAAAAAATGACCATACCTATACAATGTACTTTTACTGCAGTTACATTATAGAATTAACAACTTGGCAGAGCCAGTGCTAGAATAGGTTAATAACTAATAGTACTCTAATAATAATAATTGTTTTTGTGTGTTTTGATAGCTTATTTTTCCTTTACTGCCGCCCGAACACAGAACTGATGACAGTATTTATAGTCAATGTTGAAAAATAAAATCAAACACAATTTATTGTATTAAGATTCAAACTGTTAACAAATGACAATAACAGATTCTTGCCATGAACGAACCAAACCGCTCCTATATCTGGTTAAACTGAGAGTAAATGATAGCCATTTTATATACAGGGCACTAATAGCACGTTCACTGATTTACGTGCCACTATCCTAATCTAGGTACGATACTAACTTTACAATATACAGAGTGTAATTGGAAATTATCGATTCAAGTAACAGAGAAAAATTGTAGTAAACATCTATACCAATAATTATAAAGAGATAAAGTTTGTAAATTTGGATGTAAGAAGTAATCTCGGAAACTACTCATCCAATTACAAAAATTTTCTAATCGATATTTTAAAATGGACTTTCAGGATGGACACTGGCTATATATTACCGCTTTACAATAAAAGCACTTTTCGTGGAGACCAATTTTGCAACGTAAGTCGACGAAAAAACGGCGGCAATCTACAAATTCGGACGAAGTCGGACCGGGCCGCTAGTATTATCTGTTAGTGTAACATTAATCATTATTTAATAATAATCAGAATTTTACAAAAAAAAATGGTTGTCTGTTAAGTCGGTCTACGGACGATAGTTTTACGTGATAACGTATTCCGCTCGAATATCATATTTAATAATACATAACCTATATTTTTACCGACTAATAATTTGATCAACCAAAGCAAAATACATATTTTTAAGCAATTATAAAAGACATTTAAAAGAATGTATAGGTATATATTATATATTTGTTAACAAACCGTATAATTTATCTGGCCATCTGTCAGATGTAGCCTTTGGTGGAACAGCCGAAAAAAATGTTGAACGCACACTACTCTCTGACGTCACGCGAGAAGAGAGAGACTATCGCTTATATCGCGCTCTCGCTTGCGGAACGTTACTCTTTTTCGTGCGTGCAGCCGGTGTTTCATCAATTTATAAGACGTTATCACGTCAAAATGTCGTTTATTTTTGGAAAAAGTCTATTCGCTTGGTAGTTTGTTTGAGAGCACGATACAGGTCAAACGGATGAGCGAATATTAGTTATATTTTAATAATATAAGCTAACTGTTGTAAAAAATCGTCGAAACGTTTTGTCTTACACTCTGTATGTGTCTCATATTAAACACAATAGTTTTGCATTTATGAAATCATGATACACTATTGTATGACTCCGTTACATAACAATAATAACAGTATTAATTTGTTTTTGTATAAAAATATGACATTATTGTGAAAGATGAATTATTAAATAGAAATCGTAAATTTAATGTCGGTGCAATGAAATTATTTCTAACGATCATAACTGATAAGAAAATTGAGACATGACGCAAGAGACTAACAATTTATTAAATAAAATATAGTTTAAAAAAAAAACTAAAAAACACGCTTTATATCGCACTAAAAAGTAAAAAATAATTGTTTTAAAATAAGCTTAAAAAGCGTGGGGCGCTTTGTTCCACATTTTCGTACATCGAGCGCCCAACGCTTTTTAAGCTTATTTTAAAACAATTATTTTTTACTTTTTAGTGCGATATAAAGCGTGTTTTTTAGTTTTTTTTAAACTATATTTTATTTTTCACTTTTTAGTTTGAGGATCTATAAAAGAATTTATTAATCCTGGGGGTCCTAATAAGGATAATGGGAAACTGTTATCAAATTATTGCATTGTCATCGGTCCTTGATACGTATGCAAAGTTTCAAATTAATCTGAGGATCTATAAAAGAATTTATTAATCCTGGGGGTCCTAATAAGGATAATGGGAAACTGTTATCAAATTATTGCATTGTCATCGGTCCTTGATACGTATGCAAAGTTTCAAATTAATCAGACTTCGGGAAATTGGTGAAAATAAAGCGTTTACTACAGAGGATCTATAAAAGAATTTATTAATCCTGGGGGTCCTAATAAGGATAATGGGAAACTGTTATCAAATTATTGCATTGTCATCGGTCCTTGATACGTATGCAAAGTTTCAAATTAATCAGACTTCGGGAAATTGGTGAAAATTATGCTCAAAGATTCCGTTACGGAGTTAGTTACATACATACATATTTACAACCCAAACTAATATAAAGCGTATAAAAAAGCGACAGCTTTCACGCCAATCTTGTGTCTCCGTCTCTTTGTTAGTTCTCCCAGATCAAAAACATATGTACAGTGTGTTTATCGACAGTGGTATCATTACTAATTAATAATGATTCCACATGATACCACTATCGTTGAACACACTGCACACGAGGCTAAAACACTGCTTGGACTTCTGCTGACAGATACAAACTGGATACGAAGCTGGAATTGACGTCACTGCGGGATCGCCTGCTAGCTCACAAGACAGGTTTTAAAATTAGAACAGGGGCTATATTTCTTGCTAGGTCCGCTGCTAGGTATGAGCAAAAACCAATCAGAAAGCAGTATCTTGTCACGTGGGCGACTTGAAAAAACGCCCACAAACAAATACTATACCATAGTGTGTGTTCTGTTCAGAGAGAATAAACATGCACTTTTGTTACCGTTCTATCACTGCGCGCGCACCGAATCTACCTGCAGAGCAAGCTTGTAAAGACGTCTCGTGTGAAAACTTGCGCTAGAAAACTAGTAGTGAAATCTAGCAAGGAACCTAGCGGCAAAACCAGCCTCGTGTGTAGCGGACTTTAGATATTATAATAAGTGCGCGCAGCGGTATGGTAGTCGACTGGATATAAACATTCGGCTTGTTTTCGAGTGTAGCCGAAAATAGCCGACGCCGATTACGAAGTTTATCCATAATATCACCTGAAGCTTTTGAAATAATAAAATTTATTTACCTGGTAGATTTATGCCGGACATTAGGAGTTTCTCTGGCAGGTCTGTTATACTCTTCGGAATGGCGATTTCAGGCAGTTGTTTCTGAAGTCCCCCTGTAACAAAATAAAATATTCATTATATAATTTCCACATTAAACGTACTTGTACGCGAGTTAACATTTTTTTTTAAATTTTTAACTAGACGCAAGAAAAGACTATTTACATCAACTTTTGTAAATATTCTGAGAGAACTTCTATAAATGCATCGTGATAAAAATAAAAATGTTGTCTATAAATAAAATAATCATTTGGGCGTCATATGTCGTTTTCCTGCCATATTGTTTATAAAAAAGCATCGCGGTTTAAAACAATAATAACAAGGCGGTCCAACCCCACTCTATTACCCGCTAGCGGCGCTAGTAGTTTTCGTGGAAACGTCGAATAATATATTTTTTATTACTCATGCGGGAAAAGTGGTATCTTTACGCATGCTGTTACGGTTGAAAAGTAGCTATTTTCATTCACGTGCGGAAACTTTATTTGTCGCACTGAAATTATTGTTTGCCGCACGCAAATTCAGAGAAAAAAACAAAATAATAACGGTGTTAATGTCAACGAAACAAACTGTCATTTGAAGCAGATTTGAGGTTAAAATTTTCGATTATGGACTTTTATTCTTGACAATTTTAACAATTTTAACTGAATTTTCAACTTTATAATGATTTAATTTTAATTTTTATTACTTCTAATTTCTTTTTTTAATTCGTAATAAAATTTCAATTTTAATTTAATTTAATTCGTAATAAAAAATAGTACGTGCAACTCGTGCGGCATTGTCGCACTAGTTGCACAATATACTATTTTTTACGCATTTTTCCAAAAAATAATTATACTTAATACATTTTCTTCACTGTAACAATATAAACACTGCAGTATCTCCTTAACTGGGTATAAAACTTCGATAATAATAATATTAAAGGTGTATTATAGTTACCTACTTAAAAAATGCTCGTATGACACAATGGTATAAGTCATAAGAGCATAAAAAACTGCGGACGGTAAGCGGTGCCGCCGTCACGCATCCAGCGAATAATGTAGGTATTTGTATTTACTACACGCCTGTAGCATATGCAAATGTATAAGACTACAACGGGGGTGGCGAACCTACGGCCGCATGCCACAGGTGGCATGCGACAGATTATTATCGGCACGGCGTTGATTGAGGTGCAAAATCTAAATAATTAAAAAATGCTAGATGTCGAAACAATTAACAAATAACAAATACGAAAAAGTTTCATAGCGCTCAGTGTATTATCGAAATTATCCTTTTTATCTATGTTTGATTCATTTTTTTGACAATTAAATTTGTTTGACTGCTTGTCGGCACGTCATGGTAACATTAAAATTTTTTGAAGAAAATTGGCACGTAGATGTAGAAAGGTTCGCCACCCCTGGACTACAATATTAAACAATACAATAATATTATATATCGCAGCTGACAAATTCCCAGGTAACTCGATCTGATGCAAAGAGGCGAAACAAACGCACGTGTTTTCCTCTTTGTCGCTAACGTTTAGTTCACGGAAACGACGCAGTGCGCCACTTAAATTTATGTTTCCCATTATATTTCATAAACAGTGTTGTAGTCGACATGTTTGGATCAAACAACAGTGAATGATAACAGGTCCGAATTTCGTAGAAGATAAAACTTTTGAATTAGGACCGATCAAAGTGTTTAGAATAGAATAGAATAAATTTACTATCCTAAACAACTATACGAAAGATTCGTCAATTAATTACAAGGACTTTCTCGCGGGCCACCAACGGAATTACGACCGATATTTCGTCTGGGAGTGTATTTTCAGCTTTTTTTCGTTAAAATAGCGAATTCGTTACATTGCTATTACTCGTTATTATTAGTCGTTGGAGGGGATTTTCAATGCGCTTGTGCACAAAATCACATGTTTTTATTAAATATAAAGGTTTTATATATTTTTCTTGCATCTAGTTGTAATAACTAGATGCAAAAAAATTATAGATGTTATATATTTAATAAAAACAAGTGGTTTTGCGGACAAGCGCTTTGAAAATCCCCTCCAACGACTAATAATAACGAGCGCTAGCAATATAACGAATTCGCTATTATAACGAAAAAATTTGAGCATACGTTCCCTGAACTGTTATAATATATTTTTAGGTGAAACTCGGTTAAAAAAATTGGAGGGGAAACTGGCTACGGAACACCGGACAGGAATGCAAGACAATATTAAAATTCAGGTTAACATAACCTTCGTGGAACAGTAAAGAGATAAATTTAAAAAAAAATACTTTCTGTCACGTTTCAATGGTCCCAGTCTCAGTGTCTGCGATCGTTTTTTTATTTATGAGCAATCAAAATTGGTGGCTAGAAATTTTTATATTCGTATCGTTACTATCTTCCATTTATCACATTCGCGTTATTTTCGACATTTTCAAAATTAAATTTAGTTAAAAATTATTAGAGTATCCTTTTCAAATTCCACTTATTTTTTATTATTCTAAAATATTCCATTTTCAATTTTCATAACATTCCACTGTTAAATGTAATTACTTATGACGTTTCATGAGCTACAAATGTTTTATAATACTTAAAATGTGGTAGCTTTTAGCACTTATTCAATTCAAGTAAGCTAAAAGCTTCCCTGAATTTCAGTATTCACAATTAAAAACAACGTAGACCAGATAAAGTTAAATTCGTTACACGACCTCCACCACATTATACCCGACCCTTCCACCATGTAGCCAGTCAGCTATTTTTTATCGCACGCTTTTGTTTGCAGTGTGTACTGCTGATGAATGAATATTGTTTATTGTTGTTGTTCATTCACTTTTGTTGAATTATTATAATATTTAGCTTGAGCTAATCTCCTCGCTTGATTGGATTCGTAATGGGATGGGACGACGTTTTACAGGAAAGAAATAAATCGAACAGTATCTAGAAATAACACTAAAGCTATTGAAATAAAATACGGATATTTTGTCTAGTACTTTTTCGATCGCTTTTTCCTCTTGAAAAAAAATAAAAAGGATACATTTTTTTTTGCAATATGAATACAATAAAAAATGGTCAATATCTGGCAAAATTTTAGAGTAATATATTTTTACTCATGACTTTTATAAAATTATAAATTTTTTACTTTCAACCTTTTTCGTTGAATAATCCAAACAAAAAAACAGTTGAAACTTCTTATTTTGAAAAAATCGAGATTTAATTACATCAAATTAAGTACATACAGAAACTATGTACTTCCTCCAAAATGTCAATTTTCAAAATAATTATAACTGCAAAAAAGTTTCGGTCTCAAAAACGAAATAATGACTTTCTGAAAAAAATTAATGTAAATAAACCCTGTCACAAGACAGTGTTACCAACCATAAACCAGAAATATGGAGACGGGATTAGCAATTTTTCTCGTCCAGATTTGCAGGACGAGATAGAGCTTAAATTTTCGAGATCTTGTCGAAATAATTAAGGAATCAGTCATTCGTTCGTTCATTTATAAGGTTACTACATCTTTTTAAAAAACGCGACTGTATTTTGCACTACACACTACAGAAGCAAAACTTCTAGTATAACTAACTGTAGACACACACATTCATCCATATGTAAAAGTTGTCTGCAGCCATACCTTCCCACAGTGCAACTCGAAGCATAAACGCATATATTTAATAACTTGTATATTGCTAGTTTGTTGTAAGTGGAAACGTGGCTCATGAAGTGAGACAACAAATGACTGTTTCCTATCTATTTCTTTTTACTTGACCCGTTGTGCGCAAGTGTCGCGTCTTTAGTGTGGCAATTAGTAAGTGGAATAGAGCAAGCCACCTCCCTTTAACAGCTCAGTTCCATGTGCAAACTGACGCTGCAAGTGACGCGCATCTATTCGAGGACATGTGCATGAGACTCAGAGTATAATACGTGAGACACCGTAGTGTTTAAGTCTTTCTCCCAATCTTTGCTAGCAATATAGAGGGTATTAAATATATGCATAAACGTGGAGGTGCAGCGTTTCGTTACTCGTTCAGCCGCGCGAATCCAATTTACTCTACCGTGCGTAGTGACGTTTCACTTTAATAAAACAAGATTCAGACAGTCAACATATAAATTGATTTTTCAAGAGAAAGATAGCCGTGAGAAAGTACCGAGACGTCTCTAAACGGCAACACTACGACAATGTGACGGAGTTTTGTTTAACTGGGATATGAACCGCCAACCTAATACACGTGACATTCAGTCGCCAGACACGTGCGTAATCATCCACGTGCAAATATATCGGTATACTTTGACATTGCTTCGCCTTTGTTTGTACTATGTATTCATGTTTCGTTTGTTTTTGCATTGAGCGCACAGCATTCATTTTTTTATTACAGTCGAACACTCATATATCGAAATCGAAGAATTGTCCCAAGTTTGAAAAAAAAATTAATGTGAAACAAAATTTCAAAGCTATTACAGTTTTGTCACCAAACCAGCAATTTAATTTATATTAATGTACTATCTGTCACAATGTTCGTCCGCGCTAATCTCCGAAACCACTGAACTGATTTTAATTAATTTTTATGTATGTATCTTGGTTGGTTTTTACGCTATAGGATAGTTTTTATTAAATATTTTGTAAAAAATTACGGTGTTTTCACAAAAAAACATATTTTAGTGACATGTAGCGACATCTCATAGAATTTACTCAAAGCTATTAGTTTAGAAGCAAACAAAAAAAAACTGTTTAGTACCAAGTAGCGACATCTGATAGAGTTCGCTCAAAGCTGTTAGTTCTGAAACAAATCTGGAAGAATTTGTTCAAAGCTATAATTAGTTCTGACGCCGGGCCGCAAACGAAGTACATTTTGCAAAATTATATATATCGCACCCGAGTGAAACCGGGACGGACCACTAGTAGTTAACAGATAAGAGGACCTGTGTGTTATGGACGCTGGACAACTTAGGTTTTAGACTCATCTAAAACGAATTGAAACTGTGCAATTTATTTCAAAACTGTTTTGAACACAACTCGCTGAAACACCTGTATATAATTGTATAACATAAGTTATACATTTAAAAATAAATTTTACAATTATTCATATTACAAAAACATAATATTATAATGGAACATTTTTCCGCGAAATGTTAAAAAAATTGTTGTTTTAATGTTCCAAGATAAAAAAAATTAATGTGGAAATTCAATTTATTTGTACTGAATACATATTTTTTTAGTGTAATATTATTCTTACATAATTATGCTTTTAATAAATTATAATTTTCGTATATAAATATTTTTAGAACATTGTTTATTATGTAAAAACAGTATATTACATCACAAGGGCCGAAAGTTGAATTCGCCTCGGGCTCATGACGCGCAGGGCCGAGATTTCAACTTTTAAGGCCCGTGTGGTGTATACGATTTTTCTTCATATCCGCTCGAAAGTACGTACTTTCGTCAGCAGGGACGAAAGATTGACATTTACTCCTAGTGAGAACGGCGGGAGGAAAAAATTTCTCATTAACTAGGGTTACCGCTGTCATTTAATATAATAAATAACAAGGAGGAAATGTCAAACTTTCGTCCCTGCTATAAGGGACGCAAAAAGTACTTTCGATCGAGGTATGAAGAAAATATTATTTTCTTGTGAACAAAATGTTCGACCTCAAATAAATACACAAAATGTAACGCTGTCGTCTCGTCTAGCTTCCTTTTGTACATCGAAGTAAAAAAATTTCAACTTTCGTTTCTAGTCTGTTTTTCTAATCTCGACAGCGACGAGTTCTCAATAATTTAATTTCCGTTTCGAGATGAGAAAAATTGTCAACCTAGTGTCGAAAAGTCTCATCTCGGCGGCAACATCCGAAAAGTCTTGTATTTAATTACAAACTATGGGTAGACAATTCTTTATTCTCAAGCGTGAACAGAAGTGAAGAAAATCTTGTCCTTCAAAAAAAATCGGATTTTGACTTATTTAGACGATTTATGGTCCCTATACATTATAGTGAAAAGAGAGATTTGGATGTCCGTCCGTCTGTCCATATGTATAGCTGATAGACCATTCAAAGAGATAACTCGAAACCAAATTTTAAACTCGGTGTTAATATAGTTGAATTTTTAGCAAATTTACATATTTCCACGATAAAAATTCGTTTATATTATCACCCAAACGTCTCAAATTTTCGATAGATCAATACAATTACAAATACAGCCCATATAAAAAACAGGCAAAAATTGTCAATAAATAATTAATACTTATATTTTTTGTGCTTGTTTCTTAGAGCTTTACTGTACAGTGACCTACAAATAAAAATAATGCTTCATTTGTTTAATTGAATGTCAGATGTTTTTTTGTGTCGTTTACACGTCATGCGTAAATAGAGGGCGTGATGTTTCTCAATAGACGGATTTTAGTTACGTGAGTTTTCACCAGGTGTACTTTATCATTTACAAATGGGCGTTCTTAGATCAAATTCGGTGATAATTATTTTAAATTAACAATTGATTATGTAACCCTAAACAGCTGGCAATGAAATGAGATGATTTAGAATTCGCTTGTTGATTAACTTTCTCATATTTCTTTTATTCATTCATTCATTCATAAAATTTGAATGAAATTGCTTTAAAATATAGGTCAACCATTGAGTTATAAAAATTCATAAAATGAATATAAAACAGACTCAGTTTTCTGTAGTAATTTTTTAGGCATTGAATAATATTAGGAATAAACCGAGCTGGGTGGCGTAGTGGTGAGAAAACTAGACTCGCATTTGAGAGGTACCGGGTTCGAATCCCGGCGGGGGCTTATGTGGCTGGGACTTTTTCCTGCTGCCTCTAGCCGACAAACGATGATTCCTGTACCGGCCATCTTGTTGAGATTTTCCCTCAATAATTCCAGATAAATATCGAGATGGTTCCTTATTCAAGGCCATGGCCTGTCAAACTCATATGCTCAAAATTTGCCTGATTTATCCTAATGTCCAAAAATTCCTTCATTCTTCCATTGCTATTAATTAGTTGAAGTTGAAAAAATGTAGAAAATAACGGGAAGTGTGATAGATGGAAAATAGTACCTAATGGTGCGAATGGCGTCTGTTATGACATAAAGTCGAGAAACCGACGTTAAAAGTATTATTATTATTATATTAGGAATAATTTCAACGAGACGTCGCAAAAAGTGCTATGATATTAATCAGATAATTAACAAATAATTTTTATAAGTTATGCTTCAACTATGCCTATATTTACTGACCTCAAATTCATTATCTAAACATATTTTAACTATATTTGATTAGAAATTTTAACGCTTATTTACTAAACTGTATTCTTTCTGTGTTTTCTTCTTGCTAATTATTAATTATTTATGGAGGCCGGTAACCGCGGCTGGCGATCATAGGATTATAACATATAAAGTCACACTTTCAAAATTTCCTGCATCCCTAAATATTTTAGAGAAATAAGTTTCAAGACATGAAATCATGCATCTAAATTCTAAACAATAAAAAATATAAAAATAAAAATCTCGCAAACTTTATGTAAAACATGTATTCGAAGTTTTATAATTAGGGAAGCAGAAACTACGAAAGTGTAATTTTACATCTTAAAATTTTACGATCGACAGCTGCGGTCACTACCCTTTATATCGTTCATGTACAGGGTATATCAAACGAAAGATCGTTTTCGAACGTTTTATTAAAATTGAAATCCCCGACAGAAAGTTATTAACAATTAAAAATTATAAATATCACTCCAAAACCGTAGTTTAAAAATTGATGATTTTTACTGAAATTACTATTACAATATATACCAAATAAAAAAGTTTGTTTTATTTATTACTTTTTGCAATACATCCAGTAAAATAGGTGCTCTACATGCACGTAAACACAAGGGCGTCATAATAATAATAGGATCATAATAATCCAGGATCATAATAATAAAAAAATAAAATTGAAAATAATACGAATACTTGGCTAAAAAATAAAATTTAGAAATGCTATTTGAAAGAATGTTAAAATTAGATTGGGAATCTATATTTCGCTTGACAACCCCCCCCCCAGAAAGAAATATTTACGCCTTTGCGTATACAGGCATGTAAAGTAACTCATAATGCAGTAGTACGGTCAAGTTTGTCTGTCTGTGAGCTATTTATTTTATAACCTACTATTGAATTGACGTTTGTTTAAAATTGAACTATCAGCTGTTTCATAGGAGTTACGTGCAAAAAATACCATATTTGACCTGAGTAGTCGAAGTGCATTTCTTTTTTTTTCTCTAAATAAAAAAAAAAATACCATATTATATACCTTGTGCGTAATGGTCTGTATGTTTAAATGTAAATCACACCTCGCCATAATATATTTTATTACGACACAAGATATACTATCAACGATTGCAGTTTTTTCAAACGGGTTTTCTTCACATGTCTTCTAAATTTTTTCGTAACCAATGGCATTGTACTTAAAACGTTGCGTACATAATACGCGGAGATGTTGATAGTCTCTCTCGACAATATTGTCTCCCACGCTGCCCACGCACAATACGGGCGCGTACCGCGGACCCGGGTTCGAGCCTCGCCCGAATCATTAACAGTTATACACACTTATGTGTGCGTCTTTTTACAAGTACGACTGCCGCGCGACGACTTGTACAAAACGTATTATTTCAAACTTGTTACGTGTACTATTTACAGGTGGGGCACGGAATGCTGGCGGTTTTGAATTAAGATGAATGGCTTTTCCTCTAGACATAATACATGAACATTGAGCTTCGTGAGTCACGTCAGTATACACAAAATAGTAACGGAACACATATATTTAATACTCTCTATATTGCTAGCAAAGATCGGGAGAAAGACTTAAACATTACGGTACAGGCATTTATACGTCTATCTCGCTTATTATACTCTGAGTCTCATGAATGGATGCACGTTAGTTGCAGCGTCAGTTTGGACATGAAACTAATAGGCTAGACGGCGAGGAGGTAAAAACATTAAAAAGTGCATTATTCACAGGCGAGATTATTGTTGTAATCGCTTCGTTTTAGGATGTAGTTCAACCCCCTAAGTTTGCTTACAAATTGTTAGTGTGCTTGATTTTATAATTGACAATTAGTGACGAAAATAGTGCTTTTTTCTCTATTTCCTTTAATATCTCCGTTCCTCTTGACTTTTAGTATAGCATATGCATTGAGAAAGTTGTACGTTATGAAATTTCCTAAAAAATGAGCACTGATAGAGGTCGCTAAGTGCAATTATTAACTTGCAAATAGCCCCGAAAGTTAAAAAAACACGTTTTTTCACTATTTTTTTACTAAAAAATGACCGCACATAGATAGCTGAAAATTTTCAAAAATGATGTCTATGTTGACCCAAACATGCATGAATAATTTTAGCGTCATCGGTTAATTACTTCTCGAGTAATTAACGATCACTTTTTTGTTTCATTAATTGCAAATTGAGCCATTTTTTTCACAAACGAGTTTTGCTGGTCGGACCAAGCCAGAAAAATCACAAATCCATTCAACTTTAGTATCCCGTTGGAATTTTTGGAAAAAAATTAATTCTAACCGATTTTATAACGATTTCTTTAGCGATACCAATTTTAGACAAACGTATAAAACCATGTAACTTTTCCAATATTCAATCGTTATAAAATCGGTTAAAATTAATTTTTTTCCAAAAATTCCAACGGGATACTAAAGTTGAATGGATTTGTGATTTTTCTGGCTTGGTCCGGCCAGCGAAACTCGCAAAACTCCTCGCCGTCTTGCCTATAAACTGTGAAAGGGAGGTGGCTTGCTCTGGTCAAATATTTAAAGTAACTTTTTAAGAAAACTCAAAAATACGAGTGAAACAGTCGTTCAAAGTTTAATTAAATGTTTCAAATTTTATTTAATTAATTCAAAATCCCGGTTAACACACACATAAAAATAACAGCACGAATCGGAAATGCATCCCAAATAATTCTCTTATCGCTACAACCAGCATGTACGGAAGCATCTTTGTGTCTAGCAAAACGGGGACATCTTCGAACAATTTCTGTGAATGATAATAACATAACATATTACCATAGTGACATAACATAACGCCAGTACCACCTCAAAATTTTATGAAATTTAATAAAACTTTGAAAGCCTGTTTCTCTTTCATTTTTGAGTTTTGATAAAAAAGTTACTTGAAATATTTGTTCGTCTATGTGATTTCTACACGCTGTTGAAAGAAGAATCAATTTAAAAATCAGCCTTCATAAGTTTTAAAAACACAAATAATACGATAATTATCGAAATACAATCTCATAATCTAAAATCTGACATTTATGTCAGGTGAAAAATGCAATGATCCAAAGAACAAAATATCTTGTCTTGGGTCACTGAACTCAATTCATGGATGATATGCAGAAGCTCCACCATTCTCGGACATCACTCATGAACTCTTATTGTAATTTCAAGTGGTCAGAACTTCTGTCACTCTTCAATCACAGTTATTTCAACAAGAAAAGAAAGAGAAAACGACAAGCATCAGTCTAAAGTAAACATCAAATGCATACAAAGTGATTCTGTATAAAAATTTAACGATATACGTTTTGTCACTCGTAGCATCTCGCAGTATGGTGCAAGTTTTAAACCAGTGGCTTCCAAATGTTTGCCCGCGTACAGACATATATTTTCGGACTTTAACCCAGGGTGGCAGAATTGTAGAGGCGGCAAAATTTGAAATAAACTATATTATTAGCGTGTCTGGTTACTATCGAGGTTGGAGAGTTATTTTATTCATGGTACGGCACTGCCTAAAATAAAATTCAGAAGGCGGAGTGAAAGATATCACGTAAATACTACTACTCTTAAATCTCACACACGATTCAATTGGTTCACACCGATACTCTCGTGGCTCCTAATCGGGAAAGGGTTAAGGTAACGAAGTATTGTTTAGAGAAGATAATAGCGCAGTAAGAAGAGTGTGAAAAGCGGTCAGCGGCGGCAATCGTAGGCGATATTCGTACTTGTCAACGGTGCGTCTCCCCTATAGCGACGAATAATTGAACGACCATATAATCATAGGACTATACCCCTTGTGAGAAAACATTGACCCGTCCGATCCGAAAGACGTTTGTGCACAGAAATGACGCTACTAACTTGTCTAAAGGATACCACTCCAAAAATAGTATATTACAACACAAGGGCCAAAAGTTTGATATTCTTGCACTGCGCACCATGATGCCTGAGGCGAAGTCGACAGCATCATGACGCGCAGTGCAAGAATATCCAACTTTCCGCCCTTGTGGTGTAATATACTATTTTTCTTCATACCTCGGTCGTAAATACGCTTATTAAAAACATTAATTAATTAATTACTTATTATTTGAAGTTATGCGTAAAAACACGAATGACAGCCGTTCGCGACAATTAGCTAAATTGTAATAGAGTTGCTATGGAAACGACATCTAAACAACATATATTTACTACCGCCCGAACGTATTAGTCAGCAAAAATTTTATTGATACAATATTCTCCTTAAACTTTCTATATGGTTTCATTAGGCCTAGTCTGACACCTATTTCCTCTATGACTTTTCTTGATTTTGGGGCGTGTTCCCTCTAAACTTTCCGAAAGATGTCGTTTTGACGACATGTAAAAAATTATAGATATTGTTTGTTTTTTTAATTGGATAGCTTAAAAACATCAACCAAAACGCTAAAATAATGTTCTCTGACAAATAACATGAACCATTTAAAATGTCTGACACCTCGAATATGGTCGACATATTCGAGGTGTCAGACAATCTAAATGGTTCATGTTATTTGTCAGAGAAGTGCGTGTAATCCCACCAATGCGTAAATGTTAGACTTTCTGTCTTACAATTGATGCCGAAAGTATGTACTTTCGATTGAAGTATGAAGAAAACAAGATTTAGATACACTGCATCAAACAAAACCATAATAATTGAAAGAAAGAATATCGTTGTTAAGGAAACCATTATTATGCAACATTGGTACATTCAGAACATCTATCAGTCAGTTAGATCTGACATGTCGGATGCTGTCGTTTGACAGAGACCATATCATATTTGTATCACATTACAACGTATTCCATCTCAATAGTAAATACGTCACTAAAACAATGATGTGCTTTTGTTTCCCAGAATGACGTTACATTGCACCCAAGATGAATACGGTTTTTATTTTCTTTTATGTAAACACCGGCATTTTATAGTGCACGTTGCGTCATAATTTATTCATAAAATTATCGCTATAAATGATTTGCATAGATCAGTGGTTCCTTACAAGTTTAAATTTAGCCTTAAGGCCGCTACACAGGAGGCTAGAAACGCTGCTAAAAACACTGCTTGGACGTCTGCTGGCCGGTAGGCTAGGTACGAACTGCCGGATCGCCTGCTAGCTCACAAGACAGGTTTTAAAACTAGAACAGTGGCTATTTTTTTGCTAGCATCGCTGCTATGTATGAGCAAGAACCAATCAGGAAGCAGTATCTTATCACGTGGGCGACTTGATCAAACGCCCACAAAAAGACCCTATGCCATAGTGTGTATTCTGTTCAGAGGCAATAAGCGTGCACTTTTGTTACCGTTCTATCAGTGCGCGTGCACCGAATCTACCTACAGAGCAAGCTTGTAAAGACGTGTCGTGTGAAGCGAGCACATAATAGCGATTAAGAAAAACAGCGCTAAACTAGTAGTCAAATTTAGCAAAGAACCTAGCGGTAAATTCAGCTTCGTGTATAGCGGACTTTAGGTCGCGTTCTATCTGCAACTAAGTAAGGTTATAGATAGAAAAACTTCTGTCTTATTGCCCGATATTGCACACATAAAAAAGAAGTTTAATTATTACAGGATTACCTACAGGGAATAATTATACCAAACATCCTGACTACTCCAATTGAAGGATTAAAAAAATGTTTTTCTTTTATAATAACCTTTAAAAGAGGTAGAGTATGGTGGCCCAATCACAGACGTGATGTGTAAAAAGTTGAATTTTGATTCTGGGGGTTAATTTTACGCGGTAAAATGGAGAATTATAAAAAAAAACTTTTTTGAAGGGTATCGTGTAGGGTGACAAATAAAGCTTACGGAAGTACGACTTCAACAATATATTTGATATGTTTTCATTTTTTAATAACTTTCGGGGAAAAGCGCTTAAAAATAGCTGTCTTCTACCCTTATCTCCGAAACGATGGCTCAGAAAAACCTGAAAAAAATCATGAACCTTGAGAATTAGGTGTACTTTGAAATAAAATTATCAGGATTAAAAAAAGTCTAACGCGATTAATTATTACAATTAATTCAATTAACACTATATTTCAAATTAATGAATAAACGTCATACTGGTATATTATCAATATCGTGCAATATGTATATAAATTGTCATAAACAGTATTTATAACTGCAGAACCAAAATTTGGCATTAGAACACACAGTCACATAAGTGGCGGGCTGATGGCACGGAACACTAACTGTACAGCTTGCACTTGACCGATTTTTAAAAAAATCTTATACCTCTTTCTGAAAAAATTATACTTTCGAAAACTTGTACGAATCAAAAGCACTAACTCTAAATACAAATATGGACAGTTCTGTTATCATTTATCAACAACGTTATGCACGTGAGTTTTCAGTTAGTGTGTGGTTGTTATTTTGTAACAACGTTACAACCGTGTAACAATTAATGTTATTTCATAGCGCGTCATGTATGTCACTTTCTGTTACCAAACAAGTTGACTCAATTAAAAGTGAGCCGTTAAAAGTCTGTTTATAGATGAGAGAGTTGCCTCAACTTTTGTAAATTCAATCTTAAACACCTAATTTATTAGCTTTCCGGCCGCGGAATCGCCCCGGTAGATTTTGGTTTGGCAACGCAATTATAAACAGCAACAAATTACCCTAATTAGCCAGCGTAAACCATTTTAGCTCCGAAATCGCGTGAGGAAATCCGACTTGCATTATATTTTTCGCTCACCACTCGTCCCTATTTGACGTTTTTATTAACTCGCTTTCTTGTATGTCTCTCCGGGTGGAATTTTGTAATTGATTTTAAACTAACTTTTTAATGAGGTATAGAGACTTGAAATTTTTAACTTAACTCAGAATTAGATGACAATACAAAAAAATGTGGAATTAAAAAAAGAATTTTTTTTTAATATACCGTATTTTTAAAACGAACGAAAAAGTATAAAAATAATAAAAGAAATAAAAAAAATTTAATATATCACGTTTTTAAAATGAACTAAAAAGTATAAAAATAATAAAAGAAATAAAAGAAAATTAATATACCACGTTTTTAAAACGAATCTAAAAGTATAAAATCATTTCTTTAAGCCGCCTTATATATTATGAGGAGGATTTGAAACGAAAAACGTGGGGCGAATACGACAGTTATATAAGAAGTGTGGAGAGTAGCTATCAATGAATGAGATAAAACGAATAATGGGATTCACGTTTTTCGTTTCAAATCCTACTCATAAGGCTAAAAGAAATTTTTTTATACTTTTTAGTTCGCCTTAAAAACGTGGTATATTAATTTTTTTTTTATTATATGTAATCCTAACTCGGAAAGTAGACTTTCACTATCAGTTGGTATTCAAATTCAAAGGATTGGGTATACTACGCCCAGATTAAAATAGGTCTCCCGTTAAAAACAATTTTAACGTCGCCGATTTCACGGACAAAAGTTGTTACGAAAATAACATTTTGAAATTAAATAGTGTAGGTATTTATAAATCTGCAGTAAAGTTTGCAATTGTTCATTTTACAAAGAGATATTTGTTTCACTAAATTCTCAATATGACAGGGCAGAGTTCCCCTGTCTGTACACCTTAACTAACCCGCCCACAAGCCTGCCAACATAATTAGTCCCTGTTCGTGTGGGCTCCTGTTGTACAAGTGCTACCGCGCCTACGTCAGACCGGTCATATCATAAGCTAGAAGTTACACTACTGAGTACTGATCGCTGCCAAAGCCTCAGTTTAGTACTACTTTAGTATCTACTGGACAGCACTATTAAAATTTTATTATTGAATTTAAAACAACGATATGACAAAAAAATTCCAACCAATTGGACGACGGAACCATTCCAACTTCAAAATGTTGACATTTGATACAGAAAATAATATTTCATATATCGCGTGAGGTGATGCGGGTAATGGCTAGTATTCATAACATTTGCTATTCGTTGCCATGGTTACCTCTACATAATATGTTTCACGTTATTTAAAAATTAATCAAAGTATGCTTGACTAGTTTATTTCTGACAGATCTACAAAAAAAAAGAACAGCTGCTTTCTTTTTATTTTCAAAATATTTATAAAACTATAATAATAGAAAAAAAATTTAAAGAACTTTCTTGAAAAAATAAATAGAATAATAAGCCGTTATGAAAAGTATATACCGTTATTAAATAAAAAACAATGTTATAGCATATATCTCTTCCACGCACGTGCCGATTTTCCCGAAAAACAATAGGGCTCTTCATATTATATGCATACCAAACATCCTCTCAAAACTTGGTTACAATCCGCTCATCCGTTTGACCTGTTGCTCACAGAACAACAGACAAACAGACGTACAGAGTTTTTCCAAAAATATGTTTTTTGCATTCGGGGAACCTCAAAACGAAAAAAAATATTGTAAAATTTTGAAAAGTGAATTTTGACCTAAACTAGTATCATTCCCCACTTATGGGTTGGAGTGGTAATTTGCATATGGCTGACAAATTCAATTTTTGACGAGTAAACATCTTAGCTCTTGGCCAAAGAATTCGACCCTCAAACATAGTTAAGCCCTAGTTAAGCGCGTAAAGAGTTCACTAAACAAGGAATTTATTCTATTATCAATCATTTCTTGTCTATGTATACAAAGGGTTAAGTCATGCGAGTTTTTTTTAAAGGGTTAATTTAAAATTAAAGAAAATACTAACAATATGGTTATGTTTTTAGTGCGTAATGACATTTATTAAGACAATGTTAAAAACGGGCACCAGCGAATTTTAACGGTCACATGAGTCATATATATATATATCATCACGCACGAGATACATATAGTATTTTTTGCACGTATCCGTATAAAAAATTTACATATCGAATTTTAAAATTCACAATTTTGCCGTTAGTGATTGGCTTTGTATTTATGAAGTGATCTGTAGCAGCAAAACGTTGTTGATATCCGAAGTTAAGTTTATGCTGTAGGTATGTTTATGCACTCGGTCATAAATCTGTCGTCTGTCTAGTATCTTGGACGTGATTCTGTATCCTAAGGTGACTGTCACTTTATAAAAATTAATTTGAGATATTCCCCCAAGCTAAATTATAAATGCATTAAATTTGACGTCCTGCAAAAATGAATTAGTTCAGACTCGGGTAAAATAAACACTATTATTAAAATTTTTGTTTAAAAAATTAGGTAGGTATAGTTTAAAGAAACTAAAAAAAATACGCTTTAACCAAAGCAAACCAAAGTAAAAAGTAAAAAATAATTCAATTATAGTAAAACGCATGGGGTCCTTGATATTAAATGTTACAATTATTATTGCTAGCTGTTATAAAATTAGAGTTATAATGAAAATATATAGTAATTGGCACACCACGCTTTTTTACTGTACCTATAATTGAATTATTTTGTTAATAATTATTTTCTACTTTTTAGTTTAGTTTACTGTTAAAGCGTGCTTTTTTTAGTTTTTTTTAAAACTATAATCTATTTTCTTAATTTTTAGTCTCAAAACCACATCAAAAGTAATTATTTTCAAAATTTTCAAATTCATAGTTTTCTCAAAATTTTCAAATTCAAGCTTATTTTTATAAAACAATTGTATTGTCATCGGCCCTTGACACGTGTGCAAATTTTCAAGTTAATCAGACTTCATGAAATTGGTGAAAATTACGCTGAAAGATTCCTTTACATGCATACATATAGGGTCAAGCTAATATAAGCGTGTTAAAAATTCATTTTGATCCTTAAGTCGCACTCGAAATATTAAATCGTTTTGGTTTTGAACTATAAAAATTTTAATAATTTTCCTTTTTATTTGTGCGCATTTCAAATTAAAAAAAAATTCTAAACTCGCTAATAAATTTTATTCGACTTGCCAGTCAAAGAGCTCGTGTAAGACGTGTCGATCAATAAAGCAGTTGATTAATAATAATTTGTTAACGGTTTTTTTAATAACCTATTAAATTATTTCGTGACTATACAAATTTTCTTATCACCAGGGTATCAGCAGTTCAAGTTAAAGAATAAACAAAATACGTGTGAATGAAACGAGAAGTCCCGCCCACCACTGGTTTATATTATTTGTTACAACATACCGGCCGCTATGTATTCGCCGTAACTATACAGTTTATGTACCTATATGTGGCGTTGCAATATAATTTATATTTGCATACATATGGTCGGAACTTGTCCCGAATCGACCAACGACAGACACTGTAAAAAAACAAAACAACGCAGCAGATATTAATCATGTCAGTCACGTGCCACGTAATTGTAAATAATTAAAATGCAATCAGATTTACAGGTGGTTTTAATTAATATGAAGGTATGATTCATGAAGAAATGTGAATTAAGAATTTTCTTTTTGCACATTTATATACGTGTAGTACCAACTAAAATTATTTCAAGAAGCGTTTAATTTTTTTAAAAATAATTTTTTTTATAGGAATGTTAATGCTTGAGCATTTTACAGCGTATATGCATTTTAGTCACTTTTAAATTGTATGGTGAATGAGTTAACAAGTTACGATTTATTACCCTATTAAAGAGTAATAATTTATTTGGTAATTAAGTCGTAGGTAGAGAAACTTACAAACTTCAAGCTCGTAAGTCAAAATTAAAATTATATACTAAATAATAATTTTCATCTAAGTACACACAACAATCAATTTGCTTATAATTTATGTAATGATATCAAAGAACTATTAAAGAAGAACCATAATTTTTTCTACAATAATCAGTCGAATTACCATATAAATTAAATAAAATGCTTTACAAGAAGATTGAATGCATGAATGGATTTTGTAAACGTTGCACTAGATGCTCAAATGTTTTTCATTTCAACATATAGACAGACGATTTCACGAAATTTTAAAACCGTAAGATTTGAACCACATGTTGCAGTATTTGCGTGAAAGCAGAATGTCGGGTTTGACACGAATCGTATTATACTCGTGAAAAATCGAGTAAATAGTATATTACACCACAAAGGCCGAAAGTTTGATATTCCATCATGACCGAGGGCATCGTGACGCGCAGTGCAAGGTATCAAACTTTCGGCCAGTGTGGTGTATACTATTTTTCTTCATACTTCGGTCGTAAGCACGCTTATTAAATACATTAATTACTTATTAATTACATAAAAAACACCGATAAATTCCAAGCAAGCAGCTTTGAGGTTATACGTAAAAACACGAATGACAGCTGTCCGCGACTATTAGCTAAAATGTAATAGGCTTGCTATGGAAACGACATCTAAACAACATAGTTGATATAGGCTATTTTTTTTCCTTATTTCCACCCGAACGTAGGTACGTGCTTCCCGCATCAGTGCGTGTAATTCCAGCAATGAATAAAAGTTAGTCTTTCTGCCTTACAACTGATGCCGAAAGTATGTACTTTTGATCGAGGTATGAAGAAAAATTACTTTATAGTTTATACTTTATTGAGCACTAAGTTTAAAAAAAAAACTTCTAGTGATGTAGTACAAGCTGACAAAATACGACTTATTTAAAATACCGTATATACCTTGAATTAACAACCCCCTGTTATAAAAATTGCAAAATAATTTATCTTATACATATTCGTAGAGATCGCATAAAAACCGGTTGAATGTTTTCTGCGAGAACATCGCGTTCAGTTAGAGAAATAGCAAGTAGACTTTTATATGAATATTTATTGATATAAAGTTTACTAGTTGAAGTTGACCTGCGTTAACTAACCGCTGAATCGATTTTGAGAAAACAAACTGATGAAATTTACTATCTTTTTAAGTTAATGTCTCATCGAAATTGGTCCACCGGTTCTCGAGTTTAGCATGTACATTGTACATAAATAAAAATTCAGGTTTTTTACATCCAAAAGAAAAATAATAATATTCGTAAATTAGATATACAGCTGAATTATAAATCACCTCGTTTGTTATATATCAGAGATTTTATGTTTAAAATGTAAAAAATAATTATTTAATTTAAATTCAGACTGTTTTTACCCAATGTAAGTTCCCGGAATATAAATTTATATTAACAGGAATCTAGAAAATAAGTTAAATTAAAATTTTAATTCCATGTTTATTTTGACTTTGTGAAACCAATCGTACTTTACATAGTTTAGCATTAATTAGTACTTCGTTAGTATTATTTTTTTTATTTAAATTTCTAATTATAGGCGAGAATTTACCGGTTAAATAACAATGTTAGATTTTGTAATTTACGGTCACTATTAGCTTTTCGTAAGTAATAATTATTTGACCTATATTTATGTACATCTGTTTATATTACATTTGCTGCCTGATCCAGCTTCATCCTGGTGCAGTTAACTATTTTTACTCACTACTCGTTCCCATTAGAGTAATAATACGTATGCTGTGTTACTCGTCAAGGAGTAGGCTTCGTCTGAATTTGTAGATTGTCACCGTTTTTTCGTCGACTTATGTTGAAAAATTTGTGTTTTTATTTTAACGCGATAATATATAGCCTACGTCCATCCTGAGGGTCCATTCTAAATATTGGTGAAAATTTTTTTGAAATTGGATGAGCAGTTTCGTAGATAACCCCCTACATTCAAACTTACAAAATTTATCTCTCTATAATAACTGTATAGATAAATGAACATGAAACAGGTATATAGTAACATCGAGCGGTTATAACAAGCTGGGCTAGCGCAGTTCTTTGCAACACATTACAATAAAAGCTAATCTTTAAAAATATATAGCCTAGATATCCATTTTGAAGGTCCATTCTAAATATTGGTAAAAGATTTTTTAAATCGGATGAGTCGTTTCGGAGATAATTTCCTACATCCTAACTTACAAACTTTACCTCTTTATAATATTAGAATAGATGAGCATATGTGATAACCTGAACAATGCAACTCAGTATAAACCATAGATAGGTATATATATTTTTAAAAGATTGCGGATACACTAGCGCCTCCTGTCCCTCTTAGAAGTCATTTTGACTGTGGGAAACGCCGTAAAAAGCGCGCGAGATTCAAAAATATTAAATATTCTATAATATGATTTTATTAAGAAAAACAACAAAACTCGCAGTAAACAGTGATATTTCGCTCCAAAACCTATTTTTATACTTAACGTTCAAAAATTACAAAACTGAACATAAACATCCGGCGTTTTTTTCAAAAATGCGTTAATACTGCTTTATGCAGCTTCCACTTTATTTTCATGGAAATTAACATTTGAAAATTATTTTTTGTGAAAAAAAAAAATGGTTCAAAACCAAAACACTGCGTATAACAAAATCGACAGTGGAATGAACAAATTTTTCACGATTTACCAATAGGTCTTACGCATGTGTTTTTTTTAATATTTTTAATAGATTATTTTTTCATCCATAATACGGAAAAAAAATGATAATCATTTAAAAATGTAGTATTATCATAAGAAAAAAATATTAAATTTCACATTCAAAACTAGACAGTTTAAAAAATGGGCATATAGGTACATTTGTAAATTATTATACGCGATAATGGCCATAGAAGCCGATTCGCTCCTTTTAAAATAAAAAAAACAAAAAATGGGCCAAGTTGGCGGGCTTATGTGATGTCATATTGTCAATGTTCTAAGCTTTTTCATGATATTTATGCTCATTTTTGTAATTTTTGAAACGTTTCAATATAAAAATTGGTTTTGGAGCGAAATATCACTGTTTATTGCCGGTTTTGTTTTTCCTAATAACATATTATAGAATATTTAATCCTTTTGAATCTCGCGCGCTTTTTACGGCGTTACCCACAGTCAAAATGGCTTCTAATTGGTACCATTCCGCACAATGCTCAAGGAATCCGCTATCTATTAGTATATATATCTATGGTATAAACTATACAAAGTTTATTTTACTGTAATTTAATTCATAATAAGAATACTGCTGTTATTGTCCGCAACAGTCATTGAGCGGTTTTGACTATAATATTTCTGAGTCCATTCAGTGACAAGAGGTACGATATAAATCATGGGTGGCGCAGTGGGGATGGAAAAAAAAGGGCGGACGGGTTCGCCCATACGTTTTACGAATTGCATTTTTGTAATAAATTAATGCGTGTAGTACACATGGTTATCAAATGTTTGACCACGAAGTAATTAATAAGAAGATTAAATTAATTATAAGTTAGCTTCAGATGAATATTAATAACACCTCCAAGTTACAGTTTCTAAGAAACGTTTTTATTAAATAACTCTCAGCTGTGAATAAAATATTTCAACGCATTTCTTAGAATTAAGTTTTAATTGGTGCTACTATATAAAATTTTGAATAACAAAAACCCCGGAAATAGCGTTGATTTTTTAGATATGAAATGTTTTTAAAGAAAACCTGATTTTATTTGTAAAAAAATGTGTTTTGAGCCTCACAAATAATTTCTAGGCTATATCTAAATTTTAAATGCAAGTGTCAACATATAAAATAGTAAAGTTTTATACTACAAATTAATGTTGATATAGGTACACTTATTACAATTATTTCAGATTTTTCCGATTAATACTTTAGAAAATTAAGAATAAGTACTTAAATGGGGTGGGACAAGCAGTTTTCGCAGCGATTAATTTTTTTCTTAAATAAAAAAAGTTAACAAAGAAATGACAAAGCTATCACTTTTTGTTAACTTTAAAAATTTATAATAAACAAAATAAGTCACTTTTAAAGTCCTCCAGGAAGCAAAAAATGTATAGGCCAATTACTTAAATATTTTTTGTTGTTGTTAAGGGAGACGGTTATTTAAAAAAATGTTTTCAGCGGAACTTTATTCTTTCAAGTGTTAATATGACACCGCAATTTATTCTTTGTAGCTGTTATTTAATATTATAAAAATTATTTTATGTGTTGTATTTCTCAACAGGGCTATACACTCGAGCTGTAACGGCCGCGCGAAACCCTAGATTTTCAACGTTAAATTAAAACTATAAATATTAATAGAGATAGAGTCCCGGGAGATAGGACTTTTTAATTGGAAATTTCCTCCTCTTTAAGAATCTATCGCTTATATTTTTTGAGATATCAGCGAAAAGTTAAATCCCTTTTTTCTTTCATCTTAATTTGCTTATAACTTTTGTAAATTTTTATGTGCTAATAAAATATTTTAATACATTTTTCTAGACGTCATTTCGAATCCAATGAGCCATTGCTAATTTTTTACGTGCTATTTCAAGCCTTAACACGTGAACTAAACTAGTTGTGCGGATAATATAGTCAACTCCCAGCAACCCGAAACGGAAGTATACTGTAGATAGTTACTAAATCTATCACCCTATATAAAATCGAACATACTAAATACAGTTGTTAACATGCAAGCTGCAATAGGAACAATAAACAAAATATAAACGATTGCGTTTTGTTTTTTTTAAACAGATTAATAAAGACGATAACAGTAGGGTATATTTATGAAACAACAGAAAACCTTCCTGCCTACATAATATTATATAACTGTGGGAATATGTGAGTGTGTGTTAACATGTTAAACGGCCGGTAATGTAGAAAGCACGTTTACCGACAAACTCATTGTGCTAACAACTCATGCGTGCGTGTTTTGAACAGATTAATACTTTGTTAACATATTTATTATTTTAAAATGAGTAAATCTTGAACCAGACGAAATACGGGTGTAATTTGGTCGAATTGCTTTCCAGCGGATACAAAACTTTTAGATGGAAATGGGTTCCCATTTAAATAAGCACAAAATTGACACGCGTAAGGTAAAACTTTATTCACCTTTTACCGACTCGATTGTTTTGCCGTATCGGTTTTTTACCATCATGGGTTGACGTGTGCAAAATTTCAAATTATTCAGACGTCTGGAAGTGGGTAAAAATTAATTTAAAAATCGGTCGTCAGTATAATTTCTCTCAAAATAAAGTGTACCAAGTTTGATCAAAAATGGGTCTAGTCGTTATTATGATGCCGGTACAAAGATACAGATCTTTGATTAACGTCTGATTAGAACTCTTCAATAAATAAAATTATCGATCAATTTTTTAGACAAATATATTAACAAAAAATATATAAATTTAATACATTAACGTTAATGTACTGAATTTATATATTTTTTGTTAATATATTTGTCTGAAAAATTGGTCGATTATTTTATTTATTAACAAAGATACAGACATACATGTCGCCAGGAAAATAAAATTAGATACTGGTTTTCTCGTCGACTTATGTTGCAATATTGGTCTCCAGGAAAAGCACTTTTAACGAGATAATATATAGCCTATGTTCATCATGAAGGTTCATTACAATTATTGCTGATTTTTTTTCAAATCGGATAAGAAGTTTCGGAGATTACCTCCTACATCTAAATTTACAAACTGTACCTCTTTATAATATTATTATAGATGACATTTCTCGTAATAAATCTCCAAATAATTAATAGGTATATGTGTTTATCATTTTGCCTTATAAAAAAAATATTTATGATGAATGAAGTTTGAGATGCTCTTATCTAGGCGCCAGAGGGTATCTCATTTATAAATGAAGATACATTTTACCGTAAACAAAGTAATTAGTAATAATACCATATGTATGAAATGAAACTAATTAATGGATATAACAGGTACAGTTGCCAGATGTATAACAATTCTTGTTTAAATATAGATACATTATTAAGTATATTACCTTCTCGCATTATTGTTTGATAAAAAATGGAGCAGATTTAAAAAATAATCACAAATAAATTGATATAAAAATTTAATTAAATATTCTACAACTTTAACACTCATTAAACAGATTAAAATTGAAAAAAAAATCACTGACTACACGAATGAAGCAATATAAATAATAAAAGTAAAAATTAATTTTTTGTGGAGTGCAGCGCCCCCTGGGCCGTTACCATCGTAATATCTATCTAAGAACCATCGCAGATGAATTAAAAACCCTTTACAGAAAACCGCATCTGAATTGATCAAACCGTTTTCCAGATAAATGGCGACATTCGAGTGCACAAACAAACTAACACACATAACAAACTAACAAACAATCTCTCAGGCTAAGCGCATATACCTGCTCCGTTTCGTCGTGGGTAAAAATAAAACTGAAAATAATACGAATACCTGGCTAAAAATTAAAATTTAGAAATACTTCTTGAAAAAAAATTTGTAAACTTGGTTTGGGAATTAATATTTTGCTCGACACCTTCATTCGTGAGTATTCTTATGTGATATTTATTAAACTTAAAAAATATTGATTTTTTTTGTTTTGCCCCCCCAGAAAAAAATAATTTCTACGCCCTTGCAATTTACTGGCTATCCAAGTAAGACCATAGCCAGGAATTCACTTGGGGGTCGAGCTTTCGACCAGAGGCAATAGGTCATATGCATAAGACTCGAAATTGGTTTGAATTTTTATTTCGAAATATATTTCAGTTCCTGATCATATCATAATGGTTATTTTATTAATCTAATCACTGAAAAAATACAAATAATAAAAAAGAAATGTAGAAAATACGCGCTATTTTCGAATTTTCAAAACGCAGCATGACGTCAAAATATATATCAATAACAGTTTCCATGGCGACTGTGTCGTCTCACAGTGAGATTATGTCAGTATTTAGAGAAAACAACAAATAAACTTCATTTAGAACATTGACACTTTGCATCAAGGTTGACATGCATCATATATCATGACGTCACATAAGCCCGCCAATATGGCCAACTGTTTAAATTGTCTATTTTTGAATGTGAAATTTAATATTCTTTTTCTTATAATAATATTACATTTTTAAATGATTATTAATTTTTTTCCGTATTATTGTTGACTAAATAATCTATTAAAAATATAAAAAAAATACATGCATATGACCTATTAGTTATAGCTTTATTTTAAAATAAGCATAATATATTATAATTCAATAAATTTAATTAAAAGGCAACCGACGTCACAATGACCTCTGGATTAATATGTATAAAACAGTGGGTTAAATAAGGCATTTTAGGGGAGTGAACCCACCAACTGCCTACTTATATTAAAAGGGCTACTGTTTTGTATAAACTATAAACGACAACTAATATAAAAAAATCAGACAATTGTTTTTTAAAGTGCACTTTTCAAGCAAACCAGACTACCTAAGTAATTCCCGTGAGTGCATTAATTTAAGTACCGTTGCACCACTCGAATTTACTCTATATGCACTCGTGTTACACTAGGGTGTGTTCGTTAGTGCAGCTGAACGACTCTCTAATTTGTATTCATGCTGTTGAACTAATTAATTAAGTGAATTTTCAATTATTTAGTTACGTGCAATTTTGTATATGAACTCAAATTTCTAGTGAAAAATGTATTTAGCTCTGAATGGTATTTCATAAAGGTGAAAAATGTCGCACAATTTAACAAACAAGATTTAAAATTTATTATTTTTATAACACATTAAAATGCGTACAGTTTAAAGTAGTAAACAGTTTCTTTTTCACGAAATATGTATCTAGTGCGACATTAAGTATATTTTAACGATCAGGTTACATGGTAAAACGAACGTTATCGAGTTTTAAGTCACACGATTTGTAATACAATTACCTACGCAGGAGATAAACTATACCTATATACTTTGTACGTGTATACCTTCCATAAAATAGCTGATTTTCAATTATTTTCAGTTTACATTTTTGACAGATATGGCGCGTAACAATCTTATTTCTATTCGTTTGTTTATGAAAATTACGCTCACTTTGATTTGTCACAGATTTTTAATGGCAACGGAAGTCACTGTAGAATTGGTTAGATGGCATATTTTTATTTACTTTACGCACTCGTGGGAAACGAGTCATTGTACGACCACTATGAAAAGAGCTATTTTATAGAGAGGTGTGCCAAAACACATTTGTGTTAGTTGCTAGAAATATATTTTTCACAACATTAAAATGGATTAAAATAAGTTTGTATTTATCTCAAAATAAAAACTACTATGAAAAATGGTTTCACTCTTTAAAAGTCTACTTTTTGACGAGTAACATAGGCCGTATAATTTTTTTATTCTATGACAAGAAATGGGGTACCTATGTGAAAATAACGATTTGTACTCGGGAAGCCGCTCTATAGGCAGGTGATTTTTTTTTAACTTTTGAAATCTTTTAACGAAATTAAAATAACAAAATATATTAACAAAAAAAAAACTTACTTTTTATAAATTATAATATATGAACAGTTCTTTGGGATCATGAACCTCATTTAATCACCTTTCGCATACCTTCAAGTTACTGTTTAGCATTATCACTAGCACTTTTAAAAATTTAAGGTTAAAAAATAATAATAAAAGACTTGATCATGCGATAACACAATTTGAGCAATTGAAACCATTCTCTAGGACTAAAACTAAATTTTAGAGGTGAATGATTACAAATAACGCTATTACATAACCAAGGATATTAAATAAGTCTTTTAATAATGTGGTGCTAAAACTGTTTTCATATCATTTAAAAAAAAAACATATTTTTTGTTTTTTTTAAATCTGTAGTAACTACTATAATTTTTTTTTTTAGGGTTCCGTACTTTAAAAGGAAAAAAGGAACCCTTATAGGATCACTTCGTTGTGGGTCTGTCTGCCTGCCAAGACCTTTTTTCTCAGGAATGCGAGGAGGTATCAAGTTGAAATTAATATCAAATAATCTGCAGGTCAGCAATCCCTTGGAGTTGTGAAAAAATCAAACTTCTAAGTCAACGCAATTAAAATGTACGGCCGCTTATGGCGCATATTTTGACACTCGCAAGGGAAACAAAACCTACAGGGTACTTCTCGTTAGCCTAGAATCATGAAATTTGACAGGAAACAATGTCTTATAGCACAAGTAAAAGAAAAAATCTGATGCAATTATATTTCTTTTTAATATGAAAGATTTTTTGAATGAATAGATTGAACTAATTTAATAAATAGAAATTATATCTCATGTTTCGCTTTCAGGATCAGTGTCTACAATTTAAATAACGTTTATACAATTTGTTTTTGATGACTCATAGTCCTGTTTTGATATTGTCAAACATTGATTTTTTTCGACATTATGTTTTAGTCTAACTCCAATCATCCTACAATATGATCCTGAGAGCGAAACATGAGATATAAATTGTATGATCGAGCTTATATCGATTGTTTCGCTCGAAGAGATCACCCCCAACCCAAGCCTTGTTCCATTAAATGGTAAAGGGAAGGAGAATCAGGATCTTCCACCCGTGATCTCTTCGATCAAAACAATCGATATAATTACAAATAGTATCGTAATTAGCGAATTCATGGTACGGTGCGGCGTAAAGTGGAAGGCAGTGGGCAGAGTGAAAAGCTCACGTACACAATACTGCACTCAAATCTAACGCATGCTTTGATTGGTTACACCGATACGTCAAAAGTATTTTCTAACCGGGGAAAGGGTTAGTATGTTCATTGATCTCTTGTACTATGTGCACTTGTAGTAATTTACTACAGTTTAACGCTGCGCTATAGGAGGAGGTGAGCGCGACTCCTTCATTAAACATGCTAATACAGTATATACCGTAGGTGATGCAGTGTTCTTATGGAGAACAGCGTTCCACTTAATGTGGCACTTGTTCCGTCGCATATTGCAACCTGCACCGCTGCGAGCTCGTGTGCAGGGTATCCACAACGTGCCATGGCCAATAAAAAAATCATTCTCCTGAGAAACATCTACGGATAGACTCGGCTCAGAACGGAAAATCTGTCAAATACAGTGTAAACTCCATTTAACGTCACTCGATATAACGACAAACTCCTCAAAACGTCGAAATTACTAACTCTAGTTGGTTTACCTTAATGCTCATACAATGATAGACTCTAAATAACGACACACCCACTCTAAATAACGACAACAATACGCCATCATTAAGTTATTTTGTTGCTTTGTTGTCGGCATCATGCGTACCGAAGATTCTAAGAAATTCGTTCTTTTGTTTGTTGGGATTATCTTTCAAATGTTTAGGTCAGCTGCTTATCGATAAGTTATCATATTCTTAGTTGCCCACAAACTTGCAAACTGTGAACATGGCGAGTAAATTAATAACATCGTTGTGTATTGACGGAAAAAATGGATTATGTCTTCTCTCCGTTTAACGACAACTCTCAATAACGCCACAAAGTGCACAGTCCCTTAAGACTTTACAATGTAATTTCTTTACAACCGTGGAAAAGAAGTTTCTGAAAACGGTTGTGATTAATGAATTCGCGATTTAACGACGCAGAAGCATTTTTGGGTGATCTCGCGCATTTATGAGAAGTATTGCAAGTGCGTTGGGTATACTCCTGAAAACCGCCACAAAATCGCAGTTTAATCAGACCGTCGCCATTTAATCAAATCGACATATTTTATAGGTGACCGAGCGGGTAGCGTGGTGGTTAGAGCACTAGACTCACATTCGGTAGGTACTGGGTTCGAATCCCGGCGGGGGCAGATCTTTCCTGCTGCCTCTCGCCGATAAACGGTTATTCCTGTACCGGCCATCTTGTTGAGGTTTTCCATGGTTTCCCTCAATACTTCCAGAAAATTCAAATCTTTGATTAACGTCTGAATAGAACTCTTCCAGAAAATATCGAGATAGTTATGCAAGGCCATGGTCGACTACCTGACAAACTCGTATGCTCAAAACTTGCCTACCTTATCCTAATTCCCTAAAAATAAATGTACGAGACCAATAACTTCATCAATGAAGCATGCACTGAAACACAACATAAGACGCCAAATTTTATTGTTGGAACTGTACATGCTGTAACGTCCGTAACGTAAACATGAAGATTACGGATATGTAATGGTGAATACAACATGTCATGCTATTAAGTTCCGTGTGTTTTGCATATTACATGGTGTACAGCGTGCAGTGCGGTACATCAGATGAACGAAGCTCTCTAGAGCACAAACTGCCCCAAAACAAATGATGACATATCAACATTTTAAACCTACTTCTCACGATTCAAACTAATTATTTTCGTAATTTGACCCATCTATACTAATATATAAAGCTGAAGACTTTGTTTGTTTGTTTGGTTGAACGCGCTAATCTTAGAAACATCTATACTAATATATAAAGCTGACGAGTTTGGTTGTTTGTTTGGTTGAACGCGCTAATCTTAGGAACATCTATACTAATATATAAAGCTGAAGAGTTTGGTTGTTTGTTTGGTTGAACGCGCTAATCTCAGGAACTACTGGTTCTAATTGAATTTTTTTTTGTTGGATAGTCCATTTATCGAGGAAGACTATAGGCTATATAATATCACGCTACGACCAATAGGAGCGGAGCATCAATGGAAAATGTTGCAAAATATAACTCAAAATTTGTCCGTCCGACAAAAACTTTTGAACGGTAACTCCGATCATCATGAAATTTGGACACAACATTCATCTCGGTAAACTAAGATGAATGTGCTTACTCATGTTCCTCTCCCCCATTCGTTCTTTTGCATCCGGATTAAACCGGGCGGGATCTCTAGTTGTCTATAAACTGAATACTCGTATATAAAACAGTCTTCCGTCGCGTCTGTTTGCCTGTCAAAACGCGTGAACTCAAAAACTATCGAATGAATTTTCAGACGGTTTTCACTAATAGAAATCGGTAAACAAGTAAGGTTTGGGAAGGGTCATCGATTAAACATTAAAAAAAACCACCTCCCCCTGCAAGGGGATGGGGGTGACTGAAATTTTTAATGAGCGTAGGAGGCGGTGGTTTTTTTTATGTTTAATCGATGAGCATTCCCGAACCAAACAACTTTTACCTCTCGTGATTTTCTGCGCAAGGTCGTTGTATAAACACAAAAAATTTAATGGAATTTCGGGAAACCGATTTTTGGCATGCATTTTAGGGGTTGAAGGAAGCATCAGATAAAAAAGTTTGATACTTCTCTTTGGAGAATCATAATCCGTGAGAAAAAAAATGTAGGTGTGTCCAAACGATTAAACCTTCACGTTGAGAAATTTTTGTTCGAAACTTTTTTCTCGAAAACCGCCCCTTTCAGGAAATTTCGGGCCGTTGCTGGACCTGTTAATTCTGTAAAATAGCTATACGCCGTATAATATCCTACCAAATACTGAAAATTCCTACGATAGTTGGTAGATTTGTACGCCCATGGTATTTAAGTCAATATAGGTAGTCGCATTGTTTGATAACACAAAGACACGTCGACGTTTGCAATGAAATGCACCGGAATACATCACGTTGAAATCTTACACACGACGATCGCAGTACTCTGGTCGTGTGGCTTATCTTTATTGGCTAACATTCCTACATTTCGACGCTTACTCAATATTGGCTCTGGCTGGCTTATTAGTAGTAGCTACACTAATCCACAGATAAGTAAAACTTGGATTTAGCTTAAACTGCACAAATGAACTTTCCTGTTTGTATTGGTCGTTCTTCTTTTGTTTAAAAATATGAAGTTCAATTTTTTTTTGCAATTCTCGTTTATACTTGAATACAGCAACGCCCGTCTCTCTGTTACGCGGTATTTTAGTTTATCTGACATACTATTGCCGGGTTGCAGAAAGGATTGTCAAAAAATATGATTTGACACTGACCTTAGATTGTGATTATAAAATTACAGTTATCATACAATCGGGAGCAGTCTAATGTCGTATATTCAAATTTCCTGTCATCTAGAACATATAAAAACAATTTTTTTTTTTTTTATATAACTAAATTTGATACAAAATGCGTAAAAAAACGTTGTTTTCTCTTTTTTATAACCTATTATTAAAAAAGTACAATGTATACGTCGTATGTAACGAAATTACGACTCGCCTGACTGTTAAAATTCACTGGCCCTTGTGTTAAACATAAGGTTACAATTCGTCGGAATATAAGCATTTTCGACACTAGGTATGCAATCTACTATTTCGTTGTCAAAATTAATTTACAGTAAGAAACACTACGTTAGGAATTTCAGAAATTGTCTGCTATAGTAACTCGATGTAATGTTTCGGAAATGCGCCTTCCGTGTGTCGCAGAAGTGACGTAACGCTCCACTGACGGTTATATTCTACCTTCTTTAGCTGCATTGGTTTCCTAAGATAGCGGTACCGTAATACAGCGGTCGTAACATGACGTGTGTATAGAAATAAATGCATGGCACTTTTTTACGTTATGGTAGTGTCGTCGCTACCGAGAAACTACATTCATTTATTTGTGAGCACATTTATACACGTTTTTATTAGGAATACAAGGTTTAAGCGAACAGTGAACATTTTTGAGGTTATGTGGAGCTGTCATCGTATTCAAATCTGCCTTCTCTTGAGAGTATTGGGACTCAAAATATATGTCATAGTTTCTCAACCTTTTGACATCCGCGGACTACCGAAAAATCCGAAAATGTTTTGCGGACCATCAACATTAGAATAAAATAATAAATATTTATATAATTGATTTTTTATTCAAAACAATTAATTTTGCAACACCGTATGCTGATATAACAATATTTAAGTATATTAAAACAGACAGTAACAAAAAAATATATTTATAAAATCCGTAAAATACAAACTATGATCTATGTATATGTTACGGTTAATACAAGAAAGTAGTTAATTCGCGAATTAATCGGCTAATTACCCGAATTAACCAATCCTTGACGTTGGTTAATTCGAGTATTAGCCGGTTAATTCGCGAATAAACTACTTTCTTGTGTAACCGTAACATATATAAAACAAAGTCCCTCCGCCGCGTCTGTCTGTCTGAGCGCGCGATAAACTCAAAAACTACCGAACGGATTTTCATACGGTTTGCACTAATAGAAAGAGTAATAAACGAGGAAGGTTTCTGTATATAATTTATAAATATTTGGTACAAAATGGCTGAAATGTGACGGTCTTTTGTCAAAAAAAAAAAAACTATTTTTATACGATTACATGGCTAATGCTGGTCAAATCTTTAGAGATATATCAAAACAATGCACTTTGATAGTTCTGGTGTGTAGATAGGAAGGTCAATATAATATTTTAGTGTAATACAAAATGAATGACTGACAAAAAGTATGTAGGCATGATTTAAACGTTTTTCAAATGGTAAATATTAAAACCTCATTTTATGATTCAACACACATAGTTATGATTAAGTTAACATAAATGACACAGAATAGCAAAAATATTTTTGGAATGAATTCCAATACTATAATTGAAAAATACGTCTGCTATTTGCGTTTGTAATGAAGTATTTGATTACTAAATTCGTTCCACTCGATGAATCCAGTTTATGTAAATATTACATACTTTGCCGATGAGATATTGTCGAAGAAATGTGTTATATTATTAATATTACTTAACGTTTAACCTAAATGCCATGACACATTGCCTTTGGTCTGAGAAAAACCAGTTCACTGCAGTTGCAATTGCATCCTATTTTCCGATTTATGCATTGTCAACGCCTACATTCAACACGGCACAGAAAACGAGTAGTTAATTTTAAGAGCATTCGGCATATGGATTACCCGTGTTTAAGGTTACTCGGCGTTACACTGGAATTACAGCCTCCCTGTTATAGTTGCGTAATGAAATACAGCCCAAAACACCCTAATTTGTGGACTATATATTTATCTGTATTATATGATTTTGAAATTAGTTTCCATTTACAGTTATTTTTCTTTTGATTTAGCTTGATCCATAAAGTTGTCTATATATTTAATTGGTTATAATAGTCAGAGTGCCCATCGGCAAAACCATTTAAAATGTCTGACACCTCGAATATGTTCGACATATTCGAGGTGTCAGACATTTTTTTAATGGTTCATGTTATTTGTCAGAGAACATTATTTTAGCTATTTGGTTGAAGTTTTTAAGCTATCCAATTAAAAAAACAAATAGTATCTATAAATTTTTACATGTCAAGACGACATATTTCGGAAAATTTAAAGGGAAAACGCCCCAAAATAAAGAAAAGTCATAGAGGAAATAGGTGTCAGACTAGGCCTAATGAAGCTATATTCAAAGTTTGGGGAGAGTATGTATGTCAATATAATTTTTGCTGACGGACACTCTGACTATAAGTTCAAAGAAAATGTATGTGAGATCTGTATATCATTGTCATGGTTACCCCGCAAGAGCTCTCAGAATTAATTTTTAAAAAATCTAACCTCATTTGATACATTTACGAATTTCACTATTTTTTTCTGCTTTGAGACCACATTTTAGACTTGGTACAGTCTATGTAACATTTAAAAACTCTATTTTAGCATTAAATTAACATAAACTTACACTGTCTTAAACTATTTGGTAAATAAAATAAAATTTTAATTGTTTATTAATATTTTGAATATTCGCGCTAAAAAACTGACTAATTTAAATATGCACTAGAATTGTCATAGTCAACTTGTCAAACTGTTTGCATAATCTCCGACATACATACATATTTGCATTTCTCTAACACTCATGTATCGTGTTTACGTTCCTCTTCACCCCTCAACCCCCTTGTGTTTTTTTAGTGTTATAGCTTGAAATCACTCCTTGTAACGAAATTTCACAAAAAACAAATATTGATAATACATCTGTGGACTAAAGGCTTCAGTTTAAAAAAAAATGTGGCAATCGGTTCAGTAGAGATTGCTAGCGGATTGGCTAGAGAAATAGAGCTTGTGTTTTAAATATATAGATTTCTTGACGCGATAAATCGTTATTTATTTCCATAGATTTTTATGGCACCTGATAGATTCTGTGCTTTATGCATGCTTGTTATACTGATCTAATCTGATCTGATCTAAATCTAACACTTTCCACTTTTCTAATCTCACACGCTAACACTTGTACTGAATTCTTTAACACCCACATCATATAATTAACTTCTCTTTTTAGTATTGCATTTCACATTAATCCTACGTTGTTGACTGGGTTTATAGGTATATTGATAATTTATTGACATGTAGCATGCTCACTTTTATTATCGGAACAATCTGATTTCTTTTAATGGGATAATTTCACTATTTTTTATTACGACACCATTTTTAAGATTAAAAACATGATGCATGCTTCAAACATTGTAAAAAAATTTCGAGGTTAAATATTGCATAAAAAAATTGAACCTCCTTTAAGATAAGATAAGATTTTATTCTCACATTATAAAAGTAAGTTTCAATTTTACATATTTTCATATAATGGTTCCTTATTAATTACCCAGTGGAATAAGCTTAATGCTAACCTCCTTTAAAAAAGGGTTACTAAAAAGCGTAACATAACCAAGTTTTTAGGTCGGCAAGTACCTACATAAAACGTGATAGTAATCAAATTGCTGCCGACCTCAAAACTACGTTATATTACGCTTTTTAATGACCATTTTTAGAAGGAGGTTTATTTTTTAAAAAAAAGTTATTTATTTTAAATTTTAGTGGTCTTTTTTAGTGCCTAATGATACTTACGAGCAACGTTCATACCGACAACTACAATCTTTGCAATATTTCTTTCAACAACCTGCTGAACCGATTTTGTTAAAATATATATGGGACCAGCTTTAAGACATACTCTATCAAATAAAGAAACAATATTCGAAATCGGTTCACAGCCGGCGAAGAGCTACTGTTTCGAATTTCTTCAGATGTTTACATTTGATTGAAAATTAGAGGCGGGGGCTTATTGAATCCGACTTTAGACATGAGGAAATTTTTATGTATACAAAAATCTCTTGTCACTGTGTTCGTCCGCGCTAATCTCCGAAACCACTGAACCGATTTTAGTGAAATTTCGTAAATGTGTCTTGCTTGATCCAACTTACGTTAAAAAAACTGGTTTTTGTAACATGCAGCAACATCTGATAGAATTTGTTTAAAGCTATTAGTTCAGAAGCACACAAAAAAACTGTTTTAATACCAAGTAGCAACATCTGATAGAATTCGCCCAAGGCTATTAGTTCAGAAGCAAATCTGGTAAAATTTGCTCAAAGCTGGGTCGACAATGCAAAATTATATCTATCGCACTAGGGTTAAACCGGGATGAACCGCTAGTTAATATAATAAATCTTTAACAGTAGATGAGCATTGAAGTAGCCTAATAAAACACTTCCTATTCCATTTAAGAATAAAATATAAGAAAAATTAAAGTGTATTCACTCACCCGCTGTTAGTTTACCACTGATCTTCGCATCATCATCCTCATCGCTATCGATATGTGGAATGCTACTTGCAAATTCAAACATAGGACTTGTTTGAATTGAAGTATCCTTTTTCTGTACAACATTGTCCTGCACCTGACACGAACACTGACAAGACAGACACGAGTTGACAGTATTCGCGTCCTTGTCATCCGTTCTTTCGAATAACGGTAGATACTGATGACACTGCGGACACGGGAACGTCAGATCATCCAACGGAATGCGTTCGATGGCTCGCTCAACCGACACCAAAAGATTCTCCAATAACTCCGGAAGATCATCTTCGTTTTTACCGTCTTCCTGTTTGGTCAATACTATCGCGTCGGGATTATCTAGAGCAGCCATCTCGAGAGTGGTTATCGATTCGAATCCTGAACAGGTTATGATTGGAGCGTTCTCGCAAGGATGTTTGTATTCGGCAAGGATTCGACTGCCGATCGTGTGATGGGATCGCCAGACGAGAGCGACTTCCAGACCCGGTGAACTACGGGTCCGAACGCACAGATAACAGTCACGGTGACGTAAAAGGGCTGGCGCCAGGGGTCCCAAGTGAAGGCTCACCCCGCTAAGGCCGAGACTTAAGGGCCACCCGACTGGAGATGTTGCGCTGATATTATTGCTGTTGCTTGAGCCAGTCTGGTCGTTTGTCGAGCCATTTTTCTGAAATAAAAAAATCCAAATTTAGAAAAGAGTAAAATCACTTTTTTGAAAAAGAATGTTTATCTACGCATAACCTATAAATAATAATAATAATAATAGATTTATTTTAAAAGACTGTAGTATACAGTGTTAAAAAAGTCAAAATCTATGTCTGGATCACAAAAATTCGTTAACATTATAAAAAGAACTTTCCAGCAAATCACTTTTTAAGAGTTTTGTAAATTTATTTATCTGTGCGGCTGATTTTATGTTTTCAGGCAGCTTATTAAAGATGTTAACGCCTAGGAATGCAGGGGACCTTTTGCTTACATTTAAGCGACTGTAGGGCACTCGTAAGGTGTTTTTTTGACGAGTGTTGATATTGTGGATATCAGAGCCAAGATCATATTTATGCATATTTTTGTAGACATATAAAGACAATTCATATATTAATACAGACGTTAGAGTTAGAATTTTTAATTTTTTGAAACGCTCCCTGCATGAGTTTATCTGAGGCAACCCACCTATACATCTGACAATCCTCTTCTCAGCAATAATGCCACGTCCATGAAGTCAATCAATAAACAAAATGGTAGTTTATGTATTTAGACCCAAAGAGGATAAGATAGAGGAGAAACTGCCCATAAGAGCTAATGTAAAATCATAGTTACGAGTTCCAGCGCCTCTAGTGACTGTGTCCAGTTTTAACCAGTCTTAAAAATCCTCATCTGGTCTTCTATAGCGCCCTTTTATATTACACCGAACCATGTTGGTTTTGTTAATTAATACCTGGGTGACCGAGCTTAGCTCGTAAAGTTAAATAAAATACTGATATTCAAATACGTATTTATTTTAAGTCTCACTTGGATAGTAATTAAAGATTAACTGTCATAATATTTTGAAAACAATTGTTTAATTGTTTGCATAAAATTCCAAAACCTACTTACAATATTTAAGTATTTCCATACGTCAAAAAATTGATTTTTATAATGATAAAATTTGTAAAAAAACGATTTTTTCGAGAGATGAGACCTAGCTAAAACGATTTTTTGCCCCCCAAAATTCCTTTTCAGTAAATTTCATCCAAATCGTTAAGGCCGTTTTCGAGAAAATATTTAGGGACATAGGTAGGTACATAGGTAGATACAAGATTAGCTCGTTTAATAATATAGGGATAATTATAAATTTAATTGAAATCAAAGAGTCTCCAAATCTACAAATCGTCATAACAGTAGTTTAGTACTTGGACACAACTGTCAGATGGCATATGTGTCGCTTATACGCATTCTTCGTCTCTAACTTCTCATATTTGTTTAGACCGTAATGAAATGTATTATGTACGAGCTGTGACATTATGTTATTACAAGCGTCAACTAGTTTTAACAGTCACGCGAGTCATAATATCATTAAATGTTTTGCACAATTCTATAAAATAACCGATTTTCACATAGGTAATAAAAAGTTTTTGACAGATCTATGCATGTCTATTTGCAATCTATTTGGGTTGTTTATGAAACTACGTCTACTTTGCTGGCCTTGTTCCTCATACACTGTTAAATGGGAATGGACAGGTCACTTTTGGAAATCATTAAAATTTGTTTTGCGTTACAGCACTAGCGTTAAATGAGCTACTTTACAACCGCTATACAGGCATGAAAACTCCCTATTTAAGGTGCGTGCAAAAATAACTTTTAAGATTGACTATCTGGATCCAGCGATTCCCAAAGTGAGCGCTACCGCCCCCGGGTATGTGCTGCAGCGATCCAGGGGGGCGATGAAGCCACATGTGCATTTGGAGGCGATAAATTCTGAGTTCAATAAATAGTTTTATATAATTTCAAACTTCAATTATTTTAATTTACACCTTTCTTTACTATATTTTACGAAAAATGTAGAAACCTTAATACATATTTCTGTTTAATTTCTATCAAATTAAAAAAAAAATAATTTCCGGAGGCACCAAGGAATATTTTTTGGGAAAGGGTGCGATAGGCCAAATAAGTTTGGGAACCACTGATCTAATCCATCTTTCAAAAACAGTAAAAGGAGCTTATAGATCTGTAAAATATTCATAAAGAAACAAAACAGTAGCAGTATTAAAAAGAGCGTTTTTTAAAAAAAAAGTTTTTTATGAAAGAAAATGAATGAATGATCAGCAATTATAAAAGTAACCTTCATTTAAATGTAAAATATTATAAGATGTAATGATTAAGAGAGGATAAAACGCATGCTCGCAACAAGGCATAAAACAGTTGCAATTCAGTACAAACAAGCGTGTAATGCGTGTAACTGTCAATTGGCGAACAAGTGAAACACGCCGACAAACAAGGCCTACTAGATCAAACCACCGGTCAGCTAATTAATTAATATTATATATATAGAATGCAGTGTGTAAGCTGCAGTTTGCTTTTGCATACAATGGCACTTGTGAAACATGAGACGTGCTCTTCATTATGTGGACTTTCATCTAAAAATGAAATGCGGACATGACGTTATTCTTTTATTTTTATTTTTCCCGTTCATCTGCTTTCATATTTTATGAACGATTTTATAAAGTGTAACACGCAAATTACATATACATTTTATCCAGCTTACTTGATTTATCTGTCAAAATATTATATTAAAAACTAGTGGCCCGATCCGGCTTCGCACGAATTTGTATATTGCCACCGTTTTTGCGTCGACATATGTTGAAAAATTGGTTTCCACGAAAAGAGATTTGTTTTAACGTGGTAATATATAGGCTATGTCCATCCTAGAGGTCCATTCTGAATATTGGTGAAAACAATTTTGAACTCGGATGAGTAGTTTCGGATATTACCCTCCGCATATACACAAACTCCCAAAATTCGTTTTAAAATTTAGTATTTTCATTAATTATTATTTATCCTTCATTCTGGCCCAATTTTATGATTTAGTATTTTAGGGAATAAAAAATATAGTAGATATCTATGTTAACTATTTCGTCGAGAGGTACAGTAGACTTGATTGCAGAAATCTATCAAAAATTACTAAGAATAGAAAAATATTAATTTCAAATCCACAACATAAGGTGACCAGTAATTGCTCGTATTCTTCTCGGGAAAAGAAACTATGACTAATTTGGGGGTCGGAAATGTGTCATTTTCGAGGAAATCTACTTTGGTTTTCTTTTTACAAAAAATCGAATTTTGGGAGTTCAAAATTAAAAAAAAAATATTCTCACTTTTTGGCCTGAATTTTTTCATGATCTTTAGTTGTAAAAGGATACGAAATGTGGAAATTAAATAAAATCTTGATTATTTCTCCAGGGTTAAAAACATGCTAATCCCCAGATTTCTAAACGGCCGAATCTATATAATTAATTAACCTCATTTGTTGTTACACAGCAGTTTAAAAATGTTAACCTAATTTTAAATATTTAATTTGAGCTATTTCAAAATAGAGATATTTTGAAATATCATGTTTTCAATTAACAATTTTACGAACTAATTTTTCAACAGATAATTTATACAAATTCCATCACAAAAAATTACACGGAATTTTGTTCTTGTCAATTAAAGCAATTAATTCGATATAAAAGCGCGTTATAAAATGAATAATTGTTTATTTTATTAGCCGAACTAACAATGTTTACAAACTAGTTTTTGACACCTAACCCAGATATGCTAAAAATAAATACTTTATTTATAATTTGTATTCAGCGAATATCATAAAATCAGTTGAAACATAAACTACACTGATTTAGACATTAAATCCGACGCCACGAGTCCACTTAAAATATTCTGTTTGTTTTAGACTAACTAATAAAAAAATCGATTTCCGCTACACTTACATAAAATTAGTATTATTGATGAATGCAATCAATTAAAAAATATATCTCAAAAATGAACTTTTTTAACCTGATTTATAAAAACAACTGCAGCGATACACTACGGCGAAGACATATCCACAAGTGTAGGTCAGTGGTTTTCTACCTCTATTCTGTTGGTAGTCTTTTTCTGTTACAGATATGTATCAAGCATTGTAAAAATTCACCTCATCATTTTTTCATAATTCGCCAAAAGAAGCATAACATAAAAAATGTCAATGTTATAGACGTCATGATTATGATTTTTTTTTTCACTTTGTCTGTCTGTTACGCTTTCACGGCCAAACTACTAAGCCGATTGTGATGAAATTTAAGATGAAGATAGTTTAAACTCTGAGAAAAGACTTAAACTACTTTTATTATGAAAAAACTAACTCCTAAGGGTGTTAAATATGCCTTTTCATAAATTGAGGTTAAAAGTGGGTGCTCCGGTACTTTGATTCTTGATGCGCCCAAATTGTGTAATGGTACACGTTTACAAGTTTCTCATCTTAATACCACGAATACCAACATTTGCCTTTTCAATTTAAAAGATTACTGCAATTTCCATTAAAAACTGCTTTCGGAATAACTGTAAACAAACCCCAGGGACAAACACGTAATGTACCTGGCATTCATTTAGAAAAACCATATTTCTCGCTTGCTCACGTGTATCGAATCCTCAAATTTTTATGTGCTTGCAAAAGATGGTAAAACAGATAACATTGTTTATAGGGCCGTCTTAAATTAAAGTCTCGCTTGAATTTATGAGTTTTTTAGTCAATTGTACACACTTATTCCACGCGGGTAAAAGCTAGTTTTTGCATATAATTGAAACGTTAATAAATAATTAATTAATTAATTACATGTTGATTCACTTGCAACTGTCTACTGACAGTTGATAAATCTTAGCTTGTTTATTACTTCAATCACTGCAATTAATGCTATCGATTCCAATCTTAATTATTGCTATTATACAGTACTTGCATAATTACATAATACTTATTACCCGTTGGCTCTCACACGGAGTGACATTTTATATTTCTATGCTAGATTTAAACATGTCCGATATTTTTATTATCTTCCTTTTTTTTAGTAGACAACTTACTTATCAACTTACGAGAATAATCCAATTTGTATTAGTTTCTTGTTAATAAAAAACCTAGAATTGCTTTATTTTTTATACATTATAAGAAAAGTATATATACCATTGAGAACTTGCACGTTATGCTTTTTCAGCGTAAAGCAGTCTCACATAAATATATTTAAAACGAAAAATTAAAAATATGCAACGTACATTTTACGAAACGCATGTTAAAATATGACTTTTTAAAATTCGCGCCAAAACGCCATGTCACATGGCCTGACGTCATTGCATCGAATTTTTATGTCAGATTAGTCTATTGGGTATCGTCGGCGGCGTTGCTTTTTTGGGTATGAAAAGTAAAAACTATGGAAACAAATTACACAAATAGTAAAATAGGCAGCTGACAAACAATTTCGATGAAGTGACGTCACTTCTCGCAGATTGGTGCTTTAAATTAAGCTCCGTTGCACTTAATTTATAACTAAAAATGTTTGTAGAAAAGCGACATGTTTTAAATAAAACTTTCAGTATTGCACTTTCCACATCTGCTATTTAAATTTTAATATCACTCGACAATTTCAAAGCTGATACCGTCTAAAATTAAAAGTCATATGATTTCTATAACATTAGAGTTTAGACGGTATCAACTGGTATACATTATTTCTGTGTGGTCGCGTCACCTTCATGTGAATTTAATAAGATAGGTACTTAAAATATTTGCATATGACAACATCACAGACGGTATTATTACACAAAAAATCACTATATTTTATGTATTATTACGTTCTTCTAACGGTACTGTTTATTTTTACAGACGACATTTCGTAATAACTAAGGAAACTCAAGAAGGCATTCGAGAGTACAATTCGTTATAATAGTCTATAAGATTCCAATTTGGCTCGATCTTCACCCATCGAGTTTACTAATGAAAGTTGAATTTTGAATTAATAAAAAAAATTGATTTGGTTGCCATTTAATGAGCCTTTTTCATGAAGTACGAAAAATCACTCACTAGTAGCGCTAGTAGTTCGGTAGGGACAAACACTGTCAAATCCCCATATAAACACACATTAAAGTGTACTTGAAAAAAAAATGTTTTTAACAGAAGATGATGTTCCTGGAACAAAACTAAAATTTGCAACTGTAAAAGATAACAATGTAGTAACATTAAAACGTTGGCTTGCGTGTCGTAATTTAAAAGTATCTGGAAAAAAAAAATGAATTAATAGACAGGTTAGTATGCAGACTCTAGTAAAATATTAGCGATAAATTCAAACTGTAATAAGAGAAATTGAAAATAATTATGAATTTCAGATTTATTTCCAAATGAAATATGAATCAAAAATATATGGTAATAGAATAAATTTAATTAAATATAATAAATGAATATAATTTAATAAAAGATTGAGGTTATATCTCATTCTAATCAATGGTAATAAACTGTCAAAAATTTACTATTCATTTTTTATTCATTTAATTAATTTTAAAAATAATTTCGATAACATATGTAAATGATGACTCTCAGTGATAAGTTTATCAGTTCAAAATTTTTTTTATTTCAGATTTATATTTTTAAATAATAAAATAATATCACGTAAATAACATTGGTTGGCATGTAAATATTTTATGTTTGTCCCTACTACTAGTGCTGCCTCTCGTGACACTTTCGCTGCACTATTCTCAGGAAAAAGGCTCATTTCTTGGCACAGCTATTTATAATAAAAAATTAAAATTGTTAATTTTATTGTATTTATTTAGTATTAAATATTATATTTGTTATTCGTTGTCATGGTTACCTACATATAATATGTTCCACGTGTACACAATAAAATTATCTACGCTAGGAAAATATCTTTTGCGCCATCTCGTGTTTTTTTTTAATAGTGGTTCAGTCAAAACCTTATGCTGGGTTGCAGAAAAGATTGCCAAAAAATCTGATTTGACAATGACCTGAGATTGTGAACATAAATATTTCTCCATATGAAAAGCATTGTAGAGTTTCAAATCGACCCTGCTCGAAAAATAATTGATCGCGATTGAAACGATATTTTTCTTAAACTGTGTATACCTGTATTTAGTATCGTTTTTTGTACAGTTTCCACTTCGAAACAACGTTTTTCTACGCATTTTGATCAAAATTTAGCTTGAAAAGTGATCTTTTTCTATATGTAGAGCAATAATTTGTTTTTGTGTGAGTACAATCTAATATGCTAGATGACAGAAAGTTTGAATACGACATTAGACGGCTTCTGATGTGTGGAAACTGTGATTATTATGATTACAATCTAAGGTCATTGTCAAATAAATTTTTTTGACAATCCTTTCTGCAACCCAGCATTAGTGTCATATGTTATACGTGCATTATAACAAGGATTAATTGTTGAATAAAATGGGAAAAAAGCTATCAATTTGGAAGTGCTGCGTTGTTGATTGTAAAGATACACCAACTAAAAATCCAGAATTACAATTTCACCGTTTTCCTGGAGTTTTTTTATGAATTAAAGACGAAAAAAATGGATTGCAGTAGTACGTCGTCAAGGGTAATTAAATTTTATTTTACGTTTGTAATCATTCTTTAACACATGAAAAATATCATAATTATTATTTTGTTAACAAAAAAAAAAATTAAAAATATTGAAAAAAAATGTAGGTATATCATTTATATCGTTTTTTTACTGACATTTTGCGTAAATATTTTTTATGGTTAATAATAACGCTGGTTTCCATGGGTTTGTAAGTTTTGAGTGAACCAAATTTTAAAAAATTAAACACGAGATGGCGGAAAGATCGCATGTCAAAAATACTTTCCTAGCGTTATGAAAACCCTATAACTGCGAAATACTAATTCGAAGGTGCCTGTCTACCTGATTTTATGCCAGGAATCAAAATGTCGATCAAACTTTGGCATTTTATATTATATATATTTTACTTTCGATTGGTAAAAAATGTATCTTAAAACTCGATAACTACTTTTCAGAAATAAAATTAACAACTCAAATTTTTTAATAAAAATAGCTGTGCCAAGAAATTAAATGGCAACCAAATCAATTTTTCTTTATTAATACACTATCAAAAATAAAATTTCATTAGAAAACTAATGTCCACGGTGGACACAGTAAATCAAACAATTGATGATTAAAATAATTCGCCTACAAATCAGGTTACCAGTGTTTTCATCTCAAGTTATTGTCCAACCAGTATAACTTTTAATACGACCATAAATCCTTTATAATCAGCAGTATTAAACAAGTTTGTCGTTCATTATCGACGTCACAAGTCAACCATTGAGAGCACAATTTTGCGTTTCAAATGTTTTTGTTATTCATTATGTCAATGTTGGCAGCATTTAAATAGGTAAACTCACATTCTAACAGTACGGCTGTAAATTCTGTATTGTCGCTGCAAGGCTAGGTGTTATAAGAATAGATACGCTATGTTAACGCCGTATATGGACAGATCATAAAATACGATACGGAGAGAGGGGGGGACAATACGGTCGTTAAGTATAGCGAATTAGATCCGGGATCTTCGCGGAGGAATTGCATACCAAAGGCCACCTACAAAGATGACCGTTCTATGTTTAAAAAAACAGGCTTTTAATTTCAATGTACTGTGTTTTAAAGTTTTGAAGATAGCTTCATGGAATTAGACTTGACCTCCAGAAACAAACATCGACATTTTATTCATTTTATTAAACAACTGGTGGCCCGTTCCGGTTCATCCGGGTGTGAGAGATATAGTTCTGCAAAATGTATTTCGTTTGCGGCATGGCGCTAATGCAAGATTCCGATTTCGCGCCTTCAAAATTTTGTTGGGTAATATAATATTTACACCCCCTTATGACCCCATTATAGAGGTTGAATTAAAAAAAAAACGCTGGGTTTGTTTATTTTTCATAAAGAGTGCGTATGTTGAATTCAATGTCTCTCATTTTAACGATTTTTGAAATATGGCCATTTTATTAGAAACCTTTATACCCCCTTTTGGGGTTGAATTAAAAAAAAAAACGCTGAATCAGGGGTTTGTTTATTTTTAATGAAGAGTGCGTAAGTTGAATTCAATATCTCTCATTTTAATAATTTTTGAAATATGGCCATTTTATCACAAACCTTTACACCCCCTTAGGATGCGAATTTCAAAAAATCTCTTCTTAGTGGGTGCTTACGTAATAAAAGGAACTTACTGTCCAAATTTCAAGTTTTTAGCTCAAGTGGTTTTTATATATTTTCGAGCCAGATAATTAAATAAAAATCAAGATTATACTTTATAACAATAAACGCATTGTAAACTATTTCCAACTTATAGCTGTAGTATTTTTGTATCAATAATTTTACATCAATATATATTTATACTCGTATATAAATAATTTCATTTTTTTAGAGAATTTTCTATGACTCCTAAGTGGGAGGATGGATATATCATCTAATGGTGCGTTGGGTTGGGAGTAAAACTGTGCAAATGACGCGACATGTTTGTGGGACGACGTCAAGTTTGTGTGCGTTTATATAAACTTTACATAAAATGATCATTAGATTTAATTTTTCGTATTCCTCAAACACTAAATTACACATACAATATTTAATATTACTGTGTCTAAATACTAATAAAATTCCGTTATTTTAAGAATTATAGTTGACAGTATTTCTGTTAAAAAATGTCAACAGAATAAAAAAGAAATTTAAAAAAAACTATATAAATACGTAAATGAATATTTGTGATGCACTTATTTTAGTGTGGCCAATAATTTTTAGCCCAGCGGGCAGTTGATATTTTTACGATTTTTAAAGTTAATGGTTTTTAGTTGTATTGTTAATCTTGTCATCAATAACCATTTAATTTGATATATGCTTGCGTCTGAATCATTAGTCAATTATAAACAGCATACTGTATCTCAAAATGTTTTGTAAATTCCTAAACAAAATTTATAGTGCGGTTTAATATAAAAAGCGATAAAGATCATAAAGGTTACATATAAACTCCAATTTAGAGTTTTTTTCAAATTACTTGCGCAGTACAAATGCTATGTAAGTCAGTAAAATGAAGATGATTTGACCCTAAACATTACCACAAAATCTCAAAACCGTGCAAATTTGAGAGAACATTTAAGCATGATACACAATCTGCCAAAATTGCACCTTCGTGCGATGACTGGAACTTGTTAAAAAACTGTGTTTCACCAGTTTTTTGCTCGCATCTTATCAAAATTCAATATTGTAACGACGGAAAAGTTCTTCTAATTTCAGAATTAGTGGAAACTAAGTTCGGCATTTTACTGGTCTATGTGAAGGAAACTCAGACAAGTAGCAAGTAATTGACTCAACGAGATTTGTATGTCTTTCTCAAAAATGGGCGCCTTTTCATTTAAAAATAACGCTTTGGAATTATTTATTATAAAAAATAGATCTAAGTTACAATTTACAAAAATACATCCTTCTTCCGAATTTCAATTATACCTAACAGTAGATATATTTATAATCCCGTTACTTTTCGATCAACGGTGTGTATATTTTATTTAACAGATCTAAAAGCAATAAACTGATCATAGCTACAAGAGTCCAGATCCGTTATCAGCATTTAATGCTGGTTTTCACGAGCAATCGGATCCAGTCGATTGGTCAGGCATACATAATATTATTATGCCCGTGTGTAATCGATAGATTTATCTGACAGCAGTTCCACCCACACTTTACCAAATCACTCGACGCGAATAATACTCAGGAATGCCGAAGAATAATAAACGATGCATACGCTCTCCCGCACCAAAATTATTGTCTCCCGCACTGGTACCGTTTTCAAACATGCATGAAAACCAACATAATCACGAATATACAACAAGATATAAAACTAGTTAAAAAACTTGGTAGGTAGTCCAGTTCACATGTCCCTTTTTGATAAATTCCAGTACTCCTTCACCGAAAATGATGATCCTGGTGCTATTCGATTCGGAATTACATGTAGAAACTTTTTGAAAAAATTGAAGTGGGGGACGAAAAAATTGCAAGAGCTATAAACATTTTTATAAAAAAAGGGGTTTGGTTTTTTTGCGGATATCTCAAAAACTATTGCAGATATCTGAAATCACAAAAAAATGTTCTGAAAGAGCCGAAAATTTTCTGCAAAAATGTTCTACCTCACGGAACTCTACCACCAATATTTATAATCTTAATTTAGAAGTGAAAATAGGGCTAAAAAATTTTTTTTCTAATAGTTTTCAATATTTTCGTATCTTTCAGCTTGTATAAAAAATAGAAAACAAATTTTTTTAGTCCTATTTTCATCTCTAAATTAAAATTAAAAATATGGGTGGTATAGTTCGAGAGATGGGACATTTTTGTAGGAAATTTCCTGTTCTTTCAGAATCTTTTTTGTAGTTTCAGATATTTGTAATAGTTTTTGAGTTATTCGCAAAAAATAAAATTATCGACCAATTTTTCAGACAATATATTAAAAAAATATATAATTGATACATTAACGTTTCAATCCGGATTTGAACCTTCTTCAGAACTGATCTAAAAAATATAAAAATAATTGATATTTAAAATATAATTAGCTCAAAGATTTGATTATTCGCAAAAAACCAAACCCCTCTTTTTTTACTAAAATGTTTATTACTTTTGCAATTTTTTCGTCCGCTACTTCAATTTTTTCAAAAAGTTTCTAGATGTCAATTCGAATCGAATGACACCATGATCATACTTTTCGGTGACGAATTCATGAAAAAGCGACATGTGAACTAGAGTACTAGACTATTAAATGTTTGGAAGATTTTACGTAAATACCTACGTTTTTTTTTCTCTTTGATTAGCAGCATAACAAATAAATCACAAAACTACTTAAGCAATGCGAGATTCTTTTACCTACCACATTGATTATATTTCCAAAAAAAAAATTGATCATTAGCTGACAGTAATTGGAAATTCTTCACCATTTTAACATTTTTGTAAAGAGAAACTCAATAAAGAATTTTATAAACAATTCTGTGTGGAATAGTCAAAATTTTAATGCAGGAAATAATTTACATCACTGTAAATTTATTAAATAACCAAATTAAAAAATTAATACATTAAGTAAAATAATTTCAAGGTGACACAATTATTATAAAATGTTATATTTTATAACAATTTTGTACAACTTAATTGGCACATTAAAATAAAATTTGCATACTCACTTGATTGCAGAAAAAAAACTGGTTCTTTTAGACAGTACTAATCAATTTACATAAATGAATTCTTTTACTGTTAGATCAAGTTTGATTTTTTTCAAAGAAGTATACCATTTCTTCATTTTGTCTTAATAAGGTGTTTATTCTTAATTAAATGTTTTTGCTGAATGAAACATCAGAGGTCAATGCGCTTTTTTACCAATTTTACCAATAAAGAATTACGTTTTCATTTGGTGGACTCTCAATATTGTGAATATTCGTGTGAATACTTCGAAACGTGAATACAGTATTGAGATTTGAAATATTAACGAGAATAATTATTATATTATATATCTGGATAAAAATTGAATTTATTCTGACGAAACAAAAATTGCCAGACAATTAATCTTTTGTCAATAACAAAATTTAAAAAATTTGAAATTATTTATGTTTATAACTAAATATCGTTGTAATTACTACCTACTATTTGAAGTTATTTTAATAAAGTACTCCAAAATGACTTGTCTTCTGACGAAGAATATGTTACAGTTGTTTTTATGATTTCATCTAAATTCAGCAAGTGGGTTGGTAAGTTTAAAAATACTAGTGGTCAAAATTCGACCGTAATTCATTAAATTTTTAAATTTCAACGTTATTGAGGTTCTTAAATGGATTTATCCTAAATCGATTTTACCTCTGTTAATTCGTACACAATGAAACATATATTGTGCACTTCTCTTCATTAAACCGAAGAGAACGATGTATGTTTCATCATAATATGTGCGAATTAACACACTCAAATCGGTTCCACACTTTTTTTCCTTCCCGAATTTAGATATAGATTAACATCTCGATATTATGAACGTTTTGGGTTCGAATCACGGTAGCGAGGCTCTACTGTATTTAATGTCAATAAGTTCTTTCCAAGCAGCCGGTGAACGGTTTCTAAACCGTTCACCGGCTGCTTGGAACGAACCTTTATTCCTGCCTGTTATTTTAATGTAGATTCTGCTTTAAAAGCCAGAAGGTCTCATTCTATCTCTTTCTATGTAATTCAGTCTCCTATGTTAATTGATGCAAATGACTTGTCCTGTCTTCTGAGTCTGTAAACGTGGGATTTAATCTCTTGCCTCGACTAGTGTGCAAGCTTCAGTTCAGAACACAAATTTGAAGGAAACTTTAAAGTACCAATTACCAGCAGTGTTTGTTCACAGAATCTTACGCAGATGAATATAATTAAAATTGATAGAAATAGTTTTGACATTTAATCAAAACATCATCTTTTAGTTTCAAAGTTAAAATTACAAACTTGAGCAACTAATAAAAAAAATAAGTTTTAAAGGTTTTAGATACTACACAAAATAAAAGTAACCACAGCCCAGGGTGTGGCATGGCTTACTTCGGAGTCGTTTCCAATTATCTTTGTAATTGGTCTTCGTTCCCTAATAATAATGTGACTATTCTATCCTTTCCGCATCATGCTCCAGATTGTTGATGGTCTCACCATCAAAACTTTGGCTTTCTGTATTTTCTTCAATCTCTTAGCTTCCAAGATATTCTGCCATTAATTCCGAAAATCATAAAAAGTACTTAATAGTATATTACACATTTACACCACAAGGCTTCGGGTATCATGGCACGCAGTGCAAGAATATCAAACTTTCGGCCACTGTAGTGTATACTACTTTTCTCCATACCTCGGTCGTAAGTACGCTTATTAATTACATTAATTACTTATTAATTACATAAAAATAAGGATAAATTCCAAGCAAGCAGCTTTGAGGTTATACGTAAAAAGACGAATGACAGCTGTTCGCGACTATTAGCTACAATATAATAGGGTTGTTATGGAAAGGCCATCCAAACAACAGTTGGTAGGTTATTTTGTCTTTAGTACCGCCGCCCAAACGTACGTACTTTCCGCATCGTGTAATCCCACCAATGCGTAAATGTTAGACTTTCTGCCTTACAATTGATGCCGAAAGTATGTACTTTCGATCGAGGTATGAAAAATAGACTATTTCACTGTTGCAGCTATTTTTTCATAAACTTTTGACGTTCAAACAAAATTTGAAAATGGTTCATTATTCGTTTCCATAGTATAATATTAGTTAGATAAATCGTAGGAAATTGTAAATGTTGATAAAAATGAATTTAATATTTATTTTATTTATTTTTTAATTTTATTAGTAAGGTAAGGTAAACTACAGCTTTAAATAACATATATTTTGTATAATAATTGTATTTATTTGATTATAATTATTTATAGTTGCTGATGAAGTCATAATTAAATGACGAAACGTCCAAATTATTAAAATTAAATTCGTTTTTATTAGCATTTCCAATTTCCTACGATTTATTTAACAAATATTGAAAAAGTTCACTGATTAAGTTTAAGGTCAGTTTTACATCTGGTGTAAGAATGGCCATAAGATCGTGTTTCGAAGTGAGGCAATTTTGCGAGTAGGCGTATACCGTGTTGTCGCACACAAATCAATGAACTCCACTACATTTACGTTGCTTTAAGAGCCCGTTTGCCGATCACAGAGGGGAAGCTGTATTTTGCGGCGTGTGGTGAGGAAACATTTTGAAACATTCCATTCATAATAGTACACCTAATTATTGTGGTCTATGAGAATTGAATGCTCTCTCTCTATCTTTCACACATGTGAGAAGGATTGACAAAGAGAACCGAATTATTATATGCCTCGTTATAGTGATATACATACTATTACATGTGTTAGTATACTAACACAGACACGTATAGACTGCAGATATCAAATAGGGATGTGCTATATTCATTTTATATCCAGAATTACAAAACTTTACAACATATAATTTATCTGCAAAGAAATAGTTTACAAAAAATAGAATTATGTTAAATGTCACAAAAATATGGAAAAAAATGTATTGTATATTCATAATAATAACTATAATACAGTAGGTACTGTTTGTTACAATTAGGGTTGCCACCTTTTTTTCGAAAAAAAAAGTATTTTTTTAAAGTTGCAAAAATATAGGACTTTCATTATTTGTTTTATATATTATTTATTTAATTATTTAATTTATGACTGAGTTTCTTTACTCCACAGACCACAGTGACACAACTATTAGCCAACTTATGAGCTATGGAATCTAATACAGTTGCATAAATAAAAATTTGAAAAGAAGTTTGACCCTGCAGGCCATCCCTGTAACTTCCCGCTATTTTCGAGTTCAAAACGCTCAAAAATATATAAAATATAGCAAGAAGTTTATTTTTTAGCTCTTCGAGCCCAAAAAAAAAAAAAAACACTTTGTTACGAAATTTTCGTTCACGATATCTCATGAACAAATGAACCGATTTTGATGCGATTTGCGGTAGTCGACGCAATTTTTTAACCTAAAAAAATAATTTATTACAGAAAAATCGATCTCATAGGAATTTTACGAGCAATTTAAAAAAAAAAACACTTTTTTACGATTTTTTCGTTCACGGTATCTCGTGAACAAATGAACCGATTTTGATGCGGTTTGCGGAAATCGACGCAGTTTGTTAAGGAGAAGAGCTGATTAGATTTTGGAATTAATCGGTTTAGTAGTTTAGAAAATATTTTACGAAAGCAAATTTTAAATAATTTTTGAAACTTGTTTTTTTAAGATTTCTCAAAATTTTTTGGGCCGAATCGTTTCAAATTTTCAGGAAGTCTAAGTTCACCAAGTTCACGTCAGATGCCGCAAACCGCGTTTCAGTCGGACACTCCATTCAAAAGATATAAAAGGTTTACATACATACATACATACATACACACACACACACACCCCCACACCCACACACACACACACACACACACATACAGCCCTACAGACATCATCGCCAAAATAGTTTCAATAGATTCCTAGGACCTCAAAACGTCAATATCTGGCGAAAACTCGATTTTCGAAAATCGGGGTGAAACCAATAACTTCCCGATTTTTGAAAAAAAAAATTTTTTTTTTTTTAAGCGGGAAGTTAATAATAAATCAGTTAATTTACTAGAAATCAATTAAAAAAATGAATGCACACTTTTTATTTTTTTGGTTTTTTAATTCTGAATTTTTATTATGTACATAATTTTATTACAATTCATTCTTATTTTATTATGTCCACTCATGCGCCTAGGCACAGGTTTTTTGACATTAGCGCGTTATAACTTTAAAAATATTAATTTTAGAAAAAAAGTTTGAATTAAAAGCTGTAGAAAATTTGTAGATTTAAAACTTAAGTCATTAGCATTTTATTGTTTAAACAATTATTAGAAGAGATATGGATCCAAAAGTCAATAAACAAATCGTAATAGTTGAATAAGTCGTAAACGGGAAGTGATACAAAAAAAAAGTGTTGAACAAAAAAGATAGTAAATTTATTTATCTACAATAAAGGTTATTATCTTTTTTCGCCTCAAGTGCACGGTTAGGGAGATATAGGCTGAAACGGTTTTTGTCAAAATGGCGGCACTTCCGCCCTCCTAATTTGTAAGGATTTTGTGCATTTAGGGTCAGTACGTGATACTGAACCTATTTAAGAAAACAAAAAAAAGTTGTAGGATAATGCAGAAAAAAATTCTCTATTACCTGTACTAGTGCCATAGTAATTAAAACAGTTTTATTATTTACATCATTTTAATTCAAAATTCTTATTTTGTCATTAATTCTGAATTTTTATTATGTAGGTACATAATTTTATTTGAATTCATATTTATTTTATTATCTCTTCATAATTAAAATTCTCAATATATTCTATGTGTATAGATGTAAAATTAATCTCTTCCATTTTAATTATGCTGTGACAAAATTTTTTTTCTGTTTTGACTTTTCAGATAATTTTTCTTTTACTATTAAATACAATAACTTCCTATTGGAAGTTAAATATCAATATAAATCAATAAAATAAGTATTATAGATAAAATATTTACCTATTATATTTGGCAATGTTACATTTTTTCTTACGTACTGCTGACAAAGGTAATCTTGTTTATTTTCCAAGGCGATAATCCATGTTGAAACGCTGGACTTCTGTTGGTACAAAGCTGGAAATGAAGTCACTGTGGGCTCGCCTGCTAGCTCACAAAATTACAATAAGAACAGGGGCTATTGTTCTTTCAAGGTCATCTGCTGGCTCTGAGCAAGAACCAATCTGGAAACGGTATCTTGTAACGTGGGTGACATGAACAAAGGCCCACAAACAAACATTATGACATAGTGTGTGTTTGTAAAGATGTCTCGTGTGATGGCAAGGTGACCTCTTAAATGACAAGGAATGATTTTAATACCAACTGTGTAAAATGGTGTGTGTGTCGTAGCTGCCCTGGGAATGGTGTTGTCACAACAAGCACGTTTCGAACAAAATGGTTGATGTTTAAAATACATTTCCTCTTATAATTGTAATTTTGTAAGAATTGAACAGTTTTTTATCCTTTTTTATTAAATAATATTGTTCATAACATAAGTAGACAATTTTGAAACTCCCGCTTTGTGTGCTTTGGTGAGCTGGCGCTATTTCAGCGATGCCAATGACTGAAAAAAGTTCGTCAAAAGTACATTTTCATTAATTTTCATGCTATCATGTTGGCATTAAAATTATTCCTTCAGACAAATAAGAGAAGCTCGAATAGCATTGAGTTTCATACCCCTGGTCAATCCTGCATTAAAGTTCCGTGTCCCGTATTATAGGAAATGTCCCGCATTATTACGTGAATTTTACGAGACCCGTGTGGCTATATGAAAAAGACTTTTTTTTGGCTCTTCAAATTCTACCCAAAACAAAGTTTTTTAGTTTAGTCGTTTGGTTTTGGTGTTCCTATTAATAAAACTTAAAAATATTGATTTATTTAGCTTTATACCCCGCCCCCCAGAAAAAAAAATATCTACGCCCTTGTGTGAAGCGAGCACATAATAGCAATTAAAAAAACTAGTACTGAAATCTAGCGGCAAATCCAGCCTCGTATGCAGCGAACTTTAAATTAAAATCGTTGCAACGAATATATCAAACCACTATATAGTATACAACCCAGCCCTAAATTTTAACGGCACATGCCAGCACAGATGATAATTTCAAAAACACCCGTTCTTTCCGTAGTTACAGCACCAGTCAATTCAACATATTACGATATTTTTTCATTGCAGAGCTACGGCTTCCCGTATAAACTGGGTCGTAATTTTGGAAAACAGGCTACGGCATATTTTTTTCTAGTTATATTAAGGATCAATCTATGTCCGTATTGTAACAAATTTTTCATTTTTTACTTTGTTAATTAATGGCGAATGCTTTTAAAAGACACTTTTTACGGTTTTTAAAATTTTTATAAAAATTTTTCTGCTAAAAAAATTAAAAAAATGGTACAATAGGGACATAGATTGATCCTTAATCTCCATAAAAATAATTTTTCATAATTTTATCTCTCGTTTTACGATCAGATTTATACGGGACCGCAGACCACTGTATTGCATTGAGAAAACCAGGGGAAACGGGCTCTTAACGCCATTTCGTATAAAACAACTGTTTGCGTTGTAGTCCAAAAAGTAACGCCATTATGTGTCCCAAGCCATTGTATGTTGCCGACATTCCAGTCTACGGTTACACATCATGTATGTCCGTATTTGAATGCAAATTTATTGGTTTCTTTAAAAAGTATCAATGAACTTGTATGTTTTCATGAACGCCTGATGCAATTTAAACTTGTTTTATTACACCATTTAAAAATTGTGTAGTAAAATATCTTTTATTGAATAATTCCTATATAAATGAACACTGTCTGTTGAACATATAACGATTATTGTACATATTTACGGGCACAAAGAACGAAATTGATATGCAACTCTCAATTGAAAATCGCTTTTTTGCTAGGGATCTACGCCTTAGGGATTGAGAATATAGATAGCGAAGGCGTCCAGGTTCTAATTCCAGAACTGATAGAAACACTAATTAAATTTCCAGTTTATTATTAAAATAAAATAAATAAAAAAAACTTTTAATATATCGCGTTTTTAAAAAAAACTATAAAGTATAAAATAATTTGTTTAAATTGAAGGATTTGAAATTTGAAACGTGGGGCGCATTATTTTATACTTTTTAGATCATTTTAAAAACGTGATATATTAAAAGTTTTTTTTTATTTAGTTTATTATTTTCTTTCTTTTAGTTTATAAAAACGTGGTAAAAACAAAAATACATCGTAAAAAATAAAAATAAATGGACCATCAGGGTTGCACGACGTTCTAATCAACTGAGCTACGGCCAATCAGCGGTAAATAAGTAAGAATGAATTATATGTATTTATTAAAATTTCTCTATTTCTTTTATTATTTTTATTCTTTATTTTAGTATTTTCTGGTATTCTCATCTAATTCTGAGTTGTGTTAAAAATTTCAAGTCTCTATCTCGTCAGGCAGTTAGTTTAAAATCAATTACAAAGTTCTGCTCGACATACTTACACGAAAAGCAAATTAATATAAACGTGGTAATAAAAAAAGTCAAATTGAAAACTTGAGTTGGGACTAGATTCACATAACCTTCGCTGCTTGTGACTGGTAGGACAATTTAACAAATGGCTCGTTTTATGTCCAGTTATGTCTAGTAAGGAAATAGCAATAAAAAATGGGTGCACATTTTCCTGGTGGCCCCATGCTACGATGCGTTTTTGTAACATTTTTAGACAAAAATTTGGTAGATAAATATTGAAGGATTAAGAAAATACTAAAAGTTGAATATAAATCGTTGGAGAGCCCATTTAGAATACTGTTTTAAAACCGTAACCGTTACGAAATTTTTCGTATACACATTTTAAAAGCAAAGTTATAACTTGTCAAATAAATATGTTTATTTGATATAAAAGTCACCTCGCTGACAATAAAAAAATCTGTTGGTTCGATACAATTACAAAAAGTCGAACAGAATCATATTATTAATTTTATAATATACAGTTAAATCTGACACCAAATCCAAACTGTTCATTATAAAATGGCACCAGGACGACCAACATCAATTTCGGCGTGGGCATAAAGGTATATCAATTATTTTTAATTATCCCCTTATGAAACAGCGATTTCAAAGTTATTTTAATAAACAGCCTTTATGTCAGCATGTGTTTTGTTTTTCGTGTGTAGGACGAAAACAAGAAACGATCGACCTCTTCTGTTCAGCACAGCTGTTCCATCTGTTTGATCAGCTGATTGTAATTCGATTGGACCAATAACACTCCACGTATGTAAATGATGATGCAGATCGCTATTAATTGACAATACACAATACAGATTATGCAATAAGTTGCTCTAAAAGGTGTCTGTGTATTTTGTTTATTGCATCATTTAATTTACATAATATAACGAAACGTAATGTTCTTTAAAAAATAAACATCAAAATTGTGACAGTATATCATCTTGAAATTGGGTACTATTTACATTTTAGAGCATCGATGTATAGGAGAGAATGGGGGAGCCCCGATCACCTTAGGGAATATATCGCTAAAATAATAGTATATTACACGCGCCATTATGCCCTTTTGGTCAGTGTGGTGTATACTATTTTACTTCATACCTCGGTCGTAAGTATGCTTAAATACATTAATTAATTAATTACTTATTAATTACACAAAAACACAGATAAATTCCAAGCAAGTAGTTTGAGATTATACGTAAACACACAAATTACAGCTGTTAGCGACTGTTAGCTAAAATGTAATAATGTTGCTGTGGAAACGACATCTGATGGGTAATTTTTTCTTTACTGCCGCCTGAACGTTAACGTACTTCCGGCATCAGTGCGTTTAATCCCACCAATGCGTAAATGTTTTTTTGACTTACAATTGATACCATATTTTTAACTTGAAGTCAGGTAATTCCTTGTTCCATAACTTTATCACGAACAGTTCTTCTCCAGGATATTTTTGGTCTTGTTCGGTATCCCTGTGGGTTCCAATCCAAGGCTCTTTTCGTTATGTCGTCATCTGTCTTTCCTATCCAATTCAATTTCCTACGTTTTATACAGATTTGTTCAAGACATGTTCGTGTCCAAAGTTCATTGTTCGATACGTGTTTGTACCATTTCACCTTTCCATAGTACTGATAGTTCTTCCAAATGATAAATTGCGCGTCATCTGCATACACGGTTTTTGACATAATTGCTAAAATAATGGCAGGATTTACTTCTGACTAGAGTTATAGTTTACCGTATTGCCGGATAGAACGCAACGCTGTTCTGACATCGCCAGCAATCGGGGCTACCCCATCGTCCCCTACTATTTTCAATATTCTTTTATTAGTCGAATTAAAAATTTAACAAGGATTAAGCAACGACTCAAAATTGATTTTTGTTGAGTTCTATTTAAAATTAAGTGATTAAGTACCTTATTATAATGATTGTGATTTAAATACCTATACCTAATGGACAGTTGTGTTGCAATTGACCATAAAAGTGCCCAGTTTTGCTTTCATTTATTTTTTTAATACAGAAATAAAATGACGGAATAACTGGAACTAATTTTGAAGTTAATTGAAAATCATAAAGACGATAGAAAGTAGCTTTTAATGATTTAATGTGTTATTCTTAAATGGTCAGACACCTCCAGTTAGACAAAAAATTATTATTTTTATCTTTTGTGCATCAGTAATAAAAAAATTTAAGTCAGAAAAAATATTTATAAAAGGGAAATAGGTCATTAACCATCACAATTAATCACTAATTAGAAAACTGGATTCTCGTAATGCGATAACGGCGGTAATTTCTTAGAAAAGAGAAAATTCTAACATTTTTTAAAAATAAAATTTATATTGTTGTAAATGACACATTAGTGTACAAATCTGGTTGATTTACTGACTTGTTAACGAGTCAGTCTGTAAGTATTTAATAACAACTAGATTTAATCATAAAACTCATTTCCCGCATTTGGTTAAATAAGTTCCTGAAACTTTTACTATAATTATAATAAAAAACGAACACGTTGTCAAATGTAAAATATCTGCAGTAAAACCCCAAAATTTATTTCAAAAAATCAATACCGACGAACATGACTCAAAGAGGTACGACGTTAGGAGACATTCAAGTTCAAATCTTTCATTGAGGCTATCTTCACTTCAAAGAAATGCCAAAATCGATCATGAACTTAGATAGATAGATATTCTTTTATTTGCATCTCCAAAATAAAAGGGTGCAATACATCAAATTTGCCCACCACCAGTCTCACATGAACCTAGCAGCTTGTGATCTAAATAGCAACATGAAAAATACAGACATAACCTCAAAGTTTTTTCAGCTTTGTCAGTTATTCAAAGATTTTAAGTTTTGCGTTATTATTGCGTCACACCTTACGAAAGATACACTTCCGTAACATTAACAGAGATTTGTGGGAACCCAGTAAAAATGTTTACACATCAAAATAACAGTTTCAGTCGGGATTCGAACAAGCGTCCTACCGCATTTGTTTTTCGGTTTTGTAATACTAAAGGTCCGTTCATAACAGAACTATTTCCTTTTAAATAAAACATTACCTCAACCCACACGGGTTTGAGAACAATTTAATTTTGATTATAATGTCGCGACTGTATACGAAAACAAAACACTGCACCGAGAGACAACAATGATATTAATGACAAGTGAAGTGACAGTGAAACAAAAGAGTAACGGCGAGAGCGTAGACAAATGAAACACAGTGCGTCGCTGCGGTGGGCGAGAATCCGGGCGATGTTAACGCCCGATATGGACACGACATTAACAGTGTACCCGGTGCGACTCTCCGCGTTCTTTCTGCACTTATTTTACACCATCTCGGCTAATTATATTGTCGGCAATTCGTATTAACACTGACCGTATATAGGCTGTTAAAAAAAAAACTGTGGCTTGTTAACGTACTCAGGTTTCACACGCTATATACAAATATGCTTAAAACCATATATTTAATACCCTCTATACTGCTAGCAAAGATCGGGAGAAAGACTTAAACACTACGGTGCAGATATTTATACGTCTGTCTCACTTATTATACTCTGAGTCTCATACGCATGTCCGTGAATGGATCCGCGTCAGTTTGCACATGGAACTAAGCTGTGAAAAGGAGGTGGCTACTGGCTTGCTCTATTCCACTTACTAATTGCCCCACTACAGACGCGACACTTGCGCATAACGGGTCAAGTAAATATAAACATGGGCCACCCCTCCACTTACGGCCACTAGCAATATAAAAATTATAAAATATATGCTTAAAACATATAAACTTCTGTGAATACAAGTTTTTCATGTTAGAGAACTATTTTTGACTTTTTTTCAATTTAGAACTAATTGGGAAACGGTCAGTTTTATGACAAAAAAAAAATTAGCCGTCGTGCGACGCCTACTAGGTGTGGAACATATACATTTAAGCAAAATTCTAGCAACTAAATTTCGCCCCGTCAACTTCCAGTGACTAAATATCGCCTATTCATCCTGTAACTAATACAAATTGTGTTAAGTATCCTATATAGTCGGATAATGCGCTCGTGCACACACACAAGAGAGTAGAACGCGGTGGCGTAGAGGGGGCAAGACGTTTGTACTGATAAGCGCGCCAATAGATGTTCCACGTCATAAGAAGTTTCATAAATACATTTGCTCGATTTTATAGAGGAACATGGCGGCTACCATAAAAATTAATAGCAACAATTATCCACAGCTAATAAATAATATTATAGTAGGTACGTTCCGGAAATTTGGAGGTTATAATTATCAAAAAATATTTACGACTCTAATTTTACAAAATATTGTTGAAGTACCCGCTGTGACGTCTTGTACACAATATAATAGTTTATTATAAAGATAATTAGTAATTATTTAATACAGCTAAATCAACGGACTATATCAAAATTGTAATTGGATAATAGAAAATGAGTTGACTGACCAGACAATATGTGTGAAGTTAAACGTATGTTCCTGTTCATTATTAAAAGCAGGGACGGATTAAGAAATATTTTACGGTTCCAGACCGAGAATTCGGGCATTCATTTTTTCCATGAGCTATCAATCAGAATCGTTTCTAACTACCGCGATTAAAAAATAGCCAATTTTATTTTCTTATATATACGTCAAATGCAAACTATATTCGCACAATTAGTGTTTCGCGTCTTTTATAGTCAAATTTTGGGACCTTTTTAATCCTGATATTTTTTTTATTCTTTTTCTCAATGTTCACGATTTTCCTCAGATTTCTCTGAACGATCTTTTTGGGTAAGGATGGAGGACAGTAAAATTAAGAAATAATACATCATATTGTTACACGCTCCCTGTTGGGACGACAGAATTTCGTGAGACAACAATCGGCTCGTCATTCTAACAATGACACACGGATTGTTGTGGGACAACAATTGGCTTGATAGTTTAAACAATAACAATATACGTAGGTAAAAAAGGGTTTATTGCCAAATTCCAGACAACAATGAATGCAAGAAAAAGAAAGAACTATCCAGCGCGTATATATACCACAGCGATAGCTCAGTGGGAGACAGTCATACATTGTGCATCATCGAGTTAATAGTCGACAAATAGTTGTGACATAAATTGACAGTCAGTACCTACCGTGAACAGTACTGAGGTACCTGCTGAGATAAATAGATAAATGAACTGTACATAATAAATATAATATATATTATATGTAATATGTAAATAAATATAATATAATAAATAAGTGTGCTAAATAAATTTTGGTGTTCCTGTGTTGTAAATATTTTGTGTGCATAAATAGTGACTTTGTATTCTTTATTACGTATTCTTATATTTTATTAGTTGGAATTTGTTGTTTTGTTTCTGTTTTAGTTTGTTTGTTTTGTTAACGTTTCACTATTGTAAATAAATATTTTCCACCACGAACAAGAACAGTTTTGTTACAATATTATGTATTGCTGACTTCATGGTCCATTAAACTTTCTTTTGACACCCTACACAATGCCCTTGAAAAAATTTTTTTTTTTTTTAATTCCGAACTTACCCACTAAAATTAATTCTCAGAATCAAAATTCAACGTGTTATACCTGTTCACGTCTGTAATTGGGCCACCACACTTGCCAAATTTAGAATTTTAACGTCAAATACAGTCAAACCTGAATTGACAACTGGGTAAGCGAGAAAACTTTCTATAAGTGAGAGCAGGTAGCGTTTTTGTAACCCTCTAAAACCTCTATAAGTACGAGAAACAGAAAGACGTTTTTCACTCATGGACCTCTATGACTGTGACTACTACTTGCCTGTACCTCTATAAGCTAGAAACTCGGGTTAGTGAAAAACCTCTATAAGTGAAAAAGTGATCGCGGTCCCTTGAACTCTTGCATATCCACGTTCAACTGTAGTTTCAGAGAGAACGGATTGATTAGGTTTTCATCGCCTTTGATAATGTCTACGGCAGTTGTAGACAAAACTTCAGGTAGAAATACTAACTAACCACGGCCTACAAGCCCGGAAACAATGAATGTTTGATTCCATTAGAGTTTTGTTTTGCGCGAAGCACTAAAAAGAATTCTACACTTAAAGAAAATAACTGAGACAGATTCCCCTGGGTCCGTGTCTGGAGTGTTAGTGTCTGCACGCCACCCAGGACGTTTGTCGCGCTATGTTTTATGGCCCCGGAGGTGTGTTTAAGGTTATATAATCTAAGTATCTGAGGCCAGCAACACCTGAATTATACAATGTCTCGTACCTACAACGAACGTATGTATCTGAAGTTTATCTTCCCTAAGTTATAATCACAGTGCGCTATGTCTGTGACAAAAGGATTGTTTACCGTCGGATGTTTTGTGTACCGCTATGTCGCGACAGGTGGAATGGGACAGTCAGGTGCTTTATCATAAGCCGTATTATAACACAGTACTTTTTATTGCCATACTATGGTACAAGAAGAACGAAAAATACCGACAATTTTTCATAGGAAAAAAATTAACATTAAATTATATACAAAATATATAATAGAAGAGTACTAGCGGTTCGCAGCCCCGGATCTAGGGGGGGGGGGGTTGCAAACCGGGGCACCCGCCCCGGCGCCAGTTTCAGGGGGCGCCAAATTCATAATAGAATATGGTTGAAAACCACACCCAATCTGTCCTTTTTCCGATTTACTCAACCTGCTTGTTTTCTGACGATTTCTTGTTCACGAAAAATGCCAACCATTATATACCTATTTGTGGGTTTTTTTTAAGTAATTTATCTCAAACGCTGGAGAGAGGGGGCGCCATTATCAAGTTTCTGCCCCGGTTCGACAACATCCTAGATCCGGGACTGGCGGTTCGTTCCGGTTACACTCGGGTGCGATAGATATAATTCTGATATATTTGAGCATATTCAACCGGATTTGCTTCTGAACTAATAGCTTTGAGAGAATTCTGCCAGATGTCGCTACTTGGTACCTACTAAAACAGTTTTTTTTTGTTTGCTTCTGAACTAATAGCTTTGGGTAAATTCTATTAGATGTCGATACATATTACCAGTTTTTTTTGAGAAAACACCGTAATTTTTTACAAAATATTTAATAGAAACTATACTATAGCGTAACTTGCACCATGCAAGACACATTTAGATTTTTTTTTTTAAATCGGTTCAGTGATTTTGGAGATTAGCGCGACCGAAATTGTGACACGACAATTTTATAAATATAGATATATTTCAGTAGAATTGAAATTTCGTTAAACAGACGATTACGCAGATGCAGTCTGAAGAATTTTATTGAAACACTCCCATCGAGGAATGTTTCATCTCGTTTCTTGTACGTCAAATCATTTATGGCCCATCCTACAAAATTTCATAATCTGATTTTTCGATATTTATATAATACTGGCCACTGACCGCGAAACACAGTAGTGGGATCTTCAGCTCCACCATATTACCTACATTTCAAGTATTTTCTCAGTTAAGCTATTCGATTTATCCATATCTGTAGTGATCTTCTATTTTAGTTGTATTCTCGATGAACTTTTGGTCAACTCTAGTTGAACACTTTTCAATAATATGTTCAAAATTTCTCCGATTACTGATATAAAGTCCTCTCATGACAAGATACAATCAGTACAAATTGTTCTTGTAGAGTAAATTGCGCTTGATGTTTCTTTTTCAACTTAAAGAGAAATCCAAGATAAAGTTACGTGTGTAAAAGAGAAGCACAGTAAACCACATACTGCATAATATACCTACGTAGTGCATGCAAGTTGGCAGCCAAAAGGCAAAATCGTTTATGTCGAAATTTTTAACAATCTTTTTCATATCTTTGATTAACGTCTGAATAGAACTCTTCAAATAAATAAAATTGTCGACCAATTTTTTTCAGACCATATATATATTTTTTTCATCTTAACAAAAAGCAAGGAAGAAATTAGAGGAAACGGCTTTAAAACAAAACTGATTTTGATAGATCTTAAGTTAAGAAATACTTTTTAAGAATGATGTGCCGTGCATCCACTTATTATTATTTAATTTTGTAGCGGGGCGCCATGAAACCTGGATGCCCTGGCTTTACGTCAATTCTGTCTGGAGATTCGAACAATGTCATCTAAATAAATTCGAAATGGTAAGGTCACCACTGAGAAGTTATTTAAGGCCGATGCTTGCACCGAAAGAATAGAATAGAATAGTTCTTTATTAATTATTATAGAGCAAAGTCGTCAAAACAATTAGAAGAAATAATCAGATTACATCTGAGATATTATAAGGCACATTTCAAGTAAATAAAATTGTCGACCAATTTTTCTCAGACCATACGATATATTGACAAAAAATAATAAAAATACAAATCAATATAACACAAGATGACGTTTCGAGCCGGATTTGGACTTCTTCAGAAATATCTAAAAAATATAAAAATTAATTAGTATTAAGTAATTTATTATCTAATAGATTGCACGCAAGATTGAAACTGAAGAAAATCCAAATCCGGACCGAAACGTCATCTTGTGTTATATTGATTTGTATTTTTATTATTTTTTGTCAATATATCGTATGGTCTGAGAAAAATTGGTCGACAATTTTATTTACTTGAAGAGTTTTATTCAAGCGTTAATCAAAGATTTGAATTACCTATAAGGCACAGTTCCTACAAGATATGCTTTTCACTTTTTTTTTAAACTGGTTGCCTTTAAAACATTTTTTTTCTTGCTGTAAGGATTGAAACATTTTGAGTCCTGTATAAGAGACTGATTTCTCAAAGAAGGCTGTTTTATGGTCGAGAATAATCTTTGTGTTGCGGATATGATACTTATACATTGCGATTTGAGGATTAGGTATTTTCTAGCTAAAGAAAGTTCTCGGATAGATCAATTGTGTATTTCAGCGAATTAATCGTGCGACAAAAAGTAGCCCTTAGATTGAATATAATACAATAAGACAATAGTGAACGAATGTCGTTGACACGAAGTTTCCAACAATCAAAAAGGACCTGCGTTTACTATTGGATTTCAGGAACAACTTTCAGCCTTCTAGAATTAAGAATGTCGTTTACTTTTAGAAATCTTCAGTAGTTGAATTAAATCTACTTCGTAGTAGAATAAATCTTTTTTTTTAATTGAAAATCTGACATGAGTCGAGTTTGCCTTTTGGTCACAGACTTAATGTGTGTGTTTAGATTAAAACGTGGGCCCCATCGACGAGCCCTATGGTACTCGATTTATATATGTGCATGTGTGAGAGAGTTAATTTGCATATTTTGCTCTGATGCAGTCGCTGCAGCAGAAAAGAACACCTGAATGTGCACTTTAAAAGGACTTCCACCTGCGCAAACCTTGTATGCAATTTACCAGATACAGTGTTCAAAGCTGACGTCAGATTCCGTTAGACGGCGACACTGTCGACTTACATGAAATATATCAAAGTAAATATTAAGAAACATCTTCTATCACAATAGATAAAAATTAAAATTAAAATTAAAATGTGTTTTTATTTAGAAATTTCATAAATTTTATAAGGTTCAAAAAATCTAAAGTATATCCGACACTATTGAACTTCTCAAAACGATGATCAGTCTCTTTCCATATACATACCTATGCGCGAAAGTAATGCGCTGGCTGGGTCCAGGTTTGACGTCATCATATATGGATGAAATTAATACATTTTTTAAATTCTTGTTTACAAACTAGATGAAGGCTATTATAACGAAATATTTATTTTACAATGTTTGTGTATAATAATTAATAATAATAATAATGCGTTTAACGTCCGTTTCTCAACTTTATGTCATAACAGACGCCATTTCGCATCGTTACTATTTTTCCGTTATTTTCTACATTTTTTCTACTTCAACTAAGTATTAGCAATGGGCGAAAGAAGAAATTTTAGGACGTTAAGATAAGGTAGGCTAATTTTGAGCATAGAAATTTGACAGGTAATCGGCCATGGCCTTGAATCAAGAACCATTCCGATATTTATCTGGAATTATTGAGGAAAACCATGGAAAACCTCAACAAAATGGCCGGTACAAAAATCTCGGCGAGAAGCAGTAGGAATAACTCCTGGCCACATCTGCCTCCGCCGGGATTCGAACCCGGTACCTGACGAATGCGAGTCTAGTGCTCTCACCACTACGCTACACCGCTCAATGTTTGTGTATATGTAAATGTAGGTACACTGTTCAAAATGATCAAATTTTGACAGGCGAGACAATCCTATTTGACAATACCAGTCGTGCTATAATTATTATTATACGTTATGTGTCTGTTTTTTATAATTTTTTGCACATTTTAGTTTGTAGTTTCAAAACCCAATCTTTTTTTGATACTACGTTGCATCAAAATTAAGATGTAAACAACCGAACGTTATTAATTATAATACGGATATCGATTGTCAATTGTCTACGCTAATGTCTCAGTAAGCTGTGATCAAAGAAGAAATATTGTGATCTAACCTTCCTTCTTCAACTTAACATGAAATCTATAATTTTCAATAAGAAAGAAAGCCAGGCCAGCGCAGTGCAATGCCGTGCGGTGCAATGTTACACGCTGCAATGATGCCGCGTAGTAATTTATGATTATTACTTACAAATCGTCAGTATCTGTCGTAGTAGTGAGATGTCCTCAAGCACTGTTTTGCAACACACAACAATGTACTTATACTTTCTTGGAAGATCGCACGCTATGACGGTTTTTTTTTTAAGTAAAACTTCTTAAGGTTTGAAATTTGCGAACGGACTACTCAGTGAGTTGGCGTTACGAACAAATGTGACACGTTTTTGCGCGGCCTACTAAATCTGTGTATGCAGTTAATACGTCTGTTCACCGACAATGGCAACTGTGAATAATTCTTGTATCCTACTAGATCAGGGGTCGGCAACCTGCGGCTCGCGAGCCGCATGCGGCTTTTTTGATGTAAAGTTGCGGCTCTCCAGTTCCATACACAAAAAATAATTATATAAACCCATAAAAATCGTTCAATCGAACTATCTAGAAAAAAGCAAATACTATAATACTGAAACGAAAATGTTTAGTGGCTCTTTAAAAACTGGGAAATTTTGTAAATTGTAACTTTTGGCTCTTCCATCTCAAAAGGTTGCCGACCCCTGTACTAGACACAAAAAAATTTCATAATTTTTTATTCAACTCAACTATTTATTTATATTTTTTTGTACTTCAAAGTTTAAACTCAACCGGAAGTTTTTTCAAATGGCTACATATACTTTTTTTACATGATTTTTTCCTCTATAAATGTATTTAAAATTTCCATAATAAAATATTCGAGAAAAACGTTATCAATTTATTAAATAAACCGATTAGTAATAATTATTATTGATAGCACTCCACACATACGTAAATATTAATAATAATTATAACTGTTTGTCTAATTAATAAATCGATAAAGTTTCTCTTCAATATTTTCTTATGTAACCGTATGAAAATTTTAAATAAATTAGAATAAAAAATAGCGATTTAGTAAATGTAAAAAGTATATGCTGTCATTTGAAAAAAAAACGGTTGAGTTTGAAGTACAAAAAATATATTTCAGCAGTTTCCAATAGTAAATTTCACAGTTGTGTGAAAAAACCCTGAAAGTCTTAAAGCTTATTGGTTATTAAATAATTACTTGAATTTAAGAATGCTTTAAAACAAGGCTACTCTAAGGTACCGCTGGAATCTGTCAAAAATTTCAAACCGAAATAATTTATTACTCTACACATATTCAGGATGGACTAAAGATAACAATTCGAATCATAAATTCACTACAGGCGTGAAAACTAGCAATTATTAATTAAGATTTATAGCAGAACAAACCATTATAATAATTACTAATTCAGCATCCGCTCGCAATCCTCGTGAGACACTTGACGCTGATTGCTTAAACATTAGCTTAATAAGATATGATGGAATAAACAACTAAAGAAAACCAGCACACAAATAACTAATTACTCGTTTTTTATCGTCTAGATAATAAGAAAAACTATTTAGCTAGAAATGATTAGAAGCATTAATTTTAGTGTTCTGTGTAAATTTTTCTCTAAAAATATTTTGCACACAGATAGAGTGTGGCGACCCAATCACAGACGTGAAGCATAAAAAGTTGAATTTTGATTCTGAGAGTTAATTTCAGGAGGTGGAGTGGAAAATGAAAAAAAAAACTTTTTCTTTATATGTACTTCGATCAAAAGTAGGTACATACTTTTGGCATCAATTGTAAGGCAGAAAGTCTAACATTTACACATTGGTGAGAAGTACGTACGTTCGGGCGGTAGTAAAGAAAAATAACCTATCAACTGTTGTTTAGATGTCGTTTCCATAGCAACCCTATTTCATTTTAGCTAATAGTCGCTGTCATTCGTGTTTTTATGTAATTAATAAGTAATTAATTAATTAATGTATTTAATAAGCGTACATACGACACAGGTATGAAGAAAATAGTATACAACACACTGGCCAAAAGTTTGTTCGCCTCGGGCATCATGACGGGCAGTGCAAAATATCAAACTTTCGGCCCTTGTGGCGTAATATATGCTATTTTCAAAAACATCGTGTAAGGTGTCAAATGAAATGGAAGTACCTACGAATTCAATAATATATTTGTTGTGTTCATATTTTTTCATTTTTGATTATTTTTTGGGGAAAAACGCTTAAAAATTGCTGTTCCATGCCCAAACTACGTGAAGGATCCGTTCAGTAAATAAAAAGCTTGTAAAAAAAAAACGAGCGCTCAAACATGGTGGAAACGAATAACAAGATCTTTACATTTTATACTGCATTTATTCCATCGATTTATTACCACCGCATAGTTCTTATCTGAATAATAAAACTCAAACAACACATTGTTATCTCAACTATTGCCTTAAGTTGTCGTCTTATCTTTGAGAATTCATTAAAACACACGCCATTATTGGATAATACGCATATTACTTCAAAACAAACGTTTATATTTGCATAAAATGGAATACAAACCTATTTTATGCAAACGTGCATAATTATTTGTTAGAATTTATTTCTTCAATAAATAAAATTATCGACCATTTTTTCAGACAAATATATTAACAAAAAATATAAAAATTAATACATTAACGTTTCGGTCCAGATTTTGAGCTTCTTCAAAACTGATCTAAAAAAATAATTAATATTTATATTTTTTAGATCAGTTCTGAAGAAAATCAAAGTCCGGACCGAAACGTTAATGTATTAATTTTTATATTTCATGTTAATATATTTGTCTGAAAAATTGGTTGATAATTTTATTTATTGAAGAGTTCTAATCAGACGTTAATCAAAGATTAGATTTTTATTTCTCTTCATATTTCGATCTTGCAATATCAAATATTTTTTAACATTAAATCTGTTCTCTTCAATCTACATATAACTTAATTTTATTGGCAATAAAATTTTTAATCATAAATCAATTGTTTTATTGCTCATAGATCACTCACGAACTTATTGGATAAATAAGTATTGTCGTATTATGCACACAATGCCCATTATAATATTTACAGCAGATAAAATAAAACAGTAGCTCATATAAAAATGTATGTTCACAACACTATCAACACTAATAGGACAGCAGTAAACATTTTTTGAGCTAATTAAGGGACCACTCAACGTTCTACAGGCTGGAAAAATGTTTCGTACACCTTCTTATGAAATAGTTGCTTTTCATGTCTTTATAGCGATAATATTATCCATTTTACAACTTGTGCTATAATGGCCATATTCACCGAACATAGGTAGTTATTTATTCGGTTCATTTGTTCTTCAGGTAACTATTCCTCAGAATAAATAGCGACATCTATTCTGTCTTACTTCGCGGGTATAAATATTTATTCGCCTGATAATAATGGCCGCCACATAGATCATAATACCTAACGTATAAACGTGGAGTATTATATCTACAGTTGCTCTTGTGAATTTATTTGTGTTGTTTATTAACCTTTTGTGAAGTGTATTGTAAAACACTAAAGTTAGTGAGTTTTGTGTCCAATTGGATAAGGATAAAACACTATTATTTTGTGAAACTTTATTTTTGACGTTTACACTAACCCCATCGGTCGGATTTTTGGGTGAACGTCAAAATATACAACAAAAAGAGCAAGGAGTATAGTACAGTGTATATTTATTCTTTAACTAACTTTTTACCTGATAATTTGCTTGGTGAATAGAAAGTAAATTTTATTCTAACGTATAAATTTGTTGCAAGATTAGTAACTTCTATCTTCTATAGTGTTTGGTGAATTTGGGCGTAAGTAAAACAAAAAAGTGATGATATTGCCAATTCAACAATAATTTCCAAAAGCGTCGTATCTGTTAATAAATTACATACATTTTACAATTAATAATAATAATAATGTTTTAGCGATTATTACAATGTTAAGAGAGACGTAAACATTAAACGCTAAAAATAATCGCATAAAGCAACCAGAATTATTAAAGTAAAAGAAGTGGCGTTAATTGACTCTTAGACTGTGAACAAGGGTAATAAAGCCGCCCACCCGACATTCAACCCGCATTATCTGCCATGCTCATTTTGTTGCAACGCCAATTAAGGGATGAAAGCATGCTTTGCACTCGTTTGTTTGAACGTTGAAGGGCGCCGCCAGCCTAAACCTTCATGACGACGAATTTATATATTCTACGAATACAATACGTTGAAATATATATCGTAAAGCTGCAATCGCAGTACGTTTTTGTATCCGGATACAAAGCAATGTTTAAGTTTTTTTTTTTTGGTCCACGTTCTGCTGGGTTCATACTTTCTTCAGCATCTTAAAATTATTATCTATAAGCTCGTGAAGAATTTATGGAATATGCCCAAACGTTGATCAATCAAAAATAGCTATTATATTTATCCTGGGTTGCAGAAAGGATTGTCAAAAAATCTTATATGACAAGGACTTAGATTGTGAACATACATATTTCTCTATATGAAAAGCATAGTAGAGTTTTAAATCGATCCTGCTCGAAAAATAATTGATCGATACTTTTCTTGTTTGTATACACTATAACATGCATTTAGGATCGTTTTTTTGTGGTAATGCGCGACTTGATATCCGACAAAATACTATCTTGACTAAATATCCCACGGGCAAAATACCCCCGATATAAAAACAATTACGGGGTCGTGTCGATGCGATGATGTTTTTCTTTGCGCATTGAAAAAGGGGAGGCGTTTGGGGAAATTCTTTAAAAAACAATCACGGGGTCGTGACGATGCGAAGGCGTTTTTTTTTGCGCATTGAAAAAAGGAAGGCGTTTGGGAGGTATTTTTTAAAAAACAATCACGGGGTCGTGTCGATGCGATGGCGTTTTTTTTTGCGCAGTTAAAAGGGGAGGGCATTTAAAAAACCATTACGGGGCCTTGTATACAAAGTGATATAGTAATACAGTAATTCTACACCAGTTTTGTTGATAGGATATTTTGTCGGGGGATGAAAACGCGCAGAATCGTTTTTTGTGCAGTGATAACGCACCTTTATTAAACAATATTGTGCACGCACTTATTTATGCCAATTGCTTTAAATCAAATATATCAGTTGCACTACCAAAATAACTAGTGCAGCAAACGGTCTCTCTGTGAAGCGACAGATGCGAAATAATACAAAGGCGAAACAAACAAAACAAAGATTTCGAATTTTTGGAATCGCACGAACGTGTGGATACGGCCTTTATACACACAATATGACGTAGTTTGTATAACAATATGTCCCTAAGCCACGCACGTATAGGGGTGCCCAATAGATATTTAAAACAGTCGCGAGTCATGTTTGAAATTTATTGATTATTGCAGAAATCATGCAAAACACACGATAGCAAAAATGGTCTTTCCTTCTGATTATAAAATGTATTAAAAGTAGAAAAAGAATTTAAAGAAAAAAGAGGTGCGTCGTTTCGTGGCTGGGACTTTTTCCTTCCGCCTCTCGCCGAGAAACGGTTTTCCATGGTTTCCCTCAATAATTCCAGATAAATGATGGTTCCCTTATTCAAGGCCATGGCCGATTACCTGTCAAATCTCATATGATCAAAATTTGTCTACCTTACCCTAATGTCCTAAAATTGCTTCATTCGCCCATTGCGATTAATTAAGTGGAAGTTTAAAAATGATGGAAAATAGTAATGGTGCGAATGGCGTCTGTATGACATAAAGTCGAGAAGCGGATGTTAAACGCATTATTAAATAAAATTGTCGACTATTCAGACGTTAATCAAAGATTTTAAACGCATTATTATTATTAAATTCTAATTTTAAACAATATATAAAAAAGCAAAATTATTACATTAATAGAAAATGCCATATATTTTCAACCGATTTTACACACGTATTTTCAAGTTTTTAGTCCCTATTTATTTAGTCTCGTCCTACACTGCTCAGCCGCCAATGGAAAAATACGTTAGACAAATCTTAAACCTTAGATTTATAAAAGTTATTTTTCCTGATTGATCTATGCGTGCCACGAAGTGAGGATGAAGGTGACATTGAAAATACACGAGTAGAATAGTGTCGACTGGTTGAAAATACAAAAGTTGTGCACCCCTTGATAAACGTCAGTTCTATTGCATTTTGGCGTAATTCAGAGAAACATTTCGCTTTTATTTTTACAAGCACATTCAGAGGGGATCACAATTTTATGTTTATTTTGCTGCCATGCGCACAGCCTCCTCCATTCTTTGTTTCCTTTTAAAACATCGTTTCTTGTTTATGACAATATTATTGTTGCTATACAGCGGCATCGCGTGCCACGCCGTTAATTTATATTCATGAGATCTGTTCTGGGAGATACACTTCTTTTTTATTTTTATTAATAATTCCGAAACAATTCACATAGTGCTCTTTGTTTCTTTATAAATCGAAATCCGATTGAACTGTTGTTTCCAAAAATACTGCATGCTTTTCACGCTGATCAATCTCATTTAACACGCTTATAATATTACCTTGACCTGTATGTATGTATGAATGAATGTATGTAAAGAAATCTTTCAGCGTATTTTTTGCCAAATTTAAGTAGTCTGATTAATTTGAAAATTTGCACACGTGTCAAGGGCCGATGACAATACAATTATTTCATAAAAATAAATTTGAAATTAAAAATTTTGAAAAAAATTCAGAGCCTATATATGTATATGTTCATAGGCCCTGAAGCTGAAAATAAATTTTTCGAAACGTTGGCCACTAGCGTAACATCGGTAAACCTTATTTATTTATGATCCTCAACCAAAACCTTCCTTCATCGTATTATTATTTTAATAACGCATGTGTACTGTGTAGGCGTTTGCCGGTTTGGGCATCGGTACTGAAAAAACAAAAATTTTAATTTTTTGTTAAAAATAGCCGTGTCATGAAATTGGATGTCAACCAAATAAATTTTTCATTATTAATACATTATATTATCAAATTTCAGATTAGAATTAGAAATTACTTCGGTTGTATCCAATCCACGCTCAGTTATGGAATTGTATGTTAGGGTAACTCCACGCGTATTGGCGATATACTTATTGTGCAAAAAAGAATAATTAGACTGATGTCGTTTTCAAATTATAGATACTTTTGCCGCCCTCTGTTTAAAAAACATCAAATTTTAACAGCCATTTCTTTATATATTTATAATTGCTTAACGTATGTTAAATCAAATATTAACACATTTTCGAAAGTTAGCGACACTACTTGTCACTTTCTACGTAATAATGATCAGCTAACAATTTCGAAGCACCATTTAAATCTGTTTGCTAAAGGCCCAAATTCAATGCCTATAAAATTATATAATCAATTACCGGCTAATGTTAAATCCATCAATAGCCTATCTTGTTTCAAACGCACCATCAAGCGTCTCTTAATTCAGCACACTTTTTATTCAATTCAGGAATTTTTTTCGACCTCATTGTAATTTCTATGTTTGACTTGTTCCACACATTTATGTCAACGGAATAAATAAACTTTATTATTATTATTATTATAAAACTCAATAGATGAAGATCGAGCCAAATCGGGATCTTAGACTATAATGATAATAACACTTAGGCATGGAAAAAGAAAAGTGACACAGCGTGGATATCGAATTTATAAATCATTAAATACGCGTTATGTCGATTTCATTGAATTGTGAAAAAAAAAATGTCCAAAGCGGTAGTAAAAGGCCAGTACTTAATGCGATACGATCTTTTGGCAGCTTGTAAGTAAGTAACTTTCATGTAGTCCTGTACAACAGTTTGTCACCTCTCTAAACACTCTTTAGTTACAAACAGCTGATGCTATCACGGGAACTTTCTACACCAGGCTACAGGCAGTGTTGGACTCCTTCAGTTCAGCAAGAAGTGGGCGGTCGTATGCTTAATGCGGTGAAATAGTGTAAAATTACATTATATTGTGTACGACGTATAGAGAGATAGACATAAGATGTCATACAGATGATCTAAAAGTTACAAACCACTACGATCGCTTGCGTCAAAAAAATAAAAATGTTCATGATTTTACCATTCCAACCCACAAATGGAGAATGGTAGTACTAGTTTAGGGCATAAATCACTTTTCAAAATTTTACAATGTATTCGTTTTGAGGTCCACCGAATCCAAAAAACATTTTTAGAAAAACTCGGTGCGTCTGTTTGTCTGTGAGCACGATACAGGTCAAAGACATGAGCGGAATGAAACCAAATTTTGGGAGGATGTTTAATATGCAAATATGAAGAGCTCCGTTGTTTTTGGGGCAAATCGGCGCATGCTATAATGGTGTTTTTTTATATATATATATATATTAATTGTATACTTTTCATAACTGCTTTTTATTCTATTTATTTTTTCAAGAAAGTTTCATTAAACATTTTTTTTCTAAACTGTCAAATTTTGAAAATAAAAAAATCAGCTGTCTTTTGTTTTGTAGATCTGTCAGAAATAAACTAGTTAAGCAAGCTTTGATTAAAATCTTTATTTATTGAAAAGCTTTGATTAATTTTTACATTGCGTGGGACATATTATATCGGTAGGTAACCATGGCAACGAATAGCAAATATCATATTATTTAATACTAGTCATTACTCGCGTCACCTCTCGCGATATCAGAAGTTTTATATTTTTTATTATACTACTAGCGGTCCCGCCCGGTTTCACCCGGGTGCAAAAGAACGAATGAGGGAAGGACATGAGTACGCACGTTCATCTTAGTTTACCGACATAAATGTTGTGTCCAAATTTAATGATGATCGGTGTTACCGTTCATGAGTTTTTGTCGGACGGACAAATATTGAGTAATATTTTGCAACATTTTTCATTGATGCTCCGCTCCTATTGGTCGTAGCGTGATATTATATAGCATATAGCCTTCCTCGATAAACGGGCTATCCAACAAAAAAAATGTTCAATTCGAACCAGTAGTTCCCGAGATTAGCGCATTCAACCTAACAAACAGACAAACTCTTCTGCAGCTTTATATATTAATATAGATATCAAATGTCAACATTTTGAAGTTGGAATGATCCCGTCGCCCAATTAGCCTGAATTTTTTTTAATACAATGCAAAAATTTCGATCTTTCTGACGTCTTATGGGGTTTCCCTTCCGTCTGAGCACGTGCCACTCTGTTGTTACGGCCCTGCTATTCTACATGCGTGGTGCGAACTGACTCTCTCTCCTATCAGACGTACTTTGGTCGGTCGGTATATATTTTGCATGACATTTATGATCGTCTGTAGTCTGTACAGTATATAACCCCACATGTCTCGTGCAATACCGCGCGATACTGTGGTCATCCACATATAGAATGCTTCATTACTTTCTCACACGTTTACTCATTTAGCAAAGCAATTCCTTAATTAAGTACATTTCTATTGCACATACCGCTAAACTAGCGGTATGTGCTTTATTATCGCTTTGTGCGTCAGAGCTGACTTTCGTTCATATAAGAAGTTATATCTAAGTTAATTTCACACGAAATCCATTCAAATTGAAGCTTTTTGAAAAGAGGAGATTCTAATCTATAAAATAGAACCATTTTTAAATCAATTTGAGTTCATAAATACTATTAAAATTGTAATTGAAAATCACAAACAGCAGAAGGTCCTGGGTTCGAATCCTTACGATATCATTGATTTTTTTCTTTTTTTTTTCTTTTTATTTTGTTTTATTTTATTCCACTTGATATTAATTATATATTATATTATGTATAGTTCTTAATTTTTTTTATTTTTGCAAACTTAAAAAAAAATATTTTTTCAATTTTTAATTATTTATTTCTTTAAATTTTTAAATCTTGTTAAATTTATTAAAAATATTTTTTAATTGTTATTTTTTTATCATACAGTGGAAAATTGCGGGATGTGCACTTTTGGTTTTGCCAACTATTTAATTATTACTCTTTGTTAATTACATATATACAAAAAACAGGTATGCAGAAAAACATAGACATCTTAACTTAAATTTTCCGGATATTAGTTTTCAAGATGTCCATTAATAATCCATTAGGAATTTTGTCTCGCATCAGAATAATGGATTATTTCTGCCAAAACGTTGACTTAGTCAATAAATAGTATATTACACCACAAGGGCCGAAAGTGTGTGTATATACTATTTTTCTTCATACGCACGCTTAAGAGTATTCGTCCCTGCAAACACCCCTGCACCCTTCATCTCAAATCTTTTCCCCTCGCCTAAAAACGGTTCGCGCTCTCCCGACGCTATTTTTAAAGCTAGAGGGTTCTGGTAAACGCCAAATGAAAGACAAAGAATCAGACTACAGATCCTTCAGGCGAATTTTTTGAAAAAAAAATTCCTGAAAAAACTTACAACCTTTTGAAAAAAATAATAAGTTACGTAATATTTCACACGTAGGCGAAACTGTTTTTCAAAAAATTCGCCTGAAGGATCTGTAGTCTGATTCTTTGTCTTTCATTTGGCGTTTACCAGAACCCTCTAGCTTTAAAAATAGCATCGGGAGATCGCGAACCGTTTTTAGGCGAGGGGAAAAGATTTGAGATGAAGGGTGCAGGGGGTGTTTGCTGGGACGAATACTCTTAATAAACACATTAATTAATTAATTACATAAAAACACAAATAAATTCCAAGCAAGAAGCTTTGAGGCTATACGTAAAACAAGAATGACAGCTGTTCGCTATTAGCTAAAATGTAATAGGGTTGCTATGGAAACGACGTCTAAACAACAGTTGATTGGTTGTTTTTGCTTTACTACCGCACAAACGTACAAACTTCCCACATAAGCGCGTGTAATCCCACCATTGCGTAAATGTTAGATTTTCTGCCTTATAATTGGTGCCGAAAGTATGCACTTTCGATAGAGGTATAAAAAGAACACAGATTTTCTTCATACCTCGATCGAAAGTACATACTTTCGGCACCAAGAAACTCGGTTCCAGGTAGACATGATACTTCTCTAGCCAAATCATTAATAAATTATAAAAATATTGCAAACTTCGTAATTGTTTTGTTGACGAAAATCAAGTAGATGAAAAAATGTCAATGCCATGATAACGAAGTAAGCAACTTCCGGAGGAGACTCGACCGGAAATTGAATGACTATTTATACGTTGAATTAACTTGTTTTGTTTAGTATTATTTTTTTATTTTTTCCTCGCATACAGGCTTGTGACAAATTTGCATTCAGAGCGTCTCGCCTAGCAGTTAGTGGCATCCGGCGGCTGGTGACATACCCACGCAGGACCTCGCCGACAAATAATTGATGCATCAAAAACAATACATCACTAACTTTTGATTCTTCCCATTATTATATTCATACCGAACAGACATCGCGCAAATTTATAATGTGCCCGGTTATGAAGTCTACTCATCACGTGACGTTTTGTATTTTTATACTGTTGTGACCAATAACCGAGCGGTGTAGCGTAGTGGTGAGAGCACTGGACTCGCATTCGGGACGTACCAGGTACGAATCCCGGCGGGTGCAGATGTGGCTAGGACTTTTTCGTGTCGTCTCTCGTCGAGAAACGGTAATTCCTGTACCGGCCATCTTGTTGAGGTTTTTCATGGTTTCCCTCAATAATTCCAGATAAATATCGAGATGGTTCTTTTTTCAAGGCCATGACCGATTACCTGTCAAACTCCTATGCTCAAAATTTGCCTACCTTATCCTAATGTCCTGAAATTATCTCATTCGCCCATTGCTATTAATTAAGTGGAAGTTTAAAAATATAGAAAATAACGGGAAGCGTGATAGATGGAAAATAGTAATGGTGCGAATGGCGTCTGTTATGACATAAAGTCGAGAAATTGACGTTAAACCCATTATTATTATTACTGTTGCGACCAATATTTAAAATGAACCGTCAGGAAAGGCTATATATTATCGCGTTAAAATAAAAGCTCTTTTTTGTGGAGACCAATTTCGTAACGTAAGTCGATGATAAAACGAGTCAAACTCGGGTGAAGCCGGACCGGGCTGCTATAGTGTTCTATAAGTTCAATTGAAAATATAGTTTAATACAACTGTAGTTAATTACCCATATGATTGTATTAAACAAGTTTACAATTAAAAAGTTGAAATAAGATACGCATGTATTTCATTAATAAAACTTTATTTAATTGTTCAAAATCAATTAATAAAATCCACAGGAGATAGTCGCTTATTATTTAAATTATGAATGTGTTTTTATAACGGTTTTTTTATGCGTGATTATAGTTTGAAACTAAAAACTAGTGTCTTGATTACAATTTTCCAGAACATAAATTTGAATTTATTTAAGACTATTGGTTACTAGATGTCCCACTTTAATTATAGGGCAACACATTTTCTTTGAAATAATTACAAGAGTAAAGTGAACATTAATTGTTAATAATTTAGAACATAAGAATAAAATATATGTCTCTCTATTTGGTTTATAACAGATAAACCGTAATTTTCTTACTATATAATATATAATACTATAATAATATATAATACTATAATAATATAATATATAACACAATAAACGTTCTACGCGTATCGCTGTCGGTTTGCTGCTTATAACACGAGAATCGCTAAACCGATTTTCATTTTGAAATACTGTAGGTACATTACCTGCTCAGGTTTCATAGACGTTATTATGTTTTGTCCAGAATACATTATTAAAAGCCACTAGACATGAGGCTAGAAACATTGCTTGAACTTGTGCTGGCCGGTAGGCTGGGTACAAAGCTGGAAATGACGTCACTGCGGACTCGCCTGCTAGCTCACAAGATAGGTTTTAAAATTAGAACAGGGGCTATTTTTCTTGCTAGGTCTGCTGCTAGGTATGAGCAAGAACCAATCAGGAAGCAGTATCTTATCACGTGGACACTTGAACAAACGCCCACATACAAACACTATGCCATAGAGACAATAAACATGCACTTTTGTTACCGTTCTATCAATGCGCGCGCACCGAATCTACCTGCAGAGCAAGCTTGTAAAGACGTCTCGTGTGAAGCGAGCATACATAATAGCAATTTAGAAAACTAGTAGTGAAATCTAGCAAGGTACCTAGCCGCCAATCCAGCCTCGCGTGCAGCGAACTTTAAACTATAATTTCAAATCAGTGCATAGTTTCAGAGTTATAATAATTTTTTGTTTACAATTACTATAAAATCAACACTTACCTCGGGCCAGGAAAACTTATTTAATTGATGGTTTTAGGGGCGATTCACTCTATGCGATGAAACAGATATTTTAGTTGGTAATCAGTAAGATTCCAATCCGTCCCCAATTTTATAAATCGTTAGGGCAAGTCAGTCAACTTGTCAGACCTCCCAGCATCCCTTTCCTCTATCTGACATCTCATATCACGTTCATTCAAGGTGACTATTTACCCTCCTTCCCCTACTACACTTCTAGAACATCGTGGGTTGTACACTAGCTGTTCTTTTATCCATTTTCATATTATAAGAAGTATACTGTACTCAAAGAACTTACAACTTGTCACGTTGGTATTACACTGCCAAAATTTTTCATTAACTTTTCTACACAACCAAAACGATAATAGTAATATTTATTGTACGTGCAAATAAATGTACATTTTTTTAATATATTTTTTGGACTTAATGTGTCAGAATTTATTGAATTTGATTGTTTTCCTGGGGAGAAAATGTACTAAAAAACCCAGACGCTGCGTTGGAGCCAAGGCCGTAGATGTGGGGGGTAAAGGGGGTATTACCCCCCACCAGGACCATAATAATAAAAAATAAAACTTAAAAATATTACGAGTACTTAACTGAACAATAAAATTTAGACATGATTGCACAAGCGTATTTTGTAACATACTAGTGTGACCTGTGCGAATTATTCGCACTAATAATTATCACTTTACAAAATTACTTTTTAAATATGATTGCAGCTATATTCAATTCGTTTCTAATTTTGCACACTGCTTATAACGTTCTTCTTTTTGTTGTATTACAATATGAAGCTCAGATGACAGTTCGAAGAAATATTTTACTAAAATTGTCATATAGAGGCGCAAGTAGCAAAAGCGTTGAGCTAAACCAGATGGCACCACGCAGCATTGCTGTGACGTTGTTCAGCGTTGCTCGCTGTTTCAAAATTACAACCGTCAGATGGCAGTATGCAGTATTGTGTCTGTTGTAATACAATATGAAGGTGAGATGACAGATCGAAGTGCTGACGTTGTTTCAAAATTAAAGCCGTTAGATGGCGTTGTTCAGCGTTGCTGTATGTTAATTAATTTACAAAAACAAAAGCAATAATAAATTTTTTAGTTGTCGATGTCAGTAGAGCAAGCAATTATCTGTAAAATGTATATAATTTATGTGGAGAAATTGTGAGGTTTTTTCTAAAAAAGGAGGCAAACATATTTAACCTTAGCGTATTAATATTTATGATACTCGCAATGCGGCCAATTTGTAAAATTAGTTTGGGGATTAATATTTTGCTTGACACCTTTCTTCGTCAGTATTCTTCTGGGATATTAATATTTTTTTTTTAAATATTGTTTTTTTTTGCGTAAGCCCCCTAGAAAAAAATATCTACGCCCTTGGTTGGAGCATGAATTAACAAACAAACTGTATACATTTTTTTTATTGTTTATGACTTTTATGTATTACCTACTTTATTTAATGTTTTTTTGAATAGTTTCGAGGTCTTTTCATAGAAAAGAATATTTTAAACAAAATAATTTACTAACATTTTTACAAAGACAGGTGTCAAATTTTAAAGACTCAATTTTCTACAATATATAAGTCTTTTTATCGACCTTTCTAAAAAAGCAGATAATTTGTACTGATGTAATTGGAAACCGAAGTATTTTTTCTCATTATATTTTATAACCTGTGATAAATAATGGCTATTTAGCTTTAATGGCTACTATAAAATGTTAAATAATGCCGCCGTTTTATTATTTTCAAGATATTAAATAAGAACCTGGACAATAATAGTGAAATGAAAGCAGCGCAAAATAATCACTCTAAGTACTTAATATCTATCTTAACATATCTATTCTTGGATGTCTATACTTAACTAAAAACTGCCGGATTGATTTGTATATAAAAAAATATAAGTATAAACCTTTTAAAAACAAGCTTTTATTTAAAATACAGTGTAAACTCCATTTAACGTCACTCGATATAACGAAAGACTCCTTAAAACGTCGAAATTACTTAACTCTAGTTGGTTTACTTTGCTCATACAATGCAACACTCCAAATAATGACACACCCACTCTAAATAACGACAACAATACGTCATTATTAAGCAACAAACAGTACTTGTTTGTTATTTTATTGCTTTGTTGTCAGCATCATGCGTACCAAAGATTCTAAAAAAAAGTACTTTTTGTATAACCAAATTGATCCCACAGTATCTCAAGATATGACTGAAATATATAAGAAAATACAATTAAAATACTGGAGTAGCGAAAAACGTCAAACAAAGATAACAGACTATACGCAATAAGCGTTGTAATTTGTGAATATATCAATGTTTGTGGGTCAGCTGTAAATTTTATATATTGTCAGTAAATACATATTATAGTAAAAAAATATTAAAGGATTATTTATCTTCTCTCCGTTTAACGACAACTCTCAATAACGCCACAAAGTGCATAGTCCCTTGAGTGTCGCTATATAGAGTTTACACTGTATACTCAAACTGACTGACTGACTGACAAATATGTGAACAAAACCTTGTAAAAAAAGCAAAATTTAGTTGAAATCAGCGACCCACAGTTCTGGTCTTTCCATGGAGAAACTTATCCGTGAGGTAATTTATGTTTTTTCCTCTCGATTAAGTTCTTTATACTGGTGCTTGTGTTCCATTTTGAATTTTACAATCGGCCTGTACAAATTGTTTATCTTTCTCCCCTGTTCACGTTTAGTTCGCGTCTGCTAGACAAACAAAACGAGGGAGGCGCGACGTGTTCTCAAAGGAAGACAAATAAAGAAACTGATTTGTCTTGGTCCGTCTTCGTTTCTCTTATTCACAGTCTTCGGTGCAGTGTTTCGTGTAGTCTCGAAATACTTCTTATGCATCAAATTAGAATAATTTTCCTTTGATATTTTTATTTTCAAAAATAAAATATTTAACGTCAAGAAGAGTGATATCCGTCTTCTCGCGTTTAAGGAACTCCAAACACAATATTCAGCGTGTAAGCGACAGCTTGGGCACATAATAGAAAAGAATTCTGAGGCTTGGGTATATTCGAAATGAAATATGTTATTGTGTTCTTTCATAAGAAAACTTATATAAATTTTGGTGCCAAAGTTGCAAGAAAACTTTATTATTTTAAACTTCGCGGTAAGCGGAAACTTGCTTTAAATTAATTTAAAGCTCTAAAAATAAAACAATTTTTTTCACATTAAAATATTTGTGACAGACAGACAGACATCGAGGTAATATCATAAGTATTTCATTTCACCAAGGGCGTAGCTGTTTTTTTTCTGAGGGGGGTAAAGCAAAAAAAAAAAAAAAACAATATTTTGTATTAAGTTTTATATCAAATAAGAACAAAATATTGATTTCTGAACTAATTATGTTACAAAATACGCTGTTGTAACCTTGCCTAAATTTTGTTTTTTAGTTAGATATTCGTATTTCGTAACATTTTCAGTTTTCATTTTTTATAATTATGATCCTGAGAGGTAATTACCCTCTTTACCGCCCATATTTACGCCCTTGCATTTTACACAAAATTCAATAGAAAGTTATATTTTCAAACTGATTTCTGTCATAATTTTGAAAATGTAATTATATTTCTCACTGTACCGATTTTTTTAAATCAATTCCCACGTATCAACAAAAAAATTTTTTTTTAATTTAACGTAATTTTATTGTCTAAAAACTTCAAGGTGTCAAAAATAAGTGTTACAGGATCTAATAAAAATCACTATGTTAAGACCACCCTGTGTGATTCTCACACAATTCACTATGCAGGTAACCAATACGTGTACACCGTGCACAAAAAATCTAAAGCACGACGCACACCAGGAAGGGCTTAGATCCGTCCTACTCGTTTTGTTTTATTAATACGCGCAATAGAAGCGGGAGAAAATATAAGTGACGTTGGTAGACGCTTTGGAGTGAATACATACTAGAGTAAAAAATATCTATATATTTAAAACACAAGCCCTAAATCTATAGACAATCCGCCAGCCATCCCTACTAAACCGATTGACACAATTTTTTTTTTAAACTGAAGCCTTTAGTCCACAGATGTGTTATCACTAATTTTTTTTTTTGTGAAATTTCGTTAAAAGAGGTGATTTCAAGCGATAATAGTAAAAAAGACGAGGGGGGTGCGGGGTAAAGAGGAACGTAAACAGAAAATCCATGGAAAAGTGTATGAGAAATGCAAATATGTACGTATGTCGTAGATTATGCAAACAAGTCGACTTTGACAATTGAAGTGTATATTAAAATTATTTAATTTTTTAGCGCGAATATTCAAAATATTAATAGACAATTGAAATTTTATTTTATTTTCCAAATAATTTAAGAAAGTCTAAGCTTATGTTAATTTAATGCCAAAATAGAGTTTTTAAATATTACATAGACTGTACCAAGTGTAAAATTTGGTCCCAGATCAGAAAAAAATAGTGAAAATCTTAAATGTATCAAATGAGGTTAGATTTTTTGATAACTGCAAATGAAAACTAATGCAAGAAGAATAACATTATTGTCGTAGGTCTGTGTCAAAAACAGTATAAAGGTACATGCAAAAAGTTTTGCACGGGTAAACTAGTTAATGGATTATTTCTTCTCTCCATTTAACGACAACTCTCAATAACGCCACAAAGTGCACAGTTCCTTGAAAGTCGCTATATAGAGTTTACACTGTATTATGTAAAATTCCAATACAAAATGATTTTAAGGTTAAACAGTTCTATGCACGGCGTACATAATATATATTTCGATTTTCAAATAGGGTAAGGCGAGGCACAGATGATACATGACATTTAGGGTAGAGCAGGAAGCACGCCCGTATGTATCATATTTAGGTTATGTTTGCTGCTTGACAAGGCCCCATGTGGAGGACGTCAGTGCATTACGGTTTGTAGAGGGTAACAAAACACTTTCCAGTAATATAACATCCTCGATCTCGGTTCATATAATGGCATTGTTCCACCGCCATACGTTAGTTAACTCATGCAATGTTAGTGTCTCATTCATAATTACGTATCTTTATTAAGAATCCTATTTTGACCCCCTAATACTTTTATGAAATGTTTTTACTCCCTACGCCAAAAAAAGGTTTTGTGGATTTGGGTCGCATGTTGGTACGTCTGCCTGTTGCATCATAGGTGAAGCGATTTTGATGCAAATTTGTATACATAACGGAGTGTTTTCTATTATACAGTTGACCTGCGGTAATCCGACAAACTTTTTGCAAGGGGGATGATCGAATTTGTACTGCCACCGATTTCTTATACTCTGGAACTATTTTGAAAAGGAATACCTTGTAATCCGACAAATTACATACACTATAAAAATTATAAGATCAAATCTATATATGTATCATAGGTGAAGCGATTTTGATGCGTATACATAACGGAGTGTTTTCTATAATACAGTTGACCTGAGGTAATCCGACAAACGTTTTGCAAGAGGGTGTCGGATGATCGAATTTGTCTGTACTGCCACCGATTACTTATAAACCGGAACTTTTTTGAAAAGGAGTACCTTGTAATCTGACAAATTACATACACTATAAAAATTATAAGATCAAATCTATATATGTATTACATATTATACGATATAGGACTTAGTTAATTAAACTACTGTTATAGGCCAGTCGGATTATAGGGGATGCCGGATTAGACTGGGGCAGGGTTACCGCGGATCAACTGTATTTAAATGTTTCGTTTGGAATTTAAAAAAAATGTTATGTAAAATATAGAACAGTAATAATTATACCTAAAATATTTAAGTATTAGATCTGTATACTTTTCTTAATAAACGCAACTATAAATTATGTATCAAAGCTTAACTTTGCGTTAACGTTGTGGTTACGTAAAGTATTACGGTTCTGTAAATAAAGCTTAATATGCAGCAAGACATTGTTTTGTACTCGATTTTTTTTATAAGTAGACAAATAGGATACTCAGATCATTTGTTATAATGATACTTTAAGACTCATTAATTTTTAATGGCTCGCTATTAATTTCTCTGAATCAATTTCTCATAATAAACACTGCCTGGAACGTTGGTCATTAAAAATTTGTTTAATTATTTTTATTTTATCGAAACACTTTATTGATTTAAGTACGATTTTATTTACTTTCAAAATAGCTTTTTTGTTTGATTAAAAATGAACTAAAAAAATATCAACGGCTTTATAATAAATAACTTTGTCCCTACAGCTATATTACTTTTATTCATCCTGAAAGTTTATTACGCATGTGCAAGGTGAAAGACTGAAATTTCCAAAATAAATATGAATCATTACTTTTTCAAATAGGACATCTCTGTATCATGTCGTTTTTCCGTTTTATCGTCTCGCTACACTACAACAGTTTCACTTGTAAAATAGCAGAGAGAGGAATATTTTTTATTATTATAGAATATCGACTACTCAGAAAAGCGTATTATAATTTTTAAGGCTATTTAAAAGATTATAAGCCCGTTCATGTTTCCCCTAAAAATATTTTTATAATTTATATACTTTGATATTCATCAAAAATTCATATAAAAATATTTGCTATTTACACAAAAGTTTTTCATTCAATCTTTATAATATAATATACAGTGTGTCCCCGGATTGAGTTCATAATAGGTGAGATTGACCAAAAATTTTCGAATTGGAATTTCATATTTTGGGATTCCGCCCTGCTTGGTCTGAAACTTATTTTTAGTTTACTTTCGATTTTTTTTAAATCAAGTAGGCCTTTACAGTTGAGCAAAACCTCTTTTCGTTTCAGGTAAAGTACCTTTTCCGTTCATGGTACGCAAAAGTGTCACTAAGAAAAGTTGTTCACAATGAAAAATTATGGCGCTATGCAAATTTTCAGAATGATCGGTCTACTTGATTTAAAAAAAATGGAAAGTAAACTAAAAATAAGTTTCAGACCAATCAGGGCGGAATCCCAAAATATGAAATTTCAATTCGAAAATTTTTGGTCAATCTCACCTATTGTGAACTCAATCCGGGGACACACTGTATATGCAATGGATATAGTTCTACAAAGCGTATTTCATCTGTGGCCTGGCGTCTGAACTAATAGCTTTGAGGAAATTATATCGGATTTGCTTCTAAACTAATAGCTTTGAGCGAATTCTAACAGACGTCGCTAGTTGGTACTATAACAGTTTTTTTGAGACAACACCGTAACTTTGTACAAAATATTTAATAAAAAACTATCCTATAGCGTAAGTTGCACCAGGAAAGACACATTTACAAAATTTCTTTAAAATGGGTTCAGTGGTTTCTGAAATTAGCGCGGCCAAAATTGTGAAACGGAAATTTTATATATATAAGATAGATATATAACGGATATATTAAAGTATTTGTTAATTTAAAAACCGACCATTCTATGTATCCACGATGATGACTTTGTTCGAAAGCGCTAATACAAAAGAATTACTGCTTTTACTACTTTGATATAGGTACCTATATCATCGGATTTATTTGATCGTAACAGACTGTTATAAATCTTGACTTGATTTGTAAAATACTGTAATTAAATTTTGCAAGTAATTAATCAAAAATAATTTTGCACTTTCAAATGATTCAATGAAAACGAAACTGTCATCAAACATAATATTATCTTTAGCTTCCTGTTTGACAAATGCGTGTGTCGGAAGCCGGGGTACGAAGTGCGTACTTCCTGTGAAGCGGGGCTATTGTCTGTCAGCAAAAGATGAACGGAGAGCTTCGTTTTCTCGTCACGAGAAGAGAAGAACGCGGGGTGCGTAGAAGTGGATGCCGACAACGCGGTGGGTCTCCCCTTGCATTATCTTGCAAGGAACCGAGAGACGATGATACTCGAGAACAAGCAACGGCCAATTTGTATGAACGCACAAGAAATGCACGCAGTGGTACTCCACTTATGGCCATATTCACCGAACGTTACGAGTTATTTATTTGGTTCATTTATTCTTCAGGTAGCTATTCCTCCGAAAAAATAGCGATAATTCAATTCACCAACCAATATTTATGTTTACTGCGGATCTTACTTCCAGGGTATACATATTTATTCGCCTGATAAAATAATAATGGCCGCCACATAGATCATAATATCTAACCTACAAACGTGGAGTATTATATCTACAGTTTACTCTTTCGAATTCAATTAATTAATTTTTGTTTTAGAATAGAGTTATAAAACATTAAAGTTAGTGGAAGTTTAGTGTGCAATTGGGTTAGGATAAAACATTATTATTTTGTGAAACTTTTTATTTGATGTTTACACTATCGCCATCGGTCGGATTTTTGGGTGAACGTCAAAATATTTAACAAAAAGAGCAAGGAGTGTAGTACAGTGTATATTTATTTTTTAACTAACTTTTCCACCTAATAAATTTGCTTGGTGAACTGAAAGTAAACTTTATTCTAACGAAGAAATTTGTTCCAAGATTACTAACTTCTATGTTTAATAGTGGAATTAGTTTACCTCAATTTTTTTTTACATACAATAATTCGATCCTCCATGGCAACAGAGCATCACTCTTCCTAGATTTTTATCTGAAAACTGGTCAAAACTCAAAGCGTCAACTGGATTCCCAGTTTATTAAATACTAGTGGCCCGGTTCGGCTTCGCACGAATTGTAGCCTATGTTTATCCTAAATGTCCATTCTAAGTATTGGTGAAAAAAAATTTCAAATCGGATGAATAATAACGGAGTTTACCCTCCAACAAATACACAAACTCACAAAATTCACACTCTCTTTATAATATTAGTACCTATTTTGAAAATATGTATTGATACCAGAGCTTTAATAAACTGAAAACATTAGTATCACAGTGAAATTGCTGTAAAAAATTAGGACATAAAATTTATAACAGAAAAATGTAGAAATATAACAATATCTTGAAAATTGTTTGGAGTTTCTGGAAACATGAAATATATTTTTCTCCAGTTTCGTATTAAGTAACTGTAATAAGCGAAAAAATATAGTTATTACAAAACAGAAAGGTACTTAATGTTTGCCCATCGTGCTTAAAATAATTAGTGTAGAATAACTAAATGCAGTCGAAAAGAACATAATTATAGTAAAGTAAATGTTATTAATTTCAGAACAACTAAAAATAATGAACAGGTGTATCGATCGTTCATTTAAAGATACCTAATGTTATTCTAGATTGATTCCAAAATAATTATAAATAAATCGGAATTTTAGGTTAGTATTTGTTACCAACATCCGAAAAGGTGATAATTTCATTGAAATAAAAGGACGTTAATCATCAAATTTTGAGGTAGGTGCCAATTTTATAACTAAAACTTGTTAAATATACACCGAACACAAAATGTTATTACTTCCCTCCTTTTCCTAGAAGGAGACAAATTTTTCTCTTCCGACAGCGTAAAATGGACCACATACAGTCGGTTGTCTATTTTTTATTGTATTTAACAACTTAATTAATTTGTTTGTTAAATTCTTGACAGTTGTCAAATTTTTTGTAAAGCACTCTTGATTCAAAGAATATGCCCCGAAATTGATCTCATTTTCAAACACCCTTTGCGGATATAAATTTTTATTCTTGAACAAACAAAAATGATATAAACATAAGAATTTCCATCTGGGAAAAAACACAGTCTAACTGAAATACTTTATTATCTGTTACTAAATGCGACCCTGGACAACATTTTTCTTTATTAGTAGACCTTTCATAAAACTTATCTCTATTAAGAACCAACATCATGAACAATGTCTGAAGTCTATCGTCTACGAACACCGTCTAGCTTAAAATACTTCAACGAAAGTTAAACACACTAAAGGCTGCTGTACACGAGGCTAGAAACACTGCTTGAACTTGTGCTGGCCGGTAGGCTGGCTCCGAAGCTGGAAATGACGTCACTGAGGGCTCGCCTGCTAGCTCACAAGATAGGTTTCAAAATTAGAACAGAGGCTATTTTGCTTGCTAGGTTCGCTGCTAGGTATTAGCAAGAACCAATCAGGACACAGTATCTTGTCACGTGGGCGATTTGAACAAATGTCCAGAAACACTATACCATGGTGCCTATTCTGTTCAGAGTCAATAAACATGCACTTTTGTTTTCGTTCCAACTATCACTGCGCGCGCACCGAATCTACCTGCAGAGCAAGCTTGTAAAGACGTCTCGTGTGAAGCGAGCACATAATAGCGATTAAGAAAACCAGCGCTAGGAAACTAGTAGTGAAATCTAGCAAGGAACCTAGCTGCAAATCCAGCCTCGTGTGCAGCTAACTTAAGAAACATTTTTGGAAAGATATTTCTCTTTAAATATCGTGAAATGCTAGTACTTTGAATTAGAAAAATGTTTTTAGCATAGAAAAATATGTAAGCGCTGGACGAGTTCTACAAAACAATCAACGGTCTTGTAATGATTAAAATCTTGATTTAAGAAATATATCTTACAAAGTAATAGTAGGTATATTACACCACAAGGGCCGAAAGTTTGACATTCTTGCTCTGCGCTTGATGCTCGAGACGAGCCCAGGGCATCATAACGCGCAGTGCAAAATATTTAACTTTCGGCCAGTGTGGTGTATACTATTTTCTTCATACCTCAGTGGTAAGTGCGTTTATTAAATACATTAATTAATTACTTACATAAAAAACACAGATAAATTCCAAGTAAGCAGCTTTGAGGTTATACGTAAAAACACGAATAAAAGCTGTTCGTGACTATTAGCTAAAATGTTATAGGATTGCTATGGAAACGACATTTAAACAACAGTTGATAGGTGATTTTTACTTTACTGCCGCCGGAACGTACTTAGTTCCCGCATGTTAGACTTTCTGCATTACAATTATTGATGTCGAAAGTAGGTATGTACTTTCGATCGTTTAATCATATCACCCAATGTTCGTTGTTTTTTTTTTTACTAAACCTAAAAAAGCATTAAATACAAACTAGGCTGGATTCGTGTCCTCTCTACGAATCTTGATCGTCTTCAGAAATTCTGAAATTTTTCTGACGTACTTATAATAAAGTCACGTACGTTTTACGACTTTAAAGTTGCTTAGAATTTATCTGTATCTTCTCTATATATTATAATATAAACTTCTTTCTGTTGACTCTAGCACTTTTTACCTAATAATAAATTTTAACACCCTTCTCTAAGTAAACCCACTTGTGGTGTTGTATTTGTCAGCGAATTTACGTTCTTGGAAACGAAGCACTCTGACAAGATGATTGCGGCCCAACCCAGAAGTTCGGCCATTGCATAGTGCTCAGCATGGTACTTGATGCCACCTACGTTTTATAAACGCTCCGAACAATGCTGATTTTTTTTTAGTTTATCCAGAAAATATTCATTTTTCGTATTGGAAAGATTAATGTTTTAAAAATGACTACTCCCACAGTAATTAATAATCAACACGATAATGTTTTTTTTATAAAAAAAACACGTAGGTACATTTTAGAGTTCCGTGTAAAACGGAACATTTATGGAATCACTTCAGTGTTCGTCTCTCAAAGGAGAAATTCTCATAAACTATTTGACGTAAAAGTTTAAAAATCACAGAGATAGTGCGGTGTAACATTTTTTTTTATTTCCCGAATATACTTAAAAACCATTAATTTGAATACGTTTTTTCGACATCATCACTACATTTCCATTATCATAATATATAAATACGGGAAGGAAAAAAGTTGTGGTACCAATTTGAGTGTGTTAATTTGCACATATTGTGATGAAACATACATCGTTCTAAAGAGAGCAAGTGCACAACGTATATTTCATTACGATGTGTGCAAATTAACACACTTCCCATATTTATATATTTCAGTGTGTTATAATATACTTGAGTGTTATATATATTTGAGTGTGTTAATTCGCACACATCGTGATGAAACGTATATTGAGCATTGTTCCTCATTAAAACGAAGAGAACGATGTAAGTTTCGTCACGATGTGTGTAACACAGCTAAAATTGATTCAGGAGATACCCATATAACAATAACGTTCAGACTTAAAAATGCAATGAATTACGAACGATGTTCGACCACTAGTATAAACTAATTGAACTTAAAACTGTAACAATTAAATTAATAATTAAACGTATAGGTACAGTTAAAATAATTATAAAGTAATAATATTCTAACCTATAAACTCTAAACGACTTTAAAACGCCGCTATTTATAAAAGAAAAGCACACTTTCACTGCGTCCGTTATCAATAAATAATTTTCAATGTGTTTTTTGGACAATTAATTTCAATGTAGAGTAAAAGTTTAAAGCAAACAACTTTTCAGTCACGTTCAGGCAGTTAAATTATCGCACATATAATTATGAAATCATAGCTCAATCGCCACACACAGACTTTATAAGTTATAAATTAAAGCCAACACAAGCGCCTGTCAGAAATATTCAACTACGAATTTCTATTACGTCGAAATCTTCTATTATTTTGATCGATTTAACATAAAGATTACTGCCAAGACAAGCCATAAACTAATAAAATCTGACATCAATTATTATGTACCAGTTTAACTTTACATAAATATTTTTTCTCAAGGCATCGGCAAAATTGCTCGTATAGTACCCTTTAAATCCCAAGTTCTAATCTGACAACTGATAAAAGTATGAGCTAAATTTTCGGTAAAATTTTACTTGATGAGCTCCAACAATAGGTCATATGCAAAAAACTCCAAATTTGTTAAAATATTTATTTCGAAATATATTTTAGTTCTTGATCATAACGTAATGGTTATTTTATTAATCTAATCACTGAAAAAAATACAAATAATAAAAAAGAAATGTAGAAAATAAGCGCTATTTTCGAATTTTCAAAACGCATCGTGACGTCAGAGTATATATCAACAACAGTTTTCATGACGACTGTGTCGTCTCACAGTAAGATTATGTCAGTATTTAGAGAAAACAACAAATAAACTTCATTTAGAACATTGATAATTTGACATCAAGGTTGGCATGCATCGTATATCATGACGTCACATAAGTCCGCGAACATGGCCGATTGCTTAAACTGACTATTTTTGAATGTGGAGTTTAATATTTTTTTTCTTATGATAATATTACATTTTTAAATGGTATCAATTTTTTTCCGTATTATGGTTGACTAAATAATCTATTAAAAATATAAAAAAAATCATGCATATGACCTATTTTAGCGAATTTTGAAACACACCAAACTGCCCATTACTATAGGAGAGTTGAAGCAGTAATTTCCCTTTAAAATACACTTGTTTTCAAGAAAAAAAAAACTGTACAAACGCCAGAAACTAAAGAAATTCACACAAAAACGTCAAATTAATGATTTAGACCTCATATTGAATTTCACTAAACAGTGTGACCTGCGCACTAATAATGTTTTATTAAACTACATGCCTCCGTAATTGTTTTTTTAAGGACTCCCCCAAATGCCCTCCCCTTTTCACTGCGCAAAAAAAACGACCTCTATAGAAGCCCAAATTTACAGTAACAAACAAATTTTAAATAACAAATCATCAGCATTATTTCTGTTTAATTGCTTAGGAAATATTTACGACTCAGCAGTTAACATTATTGTCGCTAAAGTACTCACATGAAATAGATAAAACACACATAAATATTAGAAATCCATTAAGAAAAAGCAAAATAAATAATGGTAATAACTATGTAAAAATTGGTTTATCGTGCGAAGCCGCGGGGAGCAGCTAGTATAATATATATACAGGTAAGGGGAAAGTAGAAGAGTGCAGAGGGTAATTGTAAAGCTGTATAAAACTACCTGATAGTTCAATAATCGTTCTAATCATTTGCGAAAGAATTAAGTAGGAAATGATATATATTAAATATAATACGTATGGAATAAACATTGCCAATAATCGATAAGAGATTTGACACGGACACCGTATATTTAGTGAGAAAGTCGGTATACGCATGATTGTCTTCTATTCCAAGACACCTGTGTCAGCGAAGACGTGTGAAATGTACCAATTACCTGACAGATCTTAAACACACCGAACGCCTGCATTTCCTTGTGCAATCAATTTGCATAATATCACCGTTTAAAAAATGAATTTCACTGCACTAACCAATTAATGTTTCATAATAGCGTCAGTTTTCGTCTTTTTTCACTAGCTAAAGACACACGAGGCTTGTTTTGCCGCTAGAAACACTGCTAGGCCTCCTGCTGGCCGGCCTAGCTGAAAATGACGTCACTGCTTGCTCATGTGCAAGGTTACAAGATGGATTTTAAAATTAGAACCGGGGCTCTTTTTCTTGCTTGTTTTGAGCAAGAACCAATCAGGAAACAGTTTTTTGTCACATGGGCGACGCGGACAAACGCCCACAAACCAACGTTGCGTCATAGTATCTGCCTTTGCTCAGACAACACAAGTCACTGCGCTCGCACCAAACCCATATATTAAATAAGCTTGAAAAGACGCGTCGTGCGAAGAGAGCCATCAAGAAAACCAGCAGTCAAATCTATCGGCAAAACCAGCCTCGTTTGCTGCGGCCTTTACATTCACAGTTCGTCATTTATTTCTACTTCCTTTTCAAACCTATAATGATTCAAAGGCTTAAAAAATACTAAAAATTATATGATAAATAAATAAATTCAGCTCCATTGAAATTTTAAAAAGAAAAGCATTCCATTGAATATTGAACTCTGGTGGGAGTGTGAAAGAAATAGTTTTCTAAAGTCGTGATTTTCTATAAATAAAAACAAAAATATAAAGAAAAATTTTACAAAAGATAAATGAAAGTCAAGTCTAGAATAACTGGAGCGCTTTCAAATAGACATTGCTGATGTATTTTCTATGTTATATTGTATATAAACAAATAATAGACACTGTATTCAATCATGAATAGGAAAATAATAAATATTTAACTACAAAGAATAAATAAGTCATATACCTAGTTGTTTAGTTTAAATAATAAATACCTACTCCATCTCTGCGAGATCGGCATATCACTAGGGTTAATGTTGTGGCTTAGACAAAGACAAAAACTAGGTTGTTCTCATTTTAAAATGGGAACTGCATACTGTTGTTTGCTGTCGATATGTTATGTTATGACTATGAGTTATGACTAATTTACGAGGGAAGAACAGAATTATTATTTAAATACTTCCGGACAACCATATGTTGATATTTATTCTTATGTTACCGAGCGCGGTGGCGTAGTGGTGAGAGCACTAAACTCGCATTCGGGAGGTACAGAGTTCGAATCTCGGCGAGGGCAAATGTGGCTGGAACTTTTTCCTACTGCCTCTCGCCGAGAAACGATAATTCCTGTATCGACCATCTTGTTGAGGTTTTCCATGGTGTCTCTCAATAATCCCAGATAAATATCGAGATGGTTCCTTATTCAGGACATGGCCGATTACCTGTGCTGAAAATTTGCCTACTTTATCCTAATTTCCTAACAATTCCTTCGCTCGCCCATCGCTATTAAGTTGAAGTTTAAAAATTGTAAAAAATAACGGGAAGTGTGATAGAAAAAAATAGTATTGGTGCAAATGGCGTCTTTTATAACATAAAGTCGAGAAACGGACGTTAAACGCATTATTATTGTTATTATTATTATTATATTTATTCTTCTGTTGATGATGCTGGAAAGTTAGTACCTACCTATTTTTAATTGACTCAAAAATTCGTCATGTTTTTTAGCCATAACTTTTCACGCAGTTAACCAAATTTCGGCACCATTTTGTTTTAAATGTATACGGATTGGTGCAATTCAGTCGTTTTTGATTGCCTTTAAAGCATGAGGTTTTTTTTTTTATAAAATATATTATCTCATTTCTCTAGAAGGTAAGTCAAAATCGATTCACAACTGAACCGATAAATGAAGTACTTGAAATTTCGTTGGCGAACGACCGATAGTTAATTTAACTATAGTTCGTTGAATCAACGCCCACCACTATCGAGGTCTGTAGCTGCATACAGACCAGCACACACCTTTGGTGAGAAGCTATAACGCATACACGCGTTCGTATTAAATTAATTCGCGCTCGCTGAATTCACTTTTATCGTCGCACATGCGCGCGTGCTCAAGTCACTCCCTCCATTCGCGTGGTAAAAAATGTCTGAAGAGTCGATTTTCAACAAAATAAAAACTCTTTCTAGAAGAACCGACACAAAAACCCGTCCAAATTGAGCGCAAACGCACACGTATGTTTCTTTGTGTGCAAAAAAACCGACACGACTCTGGCTCACAATATGCGGCGCTCAGGTCATTCGCGAGCTGTATAACGTATGCGGCGAGAGGTCACGAAAACGCCCGATTTGAATACGTATGTGTGTGTGTGTGACTGCTCACCGCATGCGTTACCGCTCGCGAATGATTTGAGCGGCGCATACCGTGAGCCAGAGTGATGTCGGTTTTTTGACACACATCAAAGAAACATACGTGTGCGACGAAACTTCTTACGATACCCTCGTACCAACACCTTCCTCTAACATTACCATTACAATATTATATACATTATACCGCGTATTTACATTAATAATGGCCATATTCGCCGAACGTAAGTAGTTATTTATTCGAATCTTTGATTAACGTCTGAATAGAACTCTTCAAATAAATAAAATTGTCATCTTGTGTTTTATTGATTTGTTATTTTTTATTATTTGTCAATATATTGGTCTGAGAAAAATTGGTCGACAATTTTATTTAATTGAAGTTATTTATTCGATTCATTTGTTCTTCAGGTAGCTACGCCTCCCAATAAATAGCGATAATTCAAATCAACAAACATAATTATGTTTACTGCAAGTCTAAATCTAATCTCGCTTCGAGGGTATAAATATTTATTCACCTGATAAAATAATAATGTCGCTACATAGATCATAATAGTACCTTACCTATAAACGTGGAGTAGGTATCTATAATATATACGGTTTGCTCTTGTGAGTTTATTTATTTATTAACCTTTTGTGAAGTCTAAATCTAGTCTTACTTCGAGGGTATAAATATTTATTCGCTTGATAAAATAATAATGTCGATACATCATAATACCTAACCTATAAACGTGGAGTATAACCTTTCGTGAAGTCTAAATCTAGTCTTACTTCGAGGGTATAAATATTTATTCGCTTGATAAAATAATCATGTCGATACATCATAATACCTAACCTATAAACGTGGAGTATAATATATACAGTCTGCTCTTGTGAGTTTATTTATTTATTAACCTTTTGTGAAGTGTTATAGTTGTAAAACATTAAAGTTAGTGGAAGTTTTGTGTGCAGTTGGGTTAGGATAAAACATCATTATTTTGTGAAACTTTTTTTTGACGTTAACACTAACGCCATCGGTTGGATTTTTGGGCGAACGTCAAAAGAGCAAGGAGTATAATGCAGTGTATGTTTATTCTTTAACTGACTTTTCTACCTGATAATTTGCTTGGCGAATTGAAAGTAAATTTTATTCTAACGAAAAAATTTGTTCCACGATTAGTAACTTCTATCTTTAATAGTGCTCGGTGAACATGGGCATAAGTAATTGAATCGTATCATTCAGTAAAAAGTTCTATCGTGGAAGTGCGGGCGTTGAAAGAAAGGTTCACACGACCTCGCGGCTACAGAACTCAGCGCTCGTAATATTACGACCCACCATTGTTCCTTCACGCCGATGGTGGCGTACATCTCGTATTTTATTATTACAACAAACGGATACCTTTCTATATGTGTGATCGAAGACACCTCTGGCTTCTTTTATCTCATTGCATGTGCACTTTATTGTTGTTATTATTGTTGCCGCATGCGTGTTCGCGTTTAATTAATTATATTCATCGACCGAATTGATTTATGCAAGTCTAATCGATTTAATTAGTTAATTTTATTGTTAATCTGGGTATCAATTAATTTATTCTAATAACTGCACACGTCAACAGGTGTTCGATTGACTAAATTTGACAGGGTGAAGATAAAGACCGCTGCACACGAAGCTAGATCTTATATCAAGAGTGCGTGGCACTGGATTTCGTTATGGTTTTTAGTATTGGCTTCACATCATGCATGTTTGGAAGCTGACAGTTCGAATACTAACAAAAGTGGACGTTTATTGTATCTGAACCATATATTTAATCATTTCTATATTGCTAGTGACCGTAAATGGAAGCGATGCCCATGAAGTGAGACAGCGAATGACTGTTTTCTATCTTTTTCATATTACTTGACACGATGTGCGCAAGTGTCGCGTCTGTAGTGGGGCAATTAGTAAGTGGAATAGAGCAAGCCACCTCCCTTTCACAGCTTAGTTGAATAGTTCCATGTGCAAACCATGACGCTACCACTGACGCGCATCCATTCACGGACATGCGCTCGAGTATAATAAGTGAGGCAGACGTATAAATGTCTACACCGTAGTGTTTAAGTCTTTCTCCCGATCTTTTTTAACAATATAGAGGGTATTAAATAGATGACTCTGAACAGAACACATACTATGACGCCATGTTTGTTTCTGACATTTGCTTATGTCGGCCACGTGACAAGATATTGTTTTCTCACCTACTGTATTCTATATGTCATTCTAAAGCTCGCACTTTAAATCGTCAAATCAAATATTAGATGGACCACGGTGCCTTTGTGAAGTAAAAAAGTAATTAGTTTTCAATACAATGTATTTAAAGTTACGTATGCAAATTAGATTTCGTACCTAGTATATAAAAAATATTTATAAAAAATGGCACTTAAAAATGTCTTCATTATTTATTAAAGATGAACTATGAAATTAGGAAGATGCAAAAACATTGTGAATAGGTCAAGGATAACGTGTCTTGAGTGGCTCGGGTCAAATCAAGGCTACCTACAGCTTTTTTTAACGAGTTCTTAATTATTCATAAAGTTTTTTTGCACTCCGCACACGCTTCTGTTTACATAATGTAAACACAGTGAAATCATTGCTGTCTATTTTCAATGCACAAAAAATTATTCCAAGTACTCCTATTTTAAGTTTCTGCTGTTTCATATCTATTAATAATTAAACGAAATTACAAGTTTTAAATAATTCTGACGATCGTAACTATTTACATTGGAAAATACGTCTACAAGTTAGATAATATTAAGATCATGGTTGGGTTACGAATACGATGTTGCAGAATCGCCAATCTCATTAAAAGAGTCTTCGACTAGACTGGAAGGTTTTTCGAGATTCACCGAATTACGATACCTACTGTTTGTTAATTGTTACCCTTTCACGGCCGGGTCGATTGTGATGGCATTTTATATGGATATATTTTGAACCGATTTCTTGGTTTTTAAAAAAACAGAAAAAGAAAAAGAGGGGACCTTTCTTACAAAATTGAAAATTTTTGTAAAATAAATTCGCTCTGTTTGGTTTGATATTATGCATACTTATGGAAAAAGTCATTCTGAATCGATTCCGACCATCCAAGCTCTGTTAGTTTCGGAGATATAGCCAATTTAAACTGTTTACATTTTTATACATTTTAAATCGTTACAGCGTTAAACTAATCGAGATACGATTTTGCGCTTAGCCCTAATCGATTCAGCAATCAGCATACTTTTTCTATCGTAATCTTTTCATGTTTTAATGCGTTTTGCAAATTTGTAACTTTTTAAGACACTAAACGATTTTAGGCCCGTTTTATATTAACCCATCTTATAGAAAATGTCAAGCTAATTCGATTCCCACAATCCGCAACTCCGTATCACTTTTAGTTTCAGAGATATGAGCGTTTATTTATATTATATTAGAGAATAAATTAAATAAAATATTTATACATTTTTCCTAATATCGTAAATTCTTCAATGTTATCACGCGTTTCTCAAATCTGAAACTTTTTAAGACATTATAAGCGCTTTTTGACCCGTTGTATATTAAGGGGTTGAATTTTCTATTTTATCCAAAAACAAACCTGAGTTCACGCAACAAAGCCGCAATGCCTGTGTAAGCAAATACGCTATATTGTCGGCAGGATTTTGTACTGCGCCCCGGTTTTTATTTTTATAGATGACTAACGTTGAGTTAAGTTGATTCAAATTTTAAATGTAGCTCGGATTTTTTTCAACAGACGCTGTAAAAATTACCACAATCTCTGAAAATAGTTCTGCGGATTTTGACATTGATTGATGAACACCACATTATCTTAATTTAGTTTGTGGAAGTAAATCGACATAATGCGGTTAGTTAAATTGTACGGTTAACGCTCGCATGTCAACGGCCATTAGTTTGTGGTTAATGTCGCGTCCCCGAAGAGACGCCGTGCATCGCGACGCCAAACATAAATGGTACGGAAAACTATTTGGTTGCATAGATAAGGCACCCTATGTATTAAGAGATCACCTATTACTGTTGTATCAATTAGAGAATCTAAAGTCTGGTTTGTACTGAATTCCGCCCTTCCAATACCAACTTAAGGCCGCTGCACACGAGGCTGGTTTTGCTACTAGATTTAGCTGCTTTTGCGCTGGTTTTGGTAATGACTGTTAAGTTTTCGCTTCACTCGATGCACGTATTCAAGCATGCTTTTGATGAGCGCACAGTAATAGTTTGAGAAAAGTTTATTGTCTCTGAACAGAACACACTATGACGAAGTGTTTGTAGGCGTTTGTCCACGTCGCTCACGTGACAAGATACTGTTTCATGATTGGTTTTTGCTCAAAACAAGCAGACGAACAAGCAGTAAAACAGCCCCCGGTTGTTTTTCTTGCTTTTCGTCTGCTTGTTTAGAGCAAAAACCAATCACGAAACAGTATCTTGTCACGTCGACGTGGACAAACGCCTACAAACACTGCATCAATTTTGAAATCCATCTTGTGACCTCGCACGCGAGTCCGCAGTGACGTTATTTCCATTCTCGTAGCCCGCACGCCAGTCAGCACAAGTGTCAGCAATGATTCTGGCGGAAAAACTAGCCTCGTGTGCAGCGGACTTTAGATTGCTATCTATTTCTTGATATTTATTGATAAATTAAGATATTATTGAGCACATAAGCTCTCGTTTAATACTTCTTAGAACGTAAAATGACATATTTCTATTTTTCAACATATGTTCTAAATGGGATTAAGCAGTTTACGCTAATTAAAATTGCACATTAAAGCAGGTTTTCTTTTTCAAATGTCTTGTCAACATTATACGTATTTAAAGCGCAAAGTATTTCCGGCATTAACGCTAAATAGTAATGATAGTCAACTGTTTGCCATTCCGATGTCACTGACAGAGCAACGGTTGATATCAACAAACCATTGGAACGTCACTATATGCAAGCTGATATTAATAAATTGTTTATAAATAATACTGATACCTTGTTTTGTAGGTAAATATAGCGATCTTGTTTCAATATAATAACAGAAACATCAGGATTTTATTAAAGTAGAGAGGCGTCATCGAACACTGAAGCATCAGATGTGGTTTCAATATCGAAGTTCATTTCCTACTCGCATTAACTTACGAGCAAGGTGTGTCCAACTTTTTAAGGTTCCGTACCTCAAAAGGAAAAAAGGAACCCTTATAGGATCACTTTGTTATCCGTCTGCCTGTCAAGACTTTTGGGAATTAGAACCTATAGGGCACTTCCCGTTGACCTAGAATCATGAAATTTGGAAAGAAGCAATGTCTTGTAGCACAACCGTAAATTTGTAATTACATCACAAAAAAAAATAACATTTTTAAACCGCAACATGTTACGCACGTACACACTAACAGTTCTAATACAAAACAAGCGACCGCTACCGGTGCGTTTATACAGCACAATATGAGAACTTTCGCATACAACACGGTACGACAACTAGACTATCAGACATTCCACCAATATTTAGAATGGACCTTCAGGATGGACATAGACTATATATATTATCATGTGTAAATAGAATCCTCTTTCGTGAAGACCAATTTTGCAACGTAAGTCGACCAAAAAACGGCGGCAATCTACAAATTCGTGCGAAGCCGGACCGGGCCACTAGTGTAAAATAAAGACAGTGTAGCAAAGCTGACAGTATTTGAAGCGTTCAGTGTCAATATCACCGAGAATGCAGAGATGCTTCTGGTTTCTGATTCAGTGACCACTCCAACGATCAGAAGACCAGTTGCCTGATATGGTGTTGACAATGACAATGTTGTATAACCTGCAGAACTCGTGCGCTTCTAGAGCCGGCTCTATACAGAAGGCCTTGAAAGACAACGCGAAATGTCAACTACCGCGGACGCCGGACAATATACCATACGCAGGGTTTTCAATCAACACAGTCACAGCCCACAGGTCATTGATTTTTCAACTACAAAAAATGTGAGTACAAACCCTGATTCCTGAATTCCAATCTGAGAATCAGTTTTCAATTGGAAATCAACGGAAAATAAAACCTAAACAGACATTTAAAAATTGTGAGTTGATTGAAAATATCCCACTTCTGATCAATGAAAGTGAGTAAATTAATATATTTAATAATCAATGACCAAACTGAAATAATCAATTTCTACTATTTTCTGAGTAGATGTGACGAATTTATGTTCGACTGATGAGACAGTTTACATCATTGCATTACCATCTGTCAGCTGAGATCAAATCTTTGCCATTGCAAACCATGAAAAGGAAGTTAAAGAATGATTTGATAAGCAGAATATTTTATTGCATTAATGAATTTTTTAATTGTTTTTTATGGACATGTCATATAGTCTTTTTTGTAAATGTGGTAAAATAAATAAATAAATATTATTATTATTAATAATAATACAAAATTTCAATACTATAGTACAGCTTTAATACTAGAGTTTTAAAACGTATATTAAGGAACTAGCATAATTTTGGCATTAACGTTTTAGACAAGATTATTTTATAAATTAAACATGATACACATGCACAAGTATATTTGGGTGTTTTTTATTTATTTTCTTGTTTTCGGTCCCATTGTCTAATGTTTTAGCACTGGGCCTAAAAAATTCTCCCAACATTTCAGCTTCCTAGATCAAACCTGTGAACGGCACATACCGAGTTTGATTCCCATTTAATTAACATGTTTTTACTCAAACATGGATAGCTGATAGAAAAATTTTTTCTTTTAATTTTTGATAGCAGCATTCGTAAATTCATTATGTTCAAAGATATATTCGTTAAAACATTCTCATAAAAGTCGGATTTCGTTTAATTAATTAATATTTAAATAAACATATCTTTGAAAATAGTGAATTCACGGATTTAGTACTAAGGATCTTTTTTGAGCAAAATTTAATTCTCCACAAAATGCTGCTATCAAAAATTTAAAAAAATGTCTACCAGCTATCAAATATCTATGTTTGAGTAAAAACGTCGTTTTTCCCATGTCAATTAAATGGGAAACAAACTTGGTTTGCGCCGTTCACAGGTTTGATCTAGGAAGCTAAAGTAAAGGGAGATTTTGTTAGATCCAATGCTAAAACATTAGCCATTGGGACCGAAAAATAAAAAATAAAATAAAACACCTTAGTATATATATTACCTATATATAAAAAACAAAAAATAAATAGAACCACTTGGTCGTTAACTAGTCGTTTATTTATGCTATCTGTCTATTATCCCCTATCATTATTCTGCACTTTTCTTTCGTTTTTTAAACAATAATGCAAATATCAGCTATTTTATTATTCAGTAGGTTGTAGCAAAGATTTATGATGCAGCGAAAAGTCTAGAAGAACGTCATATATTCTCATTTAAGACAAGATTTTTCATTCTTTTGTCATTAAAATTCCTAGCTTAAAGATATATCATAAATATAAATATACAACTCATAAACATAAAATCCAAATGTAAATATATTTGAAATATATAGTATGCATTAAATAGAAACACCTCAAGCTGTTTTAACTCAATAATATTTTCATTGAAGAAATAGAAAATCTTTGAGTTATCAAAACTATCAAGCTTAATTGATTGCTCTAATTGAATTTTAATTTTTAGTTGGAAACACACACATTGATACAATATTTTTAATAAAAAACATTAGTAGATATAGGTATATAAAATCTTTGATTCCTGATTGTTATTTTATTAAAAGAGTTTTAAAACTGTTTATGTCAAAATCTCAAATTATATAGTAATCACTAAACAAATTATAAAGAAATAAGTCTATTTCATTATGGTGACATAGACGGATCCAGTACTGTTCTCATTTCTAGAAAGTCTAGAAATCTAGTATGTGAAGTGCTGTGGGGTATCTATACTAATATATAAAGCTGAAGAGTTTGTTTGTTTGTTTGGTTGAACGCGCTAATCTCAAAAACTACTGGCTCGTATTGAAAATTTTTTTTTTGTTGGATGGCCCATTTATTGAGGAAGGCTATAGGTTATATATCTAATATCACGCTACGACCAATTGGAGGGGAACATCAATGAAAAATGTTGCAAGATGTATCTCAAAATTAGTCCGTCCGACAAATATTATCAGGTGAAATGCCTTAACTAAATATTGCAATATTAGCGCGTTACGTTTACAAGCCTGGATAGCTCAGTGGGTAAAGCGTAAGACTCTTAATGCCAGGGTTTGGGTTCAAGCCCCACGTCGGCGAATATATTTTTATTTATATTTTATTTTCTACATTGCTTTCTTCTAAGGCTTACATTTCAATTTTTTAAAATTTTTTTACGACTAATTAAAATTAAATAAATCTAATTAAAAGCTCATTTGAAAACTGTTACAACTATAGGTACCTATATAAAAATAATTTTCCTACAGTGTTTTCAATTAAATATTTATTATATTCAAAGAAATTTATTACTTAAAAAAATATAAATACTCCTTTATAACGACAAAAACTTTTGAAAGGTAACTCCGATCATTATGAAATTTGGACACAACATTCATCTCGGTAAACTAAGATGAATGTGCGTACTCAGGTTTATTCCTTCCCCATTCGTTCTTTTGCATCTGGGTGAAACTGGGCGGGACCGCTAGTGTACCATAAAAATACTTTTAATCGACTACGTCAAAAGAAAAGGACGGGTCGTTTCATATCAGAAGATTTACAAGGACCAAAAAAGTGTAATAAAGGTTGATAGACGATATAGTTCGTTGTTTCTAATAGCGATTTCGACGTTGTGCCTCCTCTAAATCCGTCAAATCTAGCACAGGCAGACGAACTTTGTTAAAAAGAAATATAACAGAAATATTTTTTTAAAAATCGTAAACCCTGTTTAATGTATTATTGTCGACGTCCTTTTGTTTATAAATCCGCGTGTCTTTGTGTATGTTATCAGAAAAATATCATCGCTGGAATTCTGCAATCCCTGATTTATATTCATGAACTGCTGTGGCATTGAATATTACAAATTACAATGGGTACATTAAACTGCTGTTTTTAAATATAAACAATATTTTATTTTGAGTTTGTTTGACTCTAATTTTGAGGCGTGATGTAGTTTTAAAACACAGCATCGAGTACGGTTCGGTAGAGAAGAAAAAGATTATCCCTATATTATTAAACGAGCTAATCTTGTATCTATCTATCTATGTACCTATGTCCCTAAATATTTTCTCGAAAACGGCCCTAACGATTTGGATGAAATTTACTGAAAAGGGATTTTGGGGGACAAAAAATCGTTTTAGCTAGGTCTCATCTCTCGAAAAAATCGTTTTCTTACAAATTTTATCATTATAAAAATCAATTTTTTGACGTATGAAAATACTTAAATATTGTAAGTAGGTTTTGGAATTTTATACAATGAAACAATTGTTTTCAAAATATTATGACCGTTAATCTTTAATTACTATCCAAGTGAGACTTAAAATAAATACGTATTTGTAAGAAAGTTAAAAACTATTATTATTATAGGTGAGTAATATTTTTAATCTAAATTTGAAGCGAAAGATGCAATATCATAGATCAAGATGACGACGAATCAGTTTTACAAGTACCGGATTGCCATAAGGGCCGACAATCCTCTCCACAAAGGAGTCAAACTGTTTCAGCAATATTATCTTATTGGTCCACAAAAGGAAGCGAAGCTTCCCCAGAGAACCTACGGTTCTTATATGGAGAGCCGAAGGCTCGACTAGTGTCGTTTACAACCGAATTTAATTTAGAAGTGAAAATAGGGCAAACATTTTTTTTCTATTTTTTATATAATTTTCAATATTTTTGTGTTTTTAGGTTGTCGTATAAAAGAAAAATGTAGCCCTATTTTCATTAAAATTAGAAATATTAGTGGTAGAGTTCCGGGAAATGACTTTTGTAGGAAAAATCTTGCTCTTTCAGAATCTTTTTTGTGATTTCAGATATCTGCAATAGTTTTTGAAATATTCGCAAAAAACTAAACCCTCTTTTTTTTACTAAAATGTTTATAACTTTTGCAATGTTGTCGTCCCCCACTTCAATTTTATCAAAAAAGTTTCTAGACGTCATTCCGAATCGAATGACACCATGATCATAATTTTCGATGAAGGAGGACTGGAATTCATCCCACCTACCGATCAGGCAATCCGGTAAAGACTAACAGATGTTATTTTTAGCAAATAATTTTAAGAGCGGCTTTAAACAGACAAGTTAAAGTACTTTATTCAATTAAAAGGACAATGCAGAGATCTTTTATAAACAAAGTACAAAGACGTGAGCAAACGTAATTAGCGGTCGTTCATTGCATCTCACTGAGTTCATTTTTTAATTTATTTCTTTCATGGCGTAAATTCAATGCAAATATCCAATCACTGATAATCACCGACAAATTAGTTTCAACAAATTAACGACAAAAATCCTTCCGAATTTTTTATCAGACATACTAAATAATAAGATTTTCTGCCAAAACCGAAAGTTCGGTCAGATACTAGATTTTTTGCTTAGGTACATATTACAATAAAAAATTGCATTCTTTCAATAATGAGAAGGCGCTATTTTATTACACAGTGATAATGCTGGATTTTTATTGATTATAAATTTACAGACCTGTAAGCGCAACACGAAGACACAAGTGAGCTAGTATTATAGTTTCACGAATAATAAATTTATTCAAAACCAGTAAAGGCGATCACAGATTAATTCAGCGGCTCTCAACAGCCGACGATTCTTTAAAACTAAAAAATACGTAGATAACAAAAAAATCTTAAATTAAGCTTTTTAAATAAAAATGAAATTATATCTAGTTCGAGGTCTTCCTATCGCTGTTAACAAAATCTATATATTTAAAAATATTTTTTTATTGGAGTTTACTGCTTAAGAAACGATTTTAAGTTATATAAGGCCCGGTAGGGAAATTTTATGAGTAGTAAAATCAATTGGTGAGGCGTTACGCTCCACAGCTTCAAATGTGACGTTACGCTCGTCCGCTTCAAAAGAGATAAACATATATATTTGAAGGATTTAACGTGCGAAAGAATGAGATGGAATACATTACACATACTCTATCTAAGGAGTAAGCTCCAGTCGCGCGTCGAAGCTGACACAATAACACTTTTTTTTTAGTTGACATTGCTAAAAAACGTGTTTTTTTAAGATTTTTTAAACTTTAATTTTAATTATGACTAAAAAACAATACTTTTAAATGAATATGGAGTAGGCAATGCAACTCGCCTTACGGATTGTTAGCTGCTTACAGTAATTTTTCAAGTCAATTAGATAATTTATATAAATTATTTACATATTTATATAAAATATTGTATTTTCGTGAGTTCTAAATACATGTGCAATATTTCAAATTATTCAGACGTCTGAAAGTGGATGAAAATTATTTTGAAAGATTTCGTCACCTACAATACATACAGGCCAAACTAATAAATGCGTATTAAAAAAAGCTAAAATAATTTGTTAAACTTGGGCACTTTCTGTAAGGTAAGCCTATATTCAAAGGGATTTATTAGATACTTTTCAGTTCAATTCGAAATATTTCTCTCATCTTTTGTTGTGAACCACTGGTTTTTCTTGGACCTGTATGCACGGCATATCTAGTGGATAGTGAGTATTCAGTTGTTCTTTATATCGACAGAAGCTGCCGCTAACACAAATTATTACCCTTTTGTCTTTTAAAACCGTGTTATAAATATTTATGTTAGCCTATGTCTATTTGCGTGCGTAACCTAAGTAACTAGATGCATACTCTCTTAGTATCGACCGTAACTGCACAAGCATACAATTACTTAACCCAGATTACTTCTAACTTTTAAAGAAGAATATAGGCCACTCGATAAGACGTTTAAAGTGACTATTAGCGAGAGCAATTCCGAACAAACTGGAAGTTTTTTAATCTATTTGACTTGGTGTTCAGAAAGGTTTCTTAAAATTGCACCCTCTAGAAATATCGGACTTGATTGCTAACTTGAAAAAAATGGCCAACAAAATTTTATTATTTTCATTACCTGTGAATATCTCGGTTAATATCAACTTTAGAGTGAAATATGTGGTAATCGAAATTGAAGAAGAGTAAATGTTCAGTACATTAAATAATTATAAAAAATTAAAGCTCACATAATTTATATCAATTATTATTACGCCAACAGTGAAAATGCGATTTAAACTTTTTTATCATTACCAATATTAGTTTGAAACAATTTACTTACGCAAGATGAATTAGCAAGATTACTCACCTGGAAAGAAAGAAAAAACACACTAATAAAAGTAATCATAGCGAACAAATAAATAAGAACATTTTTTTTATAATAACATAAGGCCGGTTAATTTTGCTTTAAACCCTTATTTATGGTTATAAAGACGTATGAATTGCAATGTTTTTGATACACACTACTATCTTTTTCATCAAAAACTGTTTCCTTCACGGCTTGCTAGTTGCTATACTCGTATTATCTATCTATATATACAAAGTTCCTCCGCACGTTTGTCTGTCTGAACACGATAAACTCAAAAACTACCTAACGGATTTTCATACGGTTTTCACTAATAGAAAGAGCGATAAACGAGGAAGGTTTCTGTATTAAAGTTTGTAAATATTTTGTACAAAATGGCTGAACTATGACAGTGTTTTATCAAAAAAACTGTTTTCGTACGCTTACATGGCTAACGCTGGCCAAATCTTTAGAGATGCATCAAAACAATATACTTTGATAGTTCTGCTGTGTAGATGGGAAGGTCAATACTTATAATATTTCCAGAACAGTTTTGCACCCGTGTGAAACCGGGACGAGCCGCTAGTTTGTTACTATAAATATGACACAAATTTAAACTTTGTAGTTGCATAAGTTGTTATTTTTAAAGATATCACAAAAATTCTTAAGCCATCATCTTTTTGCAGTTTTTTGGACTACGACTAGGAGTAAAAAAAATAAAAAATACCTTCGTTGTAACGCTCGGATTAAGATAAGATTCCAGTCAAAATCGATCATAGAGGGGAGAAAATCTACGAGTAAAATAGACGTTCACACAAACGAAGCCGCGGGCAAAAGCTAGTTAATAAATATAGACAAAAGAAGTTTTGCAAGACACCTTTCGTCACCAACTTTCATCGCCAATAACACCACACCGTGATTAGTCCGCAATCGAAGCTAAATACAAAACAGAGACAAGCAAAGCAGATGAGCAATGCATCCTCAACAGACACCATAACCTATAATTAACATATTTTATTTTCACTCGATATAAAATTAAAAGTCTCTTGTTTTTGTCTGTCGCAGCTAGCCGTGCCACAAGTTTCTGTGATACACAGATCTAACACAAATTATCCCCTCGGGAAAGGGGACGCCGAAAAAGTGTGTGCAGCATTTGTTTTATATGAAAATATTATTTTTAGTAGGCTTAATTATACACAAGGTGTTTCGGCAAGTTCCGCTCAAAATCTTGAAATCCAGAAACGGAGTGTTTCGTAATTTTAGGTTATCTTTGATCTTCTATATTATTTTTAAAGACGTGATAATTAAACGTTTATATAAGATAGTGCCTGATAAAGGGTGCTCTTATAAAATACTTCGAATTAGAACTTAAATAAAAAAATCAGGGTCCTAACTTCTTAGAAGGTATACCTACATTTTTTTTCGGACAAGAAATAACCACGCACAAACCTTATAGGATTTGGTTCTCGGTTAAAATGATCAAAAATACTTTTATTTTATAGTTTAAAGGTCACTACAAAAAAGTGTCCATGGGCGCATAGCCTAAAAACCAATCGATTTTTAGCTACAGATATATTATTAAGCGAGATTTTAGATATAGGGATTTCCATTGAATTCACAAACACGTTCCATGTTCAACTTTTGTGCTTTTTTTAGAAATAGAAAAATAGTCGAAAACTAGGTAATGTTGGAAGTAGAAAATAATATTGTCATATTCGGATTCAGCACACTCAAAACATATTTCTAGAGCTTAGGATTTTTTAAGATTGTGAATTCAATGGATACCCCTATGTATCAAAAATCTCGCTAAAAATATATTGGTTTTTAGTCGATACTTACGCCCATGGACACTTTTTCTTAGTGACTTTTAAACTATAAAATAAAACCATTTTTGATCAATTTAACCGAGAACCAAATCCCATAAGTTATGCGGGGTCCTTTGGATTTCAATAATATTTCGCAAATATGTAGGTATCGATACAGAATAGAACTTTTTGAAATTCGTGCATATCCATTTGAGTAAAAGCAAATGTACTGATGTACTGAATTCTGAAGTAAATTAAAATGCAAAACCTGTCTTATTATGACGAGAAATAATAATTAAGGGAGCTCTAGGGCACTATTACGAAGAAGGCACAATTTTAATAATACTGCAGTAATAAAATAATTAATAATTGCCGGGTGAATTCATATTATTATTACGTTACTTTCTTAAATAATTGTGATACCTACTTACGGACAGAGTTAAAAAGTAGATCGAACATCTTTTGCAGTTAATAAGAACCGTTTTAGACGAATACATTTTTGACATAATATACGCGAGAAAAATTTTGTAAATGTCTTAAAATAGAAATTCTGGTTACAAATGTGATATCATTTATACATTAATATTCCGACAATTAATTGTAGATAACAACCTACAACATAGGAACTCAAGAACAGTTAACTAGGACGCTGCCAGCGGTGCCCAGCGGAGCGCAGAAATAACCAAACCAGAAAAAAATTCCAGCCAATTGGGCGACGGGACCATTCCAACTTCAAAATGTTGACATTTGATGTAGTATAATGGTGATGCGGGTAATGGCTAGTATTCAATATGATATTTGCTATTCATTGCCACGGTTACCTACATAATATGTTCACGTCAAGTAAAAATTAATCAAAGCATGCTCAACTAGTTTATTTCTGACAGATCTAGAAAACAAAAGAATCGCTGATTTTTTTTATTTTCAAAATATTTCCGAAACTTAGTAGAGAAAAAAATGTTTTAACGAAACTTTCTTAAAAAAAAACAATAGAATAATAAGCCGTTATAAAAAGTATTATAATTATTATTATATAAAAAATATCGTCACAGCATATATCTGTTCTGCGCATGCGCCGATTACCCAAAAACAATAAGGCTCTTCATATTTGCACACCAAACATCCTCCCAAAATTTGGTTTCAATCCGCTCATCCGTTTGACCTGTACCGTGCTCACAGACTAACAGAGGCACAGAGTTTTTCGATTTGGGGGACCTCAAAACAAAAAGATATTGTAAATTTTTTTACCTAAACTGGTACCGTTTCCCACTTGTTGTTTCAAATGTTAATACAATATGTATCTTGGGGAGTAACGATATTATGACTGTTAAACTCGTTGATCCCTCGTTTTAACCCATATTTAAACATTCATTAACGAACGAGATAGGTAAACTTCTATTTTACTACTACACGATGAAAAAAAATATTTTAATCAACACATTTTCTAACAGCTATTCAAATCTTTTTTTACTGTCCCTGTAATTAAATGCAAAGTGGATCAGTCACAAATAGTTGACCAAAATATATAATCACTAATCAATCGTTAGACCCAGTGTCTAGTTTACTGAATCTCGAGGCCACGAAAATTAAAAGTGATGTGCCAGTTTTGTCAAAAAAATCTACAGTTTTTGTTTTCTTTAATTCATTACCCCAAAGGCTCGTAAATTATGCAAATCAACAAGATGGTTCCAATTACTATTTTTTTTATAATAATTATTATTGTTTTTCGTAAGCAGCCTGTCTGCATTAGCAAAACCGCAGGCAATTTTTATACAAAAATTAAAAGTGACGTGACCAATTTGTCTCAGATAAAATAATATATTATATACCTACATTTTTTAATCTGCCTACAACCGAATATTATATCTTTAACTATCAGATAATAATTTTACTGTATTAATATTTTAATAACGAATAGTGTAAGAACAACAAATATTTTTCAATAAATAAAATTACCGACCAAATTTTTTATTTATTGAAGACTTCTAATCAGACGTTAATCAAAGATTTGAACAAAAAATATTGTTATTAATTTTGTAGCACAGTGTTTGCTATTGTGTTGTTTAAATCATCCGCCGCGATAGTGGAAGTTTCGAGTGATACTGTTGGGAAGTAAATTTTTCTTATATAGCATTGTAACTGTAATAATGACTGTGTGCTTCATACAACAACAATAGTAAACACTATGCTATAAAATTAATAATAATTGTATAGTCCTAATACACGACTCACCTTACGCGGCTTGTCTTAAATATTTTTTTCAAAATAGTATCAGAAATTGAGCACGATTTTATTTAAACACTTGTCATCTAAAAAAAGTGGTTATAGGCATTTTTCAATAAATAAAAATTTATTTTATTCTAATCAGACGCTAATCAAAGATTTGAGTATAGGCATTTTTCCCAGCCTTTATTATTATGATCGTAAATATTTAAAATTCATTATTTTCAAGCAAATAATCCAACCAAATGACAGTGTAGTTTGCACAAATAGTTTTAACAAATTAAAATTTCACACACGTGGTGTTTGTTTTTCTATCGGAAATATATACAATGCCTTCTGGGAATTGAACAGCCTTGCAGAAGGCCGACACATTGCAATTTAATTTTTATTGCATACAATTACAAGAATGCTGTTTTATTTACCTAATTAACCACAAAGAAAGGAAACAGAACTACAACGAGGCGAGATCACTATATATAAACATTTTCGAATAACTTTATTAAAGAACTAGCGGCCTCGATCCGGCTTCGCCCGAATTTGTAGACTGCCGTCGTTTTTTCGTCGACTTGCGTTGCAAAATTGGTCTCCACGAAAAGCGTTTTTATTGCAACGCGTTTATATATTATAGCCTATATCCATTCTGAGGGTTTACTCTATATGGTTGTGAAAGAATTTTTGAATCTTTTTTAACATTAAAAGACACTATAACAATTTTCAAATATTGATAAAAATAAATACCTACTTACACTGTGTTTATTTTTATCAATATTTGAAAATTGTTATGGTGTCTTTTAATGATATTTAACGTCACTCGATATAACGACAAACTCCTTAAATCGTCGAAATTACTTAGCTCTAGTTGGTTTACCTTGTTGCCCATACAATGATACACTCTAAATAACGACAACAATACGTCATCACTAAGCAGTAAACAGTACTTGTTTGTTATTTTGTTGCTTTGTTGTCGGCATCATGCGTACCGGAGATTCTAAGAAATTCAGTCTTTTGTTTGTTGGGATTATCGTTCATATGTTTAGCTCAGCTGCTTATCGATAAGTTATCATACTCCTAGTTCCCACAAACTTGCAAACTGTGAACATGACGACTGACGAGTAAAAAATGTTGGAAGACGCTTTGGATTCAGTCGCTCGACCGTATCGACAATATGCAAGAACAAAGAAAAAACTATTGATGGATTATTTTTTCTCTCCGTTTAACGACAACTTTCAGTAACGCCACAAAGTGCAAGTTCTTTGAGTGTCGCTATATAGGGTTTATAAACCCTATATAGCGACACTCAATACTGTTCTACAAAATTAAATAAACTTAATGAAAATGTGATATTTTGGATCTGAAGGATACAAAAATTGAATCCAAATAATTAACATATGGTTATCCTCGATTTAGACAAGTATAATGTTGAAAATAAATTAATCCAAACGAAATTACATTTTTTTATTATTATTAAAAAGAAATCAGTCAGCGAATTATTACCGAAAACAGAAGTGCATAATATTATAATGAAAGAAAGTTTAATTATAAACGTAACTCAATATCTGTTGCATGCCATATGTAATTGTTGATGATGGATGACAAGACGACATGACACATGCAACAATATGCAACTTGTATCTCAACGGCCAAAAGGCAAAACGGCTTAAGTCCGATCCGTGGGTAAATAAGATCAATGATGACCTTCGGCAGAGGCGGACGAGCCGGTAGGCCGATTGCCTATGTTAGTTTCAAGAAGGCTTTAATCAGGTTATCCAGCTCGAATGTAGCGGTGGACCGATATCCGTCGCATGAAACAATAGAGCGTCAGCTACTGGGTAACGCACACACGTTCATGGCTTACATGTGTGTAGTAGTCCAAGAACGATCTTCGTGAAATACCTAAAATCTCAAACGGCTAAAAATTTCAGTGATCGTTCTTGGGGTTACAAGAAATTATTCTGACTATGAAAAAGTGTGCTCCGATTTGCACTTAGGGTAGAAACCGCCCCTTTAAATTTTGTTTTCTAATTATCTCACAAACTATGAGATATATGAAAAAAGGTTTCGACAAAAAGTTGTAGATTTTTATATTTGGTACGAAAAAGTGCTCCGCCCTCTTACCCCTATCTGCAATAGTTTACCTATAAATCGCCCCTAAAGGTAAAAAAATTGAAAATCATTATTTTTCTCGGCTGATTAGGGTTTTTTGTGACATTTTGAGAAGAAATTATTCTTGGTATTTTCTTCGAAAAATGATTATTATAGAAATTACAAAAAAACGGATATTACCCCCTTTGTACAATAGTGTAATCTAATTGTCGTGAATTATTATAAAGAAATCGTAGCCATGATTTTAAAATGTAAAACAAACTTAAAATAAACGTTACCATAACTATAATTCAAAATCAAACTTGAGAATAATATTCAAAAAATTTGAATTATCTTTTTTACATTTATTTTAGAAATTTATTTGTACCTACCGTTGTTTACGTGGCGTGTTTCTATGGTTTTTTAAACAAAATTGTTGACATGGCCTAAGATAACTTTTAATATGAGAATAATAATTTTATATTTTTTCAAAAATATTGCATATTATGAAATTGCATAACATGCGAATTTTTATTATTTATTCTTTTTTGTTAAAAATTTATAGTCAACATAAACTTGTTACCATGTTTTTTGTCTTATGTAATTGCTATGGTTAGTAATTAATGTTTATATTCATAATTATTGTTTTTAATTTTCTGCATGTACCTACTTGAAAAAGTCTAAATCTATAGACGTCTATAGACTTAGAGTTTTTCAAGTAAGAAAATTAAAAACAGTAATTATGAAAATCAACATTAAGACAAAAAAACATGGTAACAAGTTTATGTTGACTATCAGTTTTTAACAATAAATAATAAAAATTCGAATGTTAGCAAAATTTCATAACATAATAATAATGACTACATTTTATACCGTAACATGGCACGCCGTTTTATTTTTTAATCGTAAAATATTTTTACAAAATATATAAAAATATTTAAGAAATTCAATTTCAGAAAAAATTTTTGAGTGAATTTTTTTATGTAGGTAGATACTGACAAGCAAAATAAAATATTATATACTGACATAAAATTAAATGCATAGGTATAGGTATACTACATAGGAAAACATACGAAAAACGAAAAATAATAATTATGTTGCGACATAATTAAAATTATTTAGGATTCTTTTCTTGAAAAAATAAGAATATTTTTATGATCTTGTGACATAAAAATATTATGTAAGGGCATAATTTTATTATTTTTCGTCCGGATATTTTAAGTTAAAAAAATATTTTCAAAAAAAAATTCTGAAATACCCCCTAACTTATATTAATTGCTATGGTTATAGTAATTAATGTTGATTTTAATAATTATTGTTTTTAATTTTGACAGCTGACGATGATATAGTGGGACAAGCTCCGAAAATCGCGCTATCTCTCTCACTACAGTATCGTGCAAAGGGGTGTCGTTTTTTTGTAATTTCTATAATGTTCATTTTTCGAAGAAAACGCAAAGACTATTTTCTTCTTAAAATGTCACAAAAAACCCGAATCTGCCGAAAAAACAAATGATTTCCATTTTTTTCACATTTAGGGGCGGTTTACGGGTAAACTATTGTAGATAGGGGTAAGAGGGTGGAGCACTTTTTCATAGCAAATATAAAAATCTACAACTTTTTGTCGAAACATTTTTTCATATATCTCATAGTTTGTGAGATAATTAGAAAACAAAATTTAAAGGGGCGGTTTCTACCCTAACTGCAAATCGGAGCACACTTTTTCATAGTCAGAATAGTTTCTTATAACCCCAAGAACGATCACTGAAATTTTTAGCCGTTTGAGATTTTAGGTATTTCACGAAGATCGTTCTTGGACTATAGTGTTTGTGAAGTTAAACAACTTTGGTAACTATGGCGAAAACAGGTGGAAAGCACCGAAGTTTTCCCAGGGAGTGTAGCGCCAAAAAACTGTCCATCTCGAAACACGGCAAGCTTAGGAAGCTAGGTCTCCTAGTTACAGCCTTCATGGTTCCACGTTATGTAAAAATTAGTCAAAGCATGCTTAACTAGTTTATTTCTGACATCTACAAAACAAAAGAACAGCTGTTTTTTTTTACTTTCAAAATATTTTCGAAACTATAAAGCTTAGAAAAAAAAATTGACTAAACTTTCTTAAAAAATAAATAGAATAATAAGCCGTTATGAAAAGTATATCATTATTATATAAAAAACCACCGTTATAGCATATATCTCTTCTGCAAATGCGCCTATTTTCCCAAAAACAATAGGGCTCTTCATATTTGCATACCAAACATCCTCAATCCGGTCATCCGTTTGACCTATATCGTGCTCACAAACAGACGCACAGAGTTTTTTCAAAAATGTGTTTTTTGGATTCGGGGGATCTTAAAACGAAAAGATATTGGAATATTTTGAATAGTGATTTTTGAACCTAAATTAGTACCTACCTACCATTCCCCACTTGTGGGTTGGAATGGTAAAAATGGTATTCATGACGGAATCGGAACCTTACTTTCTTATGTTCACGCTGGACACAGTTGTGTCCAGGGTTCACGGTGGACACACAAAATATTTGACATAAATGCTTTCGGTTTTTGACCACGAATATAATACATTCGACATGTCGAAATTATAATTGTTTTAAGGTTGCGAATCGAATATTAAATACACCTTAAAACTGAATGCAATTAATCTTAACAAGCATCAGCCCAATCATTACAGATTTTGAGTAGGGAATTGGAAAACTGAATTTTTGCATTTCTTTATTTGTGCCTCATAGGAATAAACTACGTTTTTACGGCAAATTTCAAATATTTCGGATTAGTTCTGAAAGTTTTTTAAATGTTTGATTCTAAATTCAAAATAATCTAGTTCCTTTCTATTTAAATTTGAAGATTTTTTTTATTTTCATGTTTTCACAGTCCTGACAGAAGACAATCATATCCATTTCAAAATTCGCAAGCCATAATTATGATTGATTCGTTTTATTACACTTGAACGACATATTTTCTGCTCTGAACTTTGTACATTGATACAAATGTAAATATTTACTCATTAATAATTTTACCGAGGCCCGTTGGCAAAGACAATTTATTTTTGAATGGTAAACAGAAATTTTAATTTCGCAATGTGTTCGTTTTTTTTAGCTACCGTGGACAGAGTACGTTTTAATAATAGTAAGAAATTAGTTTTAAAATTTCCTTTTAAATAATTATATACAGCGTGTCCCATTTTAATGTCCCACCCCGGATAACTTTTGTCAGTGACCTTGAATGAAAAATTGTTTGGTACAAAAGTTGTACAACTTGGAGGGGGACATTCGATGGCACTAATACTTTTGACCTTGGGTATAAGGTTCAAGGTCATTCAAGGTCAAGTTTGTTTTTTTTAATGGAACGTCCTATTTTTGACATCGGCAATCGATTGCGCGTGAAAAAATATGAGACTTTTGTCTGAAACTTTTTTCGAGAACGGGCAAATTTTCTCAATTAATTTAGCCTTCAAAATTGAACATTTTTGAATTTTCAACTCGAGAATGGTGAGATTTTCTTCAAAAACAATAGGGCTTTTCATATTTGCATACCAAACATCCTCTCAAAATTTTGTTTCAATCCGTTCATCCGTTTGACCTGTATAGTGTTCACAGACTAACCGAATAACCGACTAACAGACTAACAGACGCACAGAGTTTTGCCCGTTCTCGAAAAAAGTTTCAGACAAAAGTCTCATATTTTTTCACGCGCAATCGATTGCCGATGTCAAAAATAGGACGTTCCATTAAAAAAAACAAACTTGACCTTGAATGACCTTGAACCTTATACCCAAGGTCAAAAGTATTAGTGCCATCGAATGTCCCCCTCCAAGTTGTACAACTTTTGTACCAAACAATTTTTCATTCAAGGTCACTGACAAAAGTTATCCGGGGTGGGACATTAAAATGGGACACGCTGTATATTCATATCTCGTCATTAAAACAATCGGAAAGAAAAGAACGGCAATAATAACAACGCCTTTGTTTAATTTCCGAAACGAATTAACACATTTTTTTTAAACAAGTTGGTTTTGCACTCGCTGAAAATATCCTCCATTACGTTCTAGACACATAATAGTAGATTATCTTATTGGTAAATGAAGATATTATGACGAGTAGTGACATTATGCCAAAACGAGTCACATTCAGTTTTAACAGTCACTCGTAACAGTCCCAAGTACCTTACAGTGTCACCTATAAAATAACTCATTTTCATTTCATAATAAGACTATAGTGATCCGACCAGGCTTCGCCCGAATTCTTAAATTGCCACTGTTTTTTCGCCGACTTACGGTGTAAAATTGGTTTCCATGAAAAGCGTTTTCATTTTAATGCGATAATATATAAGTAGTAAGGCGTTAGAGCATTTCTGCCAAAAAGTGCTCCTTGACCATTTCTGTCACCGTCCTTTATTTATAGCCTACGTGTATCCTGAAGGTTCATTTTAAATAGTGGTGAGAGAGTTTTTCAAATAGGTTCAGTGATTCCAGAGATTACCCTCCACTAGAGCTGTAAAAGTAACGAGAAATTGTGTACCCGTATGTATTCGTTACTTAAAGAACCAATACCCGTTACTTTCGTATCGTTACGTTACTCGTTACTTTTCATACGACATACAATCGTGTACTAGCATCAAGCATGTATAAGCATCGCAACGAGGCGCGTCGCATACGTGATACGGTACGACTTCGTTCGAATAACGCATCAAACGAGTCGAACTGACATGGATGCGAAAGATGCGAGTAACGAAATGAATTTGTAAGTAACGATTCGTTACTTCCAATCAGACGATGTACCCGTTACTCAGTAACGAATACATGCGGTTTGTTACAGCTCTACCCTCCACATACACATAAAATTCGCACTCTCTCTTTATAATATTAGAATAGATAAATTAATAAAAAATTTTAAAAACCCACGACGAAAGTAAAAAAAGTAAATGTTATAACAGAAAAAGAATTAAATAAAATTCAAAAATCCCCCAACTAAGAAAATCCGTCGGGGGCTGCCATTTGGCTGCATTGAAATGAACTAAAATATTGCAATTTATATTCTTCTATTCTTAATTCAGGGCAGCGAATGGCAGCCCCGCGACGGATTTTCTTAGTCGGGGGATTTTTGAGTTTTATTTAATTCTTTTTCTATTATAACATTTACTTTTTTTTAGTTTCGTCGTGGGTTTTTAAAATTTTTAATTTTATTTTATTTTAAACTTTATAGAGATTTTGTAAAAGTGTGTTTTGAATTTTGATCGTCTTGCCGAACTAGCGTACACAGTGTAACCATATCTGATACCCTAATTGTCGAATCGCGTTATGTGCGAGAGTGATCATAATTGTGTTTTTAATAAATATCTATGTGTATTGCTGTAAAAACCACTACTAACGAACGCTTGTTAGATCTGTTTGTGCGTAGCACTTTTGTTATGGTATTTTAAATGTAGGTACGTGTAATGCTGTAAAAAGCAGTAGTTCCGAACGCTTGTTAGATCTGTTCGTGCGTAGCACGTTTGTTACGGTTTTTTGTGCAGTGCAGCGCCCCCTGGGGCGTAATCATCGTAATAATATCTATCTAAGAACCATCTCAGATGAATTACAAACCCTTTACAGAAAACCGCATCTGAATTGATCAAACCGTTTTCCAGATAAATGGCGACATTGATCGAGTGCACAAACCCACATACAAACAAACGAACGAACACACAATCTCTCACCCTAAACGCATATACATGCCTCCGTTCCGTCGTGGGTAAAAAATAAAATGATTTTAAGCAAGACAGCAGTTCATCTCAATTCTCAGTCAACCAATTCCCAACTGTTATCAGAGACAATGAGATTTTTCATTAAAAAACTAAATTATCGTCGCCAGGGAATACACAAAAGAATTTCGATGAAGATAAAATAACGGTATCTAGATATTTCAATAAAGACGACGCTTTCCCTTGTATTTGTGGTTGTGTTATTATCTCATTAAATAGTTAAAAGGGGAACCGTGCAGTGTTGACCTCACGCGTGTCGTGCACTCTCTCCCAGTTGACCATGTTTGGTGACCACATCACAGTCTATTGGGACATTGTGCATTATAAATTACTATACGTGCAAGCAACTCACTGTGAAAGAAAATGTTCACATTTGAGTTGACGAAAGCTCCATTCACAAAATAATATCATATAACAGATGTTTTGAAGTTAAAATATAAATTTTGTCCCTATCTCCGTATTTTTATGTTAAAGGATACGCAATGATGTTCGCTGCTTCTATTGAAAAACTAGTGCTTTCACTGAAAGTGGTAACAGTGAATAATTCGTGTATTCTATTAGATACAATAAAAAAAGATTTGCTCAACTCTAGACTTACTATCGGAAACTGCTGAGGTATATTTTCTTGTACTTCAAACTCAACCGGAAGTGTACGTGCATTTTTCTTTTTTCAAATATACACATACATTTTCGAAATCTCCATTTTTGGAACGAAGTTTCTTATGGGACGTTATAGATATGAATGGAGAGGGCTGGAAAAAAATCGTAACGGAAAGGCGTAAAGAAAATCTGTAACGAAAATTTAATCTAATTACCTATTGTATATCTTTCCGTATAGACATAGAAAGTTGAAATTTGGCGCACTTATAATATAGGACATGGGACAGATCCTAACGGAGTCGGATTTTTGAATTTTGGTACCAGAAGGAAGCAAATTGAAAACAAAAAAGTTTTTCGCTTATAATTCGCTTAATTTAAATCAGATCGGTTCGAAACCTGTCTTAAACGAAAGGGGGGAACATTATACATAAATTTCGTATAACAGAATTCGCGCAAGTAGTTTTTTATACATAAAAAGCAGAAATAAACACTGTATATAAATTCGATTTTGCCTAATACATCGCGCACGTGGATCGGTTATCCTTTTCTCTTACACAGTGTGTTATGGACATTTAAAGAATGCGTATGTTCTGTCTTAAAATAAAAAGATTGTATTTGTTCAAAAACGGATATGTCATTTCAAATTTTTTTGTCAGTTTTTGATATTAATAGTGAAATACAACGCCTTCTAACTTCACGATTTGTTATTAAACCTATATAAATAGCGATAACTAAGCAAAGTCAATGGTTCAGTGGTAGAATACCCGGGTTCGATTCCCGACAGGTTGCAAATCACTGGATTAATTTTTGTTTAATAATCATATTTTAGTATAAATAAAATTTTCGAATAATTTATAGACAAATTAGTAAAAAAATTATATAATAGGTACCTATATAATAATTAGCGAAAATAACTTCGTTCCAACCGGGTGTTCCACGACACCTCCCGTCTTTTTTCTCTATAAATTCATATAAAATTTTCATAAGAAAATGTTCAAAAAAAAAGTATAAACGATAGAAAACCCTTTTTATTAATCTTTTTTACCACAAATTTGACATGAGCGGTTTTATCTTTTAGGCTTAGATATGTATTTAATCTTGTAAGCATTTTATCTGACAATCAATACAGAGAAGTTAGAGAAAATGAGTTTAAAAAATATACCTACTTAATAACATGAAACTAAAAAAGTTGCGGTTTATTTACAACAATCTTTATTATTTTATTGTAACGATCACAAAATATTATTTATTGTAATAAAAGTCAGGTAATATAAAGTTTTCAATATCGCAAGACAGAATGTCATATTTGATTTTCATTCCCTTGCATTTAATTCGTTTTATATCCCAGTATCTTTTTTCTCTTCTTGACATTTATTCCATCGGTCATTAATTTAGTGTGACATTTACACCACCCATGTATTGTTCCAATTTAATAACATTTTTTATTTCATTTCTACCATTTTTAAAATAAAATAAAATTTTCAAAAGTCGTTTCTTTCATGTTGCACCAGTTACAGTCCGTTCAAACTAGACAAGAAAATATAGTAGTAGGTTTACAATAATACTCATAGAGCTGAAAATTGGTACAGGTCTAAGGTACACTATTACAAATAAAATATCAAAAGTCCCCACCGATCCAACATCTGTTAAAAAAATTATTCAAAGTCAAAGGCTAAAAGTATCGGGTTTTTGCACTTTCTCGTAAACGGTAAATGTTATCTAAAAATAGGTCCGACAAAAGTTGTAGATCCTGCAATTGTCAACAAGAATAATTTGTTTTTATACTTTTTTTCCTACGAATCGTCATTCTTTTGAAATGGTGATTTCATATATCGAAAATACTAATATGCATATTAATATTTAACGGTATTTTTGATAAAAATGTCCAGTAGGTACGTACATAGACATTTTGGTCCCATATCTCCGGAATAGTGATTCGTAGGAAAATAATATAAAAATAGTTTTTGTAGACAATTGTATGATTTACAACTGTCTGACCTATTTTTAGGTAACATTTACCGTTTACGAGAAAAGTGCAAAAAACGATACTTTTAACCGTTGACCTTGAATAAATTTTCATAACTTTTAGGATCGGTGGGGACTTTTGATATTTTATTTGAAATAGTGTACCTAATAGGCCCCACTCACGATCAAACTTCATGCCACAGTTCAGTGTTCAGTGAAGTTGGACAGATTAATCGAAAGACTGACTGGCACCACACACAGTTCATGCAAACTGCTCAGTTTTTTAAATTTTTTGTGTTCAGTTTGGTTCAGTTGTTGGCATACACTCGTCGAGTATAGATACATAAGATATATTATATTATATACACACTATAATATTATACTATAGAGTATAGTTCATTAATAAGAACTAAATGAGTAATTTAAATGGTGAGGATTGGCTGTTCAGAGCTATGGGATTGTATTTAAAACAGAGAAATAAGAAAAAAAAAGAAGAATATGGGAGAAAAATTGGTTAGAAATGCGTGATTCAAGAAGTCATGTTTATTTGATTAATGAATTACATCTTGAGCCGCTTGATTGCAATAATTATTTACGAATGAATGAATTAACTTACAATTATTTACTGGAATTAGTTACCCTATTTATTAAGAACCAGGACACAAATATGTGAAAATCTATTTCTGCACAAGAAAGGCAGCAACATTGAGATTTTTGGCTTCTGGTTGTACAAAACACAGAACTCCAAAAACTGAACTGAAAAACACCCACACACACAACAGTTTACTTGAACACTGAACACTGAAGTCGTTCAAAAATCAAGATGCATTTGATGAGTTCATGCTTGACTTCAGTGTTGGTTTCAGTGTTTATTTGTCCCACACACTATCATGCTTCACTGAACTATAAGTTTGAACACTGAACTGTTGCATGAAGTGTGATCGTGAGTGGGGCCTATAAGACCTGTACCAATTTTCAGCTCTATATGCGAATTATAGTAAATTGAAATGTTTATTTTAATTGGACTATTAGATGTTGTTTGATAAAGTGATTGCAACAAAAACTGATCTACACTTTAACTATAATAATAATAATAGCATAAGACGCACTAAACATGTAAATAATACCTGCAATAATAATACCTGAACCTATGATACAAGTGGAACTAGAAATCAATCGAAGAGATGAGAACAAACCAAATAGAAATAGAAACTACTAAAAAGTAAACGTCATGTTAAAAGTGTACAACACTAAACATGGGTTTCATTTTTACCTAATTGGGGTATTTAAAGTACTCATTGTACAGTTGAATCGTTGCAGTACAGTCAAAAAAATTGAGTACTTATGAAAATGGAAATGATGTCATTGTGTGCACGCCTGCGAGGTCACAAGATGGATTTCAAAATTAGAACCGGGACTACTCTATTTGCTTATTTTGAGCAATATCCAATCAGGAAACATGGCGTGGGCGATATGGACAAACGCCCACAAACAAACACTGTGCCATAGTGTGTGTTCTGTTCAGAGACAATAAACGTCCACTTTTAGTAACATTCAAACTATCACTGCACGCACCAAACCCATCTACAAAACAAGCTTCAATATGCTTGGAAACTAGCAGTTAAATCTATCAAGGCACCAGCCTCGTGTGCAGCGGCCTTAATTTAAACTAAATACTACAATAATAATAATAATAATGTGTTTAACGTCCGTTTCTCGACTTTATGTCATAACAGACGCCATTGGCACCATTACTATTTTCCATCTATCACACTTCCCGTTATTTTCTACAATTTTTGAACTTCAACTTAATTAAAAGCAAAGAGCGAATGAAGGAATTTAGGACATTGGGATAAGATAGACAAATTTTGAGCATAGGAGTTTGACAGGCCATGGCCTTGAATAAGTAACCATCTCGATATTTATCTGGAATTGTTGAGGGAAACCATGGAAAACCTCAACAAGATGGCCGGTACAGGATTTACCGTTTCTCGGCGGGAGGCGGTAGGGAAAAGTCCTAGTCACATCTGCCCCCGCCGGGATTCGAACCCGGTAGCGAGTCTAGTGCTCTTACCGCTACGCCCCCCCGTTCAGTAATTTATACTAAATATGTTCAAATGGATGAAATTTTCTATCCATCTGTGAGACTCGTAGAAATGGTCACAACAATAAGTTTTGGTTGTTCTACTGTATTACTATTTATTGAGACGTGAAAATCGCACACCAGTCTATGATGATTTCCCTATACTCACAGCAGACAAGATCCATGTACTAAGTATGTCGTGTACCTCTCATTTACATGGAGGTTTGTTCATTTGAAAATAATCGTGTTTCATGTACAATACAAAAACTGCTCAGTGCTTATACACACTGCATACAGACTGTCCATTATAGAACAAAGAAAAAAACAATAATCAATAACAGAAAAACTAGCGGCACGTCCCGGTTTCACCCGGGTGCGATAGATATAATTCTGCAAAATGTATTTCGTTTGCGGCCCGGCGTTTGAGTAAATTCTACCCGATTTGCTTCTGAACTAATAGCTTTGAGCAAATTCTATCAGATGGGTATTAAAACAGTTTTTTTTGTTTGCTTCTGAGCTAATAGCTTCGAGTAAAGTCTATCAGATGTCGTTACACGTTTATAAAACAGTTTTTCTTTTGTGAAAACACCGTAATATTGTACAAAATATTTAGTAAAAACTATTCTTTAGCGTAAGTTGCACCAAGCAAGACAGTTACTAAATTTTAGTAAAATCGGTTCAGTGACTTACAAGATTAGCGCTGCCAAAATTGTGACACGAGAACTTTATATGTATTATGTATACTAGCGGTGTGTTCCGGTTTCACCCGGGTGCGATAGATATAATTCTCCAAATTGTATTTCGTTTGCAGCCCGGCGTTTGAACTAATAGCTTTGAGCGATTCTATCAGATGGCGCGACGCGGTACTAAACATTTTTCTGAGAAAACACTATAATTTTGTACAAAATATTTAGTAAAAACTATCCTATAGCGTAAGTTGCACCAATCAAGACACAGTTACAAAATGTCAGTAAAATCGGTTCAGTGGTTTTGGAGATTAGCGCAACCAAAATTGTGAGGCGAGAATTTTTAAACTTTTTTATTTAGCTCGACTTCGTTTATTTCTTTATATCTTTGTTTCAAATCTTGGGACAGCTTTTTCAACTACTTTCCGTTATCCGATTGATATGAAATTTTGAATAGGTATGACAATACAATATTATAATAGATTGTTAGCTACTGTGGGTTAAAACTGTTTGGGTGTTAAAAATGAAAGCAAGGTTTATTATTGTGTGCTATCCGACACCTTGTATTTTTATTTTTTACACAATTTATTTACAACAAAGTTTAGACTTTAGCGATTTCCTATTATAAGAAATACATCTGTGTTATGCCGGCACACTTATATGTGACGGAAATAAAATACTATAGCTATAAAATTGACACAATAAAAATATACACAATAAATGCAATTCTATGTAAACATTTGGCTAAATATTTTTACAACTAAAAATTATCTAGTCACATGAAAAAGTAGATTAATATGTCGTATTTACTGGAAAAATTTTAACACATTGAGGGTCGTATTCATAAAGAGCCAATAACTAATTTAACAGGTAGATTGTACTAATAAACAAATTAATAGACTGATTTGGTATTCACAAAGAACATTTAGTGCTATAGACGTTTAAATCGACAAATAAATTATAAGTACAAGTACCCACCTATTAAACTATATATATTAGAGTTTTAACAAGGACAGAAATATATTCCATTTCATTTCTTTTCTTTTTTTGACAATTAATCCAATATGGCTGCTGTGCTATTGATTACATCATGGAGGAATCTCTATCCTCCATAGATCACATGTTAATTTGGTTAGTACGATAGATTATTATCTGAAAATTAGTCAGAAATCTTATTTATTATATAATATAATTAGGTGATAACAGAGATCAGCGTGAAAAAGATAAGATATTTATCCACTGAACAACTTACAATTTATAATAAGGACACAAATCTTAACGAGTCAATAGTTACATATTTGACAATTCTGCTTCATGAATACCAACTTTAATAAAGAGCTAAAAGAATATTTAATATATAAGGAACCTTAGTTCTTACATGAATTTAACTATTTTTTTTCTTTTCAGACGTATTGTATCCCAAAATGAGCTCAGCAATCAATGTTTATTCTATACAAAATTTTTATAAGGTTATACATAAGAAAATATTCGAGAAAAACGTTATCAATTTAATATGTCGTCATTAGTTCTGTAATACCTCCTATGTGCAAAAAGTAAAATTTGCAGGAAAGGCCAAAAAGTGGTTATTTCAGCAATAGATGCTAAGAACTAGCAATTTCAGAGGTATATTACTAATTCATATTTATCTTCACTACACATGTTTAATTAAGACGAAGTATTGCCTTAAAAAATATTTAACATTAATTTTGGATTTATTGGCACCTGGGAGGAATTATTTTATACAACTTTTTGCATAAGAGTTATTTCCCCTTGTTGGTTACGGTAAAATTAATTTGGAGGTATTAATAGTGTATAGAGCTCCGTTTCCTGAATCTTTTCATCGAAAAAACGGAAAGTCTGCCAATTATACACATAGGAGCTATTACAGAACCAACCGAACCAGTCCAAGGCTGATGTGAGCCATAACGCAATTTCAAGATTTTTGCGATCTATCCAATTAAAGAATAGAGCCTCCACGGATCTCTATTCTCAACTTAACAGTTACTGATGTCAACGTGTGTTAATTGAAGGTAATTCCAAATTTCGAAAATCCGATAATATGAATGAAATGAAATCTTATTTGAGTAAGCACCTGTCATTCGCAGGTAGATATACACAATATGCAATTTAAACAAATTACTATTTAACAAGTTACTGTTTAAGAAGCGTTGCTTACAAAATGAAAACGTAAATAATAATTTATTGCAGAGTGCACTAATAATGCTGATACTTTCATCTTTAACCTGCATTATAAATATTGTACTGCACTATTATTAGTGATCAGACAGCGGAATTTTGCTTAAAAATACAGAATCGGATTTATTTCAATTTCAATATTATTGTTTTAGACAGTGCGTTCACCAAAAGTGGTAACAGTAAATAATTCATGATTCCTATACTAGATGCAAAAAAAGTTTTAATAGTTTTTTGGTCAACTCGAGATTAACTATCGGACATTTTTTTTTTGTACTTCAAGCTCAACCGGAAGTGAACATGCATTTTTTTCAAATAGCAACATATATTTTTACTCACATTTTCGAAATCTTCATTTTTTTCTCTATAAATTCACATAAAATTTGTATAAGGTTACATAAGAAAATATTAGAGAAAAACGTTACGAAGCTATTAATAAAATATTAATTCACACATGTGTGGAGTGCCGCAGGAAAAATCATTATTAAATAAAATAATCGTCCAATTTTTCAGATTATGTATTGACAAAAATTATAATAAAATAATTCATAATATGATTTACGTTTCGGAATCGATCTAAATATATAAAAAATAATTATTAATTAGTTTCTAATAAAATTTAATTTGATTTTTAATGAAAAAATTTTAACAGATTATTAAAAATCAAATTGAATTTTATTAGAAGCTAATTAAAAATTAATTTTTATATTATTAGATCAATTATGAAGAAACCCCAAATCCGGACCGAAACGTAAATCATTTGAATTATATTATTATAATTTTTGTCAATTCATTGTCTAAAAAATTGGTCGATTAATTTATTTACTTGAAGATTATCAGACGTTAATCAAAGATTTAAAAATCATTATTACTGTGTATTTAATTAATAAAGTGATGACGTTTTTCTCGAATATTTTCTTATGTAACCTTACGAATATTTGATATGCGCAGTTCACGCTCCGAGTCAATGGAGATGCGTGTATTTGTATATCAGGATCCCTGACTGAGAACCGATTAATAGTAATTTTTACTGTTTAATAATAATCAGTCAGTCAGTCAATGAGTTAGTGCAGTGGAGTCAATGAGGTCAATAACATGTCATTATGCATTACAATGGTTGAGGTGCGGCGAGGCGGTGCGATCTAATAAGATGTGTGAGCAACACTGACACATATATCAACGTTTGGTATTGGTTGTAAAGCACGGCTCACATTATACGCATCAAAGATGCTTTATAATGCATTTTTCTTCATCCCTCGATCGAAAGTGCATACTTTCGGCATCAATTTAAAGGCAGAAAGTCTAACATTTACTCCTTGGTGGGATTACACGCACCAATGCGGAAAGTTCATACGTTCGTGCAGTAGTAAAGCAAAAACAACCAATCAACTGTTGTTTAGGTGTCGTTTCCATAGTAACCCTATTACATTTTAGCTAATAGTCGCGAACAGCTGTCATTCGTGTTTTTACGTATAAGCTCACAGCTTCTTGCTTGGAATTTATCTGTTTTTATGTAATTAATTAATGTATTTAATAAGCCTGCTTACGACTGAGGTATGAAGAAAAATAGTATACACCACACTGGTCGAAAGTGCTATACCTTGCCCTTCGCGTCATGTTGCCCACGGCTTCTCCTCAGGCATCATGGCGCGCAGGGCAAGATATCACACTTTCGGCTCTTGCAGTGTAATATACTAATTTGTGGAGATACATAAAAATGTCTAGAGATGCGCCGGAATTCGGTTCACATTCGGTAACACCGAATTTCGGAATTTTTTTTGTAAATGTGTCTTGCTTGGTCCAACTCACGCTTTAAGATAGTTTTTATTAAATATTTTCTACAAAATTACAGTGTTTTGTAAAAATAAACTGTTTTAATAACATGCAGCGACATCTCATAGAATTTACTCAAAGCTATTAGTTCAGAGGCAAACAAAAATAAACGTTTTTGTACCAAGTAGCGATATCTATTAGAATTCGCTCAAAGCTATTAGTACAGAAGCAAATCTGGTTATTGGTTCAGACGCCGAGCCGCAAATGACATACATTTTGCAGTATTATATCTATCGCACCCGGGTGAAACCGGAACGGACCGCTAGTATATTATGTAAATTAATCTTATAATGTTATCAGCAGATAGATTTTTTTATTTTTTTTTTTAATTTTCTTGCGTAGCTTTTAGACAAAATTACGTCGGAGAAAGAGAAGCAATGTAGCCAATGATGACAACTCAAACCCAATTAATGGCACTGTTTATTTTTACTCTGCCGTAGGAACTTCTACGAGAACTGTCAAGAGTTGCAAGTATTGACCTCAGTGTTGCCAGTCTAGTACAATTGTACTAGATCTAGTACTTTTTTGTCATTTTCTGTACGCTAGTACGTTGAAGCAAAAATCTAGTAAGTACTTTTTAATATCCACACACCCACCACACCAAACGAAAAAAGGGAAATTACCCCCCCCCCAGGATTCATCAGGACCGCAGGCACGCTACAACAAACGAAAAAAGACGTTTTTGTTGTGGAAATGAAATGATTTTTTTTTGCTCTCCTATTTTGTGCCGACACGATAAAATTAAAAAGGTCATTCGTTTTTGTTTTTTTTTTCTCTTCAATTGGGCACACGACACATTTTTTAAGCTAGGTTGTTAAAAAAAAGGTCATTTGTGGCTAGCCTGTCTATAATTTCTAGGTATGTCTATTCTAGTACTTTTTTCAACCCTAATCTAGTATGCAAAACAAAAAAGTTCTGGCAACACTGATTGACCTGTGTCTATAGGATTTACGTCGATTATGACCTTTGTTGGCGATCGACTATAATCTACAGTAAATGTCAGTGTTAGTGTCCGGCCGTATGTCAATTTCTGGCCGAATTAATCAACTACCGCCTCAACCTTCGGCCGAAGCCTTAAACATACCCTAAGAAAATCAGTTCAAGATTGGCTACAATTGCTACAAGCTACAACTTAATAATATAAATGATAAGTACAACGCAGTGGGACCCCTCCGAGCTCCGCGCGTCGTCACGTACATCGCGATCTCGCTCATTCGTAACAATTTGTTCAATTTCGGAGCTTGTTAGAAAACTTCGGCCCATTTTGGCCGAAGCCGAAGGTTTCGCCGGAGCTTCGGTGGGACACTATAGTCAGTGTAATTCTAATTTTAATCGTCACTTAAATTTAAAATAAACGAGAGACGCTTTTTGATCTATACATTGATCAGCTGTCTTAAAAAGAGGTGTTGACGCGTAATTAAAAGGTGTTACATACACCCTCTGTCTCTCTCTAACACATATAGGCATGTCTCTGTCTGATGCACACACCTTTCTCCACTGGACGCATACCTCATTATAATAAACAACTGACTAGTGACTTATCACTGCCGCCTTGTATTATCTTTTTCAAAGCTAACTGCACAATAAATTATAAGTTAAGTTAGAATGTCGCTTGGTTTCAGACGCCAGTACCAAAGTTTCAATAAGATAGGCGGAGATATTTTGATAGAGTAATAAGAAATGTATCCAGACACCAAGAGTTACAGGTCGATAAACGATTATAAGAAATAATTAATTTGAAATAACGGTTCATGCACCGCTGCTCTTAATAATTTCTTTAGTATCTTGTTTCAGAACTGTCAGTGTAAAAATGGGCCAAATGACATATCATCAGATCAAGATCTCCAAACCAATTTGTTCATTTGATACGCTACAATTCTATACAAATACACCAGACAGGGCTAAATATTGTAATACAACAAATATCATACAACCCCGACTTCAATAGACAATACAGAGGTAGTGCGAATATCTAAAAGAGTAAAGCGTCAGTGAAAAATAGAGCTATGAAAATGTACACGTTAAAATTCCGTAATAGTATATTACACCACAAGGGCTAAAAGTGTGATATTCTTGCCCTGCGCGCCATGATGCCTGAGGCGAAGCCGAGAACATCATGGCGCGAAGGACAAGTATCACACTTTTGGCCAGTGTGGTGTATACTATTTTTCTTCATACCTCGGTCGTTAGCGCTCTTATTAAATACATTAATTAATTAATTGATTATTAATTACATAAAAACACAGATAAATTCCAAGCAAGCAGCTGTAAGTTTATAGGTACGTAAAAACTCGAATGACAGCTGTTCATGACTATTTGCTAAAATGTAATAGGGTTGCTATGGAAACGACATCTAAATAACAGTTGATCGGTTGTTTTTACTTTACTACCGCCCTTACGTACGAACTTCTCGCATTGGTGAGTGGAATTCCACCAATGCGTACATGTTAGACTTTCTGCCTTACAATTGATGCCGAAAGTATGCACTTTCGATCGAGATATGAAGAAAATAATAATATGCTAGAAGTTAACCTAAGGCCTGTCGTTCGGTAAATTCTTAGATATGTACCTAGGTACCTAATTTACGCTAGAAATTAAACTGCGCATTAGTCTTTTCACTACTTTGAAAAGCACCCAATGGACAATAAAAAAATCGCTACATAGAGAGAGAGAGAGAGAGAAAGGCAGACTGGTCATATAGTGTACTGCCGGATAAAACGTACGGTGAACCGTTTTTCGAAAGGACGATAAATATTAGTCGCAAATTGAAAAAAATTTCAAATCGACACTATTATAAAGAGGTAAAGTTTGGATGTAGGAGGTAATTTCCCAAACTACTCATCCGATTTCAAAAATGTTTTCACCAATGTTTAGAATAGACCTTCAGGATGGACATATACTATACATTATCGCGTTAAAAACGTTTTTCGTGGAGATCAATTTTGCAACGTAAGTCGACGAAAAAACGGTGCCAGTCTACAAATTCGGGGAAAGCCGGACCGGGCCGCTAGTTAATAATAATTTTAAAGAGCTAGAACTAAAAATCAAAATTCGCACACACGAAGACAGTCGATTGAATGTGCCAGGTAAAGTCTAATGTCTCCGTTGACTTTTTTATCAGAGTTACAAATCAATTATTTCATATATTAAAAACTGCTAAAAGTAAAAACACGATTTTTAGTTATAATTATTTAAAAACATTGCTGTACCAGGTCTAGATAACTTTGTCACTCGGCGGCCTCAAAAAAAGTAACTGTTTAAAAAAATAATTAATTTTTATTTTATAAACATAAATATTATTTATCTTCTCGATCTAAATCAACCCACACGGTACACGCATCTTTCTAAATAGTCAATATTTGGAAAACAGCATTCCACTAATTTGTTACTTGTCTATATTTCACGAATTTAATTATTGCCATTAAATTTAATGATTTATTGATTATTTTGGTAGCACATTACTTATACATTACAGTTACATAGAAGCAGGACACATCTCTTTTATCGCTACCCATGACCAGGGTTGCCAGACGTACGAGAAATCTCGTACCATTACGAGATTTACAGTTTTTGTACGAGATACAGGAATAACAAAATTCTCGTACAATTTTGTACGAGATTTTAACAATGATGACTGCCTTCGCTAGGTATCATCCAAAAAGTGTAAGAATTTGCATATTTACCTACTTCACACACCACAAAACGATCTACTGGGCGCATCACTAATTGCACTACCTCATCACTATATGAAACTAGACAACTTGAGTGGGGAATCCCCGTTTAATGTATTTAATATTTATTAATTGTTGTCCAATTATTACACTAATGTTAATCACTATCAGTTCTAATTGTTTCATTTGAATTGACAGCTGAACGCGCAAAGAATATGACTCCTCAAAGTTAAACAGTACAGTAAATAGCATAAATTATAAATTTTATTCGATATATACCTACTTTAAATTTATACTTGTACGAGATTAACTGTTGAAAGTACGAGATATTTAGCAACACTGGTACCTACGAGAAAAAAAATCCGTCATCTGGCAACCCTGTCCGTAAGTTATAGAAACAAAGTACAGTTGAACCTCGATTAACCGCAGTTTATGCATGAAGTGGAGTTGGTTTGTAGCTTACGACTGCACAAACAAACACGGCGTCATAGCGTGTGTTCTGTTCAGAGACAATAAACGTTCACTTTTGTTAACATTCAAACTATCACTGCGCACGCACCAAACCCATCTGCAAATCAAGCTTCAATACATGCATCGTGCGAAGCGAACACATAAAAACCATAACGAAAAGCAACGCCTGAAAACTAGCAAGGAATCTAGCGGCAAAATCAGCCTCGTGTGCAGAAGCCTTAAGTCTGAGGTCGGTTTTGTTATTGAAAATTTATTACTTGAGCATTTATGCATAATTCAAATCTTTGATTAACGTCTGAATAGAACTCTTCAAATAAATAAAATTGTCGACCAATTTTTCTCAGACCATATATTGACAAAAAATAATAAAAATACAAATGAATATAACACAAGATGACGTTTCGATCCGGATTTGGATCTTCTTCAGAAATATCTAAAAAATATAAAAATTAATTAGTATTAAGTTATTTATTATCTAATAGAATTCACGAAAGATTGAAAGTTTGAATAATTCAAAAAATTAATGAAAAATTTTTCATTAATTTTTGTCAATATATGGTCTGAGAAAAATTGGTCGACAATTTTATTTATTTGAATTTATGCATAATAATAATAAATTCCTCTGACTCTTAATTGGAACATAGGACTTCTACGAAAATTTTGAATCTAGTCCTATCCTTTGCCATATGTTTGGCTTGAAGTCAGGTAGTTCCTTGTTCCATAACTAGTTCACGAACAATTCTTCCTCAGGATATTTTTGGTCTTCCTCTTTTTCGATACCCCTGTTGGTTCCAGTCCAAGGCTCTCTTCGATATGTCGCCATCTGTCTTTCGCAGGGTGTGTCCAATCCAATTCCATTTCCTACGTTTTATAGTCACACGTTTCCAAAGTTCGTTGTTCGAGACGTGTTCGTACCATTTCACCTTAAGGATTATTCTGATACATTTGTTTATAAAGATTTGCAGTTTAGTTGTTATTGTTTTCGTCACTGGCCAGGTTTCAAATCCATATAGAAGGACCGATTTTACATTCGAGTTAAAAATGCGTAGCTCTGTTCTTTCAAAAATCATGCCTGAATGCCAAATATGATTTAAACTTCCGAACGCTTGAGACGGTTTTTTGATTTTGCTGTCTACATCTGCTTCTGCTCCTTCATCATTGCAGATTATACAGCCTAGATAACAAAATTCTTCTACTTCTTTAACAGGTATATCGTTTATTAACAGCTGTTAACGCAACAAAAATACGATTTAAATTAATTTATAATTTACAACTAGCAGCCGTTAACTGGATCGCAGTAGTACCACAATAATCTAATGAATATTGTTTCCTCATAACGGATCTTTGGGTTATTAATAGTGCACTTAAAACTTTTTTAAATAATAAAAAAATGTCAAAGCACGCTTTTACAATGCAGGTCAAAACAAAGTTCATATTTTACTGTTGTAGCATACCGATGATTCAGAGCTTGTCAGCGTTTCTCAACTTTTTTACTATTCCAACTCCCCAAGTAGGGAATTATAACTTAATTTAGGTCAATCATTTTTTTTAGTTTTGAGGTCCAACCAAACATATTTTTGGAACAAGTCTGTTAGTATGTGAGCACAATACAGGTCAAACGGCTGAGTGGATCGAAATCCAACTTTCATAGAACGTTTGACATGTTTAAAGAGCCCTATTATTTTGGGGGGAAATCGGTTATTTTCGATAAAAATATATTCTGATTGCTGCAACAACAATTTTACACTAATATTCTAAAGATGTAAACTTTGCAAGTTTGGCTGTCGGAGGTAATTTCCGGAACTACTCATCCGATTCTAAAAAATTTTTCACCTATATTTACAATGAACCTTTCGGATGGACATAGGCTATATATTTTATAGAAAGTTTGACATGTTTAAAGGAAGAGCCCTATTCTTTTGGGGGAAAATCAGTCATTTTCGATAAAAATATATATTCTGATTGCTGTAGCAACAACAATAAATTTATATTGATATTCTAAAGAGGTAAAGATTGTAAGTTTGGCTGTAGGGGGTAGTCTCCGAAACTACTCATCCGATTCTAAAAAAATTCACCAATATTTAGAATAGACGTTTGAGATGGACATAGGCTATGTATAATCGCGTTAAAATAAGAGTGCTTTTCGTGGAGACCAATTTTGCAACGTAAGTCGACGAAAAAACGGTGGAAATCTACGGGCAAAGCCGGACCGGGTCGCTAGTATTCAAATAAATTAGGAAGAACACTTTAATTCTTGCTTGCATAGTTCAAAATTTTGTTTTTCGGTCCGCAGTACCTACGCAATTTGCAGCTTCTCATTTTTGTTCAAAATAAAATGTTTTATTTGCCTTTTTCCTTGGAAGAGAATGGAATGAGTACAAACTCCCCTCTATACATATATGATTTGTCTCATCAGCTAACCAAAGTCAATATACTTGCAATTTGTTTTACATCATTATCCGTATATTTATTAATAAATAAGTCATGCTTCGACAATTTACTGCTTTATTTGGTGTGAACATACACGATACAAGATACTTCCTAAGATATTCTACGTCATTATATTAAACGTATCCAAGTCTTTAATACTAACTATCGACGGTTAAGATCTTAAGTGGAGAAAATTAACAGACTATAATGACTTCGTGATGTTCTTTCAGTGTGTGTTTGTTTATTTTTCATCATCGACACTTGTTAAAAAAGGTCTGCGTAAATATCAATTTAAGGAAATTACTTACGGAATGTGATTAGTGATTACATGAGAAAGCTTCGGTGCGTGACTTACCTGAAACATAAAAATGCATAAATTAATAAACATAATATATTCAGCAAACAAATCTAATTCAATAAATAACATTCAACAAATCTACAGTCATGAATTGAATCGACACGCTGTTTTATTTTTAATGAGATAATACAGGGAATAGAGACATTTCACTGTAGAAAAATTAAGGGAAAGCTGGATTTTTGCTTGAACCTTTCTTTCGTGCCGTTAAAAATGTTACGCGGGATGAAAGGTCACAATAAACGATTTTTCGGAAAAATCTCGTTAACGGTGACTTTTATGAAAAAATAGTGGGTATCAAATTTGTAGCTCATAAAATTGCCTACAAAAAATATGCTATTACTTTTTTCGTAAGACTAACGGTTTTCGATAAAATTTGGTTTAAAAAGTTGTAACCTTTATGTTTCTTGTCAGTTCGATTCTTTTAACGCGGTTATACGAACGAATACAATGCATCATACGACATACATCATGCGGATGCGTGAATTGGAACGGTTCACTAAGCGATTGTATGAATGCGAGGTGATAGGTGATAGAACGTAATTGGTAATTTTAGTCTTAGGGAAAAAAGTAATACTATGTATTTGTAGGCAATTTTCTAAACTACAAATTTGATAACTACTATTTTTTCTATAAAAGTCACCGTTATCGAGATTTTCGAAAAAAAACGTTTTTTGTGACCTCTGCTCCGCTTAACATTTTTAGCGGCACATGTGTCGATGGTGACTTTTGGTATATTGTTTAGAATCACGAAAGGAAGGTTAATGCAAAAATTCAGCTGTACCCTAAATATTCGGAAGTTTGACTTATTTTTTGTCTTTATTCCCTGCACTAAAAGCAGTTCTTAAAAAAATCAATTGATGAAATGCACTTAGCTAAGCTTGAATATAAAATTTCATACTATTACATTACGAAGATAAATACTCAAGGAATAGAATGTGATATGTGGCTAGGTAAGAAAGTATCTAGGTAAAAAATACAATGGAAATTAAAACAGGTAAACAAATCTTTGATTAACGTCTGATTGGAACTCTTCAATAAATAAAATTATCGACCAATTTTTCCATGACTACTTAATAAAAAATTGTTTGTTATTATTTTTTAATTATTTTGATAATCATTAATAATTTTGAAAGATTTTATAAAAAGCTAATCAGAATTAATATCTCAAAAATGGTGCATTTTATAGGAAAATCATAAGAGACCCTTTTTCTTTAGAATTGTCCAAAAAACCTAAAAAAATTGGTTCCGACGCCAAAAACAAAAAAATTTTATTTTCCGAAAATTTTTTGCAAATTTTGAAATTTTTTTTTGAAAATTTTGTTTTTTTTTTAATTTTTTATTTGGAATATTTAGAATATGCATTTCTAGACAAATAGTGTTATAAACATTTTAGTAAAATTTAATGATTCTTGCTTCTGCAAAGTGATTTATTTGCTTGTTTGCCGACGCAAGATGACTTACTAACTTTCCGAATTTTTTCCAGATAAACTATAGCTCTGACGAAAAAAGTACAAGATACCTTTTTTATAGAAAAAAATGTCCCCTATAGTTTTTTTTATTTATCTCTATCTTTATCCCAGCTTAAAATATTCAAGAATTTTGAAAATAAAATTTTTTTTTTAAATTTTATTGACTTTGGGAAATCCATAGACGAATGAACTTTTTTCTATTTCAATCAGTACACTTTAAACTATTCATAAAAAAAATTTGAGTCTGTTTGCGAATTTCTGGAGCTTTTGGTTTAAAATTGTCTCCACCGACTGGACTATACGCAATTATTAAACTGTTGGCGCCATTTCCGTAATCAAAATTTCTGTATTCTTCAAACATTTAATCTTGGGACGTGCATTAGTACTCGAATCTACATAATATTAGATTGACGTTCGCTAATGTCCACAGTTTGATTCCCGGAAATGGCGTTTCACTATGACTTAAGACCTAAGTAATAAATTCTATGCACGCATAATGCGCAAGCGCAATGGCGTTTATTCAGCGGATAACAAAATCTCAAGTGATAAATGTTTATTGTTAATTACATTATGTATATTACTTTATGTATGTTGCATAGCATTATATAAACGTATGAGTTTGGTTTATCAATGCACACAATTCCGTTGCAAAGGATTGGTAAACCGTTGTCAACCCATTTTCCCGGTTATTCAGTACTAAGGATTTGCCTTTAAAAATTGGAAATTAATATCGGACAAATGGCATTGTCAGCACTATTCGAAAAAGCAAGATAATGGGAGGTCTTAATCATTAGACGTGTTTGGCCGAAGTAAGTAGGTACTTACTAAATTTAGTAAGTCACTCACTATACTTTTCGGCCGGAACACAAAATAAGTGCTAACGCAGTAAGCATAGCTTGATATAAGACGTCATTTTGCTTATTGTTGATGTAAACAAAACAGACAGGAACAGATCTGTCATTTATCCATTTGCAACTATTTAAATGAATTAAATTATATTGATAAATTTAGTACTGTCAATTATATTCAGTCTATGAGGTTATGTACGGGATATAACGTAAACCAGTGTCTTGAGTTATGTCAAGCCAGTAAGTCTGTCCTGGCCGAAAAGCGCTATAGTCAGCTTGTAAGATTTTAATTTTTTTATGCTAACTGGCTTACTAAGTTTAGTAAGCACTTACTTTGGCCAAACACGCCCATTTTGTAATGAGTCTTAGACTGGTTGGAGAGTCGAATCTAAGGTAATTTTTCAACAATGAAAATATAATCAAAGGTCACAATCAGCTCTATTAAAAATGTGGCTGAAAAAGAAGAGTTCTCTGCAAGTACTTTTGAACAGTAATTTTTTTTAATTAATTGAGCTTCAATCGTTTCAATCTACAAATTCGTGCGAAGCCGGACTGGCCCACTAGTCTAATATGTAAAGAGGTAAAGTTTGCAGGTCTGGGTGTAGGAGGTAATCTCCGAAACTACTCATCCGATTTCAAAAGTTCGTTTACCAATAGAATAGGCCTTCAGGATGGATATATTATCGCGTTAAAATAAAAGAGCTTTTCGTGGCGACCAATTTTGCAACGTAAGTCTACGGAAAAAACGGTGGCATTTTACAAATTGGGGCGAAGACGGACTCGGCCGCCTGTTTATTTATATTTTTTAAATAACAATAACAATGCGTTTAGCGTGCGTTTCTCGACGTTATCTCATAACAGACGCCCTTCGCACCATTACTATTTTCCATCTATCACACTTCCCGTTATTTTCTACATTATCTCAACTTCCACTTAATTTAGTAGCAATGAGTGAATGAAGGAATTTTAAGACATTAGGCAAAGGTAGGCAAATTTTGAGTATAGAATTTTGACAGGTATTTGGCCATGGCCTTGAATAAGGAACCATCTCGGTATTTATCTGGAATTATTGAAGGAAACCATGGAAAACCGCAACAAGATGGCCGGTACAAGAATTACCGTTTCTCGGCGAGAGGTAGCAGGAAAAAGTTCTAACCACATCTGCCCTCGCCGAGATTCGAACTCGGTACCTCCAGAAAGTGAGTCTAGTGCTTTCATCACTATACGCCACCCTGCTCGGTATATTTTTTAAATAATAAATTGTAAATCAAGCTGATGTTTTTACCGGTTGTCAGGATCAATAGACATCTCGGCGTTCTTATGATTTGGACTAATTTCGAATCAGCTTATCACGATCATTAGGTGAATCCCATCCATATTCTGAAGGCACAGGCCGCGATTCAAGCCGTCTGCTAGTTCAGACACATGGCGCGGGGGGTCATCATAGGATATAGTCGATGTCAGTCACATATAAATCTGCTCCGAGCATGCAAGCGCACAACCCACATTTAGAATACATTCATAATATTATTATAACAAATAACCAGGTTCACATATGTACAAGTTTATAGTTTGCTGTACTCCGCGGGGTTATCACAGGGTCAGGTTTAAATTAACTGGAAGTGTCATTGCCATCCACTCACCGAACAATGAACATGACTGCAACTGAATCTAAATCATAAGTATTTATGTTATTGCAATCTGCATTGCAGTCAGATGGAGGTGTGTAGACTTGATCGAAGCTGAGGAATCTCGAATGGTCACAGCTGTCACCATACTTGGATTCATGCGTTTAATGGCCAGACAGATTGTCAATTATATATAAAACGCTCGGCAAGCGGGGGCGGATCGAGGCTTTTAGGGGCCTAGGGTTTATTGAAGTTCAACGGGGTCCCATTTTTTTTAAGATTAAGGATCGTTAAATTTGGATTTGATATTAATTTTTAATAACATTAAAGTCAGGGTTGAAATTTGTTGACTTGATCAAACAAATGATATTTTAAATTCACCCAAAAAATAGTAAATTTTCACCTGAGAATATGTTAAAACTCATCCAAAAAATATCAAAATCCATCCACAAAATCGCCGAACACATCAAAAAATCTCCCAAACATTCTCAAATTTCACCCGAATATGTTAAAATTCAGCCAAAAAATATCAACATTCACTCAAAAAAAAGTCTTAATTCATCCATGTCACTGACCACTATTTTTTATTACACTAAATTTGTTCCAAGCAGTCAGCAAACGGTAACGAAACCGTCACCCGCATGCGCAGTAGCTAAAACGTATTCAAAAATCGCCACAAACAGCTTCATTTTAGCTACTGCGTATGCGGGTGACGGTTTCTTTACCATTTGCTGACTGCTTGGAACAAACTTACTATAAGTGCTCACTGTTTTTAATTTAAAAGTATTAAAGTTTTATAAAAATAATTTAAATTTTGTGGGCCCTTGACACTTGGTGATTCAGGGTTTAAGCCCTATTAGTCCCTCTGTAGATCCGCCTCTGTGGATAAGCATAGTTATTTAACCCTCTTACTTTGAGGGAATAACAATTAAGTATGGCTTCACCCCACAAATGCATCGACTGCGAATTTTAATTCATGAGAACCTTTTCTAGATTTTGAAATGAATGGTAGTAAAGATCTAATTATTGACCTTTTAATAAATTTAAAAATAACAATAAAATTTGATTAAATCAAGACAAATCTAAATATATCTGATCACACAACAAACTTTGCACCAGCAACAATTGATTTATTTCCAAATCATAACTTGATTTGAGTTTTCTTTTTAATGGTAATACTTTTGACTTTGACAGATATTGCTACATTTCTATTCCGAATGCGTTTTGAAGCACTACATTTATCATTCTTTCATCACTTAAGGATACGTCTAATTCAAAAGGTCAGTATTACACCACTGGACCAAAAAAGAACATGATGAGTGGTTTAGGTTACATCTAGGTAAACATTTAATTTAATACCAGACTTTTAATTAAAACATAAAATTTAAGTAAATTATACCGTAAGGGACAACATACTCATAAGTCTAGCGCCACTGGCTATTGGAGACAATTAAAAAACGTAATATTAAATTATGGGATGGAATACTTATACATTATGTTACATATTACAAGTAAATAACAGAGTTTTGTATTCTGAATTAGATACAGGGCCACCCATGGAGGTAACCGTAACTGTATGCACAAGGAGGTAACAAACAACATGTATGTAACTCTAATTGTTGTTATGATACAGAGATAAATAATAGATCGTGTTAACACAACGCGGCCAGACCACTGTTCAAATAAACAAATGGAAACTGCTTTTTTGATGACGTTTATTTAGTTCAAGTCTATTGTTGTGGTAAGTCAAATGTAAATAATAACATATAATTATTAATGAATGGGTCGTTCAACTATACTTCATCAATAGTTTTCAGAGTGCAATATCTGGGGATGTTTTTTTTTTGTTGACACTTTTCAGTTTAGTATAAAAGGGCTATTTCTTTTTCCATTTGGATAGAGTGTTGACCAGTTCCAACCCACCACAATTGAACCAGTAGTCGTGCCTAAATAAAGCTTGATAATAAATTACTGAACTTACATTTAAGATATATGATGTTGAGTTCCAAATAAAATTTTGATAAATTTTTCAAGATTCTTTCCGACACCTAGTGTCTGGAAACTGCACCAGCCATTTTAAAAAGAGTTTTTTTTTATGACTTTCTTCAGTAATCTTAGGCAATTATCAAATAAGGTCTTCCCCCAAAAATGCATCCACTCACAAAACTATTGTTCATCTTATTCTGATTGTCTATCATTTTATAGTGTGCACTTTATACACATTAACTCACGTATGTCTCAATACTGTAGAAAATTTCAAAAAAATCAGATAAAACGATTAACAAAAATTCTCAAAAAATTATATTTATTACAATAACCAATCGCGTATACATTTTAATAAATTCTGACAGCTTTTTACAAAAATATCTACGAATTTATATCGTATTGCGTAATATTACGTCATTAAGTTTGGTGTTATAAACAGGTCAGTTTCAAAATGTAGATTAAGTGGATTGCCCACAATACTATACTAAAGGCACATAACCTCAAAAATCATAAAAATACAACTGCTAAAATAATTAGTGTACTGATTTAAAAATAATTTTTTATTTACGACTGTTTCACTGGTAAACGTTTTTATGACTAATCGATAATTCAAAATGGCATTTAATTGATTTTTCATTAGTATTTAATTTTTTATTCTTTATGCAACTATAAAATTTTATTGCGCGATAATAAGCAGGTATCCAACTGTAGAAGTCCACAAACTGCCGATTTTTTTGCAGTCCGTGTCGAATTCATGAAAAAATAGCAGTACCTAACAAAAAAAAATTAAATATAACAATTTGTCGAAATCTGCATTTTTATTTTACCACAATGACACTGAGTTGCCGAGTATCTATAATCTAATCTAGTTGATTATGCCCCGAAAATCTCGGATTTCATATACCTATAGACACTTTTATGAACCCCTGTATTTTAATCCAAATTTTAAATCTAGATATAAATACGGGAAGGAAAACAGTTTCGGTACCGATTTGAGTGTTTTAAATCACACACATTGTGATGAAATATACATCGTTCTTTTGAGGGGAAGTACACAATATATATTTCATCACGATGTGTGCGAATTAACACACTTAAATCGGTACTACAACTATGTTTCATCGCGTATCTATATAATGGTATAAAACAGGGCAGTCCATTTTCAGGAGAAATCTATATAAGAAGTAAGAACCTGAATAACGTTCAAACTTCAATATTTAATGAATTACGGGCTACGGCCACTTGGAATCACACTATTCTAAGTTGCCAGAGCATCTACAGTAGGCTGACTAAAATATCAATTTGCAAGATGACGTCAGAAAACCTGGTCATTCACATTATATATTAAAAATAACAATTTTCCATTTGGTTCCGCTGTCTTAAAATAATCCAATAACTTATATATACGTTTTTTGCTTCATTATATGTATTATTTTTTTTAAATCTACAACAAAAATTATCTATGAATATTCCGAGTTGATTGAACTTCGGTTATAACAGATGTACTACACTGTACCGTGATCTAACCTTGACCTCAAGATCAGAAACACAACGGTCAAAATATATGTTCATTTTTTTTACAAATTTTTAACAACAATATTATACGTAATTATGAAAATTAAATTGCTTTTGCACGCTAATTGCAGAATGAATAAAAAAATGGAGGTCGAAGATGTTCATTGTAGTGCTAAAAATAAATTAATAACCTCACATTAAAGAAGACCCAAACTTTTAACATTTCTAAATCAAATTAATAATCCGAGTTTCGTACGATGAAAAGTTACAATATTATAAAAAGGTAAAGTTTGTAAGTTTGGATGTAGGAGGCAATCTCCAAAGCTACTCTTCCGATTTCAAAACTTTTTTCAGCAATATTTAGAACAGACCTTCAGGATGGTGTTAAAATAAAAGCGATTTTCGCGGAGACCGATTCTGCAGCGTAAGCCGACGAAAAAACGATGGCAATCTACAAATTCGAGTGAAGCCGGACCAGGCCGCTATAAACTACAAAATAAGAAATCTATCAAAAATTACTCAAAATCTTTTCAGCATAATAAAAAAGCGTAACCCCAAATGAAAAATAAATTTGGCTTCCATTTAATTAATAGCAATGGGTGAATGAAGGAATTTTAAGACATTAGGAAAAGGTAGGCAAATTTTGAGTATAGAAGTTTGACATGTAATCGGCCATGGTCTGTGCAAAGGAAAATAGCTTCAATGTAACGTAGGATAATTTTTTTTTAACTTTTTTTGTAGAAATGACAGATAATTTAATAAAAACTCGTATTTGCATCGAAATTTTGAATCTAAAAAATTTAAACTTTTGAACATGGTACTCAATCAAAAAAAAAAAATCCTACACCACATTGTAGATAATATTATAAAAAATAAGTGTCGTAAATTTTACCAAATCGGTTGAGTAGATCTTGAGATATCGTGTACACCGTTTTGAAAAATGTATAGTTTCGAGAAAAACACAAAAGAAAAAACTGATTGAATGCTCTATGACTAATTTGAACTTGTTATTGCTATAAACTCGGTATAGTCTGAATTTTGGAACAGTTAAACGCTTAAAATATTCTCAAAGGTATAAACAATTCATCTACACCCTAAAAAAAATCGATTTTTTCAAAATCACAAGGTGGCGTAGCTCCTTAAACCCGAAATCTTTTTTATCAAACTAACTAAATTTCCATAGTTCAATTCCACATTTTCAGAACACTTGCCAAATTTACAAGGTTGTTACTAAAATAGGCAAGGTTTGGTTATGTCATTCCTAACTGTTTTACGTAATTCATGAAGCATAATAATCAGGAAAATCCAATTATAGCAATTATATTACAGTACTTGATTTAATTGCACATTGAGGCCATTCGGCGCGACAAACCGCGGAGAGCAACTTTTATTACATTTAAATATAAACATTTGACCTTGACTAATTGCTGTCAGTTTTTAATTTCGATGCTCGTTTATCATCAGCTTTTGATTAATTGAAATAATATGATGGATTAAAACAAATACACCCACACAACACGCGTTATTGTATAACAATAATGTGTTCATAAATAAGGTTGCCTACAAATCGTTTCATTTGTTTTGGGTCAAGTTAATGATTGAATCTTTAAAACCAGATGAACAGGAGGACAAATAAACTTTATTCAAAATTTAAAACAAGAAACGAATATCTCTTTCAACTTGGTGTATCCCAAACAGTAAGGCCGGCTATACGCGGACACACGAGGCTAGAAACACTGCTTGGACTTCTGCTGGCCGGTAGGCTGGGTACAAAGTTGGAAATGACGTCACTTGGGCTCGCCTGCTAGCTCACAAGATAGGTTTTAAAATTAGAACTGGGGTTATTCTTCTTGCTATGTCCGCTGCTAGGTATGAGCAAGAACCAATCATGAAGCAGTATCTTGTCACGTGGGCGACTTGAACAAACTCCCACAAACAAACACTATGCCATAGTGTGTGTTCTTCACAGAGACAATAAACAAGCACTTTTGTTACCGTTCTTACTATCACTGCGCGCGTACCGAATCTACCTGCAGAGTAAGCTTATACAGACGTCTCGTGTGAAGCGAGCACATAATAGCAATTAAGAAAACCAGCGCTAAAAAACTAGCAGTGAAATCTAGCAAGGAACTTAACAGCAAATCCAGACCCGTGTGCAGCGGACTTTAGTTGTTGAACAATATCCAAGAACCGCTCATCAAGCAATCACAGTCACTAGCTCGAGCAGACATATACAACCGCTCGAGCTGCTCGCTTCAATTCTGATGCAATATTTTGAGGAAAAAGTATAATAATAAATAATAAATTCCTTTAACTTCTAAGTGGAGCATAGGGCCTCTACGAAATTTTTAAATCTAGTCCTATCTTTAGCCATATGTTTGACTTGAAGCCAGGTAGTTCCTTGTTCCATAACTTCTTCACGAACAGTTCTTCTCCAGGATATTTTTGGTCTGCCTCTTTTTCGGTATCCCTGTGGGTATAGCCGTTGCTAATTTGCTCATGCGTAGACGGCGTAAGTAACAGAGAAAATGCTGCGTTCTTCTATTTTACAATTAAGAGAACAACATAATATATCGGATTGCCTTGATAACCATGCTTACGAGCAATCAGTATATCTATAATATAAAACTGAATGACGAAATTTTGCCATGCTGTCGACTTTGCTGACTGCTCGAGCGGTCGTGTGTAATATTTTCTACGAAATTTGTTGTTCTTCGATGCTTGAAGCAGTCAGTTTCAATACGAGCTGCCTACAAATTTCCTTAAAAAATGAAGGTTTCACATCATCAATGTGATAAAAATTCGGCGCCATTCCCCTAAAGGACATCACTGTTAAATAATAAATTACAACAGCATGTAATTTACACAAGGTTTGCCATTCGCAGTCATATGTTTGTAAATATAAATAATAAAAAAAGCAAGTGACGCCTACAACAATAAAGATAGACGTCTGAATGTAGTAACATTTCGGCTGTTATGTTTTCACTCCACATATGGTCCATATTGACAGCGAACCGTTTGAATTAAATAATATTTATTTGTATTCTATTCTTGTATCAGATTTTGACCTCGGAAACTAATATATTCATGCAAAAAAAATAACAGGCAAACAGAATAAAATGTAATTGAATTTCGGGGACAAATAATGCAGATTTTCAGTGTGTAGAGAATTTAGACTGAACAATCGAAATCTGAATCTAAGTTTAGTGACATAAATATAATAGCTTTGTGTGAGTCAGTTGTCAATTGTTTTGCTTTAAAAATAACAGTGTTTTTGGCGGTCAAGTTTAATTAATGTAGTTCCTTATTTAGTCAACACAATATAAATATGGCATCGTGTTTCATGCCAAGATGATATTCGTTACTATGTCAAGTGCAACATTCATATATACCATTATTTGATTAATTACATTTTTGCCAAAATAATTATGACCCCTACTAAATCTTATTTAAATGGAATAATAAACAGGGTCAAATATTCTAATTTAACACTTCTCTTGTTATAAAACAGACCCCATAAATTTAAAAACTTGACATAATCGGGTTGCAATTTTCATAGCAAAAAATGTAGTACAAAAAAAAATAAATTTTTTCACATCCCCTATAAAATAGCTGCTTTTCATGTCCCTATCCTAGTGGTAGTAAAATGGCCCTACTGCTATGAACTAAAACAAATAAATGGTATCTTAGCCATATATTTAATACCTTCTATATTGCTAGCAAAGATCGGTAGAAAGACGGTGCAGACATATATACGTCTGTCTCACTTATTATACTCTGAGTCTCATGCGCATGTCCGTGAATATATGCGCGTCAGTTGCACCGTCAGTTTGCACATGGAACTAAGCTGTGAAAGCCCCAATGCAGATGCAACACTTGCGCACAACGGGTCAAGTAAAAAGAAAGAGATAGAAAACAGTAATTTGCTGTCTCACTTCATGGGCCACGCTTCAACTTACGGCCACTAGCAATAAAGAAGTTATTAAATATATGATCTCAGCAGTAATTTACAAAAGCGACCTGTCAGTTGCCATTTAACACTGTAAGAGGAATAGAGATAGCAAAGCAGGTATAGTTTCCGTGAACAACCCAAACAGATTGCAAATGGCTATACACATACAGCTGTCCAAAATATTAGAGATCATTTTGTGTGTACGTACCGTCTATAAAATATAGGAGGTACGTGCAAAAAATGTAGTATGTATCTCGAACGAACTGTCTGACTATTAACTAGTTATTCCATAATGTCACAACTCACACATAATAACCGCTTTTACGTTCTTGAAACGCAAACCACTATTATTAAAATAGTTATGTCCATTATTTATTTTCCCATTAATTTGTACATAAACTACTATTTTTGCAAATGCATATAGGTATATTAAATAAAATACACACCTGTCATACGTATAAAAACATATTTAAATACTGGCGGTCCAGTCTGACTTCACCCGAATTTGTAGAAGTGGGGAATGATACCTATTAGTTTAGGTCAAAAATCACTTTTCAAAAATTTTACAATATCTTTCCGTTTTGAGGTTCCCGAATCCAAAAAACATATTTTTGGAACAACTATATGCGTCTGTTAGTCTGTGAACACGATACAGGTCAAACGGATGAACGGATTGAAACTAAATTTTGGGAGGATGTTTGGTATGCAAATATGAAGAGCTCTATTGTTTTTGGGAAAAATCGACGCATGCGCAGAAGAGATATATGCTATAACGGTGTTTTTATATAATAATCTAAATATTGGCGAAAAAGTTTTTGAAATCGGATGAGTAGTTTCGGAGATAACTGTATAGAACCACCCCTTATTAGAAAACATAGACTTGCCCGAACTAAAAATGGTTTGTGCGCAGGTTTATGGTACTCTCTTCTTTAAAATAATTTACCTATACATCCAAATTTACAAAATTTACCTTTTTATAATTTTAGTATAGAAGTATAGATACAAAGCTAAATTATTTAGAAGTTAAGAAATGTCAGACGAAACCATTATATTTCGTTTAAAAACACGGTTTGATTCAACATCTCTACGGAATCAGAAGTATTACAAGAACATAAAACATTTCCGTACCAAATATCTATCTCAAAAAGATGTTAATTACCGTTACTTAAATATTTGATTTCTCTTGAATGGTCTTCATTGTTTACAAATAAATAATAGCCCATAAATGTGCATTACAAACTCGTATTATATTTAGTGATGTGCCGGATCGTTAAAAATGCATATCCGCGGATACGGATCTGAATACGGATATTTGGTTTCAAGATCCGCGGATACGGATCTTAACTTTCTTAGAGTCCGCGGCGGTAAATATTGCACATCGACCTTTGGAAAGAGACTATCTGTTATGGGAAAAAGTTATTGACTTCTTTAAGAGTTAACTCTCATAACAGATTGTCTCTTTCCAAAGATCGATGTGCAATATCTCATTATAAAGATAGTTTTTTATTAGTACCTTTGAATTATGTACTATTGGTATGGTACTCACTACGATAAATTTCTGCAATATAAAAGTGCCAAATACGATTTTAAGAAATAAAAAATAATCTGAATGGAATTTAACAGTTTTTCATTATTACCTAATCATCTATGTATATAAAATTTCATCTATGAGTTGAAAATTAATAAGGTAAAAGATCCGTAAAAGATCCGCCATAAAACTAACGGATACGGATACGGATCTTGTTTCTCCCTCAAAGCTCCGCGGATACGGATATCCGGCACATCACTAATTATACTCAATAATTAATATATAGAAATGTGAGTAAAAAGCAAACTGTTTTCTTCAAGTCATTAACATTTTTAGCAAATGAAATATAACCCCTTTTAATAATGTACCTTCAGTTTTCCTAGCGCAACAGCTACTTATCAAGCTTTTTTTAAATATTAGACAACTTACACAACTTATATTATTTTCATTTTTTTAATGTGGTTCGTCTCTTTTAAGGCCCCCATACACCTCGTTCTTTTTTGGCAGTTTTCATCGTCACGATAAAACACGTCGGTCAAAACCGAAGTGTATGGGCAAAAACTGTCGATGAAACACGGCAGTTTTTTTATCTGCCGAAGCTTGATTTTAAACACGACGTGTTTGCTGGTTGTCGTTTTAAATCGTAATGTGTGGCGCTTTCCGATAGAATCGACGTGTTTATTCAGTGGTGCGACGTACAGCAAATAAGTCATATTAATTAAATGATTGTAATTAGTTTGAGTATTGATTTATATTTTAACCGTTTTAGTGCTAAGCAATTTTGACAAAAATAAATGAAAATTGCTATAAACATATTGATTAATTTAGAGGAAAAAATAATGGTGTCAAATAAAACACTCTAATTTAGACTAATATCAATCAATTTTATTAATTATTTTTGCATTATATTGTTTATTAATGTTTATTAAACATAAAATAATATCAATATTATTGTATTTTCCATCAAAGCAGATCGTATTAATGATGCCACGACTTCAGAAAAACTGAACGAATTACGAAACTACGCCTCTGTGTTTAAATTAACCGTACAGTTTTACCAGTGCGGTTAAAACTGCCATAAAAGAACGAGGTGTATGGGGATGGCCGTTGTTCGTGTTTAACCGTACAGTTTTACCCGGCGGTTAAAACTGCCAAAAAAGAACGAGGTGTATGGGGGCCATTACAGAATTTCAAGATTATTATGTCATCAAAACTACAAGTTTTAAGAGTTGCAAGATTTTTTTTACAAATGTGATAAAAATGTAAACTTCAACAAAAAATTATTTCTTATTTGATTAATTTGTCTAAACTATAAATAACAACTGCATAATATTATAATCCATCTGATACATTAAGTTCTGAAAGACAATTAACCGTACCTTTTATATACATAATAAAATATGCTTCTGGCAGAATTAATTACTGTAATAATTAACACAAATCCATAAAAGCCAGATTTACACTGGAAAAAATCTTTGTCAGTCACATCTAACGATTCCAGTTATGCCCGGTTTACATTATTCCAGTCCAGCGATCCACTGGACTGGATCGCTGGACTGGATTCGTTGTCTACATTATTCCAGTCATTTAGAAGCCGTTTTCATTGTAAACACTACAGTGACAATGATTTCAAAAAGAGATCAGTTTCGAAAATGTTTCAAACGTGCTCACAAGAAGTTATTAATGAGGTTGATAATGAACTAAGAAAAAAGGAACGGATGTGGGTGAGAAATTGGATCAGCGAAAGAGATCAAAAAGGAGTGTCAGTAATGCTTTTGCAACAACTGAAGGTAGAGATCCCAATGAATATAGACTGGCACTGGATTGGCCGTCTACATTATTCCAGTTGCACTGGATTGATCGCACTGGATTCAAAAGTAGACCGCGAATCCAGTTACTGGACTGGAACGCTTACTGGATCCAGTGCATTCCAGTGAGGGTTTACATTATTCCAGTTGCAATCCAGCACTGGACTGGATCGCTGGACTGGAATAATGTAAACCGGGCATTACACTGTTATTTGTAGCTGGAACCAATTTTCTGCACTGATCTTTTCATTTCAATCTGACTTTGTAATATTTCATTCTTGGAATGTTTGGGGAGTCCACTCACAAATTTACTGCAGCCCCCTAATGTTCCGTGTTTTACTTAATAATTATAATAACTGGTGGTCGCCAAATGGTCCATTAATTTTTAAATTTGAACGTTATTGAGTTTTTCTTTGTCATTATATAGATTAATTGTCCCGAAATCGATTTTACCTTTGTTAATCCGTACACATCGCGATAAAACATATATTGTGCACTTCCCCTCATTAAAACGAAGAGAACGATGAATGTTTCATCAAAATGTGTGCGACCTAACATACTCAAATCGGTACCACATTTTTTTTTACTCCCGTATTTACAGTGTAAACTCCATTTAACGTTACTCGATAGAACGACAAACTCCTTAAAACGTCGAAATTACTTACCTCTAGTTGTTTATCTTGTTGCTCATACAATGATACACTCTAAATAACGACAACAATAAACAATACTTTTTGATATTTTCTTGCTTTGTTATCGGCATCATGCGTACCGAAAATTCTAAGAAATTCGTTCTTTTGTTTGTTGGGATTATCTTTCACATGCTTAGCTCAGCTGCTTATCGATAAGTTATCATATTCTTATTTGCCCACAAACTTGCCAACTATGAACATGGCGATTAAAAGAAAATCTTTGTGCGTTGACGAAAAATTTTTATTAATACGCGCAATAGAGGCGGGAGAAAAGATAAGTGATGTTGGAAGACGCTTTGGATTAAATACATATTATTGTAAAAAAATATTAATGCATTATTTCTTCTCTCCGTTTAACGACAAGTCTCAATAACGCCACACAGTGCACAGTCCATATTGAGTTTACACTGCATATAGATAAAAAATCAATTCGGCTGTTTTGAGTCCCGAAAAAGCAGATAACATTTTTTTATATTTAACAAATGGCTTTGCCTGCTTATAGGCTTTCAGCCATTCACAAACCGAATTTATTAATCAATAAATCAAAACAAATTTCAAGTTGAGAAAACTTTAATGAGAATTTCCTGTCATCGTGTAAATCTATCTTTGGCGCATTTCACATACACTGCGACAACTCAAGGACTAAACTGCAGTCAAAGACTTGCACATGTCATATGAATTATGACAAGATATTACATATTACATAATGCCTAGCATAACAGTAAACATTACGTGTAAAAATAGCATGCATGTTATTTATTAAAAGCCGTTTAAACTTTATTCATTCACCAAATATTATAATTCATTCTTGTATTTAAGTAATAATTTTACTTTCACAATTTATTATATTTATTATACATTGTTAGGCTGAACGTTTAATTAATTATTATGTAGAACTTCGCAATAAACTGCTGGGCAGTTTGATTTTACTAGATACTAGCGGACCCGGTAGGCAGACGATGTCCTGGCACAGACCTTAGCAAAAACCAGTGTGAACTTTATATATCCTAGCGAAATTGAAGGGACCGGGCATTTTATTGGGTTTTAAAGAGTTTTCGTTACGCAGAGAGTAAAAAAAAAACAATATAATTTTACGAATAAGTGGTTTTAATTTTTACTAAATTAAGTGAAAAAAAATTTACATAATGAAATTGTAATCTGTTAACTTTGTTTGTCGTTTTTTGCTATGCCAATATTTTAATAGATTTTTTACAACTAACAAATGGACACATTTCTAAGAATCCCATTGTTGGGGACTAAATAATGACACGTATTGTTTCGCTATTGAGAGTGCTTGTTACTATATAAAGTGTATACAGTATGTAAACGCGTAAGATGCACATAGGGCAATTAGCATTGGGAAAAAATGCTTGGATCAGAGTTAGCCATGACTGCATTAATTGTTATTTCTATTAAATTATCGTGGTAATCATGAGGATTTCTATTTTATTTTGATTTATTTTTGTTTTTCTTGGCTTTTTTAATAATAAAAAGCTCTTATAAATCATTATTTTAATTTTTTTGTACAAAAATAAAACAAAAAAACAACTCCATCTGTTTGGAAACATTTCATTCAAAAATTGTCTGACTGGTATGACGTATGCGCGTTGGTAAAGCAGTGACCCAATGTCTTTAGGTTCAATACGAATAGGCGGAGATACTTGATCTCGCACCATAAGTATTTTAGGGAATTTTATGTCCCATTAATAAAAAAAGTCCGATTATGTTGTAATCATTTGAATATTTTCTTCGGTAGTATACACATTCATTTTGCAAAAGAATATTATCTGTCAAATTGAAAAACAAGATTTCAAGGCTCACTCTGATCCAGTCATTTTTTTCCAATGTTAATTTCCCTATGTGCACCTTACGTGTTTACATACTGTATATGGGTTACAATGGAAACCAGACAAATCTTAGCAATTTCTACGTTTTAAGGAGTTTTTCGTTATAGAAGTTCGCTGGATAGAGTTAATAAAGTAAAAATTCTAACCACTTCGATATAGGTTTCTATGCAACCCCCTGATTTATTAAATAATTTATTCATGTAGCCAGTAACTGCGAGACTAATTTTGAAAAAAATAAAATTTTGAGAGGTTTGAGAAAAAAATAAGTAGACTGTTGTTTGTTGCTAACTTGCTACCGATGTTTATATAAAGACACTGTCAAACCAGAGACAGTAAACCGTAGCTGTTCAATAAATAAGAAAGATTTAAGTATTCTGCGTCGATCAAATCGAAAGTAACTAACAAATAAATTACAACAATACATGCAATAAAGTTCTAAACTGATAATTACCATACAATAGTTTACAGAGAAAATAATAGAATGTCGTAACCAAAGCATAGATATATTGTTGATTTATTGAAAAATTAACCGTTACTCGTCTACTATAACAAAATTTTATACTATATAATTACTATTAATAAGCTAGGAATAACTTTCAGAAATTTGTGCCATATGGTCGATTAAAAATTCGATTCGATAAAAATGGACAATTTATTTTCCAAAGGCCAACTGAATGCCTATTTCACTTGATAATCATCAAAGAACAATTTCTTCTTTCGAAAAGTAGATATCTTAAAAAAATTCAGTAATGTCATCGCAAACTTACTAGTTAATATGATCTTCACTTAAGGATGCTTACCTTGATAATAAAAGAACGCGTTCAACTAAGTACGTACAAATTGAAAAAAAAAACATATATTATGTTACATAATAATGGATTGACCTTGAGAATAGCCGAGCGTATAGCGAAGAACAAAACTTTTGATCAGAAATAAGCAAATTCCAGGTCATCTTCATTTTTTCCCGAGTACGAAAAAGGAAGAGTTGTGAATTATGATTTGATTTCCCTTTCGTCAAGGGTAAATAATTTGACGATTACTAATTTTCTGTGTCGTTGATGATTTTCTGTTATTAAAATAAAAATTCCGAATGCATTTTCCATTTTTGTAAACTCTAAACGTTTTTACTGTGTTACTGTCTGTGCCCATGTTGATTGAAATTTAAAGAAAAAGAATTATTGAAACTGTATGTGAACACTGAACATTGTTTAGATCTTATAATGTGTAGATTGTTAATTTTTTTTAAACAAAATTAAACGCTTGAAAAACCATGTCGTCCCAACTTTCAACCGCCTGGTACATATAAGCTATTTAAGAATTTAGAGTATTTTTTTCTTATAATATAAGTAGGCGGAATCTGGACCCATTTTAAGATAAAAGGGATAAAAATTGTCAAAGATGGCAAAAAACTGATTAAAATTGAAAAAAATTTCTGCCACTTCGTTTTTAGGTTCTGTTATAGCCAAATGACCGGGAAATAGATGAAAATGACAAAGAAATCCTTTCCAAAAATGTTTATTTTCAATTAATATAAGCGCTTTCGGACAATTATAAGTCCATCTTCAGAAATTTTTTTATAAAAATCATTAAAATTATCATAACTTAAAAACTATCACTAAAAAAGAATTCAAGACTGACTGCCCATAACGAATTGAAAATATACATTTTTGGAAAGGATTTCTTTGTCATTTTCATCTAAAATATTTCCAAATTTATGTGCGTATTTAATAATTATATGACTTGGAAATACTTGCGGCAGACATTTTCGACCAATCGCACCCTCCCCAAGCCACTCCTAAGAAAGTGGCTTGGGGAGTTGGTGAAAAACGAAGCGGCAGCCGTTTATAGGTAAGGAGCAAAGAGTTGAGATGAAGAAAACAGAGAGTATTTATAAGTAAAATATACTTTAAACTGATTAATTTAAATGAAACAATGAGCCATCTAGATTTTTACGATTACAAGTATTCAGGTTACAAGTTGTACACACACAAGTCTGGAATGCTTCCAGAATGTGAGCTATTTTGGAACAGTTTGCATTGCGTACAAAATAAAGAAGTATTTCAAACGTTTTTAGAACGCTAAATATAATCTAAAACACAGAACCTGCAACATATGAACGTATTTTATTTTTATTTCCTCGCGTTATAATAGACGAATTATTTACGACTTATTTTGTAATATTTAACCGGGCCTCCCACTTTTCACAGTGTTGTGTTTTAATATACCACTTTCTTCGTGTCGTTATTAAATATATCATTTTTTTAAATAAATATATACTCCCACACGTGAAACAGTTTATACGTTTTACATAAAATTACATAAAGATCTGCTATACTTTGACACAAGATTATTTTTCAACTTCTAACAAAATATTTTGCAACATCCACCTTGTATCCAAGTGTTATATTGTGTATTAGGATATATTTTTTAGTTTATTTTAGAGTATATTTTAAACTAGCAGTCCCGCCCGGTTTCACCCGGGTGCAAAAGAACGAATGGGGAAGGGAGTACGCACATTCATCTTAGTTAACCGAGATGAATGTTGTGTTCAAATTTCATGATGAGCGGAGTAAACGTTTTTGTCGGACGGACAAATTTTGAGTTACATTTTGCAACATTTTCCGCTCTTGGTCGTAGCGTGATTATACAGAATAATTCCAAAGTTGACGTTATCCTTTCACCAGCGAATAGGGCTTCAACAAATAAGATTTTTTTCCTTTGGCACTTTTCCGAAATATCAACATCAACGGAGATACGCAGGATGTCAAAGTTTTATTTTAAAAATTAAAATTTATAAATAACTGCCAAACCACTTGAGATATTTAAGAAAAATTTTGTAGGTGTCAATAGCTACGGGGGAGGGAAATTCTTCAATAAATAAAATATTTTTGGGTTGACCAGTGGCGCGCGTAGAAAAAAGCTGTTTAATGTTTAAAAAAAAATAGTACGCCACTGATTTATCAAAAAAAAAAATAGTTATTGAATTGTTTGTTCAATTCTAAAAAGAAAAGCTCTTTTATTATTTTTTGGTACGGTGCACCGTTTTCGAGTAAAAAAATAAAAACTTTGAAACCCTGTATGAATATGGCCATAAGTAAGATAAATGAAGTTCCAGCCAAACATAATTAATAGTTTTCTGCAGCGCAAGTCTGACCAGTTTTTATGTAACTTATTGGAGACAGTTGCTCGTCGTATAATTAAGACCGCTAGTGGCTTTTTATTTCTATCTTTATTTTTTTCATTAACGGCTAATATAATGGCGTCTTTGTCACACAACCAAGTCCCAATTTTGATGGTGGATGTGTCACATAAAGTACAACGTTGTAAATTGTATGTAAATTTTTTAGAAAAAAATTATTTGGTTATGGTCTACTTTAAGTAAAAGAGTGTCACAAAATAACGGAGTAACATCCTATTATATAAAAAAAATTGTTCAAATAAATCATTTTTCTAGCTACTGGTAAAACTAATAATTTAGAGTTTTCAATTAGTAGAAGAGAGACGATAAAACATATTCTTTATTTTAAATCTCAAATAAATAAAAAAAAAACATTACTCTATGTGTACGAATTATTGAACTCCATAAGTTCATTTGATAATGACCCCTAATTTGCCGGCCGAGACCTTTTCTCGACTGATAATAACAATTTGTTCATAACCGCCCGATGATAACGCAAAGAAATAATAATATCCTATTTAATATTATCGTATAAAATAAACACCCCAAATATACCACAATACAGTGGTACCTCGACATACGAGTTTAATTCGTTCCGTAACCTTGCTCGTATCTTGAATTACTCGTATCTCGAAGCAAATTTCCCCATACAAAACAATTGAACTACCATTAATCCGTTCCAACCCCCAAAATGTCACCCCAGTTTGAATAATAAAAACGTATTTATAAATGACAAATATTTATTGTACAAAAACAAAAAAGAGAATGTAAAGAAATAAATTAGATATCCTCACTGGTCTTTGCCTTTTTCGCTACATTTTTCTCGCTTTCACCTGTAGGCCGTTTAGAAAAAAACATGTCCAAGGAGGTTTGTTTCTTCCTCCCTCTCAGAATGTTCCGGAAATGAGTTGGGCAAGTGTCATTAAACCTGTTAACCGAACTCGTATCTCGAATTTCGCTCGTAACTCAAAGCAAAAAATCACTCGCTCGCCGGCTCGTATCTCGAAAAACTCGTATGTTGGGGCACTCGTATGTCGAGGTACCACTGTATTACGGAACACTGAACTGTCATATATATTCATTATGAGGTGAAAATCAGCTTTTATATATAGGAGGTACGTTCAAAAAATGTCGTATGTATCTCGAACGTAATGCTATTATGAATCGAGTGACTGTTAAAACTGTTTGGACAGTTCGTACACACAAATTGCATTTACTTACTTGATACAGTAGCTCTGTTTCAACCTCTCTACGAACGGTAACAAAATCGTAACGAAACTGTTTGTATCGGTTCGCAGAAAGGTTGGAACAGGGCTACAAAACTACTATTTTATATTAAAAATCTGAAACTAATAGTTACTTTTGTACTCCATAGGCTTTACTCTTCAAATATATCTTATTTTATCATTTTTTTTATCATTGAATCCCAAATTTTAGCAGCTCACTCTTCATTAATTAACGGCACTGGCTCTGAATATATTATTACAATGAAGATGTCAATGAACGTACATGGACTACATTGTAACAGTACAATAGTGTTAATAAAACAATCAACGTAACACGTTATACCCACGATATGACTGTTACAATATGTTATGATGTGTTATTGCATTGCAAACATACATTTCCTTATAGAGATGTTCGATTGTTTTCAGCACAGCCGCTGATTGGTTTTATTTTACGATCGTGTACTATTTGTTTGCCACTATATTCACGTTTTACTATTAAAATAACATTTGGATCAAAAAAAAATACTGAACTTGAGGAATGGAATAATTAAGGACCAGTAGGAGTAGACCTTGCTACGATCCAAAAATATATGATGATATGTGTTTGGGTCATATGTTTTAATGTGTCACCACTTCACCACTTTTCGACCCTAAAAGAAGATTCTTGATTTACTCTATAAATTGCTGAGCAGTTTTACGTATTTTGAGTCGTCAGTTGGTGTCGCTGTTATTTTGTCGGTGTTTGTCGCATAACAATTCTTCAACGGATGGGTCGATTTCAATGCGGTTTTCTTTACATGACAGAAAAATGAAGGATGCAAATGAAATAGAAAAACATCACGATTTTTGTTATCTCAGAAAAACCAAAACCGTTAAACGGGAGACTACTGTACTACGTTAGACTATGCTCGGAGTTTGTCTGCAGGTTTTTCAACAAGAATTGTCAACCAATCCTCAACAGTACTGACTTATTTTATGCTGTAGGGTGCATCGGAATAACAAAATTGTCGGTAGACTAGCTATCAATCATAACACCGCGATGCCGACTGACATTAAACTTGGTAACCGACTTGTGTGGCGACAAGTTGCTTCCACGGAACGGGTTTTTATGCTAAACAATTGACATTCGCTCTTCTTGATTACAAGTTACTTCATTGTATTGTTCGTTGTACTTTTGTTATTTAACAAATACAGTTGGACTAATGTATTTTCAACACCATGTCTTGTACCCACGTATTTTCAAGTTTTTAGTCCCTACTTCTCACGCTGTCCAGCCAATGGAAAAATATGTTTTCTTAATTTGAGGTTAAACGTTGTCAAAGTTTTTTCTGGTTCGCCTATGACTGCCCCGAAGTGAGGGTGATGAAAAATTGATAATCACGATTCGGTTAGTCTCGACGGGTTAAATATTAGTATATACTCGTATTACACAACAATGGCCGAAAGTTTGATATTCTTGCAATGCGCGCCATAATGCCCCCGGCTTCGGCGCGCAGTGCAAGAATATCAAACTTTCGGTCAGTGTAGTGTATACTATTTTTGCTTCATACCTCGGTCATAAGTACGCTTATCAAATACATTAAATAATTAATTAATTATTTATTACATAAAAACAGATAAATTCCAAGCAAGCGGCTTTGAAGATGTACACCTACGTAAAAACACAGGTGTTCGCGACTATTATCAAAAATGTAATAAGGTTGCTATGGAAACGACATCTAAACAACAGTTTATAGGCTATATTTTCTTTACTGCCACCCGAACGTACGTACTTCCCGCATCAGTGTGTGTAATCTCACCAATAGACTTTCTGCCTTACAAAAAATTGATGCCGAAAGTATGTACTTTCGATCAGGGTATGAAAAAATATACATTAATTCTACTATACCTATAATAAAAAAAAATATTGAGAACAGCGTTGTGTAGTCAACTCTGTAGGGTTATTTGTCAGTAATTAGACAAGTTATTTTGTGATAATTATTAATTATTGATGACATGTTCTGCGCACCGCTTGGAACTTATTTTAAAACTATTAATAAATTTTTATGAGTGAATGAGTGGAGCTCTTTTATTTGCTTTTCTCTTGAATTTCGCTGCTTACTGCTTATTCTAGTCATATTCCAGTATAACCTATGCCGCCGAGTGTCGACCTACGCGAAGTATTTTCATGATTTTATTTTTAATTAATTTTTCAGAGGGGTATGACCAATAGTACTTTTTAAGTCTATATAGGTAGTTAGGGATTTGCAAAAACATCCGACAGTTTTTCAATGTTATAAATTAACAACGTATTTTGATTATTTAGTATAATTAATCAACAGTAAAAAATATTTTTAAATTTTCCTACCTACCTTTGGGATGCCAGTACACTTTGTTTTCTAACTTATTCTATTTTCTCACTTTTTTGCATACAGGTATTTTAAGCATCGACATAATCTCAAATCTGTCAGAGATAGCCTGAATTCTAGAAGATTTTTTAACGAGAGCAGTTTGTTATTAATGTAAATATTTATGTATTCCAGGTTCTCCCTTACAGCTTGCATTTTAAGGGTTGTAAAACCACTTCACATATGAGATAGGGGTTGAATTTATATATAGGCATATCTGTATCTGATATCAAAAGAAAAATGTCTGCGTTGTAATATGTCTTACATATTTTATCGGCATAATGCACACAATTTACCAATATATAGCAGTGGATACAAAGCACTGCAAGAAAACTATCCCTAACTGATATCAGTATAAGAAACTACCCCTTATGCATTCGATAAAAGGAATTCGATTATTATATTGTGTGAATCTTAGCAACGTCATCACTTCTTCTTCATATACCCCCTTTGAAAATATCTATAAACCCCTATGTCATTCAGTATAATTATTAATATGGGAGAGCTGTCGCTAATATCATAAAACATTAGTATAAAATGTTTTCGCGAAGAATTGTCGAATTACATTGGTTTATTCATTGCTGCGGAACATTTTTAAATACTAAAAGAAAACAATAATGATAAATTGCGAGAACAAAAAAATTCCAGCCAATTGGGCGACGAGACCATTCTAACTTTAAAACGTTGACATTTAATATAGTATAATAAAGAAAATTAAATTTCTGAAATCGCGTGAGGTGACGCGGGTAATGGCTAGTATTCAATATTATATTTGCTATTAGTTGGTATGGTTACCTACATAATATGTTCCACGTCATGTAAAAATTAATCAAAGCATGCTTAACTAGTTTTTTCTGACATATCTACAAAACAAAATAACAGCTGATTGTTTTTTATTTTCAAAATATTTCTGTAACTATAAAGTTTAGAAAAAACCTTTTTTAACAAAAGTTTCTTGGAAAAATAAATAGAATAATAAGCCGTTATGAAAAGTATATTATTATAAAAAAAAACACGTTATAGCATATATCTCCTCTGCGCATGCGCTGATTTTCCCCAAAAACCATAGAGTTTTTCATATTTGTATACCAAACATTCTCCCAAAATTTGGTTTCAATCCGCTCATCCGTTTGACTAACAGAGTTTAAAAAAAAATGTTTTTTTAGATACGGGGGACCTCAAAACGAAAAGTTATTGTAAAATTTTTGAAAAATTATTTTTGACCTTAACTAGTGCCAATCCCCACCTGTGGGTTGGAATGGTAAACTAGTATTCATGACGGGATAGGAATCTTACTTTCCCGGGTAGGAATAGTTGAGCCCATCTGCCCCGGCACAGATCCCTATAAATGAGCTATAATTCGTGCTACTATTATCAAAAAAACAATATTGCACCTACCTGTCATACTTAAATACAAAAACTACTATTATACATTAGGCGGTTAATTGATATATAAACTAATACATAGCATGTAACTATAATTTATCTTGGAACATATGCCAAAAAATAGTTAAAAAGGTTAACGATTTAGATAAGTGTGCATGTATTTTAAACGTTTATGTGGGCAAGTCAAGTGCGTGACCACTTAAACCAATTTGCAAAATACTTTTTGGCGCCAACATAAATTACAATATTCTTACAACTAAACTACTTGTTTTGTCAAAACAGATTACCTTTGATTTAGACTTTATGCCTGTTTTCTAATTACAGTTATAAAGGACTGTTGTTAAACTCGGCCTTCGTGTCAACCAATTGCTTATTTTACGTTGTAAATCAGATTTTCTGACAATGCTTTCTGCAACTCAGCATAAATGTTTGCGCAATTACCCAAAAAATGCAATGTTCTACATAATACCGCGAAGAACACACTACTTTAGACGCACATTGTATATTTGTTACATATTGATCCAGCAGTGCTACTTTTATTCCACATAGATCCTTCCTTAGTTTAAAGTGTAAATAAAAATATAGTAAACACGGAACTAAAATGAAACTAGTAAAAAAGTTGTTTACAATAAAAATAAAAAGTTGTCGTCTAGAAAAGTGTTTATTCCCAGTTTTTCTTGTTACAGATCGGGAGTCAATGTCCACGCGGCTTTCAGTCAACAACCGCTTTATTCAGTATGCATCTATTCTGCACAGTACATGACGCAGTCGTAAGAATCACGAAGGTGAGCTGAATTCCAAATCAGGTTAACCTGATGCGACCGACCGTCATCGGTCGGGGATCTGATGGAAGCCTGAGCAAACAGTGGCGGTCCTAGAACACTCACTTGTAGTAGAGACTTCTTGAAGCATCAATAGAAGTAGAACATTACTATTGTGTTCTTCTTTTGAAAGGTCGTATCCGTAATTTCGCAAAAAGAAGGGTGCTGTTAAGAATCTGTTAAAATACTTTTAAGTAAATGATAACAGAATTGGTACGGGTATTACAGAAATTCTTGCTTCAACAAGTCGCTACGCCAATTTGGAAGATTCTTATTATTTGAAGATCTCACATTATTCACACCTTCATCATGAAAGTTTGTAGTATTATATTGTTTAGAAAATATTGTTCTTAAAATACTTACATTAAAAATTATGGATTAAATGAATTAAATAAAATGCTATTCTACGTACAATAGACCTTTTTATAGTTGAAATTTTTTTTGTGCGCATGTTTTAACTTCCATCATATATTTCTGGCATTATTCATTTTGACGGATTGATTTTTGAAACAACAAATTGTAATTACATAATGTGTATTATTTAATGAAGTGATCACATACCGCACAATGTTTTCACTACTTTTGAAGATTTTTTGACAATCAACGATTTATAGCAGGTAGGAGAATAGCCTTTCAACCAGTTTTTCCGATCATGGCACTTCAATCACGCGCGTGAGAACTGTGAAATAGTCCTATTGTAAGAACTTGAATGACGCTGACGAATCCGAAATTTTGGGTGTTGATGGATGCAAAAGGTGTTCTTTCTTCCACAATACTGTTAATATTTAGCTGAATCATTGCTACGATTTACAGTTACGTGATTACAATAAAAATTGACAGGTTGACGAGTCGTTTGACGGCAGCTGATCTCTATTGAAACACGAAGACAAATTCTCTGAAAGAGTTGAGCATCAGATAGTAAGTAGTATTAACTTCTCCAGTCTCCATCGAAGCGTACAAGTGCAGCCGTTTTTCTGGTTGTCATTCCAAGCCAAACATTTTCACTTTTAACTAATCACTTCGTGTCTCTTCACTTTCAATCGTAATAAACAATATTTGTTATGATTTACTTGCATTGATACAATATCGATTGTGTATCTCATCGACCTTATCTCATGGTAAAAGTATTTGACCGGTTTCAATTTATTAGGACAATTAGTAATGATTTTTAGTTACTGATTGTTATTAATATGTTTAATTTATGATTAGTAGCGCCCTATTAAAAATAGTATAATACCTAAATGATTTTATCTTAACTTGCCTAACGAGTTAGTTTTTGGGAGTGACGGATATCCTAGAAAACGAACGTTCGCTCTAATTATGTTTTTACTGGAATCTCGACGTCAGGTTTTAACACATTTTATAGACAATGAATGTGTGCGTTGATCTCTTCTTTTTATGAAGATTTTCAACAAAATGATTAAAAGCGCATGCGCACAGTCTGTTCCTATACTGCTCGTGTTCCTCCTCTAATTTTGATGAAAATTTTCGAAAAGAAGTGACCAATGAGCGCACTCAACAATATGGGGTATCTGACTTATCAGAAATTCCTGCCTTTAAAGTGGAATACAATTAAAAATTAGCAAAATTTAGCGACAGTATATAAATGGATATACAATTTTAACATACAATTTTAAGATAAACATGGAAAGGGAAAAAATAAATGTAATATTCTATTGGGAATAAATAAAATTTGGATAGTACAGATTCCTATAGTATGAAGTAAATAAAACATGTAAAAAACGGCACCTTTGGAAAACTGTATTTTTTCAAAAAAAAGTTTAAACGACGCCACTGCGAACAGTCTACAAGGAGAAAGTGAAAAAAAAATATTAAAATATTTTTTACTGAGACATAAAGTCTAAGTTAAGTAGCTTCAAAACAATTAAGATTAAACCTCCGCTATATTAATAATAATTATTATTATGAATTATATTTATAATATACTGTTAATAATTTGTGTATATTTTATTGTCATGCCGGATGCAATATGAGAAACGGTTCAAACAAAGCGCTATTTAAATAATAACATCCATGATAATAGTAAATACGGTCGTCTGTAGAACCCGAGCCGATATATAATAATTATTATCAATCACCACGTAGATCCAACATTTCAGTCTCAAAACCGTTAAAACCAGAGACGGACTTAGATCGCGAAATCACTGTGCGTCGCTCTGCAATTCCTCTTACAGTTACTCTGCAAATCTGCGTAACTGCTTGAAATATCAAAATGATATTTCGTACTAGACATGGGAAAAGTCGTTACTATGTGATCACAGTGACTGTTATTCCAGTTACACAAAAATCACAGTGAAAAATCATCGTGACTTCGTCACGTTAATCCTCACCGAGGAAACACTCGATCGGATGTTACGTCGGCTACTCGATTGGAACGACCATCGTGATTGCGGTGACACCGAACAACATACGTTACTTTGGAACGTAGTTACCTCTTGTCAGATCATAGTGATCATTTTACTGGTCACAGTGATTTTTTCATCGTGCAGTAATTTATTCCCCAACTCTATTCCGTACAAGCGTGATCTTACGAATCAGTGCTTGCTTGAATAACCTATCAGAGAGCCTTAAAATCGTATGAGACAATTCTGTGCACTCTAAATTCGAATATTTGATTGCTCTGTATAAAATGCAGTCTTGCAACATAATACGTGATGTTGTAGAAGATTTTTCCGTGCCGCCGGCCCATTAATGATAATGTCTAGGTTCGTCTCTGGTAAAACATTTTTTTTAATAAAAATATCCGATTACGACTGATAAGAGTCATCGTTCTTGAATATATTGCATTACAATTAAATACAATTATTTGCACTAAATTTTAATGGCGGGAAATGCGATGCTTTTATATTTCTTTTCTTTTTTAATGGGGCAAAATAGCTGACCATTTAAAATTAGTACTGAGTTCGTGCAAGAATGAGATGAGGGTATATATATATGCCCTTCTATATCTTTATATTTTTAATTAGAAGTTTTCAATACATTAATTTTTCTGACGTCACTAGAAACGTTACTTTGAAATTATTAGCGGGCGTTCACAAATTACGCGAGGCGTTTAGTTTAGGGGGAGGGGACAGAAGGTCGAGCCGAACCTCACCCAATCTTACGTGGGAGACAGGGGGATCTCGGCAAATATCACGTAATTTTTTTCCGCAAGAAACAATGTAAAATTGCGAGAAAACTGGGTTATAAGTAAAAAGAATTAAACAAATTATGTTTTTCTTTTTTCAAATAAATCCAACGCAAGCAAGCACAGATTAACGTATTTAGGTACGCAATTTGAGATTAGCGGAGGGGGAGCAAAATTGCACGGCATCTTACTGGGGGGGGGGGGTCGACAAACTGACAAATTTGCTTCACGTAATTTGTGATCGCCCCCTTACTTTTTCTTTCTTGTATTTATTTTTTCATCAGTCATACAAGATTTATTCAAATCTTAAATTCACACTTCACAATAATATCAAGTTCACACCTTGCCTCAAAATTTTAAAGACACAAAAAATAAAACAATATAAATATTTTAATTAAAATATGTTGTGGCCCGACTTGCGATCATTATCTGTAATTATTATACTAACAAAAATGGTTTTAAATGTGCGACAGAGTATTCCACGCCTTTTTAATGTTGCATTTCCTTTTCAGAGAGTAGCTCCAACCCGCTCAAGGCCAAACACCTATTAATAAATTAACACGATCGTGGTCTTGTATTATTAATAACAATTACCATCGCTTTTTAAAAAGGAGTCCACTAAATCACATAAGATAAACAATGATTCTTGTAAAGGTTATAACCTAACAATTGAAAGCGATACACCATGTTAATGAGCATCATGATTTTACTCAACTGTGTCCTTCAAAACTATTTATTGAGTTCTGAATGTATGAGAAAAAGGTAAATAGGATGTTTAATTTGTGCAAGGCGGAGCCCTGCATGTTTAACAACAATATGTTAAAAGGGTGTATTCGAAGCAAAAAGGAATGTCCAATAATATATTCAATCTGAATGTCAGCACTAACTTTTCAGATCAATGTCAAACCAACATTTTCAAATAATCGTAACCTTTCTAAAAAAACTTCAGTCTTTAAAATTCAAAACGTATTCGTTCGACTGTTCTGAAATTGAAGACATACCCATTGAAATGAGATTTGTTTTCCCCAAATTTTGGAACTGTCAACTTTGGAATGTTCGAGATGACATAGGCAATTAATTTTAAACAGATTCTCGCAAATATCTATTATACCGAGGTTACACTTTACAGGACTGTCACCTGGGAACTGATTAGTTTTGTAAGTTAGTGGGTGGTGTGTCCGTTGAGGCACAATTCTAGCGAAGAACCAGCCATGCGCGGCCGACGAGAGTCCCGTAGCGTCGTTACAAAGCATTTCAAGCCGTCGCGTAGCTTCGCGATCTCAATTTGCTTGCCCAACCACTCTCACATAATCTAGACTATAATGTACACTAAAGACCGCAGCACACGAGGCTGGATTTGTCACTAGATTCCTACTAGTTTTCTAGCGCAGTTTTCTTAATTGCTTTCGTGTGCTCGCTTCACACGCGACGTCTTTTCAAGCTTGCTTTTTGGATGGATCTGGTGCGCGCTTAGTGACAATTCAAATATAAACGTGTCTGTTGTCTGACTTTGTTGGTTTGTGAGCGCTTGTTCATGTCGTCCACGTGACAAGATACTGTTTCCTGATTGGTTCTTGATCAAGGCAAGCAGAGGACCTAGCAAGAAAAATAGTCCCTGTTCTAATTTTAAAATTTATCTTGATCTATCTTGTGAGCTGGCAGGCGAACACGCAGTGACGTCATTTCCAGCCTCATACCCAGCCTGCCGGCTAGCAGAAGTCCGAGCAGTGTGTCCAGCGGCATTAAGATAGTTCATAAGTTCTCGATTGATACACTGGACATCCCTTAGCTGTGCACCAGATTGCATTACGGAATTGAACGGGATGCTCTACTGTTTTACCAGACAGACAGCATAAACTGCATTCTGGCTGCACAGTTATCGATTCAGTGACCTGTGCTACCCTTCTAGGAGCGCCAAACTCAAAGGTTATCGACATCGCCAGTGTTAATAATATGTTTTCTTAGAAATTCATAATGAAACACTACCTATTTTTTAAACAATAGAGAAATATACGCCGCATAAACTACAGTACAGCCAAAGCTCCTTAAACGCGGGGGATACGTTCCGAAAATGTACCGTGAGTGGTATTTTGTATGGAAATATAGGGAACACGTTTTACGCTTTTTAGTGGCCCTTTTTTTAAGGAGATTCAGTTTTTTTTTATTTTCAATTTTTAGTGGTAACTGAAACCGAAAAGCAACCTTCACGCCAACAACTACAACTTCAGCAATATTTCTTTGATTTTTGTTAATTTTATAAAAAGTAGCTGAACCGATTTTGCTAAAATTTATATGGGGTCAACTTTGAGACATACTCTATCGAATAAAAAAAGAACAATTGAAAGAGGTACGCAGGCATTGAAGATATCGACGGATATAGACATACAAAAAAAATACAATCGAATAGAGAGCCTCCTCCTTTTTTTCAAGTCGGTTAACAATGATACAATTTGCACCTTGCATCGCTTCATTTTATATATCGTTAATGTTTTATTAGTTTGTATTTTAAATTTAAAGAAATATTTATAATTCAAATTCATATGAATTTTCAGAGAGTAACCAACATTAATCAAACTGTGAACCGCAACTGCAATAAATAATATAAAGATTAAATAATAATAATAATAATGCGTTTAACATTCGTTTCTCGACTTTATGTCATAACAGACGCCAATCGCACCGCATTACTATTTTTCACTATCACACTTATTATTTTTCTGCGAATGGAGGAATTTTAGGACAGTAGGATAAGATAGGAAATTTTGAACACAGGAGTTTGACAGGTAATCGGCCATGGCCTTGAATAAGGAACCATCTCGATATTTATCTGGAATTATTGAGGGAAATCATAAAAACCTCAGCAAGATGGCCGGTGCAGGTATTACCGTTTTTCGGCGAGAGGCAGCAGAAAAAAGTCCCAGACACATCTGCCCCCGTCGGGATTCGAACCCGGTACCTCCAGAATGCGAGTCTAGTGCTCTCACCACTACGCCACCCCACTCGGCTACAAAGTTTAAATAACAACTAAGGTTTAAGATCAAAACAATGCCAGTTTTTACTTTTGTTAAACCGCCGTTAATCAGTTTACCACCCATGCAAGATTGCGGAGGCTGTATTTACTAATATTTCGCCGTGAGTCACACAGACGCAGGGGCCAGAAAGTATTTTCTGCGTACCGTTAAACGTTGGCGGTTCGTGACGCGACGCCTACGTCACATAACGCCACTCTTGTCAAGGTCATTGTATCGGTGCTGCGGACCTAGATTCGCAATTTCGATTTCGTTCATCTCAAACGACAAACAAAAAAACATACAAATCTTCTTAGTTCCGGACTTGTAGTACCATCATAGACCACGGTCTACAAGCCCGGAAACTAACAAGATTTGGAACAATACCGGCCGTGAAAGCCTACACACTTGGATAAATTTGATTTTAAATTAATTGGTACCAATAAAAAATATTTTTAACAAAAAAATTGAACCGACTTCACACTAAAAAGTAAAAAATAATTGCGTATTGAAATGTTTTGGAGTCAGTGTCAGCCAAAATGAAATCTATTCCGAGAACTACACCGACTCCAAAACATTTCAATACGCAATTATTTTTTACTTTTTAGTGTGAAGTCGGTTCAATTTTTTTGTTAAAAATATTATATTTTTCTCTTTTTAGTGTTAATCTAACACTAAAATTCGGTGAACATACATACAAAAAAAACCATTATGCGTGTCTTTGAAATTTGAGAGTTTCCCTCGATTTCTCCGGATTCCACCATCAGATCCTGACTTGGTTCCGATGGGACCACCTTTGAGGTGCACTCTTTCGAATAAAAAAAAATTGAAAATCGGTCGATAATTGACAGAGAAAAAATCGGTGAACATACATAAAAAAAATTTTAAAAAAAATATATAGACCAACATAGAACCTCCTCCTTTTTGTTGAAGTCGGTTAAAAACGAAAATCTGTCGAAAAAATTAGGTAGCTGACAAGCATTCTTTAGTTAATTTTTACAAGTTATACCATATTAATAGTAATAATAATAATAATAGTAATGTGTTTAACGTCCGTTTCCTGACTTTATGTCATAACAGACGCCATTCGCAGCATCACTATTTTCCATCTATCACATTTCCCGTTATTTTCTACATTTTTAAACTTCAACTGAATTAATAGCGATGAGCGACTGAAGGAACTTTTAGGACATTGGGATAAGGCAGGTAAATTATTTAGCATAGAAGTTTGACAGGTAATCGACCATGGCCTTGAATAAGGGAACCATCTCGATATTTATCTGGAATTATTGACGGAAATCATGGAAAACCTCAACAAAATGACCGGTAGACGAATTCCCGTTTCTCGGCGAGAGGTAGCGGGAAAAAGTCCCCAGCCACATTAATGTCCCGCCGGGATTCGAACAGTGATACCATATTATGCAACCATGCAAATTAATACCATATATCATAATATTTAATGTTAGCCGTTACCCGCGTCACCGAATGCGTTAAGAGAAATTTTATTTTATTTATTATATAATATCTGAAATGTCAATTTTTTGAAGTTGGATTTTTTCGTATTTAGGGTACATTCCCAATTATATAGATCCAAAAAATCGGTGCGCTAATTGTTCTTGATTCTCGACTGATATTAAGCCATCCAAAAAGTTTCGAATTAAGAACATATTTAAGGTTAATTATAGAGAATTTAGGCAATAATATTTTATACTACAAAAATCAAGGACGCTTCTCTACTGGCAAATATATCCATTAAAGATATCTTCGAAGAGCCATGAATAACTTAATTGTCTTACTTGTCGGAAATTAAAAATGGGCGAATTTATGACCTTTTCAAATCTAGAGGATGCTAATAAGCTAAATGCAAATCGTGTTACTATACATAATTTATTAGATAATCAATCTAACACAAGGCGCAGTCAGTTGTTTGGGGCGTGTGTATAAGCGCACATACAGGGCGCACCAGAAAATGTTTGAAAAAATGAATCCAAAAGGACCCCGCACAATTAATCTTATGGGATTTGTTTCCCGGTTAAATTGATCGAAAATGGTTTTATTTTTAAGTTTAAAGGTCACTAAGAAAAAGTGTCCATAGGCGCATAGCCTAAAAACAAACAGATTTTTAGCTACATATATAATATGTTTAGCGAGATTTTAGATATAGGGATATCCATTGAATTCACAAACTTGTTCCATGTGTTTTTTTTTTAGAAATAGAAAAAGAGTCGATAACTAGGTAATGTTGGAAGGTGTCACTCTGTATAAAATAATAATGACGTATTCGGATTCAGCGCACTCGAAAACATATTTCTAGAGCTTAGGATTTTTAAGATTGTGAATTTAATGGATATCTCTATATCTAAAATCTCGCTAAACATATCTGTAGCTAAAAATCTATTGGTTTTTAGGATATATGCATCCTTGGACACTTTTTCTTAGTGACCTTTAAATTATAAAATAAAACCATTTTCGATCAATTTAACCGAAAAACAAATCCCATAAGGTTTGTGCGGGGTCCTTTTGAAAATTTTTGAAAATATCTTAAGTATTGAATCAGCAGTTCGTTAAGATAAAATACATACCGATTGTAAATATTTCTGTCAAGTATGTGTTTTGGCGGAGGGTGTAGCGATTTCGTTGTTATTACAGCATGACTCTTCTATTACAAGCCCTCAGTTGCCAAGTTTTAAGAGAGGGAATGTTGAGAACGACCACAAGTGCGACTTAGTAAAGAATTAATGATCATTTTCATCCCACTGATTTTAATCCTTTCTGTTACACACTGTATAATGAACAATATCGACAGGCTATCCACAAGCCAATTATAGAGAGGTCCCACTCACTTACATAATCGCTCTCTATTTAACATCTAAAGTGCCAAGGACACAGCCTAGTCCTACTCTTTTTGGAACACAGCTTGCAATATTAACTGTTTCCGTATAGCAAATGAAGATTGATTTACTATTTAATACAATTTATCACGACGATAATACAGCCAAGTTCATGCACACTTTTGGGAATTCAGGTTCATTATAATTAATTTAGGGAATAAAGTAAGGTTATACAGACAAGGACATAATTGCCGGTTTTTATAACCTTAAATTATTCCTTTGTTTGATTATTTTACTAGATCACAATTTAATTAACGTTGGGAATTTTAGAATTATACAAACCTTTGATCGCCTTTGAATCGAACTGGTTTATGCAAACTCACCTGCAACAAGACAAAACAGAATGTTAATATTGCATACATAATTTATAAACTAGGTAACTACAGTGTAAACTCTATATAGCGACACTCACGGGACTATGCACTTTGTGGCGTTATTGAGAGTTGTCGTTAACCGGAGAGAAGAATATTGCGCTTAATAAAACTTTTTCGTCAATACACAAAGATTTTCTTTTACTCGCCATATTCACAGTTTGCAAATTTGTGGGCAACTTAGAATATGATAACTTATCGATAAGATAATCTCAACAAACCAAAAGAACGAATTTCTTAGAATCTTTGGTACGCATGATGACGACAACAAAACAACAAAATAACAAACAAGTACTGTTTTTTGCTTAATGATGACGTATTGTTGTCGTTATTTAGAGTGGGTGTGTCGTTATTTAGAGTGTGTCATTGTATGAGCAACAAGATAAGCAAACTAGAGCTAAGTAATTTCGACGTTTTAAGGAGTTTGTCCTTATATCGAGTAACGTTAAATGGAGTTTACCACTGTATTATTTTATCATCTCAACAAACGAACGAATCATCGAAGAACCAATTACTATTAAAGTACGAACTGTGTCAGAGCGAATTATCGAATGAACAATACTGTTTCAAAATGCCTATTTTTGACGACTCGATACATAAAAATAAAGTCAAAGGTACACTTTTTCATTATTAGCAGATAAACACCAAAACGTAATTTTTTTAAACGATCGTATTCGATTAAAATCTTCTTAAAGATTAAAACATTGAACCTTAAATGCTAAATACTTGCTTAGATCAGTGCTGGGCAACCTATGACTTTTGAAGAGCAACCAACACTAATCTCTATTGTTCCAAGGGTCTTTATTGTTCGTTACCCATAGGATTTACTACCCCAAGGGAGATAAGTAGAGTTTTCAGGTATAACAAATGTACCTCTCTTACTCACTCTCACATTCGCTTCTTGGAGCTACCTGGAGAACTCCTAGGTCCTCAAAGACCTGAGGTTGCCCAGCGCTAGCTTATATCATATTTAACAAGATTTTGCTCATTATTATTTACCATAAATATATCTATCTGAAATAAAGGTTTTAATGAACAAGTATTTAATAGAAATCTTCAATTTAATTTTAATAATAATGTTTGATGGAAAAATATAATTTAGTCGATCATTCTTTTCACTTCTGATTACTTTTTTATATGATAATTATGTACACCAGCCAACGAAAAATAATCATTATAAAAATTAGACATGGTAGGTTGAGACATTCTTAAACGTATTAAGTAAATTAATTTCTTAATGCGATTCATTAAAAGCATTTCCTTTACTTATTTTCACTTTCTCAGTGATGACTTTTTGAGAAAATCGTCGAAGAGTACGGAAGTAACTTAACTTAGGTATTAAAATCTTTTTTTTTATATATATTTTTAAAAAAATGTAGCCTGCACAGTTTCAGAACTTAAGGTACCGACAAAAAACAGTGTAAACTCGATATAGCGAACTTCTTAAAACGTAGAACTTATAGGTTTACATTATTACCCACATATTGAAACACTCTATAATAGCGTAACAACCACTCTCAATAGCGAAACAATACGTCAATATTTAGACCCCCAACAATGAGATTCTTAGAACTGTATTCATTTGTTTGTTGTAAAAAACGACAAAATTAACAGATTATAATTTTGTTACGTATTTTTTTCACTTAATTTAGTCAAAATTAAAACCACATATTCGTAAAATTATATTGTTTTCTTTTAGGTACTCTCCGTTTAAGGAAAACTCTTTTTAACGCAATAAAATACCCAGTCTCCCCAATTTCGCTATATAAATTGTATACTGTAATTAGGGCTGCCACCCCTTCGGGTTTGACCCGGAGTCTACGGGTTTGAATAGTGCATATCCGGGCTACGGGTTTACCATCGATGTCTCCGGGTCAGACAAATGCGTTGGAAGCTGTCGAATCACTTGGTTTGAAAAATTTCGACGAAGATAGGCTTTATGACGAGATTAATAAATTAAATCAAGTATTTCCTCAGTTCGTACAATCCAATGATTCAACGTTGTCTGTTGATTTACGATGGAATCAGTTATTCAGTCACCGCAACCTTCACCGAACTGCCGAAAATAATTGGAAAAATTTTTTCAATCCCTATAAGCAATGCTTTCGTAGAACGCGTTTTTTCTTTAATGGGAAATTTGTTGACAGACGAGCGAAACTGCTTGTCAGTGCGGACATGGTGAAGGCAGAGTTAATTGTAAAGATTAATTACAATATGAATTGTCAAACGTTTTTGAAGTTTTTGAAAAAACCTGAGCGAGAAAAGATATTAAAACAATCCCTACAGAATAAAAAATATAGTTTTAACTGTAAAGTTAGTCCAAGTCAGCCTAGCACTAGCTAGGTTATTTAAATGTAAAAAAATACATTGCCGTTACTATAAATAAATTATTCATACTTTAAAAAAATGTTTTATTTTAATTACAAAAAAACATTTTTCCAAAATCTCCGGGTCTGCTTTTTTTGAAAGGTGGCAGCCCTAACTGTAATTGATAAACTATAATAACGATATTTTTTTTCTCTCAAATAATGACACACCAATATAAAATAATCCGGAGTTTAACAAACTATTATTGAATTTAGGTTCGGATGTTATAAACCGATTATCGGTCAATAATCGATCATTAAATAATCATGAATCATGGCATACTTTTAAATAGATTTCATAATGATCTGATCTCCAAATTCAATAAATTGAATACAGGTATTACAGCATTGCAAAATAACATATCAATATGACATGTATGTATTAATTTATGTACCTGTATTCTGTAATGTTGATCAAGTTAGACAAACTTGACTTTAAAGAAAATAGGTTTGTTCTTTTGATACCATTAGATACACAAGTGATTTTAATGAATCATTATTTTTGCGAATTAAATCTATTGGCATTGTTTAAGATTAGCACAGGTATTTGTAATTTAAATTGATTTAGATTTTAGAGTGCCTTGCACAAACAAGGAACATTACTGGCCCCCAGATTTATAATGGGAAAAAATGATAAATGCATATTTTTCAAAGCCACTTTGTTTAATTCAACTGAAGCTAAAAAATAAAAATTTATATTTGTTAATGTTTAACGTTTTCGTTTAATGTTGTCGAAACAGTAATCATTAATGAGGCCTAGCCAATACAAATTGCCATTCAGTAATATAGTGGCTTAAAATGTTTATATATTTATTTAATTCTTGTTTGAATTATTAAAAGGAAGGATATAAGAACGAAGAAGTTGAATTACATTTTTATAATGCAATGTTTAAAATGATCAAATTTGAATACATGGAACGCCTTTATTATGACGACTGAAGATGAAGAGGCATCATAAAAATAATTGATTGATGTAAGACGCAACGCCGTCGTAAGAACAAACCTTTAAGAACACAATGAAATAAAGTAGCTATTATTACCTACATTATTACTTAATAGTCTTGTTGAACAACGAGGGGGCACAACATGTAAGTTGACAGGTTACAACAATGAGCAACGTATGAAAGTTAAATATTTGGGTCAACAATTCAAACATCAAATCATTGTCTCTAATAACCGGGGCAATGGCAAACTAATATTTGTTTTGTGAATATCGATTTGCAAGCACAGTTATTTCTAATTGATTTTATACCATATCTGATATTTGTCTGATAAAGATTAGGAATGTAGGCAAGCGTTTTGAGTCATGGTCACTTAAGTAGAACAGGATAGAGTAACTTTTGAGTTTTCTTTCAAATTTATTATTTAATTGCTTGAGTAATACGAAATATTAAATTTATTGAGCGACAACAGTAGTGGCGCCTTCCACCATATTAAGTCTTGCTTCAGTTCATTGTCAGTATATTTTCAAAATATTTGACATTTAATTTGTGTAGAAAACTTCACTTTCAATAGTAAGTTATAAAAGTAGTTTATAAAAAAATAATATTGAATTTGTTAGCGCATCTATTTTTACTGTACTTTACGCATTACTCGCTAGAATGGGCCATTTGACGACCGGTAGTGGGTAATAGAGAATTATTGAACTCACTTTTTATGGAAATCGCGACATGTTTCTATGGTGATAAGTCAAAAATTTTAGTTGGCCATTTGGCCATGATGTGTCAAAAAAAATGTAATAAGGAAAACTTTATTATATACCTACCATAAAATTCAGATTGTAAACCATTATATAAATAACATAACATAAAAGGTATACGTGAGAATTATTTATTTATCAATTATGACGTACAATATATAAATAATTAATTTGTTTACACTGACAGCGGAACGTCAAATTAGGGCGCCAATGGTCAACAGCGTGGAACGCAACAAGCATTTCCAGATCGCTTAGTTTTGCCCATGTTTTCTTTGTAATTAAAAAACTTCATGAAATTATAACTATTTTTACTTTTAATAAACATTGTTCACTGACATACGGAAAATATGAGCTTGAAGTTTCCCCTAGTGCTCACCACAAACGCACGCATCGAAAAATTTGTAACTCCGCCTCCTTGCACATAGCCCATAGAAGAGGTATTTTATAGAAGGTGAAACATAAACACACTTTAATATACGTAATAAAATATTTTAATAGATTTTTAACAGCAGATATAATATAAAGTGGTTGCGTGTACTTATGTACACGCGTTAGAAGTTATACTTCTTTGGTGTGTTTAAAAACTAATTTTCAATTTGCATGCAAATAATTTATTGAAATAAATCAAATGTTTTCAATAATATTCACTATCAATCACTACTGTACATAAATTTATAAGCTCATACATATAATTTTCATTCAAATCGAAATAAAACATAACTTAACATCTGTTATATTCACTATTTTACATTTTCGATGGCTGCGCCATTAGTCGGATATTTAATAAACGTGCTTAGAAAAAAAATATTTAACAAAATGCCCAAGGCGTATGGTTCATCGAGTAACTTCATCCTGTTAATTTTGATGTTACAGTCGACAACTTCTTGTTTATTTTGATCTTACCGTAACAATTCTCTCCTCATCATTTTTCATAACGCGTCAAAAAAGTATAACTTTAAAAATATTTTTTATCATTGTGATCTATTTCAATTATTTTGCAAATTATGTGCATTCAAAAATATTATGCAAGGGTGGGGTTGCCATCTGTAAAGTCAATAAACTAAGACAAGAAGCTCAAAAAACCGGATTTTTGAGCTCAAAACCCGTACATAATTGGCAAGGAAAATTCTTATTTTACTGGTGAAATTAAATAATACAGAAATAGGTAGTATAGATTATTTTTTTTACAATTTGGTGAACTAAACGTACAAAATTAAGGTAATATATAATATACGGAATTTTACAAGCTTTCATTTAATTATATATCTCTATCCTCTTTGGTAATTAAATTAAAGACCCGTGTAAAAATTAGAAAAACCAAAATAACTCTACTTTCTTTATTCCAGTAGGTAAGCAAAAATAAACATTTCGAATTAAAGAAACAAAATTCTACTATCGTCTCTTGATAAAAAAAGACAACTAATAAAATTAAAATACGGACTGTACGCAAAACTCCGCCCGGACGCCCTTAAAAAGAGGACAAATCCGGACGGATGGCAACCCTATGCAATGGTGATATATTTATTTTCATAAGATGTCTCCACGACAAACAACCATAAATCCGATACTTAAATTTTCTCAGAAACAAGTCGTTATTACAGTAAGATTTATATCAATTTCTATTTAATGATACTCTTTTAGAAATACGATTTATAGTGATTAGTAACTGATCACTGACAACTGGTGACTCTTAGACAATAAAAAATACTTGATAGTAATTTAATAAATATTTTCATTGAATCCAACAAATTGTTGAGTCACCGTGTTACAGACAAAGATTGAACATTACGTCTTTGCTCACTCTTGTATCACAATTGTTCACATGATAGAGCGAGAACACAAGTTTATTAGACACTGTCACGTATAAACATTTAGCAGATTAGCTACTGCGTTTTTTCGATATAAAACGGCAACCAGTTCGTACTGACAGTTGACACTTTATCTTAATCGTCGTTTTCCTGTATAATGGTTTACGGCTAATCACAGGCGACTCGTCAACAACAAAAAATGAGAATTTTCTGTCAGGATTAAAAAAACATACACCTGTTGATTATTATTGTTGCGTCATATACTACGTTTGAGATTACTAAAAACTAGGGTAGTAACGAATGTTATATTTCTGAAGTTACATTTCTTTTGGCGCCTTATGAAAAAAAATGATGAAAGTGAATAGTATATTAAGGCTGCTGCACACGAGGCTAGATTTGCGTACTAGTTTTCTAGTGCTGGTTTTCTTGATTGCTGTTATGTGCTCACTTCACACGAGACTTCTTTTCAAGATAGTTTTGTGAATAAATATGGTGCGCGAGCAGTGACAGTTCAAAAATAAACACAGAGCAAAACGTGTCTGTTGTCTAACCTCTGAGCATAATGACGCCATGTTGGTTTGTGGGCGTTTGTTCAAGTCGCCCACGTGATAAGATACCGTCTCTAGTTAGCCTTAATGTCTTCAAGCACTTGCTATACCCTGCATTATTATTCGTAGTTTCATTTTTGCTAGAACTATATATTTACTGACTTTTTTAGCTGTTTCACTCGTTGTTTAGATTTTGTCGTAACCTGTATTTGCCTATGTTTTTATTTTGTTACAAACAAATTAGTTTTTATTTTCTTTTATTATTATAATACATTCAACTTCCAGAATTCCTGTATTAGGGAATACACTATTTTGTTAGAAGGGTTCTGCACCGCAACCCGTGTTTTCTTAAATTGTAATATCGCTACACTTATCATTATTGTCAAGTTTAATAGTACAGGTGCATATTGTCTTGTCCAAACACCAAATAAATCTAATTTATTACTATTATTTTTATTATTATTTGTCGTACACCAACTACTACCATTTTGATGATTTTTTCTTTTTTCTGCAACATTATATTCCCGAGGTACATTCTCAGTTTTAACTTGCTTTGAGGATGAAGATTTTGCGTTATTGTTATGTTTCAATTCTTCGAAACGATTTCCTGATTCAGTTTCGTCCATTACTGACAAATTGATGTCTGATCTATTATTAATTCTACATATTAGTTTACTAGTCGTTTGTGTGCTTTGTTCGACCGTTTTAACTTTTTTGAGTGGATATATTCTTTCTATAATTAACCCTAACTTATTTAACACAATAACATCTTTTCGTAGACGACAATTATCTGACTTTTCTCCTTCTGAATAAAACAAGGATTTTTTATTATTTTCATCATTTTTCATTTGTTCAATAGAAGTTCCATTATTATCGAAGTTATAGTTGGTCTCTCTACATGAATAAAACAAAGATGTTTGAGACTCATCTGTTGAGGAGTTCAGTGAATCATTTGACACATCTTCATTTACACCACACTGACTCATTTTGTTATCGTTTGTTGTTTCAAATAATTGTTCGGCTTTATTGCTATTGATTGCTTTTAGTTCTTCAAATAAACTTTTATTCATTTCCGTGTGATTCGATTTATTTTGGTTAATAGTTCCAACAGCCACTGCCGTCTTATTATCAGTTTGGATAAATTGATTAGGTGAATAATTCCGGTTTGCTTGTATATTGTTTTGATGAAATTGACTACGTTTACCATTTGAAGAATCGCCATTCCCAAGCGCACGGTCCAAACAATTTCCATCATCGCCGTCATTGTAATATTCGTAACAATCTTGAAACTCGATAGAAAGTGCTGATACTTCATTTGTTTCAAAGCTATTTTCATTCGAAGGAGACTCGCAAATGCATTTGAAAGCCTGCCTTAATTTTTCTTCCAAATTTTTGTTTTCATTTGTAAGTTCTTCTAATTGCTGTTTTAATATCACCACTAACGCCATTTGATTCTTGAGCTGCTCAGTAGATTTAATCAACAATAATTTTATTTTTTCCACTTTTTCCGCATTTTTTTCTCCATCTTCACTACGGCTTAGCCCTGAGTCAATGTTTACAAACCGTTTTGTATGTGTTCGTTCTACTTCATTTTGGCTCTCCTGAAAATGTATTTGAAAGGCACGTATTGCTTCCATAAAATAACTTACGCGTCTCTGTAATTTTAAATATTCATTTTCGGTTTTCGATTTTTCTTGTTTCAACTGATTAATATCAAATTCCAATTGCTCATACAAGACATCTTGTTGATTTTTAAAGTCAGCGAGGGAACTATAGCGCCATTTTAGAAAAGCAATTTCTTTCTCACTTTCTTCTAACAATTGGCTTTGTTTGCGAGTTTTTCGTTGCAGTTCTCGATGGACGTTTAAAATTTCTTTTGCGCTATCAATCACTATTTGCAGCTGCTCGTCGGACCATCCCAAAAAATTGTCGTCATATTCACTTACGTCCATCGTGAAAAGTTTCCTGAAAGAAATAATCAATACCTAAATAGATTAATGGAATTTTAAAAACCATCAACAATACAAAAAAAATAACAGGGTAGCAATTAGTTGTATTCAACTCAATGAAAATATTTTCATGTTTCCATTTTAGTGGATTGTGAGGTCAGGTTTATTATTTTAGAACTATTTCACCATTCCTGAATTCTAAGCTTAGTCATTTGTATTTACATTTCCTGACACCCATTTTTAGTCGTTTTCGATTTTTTATTTTAGGTATCCTAATATAATCTAATGTAAATTAAGGCAGTTTGTCAAAACTTTGTGAGAAAATTAATAAATCGGAAATGGTCAGTGATAAAAGTGTTTTAATAAGACTAACAGAGAAATCAACGTAGAATTCAAAAATGTAAAAATATTTTCATTAGATAATATCCATTTTTTCATTATTTTAGTTCACTATTTTTATAGATTTACAGAATTTAACAAGATAAGATCAAGAGACCAAATACTTGGTCTGTGTAATTATTCGACTCACAATGATAAGAAAACATTTTATAACACTTATTGGTTGGCAAAATGGAGTCGCGAAAATTGTTCGAAAGTTGAAATTAGAAAAAGAAATGTACCTATACCAAACTGCAAATGTTTAAAACAATATTAGAAACGTACTTACTTACTTCTCTTTATTTTTAAATTGACATCTTCACAACTTTAGACTGATGTCAACAGTTCAAAAACTAAAATATAACTAAATGTAGTCAAAATACCTAAGGAAACTCTGCACTTACCTGGGAAGGATTAGGTAATTATTTTCTTTTACGAGTCACATGCACTATGAACTTCTCACCATAGGCGCCGACATGTTGGTTTTTAGAAAGGGTCACTCTTATTGTTTAGGATTTTAAAACAAGCAAGTATATAATAATATAATTATACTGGTTTACTCAATAAACTAGTATTAAAATAGTAGATTGTATTGCCGTAATAGCATTATGCACGAAGTATATTTATTGGCATTCATCCTTACAAAATAACTGCTTATTACTTCATTTTAATTTTTTTTGGCAGTTTGAGCAACAAAAAGCTATGAAATTAGTATAGCGAAATCAGTTTGTCACGTTGGGTGACGATATACGAATACAGTAGCTATTTTATAAGGGGTAGCTCAAAAATACAATTTATATTATCAATTAAGTAGGTAAACAGCCGCACCGTTTTGAACAATAATGTTGTTCGTTTAAAATACACTCAAAAAATACGTTCATCGTAAGATTTCGATCAAGTTTTAATCTTCATAACTTTTTTTATTTTTAGTCCGATTTTAGTATTTTTTAGAGAACAATACCTACAATTATTAGTTTTAATTAACACGTCTGAACAAATTTTAAGTGAAATTGATTTTTTGTTATAATTGCACAAGGATAATCTCAATACCGTGGAATAATTGGGTAACAAAATTATTTCAAAAAGGCAGCTGTCATTAACTGTCATATAGTCTTTAAATTTAGTGTTTTTATTCCTGCCATTAAATTGTTTTTAACTGAAAATGTTTACATTTCAGCCTAATTCAGCCACCCCCTCCCCTTTCCGCTGGCAATGAGTTTCAGCTCAGTTTTAAAAAAAAAGTCATATTTGTTATTATTTGTTTTGAATATTTCTTAACGCTTAACCATAATCCTCAAGTAACATGTACTTTAAAACAATCGCTGATGATCTTAGCTGTTGAGCGTCTATAATCTACAATCCGTTTGTATGTACTTTTAAACAAAACCTATTTTGTTCAAAATTAATAACAATTGCGTGTTATTGTCAAGTTTACAAATTAAATAAACAATAAAATGTATTTGTAGGTACCAAATTCGACAAAAAGACATAACCGTTACAGTTTGTTAAATTCAAAGAAAAAACGTAAATGAACAGAATCATAATTTGCATTTAACAGCTATACAAGTTTTTAATTTTTTTGTATTTATTCTGTTCTTGAAAACATTTACACCCGAAAATTATCACTCTGAAGGGTTAAATAGATGGCCTTTTTCTTACTTGAGTATATAATGAAGACAAACTTTGTTCAGAGAGCCTTAAGGCCGCTGACACAAGGCTGATTCCTGGCTAGTTTTGACTGCGTTTTCAAGCGCTGCTTTTCGTGATGGCTTTTATGTATTCGCTTCACACGATGCATGTATAGAATACTGCTATGTAGATGGGTTTGGTGCGCGCGCAGTGATATAAATGTGAACGCTTATTGTCTCTGAACAGAACACGCACTATGACGTGGTATGTGTTTGTCCGTGTAACAAGATACTGTTTTCTGATTGGTTCTTGCTCAAAACAAGCAGACGAACAACCAAAAAATAGCCCCGGTTTTAATTTTGAAATTCATCTTGTGAGCTCGCAGGTGAGCCCGCAGTGACGCCATTTCCATCTTCGTAACCCGCACGGCAGCCAGCCCAAGTCCCAGAAGTGATTCTAGCGGCAAAACCAGCCTCGTGTGTAGCGGCCTTTAAATTTTTATCTACAGTAATGTAATGGACATGGCCAAGTGTAACTTGAATCCATACAGATTGCATTACTTACATCGCGATGTATTTACAAACAAATGGCTGCGTATGTTTCTGTTAGTGCAAAGGCAAATATTTCATTTTTACACATTATGACCCTAGGAAAGAGAATTCAAACACCTTAACCCTCTTCCCTCAGATTTTAAAAAAATGTCCTTGGCAAATTTCAAACTGTAATCGCAGTATTTTAGAGTTAGTATCGTTGAGAGAAGATAGCGTCATTTCTGCGCTGAATGAATTTCGGATAGGATGGGTCTCTGTTTCCTAACAAGGGGTGGTCCAATGATAATGATTGTTCGTCGTTAGGGAGACGCACCATTGGCAGTACAGATTGCTCCTGAAATTATAAAACACTAATCGCTGTTCCCGCAGAAAAAAGTAGACTAATCTATAAAAAAAACGGCCAATTGCAAGTCGGACTCGCGCACCAAGGGTCCCGTTCAAACTTGTAGGCATGTAAATAGTTCACCAAGCACGGGAATCGACTCACAAAGATTTTTCCCGCTTAGCCGTTGGAAAACTGTTGTCCCCATACATCGACAAACGTCGCGGTAAGTTTGCTAACTAAGCGTGTAATTCCTATAAATTCAGATGGACTGCTGAACTGTATTGTACCTCGTGGCTAAATCTAATAGTCTAGTTGTCGTACCGCGTTGTATGCGAGAGTTCTCATATTGTACTGTATATACGCATCGGTAGAGGACGCTTGTTTTGCATTAAAACTGTTACTGTGAACGTACGTAGCATGTTGTTGCGGTTTAAAAAACTTTATTTTTTTGTGATGTAACTACAAATTTACGGTTTTCGGATTTTCCCCTTTACTTGTGCTATAAGATTTTGTTTTTTGCCGAATTTCATGATTCTAGGTCAGCGGGAAGTACCCTATAGGTTTTGATTCCCAAGAGTCTTGACAGACAGACGGACAACAAAGCGATCCTATATAAGGGTTCCTTTTTTCCTTTTGAGGTACGGAATCCTAAAAATGAAATATAACCTATAATAAAAGAATAACTTTATCTGCGAATGGAAGACCTTAGTTTTTTTTTTATTTGTTGTAGACGCTCGATAACTGAGCTAATTACACAATATCAAAATAAACGACAGCGCAAAACATCCATGTGCAGAGGTGGAATTCGAACCAACGACAGTAGGTACGCTAACCGCAGCGGCAAGCTGTCCTCATGAACGATCTTATTAATTTGTAGACTGTGGTATTTAATAGGTTAAATGGTCATGCATGCTTGATCGCTGTTTCATTCAATAATCAGTTTAGCGAATCTTCCACTCGCGTTATTATTAAAATGTCTGATATCAGAATATGCCTTATAAATTGTAATTCACAGAACATTAATTTTAAAGATTCACTGATAAACATTTGACTAATACGCGAATTTATTTAATTCGCTGATAAATTGATATATATGCCCAAATCTTAAGTGAGTTGTGACATAATAATAAAGGAAAATTGTCGACCAGTTTTTTTTTTCAGACCATACATTGACAAAAATTATAAAAAAAATATAAATCAAAATAATAAAGGATGACGTTTCGATCCAATTGGATCGAAACGTCATCCAATTTTTGTCAATATATGGTCTGAAAAAGAAAAAAAAAATTGGTCGACAATTTTATTTATTTGAAGAGTTCTATTCAGACGTTAATCAAAGATTTGGATAATAATAAAGGGTCGTTATTTTCGACACAGAAAATAAGGAGTCCGCCACAACACAACTAAGACAATGTCTCTGTACAGAAGCAAGTCTAAAAATACAGTAGAATGTCGAAGTTGTTGTGTCCATATTTAATACAACAAATTATGAACATAGTAGGAAAGTGGACAAAATGATGAAATCATTATACCAATCATTAATTCAGCAACGTTTCGGTCATATATTAGATCTTCATCAGGCATCTAAAAATTCATCAATCATTTTAACATGTGCTGAATTTTTAGATGCCTGATGAAGATCAAATATATGACCGAAACGTCGCTGAATAAATGATTGGTATAATGATTTCATCATTTTGTCCACTTTCCTACTATCTTCATAATATACAGTAGAATCTTTGTAAGTCGAACTTCAAGGGAGATGTAAAAAAAATCGAGTTGTAGTTTTCTGACTTAAGAAGGATTTCGATTTAGCTGGTTTTTGAAAGGAAATATTCGACCTGTAGAGGTTAAGATTCCTTCTAACTAATTTTGAGTTGCTATGTTCGAGATACAGAAGTCCAATTTATAATGTTAAGGCGGGAAAATATGTACCGAAATGGCTTGTCGGGATTATTTAAACCTATAGACAGTTGAGATTTCGAGTAATGGAGGTTTTGGGGCTTGAGGGAAGGGAACAAAACATTTTTTCGAATTTTGGAAGTTTTCGACTTATCGAAGTTCGACTTAAAGAGGTTCTACTAAACAATGCATATATTAATTTAACAAAAAAAAAACTTTTGTTTGATTTAAAAATTAAAATTGTTTGTGGTAACAATATAACATATAAAAGCTTCTATATTTTACGATTATTACATGACCAATAAATATTATAGTATAGAATTTTATTATTATTCTTAAGAATCGAAGTGTTTATTATTAAAAAAAAAAAAAAATATTAACCGCGGAATCTGCAATTCATAGACCAGCGCATTGTGTGGATATACAGTATGTAAACACGTAATGTGCACATAGGGAAATTAACATTGGGAAAAAATGACTGGATCAGAGTGAGCCTTGAAATCTTGTTTTTCAATTTGACAGATAATATTCTTTTGCAAAATGAATGTGTATACTACCGAAGAAAATATTCAAATGATTACAACATAATCGGACTTATTTTATTAATGGGACATTAAATTCCCAAAAATATTTAAATATAGTGCGAGATCAAATATCTCCGCCTATTCGTGTTGAACCTAAAGGCATTGGGTCGCTGATTTACCAACGCGCGTACGTCATACCAGTCAGACAATTTTTTATTGAAATGTTTCTAAACAGATGGAGTTGTTTTTTTGTTTTATTTTTGTACAAAAAAATTAAAATAATGATTTATAAGACCTTCTTTTTTATTAAAAAAGCCAAGTAAAATAAAAATAAATCAAAATAAAATAGAAATCCTCAAGATTACCACGATAATTCAATAGAAATAACAATTAATGCAGTCATGGCTAACTCTGATCCAAGTATTTTTTCCCAATGCTAATTTCCCTATGTGCACCTTACGCGTTTACATACTGTATGTATTATGTACACTGTACCTACAGTAGTGAAAATATAAAACTGTTCATTTGAGAATCAACACGGTCATTTTCCCACATTGGGTTAGTTGAAAATGAAACTGTAATTGATATAACTTCGCATGCAGGCGATTCTATAGTCTCCTACGACCTACAGTGCATCTCAAACAGCTATTCGTGTAACTTGAAGAATCAGAAAAGGTTCCGCGGGATTCCAGACGAAAATTGTGTTCCCATTTCAATCTACTACAGCAAATTTCCAAGGAAGATTTAAAAGATAGAACTTTTATTTACGGCGATTTTTTAAATCGTAAAAACATTGACTCGTCGCGATGATTTTACTAACATTTTGTGACGTCAAATTTTCGGTAACAGGCTGCCAAATGTAAAGCAATGTAAAATATCTCTAAAAACCCCCCTAAAAGAATATTATTTCTACTAATTTATATTAACATTCAAGGAGACCGAGCGCGGATTCGGTTTCCTTGTATAGCAGAATAGCGAATACCGTCGTCAAAGCGGGAAACTTAATTGAAGATAAGTTAACAAAAAAAAAAAAAAAGATTCATTGTTAACTCATCTTCAACAAAGTTTGTACCTTCGATGGCGGTATTCTGCTACTGAAGGAGACCGAGGGCCACATGATGTTACTATAATAGGTACTATATTATTAATACTTACTAGTTCGTAAACAGATATTCAACAATTCATCTAGTGTCTAATAGAACAATTTTAAGTTTTTTTGTGTCCTTAAATTACCCCTAATAATATTAGGGCCCTAAAAAATCCCATTTCACTTTTTATCCCCCCAAATTTAGGGGGGAAACCCCCAACTTGGCAATCCTGCCAAAAAGTACTCATAATGTGAAAATGTATTCTTTCCAAGAGATATTTTCCTCTGTGTCATTATTTTATTGTTTTGAGGAACACCAGGAGCACCAGACGCATGCGATCTCTGTAAGTCCAAGCATTTAACAAATTTAATTATATATTTACTGAATGTTATTTTACTGTTAAATATTAATAATTTGGATGAAATTACTATTGTTATGCTTTCATTAATTAGTTTTTAAAAGAACAATGAGTCATTATAATTTGTATAAATGTATTTTTATTGTGCACGTTTTAAGAAGGTTATTGCATTTATGGAATGAAAGATTACATTCTGAAAAATTTTGATAATTGTCCACGGAACAGCTCGAACATTGATTCTATATATTTAATTGATACTAGCAGCCCGGTTCGGCTTCGCTTGAATTTGTAGATTTTCGTCGACTTACGTTGCAAAATTGATACCCACGATAAGCGCTTAACATTAAAATGGGTATAGTAAGCTATCCTTAAAAGATAGACATAATATGCAATCGATACTTTTCTGTAAACCTACAAAAGAGGAACAATTCCAGCATACATAGTTTTGTTATATCTCAAGGGGATTAGGCAGCGTTTTAGATGAAGGATCCCAGTTGGTTTAATTTTTGCGACAATCATCATATTTCAACCAATTTACAAAAAAAAAAAAAACATTAATGAATTATGCACATAAACCTTTCTCTTCAATCGTTCCGTCCATTGGTGAAAACCATATTAAAATCCAGTCGGTAGTTTTTGAGTTTATCGCGTTCAGACAGACAGACAGACACACGCGACGGGGGAACTTTGTTTTATAATATGTAGTGATTTAGTATATCTCACCACGGTAGTTGAGTAGAGCGTCTGCCTCGCGATTTCGATTGGCGCTTATTTACAGCTATCCTATATTCAACTATCATTTATTTATATATTTTTTGTGTCTAATTTCACATAAATAAAACCAACGATTTTCGAGTTGTTTCTCGCAAAATCAGACTTTCCCGCAGGGCATTTTTGAAGAAAAAGGGAGGAGTGTAGGAGGGAATTCTTAAAAAAAATCCCTATCGGAATCCCTTCTTTTGCTTCTCGCTAAAAACGTCATTGCACCAATACCCCTTCCCCCACTGCGGGAAAGTCTGCTTCTACTTTTATATGTTTAGAATTTCTAGCCATAGAAAATACAATACGGTCCATTAGAATCATTAGCATTACTGCATAGTATTATTATTGTCGATTCTCTACAATTTAATACTCTACGACGCAGCACGGCGGGCAATTGCAATAAAAAGAGAGCCGCAGTCGAGTAGCCAGCTTTATGGCTTTGTTATACATTTAGTTTATAGTCTGGAATAAAATGCTTAGCCGTCGGCAATCTCCGACTTCCGATTCGATCGACACGGCTTCTGTAACGCGCCACTTTAACCGAGCGATGTGGCATAGTGGTGAGAGCACTAGACTTGCATTCGGGAGATACCGGGTTCGAATTTCGGCGCGCAGACAGATGTGGGATGTGTGGGACTTTTTCGTGCTGCCTCTCGCCGAGATACGGTAATTCCTGTACCGGCCATCTTGTTGAGGTTTTCCATGTTTTCCCTCAATAATTATTCCAGATAAATATCGAGATTGTTCCTTGTTCAAGGCCATGGCTGATTACTTGTCAAACTCCTATGTTCAAAATTTGCCTACCTTATCTTATTGTCCTAAAATTCCTTCATTCGCCCATTGCTATTAATTAAGTGGAAGTTGAAAAAATGTAGAAAATAAAGGGAAGTGTGATAGATAGAAAATAGTAATGGGGCGAATGGTGTCTGTTTTGAGAAAAAGACGAGAAACGGACGTGAAACGCATTATTATTAATTATTATTAACGCGCCACTTTTGAAAACCCGATATTTTTCACACGTAACTAATTACAATCACATTATCTACACATTGCAATTAAATTATTATTTTTTCACTTAATTTAGTCAAAATTAAAACCACTAATGTTTTCTTTTACTCTCCGTTTAACGAAAACTCTTTATAACGCATTTAAATACCAGGCCCCTTCAATTTCGTTATATAGAGTTTGCACTGTATATGAGAAAATTTAAAGACTGAAGATTTACAAAATGACTTCTAAAGTGTAAAAGAACAAAAACATTGTTACGAAAATATACAGTACGGAATTCAATCGTTACAGATTATGCAGACAATAACAATATCCATAAATTGTATCGACTAAAAGAACTAAAGCTTAGCTTTATAACGATTTATATTTCCAAATATTTTGGCGTTCTCTTTTGATTCGAAATCTGTTACTTTCGTTAATCTGGTACTAATATTATTATCATAAATTATGGGTTGTTAATTTAACTGTTATTTCAGTACGTACAACAATTTAAAATACAAAATTTAAACATCATTTCGTTATAAAATATTTTCGGTTATGTTGCCCATTTAAAATAAAAACTTGTTTTCTGTGTTGTGCACATGCAATTTACAAATGCAGCAATTCTTGTTTATGTCTCTCTCTTTTCAACCTGGATCAATAGAAGAGTACGACTGCATGTTCAACGGCTAAAGAATGTATTTATCATTATTTTATCAAGAATGATTCGTTTAAGAGTTGTTTAATTAATTTTATATGTTTGCAATTAAGAAATTTGCTGATAAGGGTTCGTGTAAGATTTTGCACTCGTAAAATTCAGTGTTGCACACTTTGAAATAGTGATGGGCAACTCGAATTTTTGCTTAATACCCAGATTGAAAATCTGCGGAAACCGAATGGCAAAAACATTTTGAATAGCGTTTAGTACAGGTAATAGAGAATTTTTTTTTGCATAATGTCAAAAATCCTGTGCCTAGACGTTTTTGTACTTCTTCCATCTTTTTTCATGTAAGACAAAAACGTTTTAGAAGACAAAAATCAATATAATTAATTAAAAAATAGTGAAAATATTGATTTTCAGACATTTTTTTTTTAACATATGAACAATTTGTAAATGTTCTATCAGTGCATATGACCGCCTAGGCACAGGATTTTTGACATTAGCGCGTTATAACTTCAAAAATATTAATTTTAGAAAAAAAAGTTTTAAATAAAAGCTGTAGAAAATTTGTAGATTTAAAACTTAATCATTAGCATTTTATTGTTTAAACAATTATTAAAAGAGATATGGGTCCGAAAGTCAATAAACAAATCGTAATAGTCAAATAAGTCGTAAACGGTAAGTGATAAAAAAAAAAAAATATTGAACAAAAAAGATAGTAAATTTATTTATCTACAATAAAGGTTATTACCTTTTTTGGCCTCAAGTGCACGGTTACGGAGATATGGGCTGAAACGGTTTTTGTCAAAATGGCGGCACTTCCGCCCGCCTAATTTGTAAGGATTTTGTGCATTTAGGGTCAATATGTGATACTGAACCTATTTAAGAAAACGAGAAAAAACGAGAAAAAGTTGTAGGATAGTGCAATGTGGAATGAAAATAACGACTCTATTACCTGTAGTAGTTTATCTGTTTCATCTGCGCTTTGCAGGGCCCATATAAACTTTCTTTATAAAAATAAGAATAGAACAAAAAAGTTATTTTAAGAATTTCTGAAAAAGATTTCTCGGATATAATTTGTTATAGTACGTATTTAACTCGCTGACTGATCTATTAACGCACAGCTCAAACCACTGGATTGATTGGGCTGAAATTTGGCACACAGATAGTTATTATGACCCAGGCATCTGCTAAGAACAGATTTTTAGAAATTCAACCCCTAAAAGTGCGTAACTGGGGTTCAAAATTTACATGGCGAAATCATATAAGATAGATGTATCAATTACTCCTGTCAATAAATAAATAAACACGTGTTTCATGCTTTTTCAAAAACAACCCCTTCAGAGGGTGAAAAGAGGTAAACAGTCTAAAAATCAACATAGGTGTCATTTTCAAGATTTGTCAGGACGTTGATCACGTGCGAATGTCACCAATTTTTAAATTTATTAGGGGGTCTACGTCCAGACTATGCCAAATAATGGGAAAGCATCCGTGTTCCGTCTCAATCGCGTGCGAAACCGCGGGTAACGGCTAGTATTCAATATTGATCATACTCGAAAATTGGTCGTGTTGACCTCAAGGGTCACACTTGTAGAATTCCAATTCACGCCCACAAAACGGCTTATTATTGAAATAATTGAAATTGAGTTTAACATTGTTACTTATTATTCACTAGCTTTTACTCGTTTTTTCCCTGACGTAATGAGTTGATCCAAGTCGGATATAAAATACTCTAGACTTTACATCGGGGTACCAAAAAAAAAAACGAAATTGTAGACACACCCCTTCATAATTTTAGTAACTGTATTGATAAAATGTTTAAATTATTTTTCTGTCTATTAAATATAGCAGAAAAGGTCGCACTCTCTCAGTAAGTTTTTAAAATTCGTTGATTAACTTTTAAATAACTGTACTTTAACAGACCAATAAAGACAAGTTTGACTTCTTTCATGTGTATACACACGTCTGACAATTTTTTTTTCAATCGGTTACAACCTAATCCCAATTACTGATATGTTTAGTACGTGCTCGGAGTTATGAATGTGATCGCACAGTGACGGGTAGTTTTTAATTCTTTCACTTGGCCCAATCCAATCACATTCTCACCTACATTTATTAATGCGTTTGGTACGTGTTTCAGTTAAGAATGTGCCGTATTTACCGTATCATTAATCATCTGAGGGAGTGTTGTTCTGGCGCGCCAAGTCGGTATTACAGAACTCTGTGTTGATGCAATGAAGATAATTACAGTGATTCGTCTGCAATGAAAATTGGTTTTAAAATGCTATCCATACAATAAACATTCGTACTCCACAACGCATAAGTACACCGATACCCCGTTAAATGTTTAATGAAAGATGAAAGTCGGTTAATAATCCGGAGTATCCGCAGGCATCAATAGCAAGGTCGTAACTAGTCAGGGGCAGACGGAAGAGGAGACCAGGAAAGATCGAAAACATTCGCATTATATTAAAGAAAAACTGTATATCTGTCAGAAACTTTTTGGGTAAACCTGTTTGTAGCTCACTTCTCCCTTCCCTACTACTGTTCTATAGTAGCTAAAAAAAGAACAAGAAAAATACACGTCATTTAATAATTGTTCATAGAAATCGGTGGAAAAATAATTTTTCTAGCTTCTTTCAAAATTTGTTATTCTGGTTGTACTACTGGTTAAAACTGTTATTTCGGAAAAATCTGTATAGCTTTATTTAATTCATAAAATTTAGTGGGGGGGAGGGCAGTGACAAGATCTTGCCCAGAGCCCCAAAAAAGCTAGTCATGGTCCTGGTCACTAGTATTCACCGCAACGTGCAATTTGATCCGAAGGACTAACATTTTCAGAATATAGAACTCTACTAGCATTTTGCAATCAGGTTTAAGGGGTGGGAAAGTTCTGATTTGAAGCAAAACTTCTTTCGGCGCGTTTTGTGAATTTTACGAAGGGGTAACTCTGTGAGTTGCCATTACACAATATACGTATAAGCTAAGTAGATTCATGAACATTAGCATAGTATTTTCAATTTGAGAGCCGAACAAGAGCCGGAAATAACCGAAGTAAATCTTTTCGGTATTTTGATTTTCGGATATTCCTTGCCGTTAACAACATATGTTTCGTATAGTGCAGGCATGTCAAACTCATATGATATTGCGGGCCATATTATCTATTTTGTACTAAGTTAGGGGCCGCATGGCATCACTGAGGCTAAAAACACTGCTTGGACATCTGCTGGCCGGTAGGTCGGGTACGAAGCTGGAAATGACGTCACTGCGGACTCGTCTGCTATAAATCACAAGATAGGTTTTAAAATTAGAACAGGGGCTATTTTTCTTGCTAGGTCCGCTGCTAGATATGAGCAAGAATCGATCAGGAAACAGTGTCTTGTCACGTGGGCGACTTCAACAAACGCCCACAAACCAACACTATGCCATAGTGTGTGTTCTGTTCAGAGACAATAAAGATGCACTTTTGTTACCGTTCTATCACTGCGCGCGCACCGAATCTACCTGCAGATCAAGCTTGAAAAGACGTCTCGTGTGAAGCGAGCACATAATAGCAATTAAGAAAACCAGCGCTAGAAAACTGGTAGTGAAGGTAGCACGGATCCTAGCAGCAAATCCAGCCTCGTGTACAGCGAACTTGGGAAAGTAATCGATCACAATTGGTCGCTTTAACCTATCAAATATTGGCTATTGTTTGCAATGAACAAGGAGCTCTGAATAATAGAAAATTACTGTGTCCTAACGATTTTCTATGAGACTATAACAACGAGTAGAATTACCAATAAGAAAATCTGTGCGTTCGACGAGGAATTACTGTATCTGCAATTTCAGCTGATTTGTATGCTCACCTCGCTCATTACCATTATAAGAATTACAGAGTAAAAGAGAAGGCAATATGAGATGAGTAGATTAATTATGATGATAGAGGTACTCTATCTACAAAACATATACAGTAAAGGTTAAATCGTTAAATCAATTACCTCTGAATATTATATAATAATAATGTAATGTTGATAAAGTCAACATTGTTGTTAACAGCTGATAGATGTCTCTTCTTTTTGGTACAAATAGTGGAATACGATGACCTTTTTGAATTCAATTTAAAAACAGTTAATATTGCAGCTATGTAAATATTGAATTTAGCAAATTAAAAAAAAAATCATAATCCTTCTCAAATAAAATTGATGTATCTCCAAAACTGATACTCGAAATTACAAAATTTCCCTTTCTCTATTCTGCCCCGTTTATATTTTGTTAATAAAATTCGCGGTCTAGGAGAAATTTATAGATTCTATACCTAAATAAAAATACTGGCTACATATATTTGGAAACAAAAATTAGTCACCTAAAACCAATTTTTCAAAAAAGACTGTGAGGAACCTAGTCGCTAGAGTCCAGAGCTCAGAATTCGCTGCACGTTTAAAAAAATAAAATGGAGATTTTGATATATTTCCTGGCTCTTAAAAATATTCCCCGGAATTTCCATGACTTCCCTGACCTACAAAAAAATATCCGACTTCAAGATTTTCCAAGTCTGTAGCCATCATGAAAAAATATCCATACTAAATTTCACAGTTGTAATGTTTCTGCAAGGTGCTCAACATCTGAAGTTATCAGCGAGATGTTTCAAGTTATGCATAATTATTCAAATTTTCGGAACCCATTGTTAAAAATGATAATATTTACAAACACTTCTTGCTGGCATCTGTAATAATACTGATAACAATTGTTTGAAATTCCTCACTGAATGTACAATAATAACCTTGCAATACAGTTTTGTTTTTTTTTTGTTTCACACACATTACTTGAGTCATATAATCTCCCAGATGATGTACTTCAAGTGGTAGCAATCAACAGTATACTTGCACTATCTTAGTCGGCTGCGATTCAAAGACAAACGAACGCCGTCATGTGTTCAACTGTTTCTCAGAAGAAACTCTCGACAGTGAATTGACCGATCGAGTGGGCATGCCAATGCGAAGTCAGCACAAGACACAAAAGTTCACACTCTCGATTTCCTTCAGAATACGACTGGCATTCTTTTGTTAACGCTATGTATTCCTACGCAATATTTTTTGGTTGGACTACTTTCGGTTTTGTGAACATGTTTTAGAGTTGATAAATTTGCAAAATGTGGGTTTCGTAAAATCTTCAAATATATTATAAGAATGTTGTAAAAAGTTTCCGGAGGTGTGGTCTAAAATATATGGCAATTTAGAAGCACAAAATAAAAACTTGGCATGTTCTGTAACTGGGCATATGGACCTCGTAAAATAAAATTTAAAAATAAAACTGAACTAGCGGTCACCAGAAGAAAAAATACGACAAAAGAGAAGAATGAGTTAAAGGCAAAATTCAAGAAAAACTACAAAGCCTACGTTGCAGTTGAGTATTTTCTCTAACATTTCAATACATTGCACCTTTTTTTACGATTTTTTCGTTCATTTGCTAATGCTCTTTATTTAGATGTACAAAATAACAAAAGAGCACTATGAATTCTATGGTTCCTTCTAACAATACAGGCAAGATAAATGATAAAAAAAAGTTTGGGTAACTGCTATCTGATCAACGCTTGCATTAAGAATACATTTATAGCGAAGATCGCAAAAAAATATTAGAAATGTTCCGAAGTCAATTTTCAAAAAACAATCGAATTTTGCCGTTTTTTTAGATTATACTGTCAACAAATGAACATCTGAGATTCAGTTTTAGCAGCATATAGTTCAGCAACAAATCAATGACATAATATTTAAATACAAACACAAATAACGTAGGTCGATTAACTAGTTATTACAACACAATAAAACATCGTGAATTTAATTTAATTATTTCATAATAAAATCATACAAAATGACATCAAACAATTAATGAATTGAGGTCAACGTCCACCATTTTCTGTCTTCGACTGTCGTCTGTTTATCATGATGACAAGGTGCACAATTTCCGCTCATGCAAGATGCTTTTATGGGTGTATCTACAATCCTGTACAGGCCAAATACATCAATATAATGCTATTTATCAGATAGATGCAGTATCTTTAAAGATCAATGGAATTCCTGCAAGAAATATGGCCACCAATCAAATAGGGAAATAAAGTCAATGTCAGGAAACATGTTTGACCTGTCAACACAACAGCAAACTCAAAATCCCCTCCCCGTCATTCTGAACTATTATTGAAAACGCTACCAACTTTCTTCATGCTTTCCGTATGACTGCTCAATGATAATAAATGAACAACAATCCCGAATTATTTGGGCTTGGTACAAATTATCCACTAGAAGCAATCGGCACTCTATCCATTGTCTGCATTTCTCTATCAATTAACTGCATACGCAGTGAAATGGTTAAACTATCCAACCTATCAAATTGATTGTATACTGACCCTCTACAAAAGCGAAACTTCTATTTTGTGTACCAGTTTAAAAATGGGTGTACCGCGAGTTTTTTTTTTGTCAGTAATGACCAATTTATACGCGCCGTGAGTCGAGACGCTCTCCAATCAACCAGCTCAATAGAACTGACTGTTTTATGACCAGACAGCGTGGACCAGTCGATTTGGACAGGTGCTAGCTTCATACATGACGGGTTTTATTGGGTGGGTCAATGTTATAATACCAATACCGTTGTCGGCAATCGTTAATTCCATTTGTAAAGCAAAATTTGTGGCCGTTGTAAAAATGTTTTCGCACTTTAAATAAATATTGCCAGAAATGGGTTCCATTTCAATTCATTATTTATTGATGCACTTAATTTAGGTTGTTAATAAAAGTTGACTGCCCTATATAAATGGCACATAAAAACTCGTAAAGATTATCATTCCTAACATTTCTGGAAATTCATCGTGCAGAAAGAGCGATCACGTTCGAAAATTTTTTACTTAAAAAACGTCCAGTCCAACGTTTTTTTCTTTTGACCAGAGAAGAATTAATCAGCAATGGCAAAAATCCGGTTATAAAATAATAATTTAACAAAGTGAATATACACCGCCTTTAATTTGACCTGCCATTATTTAAGTTTCTAAGTCTTCTAAATGCAAAGAAGATACAAATGACCTAAAGGAAAATTGCCTGACCTCATTAACAATACATTATTCCTGGTAACACATTAAGAAGTCAAAAATCAAGGACGACTATTATAACTAACATTCCTTTAGAAATTGGAAGCACAATACAAAAAGAATTATTAACGAGGACATAAAAATGATTTAGATTTTGACGTAAATCTTTTACTTTTGCGGTTCTATTAATTCTTCCGGTAATATTTAGCGCACAATTGTTATGGAGATTTATCATTAGTGGATTACTAACCTACATAAATTTCTATCAATCAGTTATTGCAAACGTTGTTTGTTGTTAGCCGAGACATCATCAGTCATCAGTAATGACGGAGTCACCGTAAGACGTATGGTATGGTTTTTATTCCTACATGCAAACACCCACAAGCCTAGCATCATAGAATGCACAGGTAATAAAATGAAACATCATTAAAAGCAGACTAGGTCTTACAGCAGAAAAAGATTATGTCGGATCATCGGACGAATCGAACAAACTTGGTTGAAAAACCAAAACTATAGCATACTCGCAATAAACGGGGCTATGAAAAAAATCGAACCTGATGTACAAATAAGCGAGATTGTTCACACTATTCCGGGATACACTTGGCACTGGATTTGTACAGAAACTCGAAAATTATTAATTTTAGCCAATTGAAAATGAAATTCCAGATAAACCGAAAGCGAAAACTACATGAACCTCTATGGCAACACTGGATGCCACATCCATTTACTTCTAGACACGCGCTTTTAATCACCGTCATGTGATGGCCGCTATATTTCTTAGGAAACACTTCATGCCACACGGAGACATCATCGTCTTGAACCATGCATCATCCAGTTGTATTTTAATGTTTAAGCAAATGCTCATTCACATTATTCTCATGGGCATTAAATAACACTCATTGATCATACATCAATGAATAAAATGCCAATCAAATGCTCAAGATCTAAAAACATCCTTAAAATGAATTACCGATAAACTCCGTGCAAATCGCAGTGAGTCAGCTAAATCAGACAGACGGGTCTACGAACGCAAATTCTCTGAACTGAACGGTGGAAATTCAGACCAAGCGCCGGAACCAAAAAACGCAGGCCTTCGAGTTCGTTTAACTTGCATGACATTGTCAAGGACATACCATTTAATTACATATCTGCACACAATAGCCGTGCAACAAAAAAAATTACATCAATTTATTTATTTAACTATGCGAAAAAAATATTCCCAAGTTGATTGAAATGATTGCGGTACGGTTATATTATTAGAACTTGTTTGGTAGAAATAGAAATATTATAATTACGGCTTGATTTTTTGGTAAAATTGCAGATATAAGTATATTGATAGGTAGGTACATTTAAGAGGAATTTAAAATATAATGGCTGTAATTTGATAGTTGTTTTATTTTGTTATTGATCCAGGTCCGACACCAGTTGTCCTCAACTTAAAAATATGAAGAAAATATAGATTTTAAATTATTTGATGTAAGACGCTTCCTAAAAAAATATCGCAAAGATTTTCTCATTGGATAAAATACTACAATTTATAATTCAATAATTAATTATAGGTATAATCGAGGATGTGAATGAAAAAGTCAAAAGTCCCTGTTCTAAATATATGAAAATGTCAAAATGAACCTAACTTGACTCTTGATTTGTTCCAAAAAATGGTTATTTAAATGTCAAAAAAAATCTATTTGTGTTCTAATTGTTGTTCTTACCTAACCACAGTGACTACAAAATTTATAAGCACTCTTTGCAATCACTAATGTTATTTAAGTAGTCACCAGCTTAGCAGAATAAAAAACAAACGAAAGTGATCACCCAAAGTGCTTTTTTTGCTAAGCACTCAGGAATCACAGTGGTTATTAATAGTAGAATAAACCTGATTGTTAATTAAAATTGTGTACGACCTCTATTTGTCATAACAGATGCAACTCGCACTATTACTACTAAATTTGCCATTATTCGCTTGTTAATATCGAAACTATTTTTAATAAATTAAAAAAAAAACGAAATGACATCCTCATCTTCTTTTAAAGTTGATTATAAAAATTATAGGATGCGAAGAGACTTCTTAAATTGATTAAACAAAAATATAACTTTGAAACATTTTAATAACAGACTTAACAAAACAAAACAACATCCGACATATGAAACAGTTGAAATCTGTAGTCCCCCGCGACAGCCCGACAGATGTGGCTGCGCTATGAGAACTGGACAGCTGTTCCATTAAAATCTCTTGTATAGTTCCAACTATGGGAAAGGGCGGTGAGTTTAGACGGCATCATCGAAAATATTAGCCCAACAGAAATCGATACGTGAGTTATTATTCAAACCAAGAATAGTGGAAGTCATCACGCAAATCGGATTGTAGCGAAATGTAATCCGATGATAAAAATGGGGGCGTTTACTTGATGGGAAAAAAGGTGGATGAGAAAACAATTTTTCAATCACTTTTGTTCGTTTAATTGAACATAATATTTCTGTGACCAAAACGCAATGGCGTATATATGTCGAATCATTCGGTTTTTAATGATCAAATTTTACATCTTTCGCTACAGATACCTCCACATGTTTTAAGGTACCTTCTTGCGAATGCCAATTCGAACGAAATTTACTTATCCGCATACATTCTGAATGAACCAATAATGAAATTTAATCAATATTAAATTAGCAGGAAAGTAGACAAAATCAAAATACACATATTGATCTAGCCACGTTTAGTCCTTTATCAATATTAGAACTTCTTCAAGCCTCTAAATAGGTAGGTATATGATGCAATATAAAACAATAATTTTAGAATTTCAAAATCACTAAAAAATAAGCTAAATTTGAAATATTGTTTATTAATTAAAATGATTGTATTGTATTTAATTTTAGGGCATTTATGGATTCCTAAACAGATTTCTTTTTACTGTAAAAGTTGCTCGTAGCGTGTGTAAATTAGCTTGAAATTTTCACAGATTTTTTTATTGTCTCAAAATTGATTGCCTATAACTTTCAAACTTTTAAAGATATCGGTAAAGCATACAAAGCATGCTTTTGAGCGTAATTTATAAAAATCTGTATTTTCCATTTAGAAATGGACCGAACATAAATTCAGCGGTTGAAAAAAACATAACATTATCACCGAGGGGACACCACGAAATGATTTTCTCGCGCGCTGTAGGCTCTGTAGCTCCGTAGGTACTCGTCAAAAATGTATATTTTTTTAAATACTTTATAATCTGTTCGAAAATTTTAGATTGAATATGATCTTTTTTATCCTAGAAGTTCTCTATATTTTTGCAAAAATACATTTTAGGGGGTAGTTTTGCCTCCATAAAAAAATTATCAGAAGGGTTGAAAGATTGGATGTTTAGTAAAGGGGTCACCCTTGACAATTTTTCGCAAAATCACCTTTGCTCATGCAAATTTCTTCTATTTCACCTCGTCCAATAATTATTATGTTTCATATGTTTGTTTTAAAGGTCTGAAGAAGTTCTAATATTAATAATGAACCAAACGTCGCTGAAGTTTTTGATTTTTTACACTTTCCTGCTAACTTACTAAGTAGATATTATTATGGAAGCCAATTTATTTTTTTTTATTTTTTATTTGCCATTATAATTTATTTCAGAATATAATGTTTGAGAATTTTGACAGCAAATGTATGAACAATGCACAATTCTGAATAAGTTTTACGTTTCTCAGAAGTGTTGTTACCTACTCCTTAAAATGTTTTATTTATAGAATACGTTTTCTTCGATACACGCAATCATTTCCGGCAACGAACTAGAAGCTGCACTTCAAAACTACTTTTCGTTTGAGTTGAACACAAAAAATGTAAAATAATGCAAATTTTAAAAGAAAAAATATAAAACGTTACTATCTTCATCACCTAAAAAATTATAAATATTCTGCGTTTCCTGTTAGATTTTAACAAAATTATAAACTGGAGATATGTACCTACTTTATTTCTACTAATTTTTTTTTTGTAACAAAACATATTTTTGTATACACTTCAAAATCCGGTTTTAATAGCAATTTGGCGAAACGGCCCAAAACCTATTAATCTTTCTTCCTATCTGTCAATGAAAAAAATAAAAAGTAACAATACTATAAATAGAATCAATGTGAAAAATCGAGCAGGTTTTTAATGATCGTATAATTTATTTTAATCCGAAATTGTAAGACCCAGGGATTTTAAAGAAATCTTGAAAAATCCCCTCAGAAACAGACACTAAATGTGTTCGTTTAAGAGTATTCGTCCCTGCAAATTCCCCCTGCACCCTTCATCTCAAATCTTTTCCCTTCGCCTAAAAACGGTTCGCGCTCTCCCGACGCTATTTTTAAAGCTAGAGGGTTCTGGTAAACGCCAAATGAAAGACAAAGAATCGGACTACAGATCCTTTAGGCGAATTTTTTGAAAAACAGTTTCGCCTACGTGTGAAATATTACGTAACTTATTATTTTTCTCAAAAAGTTGTAAGTTTTTTCGGGATTTTTTTTTCAAAAAATTCGCCTGAAGGATCTGTAGTCTGATTCTTTGTCTTTCATTTGGCGTTTACCAGAACCCTCTAGCTTTAAAAATAGCGTCGGGAGAGCGCGAACCGTTTTTATGCGAGGGAAAAATATTTGAGATGAAGGGTGCAGGGGGTATTTGCAGGGACGAATACTCTTAATACGTTCTAAATTCATTACATGGTGAAAATTATTAAAAAACAAAAATGACTGATCCCCTATCCGAGGCCAATAAAGGACAAATCCGCTTCTAAGCGTATATTTTTGGTTCAATGTATTATTACACAACATTCGCTTTTTTCTTCAAAAGAAGAACCGCGCCTAGTCCCCTACCATTTATAGGTAATACAACTGTAACGGTATTAAAATTGTCATAATATTATAATTTGCGATTTCTTGTAAAACTGTTTCGTGCGTATTGACATTACTACGTGCGAACGAATTATTCGGTCCATGAACCTGTCATCTGGTATAAGCAGAGCCTGTGTTGTCACTGTCCCCTACCGGAGGTGTTCACATTCCACAAAGAAACACAGAATGAAACGGCGACATAAAGAGAGAGAGAGAGAGTAAATTCTTAATATTATGCAAAACCACTGCGCGTGGTACAACACTTCATAAAACCGACATCTTAGAACTCCATATCGACTCAGGAAATTGTTGAGATTGACCATTATCATTAGAAATGGATAAGAAGAAATTGCGATAAGTTTTTGACGTGATAACGTCTTATAAATTGATGAATCACCAATCTTATAAATTGATAAAACACCGGCTGCATGCACGAAAAAGTGTAACGTTCCTAACGTAACGTTCCTAACGTTCGTAACGCGTAACGTTCCGCCTGACCCTGTGCGTGCTTTTCTCGAAAACGGCCCTAACGATTTGGATGAAATGAAAAGGGATTTTGGGGGGCAAAAAATCGTTTTAGCTAGGTCTCATCTCTCGAAAAAATCGTTTTCTTACAAATTTTATCATAATAAAAATCAATTTATTGACGTATGAAAATACTTAAATATTGTAAGTAGGTTTTGGAATTTTATATTATAAACAGTGAAACAATTGTTCTATAAATATTATGACAGCTAATCTTTGAGACTTAAAATAAATACGAAAGAAAGAAAGTTAAAAAAAAACAATTATATTATATGGTGAGTAATTTAAATAAATAAAATTAACCTAAATTTGAAGCGAAAGATGCAATATCATAGATTCGAATTATTATAATTATTATATAAATTTAGGTTATGTATTACGGAATACGTTATCACGTAAAACTATCGTCCGTAAACCGACTTTACAGACAACCAATTTTTTTTTTATGAATTTTGATTAGCTTTTTCCCCCTCTCAAACACCCCGAAAACTCTACTACAATATGCAGCCTGAATGGTATATTTTGTTTATGCTGAGTGGTATCCAGAGCAAGTTCTGGTGGAAGTAAATGTTGATAAAAGGTTTGGAGAAACCTTTGTTGTGAAACTCCAGTCGTGTAAGAACAAAATATACGAAGGAAACCCAACGAAAAACGAAAATTATATTGCGTTTGTCCTTGACTTCCCCATATTAGTCCACATCAGTGTTTCCCAGTCATGACTCTCAATACTTTAGCAATAAACAGTACTCCCAATAATCATCTTTTTTGGCCTACAAACGAGGTTCATCGCGACAAAGCAACATATATTTGGAGTTTCTATACGCAGCTATGGGGCGAAGATAAGTTTTTTATTATATCTCAAAACAGACGCTTATGATCGCAGTTATCGAGCGTCTATAATCTACAATATCTACATTTTATAAACATTTTTTTCACTTTATACATTCAATTTAGAGGTTACTATTAGATGAAACCGGCTGTTGTGAACATTATGTCGATTATATTACCTGTATTTTTTATTTTCTGGTTTGCAAAACAGTTCCATGGTCATGGCCACACCGAAACCCCGGTGTCAGATTTCACTATTGACTATACTACTTTATTATGGCGGTGTAGCCATGTGTAAGCACGGAGCACGCGCATATTTGCACAATAACAGCATATTATGTCAAATTTTAAAAGGATATATTTCTGTAATATGTGTACCATATGACAATTCGTAGTTCTTCCGGTTAAAATACACGAGATGAGTTTTATTTTTACGCAAATTTATAACGGAATGGTTCTTATACTTTTGCGGAACATGTACTGTTTCATATTTCCTAGACTTTTATCAAATTTGGAGGTTCTGTTCTGGTTTGTTGGGTGTTAACAGAATTTATTTAAAATCAATTCTATTGTGTGCTAATATAGTTTAAATTAACTACATTCTGGCAATATCCAACAAAATAGCATTTTGAGAAAACAAGGCGTCCTATAGAACGCCTCCAAATGTGATAAAAGCCTAGAAAAGTCGTTGCCACTGTATATTTTTACACATCTTTTTCAAAGTAGCAACGTCGATCGAAAATAATACACCAAGTTCAACAATAAATATCTCCGCAACGTTTTCGATTTGATGGCCTGGTTCAGTCATACTGAATTATCTAAAAATTACTTAACTAAAACTGGTACTTAAATTATAGTTATTGTGCCCAACATATAAATTAACAAAATTAAAGCACACGTAAGTACAATCGAAATGACTATCGCAGTTAATAATTCTGTATCAAGAACATTTCAGTATTTGCAGACTAGCAACGTTTATAGAGAATTCAAGAACCGTACGTCTTCCCGCGTAGCCACCAGATCGACCAGGGTTATATTGTGTGTATAAAACCAGACCTGACTAATACATAATATGGTAATGCTTTCCAAGAACATATCAACACAGAATATAACCCACACTGCTTAATATTCATTACCCGAGACTAGTCCATACAAAAGACTGTCTGAATATTGAATCAGTTTAGATATTGTAATAAGCCGCGAAGCTTCAATATATTACATATGAAGATGAATGATGTTGATGTTACTTCAGAACGATGCTATGTTGTCGCTCTTCAATTGTGAGCCCCAAGGATCTTCGATATATTACGCACATTTCAAAGGTCTGAGTAACATCATCCAATATTTGTTTTGTGACTCAATCTTTGACGATGAAAAATTCTAATTATGACGGATAAAATGGAATCAGACAGATAACGTCGTTAGCAAGGATTTGGTAGGATATTACGCACTTTTGAAAGGTCTGAGTTTAATGATCAACATCATTCAATATTTGTGTCGTAACTCAATCTTTGATGATGCAAAATTCGAATTATGACGGATAAAATGGAATCAGACCGGTCCGTCGTTTGCAAGGATTGGGTAAAGTAATTTCGATATTTGTATATTTTTACTGAGAGAAATCATTAAAAATCTCAAACACGAGTTAAGTAAGAAGTCTTATGTCATATCTACCATCATCAGGATTAAAACCTCTTACTTATCGAATGCAAGGCTACCAGTACAGTGTTTTATTTGAAGCCAAAAATACAGTCGGATTCAATATAAAAAATGTGACAAGATTTTTCGAATTTTAAATTAATATTTAAGGATCATCACTTGAAGGCCACTAGAATTTTAATTTATTGTTGTTTATACACGCACGAAAACTAAGGTTATTACGTTCAAATACATGATATAGGTATAGTGTATTAGTTAAGGCAATGGTGCGTATTTCAATCGGTGGAAAGCAACCGGATGACTCTTGGTATTTGAGTTCCTGAAGCAATTTGGAAACTTTTTAGTTCAGTACCTCATAACCCCAAAATGGAAGGAATCGGAGAAAAGGGGGGGGGGGGGTCAAAACGTAAAAAAAAATTGTTTAGAAACCAAATGGAAAGGCGGTAGCATTAAAGTACATGTACTCACTATTGTTTAAAAAAATTGTCATCCGAAACGTGCGGACGGTTTGCGCGAACCGATTTTTTGAAAATCGGAAAAAAAAAATTGTGTCGCAACCGGTTGCGATTTTGAGGAAAATTCTTGTTTTTGTTCAGAGATGCTGTAAAAAAATTGTCATCCGTTTCTGCTGGACGGATTTTGAGGAATTAAAGGTTTGAGTGGCTAAAATTCTCGATTTTTCACTAGCTTTTTTCAAACATCATAAAAAAATTGCTAAAATTGTTAAAAACGGATGACGTTTCTTATACATGTTCTCAGAGGGTCCAACTATAATATGTATCAATGTCATCCGTTTTTATAACATTTAACCCCATTTTTCAACCCCTTACTTTTGTGCGATATTAATCAGAATATTGAGGTTAGACTCGTTTCTGATGGCATACAGATAACGTACACAACCCCTTTAGAGGTTGAAAAATGAGGTTAAATGTTATAAAAACGGATGACATTGATACATATTATAGTTGGACCCTCTGACAACATGTATAAGAAACGTCATCCGTTTTTAACAATTTTAGCAATTTTTTTATGATGTTTGAAAAAAGCTAGTGAAAAATCGAGAATTTTAGCCACTCAAACCTTTAATTCCTCAAAATCCGTCCAGCAGAAACGGATGACAATTTTTTTACAGCATCTCTGAATAAAAACAAGAATTTTCCTCAAAATCGCAACCGGTTGCGACACAATTTTTTTTTTCCGATTTTCAAAAAATCGGTTCGCGCAAACCGTCCGCACGTTTCGGATGACAATTTTTTTAAACAATAGTGAGTACATGTACTTTAATGCTACCGCCTTTCCATTTGGTTTCTAAACAATTTTTTTTTACGTTTTGACCCCCCCCCCCCTTTTCTCCGATTCCTTCCATTTTGGGGTTATGAGGTACTGAACTAAAAAGTTTCCAAATTGCTTCAGGAACTCAAATACCAAGAGTCATCCGGTTGCTTTCCACCGATTGAAATACGCACCATTGCTTTAACTATATACTAATATATAAAGCTGAAGAGTTTGTTTGGTTGAACGTGCTAAACTCAGGAACTAGGTTCTGGTTCAAATTGATTTTTTTTTGTTGGATAGCCCATTTATCGAGGAAGGCTGTAGGCTATATAATATCACGCTACGACCAATAGGAACGGAGCATCAATGAAACATGTTGCAAAATGAAACTCAAAATTTGTCTGTCCGACAAAAACTTTTGAACGGTAACTCCGATCATCATGAAATTTGGACACAACATTCATCTCGGTAGACTAATATGAATATGCGTACTCATGTACCTCCCACCCATTCGTTATTTTGCACCCGAGTGATACCGGTACAATTTACATGAGCGTAGGTTTAATTTGAACCCATGACCCAAAGACTAGCACGCTAACCGTTACACCAAGCTGTCCCCAAGGACTACTAAACATATTTTACGATAATAATATAAAGTTTTATTGCGTTTGCACAAAGAACAAAAGTCTATACAGAGAGAAAAAAATTAATGGCGGCAGATAGTTAAAGGAATCTAAAGACAATGGTTTTACTGAAGTTGAGTACGACGACAATAAACGAAAGTAACGTAATGAAATATTTGTATGCCCAGTCATGCGCGTACGAAAACTTTAACCTTGAACCCTGCAATACATACTTACAGCATTACAGCTGTTGTAATACATAAATACAGTAACTCTACACCGGAGCTGCGCTGATCTTAACTCATAAAAAAAAAAATAAGACCGCACAGACCTTATGGGATTTGGTTCTCTGTTAAATTGATTTAATTTTTTTTTATTTTATAGTTTAAAGGTCACTAAGAAAAAGTATCCATGGGCGCATAGCCTAAAAACCAATAGATTTTTAGCTACAAATATGTTAGCGAGATTTTAGATATTGAATTCACAAACATGTTCCATGTTCAACTTTTTTGCCTTATTGAGAAAATTGAGAAATAGAAAAATAGTCGAAAACTAGGTAGGTAATGTTGGAAGGTTTCACCCTGTATAAAATAATTATGTCATATTCGGATGTAGCGCACTCGAAAACATATTTAGAGCTTAAGTTTTTTAAAGATTGTGAATTCAATGGATATCCCTATACCTAAAATCTCGCTAAACAAATCTGTAGCTAAAAATCTATTAGTTTTTAGGCCGTAGACACTTTTTCTTAGTGACTTTTAAACTATGAAATAAAACCATTTTCAATCAATTTAACCGAGAACCAAATCCCATAAGGTTTGTGCGGGGCCCCTTATTTGATATTAAAATATTATTTTCTAAAATATTTCATGACTAATCACTACCGATGTTATACCTGAACTGGATGATTAATCTTTACTTTGTTTCAGACGGAAGTATTGATTATGTAATTATAAGTACCTATACGACAATGTTAAATATCTAATTAATAGTTCAAAAATTAATAAATTTCCAATCACTTGTACATCCATTCCATGAAAAATATTACCTATTGGACATTTGAGGAATTTAAGAGTTAGGCTAGGTTTATATGAGAGGCGTTGAACGCTCTTCATGTGCGCTAGCCCTTAATCTTAACAAAATTATCGGGTGATAACAAAAAATATAATAGAATATTTTATTTTCTCGCACGACCCTTTTCATGCCTGTACAGCAGTAGTAAAATTTTTGCACTAATGCGTAAAATACAAAAAATTAATGTGATTCCCATATGAACGACAGAGAAGTGATACCAATACAGTCGAACGTGTACTATCAAAAATGTTACGAATATACTTATTACGATGTGAAAATCCGCTATTTTATGTGAGGCACGTGTGAAAAATAAAGTATGTATCTCGACTGTAATGCTTTTATGACTGTTAAAATTTGATATTGGCTCGTTATTAACACAGTGTCACAGCTCGTCATAAAATAATTCATGGTCCAGTAAGATAACTCGATGTGCCCAAATTTTGACTTTTTTTTTCAAGTCATAGAACGCTAAATTTTGACGTTTCAAAAAAAAAAATTATTATTCACAAATTTCCTCAAAAATACGTAAAAACTTTTCGTCTTTCACTGTCATTTTTTGAATCTAACCAATCAGAAATCACATATATAGGTACACGTCATTACAACGGGTGCAGAATTACTGTATTACTATCTCACTTTGTATACCCCGTAATTGTTTTTTAAAAAACTCCCCCCAAACACCCTCCCCTTCCCACTGCGCAAAAAATACCCATCGCATCGACACGACTCCGTAATTGGTTTTTTTAAAGAACTTCCCCCAAACGCCTTCCCCTTTTCACTTTTTAAAAATCAATTTTTTAGCACTTAAAACGGCTAATAATACTGTCATATGTTATTTAAAATACCTAATAATTGTGTATATTTCCAATGAATATTTTGCACATCGAGTTATCGTACTCTAACCAATAACTCTTTACAAATTAGATAATTAAACTATATTCAATGCATTGTAATTTGTAACAAAAAAAAACTTACCAATAAAAGACACCATTAAAATTTGATATCCAGTTTTGTATCGTGAAGAATTTTTTCGGTCAAATATGAGATTTGAATCACGTAAAAACTTTTATTTCGCAACACAACCCGAATAAATTATTGTAACAATAGAAATAATACTATCAAACACAAATATTCGCAGTTATTATATTTCACATCTATAGAAAACACTCACGTATTAAGTTTTTAAACAATGTAATAGTTATTTATTGCAAGAATAGTCAATTGATAGTCACATATCACGTATAGCTCTTAGTCTGTTGAGAAATTTACTATAAAAAAACGAAACTTAATACTCATTTAAATTGCAATATCTCTTGACAGCTAAAAGTAATTTTTTAAGTTTAGACGCCATACTGAATATTGCATAAATTTCAGAAAAAGTACCGTATTTTCCGGTATCTAAGCTTTTGACGTACAAAAAATTGCGTGGAAATCGAAGTCTGTACAATATTATGTCTCAAACATATATCGTTAACTTGTCTCTAAGGCGCCCGGGCGTCGCATCAAAAAATTTACCACAATCCCACCCACTTCACTAAAATATCAGACCTGTAATAATTATTAGTGTCGTTCAAAAAATATATGATCATTAATTTCCTTACATAATTTGTTCTAAAGTTGCCGACTGTTTTTGAATAGCCCATTACGTCATTATGTCACCCTATAAAGTTTCGAGGGAAATTATTCTCATTGAGGGCAATACAAATCGGGTAGGCAACGAATAAATCTATACTAATATTATATCTCCCAAATTAATCATCTGATTAAAAAAAATTCACCAATATTTAGAATGGCCCTTCAGGATGGACGCAGGCTATATATTATCGCGTTTTCGCGGAGACCAACCTTGCGACGTAAAGCGACGAAAAAACCCTACAAATTCGTCCGAAGCCGGACCGGGTCATTGATATATTATAAAAGTACAGAAGAGGAGACTTCTGCAGATCCAGAAACTGACGATTAAAATAGAAGAATCATTTGTAAGACATGTAGGTAGTACAGGTTTTTTTTAAGTCGTTGTATAAAAACTTATATACAGAAAAATACGGCACACACGTTACACTCATCATCCAAATCATTTACCCCTACCACTCGTTCTAATCTCAAAACTGAAAGGAAATCTCAGGTATCTAAGCCACACCATGACTTTTCAGATATGTCAAAGAAATAGAAAAATAAACACAGAAATACGAAAATGTATTCAAAATAAAGAAATGAGGTTAAAATAATTTTCATTCACCAAAATAAATCTTAAATCTGTAAAGCATTATTTTATAGGTGAGTTCATTTCATTTCATCTGTAAGAGGTTTATATAAACTATATGTAGTTCAAAAAAAGATCAAAGAAATCTTATATATTATCTAATCTATTATTCAAAAATAAACTGTAGAAGTAAAAAAAATAATTTCCGAAAATATATAGTCTTTATTGTTCCATTAATATGGAAATCTTAAAATCATTTTCAAATGAGCAGTCAATATTGGTTTAAAACAAACAATACTTCAGGCTTAACTTAAAGTGAAAAGTTTTGCTATTTCGTGAAAAATATACTCCAAGCTAAATAAAAAGAAAGTTAAAAATATGTCAGCTAATAGTCTATTGATTTTAACGTTCAACTAAATTTTCACCACCATCTGATCATAATTGATATTAAACAAATGTCAAAATTTTTAGAAATAAAATTTGTTTCTCCTAATAAGCTGAGCACATTTATGTTATATGCAACTCTTTCTACAAACATTTTGACTACTTTTCTTAAGTGCAATAATGTATCATTCAAAGTACTTCCTATATTTTAAAATCGTACAAAGTGTAAAGAGTTACTCTTATAACAGTTATAGCCACTGAAACTTATAAATTATTGGCTCGAATGAATAAAAACTTTCCCATAAAATTGTCATTAAATAATCTATAAAACCTGATCAACAGGAAGAGATGATTCACATTCTTCAGAAAGATGAGACGTGATATCTCAAATTATTGCAAATACGGTTCTTTTCTTAAATTGACCTAAAGTGTACATATCCAAATAATCGTAGGTCATTTGTTTCACATGGAAACAAGTGAAACATAGCAACCGGATGATCGCGCGTTCACTTGTTTATTCAAATCGGATCTGTTTCGGAGCCTATTTAATGTGAGTCAACTTGTCGCGTTTAATGCGCCCCAGGGTAAGATTTCGGATACATATCAGAGATTTATCAGTTTGATCTGTCGAAGCTCATTTGACTAATTGATGTCAATTAATGACATTTTTTTTATCACATATTGATACTTCAAGATCGTATCATTTTTCGATTAAACCCTAAAATTTGTGTCATCATAAATGTTTGCAAAATTTGACTGTTTAAAAGGGGTCCAGCATAGCTCGCTTCACAGAACGTTTTAAGGAAAATTAAATTTTCGGGAAAATGATGTGTTTTAAAAATAACTGTATCTTCTAAATAATTACTTAAAAGAAATTTGCAATAACTTTTGCGCAAAACTTGTACTTTCAATTTTAACTTAAAACCGTTCTTGTTAAACTTTAAGCATGTTGTCTATAAAAACTTTTCGAGCTTATTTCCAGAGTGTAACTTAAATATAATATTGAATATTAATTAATTAGATAAGTTGTTTTCTTCTAAAGTTTAATATCAATTACGTTAAAGTACATGTATTTTTAAATTTAAATACACGTGGAGGAGTGAAAATAAACAAAAGTACTTAGAGAAATAGCTTCAAGTGTGCATTTATTTTATAATTAATTACTAGTGGATATTTATAAAGCCCTATTGGTAATTAACTGGAAACAATTAGGTGGAGATTTTCACTGATTCAAAGAATGTTAAAATAAAAACAACAAATTTTCTTAAGCAAAGTTGGGCACATACTTTATTTTTAAGATTAATTAATTATGAGACTTTTTAAGCAATTTTTTTAATTATCAAACAACTTTCGATATAAGTAAATTGATCAAAAATTCCATCAACGCTTGTGTCCATAGAGTTTTGATAACAACTTTACAAAATCGATCACAAAATAAAAGTTTAGTCTAATTAATCAATAACAAATCGCCTCGATTTGGAGTCAATTTTACTCAATTTGAAACTGTCAATTAAGTTTTAGTTTGATTAGATTTATTAAAAATTGTCTACAAAACAAAGTGAAGAAATCTAATCGTTAACTGCTTATGATAAATCGAGAAATCAGATAATTTTGCAATCAATAAGTCATTCCATTTAGTTTCAGATAAATACATTTTTGCCACATTCACAAATCAAATTACCATAAATCCTGTGGAAGGAATTTTATATCACTGTCAAAAAACTTTGCAAATTTAACAACGCATAAAAATGTCATTTGTATAATCGCGCAGGTAAAGTCACAGACAATCAACAAAAAACTGTCAACACCAACTTGGAGCAACGCTTGAGTCAATATCAACACGGTTCATTAACACTTTGACAGTTCAACTAAGTCAGTTGATCATCATTAAACACTATTCACCATAATCAGCTGACACGAACTCGCACTGAATACGGAAAAATCTGACGCACGACGCGAAGGTTAACGAAACCTTTAGACAGATATTGCGTTGTGTTTTGGCCGGTGACCACTAAGGCAATGTGGAGTCAGTCACCATCTGCTTTGGTGTGGTGGTTGTTTCAGTGAATGCACTCGCTCCGTCGACCGGCGGAGTCGGGGGCCCCCTTTGCTTGCCTATGCGATGCGGGCAAAGCCCCACCTCTACTACACATCGTCAGCAACTATATAGAAAGACCTCTTGTACACCTCGTACACTACCGATCCGAATTACACGAGTTTAAAAGAGTAACATTGGATGTTGAGAGTTAGGGGAATTTCGTATGTTAATTTTAGGTAAACGTATTAAAAGAAGATGTACAAAGTTTAGTAAAATTTCGTTTGATGGGCTCCGACGATATTGGCGAATTTTGAAACGCACGTAACTGTCCAATGCTATAGGACAGCTGAGAAGTAATTTCCCTTTGAAATACACTTTTTGGAGTTTACTCCTTAAGAAACGATTTTGCGTTATAAGGCCCGGTACGGAAATTTTATGAGTAGTAAAATCAACTGATGAGGCGTTACGCTCCACCGCTTCAAGTGTGGCGTTAGGCTCGTCCGCTTCAAAAGAGACAAACATATATATCTGTAGAATTTACCATGCGAAAGAATGAGATCGAATACAAAAGAGACAAACATATATATCTGTAGGATTTAACGTGCAAAAGAATGAGATGGAATACATAACAGAGCGTATCTAAGGAGTAAACTCCAGTCGTGCGTCGGAGCTGACACACTTTTTTTTAAGAAAACAAAATGTACAAACGCCCGAAATTATAGGAATTCACACACAAACGTCTAAATAATGATTTAGACACCATATTGAATATCACTGAACACTGCGACCACATTAATGTTTTATTAAACTACATGACACCGCAATTGTTTTTTTAAAAACTCCCCACAAACGCCCGTCCCTTTTCACTGTACAAAAAACGACCCCGTAATTATAAAAAAAACTCCCCTCAAACGTCCTCCCTTTTTCAGTGCACAAAAAAACAACCCCGTAATTGGAATCTTAAATGTTGAGGATTTTATAGATATTGGCCAGAGACCGAAAATAACTAACACGATGGCTATACGGTATTCAAAATGACTTGTAAGTACAGTATTTTGTGCTATTAATATCGGGTATTTGTACAGTTTTTTTTCCTGAAAAGCAATGTGTTTCAAAGGGAATCGACTTTTTCAAATGTCCTATAGCAATGGACAGTTTCTTTCGTTTCTAAATAATTTCGCCAATGTCGTTGGAGCTCATCAAGTAAAATTTAACCCAAAGTTAAAATTTTTTATTAACCGACTTCAAAAGAGAATTAATCGACGCGTATGTTTTTTTTTTCATATAAGTTCAGCCTACGAAGCCTGTAATCAGGAGATCCAGATCGAGCGTAGCGGTGAATCGATATCTGTCGCAAGAACCAAATGGCGTCAGTTCCTGGGTAACGCATACAACTTCATGGCTTACATTTGTGTGTAGTGTCTGTAAAGTTAAACAACTTTGGTAACTATGGCGAAAATAAGCGGAAAGGACTGAAGTTTTCCCAGGTAGTGATAACTGCGCCATCTCGCGTGCGCCAGAAAGTCCGTCTCGAAACACGGTAAGCGTAAGCATAGGAAGCTAGGTCTCCTGGTTCCGAATGTTTCCGGATTAGTGCCATAAAAAGGTAATAAAAAGGGTCTTTAAAAAACGTAAAATAACAAAGTTTTGCCGTTAGCGTCAATTTAATAGACGCATAATATAAAACGTAACCTCAAAGTTTTGTTATTTGACGCATTTTGCGACCTTTTTTGAAAGAGCTAAATTGGAAAATAGAATTCATTCTAAAAGAGTGAAGTACCAAAGATTCTGCAGCTCTGCAGCGCTCATATAATATAGAGGAAACGCCGCTGTAAAAAAGTATCACAGACATTGTTAAGGGTGTAAAATTGTTTTGTACAATACGAAGAAACTTATTTCAATTTTTTTGTAAGGACAACCTATACGTTCATACATTTCTCTACTTCTTGTAATATCTCTTCCTATAATATTATGTGGAACCGGTTCATTAAGTCGCCGTGCCAACAAAACTAGCCAACCGGGGTAATACACTACTGTATGTACACATTAGTGAAGATCAACAAGTGGTCGACATATTTCTTGAATCTATACAGGGTGTCCCATTAAGAATGGGACATAGAACAACCGCAGATTCTCCAATTCAAAATAAAACGATTAAGCGAAATATGCTTAGATAAAATGTTGCTCGTTTCCGAAATACAGGGTGTTGAAGTTGAAAACTGAAAAATTATTAATGTCCATAATTTTGTTAATACACTGTATAATTTTACTCAAATCGGCACACTTGTTAAATATCATAAAATGCACCTAACAATAAAAAAATTAGTTCAGTACGATCTACCAGTGGCGTACGGCAGGAGTAAGTAATGCTTGTGCCCCTTCTAAATGTTACGCCGCTGTCTAAATTTTAATTTTGGCTATAATTTTATTTTTTTTGATATTTTCTAAGTCAATAATGTACACTTGTTAGTTTGTTGTAAAGTCATTGGTTTTCGAGATATTCGCAGTTAAAGATAGATAGACATGTACTTTTTATGTGTATTATTAATAATAATACACATAAAAAGTACATGTCTATCTATCTTTAACTGCAAATATCTCGAAAACCAATGACTTTACAACAAACTAACAAGTGTACATTATTGACTTAGAAAATATCAAAAAAATTAAAATTATAGCCAAAATTAAAATTTAGACAGCGGCGTAACATTTAGAAGGGGCACAAGCATTACTTACTCCTGCCGTACGCCACTGGTAGATCGTACTGAACTAATTTTTTTATTGTTAGGTGCATTTTATGATATTTAACAAGTGTGCCGATTTGAGTAAAATTATACAGTGTATTAACAAAATTATGGACATTAATAATTTTTCAGTTTTCAACTTCAACACCCTGTATTTCGGAAACGAGCAACATTTTATCTAAGCATATTTCGCTTAATCGTTTAATAGGCCAGCAGTTTTTTTGTACGGCTGTCTCTTCCTAGACCGTTGGACCGATTTTGATGAACGCGGTGTCGTTTGAAAGGACTTGATGTAGAGATGTGCAATAGGGTGTCAGAATTGCGTAAAGCGAATTTTAAAGATTTAAAATCTGTGTAAAAAACGACTTTTAATCCTACAAAATACACGATTTGTTATAGAAAAAGTCATTCTGAATCGATTTCGACCATCTGCAACCTTGTAGCTTTGTTAGTTTCAGAGATAGTATATCCAATTTAATTTTTTATACGTTTTAAGCCGCTATAGCGTCTAAACTAGGAGCTGATGAAAATTTGCAAAAAAACATTCTATTTCCGCACTTGGAGAGCAAAAAAAAAAAAGGTCCCCACATTCTATTTCCGCATTTTACTATTTTTCTAAAGTTTTCTAAAATGCTTCGCGGGCCACCATTTGCCCAGGCCTGGTCTAAACTAATCGAGAGAAATTTGCGCTTAGCCCTAATCGATTCAGAGTACTTTTTTCTATAAGACACGGCAATATTATAATTTAAGAGACGGTGACAGAAATGGTCAAGGAGCACTTGGTGGCAGAAATACTCTCTTTCGTGTATTCTGAGTCTCCCTCTACAAATCTCCTTAATGGAGTAGGGGTCTTGCACGTTGCGATACGACGCTGGGGCACTTAAAAAAACGGCAAAATTCAAAATTCCTCCACTAAATTGCAGTAAATGACTGAAAGGCTTCTGGGGGAGCTCTTAATTACAGAAAAAATATTTTTTGCCAATTTACTCCCTGCAGAGACTGTCAGTATAATAAATAAATACAAAAAAAAAATCAAAAAAGAAACCTCGGTGAGTGAAACCGAGCTCAAACGGTTCGTCTTCTTGTAGAGAATTCCGAGGTACAGTTTTCTGCCAAAATCGACCTTGCAAAAACGCGTCATGTTCGCGGAAAGTTTAATATGATATTCAGGTAAAGCATTAATGACAAATACATACAGTGTAGAATAAAAAAGAATCGATTTTCTTTTTATTGGCTTAAAAAAATCTCCTGTCATTCTCGGACAAAATGCGAGCACTCCGAGCGCTGTACTCAAAATATTCCCGCCGCTAAAAGCATTTGTTTGCGCGTGCGCGTCGTCTTAAAAGGCGTTTTCTCTCTGTTGTGTCAGTCAGCTATCCCCTCCTATTTTCGTCCCAGGAAGGTACAGGACGATGCAATCGACGAAACTGGGCTACTGTGTAACTGTATGGCCCCGGCATTGATACGGTCTGGTAAGAATTTATTTTTTAAGTTATTACCAAAATAATCCGTTCTATTCTTTGAATGGCTTTTTCCCGAAACACCATTTTTCAATGTAGCGGGCACTCTCCAGAGCGTAAAAAGAAAGATTTTTTAATGCGGTTTGCGCTAAACGACTTTAAAAGAATTTTGTTCTTGTGTGAATCACTAAAATTTTACATTTTTTCTCGGAAATATTTTTTACGGCGTGGTAAAGGTGAAAAAAACTCAATTTTTTCAATGTTCAGTTTTGAAGGTTACAAAAAAATTTTGGGACCCTCATACTGTGGTTCACCCGATAGCGACAAGTACCCTGAGTAAAAATATTCTTCATTGGAAAGCAGCTAAACCACTTTTCTTTTCACTTAAGTTCCAAAATTGTCGATAAGTGGCCACTCAGTGGAGCAAATTGATTTTTTCAAAAAAGGAATTGTACCTGAAAGATAGTTTAATATTAACCCTTAACATAAATTTGCTCAGTTTTATATTTAAGTCACAATGACTTTTCAAAAACACCCTTTATTTTGACCTCTCTACACTGTACTCTCCCCTTAAATTGGCAGATTATGATCCAGCAGTGACAAAATTGGCAGCCATTATTTTTTTCAAACTGTTTAGGTACTGATAGAGAGCCTGGTAAGAATTTCTGCCACCGAGCGAAAGTTTTTTGAAGTTTTCCCTGTGCAAATTTTCAAAAATCATCGAAAGGAAGTGAGGTCGATTGGAGCCACGAAAATTTTTTCTCGATTCCGAGCCACCCAAACAACCATTCCGCCAAGTTTCAACTTCAAATTCATTTTTTTGACGTTTCTTTTTTGATTTTTGAAAGGATTTTGAAAGTCTCTGCAAGGAATAAATTGGCAGAAAATATTTTTTCTGCAATTAGGAGGTCCCACCAGATGCCTTTGGAGGTATATCCAATTTTAAATGTTTAAATTTTTCCACAAAAATGTTCCACTTTTTTCGTTTCTTTACTTCTGTGATTTATACAAGGCTACAAGCCATAAGAAACAATTTCACTATTAATTTTTGTTGATATCAAACATTTAATCATTTCTCGCTGATGTAAAGATAATTCGATTATTTACGACCCCACAAGCTGTGTGTCATCAGATGACATTAGAACCAACCCCTGACGGCGTATCACTTCGAAAAGCCTGGACAATGTTTTCTTGTTTTCACCCCTTTGGTTGATTGGCCTATTGTCAGGCATGTTATTGGTGCATCAACTCACCCTACCCATAAATATGATCCTTTCCATGGTTGACACCAACAGTGCAACTTGCTATCTTCAACGGGCATTTGACAGGGATGTCTTACTTAATTTTTTCTTACGATAGTTTAGTGGTCGTGCAGTGATCGAAATTCGACCGTAATTCATCAAATTTTTAAGTTTGAACGTTATTGAAGTCATTTGTCATTATTTCTCATGAATCGATTTACCTGTGTTAAATCGTACACATCGTGATGAAACATATTGTGCACTTCCCCTCATTAATACGAAGGAAATGATGTATGTGTCATCATAATATATGTGCAAATCGGTACCACATTCTTTTTTTCCTTCCCGTATTTATATATTGCTCGTATTGCTCTCGGGAGAAGAAACTATGACTAATTTGGAATGCTGTAACCTTATCACTTAGGGGTCGGAAAAGCGTCGTTTTTTTGCATGCTATTGACACCTCTGGGAAGAATTTTTATTTTATTTTTTTTATTATTTGTGAGTTTTAACACACAAAATAAAATCTAACAGTAAATTTCGTGGTTTTTAGCTTTAAGAAGGTTGGCCAATTAGTATGTTATCAGATCATGAACATTCAGGCCAAAAAGTGAAAATGTCTTTTTTTTTAATTTTAAATCCCAAAATTCGGATTTTTGTAAAAAGAAAGCTGAAATATTTTTTCTCGAGAATGGCGCATTTCCGACCCTCAAGTGATAGAGGTTAAATCATTCCAAATTAGTCATAGTTTCTTCTCCCGATAGGAATATAGCAATTACCGGTCACCCGTATAGATGTGGGAAGTTTCTTTAAAAAATCATTAAAGTTGGTCTCAGGACCAAATCCCAAATTACCACAAGACATGCTACGATCGCTTAAGGGGTTAGACCACCTTGGAGCTCGGAAAACTAGGTATAAAAAGAATCTTTTTTTTAGCGCAGCCGTTAAGTATATAAAGTGATCCTTATTTTACCCATAAATATAGTAGTTTTATTAACAATTTGCAATATTGACGATTAAAAAAAATTAAAAAATGGCGGACATATGAGTCGATCAGTAGAAGCCTCTTTTGAAAATATGTGCTGATGGTGTACACGATTTCTCTGTTAGGCATTGTCAGAAAATTAAAAAAAAATTTCATTATTTAAAATCCTAACTATTACCGAAGTTAAGCAATAACGAGTTCATATTAGTCATGGTGTTAGTTTTTTTCTTCTGCGTTTTTCTCTACATTTTTCAAAATGGTGTACACGATATCTCAAGATCTACTTAACCGATTTGGTTAAAATTTACAACACTTATTTTTCATAATATTATCTACACGTAAGATACAACTCTTCAAATTTTTTGTAGAAATGATATTTAAAAAAAACTCGTATTTGCATCGAAATTTTGAGTTTTAAAAATTTATAACTTTTGAATGGTACCCAATCAAAATAATCCTACGTCACATTGTAGATAATAGTATTATGAAAAATGAGTGTTGTAAATTTTAACCCAATCGGTTGAACTGATCTTAAGATATCGTGTACCTACACTGTTTTGAAAAATGTAGTTTCGTATGACTAATATGAACTCGTTATTGCTGTAATTTTGGAATAGTTAAACGCTTAAAAAATTCTCAAAGATATAAACAATTCATCTACACCCTAAAAAAATCGATTCTTGAAAACCTCAGTGTGGCGTAACCCCTTAATCCAACTCGGGTTTCAAAGTCCATCTCTGTAAGTTTTACAACCAGCCGTACCACAAATGCACCACAACCACTTAGCCAAACACGTCAAAGAAGACGTATGCAGCTAGTATAGCTACCCACAATCACAATGCAGTGCGCAACAACTGCAATGTACCACCCCTATGTAACTTAGAGCGCTGCATCCGTCGTCTGTTGTTACAATAAGCGATCTTGTTGCTATATGTGTTGATAATTTTTAATAAAAATATTGTTTCTTCTTATTAACGCCCTAACACTTCGGTGTTAAGATAGGGTTAAGTTCTTTTGTCGTATCCGAAATTAGAGACGGTATATTGAAAAGTTTATTGTGCAAGCCATAGCGGAAATGTATTCAAAACAAAGTGAAATTAATAGTAATCAGCTTGTTTACATAAATGGCTCTGTCTCAGTCTGTCTATGTCTCCTCGTTTTACCGGCATAATTCGAGAACGATTGAATCGATTTTGATTAAGGAGGTTGAGCCGTTTTACGAAGATAATGAAAAAAATCTGAAATAAAGTTTTTTTAATAGATTTTTTTATGACAAAATTTTCTGTAAAAAAACCAAAATCATTAGGAGATTTATAAAGTTAAAACTTAAAAAAAAACTTTTACATTTAGTCTTATGGAAAATATGTCAACCTAGCATGCAAACGCTACATTTTAATTTTTTGCAAATAACCAAATAATGTCAGCAGTTCCGAAAACTAACTATGTAAAGCATCGATGTCTTACGCATATTTTAATATTTTTTCCAATTTAATTAGGAGACTTTTAATCAATAAAAAAATCATTAAACCTTAGCACTTTTCAATTATGGACTTTTATTTTTGACAGTTTTAACAATTTTAACTGAATTTTTAACTTTTTAATGATATAATTTTAATTTTTATTACTTCTAATTTCTTTTTTAATTATTTACTGTAAAAAAATATGTAAAATACAGATATTTACATAAATTTATTTTTTTTAACCTAACTTTGTACAAAAAATTTAAAAGTTAGAAATAATTAATTAATATTAAAAAAAAATATTTATTTATGCTTTTATGGCAATAATATTGTTGGTATCATCGACTTATAACCTTTTGTAAAAATTTATTATGGAAAAGTTCCCATTTAGAATTCAACTTACTTTTGAATGGGACTGTAACGGATCAACCTCCTTAAGCATAATTCAAGAATAACACAAAAGTAGGTACAATGTACCTTATATTTGGCTAAACTCGTGAGTTTATATAAGGTTTCAGTCAAAAGCGACACAATCGCGTCTAGAGGCTTAGCTAATAAAATCCGGGCTTGTATAGGCCGTGGTCCATTGGAATTTTTACCTGACGTTTCGTCTACAGCTGCGGTAGACATTATCAAAGACGATGTGACAGCAGTCGAAGCGGCTCACGAGCCGGCCAGAACGAAGTAAAAAGTACCTTATTTTATAGGAAGTACGTGCAAAAAAATACCATATATACCTCGGGCGTAATGGTATTACGTCTCGTGTGACTGTTAAAACACTCTAGGTAGCTCTCGTTTTAAACATAATATTACACCTCATCGTAATATAATCCATTACAAAATACATTAATGCAAGACAGCAAATTTACAAACACGATAATTTATAAGGACTAGCTTGTTTAAAAATTGGGATGTATGATCCTTTTTTGCGTAATAGCTACACAGTACACTTTAAAAAAAACAACAAGATTAAAAAAACACGAGTTTTAGTGTTTAAAAAAAGAACAATAAAAACAATTTATTACGTGAAACCCACAAAAATAATTGCCCATTCATCCTATTGCAAAATCCTGTAGTAAAATTTTATTTTGTAAGACTCATAAACTTCGTGGGCCATCATATAATATTAATTTTCATATTTTATGCGTTTTTTTATGTACTAATTTAACTACGACAGGCCATATGGCTGTAGCCTTTGAAGAGCACATTATCATATTTTTAGTTTATTTTCAACAAACCACTCAAAAACAGAACGGCTCATATATCACGATGAATACAAAATATAAAACAAATGGCTGCACATTAATCTTTTGTTTTATTTTTTATAAAACAGAACACCATCTAACCTAACTAAAAAATAAAAATAATGCAGATACTTAAATTCTATAAAGATTGATTGACTATTTGTTGTTTTTGTCCCTGGCATTTTCACCAGTAATAGGCTCCATTTTTTTTTATTTGATGTCTATTAGCACGGCTGTAACCACAGAAGAATGAATATTCAAAAATATTTCTGACTTACCAAAATAAGTTATAGTTAGAGCCGCGGTGACAAAAGTGCCTTGCAACTCCCAAACGGATGAGAAGCACGTTTTTGTATAGTTCGAGTGTCGTTCTAGAAATCCGTGTTGTCGAGTAGGGGTCTGGCGTTCGGCGTTGAGCGGCTATAGTATTTTTTCCGAATTTTGCCCAGCGGTTCCAAAAATCATTTCCCAAACGGATGAAAATTACTGGAGGGCATCTACGCAAACCCCCAATTACCGGAAAAATATTTTCATCCGATTTGATCCTTGCCGTAGCCTGAAGTACAATTAAATGGACCCAGACTCCGAAATGAAAAAAATCATCAGCCGCATGCATGCAACCGGACTGATATGAATGGTTATTATTTCTGTTATTAGAAAAAAAGTTTTCATCCAAAATGCGCCTGGCTAAACTATGCCAAATAACAAAATTCTAATGAACCTGCAGCCAGAAGCAGAGTTACCATCGGAATGGCACCAAACAGGCTAAAAACCTTCTTCTGATATCCAGAAACATGATTCTAAAAGTTGATGCCATTTGGAGCAACCAGTTTTCATTTAGGATTTTTTTTCCGTCGATTTATGATCAATTAGTTGTGCGCTCAGCAGCACGTTTTCCGGCTGCCAATTTTACAGTTTCCATAGGAATGGTACCGAACTTCATCAGAACTTTCCTCTGATAATATGTGGCTATACATATACAGATTGTATCAAATCAAAACGGTCCATAGAACATTCTGTGTGTAAGACAGAGACGATATATAAAACAGTAAGTAAGAATGAGATAAATGATCGCTAATAGTTACTGTGATTAGGTAAATAAATAATTACGTGCACTGTAAATCTTTTTACCAATTTATCAATTAAAACAACTAAACCGTAATATTAATTCGTATTATTATTTATATCTGGTACAAAAGTTTTAACAATACTTTTAATAATTAATTTATTAAATGTTCAAAAAGACCTCCTCGTTCTGCCAAACAAGATCTTAATCGATTATAATAAATAGCCATTTTATCAATAATTTCACTAGTGAATACTGACATTTGATAAATTTGTGATTTTTACTGTAGAAAGCAAAGACGATACTATCAGATTGTATAACCACAGTAACTATTAGCGATCATTTATCTCATTCTTACTTACTGCTTTAGTGCTTTATATAATATCGTCTCTGTCTTACACACAGAATGTTCTATGGACCGTTTTGATTTGATACAATCTGTATACTTTGGTATCAATCGGCCTATATAATAACCAAATTTAATTCACGAGCAAAGCGAGTCAAACGCTAGTAAAGAGATACTAGCTAATTTGTGGATGAAGTATGCGCTTGGAGCGTTCACACGGTCCAAAAGTCGGAGTGTTCCCTTCATAATCGTCAAATCAGAGGAAAATAGTCTCGTCAATGTTTAGGACAATAATACACAATTTGATTGTAATCGGCCTTTCCACATTAAAGATTGACCATTCAGATCCTGCAGTTTCCCGTGATAATGAATATATCGAAGCATTATTATGGATGATCTGGACTTGACCGCAACAAATTTGGATGAAAATATTTATTTTCGATGTTCTGTAGGTGTCAAAGAACCTATTTTGGAAAGTTGTTACAAAGCGATCGCGATACATAGAGCAAAAACAATTTTTTTACATATTCTCAGACACGAACTATATCTCCCTGCCAAATTTAAAGTTCAAATGAGGAAATTTTTTCCCCCCCTTTTTTCCATTTTTTTTAGAGCTTCTGGAAGAGCTCTTTGCAAATATCAAATCGGATGAAAATATTTTTCCGGTAATTGGGGGTTTGCGTAGATGCCCTCCAGTAATTTTCATCCGTTTGGGAAATGATTTTTGGAACCGCTGGGCAAAATTCGGAAAAAATACTATAGCCGCTCAACGCCGAACGCCAGACCCCTATTCGACAACACGGATTTCGAGAACGACACTCGAACTATACAAAAACGTGCTTTTCATCCGTTTGGGAGTTGCAAGGCACTTTTGTCACCGCGGCCTTAACTATTAGTTAATATGGCCATAACGCTGTTTCGATTATACATATATACATGGGTATACAAGGGGTGTATCACAGGAAACCGTACACAGTACAAATTAGTTAAGATCAGAGATTGCTTTGCCCTGTATTCAGAGGTCGTTACTATGGTTTACACTTTACATAATGAAATCTATTCGGGATGGTGGCACAATCTGGATGAACATCAAGACAAAATCGCCAAAATATGTGTCAATGTGACTCCTGTAATGTTAGACAAAGTTTTTACAACCGATTAAGCCACTGCTTAATCAAAATGGAGATATATTTGAACTTTTGCTTTAATTTTTTTATTTCAACTGTTTGTTTGGTTTAATTATCAATTGAAAAAATATTTTCTAAATTAAAAAAAATGTTCATTAATAAAAATAAATTCATTTAATATTGAAGAATTTACTTTAACTGATTTTTCTAATTATTCATTATTAGCTATTATTGCTATTAAACAATGGTTAGTCAGCGTTATCATGGTACCCATTCTCATATGTGGCCAAAGTAATCATTGATCCAAACTAATTTGCACAATGGAGTTTTCCCTATGTACGGTTTTCTGTGATACACCCTATATAAGTAACAAGTCTTTGATTCTAAGCGACATGACTAAACCATAGAGATATAAGTAACTAGAGTACGCTACTTCGTATGCTTGCCATACGTGAAAGTGTCCTCACTTGAGAGAGAGAACGCTGCGGAAAGTCCAGAAAACCCGATATTTGTTTACCCAAATCAGCATTGTTTTGTATCATTAGTTACCATAGAGATACGGAACTGTTCTCTGTCTGAATTGCAGACGCTTTCACGGCTCACTCGCGTACTCTAGTCTAATATCTCTATCGACTAAACACATAAGATATCCTCATTTAATTTAAAAGTAGACTCTGTGCACAAATTGTTTTAGTAGATTTCAGGTTTAGCTCACTATTTTATATAGCTTGATTCCAATGTTAGGTAAATGGAGATATTTTACATAGTCAATTTAATTTAATACGCAATATATACATGGGTTTTTCTGATATGCTGACCAATTAAAACTAAACGACATGACAAAATATCCATGAGATAGGATTCAAACCCACAACAGCATGATCCAGAGATGAGCACCAAGCTGTCCTAAACTTTTTCTCATTGACTCACGCCTAAGAAAAAATAAATGAACGTCAAATTAATCACATATTGGCGCCCAACGTGGGGCAAAAATTGTACCGTCTCTGCAGAGTTTAAAAATAAATTCTTGTGTAGGATATCTTTTCCGGAATTTCTTATCAAACAAGAGCATGATCTATTGATTGTCTAACTAATTTTATTTTTTTGTTTTTTCCGTCATTCACAAAGTGCTATCAGTTAGTTCTTAAATATAACAAATGGCGAAGTGTGATAGTAACAGTGCGAGTGGCATCTGCTGTGACATAAGAAATAAACAATAAACGCATTATTTATCTCTTTCTACTTCCGTTATTGCCTCTGGAATACTATAAGCGACTCGATACAACAATTTCAACTAAGAATAAATACTTTTATAGCATGTATTACCCGTCAAAACGATCAAGACCTTTGACGGTTAACTGTTTTACAGAGGTTATAAAAAGATCCATCGTTTATGGGACAATTATTTTTTCGTTGACTGTAACTGTATATAAAGGTACTAACCACATTGATGAGTTTCTTTAGACATGCCGATATTATAAACGTACTTTTTAATTTCACGTCATACCCATACAACTAATTTATAAAGATAATTTATTTTTTTCTATGTTGGTACGTGAACAACCCTCTTCTTCAATACACTGAAGTATGCTTCACATCGTCCTCCGTCGCGCAATTAAACATTGCTTGCTTTCCTCTCCGTGTCTGTAATTGTAAACCTTACACGTTCAATCTATCACCCTAATAGTCGCCGTCACAGTGTTATCATCCATAAAAGAATACACCGAAGATGCTGCAGTCAATGGACGCAGTAGCAAGGCGTTATTCTCTATACATGTGGTTGTCAAACGCCGTACTGATAGTTCCATATCAAAGAGTTTTTTAAGGAGGTTGAGCCGTTTTACGAAGTTAATGAAAAAAATCTGAAATAAAGTTTTTTTAATAGATCTTTTTACAACAAAATTTTCTGTAAAAAATCCAAAATCATTAGGAGATTTATAAAGTCAAAATTTAAAAAAAAAACTTTTACATGTAGTCTTATGGAAAATATGTCAACCTAGCATGCAAACGGTACGTTTTAATTTTTTGCAAATAACCAAATAATGTCAGCAGTTCCGAAAACTAACTATGTAAAGCATTCATGTCTTAAGCATATTTTAATATTTTTTCCAATTTAATTAGGAGACTTTTTATCAATAAAAAAAATTATTAAACCTTAGCACTTTTCAATTATGAACTTTTATTCTTGACAATTTTAACTGAATTTTCTACTTTTTAATGATTTAATTTTAATTCTTATTATTTCTAATTTCTTTTTTAAATTATTTACTGCAAATAATATGTAAAATACAAATATTTACATAAATTTATTTTTTCTAACCTAACTTTGTACAAATTAATAAAATACTGAAATAATTAATAATATTAAAAAAAAAATCATTTATTATGACAATAATTTATTGGTATCATCGACTTAAACCTTATTGTAAAAATTTATTATGGAAATGTTCCCATTTAGAATTCGGCGTACTTTTGATTGGGACTGTAACGGATCAACCTCCTTAAATTTGTTTGGCGAAGAAACGATGCATTAGAAAAATAATTTTTAATTGTAGACATTTAGACCCGACTAAATGATCTTGGCTACTTATTTTTTATGTTATTAAATACGAAATTTAAAGGTATTAAAATTTCAAAATGCCTCAAGTATTTTTTTGCAAATAAAATTTCACCAAGTTAAAAACTCATGGCTTGACTAGACCCCACTACCCTTCAGCTAGGTCTTTGATTGTGTGTTCAGACATTTTAAACAAATTTTCAGGCTGCTTCAAATACCTACCCAAAAATGTTTGATAGCTTTCCTACTGCAAGATTTAATTACATTTAAAATAGTGTGCTACATTAGGGGCCATCCATAAATTACGTCACACGAATTTTAGGACTTTTTAACCCCTCCCCCCGTCCTTGTCACAGGTTGTCACATTTTCAGAACCCCCTCCCCCCTGATGTGATGTGAAAAAAAATATAAATTTTATGAATGTATTTAAAAATAATCAAAAGAAAACAGTTATTTATATTTTTTTTTATTTTTATTAAATAATCTTTAATAAAATCAACATAAAATCAAATATTTTAGATAACAACGTCGCTCTAGAAGTTAACTGTTGTTGCTTGAGAGATAATCTCATAGCGAGAGTGCTAAATTATTATAATATAGAATATAGATCAACTTTGTAAATTTTTAAAGTTTTTTATTCACATATAAATTTCGCGTTATGAATTTTGAATTTTAACATGTTACAACACAAAGCTTTTGACACCCCCCCCCCCGCCCCTTGTCACACTATGTCACATTCCGGTGATACTCTCCCCCCATTGACATGTGACGTAATTTATGGATGACCTCTTAAAAACATTTTGTGGTGTTTGAGAAATTAAAAATAAATATTTATTCATAACATAAAAGTCTAGTAATGGTTAAAATTACGAAAACTAAACCCAGGGAGTACCTATATGTTTCATTGATATAATAAGCCTAATTTTAAACATAAATCTGTACATGCGTGTTTTTCTAATTAAACCAATTATATTTTCAGTACAAAACAAAATAAGCTGTTGACCAATCATAACATACTTGTTCTATTTTGTAAGTAAATAATCGTTAAAAGAACAATATACCAAATAAAAAAACGTGGTAGTTTTATTTTTAAATTAATGAAAAACAGTTTCGAGACGTCTGTTTTACGTATTGGTAAAGAATATCTCGCTCATGAAATATTATATAAAAAAGTTTAGCTCTTGTTATTTTTATTAGATTTCTTTACATGTTTTTTCATCACGATTCAATATTTATTTAACCGATATGTCATGAAAATTAATATATCTACCTTATTACTGTGTATTGTTCTTTTAACGATTATTTACTTACAAAATAGAACAAGGGATATGAATTATGATTGGCTTAATTATTACAAAATGATAGTTTTACATAATTTTTATGTCGATATATTTACATAAATCTTTTACATAACAACACTTTTGCAAACCACCCTATACAATAGCTACTCTTCATGCTTATAGAGTTTAAAAAAATTGTCACAAAATAAGTAGAATAACAAACTTTTATGGAAAGTATACCATTATTACATAAAAAACAACGTTATAAAGTGTATCACTTTTGCGCATACGCTGATTTTCCCCCAAAACAATAAGGCTCTTCATGTAACAATCTTCAAAAAATTGGTTTCAATCCGCTGGTTCGTTTGACCTGTATAGTGTTCACAGACAGACAAATAGACGCACAGACTTTTTCCAAAAAGACGTTTTTTTGGATTCGGGGGGCTCAAAACAAAAAAATATTGTTATACTTTTGGAAAGTGGATTTTATCTAAATTAGGATCATCAAGTTGGAATAGTAAAATCGTTATACCTACTCGTATTAGAAAATGTCCCTCACCACGTATGAAATTTCAGGTTGAGTAATAGTCGCAGATGAATTTAAGAGTATTTGTCCCTGCAAATACCCCCTGCACCCTTCATCTCAAATCTTTTCCCCTCGTCTAAAAACGACGTTATTGTTGAAGCTAGAGGGTTCTGGTAAACGCCAAATGAAAGATCAGACTACAGATTCTTCAGGCGAATTTTTTGAAAAAAAATTCCTGAAAAACTTACAACCTTTTGAAAAAAATAAGAAGTTACGTAATATTTCACACGTAGACGAAACTTTTTTTCAAAAAATTCGCCTGAAGGATCTGTAGTCTGATTTTTTGTCTTTCATTTGGCGTTTACCAGAACCCTCTAGCTTCAAAAATAGCGTCGGGAGAGTGCGAACCGTTTTTAGGCGAGGGGAAAAGATTTGAGATGAAGGGTGCAGGGGGTGTTTGCAGGGACGACACACAATGTGTTGGACAAACATACCTATATTATACATTATTATGACTCATTTGTGCCCATTAATACACAGGTTCATAGATAACACTCCAAAATTTCGGCAAGTATTTCAACTGCATTTATTCTTAAATTTTTATTAATTATGAAAATTATAATTAGGTTCTTTTAAAAATGTTCAAGCTTGTTTGTCATCGTAAACAATTACACTTAAATGATGACTCAAACTTTACAATATAGGACATCGTTAAAATCAACTCAACGCCATTGAACTTAGTGTAGCTTTATCCATAAAAAAGCTTACGCAAGTTTTAATTTACTAATCACGATGTGCTATTATAAAAATCACAACACTATAATCATAAAAAACGATGTAAAATTAAGCGCGTAGGATTATACAAATGATCGTAATTACGATAATTAATATATGAAGCTTTTACAAAGTGCAGCAAAATGATGAATCAACTATTGGGTCGATCAAATTCTAAAGAAAACGTTTATCTTCCTCATGTGAATAATATGTACAACGTTTATAATTAATTAAATTAAAAATAGTGCCAAGTTGCCAAAGTTTGACACCCAAAAAGAAATCTTTGTTAAGGTAGCATTTGAAAGTGTTTTCGAAACGATATCAAAACTATTTTTTGCAATACCCCCTATAAAATAGCTCATTTACATGCACGTAAAGTGACTCATTACGTTAGTTTGGAGACAGCAGTGTTTTCTACTGAATGTACCCTTTTATAAGTTAATGTTACATTACAAAAGTAGTCCAGGAGGCAGTGAATTTTTTTTTGTACTTATTTCCCAGTCGGCGAATATGAAACAGTTTGTTTGGATGGTGACACAAAACCACAATTTGAGAGTCTGGCTAAAATTTTCGGATGGGTTCACTAAATAAAAAAAAGACAAGTCCACTTATTTTCCCAGTCATAAATATTTGACATGAATTAAAGTGAATCATTTTAATAATGGAAATAACAGTCTGGTACATCCCAAGTGGAGGAAAGTTAGTCTGGCTGAAAATTTGCGGATGCAAAAATTTGACCGATTTTTGAAATCCGTAACCCTTATTTTACCATGCTTGAAATTTAACGTATCAATTGATAGTACTATCATAAACTATAACCAAAAGTAAGCCTGGCTGATTTACGAAATTGACAAATGAGTCTGGCGGCATCTTGAAAATCGTAAAAATTACAAAAGTTTTGCTCTTATTTTCCCGGATTTGAAAATTTGTCACATGATAAATAATACTATAATTTCATAGAAAATACACGTCTGGTTGTCATTTACAATCACGAAAGCCCCGCCAGACTCACAAGTCAGATAATTAAATGAGTATAATTGAACATGCCGTATTTAGCGCGCCTGACGAGCGTTGCACGAGTCTGGCAAGGCTTTCGGGGTGTTCCACATTAGCCAGACTATATTTGCAGCTGTAATTATAATATAAACTATCATCTGACAAATTTTTAGGACTGCGAAAAGAAGGGCAATGGTTTTGATTATTTTTTCCAATTTTTTACCTGCCAGACAGATTACCCATACTCACAGATTAGCCAGACTATTTTTTTTCTTAACTTCACTATATCTCTCACTAATCGAACTATTTTTATCACTGGAAAAAAAGTGCCGTACCGATAATCTTCACTGCCTCCTGGACTAAACCGTGTTCGTTTAAAGGCAATGGCGCCTCCTATTAATACGGTTTTGTAATGATGTTTTACAAAACCGTGCTTGTTTGAAGGCAATAGTGTCTCCTATTAAATACGCTTTAGTGTAAGGTCATGTTGTGTTACAAAACTGTGCTCGTTTGGAGGCAAAAATGTCTCCTACTGAATACGTAAACGGAAGCACGCCTCAACTGTCAAAATAATTGGAGTTATATTCAATATCCCGGCGCTTACGGTTATTGTTTTTATTCTCTCTATACAGAATCCGACCTGGAAACATTCCGTTTTGGCACATTCTGTATAAAAATTCTACCCAAGTCTGTGAACAGTAAACAGTAGTTAACAGACATTACAGCCGAACCTTGAACCGTGAATCTCCATTGAAAACAATCATTTCTCGTATAGGCCTCGCCTCCGCTATCAAAACAAAACACTGTGCAACAACTGCATTTATCGGAGTGCATTTATTGTGGAGTTTGCCAAGACACGTCCATTTTTAGATAGCAATAAGGAAAATAATAGTAACAATACATCCTCATGTGAGATAGTTTACTCGTGAAACGGCTTTTTTTTAGGAATTTAATAAAATGGAAGTATAATGTTAATAAAAGCGTCTTATATTTAATTTGAAAAATGAAATTTTTTCACCGACTGTAAAACGAGATATTAACAATCAAAATGTAACATGTTGGAGGTACCACGTATAAAGAAACGAGTACATTCCAGAATATTTTGAAAACGTTTAGGTCCGAATTTGGACTTTCTTCAGAACTGATCTAAAAAATATAAAAATTAATTAATAATTAATTTTTAATAAAATTCGTTAAGTTTTTTAATATCGAAATATTGAAAAAAAATCCTGCCAATTGGGCGACGGGACCATTCCAACTTCAAAAATGTTGACATTTGATTATAAATAAAGAAAATAAAATTTCTGATATCGTGTGAGGTGACGCGGGTAATGGCTAGTATTCAATATGATATTTGCTATTAGTTGGCATGGTTACCTACGTAATATGTTCCACATCATGTAAAAATTAATCAAAGCAAGTCTAACTAGTTTATTTCTGACAGATCCATAAAACAAAAGATCGGCTGTTTTTATTATTTTCAAAATATTTCCGAAATAATAAGCCGTTATAAAAGTCTACCATTATTATATAAATAACACCGTTATAGCATATATCTCTTCTGCGCATGCGCCGATTTTCCACAAAAACAACAGGGCTCTTCATATTTGCATACCAAACATACTCTCACTTGTGGGTTGGAATGGTAATACGTAATAACAAACAATTTTTAATAAGTAGTCATGGATATAATTGTGAGTATACCTATATACCCAAAAATGTATTGAATTTATATATTTTGTGTTAATATATTTGTCTGAAAAATTGGTTGATAATTTTATTTATTGATAAAATTTTATGTCTATGTGGTAAATGTGACTAAACTCTAGAAATACATAGTGCCTCTAGATTAAGCTGTCGATTATTTTAACAAGGTTTTTAACAACGCAATCATACATGTAAATGTAAAATTTATAGTTGTACGCTGCACACGACGAGTGAGGAAAAGAAAGGAGAAAATTTTAAAGAAAGGCTAGAAAATGTTAATGAACAAACTATTCAATTTCTTTTTTCTGAGAACCGCTCTATTAAATAATTTCTTTAGACTTTAAAATTATTTAGATATTTTTCGATTTTGAAATAATTACAGAATTGCCGGTCTTTATAACCTTAAATTATTAATTTGTTTGATTATTTTACTAGATCACAATTTAATTAACGATGGGAATTTTAGAATTATTCAAACCTTTGATCGCTCTTACATCGAACTAGTTTTTGCAAACTCACCTGTAACAAGACAAAACAAAATATTAATATTACATACACAATTTATAAACTACTGCAGTGTAAACTCTATATAGCGACACCAAGGGACTGTTCACTTTGTAGCGTTATTGAAAGACGTCGTTAAACGGAGAGAAGACTATTGCGCGTATTAATAACACTTTTTGTTCAATACACAAAGATTTTCTTTTACTCGCCATGTTCACAGTTTTCAAGTTTGTGGGCAACTAAGAATATGATAACTTCGATAAGCAGCTGAGCTAAACATACGAAAGATAATCCCAACAAACAAAACAGTGAATTTCTTAGAATCTTCGGTACGCACGATGCCGACAACAAAGCAATAAAATAACAAACAAGTACTGTTTATTGCTAAATGATGACGTATCGTTGTCGTTATTTAGAGTGGGTGTGTCTTTATTAATTAGAGTGCATCATTGAATTAGCAACAAGGTAAACCAACTAGAGCTAAGTAATTACGACGTTTTAAGGAGTTTGTCGTTATATCTAGTGACATTAAATGGCGTTTACACTGTATATATATTTTTAAGGAATCCTCTCAGAACGTGTTCGGTTTTTTTTTGTATTAGTAAAATAGCAACTAGGGCTAGCAATTTTTCAATGTTTATAATTATTTTTTATTACTCATGCGGGAAAAGCGGTATCTTTACGCATGCTGTTACGGTTGAAACGACAAAAGTAGCTATTTTCAATTGCGTGCGGAAACTTTATTTGTCGCACTGAAATTATTGTTTGCCGCACGCAAATTCAGAGAAAAAACAAAATAATAATGCCAACGAAACAAACTGTCATTTGAAGCAGATTTGAGGTTAAAATTTTCGATTATGAACTTTTATTCTTGACAATTTTAACAATTTTAACGGAATTTTTAACTTTTTAACGATTTAATTTTAATTTTTATTACTTCTTATTTCTTTTTTTAATTCGTAATAAAATTTTAATTTTAACTTAATTTAATTCGTAATAAAAAATAGTATGTGTAACTCGTGCGGCATTGTCGCACTAGTTGCACAATATACTATTATTGCACTGCATATTAGGACAGTTTTCACAAAAGATCACGTTTTTTTAGACGCACGTTTCATTAAGTAAGCTTGTAGACGATTAAGGTTACTGTATTAACTCGACAGGTCTCGTTGTTAACACAATTTCACATCTTGCCGTAATTATTACGCAACTAGAGATATAATTAACTGTAACATTTTATCAAAGAAACGGTTTATTTTTTTGCAGGCACATTATGATAAGAGCATTTCCATCCCTAGCTAAGACAAATTATACGTTCTAATAAGTACAAATTTTATAACATGTATTTATGCATTAAGATGCCTGGCCAAGGTTCAAGTGTCATCAACTTCTGTACACTCATCAGAGAAATAGTAAAAAGTTTCATGCATTATGTATGCACTATTATAGTACAGTCTCGGATTAATATATTGTTGAATTTTACGCCCTTTTTGCAGTGATAAACAAATTTCGGAGACTGAAAACGGGAATGTTTCACTAAATTAACATTTATTTAGGATACTGGCCGCGACCCATGGACACGATTGAGATAAAACACGGCAGCAACGTTACAAGCCTTCGACTTCACCGTATTACAGTTTTTCCTCTCAAAGCGCACAATATTCTGTAATAAAAGAATTCATATTTATTCATATTTATTCATGTTTCCTCATTTTACTAATCTCAGCATATCAGAAGCAATTCATAAAACATTTAATGTTGCTCCCCGTTAAATGTTTTTGACTAGAAAACGTCTATTCGCGCGTTAAGTACAGTGATATACTCGGTCGAATTTTCTTATCTTCAAACTACTACCAGATTTGAATCGCTAATAACTACGTAACAAATAGTGCGCGAACAGTGGTTGAGTCAAGAACGGATAGATCGTGCCTGTACGTGTTTGTCACGCAGGATTTATTGTGCCTGTGACGTCGTGAGCGTGATAGTCTTAAATTAGATTTGTGCGTACAGTTTTTAAATAACGTAGCGTGAAAACGCATTCAAGTATAGGACGCTGATTCGGGTGCCATTGTGAAGAGATTGTGGAGCACTACTAGGACCTAAAGGAAGACAATAAAAACAGTCAAAAGAGATGATAACGTGGTCATTTGGAATTTTTTGTTTGTTTATAAATTTAACAAAGGAAAAAGAGTTTTTTACAAAACAGTAATCTTTTATAAAAGCTGGTTTTAGAAGGTCACAAATATATTTAGATAGTTTTTCAGTGGGTGACTGATTACAGGACACAATAGGTCTAAGTGGGCAACCTTCCTTATGGTACTTTGGTAGGAAATATATTTTTGGAGCTAAACTGTTATTAGTTTTAAAACTAATAACAGTTTATATTGAAATATATTTTTGGAGCTAAACTGTTATTAGTTTAGCTTCAAAAATATATTTCCTACCAAAGTACCATAAGGAAGGTTGCCCACTTAGATCTATTGTGTCCTGTAATCAGTCACCCACTGAAAAACTATCTAAATATATTTGTGACCTTCTAATACCAGCTTTTATAAAAGATGACCGTTTTGTAAAAAACTCTTTTTCCTTTGTTAAATTTATAAACAATAAAAACAGTGACCGGAATATAAGTGAAAATCGATTGATAATCACGAAATAATTAAAGGTGTCATCTCACATTTGAAGGTCTGCTCCCAATCTCATCTATCTATCTACTCATCTAAGGCTGTTCGAAAGTGCAAACAGGAAGATATAATATAAAAATCAGACGAATTATTACAATTTTAAAACGTGCAGTACGTATCTGTGCGCCGCAGTTAAATAATTTCTTAGATTAACAAACCAAGAACCACAGATCGCAATGCAGTTGTGGAAAGCGCAATGAAATGAAAGAAAAGAAGATAGAGATAGGCTGCGGTCCGGTGCAATATCCTATTTACATGATTGCTGTTGTTTGTTTTTCCGGATTTCTTGACTCGTACCGGCGCCTCCTGACCGTCTTATCTCGATCCCGCGGGAGACTCTGCCAATTACTTTAATGCAAACAGATACGAGACGTGATTCCGTGAGAGATTCCATTCCTTAAACATCAGTCTGGCCAAACATTAATGCAAGACGTGTTTTTATTTAAATTAATATATTCACCTATACACTTGCTTTGGGAAGGTATTAGCTTCACATTCCATTTAATAATAATAATGCGTTTAACGTCTATTTCTCGACTTGATGTCAGAACAGACGCCATTTGCACCATTACTATTTTCCATCTATTACACTTCTCGTTATTTCCTACATTTTTAAACTTCCACTTAATCAATAGCAATGGGCTAATGGAGGAATTTTAGGACATTAGGATAAAGTAGGCAAATTTTGAGAATAAAAGTTTGACTAGTAACCGGCCTTGGCCTTGAATAAAGAACCATCTCGATATTTATCTGGAATTATTGAGGGAAACAATGGCCGGTACAGGAATTACCGTTTCTCGGCGAGAGACAGCAGGAAAAAGTCCCAGCCACATCTGCCCCCACCAGGAATCGAACCCGGTACCTCCCGAATGCGAGTGTAGTGCTCTCACCACTACTCCGCCCCGCTCGGTCAAATTCTTTTTATACTTACTACAATAACTTTTATTATACATCAAACCTCTATTGCCGAGCGTCTATAATTCACAATAAATCAATCGGCACAATGTAATCCATCGAAGACAATATAATCAGATAGGATATTTTTATTTTTTACATTTAAAAATGTATACCTATGGACAAACTTCTGTGGTGAATTTTTCTGTCTTAGTGTGGCTTATATATGAATCTTTGTATAATAAAACGCGTGTCCACCTACTAATGTTTCCAAATATTTTATACCAGTGCTTCTCAAAATGGCAAAACCAGTGAGGGTAATGTTTTTGTCGCACTGTTTGAATTTTATTTTTTACATGTAACTTAAAATCAATTTTAGCAGTGTGAATAAAAAAAAATATTAAATTAAAAAATACTGAGAGATGCTGGGAGGCTGAAAATTTGGGATAATACGTCTATTTTGTGAAAAAAACCCAAAAAAAAAATATTAAAAAAAAATTTGGTCGGAAAATTTAAAAAACTATTATGGATCTCAACAACAGCGCCACCTACTAGGTCTACTATAGCTAAGAAAATTTTTTTTTATCAAAATCAGTCAAGCCGCTTAGGAAGATATTTATCTGGAATTATTAAGGGAAACCATGGGAAATCTCAACAAGATGGCCATTGGCCGGTGTAGAAATTACCGTTTCTCGGCGAGACGCAGCAGGAAAAAGTCCCAGCCACATCTGTCCCCGCCGGAATTCGAACCCGGTACCTCCCGAATGCGAATCTAGTGCTCTCACCGCTACGCCACCCCGCTCGGTAAAATGACTTTTATTATAACGTGATGTTTTCGGAAGACACATCGTAGATTTGTCCTTGCTTATCCCAGTTTGGAAAGCACTGGTAAAGTAACAATTGATTCATTAATATTAGGTATCGTGGGTTCATAATCGCATTATGATAAAAGCATTCATCCGTTGCTTGATAACGTGTTATTTTTATTGGACGACATTAAAAGCATCGGCATTAGCTCCATAGCCCTATTACAGATATTAGAGATACAAAACATTACAGGCTTACAGCACAGCTTACACATGTATGTAATATTGTAGCAACTAATACAGCTATCAAACTCTCCGACAGCTACGTTGGCCGGCCGTGAAATAAGACCATTAAATGCTGGAGTATCTCATTGGCGTAGAAAAATGTTGACCACAAAAAAAAATCTAAGTACTCCAATCCCGTGCAGCATAACATACCTTGTCCGAAAGCGTTGCATTAAAGCAACTTAAAAATTCCTTAAATTAAAGAAAAACGAAATGACATCCTCATCTTCTTTTAAAGTTGATTATAAAAATTATAGGATGTGTCGTCCAGTTTAGAAACTTAACCAATTACTATCTTTACGTTCTAGAATGTGGAAGATTAATTAAATAATCAATCTCTATTTGGATAACAACTCGCTGACGACGATAGTCAAAGGTCCTGTCGATTTTGAACGTGTTTTGAAATTTGAGTTTCAAACCAGTTCTGGTTCTGTTAGAAAATATGGAGCTGACGTGAAATTAGTTTCAAACTGGTCTTGTGCGATCGTGATTGCAAATCGAAAAGGAATTGCAGTTGCATAGTAGCATGCTGCGATTTTTTTCTGCAATGTAAGAGCAACCATCTTTTCCGATTCAGATTCAGTTGCGCTCGTATGCGAACAGAGAACTATAATCGATTGCAAATCGTTTGCACAACAGTTGCACATTGGACTTGCTGGATCATACATAACTTAGGTTATGGAAGAAGAATGTCTAAGGTTAATTCTATTAAAAAAGCAGTGCAGTATAGTGGTTAGAGCACTAGACTCGCATTCAGGAGGTACTAGGTTCGAATCCCGGTGGAGGCAGATGTGACTGAGACTTTTTCCTGCTGCTTCTCGCCGAGAAACGGTAATTTTTTGTATCGGCCATCTTGTTGAGGTTTTCCATGGTTTCCCACAATAATTCCAGAAAAATATCGGTATGTTTCCTTATTCAAGGCCATGACCGATTACCTGTCGAACTCCTATGCCTACCTTATCCTTATGTCCCACAATTCCTTCATTCGCCCATTGCTATCAACTAGTTGAAGTTGAAAAAATGTAGAAAATAACGGGAATGGTGTCTGTTATGACAAAGTCGAGAAACGGACGTTACAAGCATTATTATTATTATTATTAATTCTATTAAAAATTACAATCACATGAAAATAAAATTTACTAATTCAAGATTTGAATTTTATGAATTGACCTAACCAGTTAGATGTGCTGTCAATGCTTACGACGCTCATTTATCATAAGATACAGGTACGTGTCATATATTTGGTTTGTTTCATAATTCGTTACGATTCACCATTTATTGGGGAATGATGAGTAATTCATGCGCATAAAAATGCATAAGGAATCAGCTTAATGAAAAATAAAAAAGAAAACGTTTCAGTTTTCCTCGTTAACGTACGCCACTGTACATATTTTATAACATTTACTCTGGCGCCCTCTCAAGACAAGACCGGTGAGTACATAAGGCATCGCTGTTGGTGGTGAGTCTTCAGTTGTTTTAAAACGAAAGATACTCAAACAATTGATATCAACTATCCGTAAGTGTTTGATCTTGCCAATTATAACTAAATGTAGATAAAATGCAATCTTAAATGAAAAATATTGTCCTGACATATTAAATACAAGCATACTATAGTCGGATAGAAGGGCACATGCAGCACACATCTCACACAGTGTATAGTATACTAGTATACGCGAGCGCTCACACAAGGGATAGATGTTTCATATCAAAGATACATTTGAAAAGAGCACTGTTTCGTCAAAATTCATTTTTTTTTCGAAAATGGGAACATATTTAGATTTCAATAAAACTGGACATATTGACATTTACAATTTTATAGATACTGACACTGTTGTTAAATTTTTGCGCAAAATACTTTTAAGTAATACATGAAGAAAATATTTGAAGTTATTAGCTAATCATAAACTGTTTAATAACCGCTGTATTTATCCTTAAATACCTCTCTTTAAAATGTAAACATTGACAGTGAAAGCAGCGTGGCCTTCGTGTCCACTGTAAAGATTCGAACCCGTGCTTTGTGTCAATGCATTCATCCAGGCACTAAGGAAATAGAAATCACAGAAGGTGTTTGGTGGCCATTCCTTATTTGGTTACAAGTTTTGTTGATTATTTTTTAGTCAAGAGTGAATAAGCAATAAGTAAGCACTAAATTAACACTTGGAAGTCTGACATAACTTATAAGTCATTCATTTGTTCGTTTGGACTTCTCACCTATCTTTTATTATTATTGATTGGTAATGAAAGAAAGCCAATTGGAACTTCTAATATTCGTTATTAATTTGGGTAATTTTTTTCCATTCAACGCAACAGTACTTTATTGATATAAGTAATAATAGTGTCTTCAGAAAAGCTATTATATTTATTATCATATCAAGCAGATGATGAAATCGAATGCATTGTGTATTTTAAAATGGTTGAATCGTAAAAATTAATTCATGTAATTTAATTCTAATTGGTTATACGAAATTATATTAAGCTTGGTTTACAGTATGGTTGTGTTACTATTGATCTGACTTCAATGAAGCACACATATTTGCATAATTGCATTCTGATATTTTTTAGGAAATAAAAAGTTTATACTAAAATTGCTAGGAAAAAAATTGCAAGGTAAAAAAAAATTTTAATGATGGGAATAAATGCATTTTAAATTAAATCCGCTGCACACGAGGCTAGATTTGCCACTAGATTCCTTGCTAGATTTCACTACTAGTTTTCTAGCGCTGGTTTTCTTAATCGCTATTATGTGCTCGCTTCACACGAGACATCTTTACAAACTTGCTCTGAAGGTAGCGGTGCGCGCGCAGTGATAGAACGGTAACAAAAGTGGATGTTTATTGTCTCTGAACAGAACACACACTATGGCATAGTGTTTATTTGTGAGCGTTTGTTCATGTCGCCCACGTAATAAGATACTGCTTCCTGATTGGTTCTTGCTCATACCTAGCAGCGGATTTAGCAAGAAAAATAGCCCCAGTTTTAATTTTAAAAACTATCTTGTGAGCTAGCAGGCGAGCCCGCAGTTACGTCATTTCCAGCTTCGTATCCAGCCTACCGGCCAGCAGAAGTTCAAGCAGTGTTTCTATAGCCTCGTGTGGAGCGGCCTTAATGTGAGCTAAATTTATTCCACGCTAAATTTATTCCACACTAAATAAGTATTAATCTCGTTTTAGTCGTAAAAAAATTACACAAAAAGTTAAAAATAAAACCATAATTCACAATTCTTAAATCCATTAAAATTTGTGTCTATATACGAAAAACACAATGGCACTATTGGTTCTGTTTTTTGTCCCGTGATGTTTATCTCGGTAAATGTAAACACTATAATGGGCATGGCGGTAATGTCGTTAGCAGATAACAATCGCAGACCGTCTCCCATGGGGGCGAAGCACTGCAGAACACAGATTTGTGGAAAACAATGAGGTTTCCCGTCTGCCGACTTGGCGACTGCTGCGACCGTTTTAGCGTAAAAAGATCGTAAACTCGAGATACAAAAACTTGGCAGGTATAAAGGATCAAAGGACTCCTTTCCGTTTACTGTTTTACACAAATTCTCGTTATAACCACAAAATTTTAAAATCATCTATTTTTATGTCATTTTTTTGTGTCGGCTGTTGATCAATTCATTATTTTAAATTATCGTTATTATTTATGACTTGCTCATTTTGTCACTTTTGCGAAAAAATTAAAGTGTGTGAATTTGACAAATAGGAAATTAAATACAGTGTATTTAAATTTATATTTCTATGTAGCGGAATTGAAGAGACAGGGTATTTTATTGCGTTATAAAGAGTTTTCCGTTAAGCGGAGAGTAAAAGAAAACAGTATAATTTTACGAACAAGTGATTTTAATTTTGACTGAATTAAGTGAAAAAAATTTATATAACAAAGTTATGATCTGTTAATTTTGTTTATTCAACACGCGTGAGTAATATATAATTTCGGGGCCCTGCTAAATTCGGGAGAAATAATAAATTACTTCATGTTGAAATTGACGCGTAGAGTGCGAATAATGAGCAGAAACTGTACGATAATATATTACTGCACAGTTTCTGTACCAATAGGAACGCGGTAGCGATTTGTATATATGAAAACAGCATCGCAATTCAGCGAAAGTCAGAGCCATCTTGTGTGCATCGGGGGCGGTGGGTACGTCAATCAATGAAGTGATTTATTATTTCTCCCTCTTTTATCACTTATCAGGGCCCCGATTACATATTATTACTCATGCTAGTTGAATAAAGTTGTATGTGCGACTATTGATCGAAGGAGAATATTCCACTCATGTGTTACCGCACTCGCTACGCTCGTGCGACAAATTTCACGCTCATGGAATCTTCTCCTTCTCTCACTAGTCGCACAATATACTATTGTTTTTCTTTTTACATTTTTTTTACAGCAACCAAATGAACACATTTCTAAGAATCCCATTGTTGGGGTCTAAATAATGACTTATTGTCTCGCTATTGAGAGTGGTTGTTACGCTATATAGAGTGTTTCAATATATATGCAACAGTGTAAACCAAACAAAAATTAGCCATTTCTACGTTTTAAGGGGTTTTTCGTTAAATAGAAGTTCGCTATATAGAGTTTTCACTGTATGTTATTTTTGTGCAGAAGCCAATATTATAGTTTAAACAGGAATAGTTTGGAGGTTCATCAAGGGGGATGTGCTCAACTATTCCGGCACGGTAACATAACTGTGTCCACCGTGAACATAACAGTGAACAGTATCCATCGTGGACTGGTTTATTAGGCAACCGGGCCCAAGCTTTTTTTAATTCCAGTTTAACATATATAGGTACTTAATTTAGGCAACTTGTCCGCTAATAGATTGCTTAAAAAAATAATGTATCCGGAGGCTTTCATACTGCATAAGTCAGACGTTATCAGCCAAATTATTTCTTTAGTAATTTTTAGGAAATTTATATTGTTTTTTTTTCTGTTAATCTGGCATTGCAATATAATTTAATATGAAGAAGAGCTCTCTTACTATTGAATTAGGAATACAAAATTACAATTTTTAATTTTAGAGCATCTATTATTATTTCTTGAATGAACTCATCCCTCGACATAATAATATAAGTACCTGATACTTACACATTTATATCGTAACTAATAACTTAGGCACTTAGAGAAATGAATCTTTTTAAGTAAGCATTTTAGGACGAAGCACACGTACAGTACTGGACAAAAGAAATTTTATTATATTTTCAACTAAAAATATTAATCAAAAATATTCCATTGAACAAGCTATAATGCAATAAATTTGATTTTATAAAAATTATAATCAATTTTTAAACAGAACTTATTTTATTTTTAAAACAAATGAACGCGTGTACGCGCGTTAGAAGTTATACTTCTTTGGCCTAATTAAAAGCTAATTTTAAATTTGCATACAAATATAATAATAAAAGGACTGGTGCGTTTATACAGCACAACTTGAGAACTCTCGCATAAAACATGGTACGACAACTAGAATACCAGATATAGCCACGAGTTACAATACAGTTCAGTATTCCATCTGAACTCATTGCAATTACAGGAAAACTGATCGCGACGTTTGTCGATGTATTGGGACAAGTTATCCAACGGCTAAGTGAGAAAATTTTCGAGACTCGATCCCCATGATGGACGAACCATTTACATACCAACAAGTTTGTACGGAAGCCTCGTGCGTGAGTCCGACTCGCACTTGGCCGGTTTTAATATCAAACTTGTCGGACATATTCTTTTGCTTGATAGTGTACACTGTATACCCAAAGCTCTTGATTAATCACAATAACAGGTCATATGATAAGACAACATGGAAACTGACTTTAGAGACGATTACAATACCATCGGATGTTAACCCTGTGAAGTGTTTTAAACGTTTAAACTAATCAATCTCCCGTGAGTTATTATGATTCCTTACTACAACTGTATTACACTTGGTTCCTTATCCTGCGATGTCTACATAAACGGAGCGGACCACACAACACCAGAACAACACTAAAGTTATGTTGGACAAACTGCATTCCACTTGCTGTACTTTCCACTCGTCGCCACTACAAAGCCAATCATACTCCCAACCATACAATAATATTACAAAAATGATTAATAATAACAGATGCCATTCGCACCATTACTATTTTCCATCTATCCCACTTCCAGTTATTTTCTACATTTTTCAACTTCCACTTAATTAATAGCAATGGGCGAATGAAGGAATTTAGGACATTAGGATAAGGGAGGCAAATTTTGAGCATAGGAGTTTGACAGGTAATCGGCCATGGCCTTGAATAAGGCATCGTCTCGATATTTATCTGGAATTATTGAGGGAAACCATGGAAAATCTCAATAAGATGGCTTTCTCGGCGAGAGGCAGCAGGAAAAAGTCCCAGCCACATCTGTCCCCGCCGGAATTCGAACCCGTTACCTCCCGAATGCGAATCTAGTGCTCTCACCAATACGCCACCGAGCTGGGTTTCATTATACTTTCAAATTAGAGCTTATAATATCCTCTCCAAATTAGTTTGAGAGATTTTCAGGACTTTGAGAATTTTTAAAGTTGAATTTTAAATTTACGACCAAATGTTTAGCATTTTTCAGCTTTATACTTAAACATAATATACCGTAATTTATATCTGAGGAAGTTCCAAGCAGGCGGCCGAAATCTATATAAAATTCCGGTGTCGTGTTCGTATACCTAATTCTTTTCGTCCTAAACGGCTTAACCGATTTCGATTTTTTTTTTGTACTTATTGGGTCACCTGAATGGTTCTTAGCTATAAGCGTTGCTAATGAAATTAAAGGCTTTAAAGAGTGTTGCAACAGATTGATTACTGACAATTATTAAGTGCCCGATAAACAGTTTCTTAGATTTGTTCCATTTATCAATAATAATCACCTTATCAATATCTTCGATCTTGTATACGTTTCACAATCATGTTTCCACATTAGCGATTTATCCCAAAGATAAGAACGTGACAAAGTACATACGACAAAATCAATAAAGCTGATCAAGTGAACTGGATCAGTTGATATTTCTGACATACACATTTCATTGTTACTGATAACAATCATTACAAGAATTATTTATGTTTATTAATACTAATGCGCAACTTGCAACAATCACAATTGGTTATTTATATTTACGTTCGGTGATTAGAAATGCATAGAAAATTAGTTGACAAGGAGGTCGCGTCTTTTTATGACGTTAACAGAATTAGTCACAGTCTAACAACTTTTGTAAATTTCATGTGATCCGTTGCTTGAGATTTAAGTTTAATTCCTTTCAAATGGCAACTTATGCTGGGTTGCAGAAAGGATTGTCAAAAAATTTGATTTGACAATGACCTTAGATTGTGATTATGTATTTACAGTTTCCATACATCACGAGCAGTCTAATGTCGTATTCAAACTCTCTGTCATCTAGAACATTAGATTGTACTCACACAAAAACAACTGATTGTTTTACATAAATATTGTGAAAAATAATTTAGAGTGATGATGATCCTGTTTAAATATTAGAAGACTAGTGTGACCTGTGCGAATTATTCGCACTAAATAAGTATAATAATTATCACGTTACAAAATTATTTTTTAAATATGATTGCAGGTATTCAATTCGTTTCTAATTTTGCACACTGCTTATAACGTTCTTCTTTTTGTTGTATTACAATATGAAGCTCAGATGACAGATCGAAGAAATATTTTACTAAAATTGTCATATAGAGGCGCAAGTAGCAAAAGCGTTGAGCTAAGCCGACAGATGGCATCATGCAGCATTGCTGTGACGTTGTTCAGCGTTGCTCGCTGTTTCAAAATTAAAGCCGTTAGATGGCAGACGTTGTTCAGCGTTGCTGTATTTTAATTAATTTACAAAAACAAAAGCAATAATAAATTTTTTAGTTGTCGATGTCAGTAGAGCAAGCAATTATCTGTAAAATGATATATAATTTATGTGGAGAAATTGTGAGATTTTTTCTAAAAAGGGAGGCAAACATCTTTAACCTTAGCGTATTAATATATATGATTAAAAAATTTAACCTGGTGGTATAGGATCAATGAACTTAGCAAATACTGAAGATTTTTTTATTGCATAAAGTTTGCCGAAACGTCAGACAATAAAATGCAATAAAAAAACCTTCAGTTTTTGCAAAGTTCATTGATCCTATGCCACCAGGTTACATCCTTTAATCTTCTAATAAAAAAATATTGCTTTTAAAGCAAAATTTTTTAAACACATGCAGGTATATTGTATACAAAGTTTGAGAAAAATATCGATTCAGTCGATCAATTATTTTTAGAAAAGGGTCGATTTAAAATTCAACTATGCTCTGCATACGGAAAAATATGTGTTCAATATCTAAAGTCATTGTCAAATCAGATTTTTTGACAATCCTCTCTGCAACCCGGAATTAGTCTTTTTTATGCAATAAAATGATTGCCCATTATGTTATGTTAATTTGATTTATCCTTTTAAATTTACTGTTTTCGTTAATAGATAAAACTACTTTTAACACCAAAAAAAGATTTAAATATGAATGGAAATATATAAATTTTTTTATAATAGATTCTCCCCCGTAAATGTCCGCCTGTCTGTTAATATCTTTATCGCGTCTTACAAACACCATTATTAGCCTGTCCATAACAGAATTGTGTCATTTTATAATACCTATTCAGTATTCACTGTTTACCAAACAAGTAAGTCAAGGGTGAAGTTAGTTCTATTAAACTGTCAGATAAATTATCATAGAGTTTAAGCGATGTGTACCATTAAAAAAAACACGCCTGCCCAATACTCTGTAATAATACAGCGTGTCCAAGTAAATTCAAGATTGCCATGTAAAATAAACTATTTCCCCAACCTACGATTTAGTCCAGTAAAATGCGGTAGTTGGGTAGTTTTGAGTTTTTGATGAGATCGGAATCTTGAGTATTGGTGTACAGGTTCAACACAAACAACAGATAAAAAATCACAAATACCTGATATATTTTGTACAGGCAGCCGTTCTTTTCTGACGGTTTTACCTACTCATCTATAAATATAAAAATCTCGTGTCATAACTTTGGATGCGGTAATCTTCGAAATCACTGAACAGATTTCAATAACATTTTGTAAATTTGTCTTGATTGGTGCAACTTACACTATAGGATAGTTTTCATTAAAATATTTTGTACAAATTTACGGTGTTTTGTGAAAAAAACTGTTTTAGTAACATGCAGCAGCATCTCATAGAATTTACCCAAAGCTATTAGTCCAGAAGCAAACAAATAAAAAACCGGTTTTGGTACCAAATAGCAACATCTGATAGAATTCGCTTGAAACTAATAGTTCAGACGCAAATCTGGTAAAATTTGCTCAAAGCTATTAGTTCAGAAATACAGTTTGCAGAACTATATCGCACAAATCGACAGGAAAGAGAAGACCATAAACATAAACTTAATTATTTTGAAAAGTATTCGATGGTGATTTTATGTAGCTCTTATTATAGTAGTTATGGATTGGTCTTTACGAGATCATTGATGACTCTTAATGAGAAAAGACCGATGGACGCTGTATCTTGTCTCACCTTTTGAATCATCCTGTACATTCCAGCACCTGTATGTACCATGATGATATCTAATACATATGTCTAACATGCATTATGTATATACGTTTTGATATTATAATGTATGTACAGTAGTTATTATTATTATATATCCCGCTGGTCACGCAATCGGCCGAGAGGGAGTTGAAACCGGCGGACCCCCGACGGCAACCCCTTCGCTATCGTGGTCTAGTTTATGGTACCTGGCACACGGTAATACGTGCGTTACCTGTGCATGGTTAAATTTCACCTATCGACTGCCAAAATCACACGCTCAAATCCACAAACGAACGAATTGCAAACAGCTTTGAGGTTATACGTAAAAACACGAATGACTGCCGTTCGCGACTATTAGCTAAAATGTACCTAATAGTGTTGCTATAGAAACGACTTATAAACAACAGTTGATAGGTTATTTTTCATACTGCCGCCCGAACGTACGTACTACCCGCATCAGTGCGTGTAATCCCACCAATGCGTAAATGTTAGACTTTCTGCCTTACAATTGATGCCGAAAGTATGTACTTTCGATCGAGGTATGAAGAAAAACTGGATATTTCACTGTTCTAATCTAAATGACAAGTACTTGAAAATGGAACGTATCGAATAGGTTAATAATCTGTTTGCATTTTGAATATTAATTATTGCAGTGGAACGCACATTGTTGCAATGTGAAATGATAAATATGTGTATAAATTTGCATCCCTAGTTTAGATAAGATTATTTTATGTTTATAGGTTATAATTAATCAGTAACATTGCCTGTTCATTCAGGGCAATAGTTCTCCGTCATTTATTGGTGGACCAGATAGGGTATCAAATTTTTAAGGAACTATAATACGTAAGAAATGAAACACTAAATAAAATATTAAATGAGTCACTCAAATATTATTGCAAAAAACATTACTGTTTAACAACTTTAACTTGAACAATTAATAGAATAAAAAATTTAGAAATAAATAAAGGCTACTTGCGTGTTCATTTTGGTTAGCCATATTTTAACCCTCATAAAATTATGTTAACAAACAGGAAGTACTAAAATTATTTAGTGTAAAATTTAAATAATGAACTGTTTTATGCACATTTAAATCGAAATATTCATACCATCAGGTGATATAAAATTAATGATGGCAATAACATTTTACATATAATTACTTGAATTTAAATTATTTCAAGCAAGGGTAGTTCTTTTTGCCAGTATTTATTTATATTTAGGGCTTAAACTGGATTCGAAAAATTATTCAGCATGCATTAAACATCTCTTCAAAAGCGTATTAACGAATAACGAAGTTTTATTACCACTGCTACTTTCAACCAGGGGCGGATCTACGTAGGGACTAATAGGACTAAAGCCCTGGACTACCAAGTGTCAAGGGCTCAAAAAATATGAATTACTATGATAAATCTACTTTTAGCACTTATCGTATAGCAAAAAATTCTAAATATGTAGAATGATTATAATTGTTACTCGTATCGTAAGTGAATTTTGACAATTTTTTGCGTGAATATTATCCATTTTTCGTATGAATTTTTACATTTTTTTGGATGAATTTTGACGATTTTTCGGGTGAATTTTCTGATTTTTTTGGTGAATTTTGACAATTTTTTGGGTGAATTTATAATATTATTTGTTTAGTCAGGTCACCAAGTGTGAACTTTCATTTTATTGTTATTAAACATGAATTTTAAATCCAAATTTAAAGATTCTTAATCTAACAAAAAATGATGTAGGTATAGGTACGAGTTTTAATATTATTAAATTAAGAGCGAACTAGATCCCCCCCTAGCTTAAACTTTATTACTCATCTTAATTTTAAAATCGGAAATTTTTTGTAGTGTTAATCGAAATAATACAGAGCCTTAAATCAAAATATATTTAAACCATGCAGACGTCGTGTTGAATCTCTTATTTGTACTTCATTAACATCCCTGGGTCGACGTTCTGTACAAGTAAATTATCGGAGGTTCGATCACATCGGCCATTCATCATCGATTTATGCAAACATTGGACATAAAAGCAAAACATTGATATATTGAAAACATTGACCATCAATGCACTCGGGTAGAGAAAACTTAACGAGCAACCTGTTTGCAAGAGACTACTGCAATCACATATTAAACTTATATTGGGAAATGTCTATCATTGGAAAATTGGTTACATTTTCATTAGTAATTTTCCTCACGCGCGTTGTTCTTTGTATTCTCGCGACTTTTGTACACGAAAATGCAACAAAATATACAGAGTTAGTAATTTTATTCATAAGTTGGAAAGACTTTAAGCTTTTGCAAGTTTCATGGCCCGATTTCACGAAATGATTTTCCAGTTCAAAGGTTGACGACCAGATCACGAGTTGTATCTTCAAAAGTTACACACGACAAAACCAATCGAAGTCTAGATTACCAAAGTTCACGAGTTTTCAAATATTTCAACTACCGCGATGCAAGAAATTTCAGAAGTTCTCAAAATGTATACAAATGTAAGCGTTCTAGGAATAATCGTTTTCCTACATATAAATTAATAAAGGTTTACGGCAATGGAACACACACAATGTTATCCCATTCGGAACCCAAAGAAATGGTGAGACCTCTGGTGAGAAATGCGCCGAACTGTCCTAAGGGGGGTTTTTTACAGGTAAACTATGGAGGCATAAGGTAAACATTGAATTAGAAAAGCATTATGGAGGCTTGGTTAGCCTTCATTATGCTTTTCTAATTCAATGTTTACCTGTCAAAACCCCCCCTCAGGACAGTTCGGCGCATTTCTCACCAGAGGTCTCACCATTCCTTTGGGCTCCAAATTTTGATCGCATCAATAAGCACATCAATCAGAGGGTAAAGAAGTGGTTAATAGAAATACTTAGCGGTAAATCTTGCTTGTCAACTTATTACTTGAATTACAGTGTAATTACAGGCATTTTAAGGTTTAGACAGGCGTGCGGCCGGCATTGGTCTGAGACAGGCATTTTCAAATTTCGCGCCTATTGAGAAAAATAATGTCCTCTGACAAATATCAATAATAAACATCCTTCTTCATTATTATCTGTTGGCTTTTACTTATTACCTATACAGCGTTTTGCTTTAGACAGGCATTTTTCTTAAAAATCAGGCATTTTAGGTACCATAGACAGGCGTCCCTCTATTTACATATGGTAACCCTAATACATTCAAGGGACTGTGCACTTTGTGGCGTTATTGAGAGCTATCGTTAAGAGTATTCGTCCCTGCAAACACCCCCTGCACCCTTCATCTCAAATCTTTTCCCCTCGCCTAAAAACGGTTCGCGCTCTCCCGACGCTATTTTTAAAGCTAGAGGGTTCTGGTAAACGCCAAATGAAAGACAAAGAATCAGACTACAGATCCTTCAGGCGAATTTTTTGAAAAACCGTTTCGCCTACGTGTGAAATATTACGTAACTTATTATTTTTTTCAAAAGGTTGTAAGTTTTTTCAGGAATTTTTTTTCAAAAAATTCGCCTGAAGGATCTGTAGTCTGATTCTTTGTCTTTCATTTGGCGTTTACTAAAACCCTCTAGCTTTAAAAATAGCGTCGGGAGAGCGCGAACCGTTTTTAGGCGAGGGGAAAAGATTTGAGATGAAGGGTGCAAGGGGTGTTTGCAGGGACGAATACTCTTAAACGGAGAGAAGAAATAATCCATTAATATTTTTTACTATAATATGTATTTACTCATAATATACAAACTTTACAATTGACCAAGAAACATTCATACTATCACAAAGCAGCTGATCTAAATATATGAAAGATAATCCCAACAAACAAAAGAACGAATTTCTTAGAATCTTCGGTACGCATGATGCCGACAACAAAGCCACAAAATAACAATCAATCACTGTTTATTGCTTAATGATGACGTACTGTTGTCGTTATTTACAGTGTATCATTGTATGAGCAACAAGGTAAACCAACTAGAGTTAAGTAATTACGACGCTTTAAGGAGTTTGTCGTTATATCCAGTGACGTTAAATGGAGTTTACGCACTGTATATAAAATTAAAATCAGAATTAAGCACATACTAAATAATACTTGTCTGGTGTCTACATTTATGAGTCTTTGGATAAAGAATGTCTTAGCCAGATTTCATTAAAATCTGACATTATTCGCAGAATAAACAAACCGAAATACTAAACATTTGAACAGGAACTTTTCACAAATCTCGCTCAATCGACCAATAAAAAAACAGATCAACTAATTTCATAATATTCGCTCAATCGACTGATAAAAAAACAGGTCAACTAATATTTCTATTTACAATGACAGTGTTGTATTCTTGAGAAGACCAATGCCGGATTCAGAGGTCTGGAGGCCTCGGGGCAACAAAGGAGTGGAGGCCCCCTGGCCCCAAATTATTTTCCAAATAAAATAAACAATTTTTTCAGTCGAGTTTTCCAATAAATAATTTATTGTGAAACCAAGTATAGATTCTTTTATTATTTAACAAATATATTATAAATATAATTGGAAACAAGAATTATCTGAAATTAAATTTTAGCGTTAACGAACGGAACCTTCCGAGATTTTTTCACCGAAAAATATCAAAGGAAAAGTTGTTTACTAGTCTGAATTTGAATTTCTTTTCGCGAAGACTCTATTGTGGGGGCCCCTCTTTTGTGGAGGTCCCGGGGCTATAGCCCCGGTTGCCCTCCCCTAAATCCGACCCTGGAGAAGACGTTTTCAAAATCAATTTTGTGAACATCTGTGCAACAAAAACACATTCCATGATATGTTTTCTTCTCTTTTTGATATAATATACACAGCACTACTTTCTCCCGACCAATTTTTAAATTTAACTGAAACTTCAATTCTGTACGATTCAATGATTCCTTCAGATTCTGTTAGCATCACACATGAACCCGACATGACACACACAAGCGCACAACTTGCACGCTCTGCAGGTGTCTTTCTCTCGTTTTATCTCTTTCTATTATTATGAAGACGTCAGTGTCGCAGGGAGCGTATGGAAAGTGAAAAGGTAGTGCACACTTAATGTAGCTTTATAGAACTGGTAGTGACATCAAAGTAGAGGTGTCACTATCTATCAGGACAATCAAACTTTATAAAAAAAAACAGTTGGAATGTTCATTTTTCGAAATGATGCTTGAAATTTTCTGTAAAGTTAAAAGACCGCGCACACTTGTCAAGCATAACCCTGCACGACCAGCACAGCACAAACCTGCAACATGCACGATCAGCATAGACCAGCACATTTTAGTGCAAGTTTCGTAATGACATTTTGCAGTTTTCAAGTAGTTTTATCAATGTAAACGACACATTACTAGCTTACTTGATCGGTCCAGCTCGTACCAGTCGGTTCGTGTATGTCGACTGGCCGGTTCTTTAATACACACACAGACGCTATGACTTTAGCTGTTGAGCGTCTATATTCTACAATCTATCTATCGTCGTAATTACGACATTAGGTATAGGCTGTATGCACTAAGCCTACTAGCGCCGCTAGTGGGTAATAGAGAACTATATAACTCACTTTTTAAGGAAATAGCGACATGTTTCTATGGTGATAAGTCAAAAACTTTAGTTGGCCATGATGTGTGAAGAAAAAGGTAATACGGAAAACTGCTGTTAATTTTATAGAATAGAATAGAATATAAATTTATTCATTACAGTGACAAAGGTATGTAACAAATCATACAATAAAATTCAGATTAATCATTAAATAAATAGCATAACATAAAAGGTACGTGAGAATTATATACTTATTAATTATGACGTACAATATATAAATAACTAATTTGTTTACACTGACAGCGTAACTTCAAATTATGGCGCAAATGATCTTTATTTTACTTAAATCGCCATCAGCGCAATAGCCCGGAACACAATAAGCACTTCCAGATCGCCTAGTTATGCCCGTTTTCTTTGTAATTATTTTTTTTTTATAAAATTATAACTAAGTATTTTCACTTTTTATAAACATTCCTCACTGACATACGGAAAATTTGAGTTTGGAGTTTCCCCTAGTGCTCACCATAAACGCTCGCATCGATAAACTCCGCCGTCTTGCACATAGCCCATACAAACAAATTATATATTAGGTTACAAAGTCAATTTGCTTCAAAATTTCGAAACAAAGATCAAATGACATTTTCCGCTAAATACGAGTCGTCGTCTCAAAGTCGTGATCCGCTCTCTACGTTTGTCTCATATCAGAAAAATAAATGGCATGTGAATTTTACTTTTTACATTATAGATCACGACTGTTGGATTTTCGTCTGCATTGCCGTGACGAGAACAGTTCCAGGTCTGCCAACATTTTCACTTGATCTCTGCAGTTCTACCAACAACGTAATCTGAATGCAAGTTCAACATTTAACACTGATTTCAAGTATAAAATAATAATTTGCATATTTTTTTCAAGCCATTGTTCGCAAAAAAACTTTATGAGCGGTGATCGTAATTTTCGTGCTGTATAAAGTTAAAGTTCGTATATTTGACTGACTGATTCAATTAATTGTGGTGTTCAGGAGAAAATTTATTCTTAAAAAATTATTGCAAAAAACATTTTGAGAAGTAAATGTTAGAAATTAAAGAAAAATCATAATTTATGGATAACAATTATTGTTATCCATAAATTACTCAAACTCCTTAGGAGCCATTAAATATACGTAAGCTAAAAATGGGAGGGAGAGGCCCGTAAAAAATCTCACCCAATCTCATGTAAAGGGAGGGAAGGTCAATGAAAATTTCATGTCAACTTTTTAATTCAGGGAATAATATTATATAATAAATACGAGAAGGAAAAAATTATGGTAGCGAGATGAGTGTGTTAATACGCACACATTGTGATGAAAAACATATATCGTTCTCTTCGTTTTAATGAAGGGAAGTGCACAATATATGTTTCATCACGATGAGTACGAATTAACACAGGTAAAATCGATTCCAGATAAATCCAAATAGGAACCTCAATGATGTTCAAACTTAAAAATTTAATTAATTACGATCGAAATCGAATATAATTTAAAATTATAGAGTAAATCTCAAATGAGGGGGGTGGGGGTCCAAATTTAGAAAAAAACATCTCACGTCATTCTGTGACGTCCGTTTGTGTAAACAATTTTCGCTTGCAATATGCAAGCATAATAAAAATACTGTGACGGTCAGTATAGGTATTATATTATTACTGCATATTATAATAATTTTTAAATGTGTATTTTTACGACTGTTAATGGTATGTTTGTTGATTTTCAATCGGTTTATTGCAAGAGCTGTAACAATCTTTTTAAAAAGCAGTCTTCTAGTTTAATGCACTGTCCGAGTATTGAAATAAGGAAACTGATACACGTTATTATAATATTCAACTACATTCTACTGACTCGATTTGCATAGTAATTATTTAATGAACTGCTTTAGTATTACTAACTGATGGACTGTAGCTTTCTGACTGTGCGCGATATGAGAGGATAAACAATTGTTACTCTAAGGTTAACTGAAATATAAAATTCGAAATTGCCATAGATATTTAAAAAGAATGATTCGAAAAAATGCGTTATATTTTTTTCAAATTAAATGCGGCGAAAAAAATTTCACTCGTAAATAAAATCATGCACAAATAATACAGGCTGATTTTTAAGTTGTCTTCTTTTTCAACTGCAGCGTGTAAGTTTTAAGTAACTTTTTTTATCGAAACTCAAAAATGAAAGAAAAACAGGCTTTCAAAGTTTTAATCAATTTTATCAAATTTTGAGATCGGTCTTCGCGCAATGTTATGTCACTATGGAAATATGTTATGTCATTATCAAGTATTCACAGAAATTGTTCGAACCTCAATAACGTTCAAACTTAAAAATTTAATGAATTACGACCACTAGTAATAATAAATATACCAGAGTGTTACAGCTCAAAACAAAAAATCAACACTTTCAATTCTGGAAATCTGCTTCTGTCCATGATTTATAAATCAGATCAATTGGATTTAAAAAAACAGTATCCTCAACACCTAACCTTAAAGATGTCAAAACATTTAGGTTCGAACGCAACTTCAAAGAAATTTTCATAGATGATCAAGCAAAGATTAATACAGAACAGTTTAATGCAGGATACGCCACTTCCGTGACATCTCACCAAATTATTCTAGCAAAATATGTGTTCCTTATGTCGCTTAGTCCATATTTACGCTTGTTTTATGTTTATGATTCGGGTCGTATTTATTGTATACCTATACCTATTTGTATGTGTATAAGTAATTGTGGTTAACATAATATTACTTTGAACTAATGAATCGATGGTTTGATGATCTTTAAACACTATTATTACAATAAATGCAAGGTCGTGATCTATTTGTTTTTATGTTTATTGTGTCTATTGTATATTATTATGTTTTGATTCGTCTTGTTTTTATATATTTTATTACTATAGTACCTATACGTTCTTAAAAAGTCTAGTGTGATTTTTTCGAACGTTCACATTATTTAACACAGTTGGAAGTGATCTTACTCAAAACTGAACTGTCAATTTTTTAAAATTAGCTTTAAATTACTATTTTATACGAGGTACAAACAAAAAACGTAGTATGTGTCCTGTTCATTATATTATGATTCGGATGACTGGTAAACTCGCGGTGTGTCGTTTCAACATCATATCACCTCTCGATAGAATATCTTCATTCACAAACACGATATATAAACTATTATACTATTTTAAAAAATCGAAAACAAAAACTTACAGAGAATAGGTATAAGTAAACGAATTCTATTGGGACTTGACAAGGACGAAAGTTAGAGCAAGTATATAATGTCGAATCCGCCATTTTATATATAGGTACTAGCAGCATGAAAAATGTAATGTGCTAGCTTACGATTTAAATTTCTGTCACAAGATTTCGTATCGTTGTGTCAAATCCCATCACTGAATTTTTAAAATTAACAACACATTTGTATGTAATTTTTGACGAAAATATAAAATTGATTAATAATTAATTGGTTATTTCATTTATTAAATAGCAATACGTAAATTTATAATTTCGTCTCGTTTCGATGAGAAGTAAGCAAAACACGTCGATTTTTTTTTATTTAAAAGGACCGAATCGGCTTCTATGGCCATTATCGCGTAAAAATTTACAAATGTAAATGTACATAGGCATGATAATAACGTCGAAATTTAAAATAATTTATATTTGTGTTTTGCTTATCTATTGTATAAAATTCCCGTGTCACAAATTTGGCCCCGCTAATCTCTGAAACCACTTAACAGATTTTAATGAAATTTTGTAAATGTGTCTTGCTTGGTGCTTACACTATAGGATAGTTTACATTAAATATTTTGAACAAAATTACGGTGTTTTGTGAAAAAACTGTTTTAGTAACATGTAACGACATCTGATAGAAAATACTCAAAGCAAGTTCAGAAGCAAACGACAAACTGTTTTACTACCAAGTAGCGACATGGGTTAGAATTCGCTCAAAGCAATTAGTTCAGAAGTAATACATATTGCAGAATTATATCTATCGCGCCCGGGTGAAACCGGGACGGACCGCTAGTATTTATAGTTTTGGCCGAGCTTATCTCCGAAAGCACTAGACCGATTTTAAAAGAAATTTTGTAAATGTGTCTTGCTTGGTGCAACTTGCGCTACAGGTAAGTTTCTATTAAATATGTTGTACAAAGCTTTCTCAAAAAAACTGTTTTAGTAACACGTAACGACATCTTATAGAATACACTCAAAGCTATATTAGTTCAGAAGCAAATCTGGTAGAATTTGCTCAAAGCTATTAGGTCAGACACCGGGCCGCAAACGAAATACATTTTAATTCAGAATTATATCTATCGCACCTGGGTCAAACCGGGACGGGCCACTAGTATTTTTATAAAATGTAGAATATTTTTGGTAGTTAAAGCGTTAAGAAAACATATTCAGTTGATTTATTTCTGTGTATATATTTTTTCCCTATTTCACGGTTGTGTCTAGATTCTGACAAGACAGTCGATTTGATAAGCGAATCAAAAACCGTCAAACAAAACAATACGTCTAATTACTGACCAGATCCCATATATGTATCTTCTATCTGCCCACAAAATGTTCATCGGACCCTTGGCAAAATTGCCTGCAGCTCGATAACTAAACAGTGGCGTATAACATGCAACAATCAAAAAGCATGCGACCTACGTATTTCTAATACAGTAACGCGTATGGCCGGCGCACCGGCTGAGGTAGGTCCGATCGTTCGAAACTTGAATCGGAGCTTGCGTACCCCAGACAACGTGCAGGACAGTACAGAAATTGATTTTTTTTCATACCTCGATCGAAAGTACATACTTTCGGCATCAATTGTAAGGCAGAAAGTCTAACATTTATGCATCGGTGGGATTACACACATTGATACAGAAAGCAAGTACGTTCGGGCGGCAGTAAAGAAAAAATCACCTATCAATCAATATCAATCAATATAGCAACCATATTACATTTTAGCCAGTAGTCGCGAACAGCTGCCATTCGTGTTATTATGTATAACCTCAAAGCTGCTTGCTTGGAATTTATCTGTGTTTTATATATAAATAATTCATAAATAATTAATTAATTAATGTATTTAATAAACGTACTTACGACCTAGGTATGAAGAAAAATAGTATACACCAAACTGGCCGAAAGTTTGATACCTTGCACTGCGCGTCATGATGTCCTCGGCTCGCAGTGTGTCCATGGCGAGCAGTGCAAGAATATCAAACTTTCGGCCCGTGTGGTGTACACTATGTATACCTAATGAGGTTTTGTTTACGTTCAGTGAACTATTCATAAACTCGATGGACATACTCGTATTTTTAACTTCCCGCTATAAAAAAAAAATCAAAAAATCGGGATCCCGATTTTCAAAAATCGAGTTTTCGTCATATCTTGACGTTTTGAGGTCCTGGGAAAGCTATTCTGACTATTTTGGCGATGATGTCCGTAGGGCTGCATGTGTGTGTGTGTGTGTGTGTGTGTGTGTGTGTGTGTGTGTGTGTATGTATGTAAGCCTCTTATATCTTTTGAACGGAGTGTCCGATTGAAACGCGGTTTGCGGCATCTGACGTGCCATTGGTGAACTTAGATTTACTGAAAATTTGGAATGATTCGTTCCAATAAATTTGGAGATATCTCAAAAATACAAGTTTCAAATATTTTTAGAAATTTGTTTTTTGGAAATATATTTTCTAAACTAGTAAACCGATTAATTCCAAAATCTAATCACCTCTTCTTCTTAAAAAAAACTGCATCGAATTCCGCAAGCCGCATCAAAATTGGTTCATTTGTTTACGAGATATCGTGAACGAAAAATTCGTAAGAAACTGTTTGAGCTCGAAGAGCTAAAAAATAAACTTCTTGCTATATTTTATATGTTTTTGAGCGTTTCGAACTCGAAAATAGCGGGAAGTTACAGGGATAGCCTGCAGGGTCAATCTCATTTTCAAAATTTTTTACTCCGTAAACTATTAAACGAAAAATGATAAATCGTTGGTCTAGGATTTGTTTTTAGGCTCCGCCATGACATTTTGAACAAACCGTAACACAATAACACAAAACATGAAGTAAAGCCTTCAGCACCAGAAGAGATGTTTGTGTTTTAGGCCGCGTATCTTCATGGTTCTGACAGGACTCTGATACCACGCTGGGTGCGTGTAGAGCGTATACCTTCTCAGAAACTGTGTCGATCAATACCGGGATTTGTTTTCCATTATTATAATATACTGAATCCATTTGGGAAATAAAGAAATAACCTCTTCTACAAAACACATACAGAAGTGACAAGTAAAAAAACGAAAATAAATTCATTTTATTATTGAAATGAATTTCAGCAAAATTCAGTATTTAACCGGTAGAATGCTACGCGGCGCAAAAGCGCTGCGACCGTTTGTATCGAAAATTGCGGCGCAGCGCAAAAGCGCTGCGAGTTTCAGTTTCAGTGTGTTTTTGAGCTATTTTTTTTAGATTTTTTAATTTCTAAAAGAAATAAAATACAATAATATTGATATTATTTTATGTTTAATAAACAATAAACATTTTTTCTTTATAATGCAAAAATAATAAAATTGATTGATATTTGTCTAAATTAGAGTGTTTTATTTGACACCAATATTTTTTCCTCTAAATTAATCAATATGCTTATAGCAATTTTCATTTATTTTTGCCAAAATTGCTTAGCACTAGAACGGTTAATTCACAACAAACGCATTAGATACCTTCGTTCTTAAAAGCTTTCTCTTAATTTAAAATTTAAAAAGTGTATTCATTTCATACGGCTGAGTTTAGACGCCATATTATGATGACGTCAAAGCTGGACCTACCCAGTACATCACTTTCGCGCATAGATAAAGAGATGTATATACCAGTTATATATAATTAAAAGACTAAAGAACCTGCAGTGGGCGTGGTTCAACTACAGACAGCCAATCAGCTGAAGCTGTCTTAACGATGACGTTTCTCCTCCACTCAGTGGTATAACGGAACTATTCCATGTATAAAATTAATTGAAAAATACAACTATTCCGAATTTTTTTCATGTAGAAATTGCTTCTAAAATATTCTCAAAAAAATTGTTTTATTATAGCTATTAGTAACGTAGAATCTAAAGTTAAAACTGTGGCACCTGTTCCGTTAAAAATGGATTTTTCTCATAAACACTTGATCAATGTTTTTATTTATAATTAATTCCTTGTATTCTACATTGGATCTATGCTTTTATTTATAATTTGCCCTGTATTCTACATTCTGTATTTATAAAAGGTGCAAATTTGACAATTTCAATTAATACACAATTAGACTAAAATTAAATTTGCTATTCAACATGTACATATTGTAATCTTATTAAATCAAGAATTAGGTTTCTTTTTTTTAAATAAAACAATATATTGTTGCTTACCTTTCCATCAGCTTGATCTTTGACAGTCTGCAATAATTGGGAAGCCGGGATGCAAAATTCTCGTTCAAATCTGGCGATGTTCCCCAGATACTCGCAGACGAGTAAATCTCTAGCTTGACGCACAAGGAGAGGACGCGTGCGAGAAAAGTTCACGTACAGCGGACCAAGGAGGCGATCGACCAGGCTCGCGACTTCCGAGACACTCTGGAATAAATAAATTTCATTTTATTTTCATTCAAATTTAATAACTCTTATAAATAAAGCATACAAAAAAATTCCAGCCAGTTGGGCGACGGGACTATTCCACCTTCAAAAATGTTGACATTTGATTATAATAAAGAAAATAAAATTTCTGATATCGTGTGAGGTGACGCGGGTAATGGCTAGTATTCAATATGATATTTGCTATTCGTTGCCATGGTTACCAACATAATATGTTCAGGTCATGTAAAAATTATTAACGAAGTGGCTAGTCGTACGACTACCGTATGAATAATAGGTATATAATTAATCGTACGACTACTGTATGAATAATATATAATTACAAAGCTATCTTGACATACTCAGTTAGGGTGTAATAAGTAGCGTACCTGGCTCTCGCCCAAGAGGCCCGGGTTCGATTCCCGGTATCGGAATGAGTTTTGTTTTTACTTTTTATTTTTTTTTTTCACTTTGAGACTACAACTTAAAACTCACATTTTCATGAAGATTGAAAACCACCGCTTTTTTTGATAAAGGGGTATGCAAATTGTCTCGCAGTGAAACGGGAAGGGGCAAATGTGGAGTTTTTAAAAAAACAATTCCGGGGTGAACGATAAAGGGGTATGCGAATTGTCTCGCAGTGAAGCGGGAAGGGGCAAATGTTGAGTTTAAAAAAAAAAAACAATTCCGCGGTGAACGATAACGGGGTATGCGAATTAGATAGTTAATTGTTTGAAAAGAACTGCGTTTTCTAAAAAATGTATATTTAATTGACAGTCAATTAAATATATATTTTTTAGAAAATCAGTCTCAAAGTGAAAAAAAAAATAAAAAATAAAAACTAAAATCAAACTAAAATCAAACGTCGTAAAAATAATTGTATTTCTACGTCACAGTGTAATAAACACTGTTTAGTGCAATACAATATGGTGCCTAAATGTTAATTATTTTGACGTTTGTGTGTGAATTTATTTAATTTCAGGCGTATGTACAATTTTTTTTCTTGAAATAAAATTATTACAGTACCCGTACGAATAATTATATATTATTCATACAGTAGTCGTACGAATAATTATATATTATTCATACGGTAGTCGTACGACTAGATGCAGAAAATTAATCAAAGCATGCCGAACTATTTTATTTCTGACAGATCCATAAAACAAAAGAGCGGCTGATTTTTTTTTATTTTCAAAATATTTCCGAAATTATAAAGTTTAGAAAAAAAAATTTTAACAAAACTTTCTTGAAAAAATAAATAGAATAATAAGCCGTTATGAAAAGTATACCATTATTATATAAAAAACAGTGTTATAGCATATATTATCTCTTCTGTGCATGCGCCGATTTTCCCTAAAAACAATAGTGCTCTTCACGTTTGCATACCAAACATCCTCCCAAAATTTGGTTTCAATCCGCTCGTCCGTTTGACCTGTATCGTGTTGACAGACTTACAGACGCACAAAGTTTTTTCAAAAATATGTTTTTTTGAATTCGAGGGACCTCAAAACGGAAAGTATAGTAAAATTTTTGAAAAGTGATTTTTGACACAAACTAGTAGGTACTATTCCCCACTTGTGGGTTGGAATGGTAAAGTTAGTATCAAACAAAAAAAAAAGGAATTTTTAACTCATCTATGCTAGATAACAAATCCTGAAGACTTCCAGGTTCCAGATATTCACATCTATACTAATATTATAAAGAGAGAGTGCGCATTTTGTGAGTCTGTGTGTATGCGGATCAATCAATCTTCAGGGTGGACATAGGCTATATATATTATCCCGTTAAAATTAAAGCGCTTTACGTGGAGACCAATTTGGCAACGTAAAAAACGGTGGCAATCTACAAACCGTAATTGATAAAAGTATTAAATGACTTTTAGATTTAAATAAAAAAAAACCGGTCAAGTGTGAGTCGGACTCGCACACGAAGGGTTCCGTACACTATGTACTTTTTAAATACTTTTGTAAAAGAAACAAGAGAGGCGCTATAACAATATGTAACCAGTGGGAGTATACAAGTAGTTCAAGAATTTCAAGGCGTGAAATTTTACATAATACACCCCGGCGTTTTTATATTATAAACACTTTTTTTACAAAAATTTCTTGTAGAATAAAATAATATAAAGTTTTGATAAATATACCATTATATCAAATAGCAACGTTATGGCAAATATCTCTGTTGCGCATACGCCGATTTCCCCAAAAAAAAAAATACAAAACTTTAGAATATTAAACCATTATGAAAAATATACCATTATTATATAAAAACAATGTTATAGCACATATCTCTTTGCGCATGCGCCGCCTTTCCCCCTATAACTTTTTACAAAACTTTCTTTTAAACCATTATGAAATATATACTATTATTATATAAAACAACTTTATTGCATATATTTCTTTTGCGCATGCGCCAATTTTTCCCAAAAAATTTACAAAACTTTTGTAAACATAGATAGAATAATAAACCGTTATGAAAAGTATGCCGTTATTATATAAAAACCAGCCTTATAGTATATATTTCTTCTACGCATGCGCCGATTTTTTTCAAAAATTTATTTTACAAAACTCCTGTAAAACAAAATAATAAGCCGTTATGAAAAGTATACTATTATCTTATAAAAACAACATTATAATATATATTTCTTTTGCGCTTGCGCCGACGTCTCTCAAAAACAATAGGCCTCTTCATATTTGCATATCAAATATCCTCCCAAAATTTGGTTTCATTCCGCTCATCCATGGTGTTGGAATGGTAAAAAATGTCAAAAATGACGTTTGCATCTGTCAAAGCAATATGTTCTAATAATTAAAATTAGTTATTCAAATCGTTAACTCAGAAGGCGTTGCATTTTCACAAAATACTAATGTCAAAAGATTTGAAATGACATTCGTTTTTGAACAAATGCAATCTTTTTTTTTTAAGACAAAACATACGCAATTTTTAAATTCCCATAGTACAGTATGCAACAAACGAAGACAGACGATCCCCGTGTATGTATGGATTAGACAAAATTGAATTTATACATTTTATTTCTATATAAAGCTGTATAAAAAAGTGTTTCGACGAATTCTGTTATACAAAATCTATGTAAAATGTTCTGCTCTTTCGTTTAAGACAGGTCTCGAAACGATCTGATTTAAATTGAGCGACTTATAAGCAAAAAACTGAATTTGCTCCTCTTTGGGGAGTTTTGGGGGTTTTTTAATTATTTGTTGTTCTAGCGGCAATAGAAATACATACTCTGTGAAAATTTCAACTCTCCACCTATTACGGTTCTTGAGATACAGCCCGCTGACAGACAGACAGACAGACAGACGGACAGACAGACAGACGGACAGCGGAGGCTTAGTAATAGGGTCCCGTTTGACCTTCGGGTACGGAACCCTAAAAATGACGTTTGCATCTGTCAAAGCAATATGTTCTAATAATTAAAATTAGTTATTCAAATCGTTAACTCAGAAGGCGTTGCATTTTCACAAAATACTAATGTCAAAAGATTTGAAATGACATTCGTTTTTGAACAAATGCAATCTTTTTTTTTTAAGACAAAACATACGCAATTTTTAAATTCCCATAGTACAGTATGCAACAAACGAAGACAGACGATCCCCGTGTATGTATGGATTAGACAAAATTGAATTTATACATTTTATTTCTATATAAAGCTGTATAAAAAAGTGTTTCGACGAATTCTGTTATACAAAATCTATGTAAAATGTTCTGCTCTTTCGTTTAAGACAGGTCTCGAAACGATCTGATTTAAATTGAGCGACTTATAAGCAAAAAACTGAATTTGCTCCTCTTTGGGGAGTTTTGGGGGTTTTTTAATTATTTGTTGTTCTAGCGGCAATAGAAATACATACTCTGTGAAAATTTCAACTCTCCACCTATTACGGTTCTTGAGATACAGCCCGCTGACAGACAGACAGACAGACAGACGGACAGACAGACAGACGGACAGCGGAGGCTTAGTAATAGGGTCCCGTTTGACCTTCGGGTACGGAACCCTAAAAAAGCATCCTGTCCAGATAATATAAGCAGGCATTACGTATTCGTAACTGACTAATGAACTAATATTATGTGGTAATATAATAAATAATTAAGCATACCTAAATAAAAATTATTCGTGCTGATTTTCCTTTTTTAAACGAGAAAATCTTTTCAACATTGAATTTTTAAAATTTAAAAAAGTATTTCTAATAAATATTACTTTATGTGTATAACTTCAAAAAATATTGGAAATTCTGAATACATGCATGTGAACGCTGTTACACAATATTATATATCTTACATAATTCATCATCAAAGCAAAATTAAACAAGTATTTCACAGTGAATGTAAACCAACTAGAAAATTTATTTCAATTTGAAGCCCACACTTTACTTCAAATTCAAAGAATGTGGGTAAATGATACATAACAACAGCTACGGAATTGCTTTGATGTTACACTTAAATAAATCAAACCATTACATTCTAATGTGAAAGAAGAATTTCAAAACACAGAAAGGGTGAATTATTATTTAAATTTTTTAACTCATATTGATTTTCTTTTTTAATTATATAAAAAAGAAACAAGTTGACCTTTATTATAAAAAAATTTAAAAAAACTATGTTCAATTATGAATTAATTAAAAACAAAAATACACCGTCAAAAGACAAAATATTGTAAGGCCTATGGGGGAGATTGAACCAGTGGCTTTCACGTTATTAGCATGACGCTCTAAGCGGCCAGTTGGTCGACAGTTCGTACCCCACATATACCCATTTGTGAACGTATCCGTGTCACTTTTTCGTTTCATTTATTTTACTCCCCAAATCGTCGAGATACCCCACAATAAGTTTCAATTGAAATACACGTGGTGTATTACAGCACAAGGGCCGAAAGTTTGATATTCTTGTACTGCGCGCCATGATGCTCTCAGCTTCGCGCAGTGCAAGATATCAAAATTATTTCGACCAGTGAGGTGTATACTATTTTGTTTTCATACCTCGATCGTAAGTACGCTTATTAAATACACTAATTAATTATTTACTTATTAATTGCTTAAAAACACAGATAAATTCCAAGCAAGCAGCTTTGAGGTTATACTTTATACATAAAACACTAATGATAGCTGTTCGCGACTATTAGTTAAAATGTAATCCTATATTACATTTTATGGAAACGGCATCTAAACAACAGTTGATATGTTGTTTTACCATTACAACCCTCAATTAGTGGGGAATGGTACTAGTTTAGATCAAAATTCACTTTACAAAATTTTACAATATTTTTTCGTTTTGAGGTCCCCGAATTCAAAAAAATATTTTTGAAAAACTCTGTGGGTCTTTTTGTCTGTGATACGTAAATATGAAGAGCCCTATAATTGTTTTTGGGAAAAATCGGCGCATTTCAAGAAAGTTTTGTCAAAAAAAATTTTTTCTACACTTTCAGTTTCGGAAATATTTTGAAAATTAAAAAAAGTCAACTGTTCTTTTGTTTTGTAGATCTGTCAGAAATAAACTAGTTAAGCATGCTTTGATAAATTTTAAATGACGTGCAACATATTTTGTATAGGTAACCATGGCAACGAATAGCAAGTGTCATATTGAATACTAGCCATTACCCGCGTCTCATCACCCGATATCAGAAATTTTATTGTCTTTATTATACCGTATCAAATGTCATCATTTTGAAGTTGGAAAGGCCCCGTCGCCCAATTGTCTGGAATTTTTTATTTACTGTCGCCCGAACGTACGTGCTTCCCGCATCAGTGCGTGTAATCCCACCAATGCGTAAATGTTAGACTTTCTGCCTTATAATTGATACCGAAAGTATGTACTTTCGATTGAGGTACGAATAAAAAATATTTTAAAATTATTACGGGACGTTTATTAAATTGGAAACATTTAAAAAACATGAATAATGATGCATTGTAAAAATAAACGAACATCGACAATCGATGCATATTTGTTTCCGAAAGGAAACGCATAGACGCATGCGTGTACAATAGTAATTATTATTGTTAATACATCCGGAAAAGATGAGATGTGATCCTTTGAACGAACTCAGAGCCGGGTGCCGGCTAGGATATCCGGCAGTGAGTTGCACTCACTACTCAATCCTCTGATTGTAAACGAAACCGGAAACATTTAGATGTTATACGTGCGCATGCGCATATAAAAATATAATGAGCTTCCTTTTATCAATTGTACACGTTCGCATCTTTTATTTGGAAACCGTTTTTGAAATAAATAATAAATAATAAATCTATTTGTTTTGAAAAATCAATCAGTATTTAAAAGGGCTAAATATCTTGCCTTCAACTGCACAAAACGAATCGGCCCAATTCCGTTCAAAGATACTAAGCAGTCGAGCGTCTGTATATATGATTTTTAGACCCTATTTGCCCACCTATTTATTCCACATATGTTAAAATTTCAAATATATAATAAATACAGTGTAAACTCTATATAACGACACTCAAGGGACTGTGCACTTTGTGGTGTTATTGAGAGTTGTCGTTAAGCGGAGAGAAAAAATAATCCATTAATATTTTTTTTACTATAATATGTATTTACTCATAATATACAAAATTTACAACTGACCAACAAACATTTATGCTATCATAAATTACAACGCTTATTATCGATAAGCAGCTGAGCTAAACATATGACAGATAAATCCCAACAAACAAAAGAACGAATTTCTTAGAATCGTTGGTACGCATGATGCCGACAACAAAGCAACAAAATAACAAAAAAGTACTGTTTATTGCTTAATGATGACGTATTTATTGTCGTTATTTAGAGTGGGTGTGTCGTTATTTAGAGTGTATCATTGTATGAGCAGTAACGTAAACCACCTAAATAATTTCGACTTTTTAAGGTGTTTGTCGTTATATACAGTGACATTTAATGGATTTTAAACTGTATAAAAAAGCAGGCCTGGGAAAATGACGGCCTGCGGGCCGGACCCGGCCCGCAGCACAATAATTTTATCCGGCCCGCGAAGCATTTTATAAATTTTAGAAAAGTAGTAAAGAAATAGTAAGGGCGCCAGAACAGACGAAAAGGAGATTTTTTTTTGCTCTCCAAATGCGGAAATAGATAATATGAGAACCTTTTTTTTGTTTTGCTCTCCAAATTTTCATCAGCTATGTGGTCCGGCGATCAAAATATTTGCCCGCCCCTGGTATAAATGGTATAAAGAGACCATAATTCCTTACGAAACATGGAAGACAAAAGAAATACTGTTTTCCGTTTTAATTTAGGTGACAAAAAACACAATCACTTTTCAGTATTTTATTGACTTAAATAAAAAGTTAATTTATATTTATACGAACAAACTCCAATAAATCTTCATAAAATAAATTCACATGGAGTGATATATAATATCTAACCCTACACTTATGCAATAGACCTATTAAAGATCCTCCATTGCATTTTCAAAAGGGTCTTCAATGCAATTCGCCACACGCAGGGCTCAGCATGCGGTCGTTGGTCAACCCTAACTGCCCTTCAAATGCGTGAGGGATGTTAAATACATACTTGCTTTGCGGCATCTATATGGTCATAAAAATAAGTTTAGAATCACTTTTAATTTAATATTACACTTTTAAAATAATTATCATATATTTTTTATGATTGAATTCCTACAGTTTAATATTGGTATCAGCGATCCTAGAAATGATTCATCATTTAATTTTCCTATAAAATATTCCTCGTTTTGGCTTAAAGGCTCAAGAGACTCGTTTAAAATTCGCATTGGTTGCGAACGTTACGAGAGATTTACTGTCATTTTCAGAGCTTAAATATTTTTTAAAGTGAATTTTTTTAGCTCGTAGTAATGGCAGAACTTTCTGTCTTGGCAATATGAACAAATGACTACGCGCATGCCCTATGAAGTTTCTGAGTCAGCAACACATTTACTTATATTATACAAGTTATTTTAAAGACGTCAAAGCATAGAGATGAATATATTTATTTAATGCTACGCTATCAGCATAGTATATAACCTATCGATTTCTCTCCTGAAAAGCCCAGGTTCGGGATCAAAGGTTAGCACGTTTATTTTTAAAAGAGTGGGAGAATCATTTCGCTAGGTGGGTAAATAAGTCTGGATCAGACGGAACGAGAAACGCTTCCCCCTCTCCGACTTAAACCGGCAGTTGAGAGGAAAGAGTGGGAAACTCATTTCTACTCGCGTTGTGCGCACTCTATGCCACGGTAACAAATTCCCATATTATACTTTTATTCTATACTGAGCGTAGGAATAAAATCGCAATCGAACTATTAAGGTGCAAAAATATACTTCTGCCTTTTTTTACGCCGTAAGCACTAGCGTATCCAGGAGGGCAAAACAAGCACGGGGGACGCGGCTTAAGAAATTTCTAATTTGCCCCCTCCTGGGCCAAAAGCTGGGTACGACGATGTTAACGTCATAGAAAAAGACAAAGTTTTTAAAAGAGAGATACTTTATTCAGATTGAATGCAAGTTCATCAACCAATCCTATCATCGGAGAAATCAGGGAATTACATCGAAGAAAGAGATGCAGATATATTTTCGATACGCTTTGTTGCGTTCACTCACCGCACATTGAGTAGATAGACAATGATCCATACCTATAGTTAATTAATAGACATATGCAAATTCCTCATTACCATTTCTTAATCGTGAAATCAGACCCGGATTTTGGAATGTTCCGTCCGTAGGCAGTTTAAAAAATTGCCCTCCCCCCTCCTGTCCTTCAGTGTAGAAATAAGTTAGGTACAATAGAATTTCAATCAATACAATGCACATTCCTGTGAGCAAATATTTTATTTTATCATAGTTAAATAACTTTACAATTTTGTAGTATGACTTGTAATTCAATAACTACCATTATGTGAGTGACTGATTTTTGTGAAACATTTACTGTATACTAAAAGTTTTTACGTCTTGATTTTTGGATCGCAAGTTATTAATAATATTCTCACAATCTAAAGACATGACCAAATAGGCAGAAAAACCTCAGATCGTGTGTTTCAATATTGATACTAATGTCAAGTTCCTCTCGCGATTACAAACAAATTTTGAAAGTTCCCCCCAAAATGTGACGCCATATAGGCAGCTGCCTACGTTGCCTGTTCGGTAAATACAGGCCTGCGTGAAATATTAAAATCGTCAACAAATGCTTCACTTCTTGAGAGTCTCACGCATCGTTTTTTTGCTAATTATTTTCTGTCATTTATTTTTTGTAGTGCTCTAGATTGATGAGCCTCTTCTTTGCCACTTGAATGGTGCCATAGTGCAAGCTTACATTATGGTTGTAAATACATTTAGTAATAAAGGATATATGATACACACACTGTTCCCAGACCTCTAACTTATAAATTATTATAACCAGCATATGAGATGGTGAACGCGTTAAATTCATTCTGTTGTCTATTTGTTGATTCAATATTTGTAATTCAACACGTGCGCTCCAAGGTGATTTATGTGGAAATTACTGTTTTTCTAACAAAAACACCAAAAGTCTCTTTCACGGAAATATATACAGAATAATAACTGAGAAATATAATATTTAATTGGAAACATGATATTACTGTAGCCAATTCGTCATTCAATCGTACATTTTTAGTCCAGTAAAATGGCCCAACACTAAGAACATAAAAAATCAAAACTGACCGACCTTTTGGACACCAAGGCCTTATTTTCGGACGGGTTATTTAGCTTGATAACGATTTTTTGTTTAGGATTCCTAGCGGTGTCGGAAGTGAGTTTACAATTGAGGTTTGCCCCCACTTGGGCGCCAATTTTAAAAGAAGAATTTAATGTTTTTTCGCTGTATCTCCGTACTTGTGAATATCACAAAAATTTTGTGGAGAGCAATTTTCTAGATATAACAATTATCTACAACTCTCATGAATAACTTTTTGACATAGGGTTAATAGCAAAAACGTTATTAAAAACTTTAAATTATTACCTAAATGTTGACCAAATGGGGACATCAAAGTGATTCCGCATAAGTGTTCCATTTTACACAGAACACCAAAAAGACATGTTTCTTCTAGGTACATGCAATATCCCGGAATTACGGGGCTGATAACAAAACATCGAAACTAGTTCCGAATAATCCAATATTGAAGGGCGAAAATCCCGATATTAAATAAATAACTTATCAATAAAATAACGGTAATATTCGCATTTTTTAAACAAAATCCATTTCTATAGGTCACTTAGCTCACGCATGGCAAAAAAAACTATTGTTGGAATTTCTATTCAAATCTATAGGTCACAGGTTCAATTCTTGAACGAGAAAGAATTATCACTGATTCTATTGTCCGTAATCATATGCGTATATTATACTAACAAAAAAAATCGCAACACCGTCTGTTAACGCAAATAATATAAATGCGGATACAAAAGAAATCTTTTCTTTCTATTCAAACAAAAATATCTTACAACTTTGACTTTCACATTTTTACGTGCGATTATTTTAGTGTTTTTCTGCGATGATGTGACATATGAATTATTGTATTATTTCTTATTTAAAAAATAATTTTGAGACAAGCATTATTTCTTTTGTACAAAAACCAAGTATAATGACATTTTAAAAATCTTTAAAATTAGCATTCGCTTCTAATATCATAAGTCCGTTGCACACGAGGCTGAATTTGCCGCTAGGTTCCTTGCTAGACTTCACTACTAGTTTTCTAGCATTGGTTTTCTTCAAATTCAAATTGCTATTATGTGCTCGCTTCACACGAGACGTTTTTACAAGCTTGATCTGCAGGTAGATTTGGTGCGCGCGCAGTGATAGAACGGTAACAAAAGTGCACGTTTATTGTCTCTGAACAGAACACACACTATGGCATAGTATTTATTTGTGGGTGTTTTTTAAATCGCCCACGTGACAAGATACTGCTTCCTGATTTATTCTTGCTCATACCTAGCAGCGGATTTAGCAACTAAAATAGTCTCTTCAAATAAATAAAATTGTCGACCAATTTTTTTCAGACCTTATATTTACAAAAATTACATAAAAATATAAATCAAAGTAATAAAGAATGACGTTTCGATCCGGCTTTAGATCTTCTTCAGAAAAATATAAAAAATATAAAAATTATTAGTATTAGTTATTTAATATTATGTAATAGAATGCACGAAATATTCAATCATCGTGCATAATATTAAATAACTAATACTAATAATTTATATATTTTTTAGATTTTTCTGAAGAAGATCCAAACTCGGATCGAAACGTCATTCTTTATTACTTTGATTTATATTTTTATATAATTTTTGTAAATATATGGTCTGAAAAAAATTGGTCGACAATTTTATTTATTTGAAGAGTTCTATTCAGACGTTAATCAAAGATTTAAAATAGTCTCTGTTCTAATTTTAAAAACTATCTTGTGACCAGCAGTCGAGCCCGCAGTGACGTCATTTTCAGCTTCGTATCCAGCCTACCGGCCAGCAGAAGTCCAAGCAGAGTTTGGAAACTCTGCTTGGACTTCTGCCTCGTGTGCAGCGCCCTTTAGTCAACGTGGTTTATGTGACGTTAATTTAGTAAGGTAATTACATAATTTTAAAACAATTTTTCATCTTCACATAAAAAGTTTTTTACAAGCTCATCGTAATATAACCCAAGACACTATATTACTCGTTATCAACTTAAAATATAAAATTTCAATTTAATAAAAAAAAAATAATTTCCAGCAATTACTGTCTTTTTTTATTTATTTTTTTTTTGTTTAACATATTACTATTTTATTTTACTATTTTAAAATACATTTCCCCTTTATTTTTATTATACTTGAATAAGGGTTGAAGCAGACCCCACCCCATTCAGACACGTGTGCGGCTGTGTTAATTCACTACATACATTGATTCAAGTGAGCGTATCATAATATGTAATATTTACACGTAAGTAAACACATAAATAACATTTGCAGTGCCCCTGGAGAAGCTTACATAATGCATGTATGCAAAATATTATAATACAATACGCAGTGCATTGGATACACTGGTTATTGTTCAGTGTTTGCCTTAAACACATAAATTCACAAAACCAATTTTGGAAATTTCAAAACTTGTTTGACTGAGGATAAAGAAAATTTAATGTGTGCCAAACGGCGCGACTGTTAGTTTGTAGAATATTCCAATGGATTATTTTCATGATTTATTACTGAATTTTGCAAAAACCTCTGTACTTGTTTAAAGGGAACGTTAATTTAATTATAGAGAAATCAGTAGCGGATTTATACTAACAGATGCTTTAATAGGACTAAAAATGCCTATTTATCTATTAAATAAAAAAGAAAACGTTTGATAGTTTTTAGAGTCTTTGTTTTAGTATCTCAAAATAATTTTTGATGCTAAACATCTTATACGACGGTATGGGCCATAGAATCAGGAATTTAGACTATTCGAGAAAATTGCAACGGAAGTGTATAAAAGGAATACAACTCTGCGCAGTCGCCAGACACACGCGCAGTCGATTGACCTGTCATCTACGGACTTTGTGCACACCAGCCAGACAAACATGTATTAATTAAATAAATAATGAATTTAAAAAAATCGTAGAGTCTGAAAAAAGTGAGCTCTTTCCAAAAGTAAAACAAATTTATTTGACTTTGCTGAGGTGACAAAATTGTTTTTTCTTTCTTTTATCATAAATGATAGTCAGAGTGCCTGTCGGCAAAAATTTACTGACACATACTCTCCCCAAAATTTGTATAAGTATGTCAAATGGACATCTTTCGGAAAATTTAGAGGGAAAACGCCCCAAAATCAAGAAATGTCATAGAGGAAATTGGTGTCACACTAGGCCTAATGAAGCCATATACAAAGTTTGGGGAGAGTATGTGTCAGTAAAATTTTTGCTGACGGGTACTCTGACTATGACCTCCGAAATATCTAGGGACTAAAGAAATTGCAAATGCCTACGACTAGCCCGTTAGAAATTACAAGTCTTTGACTGAGCAAATAGACAAATTACGCCTCAACACAAAGAAGCCTAAAAACTCAATTTCAATGGGCATTTGTTATTTATAAATGAAAGAATACTCGTAAATTAGGGGTTATGACTTAATAGTTCGTTATGCTCGTCATCCTAGCAGAATTTTTGTGCTCTCCTTTACCCTGGATCTAGCTCTCCAATAGTCTGGATCTGTTCACGAACTCCAGAAGACCGATGACTAGATTATCCTATGGAATTACTCTGTTTTCATAAATGTATCTAAAGATGGTTGCTCTCCTGTAGGCTAGGGTCTCGCATTTGAACAGTAAATGATTGACTGTTTTGCCATTTCGCAAAATCTACATTAGTGTCGATTCCTGACATATCCCCATCCTGTGTAGATTCTTTCTCAGGGGTGCATGACCGGTTAAGAGCACAATCACTTTCCTGAGTTTTGCTCTACTGACATCATTGGATTTACACCAGGGGCAGTAGGGGCTAATGCCCAGGGCGGCAAATTTTCAGGGGCGGCAAAATTTGGAACGTGGGAAAAAATGATTTCGCGTTACAGAAAATTCTTCGAAAAGTGTGATCATATTAAAAACATTCATAACTAATTTTTTTTTGTCAGACACGTTTGCCTCTGAAAATATCTCGCAATTGATGAGCAATCGTTTTATTTGTCAATATTTATGATTTTTAATACGAAAAAGAAAGTTTTCTGTCAAATTATCCTATTAATAAAAAAATATTTTTGACATAAATGAATCATTTTATTTATTTGAAAATTGTATACCGAGCATTTACCCTATTTTATGTAAGCATTTTTCACGGTGCCTCAGGACGGCACTTAGAGTAAATCCAGCCCTGTCTACCTGAGTTTGATCAAGTTCTCTGTGAACCTATTTGAAGGGCCCACAATCATCTTTTTCCCATGTGAATTTCCTTGATTCAAGCTTCAATCAGAGATTGCTGATTGCGGATCCAAATTTATTATTTAAATAACCGTAATTGAATCAACTTTTCTTCCAACTCAAATAATGTTTTACTTACAATAGTTGTATTCGAATAACGTATTTGGAACCACAGCAAAGATGTGTATATTACTTATATGAATGTTTGATGAACGCACGGTATATACAAGTCAACGACCTACATTAAGTACTGTTTGGTTAAAGGGCTCAGGTGTCAAACGTGATTGTTTAATCTTAAAGACATGCCCTATCGTCAAATGCATTGTTGTGTGTGCCGTTGATGGCAATGGTATGCAGTAAATAGGGCAAGCGCCTACATGCAATGCGTGCAACGGTTATACAGTCAAAGGAATCATTATGAAAGATAAAAAGATAACAAAAAAAATATTACTTAAGGAAACTGTAATGCCTAATTACCAGAAGTTTCGTTTATAATATTTAAAACGCTGCAGGTGTATGTATTCGTTTTTTTCTTTACTTTTACGGATTTTTAATACTGAATTTTCCATATGCCTCATATACTATTGGCGTCGGAAATATTTATGTCATGAACCCGTTTCATTGATGCGTTATCGGTACCGAGGGTTGCCTAAATATTCCTGTTTTTGAATCATTTCTCATTTAATTTTGCTGGACCAAGGTTTAGTTTGACTTAAAAAAACTTTCTTCATATTTAAAAAGCATTATTTCTAAATTGGCGTCTAAAAACCCAGCGTCCTTTTGTATGCATTTTTTTAGTTTTTCTACGTAAATGCTTTCACTACAAGATTAAGATACGGACAAAGCTAATTCTGATACAAATGTAAGTAATTTATTTTCCAATCAAATCAAATAATGCATTTGCAAGCAATATATTTGACATATTGACGGAATGCAAATAAATGCATTGTCAGTTCGAATAGGCTTGCGTGCAACCGTTCAGGTAGCATTCTGATGCAATCAACATCACATGAACTATAAATATTTACAAGTCAAGCCTTCTGCAATTTGTAAGAAAACGTTTGATTGGAATTTAAAATTGTCTAATATGAAAAAAAATTCAATCGAAGAATCTCAACACTTGCGCTTTGTATTTGGTTTTATAGCCCTTTATACAGAGAAAGTGAAATATTAAATAGAAACAAATCAAACTTGATAGCATTCTCAATATGTCCAAAATCATTTTCATTGAAATTACGCAAAAAAAACAACTCGAAACAGCCGATACTAGCGACTCGGTCCAGCTTCGTTTTTTTCGTCAACTTGTTGCAGAATTGGTCTCCACGAAAAGTGTTTTTATGTTAACGTGATAATATATATTGTTAGACAATCAGCGGAAGTTTGTCAGCAAAAATTGTTGAGTGGATGCGAGATGACATAGATTTTATTGTTAACTTTTAGAAATGTATTAAATACTGCACTTGAAGAGGGCCATTGCTTGAACCGAAACGTTGGGATGTGAAAAACAAATAGTTAGTGAGACCAATTATTGTTTCTTTCATTATTACTGGTAATATAATATAGTCTATGTCCATCCTGAAGGTCCATTCTAAATATTGGTGAAAACATTTTTGAAATCGGATGAGTAGTCTCGGAAATTATCTCCTACATCCAAACTTACAAACTTTACCTTTTTATAATATTAGTATAAATTAGTTACCTACTTAACAACCTGACGAGACCAACTCTACACTATATTTTGTTTTCGTTGACTTGAAAAGTATATTTGTCTACCTTTCGCTGAAATTGGCGTTAAAGAGTTATGCCAGAACAGAAAGACAGACAAACTCTCACTGCAGTTTTGTTATAAGTATATAGAAATATTAGTTCATGATTGAAGGTGTTTTGACGAGAAATTGACATTATTTTAAAACGAGAGATAGCGAGTTTGCACGGTCACTCGAGGCATGATACAATTACGAACGAGATACGTACTACAGTTTTTGCACGTGCCTCCTACAAAATAGCTGATTTTCACCTAATTTTACAAAATTTTTAACCGTTCAATTTTCAGCAAATCACTTCTAATTTGTTGGCTGCGTTGAATTCTCATGCGGTTAGACAATGATTTGTTATGGAATACCACAATACGTTTATTTTACTTTAAGCAACTTTGGAGAGAGAGAGAGAGATTATAAATTATAGACGTTCAACATCTGAGGTCTTCAGAGCAACTTTGGAACACTATAGCGTTAAATGTGTCAGACCGCTATATACAGGTATGAAAAGCAGCTAGTATTTGCGTTTTTCCGATCACCTGTAGATTTGAGGTTTGCTATACGAATAACTAAAGCAACAGTGATTTTGCTAGTTGATTATCACGGATTGGTGTTCATAAATACAACGCATGTAAACATAAACCAGTCCGCAGATTGCGGTGATTTGATACCATTAATATTAAATACTATAAATTATTATTTATTGAATGCATTTATTACAGCTAATTATTTCCGTTTTTTGCCGCCGTTCTAACACAGCACGTATTCTCGTATATTATGGACAAACACTATTATTTTATGCATTTCCCTACCAATAATAATAATTTATTTTCAAAACGTTTTACGAAAGTAAAAGGACTTGTGACTTATGGTATCATTTTTTAAAAGAATTTGGATACTCGTATGTCAAATCGTCCGATCGGACATTTTTGTTAGGTTTCAGGAAGGATTGTCAAAAAAATTGTTTTGACAATGACTTTAGATTGTGATCATCTAATTACAGTTTCATACATCAGGAGTATTCAAACTCCCTATCATCTAGAACATTAGATTGTACTCACACAAAAACAAATGATTGATCTATTAGAAAAAACTTTTTAACAAAAAAATTAAACCGCCGAAATACTGAAAAGCAAAAAATAATAAATCTTTTTATTTTACTAAGTTCTATCTAAGTAGTTGAACGTATGTGACAGTCTAGTATATCTAAGTCAACAATCCTTCGCCGGAAATCTCTGAGCGTTCACGAAGTTAATGTCAGCGACAGAGCAACTCGAACGGGCACACTCTGAGGGCACACGTCTTTGCGAGTGGTCGTGTGGAGAGCGCATGTTTGGAATGTTAATATTTATCGCTGGAGATTTCAAGTATCATTGTTAATTTGATTTGGTTATTTCTTTTAGTGATCTTTGTTCATTGATTGTTGACGCCGACTCAAAATTACTTAGATATACTAGACTGTCACATACGTTCAACTACTTAGATAGAACTTAGTAAAATAAAAAGATTTATTATTTTTTGCTTTTCAGTTTTTCGGCGGTTTAATTTTTTTGTTAAAAAGTTTTTATTTTATAATTTTTGTGACTATATAATTTATAATTGTAATACACAACTCAGCATGGAAATCTGTGAGAGAACAATAAATCACCTCTATTTCCCACCCTTAGGGTAGGAATTTTTTTTCCAAATTTATATGAGACCACCCTCGAGGTATACCCTATCCAATAAAAAAATAATTATCAAAATCGGACTACTCTGTAAAAAGTTATGCGTGGTCATACATAAAAAAAAAAAACAAAAAAAAAAATAAAATATACGCGTCGACTTGAGAACCTCCTCCGTTTTTGTTTTTCGTCGGTTAAAAAAGACCGCTTTTCAAGGTAAATTTTGATCAAAATGCGTAGAAAAACGTTGTTTAAAGTGGAAACTGTACAAAAAAAACAATACCATGTAAACACAGTTAAAGAAAAATATCGTTTCAATCGACGAATTATTTGTCGAGCAGGATCGACTTAAAACTCTACGATACAAAATACAAAATAATGCATTTTATTATTTAAATTTTTCTGTATAAAGTTGTTACAATGCATAAATATAACGGTGCTATTCATATGGAGAAAAAAGTATGTTCACAATCTAAGGTCATTGTCAAATCAGATTTTCTGACAACCCTTTCTGCAACCCAGCATTTATCTATACTAATATATAAAGCTGAATAGTTTGTTTGTTTGTTTGGTTGAACGCACTAATCTCAGGAACTACTGGTTCGAATTGAAAAACATGTTTTTTGTTGGATAGCCCATTTATCGAGGAAGGCTATATGCTATATAAGGTTCGTTCCAAGCAGCCGTGAACGGTAATATAACCGTACACAGTCTTGTCAATGCGCAAGACTAATTTGCGCACTAGCTCAAAAATCGATACTGCGCAAGACAGTCTTGCGCAGTAACAAGACTGTGTACGGTTTTATTACCGTTCGCGGCTGCTTGGAACAAACTTATTATATCACGCTACGACCAATAGGAGCGAAGCTTCAATGAAAAATGTTGCAAATGTATGCAACTCAAAATTTCTCCGTCCGACAAAAATTTATGGACGGTAACTCCGATCATCATGAAATTTAGGCACAACATTCATCTCGGTAAACTAAGATGTCATGTCCCTCCCCCTCATTCGTTCTTTGGCACCCGGGTGAAACCGGGCGGGACCGCTAGTGTTATGTAAATTAGACCGTGACATTTATAAGTAAATCTAGTATCGAGATATTTTAGATTTTACGCAAATTAAACATATTTAAACTAGTGTTAAAATATTTCAAAAGATTTATTATCGGTAAAAATGATATTCTTTTTTATCTTTATTACTCTTGAAAAAAGTCGATGTACGTTCATGTTTGCTAGTCTTGTGCTACCGGGATGGTTTACAACTATGTGCAATGAATTACATTACCTTTAATGTTAATAAGTTAAATATTACAAGATATGGTTGTCGATAACATAATGACCACATAAATACACGCATGAAAATATTGAAAGCTCATTAGCCCATTAGGGCACTAATTACAGATGTATTTTATGATGTGCTGTGATAGAATAATTATTGGTTTATTCTAATCTACATCGATTATATTTCTACATTGTTATTATTAAGATTGTTCCTGCCAGAAAGGCATTCTAATTATAAAAGATAATTTGAAGATAAATACAATGTAATAAGGTTTCTAAAGGGCGCGATACACATTAAATAAATTTGTTCCACTAAGCCTAATAGTTCAAGAGTTGGCGACCCAAATTTTCTAGACTAATGTTTTGAAATTACCTACTCAGAAAATCAGCGGCGGAGACATCTGGCGTCGGGGCGTTTTAAAAGCTGTAAAAAGACGAGTTTTGTGAAATTTTTGTTGTACCGACTTTAATGAAACTTAATAATTTTTGAGTCAATAACTTTTTTATATTAATTACAGTGAAATTGATTTTTTTTAAATAACGTGTCCTCACAATGAATTTTTCATAAGTTAACCATTATTATTGGATGACGAATGATAATTTTTTCAGGAGTTTTCTGGCGTTTTATGCGTGTATAGCGATCGTAAAATGACGCATTTAACACTAGTTCGTAAATACAAACGTACGCTATCTAACCAATTCAACAATAATTTTCATAAGCCACCTGAACCTTTACAATTAGATGTAGGAATATGTAAAAAAACAACAGGCGCGAATAGTAATTTTCATAAACACAACAGAATTAGAAAACGGAACTGTCAAAAATGTTTAATATGTATTGAAAATGAAGTGAAAATCAGCTATTTTATAGAGGGCACGTGCAAAAAACTCAGTATATATCTCGTAGGTAGTGCTAAAATAGTGGAAAGAATTTAGGGATCAAAAAAATTCCTAATTTTTAGGTGATTTTCAGCAGGTTGTAATTTGGTGAAAAATAGTCGTACAGCAAATTAAAAAAAAAAAGAAATTGTAGCTCTAAAGTCTAGTTTTTGGATCTGAACTTCGAATTCTTTTACCGTTAGCAGTTTTTCAGTAGTCTTAAGAAAACCATCGATTTTTTTTTTGTTTTTTAGGGCTACGGACATAGAATTTTTTGACGTGATAACGTCTTATAAATTGATGAATCACCAATCTTATAAATTGATAAAACACCGACTGCATGCACGAAAAAGTGTAACGTAACGTTCCTAACGTTCCTAACGCGTAACGTTCCGCCTGACCCTGTGCGTGCTTTTTGCTAATTTCTCGCTCAATTTAAATCAGATCGGTTTGAAACCAGTCTTAAACGAAAGAGGAGAACATTTTACATAGATTTCGTATAACAGAATTTGCCTAAACAGTTTTTTTATACAAATTTATATAGAAAAATAGCTGTATAAATGCAATGTTGTCTAATGCATGACGCGACGCGGTCGGTCGTCTGTTTGCCGTACATGGAAATTAGAAAATAACGTATGTCTTGTCTTAACATGAAAACGGCTGCATTTCTAATGTTTAATTCAATTTTTTGACATTAATATTTTGTGAAATGCAACGCCTTCTAAGTTAACTATTGGAATAACTAATTATTATTAGAACATAATACTTTGACAGTTGCAAACGTCACTTTTGACATTTCTTATCATTCCGACACCAAGGATAAGCGGATTGAAACCAAATTTTGGGAGGATGTTTGATATGCAAATATGAAGTGGCCTATTGTTTTTGGGGAACATCGGCGCATGCGTAAAAGAATATATCTCTTATAATGATGTTTTATATAATAATAATATAGTTTTTAAAACGGTTTTTACTCTATCTATTTTTACTAGAAATTTTTGTAAATTTTTTGGGGAAAATCGGCGCATGCGCAAAAGAGATACATGCCATAGTTGTTTTTTATATAATAATAGTGTACTTTTTATAGTGTTTTATTATTCTACTTAATAAAATTTACCTAAATTTGAAGCGAAAGATGCAATATCATAGATTCGAATTATTATAATTATTATATAAATTTAGGTTATGTATTACGGAATACGTTATCACGTAAAACTATCGTCCGTAAACCGACTTTACAGACAACCAATTTTTTTACTTAACCACGATATGGACCGGATAACTTTAACTTGTTCATTCAGCTTAAATTTCCTTTTTTAAAGACCTCGATATGACCACTTCTCGCCGAGATATCGGTCTTTGAATGGAAAAGGATAATTTTATCGATATCTTAGCAACCATTGATCGCACAGAAAGTTTGGTTAATAATAGGCTACGTCCAAGCTTGCTTTCCACAATGTTTGGAGTAATTATATCAGAAACGATAGCGTGAAAAGAATGATTATAAATACATGGAGCTAAGAAGGTTTAGAATGAAAGTTAATTTCGACATGGCCGTGTTAATAAATAGCTGTGCGCAATGCACATATGAATCGATGCTGTGATCAATAAATAGGTACAGACACACCAGGGTGCGTTTAACCGCCAAGGTGTGCCCATTTATAAAGTACGGCTGTTGGTGTCCCTGACTCCTTACATACTAATTGCATTCCAATCTCGAAATCACGGAATTCCGATTAATCTTAAACATTCTGGATTGGGACTGGATATATTTTGTCAATAAATAATGGCTACATTTAATTCAATTACATGGTTTTCTAAACATTGCCTTTTTCTTTTCTAAGTTTAGTTAAAAAAAATTAAGTTCAAAAACAAAACCCGACTGCTGAAAAGTTACGCTCTAAAAAGTATGAAACAAGAAAACAGCCGTAGCCGTATATATTATGGTCATACGGCTTCCTCTAGATAAGAGGTGTTAGACTGACTTTTCTAGAGGGCCATTAATAAGATTTACGATGTCTTAGCGGACCAGACTCTAAATTAAAAACTAAAACTCCTACTAAATTAAAATCTTTATTTAGTTTAAATCTATTTTCATATAAAGTTAATAAAAAGGGTAAATTATGTTGAGCTTGAGGTGTCTTGTTTTTGATAAGCTCATTGATGTCAGGTGTCTAAAATCCTCACTGGATAGATTCCAGCGGGCCGTATTGAAATAGCTTGAGGGCCTGATGCGGCTCGAGGGCCGTATCTTTGACATCACTGCTCTAGATGCATAGCGTGATGCACTTTGTCGTCGCTTACTACTGTTAAAATGTATTGTTTTGTTAGGGTAGGTGGCATACTTGTTTCACACTTTTTAGAGCATGATTTTTCTGTACTCGGATTTTAGTTTTTGAACTTACTTTTTTCAAGTTTCAAATTAATAAAAAAAAAAATAGTTGTTTTGTTTTATGTGACAGCAAAGATGAACACACCTTGCAACAAATAATCTATGTTATGCCCACACATAAATAATATTACATGTTTGTATCCCATAGTTGATTTATTAAGGTAATGCATTTTATGAATCGTGACCAAAAAATCAGATCGTAATTGTATAATTCAATAAAATAATATTTTTTTAAACGATACACTATGCCTCGTTCGTTTTCTAATATTTATCAACAGGCAATAATAAAGAAAGCAATATAAATTTGGTTTTACGAAATCCATTTAATGAAAGTAAAAAAAATAGTCTTTGGACCTTAGAGATATTAAATATTTTTGGCCTTAGACATATTAATTTTCGATTTTAAATTAATAGAATATAGTTTTTTTTTTCAATCGACAAATCTGGTTTAGATTTTTAATGTTTTAACAGAAGAAACTCATATGATGTCATTTTATTTTATCTTTTGAGTTTGAGGTTTTAGAAATACAGTGTAAGCTGTATAGGTTGTGACATTATTGCCACAAGTTTAATATTATAATAATCTTAGTTTACTATTTTCATTTATTTTTACTAAACTTTACAAGCGCCAAAGTTCACCTTTTTGGCAAACAGAGTACGCCAGCAGCTACTGACCACGGTTTTGCACCTAGTCGGTATAATGCGAATTGTTATAGGCGTCTGTGATTCAATTGCGTTCTCCACAAAATATATGTGACGAGAAAACCTGACTGAATCTAGGTGGCGTGTTGTGAACAAGGAGTGCTGTGTTTTTTTTTTGTTCAAAAAAAAAAAGGTTGTTGTTAGGGACGCGGAAAAAATAACAATGATTAGGATTATGATATTTTCGGAAGAAAAGTCAAGATCCGTTTTGTCCGTTCTGTAAAATTTAAGCCGTTTTCCTTGTTCTGATTTTCTGTGTTAATTAGTTAATAATAAATTGTAAATAATAGGTCTGTATTTAGTAACTTTGTTCTGTCGGTAAAAAGGTCTGTATTTTGTTATTTTGGTCCGTCTGTAAAAATGGTCTGTATTTTGTTTCTGTTGTCCTGTCTGTAAAAATAAGCTGTCTTGTCCGTGCAATCTATCCTAAGTAATATATAATTGTAAATAATCTGGCCGATATTTTGTTAATCTGTCTTAGTCTGAAACCATAACTGTTTCCATGTTTGTAATCTCTAAAAATATATTCGGTTAAATTGAAACAATTCATTTTTTCTTATTTATTTAATTTTACATTTAAAACGAATCATATAAAAGAGTCTCAGGCCGACACACACATAATTAACATCAACAAAGAAAGGGCCCAGCACAACAAAAACATCGAGTCGCGCCTGGGTCTTAAGTGTGATCCGTTTCTCCTTGCTTCCATTTCTTTCCTACAGGTTGAACAAGTGGGATCCGTCTAGGCCGCCCGAACGTACAACATAAAATTGGTAGCAGAGCGTAGTTTGGGAAACCTGAGTCTTGCTTCAACCTGTCCGGTACGTGCCCGCAATCCTGATGCCTAAATCCAGAACCGTCCAGTCCATTCCGCAGTCGGCAAATCCTCCGGTCGTCGTCATGGAGACGCAGCCTCCAAGTGTTCCAGTGTCCGGTGTTTCCGGTGAGTCACATATGTTACCGGAGAACGCAATTCAGTTGTCAGTGCCTATAACGAATTCAGATGTTAGAGAAATGCTAACTCAGGTCTCTTCAACTGACGGGGTAAATTTAGATAAGCTGGTTAAATTCATTTTAGAAGTAGATTCTCTCATGTCCGTTCCGTTTATTCCCCGCCAATCTATTTTTAGTTACTTAACATTTAAGCTCGAGGATCCACTCAGAGAGTGGTGGATTCGCCAATTCCCCCTACAGGAGGATTGGGATAGAATTAAGTCAGATCTGATGAACGAGTTCACTACTCCTATTGATCGCGTTATATTGTCGGAACGATTTGTGAACCGCCAACAGACCCCCTCTGAAAGTTTTCCGGATTATGCGGAGGAGGTTCTAAAATATGCCAGGCTATTAAACTCTCAGAATTCCGAAACAGATATTGTTGCCAAAATTTGGGTAAATCAAAACAAAAAGACCTTTGATCAACTGCAGTATCGCGATCCTCCAGAGGATGTGGCCCAACTCCGGGTCATTATCAAAAAATTAAGAGCGGTACAAAGACAACAATCTCTGTATAGCACATCTAGTTCCCCATCGAGTCCCGAGAACCGAAACCGTATCGTAGCTTGTTTCTATTGCAAACAGGAGGGACATATTATAAGTCAGTGCCCCGTTCGTCCGTCTCGCGCTCCGCCCAGAGCGATTTTAGAATCTAGTTCTTGAAAAGTACCCCCCAAAATTTTTAGTAATAATTGTTTAACTGATAGTGATAGTTTAACAATTTCCTCCGTTTCGGCCCCGTCTCCAAAATTATTCGATAGGATTCCGATTGCAGCTATTTCGAATTATTTCGCTGCAACCGCCAATTCAAATAATTTAGTCGATAAGTCCTTGTCTGTCCCTATAATTAATCTTAGTTTAGGTAATGTTAAGGCCTCCGCTCTACTCGACACGGGTTCCACGCTAAATTATATTAGCGCTAACCTGGCCGATTATTTAGTTTCTCTTAAGTTAGGTAATTATAAGAAATGCGAACAATATGCTCGCGTGGCCAATGGTCAAACGACCCGTTCCGATAGCTCGGTGACATTAGTCGTTAAAATCAATAATAAAACTTGGAAACTTATCTTTTTTGTGCTGCCAAATATTTCGTACCCCGTAATTATAGGTAGTAAGTCCTTGAAAAGCATGAGGGCAATATTAAACTGTGCCAACAATACAGTATCGTTTGAATTTGACCGGGATTCGTCGGTTCCGTATGTTTCCTTGCCCGCTTCCGTCCCAGTCGAATTATTGGTTCCGATTATGGCCGTGGATTCCGCTACTGAAAAATTTGATAGATTATGTTCAGAATTTCCGGATGTCTTGACGGAAAACTTAGGTCAAGCTAGAGATTACAAGTACACCGTTCAACTGACTGATGATGTTCCGGTACGTCGTTCACCGTATCCTTTATCACCTCCCCAAGCGCAAGTGATGAGAGCGCATATCGACGACCTCCTGAAAAAGGGAGTGATTTCAAAGGGTAAATCGCCGTACGCCGCACCGGCATTTTTAGTGAAGAAGCCGAATGGTGACTTCCGATTATGCGTCGATTACCGTCAGCTAAATCAGAAGGTCCGTATGGACGCGTTTCCGGTTCCTGCAATTGAGCACGTTTTTCAATGCTTAAAAGGGGCCAAAATATTCACTACTCTGGATCTGAACAGTGCGTTTTATCAAATTGAACTGTCCGAGAAATCGAAAGAACTGACTTCATTCGTAACCCCGGAAGGACAATTTGTGTTTCATAAAGCGCCGTTTGGGTTATCTATCTCGCCCAGTGCTCTTAATCGATTAATGAGTGAACTATTTTCCGATTTACGATATAAAAACGTAATTGTGTTTTTCGATGACCTGCTCATTTACAGTGACAATTTGGACTCTCACATGAGCCATGTGCGTGAAGTGTTGCGGCGTCTTCGAGACGCAAATCTGACTGTCAATCCTAGTAAAGTGAAGTTCGCGAAATCTGAACTGAAATTCCTGGGTCACAGAATTTCGCCGTCCGGTCTCGCTGTGGATAGTGAGAAAGTTCAAGCCATCACCGATTTACCTGTGCCCAAGAACCTAAAACAAATGATGACTTTCATTGGTATGGTGTCATATTACAGCAAATTTATACCTGAATACGCACAGATAGTAGCGCCTCTCAATGATCTCCGTAAGAAAGGCTCCAAGTTCTGCATCACCGATAAGCATCGGGAGGCCATTCAAGTGCTTAAAGATGCGTTATCCAAAAGTCCGATTTTGAAATTCCCGGATTTTGAAAAGGAATTTATCCTTCAGACTGACTCCAGTCAGACACACTTAGGAAGTGTCCTCCTGCAAAAATTTGAAGATGGTATACACCCGATTTGCTATGCGAGTCGGCGACTTACTACAGCTGAACGTAAATATAGTACTTATGAACAGGAAGCATTGGCGTGCATTTGGAGTATGGAAAAATTCAAGTCGTACCTGCTGCATCGTAAATTCGTTTTACAGACCGATAGCTCCTGTCTGACCTGGTTAATCCGTCATCCGCGTAACCTAGGCCGTGTTGGACGCTGGTTACTGCGAATAAGCCGTTTCCGTTTCGACGTCGAACACATCCGTGGAACGTCTAACGCAACTGCCGATTGTCTGTCCAGACTTTTCTCCGATTCCAATCCGATCGTGCCTGATACCGAAGTGAACGATCTTGTGTGTCCAATTGTGGACGTCAGTACTCAGTTCAGTGAACTCAGAGACATGCAAAATAAAAATGTTGAATTAAGTTCAATAAAAAGACAAATTTTACAAGGTGTGAACGTAAGACATTTTGCCGTTCGAGACAATTTTTTAGTGCGTCTAGTGGGGCGCAATAATAAAGCCCGTATTGTTGTACCTAGTGCAGCTAAGCCAAGCATCCTCGAGCAGTTTCATAACTCGGAAATTGGTGCTCATCCCGGAATTAACAAGACGTATCGCTCTATTGCCAGGCGATTTTGGTGGCCAAAGATGTTTATAGAAGTTCGTCAACACATTAAAACCTGCCAGCTATGTTTGCGTCATAAAAGTGACCAACACCCCGACAAAGTAATTATGTCGTCCAGTCCTCCTACTGCGGTTTGGAACCGCTTATACATTGATTTAATGGGACCGCTTGTAACAACCAGTTCCGGCAACAAGTATGTGTTACTGATATTAGATGGTTTTAGCAAATGGCTTATTACTTACGCTATTCCGGACTCCAGTTCTGCTTCGATTGTCAAATGTCTACATAAAGTTTTTACTATGTACGGTCCTCCTGATTCTATTGTATCTGACAATGCGACGCCGTTCAAATCCAAGAAATTCAGAGACTTTTGTATTTCATGGGGCTCCCGTCCAATAAATTCTTCGCCGTATCACCCCGCATCAAACGCCGTTGAGCGCGTTATTCGCAATGTACGTGCAGCCCTAGCGATTCTGTTAGATCAAAAATTTAACAATCATTTAAATTGGGATTTGCTTTTAAACAATATAACATTGTGTAATAATGCTACGTATCATACGAGTATCAATGACTTACCTTGTCGAGTCTTTCTCGGTCGAGAAATAAAATTTCCGCTGGATCTCAAGTGGAATTTACCTGCAGTTTGGGAAAAATCAGATCCGTTAACTCCAGATATTGTCCGTAACATGTTGAAACAATCACATGATCGTCAAGCGAGTTATTATAATGTCAATCGAACTCCTGAATCGAAGTTTCACGTTGGTGATACCGTTGTACAAAGGTTGCATTATCAAACGATGAGGCCAAACTTTCAATTAAAATTCCTCCCGCGATATAGCGAACCTCGTACTATTGTCAGATTTTTGTCACCGGTTAGTGTAGAATTATCTGACCCCGTCACTGATAAATTGTTCCGAGCTCACGTTGAGCACTTAAAGAAACTTTAAGAAATTATTCCGACATCGTAATTTTAAGTTAGATTTATTTAGAGTTAACCTTGTCTTGTCCCGTGTTCGCACCGTTAAAATACTGTTGTCGATTTCAGTCTGTAGTTGACCGTTATACTAACAATTCAGTGTTGCCAATTGTAGGCATGTTTGAGAACTTCCCCCGGTCGTCCCCCAGTTGGTGGGAAATTGTGACATTATTGCCACAAGTTTAATATTATAATAATCTTAGTTTACTATTTTCATTTATTTTTACTAAACTTTACAAGCGCCAAAGTTCACCTTTTTGGCAAACAGAGTACGCCAGCAGCTACTGACCACGGTTTTGCACCTAGTCGGTATAATGCGAATTGTTATAGGCGTCTGTGATTCAATTGCGTTCTCCACAAAATATATGTGACGAGAAAACCTGACTGAATCTAGGTGGCGTGTTGTGAACAAGGAGTGCTGTGTTTTTTTTTTGTTCAAAAAAAAAAAGGTTGTTGTTAGGGACGCGGAAAAAATAACAATGATTAGGATTATGATATTTTCGGAAGAAAAGTCAAGATCCGTTTTGTCCGTTCTGTAAAATTTAAGCCGTTTTCCTTGTTCTGATTTTCTGTGTTAATTAGTTAATAATAAATTGTAAATAATAGGTCTGTATTTAGTAACTTTGTTCTGTCGGTAAAAAGGTCTGTATTTTGTTATTTTGGTCCGTCTGTAAAAATGGTCTGTATTTTGTTTCTGTTGTCCTGTCTGTAAAAATAAGCTGTCTTGTCCGTGCAATCTATCCTAAGTAATATATAATTGTAAATAATCTGGCCGATATTTTGTTAATCTGTCTTAGTCTGAAACCATAACTGTTTCCATGTTTGTAATCTCTAAAAATATATTCGGTTAAATTGAAACAATTCATTTTTTCTTATTTATTTAATTTTACATTTAAAACGAATCATATAAAAGAGTCTCAGGCCGACACACACATAATTAACATCAACAAAGAAAGGGCCCAGCACAACAAAAACATCGAGTCGCGCCTGGGTCTTAAGTGTGATCCGTTTCTCCTTGCTTCCATTTCTTTCCTACAGGTTGAACAAGTGGGATCCGTCTAGGCCGCCCGAACGTACAACATAAAAAGGTATAGCGACACTCTAGAGACCGTGCACTTTGTGGTGTTGTTGAGAGTTGTCGTTAAACGGAGAGAAGTAATAATTAATCCATTAATATGTTTTTACTATAATTTGTATTTACTCCTAATATATAAAATTTACAACTGACCAACAAACATTCATATTTCTAGAATTTTCTCTTTGTTCTTCCACATTGTCGATACGGTCGAGCGACTGAATCCAAATCGTCTTCCAACATCACTTATCTTTTCTCCCGCCTCTATTGGGCGTATTAATAAAACGTTTTCGTCAATATACAAAGATTTTCTTTTATTCGCCATGTTCACAGTTTGCAAGTTTGTGGGCAACTAAGAATATGATAACTTATCGATAAGCAGCTGAGCTGAACATGAAAGATAATCCCAACAAACAAAAGAGTGAATTACTTAGAATCTTCGGTACCCTTGATTCCGACAACAAAGCAACAAAATAACAAACAAGTACTGTTTATTGCTTCATGATGACGTATTGATGTCATTATTTAGAGTGGGTGTGTCGTTATTTAGATTGTAGCATTGTATGAGCAACAAGGTAAACCAACTAGAGTAAAGTACTTTCGACGTTTTAAGGAGTTTGTCATTATATAGAGTGACGTTAAATGGAGTTCATACTGTAGTTTGGAAATTCATAGTTAATAGGGATCCATGAAATATAAAAAACTAAAAAAACGCAATAGAAGGCATCTAAATGAGAATTTGCTTGACAAGAAACTTACCTCCGAAATTACAGGATGACTCGAATCCGACGCGACAACCGAATCACAATATATAGAGTCTTCAAACTGTACTTGCGCTTCCGTCAAGTCAGGAGAGGACACTTGCGGTCTGTGATACGGTTGGTAGCCACTGTCAGTATTGTCTACTGAGATTTCACTGATCTCAAACACTGAATTATTATCCGATATAAACTTCTCACTAAAATCGATATCAGTTCGTTCCAACGAAAACGTTGAAATAGCCGAACAGTTCTCGTCACCAATAGTGTTCAACAAAACGTCATCCGCGCTTTCAACAACGTCAACACCACCGACGACACAATCGTTTGTTTCTTCAACACCGTCAATTGTCACAATTGTCATGACGTTCTCGGTGACGTCGATTTCGACGACCCTCTTTTGTGACGACGTCTCTTCCGTCGTATTCGTCGGCGGTACGTACCACGACGACTTACCGGCCGAGTCCGGGTGTTGACTTTGGGTATCATTGTGAGCTGTTTTGTCATCCTTTCGGCCGCCGGTCGCGGCGCTGAGGGCGACGTTTTTGCACTTTTTCAGGTAATTCTTGACGCGAGTGGTTTTGCTCTTGCGCACTTCGTTATTGCGCGAGAGGTCGTCACCAGGAGCAGGCGCTGGCTGTTTATTGGGATCGGATTTTGGTTGACTGGTGATGACGCCAGTTGATGAGCCACCTTGCTGAACGGATGATGCGGTGTCGTCGGATGGCTTCCATGATTCCTCCTCGGACCCGCGCACGTGGCGACCTGTAGGCGTGACCTGAAACAAGAAAGACAAATATTATGATATGTACTCATATATTTTTTAAAAAGCTAAAGACGTTATTCCAAACGGTTTCGAAATAGAGGAATTTTATGTCTCGCTTTATTAGGACAAAGTTTGACTATACAGGGTGTCCCATTAAGAATCGGACATAGAACAACCGCAGATTCTCCAATTCAAAATAAAACGATTAAGCGAAATATGCTTAGATAAAATGTTACTCGCTCTACTAGTGGCGTACGGCAGGAGTAAGTAATGCTTGTACCCCTTCTAAATGTTACACCGCTGTCTAAATTTTAATTTTGACTATAATTTTAATTTTTTTGATATTTTCTAAGTCAATAATGTACACTTGTTAGTTTGTTGTAAAGTCATTGGTTTTCGAGATATTCGCAGTTAAAGATAGATAGACATGTACTTTTTATTTGTATTATTATTAATAATATTCATTTTTACAATTTTGTCTTAAAAAAACTGCGAATATCTCGAAAACCAATGACTTTACAACAAACTAACAAGTGTACATTATTGACTTAGAAAATATCAAAGAATTAAAATTATAGTCAAAATTAAAATTTAGACAGCGGCGTAACATTTAGAAGGGGTACAAGCATTACTTACTCCTGCCGTACGCCACTGGTAGAGCGTACTGAACTAATTTTTTTATTGTTAGGTGCATTTTATGATATTTAACAAGTGTGTCGATTTGAGTAAAATTATACGGTGTATTAAAAAAATTATGGACATTAATAATTTTTCAGTTTTCAACTTCAACACCCCGTATTTCGGAAACGAGTAACATTTTATCTAAGCATATTTCGCTTAATCGTTTTATTTTGAATTGGAGAATCTGCGGTTGTTCTATGTCCCATTCTTAATGGGACACCCTGTATATTATACACGTTCCTCACAGTACAATTATTAAAATTTAGTTTTGAATTTAACAGACATAACGAAAGACATCAAAACGGTGATAACCTGAGTCATTTTTTTATAATTTTTCTGTCAGTGTATCGAATTCGGTTAAACACAACTTGACGAAATTAATGTCATTTTTTTTTTGCATAACTCTCAGACCTCTCTGTAAGGGTCTAACAAGATAGTCGATGATAATAATTGATACTCCTCTATGATCTGTATCAACAACAAGTAGTATTGAGACACCAAAAATAAAACATGAATAAAATAAATTGATTTAATCTGCCACAGATTTGATGCTATAGGTATATGTTTGTATTAATAACATTTTAGACTTTTATACGTTCAGAGCTTAGGCTATATTTTATTACTTAGATATTCCAGTCAACAACACAAAGATAAAAAATGTTTACGTTATTGCAATTTTTAAGTTTTAATAATATTCGATTTATATTTTCAAATATAAAACTGTCTCATTCGCGTTACAAAAAACACTTATGACCTTATAAATTAAATAGCAATTATATTCATAGTTTATACAGATTACATAATATTACAAAGTAATTAAATAATCAGTTTAAATACGAGCAGTGGCGTACCATTTGAGGCTCATGGCAAATTTTACTAAATGTAATAATAAATGTTAGGATACTTCTGCGCTCACGGTGTTCTTGAGCCGGGGGCAAGCGCGTGGACAGGGCCGGATTTACAATCTGGCAGAGTAAATTGTGCCGCCCCTCTAATTGAGGTCTCATTGAGTTTTTTTTCATGTCAGTTGCATGGAGGTTGGTATTAAGCTAATTCTCAGCGGGAAATTCAAATTGAAAATTGGAAAAAAATCAGTATTTGCTTGAAAAAATATAGTTAATGAAATTACGTGGTCGGAAAAAAAATTTTGATTTGACTTTATATTTTTTCAAACACATATATTTTTTCAACTGTGATTTTTGCCGCCCCTAAAAAATTTGCCGCCCAAGGCGCCAGCCTACATTGCCTTATGGGAAATCCGGCCCTGCGCGTGGATAAGAGGAAGGGGGTAAAGAGGGGCTAAATAATAAAATTTAGAAATACTTCTTGAAAAAAAATTTGTAAATTTGCTTTAGGAATTAATATTTTGCTTGACATCTTCCTTCGTGAGTATTCTTGTGTGATATTAATGAGACTTAAAAAATATTGATTTTTTTTGCTTTACTCCCTCAGAAAAAAAATATCTACGCCCCTCAGATCAGGAGTTTCCCAGAATAACCTATTCGAATCAGATAAATAAGAAAAGTTGAAACAAAATATCCTTGGACAGTTTAAGTAGCCATTTCTGCGGTAAAATACCGTAATGAAAGGCATACAGAATCAACAATTGAATCCAAGATTAAACATAATATAATCTTATTATCGGATGACAGGTGAGCCCTTTCTCCGGTAAGTACATTACAATGCATCTACATTCTGCAGGCTAAATGCCGATTGTTATTTGTTTTGTTATCAGGAAACAATTGAATATAGACCGGTAATGAAGATTGATTACTTATCGGCACAAAAATCCAACTCTGATGTTAATTGTTTCCAGCGTTTGCTTTTTGTTTCTTATTTATTCTCTGTATGCATGTTTACTGTTTTGTGCAACATGTCCGGTACCTATATTTACCAGGACTTAAGAGAATTTTTGAATATATAATAATGTTTTACGGTGGGACATTAGCCAAATACACCAATCATCAAGATCTCAAAGTCAAAAAAATTCGGTGTGCGTGTGTTCGTAATTATTCTCCGCCTAAACGGCTTGATCAATTTTGATGAATTTTTTTTGTACTTATGGGGTCATCTGAATGGTTCTTAGCTATAGTTGGACGCGGTAGGTGACGCTGTTGTCAAGATCCAGTATTTTTTTTTTAATTTTCCGACCAAATTTTTAAATTTTCTTTTTGATTTCTCACATAAAAACATATAACTCCAATATTTTTTTAGTTCAGAGGTAAAATTTGTAAGCTTAGATGTAGGAGTGAATCTCCGAAACTACTCATCCGAATTAAAAAATGTTTTCACCAATATTTAGAATGGACCTTTAGGACGGACATAAGCTATAATTATATTTTTGCGTTAAAATAAAAGTTCTTTAAGTACGTGGTGACAAATTTCGCAACGTAAGTCGAGGAAAAAACGGTACAAATCTACAAATTCAAGCAAAGCCACTTCGGTTTATAATGCGTTTCCAAATAAAATCGTGTCTTGAGACATGGTAGAGTTCTGAACAACAAATCAAGATTTTGGTAATCTGATAAATGTAAATCTAACAAATAAACTGAACATGAATTGATATTCTAACAATTGCTGTGATGTCAAAATATTTAAAAAAATATTCTACGTTGATTGAATCAGCAAAGCATACTGCCTTTTCACGGGCAATGCTAAGTGTTGTAAAACCATTTTTATTATTGACACAGTAACCGAATTTTTTGTTTTTCAATTTTATTTTATAACCTTATCAAATTCCTACAAAAAATTAAAAATTCGAATAGTACAGTTTTTGCAATTTTTCAAAAAAAAAAAGAACTGGCGCCGTGTTGACAGTGCAATTTTTAGCAAACGCGATTATACACCCAACTAAATGATTCACAAACTATTTAATCGGCCTATTTAACAGTTGAAGGTGGGTGCATGTTCATAAAAATTTTTGGTATTGTCACTCATGCAACTAAATAATTATTTAGTTGCATGAGTGCCCGTTAAAACGACTATTTTAACAATATATCTACTTCTAGTAAACGTATTTCGTGTATAGACAACTCTCCCCAGAAATTTCCATTGGAATAAACAATAGCAACATAAATTAAATTAAGCATAATTTCGTAACGCGACGTAGGTACTAAAAATGCTTAACTTCAGAACAATATAAAAATTTGCTCTGATACCGCTACAAACTCAATCCATGCCTGCAGCTCAAGATACAAGAGAAAAGAAACAATCACCAAACTAAGACAATACACCTACTTTCAGAATTTTTATTTAGCGTTTTAATTAAATTAAACCTATAGTTTCACGCAAAAATCAGTAACATATACAATTACTAGCGGCCCGGTTCGGCTTCGCTCGAATTTGTATATTGCCACCGTTTTTTCGTCGACTTACGTTGCAAAATTGATATCCACGAAAAGCGCTTAACCTTAAAATGGGTATAGTAAGCTATCCTTAAAAGATAGACATATTATGCTATCGCGGACTTTTTTGTAGACCTATAAAAGAGGAAAAATTCCACCATACATTGTTTTGTTATCTCTCAAATGGATTAGGCAGCGTTTTCAATGAAAGCTACCAGCAGTCGGCTTGATTTTTTCCGACATCTTCAACAATCATCGTCATATTTCAGCCAATTTACAAAAAAAATTGATGAATTATACACATAAACCTTTCTCTTGAATCACTCCGTCCATTGATGAAAATCAGTTTGGTAGTTTTTGAGTTTATCGCGTTCAGACAGAGAGACGCGGCGGGGGGACTTTGTTTTATAAATATGTAGTGATGTATACATCTTTTATCTGTGGTCTATCTAAAATTTCTCTCTCTCTCTCTATTTATGAAATGAAAAATATCCTTATTTTTTTTCCTCTCCTAAAACTAAAAACATAAAAATAATTGACAAAATAATGAACATTAGAACAGTACATGCAACCAGTAGCCAGCAACGACTGTCAAAGATTAACTGATGTAATTTGGTCAGGTTTTCATGATAAAAATATTGATACAGTTTCTCCGCTCAAATATGTGAGTATATTAAAAAAAGCCAGGAATTTTTTTCTCAAAAAAATCTTCAGCTGACTATGCAAGCAAAGTAGTAATCAAAAGAAAACCTGGTCGACCCGGCATGAGTGAAGAGGCAACCCAACGCTGTTCTGAACTAGGTGTACAATTTGAGTCGGCGCATAATTCGTATAGGTAACTGTAAATCGGCTATTGTGTATACAAAAATCGTGTCTAGTTGCCACATTAACCGCTCTATTAGCAATGTTCACAGACATAAATTATTTGTACGTTGCCATGAAATAGGCGGCTGACATCTTAATAGATTAGCCATTGTGTCTGATAAGTACACTTGGCCACATCTATTCTGTGAGTTACTTGAGGATTTACAAAGGTGAAATAATAGTATATTGTGCGACTAGTGAGAGAAGGAGAAGATTCCATGAGCGTGAAATTTGCCGCACGAGCGCAGCGAGTGCGGTAAAACGCACGCGAGTGGAATATTCTCCTTCGATCAATGGTCGCACATAATACTTTATTCAACTAGCAGGAGTAATATGTAATCGGGGCCCTGATAAAAGAGGGAAAAATAATAAATCACTTCATTGATTGACGTACCCACAATAAGATTGCCATGACTTTCGCTGAATTGCGATGCTGTTTTCATATATACAATACCGCCTACCACTTTCCTATTGGTCCAGAAGCTGCGTGCAATTTTTTTTCATTATTTAGCGCTTGGGCTTGCTACTGAGTTTCTATTGGTCCAGAAAATTCATTATTACACTCTACGCGTCAACATGAAGTAATTTATTATTTCTCCCACGTTTAGCAGGGCCCCGAAATTACATATTACTCACGCGTGTTGAATAAATATTGTTATTATCATTATTAAAAACGGAGTGTTAATAATAAATAGTATTACACCACAGGGGCAGAAAGATTGATATCTTGCATTATGCCCGAGGCGAGCCGAGGGCATCATGACGCGCAGTGCAAGAATATCAAACTTTCAGCCTGTGTAGTGTATACTATTTTTCTTCATACCTCGGTCGTAAGCACGCTTATTAAATACATCATTTAACTAATTAGGTATTACTTACATAAAAACACAAATGAATACCAAGCATTGAGCTTTGAGGTTATACGTAAAAACACGAATGACAGCTGTTCGCGACTATAAGTTAAAATTTAATAGGGTCATCTAAACAAATTGTTAGTTGATTTTTCTTTACTGCCACCCGAACGTACGTACTTCCCGCTTCAGTGCGTGAATCCCACCAATGCGTAAATGTTAGACTTTCTGTCTTACAATTGATGCCGAAAGTATGTACTTTCGATCGAGATATGAAAGATATGAAAGATTGGAAAAATCACTTCACTAAGTGGCCAATATCTGGATGCCAAACTATACACTTTATATTATCATAAGCAGGGCCCTCGCGCCCCAGAGTGCAATGTGTGCGATGCACGCGGGCGGCACATTCAAGGGGCGGCAAACGGCCTAGTTGTGTTATGTTTTTTGTATTGCATAGAAAAAATATATAACTGAGATTATATCAATTTTATTTGCATACTCAAGCCTGCGTGTAGGTAGTTATTTATTTTTTAATGAAATTCGAATTCGAAATATTTCGCGCGCAGTTTTCGATTCGATACTTAATTCACATCAGCGCGTAGACAGGGCGCCCCTATCGGGAGACTTCCGCAGATGTTTATATCTTGAATTTTCCTGTCGATTCCTGCTTGAGTGCGAGTGAAGTAAAGTATTTTTCAATCAACAAATACTTTTTTATTTGTGCACCTGAATGATATAATTGATAATATATTCTTTCCCTCATGTGAGTGTAGTACGGAAAAAATTGCAAGTTAATTCCAGGGGATTCACATTCAGTCGTAATGGTTAGTTGGTATTTGTGTTTGTATTAATTGCACTGGTATTCATTTTTCCTAATTGATAAACTAATGATTATTTTGACTTAATGAATTCTCTCAGTTCAGCGGTGAAACTAAATTTTTCTCTCATTCATAAGTACGACAAGAGAAGAACGCCGTGAAAAATCGCACGGAGTGAACTGTTTTTGTAGAGAACAGTTTAACCGTGAAGAGAGAATTTTTGAAGTTCACTCTGTAGGATTTTTAACGTTTTTCAATTTGACATATCGTCTAGTGAGTTTATCCCCAATAAAGGGCGTCAATTATGAATCCGCACGCGGGCGGCGTGAGGCCTTACGAGGGCCCTGATCATAAGTGTTAAATAATGCTTCATTACCGCGCTTGTTCTTAGAACGTAATGGACTAGCGCAAAGTCAAATCCTGCAAAGATATTTGGTATTTTTATAGCAAATATTTTCTCAGGAATTTCGTTATGTGAATGGATGAAAGTAGGAACATACGATAACATAATATGTATTGGCAGCTAATAATAATAACTTTCACATAACGTGCAATGATACAATATTATTGCGACGAAAACCCTAGCTGACCCCTGTGGACCAAACAGTGTTGTCAGCTTTTTTTTCTAAATACCGAAATACCAATAAGATATAGGTGTGCAGTTTTGAAGGATATAAAAAACGACAATTAATGAGGTTTATAAAACTTATATTGTTGATAAAAATTGTTTTAGATTTGTTTAATCAATTTTAACTGATAAAATCTTTGTCCCAAACATTATCTACACCTAAGATAAATTGTCGTATTTATTTACCGGTGAAATGACAGGTTAGAATAATTGTTTCGTGGTTTCTTTCATACATAGCATTGTTTAACCATCTTTAAAAATCGTAAATTCATAAAAAAACGTCCAAGTGCGAGTTGGCCTCGCGCACCGAGGGTTCCGTACAAACTTGTACGTACGTAAATAGTTCACCCATCACGGGAACCGAGTCTCAAAGATTTTTCCCGCTTAGCCGTTGGAAAACTGTCGCCACTGTACATCGACAAACGTCGCGGTCAGTTTGCCAACTAAGCGTGTAACTGCAATGAGTTCAGATGGACTACTGAATTGTATTGTATCTCGTGGCTTTATCTGATAGCCTAGTCGTCGTACCGTGTTGTATGCGGGAGTTCTCATATTGTACTGTATAGACGCATCGGTAGCGGACGCTTGTTGTTTATTAGAACTGTTACTGTGTACGTGCGTAGCATGTTGTTGCCGTTTAAAAACATTATTTATTTTTGTGATGTAACTACAAATTTACGGTTTTCGGATTTTTCCCTTTACTTGTGCTATAAGACATTGCTTCTTGCGAAAGTTCATGATTCTAGGTCAACGGGAAGTACCCAAGGCCGTAGCTAGGATTTCATTTCGGGGGGAGTCGAGCTCTGGACCAGAGACCATGCATATATATATTATAATTTTATATAAATATAAATTTAATTAAAAGGCTGCTGAAAGGATATCGATGCAAGAGTTTAATGATTCATTTAATTTATTAACAATGCATTACATATTTCGATTTTAGTCGTTCCGAAAAACGTGGAATCCAATTATTGTCAAAGAGTCGAAAATATAAACAGTGGGTTGGCTAAGGTATTTCGGGAGGGGTTTGAACCCCCAAACCACCTCCCTGCCTACGGCCTTGGAAGTACCCTATAGGTTTTGATTCCCAAGAGTCTTGACAGACAGACAGACGGGCAACAAAGTGATTCTATAAGAATTCCTTTTTTCCTTTTGAGGTACGGAACCTTAAAAACAGAAAATTGGCAAGAAAAATGTCACTCTCGAAAAAATATTGATTACACAAAAAATCTTAGAATTTCGCAAGCTGGCAACGCTGAGGCAAAGAATTGACTAAATAAGTATCGAGGAGTAATGCGACAGCAGACATACGGCAAAGCAGCGTGAGAATACGACATTCGCAACTATTGTTACAATATTTGTTTAGCGGGAACCGAACCAATGACCACTATAGTACGTGGTCACGTACTGTTAATAAAGATGACAGCTCTCTATATATGATCGTGAATTCGCATTATAATATGTACATAGAGCTACGGACATTGGCGTAGCAATTAAACCCGGATAATGGCCATATTCACCGACGTAAGTAGTTATTTATTCAGTTCATTTGTTCTTCAGGTAGCTATTCCTCCGAATAAATAACGATAACTCAATTCACCAAATATAATTACGTTTACTGCATATATAAATCTATTCTGTCTTACTTCGAGGGTATAAATATTTATTCGCCTAATAAAATAATAATGGCTTCCACATAGATCATAATACCTAACCTATAAACGTGGAGTATTATATCTACAGTTTACTCTTGCGAATTCATTTAATTAATTTTTGTTTTAGGATATAGTTATAAAACATTAAAGTGAATGGAAGTCTTGTGTGCAATTGAGTTAGGATCAAACATTGTTATTTTGTGAACTTTTTTTGACGTTTACACTAACGCCATCGGTCAGATTTTTTGGTGAACGTCAAAATATTCAACAAAAAGTGCAAGGAGTATAAGTATACATTTATTCTTTAACTAATTTTTCTACCTGATATTTTGCTTGGTGAATGAAAGTAAATTTTATTATAACGAGTAAATTTGTTCCAAGATTAGTAACTTATGTCTTTAATATAGTGTTCGGTGAATATAAGCATACAATGTGTAAAATATTGAAATACATTTTTAGTATCCCTTTTGTTAACCATAAATATTATGTCAATCAGTTTTGCATTCTCTAAAATTGAATTGTTCCAAAATCCATAATTCAATATTTTGTTGAGAAAGTAATGCCCTAAAATTTAAGACCGCTCGTGTATCCAGTATAAAAATTTTACTAATACATCATTATTTGACACTTTATTCTAGCTTCTTAACCAAATTTAATGGGTTTGTAAGGTCTACCGCATTTGACCGTTTTAGGGTGTTATGATGACGTTACGATCGATTGACAGGTATTTGTTGTATAAATACCTGCACAAGGAATACAAAAAAAAACCGTATTTACGCTTCTTAGAAACGTTTGGAAATGAGTATGAACACAGACTTTAAACAAACAGTATTGGTTATTAGCTTTGGCCTGCGGTCTCTTTCGCGTGAATATCGATGTAGGTACCTACTTTACGATAGACGCTTATGACATCCTCAGCTGTTGAGCGTCTATAATCTACAATCTTCTTTTTCTATGCTGTACAGGTGCTAATCTGGTATTAGAAATATATACGCCCATCTGCCATTTGATGATGACAAAGATTATATATGTAACAGAATATATACATTTATAAATCGCGCATGGGTTTCCTAGCTAAATTGCGTACCGATGCTGTTAAATTATATAAATTCTAATGATCTTTTTTGGATCAACTTCCCGGATTTATTAATCATAAAAATCGAGCCTAAAATGAAATAATATGACACAAGGAATTGGAATATACCATTGATTCCATACATAAATATAGATCATCCACATAAACATACCTTGTAAATAGTTGTGTTCTGTATACTTTGAGTTTAATTGTTTTGTTAACATTTTGTGTCATATTCTCTCATCTAATGCTCGATTTTTATGGTTTATAAATCGGGGAAGTTGATCCAAAAGAGTTAATAAGAATTTATTTAATTTAACAGCATCGGTACGCGATTTAGCTAGGCAAACCATGTGCGATTTATCAATGTATTTATTATCTAACATATAATCTTTGTCATCATCAAATAACAGATGAGGGTCGGTATATATTTCTAATACCGGATCTCGCACTATAACTAATAATTAATTTATCAAATAGAGACATATTTTAAAATATGACTATCATACTAATCTCACAATAAAGAATAAAACTCCAGACTGATAAAAAATCCTTCTTTGTTTATTTTAGACGGCATTCTTTGTTTATTCCATCAATAAAGTTTAAGGAGCTAATAGGTTCACTCCGTAAACACTACGCAATGATACATTTTTTGAAACACTTGACACAAACTTTAAAATAAGAAAATGTAGATTTTATATCTTAAAAAAACTTTTTTTGACAAATAAAAAGTTTTTGGCACTTCTTTGTTTTCTGGTGCTCAATTTATTATTAGAATGACACTCAGATTGTTATATATTTCCGTTTACTTCACATTTGTAAAATTACTTTTTGTCAGTAACTTTAAATTATTCTACAAACAAAAAAGAAGTTTTCAAAGAATAAGGACATTTTTCATATATTAAATGCGGGTTCACTTTTTCAACTTTGCCTAATAATATAGTGGAAAAAATGTTTTTTTCTAGTAAAATGTTCACGAACGAAAACCAGCAAATGAGTTTTCTGTATTTGTTTATTCAGTGCAGGTTTCTGAACTATAATAACACTATAGCGATCCGTCCCGGTTTCACCCGAGTGCGATAGATGCCTATAATTCTGCAAAACGTATTTCGTTTGCGGCACGGCGTCTGAACTAATAGCTTTGAGCAAATTCTACCAGCTTTGCTTCTGAACTAATAGCTTTAAGCAAATTCTATCAGATATCGTTACTTGGTACTAAAACAGTTTTTTGTTTGTTTGGTTCTGAACTATTAGCTTTGAGCAAATTATATCAGATGTCGTTACATGTTACTAACACAGTTTTTTTTTTTTTTTTGGTAAATTTTGTACAAAATATTATAAAAACTATATTATAGTGCAAGTTGGACCAAGCAAGACAATTTTACAAAAACAAAATTAAAATAGCTATAGTGGTTTCGGAAATTAGTGCGGATGAACATCGTGGCATGAGAGTTTTATATAGATAGAGGCTGATTTTTAAGTTGATTCTTTTTTTTTAACAGCGTGTAGATATCAAATAGACGAATAAATATTTCAAGTAACTTTTTTTTCAAAACCCAAAAGTAAAAGAGGAATGGGCTTTTAAGTTTTGTAAAATTCTATCGTATTTTGAGGTCGGCCCTTGGCGTTATGTTATGTCACTATTGAAATATGTTATGTCATTATCAAGTATTTATAGAGAAGTTGTTATAAGTTGTCTTCGTTTTGTTGGACACAAAGATGCGTGCGTCGTAGCCATGCTTTTGTACATAGCGATAAGAGCCTTCCGCAAATTATTTGGGATGAATTTCCGATTCGTGTTATCATTTCTTCGCGTGTATTAACCGGGCTTTTAAATTAATAAAAAAAAATAAAAATTTTAATTTAACTTTGAACGTCTGTTTCTCTCTTATTTTTGAATTTGATAAAAAAGTTACTTAATATTTGTTCGTCTATTTGATTTCTATACGCTGTTAAAAAAGAAGAATCAACTTAAAAATCACTCTGTATATATAGATTACTTATAAATAAAATCGATTCGATGGAATAACAAACATCTTTGTTGTTTTGATACCTCGGTGCATTCTTTAATCAATACACGAAGATCAGCGCAAACTTCATACAACTTGTAAACATCGTCAGATATTTGTGCACCTCTGTTTCGTCGCCATGACAACGACTACGGGGCTACGGGACTTTTATTACCGGAATGAGACTTCATAGCGCGGCCGCTTCTCCTCTATTTTCCAGTGAAAGATAAAGTATTAAATTTAATTTGGGATTACGTTTCCTTGCAGAAGAGAAATACTTTTATCAAAATAACAGCGCTACATTAAAAATTCACGACTGTTCTAAAGCACACGTTTTTTTGTTTAATATTTCTTTTTTTTAATATTAAACCAGCCACATTACCATATAGGTAGCTATACAAGAACAATATGTAGCATTATTTTTTTTGTATAATATTTTTTGTAATTAAAAAGCCTTCAACATAGATTTGAAATGTGATAGCTACGTTTTAAAATAACTTGTTTCCTCGCATGGAAAAATAAGAAGAGATTTTTGTAGCAGCAAAACAGAAATCGTAAAAATATACTTTACTATTATTTATAACAAAAATATACAATAGTTTAAAAAAAACTGAAAAACACGCTTTATATCAGACTAAAAAGTGAAAATAAATATAGTTTAAAAAAACTAAAAAACACGCTTTACTCGTATATCGAACTAAAAAGTAAAAAATATTTTTTTTAAAATAAGCTTAAAACAATAATGAATAAAAAATACTAGTATTATTGTGAAAAAAGCGTGGGGCGCTCGATGTACGAAAATGTGGAACAAAGCGCCCCACGTTTTTTCCACAATAATACTAGTATTTTTTATTCATTATTGTTTTAAGCATATTTAAAAAAAAATATTTTTTACTTTTTAGTTCGAAATAAAGCGTGTTTTTCAGTTTTTTTTAAACTATATTTATTTTCACTTTTTAGTTTGATATAAAGCGTGTTTTTTAGTTTTTTTTAAATTAAATTTATTTTCCACTTTTAGTTCGATTTATTGTCAAAAATTTTCCGGAAAAAAAACAATTTTTTTTTCGGCGTGGGCGGGATTAGAACCCCACGACCCGTGATTCCGAGAGTTGACGTCAGCGAAGACCCGTGCTTTAGACCGCACGGCTAACCACTGTAGTTACAGTGCTGGCATATTATACTACAGTAATAAACACTTGCTGTAGTCCAATCGGAGGTTACAAACAAACATACATACAAACTTACAAGTGAAGTTAATATAAAGCGTGTATAAAATGAACAAACAATAGCGTCAAAAACTGTTTCTATTGATAAAAAAATTGGCAAACAATTTTAGCACTCGCAGCGTAGTAAAAATAAACAACCGAAAACAGGAAGTCATCTGTAAAAGAACCTATAGATATTCTTAACTTCCGGACTGACGTCCTTTTAAGTATCTAGTCTTCATTCAGTAATCTAAAAATCGATATTAGCAAAGCAAGCACTAAGCGATGTGAGTATACAGTGACTCTCATATTTATTCGCAGCATCTACATATTTGTAATGGATTCAGACATAATCAAAGGCACAAGACATTTTAAAATAAAGAATAACTTAGAAATAAATGCAAAAAAATTACGTCAAATTATCAAATATTCCTAAATAATCAAAAATTTTATTTAATCACATCCATATTGAATAAAAATTAATTACTTGAATATTTTTCAAAATGTATAAAATTTTAATCTTAGTTCGTAGAAAGTAGAAACCAAAACAAACTACAGTGTAAGCTCCATTTAACGTCACTCGATATAACGACAAACTCCTTAAAATTACTTAACTCTAATTGTTGTTCATACAATGATACACTCTAAATAACGACACACCCACTCTAAATAACGACAACAATACGTAATCATTAAGCAATAAACAGTACTTGTTTGTTATTTTGTTGCTTTGTTGTCGGCATCATGCGTATCGAAGATTCTGAGAAATTCGTTCTTTTGTTTAGTTCAGCTGTTTGTTGATATGTTATTATATTCTTAGTTGCCGACAAACTTGTAAACTGTGAACATGGCGAGTAAAAGAAAATCTTTGTGTATTGACGAAAAAAAAATGGATTATGTCCTCTCTCCGTTTAATGACAACTCTCAATAACGCCACAAAGAGCACAGTCCCTTGAGTGTCGCTATATAGAGTTTACACTGTATGTTGTACCGACAATGAATCCAAGCTCCTGACTACTAAATACACCATAGAGATATAAGTAACTAGAGTACGCTAGTCCGTATGCTAGCCATAAGTGAAAGTGTCCTCAGTTGAGAGAGAGAGAACTAGTGATGTGCCGGATATCCGTATCCGCGGATATCCGTTAGTTTAATGGCGGATCTTTTACGGATCTTTTACCTTATTAATTTTCAATTTATAGATGCAATTTTATATATAAATAGGTGATTAGGTAATAATGAAAAAAACTGTTAAATTCCATTCAGATTATTTTTTATTTTTTAAAATCGTATTTGGCACCTTTATATTGCAAACATTTATCGTAGTGAGTACCATACCAATAGTACATAACTCAAAGGTACTAAAAAACTATCTTTATAATGAGTTATTGGAAAGAGACAATCTGTTATGAGAGTTAACTCTTAAAGAGGTCAATAACTTTTTCCCATAACAGATAGTCTCTTTCCAAAGGTCGATGTGCAATATTTACCGTTGCGTACTCTAAGAAAGTTAAGATCCGTATCCGCGGATCTTGAAACCAAATATCCGCATTCAGATCCGTATCCGCGGATATACATTTTTAACGATCCGGCATATCACTAGAGAGAACGCTGCAGAAAGTCCAGAAAACCAGATACTCAAATCAGCATTGTTTTGTATCATTAGTTACCATAGAGATAAGGAATTAGTGTCCTCTGTCTGAATTGCAGACACTTTCACAGCTCACTCGCGTACTCTAGTTTAATATCTCTATGAAATACACTCAATGCATTCCACCATCCGAAATGCTGTAGCGCCTCCCTTGTCATTACAAATTTGTTTGAAGTACTTACAAATAGATATGAGAATCACTGTACATTGTAAAATACCGCAAACTGAGCGAGCTTTAATAACACAAAGCTCTCTCCCGATGCATTGACGCACGCAGACACAAAGCTTATCGGACCGTTAATCACGTAGTGCGTACCGCTTGGCTACGATGCGTAAACTCGGGTTTTGTTGAGCTAGTCCCTTTTAACTCTCTGCTAGAAACGACAAACTTACAATCTGGTGAAATATGAACATGACGTAAGACTAGCAGTCCGGCCCGGCTTCGCCTGGCTTATAGATTTCCAATTAAAGATGGGCATATTAGGCTGTCGTGGACCTTTTTTGATGGAATAATTACCCGGAATATACAGTCAATTTCATTTAAGACGCAATATACAGTGTGTTCATCGAAAGTGGTAACAGTGAATAATTCGTGTATCCTACTTGATACAAAAAAAAATTAAATAGGTTTTTGTTCAACTTGAGATATTAGAGTGAGATCCGGTATACCCTAAACTGTTATTTGATGATGACAAAGATTATATGGTAGATAATATATTCATTGATGAATCGCATATGGGTTGCCTATAGCTAAATCGCGTACCGATGCTGTTAAATTAAATAAATTCTAATTAACTTTTTTGGATCAACTACTCCGATTTGTTAATCATAAAAATCGAGCCTAAAATGAGAGAATATGACACAAATAAAATGTTACAAAACAAACTCAAAGTACACAGAACACAACTATGTACAAGGTATGTTTATGTGGATGATCTATATTTATGTATAAAATCAATAGTATATTCTAATTGCTTTTTTCATATTCTCTCATTTTAGGCTCGATTTTTATGATTAACAAATCGGGGAAGTTGATCCAAAAAAGTTAATTAGAATTTATTTAATTGGACAGCATCGGTACGCGATTTAGCTAGGCAACCCATGTGCGATTTATCAATGTATATAGGTATTATCTAACATATAATCATTGTCATCATCCATCAAATAACAGATGAGGGTATATATTTCTAATACCGGATCTTAGACTATTTGGAAGTTGCTACGGTATATTTTTTTGTAACTCAAACTCAGCAGAAGTGGTACATACAGTTTTTTTTTTTCAAATAGCAACATTTTTTTACATTTTTGAAATCTTCATTTGTTTCTCTATAAATTCATATATAATTTTCATAAGGTTACCATAAGAAAATATTCGAGAAAAGCGTTATCAGTTTATTAAAAACACATCAGTGATAATTATTATTAATAATTTACATATGTGTAGAGTTCTATGAAAAATAATTATTACTGTGTATTTAACAACAAAAATATTAAGAGCACTGTGGTTTGAATCTAATAAAAAATAGAGAATAGTTACTTCTTACCACAACAAGTTTATTAGTGGATGTACATTTCGAGAGCTATGCTCTCATCGATGATGAGCATAGCTCTCGAAATGTACATCCACTAATAAACTTGTTGTGGTAAGAAGTAACTATTCTCTATTTTTTATTACTGTGTATTTAGTTATTAATAAACGAATAACGTTTTTCTCGAATATTTTAGGCTGCAGAGCGTGCTAAAGAAATAGACATAATTTATACATCCGAAAAATATTACACTCCTTCTGGCGTAGTCGGGTAAAAATATTATTATAAAAATCATCTGTATATGAAACAAAAACAAAAAAAAGTAAATAAAACAAATGCGGTTTACCTTTCTGTGTCTGCGCATCATTTTCATACATGTTATTTAAGTTTTACTGCAGCACGTGACTGTCAGCTTGGTTCACATTTTGTTTTACTTAACACAGGTACAGACGATCACAAAATATTCATATTGTTCACATAATAAGTCAGTGTTGTTACATAATTCTTTTTATCACTTTTCAAATATAATTTAAAAACTTGTTTTTCTTTTTAATTATCCGTATACGTTTTAAACGCCATTTTTATGTTGAGAGAAGAATTAAGGCAATCTGTCAAAAATATACACCCCTTTCCTTGTTCACATGCTATATTAAAAGTGAATAGTTTTCCATTTTTTTAATATTCTAAACTATTCAACAAGCACTGTTTGCATCGCATGTAAGAATGGACCAATGGCTTGGCATCTTAATGACATCATTACATAAATAATTCCAAGCCATTGGTCTTTTCCTGCACTGAATTCATAACATGAACAAAGCTACCCTACTCTTTAGATTAAAGGCCGCTGCACACAAGGCTAGAAATGCTCCTAGATTTGCCTACTACTTTTCTAGCGCTGGTTTTTTTGATTGCTCTTATGTGCTCTCTTCAAACGAGACATCTTTTCAAGCTAGTTTCGTGAATAAATCCGGTGCGCGCGCAGTGACAGTTCAAACATAAACACAGAGCAAAACGTGTCTGTTGTCTGACTCTGAGCAGAATGACGGCATGTTGGTTTGTGGGCGTTGGTTCAAGTCACCCACGTGACAAGATGCTGTTTCCTGATTAGTTCTTGCTCATATCTAGCAGCGGACCTAGCAAGCAAAATAGACCCTGTTCTAATTTTAAAACCTATCTTGTGAGCTAGCAGGCGAGCCTGTAGTGACGTCATTTCTAGCTTCGCACCCAGTCTACCGGCCAACAGAACTCCAAGCAGTGTTTCTAGTCTCGTGTGTAGCGGCCTTAATATAGGAAATGAACAAAGACGATACATATAATGTTTCGACGTAAAAATTGAACTATTTGATTAAATTCAAGGAGGGACAAACCAAAGAAAGTCTAGCAAAACCTCTCTTATTTAGAAAAAAGTGGCATTTAAACAAATGCACGATTTATATAGCTTATTTGTGTTAAGTTATACAAAACGCTCCTGTCCCATTGTGATATTCCACTAACCGAGACATATTTGAATGGTAACCTGAAGTTGTCAAACGTGTCGGAGGCGTTACGGCGTAGGAATAATTGACCGAACTTGTAGTTGACGAGATTTGTGTGATTTTATGTAAAAATGAGTAGTTGATGTTAATAAACATCAACCACTATTAAAACAATATTATTCACAACAAGGTTTTTGTTTGTCGACAAACGCATCACCAACTATGCGAGAACACCTTCTCCGCCTATCGTTTCTCAGAATTCTAGCAGCTTTACATTCCTTTTCGCACACGCGTTCTTTGGCTGGGCAGACAATAGTTTTAGGAAAATGATAATAACCACACAAATATTCTATAGAATATATTTAACCAAAAATATTCAACGTCTGATTACGTTACCAGAAATGATGGTGTATATTTCCTACGCTGAAAGTGAAACGACTTGATCTTTTATTTAATAGAAATGTCTTGTCAGTCGTCTGTGACAGACAGATTGAAATAATCTCTCAGGTGTATTAGCTCACACGTTTCTTAGTCACGGCATCGGTACCCTAAACTAACAAAATGCATGCCTGAATAAGTACTCGATCGATTTCTCTGTTCTAAGTTTAAGAAAAAAAGAAAAAAACACCGACCAAGTGCGAGTCGGACTCGAGCACCGAGGGTTCCGTACAAACTTGTAGGTATGTGTATAGTTCGTCCATCACGGGAATCGAGTCTCGAAGATTTTTCCCGCTTAGCCGTTGGAAAACTGTTGTCGCCATACATCGACAAAGATCGCGGTCAGTTTGCCAACTAAGCGTCTAATTGCAATGTGTTCCGACGGACTACTGAACTGAATTGTAACTCGAGCCTAGTTGTCGTACTGTGTTGTATGCGAGAGTTCTCATATTGTGCTGTATAAACACACTAGTAGCGGACGCTTGTTTTGTATTAGAACTGTTACTGTGTACGTGTGTAGCATGTTATTGCGGTTTAAAAACATTATTTTTTTGTGATGTAACTACAATTGACGGTTTCGGATTTTTTCCTTTACCTCTACTTGTGCTATAAGATATTGCTTCTTGCCAAATTTCATGATTCTAGGTCAACGGGAAGTACCCTATAGGTTTTGATTCCCAACAGTCTTGACAGAGAGACAGACGGGCAACAAAGTGATCCTATAAGAGCTCCTTTTTTCCTTTTGAGGTACGGAACTCTAAAATGCATTGAAAGATTCCAGCGCTCAATAAATGTCGACCTTTTAAACTTTATTTGGTATAAAAAAGACAAAAAGAATGAACAGTTTATTGCCATTGTTTGAAAGAAACTATAAATTTGTATTGTTTTATTCTCTACGTTTTGAATGATTCATCACTAGTGGATTCTGTTCAAGCCAAAACAGTAAATTCCAAAACCGTTTTAGACTGTCGTAAAAAGGACCGCACTGAACTTTAGCGCCATTGAAATTTCCAATCAATATTTAAAAGAGATACAAATGCACAGGGACGGATTGGCTCAACTATTTCGGATCGGGAACATAACTGTTCACCGTTGACTTAAGAAAGTGAAATTCCGAACTCGTCATGAATACTTTTTTTATACAGAGGGCTAGCGCTAATTGCCGCCTTGTACAAAGTGAGCGTTCGGACACTATACTAAATTTGTCGCTACAAAATTTATAGCTTACGGTTGTACGAGCCATTACAAAAATGCCAAAAAACGCATTATTAATTTCACTTTAGAATTATATCAAAAAATAAAAATAAAACCGATTGATCCTGCTCAAAAAATAATAATTGATCGATTAAAATATTTTTTTTAACTGTGCATGCATTTTAACATCGGTTTCTGTACAATTTCCACTTCGAAACAACTTTTTTCTACTCATTTTGATCAAAATTGAGTTTGAAAACAAACTTTTTCTATGCAGATCAATCCTCTGTTTTTAGATAAGTACAATATGACTGCTCCTGAACGTATAAAACTGTAATTACACGATAACAGTCTAAGGCAGAGGTGGCACGCGACAAATTATAATGGGCACAGCATTGATTGAGGTGCAAAATTGAAATAATTGAAAATACGCTAGATGCAGAAAAAAACTGACTATCATAAAATAACAAATAAGAAAAAGTTTAATAGCACTCAGTATATTATCGAAATTATTCTTTTCATCTGTAAATTTCTTTAGCTGCTTGTCGGCACGTCATGGTTACATTAAAAATGTTTGAAAAAAAAATTGGCACGTAGATGTAAAAAGGTTCGTCACCCCTGGTCTAAGGACATTGTCAAATCAAATGTTTTGACAAAGCTTTTTGCAATCCGGCACTACTCTAAATAGTACATTTTGTGAAGCTATTTTACTTCCATCGGTGAAATTAACATATGTTCCATTAGTTAGGTAAAATCAAATACGGTTGCATAATACAATTACGAAACCGACTGATAAAGCACGTTCATGCAACTGGGGTACCTACTACAGGTAATTCTGTATTGATTCGATTACGAGAAGTTAACTGTGATGTCGAGCGAGGGTAGTGAGTATAGAACAGTGGGAAGGATCGCCCTCTGTCAGTTTGATTAACCCAGATATGTCGCTATACCGCGGGAGGGTTGAAACGATGACATCGTGTGTTTATTTTATAATATGGGTACACCCTAGTGTTTAACACATTGGGGTGGTTCGCAACTTATAGATTTGTTTTCTAAATTGTTAGTATATGCTGAATTGCAGTCATTGCGAGTAGAGTCCGACCGAATCCGAAGGCCAGCTTTTTAGCCGAAGCCAAACTTCGCCTTTTTTCTTTCTTTCGGCCGAAGCATAAGGGGGTCACCCTGTGTGACGGTCGGTTTTTAAGACATTTTTTAGGATTTCTTTGACGATCAATAAAAAGATAGAACTCTTCAATAAATAAAATTTTTGACCAATTTTTCAGACAAATATATTAACAACAAATATTGGTCGATAATTTTATTTATTGAAGAATTCTAATCAGACGTTAATCAAAGATTTGAAAAAGATAGAACTTTAAGCTTTTTATGATATATTTATTTATTATTTCAGTACCGTATAAAAAAATTTTCAACCATAAATCTCCACAAAAACATGAGTTGTACCACTACGAAGACACCCATCTTGAGAAAAAGGTTGTTGACGGTCTCCATGATTCCGACTGATTGGCTTATTTCAAATAAAATGATTAAACGGCATTTTAATTTGTAAGCCTGTGCGGGAATAAGATGAACTAAGATTATTCGAAAATATTGAAAATTGAATAATTGACAAACTTTTGAAAATTAATTTATAAATTTCAAATATTTTTCGATAATTTTGCGTTGAAAAAAATGGAGCCACTTGGAATTTACAAAAGATCCTAGTTCATCCTATGTCTATACATGTGCCGAATCTACCATTAAAATTTCAAAGCAATCGGTCAAACCGTTCTGGAGATATCGTGGACACAAATTAGAAAAACACAGTTTAAAAAAAACGCGTTTAAAGATTTAAGTACGGTTTAAACTATGAAATCTTAACTCACCATCTCAATCTGCAAAAAGCTTACCAAAATTCACTAGAATTGATATATATAACTCAAAAACGAAAAAAATGGATTTATCGGGTTTTGCTTGTTTGCTTCTCATTTGTTTTAGAAGGTCTCAAGTAACAAGCCGACACGTCACAATAAGCTCAGTGCTCAAGCGCTCAACTGAGCGCTCCGAACACTTCCTCTTCTAACAGCTAAATTCGATTTTTTCAATCTATCATATGGTGTGACTAGGGTTGCAACGATATATCGGGCAACCAATATTATCGATAATATTGAAACAAAAATATCAATATTTATATCCATATATTTAAATTCCCAATATGATATTATCGATATTATGGCATAAAATATCGAAAGTTAAAAGTGACTTAAAAAGAATTTCGAATTTCGCGGTTCTTTTTTTGTGTGTTGGTAGAAGGCTGAAAAGTAGAGCGAGTGTGCGACTAGAGCATGTCGTTACTTGGTTGTTTCTTTGTTGGTTCAATTAATTCACAATATATCGATATCGGAAGAATCAATATTATCGATATCAGTCCTTTGTCTATATAAATATCGATATATTTATCGATATTAAAATCATTTTGCATCCCTAGGGGTGACCCCCTTAAATGGGTAAATAAATAAATTGAAAAAAAATATACTTAAACCATTGCTAAACAGAACTTTACAATTTTTAAATAACATACTCAGATGGTCAGAAGTTTACTTTAATCAGAAACTTTTGACCATTTGGGTATGTAACGGAACTTCAAATGAAACTGTTAATTACTTTGAACAAAACCGAGTAACTGTAGGAATGAGACTGTTCGGATATTTATAGAAATGATCGCATCGCCTCGTTGCACCCCTCACACAACGCAACTGTATAATTCACTCGTTTATACACAAACACAATGAAACTCGGTATAGAGGAATGAAGTGTGATGACGGAAAAACCCATTAGTTTTCCACTGCCCATGTCCTAGGTCACGGAAAACTGGGCCATGCCACCGGTTCTATTCAGTAATACACAAACATTCAAGAATGACTGGCATTATGTTATTAATTATTGTTATATTGATCGAAAAAGTAGCAATAAGAAGTTTTTGCAAATGTGATTTTAATGTAGATTTATTTCATGCTACTGAATTTTAATTGTGTATTATTATAATAATACTACTAATAAAACAATGCATGGCCAATGTTTCGGAGTCATTTTATTCTTAACATATAATAAAATTTCAAAAATTAATTTTGTTAGGCAAATTGCAAGGACTGATGTAAGGGAAAAATATCCTGGTTAGACAATATAAAAAAGGGACGTATATGTCTCTGAAAAGTCTAATATTATATGTAAACGACAGAGAATATCGGAAAGGTGTGATCGCCTAGGTCCTGTAAAGGATAAGGCACTTTGGATGGATGGATAATAAAAAAAACGGAAAAAAAATAGAATTTCCTTCAAAAAAGGGTCAGCGTAAAATAACAACGTTTTGAAGTCGGCACTAATTTAATATACCTAAGAACATAAAACGTGATAGTAAAATTGGTGCCGACCTCAAAACTTTGTTATTTTACGCTTTTCAGTAATCCTTTTTTGAAGAAGATTTAATATTTTTTAAAGTTTTTGATTTTAAATTTTTTAATGGTCTTCTTTAGTGTCTAATGAAACGGAAGAGCAACGTTCACGCCGACAACTACAACTTTTGTAATCTTTCTTTGATATTTGACAAAAAGTTGCTGAACCGATTTTGCTAAATTTTATATGGAAACAACTTTGAGACTTACTCTATCGAATAAAAGAAGAATAATTAAAATCGGTTCACAGCCGGCAAAGATAGTGAATAGTGATGGATAGAAATACAAAAAAAAAAAATAAAAAAATACAATCAAATAGAGAACCTCCTAATTGTTTGAAGTCGGTTAAAAACTATTATTCAGTTGTGTATAAAATTGTAATTTAATTTCCTGGAGTTTTTTTTTGAAAATTTCAAGAACTGTAGGGAAAATAAAATTATCGACCAATTTTTCAGACAAACGTATTAACAAAAAAAAATATATAATAAATAAAATTATCGGCCAATTTTTCAGACAATATATTAACAAACAATATAAAATTAATACATTTAAATATTAATTATTTTTATATTTTTTAGATCAATTCTGAAGAAGGTCCAAATCCGGATTGAAACGTTAATGTATTAATTTTATATTGTTTGTTAATATATTGTCTGAAAAATTGGTCGATAATTTTATTTATTGAAGAGTTCTAATCAGACGTTAATCAAGGATTTGAAAAAATATATAAATTCAATATATTAACGTTTGGGTCCGGATTTCGATCTTCTTCAGAACTGATCTAAAAAATATAAAAATTAATTAATAATTAATTTCTAATTAGTTTTGAATAAAATTCGCTTAAAGTTTTTTAATATCGAAATATTAAAAATTGTTTGTTATTATTTTTTCAATATTTCGATATTAAAAACTTTAAGCGAACATTATTAAAAATTTATTAGAAACTAATTATATTAATTAATTTTTATATTTTTTAGATCAGTTCTGAAGAAGATCCAAATCCGGACCGAATCGTTAATGTATTAATTTATATATTTTTTGTTAATATATTTGCCTGAAAATTTGGTCGATAATTTTATTTATTGAAGAGTTCTAATCAGACGTTAATCAAAGATTTGAGGACTGTAGGGAAAATTTGTCTTCTAAAATGTTAAGACAAAATTCAGGCGTGAGTAATTTTCTCAAAAACGGTCTTTAGAACAAAAATTGTAGATACAAAAGCAATCAGAATTTATTGAGCACGTTAAATAACACCCACCCTATTATTTTTGAGGTTATTATGGGTTTCTGCCAAAACCCATCAAATTGATTAAACCAGTTTATTCCTTACACTCGAATCTCAATTAACAAGCAAAATTATCTTCGGTACATATCTATTATCAGTTATTCTTTGACGCTAAAAAAGTTTTGTATAATAAACAATCACTGAGAATATATGTCCTCATTTTTGTGATGACTAATATCTACAGCTTTTATTTTCATAAAAAAAGTAGATGTGTGTCGATAAAAATGAAAATCGATGCTGTTTGAACCCAAGCTTCTCTATACGTGCCGTGTAACGGTATGACTCATCCTACATAACCATTGTTCATGTAATTTTGTTAGTTCAAAATTATAATCAATAAACATTGTAATTACTGACAGGGTTTATTTAATAAAATTATCGTCCGTAATAAAAGGGGTTGACAACATTAACCAAGTTCAAAAAAAGAGGTTATCATTTATTCGTCTATTATTATGTTTATATGCGAAGGTAATGTATAATCCCGTTCAAAATATAAATGTGAAAAAAGAGACCAAGTTCGGTTCCTAGAAAAAACATCTTCGCTGAAAAAATAATTGAGATCTAAACTTGCCAAGTTTTCATGTTTTATATCTATACTAATATTATAAAGATGTAAAGTTTGTAAGTTTGGGTGTAAGAAATACTCTCCAAAACTAGTCATTTGATTTCAAAATTTTTTTCAACAATATTTAGAACGGACCTTCAGGATGGACATACGCTATATATTATCGCGTTAAAATAAAAGCATTTTTTGTGGTGGCCAATTTTGCAACGTAAGTCGACGAAAAAACGGTGGCAATCTACAAACTCGGGCGAAGCCGGACCGGGCCACTAACTATAAATAAATGCGTCGTATGTGAAAATTTGGCATTCATTTAGATCTGAATTCTTTTTTGGCGGAACTGTTCTTTCTAGATTCATTCTAACTATTAGACTAAATAATCATTCTGTACCTATACACAGTTCCTCTATCTATACGTATAGTGATAAATGTGTATTTAATGTTGGTATCTGTGTTTTAATTGGTATTCCGAACGGCGAAATAATTCGCCGGTGTCATATGGAGTTATTGTTGGTGTCATTAACCTACCAAAGAATACGCACGACTCCCATGAGGCCCATAAAAACCTAATCCGCCTCTGAAAACTTGCGCAGAATATAAATCTGCAAAGGCCAAACTATCTATCAACCTGGAAAACTTCATAAACTATTTATAGCATACAGGATATCTATACGAGACTCTATTGCCATTTGTAGCTTTTGTACTTCATTCTTTAAAGGGAGATCCTACGAATCACATTACTCTTTATTTAATTTACGTTGTTTTTTTTTTTCAATGTCGTCGATTTTGTTTCAGTTTTTACTGGATTTTTAAGTTAATTCTCCTTTTTTAACAGCGTGTAGAAATCAAAAAGACGAACAAATATTTTAAGTAACTTTTTTATCAAAACTCAAAAATAAGCAAAAAACAGCCTTTCAAAGTTTATTTATATTTTTTTAAATTAAATTTAATTAATTCAAAAGCCCGGTTAACACAGGCGAAGAAATGATAGCACGAATCTGAAATGCATCCCAAATAATTCGTGTCATGTACAGAAGCATGGCTATGGCGCACGCATCTTTGTGTCCAACAAAACGGGGATAACTTCTAATACTTGATAATGACACAACATATTTCCATAGTGATATAACATAACGCCAGGACGAACCTCAAAATGTGATAAAATTTAAGAAAACTTCGAAAGCCCGTTTTCTGTTATTTTTGAATTTTGATAAAAAAGTTACTTGAAATATTTGTTCGTCTATTTGATTTCTACACGCTATTAAAAAAAAGAATCAACTTAAAAATCCTCCTATTTAGTACCATTGGATTTCAACCAGACTATACTGACTACATAGGTACCGAATTTTTATAATATTTGATTTACATTAGGTTCAAGTTAGTAGGCTAACTCATAATAGTAGGAGAGCTTTCAAACACTTTTGGGTAGGTATTTGAGGCAACGTGAAAATTTGTGTAACACTTCTTTTGTAATGTGTTAATACAAAATCGAAGACCTGGCTAAAGGGTAGAGTAGGGCCTAGCCAAGCCGTAATATTTTAACGTTGCGACATTTTATTTGCAAAAGAAGATCTTGAGGCATTTTGAATTTTTAATACCTTCAATTTTAGTATTTAGTAAAATAAAGAATAAATAAGCCAGATCATTTAGTCGGGTCTAAATGTTTGCCAGGCTTGAAGCTCTACGACCGTTCAGTTTTGTGAATAATAATTCTGCAACACTGCATATATATTTAATAATAACATTTTACGAGCAAGTCCCACCCATCTTTTTCATCACTAAATTTTTAAATTCTATCCGAGCAACACGCTTTTTTTTGACCTATCTCTATTTCAACCACCCCCTAAAGTCTCGTGAGCAGCCACGTGGACACCCTGTAGATTTACATGTAAATAAATAATATTTTTTACGTGGAAAAAACCTTGAGATTCAAATCGCAATTGCGTGTAGCATGTGAAAAAAGCTTTTTTATTACTGCATTTCACATATTTTTTTTAAAGATAAATATAATTTTATGCACAACAATTTATAACAAACTCAAATTAATTATTTCACATCACTTTTGAGGATAATATTTACCAAACACGCGCTTTTTACGTTTTTTTTTTCGTTTTTTAGTTTATCATCGAACGAAACACCCTTTGATCTAATCACCTTTAAGTACGGCCCTGAGTTAAAAGGAAGCGATCGATGGGTGAATATTACTTTTGAGTTAACTGAAAGACACTGTTCTTTTTGAATTAATTCACAGAATAATAAACACTTCAGTCAGTTACAATGATGAATGACGACAGCAGGTACTAACCAAATCCAAGCTACGCATTAGACTGATAGTGGAGTGTTTACACGTCATGCGGGTGGCAGCACTGTCAGCGTCGGTTCCGAGCAGGCGCCGTGACGCCAGTAGAGCGCCGCACCTTCTATACCGACGCATCAGTGACGTAGGAAAATACTACTAATTTTGTTTGCTCACATTACTGCTTTAACAAACGTCACTTTTTGGATATTATTATTTTTTTATTATCACTTTGCTGATAGCAAATAAAATTAGAATTACTTTTCGAATACAAAAATCTGTATGAGGATCCACATCAAGATTTTGGAATGTCGCAGAAAGATGGCGTAATTCGAAATTGCCGTCACATATTTTGCTTCCGTTAGAATTTTAAATAAATATAGCGGTCCGTTCCGGTTTCACCCGGGTGCGATAGATATAATTCTGGAAAAAGTATTTCGTTTGCGGCCCGGCGTCTAAACTAATAGCTTTGAGCGAATTCTATCAGATTAGCTTCTGAACTAATAGTTTTGAGTGAATTCGATCAGATGTCGCTACTTGAAACTAAAACAATTTTTTTTTGTTTGCTTCTGAACTAATAGCTTTGAGTAAATTCTATGAGATGTCGCTGCATGTTATTAAAACAGTTTATTTTTACAAAACACTGTAATTTTGTACAAAATATTTAATAAAAATTATCCTATAGCGTAAGTTGCACTAAGCAAGAAACATTTACAAAATGTCATTATAATCGGTTCAGTGGTTTCGGAGATTAGCGCGGCCAAAATTACATAAATAAGATCGAAATACTGCAGCCTCTCGAAGGGGTCCTAACTTTGCGACGTTTCTGTGATGACAAAATGTCTAGCATACAATATTAAAAATAGAAAAATGTATTTAAATATATCGATAAAAAATACCAAAATCGGCTTTATCTTTATAATTACTTAAGTAAAGATATATCAGTTGTTATTTGTAAGGTAGCAGAATCGTCAAGGTGGCCAAAACAGAAGCGTACGGATAATAAATTCCCCTTAAACGAACCGACTCTGAACCGGAATACTGAACCACGAAGACAATATGTTTGCTATTGGCGCCGCATTTTCAGCAATGAATGACAGAATACAGGGTGTCACAATTCAACATACCAACTGTACGAATAATATTTTTACTAGGAACTTCGTTCCTAAATCTCAACGATAATAGCCCATGCGTTCTAATTTTAAAATCTATCTTGTGAGCTAGCACGCGAGCCCGCAGTGACGTCATTTCCAGCCTCGTATCCAGCATGCCGGCCTATATTTGCAAGACTGCTTTAGCGAAAGAATCTACGTTATTTTTGAAAAAAGGAGTAGGAAAAAACTTTTCAAAAATAAAAATGCTAAGAAGGGTTTATTTTTTGTCTTATTAAGAGTATTCGTCCCTGCAAATACCCCCTGCACCCTTCATCTCAAATCTTTCCCCCTCGCCTGAAAACGGTTCGCGCTCTCCCGACGCTATTTTTAAAGCTAGAGGGTTCTGGTAAACGCCAAATGAAAGACACAGAATCAGACTACAGACCCTTCAGGCGAATTTTTTGAAAAACAGTTTCGCCTACCTGTGAAATATTACGTAACTTATTATTTTTTTCAAAAGGTTGTGAGATTTTTCAGGAATTTTTTTTCAAAAAATTCGCCTGAAGGATCTGTAGTCTGATTCTTTGTCTTTCATTTGGCGTTTACCAGAACCATCTAGCTTTAAAAATAGCGTCGGGAGAGCGCGAACCGTTTTTAGGCGCGGGGAAAAGATTTGAGATGAAGGGTGCAGGGGATATTTGCAGGGACGAATACTCTTAATATTTTTAAATTAAAAAAATTTATTTTTTTTATATTAATATTCACAAAACATTCGCGAATGCAAATACTCGTTTACATCACTATTACATAATAATATTATGATAACATAGCGATCGGGAAACTTCGGCTACACGTAAAATGTCTTCCATAGTTCGTATTTACAATGCGCTTAAGAAATACGTTCTGGATGTGCGCTTCCGTACAAGGTGATAATCAAAAATGAACATTCTAACCTCATTTTGCACACGTTCAATAATCTTTTAAATGGCATATTGTGAGATTAGAATCCGCGATCTCTGGTCTGTGCAATATTGTGACCAACACAAGCAATAGTCCACAATAGAACTCGATAGATTAATGGCCCGGCTGGAGCCAGTGACATTAATAAATACCTGCAAGTCAAGAAGGGCCGCCGTTACACTTTCTACAACAAATGCACGTTCGTGCTGTGCAATACATTTGCAAACAACCGCTGTTTCATTATTTCATACAAATATAATTAATATGTAACAATATTGATCTATAAATCAGTAATATCTATTGTTGAAGAATGCACAGTTGGTTTGTATCAATATATTCTAAATCCGCAGCTACACCGCAGAAAAAGATTCACGACTTGACTCGATTTCCAAACTAAACATTCTAAAAGTCGTTACTATGTGATCACAGTGACTGTTATTGTAGTTACACAAAAATCACAGTGAAAAATCATCGTGACTTTGTCACGTCGATCCCGACCGAGCAAACGTTCGGTCGGACGTTACGTCGGCTATACTCGGTTGGAGCGACCGTCGTAATTGTGGTGACATTGAACAACATACATTACTTTGGAACATAGTTGCCTCTTGTCAGATCACAGCGATTGCCGCCCGACTCGGTCGGACGTTTGTCCATGTCGCTCACGTGACAAGATACTGTTTCCTGATTGGTTCTTGTTCAGAACAAGCAGACGAATAAGCAAGAAAAAGGCGAGCCCGCAGTGACATCGGTTCCATCTTCGCAACATGCACGGCAGCCTGCCCAAGTTCCAACAGTGATTCTAGCAGCAAAACCAGCCTCATGTGCAGCGGTCTTTAAAATAGCCTAGGATAAACGTTTATGTTTGCGGCTCGCGGAAATACGTCATTTACTTCTTAAGTCGCTTTTTTATGAAATTTCAAAATCCCATTGACTTTGCAAAAAATACAGATAGAACGATGCTTGAGGTATCGTTTGAAAAACCATTGAAGTCCCGTTCAATTTTTTTTTTTGAAAATTTTTATGTGGGTTTGTTAGTTTATGTACGCAATTTTAAAGCTTCAAATCAAAAATATTATTGACGCGAGAAAATCAGTAAGCAAAAACGACGCGAGTGAAGCTGTGGATAAAAGTTAGTTGTTAATAAATATTTAGACTGCAGTATAACTTATTGTTTCCGATTGCCTTTTATCTGATATTGTAAATACAGAAAACATAGACCTGCATTGTTACTTAACATCAATGCATTTATCAACATCATAACTTTCCCTTTCATCTAACCAGCGATCTAGTCGTCCTTGGTAATTGATAGGCAGCTGTCAAAAGGATACACATCATCATATGCGGACGACTTCCCACTTAAAAATATTATATAACAACTTAATAGATTTAAGCCTATTTAAATATTGCTATAGGAGCATGTGTTGAAATATGATTCCGTAACTCATTTAATTAATAAAAATAAACAGTAACTTTTCGCTTAGAAAAAATTAAATTTCAACGCGTGTTTCGTTTACTTTAACATCATCACGAAATAATTACAATATTAAGACCATTAATGATGCTTATATTTAGGAGAGAAACTGTCAGAATTCAATTTTTATGTATCACCATCAATTACAAACTTCTGACCATTTCTAGTCAAGTTAATTCACATAGCGAATACTTTCTTAAACAGATGATTATGACCTAACTTGTCACGCGTCTAGAACCTACAATGTAATCTAGTCTTTATATTTCTTAAGTGAACAAGCTCATGCCTATTTTTGTCCTTCGAAAAAGGCAACGAAACGATATTAAATTACACACAACTCGCTTTTTCTATTAAATATTTTTAGTTACAAATGAATAATTTGATTTGGAAGAGTGTGTTGCATTCTGATGAAATCAAAGTCAACTTGAATTTTGAAACCAAGATGGTTGTGAACGAAGACCTGCAGAAAGATTTGCTGCCTGTAATATCTGTAGCGCTATGTGCGGGTGTTAAAGCAGATGTCTACCGAGAACATTCTTGACTCATTGCAGTAATGTTGCTGGCATCAAATCTTCCTTCAAGTCTTTGCCATCTGACCGTTTTAAGCTTACTCTGATTATCCAATAATTCAATACTACATATCTGACAGAGTTACTGGATAGTGTTTTGAAATTTAATCCCTCGATATTGAACAGTGTACTACGAGGTAGAAAAAATTATAAAAATATCCAACTTTTTTAGTAACGGTCAAAATGATATTTTCTATAAACCATCGAGAAATATAGGTTTACGATAAGTCAAAATTGCAAATTGATTTTGCTCGGAAAGGAAATTGATCTGAATTCAGAAACTTTTTAATTTAAAAATTTCTGTTACACCTTGTAATTTCGATCGACACAATGAACGCAGTATAGTCAGCTGACGGATGATTTGACAGTGATAATATGTCACGCCCTCCTTAGGCAGAAACGTTGATCATGATGAGGTCTCGGCCAAAGTCGGAAAGCAATAAACGAGATTCCCTTTTAAGGGACCGTCTGCACTGCGTTAACTTCGGTCACTAACCCTCCCGTACTTTGTACATATTATGCAACACACCTTAAGGGGGTGATGCACTCGGAACTTGTTTAGGTCTCCGCAAACCACTTATATATTGATTTAGCAATTTGTATCCAGCATAGACGAAGAAGCAGCCCCAGATCTACGATTTTTTCGAACCGGAGCAGAAACTTGATAATGGCTCCCCCTCTGTCCAGCGGTTGAGATAAGTTACTTAAAAAAACTCACAAATATATAATGATTGGCATTAGAACAGAAAACAAGCAGATAGAGTAAATCGGAAAAAGGACAGATTGGGTGTGTTTTTCAACCATGTTATATTATGATTTTGGCTTCCCCTGAAACTGCCACCCGGGGCGGGTGCCCCGGTTTGCCCCCCCTAGATCCGGGGCTGCAAAGAAAATGCAACTGCGCTGAACCCCAAAACGTCAAACTGTAAATGTCTTATTCTTGGTCAAATTTAAATTTTTCATTAAAATATTCCCAGGATAACAAGTTTTATAACCATTTTTATGTTCACGGAGACTTTATCAACCCACTCTAACAATTTGTCTTTTTGAAAGTAACGCTTCTTTAGGCGTGTTTTGTGAATTTGTGTAATTATGGTACCGGGCAATTGCCAAGTCATTATAATTATTACAGAAATAAAGATGTCTAAATAGTGATACGGTCACTACAAATGTTGATTAGAAATTGATTAGGTAACAATTTATAACAAAGTTGTTGGACAGATGCTTCCGTAGACACTAACTAAACTAACTGACTTGGTTTTACATGAGATCTCACAACTTTTTGTAGGGGAAGAACTGCGTGGCACTTTTTTACATTTTATGTTTCTGAAGGGATTAGTATTACCAAAACCGATGTATCTTAGCTTAACTCACACGTACCACTTTCCGACCACAAAAAAGTGGTCCTAATGTGGTTGAACTCGACCACTTTCCATCAACAGTTTTGTGGGCACGCAGCATTGGTGAAACCACACAGAACAGGCAGTAAAGCGATGGATTTATTAATAGAATTTTTTGAAGATAGAAACGAGAGTCAATTTCAACAACTTTATCATCGTTTAAGACTGTACGATGACAAATTTTTTAATAAATTACTTTCGAATGAGCAAAAGCACTTTAGATTATTTGTACGTCTGTTCAGTCTGTGGTCGGTTAGTGGTCGGCGAGTTGCACGTGTGAGTGGGGTTGACCATCATCGGCCGGTTTGTTTGTGAGCGATATGACCAACACACGGCGACTGTTGTTGACACCGACGACAATTTGTGTCCGTGTAAGCGCTATCACGTACGACATTTCATACTAATGTCGTACTTTTTGTGGTTCTAATGTGGTTGGAAAGTGGTACGTGTGAGTTAAATAACAAAAATTCTAATGAATAAAATCATGTAAGCTTCTGGCGCAATCGAATAAGAGTTGTATTCTCCAAAATAGCATGCAGAATAGACCATTTTAAAAATTTGTTATATTCTTTTTAGTTTATTTAACGGTGAATCTCCCCCTGAATGTCAACAAAGTTAGCTTTATTTATATACGCCGTAAATGTGTAGTGACTTTGTGTACAAGCTACAAAACAAAGTGTCATCTTTTCACTTGCAATTTACATTTTGCAATGTACACTTTTGTAACATCAGATCAAAGAACCTTAGATGTTTACCCCCGAAGTTTATTGCCAAAGTTCGATATTTCTGTAATAGCAGTTTATATTGTATCTAGAATGGGATTGATGTTATCACACAAGAGTAGTGGCATTGTGTTAAAACGAGAAGCAGCGAGTTTTAACAGTTACACAAGTGATAATATCATTAAGTTCGAAATAAATACCATATTTTTTCACATACCTCCTACAAAATAGCTGATTTTTGACATCGTAATAAGTATATTTTTAATAATTTTGATTCTTCGATTGTAACACAATGCACGTCCTTGTCTAACCCCATTTTTTTATTGTTACCCACCGAGTTTTTCTAGACTTTGATTTTCACACATATTTTTATCATTCTTCTATGCTATACAAGGCAAGGGCGTAGATTTTTTTGGGGGGGAAGCAGAAAAATCAATATTTTGTTTAAGTTTTATTAATATCACACAAAAATACTCACGAAGGAAGGTGTCAAGCAAAATATTAATTCCCAAACCAATTTTACAATTTTTTTTCAAGAAGTATTTCTAAATTTTATTTTTTAGCCTGGTATTCGTAGTATTTTCAGTTTTTTATTTTTATTATTTTGATCCTGGGGGGTAATTACCCCCTTTACCGCCCCCCACTTTATCTACGCCCTTGATACAAGGTTTCTATTAGTCTGTCATGCTGTCGAACTGTTAATAAATGCAACTTCTAATCACTTATTGTTGATATTGGTGCTTCTTTTTTTATCCTTACGCCACCGAAATCATCGTCATTCAAAATATCAATTGGATTGCTCAATTAGATTATGGAGAAAGTTTCTATCCCATTAAAGTTTAAGGCGGTTAAAGCAGTTATAAATTAATGTCACTGAAAATACTATCATTATTTTTAAGAGCAGCAATTATTACGTGTCAAGAAAAATGTATTGGTGATAATAAATCTAGATTTAAACATGTTGAAAGGTATTAGAACTAATAAACAAAAAACATATTATTGTAATCGAACGTTCTAAAAAATCAGATTTTTGTAAATTGTTAATTTAAATATGATTGTACCTAAATAGAATTTTTTTCTTATAGTTGTGGTCCTCAACACGGTGAAGCTGTTATAGTACACGCCACAGATCTAAAAGTTCGGAAGTTAGTCACAAACAGCGTCGCAAAGGAACATTTTAGAGCCGTTGATACTCCCACCACCTCCCAGCTACCTGCACGGAACGTGCGCTCGCCGGTGATTGTCCGTGATCGCTCGTTGCATTTGTCACTTTCCTGCTTTAAAGTACAGTGGAGTACGCTATTGTCTATACAAGCGCAAGCCTGCATTCGCATCTAACTTCCGAGCCTTTTACATTCGTTGGCGCGTACTATAACCGGGATCAGATATATTGTAAAATATAAAATTCTTATATTGAAGTTATTATTTCGGGCTTATCATCACAAAATACACCGATCTATAATTTTGACAAAATGATTGATAAAGGAAATTATCACCGTTTTAAAAGGTCATTCCCCAAGTACCACCATCTGCAGACATTCAGCTCGATACCACCCTCCATTCTCTCAAAGACGACCAACTAGTCACAGAAAAGTGACAAAAATCAATTCCTGTCCACTTCCTAAGAGACGAAATATTGCGATGTGTTAATATTAATTAACTAACCCTGCCCCATCCTTGTGTTACGTGAACTTTGGAGGTCATCCCTCCTTCCCGCTTAGGAGCGGTTAGTGTTTATTGATGATAAGTGCATTTATAAAAAACACATAGTGAATTTAGTGAGCATATTTACATACGTAAGCCATAGTCTTAAAAGTAGGTACTTTTTTTCAGACTTAAATCGATTCTGCTCGAAAAATAATTGATCGATTGAAACGGTATTTTTCTTAAACTGTGTATACATGTATTTAGCATCGTTTTTGTACAGTTTTCACTTCAAAACAATGTTTTTCTACGCATTTTAATCAAAATTTAGCTTGAAAATTTAGCTTTTTTTTACTTTTATCTGTCCCGGTGTCTGCCTTTCTGAAATCGAATCTCGCCGGTTTTATTTGAACTACTTCCGGTTATCCGATTGAGCTGAAAATTTGGATACGTATATGTACTTCCGATAACAAAACAATATAATAATAACTAACTGACTGGTCCGTCTTTCGTCCGGATGCAAATCGCACTTTGAATAAAGCACACTAAAAACTTAAAAATAAATACACGCATTTTTTTTTCAAAACAAGCTTTCGTTAGTTGTTAATAAAAATGAACTAAAAAGTTAACAACAATTTTATTCCGATTAGAAATAAGTCGTTATCACAGTTTCATGTTTTTAAATAAAAACGTGTTACATTTTTGTAATAAGAGAGAACAAAAAAACGGTGTAACACGCTTTTATTTGAAAACTTGAGACTGTGATCAATACGTAGGTATAAAACGACTAATTTCTAATCGGAATAAAATTATTTTTAACTTCAGCTTATTTTTATTAACAACTAATAAAAGCTTGTTTTTTAAAAAAAAATGTATGTCGTTTATTTTTTTTTTGTAGAACAATCATTTGTTTTTAGTGAGTACAATCTAACGTTCTAGATCAGGGATGAGCAACACGCGGCCCGCGGGCCGCTTGCGGCCCGTTAAACATGTTTATGCGGCCCGCCAAGCATTTCTAAAATTGAATTTATTTTATCGACTTTCTCCCATCGATATATTGTTATAAAATTAATTATAATAAAATAGTAGTACATATTAAACCGAAACAATTATTTGTGACGGGTTACTCACTTGTCGGCGTCTGTGTTTGTTTGCGAACAATTATTTTCAACCATGAAATTAATAAAAAATGACCACTGATCAAGACTGAGTGATGCACGATTAGAATTCCGGCTGATATTGATCAGCTTGTATCGAAAAAACAGTGCCAAATTAAAAGTTTCAAGTAAATTCGTTACTCTGTTCTTTTCTTGTTTGTTTTTATTTTGCATTAAAATTTGTAGGCATATGAAATCTTTACTTTTTTTTTAATTTTATATTTTTTATTCTAAAGTTTATTATAAATAAAGTTTTGTAAATTATTAATAAGTGTTACTTTATGTATATGCGGCCCGCCAAAAAATTCTAAAATTTAAATTGGCCCGTTGATTAAAAAGGTTGCTCACCCCTGTTCTAGATGATAGGAAGTTTGAATACGACATTAGACTGCTCCTGATGTACGGAAACTGTAACTATATGATCACAATCTAAGATCATTGTTGAACCACTCGTTTTGGAACGATTTCATTGTTATGTCTCCCTAGCACATGGGTTGCGGTACTTGATACATTAACTTTACTTTACAATCGCACAGTACGCTATCTGTAGATTTTTAACTGAACAGTCTATTGTTGTAAGCCGCAACAATAACATACTGGTGACTCCATCTACACAACTGCTGTATAAACTTTTGTCGATGTGTACAGTGTTTGTATCGAAACTAAATTATGAATGACGCGTCATACTATTTCTCCACTATTAATTCATTCACAATATTATTAGAGTTCATTACCATAGCCAGACAGCGAAAGACATACAGAATCGAATATATTCGAACAGAAAAAAATAATTGATTTTCACACAATTTAAGGTTTTATTTTATTTATTTTATACAGGGTGAGTCAGACCACCCGTATCAGTCGTTTTTTTCGAAAACGGTTAGTCGTAGAGAGTTGTCTCAAAAATCTGTATTATAAAAGCCCTAACGAAGAATCGAATGGTGATATTTTTTCCCCCCGGAAAAGTCAGCTTCCCTGTTAGTTTGCTCCGGAATGTTCAGAACTCCGGAATGTTAAATGGCACGATGGGTCGAAAGTGGTATTGTTGAAAAGATCTTTAAAAAATAAGCAAGTTTTGTAGGACATTTTTTTTTGTTACTGCCACCCCTGTTAAGTAATATTCGTTTGAAATTATTAAATTAACATGCCAGAATAACAAAAAAGTAGGCATTTAAATTCTAGTTACCTAATTAAACAATGTCACAATAAGTTTTCAATAATTGCAATTGTTTTTTTTTTTGTCGGAAAATACTTCCAGGTACTCATAACATATCTAGAAGAGCTCTGCAGTGTTTAGAAGTAAATTGAATACAGTTTGAACATTTGTGACATTGTTTAATTAGGTAACTAGATTTTAAATGCCAACTTTTAAAATTAAGTTTGTTGTTCTTACATGTTAATTTAATAATTTCAAACGAATATTACTTAACAGGGGTGGCAGTAACAAAAAAAAATGTCCTACACAACTTGCTTATTTTTTAAAGATCTTTTCAACAATTCCACTTTCGACCTATCGTGCCATTTAACATTCCGGAGTTCTGAACATTCCGGAGCAAACTAACAGGGAAGCCGACCTTTCCGGGGGGAAAAAATATCACCATTCGATTCTTCATCAAGGCTTTTATAATACAGATTTTTGACACAACTCTCTACGACTAACCGTTTTCGAAAAAAACGACTGATACGGGTGGTCTGACTCACCCTGTATATTTGCAAAAACCGAATAGATTGAGCCTTTCATGGTCTAAAATGCTTTCATGTTATAAAATGGGTATTTTAGAGCAGTGGTGTCAAAGATACAGCCCGCGGGCCGCATCCGGCCCTCAAGCCATCTCAATACGGCCCGCGACCAAGATCTATCCAGTGAGGATTTTAGACACCTGGCATCAATGAGCTTATCAAAAACAAGGAATCTCAGGTGTCTGGATCCTCAAGCTCAAGATAATTTATCCTTTTTATTACCTTAATATGAAAATTGATTTAGACTAAATAAATAAAGATTTTAATGTGTTTCAGTTTTCAATTTAGAGTCTGGCTTGCTAACAAACCCTAAATCTTATAAATGGCCCTTTAGAAAAATCAGTCTGACACCCTTATTTTAGAGGACTGGCGGACAAACCATTCAACGAAACGCAAGCAAATTTTAAATTTACACCATACTTTATTTTTTTCTTTCTTCCAAAAATTAAAATAGTTCATTATAGTATTTATAGTTAGAGAGCTGACGCGCCAAAAAAAACATGTCGTCCCAACTTTCTGCCGTCTGGTACATAACCCATTTAAGTAATTTAGAGCATTTTTTCTTATATAATATATAGGCGCAATCTGTACTCATTTTAAGATAAGAGAGATAAAAAAATGTCAAAGATGGTAAAAAAATTGTTAAAATTTAAAAAAAATTTTGCCACTTCGTTTTTAGGTTCTGTTATAGAGCCAAATGGAAATATCAGTGGCAGAAATTGTTTATTAATTGCACTGTCCCCAAGTCACTCCAAAGAAAGTGGATTTATGAACACAATTTAGCTAGGAAATAGGGTTTGACCGTGCAAATTTTCGGGCAAAATAAACATTCACGCGAGTAAAGTCGCGGGCAAGATTTAGAGGAGATACGCATATAAATTTTAAAAACACTTATGGTTATAATAAACGTGTACAATGCTTTAATAGACTCGCGTAATTGCAACAATTACAATGGAAGCATTGTTAAGACGCGGCGTGAGAGTTGTGAGTTTTAATTAATTAAAACCTTTCTTTGTTAATTAACCGTAATATAGACGTCAATTAATCCCCATGTATTTAGCAGAGGAAAATTCTGTTTGCTCTATAATAAGATTATTATTACTCTTCAGCCGCCTCTGTTTCGTAAAATATTTATTTCCAATCAATATTTATATTTTAAACTAGCGGGTCTGCCCCGGTTTCGCCCGGATTTGTAAAATAAAGATAACGGATTTTGTTATAGAATAGTATAGTGTTTGCCTAGATTATTTATTTACTAGCCGTTAGCCGCGGTTTCGCACGCGATTAAGACGGAACACGGATGCATTCCCATTATTTGGCATAGTTACTCCTTTCTCGACGTGGACCCCCCTAATAAATTTCAAAATTGATGACATTCACGTGATCAACGGCATTCTGAGAAACCTTGAAAATAACATCCATGTTGATTTTTAGATTATTTGCATCTTTTCAACCTCTGAAGGGGTTGTTTTTGGAAAAGCATGCATGAAACTCGAGTTTATTTATTTGTTGACAGGAGTAATCCTGCGCATTTTCAAATTTATACCCTTTTAGAGGTTGAAGTTTTAAAAATCTGTTTTTAGCGGATGCCTATATCATATTAACTATCTGTGTGCCAAATTTCAGTGCAATCCGTCCAGTGGTTTGAGCTGTGTGTTGATAGATCAGTCAATCAGTTATGGTTTTCATTTATATTTTTAGATTACTATAGTGGCCCGGTCAGGCATCGCCCGAATTTGTAAGATTGTCATCGTTTTTTCGCCGATTTACGTTGCGAAATTAGTCTCCACGCAAAGTGATTTTATTTTAACTCGGTAATATATGGCCTACGTCCATCCTGAAGGTCCATTCTAAATATTGGTGAATAAAAAAAATTGAAATCGGATGATTAGTTTCGGCGATTACCTCCTACATCCAAACTTACAAAGTTTATTTTTATTCAATAATTTAATTTATTAATACAAAGAACAATTTTGATCTTTTATTGCCCAATATAACTGACATGCTTAATTGGGTAAGGATTAATTTATACTACGCCGGTGAAAATAGCTAACCATCAGTTAACTTCATCAATTATACCTTTAGTTTGGGCATGTACGTTATATAACCTCAAATATAATTTCAGTTGCGTGCCTTTAACGATTCGCTATCGAATTCCTTTTGAATACCATTGCTATAGAAAGCGTGTGTCACAATGGGGCAATATAATATGGTAAGCAATTAAAAATGAAACTGGAATTATAAAACTTGATGCAAAAGTAAAAGTTAAATAGCATTCCTTCACTGTTCACCCATCGGTGAATTTTCCCGACATCTTAAATGTGTACTTCCTCACAGCCTGCCTATCGGTTACCGCTGCTATTCGGAAATAGAATTGTCTGACAGTACCGGATTACGGTTTTTATTTTGACGTTTAGTACCATAGAGATATTAGACTAGAGTACGCGAGTGAGCCGTGAAAGTGTCTGCAATTCAGACAGAGAACAGTTCCTTATCTCTATGGTAAATAATGATACAATGATACAAAACAATGCTGATTTGAGTAAACAAATATCTGGTTTTCTGGACTTTTTGAAGCGTTCTCTCTCTCAACTGATGACATTTTTACTTATGGCAGACATACGATCTATCGTACTCTAGTATCTTATATCTCTATGTTTAATACGCTATGACGAACTCGATACCATTTTTTATTCACGAGATTTCGAGGTAGAGAGAAATGACCATGTACGTACGTACGAACACATACACATACTTATTTTCAAAAATAGTGTAAAATATTGTAGAGATGTAGTGAAACATAAAAATATGCTAAAAAAATTTGAACAGAAATTTGACCCTGCAGACCATCTCTGAAAATTCCCGCTATTTTCGAGTATAAAACAAGTATAGCAAGAAGTTTGCTTTTTAGCTCTTCGAGCTCAAAAAAAAAAACACTTTCTTACAAATTTCGTTCACAAATGAACCGTTTTTTATGTGGTTTGCGGCAATCGACGCAGTTTTTTTAAACTAAGAAAGTAATTTATTACAAAAAAATCGATCTGAAAGTAATTTTACGAGTAATTTAAAAAAAAAACAGTTATAAGAATTTCTCGTTCACGATATCTGTTGAACAAATGAACCAATTTTAGTGCGGTTTGCGAAAAAATCGACGCAGGAAAAGAGCTGATTCGATTTTGAAATTAATCGATTTGGTAGTTTAGAAAATATTTAAAAAAAACAAATTTCTAAAAATTTTTTAAACTTGTTTTAATTGAGATTTCTCAAAATCTATTGGGCCGGATCATTCCAATTTTTTAGGAAATCTAAGTTCAGCAAAGTCACGTCAGATGTCGCAAACCGCGTTTAAATCGGACACTCCGTTCAAAAGTACCTAATAAGAGATTTACATACAAAAATGCAGCCCTACTGACATCATCGCCAAAATAGTCAGACAAACTTCCTAGGATCTCAAAACGTCGAGATCTGATGAAAACTCTATTTTCGAAAATCGGGGTAAAACAATAACTTTTCGATTTTTTAGAAAAAATCATTGATTTCTTTTTATAACGGAGAGTTAAAAAAATTTTGATTTTTTTAAATGTTTGGACCAATTACAATAAATTTCCAAAATACTGGCAGGTTAATAAAAGTAGCATTCTAATATTTTTTTCGGTCAGTTCAATCCTGGATCGCGGTTGCGGTGTATATAATAGTGTTGCCTGTTGTTTACATTTACTAGATGTTGGTCACAATGGACATGGAATACCTACGTGACCTAAGGGTCATGTGGTAGCCATAACAAATGCACGTCGAGTGTAGGAGAATGCATTCGTAAAGCATAAATGGTTGGGACGTTAAACAACTGAAAACAACGTGGACATAACACTGCGAGTCACACGGCGACGGTTTATCAATTTTTACAATTCCAACCCACAAGTAGGGAATTTACCATTCCAACCCACAAGTGGGTGATGGCGCTAGTTTGTCAAAAATCATTTTTCAAAATGTTACATTAACTTTTCGTTTTGAGGTACTCCGAATCTAAAAAACATATTTTTGGAAAAACTCTGTGCGTCTGTTTATCTGTGAGCACGATACAGGTCAAACGGATGAACGGATTGAAACAAAATTTTGGGAGGTTGTTTGGTATGCAAATATGAAGAGTCCTATTGTTTTTGGGGAAAATCGGCACATGCGCAGAAGAGATGCTATAACGGTGTTTTTATATAATAATTATAATTATATACTTTTCGTAACGGCTTATTATTCTATTTATTTTTTTAAGAAAGTTTCGTTAAAATTTTTTTTTCTAAACTTTATATATAGTTTTGGAAATATTTTGAAAAAAATCATTTTTTAAGTATGCTTTAAAAAATGTTTACATGACGTGGAACATAATATTATGTAGGTAACCATGGCATGGAAACGAATAGCAAATATCACATTGAATACTAGTCATTACTCGCGTCCCCTCACGCGATATCAGAAATTTTATTTTCTTTATTATACCATATCAAATGTCAATATTTATGAAGTTGGAATGGTCCCTTCGTCCAATTGGCTGGAATTTTTTTTTTTTAATATTAAATAAATAGGAGCTATCAAATCTGAATCAGATTCGTTGCAGGGAAAGAAGGTAGTCAGGGCGAAGCCCTACCTGGAAAAATTGTCACCGTTCTTAAAGCACCTTCACACTGCTCTAATCATTATCTATTTTGGTAAAAAATGTCTAATTATATTATATTATGATGTTCAAAGTACCAAAATTTCCATTTAAACATTTAAAAAATGTAAATCTCTAAGCAGACTTATATTACAGTATTTATAATCGCCCTCAGAAAATTTCGATGACACCTCAACTATAGTAGATTTGGTTTTTTCAAAAATCAAGATTCGGATACAGCTTTGATCCTAATATACATTTTGTATTTTTTTAATCAAAACTTAGCAAAGCCGAGTATATAGCGATTTAGTTTTTATATAGCAATTAGTTGCCTTAAAAATTCAACAGTCTAACAGTTATCATGGATAAGTATATTTCTGAAAAAATCTTCAAATAGTAAAGAGTAATACAGGTAGGTACAGAGCAAATTAATAAACAAATTATTATTTGCTAATTTTGTTAAATGGTTAACTTTTAGACTTGCTTGGCCTTTTTTAGGCCCTACAAAACATGTTGTAAAATATAGACGCTTAACAAGTTGACCATCTGATTAGAAACTAAACAAAAATCAAGAACGCTCCAGTCACTTAGTTTCAGTTAGCCATTATAAAACTTCAAGAAACGTAACAATGGATTTAACCTTTTATAAATAATTATTAATTAAATCAAATCACTTTCATTTACTCTTAACATGAAGACAACACACAATGGGTTGTCCCATTACACATGGTCTAATGTATGTGTGAAAAACACTTTTACTTGCCTACAATGTCACAAGTTCAATGCATATGTGTTGAACAAATGAACAATTAAAACATATAAATGACGAATTTAATCTAATTATTGTTAATGAACTTCAAAAAATAATGTGAACAATTTTTACTTTTGTTAATATGCTAACCATAATATCACATACACAGACGTATCGATAAAAATAAAACTAGATATAATTGCATATCGGCTAAATTAAGTAAATAGTTGCGGAAACTGAACCAAAAAAATTGCAAAAACGAAAGGGAAATCCGTAATGAATAAAAATAAATGTGAGAATTATATAAAGATGGGCAAAAACTCAAGATCATGAATCAGATTTTAAAAGAGTCAGTATAGAATATAAGGAATATTATAAAACAATACGAAACAAAAATGATATCTTATTTCTGCTGTGACTAAAATTGCCGAATAGAGAACTCTATTGCCAAAGAAAAATTTTAAACACGCAGAAAACAAAGAAGTTACATTCTGCACCTGGAAAGATCTGGTAGATGAATTTGAATCAAATACAGCACACCCGTTCCCATTGACATGTATCACATTAAATTCTGAAGAATTGTGGTCCTTGAAGATAAGTACCGAGTATACATAGAAAACATGTTTTATTAATCAACCTTCATTGGTTTCACAAAATTTCGATTCAATTTTCAAAAGTGGCCAGACAACGAGGATGGTCAAGATTATATAGATTTATTATAGTTTTCAGTAATGAATTGAACAGATTAAAAAACAGACGATATAGCAATTAAGCATTAAAGGTATTCATATTACATACAATACCAAGTAGCGTAGGTATTTCCAATTTTAGAGTAGCAAAAACACGTCGGTTTGATAGGGTTCCCTGTTTTAATGTGTAGTTTACGTCTTGGGTAACTAAACAACTGAATGTGCTTGTTAAAACAAAACAATACAGTCATAAATTTAATATTCGCTTGACTTTCCGCTGTTTTTTTCGTATTAAATTAATTCAAACACAAAATGTAGTTACAGCTGAATGTAAGCTGTTTTGATTAAAAAAACTACTGTGTTGATTTATTATAATTGTTATTGTTTTAGTTACTTATTGTTACCATGTGAATAAATTGTTCCAAATAACTAACTACTTTATCTGCCTGCTAAATAGTTGAACATTACGCTGGTACATAAGTCAAGTTGAAAATCGGTTACTTCTAATTGAAGTTATCCTTAAATTAATTGATAGTGTTATTTTGGCTTTAAGTGTCTATTTTAACCGCAGTTTCCTGTCTGTATTGGCCGGGCGTAGACTATAAAGTGGGGACAATTGAATCGATGTCAGCGTGAGCTGTGGACTACATCATGCAACGGTTATAGAGTACGAACCATATCGTTTAAAACAATAATAACAAGACAGTTCAATCCCGCTCTATTGTCCGCTAGCGGCGCTAGTATAGTTCCCATGGAAGAAAGAGTCGAATAATACTTTTTTTATATTTTTCCGGATAATAATTACATTCAATAAGTTTTTTTCAGTAGAACAATTTTTATACACTATATCTCTTTAAATGGGTATAAAAATTTCGATAATTAAAGATTTCGTTTAATTATTATTACAGTTATTTGAAAAATGCTCATTGGACCCAATGTTATAAAAGCATGAAAAATTGCGGACGGTATGCGGTGCTGCCGTGACGCACCCAGCGAATACTGTAAGTTTGAATAGTATGTCCACTTTCGTTAAAATCAAGCCAAACGTTATCGAGTAGTCCCGACACAGCAAATAGATACAAACAAATTAATTATTTAAAAAAAAAAACAAGTAACTGCACAAAAATAAAACTATCTAAAAAGAAGAAAATAAGTCGGAAAATCTGAACACGCAACAGATGACCACCTATTTGTCCCTTTCTTTTGCTTTTTAATTGGTCCCCACCTCCTGCGTGTTGGGGTTTTCCGAAATATTTTCTTCTTTTTAGATAGTTTCATTTTTGTTCCGCCGAGATTTTTTTATTATTCATTTTTATTGTCTTCTTAATTAGGCTTTTTTACGCAATGACGTTTTTTCTTTCAACGTGAGAACCTACCATGCGATTATAGGTCTCATGTTCTACCGAGGATAGTCCTTATCGCTCGATATTCCTGTATAATAAACAGAAAGTGAATCAAAAACGACTTGCAAGGTTTGTAGCAGGCAGACAGGCAAAGCAAGTTAAATAAAAGCTTATAAAAATTGCAAGGTATACTTTAATTAATGTAGATTTAAGTCCTACACAGAAAATAATGATTTCGTATACTAGAGCCTAAATGGAAATTTTCAGTATTTTAGTTGAGAGTGATTAAGGGCTGTCAACTAAAATACGGAAAATTTCCATTTAGACTCCAGTATAAGATATCATTCTTTTCTGTGTAGGATTATTATCTAATGTCATTACTTCCTGCGTTGATATAAACTTTCTTGTGTATACAAACACAATATAATTTCGTTATTATAAAAATAACAAGCCTTCCGACTGAAAAAGACAAGTAAAACGGAGATAATTTTAATTAATGAATCAGTAATGTACGGCACCAGATGAGGAAGGAAGTGAGGTGTTCAAGATTAGAAAAAAAACAAACAAATTATATTCATAAAAAGTGGGTTTTTAGTTTAAAAAAACATGGCTATTATCAGATTTGCTGTACTTATGAATAATAACTATAATAACTAAAAACAAAAGTGATCAACAATCAACATGCAACGTTACAACAACAAATACGTCAGTCGGTGTGAAATATACTAAATGCATTATGTACTACATTTGTAACAATTGTTATAGTTAAAGAGAGATGCCATCTTGTTTTTGGTTGCGTGTTACAATCGGCTTTCTATTTAAGTTTTCCTATAAAATAACTTCAGAGACAATTCATCGGATGTGTTTATTAAATATTTCCTATTTTCCCAGGCCCGTTGCTTGGTAAGATAATGTGGTTGAATCTGGAAAGCATCCCAGCGTCTCCAATGTTCGAGGAAAACTTGAATGTTCACTCAATGCTAAAAAAAGTTTCCACAGAATACCAAAGCATTTCTTGATGAGTTTAAGCTTTTAATCATAATGCTATTGAGACGGTTATCAAAAAGTGCTTCGAGAAAAAGTGCTCGTATTTTGGTGTATTGTGGAAACGTTTTTTGTAGCTGAGAAAATTCTCATTGATGACAACGTCTTCAAGTTGGCTGACGGATTTAAAATAAAAATGCAATTACACATATTGTGGATCCTTCAGTCAACTTGAAAATATTATCTTCAACGACATTCTAATAAGAAAACTACTCTTTAAAAATTAACAATATTTCTTAATGTTTAATAACCTATTCTTCAAAATGGAAATGATTGATCCTAAGTACTTAAACGATTACCCAAAGACCAAATCAATTTTTTTTAGATCATCCAAACTCTATTTTTTATTGTATTTATTGGAAATCACTACATATTATAAAACAAAGTCCCCTCGCCGCGTCTGTCTCTCTGTTTGAACGCAATAAACTCAAAAACTACCAAACGGATAATTGATACTGTTTTCACCAATGGACGTAGTGATTCAAGAGAAAGGTTTATGTATATAATTCAATAATGTTTTGTGTAAATTACTTGAAATATGACGATGATTGTTAAAGATGTCGGGAAAAAATGTGGGAGCCTTCATCGAAAACGCTGCCTAATCCCTTTGAGATATAACAAAACAATGTATGGAGGAATTGTTCTTCTTTTATAAGTCTACAGAAAAGTCCGTGATGGCATAATATGGCTATCTTTTAAAAATTTAAGGTATTTAAATGTTAAGCGCTTTTTGTGGATATCAATTTTCAAGTCGACGAAAAAACGATGGCAATCTACAAATTCGGTAATATGTAATAAATACAGGTTTATTTATCACTTTTACCAAACGTCTAGGTAATTGTTTATATTTACCAGTAATTGGGCTTTTGAATGAAATTTTTTTTTGTCATAAATGGAAAGATCGTATATAAGTTTTATAACAAAACTATTTTTCTTTTTTTTATTTTCGTTATAATTCAAAAGTTATATCAAATTAAAAATAAATTTGTGTACCCAGTTCCGAGAACGCGCCGACATTTCCCGAACATAATGTGACGTCATAATGTTTTAGTCAATACACATGTAGAAGCCAGTGATAGTATACTGCGTATATACATTTTACCATTATGACGTCACAAGTGTCAAAAACAATTTTAGTGCGTTTGCAGTCACGTGATTTTTTTTAAATATTTTATCAATTTTAAATTGCTTATAATTAATTTAAAAAAAGTTTTTTGAAAGTTTTTCGCATCGATTATCAATATTATTTATAATAAAGTTTTAAAATACAATAAAAAAATCGATAATTTTTTTTTCAAAAGCCTAAATATTCATAGGAAACGGATTTATCGAACATATCGTATTAACATAATATGTATTATAGATTCATTGATTCATACTACAATAATCAAATCACTGTTTTGACGAGTCGCCTATCGAAAGTGAAATAAAAAATTGGTCAAGTAGATCTTAACGAAAACATTACGCAAAGTTTTCATACCTCAAGTATGTGGATTTGTAATCGATAATTTTAGCACTGCTCATGTGTGAATAAATTACATTCATGTGTTTAAATCAATATTTGTTATTTCCATTATAAAATTACTGAAGCTTGGATTTATGATATTGACACGAGAACTACTGACGCAATCATTCTGTATATATCAATATGTACTCTATTACGGGTAGAAATCAAAATAAAATTGTTATGGTATCTGGAATTAATTTATAATAAGTTATATAATAATTGAACGAAATAACAGACAAAAGACCTGTACGAAAAACGTATTTTTTTTTAAACATTTAAACTAATACTAAATGGCTAATATAGGTATATTTTGTTAGGTGAAAATTAGATTCAAAACCGTCTTTGAAGATTCGACAACTTATGAAGATACAGAATGCGCGGTGTTCAAGAAGGTTCCTGTTATCATATGAATTACTTATAAGCACAAGTATTAATAGTTTAATATATTTTGTGTAAAGAACTTTTTGTAAAAATATAATTTTTCATAAGAGTAGTTTATCTATCTAGAACGTACGAGTTGTGACTTTATGTTAAACGAGCGACCAGAGAGTTTTAACTCACACGAGTCAAATTAGCGTGACGTTCGAGATCATTCTACATTTTTTTTGCAAAAAGCAGTTCAACTTCGGTTTTGTCTTGTTTGCAAACATATATTTTTAAATGCGTTAGCGTAACTTTAAAGCAGTTAACCATTTGAAGGGTTCAACTGTCCACCCAAAATTTACGAACTTTAAAACACATGATTCGACCGCATGTCGTCTTTTCGGGTCTACTAGTATAATAACTGGATGTGCCTAAATTTTGATGTTTTTGTTTTTAAGTCATAGAAAACGCAAAATTTTGAGTTCCAAAAAAAAAAAACTTTTTGCGTTTCACTGTTATTTTTTTAGTCTAACCAATTAGAAATCACATATACATGTCATAGCAACTGCATAGAATTACTGTATTACTATCTCATTTTGTATACACGACCCCGTAATTGTTTTTGAAAGAACTCCCTCCAAACGCCCTCCCCTGTTCTAAGCGCAAAAAAAAATCATCGCATCGACACGACCCCGTAATTGTTTTTTATACACGACCCCGTAATTGTTTTTTATACACGACCCCATAATTGTTTTTTAAGAACTCCCCCCAAACGCCCTCCCCTTTTCACTGCCCAAAAAAAAAAAACGTCAACGCATCGGCACGACCCCATAATTGTACGTAAAGATACCGCCTTTTCCCGCATGAGTAATAAAAAATAATAATTGTGTATTTCCAATAAATATTTTACACATCCAGTTATCGTACTCTAACCCGTCTATTCTTCTAGTTTCTAGGAAATAACTACCCTTGGCGCAAGCGCATTTTAAAAACAACAACAATCTTAATAAAAATAGCATTTCCACATTAAATCAAAGATCTGACACAAACTGATTTTACATTTTGACCTCAGATGTACAATACACATTAATTGTAAAGTTTATATTTGTTAAACAAACACATGATCACAAGGACATCTACCCACTCTACCTCAGAATTCATATTGTTATTTACTATTATCGATGTACAATAGGTTCGTTCCAAGTAGCCAGTAAACGGTTTCGAAACCGTCACACGCATGCGCAGTAGCTAAAACGTGTTCTAAAATCGCCACTAACAGCTTCGTTTTACCTACTGCGCATGCGGGTGACGGTTTCGAAACCGTTTGCTGGCTGCTTGGAACGAACTTAATGAAACACACGTAACGTGCGGATTTGAGTAACGGATGTAAAAGAAAATAAAAATCAAAACACAATAATGCTATTGACATACTCCTTAACGTGTCACTGTCATCTCAATGAATTATCCAACAACAAAGGAGCGGTTGATATTCGACGGCGCGGCGGTTCGCAATCAGTGCCGGATTCAGACTTGCTGAAGCACCAATTTAAAAACTGCTTGCCGAGGTCTTACCCAATTTTATTTGGCCATGGAGCCCTAATTGATGACACTTTTATGGCGGAACCCTAGCTGGCTATTTTGATAACTAAAGTGTGGCGCGTTTATGAGTTTTTTCCACAAACATTTTATTTAACTTTTGCGAGTCCCCTGTGACCCTTCCCCGGACCACCTTATAGGAATCGCTGGTCTAAGTTATAAATTGCTTGTAGGTCCCTTGTTAAAAAATTGCACCAAGAGGTCTCGCTATTTTTTAATTTGACAAAACAGTTAAGAATTATGTATTTATAAAAGAAAAATTATTTGCATTTACAATTGTTGCAGTTTTATTTTAATTAATTTTAATAATTTTCTACATTTTGAATGGAAAAAAAATACTTTTCCAAAAAATTCAGAAACTTTTTGAGATACTTAATGCTTCTTAATCCGGCACTGCCCATAGTGCTCGACTGCATAAAAGATGAACAATTTGGTTACAGGCAATAAAAATTAATATTATGCACAATTCAGTGGCGTTACTACAATGAAACAGGTGGGGCACGTGCCTTAGGCAATATGATGGGGTTTCATAACGCAGATGAACGCAACTGAACCGTGTCTTTTGTACGGTTTTAATGCACAATAAATGTATTATTATTATTTTGAGAAGCAATATGCAACAAGAACTTAAAGAACAGTTTACAAAAAGCTCTATTTTTTTATTTGCTCTTTAATAAATGACATACGAATTTGTGTCCCTCAGAAAAAATTGTTGATACGAACAATGTACGCTACCATAAGTTTGGTAGCGTACATTGATCGTAACAACAATTTTAAATTTCTGACGTCTGACTTAATTTTAAATTAGCTTAAGTTACGAAACAGCCTGTATATAAAATATTTTTTAAGTAGATGTGCATCCGTAACTAAAATGTATTAAAGAATAATACAAATAGTTCCCAAATGACGAGGCCTACGACGATCGGACATGGTTTTCAGATGACTTGTTCTTCAACATTTCCTGTGGCGTATAAATTTTGCTTAACATTATAGACGTGTAAACCGAGTTTTTTATTACATATAGGTAACTGCGTGTTAAAAATTTTAACTTTTATTGAAGTTAAAAGTAGTAAAAACAAATAGATAAAAAAAACTTTTTGAGTCAAACGGTTTTATTGTACAATAATTGTACAATATAACCGTTTGACCCGCGACTTTATCTTTGCGTCTGCTCAAAGCTCCAGATTATTTTCTAGCTTTTAGTGTGTCATGAATAATAATTTATAAAAAAAAATTTGAGCCAAACGGTTATATTGTATAATTATTGTACAATGAAACCGTTTGACTCAAAATTTTTTTTATCAATTATTATTCATGACACACTAAAAGCTAGAAAATAATCTGGAGCTTTGAGCAGACGCAAAGATAAAGTCGCGGGGCGCATTTAGTAATATTAAGGTCGAATAAATCAGACGAAAGCCAAATATCACTCCCGACCTCCAACAAATAGTATATTACACCACAAGGGCAGAAAGTTTGAGATTCTTGCACTGCGGCAGTTCAAGGCTCTCAAACTGTCTGCTCGTGGGTATATACTATTTTTCTTCATACCTCGATCGAAAGTACGCTTATTGATTGCTTTAATTAATTAATAAATTCCAAGCAAGCAGCTTTGAGGTTATACGTAAAAACGCGAATGACAGCTGTTCGCGGCTATTGGTTGGATAACTATTTTTCTTTATAGCCGGTCGAAAGTACGTACTTTCGGCATCAGTGTGTATAATCTCACCAATGCATCGATGTTAAACTTTCTGCCTTATAGAATTGATGCCGGAAGTACGTATGAAGAAAAGAAAGTTTTCTATTGGATGTGTCCCACAATTTTATTTGTGTCTGATCAAAGCTCAAGATAATTTTTTTGCTTTTAAAATATTAAGTTTCTCCGTCGTCTACTGCACGATTTTACATCCTAGATTGGTGCAACCTTAAACCCTAAATAATTTGTCAATTAAATAATATAATAATAAAACACTTACTGGAGCAGGTAACGCTGGTGTTATCGGTATCGGACTCCTATGTATTCCTAACCTCACTTTGGAATACTTCTTCATAAACACTCTCCAAAACACATACGCCATTTTGTTATTGTTACATCACAATTAACGACACTGTAGAGAAGAACACAATAGGTATATGGGACACCTGGAAGTCACAATTTCACGTGTATCAAACACAGAATATTTCATTCCACTGACTATTTGAATATAAGCTTATTTAAATTCACAAAGCATATCCAAAAGGCATGACGTGCATTTATGATCGTTTTCAAAACTCTTAACATGAACATGCGCGTTTATCAACTGTCAACACTATGTATTCTTCACTTGTTTTCATCGTTCACTTATTTATTTTATAAGATGATGAGAATCCCTGGAATAAACGGACATTATTTAGTACTCAGCGCATGCGTTTCTATTATTTCTTTTTGGTCGAAGTCAAAAATCTCTAATGCAATGTTTTAAATAAACAGTATAATGTTTTGTAAAAATAAATACTGCATTTATAATAAATATTTTTGCAGATTTTCTAGTTTGCCGTTTTTAAAACAGAAAAATGCTGTCGTTTATTATAATTAAACTAACGGAATAATTAGGCAGTAAAACTTCCTTATGCTTTCAATTTCAAACGGTATATTAAGTTTTTTTTTATGAGAATTACTTTGGCTCTGTTCATTTATAATATGCGTGTAAAAAGAAAAAATGCAAGATTTATTGCATTTTCTATTTTTATCTATAAATGATTGCCTGAGAATTACGACCGCGCTTAATAAGAGCTTAAGGGCCTAATAATTCACCTGAGTTTTACTACTGATGTGTATATCTATATATTATATAAATATCTCGTGTCACAATTTTGGCCGCGCTAATCTCCGAAACCACTGAAGCAATTTTAATGGAATTTTGTAAATGTGTCTTGCTCGGTCCAACTTACGCTATAGGAAAGTTTTTTATAATATTTTGTACAAAATTACGGTGTTTTGTGAAAAAAAAACTGCTTTTGTACCAAGTAGCGACATCCGTTAGAATTCGCTCAAAGCTATTAGTTCAGAAGCAAATCTGGTAGAATTTGCTCAAAGCTATTGGTTCAGACGCCGGGGCGCAAACGAAATACATATTGCAGAATTATATCTATCGCACCCGGGTGAAACCGGGACGAACCGCCAATATACTTTATAATGTGCCACGTGAAGGCTTAATTCCACGCATTTTATGTTTTGTCTTTTGAAAATATTGGAAAATTTGAGAGGTTGGATAATTAATAGGAGGACACAACCAGATTTAGATCGTGAATTGTTGCGCACACAACTTCATTATTTCAAGTGGCACCTTATATATTTTTCTCGACGGATTAAGGGACTACTCGCTCGAATTGTCGGAAAAATCATACATTTTTGAACGGGTGTCAAAGAAAGAGGAAGGCAGATAGAGATTTTATTTTTTTAAAATTTTATTTACATATCCTTCTACCATATTATGGTAGAAGGATATGTAAATAAAATTTTTAAATTAATTTTATTTACATATCCTTCTACCATATTATGGTAGAAGGATATGTAAATAAAATTTTTAAAAAATCAATTCTCTATCTGCCTTCCTCTTTCTTTGACACCCGTTCAAAAATGTATGATTTTTTCCGAAAATTCGAGGGAGTAGCCTCTTAAAAAAGTAGACTTCAATTGGGGCCTTTTTCATATTTTAAAAAGTATCAGTTTTATGCTTGACAAGTATACGCGGTCTTATAAAAATTTTAACTAATATAAAAAGACGAGTGTTATTTTCTTATTCTCAACAGCTATTTGCAACTACTTGAGAAGTTATTATGATTAAACAATAAACATTTTTTTTAAACACTAACTGTTGAGAATATTTCAATATAATTTTAATTAAAATGAATATAAATGAATACAAATTTGTTAGTACAGTCGGTAAACCTGTTCCAAAGGACTCCTGTAGGTTATTTTATTATAGGTTATTACGAGAACAAGTAGTTTAATATGGCAAATATAGTAATTTACATAGAAGTTCTCTTTTAATTAGGAATTTCTGAAATTTGTACAAACAAAATTAATTTCCATAATAGCTGAGATCATCTTCATACTTATTTATAACTTTTAATTTTGAATATTTACCATAGCGTCAACGTATTTTATAATGTGAGATTTTATTCTCAATATTTATTTAAACAGTTCTTCAAGGCAATCTCGTTATCTTATTGTTCTGGTTTTCTGCAAGAATTCGTATTTTAACATAATCATTTTATTTTAAATATTTTAAAATACTTTCTGAACAACCCACGGACCAATAATTTAGGACAGTCAATCGATACAGCCTTCAAAAATTGTGCGAACTACACACAAAAGGCCAAAAACATTTCATAATATAAAAGCAAATTGTATATTTCATGATTCCAACATTGTCGTTTTTTCTAAAATAGCCAGTTTTTAAAAAAATGTACAGTAAGTCGAACTTCTAGGGAGTAATGAAAAAATAGCCTACCAACTGTTCTTTAGATGTCGTTTCCATCGCAACCATATTACATTTTAGCTAACAGTCACGAACAGCTGTCATTCGCGTTTTTACGTATAACTTTAAAGCTTCTTGCTTAGAATTTATCTGTGTTTTATGTATTTTTTTTTTTTTTTTTTTTTTTTTTTTTTTTTTAGTAGTAGAAATTTTTATTTACAATTTTTATATTTACAATTATTTACATTTGCTCAGTGTATATTTACAAAATTTTCCAACTGATTTTGTGTTGTGTTTAATTATTAATTACAAAAATTATTGTTTTGATTTTAATTATAATGCTGTAAAAAAAAGCGGAGAAAAAAAAAAACAGTACTTGATAATAATGTTTTATGTATAATTAATAAGTAATCGATGTATTAATAAGCGTACTTACGACCGAGGCATGAAAAAATATTATACACCACACTGGCCGAAAGTTTGATACCCTGGCACTGCGCGCCATGGTGCTCGAGGCGAACTCGAGCGCATCATGACGCACAGTGCAAGATTATCAAACTTTCGGCCAGTGTGGTGTAATATAGTTTGGCAGATTGTCAATTGGCTCCCAATAAAGTAATTTTTGTTCGACAATGTTTCGGTTAAAATAAGGTTTCCGTCAAAATCAACGTTAACGCGAGAGAAGCTGTTTAGTGTATTTAGTGAAAAATCACCTTAAATATTATTCAATAATTGTTATAAACAATAGGTTAAATATTGCAACATCAGCACTAAAGTTTATTGTCTTCAAAAATAAAAATCCCTATAATGTGCAAATAATGGCAGCACTTTAAGCTGACAGTAATCAATTTATCCGTGTGCATGAAGTTGTCAGTTTTATTATTGCTCAAGTTGGTGCCATTGTCTGGAATATTCAGCACCATAGACAAACATGAATCTGAATAATTTGCATAATGCACAATTAAACCACAGCTACACACGAATATACCGAATGTCCACCGATATAAGCAATTACGTTTTGCGAATAAAGTACAAGTATTTTGTTTAAATCGTAATTATTATCTTTAAATCTCTCTCTAAATCCAGTCAGCCATTACCACCAAATCCGAGCCCAATCCCTAAAGCTCCTCCAAGTCCCAAAAATGTCGAAGACTTTTGGCCAGAAATACATTACATTCCTTGCTCCCAAGCTATTTAATCTCTTACCTATGGAGTATAAAAAAGTCTCAAACGTAAAAATATTTAGCAGGTTAATCACACGCTGGCTAATACAGGATGATAGCGCACAGATCGCTATATGTAACATAATTTGCTGACCCCAAAAAAGGAAAAAGAGTGAAATAAAAAAAATAAATAAATAAAAAAATAATAATAATTAAAAGAATTAAATTTATATTCTCTGATTATAACGTTAATATTTTTGTTTTATTTTTTGTATTTTATTATGTCCGATCAAGTGGTTGAGCTCCCACCCTAGCACTGGCTTGCCAAGTTGGGTGGGAAAATTCTAACGTTTTTTGTAAATGGATAAAAATGTAATTATATTTAAAGGAATAAAAAGAATAAATAAATAAAATAAAATAAATAAATGTATATTTTAAGAATAGTGGTCCGGCACGCCACTTTTTTAGAACACATCATTAGATACAAAACAATTACACTGTAAGTGCGCTGGTTTTAGTTTAGGCTTGCGCTATTTGTTACGCGTCGTACTGGACCCACATATTTAATAATTTCTATATTGCTAGTGGCCGTAAGTGGAAGCGTAGCCCATAAAGTAAGACAGAAAATTACTGTTTTCTATCTCTTTATTTTTACTTGACCCGTTGTGTCGCGCCAGTAGTGGGGCAATTAGTAAGTGGAATAGAGCAAACCAACTCACTTTCACAGCTTAGTTCCATGTCTAAACTGACGCAACTAATGTGTCCATCACGGACATGCGCACGAGACTCAGAGTATAATAAGCGAGACAGACATATAAATGTCTGCACGGTAGTGTTTAAGTCTTTCTCCCGATCTTTGCTAGCAATATAGAGAGTATTAAATATAATATGACTGGACCAAACTATGTGATAACACTACTTAATAAAATTAGAACCTGACGTCTATACGTCAGGTTCTAATTTTATTAGTATATTAATTAGGCCCAAGTATCGAAGTCGCTCATTAAGTTGAAAAATCTACCAGAACGCGTTCAGAGCTATGTAAAATTTAAAACAACATGTTTTCAACTATAATGCGTTAACAATGGTTGACCGTTGATCCCACAACGGGCAGAGCATGTCTTTACGAGTTCGTCGCGCACGATTTGTTTTGCCTGTGTGACGTCAACGCACTGGCGACAGTCACTTAAAAATGTACGGAACAGTATTATTATGCATCAAACATCCAGTATAATATGCAATTTACTAGCGGCGTGGACAATGGCAATATATTCGTTTGTGTGTTATCTCTTGTATGCACGTACCTACATAGAGAATACAGGTGTTATTTTGTGTAGCTCCTGTAAGCTGGAGCTAGTGTATCGAACAGGGACGTATCATTAACGATAACGGCTATCACACTATTTTTAGTTTAATGCAATTGTTTTGCCCTTCAACAAACTCTAATGAAACTTCGAGAATGAAACGTAATAATTAATTTAGTGAAAACGAAGTGAAGATCAGCTATTTTATAGGAGGCAGGTGCACAAAATGTAGTAAATATACCGAACGTAATGACATTTTGGCTCGTTTTAATGTTAAAACTCGCTGACACTCGTTTATACATAATGTCGTATTTGCCAAAAAGAATCTACATTACATCCTATAGATACATAAATTAATATTTTGATCCTTATTATTATCGGTGGCCTAATGTGCCCTTTTCACGAGACGTCTATGCTGCTACTGTTTTAATACCATTTTCATTAATTATGCTACTATATGTAAATTAATTAGGACGTAAGTATCACAAAAAAATTACCATTGTAATCACCGGCTATTGCTTACTCAACTAACTGATTTTCACATTTACCTGACTTTTATTGTATACTCAGCACATATAATTACTAGCCTTTATCCGCGGCTTAACTCGCGTTAATGTTGTTTTCGCTACCACAATGAAATTCATAGCAAATTATACATTGTATTCGCAAGATTTGGCGTATTACAATTTTTCGCATTTTAATACTAAGACTTATCTGCGACTTCACTCGCGAAGACTACAACTTTGCCAGTATACAGGGTGAGTTTTAAGTTGATGCTTTTGTTTTTACAGCGTGTAAAAATCAAATAGACGAGCAAATATTTCAAATAGTTTTTTTATCAAAACTCAAAAATAAGAGAGAAACAGCCTTTCAAAGTTTAAATAAATTTTATTAAATTTTCTTTAATTTTGAGGTCGGTCCTGGGGTTATATTATGTCACTATGGAAATAAGTTGTTATTATCTCTCAAAAACAGAACAATACACATGTCAGTTTCAAATAAGCACCAACATACTTGATAATAACAACTTATTTCCATAGTGACATAATATAACCCCAGGACCGACCCTCAAAATTAAAGAAAATTTAATAAAATTTATTTAAACTTCGAAAGGCTGTTTCTCTCTTATTTTTGAGTTTTGATAAAAAAACTATTTGAAATATTTGCTCGTCTATTTGATTTTTACACGCTGTAAAAACAAAAGCATCAACTTAAAACTCACCCTGTATAATTGAGAGGAAAATTTTCTTAACCAAGAAGTAGCCGGGCAAAATGCATCGTATAATTTAAAGTCTTGATACCAATTGATATAGTGTAACATGTTTCACCAAAATCGCTCCAGTCATTTTGAAGTGCGAGGCAAAAATTCCTGTTGTCAGCTAGAAAAAGTCTACAAGGAAACAATTTCAAAAATAATTTTATTTATATATTTTAACTAGTGGTCCGGTCCGGCTTCGCCCGGATATATAGATCACCTATTAAACATAGAGATATTATGCTGCATCGGATTTTTTTTATATTATAATAGTGGACCCGGTAGGCAAACGGTCAGTTATGAATGAATCGCTCATTATTTAATAAATCGTCAACATAAAAAAAAAATATTGACAGGTGCTGGGAGACTGAAAATTTGGGATTGCAAGTTTTTCATGTAAGAAATCAGCTAAAATAAAATATATAAGTAAAAGTATGCTCGGAAAATTAAAAAAAAAACATTTTGGATCTTGACACCAGAGCCACCTTCCAAGTGTATCTAAAAATCATCCAAGTAATCATCCCCGTAAGTACAAAAAAAAATCATCAAAATCGGTCAATCGAGTAGAATAATTACAAACACACGGACACCGTTATTTTATACACGAAGAAATAAGTTTACTCCAAACCAAGCCTCTTAAGCCCGACACTGACTCATTGAACTCTTTTAAAGGTTTATCAGTCGCTTCCATTAACTCAAAAGTTCCATCCTACTGTCAACATGCAGTTAGTGACCCTTGTAAATACACTGTTATATCAAACTGACCATGGTAAAATCTACCGAAAGGAAATTTTTAATTGATTCATGTTTTTTGTGGTCAATGAATTTAATTATAAGTTTTTAAAGTATACCTAAGTTCCCAAGTCAATCACTTCCGTTGTCATTAATATATTAATGTATTAAATTATTCACTGATCCATGACAGAGTTCATAAAGATGCAGTGACCAATTAGAATTGGCAGATTTAATTATAAAATTATAGGTATAGCGTTTAACCACAATGAAAAATTAGCTAATTTTTAGTTAAAAGAATGAATAATTACAGTGGCTCATTAACAAACAGTTTTATAATACTATAAATTAGCGAATTTAAAGTCAATCCATTTAGAGATTAGAGAATCAAATAAAACAAAAATCTGCATCGGCAGTTTACCACTAGCATGAGTATTTATATTTATATTTTAAGAACAAATCTTCACTTAGCTCTTCACTAACCCTGAAACGCGCAAGACTCAACTAATATTTATGTATTAAACACATCAGTCAGTTCATTAGCTAATTAATATTAATTATCATTCAGTATGGCTCGTTAAATATCAGCCGATAAAATTGGTTTTATTATTAATTAAAATGTCGTCGTTATACTTGTTTTGGTCATATATATTTCAATTACAGATTCTTATAGCAAAATAGACACAAACTAATTATTACATGTATTAAATGAGCATGCAATGTCAGCCCAAGGTTAGTGGAATCATCAAACAACTGATGATTTCCATTAACATTAATTTATAAGATGAAACAGAACGAAAAGTACAAGAACGATTCAAGAAGTACATTTTCCAAAACGAATGTTGATAATTCACGGCTTTTGAATTCTGCTTAAATATCAATTCTTTGAATTCTGTCCTGTTCTTAAAATGTTGTGTTAATTTAAACATTGTGCCGAACTATCATTTAGCTACCTTATATCACACTAAAATGATATTATATCTATTTTGGTGTGAATCTGTCTTGGCAATGTTATTTCTCATCAATATAGTTTTACCATTCTAACCCACAAGTGGGGAATGATAGTACTAGTTTAGGTCAAAAATCACTTTTCAAAAATTTTACAATATCATTCCGTTTTGAGGTCCCCCGAATCCAAAAAACATATTTTTGAAAAAATTCTGTGCGTCTGTTTGTCTGTGAGCACGATACAGGTCAAACGGATGAACGGATTGAAACCAAATTTTGGGAGGATGTTTGGTATGCAAATATGAAGAGCCCTATTGTTTTTGGGGAAAATCGGCGCATGCGCAGAAGAGATATATGCTAAAAAGGTGTTTTTTTATACAATAATGGTATACTTTTCATAACGGCTTATTATTCTATTTATTTTTTCAATAAAGTTTCGCTAAAATTTTTTTTTTCTAAACTTTATAATTTCAGAAATATTTTGAAAATTAAAAAAAAATCAGTCGCTCTTTTGTTTTATGGACCTGTCAGAAATAAACAGTTCGGCATGCTTTGATTAATGTTTACATGACGTGGAACATATTATGTAGGGAATCATGGCAACGAATAGCAAATATATTGAATACTAGCAATTACCCGAGTCACCTCACATGATATCAGAAATTTTATTTTCTTTATTATAATCAAATGTCAACATTTTTGAAGTTGGAATGGTCCCGTCGTCCAATTGGCTGGAATTTTTTTTTTATGCAGTGAGTGATTGTTAGCAGTTAGAAGAAGATACATAGTGACACTATCAATGCATTGAAGATAACATTTAATCAATCGTCACCATTCAATGACATAATGTTCAAACTGAAAATTTTAATGAATAATGGTCGAATTTGACCACTTGGCGAGTACCAGTTAGTATTGATATAGCATAATTGCACGGAATATTTTCTTAATTCTATTATAGAGTCCGCATAATATATAGGTATTATTCACAAAGCATTGAGCTGTTGTCCACTTCGGCGCTCTTTAATCACTTTATTAATGTGTTTAAGCAGACAACCAGGTAAAGAGCACAAACGCGGCGCCTTATGTTAAGCGCTAGCGTATTACACAGATGGTCCGTAATTGATTCAGATTTAACACAAAAAATGCAAGGTTATATTTATTTACGTTAGAAAATAAAATGAAAAGGTAATGTAGACAGTAGAACAACTCATTTACTGTGACAAACGCGTACAAGAAAAAAAAAACGTGGGTCGCAATGCCAAATACTCAGCATAGGCCAGAAAACTATTGTTACTAGGTCTCTTAGCGGTTGGGGTAGTACAGATCAATATGATGATATTCGTCCCTGCAAACACCCCCTGCACCCTTCATCTCAAATCTTTTCCCCTCGCCTAAAAACGGTTCGCGCTCTCCCGACGCTATTTTTAAAGCTAGAGGGTTCTGGTAAACGCCAAATGAAAGACAAAGAATCAGACTACAGATCCTTCAGGCGAATTTTTTGAAGAACAGTTTCGCCTACGTGTGAAAAATTACGTAACTTATTATTTTTTTCAAAAGGTTGTAAGTTTTTTCAGGAATTTTTTTTCAAAAAATTCTCCTGAAGGATCTGTAGTCTGATTCTTTGTCTTTCATTTGGCGTTTACTAGAACCCTCTAGCTTTAAAAATAGCGTCGGGAGAGCGCGAACCGTTTTTAGGCGAGGGGAAAAGATTTGAGATGAAGGGTGCAGGGGGTGTTTGCAGGGACGAATACTCTTAATTAAAGCTTAGTTTGATACAACTATTAGCTTTTAATCAAGGTTTAAGAATGTCGTGTGTTTTTAACTTATCTTGGTAATTATACACTTTCGCGGTTACCTGGTTTTTTGGCTCTAGAAAATCGAAAAATCATCCGATTTCGATGAATTTTTTTTTAAAATCTTCGTTTTTATGGCGGATTTATGGAAAAAAATACGAAAATTGAAAAAAATCAATATTTCTTACAGTTTCATGACTTTAAATGCAAAAAAAATTGACTTTCTACATATAATCCTTTATAACTGTTTCTGACGTCGTGGAATCAAGTTCGTATATTTTTTTTCGCAATCTACATAAAAAAAATGAATATTTTGAAAAAAAAAATTTTCAAAAAAGTTAATTAAATCACATTTACACGAATGTTCCAATTTATGCATTTTGATAACGATAAATTAGGTTATGTCGATAATTGTTACACACATTATCGACTGTCAATGTGGATTTCAATGATCTCGGTCTCAAAAAGTTCCATTTTACGGCGGATCTATGAAAAAAATTAGTTCACCCCGGAATTACAATTCGCATACCCGTTTATCGTTCACCCCGAAATTGTTTTTTTAAAAACTCCACATTTGCCCCTTCCCGTTTCACTGCGAGACAATTCGCAAACCCCTTTATCGTTCACCCCGGAATTACAATTCGCATACCCCTTTATCGTTCACCCCGGAATTACAATTCGCATACCCGTTTATCGTTCACCCCGGAATTGTCTTTTTAAAAACTCCACATTTGCCCCTTCCCGTTTCACTGCGAGACAATTCGCATACCCCTTTATCGTTCACCCCGGAATTACAATTCGCATACCCCTTTATCGTTCACCCCGGAATTACAATTCGCATACCCCTTTATCGTTCACCCCGGAATTGTTTTTTTAAAAACTCCACATTTGCCCCTTCCCGTTTCACTGCGAGACAATTCGCATACCCCTTTATTGTTCACCCCGGAATTACAATTCGCATACCCCTTTATCGTTCACCCCGGAATTACAATTCGCATACCCCTTTATCGTTCACCCCGGAATTGTTTTTTTAAAAACTCCACATTTGCCCCTTTCCGTTTCACTGTGAGACAATTCGCATACCCCTTTATCGTTCACCCCGGAATTACAATTCGCATACCTACCCGTTTTTTGAAAAATTTTTTTTTCAAAATATTCATTTTTTTATGTAGATTGCGAAAAAAAATATACGAACTTGATTCCACGACGTCAGAAACAGTTATAAAGGACTAGCCGCTACCCGCGGCTACGCCCGCGATTGAGATGGAAATCGACTTTTGACATGCATATCAGGGGTTGAGGTATTGCACATATTTTGACAAACAATTTTCTTATTTTTCGTAAAAAATTTTTATTTTTTTTTAATAAAAAGTATCCTATGTTACTTCTAATACCTTCAAGAGTGTATGTGCAAAGTTTCATGATGATCGGTTAAGTAGTTTTTGCGTGAAAGCGTAACAAACAAACTTACATTAGCATTTATAATATTACTAGCCGCTACCCGCGGCTACGCCCGCGATTGAGATGGAAATCGACTTTTGACATGCATATCAGGGGTTGAGGTATTGCACATATTTTGACAAACAATTTTCTTATTTTTCGTAAAAAATTTTTATTTTTTTTTAATAAAAAGCATCCTATGTTACTTCTAATACCTTCAAGAGTGTATGTGCAAAGTTTCATGATGATCGGTTAAGTAGTTTTTGCGTGAAAGCGTAACAAACAAACTTACATTCGCATTTATAATATTTCGTTTTCATAAAATTTGTAAGTCCGGTCCTGTCGGGCCAATTTTAATGAAATTTTAATAGCACATTTTAATCATTACTAAAGGGTTAAATTTCAATTTTGAAACGATTCGGAGAAATTTTTCGGTATTTTTGGGCCCAAAAAATGTTTTCAACCCTTTCTTATTTTTCGTAAAAAATTTTTATTTTTTTTTAATAAAAAGTATCCTATGTTACTTCTAATACCTTCAAGAGTGTATGTGCAAAGTTTCATGATGATCGGTTAAGTAGTTTTTGCGTGAAAGCGTAACAAACAAACTTACATTCGCATTTATAATATTAATTAATATGAATATGATATCATAATATGATTATATGTAGAGGGTCAATTTTTTTTTGCATTTAAAGTCATGAAACTGTGAGAAATATTGATTTTTTTCAATTTTCGTATTTTTTTCAATAAATCCGCCATAAAAACGAAGATTTTAAAAAAAAATTCATCGAAATCGGATGATTTTTCGATTTTCTAGAGCCAAAAAACCAGGTAACCGCGAAAGTGTATAATTACCCTTATCTTCATTTATTTGATAATTTCAAGCTGAAGGTTGTATCAGAAACGCAGCAAAATGTGTCCAAATATGATTTTTCTCCGAATTCATTTCCCAAACGTGACACAAAAAACAATTTTTAAGTGTGTCCCATTAACTAATTAAATTATTTACAACGTTGTCCCGTTTCTCGAAAATATTGCACAAAAATATAATTGAAAAAAGTAGATACAAAAATCAACGCCATTCAAATCTATCGCAATTTTTGTTAAAGCAAAATTACCTGGTTTTGTTTCACCTTCGTCTAATATGGCTATTGCACCAAATTAAAAATGTTCACTATAAAAACTGACTTTAAATGTCTGAAATTCCGATTTCACAAATTTACGTTTCCACGACGTATAAATTAAATTATGACAAAATTGCACACAAACTCGATAAAAATTAGATTATAATTAATTACTCGTCAAACGCAAAGACGCGACTGATCCTGTAAAAATCATTTGTAACAAATTTCAACTCATTACATAATTTAAGTTTTTTCATGCAACAGCTAATTCGATATTTTTTTCAATTATAACTTTTAGTCATGAGTGTACTTTTAAAATTGACTGCTTTTAATTACAATCATGCGAGGAAAATGTGGTGTAATGGTTAGCGCGCTGGCCTTTGGATCAAATTATCGTGTAGGGTTTAAATTTCACTTGTACTCGTGGATATTTTATTATTATTATTACTATTAAATTTAGGTAAAAGCCGCAAAGCTATACGATAATAAATGACAAATAGTTACAAAAATTAAAAATTAGAATCTAAAATAAATAATATAGCGGTAATAAAATTGATCAAAATAAAATATACAATAGAACAGATATAGCAAAATAGAGTGTAAGATACTTATGACACTATATAACATGTTCATCATAATATATCTCTTGAAGCAAGAACATTTTACAATTTTTTAAACGCTTTATATTAGCTTGGGTTGTAACTAACTATGTATGTATGTATGTAACTATGTCCGTAACGGAATCTTTGAGCATAATTTTCACCAATTTCCCGAAGTCTGATTAATTTGAAACTTTGCATACGTATCAAGGACCGATGACAATGCAATAATTTGATAACAGTTTCCCATTATCCTTATTAGGACCCCCAGGATTAATAAATTCTTTTATAGATCCTCTGTAGTAAACGCTTTATTTTCACCAATTTCCCGAAGTCTGATTAATTTGAAACTTTGCATACGTATCAAGGACCGATGACAATGCAATAATTTGATAACAGTTTCCCATTATCCTTATTATTAAACGCTTTATATTAGTTTGGGTTGTAACTATGTATGTATGTCCGTAACGGAATCTTTGAGCATAATTTTCACCAATTTACCGAAGTCTGATTAATTTGAAACTTTGCATACGTATCAAGGACCGATGACAATGCAATAATTTGATAACAGTTTCCCATTATCCTTATTAGGACCCCCAGGATTAATAAATTCTTTTATAGATCCTCACTAAAAAGTGAAAAATAAAATATAGTTTAAAAAAAACTAAAAAACACGCTTTATATCGGACTAAAAAGTAAAAAATAATTGTTTTAAAATAAGCTTAAAAAGCGTTGGGCGCTCGATGTACGAAAATGTGGAACAAAGCGCCCCACGCTTTTTAAGCTTATTTTAAAACAATTATTTTTTACTTTTTAGTCCGATATAAAGCGTGTTTTTTAGTTTTTTTTAAACTATATTTTATTCTAATTTTTTTCTGAACTACGAATGTGTGATTTCGCTGCACGCGAGGCTGGTTTTGCCGTTGTTAGGACATGTGCTGGCTGCGAGAATGGAAATAAAGTCACTGTGGGCTCGCGTGCGTGGTTATTTTTCGTGCTTGCTTTTACCAAGAACCAATCAGAAAACATCTTTTCACGTGGACAACATAGTACGCAAACGTCATAAACAAACATGGCGTCATAGTGTGTGCTCTGTTCAGAGTAAATAAACGTCAACTTTTGCTATCATTCACAATTTTTTTTCAAAAAATTAAATATTATAAATAGATCCAAAACAGTCTAGTAGAATATAATAAGTATATAAAATGCATATTAGCGTAAGTATGAAAGATTAGTTTTTAAAATGATAATATAATAATAATATAATATATAACATTTAATAAAAGCAAAGAACTGTTTAGAACGATTTCATATTAAATATTAAAACGAAGCTATTTATCTCAGTTTAAATCAAGGTCAACAAGGTCACAATAGAACAGTTTTATAGCGACACAACTGTTTTTGTCACAAAACTGATTTCTTATATTTTTTTAAATAGGAGGATTTGAAGCCTTACTTGGGTCATCCTTTGTATAAATGGCGCTTTCTGTACTTTAGTGTCACATAAATACATCATATCATCGATCACAAGACAAAATAAGCTATGCTATATTGCTGGTTAAACATAATTATTATTACTGACGATTCAACTTTTTTAGTTGACACGTGACTTACAAAGTTGTGCTTTTTTATCCAAAGTACCCAACAAAACGCTGCAGACCGTCTGCCAAAGGCTTCTAACTCGTAAACGAGATAAGATACAAAGTTGAAATTTTCAGATTACTGACTCAAAATTTAAAAAATCGCGTTTAAAATTTTGAGAATTTTATACTGAGGAAGTCCATAAACCAATAGGTAAATAAAGTTTGTAGGTTTGGATGTATAGGCGGTAAACTCCGAAACTACTAATCCTATTTCAATTTTTTTTTTCACCAATATTTAAAATGGACCTTCAGGATGGACATAGACTAATAATTATCGCGTTTAAAATAAAAGCACTTTTCCTATGGAGACCAATTTTGCAACGTAAGTCGACTAAAAAACGGCGTAAATCTACAAATTCGGGCGAAGCCGGACCGGGCCGCTAGTATAAATATAAAGATGTATCAAAATTTGTCGAAAAACCGGCATAAGTCACTTTATTTTGTGACTGTTGATTACGTACGTACCTTTATTGTACATTGACTGCAACGATCATATGGATTTCCAACAATTTATTTAAAGATTAGACTTACATTAGAGGAAATACAATATTACCGTTACATTGAATCTCCGTTGCATAAATTATAAAAAAAATGCTATTAATCAAGACATGTTATGGACACCTTTTGTTTGATAAAAACAGCATTTTTTAAATATCTGCAGATTTCATTTATACTTAGTTTTATAAAGTAATGACCCTAATACTATGTCTTATTGTCCAATCGTCAATAATAATAGTGGTTATTTTTAAAAGGAAAATAAATAATTATAAAATTATAAATAATTAACTGCCTCACTATCTTCAGATGGACCTAGTTCCACAATTGGGAAAATTATTGTTATTTTTATTTTTTGTTTAGAAACAGTTTTGTTTAAATTGTATTATTATTATTATTTTATATTTATACTAGCAGTTACCCGCGGCTTCGCACGCGATTGAAACGAAACGCGGATGCATTCCCATCATTTGGCATAGTTACTCGTTTCCCGACGTAGACTCCCCTAATAAATTTCAAAATTGATGACATTCACGTGATCAGCATTTTAACAAACCTTGAAAATGACACCCATGTTGATTTTTAGACTATTTGCCTCTTTTCACCCTCTGAAGGTGTTGCTTTTGAAAAAGCATGAAACACGTGCTTATTTATTTGTTGAAAGGAGTAATCCTGCCGATTTTCAAATTGATACATCTATCTTATATGATGTCTCCATGTAAATTTTGAACCCTCGTTACACCCTTTCAGGGAATGAATATCCAAAAATATGTTCTTAGCGGATGCCTATACGTCATAATAACTATCTGTGTGCCAAACTTCAGCCCAATCCGTCCAATGGTTTGAGCTGTGCGTTGATAGTCTCAGTCACGGTTTCCTTTTATATATATTTTAGATTTTGTGGAACAATAAATATTATTCTTATTCTTCTTACTACGGTAGTTCGTAAAATTAAATTAACAGTAGGTACAAATACCTATATATACCTACTACAAATATTAAGAGCACTGTGGTTGAAACAAAAATAAAAAATATAGAACAGTTACTTCTTACAACATCAGTTTTATTATCGGATGTACATTTCGGGAGCTATGCTCTCATCTTCAGCAAATACTAAACTGTTTAGTGTTTGCTGAAGATGAGAGCATAGCTCCCGAAATGTACATCCGATAATAAAACTGTTGTGGTAAGATTAAGAAGTAACTATTCTATATTTTTTATACCTATTACCTATTTAATAAGATAGTTCTAATAAAAAGATTCGGATTTGCCTCCTGACATTGTTAGTTTTTAAAAATAAAATTTTGTAAATGTTTTGTGAGATTCTTACATTTTCTTCTAGCGTGTCAAATACGTGCTTCAATAAATTATACTGATAAAAAATATATACTCGATTTTAGATTTCTTGTCACCATTTTGAACCAACTTTATAAGTTTAAAATAATGCAAATCAGTTACGAAAATTCAATACTATTGCATACAACTGTATATAATTACTGTTATTATTTAGTTTCTCTTTTCTATTGTAACGAAATAAATAAATAATTTTCTTTTTTAGTGAACTTTGTTACTTATAAAAAAATAAATTGTACTCAAATTCGAACCGATTCAAAAACTTTGATAGATTTGTTTATATAGCAAAAAACTTCAATGTTGCACTGTCACATTTTCAGTATTGTAAAAATCCTGAAAAAACCGGGAAAAACAAACCGTATCAAATCTGTTTTTTTTATTTTTTTAGTAATTTTTTATCACTAATCAGATTTAGCCTTAAAAGGCAATACATAATTTAGAATAATAAATTATATTAATTATAAGTAGGTAATCAGTAAATTGTCATTAATTATTTCATATTAAGTAAAAAAAGTCAATTTTCTCTATTTTTTATTATTATAATTTTCAATAGCTATAAATTTAACCACAGCAACTAAAATAGCAAAGTAACACCATCCTTGCTAATTGTTTTAATCTACTTACACTAATATTATAAAAGAGAGTGCGATTTTTGTGAGTTTATGTGTATGCGGAGGGTAATTTTCAAAACTACTCATCCGATTTCAAAAATGTTTTCAGCAATTTTTAGAATGGACATAGGCTATATATTATCGCGTTAAAATAAAAGCACTTTTCGTGGAGACCAAATGCGGGCGAATTCGTACAGGATTTACTATAGATCTCTAACGTTTTTCTAATGACGTGATGATATGAGTACCTATCTGCATTGAACAGAATGTTATAACTAAGGGAATGTATTTACTACATATATATAAAGATCGTTATCCCAAATTAATTAATTAGGATTAATTGGACTGGCGTGTCACTACGAATGACTCAGCAAAAAAACACATGCTGTACGGAATGCGCCACTTTTGTGATAAGAATATAGGAGCGTCAACTCTAATATTGATCAAATGTTTGAACACCAGTTGAAGTTTTGCCAAGTGGAGTCAAGCTGCAGCATTTGAAAAAGTGAACAGGTAATTTAAAAAAAAACCCTTTCGTACTACCTACAAGAAATATTGGAATTAAATAAACGTTTTTTAATCAATAATGAATATTTTTCTTCAACATATTCAAAAGATCCTTCGAGATATATTAAATTTTGTTTCAAAACTCTTAAGTTAACGTTTCAATCCATTTAAGATTCTGAGGATGTTTCTGTATGAAAAGAAACGTTGGTCACAATAAATTTATTTTTTAACGCGTACGAGCGCGTGACTCTTTCCAAACTCAAAATTTTAGTCACACTTAAATTGTGTATTGACCAGACATTTAGAGTGAAAGTAGATTTATAAAAATGTGCAAAAAAGACTGTAATCAGATTTTAAATAGATAAAAGATAAAAATACTTTGTCTTATTTCATATACAAAACTTAAAAATAATGTTTTTTTAATAGCGTACTTTAAGTAAAGCTTAACAAATATTTATTTACACATCATTTATTAAAATGTTTACAGTCTGGAAAAACGTTTTTGAATCACTCCATAGATTAGGTATAGCTCTATATAGAATGAATTATATTTCTATTTTAATGCTTATTAAACGAGGTCAACGCCAAGCTTTTCCTGGCAAATGAAAGTATATCGATCGCTCCACTTATTTAAACGTAAAATGGAAAATAAAAAAGTTTATTTCAAGCCAAATCGAGTCAAGGTTCTATTCGAAACAATATACTATTGCAATGCTATCACAGTCCAACTCCTGCACATAACCTGATATTGCGGACTTTTATTATTATTATACTAGCGGCCTGGCCCGATTTCGTCCGGGTGCGATAGATATAATTCTTTCGTTTGCGTCCCGGCGTCTAAACTAACAGTTTTGAGCAAATTCTGCCAGATTAGCTTTTGAACTAATATAGCTTTGAGCAAATTTTACGAGATTTGCTTCTGAACTAATAGCTTTGAGCAAATTCTATCAGATGTCGCTACTTGGTACCAAAAAAGCTTTTTTTGTTTGTTTCTAAATTAATAGCTTTGAGCAAATTCTATCAGATGATTGCTTTGACATTTTTTACAGTTTATAAACAAGAGCAGTTGTTACACAGACATCACTCCCTTCTTTCTATCCAGCGGAACGAGGCAACCTCTGTAACCATCTACCCTTAGCGCTCTACTTTTTTCAATTCCTGTGCACCTACATAATAAACAACTTTTTCTTCATACCTCGATCGAAAGCACATACTTTCGACATCAATTGTAAGGCAGAAAATCTAACATTTACGCATTGGTGGGATTACACGCACTGATGCGGGAAGTGCGGACGTTCGGGCGGCAGTAAAGTAAAAATAACCCATCAACTGATGTTTAGATGCCGTTTCCATAGCAACCCTATTATATTTTAGCGTCATGATTTATGTATAAATTGACAATAAAATAAGAAATATACATTTTCCAAGTTTTAACTACCATATGCGTGAGGGTCACAAAATCGCAGTTAAAATTATTAATCGACCTAAAACACGCCACCTACGACCGCTAATAATTTAAACCTAGGTTAATTGAAAAATAAAGAAAAATAACAGTAAACCAAATAACAACTTTCCTTCCTAATTAAATTCCCCGCAGTTAAGAATGCGTACTTCGCTCTTTTGTTTAAGAAATCAAGTTAGTGTTTTCGCTCGCCATTATTCTCACGGGAGCAAGCGCACTATAAAACTTATCGACATTTTTATTACCCATTCATGGCCATATTCGCTGAATAAGTAGTTATTTATTCGGTTCATTTGTTCTACAGATAGCTATTCCTCCGAATAAATAATAATTCAATTCATCAAGCATAATTATATTAACTGCAGGTATAAATCTATTCTGTCCAAATTCTCGGGTATAAATATTTATTCGCCTGAGAAAATAATAATGACTGCCACATAGATCATAATACCTAACCTATAAACGTGGAGTATTATATCTGCAGTTGCTCTTGTAAATTTATTTATGTGTTGTTTCTTTTGTGAAGTGTATAGTTTGAAAAACATTAAAGTTAGTGGAAGTTTTGTGAGCAATAATTGGGTTAGGATAAAACATTATTATTTTGTGAAACTTTTTTTGACGTTTACACTAACGTCTTGGTCGAATTTTTGGGTGAACGTCAAAATATTCAACAAAAAAGAGCAAGGAGTATAGTGCCATGTATATTTAATTAACTTTTCTACGTGATATTTTGCTTTGTGAATTGAATGTAAATTCTATTCTAATGAATAAATGTGTTCTAAGATTTAGTAGCTCCTATCTTTAAATAGTGTTCGGTGAATATCAGTGTTATTAATTATCAGTAAGTTTAGTTTGTTTGCTATTTCTGACTCCTACATAACATATTTTAATCGTTGTCACATTGTATTACATAAGAAAACTCTGACAGTAGCATTTCAATATATTTTCTAAGAAACCGCTGATGTACTTTGTGTGTTGAAATTATTGAGATGTCAAATCATCAGAAATTAAAAGCACGATATTCTTTTGAAATTGACGTATTATTACTATACACGGATGAACATATTTTTCAGTGCTCCGCACCAAAATTGGTAAAATATGGATTCACCCCTGTGTCTGTATGTCATAGAAATTTTTCTCCAAGACCGTTCGACATACACAGTTAAATTTTGACACAGTTGTAAAAAATGGTGGCCCAATTACAGACGTCAAGTACAAAAAATTCGGGGAGTGGAAGGTTTTCGTTTGGGATATCAAACAAATGCTTCTTAAAGGGTGAGTTCAAAAATTGATTTTTTAATAAAAGCTTTTACAACATTTTTCAAAAAATCTCTTAAGAGATAAAGGTAGATCAATTAAAAATGTATTGATCCTTAAGCTACAAAGAAACCATTTTTCTTATGTATTGATTGATTGTTGGATCACAATCTTTACAATCTTTGTACCCGGTTATAATATTACTTAAAATTGATGAGATTTAGAGTTTTTACTTCGAAGTATTATTTCTTTTCAAGAATTCAGCTTCACGAAGTCACAATTTATAATTATTGAAGAGGTGACTGACAATAGTAGAGACCAATAAAATTGTGCACTGAACTAACAAAATATGACAAATTAAACAATGACGCCATTAACAACAGGTATCAATAGGTATCCCTAAAAGTAGACGTTATATTTCCCATAACTTAAAAAAAATCTGAAAATATTCATGCATTTTTCTCTATTAAAAATCGGCAAAACTATAAATTAAAATAAATGTTTTTGTGAAGAAACAATTTAAAATCAATTTATTTTTATTTTAGTTAGATAATTAAAAGAATAATTGCACAAAAAAAGTCTCAATGAATATAAATAATAAAAACTTAATTTAATATAAATTATGTAACTATTCACTTTTTATCATAAAATAAAAAAAAAACGCATGAGCAAAACATACAAAAAAAAGACATTTACTTTGGTTATTATATCCTTTCTGTCACAACATAACAAAATCACTAGTCACTCAAAGTTTTAACACTTCAAAACACATTAAGCATTGACTCAGAAACACACTCATTTGTCATTTAGTCACGCCCGGCTATTGAGGCACAATTAATTAACTCAAATACACTGACACTGTACTCTTTGAGTCAAGAAAATTAGTGTCTGTCAGCTGAAGAAATGTCAGTAGCTATAAAAACAGATTAGTTCATTTATTAAATACTATCTTGAAAAGATTGCACGTTTGGATATATTAATGTTTGACCATCCTTCGAAATTTAGTGTAATAATAAACAGTAATACTACTTCAACTGTGGATTTTCCGACCGCAACTTTTAATTTTTTGCAAGGATTTCCAAAAAATCTTACTTTTAAAACTGTTTTTCGTCAAGAAATTTAATATACTGGTACTAAGTAGTAATTGTACAATGATGAAAAACATTTTGACTTTTTTGTCAGTTTTAAATTCAAATCATATTATAGGCACTAATTCAAAAGTCGTAGATTTTAAAACAATGATATTTATGACAATTCTTTAATAAATCCAAACGACACAGTTGAGAAACAACAATCAAAAGTAAATTTAATGGTTTTTGGATGCAGTCAAGATTAAAAATATGATCCAACGACACCGATTTGTTGACCACACTGAAAGACTATTTCATGTCCATTATGTCATTTAACGATTTTCTAATTAACCCAAATTACACAACTGTAAAGCGATTAGGAACACTACGATAAAACAACAAGGACAATTCCACGTCTAATTATCCATGATAAAAATTACACAATTGTGAAGGAATTAGTCCCGAACCTTGTACAACAATATCCACAAGTCCAAGCACAGTCACTCCACGGGTCCCAAAAGGAGTTTCGGCTCCGTTTCGAAGTCACGCGCGCGGTTTCGCGATGCAACAACAACAACGGTCCGCGATCGAACACAACCGCTGGCGGCTAACGTTGCAAGGCTACTGGATCCCCCGCCGTTTGTTGTGTATATTGTGTCTGTGTGTCTCTCGAAGCTGACTTCATCGGTACACCTTCTACATCGTGCAGGTAAATACATAGGTGGACATCTACCTATAACAGCACGTGGTGAACACACTCAGCTCGTTGTAATGCGTTTGCCGTGGGCAACGTCTCCTACGGTCTTTTGACGTACTCATCGACTGCACTGAAATTGGTGTTGTTAGCAGTTTCTTAATTGATTAATTATAGTTTTATTGATACATCAATAGCTCGAGAAGCTCAGCTCTTTCAAGATTTTCTTGAGTTTACCGAGCGGTGTAGCGTAGTGGTGAGAGCACTAGACTCGCATTCGGGAGGCACCTGGTTCGAATCCCGGCGGAAGCAGGTGTGGCTGGGACTTTTTCCTGCTGCCTTTCGCCGAGAAACGGTAATTCCTGCACCGGACATCTTATTGACGTTTTCCATGGTTTCCCTCAATAATTCCACATAAATATCAAACGGTAATTCCTGCTTCGGGCATCTTATTGACGTTTTCCATGGTTTCCCTCAATAATTCCACATAAATATCGAGATGGTTCGTTATTCAAGGTCATGACCGATTACCTGTCAAACTCCTATGCCCAAAATTTGCCTACCTTATCCTAATGTCCTAAAAATTCCCTTCATTCGCCCATTGTTATTAATTAAGTGGAAGTATAAAAATGTAGAAAATAACGTGAAGTGTGATAGATGGAAAATAGTAATGGTGCGAATGGCGTCTCTTATGACATATAGTCGATAAACGGACGTTATAAACGCATTATTATTATTACTATTTTTCTTGAGTTTTGTAGATCTGTTACAGACACAGCTTCATCTTGATTGATTGCACTGCAGTAACTTAAGACCCATAGAAATGATGCAGTATGGTCTTCTTGGTTGGGATTTCTAATGAACATTGTTTTACTTCGATCAAAATAATGATCTTACAGATGCATCAATAAGTATTTCAACAGATAAGATGTTTCCCCTTTTTGAAATTTTGGGTATGACATTAAAAATTATTAATTATTCAAGTACGCACATAAATTGGGAAATATAGATGAAAATGAGAAGAAATGCTTTCCAAAAAATTTTTATTTTTAATTTGAGCGCTTTCGGACAATTAGTCCATCTTCAGAATTGTTTTTTTATAAAAATCATTAAAATTATCATAACTTAAAAAACTATCACTAAAAAATAATTAAAGACTAGCTGCCCATAACGAACGTTCGTAATGGGCAGCCAGTCTTTAATTACTTTTTAGTGATAGTTTTTTAAGTTATGATGATAATTTTAATGATTTTTATAAAAAAACAATTCTGAAGATGGACTAATTGTCCGAAAGCGATCAAATTATAAATAAAAAATTTTTGGAAAGGATTTCTTCTCATTTTTATCTTAAAAATTCTTCATCCAAATCAAGACATATTATTGTGTCCACTATGGACACGAGTGTGTCCACCGTGGACATAACTGTGTTAAAATTTGAAAAAAATAAAAAAGTGGCCATTTGAAGTTCTAGTCCATACTTTTTTTATTCTTGGTGCAAAATTTCAATTATGTAGGTACTCCAAATAAAAAAAATGGTATCCCTATTAAAAAAGCATCTATTATTGCGCCTCCTTAACTCTAAGCAAAGATTAATTAAATGAACATATTCTTTTTATCTCTGATCGCCATGCTACACACATTATCCATGCTTTTATCAATGCAAATGGCATGCAATTTGTCACACGATAAAAAAGACCTATTGCAGCTTCAACATAATATCACACTGCAAAAATATATAGAACTCACTGCCCCTTATCGCATGTTGTGCTATCATGCTCAGCATGAAGACATGATTACACCATTATTAAATTTATAAACGCACACATAAAGCTCGTCGCAAACACACTTTTCTGCCATAAGGATCAGCTCAAACGTCCAGCCTCGATACTGTATCGCGATTTGACGATCAAAGATCAATTTTTATTCGCATATATAAACGGTTGGTTCTACGACAAAATTATATGCACAAAAATTGTAGCTGACAAAATTTCCTACATTTTCTATACTTAAAGTTTTTTTTCTATCTGCAACCGTTAACGAGTTACACGCTTTTGAAAATCGCTATTTATCGAAAAAAACATTTTTCGCACCACATTTTTCGTCAAAATTTTCTTTTAGCATTTCAGCCTTCTATTTACAAAAAAAAACTTACAGACGAAGTTCTACAGAACGAAATTTCCTTCAAAATCAGTTTACCATTTTATTTAAAAAAAAAAGGTTTACTCTTTAAAAATGACCACTTTGCGCTAATTCATTTTTTTAGATAGAGCAATTTCTAAAAAAAGATATATATGTTGGAATGTAATAATTTCTATAATTCAAGTACTTTAGGGATTTTAAGGACACTAATTATGAATTTGTAGCCAAAAAAAAACCTAAGAAAGGTAACAAGTCTTTCTTCGTTTCAAAAAGTATCGCAATGCAATAATTTCTTAAAGCATAACTTTTAGTGACATTTCATAATTTTTATATAGTATGTATGTTTTGTGTAAGCTTCACTTTTCAGTGTCAATATACGAGACAACGCTTACAGGGAAGTCACGTGTTGTTCATTGGTTTAATGGCAGGGTGCGGCAAACAGTTATATATGAGCATTAGACGCGGGGTGATTGCCCCCGTTTATCTATCTTAAGGGATGACGCTAAACACATTTTAATAATCGCTTACTATATAGGTATACTTCGACCGCTTTTGATTTCACTTTAAAAAAAATAGTATTTTTTGGTGGTTTTTTGTTCTAATTTTTACTAATATTCTACTATATTATCTAGACAAATAATATAATTCAATAAATACAGGGGACCCGTAATTGCTCGTATTCCTCTCGGAAGAAGAAAGTACGAGTAATTTGAAATTATTTAACCTCTATCACTTGGGGTTCAGAAATGCGCCATTTTCAAGAAAATCTACTTAGGTTTTCTTTTTACAAAAATCCGAGCTTTGGAAGTTAAAAATTTAAAAAAAATATTCTCACTTTTTGACCTGAATTTTTCCATGTTCCGATAGCTTACAAATTGAACAACCTTCCTAAAGCTAAGAACCACGAAATTTACTGAGATTTTATGTGTTAAAACTTACAATCAATAAAAATTATCCACTGAAGTGTCATTATCATAACAAAAACTTCGCATCTCCGACCCCCAAGTGATAAGGTTAAATCATTTAGTCATAGTTTCTTCTCCCGACAGAAATACGAGCAATTACCGGTCACCTATATATCATGGTAAATTATCCATACTTTATTAGATATATAATAGTATATTACCATACTTTATTATATCACACGTCATGTATATTCCAGCACCCAGACGCGAGTGGTCTTAGGGCGACCGGTTGATACATTCGAGTCAATGCTCCCATCACCGGCTAGGCCCTTGTGAATTATGATGATCTATCAGTCAGTCAGTGATTGCCCAAAATCGTGATTTTTGGACACTAGTATTTTGAAAATTACTCTACCTAGACGTACGAAATTTGGAATACTGCTTCTTTACGTGCCCTAAAAAAATTTAGTTCTGTAACGTAACTAGTCTCGGTGAAAGAAAATAGTCGAAAAGGGTTCGAAACGGTTCGAGAACTTGGCCGTCGCACTCCCTGCGCCATGATATTTGTTCTATTTATTTTTTAATTAACCTCTTTTTGTTTGCCTTGTCATACATTGTTACGTTTAATTGATACTGCTAACTGTTTTCTGTTTATCTATTGTGACAAAACTATACGAACAAAAATGTTTTCCATTAGTTCATTCTTTTTTTTTGGTTTTACATGTTACCAATATCAATAAATATCTTTACCGTTACTCTGTTTATTCCAAGAAAATAAAACGTTATAATATATTCTTCAATATTTGTTAAATTTATTTTCATAAAACTCGAAAATTGTTACAATTTATTATTTGTTTCGAAACGCTCTTTCTTTTACACGTGTAATTATAACGTTATTACGTATTTTCTAATTATTTCTTTATGGGAACACATTATTATTGTTATTTTTAATTGAATGGCCCACAAAATTTGCAAAATTGAATTTATTATGTAAGTTCAAGCATAAAAGTTATTACCATACCTATATTTACACGTAACTATACTGTAGTGTAGCGATACTTATTTGGCCTACTGCCCCTTTCTCAGACAAAATTACCCAGCTCCTCTACTAAAAATCCACATCTTCTAAGTAAAAAAAGTATACAGAGTGATTTTTAAGTTGATTCTTTCTTTTTAACAGCGTGTAGAAACCAAACAGACGAACAAATATTTTAAGTAACTTTTTTATCAAAACTCAAACGGGTTTTCAAAGTTTCATTAATGTTTATCAAATTTTTAGGTCGGTCCTGGCGTTATGTTATGTCACTATGGAAATATGTCATTATCAAGTATTCACAGATATTGTTCCTCGCCTCTAGCTCGCGTCCAAATCTCGCGCTTGTTTTAAAAAAAGGCACCTTCTCACACTTATAACGCGCGATACTATTACACTGTAAAATTATTTTTATTATTTGCGAGAAAATTAACTTGCGTGGTCGCGAATCTTATATCACCTGCAGTAGCCTACGACGCGAAAGTCTGTCGCTAACAAGTGAAGCAATAGAAATGCGTTGTTCTTTATTTAGGGTCTGTCCACACATTCGCAACAATGAAAATAAAACAATAACTTTTTCACAAAATTCCGACTGTTGAGTGCGGTCTAAACATTTCACAGACGTCCTAATATTCTGATAAAAAATTAGACCGTGAGGCGGGGGGTCAAAAGTTATAAGATTAAAAATGGATATCTGATTATCACGGTAATGCAATCAGGTCTTTTTAAGTTGATGAAGGGATGTGAGTTACTTCCAGATGATCGGCTCCCGGCATCCTGTTACTTCAATGTCTTATGTGATATTGTAACAACATGATTACTTTGACTAGATGCTGCAGCATCGCCTTACCTGACTCGTTAGTTTTATTGAAATGGTGTTAATGAATAGGTTATAGATAATTAATTGATGATCCAGGTTTTTTGATGGATCAGGAAAGAGAAATGAGACGTGACGTAGTTATTTAAAATTTTATCTTGTTAAATGCAATAAATTACAATAAACAACGAAAGAAAATAATATTGTTGTTGGGAAATTTCATACAAATTTTCAAATAAAATATTCGATCAATGAAAAGTTTTTTTTCTTGATGCGTGCACGGGCCCCTAGTCGATGCGGGCCCATAGGCAGTTGCCTACTCTGCCTAATGATTAATCCGGCACTGAGTACAATTCAAAGAACTTATAATAATAATGTAATAATAATGCTTCTCGATTTTATGTCATAACAGACGCCATTCGCACCATTACTATTTTCCATCTATCACAGTTCCCGTTATTTTCTATACATTTTTAAAATTCAGAGGACTTTCAGGCGTCTTAGTTCAATACCAGGAAATAAAAATCCAGCCAATTGGGCGACAGTACCATTCTAACTTCAAAAATATTAACATTCAATACGGTATAATAAAGAAAATAAAATGTCTTATATCGCGTGCGGCGACTTAAATATTATGATATTTGCTATTCATTTGCATAGTTACCTACATAAAATGTTCCACGTCGTGTAAAAATTAACCAAAGCATGCTTATCTCATCTCTCTATGACAGAACAACAGAACTGTTAATTTTTTTTATATTCATATTTCCGAAAATATAAAGTTCAGAAAAAAAAATTTTAACAAAACTTTTTTGAAAAAATAAATAGAATAATAAATTATTAAATTAAAAACAACGTTATAGCATGCGCCGATTTTCCCCAAAAACAACAGGGCTGTTCATATTTGCATATCAAACATGCTCCCAAAATTTAGTTTCAATCCGTTCATCCGTTTGACCTGTATCGTGTTCACAGACTAACAGACGCACAGACTTTTCTCAAAAATATGGTGTTTTTTTTTGATATATGAAAAAATATAGTAGAAATTTTAAATGCGAATTTTGACCTAAATTTGTACCATTCCCTACTGATGGTGTTCGAACGTTAAAAGAAATTAAGTAAATCCACTGCCCACGAGGTTGGATTTGCCGCTAGGTTCCTTACTAGATTTCACTACTAGTTTTCTAGCGCTGTTTTTCTTAATTGCTATTATGCGCTCGCTTCACACGAGACGTCTTTACAAGTTTGCTCTGCAGGTAGATTCGGTGCACGCGCAGTGATAGAACGGTAACAAAAGTGCATGTTTATTGTCTCTGAACAGAACACACACTATGGCATAGTGTTTGTTTGTGGGCGTCTGACAAGATGCTGTTTCCTGATTGGTTCTTGATTATACCTAGCAGTGGACCTAGCAATAAAAATAGCCCCTGTTCTAATTTTAAAACCTATTTTGTGAGATAGCATGCGAGCTCGCAGTGACGTCATTTTCAGCTTCGTACCCAGCCTACCGGCCAGCAGAAGTCCAGGCAGTGTTTCTACCCTCTTGTGTAGCGAACTTAAAGTAAGCTTCACGCAGCTGGCTTCTCCTGATCTCTCTTTACATACGCCTAGAACCGAGACAGATTAATTTCTGTTCAGGTGTGGATACGTCTTTATAGTCTGATTCAGTATTCCGTGCTATGAACAATTAGCATTTTATACCGCATGGTGCATCGGCACAATAGAATAAGTGCATTGAATGCGTGCATTCAGACAGTTTTGCAACGAGAGATATTAATTATTAATCAACAAATCAATAACAGACGTCTGCAAAATAATTAGACGTACCAACTGTAATTGCGATTTTCACTCAAAGTACAATTGCTTCTCATTGTTCAGTTACTTATTTTCAAACGTCGGTTCTTCAGCGTAAGCAAGAATAATTTAATGACATATTTAACAGTTATACACTAGCAGCCCGTCCCGGTTTTACCCGGGTGCGATAGATATAATTCTGCAAAAAGTATTTCGTTTGCGGCCCGGCGTCTAAACTAATAGCTTTGAGCAAATTCTACTAGATTTGCTTCTGAACTAACAGCTTTGAGTGAATTCTATCAGATGTCGCTACTTGGTAGCAAAACTGTTTTTTTTTTGTTTGCTTCTGAGCTAATAGATTTGAGTAAATTCTATCAGATGTCACGACATGATACTAAAACAGTTTTTTTCTCAAAACATCGTAATTAAAAAAAAGTTGAAGTAGACATCATTTTTATTACAAAAGCTTTTATATATCTGTTTTTATTAAATTTTGCAATAAGTACATTCAACGTTTTTTTTGAGTATTTACTAACCTGGAAAAAAACTTCTGAACCGATTTAAGTAAAATTTTTGTAGAGCCACCCGAAACTTCCTAACTGACAGGTCTACAGAACAAGTCACAACTAATCGAAAAGTTTTTACTTTACATCTGTTACTATAGTACAGCATTCAATGAAGGCGGCCAATTTAAATCAGAAGGTCAAATTTGGACTCTATATAACATATATGTATATAAAAAAATATTTTTTTTTCTGGCCGATATCACTCAAAAACTTTTGGACTGATTTTGATTAAACTTGGTTCATTATCAATTGATACCCAATCAAGATTCAACTACACTTGTCGGAACCGATATATTTGCGCGACGGAATATTTGTAATATTAAAAGAATACTTTTTCTCTGACGACCTAATTTATTGTGTGAAAAATTTTTAAAACAATGGTTGATTTTTTTTTTTTGAGTTCTGTTTAGAAGTTTAGAGAAATTTTTTTTGAGACGACTAAACTTTTTAAATGGATGTTACATGCAATATTAATTTTTTCAAAAGTCATATTTTAATTGAAATAACAGCTGCAGCTACTTTGCGTCTGTCAGCAAGAAAAATAACCATAAAATTTGAACGCAGGGTCATTAAAAAAACCATACTACATCACATATTATGTTTTCTGTACAAAAAACGTCTAACACACTTAAAAACGTAACCTTAAAAATAGAACTGCATTATATGCGGGATTCACGGTTATTAAAATGTATTGAAAAAGCAAAAAATTAAAATAAAAAAGTCTAGAATGTCAAACTTAATTATCTGACAATAGTTAACTTTATAAGGGAAGGCTTAAACCAAAACATATATTTTTTAGTTAACTTTTTCAGTTAATATACACAGTTTAATTTAGCTCTGTTTCAACCTCTCTGCGAACGGTAATAGTATCATCACAATCTGGCGCAGTAGCTAAAACGTGTTCCAACCGAGATTAGAACGGTTTTAGAGCTGTCCTTTAAGTCAAAAAAACAGTGCAAGTCGACGCATGCGCACAAAACCGATACAAAACAGTTTCGTTTTAACTCCTGCGCATACCTGTGACGATATAGGTATGTTCGATGCAGCCACGGACACGAAACCGTCACCCGCATGCGCAATACCTAAAACTAAACAGTTTGTATCGGTTTTGGAACACGTTATAGCTACCTGCGCATGACGGTGACGATATTGTGTTCGTTTTCTGGCTGCTTGGAACATACCTAATATTACTGTGTAGTTCTCTCAATATTTTCTAGTTACACCCTGTATAATCTAACAATATAGTGTATTTTTATTGTTCAACAAGGATAAAGCAATTAGCCATTGGTACTCGTTTAACAAAACTAACCTAATTGAAATATTAACAATTGACTGTAAAATCGATTATAAAAAATTAGGCGTATTTTGCCATCTAATTTTGAGCGTGTACATTCTAATTATCATTGAACACTTTTTAACAATGTTTTCTATCAATTTAGTATAGACTACTGTAATTATTACGACATTATTATCACTGTACAGTTCAGTGTTCATACACAGTAAAAATTTAACCTTCATGACGTCATTCTGGTAATAATTGGTATAGGTGAACTAGTCTTGATTATAGTTCCTCTGAAAATATAGATAATACTAGTTGGGGAGCTGAAGAACAAAAAAAATTCCAGCCAATTGGGCGACGGGACCATTCCAACTTCACAAATGTTGACATTTGATTATAATAAAAAAAAAAAATTTCTGATGTCGTGTGAGGTGACGCGGGTAATGGCTAGTATTCAATATGATATTTACTATTCGTTACCATGGCTACCTACATAATATGTTGCACGTCATGTAAAGATTAATCAACGCATGGCGAACTAGTTTATTTCTGACAAATCCATAAAACAAAAGAGCGGCTGATTTTTTTTTTTAAATTCAAAATATTTCCGAAACTATAAAGTTTAGAAAAAAAATTCTAACAAAACTTTCTTGAAAAAATAAATAGAATAATAAGCCGTTATGAAAAGTATACCATTATCATATAAAAAACACCGTTTTAGCATATATCTCTTCTGGTTTCAATCCGCTTTTCCGTTTGATCTGTATCGTTTCACAGACTAACAGACGCACAAAGTTTTTTTCAAAAATATGTTTGCTGGATTCAGGGGACTTCAAAACGGAAAGATATTGTAAAATTTTTGAAAAGTGATTTTTACCTAAACTAGTACCATTCCCCACTTGTGGGTTGGAATAGTAAAACACGTTCGCAATGTCGGCCTAACCTTTTGGTTTTGACGGTATATAATTTACATTCATTGCTCCACATTCCGGAAAAATAGTGGCAGAAAAAAATCATGGGCCATTTTTCCGGGCGTAAGTAAAAAAAATAAATAAAAAAATGAACCTTAACCGGATCTAACAAAATGGAAAACTTTCTTTTCGATGTATACATCGACGGAAAAATAGTGGCAGAAATTTTGGTCGGGCCATTTTTTCGCAATTTGACGTCAACATATCGAAAATTGGCTAAAAAATGTCAAAAATGGTTAAAATTAAAAAACAAGCGCCTCGTTGTTTAGGTTTTGTTAGAGCCAAACGACCGTGAAATACGAGCGGCAGAAGTTTTTGAGCAATTGCACCCTCTCCAAGCCACCCCTAAGATTTTTATGAATTGGCCACCTCAGTGCATTTTCCACTTCCACATTACGCAATCATCTACCTACGTTATAGCCATTTAGCATCAATAATAAATTATCGCATAAACGTATGTTTGTACTTCCGGTTTTTCACAACAATAAAAACAATCAATACCTAATATAGTTCTTTACGTCAATGAACTGTTACCGTTAGGTCGCAGTCAATGTTGAGCGCTGCAAACTTGCACAACTCCCTCTGTGTACACCGTTTTGAGTGTGACACATATTATTATGTATAATATGCATTGTGTTGCGTCAAAGCCTACCGTGATCTTTGCCTCACTGATTTTTTGCTGATCGAGAACAAAACAATGCCGGCATCGTTTACTTGATCTGGGATCACATCAGTGTATATTGAAACTATGTTACGTCGATATTGACAACTACTATTTAACAAAGTACCAACTAAAACATCGCCTCAGTACGCTCAGTACGTACAGATTAGTGCTGTGTCGCTCCTGAGCGAGTCGTTCATAATGAACGACTCCTCTCTCAGAGCGGAGCGAGTCGCTCTTTTTTATGAATGACTCACCCGAGCGCCATTGATCTGTGCTGAGCTTTTCTGTACTGTTACATTCGCACATTTACAGAGCGCGCACAGCACAGGCCACAGAGGCACTTGTGAATTTTGCTCGTACGGAGTTATCTTTGCTGAGTCATTTAATGTTGAATGACACACTGTAAGTGCAATAGTACTAAGCTTAAACCATTCACATTGACGTCATTGACAAAGTAATATTGTAACAATAAACATTATTATAGTTTAGCTTATATAAGATCAGAATCATATTAAAATGAGCTCAGAGCTGAGTGTGTGTATTGTGCTGTGCAATGCTACGTGACTCCTGAGCATGCATGATGACAGTTCACACCTCTGCAATCTGCATTTTCTTGTGTAGTGCGTACAGTTCAGCGTCGCTCCTTTGAACGATTCGCTCTGAGCGACTCTTTTTAGTGAGCGGAGCGCACGGAGTCAGCTCCCAATAAAGAGCCATGTGGACACATCACTAGTACAGATATCAAACGAAGGAAAGAGAATTATTGATTTTAATTGCGAGATTTGCTTTGATTGTTCGTTATTTTATGACTATTTTCAATTGTCAACTCAAAAATAGAATAAACCGATGTTTTCTTATAAATCTCTGCATTTATGATACTCTGAGCTATCCTACAGCCATGGAGAGTATTTTGATTCTTATATCCAAATTCCGTTCATGAACAAAAAAGTGGAACAAAGTTTGTTTGAAATTCAGTGTAAACAACAGCGATCTTCTATTTAACGCGAAAAACTCGTTAAAACGTAGAAATTGCTAAGGTTTGTTTGGTTTACATTGTTACCCATATATTGAAACACTCTATATAGCGCAGCAACCACTCTCAATAGCGAAACAATATGTCATTACTTAGATCCCAACAATGGGATTCTTAGAAATTCTTGACTCACTGAGGAAAAATGAAGAGGAACAAGGCGATGAAGAAGACGGAATGAATGATCTTGAGCTACCACCAATCATTGAACAAGCTCTGCATGCCACAAAATCATTAGAAAAATTCTTTTTATTTAACGAAGATAATCTCACTATATCCCAAGATATGAATAAAATACAACGAAAGATACAATTAAAATACTACTGGCATAGTAAATAACGACAAACAAAGTTAACAGATTATAATTTTAAAATCTTTGATTAACGTCTGAATAGAACTCTTCAAATAAATAAAATTGTCGAACAATTTTTCTCAGACCAATATATTGACAATATATTGGTCTGAGAAAAATTGGTCGACAATTTTATTTATTTGAAGGTTATAATTTTGTTATGTGAATTTTTTTCACTTAATTTAGTCAACATTGAAACCACTCACATTGTTTTCTTTTACTCTCCGTTTAACAAAAACTCTTTGCAACGCAATAAAATACCCGGTCCCTTCAATCTCGCTATATGTAGAGTTTATACCGTATATTTGTTCAAACATATAATTTAACTATCAATTTCGGTGGGATTTAGTATAAAAATACGTAAGTCAACTATCATTGCAATGGTAACACGAACATAATCGAATTATACATTGTCGTGCATTTATTAATGCTAGATTAACCTGTTAATTTTTCACTCATTGTTGATATCTCATACAAATTACAAAATGTTGCATATCCGAATGTAATATCTCTAGAAGCATTGATTCAGATTAACTACGAACAACTGTGTCCACTTTTCAACTTTCGTCTTTTAAAATCGATAATATTAAAGCCTCGGCACTGTGTTACTTTCTCGAACATAGTTTTTTAGGATTGTTGCTCTCATCCATGTTAATAAACGTTACGGTAGAATCTGGATAGTACGATTTCGTTTATAACGGTCAATTGCTTTTAACGACGTAAATGCAACCTCAAGTTTGGTTTTCATAAAACATACTGCGAAAGTATATCCGTTTAGTACGACTCCGGTTAAACCGATCAACAGCTTTGAGCGACGTAATGCATTAAAAATCATCCGTTTAGTACAACTTCGTTTATAACGACCAATCGGTTTTAATGACGTAAATGTAACCTCAAGTTTGTTTTTTTATAAATATAATATAATATATAATAATAAATTAAAAGGTAACTTTGGTGCCGAATGTATTCTTAATTTCAAAACAATTTTATCACAAATAAAATATGTGAAATTTTTCATTTTTCCATCGAATTTAGTCAACTTAAATAACAAATCATTATCTTACGAATGTGAAATCGCAACCTATTTCCTTGGAAATCACGTCGCGTTGCCCTGTGAAATCGGTTACGAATTATTATCTGTGCTCTGAAAAGATGGCACATCGTGACCCACGCCGCGCTTCAGAACTGAACTCTTTCAAGTTGGAGAATTATACACAATGGTTCTCAATTCTATAAACAAGCGTAAAGCATTCACTAAGACAGTTATTTTGAAAAAAAATCGGTCAGACATATATAAATCACCTGCTTTAAGAATTTTCGGAAAACAAAATTTTAGAAAACTGAAAACCATATTTAAACAACTGTATCCACTGAGGGAATGGTTGTTTAAATATTAATTCTATTAAGGGGGGACCTAGTTGGGACGTCAAAAAAAATCTCTTATTTAGAATTTTTTTTGGCCACATATTCAAATAAATAATAACAAATGTTTTTCCACATGAAAGATATGTATTTCAAGAAGATATTATAAATTTTTTGTGACTAAATATTGATAAATGCGCGTTTAAAGTTTTGAATACGATTGCATGCAGATAAAAAATTTATTTTGGAACTTAAACTGAATCGTCTATTCCAGGACTATATTATAATGTCCCTTACTCCGCACAAAAACAGGTTTGAGTTTATATAAGGTACAATAAAAATGTTTACCTACACTATCTCAAGTTGTCGAGAGCACAGCTGCCGCTACTCGGCTACTTTTATGCGTTAGAGACGGCTCCATTCAAAATTATTTATCTCCATCAATAAAAGTCCGATTTGTCTAAAATTTTCAGAGAATACTTTTGAAATATTCTACTTTTAGAAAATGGAAAAAATGAAAAGTCGATTTTTTCAAAATTCTAACTAGGTCTCAACCCCCCTTAACTTGAAAACATTGGCATACTTTTTCTAATCAAATTGAAAGGATGAAAAAATGAAATAAAATTGCAAATGGATGATAACAATGATGCGAGTGAAGTTGTGTTATATTGACAAGAACAGGACGTTGAATGCATTATTATTTTCATTTATTTTCCCAATGAAATAGATAACCAGAGAAATATGTGAACAGCCACTCTGTATAATTTTATAGCTTGACCCTGAATGTGTTAACAAGTTAGGAGCGGCAAAACAGAACCATTCTGAACTAAAGATGACCCTGTCATCGCGTCACGACCAAAAAACGTTTTTGTACGTTTTCAGTGTCTAACAAAGAGATTATTATCGTCTGTTTACATGCCATGTAAGGTTTGTTCGATGTATTCAAGTTTAATATAGTTAACCGAACAAACATTTCTAATAAAATCATTGCAACGCGAAATTGTGTCAGTCTTCTTCAATAATTCCAAATATAAATTGTGCTATCCGAAATTTCCAGTAATGGTGTCATAGTAATCAATTGATTGGCAATATAGAGAAGACTAGTGCCACTTTCAGACTAAGATCCTCTGAATTAAACAAAAACATACTCAACGACGCAGTACAAATTGAAATTTCTTGGTATCATTATTGACAATTACATGAAATACGCAAAACATATTAACAGCATAGTTTCAAAACTTAATAAAAACTATTTCCAAGCAAGGATTCTGAAACAATATACATAATTACAGACCGTAAACAGATGTTAAGCTATTACTATGCACGCATATATTCTACAAAAAAATACGGAATCCTAGTATGCCGCACTAAAGCAGACAGGGTATTGATTCTACAAACCGAATAATCAGATTGATATACGACAAAGAGAAACCTGTAAGACAATATTTAAAATCGAGAAGATTTTAACAGTCTTTGCTATTGTCTCACATGTATCAAAAACACTTTTTTTTTTAAATTACTACAGAAGGACGACCTGGATTAAGAAATATATCTTTTTTTTTATTTCAAAGATCGCACGACCTTGTATGAAAAATCGCCACTTTATGTTGGACATAAAATTTCACAAAAGCTTCCCAAAGCGATACAAAAGGAGACAAGATACATTTTTTTCCAAAAACGTTTGAAAGAACATTAATTAATAAATATAGTGCGATACAATGTAAATTTTTGATGTAACTTTTATTCATATTTTGCGTTTGCAAACTTGTACAAAGTCCAACGCAAATAAATTATTTATGAAATAGAGAATATATTCAACTGTTGAACTATGGCTCATCTATTCCAGGATTAAACTAACAACTGATTAAAAAAATCTATTGTATTTTAAGTTATAACAATAACAGATTAAGTTACTGCTACGCTCACCGATTGACTTTGTCAAGGAAGGTTTATGATAGCGTTTTGAGATATAACCTACAAATCTTCTCAAGGTCAACGAAGTTAATACGGAACTTCACTTACTTCGTTAATTCGGACGAGTTACACGAAAACAGTAACAGAAAATAGGAAATATCCAAATTCAATAAATTCCAAAACCAAAGAGTGTAAAATTCTTCTGGGTTGGGAATTTACAATTTTAGACATTTCCTGTTTGTCCATAAATGGTCCAAATTTCAACGCCCATTAGAATCAAACATACTCTCTCTGAAAGAGAATTTTACGCCTTTAACAAGTGCAGTTTATATTTGAAAATTGACAAATTTGAAGATCTGTCCTAGATGATTACGTCAACTCGTTCGAAAGAAATTGTCGCAGACCGATGACGGTTTCAATTTTGTTCAATGGAACAAACCTTAGCAGCCTAGTAGAGGAAGATGAGCTCTCCAACTGTGCGGCTGCATTGATAGTAGTTGTTGATTGATTAGAGGCTTCCATTGTCAGCTCTAACAACAATAGCGGTCAACAATAAATGTAGGACAAGTTAAAAACATTAACTGCGAAGATACTTGCATTTTGCTTTCGCGAATTTATATTACATTTGAAATAGAAAATACTAATTGAAAGTATAATTGAACCAGTTATACAATATTACTGAATCATTCTAGTTAATCTGTGTACTTGACCCTATTGAACGGTGCTGAAAGCCAATTATTATTATACATTTTTTTCTAAATATGTTTGAATAACGTACTTTTTTGCGTGATTGATTTTTTAATAACTAGCTACGAACCCGGCTTCAAATTCTGTGAGGATACAATCTTTAAATTGCAGTTAGAGTGAGTACAGGTATTGGCTTGCTTAAAAAAAGAACAAGAACCAAAGTTTATATAAAAAAGAATAGTAATTTGTGATATATTTCAATCAAGTCTATCGTCCCGAAGCGTCATCTATGAACCACCTTGCCAACGACTAAAGTGGATATATCATTCGATAAATTAACCGTTTTATTGACTGCTGTCATGGCGTGTGTATTCGAATTGTGTGGATACATGTTGTCGATTCAAAATTAATATTTATTTTTTTAATAACATTTATGTTGATAATAAATAAATATTATTTAAAAAATAAATATAAATTTTAATTTAAATCTAGATTTAGAGCTGAAAGTAGTATCAGAAATCCAGCATAAGTATTAAGAACACATAAATGGCCGGGTGCAGAGTACAGTAAAATGTCGTTTTCGTCGCGCTCCCTGCCATGTCATTTATTAAGAAGCTTCGCGGCTTAAAACAACAATAACAAGGCAATTCTATCCCGCTCTATCGTTCTCAAGCGACGCTAGTAGTCTCCGTAGCAGTAAACGTCGACAATTAGGCTTTTGAAAAAAAAATAATTATCGATTTTTTTATTGTATTTTAAAACTTTATTATAAATAAAATTGATAATCGATGCGAAAAACTTTCAAAAAACTTTTTTTAAATTAATTATAAGCAATTTAAAATTGATAAAATATTAAAAAAAAAAACGTGACCGTAAACGCACTAAAATTGTTTTTGACAGTTGTGACGTCATATTGTTAAAATGTATATAAGCAGTCTATCAATGGCTTCTACATATTGTGTATTGACTAAAACTATTCTAAATTTAGTATAAAAAAATATTGTTGACAAGTAATTCCATTTAATAATGTGTGACAAAGCTTTTATAAAAGCCAATTCTGCTAATATACTTACTGTAGATATTATTTATGATCACAGATTTTCTAAAAAATGATACATTTTCGGTTCAATTCAGCTGAGACTAAGTTTTTTTTTTAAATAATAATGTGACTGTAATATTTTATGAGAAACTAAAATATATTTTTCATTAAATATAATTAGTTAATTTATTATTTATTATTATTATTTGTAGGGTGTCACTCGAAAGATATACCTATATAAAGATTATATTTCTAGTTGAAACATACCTTTTCACTACATTATTAAAATACACAGCGGCTTTCTGTTCTGAACTTACAGTCTTTACCACCTGGCAAATACTTAATCGTATGTACCACACACCATTTTTGTCATGTGTATTGTGTATGCGAGTTATGGTTCAAAAAATTCTGGCACATCATAATCTAACTGAAATACACTATTTTATTTCATTGTTTGAAAATTTTTATTGTTGTCACATTGTTACTAATTTTTTCAATTGTTATCTTAATATGAGAAAAAAAACACAGCTCATACTAGTCTATTATTAAAAGATATTAAGTATAAGTATTATTATGTATGTAGGTACTACATTTCCTTGAATATCGATTTTTGTGAGTTTTTTGTGACCTATGCAAAGCAAATATTATTGATTGAAATATTATACAAGACATTGCTAAGAAAAATACATCGATAAAATCGATATACCATATTATTCTTAAAAATGAGTGCCGAGAAATGACAATGGGTGAGTAAAATTACATCCGAAACGACAATTTTTAAAGGATCTAAAATAACGGCGGCAGATTTCAAAATGACGACCTACATAAATAATATTTACAAAGGGAACGACTGTTATTATAGAGAAAAATAGTTGGTAAAGTTGAATCTTGGATTTCTCGTTTAAAAAATACATAACATTGAAATTAATTCGTTTCGTAAAAAAAAATTGTACAAAATCAACAAATCACAGCAAATTAATAATATGTTTATTAAACTATTCCAAGCAAAGTTCGGTCACCCAGATATTTAAATTTATACGTTGATATAAATTATTATTAATTACAGTATTATATTAAAATACTTACATCAAAATGACCCTTGCAACACAAAAAAATGGATGTTTCATGATGTTGACACCATTGTTTTCGACGTGTAACATCTTGTGGCACATTTAAAAACATTTTGTGGGGAGTTTTTTATGTAATATTCGTACACCTTTGTACAAAGCAAGCACGATAACATTTAAGATTCGACATTTTTGATAAATTTATTAATATATTGACTGTATTCAATCAATGAGAGGTTAAAACACTGTGTCAATTGCATGTAATGATAATAGAAATTTACATTATGACGTCACATTACGCTCGGGAAATGTCGGCTCGTTCTCGGAGCTGGGTACAAAAAATTATTTTTAATTTGATATAACTTTTGAATTATAACGAAAATAAAAAAAAGAAAAATAGTTTTGTTATAAAACTTATATACGATCTTTCCATTTATGACAAAAAAAAATTTCATTCAAAAGCCCAATTAATTAATACCAAAATAATAGTGATGCATTTAATAAATTTTAAAGTTGGAATAATCCTGCCCAACTTAGCTGAAGCCAGTGCTAGGGCAGGAGTGTGGGTTTAGGACGTGTGAAAATTTAAAAAAAATTAAAGTATAAAATAAAAAAATAAAGATTAAAAATAATAAAGAATACAATTATATGAGGATATTACAAATAGCATTTAAATTATCCTCACCTATTGCTCCTCTAAGCCATTCAGAGACCTTTTTTTAATTTTTTAGTATTCCTAATTGTCTTTATGTCTGCAAGCAATTCGTTATATACAACCTGGGGTTATAGGAAAACCATATAATATCTTTGTCCAAAAGCTTTCGACATTTTAGGGACAATGTTGGGGTTATTGGCTTGCATTGTGGTTGAGTAAGAAAATGGTGTTGGATTTAAGGTTATTACGGTAATTTGAAAAATGTTTATTTAATAATAATAATAATAAATATTTATTTACCAACAGATATCAATCCAATAACAGGGAAATTACAAATTACAGAAAATGAATACATGTTAAAAAAAGAAAAGAAAAACACGTCATAAAAATATTACCAATAATATCTAAATCAAAAGTTCATGATCTTATTAATTTCCTTAAAACCTTATAACTGATCTGGAAAAAGTCTGTTATAAGAGCATGAAAATTTGCAGAAGGTAGGCAGTGCTGCCGTGACGCTGCGACGCATCCAGCGAATAGAGTGCGTTAACAAAAGGTCAAGTCTGAAATTAATTCAAAAATTTGTAGGCGAAAGTGTTAATCTATTTCGCAAACGCGTATACGATACTATTATTGAATGAACACAATAGGCCGACGTGTCTGTCAGTCATTCGGGCCGTGAATAGATCCCACGGTTACATCTCCATACGACACACGTTGTCCTTGGTCAAACCTATTCCAGCGCATAAATAGGTGGTATACCTCGATATACATGTTACACCGAGGAACAAAGAAACTACATATAATGATACAAATGTCCGAACATCGCCTTCAATCCGACGCATTTGACCAATCCAAGGAGGATTAGTGTCTGAACAAAGGTTCGGCTTCGCCTTCGGTCACTTTCGGCCAAAAAAACCCACCTTCGGCAAGACCTTCGGCTTCGGCCAAAATGGGTCGAAGTTTTGTCTGAAGCCGAAGGTTCCTAACAAGCGCCGAAATTAAACGAACTCTTACGAATGACCGAGAGCACGATGAACTTGGCGACTTCCAGATATGATTAAAATTACCTTTTTATATTATTTAGCATACCCTTCAATTTAAAAGTTTTAAAAAAATTTATTTTATTAATTGTAGCTTGTAGCTGCTGTAGTCAATTTAAACTGAATTTCGTGAATTTTTAAGTCTTCGGCTTCGGTCGAAGGTTGTAGCGATAACCGATTAATCGGCTTTAACCAGAAATCGACCTTCAGTCGGACACTAATGAAGATATATCGGATGCTAAACACTTCAATTTGGCAGTGAGTTGGACTCTTATGCTCAATTTCAGAAAGCACTGTCGGAAAATTTAATTTGACAATGACCTTAGATTGTGAAGATACGTACATATTTTTTCATATTTGAAAAGCATTGTAGAGTTTTAAATTAATCCTGCTCGAAAAATAATTATTGAAACGATATTTTTTTTTAAACTGTGTACCTATACATAAAAAAATATTCCGAAAGTTACGGTGTAGAGTAAATAAAATGTATAAAATATTAAAATTACATTACCGATTTCAGAAATCTCAACTGCTGAAAAATGCACATTGGAAACTTACCTGAAAAGAAGAAAAAAAAAACAATATTAATATTATAACAGAGACACTTATTTTTAAGTTGTCCAAAGTAAGAATTTGGATCGAATGTATACAGATGTGTTACAAGTAGAGAATACAATCCCGGGATCCCGAATCTCGGGATCCCGGGATTCCGGCCGTTTTCTGGCCCCGAAAATCCCGGGACCGTACTTGGCTAATCTCGGGATTTTTGGGATTGCCACAAACAGATCTAGTTTGCATTCCGTAATCCGTTGCGCCTTGACAATTACCTTGCCATAACGACAAAAAACAATCCTTAAATACGCGGTACGATATGTGAGAATATGAAATCTCTAGATCCTGAAGTACAAGTACAAAATGAATGGGGGTTGGCAAATAGTATTAGACGTTAAATAAGCCTGTTCGAAAATGGAGGGGTTCGTGGATATCACTTAAAAACAGCATACTTATAAGTATCCATTGTCTATTTCTCCAACCAGCATAGAACCTGAGCGAGCGTGTTCAGCTGCTGCTTATGTTGGCAATAAACTACGAAGCAGGCTTGGAAGTCAAACATTGGATGCTTTGATATTTTTGTGATTGTATTTTCGAAATAATATTTTTTTTTGTGTTGTCTTTTTGATTTCTTGCAAAAGTAAAGTTTTTTTTTTGTTTTGTCTATTATCTTTTCTTACTATATTGTGATTTGTGTTGTGCAACGATATTAAAAACATTTTTTAAGAAATTAGGTACTCAAGTTTTTTTTCATTTGAGCCCAATTAGAAACCACATAGTCTAATCCCGGGATGGCTGTCCCGGGATTAGACTATGTGGATCCCGGGATTACGCATCCCTAGTTACAACTTTAATGAAAATCAGTTTGCGAGAAATCCAACACAGAAAACAAATAAGTATAATTGCAATTTTATTTACATGTTTAGATATCTCTTAAAGTCACAGATGCGAAACAAATTTGTGTAAAATATTGGCCACTGTTGTATAATTTCACGTATTATGTCGCCAACCTCTGTAGGTAGTGTAGGTACTGCAAATAGTTTTACTAAATTATCATAGAATACAAATCTGCTGATCAGATCTTTGATATTTACGCTCCATTTTATATAGTTTGTTGTCAGAAAGAGAACGTATATGAGCTGAGTTGAAGTGTGCTGCAGTGCGATAATCGCCGATATTCGCTCTCTCTCACACTTAAACCTATCCGTAGCGTCTTACTCGCACTTATAAAAGACAGTTTTTGTAACCGTCTGGCAGACATTTAGACCCGACTTAATGATCTGGCTTATTTATTAAATACTAAATTTGAAATTATTAAAATTTCAAAATGCCTCGAAGACTTTGTTTTGCAAATAAAATTTCGTAAAGTTCAAATTCACGGCTTGGCTAGGCCCCACTACCCTTCGATTTTGTGTTCAGACATTACAAAAAAAGTGTTACACAAATTTTTGACGCTGCCTTAAATACCTATCCAAAAATGTTCAATAGCTCTTGGACTATTAGTTTTGTGAATCCCCGAGCTCTAATAATGTAAACTTGTGATATTTTGAACACTGCAGAAACCTTTCCGCTACTCTACGTAAGACGACATTTTGAATCATCAGACGAGATTTTTCAGGATTTCGATAAAGCAACTAGATTCAAGACGAGAACGAGAGACTGAAACACTAATAATAATAATAAGTAATAATGCGTTTAACGTCCGTTTCTCGACAGACGCCATTCGCACCATTACAATTTTCCATCTATCACACTTCCCGTTATTTTCTACATTTTTAAACTTCCATTTAATTAATAGCAATGGGCAATGAAGGAATTTTAGGGCATTAGGATAAGGTAGGCAAATTTTGAGAATAGGAGTTTGACAGGTAATCGTCCATGGCCTTGAATAAGGAACCATCTTGATATTTATCGGGAATTATTGAGGGAAACTATGGAAAACCTCAACAAGATGGCCGGTACAGGAATTACCGTTTCTCGGCGAGAAGCAGCATGAAAAACTCCCAACCACATCTGCCCCCGTCGGGATTTGAGTACGGTACCTCCCGGATGCGAGTCTAGTGCTCTCACCACTACGCCACCCCGCTCGGTGACTGAAACACTATAAAATGGATAAGTATCTCTCAGCAGATAATATTAGTTTATCTGTGACCAGGCTGATTATTACTGTATGATGACGTCACACAGGTGTGCGAATGGCTCTTGCAACACGTTCGGCAACTGTCAACCGCCCACAGCCACCCATGTCTGTTTGTGTCATTCACTCTGTCACAAACACAAACGAACGAGTTAATAAGAGGCTATTGTGTTTCGGCGTTTAAACAAGTCGCGTCATCTTTAAAATGAAGTGTTGGTTTTTGTGATGGCTTTTATGTGTTGGCTTCACACGATGCATGCATTGAAGTTTGTTTTGTAAAAGGATCTGGTGCGCGCGCAGTGACAGAATGTTAACAAAAATGGACGTGTGCTGTCTTTGAACAGAACACACACTATGACACCGCGTTTGTTTGTGGGCGTTCGCCCATGTCGTCCACGTGACAAGAATAAGATACTGCTTTCTGATTGGTTCTTGCCCAAAACAAGCAGACAAATAAGTACGAAAAATAGCCTCGGTTCTAATTTCGAAATTCATCTTGTCACCTCGCAGGCGAGTTCGCAGTGACGTCATTTTCGTCTTTGTAACCCGGACGGCAGCCAGACCAAGTCCCAGCAGTGTTTCTAGCAGCAAAACTAACCTCGTTTGCAGTGGCCTTTACATGATATTGAGCCAGATTTTCCATGTGTATACCTTAGGCTTAAATGAGTGCCATTATAAACCTTTCTATAATGTTACAGTAAATGTACATGTCTCCAAAATTTTGAGGAGACAACAATCTTCTATCATTCTTTTCTTGTTCAACTTTTCTAAACACGCAACAATGACAAACATTTGACATACAAACAATCGACTGTAATGATAATTTTCTACGGTTTATGAGTTTTGTAAATGAAACGATCATAACAATAATAATTTAAATGATTAGACTGATCAGTTGACTGGATAACGACTTTATGAACACAATAACTAATCTATTTGTTTATTTCAATAACAGCAATCACAAGTTTAGGGTATACATTGTTTTATATTAAGTACCTACATTTAAAAATTCAACTGAGCATATCATTTTATCATAAAATTTGAGGGTTATTAAATGTATACAAAGTACTCATTTTACCTTTGAGTTCTTCAAAAGTGCTGATATACAAAAAATTTTAAAAATCATAACATTTATTGAAAACTCCAAAAAAGATTTTTTTTATCTGCCGATGGTTTTCAATATGAAATGCAAGTTTGAGTGGTATCTCGAGAATTATCGCAAATATAATAATAATAATAATAATAATAATTTAGAGGAGTTTAGTTACAGTTAGTAATTATTATAATATATTACAGAGTAGCTACTGTTTGCTACAATTGTTAAGAAACAGCCTTTGTTACAACGCTATCAACATAGAAAAATTAGTTTATTTTTTTCAAACAATGTCACCGTCGGGATACGAACCCCGAATCTTTCCACTCTCGCGGCGGACTGAGTTACATTACACCACAGTGACACAACTATCAAACTATCATTCTAATATTTATAGCATTGGTAACAGCTTTTTTCACAACATGCGAGAGTCAATTATATTAGTTAACGCCAGATATGAACCAACACAGTAGTGAGAGCTATGAGTGAATCAAAGGTGAAATTGTTTCCGTACATTAATAATAATTACTAACTGTAACTAAACTCTTCTAAATATTAAAGGATCGTTTCAATCCAAAAGAAATTTGAAGTTTCCACTATTAATGGCCTGACGATATAGAAAAGACGTCTGTGACTTGGGATTATTTAATGTAAGGAAACAATTTCACCTTTGATTCACTCATAGCTCTCACTACTGTGTTGGTTCAAATATAATTGACTCTCGCATGTTGTGAAAAAAGCTGTTACGGAAAGATGACCGGTACAGGAATTACCGTTTCTCAGCGATAGGCAGCAGGAAAAAGTCTCAGCCAACATCTGTCCCCGCCGGGATTCGAACCTGGTATCTCCCGAATGCGAGTCTAGTGCTCTTACCACTACGCTACACCGCTCGGTGAATTATCGCAAATATAAAAAAAAAATATTTGTACAAAATTTTACTTAAAAAAATTATGCAGTAACGAAACTGGAGGATCATTTGAAATGTAAATGAGAAGAAATCCTTTCCAAAAAACATTTTTTTTTATAGAACAGAAAATGGATTAATATGCCCGAAAGCGCTTAATAAAATAAAAAAAAATTGGAGGATCATTATTTATCGCATTAAAAGTCGCCGTTTAAAAAAATCTACGGGCTCTGAAAGCTGATATACTCGACATAAAGGCAATAACCGTGTTAATTAATTTTGGAATTTTATTAACATAATAAAGTGTAAACTCTTTTATAAGAGCAATTTTTGCATTCGTTACAACCCTAATTTAAAACAATACATGGTGACACGTGACCTCGGGATAGCTACCAGGTCTGGGCAGCAACGATCGGTGAGTCATCGAGCAATAATGCCCACCAGAGTCTGCGCCATTATGCAGCACGTTGCGTAAGTGTTATGTCAGCACTTGGAGGTGTAACAATATCACCATATCGACCTAAGTTACTATCGATTAAAGTATGGGTTCGTATCATCAACAATCAGTTTCACTTTCTATATACACTTGAACTTCATCGATTCATTATTCGATTGAGCAGAGCGTGGCCTAGAGTAAATGTGACATTAAAACTTTTATTTCTGCCGCCAGTGCCGTAACTAAAGGCCGCTGCACACGAGGCTATAGAAACGCTGCTAGATTCCTTGCTAGATTTACCTATAACTAGTTTTCTAGCGCTGGTTTTCTTGATTGCTGTTAAGTGCTCGCTTCACACGAAACTATTTTTCAAGCTTGTTTTGTGGATAGTGTAACGATATTAATTTAATAATATTAATATCACGGTAAAATCTAGTTTGCTTTATATTCGTGTACAGTAATAGGTACACGAAATTGTGTTCAGACGCGTTTATGATTAAGCAGAGACCGGTATTAAGTACGTATTAGCGCCGCGTCTAATCGAACTTATATTTTTGTAATTAATATTATGCTGTCCGCCAATAGATGGCTACTCATTAATTTCCTTTTTAATTAATATTTTTATTAAAAATGATTAGCGGTCGTACCTACTGCGGTTCGACATTTATTGGTGTCAAGCAACAGTGCGCATAAAAATTTGTCTTTCAGTGACCGCTCTGTTGGCTCAGTGGCTTGCTAGTTTACGATCGTGTTCCGTCTATTCTAGTATGGCCTATCTAGTCTAACGGGGAAAGCTTTGAATAGCCCTTTAAGTGCTGGTTTACGATCGTGTTCCGTCTATTCCAGCATTTTGTGGATTCAATCTCAGCTCGCTTGCCGAAGATCTGGAAACTATTGAAGTACGATCGTGCTGTCGTCTGCTCCGATAAGTTTCCCGGTGTCTTCTAATAGCGCACTGATTGACCATCGCGAGGGTTCTGGTTCATGATCGGGATTTCGTCTGTTCCAGACCTTAGCGTAAATCGACCCACGACCGCAACGACCGTATTAAATTCAATGACCGTGCCGAGGATATAAATAATGACCTAATAAAAAAACACAACGTAGGAAAGACCTAGAGATTCGAGTTAAATATAATTAGAGTCCCGCCCGAGTTTAGGATTCTTCAGACCGCTAGACTCATTAACTTTATTATTATGTAAAATTGAATGTGACCGTACAAATAATATCGTTATTTGCACTGATGGGAGTATTTAATTAAAAGTACTCTGTTGACCGATGAAAGTAAATTAGCCATTTGAACCTATTGTTTATTTCCATTATATATTTTGTGTATTGTTATAATTTGTCAATTTATTTTTATATATTAAATTATACGTGTTAAAACTTTAACGCTCGAACCTGTTTATTTAAAAACCCAACCAACCCCCACAAGAAAAATAATAACGTAACAATAGATCTGGTGCGCGCGTAGTGACAGTTCGAATATAAACACAGAGCAAAACGTGTCTACGTGTCTATTATCTGACTCTGAGCAGAATGATGCCGTGTTAGTTTGTTCTAGTACCCACGTGACAAGATACTGCTTCCTGATTGGTTCTTGCTCATACCTTGCAGCAAATAGCCCCTGTTCTAATTTTAAAACCTATCTTTTGAGCTAGCAGGCCAGCCCGCAGTGACGTAATTTCTAGCTTCGTACCCAGCCTACCGGCTAGCAGAACTCCTAGCAGCGTTTCTAACTTCGTGTGCACCGGCCTTATGGCTGTGCGAGCTTTGCCCAGGCACATGTTGCAGAACTGACCGGCCCAGGATCAAGTTTTAAGATTAAAACATTTTTCAAGGGCGCATAGAAATTAATATATTTTGTCGTATTTAATATTATTTTCAGATTTTTTCTGATATTAATACAGTCGAATCTAGATAGCAAAAGTTCAAGGGACCGCGATCTCTCTTTCGCTTATGGAGGTTTTTCACTAACCCGAGTTTCTAGCTTGTAGAGGTATAGGATTGGTCTTTCTTACTTATAGTGGTCTATAAAAACTATGCAATAACAATGTTAATTAGTTCAACTATTTATGACACATTCTTAAATTTTCTGGAAGTATTAATACGTTCGACTATAGAGGTAAAAGTAAGTAGTAGTTTTAGTTATAGAGGTCCATGAGTGAGAAACGTCTTTCTGTTATAGAGGTTTCTGTTTCTCACTTGTAGAGGTTTTAGAGGGTTACAAAGACGGTACCTGGCAATTGCTCTCACTTAGAGAGTTTTCTCGCTTACCCAGTTCTCATTCACTCAGGTTTGACTGTATTCGCATGGGTTTTGCGAATGCGAATGTCAAAAAATATGCGAATATTGGGCTCCGTTAAATGGGCGGAGCTTTAAAAACATGGCGACGATGGGGTAAAATTTCCCATAGTCCCTATAGTATACAGTACAATTGTGAATTTTTTGAAATGCAATAAAATGATAAGTATCAGTACAAGATGTGATTGGGCTGATACAAATCATCGAAAAAGCAATTTTCTCGAAGGGTAACATGTATTTCATGCCGGTCATATCATAAAATTTGGAAAAAATTCATGTCAAACAGAACCTTCAAGTAAGATGAATTTTGCTTTCTATTGACAAACTTCCGATTTAAAGAGTAATCCACAAGAAATTAAAGTATATCTCAATGCAGTGTTCATAAACGTTGCGAAATTACAGCCTTTTACTGTTTTTGCACGAGATGAAAACTTCGCAGGTTCCATAATCAGTGATTTATTAATTTATTAAACGTCTTTTTTTTTTATTAAAAGTGCATTTTTGACAACTTGGTCATTTATGCGAAATAATAAAATAAAATAAAATAACAAAATTATACATTGAACATTTGATTACTGCTAGATAAGGAACAATTTGTACTGTTGGCTCACTTTAGAAACTTTTATATATACGCCTTTTTAAACGCCTTTTATATTTATAATGAAATAAATATAGTTAAAAAAAACTAAAAAACACGCTTTATATCGAACTTAAAAGTAAAAAATATTTTTTTTAAAATAAGCTTAAAACAATAATGAATAAAAAATACTAGTATTATTGTGAAAAAAGCGTGGGGCGCTTTGTTCCACATTTTCGTACATCGAGCGCCTCACGCTTTTTGTCACAATAATACTAGTATTTTTTATTCATTATTGTATTAAGCTTATTTTAAAAAAAATATTTTTTACTTTTTAGTTCGATATAAAGCGTGTTTTTGAGTTTTTTTTAAACTATACTTATTTTTCACTTTTTAGTTTGATATAAAGCGTGTTTTTTAGTTGTTTTTAAACTATAAGTATTTATTTTCCACTTTTTAGTTCGATTTATTGTCAAAAGTTTGCCGAAAAATAAAACAAATTCTTTATTTCGGCGTGGACGGGATTAGAACCCACGACCGGTGAATCCGAGAGTTAACGTCAGCGAAGACTAGCGCCTTAGACCGCTCAGTCAACGATTGCTCTTACAGCAGTGGCATAACATACTAACAGTAATAAACCACTTGCTGTAGTCCAAAGGAGGTTACAAACAAACATACATACAAACTTACAAGTGAAACTAATATAAAGCGTGTAAAAATCATGATTAACAGTACGATTCATAATCATGTTTACCTGATTATAGTTGTAAGTTTCGCCGCCAGATAGAGTAGTCCATATAAAGGATCCCAATTCGTTAGATTACTAGTTGTCAAAACGGAACACTAAAAAGAAACATCAAATAATGTTTCTTTTACAATCATTAAGCTACGTGCCGCAGCGTAAATTTAATTGGTTATTAAATAAATAATATACGCAAAATATACAGTTTTATTCCTAGACACGACGACTGTTCAATTTGATATTAATTATTCATAGCAGAAGGGTTTAACAACCCGCCTATTTTAATTACTAATTTATTGATTACATCCGCTACACCTTTATTGCCCGTGTTTAGACAAATTCAGGTGCTATAATTATGTTTGTAGTCTGCTTTATACATGATTTTCAAGCTCATTTGTGTGTGATTTTATGGCGCTATTATATAATAGCGACTAATAAGTTTCTTTACTACTCACCGCCTGCAAAGGATGCATTAATATTATATATTAGGGATGTACAAAGTATTTAAAATTTAATATCAGTCCTGTCGTTGATGGTTTTACAAAATCGCTGAACGTCACTCTGCAATGCCGCGTACTTAAAATCGTAAAATTTAGATTTCGTATACTCAGAGGCGGATGGGCCCACAGGTATTTTAAAAGTTTTCCCGGTAAGCTGGGACCCGCCGAGGCCGGTAAACCAATTTCCTATATTGGTTCATGCCTTTTTAACCGACGAAAAACAAAAACGGAGGAGGTTCTCAAGTCAACGCGTATATATATTTTTTTTTTTTTAATGTATGACCACGCATAACTTCTTACAGAGTAGTCCGATTTTGATAATTATTTTTTTGTTTGAAAGGGTATACCCCGAAGTTGGTCCCATATAAATTTGGTAAAAAAATTCCAACCCTAAGGGTAGGAAAACAGAGGATGATTGATTGTTCACTCACTGATTGTAATGTATGACCACACATAACTTTTTACAGAGTAGTCCGATTTTGATAATTATTTTTTTATTGGATAGGGTATACCTCGAGGTTGGTCTCATATAAATTTGGAAAAAAATTCCTACCCTAAGGGTGGGAAAATAGGGGTGATTTATTGTTCACTCACAGATTTTCATGCTGAGTTGTGTATTACAATTATAAATTATATAGCCACAAAAAATTATAAAATAAAAACTTTTTAACAAAAAAATTAAACCACCGAAAAACTGAAAAGCAAAAAATAATAAATCTTAAAAAATAATTGCGTATTGAAATGTTTTGGAGTCGGTGTCAGCCAAAATGAAATCTATTCCGAGAACTACACCGACTCCAAAACATTTCAATACGCAATTATTTTTTAAGATTTATTATTTTTTGCTTTTCAGTTTTTCGGCGGTTTAATTTTTTTGTTAAAAAGTTTTTTTTGTTTACAAGTTATAATAATACCACATTGCACAGAAGTGAAACTTCACGAAAACCTGTAGAGCATTTTGTGTATGCAAACTGAATATTTACTTAGCCCTATACGAACACTACAAAATGATGAAAATAAGTTTTTTGCAAAAGGATTTTGACCCTAGAACACGAAATTCTTTATTGTGTAACAATTTAGCAATAACGCGTCAATGTAGGCGCTTTAATTTAAAAGTTCATTAACTATTACTAATTACAATATTACCAAAATTGAGAAGTATAAAAACATTTATTATTAAAATAAATGTTGGATTTTTCTAAACAAAAATACCGTATTCAGGCTTCATAAAATATATTTAAGCTTATCGCAAACACGGAAAGAAATATGGAAAATAAAGCAAAATATTTGTGACTTTCTGACCAAACATTGTATTTAGTGTAATTCATTTACAAAAAAATCAAAATAAAATTTTCCAACCTCATTTTCAAAATGTGTAATTTATGAACTCGTCTACAGACCTATATCTTTCATTTTGACGTGATAACGTCTTATAAATTGATGAATCACCAATCTTATAAATTGATGAAACACCGGCTGCATGCACGAAAAAGTGTAACGTTCCTAACGTTCCACCTGACCCTGTGCGTGCTTTTCTCGAAAACGGCCCTAACGATTTGGATGAAATTTACTGAAAAGGGATTTTGGGGGGCAAAAAATCGTTTTAGCTAGGTCTCATCTCTCGAAAAAATCGTTTTCATACAAATTTTATCATTATAAAAATCAATTTTTTGACGTATGAAAATACTTAAATATTGTAAGTAGGTTTTGGAATTTTATATAAACAATGAAACAATTGTTTTCAAAATATTATGACAGTTAATCTTTGAGACTTAAAATAAATACGAAAGAAAGAAAGTTAAAATAAACAATTATATTATAGATATTATAGGTGGTGAGTAATTTTAATAAATAAAATTAACCTAAATTTGAAGCGAAAGATGCAATATCATAGATTCGAATTATTATAATTATTATATAAATTTAGGTTATGTATTACGGAATAAGATAAGATAAGATATTTATTTATTTCATTTGTAGCTAAAAAGCTGTGAAATATGTCAATACAATTAAATTTATAAATCATGTATAGAGTACAAACATTTGTCAATAAGATATTTTTTTAAATGTCTTTTGAACCGAGGCAAAGGAAGCTGTTTAATATCATGTGGTAATTTATTGAAGATGTCCACTAAATTGAAATTCACATTTTTTTTATATACAGATGATTTAGGTAGTGGTTTATGCAAATTTCCAGCTTGTCTGGTATTACGATTATGGATCGAAATATTAGTTTTAAAGTAGGTAGGATGTGATTTTACAAATACCGACACGTCTTCATAGACATATATAGAGTAAAAAGTTAAAATTTTATAGTTTTTAAAATGGGATTTACATGAGGCCCGCGAGCTAAGTTTAAACAATGCCCTTATTGTCTTTTTTTGTAAAATAAATATATCGCTACATTCACTTGAGGCTCCCCACAGGATGATACCGTATTTGATGGCAGAATAAATAAAACCATAGTAAACTGACAATAAAACATGTAGGTTCGTTACACTAGAAGGGTTCCGTATCATGTAGACATAAGTAGCAAGTTTACCTTTAAGGAAAGCAACATGAGTTTTCCACGAAAAATTAAAATCCATGAAGATTCCCAAAAATTGTATATTAGATTTTAAAGATAATGTGTTGCCAATAAATTCCACATTATTAAAATTGAATGACTTAGCTGCACTATAGCACATTATTTGAGTTTTGTTGATATTAAGCTGCAACGTGTTAAATTGAAACCATTCACTAAGATGGGCAGCGACGCTGTTCAGATGAACTTGTAGATTATCAAACACAGGATCTTGTAAGATGACCGTCGTGTCGTCAGCGTAAAGTACAACATCTGCTGGAACTGAAGATGGCAAATCATTTATATACAGAAGAAACATCAGCGGGCCTAGAATTGATCCCTGTGGGACTCCACAGGAAACAGGCTTCCAGTCGGAGAGCGTCTTTCCAAATGAAACTTGCTGACTTCTATCACATAGATAAGATGAAAACCAGGAATTTGTGTGTCCTCGTACACCATATGAATCAAGCTTCTGAAGCAAAAGGGAGTGGTTAACTGAATCAAAAGCTTTACTTAAGTCCAATGAAACAGACATAGTGAATGTTTGCTGATTAACATTGTCTAAAATTTTTGACATAGCTTCGTAAGCTGCGAGAATAGTATCTCTCCCTCGCAGAAAACCAAATTGCTGCTTGGAGATTATGTTATTTTGATTAAGAAAAATAAATAATTGTTTATGAACTATGCGCTCAATGATTTTAGAGATGTTAGGTAATAAGGCAATTGGACGATAATTATTTAAAGATTCAGTATTACCACTTTTAAATAATGGCTTGATGACAGCCAATTTTAATAGTTGTGGGAAAACCGCACTTTCAAAGCTCAAATTTATTATGTGAGTTAAAGGCTTCGCAATTAGGCTAGCACAACGTTTTAAAAGTAATACGGGAATCTCATCCCAACCAACAGAGTTGTTGTTTTTTAAATTTAAAATTTCACACTTTACTTCATCATCAGTTACCGGGAACAAAACAAAACTTTTTTGGCAATTTGAAACTTTCAAGTAATCTAAATTCGGAGCACTTAAGTTCAGAGAGCTAGAGATGTTGACGTAAAAATCATTAAATTTATTGGCAATTATTTTGGGATCGGTGAAAAGTTCATTATCTAATTTTATCTGCTTACAACCGACATCGCTTTTGCAAGGTTTACCTATGAATTTATTTACAATGTTCCATGCTGCTCTGACATTATTTTTAGAGTTCATAATATAATTATCATTCGCTTGCTTTTTAGCAGCATTCACTTGTTCCTTGACAATTGAGCAGATACGTTTGTATTGCTCCCTTAAAACAGTATCTCGAGGGAAAATTTTTGTTAATTCAAAGTAGTATCTTTTTATTTGAGTAATTTCTAAAATTAGCGGCGTAATCCAATTTTTAGTAGTAGTTCTGTCTGATTTATATGATTTTTTTACACACCTTTTAGGAAAACAGGAATTCATGTAGAAGGTAAAAGTATTGTGAAGATAGGAATATGCATCATCACTATTTGTTAGTTCATAAAAATCGCGCCAGTCATGATTGGAAATATAATAGTTAAATTGTTCGATCGCTAAAGGTGAAAAATGTCGTTTATAGGTAATTATTAATTCACTATTTTTAGTAGCAGTATTACAGCTTAATAATTACATTATCACGTAAAACTATCGTCCGTAAACCGACTTTACAGACAACCAATTTTTTTTTTAATGCTGGAACTTCAAAGCTAAGTTGGAATAGTAATAAATTCCGCGGTGATAAAAGAACTATTTGGACAAAATAGGTAGACATATTAGCTTCCGTGAAAAGAGAATTTTATTAGTTTGAAGAAAGTAAGTTTTTATTTTAACGATTTCCTCGTTTCAGCTTTCATAAAAAAACTCTTTCATCGCCTGATAGCACATTATAACTGTTATGGATATTGTTTTACTTGCAGAAAACTTGAGACATCTCCATTCACGCATTTTGCGAACTGGTTTCAGTTTTATAAATTAATGTACTTTTCATTTTTTTTTAAATATTTTTTATCATAACTCTTCGGCGTGAAATTGAAACTTAAACGTATTAATTTCGCTAAAAAAAGAACTTGTTTATAAATTTTTAAACGGAAAGTAAATGTATGAATTCGAATTACCTTTTAAAAATAGTTCCAAGAATTTTTCTTGCACTCTTTAAAGTTTCCATTATAAAAACAATCGCAATTTCTGGCATTTTTATCAAACAAATTAGATTCTTTCCCAGTGCATCTATGTTTTTATTAGAGGATGTAATTTTTCAAATTCTTGTTGATCCGTTTTAACAGCTATTATCTCAATAGACAATGCAGCCGTTTGAAACCAGGGTTGAATAATCGGCCCGCATATTTTTCTATTTCCAACAAATAATTTCTTTTTGCGTTTGAGAAGAAAATACGTAGGTACCTATTTCCTCTCTAACACCTTTACATCAGTTATCTGCCAGTGAAAGTCCCGATAAAATCAGTCCAGTCGTTTCGGAGATTAGCCGGAACAAACAGACAGACATTTTATTTATCAGTGATTTCCAAAGTGGGTGCTCTGGGCCTCTGGTGAACGCTGCACCGATCCAGGGGGCGGGGGTGATGGCCACAGGTGCATTTGGGGGCGATGAATTCTGCGTTCAATAAATAGTTTCATAATTTCAAACTTCAATGTTTCTAATTTACACCTTTCTTTACGTACTATATTTTACGAAAAAGGTAGAAACATTAATACATATACATCTTTCTGTTTAATTTCTATAAAAATTAAAACAAAAATAATTTCCAGGGGGCGCTGAGTAATATTTTTTTCTGGAAAGGGGGTGGTAGGCCAAATAAGTTTGGGAACTACTGGTATAGATAGATTGGTACAAAAACATAAACAGAAAAATGTGATGAAAACTGAAAATTCGTTCTAGGAATCTTTAAAACTGTTCAATTACAAAGTTACGATTTTATTTATTTTTATTAATTGAGCTAACGTCTGTATAATTCATTAAAAAAAAAAACAACTCTCGCAGTACGTGGATTCTGTAATCCGTTACTATATACAGTATGTAAACACGTAAGGTGCACATATAATAGGGAAATTAGCATTGAGAAAAAATACTTGGATCAGAGTTAGCCATGATTGCATTAATTGTTATTTCTATTGAATTATCGTGGTAATCTTGAGGATTTCTATTTTATTTTGATTTATTTTTATTTTACTTGGCTTTTTTAATAATAAAAAGCTTTTATAAATCATTATTTTAATGTTTTTGTACAAAAATAAAACAAAAAAACAACTCCATCTGTTTGGAAACATTTCATTCAAAAATTGTCTGACTGGTATGACGTATGCGCGTTGGTAAAGCAGTGACCCAATGTCTTTAGGTTCAACACGAATAGGCGGAGATATTTGATCTCGCACCATTATTTAAGTATTTTTGGAAATTTAAAGTCCCATTAATAAAAAAAGTCCGATTATGTTGTAATCATTTGAATATTTTCTTCGGTAGTATACACATTCATTTTGCAAACGAATATTATCTGTCAAATTCAAAAACAAGGTTTCAAGGCTCACTCTGATCCAGTCATTTTTTCCCAATGTTAATTTCCCTATGTGCACCTTACGTGTTTACATACTGTATACAGACACAGGAGAATCCTACTATTATAATATGTAATATACTACTACACACTGACACTTCAATTTTATTTATGACTAACGGTCCTGTCCGGTTTCACCCGGGTGTAAAAGAACGAATGGGGAAGGGAGGAACATGGGTGCACACATTCATCTTAGTTTACCGAAATGAGTGTTGTGTCCAAATTTCACGATGATCGGAGTTACCGTTCAAAAGCTTTTGTCGATAAAAAGCAGTATTTATACTTTTTTAAACTAATAACTTTTTTTTAATTAATTAAATAAAATTAAAATACATTTATATGTATGCCTTAGAAGAAAGCAATGTAGAAAATAAAAAAAAAAAAAACAAAAATATTTTCGCCCAACGTGGGGTTTGAACCCACGACCCTGATATCGACAGTCGCATGCTCTACCGATTGAGTCATCCGACGTTGTGTACGCATAACACTAATATGAGTATATTTAGTTAGTGCATTTCACCTGAATAAAAGCTCATTTTTGAAATACATTTTCCAACATTTTTCATTTATGCTCCGCTCGTATTGGTCGTAGCGTGATATTATATAGCCTTCCTCGATAAATGGGCTATTCAACAAAAAAAAAAATTTCAATTCGAACCAAGAGTTTCTGAGATTAGCGCGGTCAAACAAACAAACAAACAAACTCTTCAGCTTTATATATTAGTATAAGTAAGTAAGTAAGTAAGTAAGTAATTTATTTGCAAATGCCAAGAAATTGGATACAAAAAGTCAAAATATAAAACATGCAAATACAGAATTAAAATATTATTATAAAAATACACAATATAAAAAATATCAATATAAAACATCATAATAAAACATCATAATAATGTGTCCAAATCATATATTGCGAGTCTAGTTAAAAACGTTTTTAAATCTTTTTTAAAATCATTTAAATTAGTGCATCTGACGTGTCTTGACACTTTGTTAAAAATTTTGAATCCACTATACATGGGGCATCGTTCGTAGAACGTGGACCTGTGCTTTATGCTGTAACTATTTTGCCGTATGTCGTAATGTGACAGCTTTTTAGTATTAAAAAATCCTTTATTATACATGTAAGATAACAGAGTATAAACATATATTCCCCACATTGTCAGAATGTTGTAATCTTTAAAATAAGTTTTACAGGACATTGGCTGTTTTATATTAAATATAAGTCTTATAATTTTCTTTTGAATAATAAATATTCTTTTACTATCAACACTTCTTCCCCAATTAATAATGCCATATTTTATGGTTGAGTAAACTACTGCATAGTATATATCTATTAAATGTGTTTGATCTAAAAAAGGTTTTAATATTTTTAATTGATAATACGCTTTATTAAGTTTTTTGCATATGAAGTCTACATGTTCCTTCCATTTAAGTAAACAGTCTATTTTTAATCCTAGGTATTTTGTTAGCATTATCTCTTTCAAATGCGTATTTTTAACTGTAATTTTAAACTTATCTTTATCGCTATTTGACATCACTATTTTGAATAATAAACATGCAGTTTTATCAATATTTATTATTAATTGGTTCTGCTGACACCATTTTAAAAACTTGCTTATGGTTGTTTCAGCTTCAGCATGTAGGTTTTCCATTGTATTCGCAGATATCAGCACAGTTATGTCATCCGCATACATTATTACTTTGTCAGTTGACAAGATTAAAGGTAGATCATTAACATAACAACTGAACAACAGCGGCCCAAGATTACTCCCTTGTGGCACACCCATTTTCATTTTTTTGTAGTCTGATTTGCCGCCATTGGCATGAACAATAGCTGTTCGATTTTCCAGGTAAGACTTCAAAAGTGCGTTTGCTGTGCCTCTAATTCCCAAACTGTCTAATTTTGATAATAAAAATGCGTGGTTCACTGTGTCAAAAGCAGCTGATAAGTCAAAAAATAGTCCCAAAACCTTTTGTCCTGCATCCAGTTCCTGTGCTATATAATTGTGTAGATCAAAGTATGCTGTTTGTGTAGAAAACCCTTTTCTAAAGCCGTGTTGACACTCATTCAACACGTTACCGTTGTTTAGAAACCTCTCTAGTCTGTGGTATATTGCCTTTTCAAATATTTTATCAACAGTGGGTAAAATAGAAACCGGTCGATAATTTGCAATGCTCGCTTTATCATCTTTTTTATGTAATGGTATAATTTTTGCGATTTTTAGCTTATTAGGAAAAACTGCATTTTCAAAGGTTTTGTTTATCATATAAGCGATAATTCCGTACAGAAACTTACACTTTTTTATTACTATTGACGGAATATTGTCTACACCACTTGATTTCTTATTTTTCAATTCATTTACATATTTCTTTACTTCTTCTTCTGTAATGGGCACTAAAAATATTGACAGATCATTTGTTTTTCCCAAAGTACATTTTATGTTCTGTGTGTCGTTATATGCAGCTTTAAGTTTAGTTTCTATAATCTTGTCAAAAAAATCACTGAAAGTTTGAGCAACTTCCAATTCTGGAACCTCACTTTCATTTAACTTTATTGTAATTTTTGTGGCCCCTTGGCCTTGATTAGATCTATTTCTATTTGTTAAAATATTAATATTAGCCCACAGTTCTTTAGTTTTATTATCGGCATTGTTTATTTTTTCACTAATGAAATCTTTTTTTGCCTTTAATATAGCCATTCTATGTTTATTTTTCATATCTTTATAGACTTCATCTATTATATTATTTTTACTGATTTTTTTAATTTTATATAATTCTTTTAGTCTTTCCCTCCCACTGATAATATCTATATTAAGCCACTTTTTGGTAATAGGTCCAGCCCTTTTCTTAAATTTCTGCAACGGATAACACACCTCAAGGCAGTGACATAAATTTCTGTTGAAACATTCATACATGTCATTTACATCTTGGTAAGTATAAAGTTCAGTCCAGTCTGTTTGTTGTATCATAAAATTGAAATAATTGTTATTGTCATTATTGAACCGTCTACTGTAGTAATATACAGGCTCGCTTTTGGTCGATTCGCTTTTTATAGATATACTTAATTTTTGTCCAACATGATCTGATATTGATAAATCAACATTCATGCATGCAGCGTTTTCAATGAGATCTTTGTTTATAATCATATAATCCAAACCACTTTGAGAGGTATGTGATAATCTTGTAGGTTCATTTGTCAAGTTGATGCATTCATTTCCCGCTAGAATATCTTCCAGACGATTTAACTCACAACTGTTTTTTAGGAAATTAATATTTAAATCGCCACATAAGACTATGCTGTTTTTCTCCGGTTTTACATATTCTAATAATTGACTGAGATGCTCAATGAAGTTATCCAGATTTCCACAGGGGGATCTGTACACCGTAAGTATCAGTAAATGTTTCTGGTTTCCATTTTTTAATTTAATACCGGCACATTCAAAATCCATGTCCGTGCAGAATCTGTTAAGATTCAACTCTGTATATTCAAACAAACCGTTAGTATCTGCAAGAATGCAAACACCTCCATGTTTGAATTTATTTCTGCAGTATTTAGCTACAACTGTGTAATCTCCAATTTTTATATCCGACAATAATGCCGTTTGCCAATGTTCTGTCAAACATAAAATATTTAAATTTGTCTGGTCTATAAATATTTCTAGTTCACACATTTTATTAACCGTCAGTCCTTGTATATTTTGATGAAAAATATTAATTGTGCGTGCGGAATTATCTAGACCTTGGAAGTTCTGATGTTTTGAATTAAGTTTTGACTTACATTCCTGTAAATCCATGTTTTTTTTAATGTTGTTCGGTAAAAGTGCCTGTTCTCTGTTCGGTATTAGACCACATTTTTGCGTCTGTTTGTTGGTCGTTTTTTTTAGTCCTGTAGTCACGAAAAAATGTATATCTTTTCACAATTACTCTTTCTGGCCAAAATTCAGGTGAGTACATCGTATCTTTGAGAGAAAAATCCACACCTACTTTAAAAGATTTTCTTGTGCCCTTGGATTTTAAATCATCACAAATAATTTCCTTCGTAGTGTTGGTTTTCATTTTTATATAATTTTGTATTTGCTCTTCAGTTATATCTGCTCTAATTCCACCAACATATAGCCATAATGTTTTTGGTGCAGCTGCCAGATTTAATGAATCGTCTAGTTTACCTGTGCCAATAATAGCATTTTTGTTCCGGTTCATTCTTCTATTTGTGACAGTAACAAAGTTGTCTGGATCTGGTTGAGAGTCAATATTGTCGGGTTTATTGTCTCTAATAGTTTCTGTAGTTGACTTCGGTTTCTTGTTAATAATATCGGCATACGACGGTGTAACACTGCGCGACTGGTTGCCTACTTCGTCCTGATTTTCATTATCTATCTTATCTTTTATATTTTCTAATTCTAAATTTGCTATAGGATCCTCTCTTCGTTTATTATTCCTTTGAATGGTCAATTTATCCTTTTTTTGCTGTTGCATCTCTAGATTTTCTAAAATTTTTTCCTTACCTTTTAACTTCTCGACAAGCAAGTTGTTTTTATCAGTCATCTCCTGTATTATCAATTTCAGCAATGAGTTTTCTTGCTTCAGAAAGCCATTTTCTTTAATTATTACTTCTATTGGTACGTATCGATTTTCTTCTGGGACATAAGTATAGTCTACATTCAATTCAGATACTATTTTATCTTTTTTTTCAGTTCTGTTTCCTGCATAAGTTGAGGTTATGTTGACACAGTTTTCACAATTCCAATCTTTTATCTCTTTAGAATCAACTAATTTTCTAAATTCTTCCAAACTAATTTCTTTGCACTCAATGTGATAACTATTTGCACACTTTGAGCACTGAATAACATCATTATAACGGCTGATACTTTTATTACATTTGTAGCAAATCAAACCACGTCCACCTCCCATGATAGCTACCCTTATAATTATTAGATAGATTACTGTTTGGAATATTCTGTATAAGACATTTTAATGCAAACAATATCGCTGCAACTTCATTAATGTTATATTTTTTATGGTCGACGATGCCGTGGGCTATTCCAGGCCTGTTTTAAGATAGCGACATGCGTGCGGCAATTACGTGAGAGCAAAGTCGGTCCTCCTTCGCAGCCTGCTGTATGTGAACAGCACTTTCCCCTTTGTTGACAGAACGCAAAACTAAGCTGAGATGAGCAGAAGAAAGCGAACGCGTTGCGTTCCTATAACAGTGTCTGATGCAGGTATTGCACCGTGCGTCTGCTCACCTGTGTATATAAACACACAACCATAAACATTCCCATACAGGTGATAACGAATTACAAACGATTCACATTTGCTTTACTCGCAGCTAATAGTTTAGACGAGCGTTTTCCCCGTCGACCTGAGAACACGTTCGGGTCTTGAATGCATCGTGCGAGAAAAGCGACAACACACGAGTTTAAATCGCAAGGAAATTTAAGTTAATGAATTAAAAAAATGAATTTAAAAAAAAGTCGATTTTTTTATACAGTCTATTACATATACTAGCTTAAGCATCGAATAATTTGTAGATGGAAAAGTCGAAAGCAGAACATTTGACTTAGGAACTTTGTTTGGAATAGTTAGGAGATAAACATACTAAAAGTCCTTACCCCTCCGAGGTACGCTCGAAGGGGGGGAGCACAAAGAAGGTCCCGTTTTTTGGTTTTTTGCTTTTATCTCGATAACGGTTTATCAGCTTTCATTATGTATTCCAACAAAATTTCGTACTACGTACCGTTTTCGAGATGAAAGCGAAAAACCAAAAAACGGGACCTTCTTTGTGCTCCCCCCCTTCGGGCGTACCTCGGAGGGGTAAGGACTTTTAGTATGTTTATCTCCTAACTAGTCCAAACAAAGTTCCTAAGTCAAACGTTCTGCTTTCGACTTTTCCATCTACATTCCCCTTATGAGCACTCATTGACCAAACTATACGCCTCAGCCCCTCATTCGCGCTCACTTTTTCCGTTAAAATAACGTTGGAATCCCTCTCCAGTCTGCAGTACAATAGATGTATTCTCTCTTTCTAACATTGGAACTCGTATAAGTCTGTTGCGCTCGCACTCCCATCGAGCGTCATGACTATTATATACTGGCAGACACCCGCAACCGCTAGAATATTCTGGCTTTTTAAATATACTTTTTAAACAATTTAAAGAACATGCCCTCAAAATTTTAGCCTTGTGGAAGCAGGTTATGAATTGCTATCCCGATGACAACTTTGCTATTGTCTGGCACATACTTGCAACCCTCAAAATAGGTTGTCATTTTTTTTCCACTTAAACATATGTAAATTACAACATATTAAAATTGTAGCCTTCTGGGAGTAGATTAAAAACAATTTTTTTTTTGACATTTTCAAAAATTTGAGGGATGATGACGCAACCGCGAGATGCCTGCCAGAACGGTATTTTCTTAAATGACCGATAATAAAGCATCATTTAAAAATTTTCTAGCTTTGTGGGAAACGGGTTACTCGGATGGTTCACTAGCTCTCCTACTATATAACAGTAAGAAACTCTCAAAACGCGAGTTCTGTTCTAACTTGTTCGTGTTTTTAACGGTGAAAGCACATGTGAACAATCTACAATAAACTGCACAATACAACATACTAAACATATTATAGCTGTTACATTATTGTATTAAATACGCATTCTGCTCATATAGAAAAAATTATTAGAGCACTAAGTTCACTGGCATATGTTTGTCTTGTGTGTGATCCAATCATCTGGGGTGCGTTCAACCTTAACGCATCAGTAAAAAGTGAGCATCTGCAATAGAGAGAATTCTAAAATCGTCGACATGTAAACGTCTTTACTCTGCCCATCTCCAAAATTTCTGCTAGACTGTCTCGGTGAAACGTCACGGAAGTGACGCAGTAAACCCCCCTCGGTCAGCTGTACTGTAAAGAATCCTGACGTTCTAGATACGTATGAATGTAGGTACCTATTTGTCATGATAGTTGAATCTGAATGTTGACATATCTCTTGTAAATTCCTCGTGAGTTTGTTTATTTGATAAATTGAGAGAATTATTTTAAAATCAACGTCTTGATGAAAATTTCTACTCTAAAAAGATGTTATTTTTAATTTAAGTACGTATTTTATTTTATCTAAAATCACATTTTAACATCTTATGGAGATTGGGTCAAAAATTCTAAATGATTAAAATTTGTTAAAACAAAGTGATGTTCTCAGTGATATACATTAGGGGGATTAAAAAAAATTCTTTTTTTATTTTTGCTCTTACTCTCTCAAATTTTTCTATTCAATTAAAAAAAACCTCACCAAAGATGGGCGCTGTAGCTCAACTCTAAGAGGTCGCTATTTTATTTTAGTTTCCCATTTAAAGAATTTTTTTTTAAATTTAAATTACAAAATTTTTTACAAATAACCATTATGTTTTTTTGAAGCTGACACTTTAAGCTTTCAAAAACTCTATAAAAAACTCTCAAAAAATCATCATATATATTAATACGCTAAGGTTAAAGATGTTTGCCTCCCTTTTTAGAAAAAACCTCACAATTTCTCCACATAAATTATATATCATTTTACAGATAATTGCTTGCTCTACTGACATCGACAACTAAACAAATTATTACTGCTTTTGTTTTTGTAAATTAATTAAAACACAGCAACGCTGAACAACGTCTGCCATCTGACGGCTTTAATTTTGAAACAACGTCAACACTTCGATCTGTCATCTGACCTTCATATTGTAATACAACAGACACAATACTGCATACTGCCATCTGACGGCTTTAATTTTGAAACAGCGAGCAACGCTGAACAACGTCACAGCAATGCTGCATGATGCCATCTGACGGCTTAGCTCAACGATTTTGCTACTCGCGCCTCTATATGACAATTTTAGTAAAATATTTCTTCGATCTCTCATCTGAGCTTCATATTGTAATACAACAAAAAGAAGAACGTTATAAGCAGTGTGCAAAATTAGAAACTAATTGAATACCTGCAATGATATTTAAAAAATAATTTTGTAAAGTGATAATTATTATACTTATTTAGTGCGAATAATTCGCACAGGTCACACTAGTTATTACTATATACAAATTCCTCCGTAGTCAGAAATTCAGTAATTTTCAGATGGCTGTAACTGGTCTTCTAATTATGATAATCGTACGTTATTAAAGTTTTTGAAAGCTTGAAGAGTCAGCTTCAAAAATATATAATAGTTATTTTTAAAAAACTGGGTTAATTACAAGTAATTCAATGTTAATTAAATGGGAAACTAAAATTAATATAGTGACCTCTTAGAGTTGAGCTAAAGCGCCCATGAGGACTTTTTTTACATTAAATAGAAACATTTGAGAGGGTAAGAGCAAAAAGAAAAAAAAAATATTTTTTAATTACCCTAATATACATCATACCGTAAATTTTAAACATTATGGACATTGTTAAAAAAAAAACGAGTGTGCTTTAGATCACACAACTGAAGTAAAATTTCTTCCTTCCATAATTTGTTATTATTCACCTGAAAATTCACAAAATATGAACTTTAAAATGAATTTACAATTTTATTCACTTTAAACGTAGAATATTTAATGTATTGAACAAAATATTAATTTATAAAATTGTTCAAGAACGAAATGAACAGTCTAATGTAAGAAGAAAGAAATATAAACATATATAATGAAATCAAAAGTAATACATTGCAATTACTTAGCTCTCGTTGGATTTTAAGCGTAAATCTTTATGAAATATTATTTAGTTCTGCAAGTTTAGTAGGTTTACAAAACTTTTTTCCGTCACCCAATAGCGCCACTGGCAAGTAAAGTATGTGTCATTATATTGTTAGTACTGCTTATATTTTCGGCCACCTGATGGCGCCACTATCTTCACTAACTTATATCTCCCTCTCAACTTCCGTTCGTCTCGCCCGATCACACTTCCGTAAATCTCTCGTCACGTATTCACCAGCTTATTCTCCAAGTCAAGCGTGCGTAAAGAAGTTTTACTTCAAAAATAAAATTCAAAATATATTTTTAATGCATGTATATAAAATTGGGAGTTTTTCCCGCACTGCGTATCCTACAAAAGTGCCTACCCAATCTCCTTAAGTATAAAAAGGGAGATTAGTGTCAGAGGTGCCAACATGTCTGGTGCATTAATTAGTAAGGTGGTTGGCAACTCTGCTGACAGCAACGCGGACTTGCAAACTCCACGTAACATAATATTATGTACACGTGTATAGTGTATACACATTACATATCTAATTATCATAATAGCGACGCCCGTCGCATTACAATTACATTACATATATTACACCAGTGGCAGCACCAAGAGGAGTTCAACAAGTCCCACTACTTCAATATCGATCGTAGAGACTAGAGTGTGTCCCTCATTCGTAATTTTTGCAAGATATGTCAATGCTGGATTTAGGATCGTGGAGACGCGACAGCAGTTGTCCTATTCTAAATTAATAATAAATAATAATAATAATGCGTTTAACGAAGGAGATTTATTTGGTTGAGGAACAATAGAAATAAACTTTACCAAAGTATCGCTTGTGGACAACGTTTCGAAAATTATATTTTCATCCTCAGGGATACAAGCAATACTTTGGTAAAGCCTATTTCAATTGTTCCTCAACCAAATAAATCTCCTTCAATACATATTTTGGAACAAAACTTCTACTAAAAATGTTTTTAACGTCCGTTTCTCGACTTTATGTCATGACACACCATTACTATTTTTTTTCTACCACACTTCCAGTTATTTTCTACATTTTTTCAACTTTAACTAATTAATAGCGATGGGCGAATGAAGGAATTATAGGACATTAGGATAAGGTAGGCAAGGAGTTTGGCATGTAATCGGCAGTGGCCTTGAATAAAGAACCATCTCGATATTTATCTGGAATTATTGAGGGAAACCATGGAAAACCTCAACAATATGGCTGGTACAGGAATTATCGTTTCTCGCCGAGAGGCAATAGAAAAAATTCCCATCCACATCTGCCCCCGCTGGTATTCGAACCCGGTACCTTCCGAATGCGAGTCTAGTGCTCTCACCACTACGCTACACCACTCGTTTCCATATTCTAAATTCGTCACTGGCATATCTCGGTGACAGTAATAAAGTGAAGAAAACTAAAAGGAGAGAAAGTGTAGCATATTTGGAACACCAGATTGTTTTTTGGGAGTAAGTGGAAAATAAAAAGAGTTAGTTCAAATATAACTGCGTGAAATAATTGGAAGGCCAATAAGTTTTAAAGACACATCCAAAACTCTTCTCAAAATTCGATTTAATCGTACCCCGAGAGCTTGATATGACTAAGGCTACAGACAATCTATACTCTATGCTGGTATAAAGTTTATAAGTTTAGATGTAGGAGGTAATCTCCAAAACAACTCATCAGATTTCAATTTTTTTCACCAATATTTAGAATGAACCTTCAGGATGGACATAGGCTATATATTATCGCGTTAAAAAACGCGCTTTTCGCGTGGACACCAATTTTGCAACGAAGTCGACGAAAACAAAAGGTGGCAATCTATATACAAATTCGGGCGAAGCCGGACCGAATCGCTATTTTGGAAAGTAGGTATTTATCTATCAACTCTATATTCTTGGTATGACTGTAATGGCCTTCAAGAATCAGGAATTCTGGAGATGCTTCGGTTTAGGTTCAAATATTCTACGAAGTTTTGAAACCATTGCGTAATGAGGTTGGTTCACGGGCGTAGCTATAGCTTCCGTAAGGGGGGGGGGGGGGTCCGACACCACGGTCGTAGCTATAGCTTCCGTAAGAGGGTCCGACACTGCACTTTATTCAGGAAAAATGTTACTACTTTACAGCAGTTATCGGAACATTGTGACGGCAGAATTGATCAAAAGCGGAATCAATGGTATTTATGAAGTAACTTGAAGACAAAATCTATAAAATGAGATAGGAATATCACTGGGTTGTTTCGTATGTCTTATCACATGTAAATTCCAGAAATTTTTCTTCTGAATTTTTTTAAACATGGTATTACGTGTGCGTTTTCAAGAAATATTCCAGAAATATAAGGTACATCTTTGGTATATATCCAACATATTTTTGGGTTATTGTTTTGAGTTGATTAAAAAACCTTCCAAATTGAATGAAAAAAATTCATTATCGTTTTTCAGAGATATTCAATAGTTTTTAGCGGTCTTGAAGACGTAACGAAAAAAATTAATTTTGAAGTATTAGATTAATACATAAAAGTAATAATTGACATGAAACTCTGACATAAAGTTAAATTTCATTTGAAACTGTATTAAAACTAAAGGTATTTTGATAATTTTGTATGTGAATGTTAAAAAAGCGCGCGTCGCGTAGTTAAAAATTTTTAGCGCGGGGCTTCAATGGGGGGGGGGGGGGTCGGACCCCCTAAACCCCCCCTTATATACGCCCGTGGGTTGGTTTTATCCATCCTTGTGGATGAGCTTCTATTCCAAATTGTGTTCACTTTCGGTATTCCAAATGAGCAAGTATAGCAACCTAAAATACCATATCACATTCTTAATTCTTGAAATATTCTCAAAATCAAAACAAAACCATACACTAATAGGGCCACTAAATAGTTCAAATGTAATATCAAGATTTTTGTTATTTTAATCAAACAAGTTTAACGCTGTTACTGCATTGCAGCCTATAATACAGTTCCATAATTTATAACGTTAATACATATAGCTACAATCACATAATATTAATAATGTGTTTCTTAACCTAGTTTTTTTATTTGATATAAAGTGAAAATAGAATGGGTGACACATTTAAAACCGTCCGTTATTGTATGGTCATCACACGAAGGAATGGGCTAAAATGAAAAATTAAAGTATTGGACGCCCAAATTGGTAATTTGCAATTATTAAAAAAAAATGCAAAAATATTATATAGATGTTAGATAAAAATAAATTTTGAAAGCAAAAAACCACATTCAATTTTTTCTAATTTTCATCGTCGTAATTTACATAAAAAATACTGCAAAAATGCCCATTTCACCCAAGTCGGAGCTTCAATATAAACAAAGTTAGCATACTTATTTTGGACAATCTGTATTGACGTGACAACGTCTTATAAATCGATGAAACACCGGCTGCATGCACGAAAGAGTGTCACGTTCCGAAATGTGTCACGTTCCGCCTGACCCTTTGCGTTCAAGCGAGAGCGCAGTATGACAGCTACTAAAATTTAGGTTATGTATTATTAAATATGATATTCGAGCGGAATACGTTATCACGTAAAACTATCGTCCATAAACCGACTTTACAGACAACCAATTTTTTTTTATTTGGCAAAATATTAGTGCGTAACAAATAAGCATTTTTTTAGCTATATTTGACTAAAAAAATTGTGTTAATTTTAAACCACCATCCTCACGAAAAAGTGTATACAGACAAAGAGTAACCGGTAATTGCTCGTATTCCTCTCGGAAGAAGAAATTATGACTAACTTGGAATGATTTAACCTCTACCACTTGGGTTTTGGAAATGCGTCATTATCGAGAAAATCTACTTAGGTTTTCTTTTTACAAAAACTCGTTAAAAATAAAAAAAAAATATTCTCACGTTTTGGCTTGAAATTTTCAACCACAAAATTTACTGTGAGATTTTATATTGTGTGTTAAAACTTACAATAAATAAAAAAATAAAATAAAAATTCTTCACAGAAGTATCATTATCATAAAAATGACGCATTTCCGACCTCCAAGTGATAAAGTTAAATCATCCCAAATTATTCATAGTTTCTTCTCCCGAGCGGAATACGAGCAATTACCGGTTACCCTATTTAAAAGAGGATGAAAAAAACCACAAAACGAAGCCGTTGGCAAAGGCTAGTATAATGAATGCTGCTTTTTGAGGATGCTAGTGGAACACTACACGGAAGTGTTTTGTTCGTGATCAAACGTCGTTCTGTTGCATTTCTGTGAATTTGATTACGTCAAAACGAGGTTGCTGGCACATCTCGCATACGAATTAAATAATATCAGTAACGTCGCTCTACAAATATATTATTGTCCTTTGTATGTCAACTGCACCTTTTTGCTGTATAATTAGTATACAGTTAATTCAATGTTATGTATAATTATATAACAAAAAATACCGACCATCTCTCCGTTCTTATATTTACAATATTGATGTAGGTAACTTACTGTACATCTTTTTTGCACTACCACGTATAAAATAGTGTCCCATTAAGCACTAGTGCGATAAAGTAAAACAAAACTGATCGGCCTATACCAAACCAATAATAATTCACTGTTTGTATGCTACAGCAGCTTATTCATTTTTTTTCATTTCACAAAATTGTTATTAATTTATTAGTGTATTAGCAGTCAATTACAAATATTAATTAATTTAATTAAGGCAATTTTGAATAAAATGCTTGATTTTTTTTTTACATGAAGTTGGACTAAGTCTAAACCAATTCTGAAAATTTTAGGAGGGCTGCCCGATTATTTAAATAAATAAATGACTTCAAAAGTAGGCATATTTAACATTGACTTTATGGTAAAACGGTAGATGGATGATATGTTTTCATTGATTTCTCCAAAACTAGTCGGTGGAAATTAAAAAAAAACTATTTAAATTAAAGTTAAAACCTTTATCAATAAATAATATAAATAAATAAACCTTAATAAATTATTGAAAACAAAAAAAAAACCGTTGTGCCCGACTAATTAAAAAGATATTTAATTAAAAAGATTAAACATCTTTTTAATTAGTCGGGCACAACGGGTTTTTTTTTGTTTTTTTTTTGTTTTCAATAATTTATTAAGGTTTTAACTTTAATTTAAAGAGTTTTTTTTAATTTTCACCGACTAGTTTTGGAGAAATCAATGAAAACATATCATTCATCAACCGAAATATAAAAAAAATCAAGCCTTTTGTTTAAAGTTGCCTTGGTGCTCGTACTACCTTAATTAAAATATCTATTTTAGTTTCGGAGTTATAAAATTACAATAATTTTTAAAAAAGTCTTTATATGCATCCTGTATATAAAAAATGAAGCAACAACGGAATCATGTCTATGAGAACTTAAACCCTTTCAGTATTAACATTCAATTATGAAACACCCAGTATATTATTTCGAATCCATTATGATCGCCAAGTTTTGACTTTTAAAATTAAAAAAAAAATGGGAATGAGTACCTAAGTACAGTCGATCGTATAGATATTTATCAAGATAGTGTAAGATCTCTACAATATTGACACCTTACTCTCTTTTGTTCTAGTCAGAGTGCCCGTCGGCAAAAATTTTATTGATACAATAATAACCATTTAAAATGTCTGACACCTCGAATATGTCGAACATATTCGAGGTGTCAGATATTTTAAATGGTTAACGTTATTTGTCAGAGAACATTAGTATTCTAGCGTTTTGGTTGAAGTTTTTTTCGGAAAATTTAGAGGGAAAACGCCCCAAAATCAAGAAATGTCATAGAGGAAATAGGTGTCAGACTAGGGCCTAATGAAGCCATATACAAAGTTTGGGGAGAGTATGTATCAATAAAATTTTAGCCCACGGGCACTCTGACTATTCCGCAATAACTTTAAAATGACGCCAGGGGAATGTCACATCACCAACGACGTATTTTATACTGTAAATTTTGTCGCTACAAGATATCGTAAAGAAATTTAGTTCAGCAATTGATTAATTATTGTAAAATGTATAACAATAATTAATACATTTTTCAATATTCAGCATTTTTATGCCACCGGATACGTCTAAATTATCTGAGAAGTTATTTTTAATTGTTTACTTTATAAACGTTTTCCTCGTTTAGCAGGAAATAATCATTATATTATTATAAAAATATTCTCTGATTCTCACGTTGGTATAATACTAGTCTTTCAACTGAACTAATTTTCTGAGCAAATGAACACCGACTTTTTTTTGTTTCTTTTAGTTTTGACTACACAATAGTAGATGTGATACAAGTGCGGAAAGCGGTCGATTGCCTACGAGTAAGTAATCGCAAACCATAATATATTGAACATTTATTCATTTGGAGAGGGTTCTGCCAAATATGCAAAAATAGTATATTACACCACAATGGCCGAAAGTTTGATATTATTGCACTGCGCGCCATGATCCCCAAAGCGAAGCCGGGGGCATTGCATAACGCACAGTGCAAGGATATATCAAACTTTCGGCCAGTGTGGTGTACTTATACTATTTTCTTCATACCTCGGTCGTAAGTATAGGATTATTAAATACATTATTTAATTAATTATTTATTAATTACATAAAAACACAGATAAATTACAAGCAAGCAGCTTTGAGGTTATACGTAAAAACACGAATGACAGCTGTTCGTGACTATTAGCTAAAATGTAGTATAGGATTGCTATGGAAACGACATCTAAAAACAGTTGATAGGTTATTTTTTCTTTACTGCCGCCCGAACGTGCGTACTTCTAGCATCCGTGCGTGTAATCCCACCAATGCCTAAATGTTAGACTTTCTACCTTAAAATTGATGCCGAAAGTATGTACTTTCGATCGAGGTATGAAGAAAAAAAAAACATTTAAAGAAATTTGTAACTAAATTTAGCCCTGTCATTTAACGAAATTCTAGTAACTAAATTAAACGAATCAAAGACACCTTGGTCGCTACTTCAACACACACACCAAGCACTAACACACAGCTGTCCAACTCATACACACAGCAAGCTCAAATTAAACGTAACACGTCCCATGAACAGCGTCGCGCCAATTGCACGGTTTTACTTCCAACCAAACGCATCAAAAAAACATTCAGTGCGGTCAAAAAATATGGTGAAATAATGAAATTCAGATGTTCAAGATATTACATTATATAACATTCAGTCGTGTTTATCTATGTATATTGGAATTTGATCTTAATGATAAAATTATCCCAAACATGTTCTTGCATTTTTATTTCCGTTGAGTAATTTTTCAAATTACGAAATATACTAAGTAATAGAGTTTAATGTGCAGTAATGTTTTTATATAATTTAAAGTAAGTACCGGTAGTACAATATATATTATGAATGTTTCATAAAGAAGAGATTTTATTGCAAAATAATTTGATGTATCATTCCATACGGACAGCGGGGCCCACCTTCGTGTGCAGGCGTGGCACTTTACTCATGAATTAATGAACGTAAACATACAGCACTGGCAAAGATATTTATTTAAAAAACTAAAGTATGAAAAGGCCAATAACCCTTCGATGACTAGTCGACGGGGTAGTCCTGTAAGTCAAAAAAATTTTAATTTTGAACAGTGCATATTAATATTTTTCTTTATACCTCGGTCGAAAGTATTAGTATTAGTATTTATTTGCCAAAAACCAAAAAAATGGTATAAGCTCGTCATACATAGTAAAAATAATAAAAGCAATATTCACAACAAATTTCTATAAAATTCACAATAAATTTCTATTAATTTTTCACAGTTGTAATATTCCTCTAGAGTCTAGTCTAGACTGTAAAATGGTTCTGATATTAAAAATTCTTTAATAATTTTCTTAAAATAATTGCAAGACAGTCCCTTGATGTTATCTGGTAAAAGTTTATAAAGCTTTTGACCCATGAAGTATGGACTTTGTTGGCAAATTTGAATTCTGTGATATGGCACAACTATTTCATTACTGTTTCTGGTATCATAACCATGAAAATCAGCACCAATTGATGAATTATGAATATACGTGAAGTACGTACTTCCGGCATCAATTTTAATGCAGAAAGTCTAACATTTACTCCTTGGTGGGATTACACGCTAACATACGGGAAGTTCGTACGTTCGTGCGGTAGTAAAGCAAAAACAACCAATCAACCGTTGTTTAGGTGTCGTTTCCATAGCAACCCTATTAAATTTTAGTTAATAGTCGCTAACAGCTGTCATTCTTGTTTTTATGTATGACCTCAAAGCTTCTTGTTTGGAAATTATCTGTGTTTTTATATGTAATTAGTTAATTAATGTATTTAATAAGCATGCTTACAATCGAGGTATAAAGAAAAATAGTATACACCACACTGGCCGAAATTGTGATATCCCCTTCGTGCTATGATGCCCTCGGCTTCGCCTCAGGCATCAGGGCGCGCAAGGCAAGATATCACACTTTCGGCCCTTGTGATGTAATATACTATTTCTTCATACCTCGCTCGAAAGTACATACTTTCGGCATCAATTGTAAGGCAGAAAGTTTAACATTTACGCATTGGTGGGATTGCACGCACTGATGCGGGAAGTACGTACTTTCGAGCGGCATTAAAGAAAAAATAATCTATCAACTGTTGTTTAGATGTCGTTACTCGTTTCCATAGCAACTCTATTACATTTTAGCTAATAGCAGAGAAGAGATACTGTATAGAAGTTTATTTCTAATGGAACAGTGTGGCCGGAAATTTTAGTTTGTCTTGTTTCTGTTAGATGATAGAGCAATCGATATTTAGTTTTAGTATCGGTGTACAGAGGTGAGGGACGTATATTACCATCTCTCATCTTTAGAAGAAAATTTGAGCGTTTATCTAAACACCGTATAGAAAATAAATATAAGAAATTCATCAATTTGGGTCAAATTTTTTTTAATTAATAAAAAATAATGAAAAATACAATGATTAAGGTGAAAAGCTGAAATTATTAATTATCGCCACCTTACATTGCGGTTCCGAAGCTTGAGTACGCCGCATCGCCATCTGCCAATTGAGGTGGAAATTGCGCTTTGGGTGATCGCGAAATATAAATCAGGATTCAACTTCTATAGCCTCTCTTCTCTGCTAATAGTCGCGAACAGCTGTCATTCGTGTATTTACGTATAGCCTCTAAGCTGCTTAGTTGGAATTTATTTCTGTTTTATGTAATTAATAAGTAATCGATTAATTAATTAATTAGTGTAATTAATAAGATATGAAGAAAAGTAGTATACAACACACTGGCAGAAAGTTTTAGAGCCTTGAACTCCGCGTCATGATGCATGGTATAGGTACTATTTCATTCGTAAACAAATAATGTAAAGTGACTTGTTCTTCTGAAGAAGTTTAAGAAAAATATTTCTTTTGATTTGTCTGATACTGTCAGTCGCGATATGGTCATCGCATGGCGTAGGCACTTTAACAGACTTCGCCGCGACGTACCTATTGTGACGCCACGCCAGGTTATAGATGGCAGTCATGTCGCACGTCTGCACGACTTATTTCCAAAACAAGAGCACTTTTACTGATGACCTAACTCTGATACAATACTGTACAAAGTAGAGTGTTCTAAACATGCAGCAATATACTATTAGTCTAAGATCCCGATTTGGCTCGATCTTCACCAATCGAGTTTTTTAATGAAATTTGAATTTTGATAATATAAATTCTGGGCACTACCAGGTTTTATGCCAGGATTAAAAATGTCGACCAAGCTTTGACATTTTATATATACATATTTTACTTTCGATTGGTAATACATTTATGTGAAAACTCGATAACTACATTTCAGAAGTAAAATTAACAACTTTATTTTTTTTATTAAAAATAGCTGCGCCAAGAAATTGAATGACAACCAAATCAATTTTTCTTTATTAAATACATTATAGGTATTATCAAAATTCAAATTTCATTAAAAAACTCAATGGGTGAAGAATCGGGATCTTGTACGATATTAGAGTAGTCAACAAAACAACCGGATTCAAAAAATTAAAAAAATAATAGTGTTTATATTTAGATTTACCTTTATAAAGATTCCGGGATTCCTCGGAAAAATTTAAGGATTCTACAAGGCAAGATTAATTTGAAAAAAAAAATTTTGTACCTAAAAATAAAATCCAAATGGCATTCTCCATTTTCAAAATAATATTTACATAATATGCTATATATTGATACATAATAGTAGTTTTTGTACCACCGCCTACAAAATAGCTGCTTACATGCATGTTATGTAACTCATTCCGCACTAAAAAGTAGCTATTTGATGTTAGCAACTATAGCAGTCTATTTTATCAGTTTACTTAGCGGAGAAATTATTTTCATTTATTCGATACTTGGAAGTAAAGTTTTTCACACAAATTAACTGTCAAAAATCACTGAAAATCAAGTAAAAATCAGCTATTTTATAGGGAATAAGTTATCTTTCGGGTGAATTAATATTATAACTCGCGAGGTTGTTAAATTTACAATACTAGAAAAAATAATTAACTTTGAAGATGGTACGAAGTGTACCGGAAACGTCAGTGAATAAATACAATTTTAATACTCCAGTAATAGGTACTTTTAATTGATCCTTTACCACGGATTTTTATTCGAAATTTTCTCAAAATTGCTCTATTTAATTACAGTCTTAGCCCGAATATAACGCGACATTTTTCGATCATTTATTTTCCGTTAAAAAATCGACTCGCGCTAAATTCGGGGTTTAAGTAATGGAATGTAATATAAACAAGGACATTCTGCTACAGAGGTTGAATGGGACGGAAGATGACATTTTGTGGGAGACTGAACGCGTGAATTATATTGCCATAAATGTAACCTATAATTACCTAAATAAATGCGTATCTGATTGAATTTAACTTTATTTGAATTCTTTTATGAGTAGATATTATTGACGTGATAACGTCTTATAAATTGATGAATCACCAATATTATAAATTGATAAAACACCGGCTGCATGTACGAAAAAGTGTAACGTAACGTTCCTAACGTTCGTAACGCGTAACGCATAACGCGTAACGTTCCGCCTGACCCTGTGCGTGCTTTTTGCTAATTTCTCGCTCAATTTAAATCAGATCGGTTTGAAACCAGTCTTAAACGAAAGAGGAGAACATTTTACATAGATTTCGTATAACAGAATTTGCCTAAACAGTTTTTTTATACAAATTTATATAGAAAAATAGCTGTATAAATGCAATGTTGTCTAATGCATGGCGCGACGCGGTCGGTTGTCTTTGTTTGCCATACATGGAAATTAGAAGCAAACGTATGTCTTGTCTTAACATGAAAACGGCTGCATTTCTAATGTTTAATTCAATTTTTTGACATTAGTATATTGTGAAATGCAACGCCTTCTAAGTTAAGTATTGGAATAACTAATTATTATTAGAACATAATACTTTGTAAGTTGTAAACGTCACTTTTGACATTTCTTATCATTCCGACACCAAGGATAAGCGGATTGAAACCAAATTTTGGGAGGTTTAGGTTATGTATTACGGAATACGTTATCACGTAAAACTATCGTCCGTAAACCGACTTTACAGACAACCAATTTTTTTTTCTAAATATCTTTATGAAAATTTCGGAGTCTCGTTAAATTCGGGGTACGCGTTATATTTGGGCTAATATGGTAATTAAAGTCAACCTCATATTGTTAACAAGTATAAGAAACCCCTTCGTTAATCTATAGTGAAAGAATTCATAAAAATCGCAATACGAAACAAAATCAGAGAGGCGGCACAATGCAATGAAATAGTCAAAAGGTTCGCGGAGGATGAAGTGATGAATAGAAATATCTTTTTCTTGCAAATGCACTTATTGTTATTTATAAATATATAAACTGGAAACGTTTTCGTGGATAATTATAGCTTTATGATACTTTTTATTAATGCAGACATATTCATGTTTTTTAGAACTTCCTTATATAGCGAAAGTGACAGAAGAAAATTTAATACAAAAAATAAATATTGAATTCGAACCCGGATCTTACAGAGCCTGCAATCTTTATTAGCAATTATGATAGATAAAGTTTTTATTTAGAATTAGACACGTTTACATTTAACTTCAAGAGACGAAAATTAAAATTTTCTGCACCGTGGTACTCGGAGAGCTATCAAACAATTTTGGGTAAGTATTTAAGGCGGCGTGAAAATTTTTCTTTTGTAATGTCTGAACACAAAATCGAAAACCGTGAATTTTTAACTTTGTGAAATTTTATTTGCAAAAAAATCCTTAAGGCATTTTGAAATTTTAATACCTTCAGTTTTTAAAAAAAGACGAGAGGTGTCGTGGATCGAAATTTTTTTGCTACTTATTATATGTATCATATAATTTTTTTACTAATATGTCTGTAAATTATTCGAAAATTCTATTTATATTATAATATGATGTTTAAACAAATATTAAACGTGTGATTTGCAACTCTAAAAAATAAAAATAACATTTGTTGTGCATCTGTCGGGAATAGAACCCGGGACACCCGCATGGCAGATGCGTATTCTACCACTGAACCACTGACATTGCCTAGATATCGCTATTTATATAGGTTTAATAACAAATCCTGAAGCTAGAAGGCGTTACATTTCACAAAATATCGATGTCAAAAAACTAACTTAAATTTGAAATGACATCCGTTTTTGACCAAATGGAGTCTTTTTAAGATAGAACACAAACATACGCAATCTTTAAATGTCCATAACACACTGTGTGATAGAAAAGGATAACCAATCCACGTGCGCGATGTATTAATCAAAATCGAATTTATACAGTATTTATTTCTGCTTTTTTATGTATAAAAAAACTATCTGCGCGAATTCTGTTATAAGAAATCTATGTAAAATGTTCTCTTCTTTCGTTTAAGACAGGTTTCGAACCAATCTGATTTAAATTGAGCGAATTTTGAGTGAAAAACTTTTTTGTTTTCAAATTGCCCCCCCTGGGACCAAAATTCAAAAATCCGACTCCGTTAGGATCTGTCCTATGCCTTATATTACAAATGTGCCAAATTTCAACATTCTATGTCTACGGACAGACATAAAATAGGTAATTAGATTAGATTTTCGTTAATGATTTTCTTTACGCCTTTTCTTTAGGATTTTTTTACGTTTTTTTTTCTAGTACTCTCCATTCATATCTCTACCGTCCCATAAGAAACTTCGTTCCAAAAATAAAAAAAATACATAAATCAGATTATTTAGTCGGGTCTAAATGTCTGCCAGGCGGTTACAGAACTGTTTATTATACGTGAGTGCGAGTAAAACGTTAGGGGAAGGTTAAAGTGTCAGAGAGAGAGAGAGAGCGTACATGGGCCGAACTGAAGCGTGCTGCGATACGATATCCGCCGATAAACCTCTGTAATCTACTAACCTTGCCGCGCTAATTCTGATGTCACTACTTCCGTTGAACTTTTTCCATACCCGAGCGGAATCACACAGCGCTTTAAGAAGTTTCGCTTCCAAGATGTGGAAGTTCGGTGTGAACGCGTACCAATAAAAAACAGCTGGTAATAATACGCTTTGACAATAACTATTGCTTTTAACAGTACTTGTGTTTTGTGTGTGGTATCGCGCTTGAAGCCATTCGATATGTGCAGTTACTCGTGTATTTGTTTATTGTATTACATTTGCATAATACAAATGTTTTCTTCTGTTATTATTGTCAACCGACGCCCACTTACTGGGCATTTGCCACCAAAAATATTTTCACGTACGCAAATTCCTAATTCTTAAGTAGGATACTCGCCGTCTGTTACAAAGTCAATGTAATAATAATAATTCGTTTAATGTCCGCTTCTCGACTTTATTTCATAACAGATGCCGCTCGCACAATTACTATTTTCCAATATACCTGCACCCTTCCCGTAATTTTTGCAAAATTACCGTGTTTTCTCAAAAAAAAAAAAAAACTGTCTTAGTAACATGTAACGACATCTGACAGAATTTGCTAAAGCTATTAGTCCAGAAGCAAACAAATAAACTGTTTTAGTGCCATGTAGCGACATCTGATAGAATTTTATCAAAGCTATTAGTTTAGAAGCAAATCTGGTAGAATTGGCTCTAAGCTATTAGTTCAGACATTTCTGCGCTGAAGTCATTTTTGTCACATTTCGCAGAATAAAATATATCTATCTTTTTTTGTTAACTACGGCGAGATTCAGTTTTGGGCGTTAATGGGAGTAGTCTGCGACCACCATCAGCGGTGCGCGGGGGAGCCTGGGAACCGTCGCGCAATCACCCACAATCCACTTCATAGTGACAGTTGTTCGAGGATGATTCTAAGAATAAGGATTGGCTTTCAGCTGTTGTCTTATGTGCAAATGTGGCATTGAAATTTTTCATCAATTTCTAAAAAATGAATTTTAAAATACTAAAAAAATATGCTTTAATAGCAAACCGAACTAAAAAGTTGAAAATAATTTTTAAGTATGAAGAGTCTGTGTTACAGCAATCTAAGGTTCAACAATCAATTATGACTAATTAATTTGGAGTATAATAAGAGTAAAATAAAAATTAAGTTATTAGAGGGGTGCCATTTTATATTATAACTCTAATTTTATAAATAGCTACCAATGAAATAATTGTCACATTTAATATCAAGCACCCCACTCTTTTTTACTATAATTATGAAATTATTTTATTAATAACTTAATTTTTATTTTAATCTTATAACAAATTAATTAGTCATAATTGATTGCTGGACTTTCTACTGCTGTAACACAAACTCTTCATACTTAAAAATTGTTTTCTACTTTTTAGTTCGGTTTGCTATTAAAGCGTGATTTTTTAGTTTTTTTAAACTACCTATATTTTATTTTTAGTCTCAAAACATCAAAAGTATTTTTCAAAATTTTCAAATTCAAATTTTTTTCAATATATTTAAATTGAAATTTATTATTTTTATGAAATAATTGTATTGTCATCGGCCCTTGACACGTGTGCAAATTTTCAAGTTAATCAGACTTCTTGAAATTGGTGAAAATTACGCTGAAAGATTCCTTTACATACATACAGGCAAGCTAAGCGTGTTAAAAGTCGATACATCATTTCTTTCTTTTAGAATCATAACCGACTGCATTCTTACTGAGCATTGATGTCACTGAAAAATACGTTAATTTCTTCATCGACTATACTGTACTAATTGCACATCATTGATTTATTTTTTTTTTAAATTCGCGTACTCATGGACGCGGTAATATAAATATAATTAATATTGTCTGTATGGGCTTATAATATTAAGCAGTAAAGTCGATTCATAGTTCATAGTTCATTTGACGTGAGACCCAATAAGCATGCGTAGGAAACAGGACATCGTCAAGGTGATCGGCCTGCTGTACCAACAAGATTACGACATGCAAGATGGAACAAAAACCATATTGGAAGTAAAATATCTGTCGTTCGTTATTTGTTCAATTTGGGACGCGCGTCGTGTCGTGAGCATTAGACTAGAGTACGCTAGTGAGCCGTGAAAGTATCAACAATTCAGACAGAGAGCAGTTTCTTATCTCAATGGTAACTAATGACACAAAACAATGCTGATTTAAGTAAACAAATATTTGGTTTTCTGGATTTTCTGCAGCGTTCTCTCTCTCAACTGAGGACACTTTCACTTACGGCATAAGCATTCGAACTAGCGTACTCTAGTTACTTATTATATCTCTATGGCCGTGAGTCGTGACGCTAAATTTTAGACAAATTGGTATAACTTTCGCGCCTCGAGATATCCTTATAACTTGATCGGATTGCTCGAAATATCGTAAACAACTTCACGATAGTTCAAAATTACTTTTTCAAAATTTTACAATATTTTTTTGTTTTGAGGTTTCTCGAATGCAAAAACACCAAAAAAACAAACATATTCTTGGAAAAAATCAGTGCGTCTGTTTGTTTGTGAACACGATACAGGTCAAACGGATGAACGGTTTGAACTTAAATGGAAGGATATTTAATATGCAAATATGAAGAGCCTAATTGTTTTTGGTTAAAATCGGCGCATGCCTAAGAAAGATATATATGCTATAACTTTTTTTTTATATTAAAATAGTAGGTATACTTTTCATAACGGTTCATTATTCTACCTATTTTTAGAGAAACGTTTTGTAAATTTTTTTTTTAAACTTGCTTTGATTAATTTTTACATGACTTGATAACCATGGAAACGAATAGCAAATATCATATTTAATACTAGCCGTTACCCGCGTCACCGCACGCCAGAAATGTTATTTTCAGTCAAACGTCCATATTTTGCAATTGGAATGTTTCCGTCGCCCAATTGGTTGGATTTTTTTTTTCTTGTTCACGGACGACACAACCGCATACCACATAGACGCCTAGGCGGTAATATTGAGTAGACTTATAGCGAAAAGAGTAAAACTCGTAGCACCATATTTAGATTTCTTAACGTGTTACAATAAAGCTGAACATTATTATATCTTCTTAACAGCTCTTAACAGACTAATAATAAAATACATAATATTATGAACATCCGGTCAACGGCCAAAATCTATACGTCTTGACCTTTGTGACGTTGCATATATACCGGTTGGTAATCCTGGTCATTGCCTTTTTGGCCATTGCCCTTTCTGTGCATTAAATCTATGATTTTCTTAATTCAAATCCATTAATCATTTCAAAGCTCCACGACAGCTGGATACAAAATAAATTTGGTGACCGATATTGTAAAAAAGAGTGGGTCTTTCAGACCACATGGTAGAAGTGAAACTATCTTGCTCAGCGGTATACTTTCGTGTCGTCTTTCGGCCGTCAAGCCATTTCAATACGGCCAGAATTTATCCAGTGAGAATTTTAGACATCAATGAGCTTATCAAAAACAAGAGCCCTCATCAGGTATCTGGATCCTCAAACTCAAGATAAAGCCTTTTTATTACCCTTATATGAAAACCAAAATTGATTTAAACTAAATAAATACATATTTTGTTTTAGTATGTTTTAGTTTTTAATTTAGAGTCTGGCTAGCTGACACATCCTAAATCTTATAAATGGCGCTTTAGAAAAATCAGTCTGACACCCCTGTACTAAACTATTCAGTAAGCGTCACCTATATCAGTGGCGTCAGACTGATTTTTCCAAAGAACCATTTATAAGATTTAGGATGTGTTAGTGGGTCAGACTCTAAATCTATATATTTAAAACACAAGCCCTAAATCTCTAGACAATCCGCCAGCCATCCCTACTAAACCGATTGACACATTTTTTTTTAAACTGAAGCCTTTAGTCCACAGATATGTTATCGCTATTTTTTTTTTTTGGTAAAATTTCTTTAAAGGGCTTCTTTCAACCGATAATAGTAAAAAAGACGAGGGGGTAGCGGGGTGAAGAGGAACGTAAAGAGAGAAAATCCTTCGATGTTCACGAGACATGAGTGTGAGAGAAATGCAAATATGTACGTATGTCGGAGATTTTACAAACAGTTTGACAAGTCGACTTTGACATTATTGAAGTGTATATTTAAATTAGTTAGTTTTTTAGCGCAAACATTCCAAATATTAATAGACAAATAAATTTTATTTTATTTTCCAAACAATTTAAGAACGTGTAAGTTCATATTAATTTAATGCCAAAATAGAGTTTTTAAATATTACATGGACTGTACCAAGTCTAAAATTTGGTGTCAGATCAGAAAAAAATAGTGAAAATCGTAAATGTATCAAATGAGGTTAGATTTTCTAAAAATGAATTGTGACAGCTCTTGCGGGGTAACCATGACAACGATGAACAGATCTCTTTGAATTTATAATCAATTAAATATAGAGACAACTTGGTAGGTCAAGCTAAATCAAAAGAAAAATAACTGTAAATGGAAACTAATGAGGAATAAAATTATTGTCTATAGGTCTGTATAAAAATATCGATTTTTGAAAACAATATGAAAATACATCCAAAAGGTTTTGCACGGGTACACTAGTTAAAACTAAAACACATACTAAATTAAAATCTTTATTTATTTAGTTTAAATCAATCTTTATATAGAGGTAATAAAAAGGGTAAATCATCTTGAGCTTAGGGATTCAGCAATTTTAAAAATACGTAGTGGCATTGAATGCCGTCTAAAATCCTCACCGGATGGATTCTGGTCGCGGGCCGTATTGAGATGGCTTGAGGAGGGCACTGCTCTATATGACAATTTTTGTAATAGAGAAAACGCCTCTTAACCTATTTTTTACTGCCATCTGTTAGCGAGTTTACTAATTCCTCTGTACTAGTACCGCAGTTGTATTCCTTTTTCTTTTCTCAAATAGTTTCCACCTACCATGCGTAAAAAAGTTTTACATAAAAAAATATATATGAAAGGCAAAGGAAAGATTAAGACGCGTCAGTTGTACAAAAGAATTGATCTAACAGCAAAACCAGTCTCGTGTGAAGCGCCCTCTAATTGACATCTGAGAACTTGAATCTTGCAGCACGTGATACTGCAAGCATCAAGATCCCCTATGTCACAATTAAATATATATAACATTATAACTTTGAATCTTCATGAACATCCAGTATTACCTATACTATATTAGGTATTGATTTTATTCAACGCCCAACATCACCACTTCATGATATTATGCAACTTGCCACACCTTAACATTTTTCCTATATCAAATTACAATTTATTTGTCTACTTATGACGCAGGGGTGTAATCAACCCCTTGTATTGTTAGCCTTTTTATTAATTATTGGAACTGCAAAGCATGTCCACAATAATTTCAATAATGTAATATTGAGTCATACCAATATCAACCGATTTTTTTTTGTTTAAACAGTAATACTACAAAAAATAAAATTTCGTTAGGCTGCCTAACGAAGGCTATTAAAGTCAGTATGATCCAGGATAAAATTAATCAAAACCGATCCAGCTGTTCACTTTTGTGTGCCTTTGTTGTTACCATGAAGTCCGTAAACAGGAGGTTTAGCCCGAGCGTAGCGGTGGACTGATATCTGCCGCATGAACCAATAGGGCGTCAGCTGCTGTGTAACACACACACGTTCATGGCTTAAATGGGTGTACTGCATAGTGCAGCATAGTGTTTGTGAAGTTAAACAACTTTGGCAACTATGGCGAAAACAGGCGGAAAGAACCGAAGTTTTCCTACGTAGTGATAACAGTGCCATCTCGCATGCGCCAGAAAATGGTCCCTCTCGAAACTCATATTTACTTTTACTAATATTTATTATTCATCAAACTGGAAAGTTGATCTTGTTAGTATATTTGCCATAAGGCACTTTTACTATTGGCGTCGGTCAGATGGTGGGGCCTAGAGGTCAGATCAAAATTTCTCGACGTTTGATAGCCTCCTGAACATTTTGGCACTATTTTTGAAAATGTTTATATATATTAACTTTAAATTTTAAACATACTTGTACTGACATGTCAGATGAAATTTTGTAATTTCCAATTGACAATAAAAATCTATTCCATTCTATGAACTGAAAAAGTTTTCGCGCCACTGTATTCACAGGGAATTGATCAACCATCAACAGTCCAGACCAGTGGCGGATTTGCCCTAAGGCCCAGTAGGTCCGGGTCTAGGGCGGCCAGATATTAGGGGCGGCCAATCGTGACAAAATAAATTATGGCGTATGGCCATATCGTATCGTATAACAATAATCTTCCTAAAAAAGTGATCGGAATATCTAATTTAGATCAATACTTTGGATAGTTGAGTTTTTTTAAATGCATTTAAAACAGACAACTTATTAAAACCAACAATGTTGAGCTATTGTAGAGGGTTTTTTTTTATAAATTTGAGTTAAGGTCACATAACGCTCTTCTAAGATGATTTTACGTCAGCAACGTCTAAGTTCAAAAATGAGTTCGTGAGAGTGTATATTAAATGTTTTATTTAAATGTGCAATTATCCCTGAAATCTCGAAAAATATCACAAACTAGCAGCAATTATAGTTAACTTTTCTGAATAGATTTCGATAAAAGCTGGCAATAAAGTAAATTCATTATATTGTAGTCTATGTGATGGGTGCTGAGAAAGGGGCGGCTGGTACCTACTTACTACATGACCTGGGGTCTATAGAGCGGCCAAGACTGCAAATCCGCCACTGGTCCAGACACCCTTGAAAATGCATCCAAAAATCATTATGTATGGAAAATACAACTACGCACATGCGCGCTGTACTACATTGTGTGACCAGGGGCGGGTTTCCCTATAGGCCAAGTAGGCCCGGACCTAGGGCGGCAAAACAGAATGAGATTTTTTTCTCTAGTACTTTTTAATATCCAATGGCACCCAGCTACAAAACAAACGAAAAAAGACTTTTTTGTTGTGGAAATTAAAGGACCTTTTTTTTGCTCTCCTATTTTGTGCCCACACACACGATAAAATTTGTCAAGAACTTAAAAAAAGGTTTCGTTTTTTTTGCTTTTCAATTGTGCACACGACAATTTTTTTTAAGCTAGGATGTTAAAAAAAGGTCATTTGCAGGGAGTAGGGAGGGCGGTGATCTTCCGTAGGCCTAACAAGCGTCTAGTCCCCAAGCCATATTGATCATCTGTGCACATGCGCCAAAGGCATCAGCTGTTAGACAAGGAACGAAGCGTTGGCAGTGTTCAGTTGACAACTATTAAAAAATAGTTTTCGTTTTGTATGTACATTTTGTAATTTGTTTATTTTCAAAAATGAATAGCAAGCAGTTTCCCTGTTCTTCGTGCGAAAGTGCATTTTCTAACTTTTCAAACATGAAGAGACACGTGTTGAAATTACACCGTAGTGAAGTGAATAGTAATGATAATTTGAAACGTTCAAAGAGATGTTTGAATGATAACTTTGTGTGTGATATCTGTTATAAAAAATTCATGTACAAGAGCAGTATGAAATTCCACAAAAAAAGTCATGAACAAGAAGAGTCTCCACCTAAAAATGTTACAAATAACCAGAAATGCCCCTTGTGTGATTTCACTGGTGATAAAACAAGGGTAATAACACATTTTACAGACGTACATGACATTACATTTGTTAAAGAGACAATTCGTTTCGATACTACGGAACAATTCGAAAGCTGGAAAAATGATTTTGAAAAGGATTCAAAAGCAAGATTTGTAAAAGAATATTCGAAGAGTAGTACAAATGCCTATAAAAATATCAGTTTTATTTGCCACCGTTCAGGTAAATACATTTCGGAAAGTAAAGGACTCCGTCATTTGAAAACACAAGGAACCAATAAGATTGGTGCATTGTGCCCGGCAAATATTAAGCTTCAAATTAACAAGGGCGAGGGAACATGTAAAGCACTTGTAACAAAAACTCATGTGGGTCACGTATGTGATGTTGGACATTTATCGCTAACGCCAGCAGAACGGAGACAACTAGGGATCCAAATTGCATCAAAAATTCCATTCGACGATATTTTAGATCAAGTACGTGATTCTCTTACTGATGGTAACCTCCAACGAATAAATTTGATAACTAAAAAAGACCTGTATAACATTGAAAATAGTTTCAATTTGAATTCATCGTGCGTAAGACACGCAAATGATGCTGTAAGTGTCGAGTCGTGGGTGAATGAAATGCAAGAGAAAAGTGATGCCATATTGTTTCATAAAATACAAGATTCGTTAATAGAAGAATGGCCAGAATTAAAATCAGAAGATTATTTGTTGGCAATAATGACTGACGCACAATGTGAAATGTTGAAATTATATGGCAGTGATGTTATCTGTATTGACGGAACACATGGCTGCAATAATTATGATTATGAATTAATAACACTCATGGTTGTAGATGACATGCGCCAAGGGTTTCCATGCGCTTTTTTAATAACAAGTAGATCGGATACCGTAGCTCTAAAGATATTTTTTAACTGCATCAAATTGCGTGTAGGCACTATCAGTGTCGGCGTTTTCATGTCTGACATGGCAGAACAATTTGCCAATGCGTGGTTGGAAGTTATGAATTCGCCAAAACTAAGGTAATGTTCGATGTCTAAACATTTACTTAGTGGGTTAATAAGCAATAATATGTATTATACACATCTTTGGTATTATACTTTCAGATTATATTGCACCTGGCATGTTGATCAAGCTTGGCGAAAAAATTTGCATAAAATTAAAACAAAAGAGAAACAGGTATGTACTTACACTTTATTTTTTATATGGTTTGCATTCGTCTATATGAATAAATATTTTTAGGTAACCGTCTACAAACAACTGCGAACTGTTTTGCAAGAAACTGATATGTTAGCTTTTGACAAAATGCTGGAAGCCCTTTATATCAGTTTATATGAGGATGAAGATACAAATGATTTCGCCGAATATTTCAAAATACATTACATGAAAAACCCAGCACTGTGGGCATATTGCCACAGAATTGGTGCCGGAATAAACACAAATATGTATCTTGAAACAATGCACCGAACTTTAAAACAAATATATTTCAAGGGTAAAAAAATTAAAAGGCTGGACAAAGCCATTCAAAAAATAATGCAATTAGTTAGAGACAAGTGCTTCGACAGGCTTTTAATTTTAAATAAAGGAAAGATTACACACAAACTGAAACTGATCCGAGCTCGTCACAAAAATAGTATTTCATTAAATGCAGATTTAATAATTGCATGTGAAAATGGTTGGAATATTTCGTCGTCAACCATGTCTGAAATTTATTTTGTACAAAAACTTACTGACAACAGCTGCGACTGTCAATTAATCTGTTCAGATTGTGAAATCTGCATCCACAAATTTTTCTGTTCGTGCATTGATTCAGCGATTAAATACAATATGTGCAAACACATACATTTGCTGTGTCGGTTTCTTAAGACTGAAAATACAATAATGTTGAAGGATGCAATGTTAGAAGATGGAAGCGAACACAGATCTGTAACACTTCAGAATCTAGATGAAGGTAGGGCTCAAATAAAATTATAGTTTAAAAAAAACTAAAAAACACGCTTTTAATGTTGGGTTTATAATGGTGCTAACGATTGTGGTGGCTATTTACTTATGTACAATAATTATTGTGTGGTGTAGTAGATACTTACTTATTTTTTGTCGTTTCAGTTTTTTAGGCAATTTTGTTTTTTAATATGTATTTGTATTTCTTATAAAAATTAATAGATGTGTTTCTTTCTTTCTTCAACATATCTATAATTATATATATTTTTTATTTTTTACAGGAAGTAGTAACTTAGAAATTGTATGCAACAATAGAGAAGTGGAATCGCAAGTAATTTGTGAATTTTTAAGTAAACCTTCTACTTCAAAAATAAATTCACTTGCAACAAAGAAAGAACTTCTTTCGAAAAGGTTTCTTGGTATAATTGACGGTTTGGAAACAGAGGAAGAACTGGAAACATTTGAAAGATTCTTGAATCCAGTTGAACCGACTTTGGCAGCAATGCGCAAATCATCCGGAACTCACCACTTTGTGCCCACAAGTAGTTTTGCACACAATAAGAAAATTGACCCACAAAGGCGATTTTATAGCACGAAAAAGAAACCAACAAAAGGTGGTAAAAAAGTGAAAACTGTAGATGCAAATGCTATTGCAATTAATTTAATAAAACAAGTTTAATCTAGCTTTTTAAGAATTTCAATATTTTAATTTGTCATTATATTGTATTTTTTTTTTTGTTTAAAATAGATACTATTTTATTTTTCATGTTGTATTGTAATTCATATCTAAATGGATGTGTGAATAATGTAGATCAAATTAAGGGACGCCATTAATAAATTTGATCTATGAAGAATAGTCCTAGCTTTTTAACTGAATAGTAGTGTCATAAAATTGTGTAAAGTGTTATTGAATAATATAAATTTTGAACAGTTTTATTAACAATTATCAATTATTATGTGTTACTTAACATATTCTCTTTCTCGATATTTAAATTTTAATTTTGACAATAATTACTACCTTGATGGCATTTGCGCTCTGAAGATGTGAATATATTTCACGAAACGTCAGCAATAAATGCAAATAAATTAGTAATTAATTTTTTATTTGATCCTTTGGCCACGAAGAATTTTCTTCAATAACCTTTCAGTACTCTTGGATCGCTTCCTATTTACTTGGAAATAGTAGATTTTGATTAATAGCATATAGTTTGAAATTATTTTTAAGACTAGAGTTAAATAGTTTACGAGATAGTCGATCAAAGTTGGACTAAATATGATAAGTATGAATAGCATTTGGTTTCTGTCTGAGATAAATAGGTCAGTACACTGTCCACTAGATGGCAAGTCAATGCTCATGGCTACGTTCTGTCAAAAAACAGCTGATGCCTTTGGCGCATGTGCACAGATGATCAATATGGCTTGGGGACTAGACGCTTGTGTAGGCCTAGGGCAGCCAAGGTATCAAATCCGCCCCTGCGTGTGACTCATTCTGAACTAGACAATAATAATATTATATTTATAGTCAATGTTCAAAAAGCAATGAGAATAATCATTAACATCCAAAAGCGTTGCCATTGCAAGGACGTTTTCTCAAAGTGATGTTCAAGTTTGCAATAAAACAATTAAATTATGCATAGTACTCACGTCATAGGTGTATTTATAAAATCCACGCAATCTTGCGAAATTCTCCACTCGATCTTTCCAGGTCTTTGCGCACATTAAACAAAACATTGTCATAATAAAACAAAAGCAATATAACAAATTTATTCACCGCTTTTATTTATTTCACGACTGTCATCAATTCGACGTTTCACTACACCACTTTATAATCCATTAATCTCCGTAATTCAATTTGCGATCTAGTTTTTTTCTGCATTTCTGGTCGCGGAAAAACTCTACGATTCCGTTGTGTTTTACATTATTGATAAATTTTCAATTTAAGATTGTAGAGAAAGCCATTGAGTTTCTTTTTTCACAAAAATGTTAAAAATATTTAAAGTCTCTGAGTCAATAACTTATTTCATACATCCATTCATATGGATTCTTAATAATGTAAGTAATTCCATGGACTTATCATAAATACAAAGCACTGTTTACCAATCAATGTTTATTGACTCAATATATATTTTTTTTCAAAGCACAATTATTTTACATGGTTTAATAAGACACCAGCTCAAATAGCACGAAAGGTTCCATTTTGAAAATCCAATACGACATCCTATTTAAATTGAACCTGCAAACTACGTGAAGATCGGTTCACCCGTTTTTGTGTCACATCCGAACAAACAAATTGATTTATTAAAACACTGTCATGCATTTGAAATCGTTTTTTAGACCTCTCAAAAACAAAAAAATCCTTAGGAGGAATGGCAGTTTATCAGAGCATATAAATGCTTAAGTTTGTTTTGTTTTTTTGTTTAAACTTAAATTAGCAATAAATATTATATAGTGAGAAAACGAGTTCTATTGAAATTATTGTACTGTCACATTTTGTCATTCCGAATATTACGTATTAGAGGTGATCTATTACTTAAGAATAGGTGTTCAATTCTCAATTGACTTGGACAGTGCTGATTATTATTTATTATATTATTATACAAGAAATTTTAATTTTCATGTCTATTAGAATAAAAGTGTTTTCTTTATGAACATTTTATTATTTATTAGCCTTCGTCGAGGTACTTGCTCGCGTTCAACTACTGTTAGTGGAAGCGCGATGATAAATGACAGCCTGATAGACAAATAGATATTTTTATTAGTTACAGTGACAAATGTAGCAAATTATTTTTCGTTTTACAGTGATCTATAAAAACATGTGGAGACCAGTTGGCCTGTGGGTCACCCCTAAAACTTCCCGCTCTGTCTAATAGGCCCCACTCACGATCAAACTTCATGCCACAGTTCAGTGTTCAGTGAAGTTGGGCCGATTAATCGAAAGACTGACTGGTACCACAGACAGTTCATGCAAACTGCTCATTTTTTTAAATTTTTTGTGTTCAGTTTGGTTCAGTTCTTGGCATACACTCGTCGAGTATAGATATATAAAATATTTATTATATATACATACTATAATATTATACTATAGATAATTAATAAGAACTAAATGAGTAATTTAAATGGCGAGGATTGGGTGTTCATAGCTATGGGATTGTATTTAAAATAGGGAAAAAGGAAAAAAAATAAGAATATGTGTGAAAAATTTGTTAGAAATGCGTGATTCAAGAAGTCATGTTTATTTGATTAATGAATTACATCTTGAACCGCTTGATTGGAATAATTATTTACGAATGGATGAATTAACTTACAATTATTTACTGGAATGAGTTACCCCATTTATTAAGAACCAGGACACAAATATGCGAAAATCTATTTCTGCACAAGCAACATTTTTGGTTTCTGGTTGTACAAAACACAGAACTCCAAAAACTGAACTGAAAAAAACCCACACACACAGCAGTTTACTTGAACACTGAACACTGAAGTCGTTCAAAAATCAAGATGTTCATGCTTGACTTCAGTGTTGGTTTCAGTGTTTATTTGTCCCACACATTATCATGCTTCACTGAACTATAAGTTTGAACACTGAACTGTGGCATGAAGTTTGTTCGTGAGTGGGGCCTATTAAATTGGCACTTTGTGTTTTATAATACACGATTGGCCCGGTTCGGCTTCGCCCGAAATTGTAGATTGCCGCCGTTTTTCGTCGACTTGCGCTGCAAAATTGGTCTCCACGAAAAGCGCTTTTATTTTAACGCGATAATATATAGCCTGTGTCCAAGGTTCATTCTAAATATTTGTGAAAAAATTTTGAAATCGGTTGAGTATAGTTTCGGAAATTACCTCTTGCATCCAAACTTTTCATATTATGATATTAGTAGATTAAAAAAGATTATTAAAAAAAATCAATGGGTTAATTCGCTTTAAAGATGTCGCCCGACAAAAATTTGTTTACGTAATACGAACGTCTATTCAAAAATAGTCAGAATAGCTTCCTCGAAAATCTGATGAAAACTCGGCTTTCGAAAATCGAACCGAAACCGACTACTTCTCTTTTCTTTGAAAATTTTCAATGCCGGGAAATGCAAAAAAATTAAAATCTACTTTCAACGTAAAAAAAACAGCATTTTAAAAAATCTACATTTTTTTAAATAAAGAGAATGATTTGATTAATTTGATAGAGTTTGTAGACATTTATATCTGCAACTGCCCTCAAACAAAGTTAATAAATATTTATCCTGAAGTATAGCAAGCACTAAATACAGAAAGTTCGCAAATATAGGTTTTGAGTTAACTCGATACAAACATACATACAGACAAAAAATCTGGAAATAGGTATTCTTACAAATTGTACATCTTGTCGAAACTTTAATACCGCGCTATTTACGACAATAATTAGTTATTTACAGACTTTGTACCAATTCACTTTTTTTCAAAACTGAACTACCAAAACCACAATATTTTAAATCACCACAATGACTAATATAATTTTTGCAATTCAAGTAAAATAACGTAGCACACTTCAAAGCTCAGTAAGCTTTTGATTTGTTATCAAATCTATCGAAATGTAATTAATGCGAAATTATCTATTTTTTTTACAGTTAGGATTATCCAATTTTTTATCTTTAGCGTAGCCTCTGAACATATTTGTCCGATAAGGTAATAAAATACTACTAGTCAGTGTCAAATTCAGAATAGGTAAAGAGCCATACGAAGCCCCACAGCTATTTTTATACAGTCGTGGACAAAAATATCGCAAATTTGAAATGAAGCAAAAGACCTGATTATATCGCACAGCGTGTACTTCTATAACAAATACGTCTCAGGTGAACCTCTGCTGTTGAGCGTCTACAATTTACAACATATATCTACCATATACCTAATATTTTCAATTACACAATATTTTCGTCAGTGTTTAAATTCCGTTATAAATTAAACAGTTTTGCACGATCCGCTATAAAAAACCTGCATTTCATGCCTATATAGCGGTAATTAAAAACGATCCATTATGAACTAGTGCGTAAAGTATTATAACAAAAGAAATGCGATCTTACCAATCTATTAGTAATTTTCTTATCAGTTGGCATTTAAAGCCAAATGAATAACAGAGGCAGCAAAGCAGGCCGAACACTCAAATGTCAGATACATAATCATATATTATGAAGTGAAAATCAGCTATTTTATAGGAGGTACGTGCAAAAAAAAGTAATATGTAGTATTAATCGAACGCAATGTGCAAAATACATAAAAGTACTATTAAATAACAATTTAAACTTTTTAAAGTAGCTTTCAAGGTCGGATTCGTCCGGGTAGATTTTGGTTTGGCAGCGCATTAACCGACTTTCTCCTATATGACAATTTGTGTATGTTATGTGACGGTTATAACTTAATTTCAGCATTTAGATAGATCTAAGAGTTTTATATGACATAACGAAGTTTGTATTTAGTGAATTTTATAATTTAGGGAAACAATTTTGTTCACTAGTGTACAATTTATATAGGATTGCCTTTGGGCAGGGTAAGTAAGGCACGCCGCGCCATTACAAGTACCTTTTCAAATTAAAAAAGATGGAAACATAACTTTAAAGCATTTTTCTAATATCTTCAGTATATTATAGTAGTGTTGATCCAACAGAATGTCATGATGAAGGAAAGTTTTGTTGAGGATCAATAAAAACGTTGACCACAGCGTAACGCATTGGTAAAGCTTATTTCTTGATCCTCAATCAAACCTTCCTTCATCGTGATTTTTCAAATATTTTGTTTTTTTTTTTATTTTCACGTATTTGTTTCTAAATAAAATTATAGTACATAAAAATGGTTATTGTTTTTGTGTTAACACATATTATTTTAACAGCCAATTAATTACTGAGTAAAAACCAGTTCACACTCAGATATTTAACTATTTATAGGTACTAATATTATAAGGAGGTAGAGGTTGTAACTTGTAAGTTTGGATGTAGGAGGTAACCTCCGAAACTACTTATCCGATTTATAAAAATTTCATTCATCAATATTTAGAATGGACCTTCAGGATGGACATAGGCTATTTATCATCGCGTTAAAATAAAAGATTTTTTTGGAGACCAATTTTGCAACGTAGGTCGACGAAAAAACGGTGACAATCTATAAATTCGGGCGAAGCCGGACCGGGCCGCTAGTAATTAATGTATTTAAAGTGTTTTTATAATGAAATTTTGAACATGTTAAGTAACAAAAAAATGAATTTCGTTGAATTATTTATCCGAATCTGCATTTTATGCAACTATTTTGTAAAACATCATCAATTTAAAAAGTAATATACTAGTATTTTTATATCTTTTATCTGAACTAATACCTTTGAGTGAATTTTAACAGATGTCGCTACTTGGTACTGAAAGAGTTTTTGTTTGTTTCTGAACTAATAGCTTTAAGTAAATTCTATCAGATGTCGTTACATGTTACTAAAACAGGTTTTTTGAGAAAATACCGTAATTTTGTACAAAATATTTAATAAAAACTATCCTACACCAAGCAAGACACATTTACAAAATTTCATTAAAATCTGTTAGCGCGGCCAAAATTGTGACACGGGAATTTGATATATAGAGATAAGACTTCTTTCACAGAACTTCTGGAGTGAATGTCTATATTTATGAAATCGACATTAACAACACAGTATAATGCACATTAATATATGCAGCGCACGTGGTACCCTCTGCACGGCATCGTGGCCTGGATGTATACCTTGGACCTCCTCAGTGACACTCCCGTTAATGTGAATTTACACGTTCGTTAGAAGACGCCTCCCAAAACAAACTTGTGTAAATACGTCTTAATTTTTTACACGGCAATTCACTAATCTATACTAATATATAAAGCTGAAGAGTTTGTTTGTTTGGTTGACCGCGCTAATCTCAGGAACTTCTGGTTCGAATTGAAAATTTTTTTTTTTTGATAGCTCATTTATCGAGGAAGGCTATAGGCTATATAATATCACGCTACGACCAATAGGAGCGGAGCATCAATGAAAAATGTTGCAAAATGTAACTCAAAATTTGTCCGTCCGACAAAAACTTTTGATCGGTAACTACGATCACCTTGAAATTTCATCTCAGTAAACTAAGATGAACGTACGTACTCATGTCTACCCCCCCATTCGTTCTTTTGCACCCGGCTGAACTCGGGAGAGACCGCTAGTCCAATATATCTATATCAAAACCGTCTATAATAACTAGACAATTCGCGAAATGTCCAGTTCCGCCGAAAAGATGACACATATTTCAAAAAAGGACTGATTGCACAAATAATTGCATGTATCTTCGTGTTAAAAATATTACTTTTATGATAGACTATTTCATTTAGCTAGTTTTTTAATCATCTTCAAACACCCAGCTGGCCAGCTTTAATTGTTGAATTTTCAAAAATGATAAAATATGAATTCATAAATATCAGTGATTAAACTCTAATTACTAATTTTGATAATCAACATTGATTCAAGTAGCTATACAGATTGCGTTTATTTACTTTTCCAGTATCATCGCAAAGAGGATGCGGGGGTGCGGTGACAACATCAGGGGAGGTTACACTAAAATGAATCTTACAGAACTTGTGCTTAATGCATGGAGTTTAGATAGACGAAATCGCAAATAAAAGTTACGTTTATCTATTTCCATTGATAGGAAAATTTAGACTTTTAAATTTGGCGCTGAATTATTTAATATTTTAATAGATGACATGGCTAGTGTTCCACGGAAAGCCCACCAGGTGGCTGACACATTCACTATCGTCCGCCGAAACAGCCTGATTCTATATGTAGATTGAGAAGAAATTCGACGCTTGCCACTAATGAATCGTTTACAAAGATTATGAATCATTTATCAAATGAATCATTGAAAAATCTGTACACCTCAAAGCAAAATAAAATTTAATCGCATTTGTTTTTCTAATAATTACTCTGTATAATTTCTTGGATAATAATATAATGAACTAGCGGTCCCGCCCGGTTTCACCCAGGCCCAAAAGAACGAATGGGGGAGGGGGCATGAGTACGCACATTCATCTTAGTTTACCGAGATGAATGTTGTGTTCAAATTTCATGATGATCAGAGTTACCGTTCAAAAGTTTTTGTCGAACGGACAGATAGTTTGCAACATTTTTCATTGAATGTTCCGCTCCTATTGGTCGTAGTGTGATATTATATAGCCTAGTCCTCGATAACCCAACAAAAAAAAATTCAATTCGAACCAGTAGCTCCTGAGATTAGCACGTTCAACCAAACAAACAAACTCTTCAGCTTTATATATTAGTATAGAATATAGGTATTCAAATCTTTGATTAACGTCTTCAATAAATAACACTGATAAAATATAGACATGTTTGTGTTCAGTGATTTCTTTAGGGATAAAATCGTCGACAAATGGACGTTCCTTAGTGGTATAAAATATGTCCACTCAAAAGAGAGAGATGGATTGAATGTTCCTCCAATTCCTATCTCTCTGAATATGTCGATGGGTCGAAACCATGCTCTATCTTATTATTATTATCTTACTTCTGAACAAAATGGCGTTGACATTTTCAAATCAATTAACCTCTCGAAAAGCTATGACTGAACATACATAAAAAATATACGCGTCGAACATTAACCTCCTTTTTTGGAACTCGGTTAAAAAGGTAGAACAATATATAAAGAAAAAAGAAGCTCTAGCAACAAAATGTATTCTACTTGACGGTGCAAGGATTAACTTTCTTTGTTATATCTAATAAACCGTATTAACTGTTATAATTATAAACGGCAGGGGGGAATGTCGCCCACTGTGGGATTTGGAATAATCGAATAAACTGTGAAAATCCAGGAAACTTAATACACACATCCCTTTTATTTCCCGTTATTGAAAGTTGGCAAATCAAAACTTAGAACGTTTAGACCAGGGGTGTCAGATTGATTTTTCTAAAGGCCCATTTATAAGATTTAGGATGTGTAAATCATCTTCAGCTTGAGGATAAAGCAATTTTAGAAATACGTAGTGGCATTGAATTCCGTCTAAAATCTTCACTGGATAGATTCTGATCGCGGGCCGTATTAGGATGGCTAGAGACCCGCGGGCCGTATCTTTGACATCACTGGCTTAGACCATCGTTTGTGGCCTACTTTCGGTATGACAACTGGATGTTAATCTTCAAAATCAAAATTCAGCGTACTACATAAATGACATTTACTGTATATCAACTAGAAGTACTCCAGAATCAAATCGGACCATGCAATTAGAATGGAATCGAATCCGACACCTTCCTGATTCATAAATCTCGATCATTTTAGTAGCGTCGCGGCGCTGGTAGTGTGCGATGGAGAGCGTCTGAGTCAGCCGCCATTGTGTGTGTGTCTCTTAGTATGTGTGTATAAATCGAACGTCTGAACCTGGATCGTGTTCTTCTATAGCATGCTAGTCAGCTGAAGTCATGGGCAACGCCCAGGGGAAGGCATCGGTCACCTCGTCGTCTTCTAGGGGCAAGCAGAAAAAGTCCGTCCACTGGAGAACTGCAGGTATTAAACAAACTACAGTAGTATTCCGACTTAAGTGTTCGATAAATGGGGCGTTATCTATACGTAATGCACCCAGCTGTTGGCAAACTGATAACGTGACGAGTTGGCCAGGAAACATGCGGACGTAGCGTGCAAATTCTGTAAAGTCGATGTTAAAGTTGACGATCAATCTGTTACGTTCAGTGAGCTGTGAGTTAGAGTGAGATAAAGAAATCATCTAGCAGTTGAAGAATTGGCTAGATCTGTGTTGAGAATAAACGCGGGGACCAACGCTAAACCTTGTGGAACTCTGACTCTATCTGTTTTATGTATTTGTGTCTGTGTGTGTTTATTTCTGGCTCCTCTGCGTTTTAGTGTATTTGTCAAACGGCACATAGACTATTGGCGTCGGTCGGATGGCGAGACCTAGGGGCTGAATTGTTCAGGGAGGGTGTCAAATAATGAAATCATCCTGAACAATTTGTCGCAATTCTTGGAAATGCTTGTATTTATACATAATTTGGTGCAGATACTGAATTGACAAAATGAAGGCCAAATATTGAAAATATTATTTTAAGGAGTGCATTAAACAGGTCATTTTACTACGGCTACACATGCAGCAATAAGTAAATTATATACAGATTGTTGTTTAATTTTTTGTTTTAAATAAAACCGCCAATCGCCAATTTGTAACAACATTTCAATAGGTTTTTGAAAGACTATTTTCCAACTAAACTATATTTTTTGCACTGAAAAATCCTTGCTAGTTCTGAAAAATAACAAAAATTTAGAAAACTATGCAGACACAACAGCATTTATCTATTTTTAATGGTTGTCATACATACATTTTGTGAGGCGCCGATTGACATAGAAATGTCAATGTATCTATCTTTTTCTGTAACATTAGATGTTAATAAGATGAAAGTGAAAAAGATGATCACATGTGCAACATTGTGTTTCCATCTTTCTCATTCATCTATTGGCGACTGCTTAAATAACTAAATAACAATACGTCGTATTAAATATAAAACTGATCGTCTACACTTAATCATTAATTCACTGACTTATCAGTGTAAATAAGCTTCAACTAACCAGAAATCCAAATCTTTTACCTGTATTTGCTGGAGAATTTGCTCGCGTAAACATGGATTTTTAACATTGTTTTATTAACTTCATTTGTATGTAGGATGTATTAGTGGAATGTTGCAATTCAATTTTCACTCACTTCCAGACGTCTGAATAATTTGAAATTTTGCACACGTATTAAGAACCTATAACAATACAAAAATTTATATAAATATTTAATAATTTATATAAATACTAGCGGTTCGTCCCGGTTTCACTCGGATGCGATAGATATAATTCTGCAAAATGTATTTCGTTTGTGACCCGGCGTTCTACCAGATTTGCTTCTGAACTAATAGCTTTGAGCGAATTCTATCAGAGGTCGCAGCAACTTGGTACTAAATCAGTGTTTTTAATTTTCTTCTGAACTAATAGCTTTAAGTAAATATTATGAGAAGTCGCTACATGTTACTAAAACAGTTTTTTTTGAGAAAACACCGTGCTTTTGTACACAATATTTAATAAAAACTATCATATAGCGTACATTGGAATAAGCAAGACACATTTACATAATTTCATTAAAATCGGTTCAGTGGATTCGGAGACGCAAACGAACGTCGTGACACGAGATTTCTATATACGAGTATATAACGATAGTCATAATATGAGTGTTGGTTTTTAGGGTTATTAATAAAATTAGAGTTTAAAAAAACTCAAAAAAAAACACTCTTTATTAAAGTCGAAAAATATACTAGCATAAGACCGGTACCTTAGAGTCAGTGTCGGATTAACTTATAAGCAAATTAAGCAATTGCTTAGGGCATCACGTTTCAGGGGGCACCAAGAAGCACCACTCAGAAATGAAAAGTACCTCACTAAACCGTGTATACTATTTTTTTTTCTTTTTGTCATGATCTATACTGGTGTCTTTAGAAGTATAAAAATTAAAAATAAATAATAGTTTATTTTTGAAAATGAAAACGAAAAAAACATTATTTCTTAAGGGTTCAATTTTTCTAATTTTAAAGTTTTGAAACTTTTTTTCTATTAATTGTATAAAAATTCCTAAGGTCCGATTTTATAGACAGCCAAATGTTCAATGAGAGCATTGATTGTAAAATTCAATTTTTTTCCTAAAAATCTATCCTTTTTAACTTTTTTCTATCAATTTGATTTTTTTTTTATAAACTGAACATATTAGAGATGGGGCCCATAAGCAAGAAATGCTTAGGGCAACAAGGAGTCGTAATCCGACACTGCTTAGAGTTTAGACAAATAAAAAGTCCGTCTCTGGTTTCAAATGTCTGTACTGTATGTTGAAAATTTAAGAAATTAGTCATGCACTTCACAATGTAAAATAAGCGGCACAGATTTTATTCATGGGACAGTGATGCGCTACAATTGTTTCATTGCTTTGTGATTCCTTTAACCGTACTATAATCATGAGTCACTTCTTGAAATTTGGTCACAGAATAGTCACAGCTATATTTATTAGAGAACAGTGACTATTAATGCTTTACATTGTAATTCTTGCCTATCGATTGTAAGCACAGACGTGTCAATTTTAACATAATAAAGTGCTATTTATATATAACAGCCACCTATTTATCTATTGTAAACTTCCAATAGACAAAAGTAACAAATTTTCGAGGCTTTGGTGACCTTCCCATTGTTTGTAAGGCGAAGGATAACAATTTAATTTCCGGATTCAACCTTGACTTACAGCCTTTCACGAAATATTCTGAGACAAAAATAATTTTATGTAACTTCTGTACGCTCAAAAGAACTGTTTTTAAAATTAAGTTTTTTAATCTATTTTTGACGTTTTTATTTTTGCAGAAAAATTCATAACCGAATGATTTTTCGTGAAAGTTTATTTGAAATTTTTAAATTGCCAGTCAATAAGTAATTATTATTTTTGATCATTTTTACATACCTAAACATAAAATCTTCAGTTTTGGGTAAATCATAGGTAAAAACATTTTTTTTTTATTTTTCTGTATTTCATAATCATCATATAGGTTATATACTCACACTTGTACATAATAATTCAATAGTTAAATTTTCAATAATTCCAATGCTCCAAATAACTAATCCCTCGTCCCCCATTTTTATAGTGGCCGGATGTTTTTATGAAACTTCGTTAATCGAAGGAAATAGTGCGTGATGACTAATATTTTATGAATGTCACAATATGTAAATCCGAACGCTAGCGAGTTTCGACAGTCACAAGTAGTATAGTACTTTTTGCACGTATCCCAAGATAGCTGATTTTCCCTGAATTATCAACATTTTTGACAGTTCACTTTTGTAAGCTGCGTTATAATCTCATGAAGTTAGACTATGATTTTATGTACTATGGAAAAAGTTGTACGACTACGTTTACTCTACTTTAATCGACTTTAGAGCACTAGTGCAAAATGTGTCATTTCACAACCAGCACACAGGCATGTGAACACTAACTTTATTTTAATGAAAAATAATTTCATAGCTAGTTAAAACAGTTTGATAATTTTTGTTAACGAACTTTTTTTGGTTCAATGTAGAAACCACGAAGTCTGTAACCAGGAGATCTAGCTTATACGCTTGCTGTGTTTCGAGACGACTGTTTTCTGGTGAACACGAGATGGAGCTGTTATCACTACTTACCTGGAAAACTTCGGTTCTTTCCACCTATTTTTGCCAAAGTTACCAAAATTGTTTAACTTCGCAGACACTACACACATGTAAGCCATGACCGTGTGTACGTTACCCAGTAGCTAACGCCATATTGGTTCATGCGACAGATATCGGTCGACCGTTACGCTCAAGCTGGGTCTCCTGGTTATAGATTTCGTGGTGGAAACTAAGAACCTTATATTCTGAGAAGTCTGATCAACACATTACACAATGCTTAAAAGTAACATATGTAAAAAAAAAAGACAGGTTGCACTCCAGGAGTGCCGGCAGAAGTGAAAACTTGAATATTAACGTCTTACGAATTTTAGATCAGGTCACGTGTCCTGACGCGAGTTTAACATTTTTTACCCATTACAAAAAAAGTGTACAAAAGTTTTCGTCTTACGAATTTTCGATCAGGTCACGTGTCCTGACGCGAGTTTAACATTTTTTACCCATATTACAAAAAAAGTGTACAAAAGTTTTCGTCTTACGAATTTTCGATCAGGTCACGTGTCCTGACGCGAGTTTAACATTTTTTACCCATTACAAAAAAAGTGTACAAAAGTTTTCGTCTTACGAATTTTCGATCAGGTCTTACAAATTTTCGATCAGGTCTTACGAATTTTCGATCAGACGCGAGTTTAACATTTTTTACCCATATTACAAAAAAAGTGTACAAAAGTTTTCGTCTTACGAATTTTCGATCAGGTCACGTGTCCTGACGCGAGTTTAACATTTTTTACCCATTACAAAAAAAGTGTACAAAAGTTTTCGTCTTACGAATTTTCGATCAGGTCTTACAAATTTTCGATCAGGTCTTACGAATTTTCGATCTGACGCGAGTTTAAGAGCCCGTTTGCCGATCACAGAGGGGAAGCTGTATTTTGCGGCGTGTGGTGAGGAAACATTTTGAAACATTCCATTCATAATAGTACACCTAATTATTGTGGTCTATGAGAATTGAATGCTCTCTCTCTATCTTTCACACATGTGAGAAGGATTGACAAAGAGAACCGAATTATTATATGCCTCGTTATAGTGATATACATACTATTACATGTGTTAGTATACTAACACAGACACGTATAGACTGCAGATATCAAATAGGGATGTGCTATATTCATTTTATATCCAGAATTACAAAACTTTACAACATATAATTTATCTGCAAAGAAATAGTTTACAAAAAATAGAATTATGTTAAATGTCACAAAAATATGGAAAAAAATGTATTGTATATTCATAATAATAACTATAATACAGTACTGTTTGTTACAATTAGGGTTGCCACCTTTTTTTCGAAAAAAAAAGTATTTTTTAAAAGTTGCAAAAATATAGGACTTTCATTATTTGTTTTATATATTATTTATTTAATTATTTAATTTATGACTGAGTTTCTTTACTCCACAGTGACACAACTATTAGCCAACTTATGACCTAACGAATGAGCTATGGAATCTAATACAGTTGCATAAATAAAAATTTGAAAAGAAGTTTGACCCTGCAGGCCATCCCTGTAACTTCCCGCTATTTTCGAGTTCAAAACGCTCAAAAATATATAAAATATAGCAAGAAGTTTATTTTTTAGCTCTTCGAGCCCAAAAAAAAAAACACTTTGTTACGAAATTTTCGTTCACGATATCTCATGAACAAATGAACCGATTTTGATGCGATTTGCGGTAGTCGACGCAATTTTTTAACCTAAAAAAGTAATTTATTACAGAAAAATCGATCTCATAGAAATTTTACGAGCAATTTAAAAAAAAAAAACACTTTTTTACAAATTTTTCGTTCATGATATCTCGTGAACAAATGAGCCGATTTTGATGCGGTTTGCGGCGATCGACGCAGTTTTTTAACCTAAGAAAGTAAATTATTACAAAAAAATCGATTTGATAAGAATTTCACGAGTAATTATAAAAAATTACTTTTTTCCTAATTTTTCGTTCACGTTATCTCATGAACAAATGAACCAATTTTGATCTGGTTTGCGGCGATCGACGCAGTTTTTTTAGCCTAAGAAAGTAATTTATTACAAAAAAATCGATCTGATAACAATTTTAAGAGTCATTTTAAAAAACACTTTTTTACGATTTTTTCGTTCACGGTATCTCGTGAACAAATGAACCGATTTTGATGCGGTTTGCGGAAATCGACGCAGTTTGTTAAGGAGAAGAGCTGATTAGATTTTGGAATTAATCGGTTTAGTAGTTTAGAAAATATTTTACAAAAGCAAATTTTAAAAAATTTTTGAAACTTGTTTTTTTAAGATTTCTCAAAATTTTTTGGGGCGAATCGTTTCAAATTTTCAGGAAGTCTAAGTTCACCAAGTTCACGTCAGATGCCGCAAACCGCGTTTCAGTCGGACACTCCATTCAAAAGATATAAAAGGTTTACTTACATACATACATACATACACACACACCCCCACACACACATACAGCCCTACAGACATCATCGCCAAAATAGTTTCAATAGCTTCCTAGGACCTCAAAACGTCAATATCTGGCGAAAACTCGATTTTCGAAAATCGGGGTGAAACCAATAACTTCCCGATTTTTGAAAAAAAATTTTTTTTTTTTTTAAGCGGGAAGTTAATAATAAATCAGTTAATTTACTAGAAATCAATTAAAAAAATGAATGCACACTTTTTATTTTTTTGGTTTTTTAATTCTGAATTTTTATTATGTACATAATTTTATTACAATTCATTCTTATTTTATTATGTCCACTCATGCGCCTAGGCACAGGTTTTTTGACATTAGCGCGTTATAACTTTAAAAATATTATTTTAGAAAAAAAGTTTGAATTAAAAGCTGTAGAAAATTTGTAGATTTAAAACTTAAGTCATTAGCATTTTATTGTTTAAACAATTATTAGAAGAGATATGGATCCAAAAGTCAATAAACAAATCGTAATAGTTGAATAAGTCGTAAACGGTAATATAAGTGATACAAAAAAAAAGTATTGAACAAAAAAGATAGTAAATTTATTTATCTACAATAAAGGTTATTACCTTTTTTCGCCTCAAGTGCACGGTTAGGGAGATATAGGCTGAAACGGTTTTTGTCAAAATGGCGGCACTTCCGCCCTCCTAATTTGTAAGGATTTTGTGCATTTAGGGTCAGTACGTGATACTGAACCTATTTAAGAAAACAAAAAAAAGTTGTAGGATAATGCAGAAAAAAATTCTCTATTACCTGTACTAGTGCCATAGTAATTAAAACAGTTTTATTATTTACATCATTTTAATTCAAAATTCTTATTTTGTCATTAATTCTGAATTTTTATTATGTAGGTACATAATTTTATTTGAATTCATATTTATTTTATTATCTCTTCATAATTAAAATTCTCAATATATTCTATGTGTATAGATGTAAAATTAATCTCTTCCATTTTAATTATGCTGTGACAAAATTTTTTTTCTGTTTTGACTTTTCAGATAATTTTTCTTTTACTATTAAATACAATAACTTCCTATTGGAAGTTAAATATCAATATAAATCAATAAAATAAGTATTATAGATAAAATATTTACCTATTATATTTGGCAATGTTACATTTTTTCTTACGTACTGCTGACAAAGGTAATCTTGTTTATTTTCCAAGGCGATAATCCATGTTGAAACGCTGGACTTCTGTTGGTACAAAGCTGGAAATGAAGTCACTGTGGGCTCGCCTGCTAGCTCACAAAATTACAATAAGAACAAGGGCTATTGTTCTTTCAAGGTCATCTGCTGGCTCTGAGCAAGAACCAATCTGGAAACGGTATCTTGTAACGTGGGTGACATGAACAAAGGCCCACAAACAAACATTATGACATAGTGTGTGTTTGTAAAGATGTCTCGTGTGATGGCAAGGTGACCTCTTAAATGACAAGGAATGATTTTAATACCAACTGTGTAAAATGGTGTGTGTGTCGTAGCTGCCCTGGGAATGGTGTTGTCACAACAAGCACGTTTCGAACAAAATGGTTGATGTTTAAAATACATTTCCTCTTATAATTGTAATTTTGTAAGAATTGAACAGTTTTTTATCCTTTTTTATTAAATAATATTGTTCATAACATAAGTAGACAATTTTGAAACTCCCGCTTTGATGCGCTTTGGTGAGCTGGCGCCATTTCAGCGATGCCAAAAAAAAGTTCGTCAAAAGTACATTTTCATTAATTTTCATGCTATCATGTTGGCATTAAAATTATTCCTTCAGACAAATAAGAGAAGCTCGAATAGCATTGAGTTTCATACCCCTGGTCAGTCCTGCATTAAAGTTCCGTGTCCCGTATTATAGAAAATGTCCCGCATTATTACGTGAATTTTACGAGACCCGTGTGGCTATATGAAAAAGACTTTTTTTTGGCTCTTCAAATTCTACCCAAAACAAAGTTTTTTAGTTTAGTCGTTTGGTTTTGGTGTTCCTATTAATAAAACTTAAAAATATTGATTTCTTTAGCTTTATACCCCGCCCCCCAGAAAAAAAATATCTACGCCCTTGTGTGAAGCGAGCACATAATAGCAATTAAGAAAACTAGTAGTGAAATCTAGCGGCAAATCCAGCCTCGTATGCAGCGAACTTTAAATTAAAATCGTTGCAACGAATATATCAAACCACTATATAGTATACAACCCAGCCCTAAATTTTAACGGCACATGCCAGCACAGATGATAATTTCAAAAACACCCGTTCTTTCCGTAGTTACAGCACCAGTCAATTCAACATATTACGATATTTTTTCATTGCAGAGCTACGGCTTCCCGTATAAACTGGGTCGTAATTTTGGAAAACAGGCTACGGCATATTTTTTTCTAGTTATATTAAGGATCAATCTATGTCCGTATTGTAACAAATTTTTCATTTTTTACTTTGTTAATTAATGGCGAATGCTTTTAAAAGAGACTTTTTACGGTTTTTAAAATTTTTATAAAAATTTTTCTGCTTAAAAAATTAAAAAAATGGTACAATAGGGACATAGATTGATCCTTAATCTCCATAAAAATAATTTTTCATAATTTTATCTCTCGTTTTACGATCAGATTTATACGGGACCGCAGACCACTGTATTGCATTGAGAAAACCAGGGGAAACGGGCTCTTAACATTTTTTACCCATTACAAAAAAAGTGTACAAAAGTTTTCGTCTTACGAATTTTCGATCAGGTCTTACGAATTTTCGATCAGGTCTTACGAATTTTCGATCTGACGCGAGTTTAACATTTTTTACCCATTACAAAAAAAGTGTACAACGCCGCTAAAGAAGTATTCACTTCAAAAATTGTACTTCGATCTTAAGCTAACTTAAATCGACATAATTTCAGACAGACCTTATCCTCCAAGCAAACCTCAGGTGTCGATCGGTCTGAACGAGAGTCAGCCCGACGTGATCACAATTCTATGGACGCGACCACAGAACGACGGTGGTTCCCCGATCACCGGTTACCAAGTGGAACACAGACGTATGGGCTCGACCAATTGGGTCAGATCAACGCCAATTCTCGTAACATACACCGATCTATCATTGGTCGGACTCGAGCCCGGATGGCGATATCAGTTCAGGGTGACGGCACACAATGCGGCGGGTGCATCCGATCCGAGCGAAGTGTCCGATCCACTTACTGTCACCTTCCAGAAAAATTTGGTCACGCCGCCAAGATTCACCGAAGAACTGCACGACACAACGGCGCTTGAGAACGATAAGGTAACGCCCAATGGACTTATTTAAAAATAATCTGTGCCTCTTCTTTGCATTTAACATACTGTGACAATACGTGCATTGTTGTATATGCGAGTGTAACGAGACACCACTGGAGGCGGCAGCAGTGCATTGTTGTCGGCACCGCATAGACAACAATTGTTGCACTAATTGTCATTGGAACCGCATAGAAGCATGCCGAAGCTTGTAGAACGTCGTGGAATGTTTCAGAACGCGACTAGACAGGTATATAAACAACGTTTAGTGAGTCAGGCAGGCAGTCAGTGAGTCAGTGTCAGTGACAATGAGTGTAACAATTCGCGCATTGTTGTCTATGCAGTTCCGACAACAATGCAAGTATTGTTGTCTACGCGACTCTGAAAACAATGCACCTCCGCCACCTCCAGTGTCAGTATTGTAACGAGACTTACAATACTGACAAATACGTTTAAAAATTACAGGTCGAATTCCTAGTCCACATAACCGGTACACCGGCACCGAAAGTGTCCTGGTACAAAGACGGATTCGAGATATTTTCGAGTCGACGCACGAAAATCTTAACCGAGAACGACCAGAGTATGTTGGTGATACACCAGGCCGCACTGAGCGATGAAGGTGAAATCAAATGCACGGCGACAAACAGAGCTGGCCACGCTACATGCAAAGCCAACTTAAGCCTCGAAGCACCCCCTAGAATCAGATTACCGCGCCAGTACGAGGACGGGCTGCTTTTTGAGAAGGACGAGACGATACGATTGAAAGTATCGGTGGCCGGTAAGCCGGCGCCGGAAGTCAGCTGGACACACGACGGCCAAATGCTGAAGGACGGCGCCCGTTATGAAATTGTCAGCGCCGATAAAGTCGCGTCGCTTAAGATCGCACGAGCAGTTCGCGAGGATAGGGGCGAATATCAAGTGCATGCCGTCAACAAGCTCGGAGAAGATGTGGCTTCGTTTTTGGTTACTATCACCGATAAGCCGACGCCACCGGGGAAACCCAAGATAGTCATGACGCTCGGTAACAATTACTATTATTACTATTTCTAAACTCATCAGAATTAGTCGTCTGATCAAAACAGGGGTTCAATAGTATTCAGAACTGTGAGAAAAAAAATTTGAAAAGGAGTTTGACCCTGCAGGCCATCCCTGTAACTTCCCGCTATTTTCGAGTTCAAAACGCTCAAAAATATATAAAATATAGCAAGAAGTTTATTTTTTAGCTCTTCGAGCTCAAAAAAAAAGTTTTGTTACGAAATTTTCGTTTACGATATCTCATGAACAAAGGAACCGATTTTGATGCGATTTGCGGCAGTCGACGTAATTTTTTAACGTAAAAAAGTAGTTTATTACAGAAAAATCGATTTCATAGGAATTTTACGAGTAATTTGAAAAAAACAATTTTTTACAAATTTTTCGTTCACGATATCTCGTGAACAAATGAGCCGATTTTGATAAGGTTTGCGGCGATCGACGCAGTTTTTTTAACCTAAGAAAGTAAATTATTACAAAAAAATCGATTTGATAAGAATTTTACGCGTAATTTTTAAAAATTACTTTTTCCTAATTTTTCGTTCACGTTATCTCATGAACAAATAAACCAATTTTGATCTGGTTTGCGGCGATCGACGCAGTTTTTTTAGCCTAAGAAAGTAATTTCTTACAAAAAATCGATCTGATAACAATTTTAAGAGTCATTTTAAAAAAACACTTTTTTACGATTTTTTCGTTCACGGTATCTCGTGAACAAATGAACCGATTTTGATGCGGTTTGCGGAAATCGACGCAGTTTGTTAAGGAGAAGAGCTGATTAGATTTTGGAATTAATCGGTTTAGCAGTTTAGAAAATATTTTACAAAAACAAATTTTGAAAAATTTTTAAAACTTGTTTTTTTAAGATTACCTGAAAATTTTTTGAGCCGAATCATTTCAAATTTTCAGGAAGTCTAAGTTCACTAAGATCACGTCAGATGCCGCAAACCGCGTTTCAGTCGGACACTCCGTTCAAAAGATATAAAAGGTTTACATACATACATACACACACACACACACACACATACAGCCCTACGGACATCATCGTTAAAATAGTTTCAATAGCTTCCTAGGACCTCAAAACGTCGAGATCTGGCGAAAACTCGATTTTCGAAAATCGGGGTGAAACCAATAACTTCCCGATTTTTGAAAAAACATTTTTTTTTATTTTTATAGCGGGAAGTTAAAAATTTAAAGCTCAGATCACAATGTAACAAACATCAAAAAAGTATTAATATAATATTGCGTTTACAGGTAAATCTGCAACTCTACAATGGACGGCTCCAGAAGACGACGGAGGTTGTAAAATTGGCAGCTATATGATAGAATATTATCGTGTCGGCTGGAATGTATGGTTGAAAGCAGCTACGAGTCGAAAACTTACTACAACTCTAGGCGATTTGATCGAAGGTTCCGAATACAAATTCCGAATAAAAGCCGAAAATCCGTACGGAGTCAGTGACGCGAGTGAAGAATCTGATACGATCTTCATCCCGGATCCAAAACGGGGATTGTTTGAACCTTCTCCTCGTGGAAAAAGTGAGACAAGGGACATACCTGAAGAAATACCACAGATTACGAAACGGCGAAGGTTGGGCGAAAACGCTTCAATATCTTCGTCGAAAAGTTCAGTTGACAGTAGGACAACAAGTCCTCTACCGTCAATATATCCGGAACCGAGACGACCTAAAAGAATCACCAACGAACAAAACTTAAGTAGCATAGCTAATGAAAAACAACCCTCTCCTTTGGCCGGTAAAAGAAATGTCACAACGGACACACACATTCTTGATAGATCGTCCCTAGCTAGAGAAATATCTTACGGAAGTCCGGATTCGATATTTAAAAGAAATGAGAAAACAGAACCGTTGATTTTCAACAGAAATAAGAGTCCAGAGCCGAGTTTAAGCCCCCAAGTGTCGTTCAGCAGAAGTAGAAGTCCCAGTCCTAGTCCACGACATGATAATTTAAGTCCTCAGGTTTCTTTCAGTAGGAGTAGAACTCCAAGTCCAAGCCCTATGAGAACAACACGTGAAACCCTGTCTTTACAAAAATCTTTCAGCAGGAGTAGGAGTCCAAGTCCAAGTCCGATTTTATCAAAAGAGCCGTCTTTTGAAAATGGTATGAAAAATCATGAAAACTTATCATCAGATGTACATCAGGATACGGATATGTTACACGGAAGTTCGGAATTCATGCTTGTTCTATTTCCGGGACACAATAACTCCCAGAATAAACAGCGTAAGTAGTTAATTGTTTAAAATATATCGAGGTACCAAGTTTAACATTCATTCATTGAAATATATTTTTATTTATACACAATTTTGTAGACGTAAAAAAATAGCCTCTCTCATAAATATTATTAATAGTTTTTTTTTTGAAGGATTATTTCACAACTATACAGACATAAAAAACGGCTATTTTATAAGGGTCATGCAAATAAAATTATGAGAAAAAAAGAAACATTAATGTTGTAAAACAATTGCTGTATATTATTTTTTAAGTACTTAGTAATAAATTAGGAATACTATAATAATTTATAAAAGCTAAAACAAAAAAACTACGAGCAAAGCAAAAAAAGAATAGCTAAAAAACGTTAAATTGAGTTTTTCTATATATAACTTATAAACCATGTGTAATTTTCAACTGGGTAATATTAAACTCTTTTTTTGTAATAAATGATAAAATAATAATATCAAAATATCTTTCAAAGGTCGTGGGAGTACATACAGCGGTGATTACGATCCAGACGAAATTTTGATACCTCCGCCAATGTCTTTGTCAGCTCCAGAACTAGGATCTGATCCTCCGTACATGGGAACGCTTCGTAATGCCATCAGCTCCACCGAATTATTACACGAAAAAGCCATGGCTCGATTTTATCAAGCTGTAGCTGCTGAAGAAGCTGAACTCGCTAAGCGCAGAGCAAGTATGTTAGCTTCAGAAGTTCCACGAATACGAATAAACTCGCTCGAAGACGAAGACAACATCATCAACTTGGAACGCAGACATTCATTGCGCAGGAGGTTATCCGGCGGAGGAGTAGCACAATTATGGCAGAAACGTTTGAGTTTAAAAACTCCCGAAGAACTAGCAGAAGTTATGGACACAATTCCGAAGTTATCGCCGCAACGCGATGAAAAAGTACTGGTGCGACAGAGATCTGCTTCCGAAGAAAAGGAAGAAGAAGTATTCGAACAAGTGCGTCAAAAAATGGCTTCAAAGAAATTAGAAGATCGCGAGAAGAGTCCGCCTGAAAAACAGTCGTCTATCGAGATTGCCGACGAAGACAAGTGGGAAGAGGAAACAGTGGAAAGCGAAAGTGGAGGAATTGACGAACTCAGTTATGAAGAGAGCATATCTGTATCCGAAACTGACGAGGACGAAGAGGAAGAAGAAGATTTCGACGAAGAAGAAGAATTAGAGGAGGAAGAATCTGAAGACGAAAGAATGCTTGAGGATTTAGTGCCACCGCATATATCTACTGTTGAAGAAGAAACGTACCATCCAAGATTAATGATTTCTCGCGAGCCTGTAGTTGTTATCACTCCTCCGGAGAATATCGATGCTCCATTTGAAATTCTCAATAAACCTTCACCGCTGCCCGATCCAAATTTCGTACCGAAACCGATACTCAAACGTCGCAGTTCTCAGGAAGAAGGTGCAATAACAAAAAATGCAAAGAAAGTCGCTCCTACTAAACCGGCGCGAAAATTCTTTCTTTCAAGAGATAAGACTTCACCCCCGCGCGAAAAATCACTGTCGCCATTACCACCTCATCCAAAAGCGGACGTGAACAGAAGAAAAAATAGTTTGACTGAACCGGACGACATCGAATACATTGATAATATAATAAAAGACATAGAAGCGAAATCTAACGCCGAACCGAAGAAAAATTCACCGTCGTCGACTCCAACCAAACAAGAAGCAACTGTAATGAGCGGTTGGGGTCAAGAAGCTGTACTGATCAAACAACAAACCGCGCGGCCTGTAGTTGTACAGACTGCGCGAGAGATGGAGTTGAAGAGGCAGTTAGAGGCGCGCAGAAGTTCAATCGAGGAAGCCAAAGTCGTTATAGATCACTACTCGTCCATCATTAACGAGTTAGGTAGACCTAAGCGACAGCCTCCGCCGTTGCTATTAAGTCACGAGGCGCTTAAAGCCGCCGCAGAGTCGCAAGAAAATTTAGACGAAGACGATGACACTGCTAAACCTGTCGAAGAAAAACCAAAAACACAAGAAAATGCTATCAAACAAAATTACTTAACTAGAACTGAAGTAACTAAATCAAACTCGATTTCGCAAGAAGTTAAACCTATAACGCCAAAGCCAACACTAATAATGCCGGAAATAACTCCTGTACTTCCAAAATTAGTAATGCCAGAACCTAAGCCAGTAACGCCTGAACCAAAATCGCCGAGTCCAATACCAAAACCGCCCACACCTGAACCAAAACAATTAGCTCAAAAAAGACACACTGAAACGCCCGACAGACGTGTTGACCTAAAACAGATTTCTTCCACAAAACGTCCCTTAACACCTTCGAAAACTGTTGAGCCGAAATATGACGAAAAGCCTAAAAAACACGTGAAACCCACGACAAAAGATGAAGAATTGATGTTAATAAAATCTTTGGAAAAACCAAAAGCTAAAGTAAAAAGGCTCTCACGACCCACGACTCCCGCAATACCGGATGCTGTACGACGACCGATGACACCGGAAGTTGTTGAACGACCGGTGACACCGGAAGTCGTGCGACGAACGGTGACATCGGAAGTTGTGCGACGACCTCTGACACCTAATCAAGAACAGTTGTTGGCACAGGCTGAAGATAATGTCAAGTCGACTGTAAGTTATTTAACTGATGTTGCTATATTTATGGTAGCCTGTTGGTTTTATCTGTTCAAGAGCGAATTGCTAGCGATTCCGCCCCTAGGACTCATGTTGTACAGACACATCAGCGAAGGCGTCCAGAAATTTATACCAAGGTGGCTCAGACGAAATCAGAATCAATGACGATTGTAAAAATTAAATGAATAAACGCGTATAAGTCTGATGTTCTAAAGATTATAATATATTTGTTTGAATATGTTAAAACAATTTAAAAATTGTGTTACAAGCGAAAGCAAATTATTATTTTATATACCGTTCGGTTTTTAAAGAGAGTCCCTGATTTTTATTCAATAAGGCATTAGATATCAAATATGTCGGAAATTTTTATAGTTTTTAACTAAATATATATTAATTAAAAAGTAGCCTTTGTATCAGATTTCCTTAATTACACGAAAAAGAAATATTCTTCTATGAATTAATTCCCCAGAATATTTTCACATAAATTTGATTATAAAAATGTTTTCAGTAGTTCTTAATAATATTTTAAACATTGTAAATATGTAAGTATATTTTTCAAAATAATATTATTTACCATAAAAACTTTTGACACAATATTTCTCAATGTATTCCATATTCTCTATATTGTTATAAATTAAAATATACTGACAACTTTTGAGTTTAGAAATACCTTATTGTACTATCAGATTGTTATTAAATATTGTATGTACATTTAATAAAAACAAATTTATAACAAAGTAACTGATATACAGTGGAGACTCGATTATCCGGATCGCACGTCAGTCGGTCTTGTTGCGAAATGCCTGCGTATATACCGTGCCTACATAATTTTCGAAACGATGTGATTGTTTATTGAACATAGCGTTTTCTTTTGATTTTAAGTCTAGTTTAATTTGTTTTAGTTCTTTTTAAATAAATATCTAACATTTTGTACCTAAAATTTAATTCATGCATTTAATTATCCGTATTTTATATTATCCGAATAACCTACGACAACAATTAGTCCGGTTAATCGGGTCTTCACTGTATTCAAAAATTGTTTCAAAATTAATTCGCTCTACACTGGAATTTTTCAGGCTTAGTGCATTCCGTTGACTGCATTTTTTATAATTCCGAGCATATTTGCGAATCATATGAGACGATACGTTTAACTATTTTTTTGTTCATCCTATTTCGACGACTATTTTTGTCTCACTTTAGCTCCTGGTAGGGTTCCGCGACCTCTTTCAAATGACACCATAATCAATGTCCTGATTAAAAAATAGTAAACTTTACATAAAGCTAATTCGTGACTATCAGGCGCATGCGCCTACGTTCGTACGATGACGTCACAGGCAAAACAAATCCTGCGCGCCGTTCTAGCGTCTCGTTAGGTCAAACCGCCACACAACAGTCTAATCAGATTGTGAGAAAATCAACTCGCAGTAAGTGCAGTTTATCTACGAAACCTATAATATTATTAACGGTAGGGTTAAATGCAGTTAATATAATGCGCGACCTCAATTCACACATGTGGTATAATAAGTGACACTGCCAGTGTTCGGGGGGCCACGGTGATTTCAATGCTTCAACACAACACACAACGTGTAAGGTGAATGTGAGCTATTATACATAATGTACACTACTGTGCAAACAAAAGATATTATGTACAGTTTGACTCATCGTTGTAGCTAATTTTTTAAAATTGCTTTTCAAATATAAGTGATCAAAGATAACATAGAATGTTTATTTTATTTCATTACGAACTTTGTACACTCTTAAAAAATCGTTCGTTTTGAATGCGTTTACCTTAAAAGTAGAAAACAAATCATTGGTTTATAGATAGATAGATAGCATTTATTGTCAGTAGAGATACAAATGATCTATGTGACACGTCAAAAAAATTTCGGAAAACAAAAATATTATTTAAAATAATCTATGAATTCATTTACATTATGAAATGCATTGTCCAGTAAAAAAATCTTTATCATTTTCTTGAAAACCTTTATTTCATTAATTTTAAAACTCACAGGTAGTTTCTTATAAAGAGCTGCTGCGAAATTCAATGGGCAAAACTTGAAGATATCAATGCTTGCCATAGGTAATTTTATGTAATTTTTAAAACGAGTATCATGATCATGACTCTGCTAAATAATAATTGGATTTGTTATGGTGTGCATAAATTAACGCATGGAAAATAAAGATGCAAGGTATTGTCATAATTTATTCTCTGACAATTTTTTTTTTTATTTTAAACATTGCACGTATTATGGCCTTCTGGGACAAGGGAGCGTCCATAAACTAAGTAGCTCGGTCAAGAGGGAGGGGGGAGTCAGTTCGAAAGCTACGCTGAGCTACGTAAGGGAAGGGAAGGGGTAAGAGTCGAGCTACGTAACTTTCTTCGTGTATTTTATGTGGCACAATGAAAATAATTTGCAGAACAGTTGAATATTTTTTTATTAATATTTTATAAAAGTAACCAATGTTTGAAAATAAATAAGAGTTATAAAAAAAAGACGATTGTGCTTTAGACCACACGACTGAAGTAAAACTTCTTCCTGCCATGATTTGTTATTATTCATCCGAAAATTCACAGAAAACGAACTTTAAAATGAATTTACAATTTTATTCACTTTAAACGTAGAATATTACATAAAGATAATGAAAACAAATAGCTCTCGTTGGATTTTAATCACCCGATAGCGTCACTGGCAAGTAAAGAGTACTGTTTATATTTTCGGCCACCTGATGGCGAAAAGTATGTGTCATTCTATTGTTAGTACTGCTTATTTTTTTGGTCACCTGATGGCGCCAAGTATGTGTCATAATTCTGTTGCTAGTACTACTTATATTTTCGGCCACCTGATGACGCCAAGTATGTGTCATTCAACTCTCTCTCTTTCTATCTTCACTAACTTATATCTCCCTCTCAACTTCCAATATACGAAACATAACTCTCTCTCTTTCTATCTTCACTAATCTTTACTAATATCTCTCTCTAAACTTCCGTTCGCCTCGTCCGATCACGTACATTCCGTCAACGCTTCGTCAAGCATTCACCAGCTTACTCCCCAAATCAAGCGTTTTATTTCAAAACTACGTTCCATCCGGGTTGTGAGGAGGAGGGGGGGTATAGGAAAATCTACGTTAGTCTACATGGAGACAGGGAGGGGTGCCAGAAGGGCTGAAATAGGACCACGTAGTTTATGAACAATCCTCAACTACCGGCAATTATTTTATTTCTCTATAACCGAATATCGTGTGTTCAAATTACAATACAAGACTTTCATTTATATACAGTAGTGTACACGTATGCAGACTCCTCTGGGCTCCGAGGGAGACAGGTTTTGATGAATCGCGGATGAAATCGGTGCCGCAGTACCGTTGTGGCCGGCAGCTACTGAATACTTGAAGACTGGAAACAGCGAAGCCCCGGCCGGAGCGCGGTCCGGTGTGAGGAAATTAAATGTATAGGTATTAAAACTATGCGCACTCCACACGCTACAACTAACAGAAGTTAAGACATTAATTGTTGGGAACGTTTACGACTACCCTCGCGGCTTTTTTGACTCGCACTTGGGAGATCGTTTTGGTATCAAATAAAAATAATTTTCAGCTTTTTATCTTAAACGGTTTTCGAGTTAAAAAAAACCCCTTTTTTTAGGTTTTTTTTATTTTTTGGTAGTAAAATTCAAAATTAATGAATGGTGATTGCTTTCCTAATTCTTAGAAGTAAAAGACATGAAAAAATATTTTAGTCATGATTCTTAAACAAAAAGCCTATTTTTGCTGGAAGAAATAAAATTTTAATCTTATTTTATCGCCTGTTTGAAAAGTGTCACTCGCCGAATTTTGTCAGAAAATGTCTTCCTAACTCCTCTATATACACAGGATTTTTTCGAAGTGGTGGAACAATATGAAAGAAAATTAAAAATAATTTTTTTCTATAACTATGAATGAAGAAAAAAAAATTTTTTTTTTTTTTGAAAACACAACTACAGAAATACCTAGAAAATTAAGACAGTCATGTCCACGGTGGACACAATTATGTTGCCGAACCGGAATAGTTGAGCCCATCCGCCCCTGGATACATAGATCTTACAGTTTTGCACCCGTGTTGACAATATTGTTATCATTATGCTAATATTTTACATGATATTGTTAGAAGGTTATAACTTTCGCATATTCTTGTTTATATTTAAACTATTTACTGCTTCATAAAAGAGGTGTAGTTGTTGAAGATAATAATCTATGAACAACGTACAATGCATATTATGTATGTCCGTAATGAGTCGTAATTATGGCAGACATACGGGCCTTAGTGTACCATGTAATTTAATACCGGAAGGCCTTGTAACATATAGATAAATGCAACTACACTGTGATGACAAAAACCGAAAACAAATTGGGGTATAGGTCTCTTTATAAGCCAGTAAAATGACGAACTCAGTTTCCACTAATTCGAAAGTTAGAACAACTCGGAGCGGATAAGGAGGCAGTTTCGGCCCGATTTTTTAAAATCAATAAAAATGGAAAAATTCACATAATTGATGATTTTTCGTATTTTTAAATGTTGGGTGTTTTTAGACATTTTCTTAGCCGTGGAAATTTTCGACTTCTGTACTTTAATAATGCTTTATTAATTTTTGACAATAGGTGGAGAATTATTTTAAAAGACTTTTTGACGAACCATTACTCTTTTACAATATTATCAACAAAAATATGGCTGTTCTGAAGATACAGACAAAAAACTGAGGGAACACAGTTTTTTAACTCTTTTTAACAGATTGTGTATTATAGTTATATTAGCACCCTTTTGCGATTTTGTGGAAACGTTTAGGGTCAAATCATCTTCATTTTACGGGCCTAGGGTTGCCAGGTCGCCAAACCAAATAGCAGGACAGACCAGCCAGTTTGGCCGGATATTTTGGTAAAAAGGCCGGACAACCTGCATTATTGAGGATTTTGTCTTAGTATTAATAGGTATGACAAAAAAATTGTATGTAAAATCAAGCTTTTTTGATTATTACCATGAATAATGTTAAATTCTAATGAAATATAAATAACATGGAATGCCAAATCAGTTCAAGTACTTTATTACTAATCAGCCAAAGTCATCAGTCAAAATTAAATTCTAGATAAACATTTATGAACATTTTAAATTCTTCTAAATTCTAATTAAAAGCAATTGCACAAATCTTTTGTGCCTGCTATTACTTCCTAAAACAAAATAAAAAACAATGTAAACAAAACAAAACTTCTTTTCTTTAAGTTAATAAAAATCGTTATTCACATTCGCCTTCGCTCGGCAACGCTTGACGCTCGCTCGTTTGCGAAATGTAAAAAGCCTAACAAAAGCCGGACACCGTTTATTTTGGCCGGACCCGCAATCAAAACGCCGAGCTATGTCCGGCTTTATCCGGACGCCTGGCAACGTTATACGGGCCTATTTAAAGCTTTTATAACTAAAAAGGTTAAGAACCACTAATCTCATTTATTAAAAGTGATTGTGCATTTATGTGTACTTCTATTTTTCTGGAATTTTCTCATTTAGGTGGCTCTTTTTATACAGATTATATTATAAGGAATTGAACACGTAACATAAAAAATTTACTTTTACATCACACCGGAAAGTCGATATGGGCAGACGTATTAAAATTTAGTCCATCCCGGAAAGAGAATGGTGCCATTCTCTTAGTGTGAAGTACCTATACGACAATAAAAAGTAGCCAAATCGTGAAGGTCAAAGAATCTTACTAATTTCCTACAAAAACGATGACATCGTTTTAGGAGTTAGTTAATACGTTTTTCATTCGAAACAATCATCTTTCTGATCGCTCAAAGCGGGACATTGTTTAGTACATTATCTACAATACGTTCAAAAAATAATTTTAAATACAGTGTAAACTCCATTTAACGTCACTCAATATCAAACTCCTTAAAACGTCGAAATTACTTAACTCTAGTTGGTTTACCTTGTTGTTCATACAATGATACATTCTAAATAACGACACACCCACTCTAAATAACAACAACAAAACGTCATCATTAAGCAATAAACAGTACTTGTTTGTTATTTTGTTGCTTTGTTGTCGGCATCTAGCGTACCGAAGATTCTAAGAAATTCGTTCGTTTGTTTGTTGGGATTATCTTTCATATGTTTAGCTCAGCTACATATCGATAAGTTATCATATTCTTAGTTGCCCATAAACTTGCAAACTGTGAACATGGCGAGTAAAAGAAAATCTTTGTGTATTGACGAAACAGTTTTATTAATACGCGTAATAAAAGCAGGAAAAAGATAAGTGATGTATAGTAAAAATGAATGGATTATTTCTTCTCTCCGTTTAACAACAACTCTCAATAACAAAGTGCACAGTCCCTTGAGTGTCGCTATATAGAGTTTACACTGTACATCATTAGTTAAATCCTTATGATGATAAAAATATAAAAAGAGACTGTTAACACTACACACTATAGAAGTAAAACTGGTATAACTGTATAAAATAAAAAAATACTGGCGCCAACCGCCGGGATTTTTTTTGTTTTTGGTTGAAATTTTTTTTTTAATTATTTATTAAACATTTTTTTTTAATTGCTGATGTAGTAAAAGTTTGAAATACTGTAATTTCCTTATTTTTGAAAAAAAAATTCCTATTACCTACTACGACATTATTTAACAAGATTATAATATTTTTGCAATTTGGATGATTTTTGGCGGAGTTATGATGTCGACAAAAAGTCGCCATGATTTTCATCAGTAATATTTGATAGGTATATGTAAAAAAAATAATTCAATAAATAAAAAAAATAATGTTAATATTAAAAAAATTCTATTTGTATGAACAAATATACAATTTCACTGGCAAGGGTTTGCACTCGGACCGGGCTTCGGTCTCTTTTAATTTCAATATTGATAGATTGTAGATTATCCAAGCTCGAAAACAGTGTCAATTTTGACACATTTTATTGTTGATAAGACAGTTTTCTTGGTCGCACCGTATTAGCAAGATATCTAACACCGTCAACCGTATCGTATTAAAGAAAACACGAACATACGTGCCACGATAATGCCGTACCTGACCAGGTATGCAAGTCGCCAATATCACTGGAAGGTTGGTTCATCTGCCTATGAAACAATTTTACGTCACGTGTCGTCAATACTATGTACTCTGAAGCACTGAAGAGTCAATTACAGTTACAGTCGGTTCGCTTAACGGAGCGGCGAAGCAATGTATATTTGTCCCATGCATAAAAACTGCGCCGGTTCTTTCATTGAACCAACTAAATATACCTATAAAATAAATATAGTTTAATAAACACGCTTTTTATCAAATAAAAAAGTGAAAAATAAATATAGTTTAAAAAAAAACTAAAAAACACGCTTTATATCGAACTAAAAAGTAAAAAATATTTTTTTTTAAATTAGCTTAAAAAGCGTGGGGCGCTCGATGTACGAAAATGTGGAACAAATCGCCCTACGCTTTTTTTTCGGCGTGGACGGAATTAAAACCCACGACCCGTGATTCCGAGAGTTGACGTCAGCGAAGACCCGTGCCTTAGAGCGCACGGCTAGCCAGTGTACTTACAGTGCTGGCATATTATACCGCTATATAAACCACTGTAGTCCAAACGAGTTTACAAACATACATACTTACATACATACATACAAACTTACAAGTGAAACTAATATAAAGCGTGTAAAAACTTCCCATACTGGCAACATGCTGTTGAGTTACTGCAGTCGCCATTGGGCTTACGCGACACGCGGCACGTCCGGTGTGTGTGAGAGTGTTTACGACGTTGAAAACGCAAAAATCAAGCGAATTATTTAATTTCAAAGAGGAATAATATATTTTTAGAGAGTATAGTTTTTAACAAATACAGTGTAACCCCTTTATAACGAATCTTAAGGGACCGAGCATTTTTTTTTTATTATAAAGAGTTTTCGTTATATGGAGGGAAGAAAGTAAAATAACCACATTTCACCTAATTAATTTATTCACACAACACATTTATTATCTGTTAACTATGCCAATACTTATTTGTTTTGTATTTTATTAAGTTATGCATGCCTTGGGATGTGGTGGAATCAACTTCATTGAACAACAGGAATTTTTCAATAAGTTTGGCGGCATCAAGTGCTTGTTGAATAGTTGGTGATGGTTCAGAATTATTCTCTTTACGTCTGTAAATATTTACTGACGCCTAGATATGAACATATTTCTTCGTAAAAGAGAATGGATGTTGCGCTATATAGAGGGTATTAATTTATGTGTTTGAAGGTAAACCAACAAAATTGTAAAAAATTATACGTTACCTATAGAGAGTTTTTCGTTATAACGAACGACGTTATAAAGAAGTTACACTGCGTTTCATGATTTTTTTATATTTCCAATTTTTTTATGGTGTTTTCACATACATTCGCCGAAATCCATTCATGGCAACCTAGTGATCTAATCACATCAACCATGATCCAAAGAAGAAAACAGTGCAAAAAAGCGTTTGATTGATTTATTAAAGTTTACTGAAAATATAAAAAGCTTGTAATAGCGTTAGTAATACTTAAAAATCATCAAATGGTTTTAAGTTATCACTCAGACTTTAGGAGATAATAGTCAAGGAAGTTAATTAGTCCAATCATAGCAACCTTCCTCCTATATCGACGAAAAATTATAATGTCGACATTAACGACAACACTAATTTCTTTCGCGAGAATGTACTAGCGTTACCCGCACCCGTTATAATAAGTATTTGTGAGCCAATGCCTCTACTCTCTCGCTCACACATACACGCGTACCCACACACATGTCTCTCTATACCACAGTCCATAGGTTCAGACAAACCCACCACGACTCCGTCACAGTCGTATCCGAACGCTCGTCGTGTAACGTTCATATCTAAAGTTGATTATAATAGTAAAAAAAAGTGTCACAGTCTAACCGTACACGCGGCCCAATTATCGATTATATATAGGTAATCGATCGATAAATTTGATCCAGTTATGTGCCCGCAATTGTTGATAGATCCAACAATAATGTAAGCGCGGTAGTGTGTTTTAGATGTGTTGTTGGTTTGTTGCTGCAGTGATTGTTGGAGTGATGTCAACGATCAATCAAGTGAAATAACTTCGGATAGGTCAACAGTGTGTTGCTGCGGATTGGACTTGTGAATGCGGCGTTATGACTGAAGGTACGCAGGACAGGTGGTTGCGAATAATGACCTCGCTTCACCAACGGGTGGTGTATTTATTGGGGTCATTGAGTTGATTTGAAAGCGACGTTCGAGTTTTGCAGATATAACGTTCGTTTTGATTAGAAATTCAGTGATTTGTTACGTATTTAAACTCAAAAAACATATTTTTTTATTCGAGCAATTTTTAAGTTGTAGGTAAAAGACTTGTTTAAGAAAGTACTGGTATTTTTAGGGTTCCGTACCTCAAAAGGTAAACAAGAACCCTTATAGGATTACTTCGTTGTTTGTCTGTCTGTCAAGTCCCTTTTCCTCAGGAATGCGTGGAGGTATCAAGTTGAAATTAATATCAAATACTCCGGTCTGCAATCCCTTGGAGCTGTGAAAAAATCGAACTCTTAAGTCAACGCAATCAAAAGATACGGCCATTTATGCCGCATATTTTGACACTCGTAAGGGAATCAAAACCCATATAGGGTACTTCCCGTTGATCCAAAATCATGAAATTTGGAAAGAAGCGATATGATGAGTATTTGGAAAGAATTCCGTGGCAAAAGGATCGAAAATGAAGCAATACTGAGATTTTTTTAAACTAAAGTATTTGGAAAGAATTCCGTGGCATAAGGATCGAAAATGAAGCAATAGGTACTGAGATTTTTTTAAACTAAAGTATTTGGAAAGAATTCCGTGGCATAAGGATCGAAAATAAAGCAATACTGAGATTTTTTTAATCTTTATGCCTCGGAATTATTTCCAAATACTTTATTTAAAAAAAATCTCAGTATTGCTTCATTTTCGATCCTTATGCCACGGAATTCTTTCCAAATACTTTAGTTTAAAAAAATCTCAGTATTGCTTCATTTTCGATCCTTATGCCACGGAATTCTTTCCAAATACTTTAGTTTAAAAAAATCTCAGTATTGCTTTATTTTCAATCCTTATGCCACGGAGTTCTTTCCAAATACTCATCATTAACTTCAATGGATCACAGTTACTCTATTTATTGAATAGAGTCAATCTTCAAAGAAGCGATATCTTATAGCACAAGCAAAGGGAAAAATCCGAAAACTGTAAATTTGTAGTTGCATCACATAAAGAATATTTCTTGCGATAATAAACTTATTTGCAGTTGGTAAACTGACCGCGACCTATGTCGATATATGGCGACAACAGTTTTCCAACGGCTAAGCGGGAAAAATCTTCGAGGATCGATTTCCGTGATGGACGAACTATTTACATACCTAAAAGTTTGTACGGAACCCTCGGTGCGCACGTCCGGCTCGTACTTGACCGTTTTTTTTTTAATTAACATTTGATAATCACTTGACAATTTGATTGAACCATAAACAAAATTGCGGAGGTGAAACAAAATGTTTAATAAAAACTTGTTTTGGCGCCTCCAAATTTTTTTATAATTTTTTTTTATTTCTCACGTAAAAAAATACAGAATCCCAAATTTTCAGTTCCCCCAGCAGCTCTCTATGACAGGACAACGTCTGCTTTCCGGGTCCGCTAGTTAATCAATAAAATAAAGAAAAAATTGCTCTCACAGCAGTGCCATTAATTGAGGCAGCGTTGCAAAAAACGAACACATCGATTAATTTGAATGAAATATGTATCCCTTGGCTATGCTTCAGTGGTCCCAAATTATATTATGACAGGCTCCAATTGTCCCAAATGCATTTATGACAAGCTGTATAAACATATATCTATGTCACGGTTGGGTTGGTACATATTTTTTAACAAATCAGGGTCACAGCGGCTACCAGATCGCGTTTATTAAATCAATAAAAAGAAAGTACACAATGCATCATTGCAGTCGATCTCAATCAGTTAAGTATATCACGAGAAATTTTTACAGTTATCGATATCTATACATACAATATAAAATGTTAAGAACTGCTGAACAGATTTGAATGCGATTTTTATCATTCAATAGTTTCTTTCTTGAGAAAAGCTTAAGTCTATAGTAACTTACCGCTCCGGAATCGCCCAGGTGCTTAATCAGACCGCCGAGATCGAACCTACGGCCTTAAGGTTACGACGCAGCCACCATACCTCTCACCAACCATAACACAACATTATGCGGCCGGTTTTTTTTTAGTATATACGCTATACGTGCATAGCAACGTTTCGATACGATTTCAATCTCATTTGATTTAACCCTACCGTGCCAAAAAAAGTTTCACTTCAAAAATATGAAATAAACTATTCACAAATTTATTTTGTAACATTGTTTGTAGCTGATACAACTCAACTATATACAAAATGACTTTTAAGTTGATTCTTCTTTTTTAACAGCGTGTAAAAATCTAATAGACAAAAAAATATTTTAAGTAACTTTTTTTTATCAAAAGTTAAAAATAAGAAACAGCCGTTCAAAGTTTGATTAATTTTTTTTAAATTTTATTTATTTAATTCAAAAGCCCAGTTAACAGACGCAAAGAAATGATAGCACAAATCGTAAATGCATTCCAAACAATTCGCGAAAGGCCTTTATCGCTACTACAAGCATGTCTACGACGCACGCATCTTTGTGTCCATCAAAACGGGGAACAATTTCTGTGAATACTTGATAATGACATAACATATTTCCGTAGTGACATAACATAACGCCAGAACCAACCTCAAAATTTGATAAAACTTTATACAACTTTGAAAGCCCGTTTCTCTTTCATTTTTGAGATTTGATAAAAAAGTTACTTGAAATATTTGTTCGTCTATTTGATTTCTACACGCTGTTAAAAAAAAGGATCAACTTAAAAATCATGCTGTATAAGTGACCGTTCTAAAAGAAATGAAGAGACACATAATTTAAAATTAAGCCGGCGTGATGTTGAACAAGTTTGTGAAAATATTTTGTGATAAGAAGTTTATTGCGCCCATGCGGTGACCGTTGAAGAGAAAGTCGCCATATTATTATAGGTATATTATGTCTAACCTTGAATTAAGAAAAACGCGTTCGTTGACGCGACAGTATTTGACACCGCCTCGAAGAATATTATTTACTTAAAGATATACAATTACGCTTTATTTTTATTATTGTATGGCTTCTGTAACATTATCTGTCACTAAAATTTCACCAGTTACATGACCATACTTCATTCATTTATGTTGGGTTGCAGAAAGGATTGTCAAAAAATTTGATTTGACAATGATCTGATACAAAATATGCAATGTCTTTAGTAGTAATTGATCCAATCGAATGTCACGATGAAGGAAGTTTTGGTTGAGGATCAAGAAATAAGCTGTACTAATGTTACGCTAGTGGCTAACGTTTCGAAAAAATGTATATTTATCTTCAAGACCTCAAACTACCATTTAACCAGCTTGAGGTCTTCGAAACGTTGGTAAGCTTACTTCTTTATCCTCAACCAAACCTTCCTTCATCGTAATGATCTTATACCTACATATTTCTCCATATAAACAGCATTTCTGCGGCAAAATGGGGTTAGGATTTGAGAAATTTATATATAATTACTTATGAGACAGTTTTCTTGCTTGCATAAACTCAACGCGTTGAAAAACATCGTCGAGATCATCTTTACTAATATGATAAAGAGGTAAAGTTTGCAAATTCAGAGGTAGGAGGTAATCTCCGAAACTACCCATACGATTTCGACATTTTTTTCACCAATATTTAGAATGGACTTTCAGGATGGACGTAGAGTATATACCTAATATTGCCGCGTTGAAATAAAATCACTTTTGGTGGAGACCAAATTTGCAACGTAAGACGAAAAAACGGCGGCAATCTACAAATTCGGACGAAGTCGGACCGGGCCGCTAGTGTTATAGATACCAATGATAACTTACGATATGCAAACATAAAGTGTTTATTGACCCATGTGTCTTGTATGTATTTGCTCACATGACTTGTCGTACACACGTGGGCAGGACCCAATGGCGGCGTGTTTTATGTGGGATGCTCACATTTTGTCACAGGAAATACAAAAAGATCCCGCACAAACCTTATGGGAGTTGGTTCTCGATTAAATTGATCGAAAACGGTTTTATTTTATAGTTTAAAGGTCACTATGAAATAGTGTCCATGGGCGCATAACCTAAAAACCAATAGATTTTTATCTACAGATGTGTTTAGTTTGGTGATCGAGACAAAAAATAAAGAAAAAATCTAATAGGTTTCAGCAGGGCCGTAACGTGGATTTTGTGGGCCCTGGGCAAGACCTTCAAATTGGGCCCCCTCAATAAAAAAAAAATTGAGAAAAAACTTACCATGGTTATAGTTCCTGTTCTTTCACATTTTTAAAGTTTATTAGTAGGTATATCACTTAATAAATAAACACAAAATAAGGAATCTTTAAATTGGTCCTGTCCATATTTTTTGTAAATTTTTTTTTATTTTATATTAATGAAGAAAAACGAATTAAAAATTTATTTAAATTGCATTCTTCTTGCTTTTTACTCCGCAAACTCATCAATTATATTACATATTACAATCTATTTCTTGCACTATGTTAGATTCAATTGATATAATAGACAGGTTCGACAAACGCTGTTGTGAGAGCGACGATCTTAAATAGTTTTTAATTAACTTCAGTTTACTAAAACTTCTCTCGCAAGAAGCGGTGGTAACTGGTAGGGTTAGAAATATTTTTAAAGCAACAACGATGTTTTGGTACGATTCTTTTTAAATAAAAATTCTAATAGCATATTCTGGCCTTTTTGGGCCCCGTCTATCTGAGCCACCAGTGGTGGTGTTACTTATATATGTGATTTGTAATATTCATTAAAATACGAATGAAAATAATTGAGATAATTTTTTATCGGGCTCTTCTTGGGCCCCCCTGGGCTCTGGGCCCTGGGCAAGTGCCCCTATTGCCCCTGCCTAGTTACGGCCCTGGGTTTCAGCATCTAACAATTCTCTTAGCTTTAATCTATAAACTTTTTAAAGCCTAGGGGTTTTCGAATGAATTCGAATATGACATTAGTTTTTTTACACAGGGTGATACTTACCAACATAACCTAGTTTTTGACTGTTTTTTCTCTGTTTTTCGCGTAAATCTATAAATAAAACGAATAGGTGACTGACTGACTGATCTATCAACGCACAGCTTAAACCACTGGACGGATTGAGCCGAAATTGGGCACACGGATAGTGATTATGACGTAGGCATCCGTTAAGAACAGATTTTTGAAAATTCAACCCCTAAATATCTTGGTTCTCATAATATAATACCGCTTCTTTAGTCGTATTCCACTAGAGTAGACACGTAGACGTTACGTAGGTTATAAAGTGAATATAATGGAATTATTAACTACGTATAATAATTGTATGCGTTTTATTGTTCTATACTTATTATGATAATATTTCAAATTATAATAATTATCTTCACAATATTGTTAAGCTATGTACCAAAGGTTCGTGCAGAAATTTTAAAACGGCCAAACCCCGATCATCCTTTTAAATTTAAATTCTTTTCCCATAACCATTATTTTTCAACCGCATTTTAGTTTGAAAATATCAACAAAATCTTTATATTTATCACGTCGCTTTTTCATTTCAACACGCCCCGAACTTAACATCGCTATAGAAGTTTCACTTCAGAAAGATCGATTGATTGTACTTAGTACTCGTTCAAAAAATTCTTTAGTAATTTCTCCGTCCATCGGGCATCCGCACTTTTACTCTCCCGTTTCCTGTTGGTCTCTCAGTCCATAAGTGTTCAGTTCACTGCATCTTGGTTGCCCAGGGCAGGTGAAGATAGTTTATTATAAAAACATTTCTATACACACACACACACACGAGTATGTATTAATTAGTGCCCGTGTCTTCTTAACTGGATTCAATGACCTCATCTCACTTTTCCGTCCTTTTCTATCGGCAAACATCATCTCTAGCACTTAACGTAGGTACACTTGTGTGTGTGCTTGCATTTTACAAGCAGAATTATAAACAATATTATTCCCAAAAACACCAGCGCAGTAAATTGTTAACTTGTTGAAAAAAAGGGTTATATGAACGCAGTGTCGTAATTAGTTTTGTATGCGCCCGGCGTGAGCTTCTACTTTTTAGTTCGCTTTAAAAACGTGGCATATTAAAAAAATATTTCTATTTTTATACTTTTTAGTAAAAAAAAAAACAAAAATATGTCGTAAAAAACTAAAAAAACAACGGTAAATAAGTAAGAATGAATGTATTTATTTAAGGTATAGTGCGAGCACCAAAGCAATATTAAATAAAAAGCTTGATTTTTTTTAATGAAGTTAGACTAAGTCTAAACCAATTCTGAAAATTTTAGGGGGGGTTGCCCGATTATTTAAATAAATAAATGACTTCAAAAGTAGGCATATTTAACATTGCAGGCTTTATGGTAAAACGATAGATGTATGGATATGTTTTCATTGATTTCTCCAAAACTAGTCGGTGGATATTAAAAAAAAACTATTCAAATTAAAGTTAAAACCTTAATAATTTATTGAAAAAAAAAACGTTATGCCCGACTAATTAAAAAGATTAAATATCTTTTTAATTAGTCGGGCACAACGGGTTTTTTTTTTGTTTTCAATAATTTATTAAACCGACTAGTTTTGGAGAAATCAATGAAAACATATCATCCATCTACCGAAATATAAAAAAAATCAAGCCTTTTATTTAAAGTTGCCTTGGTGTTCGTACTACCTTAAATGTCTTTATTTCTTTTATTATTTTTTTCTTTATTTTAGTATTTTCTCGTATTGTCATCTGATTCTGAGTTATATTAAAAATTTCAAGTCTTTATCCCATCAGGAAGTTAGTTTAAAATCAATTACAAAGTTCCGCCCGACATACACGAAAAGCAAGTTAATATAAACGTGATAAAAAGTGGATAAAATAAAAACAAATATATTTGGCTGAGCTAAAGGCGTTGCCACTACCGCTGGATATATCAGTATATATCAGTTTCACATATGTGCCAAAAATATTTTCATCAATATTCATTTGGAAACAAAATCCTGATTTTACTGAGCTATCAAGAAAGTCATAGGGGAGGTTAAATGAGTTCCATCCACAGAACAGTATTACTGTTCTGTGGTTCAATCAGTCAGTTGTTCAACTCTACTGTATATATTAACGATGGTAACTTTAAATGTTTAGGGTATAGGAAATCATTTAATGATTTATACACTGCTCAATAATTCCTCACGCGCTTTAGCTTAAAAACATACTTAATTGCGGTGCAGAACTTGTTATTTCTATTTAAGATTATAATAACTTACAAGTTATAAGTACTATTTTTGGCTAATAGATTTCAACATTGCATTAGAGTGATATATTTGTCGTCCACGTTATTCGACATTTATTTTTTAGTAAACTCTTGTACAGTAGACTTCATATGTTTTCAACCTGTTGGGACTAAATGATTCCTGTATTTTCAACTTACTCTTCTTTCTCACTTCGAGGCAGTCATAGATCAATCAGAAAAAAAACAGAAAAAAATTGAGGTTAAACGTTATAGTCAGAGTACCCGTCGGCAAAAATTTTACTGACACATACTCTGACACCTCGAATATGTCGAACATATTCGAGGTGTCAGACATTTTAAATGGTTCAGGCTACTTGTCAGAGAACATTATTTTAGCGTTTTTGTTGAAGTTTTTAAGCTATCCAATTAAAAAAACAAACAGTAGGTATCTATAAATTTTTACATGTCGTCAAAACGACATCTTTCGGAAAATTTAGAGGGAAAACGCCCCAAAATCAAGAAAAGTAATAGAGGAAATAGGTGTCAGACTAGGCCTAATGAAGCCATATACAAAGTTTGGGGAGAGTATGTGTCAGTAAAATTTTTGCCAACGGGCACTCTGACTATTATCAAACTGGTTTCATCTTTTGGTTAAAGAATTATTCTATTTTATTACATAAGTCGATTTGTCGCGTTTACAAAATAAATAAACATACGATGTTTACATTAGTATGTAAACATTGTCGTTTATTGCGCTAAATGTTTTGCTAAACAGTTTACATGTTGTGACGAATTTAAATATTTATACTTGTAATTATTTATTTTCAAATAGACAGTCTACTCATAACACCTGGTCATATTGTTACGGAAAGCAAGTATTGCGCGTTCAATTATTTTAAATTGGTATCCGGGAAACGAACACTATCTAGTAACATTTCCGTCGAAAATTCACGGCGTGACATAGGTTAAGTATGCGTGAAACACTCTCGCGTTAGAATTGAAACTTCTTAGGTTCTAGCATTTGCTGACGATTGAGATGAAACACGGTAGCGACAACAATAGTGGAGCCTGCAGCTCCACCATATTGCAATCTTTTCGAACGAAGCGAATATTTTTTATATACCCGTACCTCCACCATAAAATTACTGTACTTCCACCATATACTCGAATTTAGTCAGTTTATTAGGGATTTTTACGTTTTCTCAAAATAAAATATAGCTTATGTTGCTCGGGTAGAATGTACCTTTTTATTAGTGGAAGAATTTTTAGAATCGATTCAGTAGTTCCAGAGATCATGCCTTGAATACAAACATATAAAAAACACAAACAAGTTTTACCTCTTTATATATTGTCACGTGGTGCCATAGCACCGCGACAATTTTTTAATATTAGCATAAAAATTATTATAATAAAATAAATAAATAAGGAAATCAAATCACTAAATTCGCGGATATTTGCATGCGCGGTACGATTTGGATCGCGTGGCTTGGATTTATAAACATAAGTGTGTCTATCGTGTGATCCAGTCGTCTGACTCTAAATACGCGGTATCTGTGATTTTTAAAAGTGAAAAAGTGACAAACAATAGTTGTTAGGTTTGAAATAATTAAAATCAATATTTATTAGTTACGGAAAAATAAACAAACATTAAGTTGTTTTTCGCGATTCGGTGTGGTCGCATGATAAGGACGCTCATGGAATAAACCACAGAATCATCTTCAAGCTTCTTCTCCAAACCGAATTTAGACTTCATGGTACTACCATGAAGCGCCTAAATACCCGTAGTCACTCACGAATTATGTAAAGTATTCCTAGAATAAGTATTGTTCAAGTGTAAGTAAGTACTCTTCAGAAAAAGGTATGACGCTCACGCCTAGTTTTCTTTTCCTCTTTCACGTTTTATTATTTTTTTTTTTAATTTAAGCAACCCTATTAAATGTACTTCCCTAGATAATTAAGTGATCACCTCGTCAGGGTTCTACCCCCAGTTTCTAATTGTCAATCATGATCAAATGATATTGTTAATATTAAGAATGTACTTGTAAATCAGATTTCTTTGTACCTTGTCACCGACACGTTTTTTGAAGTGATTATGAAATATAATTGTTATCGACCCACTGCATATTCTTTTCTTTGTTACATTTCTGCACAAGTTTCTTAGAACAGTAGAAGAAGTGGAGCTGTACCCTCTCTGATCACTATGGGCCCAAAATAACACCGGTATAGCCCAAACAATCCACCGTTTTGAGAAATCTGTCCGTCTTTTTTCTTTTATTTATTCACAGGTGGGAATGGACCTACGTTACCAGAAATCCTTCCACTGCCGTGCTATAATTGGTAGCAAGGAGCGTAGTTAATTCCTGAGTCCTGTTCCTGTCCGATTCCACGTCTTCCAGTCGACCATGCCGCGCCATAAGTCCTGCCGCAGCCCAAAGTCTCCGCCGACACCCGGCCAAAGCAAATCTCCAGGTCCGCCTCCGACCACCGCTGAACTTCCAGACTCTCCGCCGGCGATGGACGATCCTCCAGTGCACTCACCGAGTAAGTCCGAGCCAATTCTTATTTCCGTTCCAAATCATACCGCTTCGCATGCAAATATGGGCGATATCCGGGACTTGTTGCGTAACGTACCTACCGCTACAGGTACAGATCTTGACATTTTGATACAATTCCTGTTAGAAATCGAGAACGTGAGTCAATTCGCTTTAGTTCCATTTCATATTTTGTTAAAGAGTTTAGGCACTAAGACTGACGGACCCCTCCGACAGTGGTGGAGACTTAATGTCTATTCTGAACTCGAATGGACACAGCTCAAAAATCTTATTCTAGACCATTTCACCACTTCTATAGATCGGGCTATGCTAATAGAACGCTATATCAGTAGGCGTCAGAACCTCTCTGAGAATTTTCCCGAATATGCTGAAGACGTCTTGAAATACGTCGAATTATTGGGTCCTAGCCTGTCTGAATCGGAGATAATTGCGCGCATTTGGCTTAACCAAAACGAATTCACATTTAATTATCTACAATTCAGAGATACCCCAACTTGTTTAGCTGAGCTTCACCAGCTTATAAAACATTTGAGAGTAGTTGAACGTCAACGTAAAACGTACACTCACCCCAATTCGACCGGACTTGTCGCTCCTAATTTTTCCCCTTGTTGCCGATATTGTAAACAACCAGGTCACTTTATAGCCCAGTGTCCGGTTCGTCCCCCACGTCCTTCTCCTTCTGAACCTAAGGCTATCCTGCCCTCTCAAGGGTGAGATAGCGTTGTCAAAATTTTTAGTAAACCGAAAGATGTAGAACAAAATAATGTCTTTCCCCGGTTAACCACATTAGTTAATAAGTCACCCCTTTCGAACCACCCCCCTCCAGCTAACTTGTCCTCTCCTGTAAATACGTCTATTCGATTGACTTCTCCCGTCCCGAATTATTCCTATAATTCCCCAAGTCAATCAAGTAGCTCTACGATCCCTCTAGTTTATCTCTACTTTCAACATATTCGAGCTTCGGCACTGCTTGATACCGGTTCTACCAAGAACTACATCAATTCCGAACTTGCTAATTATTTGTCATCGTTAAAAATAGGTACGATCACAAATTCGATTTCTTATGCCCAAGTAGCCAACAGTACTATCGCTAGATCTAATTTCACGTTAACAGTAGTCATTACTATTAGTAAATTTACCTGGAAGATTGATTTCCTAGTTCTCGACGCTCTGTCGTATCCCGTCATAATAGGTTATGATTCTTTATGCAAAATGGGTGCGAACGTTAATTGTACCGAGAATAATCTTTCTTTCAAATTCGATCCCTCTCACGTCATTCCCTTTGTACCGTTACCCGCTTCGTCCAAAACCTTCTCCCTGGATCACGTTACCAGTATAGATTCAAATGCGGCCAACTTTAGTAGTTTGCTTGCAGAATTTCCAGAAGTTCTTACCGAAGAACTAGGTCAAGCTAAAAATTACAAATATTCAATTCATTTGTCTGACGATATTCCAGTCCGAAAGGCCCCGTATCCACTTTCCCCACCTCAAGCTAAAATAATGAGGGAACATATTAGTGATCTTTTGAATAAAGGCGTTATTTCACCTAGTAAATCCCCTTACGCTTCACCGGCTTTTCTTGTCAAGAAATCAAGTGGAGGTTATAGACTTTGTATTGATTATCGCCAGTTAAACAAAAAGGTTGTCATGGATAGTTTTCCTGTTCCGTCGATTGAGCATATTTTCCAGTGCTTAAAAAACGCTAAAGTTTTCACCACGTTGGATCTAAACAGCGCCTTTTACCAAGTTGAATTATCTGACAAATCAAAGAGTCTAACTTCGTTCGTCACTCCTGAAGGCCAGTGGAAATTTCATAAGGCTCCGTTCGGGCTATCTATTTCACCTAGTGCTCTAAACCGTCTGATGTTTGACATTTTTGCCGATTTAAGATACAAGTTTGTGATTGTATTTTTCGACGACTTATTAATATACAGTCCCGATATGGAATCTCATATGGTACACGTTCGAGAAACGTTAAGACGTCTAAAAGAAGCTAATCTTACCGTGAATCCGGATAAAATAAAATTCGCCCAAAGCGAACTCAACTTCCTGGGTCATCGTGTCTCAAACAACGGTCTTTCCATGGATCCCGACAAAGTAGAAGCGATAAAGAATTTGCCAATTCCGAAGAATTTGAAACAGCTTCAAACGTTTATTGGAATGGTTGGTTATTACGCTAAGTTTATCCCCGAATACGCTCAGATAATGTCGCCACTCAATGATCTACGGAAGAAAAATGTCAAATATAATTTAACGGAAACGCATATTCAGTCTTTTCGCAAACTTCGTGAAGCTCTGTCAAGTTCACCAGTTCTACGTTTTCCCGATTTTCAACGCGAATTCATTCTGCAAACCGACGCCAGTCAAAATCATGTTGGTTGTGTTCTTTTACAATCCTTTGAAGATGGTCTACACCCGATCCAGTACGCAAGCCGACGTTTGACATCCGCCGAGAAGAAATACAGTACGTACGAACAAGAAGCTTTAGCATGTATTTGGGCTATGGAAAAAATGAAATCTTACCTCTCGCATCAAACTTTTATTCTTCAGACAGATAGTTCCTGTCTCAAATGGTTAATTCAGCACCCCCGCAACTTAGGTCGTGTAGGTAGGTGGTTACTTCGCATCAGTCGTTTCAGTTTCAAAGTCGAACATATTCGCGGTAAAGTAAATTGTACTGCCGATTGTTTATCCCGTTTGGTAGCTGAATCCGAAACTTCTGAGAAAAATGCAATACAATCAAATTTTCTCAATCCCATTACGGAAATTAAAAATCCGTTTACCGAACTTAATATCCTGCAAGATCAAGATCCTGAGTTAAACCGCCTTAAAAGTCAAATTAATCAAGGTTTACCTCAGAAAAATTTCGCTATTCACAAGAATTTCCTGGTTCGACTCGTAGGCCGCAACCGTCGTCGACGTATTGTTGTTCCGTCCGCCTCCAAGAAAGAAATATTGGAACAGTTTCATAATTCACAAATCGCCAGTCATCCCGGAGTCACGAAGACGTATCGTTCAATATCACGAAGATTTTGGTGGCCGCGCATGTTTGTTGAGGTTCGTCAATTTATTAAAGATTGTATGCTCTGTGCAACGCATAAATCAGATCAACATCCTGATAAAGTAGTTATGTCGTCTAATCCTCCACAATCTGTGTGGGATAAAATTTACATTGATCTCATGGGACCGCTTGTCAAATCACATTCCGGGAATAAATATGTTCTTCTAATTCTGGATAGTTACAGCAAGTGGTTAATAACTTACGCGATTCCTGATTCCAGTTCCACGTCGATAATAAAATGTCTGCATCAAGTCTTTACCACGTACGGTCCACCAACTAAAATAGTTTCCGATAACGCGACTTCGTTTACGTCAAACAAGTTTAATGAATTCTGTACTTCCTGGGGTTCACGTGTCATTCACAGTTCGCCTTATCATCCTTCGTCCAATGCTGTAGAAAGAGTAATACGAAACGTTAGAGCTGCTCTGTCAATTTTACTTCAACAAAAGTTTGACGATCATCTCAGTTGGGACTTGTTATTAAATCACATAACCTTCGCCAATAATTCTTCATATCATGAAAGTATTAAAAATTTACCTTGTAAGATATTTTTGTCAAGAGAAATCAAATTTCCACTCGATTTACAATGGAATTTGTCATCTGTGTGGGAACAAGACGCTTTGCCTTCCGAAAATCAAGTTCGCCTAGCTCTGTCAAAATCACATGATCTACAAGCGAAATATTTCAATAAAAACCGTTCGTTGCAGTCGAAGTTTCAAGTCGGCGATTTTGTTGTACAAAGGTTACATTATAACAAAATGAAACCGAATTTTCACCTCAAACTTTGTCCTCGTTACAGTAATCCCCGTGTAATTTTAGAATTTACGAGTCCTGTTAGCTGCATCCTTCAAGATCCATCCTCCAAAAAGATGTTTAAATCTCATATTGAACATCTGAAGAAAATTCCGTCTGTTAACAATTGAAAAATTCACCCGAGGTCATTGCCCTCTAGTTTAATTTCAAGTTCAATGTCAGACAGCTGACATCTGTCAAACGTCAAGTGTTGTTAGGTTAGGTTATTACTAACAATAAAAGTTTAAGTTATTTTTCGTACCTGAGTTATGCTTTATTTTCCTAAATAAAGAATTCTCCCTGTGTTATTTCGTTATTCTCGTCCTTTGTTTTAGATTATAAGCTTGTCCTTGTTTACATTCCGGCGCTTTCCTAAGGCCCAATTTCGTCTAACGTTTAAGCTGTCTCCTTCAGCCAGTCAGGTTACGACCCCATAATTTCCGTATTATCGGTGGTTGTTTCATCTCGTTAGATCAATTTAGATTAGTTAAATTTAATTAGAGCTTATTTATGAAGAGCACACTTCAACTGCCATAGTATGGGATATGGTAGATTGTCAAGTGATTGTTGACTTAGTTACAACAAAGATAAATTCATTGTTGTGAATTTCTTGTTGTATGTACAGTTAGTAGTATAGCGGAGTACCTCCTAATCACTAAAGAGGGGGAGCCTGTCACGTGGTGCCATAGCACCGCGACAATTTTTTAATATTAGCATAAAAATTATTATAATAAAATAAATAAATAAGGAAATCAAATCACTAAATTCGCGGATATTTGCATGCGCGGTACGATTTGGATCGCGTGGCTTGGATTTATAAACATAAGTGTGTCTATCGTGTGATCCAGTCGTCTGACTCTAAATACGCGGTATCTGTGATTTTTAAAAGTGAAAAAGTGACAAACAATAGTTGTTAGGTTTGAAATAATTAAAATCAATATTTATTAGTTACGGAAAAATAAACAAACATTAAGTTGTTTTTCGCGATTCGGTGTGGTCGCATGATAAGGACGCTCATGGAATAAACCACAGAATCATCTTCAAGCTTCTTCTCCAAACCGAATTTAGACTTCATGGTACTACCATGAAGCGCCTAAATACCCGTAGTCACTCACGAATTATGTAAAGTATTCCTAGAATAAGTATTGTTCAAGTGTAAGTAAGTACTCTTCAGAAAAAGGTATGACGCTCACGCCTAGTTTTCTTTTCCTCTTTCACGTTTTATTATTTTTTTTTTTAATTTAAGCAACCCTATTAAATGTACTTCCCTAGATAATTAAGTGATCACCTCGTCAGGGTTCTACCCCCAGTTTCTAATTGTCAATCATGATCAAATGATATTGTTAATATTAAGAATGTACTTGTAAATCAGATTTCTTTGTACCTTGTCACCGACACGTTTTTTGAAGTGATTATGAAATATAATTGTTATCGACCCACTGCATATTCTTTTCTTTGTTACATTTCTGCACAAGTTTCTTAGAACAGTAGAAGAAGTGGAGCTGTACCCTCTCTGATCACTATGGGCCCAAAATAACACCGGTATAGCCCAAACAATCCACCGTTTTGAGAAATCTGTCCGTCTTTTTTCTTTTATTTATTCACAGGTGGGAATGGACCTACGTTACCAGAAATCCTTCCACTGCCGTGCTATAATATATATACTAGCGGTCCCGTCCGGTTTCACTCGGGTGTAAAAGAACGAATGGGGCAGGGAGAAACATGAGTACACACATTCATCTTAGTTTACCAAGATGAATGTTGTGTCCAAATTTCATGATGATCGGAGTTACCATTCAAAAGTTTTTGTCGATAAAAAGCAGTATTTAAACTTTTACTAATAATTTTGTTAAAATTAATTAAATAAAATTAAAATAAATTTAAATGTAAGCCTTAGAAAAAAGCAATGTAGAAAATAAAAAAAAAATAAATAAAAATATATTCGCCCAACGTGGGGCTCGAACCCACGATCCTGATATTGACAGTCGCATGCTCTACCGATTGAGCCACCTGCGGTTGTGTTCTCACAACGCTAATATGAGTATGTCTATAGTTAGTGCATTTCACATTAATAGAAGCTTATTTTTGAGATACATTTTGCGACATTTTTCATTAAAGCTCCGTTCCTAATGATCGTAGCGTAATATTATATAGCCTATAACCTACCTCGATAAATGGGCTATCCAACAAAAATTTTTTTTTTTCAATTTGAACCAGTAGTGCCTAAGATTAGCGCGTTCAAACAAACAAACAAACAAACTTTTCAGCTTTATATATTAAGTATAGATATATAAAATTCTCGTCTCATTGTTTTGACCGTGCTAATCTCCGAAACGATTAAACCGATTTTACTGAAATTTTGTAATTGTGTCTGGCTTGGTGCAACTTACGCTATTGGATAGGTTTTATTAAATATTTTGTACAAAATTACGGTGTTTTCGCAAAAAAGTGTTTTAGTGCCAAGTAGCGACATCTGTTAGAATTCGCTCAAAGCTATTGGTTCAGAAGCAAATCTGGTAGAATTTGCTCAAAGCTGTTAGTTAAGACGCCGCGCCGCAATTCCGCAAACGAAATATATTTTACACAATTATATCTGTCGCAACCGGGTGAAACCGGAACGGACCGCTAGTAATAGCATAAAATAGAGAGATCAATCGTTTATTACCGATAGATTTCAGTATATTAAAAATGTAATTCTCTTCAACAGAGCGCTATGAGACGCAATGGAGGAGATAACGGTGAGTGCGCTTCGGGCTCAAGTGGCGTTGGTGCCTGGAGGACGCGACCGCGAGGATCGGCCAATCGTCCTTGTCAATGTGCCGCCGGAGGCACAGCCCACGTACAAAGACACGCTCGCAACCGCCCTCAGATATCTGCTCTCCGTGTTCAGGTAGGCGCACTTAAACATCATTATTTACAGGCGGACAGACGCGACGTCAATTATTGACATAAATTTCTCGCTCACAATCCTCACGATGACCGGCAAATTTCATATTATAGAAGCCACGCCACTGGTCACAATAAAATATAAGAAATTAAGCTCACTACTTAATTATTTAGATTCAACAAACATAGGTAAATAGATAAAAAATTTTATTGTCAAATATAGTAAAATATATGAAATTAATACATAGTAGTACAATTTTGCGTACCAATTCACCACAGCAATTTTTTAGTAGCTTGGTTAAGGATATAAGAAAAAAAAGAAAACCCATACAGGATACAAACATATAATTGTGTCCTTACAGAGAGAAATAAGAATAAGAAACGTTGCTGTCTCATTTTGTCGTTTTTGTTTTAAATTATTGTCGTTATACGTGTTCAACCCATTTTAATAAACTGAACATTTTTCAATGTATTTCAGTGAACGAACATTGGAGAACGGATTGACGCTTCTAGTGGACGGCGTGCACAGCGGATGGCGTGTGACTCGTTCCAGTGTACGACACTCGACAGAAATCCTTTCCAAAGAACTGTTGGCGTCCGTAATTGTACTCAGACCCGACGCTTTTTGGGACAAACAGCGAGTCGATAACTGTACCAAAAATCAAACGGAATCACAGGTGAATATTGTCATGAAATATTAAATAACTAGCTCAAACGTTCTCTCTCTTCTGAGACACCCACTTCCTGCATAAATTTCAACATAGAATATAATAAATAATAACGTTTAACGTCCGTTTCTCGACTTTATCTCATAACAGACGCCATTCGCATCATTATTATTTTCCATCTATCACACTTCCCGTTATTTTCTACATTTTTAAATTTCCACTTAATTAATAGCAATGGGCGAATGAAGGAATTTTAGGACATTAGAAAAAGGTAGGCAAATAGTGAGCATAGGAGTTTGACAGGTACTCGGGTCCTCGAATATGGAACCATCTCGATATTTATCTGGAATTATTGAGGGAAATCATGGAAAACCTCAACAAGATGACCAGTTCAGAAATTACCGTTTCTCGGTGAGAGGCAGTAGGGAAAAGTTACAGTCACATCTCCCCCTGCCGGGATTTGAACCCGGTACCTCTCGAATGCGAGTTTCAATATAGAATATTATAAGGTTTAATTTCTAAGTTAAGTCAACAAGTTTCGCGAGAGTCCAGCCCTAACAGAAAAGAGAGTAGTCCAAGCGACGGACATAAAAATTGGTTCCGATTTTAGGGAGGATGAAAAGATAGTAGTTATTTACAGTGACTTCAACCATTTGCCTAGGCAATCCTGCGAGAAAACATGATCCAACAGCAGGTAAACACCACTTTCGGTATTCATTTTAACGCAGTTATACTAGTCCAAGGGAATCAGAGCTTTTATTTTTTTTATGAATTTGTTGTTCGGTAAGAGCTTCTTAGGAATACAAATGATTTTTAAATTGATTCTTCTTTTTTAGTAACTTTTCTATCAAAACTCAAAAATAAGAGAAAAACAGCCGTTGCAAGTTTAATTATTTTTTTCAATTCTATTTAATTCAAAAGCTCGGTTAACACACGCGAAGAAATGATAGCACGAATCGGAAATGCATCTCAAATAATTCGCGGAAGGACCTTATCGCTTCTACAAGCATGCACGGAAGCATGGCGACGACGTACGCATCTTTGTGTCCAACGAAACGGGGACAGCATCGAACAATTTCTGTGACTATTTGATAATGACATAATATATTTCCATAGTGACATAACATAACGCCAGGACCGACCGAATTTAATAAAACTTTGAAAGCCCGTTTCCTTTAAGATTTGATAAAAAAGTTACGTGAACTATTTGTTCATCGATTTAATTTCTACACGCTGTTTAAAAATCAACTTGAAAACCACCCTGTAATGATCAAGTATAATCGCAACTCAGGCGTTTTTAATGTATTTAAACATGAAAAAGAACCGAGTTGCCGTGATGCGTGATCACTGGTTATGTAACGTTTTTGTTCACTGTTTTACCGCAGTGCCTCTTGATAACTAGCTCCCCTTCCATTCGAAACGTACGTAATATTTGAACGGTCCCGACAACGCATCGTCAATTAATTATTGTAAGATTATTTTCTGACTGCGCTGATAACTGGAAAATGCAGATTCGCTCATAGTGGGTAGCAGGAATTACGGTTATTGTGCATGCCCGAAATGGTAATGTCTGTCAGTGGACATCGCGTCGGTGTATCTGATGGTTAATCATCCAAATAAACAGTTGGATTTTAGTATCAAATGTTCAATGATTGCAGGTCATTTCGTTACGCCAGCACTACAGCAAGAATTTCTTGACGGTTGTGTTTATATCTCCATGTTTCGTAGTTACCAGTATGTGTAAAGCAAATATACAAAATGTGACAAAACCTTCAAACTGTTCTCATTATTCTGTATGTCGCCGAGCGGAGTGACAGCACTAGAATCGCATTCGGGAGGTACCGGGTTTGAATCCCGGCAGGGGTAGATGTGACTGGGACTTTTTCCTGCTGCCTCTCGCCGAGAAACGGTAATTCGTGTACCGGCCATCTTGTTGAGATTTTCCATGGTTTCCCTCAATAATTTCACATAAATATCAAGACGGTTACTAATTCAAGGCCATGGCTGATTACCTGTCAAACTCCCATGCTCAAAATTTGCCTACCTTATCTTAATGTTCTAAAAGTCCTTCAATCGCCCATTGCTATTAAATAGTTAAAGTTGAAAAATGGAGAAAATAACGGGAAGTGTCATTGATGGAAAATAGCAATGGTGCGAATGGCGTCTGTTATGACATAAAGTCGAGAAACGGACGCCAAACGCATTATTATTATTATTATTATTATTATTCTGTATGTCTGTCTGTTCTAACTCGTACAACAATGAACAAATGCATTTCTATTAAACTGACATTTACGAAGTTTTGTTACGTTATTATTTTTCTTGTGGGGGTTGGTTGGGTTTTTAAATAAACAGGTTCGAGCGTTAAAGTTTTAACACGTATAATTTAATATATAAAACTCAAATGACAAATTATAACAATACACAAAATATATAATGGAAATAAACAATAGGTTCAAATGGCTAATTTACTTTCATCGGTCAACAGAGTACTTTTAATTAAATACTCCCATCAGTGCAAATAACGATATTATTTGTACGGTCACATTCAATTTTACATAATAATAAAGTTAATGAGTCTAGCGGTCTGAAGAATCCTAAACTCGGGCGGGACTCTAATTATATTTAACTCGAATCTCTAGGTCATTCCTACGTTGTGTTTTTTTATTAGGTCATTATTTATATCCTCGGCACGGTCATTGAATTTAATACGGTCGTTGCGGTCGTGGGTCGATTTACGCTAAGGTCTGGAACAGACGAAATCCCGATCATGATCCAGAACCCTCGCGATGGTCAATCAGTGCGCTATTAGAAGACACCGGGAAACTTATCGGAGCAGACGACAACACGATCGTACTTCAATAGTTTCCAGATCTTCGGCAAGCGAGCTGAGAATGAATCCACAAAATGCTGGAATAGACGGAACACGATCGTAAACCAGCACTTAAAGGGCTATTCAAAGCTTTCCCCGTTAGACTAGATAGGCCATACTAGAATAGACGGAACACGATCGTAAACTAGCAAGCCACTGAGCCAACAGGGTGGTCACTGAAAGACAAATTTTTATGCGCACTGTTGCTTGACACCAATAAATGTCGAACCGCAGTAGGTACGACCGCTAATCATTTTTAATAAAAATATTAATTAAAAAGGAAATTAATGAGTAGCCATCTATTGGCGGACAGCATAATATTAATTACAAAAATATAAGTTCGATTAGACGCGGCGCTAATACGTACTTAATACCGGTCTCTGCTTAACCATAAACGCGTTTGAACACAATTTCGTGTACCTATTACTGTACACGAATATAAAGCAAACTACATTTTACCGTGATATTAATATTATTAAATTAATATCGTTACACTCCTCCGGCCCGTGTAAAAATACGCGATTATAAGGTCATAGTTATGTGCACCAATGGTCATAAACTTAAATGTAAAACAAAAATTGTACTTAGGGCAATCATTTGATCAATTTTCAATATTATTCACTATCGTTCATATGACTAAATATCAAAAATACAAAACAAAATATTTCACTTCAACGTTTCAAATAAACGTAAATAATCACAGTTCAATGTCCTTAATACTACTATCAACGTTCAAACATTTATCTTATCTCTAAATATGGTCCAAATTATTAATAGTTACAAAAGGTCTGCATTAATAATTTTCAAATACGGGCAAAATAATGAAAGTTCAAAACTTCTGTATTCATCAATACAGTCAAATTTCAAAAAGGTCAATATTGTATTCTAATATCATAAACACGGTCAAAAATCATTAAACTGAATATTGTGTAATATGATATATTTAATACGGTCAAAAATCATTAACATGAATATTGTGCTATGATATATTTAATACGGTCAAAAATCATTAATATGAATATTGTATTAGAATATATCCAACACGGGCAAAGTTAAAAAAAATTAATACTATGTCGTGATTTATTTAATACGGTCAAAAATCATTAATATGAATATTGTATTAAAATATATCAAACATAGTTGAAATTCAACATTTCAATAATCTACAACAAAAAAAGGTATCGTGATATTTCAAAATGCGGTCAATGTTCTAAATGTTAATATTGCATTAGGAAATAATCACTATTTATCAAAAAAAAAAACAAAAGTTCACATACCAAACACTTTAGCTTACTCAGCACAAAACCTTAGTCCACTACTTTACACACACTGGGGACAACGCGTCCCATACGGATTTGTCCGTTGGCGGCCTTCGTGAAACGAATCACGCGTCCATCGGGCAGTACGGTCTTTCTCCTACATCGTCTTCTCAAGGCTGGAGTCCAGGTGGGCAGCGGCGGCACATACGGTCGCGACGTCGGTGGCGTTGACACTGGCGTTATAGCTGGTTTTAAAGGTGCTGGAGGTTTTATTGGTGGTGGTGTCGATTTGGCGGCTGGCGGCTTTATAGTCGCCGGAGGCCTCAGTAAAGCCTCTGGAACCGGCGGCGGGATCACACGTCGACGCCTCTTAGGGGGTGAGAGGGTCAATTGGATCAACCTCCACGGTAGCAGCTCCAGGGGTGAACGATCCTCTATTCCTCGCGTTGGCGGCGTTTCGGGGAAGCGTTCCTGCGGTGGTTTGTTGAAGGAGTTGATAGAAGGGCACGGCGATAGTGTCGGCGGCGTATTGGGTGTGCGCTGTTCATCTTCGAAGGTCGGTACGTCGTCGATATCTAGGAAGTCCATTTTCAACTGAATGAGACTGCTGTTATCGCCGGTCTTTTTATAGTCGATGTTACATAAATAATTTTGATCTTAGATTACGCAATTGCGTAATTCATTTTAGTTATTCGTTTAATTAGTTAAACGTTTTTAAATCACTAATATGCCATATTCCAATGCTTTTACCGTCCATTTTTGCTAGCTCATAAATTATTGGCGAAATTTTCCTCTTGATGGAAAACGGGCCCTCGTACCGGGGAGCTAATTTGGCGGCATATCCCTGCGTAGCATTGGATAGTGCGTATTTCCTTTTCAGAACTCGGTCTCCTATATTGTACTCATTTGTCCGGCGGCGCAAATTATATCGGACGGCGCTGTCTTGATGAGCCTTTTGCAAGCGATCTTTTACTTCAGTTAAAAGATGTATCAGTTCCGAGACGTGGTCGTTTGTTGTATCGGGAGCGACGTTTTGATATTCACTGGCGTGAATTTTTAGTTCGCGCCCATAATTCAGATAAGCAGGGGTGTAGTTGGTGACATCGCTTCGCGCAGTTCGCAACGCAAAGCCAAGCTCGGCTATGTTAGCGTCCCACTCGTTGTGTTTGTCGGTCACATATGCGCGTAGCATATTGTTTATAGTCAAGTTCGTGCGCTCAGTAGGATTCGCTTGCGAATGTCGACGGGCATTTAATAACGCCTTTACCCCAAATTTTGCTAATAATTCGCGTACATTTTTCCCGGTAAATTCGGCTCCATTATCAGAGATTAGAAACTCGGGAACACCATATATCATAAAAACTGAGTCGTTCAAGTGTTGAGCGACTAATTTTGACGTGGCGGCCCGAAGCGGGAATAACAAGACAAATTTTGTATGCGTGTCCTGAACAACCAGTAGGTATCTACGACCCCTTTTCGATCGAGGAAAAGGGCCCATCAGGTCAGCACTGATCGTTCTCCAGGGCACATCTGCGGTCCGGTCTTGTCCCATTAATCCTTGGGGCGCTTTATTATCAGGTTTTGTTTGTTGACATACACTGCAGTCATGTACGTATCGTGTTACGTCAACGATCATTTTCGGCCAATAATAACTTTGTTTTATTCGGTCGTATGTTTTGGCGACACCTAAGTGTCCGGCGGTCGGTTCATCGTGAAACTGTTTGAGTATTTCGGGTCGTAATTTATTGGGCACCACTAATTTCCATTCATACGCAGGATTTGGAAAGTGGTGTCGGTCGGTGATTTTTTTATAAATCTTGTTATCTTGAATTTTCCATCGTGGATAATCATCAGGGTTGGCTTCAATATTTTCGGTCATTTTATTATACCAGCGGTCATGTAATTGTTCCGGAAAAGTGATAACATCAATCGGTACAGTATCGTTCAGAGGTTCACACAACGCATCATTTCTAGCGTTGTCTTTTCTTTTTCTGTACCTTTTGTTCCTCAACTTTTCTTTGGGCGTGATGGTCGTTATGGTCGTTACATGGTCAGTGTTCGGAGAAAATGTCCAAGTTCCTCTACTCATATCGGGCACTATCTGCATAGCGATCCAAAAATCAATGCCGAGAATTAAATCTTGCGGTAATTCGGGCACTAATAGGACAGTAATACGGCGTGTTCGGTCAGATACGGTCATTAACACACTCATTTCTTCTTCAACAGAGTACGTGGTTCCATCAGCGGTCTGAATTTTTTTGTTTACTGAAGGTCGAGGGCGGTATCCCCGTTCAGCGAGTAGCAATCTTCCTCTCTGTCCGGTCATCGTTCGGCTAGCTCCTGAATCTAATAATCCGGGTAACTCTCGTCCTCCAATGGTCACAAATAAATACGGTCGGGCATCTCCTGGCATTTTTGAAATCACGTTCTGTTCAGCGGTCGGTGCAGATTGTTTTAAGGTCGGTCTAGAGGAATACAGGCGACGTTTACGACCTGTTAACGTGCCTGTCGGTCGTTTCCCTGTGTCTGTCGACAGCGAGGACAATTTGTCGTCATAGTTTCGTTCATTCCACACGTATTGCAGAATTGGTGATTCGGCGGGTTAGGGCAGTTTCTGTATGCATGTCCTTGTTTGCGACAGTTCCAACACTTGTAGCGGAATGCCGGTTTATTGTTCGCAGTGTTTACTTCATAAACAGGACTAGTTCGTGACTTTTGGATCACCCGTATATTATCATTTTGTGTTCCGGTCATGTTGGATACTTTTGATAAATCGGGCTCCAACAGTTGGTTCGGGGGGCACGATTGACGGCGTGCTCTCAGTCGTCCTCGTTCAAGTCGCGAAACTAAGTTTTCAAGTTCGTCAATGGTTCGGGGTTCGTTCAAGCTTATTTGTTCCTGATAATCGGGGAGACAATTAAGTTCAATTGTCTGCATTTGTTCACTATATGCAGGCGGACGCTCCATACGTTTGTACAGACTAAACATTTTTGCGACATAAACAGAAAATGGTTCAGTAGATCCCTGTTTTCGTTTATTAATTTCTATTTTTAATAAATGGTCATAGTCTGGATCTCTAAAAGATTTGCGTAACGTTTGCACTAGCTCATCCCATGTACGTAATTTATCTCGAGCATAGCGGTAGACTTGTAAGGCTGAGCCTCCAAACAGTCCGGAAGCTGAGTGCAACAAGTCGGTTGTTGTTATACTGTTGTCACGGCGTCGGTCTTCTACATCCTCCAAAAACGTTTCTAAACTATTTCGATCGTCCCCGGTAAACTTTATTCCCCATTTGTACACAGGAATAGCTTTATAGGAACGGACAGCGGGCGTTAGGTCTAAGTTCAATGCACGCAAGCGTGCTGAAAAATCATTAGGTCGGTCAGCAATGTCAATATTTTGTTCAACATTTGGGTCGGGTCGGATTGGCTCAGGCGGTGTTGATGTTGCCTGTGTGGATTCATCAATCTGCTCTTCTTCCATTTTGAACCCGTGTACGGTCGGTATTGTTACAACAATAGGTCAATCGGATCTTTGTTTTATAAGAATCCTGGTCACTACGGCACCAGTTGTTACGTTATTATTTTTCTTGTGGGGGTTGGTTGGGTTTTTAAATAAACAGGTTCGAGCGTTAAAGTTTTAACACGTATAATTTAATATATAAAACTCAAATGACAAATTATAACAATACACAAAATATATAATGGAAATAAACAATAGGTTCAAATGGCTAATTTACTTTCATCGGTCAACAGAGTACTTTTAATTAAATACTCCCATCAGTGCAAATAACGATATTATTTGTACGGTCACATTCAATTTTACATAATAATAAAGTTAATGAGTCTAGCGGTCTGAAGAATCCTAAACTCGGGCGGGACTCTAATTATATTTAACTCGAATCTCTAGGTCATTCCTACGTTGTGTTTTTTTATTAGGTCATTATTTATATCCTCGGCACGGTCATTGAATTTAATACGGTCGTTGCGGTCGTGGGTCGATTTACGCTAAGGTCTGGAACAGACGAAATCCCGATCATGATCCAGAACCCTCGCGATGGTCAATCAGTGCGCTATTAGAAGACACCGGGAAACTTATCGGAGCAGACGACAACACGATCGTACTTCAATAGTTTCCAGATCTTCGGCAAGCGAGCTGAGAATGAATCCACAAAATGCTGGAATAGACGGAACACGATCGTAAACCAGCACTTAAAGGGCTATTCAAAGCTTTCCCCGTTAGACTAGATAGGCCATACTAGAATAGACGGAACACGATCGTAAACTAGCAAGCCACTGAGCCAACAGGGTGGTCACTGAAAGACAAATTTTTATGCGCACTGTTGCTTGACACCAATAAATGTCGAACCGCAGTAGGTACGACCGCTAATCATTTTTAATAAAAATATTAATTAAAAAGGAAATTAATGAGTAGCCATCTATTGGCGGACAGCATAATATTAATTACAAAAATATAAGTTCGATTAGACGCGGCGCTAATACGTACTTAATACCGGTCTCTGCTTAACCATAAACGCGTTTGAACACAATTTCGTGTACCTATTACTGTACACGAATATAAAGCAAACTACATTTTACCGTGATATTAATATTATTAAATTAATATCGTTACAGTTTATAAATGTAGACAAAGAAGGAGTGAAGAAAATTAAAAAAACTAAAGGAAGGTACAGTTCGAGTCCGCGCAACAATTTTTTCATGAAAATTGTTTTGTGACTCGCTAGATCTCGTTTTATCATAATGTCACACTGCGTGTTAAAATAATAATTCAAATACTAGATACATACCTACATAGTCTACTATTACTATCCAAAAACGCGTGACTTAATGTAATAAGGCTCGTAGTCGAAGATCCGGTATTAGAAATATATATATCATCATCTGTAATTTGATGATGACAAAGATTATATTATGTTAGATAATATATACATTGATAAATCGCACATGGGTTGCCTAACTAAATCGCGTACCGATACTATTAATTTAAATAAATTCTAATTGACTTTTTTGGATCTACTTCCCTGATTTGCTAATAATAAAAACTGAGCCTAAAATGAGAGAATATAACACAATGAATTGGAATATACCATTTTTTTTATACATAAATATAGATCATCCATATAAACATACCTTGTAAATAGTTGTGTTCTGTGTAGTTTGAGTTTATTTGTTTTGTTAACATTTTATTTGTGCCATATTCTCTCATCTTAGGCTCTATTTTTATGATTACTATATCGGGGAAGTTCATTCAAAAAAGTCAATTAGAATTTATTTAATTTAACAGCATCGGAACGCGATTTAGCTATAGGCAATCCATGTGCGATTTATCAATGTATATATTATTATCTAATATATAATCTTTGTCATCATCAAATAACAGATGAGGATATATATTTCTAATCCTGTCAAGGTTAGATTTACTAAATGGCTGAAACGACCTTCCCAACAACCTTAAAACTGCACATGCAACAAGATAATGAAGCAGCCCGTACACTCAACACCGACTTCAAGAGCCGCGGTGTCCAGTTTTTTATGCGTTTAACAGTCTGTACACATTTTACAAATCGTAGCAGCTTTACCTTTATATCCGTCATGACTTGATTCTGTAATTCTAAGTAAAGTGCACATAAATAACTTGTCAGCCGTGCTATGTCACTGGCCACTATTAAAAGAATTTTCAAAGGAAAACCATTCCCTTTCAAGATTAAATATATAACTGCAGTAAATTCTCAAGCTACTTTTTCTTCCGAATACCACACATTAATTACACTATAGTCATACAACGTCAATGAAGCAGAAGTTGATAGATTATGCGAGATGATTTCGTTGTTATCCGTTTGGAAAGCACATAAAATTATCTGCAGTTTGTGGTCAAAATTAAAACCTATTCTTGTGACCCTGTCTGCTATATATAGGGTTTCCCATTTGGAAGTATAAATCGATATTTATTAAAGCTAATAAAATAAAAAATTGGACTTTAAAAAACTCAAAAAAACACTCTTTTATACTAATGTGGACTAAGAAGAAAAAAATAATTTTTAAATATAAAGATTTTGTTTAACAGCGAAGGAAGTTCCTCTATATCGAATCTATGTCTTTATATTTAAAAAAAATATTTTTTACTTTTTAGTCCATATTGCTATAAGAGTGTTTTTATTTTAGTTTTATTTAAACTACGTTCAAAAAAATATATTGACCCGGTCCGGCTTCGCCTGAATTTGTAGTTTGTCATAGTTTTTTCGTCGACTTACGTTGCGAAATTAATCTCCAGGAAAAGCGCTTTTATTCGTACGTCCATTTTAAATATTGGTAACAAAAATTTGAAATCGGATGAGTAGTTTCGGAGATTACCTCCTACAATCAAACTTACAAACTTTACCTCTTTTGAATATTGGGATAGATTTATATAGTTATAAATAATTATATAAATTATTGTATTGTCATGGGTTCTTAACACGTGTGCAAAATTTCAAATTATTAAAAAGTCTGAAAGTGGGTGAAAATTAAATGGAAACATTCCATTAATATCATACGTACATATATATACAAATATGCATACAAGTGAAGAAAAGAACGTTAACAATAAAAAGAGTCTTGATCTTATGTTTACGCATATAGCCCTAGTTGCTGAGCGTTTTATATTTAAAAAAAAAAGTAAAAAGAGTCAGTGAACTTATTTTGTAAGGTTTTTGATAACAGTTGTAACTTTGCAGAAAAACTTTCGAAAAATTGGCCGAACACCAGCAGTAGTGGTAGCCATCATTTTAAGTGTAAAAAATGTGTTTTTCAAAATCCCTGTACTCAACAAAGGTACACAAACCATTCAACAACAATATGTCGGTCAACTAACTATAACCGTTTTTACGTAAATACATTCAAAATGTAAATTTCACAGTTACGTCGCCTATGCAAATCGTTGCACAAATTTATTCATTGATGTTTTTTTAATTATTTATCGATATAGCACAATTATTTATTCACAAAGTTCAACATGCTTTGGGCAAAATTAAGGTCACATCAGAAGATTATTATACATAACTGTGCAACTATGAAGTAGGTAATTTACACATTCGACTTAATCATGGATGACAGATATTTTATTAAAGCTGATTGATTTAATAGTTATGAAATGCTTGCCTCATTTAATCCATCCTTATATGTAAATTTTATATCTAGTATATAAAAAATGTTATTGCTTTAAAAAAATAAATGATGCAATTTTTTTTTCTTTTTTCAGGCTGTGTATATCCCAGTATCCCGATTGAATAAATATATTGATCCATCACAACTACCGGAAAAGTTCGGTGGAAACTACCTCTACAACCATGAAAATTGGTTACAAACCAGGCTTGTACATACATTCAAATTTTATTTTATTATTTTTTAGTTTTCCGAATCTTCAAGTTAAATGTAACTTTTATAGATCAAGTTTATAATTTTTTCCGTGTATAAATTGAGGCAGTTCGTTCATTAAATCGAAATAATACTTACTTCACTCACTTCGCTCGTTCACTCGAATTTATAATTATTTGGAGTCAATTATATTTGTACACGGGTGAAGTCGACCCTATAAATCTAGACCTTCCTCAAGAAATAAGCTATCGAATGATAAAAACCGCATTCAACTCCTCCAGTAGTATAGTACGCGCCACGAATCTAAAAGGCTCGGATGTTAGATGCGAATGCAGGCTTGCGCTTGTACAGTCTGTTGAAAAACTACAAACTCGCAAGTCAACAAAACTAACATAGCAACAGAGATAGCAATAACAACTTGACAATAGCGTACTTGACTGTACTTTAAAGCAGGAAAGCGACAAGTGACAAAGGCAACGAGCGATCACAGCCAATCACCGACGAGCGCACGTTTCGATCAGGTAGCTGGAAGGTGGTGGGAATATCAACGGTTCTAAAATGTGCCTTTGCGGCGTTGGTTGTGACTAACTTCAGAAACTTTTAGATCCGTGGCGCGTACTATAATCGTCTTTTTAGCGGACGCACAGAGAAAGACACACGCGAGCGAAACGCAGTATAATATTTAGGAAAATAAGTTAACATGCGAGTATTTCATATTACAGAAAGTGGAGGAGTTCGTTAAAGACGCCAAAGACGCTTTGCAGGAGCTGGAGCAGTTATGGCATCATCTCGAGAACAATCGATGTTCAGTACGACTCAGCGAAGTCGAAAACACCCTGCGTTCGAGCGCCGACATGAGCGATTCAACTCGCATGCTCGTTCAGAGCGTCGTCGACGCCGGCAAAGAACTCCTGCTTCTGATCGAGCAAGAAAATCGGAACAGGAAACTAGATTCCGAATGTGACGCAATGTCAACGCCTCAGGACATTCTCGATACAATCGAAAAGATCGAAAAATATTTAAAGAGCATCGGACAGAAACAAGTGCAAATCGAAGAAGCCTGGCTCGAAATGGAAAGGAGTTTCGGAGACGCAAAAGAATTGTCCGTTTTGGGTGATGGTGTTGCGAAAGTAACTAACTGGATTTTAGGAGCCGCTGAATTAATGCTGAACTCGCAACAAAAGGTCGGTTTCGATGTTGTTTCGGCTGAAGAGCTTCGAAGAGAACACGAGGCGCTAGAACTGCAGTGTTGGGAAACTTATGGGCAGTACGCCGAATTGTTGTATAAAATTGATAATTTTCCTGCTAGTCCCGAAATGTCGGCGCAACAAAAAGATTTGCTTTCGCAAAGAGATTTCATGAATTTTGTGTGTCGGAGTTTCGCAACACGACTCGAAAGGCGAAGGAATGTGCTGATAACATCGTTAAGATTCTTTCGGCTAGTGTCTGAGTATTTCGATAATACGAGTGAAGTATTCGAAACGTTGGTTATGGGAAATAAGATCGATGATTTTGGTTCTGCTGGACAGAATCTAAGGATGTTACAGGACAGTCAACTTAATTTAGGTAAACAGAGTGATTTTTGAGTCATTTTATAAAACAAAAATGGCGACCCTATTATTTTTGAATTTTAATCGAAAACAATAAAAAATCCCTTGACGTCCTTTTAGGAACACTAAAATTTACTTTAGATTATTTAAAGAAAGGGCAATTATCTTTACTATATTAATCTTGTAATATTATCCCATCATCTGCTAACTGCAAAAAATAAGCGTCTTATATTTTGACAGATGCAGTCGAACGCGAACTAGTCAAAGAGGGCGAGAAGCTCTCAGATATGTTATCGATGCCCGTCAAAGATGCTCTCGGCAGAGACGTGGCCGTCGACTACGAAGAGGACATTGTCAACATCAGAGACATTTTGGACGCAACGACGGCGCGGAAGAACATCTTCACCGATAGTGTCGAGTTACAAAAGTTGACACTGGAACAGGTGACGCACGTTGTGGCCTACGAGAAGGACGCCCAACAAGCCGTGGAATGGCTCGACGATCTGTTCAAGGTCATGTTGACGGAAAGAAGACATGTCGGCTGCCACGTCCAAGAGATACAAGGACAGAAGGATGAGCACACCGCTTTCCAAGAAACTGCTAAGGTGAGCGAAAATCATATATATTAATACGCTAAGGTTTAAGATGTTTGCCTCCCTTTTTAGAAAAAAACCACACAATTTCTCCACATAAATTATATATCATTTTACAAATAATTGCTTGCTCTACTGACAACGACAACTAAAAAATTTATTATTGCTATTGTTTTTGTAAATTAATTAAACTCTGAACAACGTCTGCCATCTGACGGCGTAACGTTAACACTTCGATCTGTCATCTGACCTTCATATTGTAAATACTGCATACTGCCATCTTACGGGCAACGCTGAACAACGCTTTTGCTACTTGCGCCTCTATATGACAATTTTAGTAATATATTTCTTTTACAACAAAAAGAAAAACGTTATAAGCAGTGTGCAAAATTAGAAATGAATTGAATACCTGCAATCATATTTAAAAAATAATTTTGTAAAGTGATAATTATTATATTTATTTAGTGCGAATAATTCGCACAGGTCACGCTAGTATTTCTTAAAGAAATAAAACTGCAAATATTCAAATTCGGTTGATTCTCTTATGTGTGAATTTGGAACGTTTTTGAAATGGCACCAAAAAAAACTGTAAAACTGTTTTACATAACGTTTACTTTTAACAGGGAACGTATAACTTCGGCTGTCAACTGTTAAATGCTGCACTTGCTTTGCGTCAGTCGTGTAAATTATCTATCGACGACAACACGGCGTTGTCATTGAAGCTTCGACAATCCTGGCAACGACTCCAGGACGCATGTCAGGAACAAATGACCAGACTGAGAGTTTCTGCTGTATTCCATAGGTTTGAATTATTAAATTTGTATCTTTAAGGTGTTAATTTGGTTCTACGACGTATTATCCGTGGATACTACATCCGCGACATTATATCCTCGACTTTAAATCCGCATGCAAATATATCCGCGACAATATATCTGCATGCAATTATATCCGCAAAACCTACCGACAACGAAATAGCATACCCGTTTATCGTTCACCCCGGAATGTTTTTTAAAAACTCTACATTTGCCCCTTCCCGTTTCACTGCAAGACAATTCGCATACCCCTTTATCGTTCACCCCGGAATTACAATTCGCATACCCGTTTATCGTTCACCCCGGAATTATTTTTTTAAAAACTCCACATTTGCCCCTTCCCGTTTCACTACGAGACAATTCGCATACCCGTTTATCGATCACCCCGGAATTGTTTTTTTAAAAACTCGACATTTGCCCCTTCCCGTTTCACTGCGAAACAATTCGCATACCCCGAAATTACAATTCGCATACCCGTTTATCGTTCACCCCGGTTTATTCGGATATATTGTCGCAGATATATTTGTAGGCAGATATACTGTCGCGGATATAATGTCCGCGGATCTTATGACGTGTTACCGTTAATTTGTCATTAATAAATCCTACCTGAAAGGGATGCATAACAATGATACAGAGTCGTCGAAATCGACTCAGTGCGATTTATTCTATAGGTTGTAGGTCGTATGTAAACAATATTTATGTTTTTTTTAACGGAAAAAGTAGTATGGGGTTTTTATACATTTGAAACCGTCATAGCTTCCAAACTAATTGAGATACAAATGTGCGCTTAGGCCAAATCGATTCAGCGTACTTTTTTCTATAAGACACGATAATATTAAGCATATCTGAGATATTTATACATTTGTCCAAATATCGTAAATATTTTTCTTGTTTTCATGCGCTTTGCAAATCTGCAACTTCATGAGACCTGTTATATATTAACCAGACTTATGGAAAAAGTCAAGCCGAATCGATTCCGATAATGCGCAATCCCGCATCACTTTTAATTTCAGAGATATGAGCGTTTATTTAAATTATTTGAGAAAAACTTAAAAACGCAAAACTTTTAAACAACTTATGATACAGATGTAGAAATCGATTCAGCGAGATTTTTTCCATAAGAATAACCTCAGTTGTGAGTCGTATGTAAACAATATCTAACAAATTACTTGTTTTTTTTTAAAAACAGAAAAATTGAAAAATTTTTGTAAACTAAATTTGCTCTGTTTCGTTTTATATTATGCATACTTATAGAAAAAGTCATTCTGAATCGATTCCGATTTCCGACCATCCGCAACCTTGTATAGCTTTGTTAGTTTCGGAGATATAGTCAATTTAAAATGTTTAAATTTTTATACATCTTAAACCGTCATAGCGTCCAAACTAATCGAGATACGAATTTGCACTTAGCCGTAATCGATCCAGCATATTTTTTTCTATAAGACACGGCAATATTAAGCATATCTGAGATATTTTAATGTTTTTCCAAATATCGTAAATCGTTTCATGTTTTCATGCGTTTTGCAAATCTGCAACTTTTCAAGACACTAAACGATTTTTGGTCGATTTTATATTAACCGAACTTATAGAAAAAGTCATTTTGAATCGATTCCGACCATCCGCAACCCTGTATCACTTTTAGTTTCAGAGATTTAAGCGTTTATTTATATTATTTGAGAAAAAATTAATAACGCCATAACTTCTAAACGACTAATGATATAGATGTGGGAGTGGTCGAAATCGACTCAGCACGATTTTTTCTATAAGAAGAAGCACAAATTCGAAGATTGCCACCGTTTTTTCGTGTGAAGCCGGACCGGGCCACTAATTCAAGTATAAAGACAGTTAATTAACAACGATCTAGAATTGCTGCTGTAAAAACCAATTTTAATTAAAGTGACTCATATATTTCTCTACATTTTAGAACGGTAGACGAACACTGCAATCAGATAAGAGACCTACGCGACGCTGTAAGTGGAATGCCTCAAGAAGACGTAGCAAAGAAAAGAGCACGCGTTAGAAAATTTCTGGTCAACAGGGAGCGGCTGCTAGTTGAAGTTGGAAGAATGGTTCGATTGGGAAGATTACTAAGAACTAGATTAAGGGAACCTCTTTATGCTGATCATGGGTATGTTTAAAGCTTTTCTACTTGTAAATTAGTTCTTAGATCTTTATATTCTTCATAGATAGATAGAACGATAGATAGTTTATTATGATCTAGGCCTAAGTATAGGTATAAATTCGTCAAACTTACATTAATATATAAACATAATTTAAAAAATTGCCAGGTTATATTAGAATTAGTTAAAATTCAAATCAATTGCGTCATATGTAATCCCTTCCAATGTCCGTACTCAGACAATTTATAGTTTTGATTAGCCAAATATGCTTTTACAGTTTTTTTTAAAGCTGATGATATTTTTAATGTGGTCAGGCAGCGCATTGAATAATATTTTGCCAGAATTATACTGTTATTTATTATAGCAATAATTATTGTAATTATTTAAGTGCAACTTTCGGCCTTGTCTTATAGTATAAGTAAATCTATGATTTGTCAATTACATCATTCAATGTTCATTTGCAGTTTGGCAACATTGATATAGATTTTAGAATGTGATTAGTTGCGGATAGCAAAAAATGTGAGCAAATTTCATTTATTTATCTCAGATTTATTCAGTTTAAAATACTTGGATCAGTCCAGTTTTCAGCAATAATACGGAACTGTTCAATAAACACTTCTAATAGCTAATATGACAATGCTCTAGTTGGCACCGTTTCATCAACGACCTTTTGAACTCGAATCAATCGATCAATTCAGATTATTTTTATTAAGATTAAAATAAAAGTTAAGTTATTAACATAATAATTCAATTATAGTAAAAAAGGGTGGGGTGTTTGATATTAAATGTTACAATTATTTCATCGGTAGCTATTTATAAAATGAAAATACAGCAATTTACTATAATTGAATTATTTTGTTAATAACTTACTTTTTATTTTAATCTTATTCCAAATTGATTAGTCATAATTGATTGTTGGACTTTCTATTGCTGTAACACAGACTCTTTATACTTGAAAACTATTGTCCACTTTTTAGAACGGTTTGCTATTAGTTTTTTTTAAACTATAATTCATTTTGGCTACTGCTCAGCGAGATGATGGACAGCTTACATCATGTATTACAAACAAAATTTCAGTAGTTTTTGAGTAAATTCTAAATAAACAAACTGGTAAACAGTCAGAGAGACATGACTAAACTGTATATCGAAATTCAAATCTTTGATTAACGTCTGAATAGAACTCTTCAAATAAATAAAATTGTCGACCAATTTCTGAAGAAGATCCAAATCCGGATCGAAGCGTCATCTTGTGTTATATTGATTTGTTATTTTTTTATTTTTTGTCAATATATTGGTCTGAAAAAAATTGGTCGACAATTTTATTTATTTGAAAATGTACATCGAAATGTCGTCAAAAACTTAGAATTTTCTATAGCTGTATTGGTATGACGCTATACAATTGACCCTTGTTTTGAACAAGTAAAAAGTGACAATAGTACTATTTTAAAAGGCTAAGAGTTCAAACATACTGAATGAATGGGGAAGTGGAGCGAGTGAAGAAGTGAAAACAGTCTGAGATAAACGTCTCATGTTCTCAAGCCAAAAATATACCACCGGTTTTCTCAACACACCATTACGTCTGTGTGTAGATATTTATAAATCGTTCGGATTGAAACCAAACATATTTCTGACTCTGTCCCACACTTCGTTTAGGTGATTTCGTTTTCTGTTATCATGTTATTTCGCATCATACTGCTAATAACAAGGGTTGTACAATCACAGTTTCAAATCAGATCCGTATTTAGTCACCATAAATCTGCTATTACTTTTTTTTCATTGCAGCATTTACTTGAACACAATCGTTAGATTAAGAATAAAGATAAACAGTGAAATACTTTGTAGAATAATACCCTCGTTCTTAAAAATAAGTATGCACTGATTTGATGAGAACCTAATTTTGTACAAAATTACGGTGTTTTCTCAAAAAAACTGTTTTAGTAACATGTAACGACATCCGATAGAATTTACTCAAAGCTATTAGTTCAGAAGCAAACAAGAAAAAAACTGTTTTAGTACCCAGTAGCGACATCTGATAGAATTCGCCCAAAGCTATTAGTTTAGAAGCTCAAAACTATTAGTTCAGACACCGGGCCGCAAACGAAATACATTTTGCAGAAACCGGGACGAACCGCTAGTAAGATTAAGCCATATCTATGTCCAGTGTCCACGGCGTATAGTGTTCAGGGTCTTTTATGTTTTTAAATCACAACCCTAGACGATAAATAAACACAAACACATAATCCTAACGAATCTTTAACACATCCTCAAGCGTAAAACATACACCGGTAGGTCCCAACAGCGGCGGCCGTGGTGTGGCCAGTTAGTGCCTTAGTGGCCGCCCGACTCGGGCCGGAGTCGCAGCATCCCAAATTATATAACAAGACGTGTGTAATTTAAACGGAGTGTGTTTGTGTTTGGGTCCAGTGACAGCGTCGCGTGACGTCATATAAGACGCCGCTTTATACCGTCCGTAACCGGGTAAAGTCATGTACGTACCATATACACACAACTTTAGTTTTTAATATTTTCTGTATATAATATACGCTTGCAAAAATCCAGTCATAACTATTATAGTGACACTATTGTCATTGAATTAAGTCGCCATGTTTGTGCTAATTCGGATAATCTTGATTCGTTATCTAAATATATAAAAGAAAACAGTGCCTGACTGACTGTCTGGCTGACTGACTGATTGACTGACTGATCTATCAATGCACAGCTCAAACCACTAGACGAATTGGGCTGAAATTTGGCACACATATAGTTATTATGACGTAAGCATTCGCTAAGAATGGATTTTTGAAAATTTTTCACCTTAAAGGTGTAACGGGAGTTCAAAATTTGCATGGAGAAATTATATAAGATAGATGTATCAATTCGAAAATGCGCAGGATTACTCCTGTCAACAAATAAATAAACACGTGTTTCGTGGTTGACTGACTAACTGATCTATCAACGCACAGCTCAAACCACTAGACGAATTGGGCTGAAATTTGGCACATATAGTTATTATGATGTAGGCATCCGCTAAAAACGGATTTTTGAAAATTCAACCCCTAAAAGGGTGTAACGGGGGTTCAAAATTTGCATGAAGAAATCATATAAGATAGATGTATCAATTCGAAAATGCTCAGGAATACTCCTGTCAACAAATAAATAAACACGTGTTTCGTGATTTTTCAAAAACAACTTCTTCAGAGGGTGAAAAGACGTAAATAGTCTAAAAATCACCATGGGTGTAATTTTTAAAGTTGATCACGTGAATGTCATCGATTTGGAAATTTATTAGGGGGATCTACGTTGAGAAAGGAGTAACTATGCTAAATAATGGGAATGCATCCGTGTTTTATCTCAAACGCATGCGGGTAACGGCTAGTTAGTATATACATTTTTTATAGTAATGTCCACGACAGACAGTATTCTTGCCATGTTTATGCTAATACCCATCTCTAATAAGCGTTGAGTCTATTCATTTTTCCTTAATATATTTCAGGAGCCACTAAACCGATTTTACTCAAAAACAAATCATATCTATGATTATACGGTATCTGTGCCACAAGTCAACAATAAGCTCTGTTCCAACCTCTCTGCGAACGGTAACAGAACCGTAACAGTCATGCGCAGTAGCTAAAACAAAACTGTATCGGTTTTGGAACAGGTTTTAGCTACTGAAATTAACTAAAATATTACAACTTTCAAATCACGTTGGGTACGCAAATAATTAATTGTAGTCTTCAATTGATATTTTCATATTCTTAATTTCAGGGCAGCGAATGGCAGCTCCCGACGGATTTTCTTTGATTACTTACCTCCTTTTAATCGGGGGGTTTCAACATTTTATTTAATTCTTTTTCAATTACAACGTTTACATCCGTCGTGGGTTTTTTCAAAATTTTAAATTTAGTGTTTTGTTTTATTTTAAACTTTTTGGAGATTTCTCGCGCTAAGAACCATCGCAGATGAATTACAAATCTTTTACAGAAAACCGCATCTGAATTGATTAAGCCGTTTTCGAGATAAATGGCGACATTCGAGTGCATAAACAAACAAACACACAAACAAACAATCTCTCACCCTAAACGCATATACCTGCTCCGTTCCGTCGTGAGTAAAAATAACTTAATACGATTTTTCTTGTTTTGTTCATAAACGTACCCAAATATTTAGAGCAAGAAATTCAAATAAAGTCAATTTCCGCTAAAACATTTTAAATTTAGTTGTAAATATCTACTTATGTATTATCTGGCGCCCAACCAAATACAAGACTTTAAACTTAGCTTGCACATAAAAAAAAACAGTCCACGAACTATGTTAATCCACGTTTCTTGCATACGATCAAATATCTTCCTGTTTCCCTGTCACAAATCTCATATGAAGAAGAATTTTATGTTGTCATTTATATATGAATCTGTAGAGCGGTTCCCCAATCCCAAAATGGGGGCGCCAAAAATTATCGGAGTGGGAAGGCAAAAAAAATTCAACCATTTCATAATGTATTGGGATTTCACTGTTTTCTTTGTTTTGAAAATATTTTATGCACTCTTACTTTCAAGGCCGTAACTAGCTTTTTGGGGGCCCTGGGCAAACAATATAAAATGCGCAAGTAGCATAACTTCCGTAGTGTGTCCACGAACCAACGCACCCCTTTTTTTCATTATATAAATTTTGTGTCATGTCTCATGATGTTCGTCCGCGCCAATCTCCGTAGCCAGTGATCCAATTTTAATGAAATTTTGTATATGTTTCTTGCTTAGTCCAACTTACACTATAGGATAGTTTTTATTTAATATTTTGTTCAAAACTACGGTGTTTTGTCAAAAAAACTGTTTAGTAACATGTGGCGACATCTGATAGAATTTGCTCAGAGCTATTAGTTCAGAAACAAACAAAAAAACTGTTTTAATATCAAGCAATGACATCTGCTAGAATTTGGTCAAAGCTATTATTTCAGAAGCAAATCTGATAGAATTCACTCAGAGCTATTAGTTCAGAAGCAAATCTGATACAATTTACTCAAAACTATTAGTTCAGACGCCGGACCGCAAACGAAATACATTTTTGCATTTCAGAGATATGAGCGTTTATTTATAATATTTGAGAAAAACTTAATAACGCCATAACTTCTAAATAACGGATGATACAGATGTGAGAGTGTTCGGAATCGATTCAGCACGATTTTTTCTATAAGAAGAAGCATGAATTCGTAGATTGCCACCGTTTTCCGTGCGAAGCCGAACCGGGTCACTAGTTCAAGTTAAAAGACAGTTGATTAACAATTAAAGCTATTAGTTCAGAAACAAACAAAAAAAACTGTTTTAATACCAAGCAGTGACATCTGCTAGAATTTGGTCACAGCTATTATTTCAGAAGCAAATCTGATAGGATTCACTCATAGCTATTAGTTCAGAAGCAATCTGATAGAATTTGCTCAAAACTATTAGTTCAGACGCCGGGCCGCAAACGAAATACATTTTTGCAGTAGGTATTATATCTATCGCACCCGGGTGTAACTGGGCCGGGTCGCTAGTATTTAAATAAAAAAAAAAAACATTTGTAAATCTCCAGTGTTTATTCCCCAAAGCTGACGAACATTGCGCTTAAGTTTTAGAAATTCCAGTACATATGTCGAGACGCCCGTTAATCAAATTGTCATCTTTAAGTAACTGCTCTTCTGCAGTCGTCTTGAGTTATTTCTGGACTGTTTTCACTTCTACCACACCTGTTCGTTTCAAGCACATCAAACATTTATTTTCTCAAAAAAAAATCTTTTAGTTTTGTTAAGAAAAAAAATACAATAGAAGCATCGGAGCACTTTATTTTTATAGCTTGAAGTGTATCAAATAGTACATTTAAAAAGATAAAAGATAATAATATTAAACCACTACTTGTATTTGATTTACGAAGGTTTGCAAATAGAGACAGAAAATGTACGGATCTTGTGAAGCAAATCACTCTATCTTTAACGTTTCAAAGCCATATTGATCATTTTAATATAAGTGTTTGGAATATCTGTATTTTCGTCAAGTAAAATTGGCGGTTTGCCATTATTCAAAAATGTGCTGCGGTTTGTTGCAATAATTTACAGATTCGATGGGGAAGAAATTCGACGGTTTTTTTTAATTTGTCGGAAGAGATAACGTTCACGTCACTGCAATTGTCAAAGTTACAATAGGCAGTGCCGGATTAAGACTCCTTGATGCCCTAAGCATTGCTTGCGTATGGGCCCTCATTTCTAGCAGTAGTCTAAAAAAATTCTAATATTATCTGGTGATGCCCTAAACGCCTAAACAGTTTCTTAATTTGATCTTTTTATTTTAAGACAGAACATACGCAATATTTAAATGTCCATAATACACTGTGTAACAGAAATGGATAACCGATCCGCGTGCGCGATATATTAGGCAAAATCGAATTTATACGGTGTTTATTTCTGTTTTTTATGTATAAAAAACTATTTGCGCGAATTCTGTTATATGAAATCTTTGTAAAATTCTTTCCTCTTTCTGTCGTAAGACAGGTTTCGAACGGATCTGATTTAAATAGAGCAAATTATAAGCGAAAAACTTTTTTGTTTTCAATTTACTCCCCTCTAGGTCCAAAATTCAAAAACTCGGCTCCGTTAGAATCTGTCCCATGCCCTATAAGTGCGCCAAATTTCAACTTTCTATGTCTACGGACAGACATACAATAGGTAATTATATTTGTAGATTTTCGTTACAGATTTTTTTTCACTTTTTTACGCTTTTTTCTTACGTTTTTGTTTCTAGCTCTCTTCATTTATATCTATAACGTTTCATAAGGAACTTCCTTCCAAAAAAACTTTCGCAAATTATTTTAAAATTTGGTTCATAATCTATTTGCAAAGTAGATTTCAAAAAAAAAAAAAAAAAAAATAATACGGGAAGTTTTAGAAGAAAACCTGATCATTTTCGACAAGCGATTTCTTTAAGAAGACAAAATTGTTTTTTCATTAGAAATAGTTTGACGAAGATTCTAGGTCAAGGTGATTTTCTTAATTCACTTGTTTCGTCTATAACGTCGAACTCATTTTCTCGCACAAATAAAGCGGTGTAAGTCAATGACAATCTGTATTTTTAGTAGCGCACAAGATTTTTTTTAAAAAAGATCGCGTAAAAGAATATTTTTATTTTAGTACCTAAATCTAACTTTAAAGGAATTGATGTTTCGGTATAATTCCACGAAAAAATATTTTCAAAGAGAAATAATGATAATAATAAGTGGCAGTTGTTGCATATCAATTCATTACAGCGCACATAATTCTGCCTCCTTTCCGCCCACGCAAGTATAATTAAAACGATACAGACACCAAATTAGAGAGTTCGGTTCACTTGAATCAAAAGCAAAAACACTTGGGTAAAATAAATAAATATATTATCGATATAAATATACTATTATACTGAAAGAGCAAGAAAAATGAATACATTAAGTCGAGTTTTATTACGTCTTCTAAAATTAGTTTTTTTAAAAAGGAGCAATTATTAATCTTATAAAATAATTAATGCCGTTTTTCTAGCTAGTCCATTGAAATGTTACATTTTTTGAGGCTATAAAATTACATTTGTCAGAGGACGCAATTTTATTTTTTAGATATCAAGAAGGGGTTAGTGTAAAGTTAAATTCAAGTTTGTGGGGTCACAACCCTTGTCCCACGGCCGCCATCTTGGAAAAAGGGGTGCAAATGGTTTCCATGGTTTATCTCACAAACTATAGGTCTCACAAAAAAAATTTTTAAACATTTTTTGTAGAAAATATAATTTCCTACAACTTTGGTTCAGTAACTTTTTGTCGTAGTATTCCCAATAGGCTTAATCCACGGTCATTTTTGAAATGACATAATTACTCTGTCCTCGCTTTTTTTGATGGACCAGGCTGCGGCTCAGGATCTTGTATATGAAAGCCAACATTGTATACCTACATTTATAGGATCTTGTTGACCTTGTATAGGTTCTACGACAAAAAGTTACTGAACCAAAGTTGTAGGAAATTATATTTTCTACAAAAAAAGTTTAAAAAAGACCTATAGTTCCTGAGATAAACCATGGAAACCACTTGCACCCCTTTTTCCAAGATGGCGGCCGTGGGACAAGGGTTGTGACCCCACAAACTTGAATTTAACTTTACACTAACCCCTTCTTGATATCTAAAAAATAAAATTGCGTCCTCTGACAAATCTATTTTTAAATGTAACTTTTCAATGGACTAAGCGTTTTTCCTGAGAAGTTATTTTATGAATCTTATAAAATAAAAAAATTCGCGTTTTAGGATAATAATCACCAGAACTTTATAGCACCCCCACAACTGTATATCTCTTTCCCGTCTTCTGGTTTCCTGTATATGTACAGTTCTTTTAATGTAATTTCTACTCTGAATTTGTTATAGATGTGGGTATAAGAATACGAAACATACTAATTGCCGTTAACTATGGTCTTTGTTTTTGCTAAACAATGTAATGTTATAGTTGTAAACTATATCTTATTGAATATGTTTCGAAATATAACCCAGTATACTGGTCAGTGCTGATGACGTCATGAATCCGACGCCATCATTGCACTGATGTGCTACCATATTGTACTGGTGAAACAGATGGACGTAGCATAAACATTTAACCGGACGTGTGTGCATCAGACTTTGTGGATTTTTTTATTTTATTATATTTGCAATAATGGCTTCTCAACAAAGTGAACAATTACTTTTGGTAGACGAGGGAGATAATAATAAGGCAACGCGCTGGCCAGTATATTTCGGAACGAATCAACAGTATGGCGTCGGTTCATGACGTCATTAGCACTGACCTGTATACTGGATTATATAATTTGGGACACAAGAAGACACTGTTATTCCCAGGCAACGTCGGATATACAGTGGACAAAGTTTTGTCCAAGGTGGACACAGTTATGTCAATGGTGGACAGTTATGTTCCCGGGCCGGAATAGTTGATCCCACCCGCTCTTGAACCCAGACCAGGCCTCTAGTAAGTTGATTTACAATCTGTATGACAGGATCTCTAAGTTCTGTGAATCGGCCTGCATATATTAGCATACATTCTGTATACTTTACATTAATGACTGCATCTGCTTGCAAACCGCATTTTTCTGTTGTGGTTCCGTGTACCAATTTTATTGGAAAATTGAACGCTTAGGTATTTATAATATTTGACTCATGCGAAAAAAACACTCAAAATATCATAGTTCATTGCCAAGGTATTGCTGAATATTTTTAGCATTCGGCATTACTTATTAAATGATTACTAAGTGTACTGTGGAAAATTGCACTCGGCATTGTTTCTGAAAATTATAATCATCATTGCTTGTGAACATTTAGTACAATCAATCTGGCGAAAAAAAATCATTTCGTATCAAAAACACCCAAAAAGGTGAAACTTGGTGAGTCGTTAGAGAATGATGAAAAAAAGGTTACCTGGCAATGGCCACCTGGTACCTGTTCAAATACTCAAAAAAAACTCAAAAATATTTTGAAATGCATTTTTCTCGAAAACTATCCATTTTACAGAAAAATTTATTGAACAAAAAATGTAGAGGGCATCGTTATCTACAATTAATGTCATTGGTGCTATGTTGTACAACAAAAAATGTGCGCAGTAGGTGGCGCTAAAGTGCCAAAAAAAGTGTTTTTCCACTTTTTTGCCCTGAAATTTTCATTTTTCAGTTACGATTCAAATGGAAAAATTGTTCCTTTTTATTTTATAAACAACTTTTTTTTCAACATTTTTTTCATACAACTTACTTTTCATGCAACTTATTTTCACTTCAACAAGCTGCAGCTCTGAAACGGTAAGTTGTATGAAAAAAATGTTGAAATAATAGTTGTTTATAAAATAAAATGGAACAATTTTTCTATTTGAATCGTAACTGAAAAATGAAAATTTCAGGGCAAAAAAGTGGAAAAACACTTTTTTTGGCACTTAAGCGTCACCTACTGCGCACATTTTTTGTTGTACAACATAGCACCAATGACATTAATTGTAGATAACAATGCCCTCTACATTTTTTGTTCAATAAATTTTTCTGTAAAATGGATAGTTTTCGAGAAAAATGCATTTCAAAATATTTTTGAGTTTTTTTTGACTATTTGAACAGGTATTTGAACAGGTACCAGGTGGCCATTGCCAGGTAACCTTTTTTTCATCATTCTCTAACGACTCACCAAGTTTCACCTTTTTGGTTGGTTTTGTTGAGGTTTTTGCCAGATTGACTGTACTAATTGTACGTAACGCACTGAACATTATAATATGGATTGCGTTACTCATAAAATCTGGCTGTAATAAGTTGGGTATCTTGATACTTTTAACCGAGCGGAGTGCCGTAGTGGTGAGGGCACTCGGGCATTCGGGAAGTACGGGGTTCGAATCCCGGCGGGGGCAGATGTGACTGGAACTGGAACGGTATAATTCCTGTGCCGGCTGTCCTGTTGAGGTTTTCCATGGTTTCCCTCAATAATTCCAGATAAATATCGAGATGGTTCCTTATTCAAGGCCATGGCCGATTACCTGTCAAACTCCTAGGCTCAAAATTTGCCAAGCTTATCCTAATGTCTTAAAATTCCTTCATTCGTCCATTGCTATTAATTAAGTGGAAGTTCAAAAATGTAGAAAATAACCGGAAGTGCGATAGATGGAAAATAGTAATGGTGTGAATGGCGTTAAAATCGAGAAACGGACGTTAAACGCATTATTATTGAGACAAATTTCGCAAAGTTGAAAGTATTCGCAACAAAACGGCGGTTTTCTTAAATTCAAAGCCTGTTTGGAGGGGTAAAATTTAAATATTGAAATTTGATCCACTCCCGTTATTATATTCGTAACAGAAAAAAACATGGCCATCATTTTCATAGCATACTAGACGAAATCACTGTACATAGTTACTAAATAAAACAAAGTTTTCGGTTGCGTCTGTTTTTCTGTGTGTACACCAGAAAAACACGAGAAAATGACAGGAAACTGCAGCCAAAATTTATTACGCTTGTCTAAAAAATATACCAATTTTTTAAACTCATTTAGCGTGGGAATTCTTGAACAGATTATTTTTAAAATGACGGGCTATGACACTAACATACAAAATATTTATTAAGTTTAGTTTAAAATATTTATAGCATTGCCTCAAAATATTCGTTTTCCGTGATGCAACTTTATACCGACATTATTTTAATTTTATCCACTTATTACTTCTATAGATACAGTGTAAACTCCATTTAACGTCACTCGATATAACGACAAACTTCTTGAAACGTCGAAATTACGTAATTCTGGTTGGTTTACCTTGTTGCTCTAAATAACGACAGACCCACTCTAAATAACGATAACAATACGTCATCATTAAGTAATAAACAGTACTCGCTTGTTATTTTGTTGCTTTGTTGTCGGCATCATGCGTACCGAAGATTCTAAGAAATTCGTTGTTTTATTTGTTGGGATTATCTTTCATATGTTTAGGTCAGTTGCTTTGTGATAGTTGTAAATTTGATATATTATGAGTAAATACATATTAATGTAAAAAAAATATTAATGGATTATTTTTTCTCTCTGTTTAACGACCACTCTCAATAACGCCACAAGGTGCACAGTCCCTATATAGAGTTTGCACCGTATTTCAATATAAGGATACATTCGGATTTTGCTACTCTCAAACGGTGCTAACAAATCGTCCAATAACGCTTGATTTCCCTTAGCTTCGTGTCTTAAGGAAAAAATAACGTTTGTTTTTGTGTGTGATCATCGAGTTCTAACCAGAATTATTATAATTGCAGAATGTCCGACTTGGACGCCGAGAACAGCGTGTCGACGAATCCGGACAATGCAACGGCCGTCGAAGCCATTTCTGAGCGTCTGGCCGAAGTAACCAGTTTGGCTGAACAGCTAGACCATGCTCTGAGAGGCGCACAACAAGACTGCGCCCTAGCGCCGTCATCGAGTCCGTCCATCAAAAAAATATTTGACGGCGCAGTTACAACGTCAACGGCCGAGGTAATTAAGAATCTAATCCGAAACTATTATTTTATCTCAGTTGAAACGCCACGAGTATTTAAGTGACAGAAATATATTTATAACTAAAGGAGCAGAGTTAGGGTTCCGTAGTCGCATGGAAGAAAACAGAACCCTTATAATTTCGCCATGTCCGTCCGTTACCATATCACAGCCTTATAACTCCGCCATATTTCCATCGATTTGGATGAAATTTTACAGGCAGGTGTCTTATGTGAACCGCCGTACAATTATGTAGTGATGTGCCGGATATCCGTATCCGTATCCGCGGATATCCGAGGGAGAAGAAAGATCCGTATCCGTATCCGTTAGTTTTTGTGCGGATCTTTTACGGATCTTTTACCTTATTAATTTTCAATTCATAGATTAAATTTTATATATATAGGTGATTAGGTAATATTAAAAAACTGTTAAATTCCATTCAGATTATATTTTATTTTTTTAAAATCGTATTTGGCACCTTTATTTTGCAAACATTTATCGTAGTGAGTACCATACCAATAGTACATAACTCAATGGTACTAAAAACCATCTTTATAATGAGATATTGCACATCGATCTTTGGAAAGAGACAATCTGTTATGAGAGTTGACTCTTAAAGAGGTCAATAACTTTTTCCCATAACAGATAGTCTCTTTCCAAATGTCGATGTGCAATATTTACCACCGCATACTCTAAGAAAGTAAAGATCAGTATCCGTATCCGCGGATCTTGAAACCAAAAATTCGTATTCAGATCCGCATCCGCGGATATACATTTTTAACGATCCGGCACATCACTACAATTATGTAACTAAATTAATTTAAGGGTAGCTTTCGATACATAGAACTGTGGGGTATAGTTGGACAGGCGTTTTGAAATGCGATAAAAGTTCTTAAGTGACTTTATCTTAGGTGAATATTTCTCGAGATAAAAGCTCCTAAAGTCGTTAAAAACGTGCTTCCTCTTCTAACAATTTTCAAGCCAACTTCCAATATCTTGAGCCGACCTTGAGGATAAATTATACTACTGATTATTCAAAACCGTCGTTTTAAATCGTGACTTTTTTTGCAGGAATGGTATTCAAATCCAAAACCGACTCGACCCGACGATCTCAAATCGGACGAGGAATTTCTAACCGCATCCGAATACACGGCGCAATCCCGTTCGGAGTCATTCCATACGGCTTCCGAATGCGGTCATCTATCACCCTGGTGGGAATTCGACAAGAGCGGATCGGATCGCGAAGATTTGCACAAAGAACGACTTGTGCTCGGCGTGGGTCTACCAGACCTGCCGAATCCGAAGTCTGTGATCAAGCCAAGTCCCGAACCGCCTCCGGGCAAGATCGTCCATGAGGTAACTGAAACGACGCACCTCAAAGTCCAGCATTCTCACACGTTCGGCGTCGCGTCCTTCGTGCTGACCTCGGAAACCGTCAAGGACGGAAAGAGTGTCGTTACCGATATTGGAAGAACGACAACTCAGCATACGGTGCTCGAAAAGAAAAGTTTACAAGAAGGAGCTGTCGGCGGACCGCGAAAAGAAGTGGCTGACGGAAAAGAAACGGTGCTTCCTGTTCTGATCGCAGAACAGGAGCCACTTGATGAGGACTTGTTGAGGAGGATGAAGGAGGTTAGTAGTGAGGACGCTTTGAGTGAAGATGGTAGTGCATGGGGTAAATATTACCATCATTATATTACTAAACAAGCAATGCAAGGATGTTTTTAGTCATAAATTGTGTGTGCTATTTAATTATTACTTAATTTCAACGCTCCTGACTAAAAAATGTTGATTTTAGTCCAAGTTGTGGCCGGACAAACGTCTACTGGAGTGTTGTACAGTAGACTTTTTTGCGGTCAGAGATTGAACCATTTTCTTTGTCAATCAATACATTTTCATAGAGTATTTTTGTTAATATTTACAGTTTATTTCTAGAAAGAATGTGATTTTTTTAAAGATTTTAATAATATTATATTTAAATTCTTTTTTTTTTGTTAAAACTGCAAATTTTATTTACTACGTTGCCATATATTCAAAGCAATGGCACGTCAATCCGGTGTCGGAGAGGCAACCGGATGGCGAGTGGTAATCTGGGCCTATGAGTGGTGCAGAACCCCCTGGTACCGGCCAAAGTGACCCCAAATGGACGGGGGCGGCGATATGGGGGTGGGGCAAAATCGGAAAATGTTTGAAAAGGCAACCGGATAAAAATGCGGTTGCATTGAAGGAAATACCCTAATTATATAATAAATTTTTTTTACCATCCGAACCACGCGGGCCGTTTTTGCACTAGCGAATAAAAAAAAAAATAAAAAAAAAACTGAAAAGGCAACCGCTTCAAAATTAGTGAGCATATTTATTGACACCACCAAACGTTGGAAAAAAATTGCCATCCGATCCTGATGGGCAGTTTTGGAGAAACAACCCCTCAAAGTCGCTGAAAAACCCTTTTTTTCGATTTTTTCAACAATAAGTAAAAAAAACACACTAAATATTGTTCAAATCGGATGGCATTCGAAATTTATACTGTCCTAAGTACAAATAATAGTGTGTATCAATGCCATCCGATTTTGATTAAATTTGCCCCTATTTAGCCACCCCCCAAAACTGATGAAAATAACAATTTTATGCAGCGTATGGCATTATTTTTATTGTTATTGAGTTTTGGGGGTTGGCTAAATAGGGGTAAATTTAATCAAAATCGGATGGCATTGATACACACTATTATTTGTACTTAGGACAGTATAAATTTCGAATGCCATCCGATTTGAACAATATTTAGTGTGTTTTTTTTACTTATTGTTGAAAAAATCGAAAAAAAGGGTTTTTCAGCGACTTTGAGGGGTTGTTTCTCCAAAACTGCCCATCAGGATCGGATGGCAATTTTTTTCCAACGTTTGGTGGTGTCAATAAATATGCTCACTAATTTTGAAGCGGTTGCCTTTTCAGTTTTTTTTTATTTTTTTTTTTATTCGCTAGTGCAAAAACGGCCCGCGTGGTTCGGATGGTAAAAAAAATTTATTATATAATTAGGGTATTTCCTTCAATGCAACCGCATTTTTATCCGGTTGCCTTTTCAAACATTTTCCGATTTTGCCCCACCCCCATATCGCCGCCCCCGTCCATTTGGGGTCACTTTGGCCGGTACCAGGGGGTTCTGCACCACTCATAGGCCCAGATTACCACTCGCCATCCGGTTGCCTCTCCGACACCGGATTGACGTGCCATTGCTTTGAATAATAATATGGTGTAAAGTGTAACGCATTGATGTGCCAGATATATCAGTTCTTACTTCCTGTGTTGCACAATAAAAGGCACGGAAGAAAGTAGAACGGTATTAATGCCATTTGTATCGATGAAATTTTAAAACACGGCTACTTAGTAGATTATAGTTTTTTTTTGCCATTTTATTTGTTAGGTTTTGTTGCTTTATTTATTTGCTTTTGTTTGTAGAAATACGTAACTGTGAAAAATGGGTTACAAAAAAATAAAATATGTCGTAAATGATTTTTTTCAATTAAGAATGATACATACAAAGATATAAATTAAAAATGTATTATGAAATGATATTTTGTCGCTCAAGCTTAAATAAAATTAAGCATTTTTTGAAACCATTTTTCTAATAACCTTTTCGTACAAGTCAAATCTTATACGAATGTGTTATAACAGTAAGGCGAAGTTATAATTAAGTAACAAATGGTTTTAAATTTTTATAAAAATTTAAACTAAACCACTGAACTATGTTTTTAATAAGAATGCTGTAAGTAGATCTTTCAACGTTTGATACTCCATCAACAATAACTTTAAGAACACTGTTTCATGTTTGGCAGTTCTTTGAAGATCCGTTTTCAAAACTTATTATCTTGCTTTTTTATTTTATTTATGAACAATGTTTATATCACAGACATTAGAAGTTATTTCAAAAAAATCAAACTGTTAAATAAAAATTTAAATAATATCAGACCAGGTTACTGTTTGGTTACCTGAATTTTCATAATCTGTACGGTTTCCTGAATTGATTTCAGCAAAAAAAAAAAAAGTAACTGAAACCGAACTGCATTCAGAACGCCAGTGCCGATTCCAATTGGTCAAAAATGTTTTTAAAAATTACAGCTAACATTTTTACGATAATTATCTATATAATAAAAACAGTTCATTTTACACAGATTTATAAGTTTTTGTGGTTAAAATTTATTATTTATTTAATATTTTTAACACTGCTTGAGCAACGTGAATGTTTATAATATTCATATTTTATTGTGTACTAATATTATTTGTTTTATATTTTATTGCATTGTGTTTATTGTTTTTATTTTCCGTTATACATAATTTTATGTTAAATAAGTACTGAAACGATCTTGTTTTGTTTTTGTTTTAATTCCCCATTTTCATATGAATGCCTAAACTTTTTTATTAAAAAAAAGTGAAAATAATTTTTGACGTTCTATAGTCGTTATATTTTTCAAAAGCTTTTGCTGAAATTCGACCCTGTTCAAATTACTGGATTGGTGCTGTATGTATTATACAGTGTAAACTCCATTTAACGCCACTCGATATAACGACAAACTCCTTAAAACGCCGAAATTACTTAACTCTAGTTGGTTTACCTTGTTGATCATACAATGACACACTCTAAATAACGACAACAATACGCCACCATTAAGCAATAAACAGTACTTGTTAGTTATTGTGTTGCTTTGTTGTCAGCATCATGCGTACCTAAGAAACTCGTTCTTTTGTTTGTTGAGATTATCCTTCATATGTTTAGCTCAGCTGCTCATCGATAAGTTATCATATTCATATTATGAGTAAATACATATTATTGTATTTAAAAAAAAATTAATGGATTATTTCTTCTCTCCATTTAACGACAACTCTCAATAATGCCACAAAGCGCACAGTCCCTTGAGTATCGCTATATAGAGTTTACAATGTAATTCAAAAACACGATCAATTTTCAAACGATATTTTTGTTTTACTTTAGAAAACAGAAATCCAAAAGACTTATGATGAGCTATTTCACGTCAATAAACCTTTCGTCAAGGTGATATTTTGATAGTTTATACTTCAATTAAATTTTGATTCTTCTGGCGTTATTTTCAACATTTCTGCAATAATCAAAGTTTTTTTTCAATTTTTTTAATCAGTCAAAATGCCTTCTTAGACAATTTTTTGAAGTAATTTTTCCCAGGAACAGTGAATTTCTGGTCAACATGACAATTAGAAAAACAAATACAGGTAACAGTTCCCGAAGAGATAAAGGCTTAGTTAAATATTTACGAAGCGCCTACCATCACAATAATATTATATCTAATGTAATTTCGGTAATGAACGCTGGAATTCGTGTCTATTCGCTTTGAATAAATAGAATTATTTTAGAATTTCTTCGTCACGTGTGGAAATACATAAGTGTATAGTTCTACCACTTCAATTTAATTTTTTTTTCCATTATGCCAACGTCAACTAACAAACTAGAAACGTATAGCAAGATATCTGTCGACTTATTACAGGAATTTAATTTTGAATAATTTTAAATTTGACATCAAAGATTTAACAACTACGTAAACCACAAATTAAAACGACTTTTTTGTGGAATGCGAAAAGTCTGTTTCCAATGAAGCAATTGCATAAAACATTTTATTACAATCGTTATCTAAAGACTGATAAACACAGCTTTTAAATGGTCATTAGATAATCACAAACAATTTCACGTTCTCGTTACATCAATATACCATCTTAAATCATAATATCAAATAATTTGTCCTACTAAAAATACGTTATCGTTTTGTTTTTTTAAGCTTTTTATTGGACACCAGCTAATTTGTTTCTTTTGTCTAAAACCACAAGGTAAGTAATATTTTATTTAGACTAAATACGATACACAACACCGAAACTAAATGACGCGAATCATCTTAGTTGTCGATGATGTCTATGATAGATCTGTTATCTATGTCTCTACTGAAACTAAATTTCTGAACTCAAAAAAAAAATTAAGTCAATTATGTAAGAGTAAATCGACTGTGGGAAGTGTCCAGTGAAGAGTCTTGCCGGTAGTTCGGCTTTACTGAGAATAAGGAATTCTTTAATCATTTTAGATGATTGCGAGATAAATTTCTTTGAACGCCGGCGTCCTGGAACGAACTTCTAATTTTTGTCCTCCCATTTACGTACCTTCATTTTGAGATGGCTTTTAGAATAGCCACAGAAAGGTTCAGGACCTATAAATCCTTCTTAAGCGAGGGAGTCAGATATTTCGTTGCCTTCGATGTCTTGTATGCCCTGGGTCCCACATTAGGGTAATTCTGTTGTATAAATCCAGTTTATTAACGGTATCTAGACATCCCCAAATCTTGACTCAATTACGTAACAAAAGACAACCTTCTAAAATCCATCTAAAAAAATATTTACGAGTTGACGTCAATCGTATTTTTAAAACATGTGTCTATTAGAAAACTTGGCAGATCACTCTATTCATAAAATAGAATTGCAATTATACACATTAACACCTCCCATTATTATTCCAATTCACTAAAAATAATGTTTTGCCATCATAACTGAACACATTTAATGAAGAATCAAAATGGTGGAAACATGAAATACAATTTAGCAGTTAATTGAAAACAGTACACATTTTGCTAGTTTGTTAAAATTAGCGTCATTACCATTTCTTAGGAATGCAATATTTTATTTGACTTTATTTTGAAAAATCAAAATGACGTACTCGATGATTTTAGTCGTTCTAAAAATCTTGAAAGAAACATTTGGAAAAAGCCTTGTTTTCAGACACTAACTATAAGTACAGTAATTTTTTACTTTTTTGAATACGATAGAATTCAACATGGGTATCGCATCTAGGAACTGCTAATCTTAAAGCAGCTTTTTAACAATATTTTTAAATATCAGCTGGGAAACCTAATTTCTCATTATTTCTGTTTTTATTGTACATAAAATAAAAATACAATTGTAATCCAAAATGAATTATTATTTTTTATGTATAATACTGTCCACAAATTGATAATGGCTTCTTCACCACAGGTGCTACCTTAGAAGGAGCCTATATCTTTCAAATATATTTTCTTTTTTGTTAATAAATGTACAGCTATTGTAATTTTGAAAGAAATATGTAAATTTCATTTCATTTCAAGATTAAAAAGTAGGAGCCATATTTTAAGTGCTAATTGAAAACATAACATTTGTGCTTCTGTTTTTATGCTTTTTCCACGGATGGTATCGTTTTTCAAAACATCAATTAAAACAAAACTTCAATATCGCCATTTTAAAATGTTGGCACTTTATGTCAAGGCAATATTTGCTAGGCTTTCTACAAAGCATATCATATTATGTGTGCACATATGTTACGTCATCGGCTCGCGCGTACTGTTTAATCAACACGGTACGACTATACAAACCGCGAGTGTTACCTCTCGCGATGTGTTCAGATGTTGCCTAACTGGTCGCGGCGTCAGACGTAGAGGTCTGAGACTTCGCCCCACGTCAGTCCAACTTCGGCCCAAGCGGCGATCGGCCGCATTCAAAATACACAACTACTGCACAATAAACAATAATATAATCGAACAATCCGCGCGGTTAAACACACAAAACAAAAGATCGCAGCGCGAAACAATCGAATAAAATAAGCGAACGTCGCGTAAAACAAAAGAGAGATGATTGTTGTGACAAAAGAGTGAACTGCACGTGGTGGTGACAAGTGAATATATAGTTTTGTTGACACGGGCGTTTGTTACTGTTGTTTTTATTGTGGTGTGATTTGTTTTGTTTTAACCAACGATGGTCGACACAGATGTGGAACAGGCGGCGGGAGGCGACGCGACGCCGGCACCTGCTACGTCATCGGCGTCTTCAGCGCCGACTACGACGATTAGCACTATTGCTGTACAGAGCGGAAAAACTAGGATTGTCATTGCCTTGTTACATGTATGTATCTTATTAGGACAGCGGTTAAATGTTAATTTTATTCGAAGCATAAACAGAAATTTTAGTTAAAGAAATTGATCATTCAATGAACTATTTTGAAGATCGGACGCCTAAAGTGCAAACTTGAATAAACTGACCAACTCGGATCGCGAAATGCTTTTCAATATTCTTTTAATTTTGTAATAGATTAAAATCAATCCTAATATTACATAAAACAATAAAGGGACCTCAGTCTTTAATGGACTATTCATAATTCTTGTGATTTAGATAATTTTGGATGAAGTCTAAACGGGGAAACTTGAATAAACTGACCAACTCGGATCGCGAAATGCTTTTCAATATTCTTTTAATTTTGTAATAGATTAAAATCAATCCTAATATTACATAAAACAATAAAGGGACCTCAGTCTTTAATGGACTATTCATAATTCTTGTGATTTAGATAATTTTGGATGAAGTCTAAACGGGGAAACTTGAATAAACTGACCAACTCGGATCGCGAAAGGCTTTTCAATATTCTTTTAATTTTTAACAGATTAAAATCAATCCTAATATTACATAAAACAATAAAGGGACCTCAGTCTTTAATGGACTATTCGTAATTCTTGTGATTTAGAATATTTTGGATGAAGTCTAGCCGGGGAAACGTTTTGATTTTTGTAGCAACGTCTTGCGAGAAAAACTGATAAACCAAACTTAAATATAGGGTAGTTATTATTTGACTACGCTATAAGAAATGAATGAATGTTTTTAGGCATTTTGCTAAACATGATCGAAATTTTTTTGCTATTTGTCCCGCCATAACTCCTAAACCCATGATCCGATTTCAATAAAATTTCGTACACACAACTCTTCAACTCGATGAATATGTTACACATTTGTACCTTTTTACCACTCAAGTAGAGATACAAGAAATAAAATCAAGTTTCTGATTCTTAATTCATTTAGAACGAAAAGATACTTTATTTAAAAAAAGACACTGTATTCTACACTTGCAGAAGTGAAACTTCTAGGCGCGTCGACTATAGACACACGCGCACACACATCTCAAAAAACGACGCCTCTCAACTAAAAATCCACTCGAGAAACTCTCTCCCTGCGAGACACAACTTTAACATCGCTGTTGGTTTGATTATATGAAATTAACAGACTATTAAAATTTAAAAAAAATAAATATAGGTGGATAGTTGAAAAAAAAACAAAAAAATCATGGCGCCAACCGTCGGAATCGAACCTACTACCTTCTGTGTACGAAGCAGTCGCTATATGTTTCAGTTACCGTACCTTATTGCAGTTTTTATTATATAGGCTATATCAAAGTATCGGCTATTTAGAATTTTCATGAATCTACTTGGTTCGCTAGACCCTTTTTGCAGCGTTTCGTAACACTTTTTTGGTTTCACTTTCAATCGCATGAATCGAACTTACCCTACCGTGCGTAAAGAAGTTTCACTTCAAAATAAAGCTACCTGAGTCACTCTAATCTAATTTACATTTGATAGCAAAATATCTACGAAATATTTTACAGGTATTTTATAAGGAAATGAGCGAAAGCACACAATTAGATAGGAACGCATGCCAATGTCACGCAAAATTATTTTTAGACAAACTAACTGGTTTCATCATAACGACATTTGTACACAAATTAAAAAAATACTCTCCTCTTTACATACCCATAAATCTCAGGTACTCCCCAAAAATGGATCGATCCTTAAGTGCTACATTTTTATTTTAATTCAAGTACCTAAATTATATTTTAATGTATTCTGTGTATCTATGTACATATTATGTTAAATTAATAAACAGTGCTTTTCTCTGTATAAGTATATAAAATTTGTTTTGGTACTCTGAAGACAGAAAAAAATGTTTCAAACTGTGATAAATTCAAATAAAGTAAAATGTAGATTTTTTTTTTATTTTTTATTTCCATGTTTCATAAATAAATGGAAGTATGATGCAAAAATCATGAGATAAGGTCGGATTTTTATTGTAGTATATCCTTAACGTGACCATACGTCTCGCTTATAAGCTAAGTGTCCCGCTTTGACAAAACAAAAAGCAGCAAGCAAGTCTTGTCGGCCGCAACTCGCAAGTGCAAAGTCAATGTTACCTGGTATCTTAAAAATCGGCACCTAAATAAAGCGATAGATTAAGAAAATAACGGTAGATTCAAAAAGTATATAAATAACTTTTAACGCTTGCACAAATTTGTTGCTTATAGTCAGTGTTGACAGGTCCTGATTCAGTCTCACTACCAAAGTCTTCATACAATGCTGATATGTCATTTCAATTAACAATAATAATTTAAGGGTGTCCCGCTCTGAAGAAATAAATAAATTGTTCTTATTTACATTTTTGATCATTTCACATTTCATAATTATATTATAGACATGTGTTTTATTTTTAATACAATAACAATTTAAGAGTGTCCCGCTCTGAGGAAAAAAATAAATGGCCACGTTAAGTATCCTTAAAAATGCAAAGAAAACTACTTTTCTGTATGGCGTTTGTTCAAATTATTATAAAGTTCACAATACCTTCGGCAAGAATACGCCAATTCGATTTTTTAGTGTTTGTCCAAAATACCGCGCACACTTATCGAGCATAAACTTGCACGACCAGCCCAGCATAAAGCTGTAACCTGCACGATGTCGCACACTAAACCGCTATAAATCATCACAAACCAGCAAATTTTAGTGCAGTTTCGTCATTTGCTGTAGACATTTTGCAGTTTTCAAGTAGTTTTATCAATGCAAGTTAATTAATGAAAACGACATGTCACTCGCACACGGTTAGATAGAAATTGCAGGCAATGGACTAATTGTGGTTGCTGGTTGCTGGTGCTGGTCTAGTGTGCGCTACTCCGTTAAACAACGTGGGTACCGTCACGAACGAGTTTTTTGTTCCGTGGTGTGTAGATTGTCCAGGGTCAAGCTTGACAAATCTGCGAGATATTTTAGGATTCCAGAACTATTGATTTTGGTGCCAATTGGATCAATGGTTATGAAAATATATAATTTGTCGTTATTAACGTGTGAGGGTTTTCTGACAGATTTCACTAAAATTTTTCAAATTAAAACTATTTTTAGAACGATTTTGGGACATGGAAGTGATGTATGATTCTCTAATCTCCATATTGATTTTTAAATAAAAGTATTTTCAATTTAAACACACTTTACATAAGATATGATAAAGCAATGTGAAATTTGATTCTAAATAGATTTTCTGCTTCTAAAATTTGCTCTAAAATCCAAGAGAGTTAGGAAACTGACATAGCAAAAAAAAAACTGCTTACAGTTACTAAATATCAAGCATCCTGTATAATTTTTACAATCAGACGAACAATCTGATATTTTTAAATGAAGAACTCACTAACAGTAAACTAATCAGTGATGCAAAATAGTATATCTTTTAACACAAATATTTTCTTGCGTTTCTGTAATTACCTGTTGCTTACCGAACAACGTTATCGAATAAGCTATATCTGAATCTGTTTTAGTCTCATACTTAAATTGGAATATTTGCTCATCTCGCTTTTAATGAAATTATTCAATTAACGTCGAATTTCAAAATTTTATCAAACGAAATTGTTGTACATATTTTTAGTCGCATTTTCTAGGGGAAACGACACTCCTAAGAACCAAGATTAAGAGCCTTTGATCTAAATCTATAATAATATTATAAAGACTTAAGTCTTGCAAGTTTGGATGTAAGAGGTAATCTCTGAAACTACTCACCCGATTTCAAAAATGTTTTCACCAATATTTAGAATGGACCTTCAGGATGGACATTAGATTAGAAGGTAACTTCCGAAACTACCCATTCGATTTCAAAAATTTTCCATCAATATTTAGAATGGATCTTTAAGATGGACATTGCTATAGGTACTATTATCGCTTTAAAATAAAAGCGATTTTCGTGGAAACAGTTTTGCAACGTAGTCGACGAAAAAACGGTGGCAACCTACAAATTCGGACGACGTCGGACCGGGCCGCTAGTAGTTTTCATTATTAATTACATTAAATTTCAAAATGTCATCGCTAGAATTTGTAATAATTTTTTTGAGAAGCATCTCGTCAGGGAAGCATACCCCTAGGAGTAAATACAGCTGATCTAAATTGGCAGATGGTAGATTTTCACTCTTGGGACTATATAATATACATATAATAATAATATTACTATATTGTTTACAAATGTGTTATAAAAAAAACATCTGACAATATGATAATTCTTTTAATTTATTACTTTCTCTTTGTTTGGCTCAAACGCAATACTTTCTGATTAATGATTACCTACTAATTTTAAACAAACACGTGTAGGTGCATTTAAATGAAGACACTTTACGCATAACATCAAAGTGAGGAATCGAAGCTGTGACAGCTGGAATACCAATTGAAAATCATCCTCTTGACCTTATTTTTCACCACCATTCTTAAGTTATTACATGTAAATATAAACTTAAGCTTCGTTAACGTTACTTTTTTCTATTAGGTAGTCCTACAGCTTCAATGTCTCTACCGGTACAGAAAAACTTTTTTTTGTTGCGATTCCTTCTGAAAGCTATGAACTTCTAAAAGCGATAAATTATAATAAAATAACTACCCAGTTTTATAAAAAAATGCTCTAATTATCGTTTCATTATTTTTGTTTTTTCAATAAGGAATACTTAAACATCAGTTTCTTAGATGTTTTGAAATCGAAACACGTCGAAGTAAAAATATTTTTATTACGTTTAAACTATTCGAAATAAAATAATAACAAAAAAATAGCAGACCCTGTAAAAACTAATGTTATTTACAGAAAATGCAGTTATTGCGCAGTGTGCGAAATTTGAGAATTCTTTATTTTATTAATCCCGGCATAAAGTTTCTCTGGCGTTCATCCCATAAACAAAAAACAGCTGTTTTCGTATATTAGTCAGAACTGCCCCAGATTGCTCACAGACACATAAAAATGTTTGCAGAATTTAAATTTAAACATTTTGTTTAGGATCAGTACGTATTATCATTCAGCGTGATTCAGAAATTAGCTATATAAAGTTTTTTAATACGCAACCTAACAGAAAAACTGGGGTACTGCACCAATATTCGTTAAGATTAAGTTTAAAGATTAAAACGAATAACGGAGGTCCTAAATTGACCAAAAAAAACAAATACACCACATCCTACAGGGATTTTTGGCAAAAAAAAAACGGAACCTTTATAATTATGTCATGTCCGTCCGTATGTCACAGCCTTATAACTCCGCCATCTTTCCGTCATTTCTTACGTTTATGATACCATATTTAAGAGCAGAATACACAAAGGTATTATTATTAATTTTGATCAGGGCCAGATTAACCCTGTTCGGGCCCCTAAGCAATGCAATCTAGTATTTTCAAGTTGATGAAGGAATATGAGTAACTTCCAGATGATCGTCTCCAGGCATCCTGTTACTTCAATGTCTTATGTGATATTGTAACAACATGATTACTTTGACTTGATGCTGCAGCATCGCCTTACCTGACTCGTTAGCTTTATTGAAATGGTCTTAATGAATAGGTTATAGATAATTGATGATCCAGGTTTTTTGATGGGTCAGGAAAGAGAAATGAGACGTGACGTAGTTATTTTAAATTTTATCTTGTTAGGTATGCATGAAGTATTTCATCAATTGACATGCGTCGAAAAAAAGTATAATACTGTTGGGAAATTTAATACAAATTTCCAAATAAAATTTTCCTTAAATGAAAAGTTTTGTTTTCTTGGTGCGTGCACGGCCCCTAGTCGATGCGGAGCCCCTAGGCAGTTGCCTACTATATGCCTAATGATTAATCCGGCACTGATTTTGATTGATCAAAGAAGTTCGTAGGTGACTAATTTGTCACTTAGGTGAATATTTCCCAAGATTCAAAATAAGTGTTGCGCAACTCAATTATGTTATACAACTGCGTTCTTCTTGAATGATTTACATTGATTGACCGTTAACATCTACTGATGGCTTCTTTAATTAACACTGCCGACACAATACCACATCTCAGCAGGTCGTGGGCGTAACGTAAATGACTAGATATTTTCATGGCTGCTTGGTATTGCAATCCAAACGATAGAATTTTTATATTTGCTGTTGTTTTTCAATGCTCCAGCCCTTCAATATTTTAATTATTAACTATTATTTTAATTATTTTAAGGAGTTTCGGCATCTAGTACCGAATTCACTTTTTTTTGAGTAAACTTTTGATATTTTTGGGTAGAACCTAGGAGCTTAGGGTCTGTAAAAGTATTAACAAAATTTCTAATAAAGTTATTCAATAAACACTTCTTATGGACACATGTCTATTTGTTTTCTTTAAAAAAATTCTAGTTAATAAAATATTTAAAAAAAAGAGAATATCATATATGAAAGAATTCCTTGTCTTTGATGAAAATGTTTATTTAAATTTCAGCACTGTAAAACGAAAAAGAAAAGTTTCACCATGGCAGAGTCGTTCAACCCGACCCAAATATGTCTCGGACACGTACAGACATACAAGAAAGTTGCCATTAAAAGTTTCATTAAAATCTTATACACCATCGCTTAAAAAGCATTCGATGAATACTAAAAATTATAGGGCTTGGCATTTTGAAAATTTTATAATACATCTGCTTAGAGTTTTTGAGAGACTCAAGACATTAAAACTATAGAAGTAAAATCGTTTAATCATAAAAACTTGAAATTTTTGCTAAAGTGCAATTTATTATAAAAATAAATATGCTTATGAAGTAAAAAATTGAGCCTTTTATCTGAAATATTTGAAATAAAAGCTAAAGTGAAATTTATAAAAAAAAAAAAATAAATATGATGATGCATAAATTTAACAGTTAAAGTAGTGTTGATCCAATAGAATATTAAGATGAAGGAAGGTTTGGTTGAGGATCATAAAATAAGCTTTACCAGTGTTTCGCTAGTGTAGTGGTAAATTGTTTAGAACAATTTACCACTACTTGACCAGCTTGAGGCCCTGAAGATAAAAATAAATTTTTCGAAACGTTGGCCACTAGCGAAACACTGGTAAAGCTTATTTTATGATCCTCAACCAAACCTTCCTTCATCATAAATTTAACCTTTTATCTGCAGTTTTAGAACCCGAAATATTTACCACAAATCTTTGTAAACACATTACTTTTGTACGAGTACATCCAACGGAAAAAATTACGTCTATGACTCTATACGTTGGGATATAAACCTGAATTTTTAAATTTTGAGGCAGATTTGCAATCTATTATATCACGGTGGCACGCCTAATTTATTTTTATTTTATGTATAACTAACGTATTTATTTTTCATTACATTTTAAATCCATTGACAGGATGTAACTTTTTCCTTTATTTTCGAACTAGTCGTTTGGTCCGGCTTCGCCCGAATGTGTTGATTGCCACCGTTTTTTTGTCGACTTACGTTGCAAAATTGGTCTCCACGAAAATAACTTTTATTTTAACGCGACAACAGCATCCTGAAGGTTCGTTATAAATAGTGGTGAAAAATTTTTTCAAATAGGTGCAGTGATTCCGAAGATAACCCTCCATATTTTGCACAAAATTCGCACTCTTTATAATGTTAGTTTAGGTTGGCCTTTGACATACACTATTAGCCACTTTTTTTCTTTATTGAGTTTTAAAAATATTATTGATGAGAAAACGAAATTTAAAAAAGACTAACCATATCCAAAACATTTTTTCGCCCTACCGATTCACATACTACGGCAACTTTACCCTAAGTACTTATGCACAATATACGTAAACCAGTCTAAATTTATCCTCGATAGTTTATTATTTGTGGCTGGACATGAAACATATCGTTGCCGCCTCGATTCTTCAAGAGCTTCGCGATTATTTTTTTCCAATCTTATTACTCACATACATAAATATATACCGTACAGCAGAATTAATTGATTTCTGATGTTATACGTGCAGACAAATGAGGCTATTTGCCTCGATTTATTTATATTATTAATTGCCGTGTTTGCAAGAAAACGAAAAAATACTGTTAAACCTTATATTTATCTAAATAGCTCACATCAATTACTGCAGGATGCAATAAAAAAATGCAGTGAGGTTAATAATTTTGTTATTACTTACCAAAAATCAATAGAAATCATTTTCTGCAGGTTCTGCATAATCTGTAAAAAAATGAATGTCGATTTAAAAAAAAAATATAATCATCTTAGAATTAACACTCGAGATACAAAATGATTAAAAAATAGATTGTTGTTTACATTAATTGTCTAATTTAAATGTAGAATCGATATAGGTACAAATTTTCAGTCTCTGGAACCAAACTTTACATTAATTGTAAATATTAGTATTTTATTTTGTTGTACCGTATGTCCCTGAATTAAGTCCTCAACCTTAAGTTTTTTTAACAAAACAGCCGGTGGATAGGTGACAGCATAAAAACTAATTGTTATTAAATAAGGTATAGGCCAGTGATGGCAAACCTTTTTGAGAAGTGGGTCAAATATTGTTAATTATTTTTTTTTAGTACTAGCTCGTGGGTCACTAAGTCAGTGGCGTTACTTGTATATGGAGACGGGGGATGGTTTTTTTTTTTTTTAAAGAACCCCCCTTGGCTTCGGGGGATGGTTTAATACTATCATTTTTAGTTCGAAATTTTTTTTGAACGACACACGACGTTTTACGGCCATGCTGGATTCAGTGTGTTTTTTCTATAAGCGTGATGTATTTGCCGAAAGTTTTCGGTTTTCGTCAAAAATGGCATTTTTGTAAAGGGTTAGGCCTTGAAAAAATTGCAAAAATCGAATTCATTAATATACTTTTGAAATTTTGAATGCTTATAGAAAAAATTACGTTGAATTCAATGAGCGTAAGCAAACGTCTGTCTTTTAGTTTGGAAACTGCGACCATTCGGAGGTTTTTTCAGAAAACTATAAACGCAAATAACCAAAAGACATACAGACGTTTGCTCGTTGGATTCAGCGTGTTTTTTATATAAGCATGATGATTTTGCCAAAGTTCCGAAAGATTTCGGTGCTCGTCAGAAATGGCATTTTTGTAAAGGGGTATGCCTTGAAAAAATTGCAAAAATCTAATTCTTTAATATACTTTTGAAATTTAGAAAGCTTACAAAAAACAGTAACAGCTCTTTGTAATGCAGTGTAAGCAGCAAGTCTTTAAGAGCGACGGTGGTTCAGTGGTAGTACGCTCGTCTGCCACGCGGGCGCCCTGTGATCGAATTTTTTGTTTTTAGAATTGCAAATAACTTGATTAATTTTTTTTAAAATGACTCACTTATCAAAACTTTTGATGTTTCCCGTTAGCCAGAATCTTGTTTGACGCGAAAAAAGATTGCATAGCACAAGTAAAGAAAAAATCCGAAAATCAGAAATTTCAGATTTTATATACCTATAGAATGATTACATGACAAATTTAATTTTTATGAAATAACGGGACAGAACACTCAGGGCTAAAGTTCTACTTGCACTTGTCCGTCTTTTTTTTAGTATTATTGACTGTTCTCTTGTATGATATAAAAAATGAGTTTATGGTTTATCAGCATTTACGTACTAAATAAAAATTATTAACCGTGAATAAAACTAAAGTAAGAGTTCAATTTAAAAACTAATTATTCCCCGTGTATGTAATTTAGCAACCAAATATTATACTAACTGTAAAAATAGCAATTATCTCAGCAATTAATATCAAATTCAAATCCACAGTCAATTAGCATACGACGCATAGATTAAAATTAAAAAAAATAGTAGTTCAATTCAGTGGTTGTCAAAATGTTAACGTATACGTACATAGTGCAAAAAGAAAATTTCTGCTACTCAATCAGCGATAGCATACGGCATAATCCAAATGAGATATCAATAGTTTTTGGCGAATCTTGCTATCCAGATAAAAAATCCTCGGAAAAGTATTTACATAAGAGTTACGAAATTTCTCGGCTCGAAGTTCCCGAACTAAGTTTACGAAAAATCACAAATTTCAATCGTAAAGATGTTCGAACCGTACTTTTCCTCATAATAGACCGCTGTCAATGAGAGCACTTGTCAATTTGCAAATTAAGTTTGTGCGTTTGTGTTCGAACACCTAACACATGTTAACGTTCACAATGCGTGTAATATTTACACGCACGCATTGAATGTTCACGCAGTAGACAGCAGAGGTTGTTGTGGGGCGCAGACCGCGTTACCCCAGCCGTCCGGAACGCCCTGTCGCAGGTGACTTCACACAGATATAACATTTGTTAGATGATCAACAAGCATGATAATCACAACTAATACTAAATACTTCTATTTGATTAGACGTTTTTAATTTAAAACGGCTAACCGATCGGTGTAGCGTAGTGTTGAGAGCACTAGACTTGCATTTGAGAGGTACCGGGTTCGAATCCCGGCGGGGGCAGAAATGGCTGGGACTTTTCCCTGCCGTCTCTCGCTGAGAAATGGTAATTCCTGTACCGGCCATCTTGTTGAGGTTTTCCATGGTTTCCCTCAATAATTCTAGATAAATATCGAGATGGTTCCTTATTCAGGGCTATGGCCGATTACCTGCCAAACTCCTGTGCTCCAAATTTGCCTGCCTTATCCTAATATCCTAAAATTTCTTCATTCGCCCATTGCTATTAATTAGCTGATATTTAAAAATGTAGAAAATAACGGGAAGTGTGATAGATGGAAAATAGTAATGGTGCAAATAATAATAATATATTTATTTGTGGTGCCAATAAAGGCAGAGGGTACAAATCGTCATTGTGTAGTAGGTCTATCAAGGAATCATTCATAACTTAAAAAATCATCCAGATAAAAAGGATTTGTTAGTAGAAATTCTTTTAGGTATTTTTTAAATTTTAACAGTTTATCGGACTTTTTAATGTTTCGAGAAAGTTTATTAAAAACAGTAACGCCTAGACTATTTGAGGATTTTATGGAAACATTTAAACGGTTAAAAGGTACTCTAAGTTCAGATTTTGATCTAGTATTTGAGTTATGAAATTCTGAGTTCTTGATGAACCTACCAAGGTTCTTAAATACATATACTGATAGTTCGTAAATGTCTAATGTGAGAATTCGGTATTTTTTAAATAAATCTCTGCAATTTGTTCGCTGTGACATACCAGCAATATGAGAATTTTCTTTTGACATATAAATACACTATTTGCTTGAGAAGACATACCTCAAAATCAAATAGTGTCCTATTTTAATCTTGAATATAGAATTGTGCATAATAAATGTTTAATAACTGATGTTGAGTTAAAAGTTTTAAATTAATAAACATATAATGATAACTACAGAGTTTAGAGGTCAAGTATTTGCAGTGATTTTTGAAGTTTAGATGTTGATCAACATTTAGGCCCAAAAATTTAGTAGATTAAATTCTTGAAATGATGCTTTCATTAATTTTTGTATTAATGTCTAGATTTCCTTTATGCTGGTAGTTATGAAAACGAATGTACTTAGTTAGTTTTCTCGCTATTCAAATATTGCGAGTTGGTTTTGAATCACTCAAAGAGTTTAAATAGATTATCATTACATTTTTGTTCTAAAGTTTTAGAAGACTTGTCAGATATAATCAGTGAGGTGTCATCCGCGAGCAAGGTGACAGAGATTCCATCCTGTAGATACAGTTCTAGATTGTTAACATACAATATAAATAAAACAGGGCCCAAGACGGAACCCTGTGGAACACCTATATTTATGTTTATTTTATCTGACGAGATACTGCCATTCGCATTCTTACACCTTAATTTGCATACTGATGGCGATTTTTTAACAAGCGTTCCAGCCATTTTAGTGGAATTCCACGTATTCCGTACTGATATAATTTATGGATCAAACTGTCGATATTAACACAGTCAAATGTCCTACTGGCGTCTGTTACGACATAAAGTCGAGAAACGGACGTTCAACGCATTATTATTATATTTCTATTTGACCGAGCTACTCCTGCAAAGGCTGCTTTTGTTTTACAAACACACGCTCTGTTTCATTATTGCACGGTTACATTTCTACCGGTGTATGTATGTACGCAAGCATGCCCAGTACAATGCAAAAGGTGCATGAACCCACTGTGAATAGATTTCATACCAGGCAATATCATTACACTAAAGCCGTGACTGGATCATTATTACCAGTGTCGTAACTTTTTAGGCCTACCGCACATGACAGACAATTGATGGCAAATAACATTGTCGGTCAAGATACCGCATACGACTGACAGTCTGACAGACATCTGAACCCCATTCCTGATCACTTTTGTGGACCGGTGGGCTGCCAACAAAGAAAATGTCTATCGGTACAGTTTCAAAGATTAGGTTGTTTAACTTTAAGAGAAAAAATCTGACGCAAGCATTGTAGTGAGAGATCCGGTATTAGAAATATATAGGTACCCTCATCTGTTATTTGATGATGACAAAAATTATATGTTAGATAATATATTCATTGATAAATCGCACATGGGTTGCCTAGCTAAATCGTGTACCGATGGTGTTAAATTAAATAAATTCTAATTAACTTTTTTGGATCAACTTCCCCGATTTGTTAGTCATAAAAATCGAGCCTAAGATGACAGAATATGACACAAATAAAATGTTAACAAAACAAATAAATTCAAAGTACACACAACACAACTATTTACAAGAAAGTTAATTAGAATTTATTTAATTTAATAGCATCAGTGCGCGATTTAACTAGGCAACCCATGTGCGATTTATCAATGTATGTATTATCTAACATATTATAATCTTTGTCAAATAACAAATGAGGGTACATATTTCTAATGTCGGATCTTAGACTAACAGTACAAATGCGAAAACATTTTGCAAAAGTCTAATTTGCAATTCTTCTATCATTTAAACTCAGTACTTACTTTCTACTTAATGCAAATTGGACTCGTTCATTCATCAATATACAATAAGTAGTAAGTAGAAATATTCATTGCCATTTTCTTACAAGAACCGTAATCAGCGTTTATCTTTTTTCGATAAGTAGGTATAAATAAAGTATATTTTGTGCTATTAACATACATATTTATTATAAATAAACAGCGCAATTTGTTATATTTACACTTACAAATCTAGTGTCATCAAATGATAAACGTTTTAAAAATACATTTACAGAAATAATTTGACTAGTTAACCTTTTGAACTTTTCGACGATTCCGAATATTTTTTTGTTAATTAGCATAGTTCAACAGTGCAGAAAAATAGTATGAAGTATAGAAAGTTCAATTATTTTATTTCTTTGCATATATAAATTTCATGTTCCAAAAATTGTGATTGTCCCGCGAGCAGTGCTGGATTAACCTATAAGCAAAATAAGCAATTGCTTAGGGAATCACGTCTCAAGAGGCACCAAAAATTAAAACTCAGAAATGAAAAGTACCTCACTAGACCATGTCAACATTTTTTTTTCTTTTTGTTATGTTCTCAAAAATTTGGTCCAGTTACTGATATAACACTGTCTTAGGAAGTACAGAAGTTAAAAATTATATTTTTTTTTGGAAAATTAAAACGATTTTTTTAACTTTAAAGTTTTGTAACTTTTTTCAATTAATTGTATAAAAATTCCTAAGGACTGATTTTGTAGACAGTCAAATTTTAATGAGAGCATTGTTTGCAAAATTCAATTATTTCCCTAAAATTCTATCCTTTTTAACTTTTTTCTATCAATTTTAAACTTATGACATTCACAATTTGAAAAAAAAATGTATACACTTAACATGACAGATAATATTAGAATTAGACAGCTGCTAGAGATGAGGGCTCATAGACAAGAAATGCTTAGGGCATCAAGGAGTCTTAATCCGGCTAAATATAAATAAAAAAATCGTATCTTGAACCAATAAGATTTAGTCGAATCATTGGAGGCTCGTCTAGCGAAATTAAGTCATTATAATGATAGCCCAGTCATTCTTAATTTGCTAAAAGATAGTTTATCATAAATGATGAGGATTGGGCAGAAGAAAATCACAACTTTAACCAGACTACGGCGAAGCCAACAAGATGGTTATATTTTTCGGATAGTCTATACTCTATAGGTATGTAGGTTTTCTGATAATACTGCTACATAATGTTTTTTTGCAAGAGGCGAATTTAAATTTTACACATTAATAATGTTCATTTCAATGAAGAAAAAAAACTTTAATGTAATAAACCCAACCAGACAAACTTATTCAAACATTTTTTGTCTACAGTACAACAATTATAAATAATATACACGTATGTAAACAATGCGTATACAATTTATTTTCGGTAAATCGAAATAAATAACGGATTTAGTTTCACACAAGTTTTGGGTCAAAGGTCAAATGCAGGGTCAACGCATTGTATCGTAATGGCTGTTAAGGTCAGAACGTATAACACTTTTAATCGGTACTAAATGATTCGTTAAACAACCGATTGGATGCACTATGCAGTATACCAAACATTTACAACGCATTGTTTATAGTTTTTTATTGTTTATTGAAATGATCAGTGGCGTACCTCAGTTGGAAGTTATAAAATATTAATCCAAATTTTTTAGAGCTTAAGATCATGAGGATACATTATACAATATTTTAACTTTTACACGAATTGTTAAGAGTTCAGACAAGATCGAGGGAAAATCTTAGCACATAAACTGTTTCACGAAAATATTTTTTTTTTTTTGGAAATTCAAAAATAGTGCCAGGGGCAATTTTAGACAGCAAGGGAGGGATATGTTGTGACTCATTTGAATTATTTTTAATTCTCTATTGAAAATCTAACTCTCAGAGTTAATAGATTTAAAACAGAATAAAATGCAGGCAAGTCAAACAATGTAAGAAAACGAAGAAAATCGAGCACGCCTACGACAATTAAGAAGTGTCTTACTATTAATTTACTAAAACTTGAAAGTTTTACCCGGCTACTTTTCATACTGGAAACTTGATTTGTACCTATAATTCTGTACTGTTTACAAGATCGCAGGTTTCACTCTAGCTGAGGCACTATATACCTACATATAAATAAAATTGAAGTGTCTGTCTGTAATGTCAAAATAACAGCTTTTTACTAAATGCATATAAAAGTATATACGGTATTTATAACAAAAAAATAATTTTTCAAGTTTTTGAATGATCTGCCTGTGTGTTTGTTTCGGCTAAGCTCCAAAACGACTGGACCGATTTTGACGGGACTTTCACTGGCAGATAGCTGATGTTATAAGGAGTGACTTAGGCTATAAAAAATAGTGGTCTTTTTGTAAACTTTGCGAACTGAACAAACATTTTTGGTTAAATTCCACGCGGACATAGACGCGGTTAACAGCTATAATATTAATAAAAATATTCAACTTTTTTAATTAATCATTAAAAAAAATGAAATTCCACGAACCGTGCTATGAAATTTACAAAAAATACAAATTTTTGCTTAGCAGTCGATTTTAGAAAAATATTAAGCAAATGAAATGATTACATAAATTTAAAAATAAAATTGGCACACATTTCAAATTAAAACACAAACACAATTTTAACAACTATATGTTTATTAGAATCCTTCAAATAAAAAAGCTTTGTACGATATTTTTGTCAAAAAAGTGAAATGCTGTATGACTTTTTCACTCTTTCAACTTTATTGATATATGCATTCTTTGTTATTGTGACATAATTGAATACAGTTCTGAAGTCCTACGCATCTTTCTCGAATATTCTTCGATCGAAAAATTAATTATAAAATTTTAAAACAATAAATATACAAAACGTTGGCTGAAGTTCAAAATACATAGTGTGTGTCTAGATACTTGAAAGCGGCACACTCTAATAATAAACATATTTTTTATTAAATAAATAAAAATTCAGTGTTAGTAGAAAAATATATTAAAAACTGAAAATATGAACAGTCAAAGAATAAACACAGATAATAAAAAGATTGAAAAATTTGTTGGAAGGTTGTAATTACTATTTTTAATTTGTTTTAGTGTTGCATTAAGTTTTACAATTTTTTTTTTTTTTTAAAACATTTCAAAAATTTGGGATTCCAAATGCAAATAGCCGTCATCTGGTTCCTCGATATTGTAGAAATATTTTCTAATAAATTGCCTTTATTTTCTGTTTCTTTTTTCATTACCGACTTTTTAATTCTGAAACAAATCTTGCTGTTAGAACAACCAAATACAGTAGGAGTAGCATGCAAAATGGTAAATAGTAAATAAAAGTTTGGGGAAGAGGGTTGTGAGCCATCCGATCAATCTGATTATCCCGTTTTCAGGATTTCGTCATTGAGTTTTAAAAATGTAATAGGTTAAACAGCGCAAGTATTTCGTAGGAGGGTGGCTGAATACGTTGAACACCTCTCTCATTGCTGTACTGGTAGCATGCTTAATTTTCTTTTTGTTCCTCGATGGCACAGCCATCCTTTTCGTAAACTCCTCAGCGATTTTTATAAATGGTTTTTCCATATTTATTACAGTCGAAGTATTTCTGTTTTGATTGTTTAACAAACCTTTTTATGTAACCCTCATTGCTTTCTTCTAATCTGTTGGCTTTCTTTTCCTCAACTTGACATATCTCTTCGTATATTCCTCAGCATTCGTCATAAACTTCTTTCTATTCTTGACGTATTCTTCGGCCACATCAAGTCTAAACACCTGATCGGGATAAGGAACCACCATTTTCGTAAACTCTTCATCGTTTTTCATGAATTGTTATTTTCCATATTTACTACAGTCGAAGGAACATATTCGGGTATTATTTTCTACTATGATTGCTTAACAAACCTTTTTATGTGCCCGTCATTAACTTCTTTCTAATCTGCTGGCTTTCTCTTCCTCGGCTTGACAGCATATCTCTTCGTATATTCCTCAGCATTCTTCATAAACTTCTTTCTATCCTTGACGTATTCATCGGCCACATCAAGTCTAAGCGCCTGCTCGGGATTAGGTTTATTAACCAAGGCTACAACGGCCACAACCACTAGGTCAGCCATTGTCGCCGGGTTCCAATTTTCTGGTATAATGATCGGCAGACATATCTGTCCAGTCTCGCTGATATTCGGATGATATATCTTTGTCTTGAACTTTACTAGAGGTGGTTTAAACGGATATTCTGGTGGCAACTTCACTTCCACTCTGAACCAACCTTTGTTATAGGGAGGCTCCACGGGAGCTATTGTAATGGTCCATACTAAAATATTATGCTCGTCAACTCTGATGAAAGGCAGGCACTCCAAATGAAGCTCTCTTAAGACATGCAAATCTCTCTCTACACGTTTTATGTATAATGCCATTCGTAATTTTAATCCAAATTTTTGAAATGTTAATTATATTTAGTTAATTTACATAGTTGGGATTGTTATAAATAATTTTGATTTAGGAAAAATGACATTTTGAGTTTATTAGTAATATCTAAGAAAACGTTTCTATGGCAGCAATTTTGTCGGTTTAATTGTTAGTTACAAAATAAATATGAATATTTTTTTTGTTTTTTATTTTTTACCATGGTAGGTATATACTAATTTTTGGAAAAATCTGTTTTTCATTATAGTGCATTGTTGTAAAAGCGACATGGCCCAGCTGTTATTTGTTTATACCTATGTGAATAAACGCTATATAATTTAGGTCAACTATGCAATACACCTACGAGTTGTAATTGAACTAGGGCTTAGACGTTTTTAAACATTCATATTAGAATAGAACTTTAATAAGAAGGTTCAATTTTTTTTCTAATTTTTATTTTTCAGCGACTGTGCAATATACGGTTTGCACGTTGATAACTGCCTCTTTCGTGATATTAGATTACTAAAAAAAAAAGAAAATCTACTGAACCGATTAGAGTAAAAAATATACAGAACCACCATGACCACTTTCTGAATACAACGGAGTTGAAATCGTTAAAATCGATTATTAGTTTGTTTTTTTTGTTTCAAAAATTTTTGTCGGTAAGTATTTATTCGAAAACCACTGAAATGCCTTTCATTAAATAAACAAAAAATTCGCAGGATTGTGGACAAAAATATTATTTTTATTTAATATGTTCGACGTTTCGTCTATAGATTTAGACTTCTTCAAGTACCTACATATTATATTAAATAAAACTTATGCCCGGTTTACATTATTCCAGTCCAGCGATCCAGTCCAGTGCTGGATTGCAACTGGAATAATGTAAACCCTCACTGTAATGCACTGGATCCAGTAAGCATTCCAGTCCAGTAACTGGATTCGCGGTCTACTTTTGAATCCAGTGCGATCAATCCAGTGCCACTGGAATAATGTAGACGGCCAATCCAGTGCCATTCCAGTGCTGATGAAGTACAGACGTGTTGGTTGTTTTTGCGGATTTTTTTTTTGCGAAGAAAGGATTTAAGAATGGTGAGGAAGTTATCTGAAGACGAAACTGTAAAGTTTGTCAATATATACCGAGAAAATGCGTGTCTATTACATTTTCTATTGTCTATTGACATTTTCGAAACTGATCTCTTTTTGAAATCATTGTCACTGTAGTGTTCACAATTCAACGGCTTCTAAATGACTGGAATAATGTAGACAACGAATCCAGTCCAGCGATCCAGTCCAGTACTGGACTAGATCGCTGGACTGGAATAATGTAAACCGGGCATAATACTTTTGTCCACAATCCTACGAATATTTTTATTAATATTATCACTATGGAGACGATATCTAATATAAACTTTGATTAAACTTGTTATACAAAAAGAAAGTATAGGGTACTTTTTATCTGGTTACGCTCGAGTTAAGATAAGATTCCTGAAATTAACGCGTGCAAAATTGTAGGTAAAAATTCCAGCCAATTGGGCGACAGGACCGTTGCAGCTTCAAAATTATTGACATTTGATATAGTATAATAAAGAAAATAAAATTTTTGATATCACGTGAGGTGACGCGGGTAATGATTAGTATTCAATATGATATTCGTTGCCATGGTTACCTACATAATAATGTTCCGCGTCATGTAAAAATTGATCAAAGCATGCTTAACTAGTTTATTTCTGACAGATCTAAAGAACATAAGAACAGCTAATTTTTTTTATTTTCAAAATATTTCCGAAATTACAAAATTAAGGGAAAAAAATTTTAACGAAACGTTCTTGAAAAAATAAATAGAATAATAAGCCGTTATGAAAAGTATACCATTATTATATAAAAAAAACACCATTATAGCACATATCTCTTCTGCGCATGCGCCGATTTTTCTCAAAAACAATACGACCCTTCATATTTGCATATCAAACATCCTCCCAAAATTTGGTTTCAATCCGCTCATCCGTCTGTCCTGTATCGTGCTCACAGACAAACAGACTAACCAACGCACAGTTTTTTCAAAAATATGTTTTTTAAATTCGAAGGACTTCAAAACGAAAAGATATTGTAAAATTTTGAAAAGTGATTTTTGACCTAAACTAATACCATTCCCCACTTGTGAGTTGGAATGGTAAAATAAAGGACAATGGACATGTTTTATGTCGACAATCGATTATTTTGTCTGTCCTGGCACTCCTATTTCGCTGGTCAATTTGTGCAGACCGCATTATGACATACCTACCAGTTTTCTGTTGTGGTCAACTTTAACAACAGCGTTATGTGCAGAGATGTGGATGACATCATTATGACCTTGCACCTTACAGTGTGTACGCTTGTATGTGTGTCAGTGTGTGGGTACATTTGCATAGATGGTGTTTATTTGTGATTTTCGCGCTTTTATGGAAAATGTGACATGGCCATATAAACGAAGAATCTTCAGTCAAGACCATTAGGGGGAAAAACACAACATCCGAGATATTACGCCGGATAATGGGCGCCTTATTGGATTTTTTATAGTCTATTACACTTTTGACATTCAGACGAATTCAACGACACCTACTTTTCAATGTCGCTGCACTAATTTGGTCCTTAGGATATACCTACGTCTTACCCACAAACATATTGTAACAAAACTGTTCTAGTTAGTGAAGATTTATTTACAATAACAAACGTTTAACAAAACAGTTAAATACACAAACTAAAAGTACTTCTCTAACGTAACAGAAACAAAACAACAAATTCTGACTAATAAAATAAGATTATAAATTCACTATTTATGTACACAAAATATACACCAAAGTTTATTTAGCACACTTATCTATTAATTATATACAAGGGACTATTTATGTTAAACCAGATTTAATAGAATTGAAATCAATGGTCTATTATACCGCACTCCGCACTAGTTATTTATTTCGCACACGTGTTTGACTATGAACTCACTAACACACGAAATCTGACCGTCCAACTGACTGACTAAGCGAGCTCGCCTGGTCGTATTTATGTGTGCTGGGTATACCTTCGAGGGCTTTCTGGAATGTTCTGTTCCCTTTTTATACCTGCATTCAATGTTGTCACAAGTTTGGAATTTGGCTTCTTGCCACCACAATAACTCTTATACCTGAGTGCGTTATTGTTGTTGTCTTCGAGAGCATTCGACAGAAAGCAGTGTCGCAACAGCTGAGGGGGGGGGGGGTAGGGGGTGCGTGTAACAATATAGTATATTAGACAGGTAAAATCATAACCATTCCTTTTTGGGTTTGCCGCAGCTCACAAAAAGGAAAAATCGGAAATGTCAATATAAAAAATGTAAAACTTTTTTAAGGTCTTCAACAGTACCACCTACGGTAATTAGAGCCGAATACAAATCAATATTTTCGACTTTTAATAATAAATTTAAAATCCAGTTGATACTTTTCTCAGTTCTCAGATTTGAACTGGGGGCTTGTAATAGAGAAATACCACATAAACAATAGCATCCATACACGCTCAGCTATTTTGGAATCCACGAGTAAAAATTAGGTAGAAACCCCAGCTCAAGATAGGTACCTACAGATGATTTTATTTGCACAGGGCAAATTTCTGAAATCTAAACGTCTAATTTTGTCAACCATATTGAAACCTGCAGTTCTAATGAATCTAGTGCAACTAATAATTTTGCTTACTTTATAGACAACCTTAAACTTTTAAGGATACTTGCTAAAAAATCTTGGTGGAAAAATGTTATGACTATACGGAATTTCTTAACGAGATTAATTTTTGAAATTGTACTTATGATTAAAAAATGCTCTGACTTTTGGACGGCGACTTCTCTCTATCAAGCATCGCGTAGTGAAAAATACGGCGCCCAGTTTATTTTGTAAATTAGAGCGATCTTCTACTCCTACTTCTATACTCACCGCACCGCTCGACTCCGTTACGTGTTCTTAGTAGCATAATTAATTATTAAAATACGTGCTTGCTATTTTGTGGTCCTTCTAATTAATATTTTTACTTAAAATAATCCTAGAATGATGGCAACGCAACGTCACCTCAACGTTTCTATTATTCACAAATCCAAATGGAAATTTATATTTTGCACGAATTATATTCAAATTGTTAACATACAAAAAAATTCTCACAATAATTATCAGTCCGTCTGGCCATTGTCTGCCCGACATAATATATGATTTCCTTTCCTAATCAGTAACAAGTTATCGTAATTTTCACAAAACCGACATTCCCAGCGCTATAAGTGATAGAGCCACAAAGATAACGACTATTCTGAGTAACGGACTGTTGATATAGATTTTACCACGAAACACAATCATTGTTGACCTCATCTTCAGCAGTCTATTGTTGTTATTTATGTTGGCAGCCCGTCACTATACTATTATGTCAGCTGTTGCTGGCCCAAGAAACAATTTAAAATTTCACCGTATGTAAAAAAAAACGACAACAAAGACGCAATCAACAACAACAGCAATATTTACTCCCAAGGTCATTCTTATTTAAACTGTGAATAAAAAGATTCTTCTGTCTTCCGATTTACACGAGCTAGTATGAGAATAGAAATTGTTTGAATGGATTTTATCAAACGTTTTAAGGTTATAAATAATTAATTATTATTTTCCAGTTTATAGTCTTATCATTCCGTTTTTTAAGTCTGTCTGACAACAACCTATACTAGCAACCGGTTAAACATAAGTAGAATCGCCGAAATCGAACTATGTAAAGAAGTTTGCGTTGCATCCTCATGATTTTAGTCAAATTGTTTCGACTATAGAAAAAAAAACAAATTAAATATATTTTACGATCCATAAATGGCTTACGCATATTTTTATTCGTACTTAATCTCGGTTTATTTCTAATTACGAAACGCCATGTCCATATATAAATATTAATAAGCAAATACCGTTTGATCACTAATATGGTAGTGGTAATATCCTAGAAATGGTTTTATGAGATAAATTTATATAATAATATATTCCTGACTCTAATTATCCAATGCCTACAACGACATTTATCTATATCTACTTAAGTCATGTTTTCGAAGTGTCATAAGTCACACACAAATCAATATATAATCATAACGTACAGAGGGACCGAATAACGGACGATTTTAAAACAACTAAAAAAATTAATATTTTTCAAATTTTTTTGTCACAACATTAAACTACGTCAAAAAGCAATTAAGGAAACTAAGTGCTCATAACTTAATTTTGCTTCACCCTCTACGGCACATGATAAAAATATTATTGTTTTTCCGTTTAATACTACGAAAAAAAAAATTTTTTTCCTTTATGGTAAACAGCAATAATATATATTTAGACCTATTTTTTTCCTGTAAATAGTGCACTTAAAAAATTGTTGATAATAATTGTTCATAATCACATTTTGTGATAAAAGATAAATGTGTGGTGAAAATCAAAAAAAAAAATTTTTGTATCGTCTACAACCAAGATTATCTCTGGGTATGGTACCAATGAAATTTTATATTTACCTACTGTACATTTTGTGTGTGTTAAGTCTTCAAGACATGTTGTAATTTTGATTTGATTAAAGGAATACCCTTTGTTCCGTTTTGTGACTTCTTTTCAATAATACGACTCGCTTGGGCTACGGATTGCCATCATCAGATAAAAGTTATGATCACTCACATAGATTATTTAGAGTACTATAAATAATCTAACGATGTGATTTATTATTTCCACGAATAAATTGATAATCCAGCAGGTGATAATTTCACCAGTTCTCAAATTAGAACTTGCGAAATTGGCGCAGTCATGGTAAAGTCAAATAAACAACAACACTCGAAAGATATTGGCTATTCTCAATTCCAAATATTTAATTTCAATGCGATCAGAAATTAAAAAACATGACAAAGTTGTTTGTTTGTGACAAACTAAAAAATTTTCAGCATGAGCGAGTTACGTTTATTGCATGCAGATTTTAGTCAGTTGAACAGAATGCTAAAATGGTTCATTATATCTAATTTTTGAAGGTTGCGTTGCTATTTTTAATTTCGATTGATTTCATTTTCATCAACCAGATAGTAAAATGAGACTATTTGGCGATGGCTGCACACCGTATTTGTTATCAAAGGACAAGAGTGCCTATGTCAAATTTATCCATGCTAATATTATAAATGCGAAAATAACTCTGTCTGTCCGTTACCTTTGCATGCTGAACAGATTTCGATAAAAGGCAAGGAGATAGATTACATCTTGAGGACGGAGTGCAATCTAACGCTCACAACGACATTAGACTGCTAATGAATGTACCACAATCTAAATCAATTGTCAAATAATTTTTTTGACGTGATAACGTCTTATAAATTGATGAAACACCAGCTGCACGCACGAAAAAGTGTAACGTTCCTAACGTTCCGCCTGACCCTGTGTGTGCAAGCGAGAGCGCAGTAGGCTTCGGCCCAAGTTTGACAGCTACTAAAATTTAGGTTATATATTACGGAATACGTTATCACGTAAAACTATCGTCCGTAAACCGACTTTACAGACAACCAATTTTTTTGTGACAATTATTCCTGCAACCCAGCATTAGTATAGTAAGAATCTAGTAGTCATACTTGCTGAAAGACTCTCCTCTGTTTCTAAAACCAATCATATTATTTAACACCAGCGGTCCGTCCCGGTTTCACCCGGGTGCAAAAGAACGAACGGGGGGAGGAACATGAGTACACACGTTCATCTTAGTTTACCGAGATGAATGTTGTGTCCAAATTTCATTATGATCGGAGTTACCGTTCAAAAGTTTTTGTCGGACGGATAAATTTTGAGTTTTATGTTAGGTATATATTTTTTACACCTTGGGTTACATTATTCGAGTTTTCGTAGGGATCTCTAATTTAGCTCGATTAACAATATAGCCAATGTTACTCAGTGATAATGTAGCATTTCATTAGTGAAAGAATTTCTAAAATCGGTGAAGTAGTTTTTGACTGTATTCATTACAAACAAAAATACGAATCTTTTCTCTTTATATTAGTATAAAACAGGGGTGGGCAAATCTTTTGACAGTCGGGTCACATTGCGGATGAAAATATGACCGCGGGCCAAACAATTTCTTTTTTTAATTTTAAGTATAGTTTTTTTGAAACAACAATTTCAAGTTTTTAAACACTATTTACTATTTTTCTAAAATTCTTTTTACGCGTCAATTTATATCGGCAAGCAGTAATTTTTTTGCTTTTAATAATCATTTATGAAATGCTTCGCAGGCCGTATTTGGCCCGCGGGCCGCCTTTTGCCCAGGCCTGTTCTTTGAATTTTATGCAATCATGAAACGTTTTTTCATAAAGTTAACCAAAATTCGACATGAGCAGTTTTGTTTTTGACGACAGATATAATTTAGTCGTTTATACGTATTATGAACAGTAAATGTAATATAACATTCGATTTCCTAATCTATTTTGGTTGGTGAATATGCTCTAATATCTACCAGATGCCACATTTAATAGATCTGGTCGGGGAATTCAAACTTATTGGCAACTGACGTATCGAACAGACAAATCTATGTTTTATGTACTTCGTTTGTATGAATACTGAAACTCGTCGACATTTCAAATAATAGTGTCGCAAGCGCAAAGATATGTCTGTGAATTTCGAGAAAAAATATTTTTCTTCATACCTCGATCGAAAGTGCATACTTTCGGCACCAATTGTAAGGCAGAAAGTCTAACATTTACTCCTTGGTGGGGTTACACGCACCGATTCGAGAAGTTCGTACGTTCATGCGGTAGCAAAGCAAAAACAACCAATCAACTGTTGTTTAGATGTCGTTTCCATAGCAACCCTACTATTACGTTTTAGCTAATAGTGGCGAACAGCTGTCATTCTTGTTTCTACGTATAATCTCAAAGCTTCTTGCTTGGAATTTATCTGTGTTTTTATGTAATTAATTAATTAATGTATTTAATAAGCGTGCTTACGACCGAGGTATGAAGAAAAATAGTAGGTATACACCACACTGGCCGAAAGTGTGATAACCTTGCCCCTCGCGCCATGATGGCCCTCGGCTTTGCCTCAGACATCACGGCGCACAGGGCAAAATATCACACTTTCGGCCCTTGTGGTGTAATATACTATTTCAATAAAAACTATAAAATATTACAGAAATACGGAGTAGCCGTTAAATTTCTGTCACCTCTAAAGAAACAAAATAAAGTCAACGTAAAATTAGCAAATGTTTTGATCCTTTCAAAGAAATTAGGTATAGAAAATCAAAGAATTTTTCAATTTTACGATTGGAGATTTTCTTCCTAATTGCACTTACAAAAACATAATTCTGTATTGGGCGATCGAATGATCGCTTTGATCTTTATAACGTTGTCTTTTGATTTAACAGCAAATACTGTCCCACTGTACCCCTAGCACGAAAGGATCGTGAAGTGCTGTACACAAAATCGACGGAATTAGTTCACAGCGAGTTATTTTTAAATATGCATCAATTCCGTACGTAAAACGCTCCTACAATGTATACGTACTTATATACAGACTGTTTCAAAATATATATAGGTAAACTCATTATGAAAGGGAAGTACTCCGTGATTTATAAGTTCAAAGGCAAGACAAAGTGTCAACTACAGGGGCGGATGGGCTCAACTATTCTGGCCCGGGGGCCGGGAACATAACTGTGTCCACTGTGGACACAACTGTGTCCACCGTGAACATAAAAAAGTTAAATTTATATTTTTCATCCATTTTTAAAGTTAAAAGCAAATAAAAGAATTTTCTAAAATATGAATAAACTTTTGTATTATTTTTTTTTTGTATTTTTGTAATACTCCTTATTTAATTACTTATATTTTAATTTTTTTATTATATTTTTAAGCTACACAAATATTTCAAATTTATATTTTTGTATGGGGCTTGCCCTGTTGAAACAATAAATAAATAAATAAATAAATAAATTCCGATCCCGTCATGAATAATACTATTTTTTTCATACAGAGGGCCAGCGCTAGTTTTTGCCGCCCTGTACAAAGTGAGCATTCGACGCTCTCTATTCGCCGCCACAAAAATTGTAGCTTACTGTTGTGAGAGCTATTACCACAAAGACAAAAACATGTTTTATTAATTTTACCTCAGAATTATGTCTATAAAAAAAAATTCTTGTTAACAAAAAAAAATATAAACTAATATAGAAAATCGGGCTTCGGCGGGCCCAGCCCAGCCGGAAAACCCAAAATCCCTGTGGGTCCATCCACTTCTATTCCTGAACGAAACAGGAAAAAGCAAACGACATTAGATGACTTCTTCACAAAAAAACATACAATATCAAATGAACAATTTAACAATAAATGTTACAAAAACACTTCATTAAACATGATTATTCTCGGTTCTGTTTCACTTATCTCTATTATTTGCGCTTTAAAACCCGTTCGGTCCTGGCGGTCATTTCAATGGACATCCTATTCCAGCGCGTGTAATTTAATGCCCGGTTTACATTATTCCAGTCCAGTGCTGGATTGCAACTGGAATAATGTAAACCCTCACTGGAATGCACTGGATCCAGTAAGCATTCCAGTCCAGTAACTGGATTCGCGGTCTACTTTTGAATCCAGTGCGATCAATCCAGTGCAACTGGAATAATGTAGACGGCCAATCCAGTGCCAGTCTATATTCATTGGGATCTTCTACCTTCAGTTGTTGCAAAAGCATTACTGACCCTCCTTTTTGATCTCTTTCGCTGATCCAATTTCTCACCCACATCCGTTCCTTTTTTCTTAGTTCATTATCAACCTCATTAATAACTTCTTGTAGCAAGAGTGATTGAGCACGTTTGAAACATTTTCGAAACTGATCTCTTTTTGAAATCATTGTCACTGTAGTGTTTACAATGAAAACGGCTTCTAAATGACTGGAATAATGTAGACAACGAATTCAGTCCAGCGATCCAGTCCAGCACTGGACTGGATCGCTGGACTGGAATAATGTAAACCGGGCATTAGTCAGCGTAATTAAATATCAAATATAAACATTTCACTGTGCTTGGGTCTTATCTGAGATTTAAGCATGCCAAACAAAACAAATACTATGTGTGTAGGCGAAATATCGAGTCAAGTGTTGACCGTAGTCATAGATTCACGCAAAGCTGGTAAAAGTGTACATTCTGATTATGTATTAGTTAATATAACTTACGCATTTTTATGATGTAATCTATATTTTTCTTGTGCGGATATTTATTTTAATTTTACGATGATAACTTTACTTATTAAACAGTAATTAACCATCCTATACTAGTGATTACCGTAAAAAATATTTTTTTAACCTGTTGTTCTTTTCAATGGACATAGGATTTTCCAAAATTCTGTAAATGTTAAATTTAGTTTTTCACTGAATACCTATTCCTTAATTACTCCCTAAAAAATAATTTGTGTTTTAAAAAAATATAAAATTGAGGTTCGAAGGGGTACGATGTTTCATTTTGCGCTGAAACTTATTAGAAAGTATTTCCAACGTTAAGCGGGGTTTTACTGTATATTTTTACATTTAGAGCCAAATAAATAGCTCAAAAATATTTTTTAAAAACCATCTGTAATAACAGAAAATAAAACTAAAACACTGTCTGTTGAAGATGGTGGACGGATCAAATGCTTTCACTTTTTCTGGTCATGAAACAGTGAGTGAGGACACAAATATAACTGAATTAGTTTACACAAATCTGCAGCATAATAAGTGATGCTTACTTCATTATCGTCTGTTTATATGCGTAATTTGTTACATCACTTCACGGTTTCACATTTCAGAGTCTATTTTCAACCAACTGTTTGTAATTTTACATTTTTTGTCGCTGCGGAACAAGTTTCGTTTAAAAAATCAAAATATTCAATTTAAACGTCATAAATCTTTACGTTGACATTAGGCAACCATTTTTAGAGCCGTGAAGAATTTTTAATTAATTTTATTTTGACACCAGTTTGGTTTTACAATGTTCAATAAACAAAGCTTGTAGTTCTAAACGCCTGTATTTCGACAAACTTATAAACATTCTGTTAAAATATTTAACGCATGGTGTGTTGCAGAAAGCAGTGTAAGAAAACCTGATTTGACAATAACCTTAGATTGTGACCACACATATTTCGCCGTAAGAAAAGCTTGTACAATTTTAAATCGATCCAGCTCGTAAAATAGTACTACGATCGAAACACCATTTTACTACGTATTTTTTTATCGAAATTTTAACTCCAACAGCGTGTAGAGATCAAATATTTCAAGTCACTTTTTTATCAAGACTCAAAAGTAAAAGAGGAACGGGCTTTCAAAGTTTTACTAAATTTTATCAAATTTTGAGATAGGTCCTGGCGTTATGTTATGTCACTATGGAAATATGTTATGTCATTATCAAAATATTCACAGAAATTGTTTCCGTTTTGTTGGTCACAAAGATGCGTGCGTCGTAGTCATGTTTCTGTACATGCTTGTAGTAGCGATAAGGGCCTTCCGCGAATTATTTGGGATGCATTTCCGATTCGTGTTATCATTTCCTCGCGTATGTTAACCGGGCTTTTGAATTAATTAAATAAAATATTTAAAAAATAACTAAACCTTGAAAGGCTGTTCTCTCTTATTTTTAAATTTTGATAAAAAAGTTACCTAAAGCATTTGTTCGTCTATATTTGCTTTCTACACGCTGTTAAAAAAGAACAATCAACTTAAAAATTATCCTGTATATATTTCTTTTAATTTTCCAATTTGCCCCTCAAAATCGGAATTTGTTTACTTACGCTATACGTTCGTGACTGGACCATCTAACTCTATGTATGTACCAAATTTTAATTTTTGTCGTCCAGCGACCTCGGAGAAAAATAAAATAAGCTATGACAGACGGACAGAGTGATCCTATAAGGATTCTGTTTTTTCATCGGATGTACGGGAACCCTAATAACAACGGTTACAAAAATAAACGTAAGTTCGTGCATATACGGACATCTGACAGCTGTAAGTTAAGCCTGCAGCATATCGTCTGACAGCTAAATGTACAGAGTGTTTCAAAATTATACACCTAGTTACGATATTAAGAATACAAATTAAAAAAAAGCGTTGATTAAGTTAAAAAAAATGCACGCTCTGCTATTTGTCACCGTGTATATTTAAAAGTATCTATTCCCACCAGAACAAATTAGACCCGGTAAATATTATTCAAAAATATCATAAAATACACTTTTTACAGTCGTTTTGTTCAAACAAAAAATCAGCTAGATCGATTTCGAAAAAAATTCTTTCTAATCACATTTACGTTAAAATGCGTCGATTGGCATCCACAACTATAGTGGATACATTTTTTTTATTCTTGAGATTTCGTACTAGAAAGAAATCCACCCCCTAAATATTTAAAAAATAGAGTAAAAATACTGTAATGAACTTGAAACACACAAAATATGTTCAAAAATTTTCGGACCTATCACAATAACATCCCAATGTACTGGGAGACTAACGATACTTCTTTCAAAAAAGATTCTTTTTTATCCCTAAATATAATTGAGTATCTCCTATGACAGCCTTTCCCAACCTGTTTTAACGGCGGACCCTTAGATAGGTTAACGATCATCATCACGGACCCCTTGGAAAAAAAACAGTAAAAAGATTTTTTATGCCATGTTCTCGTTATTTTAACTTCTATAATTTTATTTTTTTTTTTTCGCGGATCCCTTGGGATATGCTCGCGAACCCCCAGGGATCCGCGGACTCCAGGTTAGGTAACCCTATCCTATGACGTAATGTGAAACTCGTGGAGGCTGCGGCTTTGCGGCTGTCGTTGCGGTTGCCGCATTTGACGCCAGACGCACACTTTTATACTTCAACACAGATGTCTGCTGACAAGTCATCTCATAATTTATATATACAAAACCGTTAACTCTTAAGACACAATGACCTTGAAGGAACTGTCCTTCAAAATAAATCCATCGTTTTTTGTTATGTGCACATGCAGATTACAACTAAGCTACAAGTTTTGAATACTGCAAGTTGACCAAAGTACGAAAAACAGTCGCTTATTAATTAAAACATCTTCACACGAGAAATCGAGCGGGGTGGCGAGTGGTGAGCGCACTAGACTCGCATTCGGGAGGTGCCGGGTTCGAATCTCGGCGGGGGCGATGTGGACATTTTCCTGCATTCTCTCGCCGAGAAATGGTAATTCCTGTATCGGCCAACTTGTTGAGGTTTTCCAAGGTTTCCCTCAATAATTCCAGATAAAAATCGAGATGGTTCCTTATTCAACGCCATGGCCGATTACCTGTCATACTCCTATGCTCAAAAATTGCCTACTTTATCCTAATGTCCTAAAATTCCTTCATTCGCCCCTTGCTATTAATAAGTGGAAGTGTAAATATGTAGAAAATATCGGGAAGTGTGATAGATGAAAAATAGTAATGGTGTGAATGGCGTCTGTTATGACATAAAGACGAGAAACGGATGTTAAACGCATTATTATTATCATTATATTTACGCAAGAAAACTTGGATATACATCAACCCGTTCTGTGAATTTAGGATTCCTATTTAGGTGTACCAAATTTCATTTAAATTCTATTAAAAAACCGCGACAGCTTGTCAAGCAGAAAACGGCACGACCTGCACAACACGGAGCAAACAAAGCGTGTTCGTCAAGGTATCCGTGTCATTTTAACGGAATAGCGCACATTAGAGCAGCACCTGCAACCAACAGTCGATCACCTGCAATATTTATCTGGCCGTGCTGGATCGATCCAGTGAGCTAGCGGTGTGTCGTTTTCATTAATCGTTTTGCATTGACAAAACTTCTTGACAACTGCAAAATTATATACTAAATCTTCACTAAAAATTGCTAGTTCGTGTTGGTTTAGTGTGCGACATTGTACAGATTGCAGGTCGTGGAGGTGTACGCTTAAGTGTTATAGCGGAATGGATAGACAAGTATAATCTCTCTTTACAGTTCTATTATTATTATTACACTGATTGATTGATTCTAATACGAATCGGTACTTAGATATTGAAAATAGTTGTAGTTAATAGTTATGTTACTGTCGTGCATCTTTCTGATTACCTCGGTTACCACGGTAACGGGAGATTTCATTACCAGGAAATGAATACAGAACTGGTCGCGTGCGTCTTGCGGTATTGCGATTGACATTGCATTTGGTCTCTATGAATTGTTTAGTTGAATGACATGTACAGGGTATCAAAGAAAATTATAGGACGGACTAAATGAATTAATTATTCGATTAACCCTTTACAACCGATTCTATACAAACGTAACGTCATCCCATAAAAGTGTCGGGCTAGAAAACGCGCCATAAGATGTTTCACATCTATCTGTTTTTCAATAGTCGTAAAATATGCTATACTTACTGTTCTATGAATATCATGACATTGACGGAACACTCAATGATATATCTAAAAGCCCCTTCACACGATGCTGGATTTCGAGCTCGGTTGCTTGCTTGAAAGGCTTATTTACACGGGTATAGTTGTGGGTAGAGTAAAGTAGCAAGTAAAGTGCACTCTACCGTTTCAGCTCTGGATCTGGTCACACAAAGTATAGTACTGATGCTAACATAGTGTGGTGTGGTATTTGTTGAACTCCAAAGCCCCCCATTACCATTCTTTCCACGAATTCATTTTCCGCGGATTGCCCATAAACACTCGTATTCACCATACAGCTCTACAAGTTTTAAAATTTCATCTTCGGTCAATTTCATATTCATTATTTTATTTAAACAAGATACAACGTGGCTTCAGCCGGAATGACAGCGTCCTCACTCTCCTACCTACTATACTCTACTACAGAATCAGACCGCGTTCCATGGGTAGAGTGCGTAGGCAAGTGGATATTTTGACGGTTGTGGTAGTAGTAGAGTAGAGTTACTTTACCACATGATGCTAGTAACTTTACTCTACCATCTACTACACACTCTACTCGCTACTCTACTCTAATGCCTGTTTATACGGGTAGAGTTACTCTACTCTATCAAGTACTTGCCTCATTACTCTACCCGTGTAAATGAGCCTGAAATCTTGCAGGCTGCCATGAATGGTATCCTGTTTGGTGGTTGGTAGGGAGCGCTGTTAGTTTCGCTTCACACGCAGCTTGCTTGTTTGTTTAGTTATATTTAAAATTTAAATATGGGTGTAATGGTTATGCAAGAAATAATTCGCCATAGACGAATTGCTACTATAACTTTAATAATGATTGAAAAGCTTCGGGAGAGAAGAGAAGAATCAAAGCGAAAACTTATTTCTTGTCAAGTCCATTTACATTTTGATTTTACAACCTTTGGCCCCATCGCTGTTTACTTGAAACTTTTTTCAAACAACACCACATTAAATTTAACGAATGTCAGACGATATCATGTGATAAAATACGACTCCATAATTGGTCAAATTCTCAAACTAGCAAGCAGGGCTGCATGAAAAATAGCACTGAACCTATCATCCAAATATAGCAAGATAGCGAGCAGCGTACCAATCAGTGACGTCACAATCCATCAGTGTAGCGTACAAAGCTGCCTGTAAGACTTCAAACAAGCAAGCGAGCTCGAAATCCAGCATCGTGTGAAGTGGCCTTAAATTGTCAAAAATATGCATTTAATCAAAATTTTAAAGCAGTTGCATAATCAATGAGAGCGGATTGTATTTAGGTCTTTAACGAGTGCAGACAGTGAAATTTATTTCGCCAGGGGCGGGTACAATTTTTCTAATAAAACTTTTTTTCTCCAAACTGAATCATCTGATTTGTTTCGTATTTTAGGATTGTGATTCTATTTTTAGCGATTTCAACGTTACTAGTTTCTGAAAACTACTATTGATAACTACTACTGATAACTTTCAGTTAAACCCGGTACGTATGTAAGCGGTCAACAACTTTTTCTGACGATAAGTACTTGTGGCAGGATGCTTTGCCTTCCAGCGCTATCTTAGGCAAGAACTGGTTAAAAATTAAACCAGCGCGGCGTGACAGATAAATAGTAGGATTTTTTACTAAAGTGTGTTTGACTTTTTATACAATACCATTGTCAATTTGTCAGGTAAAGTTGGAACATCGTGATGAAATGTTTTCAAATTAACATACTCAAATCGGTACCAGAAATTTTTTCCTTCCCGCATTTATATATGATAGCTGCTACCCGCGGCTCCGCACGCGATTGAGGTGAAACCACAACAGTAGTAATACCACTTTAAAAAACAATGATGATACACTTTGATGTTTTCACCAGCAGTTTTTGCGTGCTATATCATAAATGCTGAAATACGTAATCCTTTATTTCTTACCAAGAGCCTAAATATGAATGTTCATATCCCTAGCTTGAGATATGATGGGTTCCCCATACAAACTTTCATCCCCTTTTTCACTCCCTTCAGGTTTTTTTTTGACACAAAAGTCACCGTATGTGCTTCCCCGAGGTTGCAATCTATCTCCTTGCCAAATTTTATCGAAATCTGTTCAGCGGTTTACGCGTGAAAGCGTAACAAACAAACAAACATTCGCATTTATAATATTAAGCTAGGATTAAACGCATTGCCCTGTTCGTAAACGAAACGACTATACGAAAGCCAAAGACCTAAATTAACGACTGTTTATATGCATTTGTTAATTTATTTGATAGATTAATACTTAATAAATCCATTAAAATATTTCTGAATAGCCCAGGGGAAGTTCTGCGAAAATTAACGTCATTGCGATTATGAATAATTTTTGACAGATGGTCAATTTTGCAAACAAATTAAAAGTCGCATTAATTTTCTACACTTTTTCTTATTTATTTAAGTGGTTGACCTTATAAACACATTATTAACTACCTCGTGGCGACAAATCGCAATTTGTTTAGACATTAATTACAGTTGATACAACTGTCCAACTTTACCTTACTGAAATCAACATTACTGTACAATTAAGCGCCAAATTGAATATTCCTAAACACAAATACTGGAGTCATAGTCTACTTCTCAAATTACTACTTTCATTTTCGGTTTATTGTCGTAGGATGTGACAGCTGTTGTCATACATTATGCGACATTATGGTACAGTGAAATTTATTAAAATTGAAACATTCATCATTGTGGAAACAAAAACATTATTGCTAGAAAACAATAATACAAATACAATATATACAGGATGTATCACAGAAAACCGCACATAGGGAAAACTCTTATTGTGCAAATTAGTTAGGATCAACGATTACTTTGGGCACATAATATGATACATGGTGACGCTGACTTAAAACAATAATTGCTAATAATGAATAATCAGTTAAAATAAATTCTTCCGTATTAAATGGATTTATTTTTATTAATGAAACAATTTTTTATTTAGAATTTTTTTTATTAATAAAATTAAACCAACAAACAGTTAAAATCAAAATAAACCTTCATTTTGATTAAGCAGTAGTATCGGTTATCAAAACTTTGTCTCACTTTGTCTAACATTACAGGAGTTGCATTGAAACATACTTCGGCGATTTTGTCTTAAAGTTCATCCAGATTGTACCACCATCCCGAATAGCTTTCATTATGTAAAGTGTAAACCATGGTAACGACCTCTGAATAGAGGGCAAAGCAATCTCTGATCTAAACTTGTTTGTACTGTGTACTTTTTCCTGTGTACGGTTTCCTGTGATACACCCTGTATAGTACAAGGTCCCGATTTGGCTCGATCTTCAGCCATCGAGTTCTCTAATGAAATTTGAATTTTGATAATATATATTAATAAAGAAAAATTGGTTTAGTTGACATTTAATTTCTTAGCACAGCTATTTGTAATTAAAAAATTAAAATTGTTGATTTTATTTAGTATTAAATATTTTGATATTTGTTATTCGTTGCCATGGTTACCTACATACAATGTGTTACACGTGTTCGCAATAAAATAGAAAACCCTATAACTGCAAAATACTAATTCGAAGGTGCCTGGAATCAAAATGTCGACCAAACTTTGGTATTTTACATACATATTTTGCATTCGATTGCTAATAAATTTATCTGAAAACTCGATAACTACATTAGAAATAAAATTAACAACTGTATTTTTTTTATTAAAAATAGCTGTGCCAAGAAATTGAAAACTCGATGGTTGAAGATCGAGCCAAATCGGGATCTTAGACTAATAAGGTCGCGTTGAATATATCGATTTTTTCTGGATCTGTGTCAGCTTTGATCGTAAGCCATTTAGAAGCTTTTTGCAATCTTGTTCGTCAAAAAAATTAATAAAAAAATTGGTTGTCTGTAAAGTCGGTTTACGAACGATAGTTTTACGTGATAACGTAATCCGTAATACATAACCTAAATTTATATAATAATTATAATAATTCGAATCTATGATATTGCATCTTTCGCTTCAAATTTAGGTTAATTTTATTTATTTAAAATACTCACCATATAATATTTCTTAATAAATAATAAATAATATATTCTTCCGTATTTATTTTAAGTCTCAAAGATTAGCTGTCATAATATTTATAAAACAATTGTTTTATTGTTTAAGTATATAAAATTCCAAAACCTACTTACAATATTTAAGTATTTTCATACGTCAAAAAATTGATTTTTATAATGATAAAATTTGTAAGAAAACGATTTTTTCGAGAGATGAGACCTAGCTAAAACGATTTTTGCCCCCCAAAATCCCTTTTCAGTAAATTTCATCCAAATCGTTAGGGCCGTTTTCGAGAAAAGCACGCACAGGGTCAGGCGGAACGTTACGCGTTATGCGTTACGAACGTTATGCGTTACGAACGTTAGGAACGTTACGTTACACTTTTTCGAACATGCAGCCGGTGTTTTATCAATTTATAAGATTGGTGATTCATCAATTTATAAGACGTTATGACGTCAAAAAATTTTAACACGCTTTTGTTAGCTTCACCAGTGTAATATATGTATGAATGTATTATTTATATCTATGTAATGAAATTATTTAATATAATTTTCACACGTCTGAATAATTTGAAATTTTGCGCACGTATTAAGAACCCAGAACAAAAATGTAGATCGTAAGTATAAAATAGTAATACACAGTGTAACCTCTTTCTAACGAAATCTCAAGGGACCGAGCATTTTTTTCGTTATAAAGAGTTTTCGTTATATGGAGGGAAGAAAAATAACCAAATTTCACCTAATTAATTTATTCCAAACACAAAGAGTCTTAACTTTGCCTGACGTTTTTTGCTAAGCCAAAATTTGTTTTGTATTTTATGCCTGTCTTGGGATGTGGCGGAATCATCTTCATTAAACAATAGGAATTTTTCGATAAGTTAGGCGGCATCAAGTGCTTGTTGAATAGTTGGTGATGGTTCAGAATCGTCGTCTTTACGTCTGTAAATATTTGTGGATGCCTAAAGGCCCCCATACACCTCGTTCTTTTTTGGCAGTTTTAACCGCCGGGTAAAACTGTACGGTTAAACACGGACAACGGCCATCCCCATACACCTCGTTCTTTTATGGCAGTTTTAACCGCACGGGTAAAACTGTACGGTTAATTAAACACGAACAACGGCCATATCCACACAGAGGTGTTGTTTCGTTCAGTTTTTCTGAAGTCGTGGCATCATTAATACGATCTGCTTTGATGGATCCTACGACAACGTTAGCAGTTGCAGCCGCAGTGGCTATAAAATTAAAATTTTCAAAACGAAAACGTTCAAAATGGTCTAAAGAATGGTTACTTAAACGCAGGCAATTTTCACACGTAAATCTTCTAATCATCAGTCCCCGATCCAGATTTCTTGGATTGGATTCCTTTTTTTAATTCCTTTCGGAAGCAACCACGTAGAGAATCTATTTTCTTTTTTACACATTCCTTTGTTGCTGAATTATCTACTTCTCTTAATTTTATAATCATGTCTTCGTAAGCTTTATTTTTTTTATCCCTATCAGAATACTCACTAGATTTTATTTTCCAAAGGCACGAATGGCTTCGATACAATTGTATGAATTGAACGAGCTGAAACTTGAACCTGGGGATTGGTTCAATTGATGAAAACTGCCAAAAAAGAACGAGGTGTATGGGGGCCTTAATATGAACATGTTTCTTCGTAATAGAGAATGGCTGTTGCGCTATAAAGAGGGTATTAATGTATGGGTTTTAAGGTAAACCAACCAATTTGTAAACATTTCTACGTTATAGGGAGTTTTTCGTTATAAAGAGGTTACACTGTATTTCCAATGACATGAAATTTTACTGTATTCTTAATAAAAATTATAGTTAAAAAATAACTCACATCAACTTATGCAACTTCCTTTTTCCATATCTTTCTCGTGTGGGCACAAACACTAAAAACACTTTTATTATAAATACAAGTATTTTATGAGCACATAATAAACAGAACGCATGGTCTCTAAAAACTGCCACTTCGACACACTGTCACAAAAAAACTGGGGTTTATAGTTTCAGTCGCTATTTGCTAACATCATTAAAATTTAAAATGTTTAGAAATATTATCAAGTCCTAACAAGCTATGTCAGATTATTAAAACTGGTAGTATACTGTTAGCTGTAACTATTCATTTTTTTTTGTTTGATTTTATACGCAATATTCAGTATTTTATATTCCAGTGAAGTGCAAACTTTTCAGACGCGGGATGTAATTTTCAAAATTAGGTTAGGTTAGTTAGCATTTGATTGTCTGCCTGCCGTTCGAGCACCGCTGAAATATCATACTTATACAGAATAGAATATCAGGTCATAAAAAGATTACATAAATACTATTCATTATTTAACCTGCGCTTTTATAATTAAGAAAGGCCCCACTCACGATCACACTTCATGCAACAGTTCAGTGTTCAAACTTATAGTTCAGTGAAGCATGATAGTGTGTGGGACAAATAAACACTGAAACCAACACTGAAGTCAAGCATGAACTCACCAAATGCATCTTGATTTTTGAACGACTTCAGTGTTCAGTGTTCAAGTAAACTGTTGTGTGTGTGGGTGTTTTTCAGTTCAGTTTTTGGAGTTCTGTGTTTTGTACAACCAGAAGCCAAAAATCTCAATGTTGCTGCCTTTCTTGTGCAGAAATAGATTTTCACATATTTGTGTCCTGGTTCTTAATAAATAGGGTAACTAATTCCAGTAAATAATTGTAAGTTAATTCATTCATTCGTAAATAATTATTGCAATCAAGCGGCTCAAGATGTAATTCATTAATCAAATAAACATGACTTCTTGAATCACGCATTTCTAACCAATTTTTCACCCATATTCTTCTTTTTTTTCTTATTTCTCTGTTTTAAATACAATCCCATAGCTCTGAACAGCCAATCCTCGCCATTTAAATTACTCATTTAGTTCTTATTAATGAACTATACTCTATAGTATAATATTATAGTGTGTATATAATATAATATATCTTATGTATCTATACTCGACGAGTGTATGCCAACAACTGAACCAAACTGAACACAAAAAATTTAAAAAACTGAGCAGTTTGCATGAACTGTGTGTGCTGCCAGTCAGTCTTTCGATTAATCTGTCCAACTTCACTGAACACTGAACTGTGGCATGAAGTTTGATCGTGAGTGGGGCCTAATAGGCCCCACTCACGAACACACTTCATGCAACAGTTCAGTGTTCAAACTTATAGTTCAGTGAAGCATGATAGTGTGTGGGACAAATAAACACTGAAACCAACACTGAAGTCAGGCATGAACTCATCAAATGCATCTTGATTTTTGAACGACTTCAGTGTTCAAGTAAACTGTTGTGTGTGTGGGTGTTTTTCAGTTCAGTTTTTGGAGTTCTGTGTTTTGTACAACCAGAAGCCAAAAATCTCAATGTTGCTGCCTTTCTTGTGCAGAAATAGATTTTCACATATTTGTGTCCTGGTTCTTAATAAATAGGGTAACTAATTCCAGTAAATAATTGTAAGTTAATTAATTCATTCGTAAATAATTATTGCAATCAAGCGGCTCAAGATGTAATTCATTAATCAAATAAACATGACTTCTTGAATCACGCATTTCTAACCAATTTTTCACCCATATTCTTCTTTTTTTTCTTATTTCTCTGTTTTAAATACAATCCCATAGCTCTGAACAGCCAATCCTCACCATTTAAATTACTCATTTAGTTCTTATTAATGAACTATACTCTATAGTATAATATTATAGTGTGTATATAATATAATATATCTTATGTATCTATACTCGACGAGTGTATGCCAACAACTGAACCAAACTGAACACAAAAAATTTAAAAAACTGAGCAGTTTGCATGAACTGTGTGTGGTGCCAGTCAGTCTTTCGATTAATCTGTCCAACTTCACTGAACACTGAACTGTGGCATGAAGTTTGATCGTGAGTGGGGCCTATAATAGGCCCCACTCACGATCACACTTCATGCAATAGTTCAGTGTTCAAACTTATAGTTCAGTGAAGCATGATAGTGTGTGGGACAAATAAACACTGAAACCAACACTGAAGTCAAGCATGAACTCATCAAATGCATCTTGATTTTTGAACGACTTCAGTGTTCAGTGTTCAAGTAAACTGTTGTGTGTGTGGGTGTTTTTCAGTTCAGTTTTTGGAGTTCTGTGTTTTGTACAACCAGAAGCCAAAAATCTCAATGTTGCTGCCTTTCTTGTGCAGAAATAGATTTTCACATATTTGTGTCCTGGTTCTTAATAAATAGGGTAACTAATTCCAGTAAATAATTGTAAGTTAATTCATTCATTCGTAAATAATTATTGCAATCAAGCGGCTCAAGTTGTAATTCATTAATCAAATAAACATGACTTCTTGAATCACGCATTTCAAACCAATTTTTCACCCATATTCTTCTTTTTTTTCTTATTTCTCTGTTTTAAATACAATCCCATAGCTCTGAACAGCCAATCCTCGCCATTTAAATTACTCATTTAGTTCTTATTAATGAACTATACTCTATAGTATAATATTATAGTGTGTATATAATATAATATATCTTATGTATCTATACTCGACGAGTGTATGCCAACAACTGAACCAAACTGAACACAAAAAATTTAAAAAACTGAGCAGTTTGCATGAACTGTGTGTGCTGCCAGTCAGTCTTTCGATTAATCTGTCCAACTTCACTGAACACTGAACTGTGGCATGAAGTTTGATCGTGAGTGGGGCCTAATAGGCCCCACTCAAGATCACACTTCATGCAACAGTTCAGTGTTCAAACTTATAGTTCAGTGAAGCATGATAGTGTGTGGGACAAATAAACACTGAAACCAACACTGAAGTCAAGCATGAACTCATCAAATGCATCTTGATTTTTGAACGACTTCAGTGTTCAGTGTTCAAGTAAACTGTTGTGTGTGTGGGTGTTTTTCAGTTCAGTTTTTGGAGTTCTGTGTTTTGTACAACCAGAAGCCAAAAATCTCAATGTTGCTGCCTTTCTTGTGCAGAAATAGATTTTCACATATTTGTGTCCTGGTTCTTAATAAATAGGGTAACTAATTCCAGTAAATAATTGTAAGTTAATTCATTCATTCGTAAATAATTATTGCAATCAAGCGGCTCAAGTTGTAATTCATTAATCAAATAAACATGACTTCTTGAATCACGCATTTCAAACCAATTTTTCACCCATATTCTTCTTTTTTTTCTTATTTCTCTGTTTTAAATACAATCCCATAGCTCTGAACAGCCAATCCTCACCATTTAAATTACTCATTTAGTTCTTATTAATGAACTATACTCTATAGTGTAATATTATAGCGTGTATATAATATAATATATCTTATGTATCTATACTCGACGAGTGTATGCCAACAACTGAACCAAATTGAACACAAAAAATTTATAAAACTGAGCAGTTTGCATGAACTGTGTGTGGTGCCAGTCAGTCTTTCGATTAATCTGTCCAACTTCACTGAACACTGAACTGTGGCATGAAGTTTGATCGTGAGTGGGGCCTATAAGACTTACAAATCCATTATTTTGTTCTTTTCAGTTTTTCAAATTTAAAGGATATTTAACATAATAAAGTAAAAATGAAAAAAAATTAAACAAACATATTTACCCAATATGGGGCTTGAACCCACGACCCTAACATTATGAGTCTACCGACTAAGTTAGCCGGATTTCAAAAAACGACTGATGAATGTATTGTCAGCGGAAATACATGTGTGTGCAAAATGTCAAATCGATTGAGTATGTAAAAGTCGTTCAAAATTGACATGCAATATTTGACCTGTTAGCCAACAGGTGTTTAAAAAAAACATAATAAAGGTGATTTTGTTTGTTTATTATTTGATGACAATGGATATTTTCAACTTCATGAACCCTCTCCTTATGTTCCTATATTTTATTCTTCTTTAGCACATGCAATTTTTTTACTATCTATGTACTCTGGGAAATTTCAAAATTAGGTAAAATGATTAACACAATTCTCAAATAAAACAATTACAATATTTATTACAATAACCGACCACGTTCACATTTCAATAAGTTCTGATAGCCTTTTACAAAAATAGCTACAAATTTACATTGTATTGCGTAATAGGGCTTCATTAGATTTGATGTCATCATCAGGTCAGTTTCAAAGTGCAGATGCAGCGGTTCGAAATAGGTGGATTTCCCACAGTACCTACCTGGAGTATTAGCGTTAAACAGTTGCTTAGTAAACAAATGAAACAAGATTATAAAAAAATAGCCTTCGTGGAACGCCTGGCAGATGTGAAACATATACATTTAAGCGAAATTCTAGAAACTAAATTTCGCCCTGTAACTAAATGTTGCAAGGGTAGAAAGACACACGCAGTATAGACAGCTCACACATATTATACCAGACGCGTGCGGACACACAGGAGAGTCGAGAGCGGTGTCGTAGAGGGGGAGAGCGTCATGCCGTTTGCCGTGACGTTTCACTGCCAATGCGCAGCAATAGAAGTTTCACATAAAAAATTAAACGAAATTTTTCAATGCTAGACAAATATCAACGGCTATTAATGGCCAAGTAAAATAAGAAAAACGGCGTTTCTGAATGAACCGGATAATGACGTATTACGCATTATCATAAATAACATCACTGTCTATAAATATCCGAAACTGTGTCTACACATTCTGTACAAATATTTATATTGTTCCTCCGCCAAAACGTTGGCTGTCGTTCCATTTTTTATATTATTAATGTCTTATAATTATTTTTACATTTTGCTAACCGCACACTATAGGGCTTAAACCTTCTTGAACACAAAAATCCATTCATAAGGATTTTTTCATTTCGAGAAAATATTTGCAATCCGAATGTGATTTTACGAAGATTTCAAACAATTCTTCCCGCGATTTTAAACAATTTTATGAATCTTGAGATTTTCATAGTATTTGAAATACATCTTTTCTAAACTGTCGAAACGTCCAGGCAGACTGTTTTGCACTTCCCTTATCTCACCCCTTTAAGGCAGTCTGCCGGAGTGTTCCGACTGGAATTTTGTTCTGCCTTTTTAAATACAGTTTAGAAAAGGTGTATTTGAAATACTGCGAAAATTTCAGCCTCGCCAAAATGAACTGACGTTGATTACCCCTAGAAACGAGTGGATCTGGTGACGCAAAATGTCATTTTAAAACTACAAAAGAACAAATGGGGAAGGGAGGGACTTGAGTACGCACATTTAGCTTAGTTTACCGAGATGAATGTTGTGTCCAAATTTCATGATGATTGGAGTTACCGCTCAAAAGTTTTTGTCGATAAAAAGGAGTACCTAATTATACTTTTTAGTATAGATAATAAATTTCTTTTAAATCAATAATTACTGTAATTAATAAAATATAATAAATATTTAAATGAAAACACTGTAAGATAATTATTTTTATTTAAGTATCTACTTATAGTTATAACAGTTTTCAAATGATCTATTAATTAGATTTATTTAATTTTAATTTGTCGTAAATAAAATTAAAATAAATTTAAATGTAAGCCTTAGAAGAAAGCAATGTAGATAATAAAAAAAAAATAAAAATATATTCGCCCAACGTGGGGCTCGAGCCCACGACCCTGATATTAATAGTGGCATGCTCTACCGCCTGACATAGCCGGGCTTGTGAATGTACAACCTAGTAATGATATATTATGTAGTTACGACATTTCACCTGAATACAAGCTATTTTTGAGACACATTTTGCAACATTTTTCATTGATGCTCCGCTCCTATTGGTCGTAGCGTGATATTATATAGCCTATAGCCTTCCTCAACAAATGGGCTATCCAACAAAAAAAAATGTTTTCAATTTGAACCAGTAGTTCTTTAGATTAGCGCGTTCAACCAACCAACCAACCAACCAAACAAACAAACAAACTCTCCAGCTTTATATATTAGTAAAGATGTCACTTCCATGCCTAAATCAGTTTCCAATAATATTACTCGTATTTTAATTGCTTCTATGTTTATTTTCAGAGCGGTGATTGGTTACAACTGAAGATACTCGAAGTCGACCCTGAATTAACCGTGCTCGGAGAAACGTTGGCCGAAGCTCTTGAATTACAGAAAGCTCACGATGAAGTTCTTCTTCAACTACAGGTAATTTTATTTTATTAAATCAGGAAAGAGGCTGTCTATTTAACTACGTAAGTATGCCAGGGAGGGAGTGCTTATCATAACAAAGGGGAACTAGCAGAGGGGGGTGTGTTTGGTATCGTGCTCCAATGTAAAAAGTGTTACATTATTGTGTTTACAAAAGTGTAACCACGGATTATATATAACTAACGTACACTTTGCAGTGTATAAATTTCAGAGTTTCAACTTCAATGGCGCATTTTTTAAATCACAAATAAAAAATAATTTTTCAAAATTTAAGATTTTAATATGCATTTCATACCTTAAATCGCGTTAAAAAAATACAAAAATAATGATTTATAATAATTTAGTTACTGTTGGTATTATGCTATTTTTTTAAGTTTAGCAAAAAATTAAAAATGACTTAAATGATCGTCACACGGTCGTGATTTTAAATCACAAATTTTATTAGATCATATACATGGTAACCGGTAATTGCTCGTATTCCTCTCGGGAGAAGAAACTATGACTAACTTGGGGTTCGGAAGTGCATAATTTTCGAGACAATCTACTTTGTTTTTTTTTTTTACAAAAATCCGAATTTTGGGAGTTAAAAATTAAAAAAATCCTCATTTTTTAGCCTGAATTTTTCCATGATCTGATAGCATATACTAATTGGTCAACCTTCCTAAAGCTAAAAACCACGAAATTTATATAGTGTGTAAAAACTTACGGTAAATAAAAAAATAAAATAAAAATTCTTCACATAACAGAAGTATGTCATTATCATAAAAATATGACGAATTTCCGACCCCCAAGAGATAAGGTTAAATCATTCCAAATTAATCATAGTTTCTTCTTTCTAGAGGAATACGAGCAATTACCGGTCACCCTATATATTATATAATAGTGGTCAAAATTCGACCGTAATTCATTAAATTTTTAAGTTTGAACGTTATTGAGATTCTTATATTGATTTCTCCTGAATCGATTTTACCTGTGTTAATTCGTGTACATCGTGATGCAACATATATATTGTGCACTTCCCCTCAATGAAACGAAGAAAACGATGTACGTTTCATCACAATTAACACACTCAAATCGGTACCACACTCTTTTTTTTCTTTCTCGTATTTATACATGATTCCTATTAGTGCACGGCGTGCAGCGTTTGTTTACATGTACTAGTTTTTAAAACATGTCCGATCTATTTATAAACGTTTACTAACTAAACTTCAGTATATTGCGTGTGCAGATTTGGCTATGCGATCATACAATATTATGTTAAATATATTGATGGATTTCAAAAAAGTAGGCATCCAATTACATGTTTTCTTGGCATGAAAAATGAAAATCCAGCCATATGTTCACCAAACACGAGCGTCACCAATGGAGCCAAGCCTAGAAATTGATGTTAACTCACAATAATTTTAACTTTTTAAAAACTGTAAAAACCCCTCATAATTGAAGGATGAGATCCAATCATCCACCGGACTGCAGTGTGCTCTTTAGCGGAGTTTTTTCAAATTAAATATAGAGATTCAGATCACAATATGTCAATACATGAACATTGCACTCGCAACAAGAACAAATTACTCTTACCGTTTCACAGAGCAAGAATTTCCACACTTATGGAGTTAATTATATAGGAATGAAATTTTTTAACAAACTACCCTCTGAAATAAGGAACTTAAGTTTGGTTGCTTCCAAAAGGAAAGTAAGAAATTTTCTCCTCTACAAATGTTTTTATTCTCACGAAGATTTTATGAATGATGAGTTTGTGTCGTAGGTTTTATAGTATTTTTATATGACGATTTCCTGTATACTTGCTGTACGTATGAAATAAAATAACATTATTATTATTATTTACTGACGAAAAGCGCTGCTGTTAGTGTTTCTGAACTGTATTTAAAAAGGCAGAACAAAATTCCGGTCGGAACATTCTGGAAGACTGCTTTGAACACCCCTTATCGCACCCTTTCAAGATAGTCTGCCGAGGTGTTCCGACCGGTATTTTGTTTTGCCTCTTTAATTAATACAGTTTAGAAAAAGGTGTATTTGAAATACTGTGAAAATTTCAGCCTTGCCAAAATGAGTTGATGTTTCAAACCCTACTGGTGCATATTTAAGGGTTGATTACCCGTAAATACAACTGGACTTGGTGACGCAAAATGTTGTTTGCATTGATTAAACTCTATTATGATGTATGTAACTTCCATGCCTAAATCAGCTTCCACAAAGTTCAGTAGCTCACGGCATTATACCAGTATTATGTTTGATATCTGATACAAATTGAAACTACAGTAAAATTAAGTACCTACTATAAACAAAATATAACTCGAAATTAATTACTCAGTTTTGTCATTACCTATTCGATAAGATTTCTTTAAGGACGTAGTCCTATGTTCAGGCTCGTTTTCAACCGTTATTTCAGAATTTTTTTTTAATATCAAAATAATGTACGATGTTTTCAATTTTGTTACATGTTTTTACTGACATCGTAAACTAAGAAAAAAAATTTTTTTTTGCTCAATTTTACACCATTTTATAATTGTTTTTTTAACCTAAAGTAGACAACTTTAAATGGAGGTAGGTAGGTAGCGCGGGTGATAACGTCACTTAGAGTCAATTGAATTATAAAAATTAAATTGGTTATTGTTTCGTAGGCTTGTGGCTCCATCGCGTACTAGAAATAAACATTTTTATTGATAAATAACAAAATGGCGGGTTTTAGAAAAAAAAACAACGAGAAAATCGTGATTTTTTCGTTGATAATCGGTTAAAAAAAATAGAAATAATTTTTATAATTAAGTAATTCTAGTACCGGACGGAGCTATTGTTGTGTAGAATACCCTGTGCAAAACTGAAAGTAATCGGTTGTATACAATTGTTTCAATCACCCGCGCCGCTTGGAAAAACGTAGTTTTGAGAAAAACGCATTTAAAGTTTTAATTTCAGATTTCTTACAAAAAATAAAAATGAATATTTACACTAATCAGCTATGCCTGGTGTATAGTAAACCTTCCGTTTCTTCAAAGGCATCGTTTTCTGCTAATTTGTTTGCTCTACTCTGCGAGAGTGTAAGGGTAACGTGATAACAATTGAGAGGTAAGAGCAGGTAAGAGTCTTACCGTAAGACCGTTGCTGCTCTCGACTATATTCTATATCTTTGTAAATATTTAATATTTCGGTCTAAAATTTTTACAGTATTTTCTCAATATATTATACTTACTAAAAATGTAAAAAAAATAAATTCGTTTTTTCAAAACCCGAACACCAGACTACGTCTTTAAATTAAGCCGGGAGATAAAAGTCCATTTAGTATTTTCTAGACCAATATAGATATGCACATATCCATTAAATTGCTGTCTTCCAATTTTACAAATAACTTTAACCTATAGGCAAGAAATTAGACACCATACAGATACATTTTTTAAATAAAACCGGTCAAGTGCGAGTCGGACTCGCACACGAAGGGTTCCGTACACTATGTACTTTTTAAATACTTTTGTAAAAGAAACAAGAGAGGCGCTATAACAATATGTAACCAGTGGGAGTATGCAAGTAGTTCAAGAATTTCAAGGCGTGAAATTTTACATAATTCACCCCGGCGTTTTTATATTATAAACACTTTTTTTACAAAAATTTCTTGTAGAATAAAATAATATAAGGTTTTGATAAATATACCATTATATCAAATAACAACGTTATGGCAAATATCTCTGTTGCGCATGCGCCGATTTCCCCAAAAAAAAAAAAAATACAAAACTTTAGAATATTAAACCATTATGAAACGTATACCATTATTATATAAAAACAATGTTATAGCATATATCTCTTCTGCGCATGCGCCGCCTTTCCCCCTAAAACTTTTTACAAAACTTTCTTTTAAAATAGAATAATAAGCCATTATGAAATATATACTATTATTATATAAAACAACGTTATTGCATATATTTCTTTTGCGCATGCGCCAATTTTTCCCAAAAAAATTACAAAACTTTTGTAAACATAGATAGAATAATAAACCGTAATGAAAAGTATACCGTTATTATATAAAAAACAGCCTTATAGTATATATTTCTTCTACGCATGCGCCGATTTTTTTCAAAAATTTATTTTACAAAACTCCTGTAAAACAAAATAATACGCCTTTATGAAAAGCATACTATTATCTTATAAAAACAACATTATAATATATATTTCTTTTGCGCTTGCGCCGACGTCTCTGAAAAACAATAGGCCTCTTCATATTTGCATATCAAACATCCTCCCAAAATTTGGTTTCATTCCGCTCATCCATGGTGTTGGAATGGTAAAAAATGTAAAAAATGACGTTTGCATCTGTCAAAGCAATATTATGTTCTAATAATTAAAATTAGTTATTCAAATCGTTAACTCAGAAGGCGTTGCATAAAAATACTAATGTCAAAAGACTGACTAATATTTGAAATGACATTCGTTTTTGAACAAATGCAATCTTTTTTTTTAAGACAAAACATACGCAATATTTAAATTCCCATAGTACACTATGCAACAAACGAAGACAGACGATCTCTGTGTATGCTATGGATTAGACAAAATTGAATTTATACATTATATTTCTATATAAAGCTGTACAAAAAAAGTGTTTCGACGAATTCTGTTATACAAAATCTATGCAAAATTTTCTCCTCTTTCGTTTAAGACAGGTCTCGAAACGATCTGATTTAAATTGAGCGAATGATAAGCAAAAAACTTAGTTTGCTCCTCTTTTGGGAGTTTTGGGGGGTTTTTAATTATTTGTTGTTCTAGCGGCAATAGAAATACACACTCTGTGAAAATTTCAACTCTCTACCTTTTACGGTTCTTGAGATACAGCCCGCTGACAGACAGACAGACAGACAGACAGACGGACAGCGGAGGCTTAGTAATAGGGTCCCGTTTGAGCACCCTTCGGGTACGGAACCCTAAAAATGTTGACGCATCGTATATGAGTATAATTTCTATTTTTCCTGTCAATCCATAAAAGTTAAAGATTACCCACCAGGTGTTTTGTCAACTTAACAAACTATTAAAAAATTCAAATATGGACAAAAAATTAAACAGGCTGTCAAATGACTATTGCGATATAGGTAACACAAAGAATATAATATTATTAAATATTAAATCAGTTCAGCCCAATCTCTCCACTTCTTGCTTCATGGCATGCCAATTTCATGTCTATATAAGGCACAATAGATATTTAATTGGTGTTTTAAGACGCGCTGTTGTACTAGTAACCCATCTAAAAAGACCACACATTTTTCTCGTCAATTCTACGTATATCATTCATAAAAATGTAGATGACGTTTCTTCTGGACCTAATATTATGAAAAATAGTGGTGAAACAAACATATAAAAAAAGACGATATTAATAAAAACCGAGATCCTGCGCTATGAACCAAAACAACAAAAAGAGAAAAACTAGGACGACGTGCACTATAAAAACCTGGGGCACCAAAAAAGTTAAATCCGGCGCTGACAGTGGTACAGTAAAAGTGGTTCCATAAGTAAATTTATAGCCAGCTATATAGGTGATCGGTAATTGCTCGTATTTCTCTCGGGAGAAAAAGCTATGACTAATTTGGAATGATTTAACCTTATATCTTGGGGGTCGGAAATGCGTCATTTTTTGTGAGAAAGACACTTATGTGAAGAATTTCTATTTAATTTTTTTATTCATTGTAAGTTTTAACACATCATAAAATCTAACAGTAAATTTCGTGGTTTTTAGTTTTATGAAGGTTGGTCAATTAGTAGGTAAGCTATTAGATCACGGAAAAATAATGAGAATATTTTTTTTTCATTTTTAACTCACAAAATTCGGATTTTTGTAAAAAGAAAACCGCAGTAGATTTTCTCGAAAATGACGCATTTCCGACCCCCAAATGATAGAGGTTAAATAATTTCAAATTTGTCATAGTTTCTTCTCCCGAGAGGAATATGAGCAATTACCGGTCAGCCTGTATTTGAGTGACGGCAGAATATTTTATGATTTGACTCATAATAAAATTATTATTACGTACCAACAATATTAACACATAAGTAAAACCTACAAAACCAATAATTTATAAACATTGTCGTGTTGTCAAACTGCTAATCTTCAAATATCTACTTCTGTTGATCTGGCGATAAATAATGAGCCAAGTAGGATTTGCATTTTTAAATGAGTCTCCTTTGCATACGTAACAAGTGGGTATGGCATCCATACACATACTGTAAAGGTCATTACACAATCAAAACAAACAGTAAAAAATATATATGCACGCTTTTACTCGCGGAATTGTCTGCGATGATACTGGGTTTGGCTGAAACATGCGTGGCATACCTTACGCTCGTTTCAATACCAACTGATAGCGTACCAAATTTAATTGAAATCGGCATTTCTTAAGTGATATCTGACAAACGTATTATAAACCCGTTTATGCGAATTACTTCCGAAAAAACGAAATTATATCGTAGTTGATATTCATGAAAATAAAGGCCGCTGCACACGAGGCTGGAAACACTGCTTAGACCTCTACTAATGGGCAGACTGGCTACGAGGCTGGAAATCACCGCGGGCTCGCTTGCTAGCTTACAAGATAGATTTTAAAACTAGAATAGGGACTATTTTTTCTTCTTGCTCTGAGCAAGAACCAATCAGAAAACAGCATCTTGTCGCGTGGGTGACATGAACAAACGCCCGCAAAACCAACATAGCGCCATTCTGCTCAGTCAGACAACAGACACGTTTTGCTCTGTGTTTATATTTGAACTGTCACATAAAAGCAATTAAGAAAACCAGCGCTAGAAAACTAGTATAGTCAAATCTAGCAAGGAATCTAGCGGCAAATCCAGCCTCGTGTGCAGTGGCCTTAAGGGGTTGTTCAATATTTGAAGAAAAAAGGTTATACATACAATTCGAAAACCCGAATTTCGCTCCGGACCTGCTAGCATCTTGAGCAGCTGAAAACGTCTGCTCGAGCGGTTTACAGCGACTGTTTGAGCGGTTCGTGTATGTTCGGCGATTAACAGCTCTGATCTCTTTATGTTCGGCTATATCTCGACCTTTAGATTGGTTTCAAATGGCAGCCATAAGATGTAGTGTAGATCTTTACACCGCAGCCGGCGCGGTGTTTTGCCTATGTACGTATTATGTAACTATGTAGGTTCGTTATTGATGTATCGTACAGTTAAGTAGGACATGATGTCGATATGAGGTTTAGTAGCGCGTGCTGTCAGATATTCTCGTTTGATTGATTTACGGCATTGGGGGGATATCAAACAACTATTATTACTTACATAATAGATCTTTAGATAATCGATCTATAATCTGTTCAAACTCGAAATACAAATGTACCTAATTGTGAGGACAGTGTGGTGTAATGGTCAGCGTGCTGGCCTTTGGTTCATACTGTCGTGGGTTCAAATCCCACCTCTGCTCATGGATATTTTGTGTCTGTCGTTTAGATCCAGCTTTGATATTTAATGTTAGTGGCCAGATACCAAGAGGTAGTGCCATCCCCCCAAGTGATATTTTCTTGTATATGTGCATATGTTCTATATATGTGGATATATACAATTGGATATACCTTTAAAAAAAAGGAATTGTATTGCATATATGATAAACGAGATTTTGAATAAATAAGGCTGCAGCCACATCATTTGGAATTCTAATTCAGTTTTCCGTTCAATTTTTTTTCTAAGCAAACGATATATGAAGTTACTACTAACTAAGTGTCCGACCAAAGGTCGATTTCTGGCTGAAGCCGAAGTCTTATAAACCCTAAAAAAATTCAGTTTAAATTGGCTACAACTACTACAAGCTACAATTAATAATATAAATAATTTTCAAAATTTTAAATTGAAGGTTTACATTGACTATAGAATATAAAATGGCAAGTTTAATCATCTCTAGAAGTTGTCACGTCCATCGCGCTCTCGCTCATTCGTAACAGTTCGTTCAATTTCGGCGCTTGTGAAAAACCTTCGGCTTCGGCCAAAACTTCGGCCCATTTTGTCCGAAGCCGAAGGTCTTGCCGAGAGGTGGTCGGACACTACTATCATCATTATTTATTTTTTACTTGCAATACATTTTTCGATTGTAGAGCAAACAGAGTCCGGTGGAAGAGTTGTTACGTCAGGCCGATCAGCTGATATCAACGCAACGTCCCCGAGCCGAAGTATATGCGGCAATGGCTGAGTCTTTGGGACGCGCCTGGAAGGATGTCAACGCTCATTTGGAGCTGCGTCGATTGATCTTAGAACTGAACGTGGCATATCATCGCCGCGCCGAAGAATGCTATCAAAGGATCGGTCTTCTCGAAGCCGCCTGTTCCGACGGTGAAGTGCCGATAGAAATCGAGGCTGTTAAAGGAAAACTTACCGAACTGCACGAAATGAGAAGATCGGTGCTCGAAGCTCTGATGGCCGCGCTTCAGGAAGGGAACTCGCTATTGGCTAGACTAAAGGAGTTGGCTGCTGAAGGAACTCTGGACTCCAGACCTGAAAGGATTAAAATCAGTGTCAGAAACGGTGAGAACAATTTCTTTTCCAAAAATTTTTAAAAATGTAAATTGTAGCCAGAACTCGTGAAGCAGTTTTTTTAAGGATCCATATCTAAACGTTGTCCGTCTGTCTGTCTGTCAGAGGCTTCTAACGTCTAAACGAAAGAAAATATCGACTTAAAATTTAGACATATTCAAACCCTTAAAGATTATGATGTCATTGAATTGTTTTGTTATCTATGCAGCTATATCACAAGTGGAACGTTGGTTAGAAGCTCTGCATGATCGCCGACGTCTTCTGGAGCTGTCCTGGCAGACAAGGAAGACCCAGCTGGAGCAGTGCTTGGCGCTGGCATTACTTGCCAGCGATCTCAGAGAACTCGAGGATGTTGTCAACGAAAGACGCAGTGCATTGGCCAGTAGTTATCAATTAGGTGGGTTGGTAAAATTTTATAACAATGACACACTTTTTCATTCACTAATTTAAAGGTTATCGTAATCAAAGCTATAAAATCTTAAAAATAGTGATTACAAAAGAATAAATGTATTTTTAAGTTCGATTATTCCTCTCGAGTGACTACATTATGCATAACGACGTTATACAAATTATACTAATTAGTTATTCAAAAACAAATCGGCAATTTAGCGAGAATGTAATAATTGCCAATCACTAATCACTGTTCAATAGTTACGTGCACATTGATCCATCAATGTCAAACAAATAAAATGTTGTTTTTATCACCTACACGCGGATTACATACCACTTACTTGTGACATCAGCTTAGAGCAACGTTTTTTGACCAAATCTCGTCACGTAATAAAATTACTTCAACATCTGATTACAATTTATGATATTTTTATCTTCAGGCGATTCACAACCGAGCGCCGAAGTGCTTGAACGTGAGCATAGAGTATTGTTACCGGAAGCGAAAGAATTGCAAGAACGAGCGATTAAAATAACGAAAGCGACCGAACAGCTGTTGCAGTCGGGCTGTTTTGCCGGCGAACAGGCCACTGCGCAAGCGTACGCCGTACTCGAATCCGTCTCAGATTACCTCAACGATCTGGAAATCAGGGAAACTCTACTCCAGAGAGTGATCGAGTTCTTCAAATTGGCGTTTACGGTAAGATTTCAAAATCGTCACAACAAATTGTATTTATTTCAGCTTCTGTATCTCACATCACCCGGGTGGAGTTTAAAATGGTAACGTTTCACACAGACTAAGGATCTATATTTCTTCCAATCCGATGACATCGGATGAAAAATAAAACCAAAATTATAACGTAGATGCCTACTTTGAAAAAGGAAGTACAGTATCTTGGTGTTTGCTTTTCTTCGGCTGACATCGGATGACATCGGATCGGGAGAAATCGGATCTACTGTAATTACAGCCTAAATAGTTACAGTAAAAAACCCATCCAATTCCCGTTTCCACATTCAGATACATTTTTCGAAAAACCGTCGAACGTTTGTCTCTTTTTTGTGCAGAGTATTTGTCCAGTTTCCAGTTTACGCGGTTTTAGAAAAATGTTTCCATACCCTCTCCCTCTTCTACCCTTTTGGTCTCGAATATCGATAATTCGACGAACACAATTTTATCTTTTTAAATAAAGGACATGCAGGACAAGTTTCGTGTTTCTAAGGCAAGCGGTTTCGGTAAAAATCTATTCTTCGATATCTTTTTGTCACGCCTTTAGAGGTTATTTTCAAAAGCCTACGTAATAAGGGTAAAAACCTTTCCAATTCCTGGTTCAAATAAATGAAGAAAACCGAAGCTTGATCTGACGGATCTGGGAAAAAATACATGGTGTTACTAGAAGACAGGATTAAGAACTGTTCTAAAATAAAAAATAAGTTCAAAAACTAAAAACCGACTACTGAAAAGTATGAAACAAGAAAATATTCTGATCTGAGAATAGCCGTGGTCATACGCCACCTACCCTAACAAAACACTACATTTTAACAGTAGTAAGCGATCATAAGCTCTAGGGCAAATTGCATCACGCTAAACATGTAGAGAAGCCTCATATAAATGATATGGCATACGACCACGGCTCCCCTCAGATGAGAATATTTTTTTCTTGTTTCATACTTTTCAGTAGTCGGATTTTAGTAACTTACTTTTTTATTTGTTTTCAATTTGCTCATCCCTGGGATCAAAATTCAAAAATAAATGTAACCTATGTTACCCGGGCCATAATAACGAATCGATTGACCCCTTATTTATCAAAATGGGATGAATAGTTTAGGCGCTACGGTGGAACATCCGTAAACACAAACATACATAGACTGCTAAACTCATAACCCTTCCTTTTGGCTTCGCCGCAGTCGGGTAAAAATAAAATAGTCTTGCCGTTTTATCCCAGACAGTAAAAACTGAAAAAAAAATTTGAAAAGAAGTTTGACCCTGCAGGCCATCCCTGTAACTTCCCGCTATTTTCGAGTTCAAAACGCTCAAAAATATATAAAATATAGCAAGAAGTTTATTTTTTAGCTCTTCGAGCTCAAAAAAAAACACACTTTGTTACGAAATTTTCGTTCACTATATCTCATGAACAAATGAACAGATGTTGATGCAATTTACGGCAGTCGACTCAATTTTTTATCCTAAAAAAGAAATTTATTACAGAAAAATCGATCTCATAGGAATTTTACGAGCAATTTAAAAAAAACACTTTTTTACAAATTTTTCGTTCACGATATCTCGTGAACAAATGAGCCGATTTTGATGCGGTTTGCGGCGATCGACGCAGTTTTTTTAACCTAAGAAAGTAAATTATTACAAAAAAATCGATTTGATAAGAATTTTACGAGTAATTATGAAAAATTACTTTTTTCCTAATTTTTCGTTCACGTTATCTCATGAACAAATGAACCAATTTTGATCTGGTTTGCGGCGATCGACGCAGTTTTTTTAACCTAAGAAAGTAAATTATTACAAAAAAATCGATTTGATAAGAATTTTACGAGTAATTATAAAAAATTACTTTTCTCCTAATTTTTCGTTCACGTTATCTCATGAACAAATGAACCAATTTTGATCTGGTTTGCGGCGATCGACGCAGTTTTTTTAGCCTAAGAAAGTAATTTATTACAAAAAAATCGATCTGATAACAATTTTAAGAATCATTTTAAAAAAACACTTTTTTACGATTTTTTCGTTCACGGTATCTCGTGAACAAATGAACCGATTTTGATGCGGTTTGCGGAAATCGACGCAGTTTGTTAAGGAGAAGAGCTGATTAGATTTTGGAATTATTCGGTTCAGTAGTTTAGAAAATATTTTACAAAAACAAATTTTGAAAAATTTTTGAAACTTGTTTTTTTAAGATTTCTCAAAATTTTTTGGGCCGAATCGTTTCAAATTTTCAGGAAGTCTAAGTTCACCAAGATCACGTCAGATGCCGCAAACCGCGTTTCAGTCGGACACTCCGTTCAATAGATATAAAGGGTTTACATACATACATACACACACACACACACACACATCCATACATACAGCCCTACGGACATCATCGCCAAAATAGTTTTAATAGCTTCCTAGGACCTCAAAACGTCGAGATCTGGCGAAAACTCGATTTTCGAAAATCGGGGTGAAACCAATAACTTCCCGATTTTTGAAAAAAAAAATTTTTTTTTTTTTTTTTAAAGCGGGAAGTTAAAAAGATTCGAGTCAAACCGAATATTTTCGAAATGTGAGGCCAATGTCCGCACTTTTAATGTCTTTACGACACGCTATGTAATACAATCCATACCTAAATAATTAGTGTCTGGATAGTAAGATCTATCCCCTCGTTTCTAGTATGCGCTAAGTGTAACGACGATAGTGGCTCGTACCAAAAACGTTGCATCGTATACGCCGCTTACCATAAATATCGATGTAATATCCGTTCTTTAGTAACAATTCTTGAACGACCTTGAAGCTATGTTCATTTTTTAGCAAATTTGATTATGTTATGCAGATAATTGATACGGTTCAGCGCTGACTAAAACCGCAGTAGACAATGCGCTTATTATTAAATACAGGTTGCACGTCGTTTCCCAGCCATGCAAAGCAATTATCTTTAACAGCGGAGAGTCAAGTGTACAAAAGGGCGAACCACCTGCAATTAGCGCCACTTGTTGTAGTACGGTTACACAAACTGTTTAATTTCAATATTCTTCAAGTTCGGGCGTTTTTGACGTGATAACGTCTTATAAATTGATGAAATACCAGCTGCACGCACGAAAAAGTGTAACGTTCCTAACGTTCCGCCTGACCCTGTGCGTGCAAGCGAGAGCGCAGTATGCTTCGGCCCAAGTTTGACAGCTACTAAAATTTAGGTTATGTATTACGGAATACGTTATTACGTAAAACTATCGTCCGTTAACCGACTTTACAGACAACCAATTTTTTTGCTACTTTTTTCAACCTCCACTGTCTAACTTGCATCCAAAGCGTCATATATCCCCCTCTTCTCTGTGGGAACACCACTTTTGAAACTATAATCTTTACTCTAAATTACAATAAATCATAGCAAAATCCAGCGCAAAAAGTATTTTTGTGTTAAATCATCGCAGTCGTACCAGAAATTGAGCATAAATCGGTAAATAAATTTTACAAATATGAGATACGTCCTTTTAGCTTAGAACGGCAGTATACTTGCTCGCGTATTGAAGATAATGTTAATAATTATAATTCATGTATTAATTATGCATACATAAAACGACTAGTGTAAATTCTTTTTGAATACTGTTTTTAGATCGTTAATTTAAAACAATACATCGCACATAATCATAAAAAATAACAGCAAAGCGCAATGACATTAATTACTTTATAATTATAATGAATTATTTCTATTAGTTTTGAATTTTTAATTAATAATTATATCAACTGATGTGTTATTTGACTACTAATTTACCGTTCAGTTAATTAAAGTTTCTAAAAAGAAAATTTCCACTCATCATAATCCACGATTTACTTAGAAAAACGTGAACACTATCTTAAAAATCAACTTTTTAGATATTTTCATCCTACAAAAAACAACCTGGTTCGGCTTCGCCCGAATTTGTAGAGTACAACTGTATTTTCGTCGACTTACGTTGCAACATTAGTTTCCACGAAAAACGCTTTTATTTTAACCTGAAGGTTCATTCTAAATATTGGTGAAAACAATTTTGAAATCGGATGAGTAATTTCGTAGATTGCCTCCTGCATCTAAACTTACAAAGTTGTTTTCTTTGTATCTCGATCGAAAGTACATACTTTCGGCATCAGTTGTAAGGCAGAAAGTCTAACATTGGTGGGATTATACGCACTGATGCGGGAAGTACCTACGTTCGGGTGGCAGTCATGAAAAAATCACCTATCAACTGTTGTTTAGATGTCGTTTCCATAGCAACCCTATTACTTGTTAGCTAATAGTTGCGAACAGCTGTCATTCGTGTTTTTACGTATAACCTCAAAGCTGCTTGCTTGTAATTTATCTGTGTTTTTATGTAATTAATAAATAATTAATGTATTTTTCTTTATTACCAACACCAGTAGCTTCAGAGGCATAGCCTCATATACCAGCACTAATTCCTATTCCTATTGTAAGCTCATACGCTTACGCAGACAAATTATTGAAAGCACAGAATTCATTTAGCAAATCATAAATTTCAAAGCACCCCGATTATAGAAGTTGAAAGGAGACACCTAACCTTTTCCGATTAGATGCTTATACAGTTCGTCGCAATTATTTTTTTACACGCGAAGAAAATATGATTAAGATCACCAATTGAGCAAAACCGGACTTTCCCGAACACCAATACATTAATGTATTTAATAAGAGTACTTTCGACTGAGGTATGCAGAAAAATAGTACTTATACACTACACTGTTTGTTTGATATCCTTGCACTGCGCGCTATGATGCCCGAAACGAAGCCGAGGGCATCATGACGCTTAAACTCTTTATGATAACACTGTATATTACCTTCTACAACTTTTCTACACTTTTTATATTTTTCAGGCTTTAACGAAACTTAACGAAATCGAAATTCAGTTAAAAACTTCAGCTCTATCGCCACTGTCACATCAGTTAGCCGAACTCCACGCAAGGCTTTCGGACGATCTTCAACAAATCCCAACTCCGGCTATTCAAGAAGGCTATGCATTACTTGACCTAGTTGGACAAGGACAATCCGGTACCGAAGGCATCCAGAAAACAATAAATCAACTAGAAAACAGAAAAATAGAGTTAACCAATTTGTGTACAGCACACCACGAAGAAAATCGTCGTGCTGCCGAAGCGCTTAACGGTTTCTTCGAGAAACAGAATGAAATCAACTCGTGGCTGACGAGTATTGCGGAAGCGTTCCTCCAAGGACATCAAGATATGGGCAGCGTTCTTCCAATGGCAAGAGATTTCTTTGAGCTGCATGCACAGTTGCTGAGCGATGTTCAAATAAAAGGAACTGAAATCAATTCACTACTATTGACGCTGCCACCCATTCTAGAATTTTTAAAAGACGAACAGCGAAGGGAGGTTGATTCTAAAGTTGAAGCGCTACATGATAAATGGATCAATATTAAGAATATGCTTGAAGCCCGCTTAGATCTTGCTAATTTATATGTCAAATTCCACACACAGGCCGTGGAATTGGATGAGGAGATGACATCACTTGAAGATTCGGTCAAGAAACGACCGGATGGTTTGAGTGAAAACGAAATTAGTAATTTAGAAGAAAAATGGTTAAATTTGAAACCTTTATATAATAAATTGAAGACAACTGGTCAACAGTTTATTTCTGAAGCTAGTAAGGTATGTGTAATTAATTATTGAAAATACATGTATATAAGTTGTTGTTTTCCCTTGCTTGAAAGTAAATATAGATTCACTCATGTTAATGTCGTTTTTAATGGAAACTTATATTCAGAACGTAAAAGTACCTTTTTTACAATTAACTGATAGTGTATCAAGTTTCATCAAAATCGGTCTAGCCGTTTTAGAACGACTTTGAAAAAACCCGCAAATAATCGAATTTAAAATAGAGCCCGTAACAATTTTAGTATGCTAGTACAATTATTTCGAAATATACGATCACGCCACAGGTTACGAAGAATTTTAACCTGAATGGTTTTTATTTACAGGCAACGTCAGATCCTTGGCTAGATTCCTCACGCGCATGCGTATGCGTTGAAGCACTGCTGGATAAATTCGCAAATAGGCAACTGACCGTAACAGAATCTTGGCAAACGTGGTTGAATATTTTAACTGAAAGTCGAGAATTATTAACACAGCTGGAACGCACGATGACCGTTGCGACAAAAGTAAGTTTGATGATTAGAGATTTAATAAAAAAATAATTACAAATAATTTTGTTTAAATATAAATTAATTGCAGACAATCGAATTAGCATCGAATCTGGAATCTCAAATCTATCCAATAATCACATCAACAAACGATGTTCCGCTTCACATTATCTCAGATCTGGAAGAAAAGTTGAACTACACGGTTTTACCTGAAATTAAACGAGTTCAAACTGAAATAGACACAGTTTTCAAAGAAACCGATAAATACACTCGCAGTCCCCTCTCCAAAGAAAATTTAACTCAAGTCAGTTCTGTTCATAACAATCTCCAGAACTACCAAGAAAAAATGCAGCAAACCGTGACGGAGTACGAAATACTTCTTCAGACGATAATCGCTTTCTTCAAGAACGTTTCCGAACTGGAGAAGACTGTTACAAACTTGAAAAACCAGTACGCCAATCAGACACTGCCAACTGATTTAGGTGATGTAGAGCATTTAGTCAATGAACACGAAGCATCGAAACGTGCCGTATTGGAAATGTTTAGGTTTGCACAGAACGAGGCCGATAGGATTATCGTTAGGATCGGTAAACAAGAACCTTTCGAAGCTGGCCAAAGCGACGCAAGGCGGATTGTGGATGCGTTAAAGCGAAGAAAAGATGAGTGGGAAGCGAGCTGGGAGGATAGAAAAGCATTCCTGGAACAACACAGACAGCTGTGTCAGTTCAACTCAGATTTGCACCAAATTAGCGATACTTTGAACGATTTGAGTCATCAGCTAGCGGCCGTTAAAGGACAGTATGGAGAGTCTTTGAGTGGAGCCAAATCCACGTCTGTTGCATTTGTTTATTTCGAAAAAACCATTGAGGTAAATTATAATTATCTCACATCTAGTTTCTCAAAAATTAATAAAATATCGCAATTAGTTTTAAGATGATAGAATACAACGAAACATTAGATGTGATAAATTTATCAAAATATTTTAATCATTTTCAGTTATTGGAGCAAAGAATAGCCATATTCGTTCAAACAGCGGAGAATATGTTATCTGAACAGCACGTCAATTCTCCTCATATTGAACGAGAATTGAGGCAATTACAAAATAGATGGGCTGATTTCTTAAAACAAGTTAAGGACACCAGACGATTAATAGACCTTGCTATTCAATATTTCCAGTTGGTCGAAGAGGTAATAAAATTATCCATCGTCGAGAACAGATACACCAAATATATATTTTGGTAATTTTATGAATTTAACTTTATATTTTAGGCTGATGAGTGGTTCAAAGAAGGCAGTAGATTATTGGTAACTATTGCCCGTAAAGCAACTACAGTAAAATTACCTGAGGAGGCAACACAGTTGCTCAATGAAGTGGAAATGTTCTTAAAACCTGGAGAAATTAAACAGGACGAAAGAATTAGGAAAATATCCGAATTAGCTTATCAGTTGTATGGACAAGAAAAATCTCAACAAGTTAACAAAGTAATTTTAATTTTATATAAAGACTTTCTCCTTCATTAATTTAAATTCGAAGTTGTTGTGTCCATATTTAATACAATAAGTTATGAAGTTAGTAGGAATGTGGACAAAATGATGAAATCATTATACCAATCATTAATTCAGCGACGTTTCGGTCATATATTTGACCTTCATCAGGCATCTACAAATTATTACAAAATCAGCACATAAACTGACATAACAATGTAAAAATGTTTACAGAAACAGCATATTTTACCTTAAAATACAGTATATAATAAACATCATATGTATAGCACTATCAATCTTATTTTTACAAAAAACCATTCCAAACTTAATTGATAAATCTGGTCGAAATTTATTTAATAAGCGTAACAAACTTAAAAACATGTGACTTGTAACATTGCACAAGCAAATTAATTCCAATCTCAACATAATAAACTTAATTACAAAAAATGTCACAAGATGTCATTATGTACATCAAATTCAAACAATATATAATAAGAAATACATTGTTTTCGTCAAAAACACTACTGGAACGATGATTTAAATTTATTTAAAATGTCATTGTACAAAATATTTAAATTATTGGTATCAGTTCTTTTGTTTACAGTCTCATTACATTTAATATAGATTATTTCGCTAATATTTCTCTTTAACCAATTAACTTCTTTATCTAAAATTACAATCTTCTCAAAATCAAAACCAAAATTGTGATGTGAATTAAAATGGTGAGACGCCAAAGCCGTTTGATTTTCTTTAATAAAATTTATATTCCTACAGTCATTTATATGTTGTTTGACTCTCGACTCTAAAAACTGTTTTGTCTGTCCTATGTAACAAAGGTTACATGAACAAGGAATCTTATAAATTACACAAGATTGCTGTTCTTTACTTAAAGGATCTTTTAATTTAGTATATAAGCTATTAACTCTAGACAAATTATAAAACGCCAATCTTACATTCGTACCTACAAAGCATCTATTAATATCATACGATAACCCTGCAATGTAGGGAAACCTACAATATTTTATGGTGTTTCTTCCTCGAGCCAAATTATCAAACAATAAATATGTGCTGATTTTGTAATAATTTGTAGATGCCTGATGAAGGTCAAATATATGACCGAAACGTCGCTGAATTAATGATTGGTATAATGATTTCATCATTTTGTCCACATTCCTACTAACTTCATAACTTATTAATTTAAATATTTTCTATAATCATTTTTTCGGAATGTAAACATTCCAAAATATGTTATTATACGTATCCTTTCTCGTAGGTTCAAATTGAAAACCGCGAAATGTTAGACTCATTCACGGCAATCAGCAACGAACTAAATACTCTGGCCGCTAACCTAAAGAAAACCGAGGAAGAACGCGAACGTATGAAGATAGAGAAATTGGAGGCTGATAAAAACCTCGCTGCTGCCAAAGCGGAAGCGATGGCGGCACAAGCTGCGGCCGCAACAGCTGAAGAAGCTCGTAAAGCTGCCGAAGCCGCAGCGACAGCCTTGCGTGACGCAAAACCATTGACTGCGCAGACCAGCGAAACTACGACGCAAACGATGGAAATAATTGAGATGATTAAACGGACCATAGTTCCGGTTAAAGAAGTTGTAGAGGTGCAAACTTCGGTCACGGAGGTGCAGCAAGCAGAGGTCACTGGACCTCCGATGGAAGCTCCTGTATTTGTTGAACTACTAACGAATGCTAATATACAAGAAGGTACACATAGAAAATAAATATATTCTTCCCCAAATAGTTATTCTTCAAAACAAAATGTTTATTTTATTTTGTCAGGTACTCGTTTTACGTTTGAATGCCGAGTTACTGGAACTCCAAAACCAACAGTATGTTGGTTCAAAGACGGACTTCCAATTGACAATAATCCCGATTACCAAACCACGTTCAACGAACACGGAATCTGCACATTAACAATTGAGGAAACATTCGCCGAAGATTCTGCCAGATTCACTTGTAAGGCAATTAATGAAGCCGGTTCAGCTGAAACATCAGCGACACTATCGGTTAAAGAAACTGAACCAGACGAAGAACTGACTCCGCCGTCCTTTCTCAAGATGCTCGTACCGGCTTCGGCTAAAGAAGGTTCGACCTTTCAATTCGAATGTGTCGTTCAGGGTAACCCGTTACCGACAATTCAATGGTTCAAGGACAACGATTGTATTGATAATTCTCCTGATTATATTATCACATATAATAATGGTGTGGCGATCTTGAAGTTTGAAGAAGTATTCCTTGAAGATAAAGCCGAATATACGTGCAAGGCGACAAATCAACTTGGGATCATACAGAGTACTGCTAGTTTATCAGTTGAACGTAAGTTTGTTTGATTAAATTTTCTCAAACGTTAAGTTTTTTTCCTTTCCGCAATTGAGATAATTTCAAATTGAATATTTCAGCATTGGAACCGACTGAAAGTCCTGCCTTCGTGATACCGTTATCGAACGTGATGGCAAGAGCTGGTCAAAAAATCAAGTTAGAATGTGAGGTATCCGGTCTCCCTGAACCAACAGTGAGCTGGTCACACGACGGAAAATTAATCAAAGAAACTACTGGTTTGAAGGTATGTTATATATTTTGTAAAAAGTTAATTGTCTCTGTAGCCCTGATTTACACAGATTTTGTTATGACATTTTTTTTTCGTTCAAATAACGGCGGAGAACAGGGGTGGCGAACCTATGGCACGCGTGCCACAGGGGGCACGCGACAGATTAATTATTGATTGAGGTGCAAAATCGAAATTATTAAAAATACATTAGATGCCGAAAACAATTGAATGTCACCAAATAGCAAATACGAAAAAGTTTCATGACGCTAAATGTGTTATTGAAATTATTCTTTTCATCTATGTTTGATTCATTTTTTTGGCAACTAAATTTTTTTGCCTGCTTCTCAGCACGTCATGGCTACATTGAAAATTTTTGAAAAAAAATGGCCCGTAGGTGTGTAGAAAGGTTCGCCGTCCCTGGCGTAGAACGTAAATGAGGAAAACTTAAAACGGGTTCGCTTTTATCCAGAAGGAAACGTTTCGTTCACGGGTTGGGCGATAATTCCTTATTTCTTATCCTTCAAGAGTTCGTTCACTAAAAAAAAACGAAGTACCTATATAAATTTTTTCCTTCTAAAAAATCTAATTTGTATCGACTATTGTATCTGGTATTAAAACTTTTAATGATTATAATAATTAATGAGTGAATTACTGCAACGTATAGACGCTCGATAAGAAAGTAATAAAAATAAGCTCAAACGAAATTTTTGCTAATTCACCGTCATTTTTTCTTAAATTGAAATAAAATATTCATAAGAATTAAAATACAAAATATTATAATTAATTTTTCAAAAAACACTGTGTCCTATATTTGTAGTAATCAATATTAGGTATGTCATCGATATATTTTAAATAGCCTTTATATTATTTTCTGCATAAAAAAAAGAAAATTAAAACCAAACTGCAGAGAAGTATTTTTAAACACCCTATTCGTTTTTTATCGTTTAAGATTCTAAAAATAATTTGCGTTTGAAATGTTGAAACTATTTGTGTTTACTTATATCTCTTATAACCACCCACTGGTAGTCAAAAAATACAAACACTGAAACAGATAGTCTTTAAGGAGTTTCTTTCCACAAAACAATAATTCTATTGCCACAATGACTCCGAAATCTGAACATAGAATAATATTTATAGTATGACTTCAAATACGAGGTAATAAACGTTTATAATAAAATAAAATTTCGAGCAGTAAAAGTGGCAACTGTGCATCACTCGGCGTCATCCAAAATGTATAACTTAATACTGTGAGCTTATTTTCACTGCTTTACAAATTGGGTCTTGTAATAGGCATGTCCAACATTTTTGTAATGGTATTCAATTACAATTTTACCATTCCAACATCATAAATGTGGAATGGTACTAATTTAGGTCAAAATTCACTTTTAAAAATTTTACAATATTTTTTCATTTTGAGGTCTCCTGAATCTAAAAAAAACATTTTTAAAAAAACATATGTGCGTCTATTTGTGTTTATTTTATGTTTAATTCCATTTAATAAAAAGTACCGAAAAAATAAGTTTTTGAAAATATTTAATTTTTCAAAAATTTTGTTTTGAGCAGTATGAAAAAAAAAACATTATTAACATTTTGAGTCAGAAACGGATTTTCAACAATAATTTTATTTAAAAACCCAAAATGAATTACTACTAAAAATATTTAACTATAAATATCTATTATTTATTAACGCCCTACAAGATAATTAATCTGAAAAAATTGGTTGTCTGTAAAGTCGGTTTACGGACGATAGTTTTACGTGATAACGTATTCCGTAATACATAACCTAAATTTATATAATAATTATAATAATTCGAATCTATGATATTGCATCTTTCGCTTCAAATTTAGGTAAATTTTATTAAGTAGAATAATAAAACACTATAAAAAGTATACTATTATTATATAAAAAACAACTATGGCATGTATCTCTTTTGCGCATGCGCCGATTTTCCCCAAAAAATTTACAAAAATTTCTAGTAAAAATAGATAGAGTAAAAACCGTTTTAAAAACTATATTATTATTATATAAAACATCATTATAAGAGATATATTCTTTTACGCATGCGCCGATGTTCCCCAAAACCAATAGGCCACTTCATATTTGCATATCAAACATCCTCCCAAAATTTGGTTTCAATCCGCTTATCCTTGGTGTCGGAATGATAAGAAATGTCAAAAGTGACGTTTGCAACTGTCAAAGTATTATGTTCTAATAATAATTAGTTATTCCAATACTTAACTTAGAAGGCGTTGCATTTCACAAAATACTAATGTCAAAAAATTGAATTAAACATTAGAAATGCAGCCGTTTTCATGTTAAGACATGACATACGTTCTCTTCTAATTTCCATGTACGGCAAACAAAGACGACCGACCGCGTCGCGCCATGCATTAGACAACATTGCATTTATACAGCTATTTTTCTATATAAATTTGTATAAAAAAACTGTTTAGGCAAATTCTGTTATACGAAATCTATGTAAAATGTTCTTCTCTTTCGTTTAAGACTGGTTTCAAACCGATCTGATTTAAATTGAGCGAGAAATTAGCAAAAAACACGCACAGGGTCAGGCGGAACGTTACGCGTTAGGAACGTTACGCGTTACGAGCGTTAGGAACGTTACACTTTTTCGTGCATGCAGCCGGTGTTTTATCAATTTATAAGATTGGTGATTCATCAATTTATAAGACGTTATCACGTCAAAAACACGTAGTTCTGATTACGTTTTTTTCATTTAAATTATGGTCAAAAACCTATGCTTAATAATAGTTTAAATATAACAGAAAGAGTTAGTGAGTTAAATGCGTTATTAGATATTCAACTTCTGAGTTATAAACATAATAAAAAGACATAACTAATCATCGAAAATTGTTGCACGCACCTAGTGTAATATTGCACACAAGACGCGGTTTCCAATCCGCAACAATTATACTTAAGTGTGTCTGAAAGTGAAACAGCGAACGTCGCTCTATAAATATCCTGTCGGTTGCAGCTACAGCGACAGCCTCGCGACGACACGGAGAGCGACAGAGTGCGATATACTTTGACCGTAAGCGAAGCGTTCCCTAAGGACGCCGGTTTATACACGGCGACGGCGTGTAATCTGGCCGGTGAAGCGGTCAGCGCATGTAACGTGACAGTTAAGGGACGCCTGCCGACTGAGACATCGGATTCCGAGTTCGCCGCCTCAGACATGGAGCCCATCAAACCGGCCATCCATCTTCCACTCAAGGACCAAGCCGTGTTCGAGGGCAAGAGAGTCAGGCTCGATTGTGTCATCGTCGGACAACCGGAGCCCGAGGTTATATGGTAAGCTGCGTCCTTTTGAAATCAAGTTAAATTTAAGATGTCGGCTTTTATTTAAAACGATCATTTGTTTGCAGGTATCACGATGACCGCCCAGTCAAAGAATCCGCCGACTTTCAGCTACTCTTCCAAGGTGACAGATGTTCTCTCATCATTCAAGAAGCATACTTGGATGACGCAGGTCATTACAAGGTCGTCGCAATCAATTCTGCTGGAGAAGCTTCCAGTTCATGCAGTCTTTCGGTGACCCCCGTGACAGGAGACACGGAACGAGCGACAAGGGTACCAATCGAAACTGTAGTACCCAAGGGCGCTGCGCCCGAGTTTATTAAACTTCTCAGCGACGTGTTAGTGTCCGAAGGTGATAAAGTAGTATTGGAGTGTTGTGTCGTTGGCGATCCCAAACCGGGCATTAAATGGTTCTTGAATAACGAGGAGGTCTCTTCGAACGAACATCTGGAATTTAGTCAGGGCGATGACG